>OY728131.1:410330054-415330054 GCA_963277665.1 Viscum album
ATCATCTAAAACCCAAAAAGAATAGTGTGAGAGGCAAAACAAATGCTAGGGAAAACAACATAATAACAGGGGGGGTGTACCTTGAATATATAAGATCTTAGGTTTATTTCTATGATCTTTACCGTAATTCTAAGACTAAAACCTATACTTATACTTAACATTGGGGACATCCCTAGACATACCTTAGAAATATATCTTGGGATCTCACTAAAGTGTTCGCATCCTAGTTTCCAAAGTTTGACTAAACCAATCCTCTAATACCAACTATGGAGACCCATACTTGATGTACATAGACATTACATTACTTTTGCGGAATACTTAATACATAACAAAAATATACACACATGGACCGTAATAGTTTAGTTCCTTTGGAAACTCGATATATAATCTTCTAACAGTGGTGAAAGATCTTCAACGTCTCCCATAAAGATCTTCCCTTTTTTTATATTACCTAAAACCTTTATTTAAATCCTGGGGAAAATAAAACATATAAATGGTGAGTTCAAATTCTCAATAAGGGTAAGCATGGAGAAAATAAAACAAATCATAGACATTTGAACAAAAAACATGAACATAAGTTTAAACATCAAAATCTTGAGCAATGACATAAAACATGGTAGTACACAAGGCATAGATCATAAAGAAACATTAATCATGATAAAATAGCATGGGAATAAAACATGTAATTGTGGAAGCCATTAAGCACATGTTATGATTTCCATAGTATCCAAGGCAATGCTGCCAAGAACATCTTAGTAGACAAAGTCCCTTTCTGAATCGAGTTCACTCGTCATCCCAGTCCTGTATCACTGAACCAAATTAACTTACTGTTCCACCCATGTCGATATCATGAGATATAAATCTTTACCCAATGCATTGGAGAGAGATATAGGCCCCACCGATCTCATAATGAAATCATTCTTACTTTTTCCACAAAATAATCATGCAACCCTCATCATAACCCAAAGAATAAAATGGGTGTCATAAACATCACCCCATCATCATGTAATCCTTATAAAAAAAATGGATATCATTTCACCATAAGAAAAATTACACCATGTAAATAATAGATACATTATACTTGAAACATAAACATTCTAAATAATGTTATCTTAGATGGAAAATAGTTTTGATAAAACACTTGAAATGAATTCTTGAGGAAAATATCCTTTCTTCTTCAAAATCATTTTCTTTTCAAAAAATGCCATGAAATTTTAATATAAAAGGTTTTTCTTGAAAATAGTCATGAAATATTGTATATTAAGCTTCATTAAGATAAGTCGTTATAAAACCGTAAAAATATGTTGATGCTATATAAGTTAAAAAAACATTCTTCTTGTACTTTTGCCGAAAAAGTCAAAAAGTACCTCATATGGTAAACAAAAGAAAGATTCCTCAAATATCATGTAGTAAAAGAAAAAAATGGGTAAAAAGGAATTTAAACATACATGATAAAATTTTTAGAAAATAGGGACATGGATGATAAATATAACCCCAGTAAATACAAACGAATAAGTAATCTCGGAAAAAAATGAGATTGGAAAGATTATCCCTTACCTTATGTCCGGTATGATTCGTATATATCCGAACCTCCTGTATAATGATTTAAATAATTTTATTGAATTATTACAGAATAATATTCATTGTTATGATATCATATATGGTTCACTTATGACTTTATATTACCCATTCTTTTGTAAATTCCATGTTAAAGCAGCGTTTTGGGTAAAATCGTTTCATTTATCATACATGTTTCAATTTTTTGTTCTTGATATTATTACTCATATCCTAATTTACTTAATTTAAGAATGTAAAACATTATTTATATATAATATATATTCATTATATTAATATATATATATTATGGATCGATAAATGGAATGAAATACACCGTTCATGGAGATGGTAGACCGTACGTACGCATGAACACTATTTTTGTTTCCTTATTGAATTAAATGGAATTAAGTAAATGAAACATATATGTACATAAATAAAGTATCATTATTATTTAATATATTTCATTAATATTTATTATATATATACTTTTTAATCATACTTGAATGGTTAATCACGGAAAATGAATCTCATCACGTTCGTGGAGATGGTAGTTAGTATGTACGCACAAGCGATGATATCATTCCCATAATTATTGAATAGAATTGGAGTGGATGATATAATATCTAAGAATCAGTATGATGTTATAATAACCATATATAGTTATTCTTTACCCCATTATACCCATCCAAGTAAGGTGGTGGTGGAAAAACTAATTACACCACGGCGTGGAGACGGTATTCCATACGTATGCACGCGGAGTGATTTTGTTTTCCATTGGATGGATAGAAGGTGAAATGAGGTTGTTTCATATTTATAATAACATATTAGTATATTATTGGTACTGATGTTATTACTTTATAATGAAACAAATAAATAAGAATAAGTTGAAGAAGAAAGAAACTTGGAAGAATCGGTAAAAGAGATTACCTATTTTTCGACGCACCTCTTTTAAGGTTCCTTTTAAGGCACTAGAGTTGGTCTTTTGAGAAGAACAAAAACTCCAGAATGTTTCTAGGGAAGTGGAGAAGAGAAATGGGAAGGGTTTGGATGAGCTTGAAGGCTCAAAGTTGTGTAAAGTGAAGAGGGAGGAGGTGCCCTTTTATAAGGGAGGAGAGGGGCACCTTTGGAAAGTGTGAAAATATTATTTAATTATAAAATTATCTTCAGTTTCAAAAGGTCCAAAAATTATTAAAGATGAATATAATATGACTAATGGTCGAAATAAAGCCATAAAATCAGAATTGGACATGTTTTGGATAATATTTTAATCATTATAATCTAATTTACTTAAATCATTTATTAATGAAGTAAATACTGCATTATTATTGTGTCATAAATAATTTAATTTATTTTCTGTCTAAAAATTATAAAAAAATACCATAATTTAGGTAATCTTTTTAGCTTTCAATTAATATTTATATACTAAAATATAATTTATATAACACCTTAAAAATTAATTACTAAAAGATTTTTGGTAATGTCAATTTTGTCTTTATATTAAATTAATTAATCCAAATTGTCATTATCACTTCCAAGTGGCTCAATGGGGTCCCAAAATCGACCCAAGGATGACCATGGTCGTCCAATACTCATCCAATAAGGTTGGTACAAGTATTAAGGTAATTTTGAATTATTATAATATTCTTTTAACCTTGAATTACCCTATTTACCTTTAACCGTGGTAAATAAATGTCAAATGTTACTATTCACCAAAAATTATTTTCAACTTATTGAACCAAATTTTATTTCTTTATAACAACCATATATGTCGGATTTTTTAAATTCAAATCACAGAAGTGGTAAAATTTCATTTAAATGAAAGAGTCAGTTTTTTTAACTACGAGTAAGTGGTTTCACTATTCATCAAAAATTGATGTTTTTCAAAAAAATGCCACAAATTCAGCCTAAGCTATAGTTGATATTATGAATTCAAAAATGATGTCTATTTTTCCAAATTCAAAAAATATAAGTGGAATTAATTAATTTTAAAATAATTCCCGTTATCAAAACAAATAGCGTGTTTTTAAGAAACAATAACTATCAAGAGGTCGACACTTGTTTATGTCCAATTTCAAAGTGAAATTAATTAAAATGACCAAAATTTGATTAAATGGTAAAAACATATTCTAAATACACATTAAAACCAATTAAAAAGGTAATCAAACAATATACGTTATTGCGATTAAAAAATTTGTTTTTAATTAAAATATAACGTGCTTTTACTATTCATTAAAATATGAATGTTTTCAGAATAATATGAAAAATTTATCCAAATTAAATTTTTATAACATCATTCCAAAGAAGAATTTTATTTTGTCTAATTTAACTTATAAACATGTCAAAAAATAGATTTAAGGTGGGTGCGCCATCAAAGGGCGCTAAAACTACATATTTTAAAAAAAAATACTTATTTTACCAAAAAAATTTATTTTATTCTTATACCACGTTCTAGAAAATGTGTAAGATGAATAATAATGTTATAAAATTCAAAATTTAGTTAATACTATTCATAATAGCTAGTCCATAATAATATTATAACAATATATCATTGTTTAGTGAAACCTGGTATTGCGTACTACACACACTATTGAGGAAGGTCACGATTGTCTGTAATGCAAGCCAAATCAAGGATGCGTGTAGTACAAGATATATTTGGTGTAGCGTAAAACACAAGAAATCAATGAAATTAAAAAGAATAAATCTCATAAAATCTCGGGTAGTTACTGTAGGATTTTCATTACGGGTATGAGATTTACAAAGAATAGGAGTTTTACGTTCGATGAGAGCTTCATTATGGCAGTGAGATTCATTAATGTGTATAGCTTCACAAAATTTGAAAGATATTTGTACGAAAAAGTGGGTTTTGTGAAGGTTGAGAGCTTCATGAATAGTAGTTTTTAACGGTTGGTTAGAGTGAATTGTGAATTCAAGTGCATCAATTCAATGCTATGGTGCAAGAAGAGTCTCAAGATAATAACTGGAAAAGGATTGTATTACCAATATATAAAGGTATAATTCAAGTTGACAAACTATGTAATAGTTCACCCAAGGTAGTGAGAAAGGGGGAGTTGATGAAAGTGATATGATAGAGGTAGTGTCATGTCCCTAAATTTCTTATAAAGACAGTGATCCTGGAATGAAGTGACAATGTACTATCTTTTGTAATAAATTATATCTACTTAATTTTAGTGGATTTAGGTATGATCGAAATACTATCAAGATCTTACCAATGCGGGGATGAGATCCATATCATTTAAATAAAAAGTTGATTTCCTGATTCACCCTCCCCTCTTAAGTGTTCTGAGGTCTTATAGATATAAAATAATAATAATATCAGTTAATATTTGAAAATGTTAATTTTTGAATAAAAATAATTTTTCATCATATATTATCATTTTATTAAAAAATTGAATTTATAAATTTTTGAATTTAAATTTTATAAAATAAACTTCATTTATGAATTCGTTATTTCAAAATAAATTTAATATGATATTTTGATATTATTATGAAATATCTAATTTTTTATTGAATAATAAAAATACATATTCTGATAAAATCTGCCACTTTGATAATATAATAATTAATTAAATGGTTAAGAAACATTTTTTATATAAAAATATATTTAATAAGTAATTTAAATCATTGAAAAATTACATGTTCAATTTATAAAACCCATGTTTAACATTTTTAAAACTCAAGTAATATTTCACACTAAAAACTATTTTTAAACACATATAATAAAATTTAACCAAGATCAAATTATGAAATTAAATATAAAAAAATATATTCTATTTTATTTAAAAATTTAATTTTTAGTTAAAAATTTAAAATTTATTTCTAGGAATAAATACAATATTAGTAATATTGGATTATACTACCACGATAATAGTAAAATAGTTATTTTGAGAGAATTATCCAGTTAATATTGTATAATTTTTATATAATAAATTAAATTAATATAAATTTAATAAATAATTTAATATGATATATATATATATATTATGAACACAAATTTAATTGGTAATTATGGATACCCAGACCAGATTTACCATGGGGGGGGGGGTTGTGAATCAATAATTTGCTTTTATGAATTATTTTATTTTAATTCAAAATTTTGAACTTGTTATCGTTCTATATCCACACAATGATAACCCATAGTCTCACAAAATATATTGAAATAATTAGGTAAATGACAAAAAAAATTTATTTTCATGTTTTCTTATGAAGACATACTCCTTTCCATGTTGGTTAGACACCCCAACATTGAATCTCTATTGTAATGTGATCAATGATTTCAATAGACAATAAAACAACTAGTTATACACTCTAGTAGTCAATCCTTTAGATTATCCTAATTATATACCCTAATGAAAAACTCTTATTCCAAAATGTTTTATACACCTCAACCATGTTCTCATCTCCTTGACTGGTTATACACCCAAATGTCGAGCCTCTTTAGAAACTCGTTAGACAACATACTCACAGGATCATTCTCCTTCTCAATGTTATTGATCCATAAATAGTAAAATCTCAATCTTCCCCTAGTTTCTTCAGCACCACTTGAAGAATATATTTCTCCACAAGCTCATTTTATTATCCTTATGCATGTAAAACTTCAAGATCATCATAATTTTTTGGAATAGTATTGTTTATCATGAAACTCTCACACACAAGATCTTGAATGATTCAGTTATTCTCACCTTAATTAATTGCCATACCCAAAAGTTTATTATAATAAATATATTCTATCTTTAGTATTAAATTCCCAGGAAATAATTCTTCATTATTCCAATGAATTCCAAACCTCAATAAAATGTGTGCATATAATGTACCAAAATTTTCAATATTATTTTATGCATGAATGACATTGAAAAAAGTTTGTCCTACTTATTTATAAACTCTAAACTCATATATCTCATATATAGAAAACGTAAAAAGTAAAAAATATTATACTTATTATTTTATTTTATTCTTATTTTTATTCAAGGTTTTAATACTAAATTCTTTAAATGAAAATTGTTCAAATATCTCAATGTTGGTAGCGACACTAAAGTTCTTATTGGTTTTTTCTTTCAAACAACTGAAGTGTTTCAATATTAACACATTGGGTTCATGGAATTCATATACTTTTTACAATATTTTTGTGTCATCCTTTATGCAATATTTTCCACATGATATCTCTTGTCTTCTTGGGCTTCACCTCATTTTATTAATAGGTAAGCACTATGTGCGGTAACCAATAACCCTTCATGTGACTAGGTAGGGTACACGAGATCCTCCTTCTTCATGGCAAGGGATCAAATAAGGCATTTTTCATATATATTCACTTCCTTAACAAAATATAGAATTTCATCACTGGTTCTCCTTCTTCACGTAGATGAGTAAGGATCAATTGTTTGTTTTGCTTCACATTATAAAATCACACTGGATTTCCTTCATTTATTTTCAAAATCTAGGTAACACTAGTGGAGAATTCTTCCCCTTTACATTAAAAGATAATTCTTATGATTTATTCTTCATGTGAACAAATCGTGTGGATTATATGTTTCAAGGAAAATGAGAGCTTCTCTCTAAAATATTAGATTGGAAGCTACTACCTCTCATCTAAGAAACATGGTATTTATGGACAAGGATTATATGAGTTTCCATAGATTTTTATGGTGATTCAAGGTTCCTTAAATTCAAGATGATCTTAGAATATGTCATTATATATAAATCCTATACCCTCACTGAATATCATTGAGTTTATTCATCTTTTCAGCGGATCTATTATGTATTTGTACTCGGTTTCGTGTGGTCAAAATATTCTTCATTCAATGCCTTAGTGAAAAAATGAATAAAAATTCAAAAGGGTTCATGTAGTGGAGGCTATCCAAGATAGAATATTTTTTATATTTTGTTATTTATTTTACTTAGTAGTGATTTTAATGATGGATTCACATGATCAATGGTTTTCATACGACACATTGTTCTTCTCACTATTGAATGTATTATTTGAATGATCAAAAGCATGAAAGAAAATTCTTACATGCATAGCCTCAGGTTGATCGATCTTGTGTTGATCATTAGTTGTATTGAGATCATTTGTAGTAAATAACTTCAAAGGCTAAAGGTTAATGATGACACTCAATGTGATTAGATGGTACAAATTCATGCGATTGGATAGCTAATATTTTTTCAATATTTTTCTTATTGGACGAAAAATAATGATAATGGATGATTACAAAATTTATTTTCCATTAATAAATTAACCACTTAACAATAATTTCAGCTTCAAAAATTTCTATATCCAACTCCACAGTCGACACCTAGAGACACCTTCACCCTTGCCCATACTATATGTGCCAAACCATTGTGCGGTCCACCCTGAGCACCCACTTGTGTTCTCTATGTGCATGATATGCATTCTTTTTCAGTCCCTATGGGTGTTATTCATGACCCATTCTCACACTTTACATCCATGGATGGAAAAGTCGATCAACCTCCCACTTGGGATACCACTTAGGCCACACATGTGTGGTTGAGATGGGTCCTTGTTTGTTCAATAGATGACCCATTTTTAGGTTAAATACCATAAAATTATTATCCAAAATCTTCACATAAATGATGTACCATAACTCTCAACACCATAAAATAAGTATGTATTATCTATTATTTCCACTTATTCTATAAATAATTAATGAAAATATTCACTTGTAAGGTTTTCTCAACTTCATATTCTAAAAATATCATCATGTAAAATAATATTTTCTATGATCTTCATAAAAATCCTCACATAATAATAAAATATTGAATTCTCTTCTAACAATTATTTATAACTCTTAAATAATCTTGAAAAAAATGTGTTGGTTCTTCAACACCACTGAAACATGTCGTTAAGGTTTAATATGGATTTAACAATAAACAAAATTAATATTCTAATATGTTTTGAAACTTATCTCTTCACTTGAATTATTCATGCCACATACCTCAATATTATTTATTCATAGATCATGGAAGAACCATAATCAACCTACGAAAATACATGGATAGTTTATCAAGCATGGAATCTAGTTCATTTTTATCACCATCTCCCATTTAATTATTCCTCTTATATCAACTTTATGATATACTTAAAAAAATATCAATTCTTCAATATTTCACTTGGGTTCTTCAATATCCCCCATTGATTTTTTTTGAAACTTCTTAACATTATAAAGTCAATATTATTCTCACGCATACTGAAAAAAATGAAAAGATATAATAGGGACTTTCTCATCTCATGTACCTTCTTCGCATGTCATCAACACATTATATTTTCCTCTATTAATTTATAGACTCATCCTTATTCACTTGTGAGAGAAATATGACATCACCTATATTTTCTTTGAAAATATCCCTTAGTTAGACAACTAAAAGTCCACATGGGAAAAACATAAAAAACAATAAGAGTGTATAACCAAGGTGATCAATTATGTTCATAAATTTTTCATCATATGATGCCAAAATCAGATTTACAAATTCTTCAAGTTTTGGGGTTTCTAAAATAATTAAATTATAAAAAGCATTGTATCGTACACATATCTCAACAAACACATAAAAAATTGAAGTAAAAACAAAAATGGATTAACCGTATTTGCCCAATATTAACTTCCCATTGATAACAATGATCAATTCATTTAAATTAGGGACATGGGAGTCATTTTCAAACGTCATCGTCAGTTTTTTGCAATGAAATTTAAGGGTTACATATTATTTTTTTAGAGAAAATTTATAATATTCATCTCATTAATGATACCCTCAAGGGTTTCATCCATATCCTTGAATTACCAAAATGTTAGTATAAAAGAATAAATCTAAGGAAATAATGGTAGACCTATTTGTTCCTCAGAATTAGAATTCTGACTATGTGTTTCTTCTCAACATGGGATTTCCTTTTCTTATAATATCACTATGGTAATATTTATTCAGACAATTATTTCTAATTTTATACTTATCTATTTGATTAACTTATTTCTTCCCTTGAACTTATTCTTTTTTTGGAACAAATTTTCTACCATAGTATTCTAAATCATTAATTTTTCTATTATGAATAAATTATCATCAACATTTATCTAATTTTAAATTCTACTAAATTTCTATTATATTCATAAATCTTTTTAACTAACTCCATTTTTTTCAAGCCAATTTTAGTTAATCTATTTAAATTATTAGTCATTTATTAATTTCATGTCTAGTATTTTTAGGAGTCTCATATTTATTATGTGATATACATAACTTAACATATTCTTTGTTATGACTTATATTACCTTTCATATTATAGGGAAAATCTCCACATTATTTTTTCATCGATACCTAATCATTATGACCTTCAAAACCACATATTTCACACACTTATTCTAAGATTTCATTCCAATTATTATCGGTATCTTGAATAGATTTATGGCCACTAATTTGTTTCTTTAAAAATATATTCTCATATTTTCACCTGGAATTCCCCTTGTTTCAATACTATTTCATTGGAATGACATTTTATACCCACAAGAGTCGGATTTATGTCCATAACTTTCATTGTGACAACAAAAACCTCCAAAAATAAATCTTCCATCTTGATGTACATTTTGTTTATTTATTTTTTGTTTTTATATTTCTTCAAATTGTGTTTTTTACAAGGGTAATGTGATTATATTGACATATTTATGTTTCCCCTTACTTTAGGAAAATATCTCTCACTTTTCCTCTTATTCCAAGAAGTTTCTGATTTATTTTTTTCATCTAGATTATTTTCTTTTTCTTTTGCCTTCTTATTTCTTTTAATTTACCTTTTCTTTTCATTAAATTTAATCGTCCTAACATATGTCCTCCTATTATTTTCATTAATCATAATATTATTCCAAAATTACAATTAGTTGTTTTAAAACACCCACCAAAACCAACAATTGAATATAGATCATTTTCAATTATTATTTTGTGTAGTGTTTATATATTTCATAAGCTTCAAACCTTGATATTCTTGAGTAGAACCACCACTCTTTTGGAAACTTCTTGAGAATAAAATATTCATACATATTCTCTCATACACCCTTGAAGTGGTGAGTTTATGAGGATTTTCCCCATATATAATTTAGAATAATTTAATTCATAACCCATATCGGTGATTTATGAAACATTATTACATAAAATAATTCTGGGGTTATGTGATAAATTTTTCTAGGAGAATGTTTCCATTTGGTTATAAGATGATCTCATGATCTTGTTAGAGTCATTAATCGAAGTGGAAATCTGTGTGGAATCATCATTATTCCCAATTTATAGGGAAGGTCCATATTATGTTGTTTTTTTTGAATCTTTAATATCACCTCCAACTCAATACACTTCACATTGAGGGAGTAATTTTCTTCCTTAACTGATCCTAGAATATATTCCTAGTCATACTTCATATTATTTATTAGTCATTCATTTTTTTATTCTTGTAAATCAATTTCAAGATCATGGACCATGTTTTCTTTAACCTCTATTTTTAAATCTTTGAAATCAATAAAAACTTTGTGAAAATTTTCAATTGTATGCAAATCATCCACAAAACATTTTTATAGGAATACTGATCACAAAAATCATCTTTAAATTTTTCAATAGCTTCAAATTATATTTCATTGCAATGATATATTATTTTATCCTTTGATATAACGTGTTTTGTGAGAGTGTTTCACATTCCCACCTTTAAATTCAATTCCTCTTCCTTATATTTATCCTTTCTTATAGTTATAGATTTTCATTAAGAAAACCCTTGATAATTCCAACAATACAATCTATAACATAATTGAGATATTTTTTTATATTTTCTTTGAGTTAAAATTTATGTGACTAAGTGATAAATCATTATCATATATTAAAAAATATATATTATAAGAATAATAGTAAAAATAATTATTCAAAATTATACCACACTGATTACCATCAGTTAGTGTTGTCTCTTTCTTTTCTATAAAATTATTTTTCAACTTCTTTGACCTTTTTTTATTTTCATTTTTAAAGTCTTTGAATAAATATATATAATTTTATCCTTAGGTGTAACATCATTTTTCTCTATTAGAGGTATCTCACCCAGTTCTCAAATTCTATAATTCATGAAATATTTCTTGGATATTTATAGTTATCCATTATTTAATAACATTTATAGAGACTCAAGATAAATTTATTTATGAGGGGTGGATGAATTATTAGGTTCCTTTTATGAATTATTTTATATTTGTTCAACCATTTAAAACTAATATGGTTTTTGGTTCACTCAATTATATCTCATAGTCTTACCTTGTATACAAAAATAATAAGGAAAAAACAACACATATTATTTACATGTTTTGATACAAGGTCCTAATTGTTTCTAAGTTGGTTTGATGACCCAACATGGATTATCCACTATAATTTGATTAATTATTATTATGGATAAATAAATAACAAGTTATATACCCCATTATACAATCATCCAATTGATCTGTCTTCTAAACAATAATAACTAACTCTTTTATCTTGATTGGTTTGGCACCCCAACCATCTTCTATTATCCTTGACTAGTTATACACCCTAGCATTGAGCCTCCTCAACAATTGGATAGAGGAATTCATCATTGGATCTTTTTTATTAATTTTTTTTAATCCATATATTATATGATATATGTCTACTTATATTTTCTTCCCACCTTTTTGAATTATTAGACTGGAAATGTGTAATCCTAAAAATATATCTTTGATTTAGTCTCAAATTCCAAGGAAATAATTCTTCCTTCTATTAATGAATTACCAACCTTAATTAAATGTTTTCAAGTGACTCACACAATCTGTTCAATATTATTTTATGAAATAATGACCTTTCAAAAACTCACTCCAAATTATTTATTAATTATAAACCCAAATATCTCAATTATTTAAACCCTATAAGTAAAAAAATTTATTTTTATAATTTCAGGTGTCAGTAAATTTAACTTAAATTTTTAATTTCAAATTTATTCAATTACTATGGTTTAGATATCCTAATGTATTGAGAAACCTCAATCTTCTTCTGGGATTTTACTTAAAAACCATTGGAGTGTTTCAATCATGACACATAGGTTCATGGTATGCATACAGTACATACAATGTTTTTGGGTCCTAATTCACATAATAGAAAACACACATTATGTCCTCTCTTCTTCAGGCTCACTACATTTTCTTAATGTTTAAAAATAGTGTGTGGTAATGAGTAATCCTTTATATAATATTTAGGGTTTGTGTAATCCTTTTCCTTCACATGGAGTGATTACATGGGAAAAGTTTCACATATCCTCACTACGTTAAAAAAATTTAAGAGTGATTCATGGGTTCTCTTTCGTTACATTGCTAAGTAAGGCTCACTGGTTTCTCATCCCTTAAATTATCAAATCACACTGTATTTATTTCCATTCTACAAGAATTCCACATAAAGATTATATGAACTTATTATATTTCATATGAATAGATCACATGGATTCCTTACCCCTCTCATGATCAAATCCCACCATGTTAATATTTTTTTTATAAAATTAGAGATTATATCAAAAGCTTTTGATTGGAAGCCTCTACCTCTCAGCATGGACTCCCAGTATTTATAGAAAATGATCCCATAAGTTATATATATATTTTTATTCCAATTCAAAGATCCTTAAATTCTTGAATATATTATCTTATTTTAGTATTTAGAATACCAAAACACCTTACTGAATATCATGTAGTTTCTTCATATTTATAGCAAAGATGTCATGTTCACATAATAAACTTCATGCAATCAATTTCTCCTTGATGAGATTCCTTGATAGACACACAATGAAATAATGAAAAAGGGTTCATGCTATAAATTTTTTTAATGATGTAAACTTGTTTTATACATGTTTTTTTCACATGATTTTATTATGATCATTAACATGGATTCACACAATCGATGATTTTCATGTGACACATTATTTTTCTAACCCATTAACACATTATTTGAATTATCACATGAATGAAAGGAAATAATTTCATGCATGGACTCAGGTTAATCAAATTATTGTTTATCACCGATTTCCTGAAGCTCGTATGTAGAAAATCCCTTCAAAGGATAATGGTTGAATATGTTTCTCAAAGTGATCATATTGTAAAGATTTATGTCATATGACATATAATGTTATTTCCATATCATTTTAATACAGAGTAGTTGTAAAATGGAAAACCTATTCCAATATTATTTTTTAATTTATCCACACCGTACTTAATAATAATCGTTGATTGAACAACTAATTGAGCCGACACCATTGTAGTTACTGATACATACCTATACGCACACCCCCACATGCCATGACACACCATTTCACATTCCACCCTGGGTTCCAACATTTTTACCCTGTGTGCATTATATACATTCCCGTACGGTCACTATATGCACTATTTATTGCCCATACTCACACCTTCCACCCATGGATGGAAATGTCGACCTGCCTTCCATATGGAAGACCACCTAGGCCGCACATGTGTTTTTTATGTAGGTCCATAATTTTTTAAGGGATGTCACATTTTTTTAAATCCCATTAAATAGATATCCCTAATATTCACTTAAATTCCATGACATAAATCTAAACTTCATAAAATATATTGGTTTGTTTCTTAATTCCTCCACTTATCAAAGTGATTCATGTAAATAAATATCTACCATGGTCTTATAGATATTATATTCTCAAACAGTCATCATAAAAAATAATATTTTTTATGGTCTTCATAAAACACCTCATGGAATATTAAAATATTGAACGTTCTTCTAATAATTCTCCATAGCTCTTCAAGAATGTTGAAATCAATTTGATCGTTATTTAACACCATTGAAACTTGTTTTTTAGTTTTAAGATCAGTTTAGATATTTTCAGAATTAATATTCGACTATGTTTTGAAATTATATATTTTCTTGAATTATTCAATCTATCTACATCAATTTTCATTCCAGAAAATCATGGTAGAACATCAATAAACCTATAGAATTAGCTGAGTGATTTATCAAGTTTAAATCTCGCGACCTTTCATCATCAGCTTCTGGTTAAGTGTTTCTCACATATTGAATTTATGATATAATAAAAACTATTAAATTATTAATTATTTAATATTTTACTTTTTCTATTTTGTAACCAATTCCAAAAAATATTATGATCATATAATGGTTAAAACAATATTTTTATATATTTTTTCTATATTTTTTTTAAAATTTAAAATTTAATTTTTTCTTATTTATAAATTAAATTAGAATAAATATAGATTAAATTTAGGTTCATCACACCCAAATTTTGTAATGGGGGTTATTTTATATTTTTAGTAAAACATAAACTACTTAAGAAAAAACTAGTTATCGAGATAAAAAGGTGAACGTAAAAACCTAAGAAAAAATTACATCTAACATATTTAAAACATGTGCAGAAATACTAGGTCAATGATTTCGTGACCTAATAAAATAGCACAGTCCATTATTTACCACATTTGGTGTATTTAACCATTTAATTGAGTAATAATATTATTTAAAAATAACCAATATTCTCAAAAGTTCCCTTTTCTTCACTTATAAAAGGGGACACTCACACCCGTTTCTTTACACACACATTCCTATAAATTACTTTTTCAAACACATCCACTTGGATACCCCATGAAATCTCTCTAATTTTCATAGGCCTTAATCCTCAATAAGTTATCCTAAGTTCCTGATATCCAAGCAGTCTTTCAAGAGAAATTTTAAAGTCCCGAAGTGAGTAGTTCGTAATCTATAACATTTTATCCTTAATAATTATCTTTCAAAACTATCTTTATCATAAAAATATGAAAACTTTATTTTAATTATTATAATAATTATTTTTTATATTAACATAAAAACCTGTATTTTTTTCATTTCCATTCTCTTAGAAAAATAGAATAATTTTATCGATGCATTGTACAGACTACCACCTCCACGAAGTAATGATTTTTGTTTTCTATCTTGATTTTTAAGATTTATTAAGAAAATATGAAATATGATTTAAAAACATAAAAACCATAAAAATATAATTATTATTCTTTTTTAATTATATTATAAACTTCCTTAACCACACTCACCCATTTAGATATAGAGTGTTCATGTTTTGGGTTAGTTTGAAAACACACTTGAATAATGATACACAACTCTATCATAAATCCCTGTGATGACATAATACTGATATTATTATAAGTTAATAATAATCTTTTGGGATGATTTTGTTTCTTTAATGTTTATATTAATTATTTAACTTATTATTAAATTTTTTTATCACTAAAATCAAAAAAATAAACAGACATAGATTCAATTTTCATTTAAATATAAGTGAAGAACATATAATAAATAAATTAAATATGATAATAAATGATCCATATTAAATTAAATATAAATTAATAATATTATTAATAAGAAACCTAATAAAGTTAATTTGATTATTTTGGATGTTAAGTTCATGTGTAGAGTGAATGTGAAACAAGGTAAAGTAATTTCATTTCAATTTCTCTTCATCCAGACATAGTTTGTATCTATGCTCTATTTGTTATTTAAGTGGGGTTTATAATTACTATTTGATATGTTCTTTCATGAATTAATTCTTTATTAATGGTATTTTAACTCGAAATTCACATCCTTTCTCTTATAAGAGTTTTTATTTAAACTATTACTAAATCTGTAAGGATTTATTCTCAATTTCTTTAAAAAATCGCGATCTCCCAAATCTAATAATCCATCAGGGGAATATATATACTCATTTTTCTAAATCCTAAATCATTTTATTCCCATTTATATATCTCTATTTAACTTCAATTTATATTTACCTCATTTCAATTTTTTATTTTTTTTCTGCAATGTTGTTTTCAACAACGACATTTAAAAATATTCATAAGGATTACCATTCATTGAAAATAAAATGTTTTTAATTTATGATATACATTACATTTTACAAAATTTATGTCTATTTGAGGTTTTAAAAATTATTTTCTTTCCATTCACAATTTTTTAATGAAATTTGTACTTTAATGTATTACATGGTTTTGTGAAAGGTTTTGTATTTTCACTTATATTTACGCAACAAGGTTTATCTCCAATGAAGTGACGTTTTTATTACCATATATATTTTATTATGATGTGATTCTTTTTATAGAATGAGTTTTTTGTTATTTTATGATCTTTTAATAATATGTTATGTGATTGTTTTAATGGTTTATGTAACCCATTATTTTTAGTGGTTCTCTATGATATGATGAATGGTTGATAATAAGTGGAACAATTATGTATGAATGATGATGTATGGGTTCATATAACACCCTCTCATTATTTTTTTTAAGATTTCATATCAAATGTTGGGATGAAATTTTGTGTTAATTAGATATGAGATGTTTTTTTAACAATCTTGTTGTGTGAATGTGATGCAAGAATTTTTATTCACATGTTTTTTTGTGTGAATGAGATACATAAATCCTCATTCATAAGGTTATTGTGTGTATTAAATGAAATAATATGTTTTCATAGGTTTTGATAACAAGATACTTGATGATTTGGTCAAAATAGTTTTTATGTTTATGTTTATGCGATAACTTTTTGTTACAATTTCATTAAATGAAATGAAATATTTTAAAATGAATATGATTATACTGCTTGAACCATGTTTAATGTATCATGATTATGTATAATTATTCAATTTTATGAGTTTATAATTTATTATTACAGGTCTTTCTATCATTGATTGCGGATAACTTATACTATCCCATGATTTTAAAAAGAAATTTATCCCCTACCCATGTTTTCTCATATGCTTATGATATAAAGCATGCTGACATGTTGATAAATTTTACCAAATGTTGAGTTTGAGATACCCAATTTCTAATATTGTATTTTTTCTAGGTTTTAAATATGTTTATAACCTTGTATATGTATAAAAGTAGATTTAATATGGATTTGAATTCTGAGAAATGTTCACAAGTATTGTAAAATAAGTTACTAATGTAACTGATCCACATACACTAAAGCTTCAGTTTGTAGGATTGTGAAATGTTTATGAGTTTTAGTTATTATTATATGGTAATTTTATAAATGAAATATAGGTTTCTTTCAATTTATATCAAAATATAGTGTTTAATAATGTAGTTTTAGCATTATATATTAGAGTGTGGGAGTAAAGACTCAAACCCTAGTAGACCAAAGCCGATGATTACCTTATTAAATGGAAAATAGAAACAAGTAATCTTATCCTGAAGGACCGAGTAGTTTAGTAATCTTAGTAAAATAGATATATACTTGAATCTCCCATTATATTAGAAAACATTAAATAAAAAACATAGTGACATTAAATATTCTGCATCCTTGAACTCATTCATTGATTCCTTCTGCCTATAGTAGTGAAAGGAAAAAAATAATGGTCAACTCAGATGCTCTGTAATGGTTAGACACATTAGAAGCTATCATGAGTAAATAAGTAATAATAAATATGGAATGATAAATAACTAAAACACATTCCATTTAATAAAAAACTTAAACATGAACTAGAATATGAAAGTAGTAAATAAAGATCATAAAATGCCATATAAATAATCACATGAACTTGAAACTTATCAACCTTTTTTGGACAGAAAATTATTATTGTTTGTTTCCAAACACTTTTTGGGAAAAAGTGAGAAACCATAGTTTAGACAAAAAAAGAAATAACTGAACCATTAAAAGACAATTTAAGAATACTAGATATTGGTTCCCTAAAAAGTTTCCATGAGATATTGCATACCTGAGTTTCTAGTTCATCTGTTAAGAGATATTCAAGTCTTAATTTTAATTTGTCCATATTCTGAATGTACTCCTCAAGGCTAATCATCCCATTTTTGAAACCCCCAACTAAAATCAAGTCCTGTCTATTAATCTAGTTATACTGTTACTCATTAAAATTCACCCTCAAAGACCTTCTCGTCGCTCTAGTAGCTTCTTCTTCAGTAGGATTAAGAAACAAAACATGTTCAACCATTTCTTCATCCAAACTAATTAGTAAATCTAATGGTTTATCTAGACCATCATCATACATCTTCTTAGAATTTAATTTTTTCAGCAAATGTGTCTCCATGGGAGGTGGAAAATTTGAGTAATCTTTGCACTCTTTACGGATTCCATTCCTATCCCCATCACTAGTCACGCTCCCGTGGGCCAGCTACTCATCCATAGTGTATCTGCTATAATCAGTTTCAACCTCCTGCATTAGATCTTCAGTAGTCAAACCATTAAAACGATTTCTGAGCTCAATATCATCCACTTCCTTTCTAGGACCTGATCTCGTTGGAATCTTAGTGGCCACAACCTATCCTCTAATAGGTGACCGGACTACCTCCACATAAAAACCAACTCTAGGAGTCATGGGAACTCCCTCATGAGTTTCATCAATAACCCTTTCCATCTTAGAATGGGTACCATATAACCCAGAATAAATGAAAAAACCCAAAACATTGCCCGGAGAAGTCACTACCATTTGGTGTTTCATACCACTAAGATCTCCGATCAACCTATTTAAAACATCCTTGACCTTGGGCTCAGGAAATAGAGGTACTGACTTCAAAGACTCTTCATTCTGGGTGATTCAATTTGGCATTGAAATATCCTGATTTGCAGGAGGAGCCATATCTTCAGTAATCCGGCTCATACCACTGTAAATAGGGGACACGACCACATATTCCTTCTATAAAGAGACACTAGTACCATTGGGATCCGAGGTACCCACCGATTGTTTCTCAGGGGGAATAATTCTGAAATAAAACAAATTTAATGATTTCCAAAATAGTGAATGACATTCCCATTGAAGATGACCCAATCGACAATACAAAGAATAGAAATCATACCAGTTCTCAAAATCCACCAGTTATTGGCACCTAAGCTCATTTTCAACCTCTACCCATACTTCTTCAATAGACGGTTTGGAGATATCGACTTACACAAAAATTTGGGGTGCTATAGGATGGCAAAAATTCCACGACCTCTCGTCGAAAGACAAAAAACTTCCAACCATATTTCCAAATAATTGTAGAATAACAAGATTTTGGAAGGGAAGGGGGAGACCCAGAAAGCTCACCTAGATCACGGTAGAGGGGGAATCCCTCTTCCAATGCAAATCGTAGCTCAAGCGAAGAAGAAAGAAGTGGTACCATCCAAAGGAATGAATCCCTTTGGACTAAAATGCGGCGAATTCATCATTATTGGAAGATTCTCAAAAGTGTGAAAAAATATGAAAATAAACAAAGAATATAAAATTTATAAGGTTTGACCTCATTCTGAGAACCTACATCCTTTCCATTGAAACTCATATGGGTCCATAAAAATCTGCTATTACCAAGAAGTGTATTTTTTTGTGTTAGCTCATGTTTTTCTCCTTTTATATCATGATAGTAATAATTATAATGAATCCCATAGGTTTAAAAAAATTTCATAAAAAAATGATCAGTAACCGAAAATGTTACCTTGAAATTTTTACTCAAAAAATGTTCTATCCATAATATCTATTGGTTATAACTCTATAAAATTTCCTTTTTCTAGAAACCACTCTCTATTGTGCCTATGTTAGGAATTCTCCATCCACTTCACCTCACATAAATTGAACCTGATACAAAATAAACATTCTGCCTAATTTAAATAATTTCACCTCGAAATATCCACTTTAGAAACTCTGTCCAATATTTCTCTCTATGATATTCTATTTGGTTCTCTGAACTAATTTTTTTCTAGTACTGTGATTAGAAACTTTCTTCCAACCAGAAATGTTTTTCGATATAAAGAATGAATTCGCTTGGAAACTAACTTTTGACACCATATAGCAGATGCTCGAATTTTTATAGGTTAAATAGTGATAAGTATACTATACTTTTCACCCTATATATAGGATATCCTTGAAAGGAAAAGGTAAGAATTACATTTCTTTTTCCAACTCATGGAAATTCACATTTCCAAATTTCTCACAAATTTTAATTTCACTTAAGTACATCTAAACTCTTCTAAATCATTCTAGAGTCCTCTAAAATAATATTGAACCATCGAGAATACTCTAAAACTTAAAAAATTTATAAAACATTCCAAAAAATAAAAATAAACACAAAACCGTGTCTGAAGAATGTTTTTTAATAACATCTTAAGAATCTCTTGTCTGATCATGAATACTCAACTTCTTGATTTTGATTCATCTAGATGAATGTTTTTCTAAAGACTCCATAAATAAATCTCAATATTTTTTTATTATCATACTAACTTAACATAAAAATTTATCAATATTCTTCTCAGAAATTTTTGTTTGATGTATTTTTTAGATAGGTCGATCGACTGGTGAAATGTTCATATTGTGACTTGATTAGAAATGTTTTTTCTAGAACAATTTTTTCTATATTTCTTCTTTAACTACTCTTCAACAACTATTCCTCATAGGAAAATTTTATCTTATTGATCAACATCAATGCATAGTTACTTTTCCTTAGATCAATATTTATACATTCTCAACTTTGAATCTTATTATAATATGTCTACTTTAAAACACATATTCTTTTAACCTTATTAAAAAGAATCTTCCTCTACCTTTATCCATTTATATTGATATATTGAATACAATTGAGTATATTTTTTTTACCCTTTGAATAATTTAGTCATATGCACCATCTCAACCTGATAAAAACTTCAACATTTCTAACATTTTTTTTTCAACCATTCTTGTTTTCACATGAAACTCAACAATTGGAAATTCCTAAATATTTTCTATCTAGAACTTTTATCTTTTCATCTATGTTTGGTGGATCATACAGAACTGTTTTTTATTTCCCCAATAGAATAATTTATATCTAATTATAATGTTTATGTTCAATTAATTTTAATAGATTCTTCATCCCACCACATTGGATCTGATGACACATCATCAAAATTCGTTACTAGAATATATTAGAATGGTTCATCGAGAAGAATCTACTAGGAATTTAGGATTACACCCTTTATTTTTATCAGATATTAAAACCATAATTTAGAGATACTTATTATTTTATTTTATGATGTTTGAAACATTATTTTTTCTTTTCCCTATATATGAAAACAAAAAAAATTGACATTGATGTCTATCTGATCATGTATATTTTAAGATATTATCTTCGTACATCTTGAAACTTTGGGTAGAATTCCCCTTGTAAAAACTCCCCCCCAAACTATCTATTTAGAAATCTAATCAATAAATCTACATTCATAGATTTTATGTCAAGAAATTATCTATCCATAAACAAATTTTGTCTCATCCTTTGTCTTTATACCATTTATATTAATTTTTACACACAAAAATGGATTCATTATATTTTCAGGATGGTAAGAACAAGAGTAATCAGAAAAGAATCGATTGACTTTCTTAAAAATTTATTTAATAAAATTATAGCTACTAGAAATTTTCTAAAATATAAAAACTCTTATTCACCATATTTATGAAATAATTATTTAACAAAAGATAGTTTTCAATAAATAGAATTTTTTTACACCACACCACAATATATTTTCAATCTCTTCCTATGGTTTTTTGACCACCTTCATTAAAAAATTTCATCACCCAGCATTTTAAAAAATAATTTCTCATAAAAAGTTATTTTTTAAAATAAATTCATGAAATAAAATCCTTTATCAAATAGAGAATCCAAAAACCACACTACTGGATATTGTATCATTTTGAGGTAATTCCATCCCTCATCATCATGAATTTTTTTTTCATGTTATAATAAAATCCCATACTATTTTATCTTGTCCATTTTTAAATCTTTATTGTCTAAAGTTTTTACTCTTTGTTTTTGTTCTCATACCAATTTTTTCATAACCACAACTACAGATTCATTTATGTAATAAAACTTATTCACTACCTTTATAGGATAATGTTGTACATTCTTCCCATCTTCCAACATAATCTAACGAATTGTAGTGTAATTTCTTACAAATTTTTAGGAAGTAATTGGTGGAGGAAAAACATCAAGTTTTAGCCTCAATTATAAAAATCTATATTTCTTATTTTATTTAATGAATACATCAACAATTTGATATTTTATTAAAATATATTCTAGAGTAACATATCCATCAACAAATTTTTCTCTTATGAAGTGATACTTAATATATATGTGCTTTTGTCTTGAGTGTTAAACATGATTTTTGGAGATATAGATTGAACTATTTTTTATAACAAAGAATCTTGAATGGTTTGAAAACTTAAAAATTAAAATATTCCAGCAAAAATTTTATCAACAATATTTTAGTTAAAGATTCGGTAATAGAATCATATTATACTACTACTATGATCAAGGTCACTGAACTTTATTTCTTACTGTGCTAGTTAAAACAACTTTCACCTAAGTTAAAATTTTATTCAGATGTTGATTTTATATCAATATAATCTTTTGCAAAATCATCTTGTATATACTTATGTATGTTTATATGACTACATATTTTATGCAAAATACTATATAAATTTTTCCCTTCACATATATCAAAATTATTATTTTTCCAACATGTGTGATTAATTAGGTTCACTATGACACCTAGAACGAAATGTTTCAATATAAACGATATTTTGACTTGATCTTTTAAGATATATAAAACATTCTATCAACATTTAAAAACCATTATGATTCACACATTTCATATCTTCATATTTACTAATCTTCATCACAAAATAATTGGATTATAAAATAATTTAAATTACCTTATACAAAAATTTATTACAACTCTTTGGAGAACATTTCATGATACTAGAAAATTTATATTTTCTTATATTAGTTTTGTAATCCTAAAAATAAGTTAACTCTGAAAGCATTGAAATTATAAAATTTTTCTTCATTCACTTATAAAATTCTTCGTTATATTTTTCTTTATGTCTTAGAAAAATTATATTATCAACATACACCATAAAAATTAATGTTCCTAGATTCAATTCATTCATTTATAAGTTATTTTAAATTTTCCATTTATAAGAATTATACCTTTTTAGAATACTATCACGTTTTGGGCACCAAGGTTTGGTTTTTCATACAAACCATACAGATCTTTCATCAATCTACAAACCTTGGGTTTATAATTATCATGTAAAAATTAAAATGGTTTCTAAATTTACTCTTATTCATTAATATTTTAATTTATGAAAGATTACATAATATCCATTGGAAAAAAATATAACAATGATGTTAATACAATTTTACAAACATTTTGATTATTTCCAATCATGTAATGGGAGAAAAATATTCTTCAAAATCCTCTCTTTCCACCTATGAATATCCTTTATAAAAAATCATAAATCTGTTTCTCAAAAGTTATTCATGTTTATTTACCTTATTTCTATAAACCTACTTTTTTACAATAAAATTATTTTATTATTGATGTGGAAAAAGCATCCAAGTTTTACTTTTCTCTACTATATATAATTCTTCATTCATTTTTGGTACCTATTATTTGTGTTCAATTGGTTTAGAAATGGATTTCATCTTAACATATGAGATAATTGATATCTTATTCTCTAATTTTAATTTTATTTTATTCTAAATTGGACCGTTTACATTTCTAATGATATTTTCATATTCTAAATATTTTTATTAGGTTTGAAATTTCACAATTTTTCTTCCTTATTAAATTTCATCATCACATGATTCTTTAAAATATTAATTCACCTGACTTGAATAACATTAATCATCACTTTTTTAATTCTTGTTGGAAGTCATTTATTTATATTTGAAAACTTTTTCAAAAACCTTTACTAAGAAATTTTTATTTTAGGAAACTTTCACATCATTGTATTCCACCATTTTTTTAAAAAATTGTTCCAATATTAATATCCTTTTTCAATTTGGTGAATACCCCATAAATATTCCATCCTCATCATTTTCTAGAAGCTTTTCCGAGATCCAGATTTATTATTTTTGGAAAACTATGACTTCAAAAAACCATGAAATATTTCACTATAGATTTTAATATTATATGAAATTTCTCCATATGTTATATTAGATTCCATCCATAAAAAACTTAATTTTTAAATTTATAATAGAACTCACATATTTTCTATAGTAAAACATAAAAATCATGTATTCCTCCTGAATAATTCTTTCAACTTCTAAAAAAATCTATTTTTTCTATTCTTTCAATCCATTTTATTGAGGGTTGTATGTATCAATTTACTGATGTGTAATTTCATGATTATTCATTTATTATTCAAAATATTTGAATGTGAATTCCTTTACATTATCAATTCCAAGATTCTTTAGGTAAACATCCATTTCTCTATCAATATCCATTCCAAAATATCTAAAATTTATACAACCCCAAATTTGTGCTTTATAAAAATAATGTTTTTCATCTAAGTGAAATCATAAATAAAATTGAAGAAGTAAGAATCTAATTTCATTGGTTGACGTATCATCATTACACAAGGTTCTTATTATATA
Organism: Viscum album; assembly: GCA_963277665.1. Lineage (NCBI taxonomy): Eukaryota > Viridiplantae > Streptophyta > Magnoliopsida > Santalales > Viscaceae > Viscum > Viscum album. The sequence goes on from OY728131.1 coordinate 410,355,065, forward strand.
ATTTCAAGAGGTTTGGTGGTTTTAATTTCATATTTCTTACAGATTTTACATAGAATCTTTCATTTTTAACATGCTATAAAAAAATCATCTTCATTCCTTTTTAATGTAGGTTAGTTTTTAATGTCATAAAATTTGGAAAGTTTATTTATAATTTTATTCCCAAGGTGAAAAAATATATGATTCCATTGTTTGTTTTCATATTTATAACTCAAGTAAAACGATTTACAATGTTATCCTATGTTAATGTGATTTCCATTAGCTCTTTCTCCTCCAGTAACAATTTATAGTATTCTCTATTTTATGATACATTAATCTTTCCAAAATATCACTTATTTTTCATCATCATAAAGTTGGATCACACTAAGTATGTTATGTCTGGGAGTATCAACATATAAAACATTTATAGATTTTTAGTTTCTCTTTTTCAATATTTGTTGTTCAAATTCCTTTGGTTTTTAAGGAATCATTATTTCCAAAAGTAAGTTCACCTCCATATAAATTTTCAAAAGATTTCATGACTTTGATATCTCCTATCATATGTGAGAAAGATACACTATCAAGAATCCATGGTTTGTTCCTTTTTCAAACATTTAGAATTTTCTAAAAAAATATCTTTCTTTAACATTATTATTTTGGCCTCGTTTTCTTTCATATCCTTAGAACATTCCCCCAAAAGAATATTCATACATTATTTAGAAACAAGACCGAGTTGGTCACATCTTCCACACATTTCTACCACATAATCAAAATTATTATTTTTTGGAATCACTCTAACATATTTATATTTTATATTTCCAACTTCTCTTGGAATAGAAGAGTTCATAAATTATCTTTCACTATTTCCCCCTTTGTTCATTCCTATTTTTGGTAAGATACATGTTGTACAAAAATTTGTTCCATTTGTGACCATAGATTCCACAACACCAATAAAAATCCATCAAATCAGGGTTTTATATAGAATTAATATTTTTTTTAAATAAAATTTTCTAATGTTTATAAATTTGTTTGTAATATATTTCTTACTGATATGGGTAAAATTTCTTAATAGAGGAAATTTCTACTTTTTTTGATGTTATTGATTTCTCATTTTCTTTCACAGTAATGGTTTTACAAAAAGTTTTTATAATATTTTCGGGGATAGTAAAATAAATAGAACTTTTACATTTATAGAACAAATATTTATCCTGATTCATTAGATGTAATTTCTCAGTAGCTCATAATGATTCTCCATTTACATATAAAGAATTTTTAACATTTTTATTCATCTTTTTAAAGTTACTTTCAGGATAAAGAATTTTGGAATGAGTTGTAAAAAAATCATTCTCCTTATTTTCATGTTTTTTACTGAGATATTCTACTATACTTCCACATTCTTCAACTCTTAGTTTGAGGTTTACAATATCCATGATATATTTATCTTCAAATTTAGGTATAATTTAAATTTCTTGATTATGTTTTCCACTTTCCTTCTACACTAGCATTATTTCATTATTGATTTTAGAATTATACTAATTACATACCCCATGTTATGATATGATTTGATATTATATATATGTTTCTTAACTTTCTTATTATTAACAATTTGAAGAATATTCTTTTATCTCAACATTAGAAAAAAATTTTATAATCTTTTTTGTTGATTCAATTTTTGATGAACTGTTATCAAAAGATTAAATCTCAAATTTCTTACTCAATATGCTTCTTATATTTCTAGTGAACATTTTATTACCACCAAGATATTTATTACATTACTTATATGTTTTTATTAAAAATTATTTCACAAATATTTTTCTTCATAATGTTCTTGATATTATTTAACTTCCTTCTTATAGAGAATCATAGAAAAACTAAAAATTACTTCACACTAAAAACATTTAAGTGAGAGATTTCCTCCATAACTTCCTATTCCTATCTTATAGTTATTAGAGATGATATACATGGTCTTTTATTGATTTAATCATCTTATTTTTATTTTATACCATTTCAGTCATTATTATTATAATCCTATATTTTATTCTTTCTCATAGATCTAAAAGAAATTTCATCCTTAACCATGATTTTAATGATGATTCGTTTCATATATCATAGAAAACAAGAATTTTATTCTGTTCATCAAATGATAAATATCCTTTATCTTATAAATATAATATTTTAGAGTCATAGATACTTGGTAAATTTTTTTGAGATTCTTGAAAATTGTTGAATCTAATATGATATATCCATAATCTCTAATGTTTCATACCACTTCATTAACTTTAGTGAAATACTCATCAATAGTTTCCTTATCTCTCATTATGATATCTTTAAATTTACTTTTCTAGATTTGTAAAAATTCCTACATTACTATATGTCTCCCTCAAATATAATTTGAAAATTTCCCAAATTTCCTCATCTGTTTTGATACATGACATCTTCATAAACACATTTTATGACAAATATATAAGATTAACATATCTAGATTTCCCATTAAATTCTATATTTATCTTTTCAACCAAGGGAATATGAGAATTTTTCTCAATGGGGGGAATTGAAATTATTGCTACATCAATAACCTCTAAGACAAGTGATAAAAGATAAATAATCATACTTATTCTAGAAATGAAAATTTTAAAAATAAAAGGTATAAATAACACTGTAGTTGATTGAATTGATATTTTCAATGATGATGAATCAATAGGGAGAAATTTTTCGATGATAAAGAATTATTTTCTAGTGATCATTGACCAACTGATGGTGTGTGTGGGGTGGGGGGGGGGGGGTGTTGAATCAGTGGGTTTCTTTTTAAAAATTTCTAAATTTATGAAAATTAACCCCTAAAAATTGTTATAGTTATTTCCTTATGATTTTTTTAAATTATCACCAGAATGAAAACATAGGAATTTAAATAAGGGAAAAAATATTTACAAGGTCCATCCTTAGTGTGGGAACCTACACCCTTTCCAGGAACACTCACATTGGGTAATATAAATTTATTAATAAGTGATTGAAAATATTGAGAAAAATCATATTAGGCTTTTTATATATCATGATTCGAATTATTTTATTAACTCCCATATGTTAAAAAAATTTACATAAAAATTTGAGCCATAATTAAAAATGTGACTTTCAAAATTTCTCTATAACAATGGTATACCTATAATCATTATCTGTTTTACTAATTTATGATTTCTTCTATAATGTAATATCCATCCAATGTCCCTATATCTAGTAATATCTATCTACTTCACCTCTCTTATAATGCAGCTGATAAAAAATATAAATTCTGGATGATCATCAAAATATTTGACATTAAAAAATCTGATTTAAAAATGTTATTAGATCATTAGATGTATGATAATCTACTTAGTTCTACAAACTAACTTATGTTCGATACTCTGAACAGAGAAATTCCTTCTTCTATATTTTTTCCTCAACAAGATAAATAATTTTTGTTGGAAACTTTCTTATGACACCAAATCTATAATAGTTCAACTTCTGTACATGGTGAACAATTATAATAAAAACACACATTTCACCATTTATTAATGTTATCCCATAATGGAAAAGGACTCAAACCAATTTTTTACAATCACATAAATTCAAAATTATGATTTTTGTGTACATTTGAATTTTAAATACGAGCTTCTCAAATATTATCAATCATTCTAAAATATTCTTGAATATTTTTAAAACATTAAATTTATTTATCACTTATAACATTACTAAAATTATTATAAACTTATTATAATAAAAAACTATTTATAGAGAATTCTTTTCCCAAACATCATAAGAAACTCTTTTCCGATTGTGAAAACAACCCTTATTGATTTTTCTATTTCTAGATTAATTTTATATTCTGATGAATCCATAACCAATTTTCCGTCAATTTTTTTTTCTGATCATCCAACCAAAAATTAAAATTTTATAACTCTCATTTTTAAAAACTTGCATCCAATATATCCTATAGAATATTATGCCAACACGTGAACTGTTTTTCCTTTGACGTGGTTAGAAAAAAATTGTATGGAATATTTCTTCTAATATTTCTCCCTCAACTTCTCTTTAAATTATGGTTATCACATGGAACGTATGTTTGAATGATTGATGTCTCCACACAGTTAATTTTCATTATGTAAAACTTCATACAATTATAAATGCCAATATTCTTATAACATATCTATCTAGAAGACCATATGCTTTTGACCCTATTAAAAATCAAACATCTCATTCATTTATCTATTTTTTGACCTAGTGAAGATGGTTTACTATATTTTTTATAGATTCTAAATAATCCAGTCACATGAAACATATGTGCCTGATATCAACTACAATATTTCTATATTTTTTTGTTTAAAAAAAAAACAAATCAATTGGAAATTCATTCATAATTTCAATCAAGTATTTTTTATATTCTTCTACAGCTGATAGATAATATATAATTTCATCCCCTTTCCTCTATTTAGTAATATACGTATTATTACATAGTCTATATTCTATTATTTTTTTAATAGCTTCTTCATTTTATCACCCTGAATCCAATAAAACCTCCTCAACATTCTCCACTAGATTCTATATGAAAAGGTTCTCTAGAAATACTATTTTTAGAATTAAGGACGATCTCCCATTTTTTATCAAATATTCAAACCTTGATTTTGAGGTAATATATATTTTTAATATTTTATGATCTCATCAACTTTATTTTTTTTTCATTTCATTTTGTTCAAAAATTAAAAACATAGAATTCACTTATTTTCAATCAGGTCTGTCTATTGATCTACTTTTTTATATCTAGAAACTTTATACAGAATTTACTTTATAAAAACTAAATGTTGGAATTGTCTATCTGGAATGATGCATCTGAAAATCTATGCAAAAATACTCTATGTTCAGAAATTTAGTGTCTAGATATTATGTTGGTCTTCTCATTTATCTTTACACACTTTTTAAAACTTTTATATGAACTTACTTAGATCATGATATTTTCATGATGTTAGGAACTTGAATTACCATCAAAGAACTATATGAATTTTTTTCGGATGTTCTTTAAAAAACATACATATTATCGAAACATTTTAAATTATAGAATTTTTTTTTTACATATTTCTTATTTCATTAATAAAATTTAGTTTTCAACTAATAGAAAACTTATTTTACAAAACATCACAAAGTATCTTCAAAAACATTCTTGAGATAAATGCTCTTTCTAATTTAAAATCCACCTTTAAAAACATTTTTTATTCAAAATATTGGATAAAATATTTTATTTAAAAATAATCTTGGAAACTAGTAAAGGAAGCTAGAAATCAATGATTAGTGATTATAAAAATTAATTTCATTCATGTTTAATACATTAAAATATATATTCCATTATCATTTTTAGAAATAATTCAAGATTTACCTTGTTTGGAAAAAAATAAGAAGATTACTTCTAAAATATTTTCTAAAATTTTAAATATGGGTAAAAATTACTTCAATAAATTATTAGAGAAAATTATAAATATTTTTTTAAAACATTTTAAAGAAAATATAGATATGGAAGAAAAATATTTCTGTTCGAGTAGAAAAAAAAGGTGATTTTATTTAAAAAATATCTTAGTTTCTTGAGTCTTAGAATGTGGAAAATGAAAGGAAACTTATAAAAATCTATAAATAACCACAGGGTAATAAAATATTTTGGTTTTAAGATAGAAAGATAAAATAATTTCCCCATCAGAGACTTAAAAATATATAATCTATAATAAGGATGATATTTTGTAATAAACCCGTAACACTTGGATAAATAGATGTAAAATACAAAATATGTATCAATGGAGTGGAAATTGAGATAAAGTATCTTATAAAGATCATAACCTTTAAGTTATAATTAATCAATGAATTTATTATGTGCATGAAATGTAAATATGTATAAAATAAGTGGAAATAAAATATAAAATAATGAAACATCATTACACGCATTATCTTAGAATATCAAATACAATGAAGAAGTAATATAACCTAATAAAATTAAATTGAGTTATGAAACGTCATACACTAGGTTCTACTCATCACAGACATTATTAATATTATTGAATAATATTTCTTTTAATTATTTAATTTCATAAGAAAATTTTCATGTTAATTATTCCTTTTATTTTATTTAAAACTATATTTTATTAAATTATGTATTCAATTAAGTTCACATCGTACGTCTTGACGATATTCAGCTCATATGTACAAAATGATTTGAGTAGTTTGACTATGGTAAATGGGGTCATTATTTTAGAAACTATAGCATAATAATCATGTAATAATTAACATACATTAATTAATCCTTTTAAAACAATTAAAAAATATGGTTATGAAAAATGATCAATTTTATAATCATAGAGATGTTAAGACGTACATACACATGTATATCATTTCCATTTTTCAACGATCATGATGGAGAGAACATACATATTATTTTATCTTTATAGAATGATTGTTATAACCTAAATATAATATTACCTCTTTAAATATACTTATATATCTCTATCATGTAATGGGGTTATGAAGATAAATCACACCACTTCATAGAGTTGGAAATCCAAATGTATTCAGGAATGATATTATAATTTTTAAATGAATGAAATTGTAAAAAATTATATAACATTTTATATTTCATGAATTATAAATATTTCATTAATATTACACACAAAAACAGAGATATATAGACATAGTATTTAAGGGCTCGGATCCTTGTTGATCGACCCTTTACATGTTTCTAAGGCATAAGGTACCTGAAGGAGGCTCAGGGGAAGTATGGAGTAGTTCAGTTTCTAGAATATGAAATTAAGAAAGATTTCACATCATGAAAAGTTACATTAGAAGAAGAAAGGTTTCATGTCGTGTACAATATTGGGTTTTTAAAAATAAATTAAAATGGAGAGGTGACACATTTTTCAGCATAAAATATATTAGAGGGATTAAATGATGTGAAAGGGTATTACACATCATGTAATTCCCCAATGTAGTATGTTTTAAAATATTTTAATCCACTTAGGTTTTCAAACAGTATGGTTGTAGTGGCTCTCTCTTGACTCCAGGTGACCCGGTGACACCTTCTTTAGAATTTTGGGGATTCCTTCATGAATGATCAATTACAAGCTTCTATTTTTGATCTGGGGTGATACATGTTGATCTAATGTGTGTTTTACTTCGTTTTTTAGTGTTTTATCCCATTTTTAACTCATTTACTATCGTATCTTATCACCTTTCTATGGAGTTTACTTAGCCATGGTTCTAATGGTATTTTTCTTGGTTCTTGTTGGTGCAATTGTTTCGTAGTATCGTCATATGGATTCCTTTCTTGCAGGAGGGGTTATCAGAGCTCTGTTGTATGTTCTATTCTAATGTGAAGAATATCGAATACCTTTTGAGTTAGGGGATTATTTTCTTCTTTATTTATTATTTTGACATCATTGAGTTGGAATTTTTAACCCCTGAGATCATAATTAAATAGACCTAATAATTACTTGAACTGAATTAAAGAATTGGTATCGTACACTTGGTGATGTTGTTGTTTATACTGTGATAATGGGTTTGCATCTTGATTTTCTAGATATCATGATATCTATTCCTTGATTGGATTATGATGTTGTTCTACATTGAAATTAGTAAAGAACATAATGAAAAAATTAATTGAAAATTAATTAGCTAAAGGTTTAATGAGGCATGATTAATGAATCCAGTTGTTGTTATTGTAATTTTATGATAATAAAATTGATTCAAGTGTGTATGTTTAATTGAATTAGTTAATGAAATTAAAGCATGATGATTGTTTTTGATAAAATAATTAAAGTCATGTTAAATTAATTGTTTAATTAATTTTTGATAGATTTTATAGCTTGTTTCTTAAATTTCCCACAGTTGAAACCTATGATAATGAATCAATCAATTCAAGATGGAAAAAGAATTGGTTATGTGATAAAATATAATGAATTTTTAAGGTATTATTTTTCTGTTTCCTTATAAATTCCATGTGACTTATACATTGGAGCCATGAGATCTCATTGTGTGTGAAGTTTTGATGCCTTTTTTTAGGTCCAAGAGTCCATTTTATTTGTTTTTTTCTTTATTCTTTTGATGTGATGTGAGCCTAGGATGGCTAAACATGTATTGAAATTTTGGTATGTGGGGCAAGGAGTCCTCGATGTGTTGTGATCCAGGGATGGATAAGCCTAGAGGGATGTTGCGAAATGATGGGTTGGGAGGCCTGGTTGTTGTGGGAACAGTTGACACATGGAGTAGCGAAATTCTTTGGGATATGCATATGGGTCTTGGGGAGCACATTATATTTGAAAGAATGGGTTGAGCCAAGGCTAACCCATTCTTTTGAATGTTGGATGCCTGTTTGAATCATTTTCTTGTCTGATGACCATGTTGTTGTTTACCTACTTTTCTTTTCCCACTACTTGAGGCTGATAGTTTTGATTACTCTCTTTCCAAGAAGGGTGATGACTCATGGGGTATGCCATGTTCTTTCCATGTTTATATCCTCATGGTTGGATGAGTCTACTCTCCTGCTATAGTCAGAGAAGACTCGACCAGTATTTCATCTAATCACCATGTTTCGACCCTTGTATTTAGTAGTTTGTAATTTTTTTCCAAGAATACATAATAATATGGAAAAAATGTTGTTAAATAAATTAATAAATATTTAACCCATGGGGTTGGAGATTTTTTGTATTAAATGATTAGGTTATAATTCTAAGAATCCAAGGACTCAGTTTTATTATGCCTTGAAGGCAAGGATCTTTGTTGTGATGCTAATGAAATGTAATGTGTTAAATATTAATGGTTAATTAATGTTGAAATAATAAATTAACACAAAGTGAAACTGATGAAAAAGGGATAAAATAACTTAATGTAGATCTTTAAATGGTCATGTTCTTATGGGATATCTAGTCTTAGTGGTGGCATCCCGGATTCTAGGAGACATTAGATGTAGTTGATTATAAGACCAGGATATCCCCATAGTTTGGTTCAAAGTTATATTATTTCCAATAATTTTTTTGTTTATATATGCTACTTTACCCTATTTGTTCAGAAAATTGACACCCAGGGAATCTAAACCCTGATTGTGGGGGGGGGGGGGGGGGGTTCTCAAACATTCTAGTGGGAGGATGGATGGATGTCTACCCCCTTTGTCCCCAATCTCTTATCTTGGTATTTACTTGGGATGGTATACATAATAGATAGATTTCCCTATATATGTGCGTATAGAACTATAATGGATTTTAATTATATCCACATGTCTATTATAGATGTAGTTTCCAAAAGACTACAATTGGTATAATGTGTATAGAATTTGATGTCTTGAGGATACTTATTCGGCGTATGGGCTGTGATGGCTTGAGGTATAATATCCAATGTATGATACATGTTATACAGGATGTGGTGGCTCCCGTAAACTACGTAGTTACTTTTTCTTAGATGTAAGTGGGGGTGGGATGCACAAGGTTCTTTTTGTGTTTCTTTCCCCCTTTTTTTTGTGGGAAAACATTTTGAGAGAGAGATGTTTAGGACGTGCGATGTTGGGGTATATTAGAAAACCAGTGGGGAAGTGGCTGCATGGTACAATTGGTATTATTTATTAATTGTCCTCGTATGTGATAATTGGTTAGAGTATCCATGGTGAGGCTGGAAATTATTATACCTATTTTAGTGACTTGTTAGTTTCAATTATTGTTCACTATTCTTTAGCATGATTTCATTATCTTTTTCACGATAGGCTCTGGGGAGGATACGACTGAGTATACTATTATACTCACACTATATATATATAAGTAGCTTTTCATGTCAATTAGATTAGGTTGGATATCAGGCTTGTTACTACTATATTGGTGGTTTTCAAGAGTTTTTTGGGCTTTGTGGTCACTGTCATCTTTTCTTTCTATTGGTATTTACATTTTTTATTTCGCATGTCTTCTCTTAGAGGTTAATGACTCCCATATTAATGTTTACTATAAAATCGATGCTAGTCTCCAACCCAAGGCCAGCCATAGTAGGGAAATGAGAGTCTTTATCTCTCTACTCCCATTGCCCTCCCAATAGGGGTGCACCTTGTGGGGAGGGGGTCCTGATAGAGAGGTATCAGAGGCCTGGTTAAGCGATAGGATTATGTTTGGAGTTAGAAACATGTAAGGTTCCATGGTTTGGTTGGTCAATGATGTCATCTATGGTTATAAAGAATTGTAAACAAGGGATACTAGTTGTGAAATGAGTATTTAGGGCCCCCTATGATCAAATGAACGGACAATTAAGCTTATATTATCTACTAATCAAGGTGATATTGGTTGCAGGGTTGAGACATATGAAAGGTTCATTTATTCTTCTTCTTTTCTCCTATGTTTGAATGGGTAAAAATTATGATAGTTTAACCTAATATGAACAATATAAAATAATTAATTTATTTTAATTTCTTCCATATTCTAGGTTTAAGATCTCTAACTATTTATTCTTTTTTAGGTGTGTTTTACAGTTGACGTCTTCATAAATATTGATCAGAATTTGTTTAGTAGGATGCACCCATAGATCACCATATGGTGTTGGATGATGATAAAGAAAATTATATGAGAACAGTATCAATGATTCATCACTAGAGTCTATCGAAGTAGGAGGGATCTGTTTCAGATACAGTTAAGGATAAATGATTAGAGGAGGTAGAGAAATCCCTCCATTTGACCCATGATCATAATGATAATTGGGGATCATTGGTTTTAGTGATGATGCATGGGGCAGTCAGGCCGGGGTAGTTCTTGTTCCTCAGAGATTTCTTATAGTTATAAGTTTCGTGGGAGGAGTTCCGAGACTAGTTCAAAGACAAGTGTCTTTCTTTGACCATGATGGTGGCCAATTTCTAGGAGTTTCTTTCCCTTTGGTAGGGGAGATCCAGTGTGCGAGAGTTTGGGATCTATTTTATGAATGTTCTGTGTTATGCTTAAGACAAGTTTCCAGATGATGAGTCCAGGGTGAGGTATTTCGAGAAGGATTTTCATCCTGTGATCTAGCACTATGTCATCCCATTTATACTGAAGATGTATCTCAATGTGCCGAAACGATAATAGGTCATAAAAAATATGTTTTACAAGACTGGATCACCACAAGAGGGGAGTCATCAGGATTCCTCATTACATATAGTTGTGGTATGGGGTTCCCAGTTTTTAGGGAAAAATATCTTTGGATCAATTAGGGGTAGGTTCCAACCATCAATATATCATTTCTATGGGGTCAAACACTCTCATAACCAAGTTAAGGGATCAGAATATTGTTTTTAATATGAAGTATGAGGGAATTAGTGGAATTAGTTTCCAAACTTTCTATGTAGTCATTATGCACCAATTTTTATTCTTTAGGTTCCTCCATTGTGACAGTTCCTGCTGAGGTAACAACAACATGTTACTCTAGTTTGGGGTCAATAGAGAGTAGTAGGGGAAAGAAGAGGAAAACCTTGGAATTCAATCCATCCCCAGATAGTAAAGTGTGTTCATGGTGGTGGTTTATAACATGGTCAGAGTGGACACGGAGCAAGTCCAGTCTAGCTTCATGTTTAAGCGTTGCCAGCATCAGGCGATCCAGACATCATTCGAGGAAATATTATCTTGTTATTTCCTTTGGTGAATTCATTATTTGATTTGGGAGTGAAAAAATCCTTTATATCACCAACCCTTTTCCATTATTTTCGACTTAAGGTTGATAGGCATCTAGTTCCCTTAGCATTGACTATGCCAATTAGAGGTCTAACTGATTTTTTGAAGTATATAGAGTCAGTGAGCTAGTACTGAGGAAACACCTCTCTTGGGGAGATTTCATATGTTTACAGATACAACCATATGACATCATCCTAATAATGTATTGGCTGTATTAGGTGTATAATATCATGGATTTATTTAGGAGGTAAGTTGTGTTCTTTGATACTGATGGAGATACAATAGTGTTTTTGGTGACCGAGACCCTAAGATGAGTTATAGGAGGGTTCTGTTCTTATCATCATTGATGGGAGGGATGATTCTAAGTTTTTATATGTTTAAAAGTTAATGCTTCTCTGGGTTATAGAATAATACCTTGATGTATTTCTAGAGGAGGTTGTAACATTATCCCTCGATGAGAGATCAAGTTCAGGATCAAACTATAGTCGGGAGTGTCTCCAATATCGATGTCTCCATATTTGATAACACCTTCTGAGTTGTGATAGTTTTGTTTATAGCTTGATGGTCCATTGAAGTGTGATATTTTTTGACTAAGTATGGCATCATGGGGTGCAAAAATTTTGTTTGTAAATAAGGTTGGTGAAAGATGGTGGTGGTGTATCGATTATTATAGCTTGAACAAAGTGATAATGAATAACTGGTAACCTATTCTATGGATTGACACTCTGTTCGATCAACGAATGTGTGAAAGATGGTTCTTGAAGAATGAATTTCAATCTGGATATCATCAGAATTGTTTAATGGCTAAAGATATCCTAAAGACTACTTTTCATTTTGTTTTTGGGCATTACGAGTTCATTGTGATGTCGTTTGGTGTGATGAATTCTCCTACTATGTTCATGGGGTTAATGAACGCTACATTCCATATGTTCCTGGATAAGTTCATGGTAGTTTTTATCGATTACATCCTTGTTTACTCCACATCATAGGAGGATCATGTAGTTAATATTATTGCCTTTTATTGAGTTCTTCTCTAAGATATGTTGTTTGGGAAGTTTACTATGTGTGTGTCATAGTCTCATAAAGTCCATTTCTCAAGGAATTTTGTATTCCAGTAGGGAGTTTCTGTAGATCTGTCAAAGGTAGAAGAAGTTTTTTTTGTAATAACCCAAGATAGTGGTAGAGGTTTGCAATTTCCTTGGTTTTGAAGGATGTTATAGGAGGGTTTTATTTGATTTCTCTTGGGTTGCAACTCCTCTGACATCATCGACTAGAAAAGATCAGGCATTCTTGTGGACTGATCAGGGTCAGAAATCTTTTGATTATCTGAAGGAGAAGATCGTTAGTGATCAAATTACTTTTATACCACCAGAAGGAGTCCCAATTTGGGGATATTGATTTAGAGGTCTGTAGGTACAGAGTTGTTTTTGGCGATGCCCCTAATAGTTGGTCCAAGGATGAACAAAATGAATTTTTTTTCCGAGAAGGATTTTTCATTCCTTTAATGATGTGTTAAATGGTTCTTAGAGTGTTTTATAGATAAATTTTCATGATAAAAAATGACATGAAAAATATGTAACAAGCTTTTACAGGTAAGTTTTTTATGGATTGGGTTAAACGTGTAGTTGCAATGTTTGTGTCTCGATATTTGGTCTTCCATATGTTGAAGAATGAGCACCATGTTTATGGTGGTTTTCTCCAGTGGTTAGATGTTCCTTAATGGAAGTAAAAGGAAATATCAATGTAATTTTTATCGGTTTACCTTAATATCATGGAGGCTATGACACTATATGGGTGGTAGTTGATTTGTTTTTGAAATTTTCCCACTTTATGAAGACTAAGTATCAAAGCTCAGTGTAAGTTTTATCAAGGATGTACTCAGAGGATATACTGAGGCTCCAAGAATTCAAGAGTAAAATCAATTCCAATTGAGATCATCATTTTACCTATAGGGTTTAGAGAGTTCTGCAGCATGATTGTGGTTCTCACCTATTCCTTAGCACATATTTTCAAATTTAATGGATGATCAGATAGAGTGAACCATCCAAACTCTTGAAGAAATATTGTCCTCTTAGGTCTTGGATTTTAAAGATTCATGGATTAGGAACCATCCATTGGTAGAGTTATATTATAATAATATTTTCACTCCATCATCAGTATAATACAGTTTGAATTTTTATAAGGTTAACCTTTCAATTTTTTAAATGATGGAATGGGGTCATAGAGTCAGCACTTCTTGGATCAGAACTGGAACATGCCATAAAAGAGATGGTTTGATTAATCTGAGAGAGGATGCAGGAAACACAAGATCATTATAAATACTATTCCGATCATAGTAGGGGGCCTATAGTGATTGTCGTTGGGAATTGTGTGTTATTGAAGGTGACTACCCATCATGGGAAGTGAAGGTTTGGTGGTGGTAGTAAGATTTATCCCTATTTTTTGGGCCTTTCAAGGTGTTGGATAATGTTGGAGTCATGCAATATTTTATAGTTCATTCTATATAGATGACCTAGATACATGATGTTTTTCACATGTTTAAACTCTGTCATTATCTTGGTGATGAGTCTCATGTCATCAAATGGGGAGTGATCAATGTTAACAATGGTGCAACATTTCAGGAGTAGCCCGTAGAGATCCTGGACCCCTAGGTGAAAGTGTTACATGAGAATACTATCCCCTTGGTTCATAGATTGTGGTGGAATGATGGAATGGAGGAGAGTACCTGGGAATATGAGTCACATATACGTGCTCAATACCTTGAGCTATTTTGTGTTTATCTATTCTCTTTTAGCACAATTTGTCTTTTGGTTGTAAACCATTTTCTAGGTTGTGATATGGATTTATCTTATTTATTATTGTATATTTATCTATTTTTAGAGGTATATCCCCATGGAGAGTGTTTAAGAGATGGTTTTGGTTTCGTCATGGTTATTTTTTGTTCCCCTAGTGTGGTGCTTGAGCTCCTGTGGTAGTGAGAGATTTCAGAGGTATTTTTGGGGCAATTCGGATGAAACCTTTTATGCTTCTTATATGGGTTAGTTTTGGATTATGAAGGATGATAATGTATTGATAATTATCTAATTTATGCATCATGATCTACATGGATAAACCCTTTTCATGTTTCCAAGGATTTAGATGACTGGAGAAATCTTAGAGGAAGTGTGATGTATTTCAATTTCTAGAAGTTAGATGCAAGGAGGATTTCACATCGTGAAAAGATACATTATTTGAAAGAGGGTTTTACACTATATAATATATCAGGGCCTGAAAAATAAATAAAAATGGAGGGGAGATGTGTTTTTTAGAAAAAACTGAATTATGGGGATTAAATGACGTGAAAGGAGATTACATGACATGTAATTCCCTGATGATGTATGATTTAAAATATTTATAGATGCTCAGTATGTTAAACCCTATAGATTCAATTGATCTCTCAAGACTCTAGGAAACACGACGACCCCCTATTCAACAATTATGGGATTCCATCATCAAGGATCCATTCATATATTCCATATTCGATCTATGGTGACCCGGGTTGATCCAATGTGTGTTGTTCCTTTGTTTTCAAATGTTTTCTACTGATTTGATATCGTTTTCTCCTATATATTCCCTTTTTTCTATGTAATTGTCTTACCCATGGTACTAAAGGGGTTTATACTGGGTTTTTTGGCCGGGTTGGGCCACAACATCCTTGGATGGATGCTGTTCTTGTGGGAGGAGTGACCAAAGTTCTATTTCATTGTCCCTTCTCATATGAAGAATGTTTAAAACCTTTTTAGGTAGGGGAAACTTCACTCATCTATATATTTATGTGAAATAATTGAGTTATAATGATTTATGCCCTTGGATCAAAATGAAATTGACCTAATAATTACATGAACTTGATAAAAGATTTATATCGATCACTTGGAGATATTGTTTTTTATACCATGATAAAGACTTGACTCATGATTTTATCAATAGTATGATATAGATTACTTTCTTAGATTATAATATTGTTATTTATAGAAATTGTTAAATAACATGAATCCAAAATTAATTGAAACTTAATTGAGTAAAGGTTTAAAGATTCATGTTTAATGTATATGATTATTGTTGTCCTAATTTGATGATAATAAAATTGATGATAGTGTGCATGTTTAATTGAATTAGTTAATAAACCTAAATAATGATGATTCTTGTTGACAAAAAAATTAATTCTTTTTAAATTAATTATTTAATTAATTTTTGATAGCTATGACAACTCTTTTATTAGGTTTCTCATAGTTTATAAATGTGATAATGAATCAGTTATTTGTAAATGGAATAAGAATGGGTTCTGTGATAAAAGATAATTCCTTTATAGGGACTGAGTTTATCATTTTCATATAAAGGCCATGTGACTTGTGAATTCGAGTCTAGAAATCTTGTGGTGTTTTAAGAATAGATTTCTTACTTTAGGTTCAAGATCATGGTTGCTATGTTTGCTTCCTGGTACCTGTTATATGATGTAAGACATGGATGGCTAATCCTAGAGTAAAATTTTGGTATGTGGTGTGGGGAGGCCCGGATGTGTTGGGATCCTAGGATGGATGATCCTAGAGGTTTGATGTTGCAAAAAGGGTGGGTAGGCCCAGTTTTTGTGGAATCAGTTGACACCCCCAGTGGCAAGATGAATTGAGATAAGCATGCATGTGTCAGGGAGGAAATCGAATATGACATAATGGGTTAAATTTGGTATTACCAATTATTATGAAAGTTGGATTCTTATTTGAATCAGTTTCTTGGACAACGACTATGTTTTTTTATCTTATTTCCTTTCCAAACTACTTGAGGTAGATTGTTTTGGTTAATCACCTTCCAAGAGAGGTGAAGACACACAAGGTATGCCAGGTGATTTCCATGTTTATCTTTTTGTTGTTGGATGGGTTTATGCATCTCTTATAGGAGATGAGTAATCAAAAGGTAGTTCAAATACTCACCATATTTATACCCTTATGTTTGGTGGCTTAGAAAATTTTCATAGAATACCTGGTAATGAGGAAAGTACTTTTGTTAAATAAAATGAATACATGTTGAACCCATGGGGTTAGATCTTGATGGGATAAAATCCTAAGGTTATAATTCTGAGATTCCATGGACTCGGTTTTCTTATTCCATGTGGGAAATGATATTTTTTGTGATGATAATGTAATTTAATGTGTAAAACGTTAATGGTTAACTAATTATTAAGGAAATAATTTACATAAAGTGAAACTGATTCTAATGGTATAAAATAACTTAAAGTGGAACTTGAAATGTCTATTTGATAATATGATATCTCATCTTAGAAGTGGTAATGATGATTCAATGTGATTTTATATTTAGTTGAGTTTGGGACTTGGATATTCCCATTTTGTGGTTGTGAGCTATATTATATCTTGTAATTTTTGTGTTTTTAAATGATAATTTACCCTGTAATTTAGGGAAACTGACACCCTAGGGATTTTGTGCCCTGGGGGGGGGGGGGTTGGGTTTTCCCCAACATCCCAATGGGAGGATATATGGATGACTAACCCCTTTGGCCCCACTCTCTTCTACTGGTAGTTACTCGTGATGGTTTACATGATCATTAATTTTCCTCATATATGCATGTAGAGGGATATAATGGATTATGGTTATTTCACACACATGTATTTTGGATGTAGTTTACTAAGGACTAATATAGATATAACATGTACAGGCTGTGATGGCATGAGGATCTTTACTCGGTGTATGGGATGTGATGAATTAGGGTATAATAAAAAATGCATGATACACCTTATACTAACTGTGGTGGATCCTAGAAACTACCAAGTTACTTTTGGTTACATGGTAGTAGTGATGTGATGCATGAGGTGCATGCTGTGGTGCTTCACCTAGGTGTTTGTGAGCTAGCCTGTTTGGATAGATATGTTCATGATGTTCGACACAAGGTTAGAGTGGAAAACTAGTGAGAAAGTGGTAGAAGGGTACCCTTGATATTATTTATTATATTTCCTTGTATGTGATACTTGGTGAGGGTATCTATGGAGAGGATGCTATGGAGAGGATGGGAACTTAGTATACCTATTTGGGTGATGAGTTGATTTCGCTTATTGTTCATTGTGCTTTATCATTAATTCATAACCTTTTTTATGAGAGGCTCTGGAGAGGATCCTATTGAGTATACTATTATAATCCACTTATGTATATATAAAGTATTTTAGGTTAGTCGGACCAGGTTGGATATCATTTTGGTCACTACTAGCTTGGGAGTTTCTCATTAGCTTTTTGGGATTCGTGAACGCTTCCGTCTTTACATTCTTTTGGTATTTGTAGTTATCCATTTTATTTATAGTAGTCATTTCATGAAAATAATTTTTTTACTTGGATTTTATTTTATATTGGTGTCTGATCTAGACTGAGTTTGTGTCTATCTTATCTCTATATATCACATGTGTTCTCTTAGAGGGTAAAAACTCATATCTACACATTTATTATACCCTCGATGCTAGTCACCAACCCTAGGACTACTGGAGGCTGGACTCGGGGGGTCACTATCTTTATTATCCCATTGCCGGCCAAGAAGTGGTAAACCCTGTAGGGAGGCTTTGGTACATATTAAATCTATAATTAAACCTAATTTAGAGTGGTGGTGATTGATAAATAATTACATTGGTTTGGGAGGTGTTATTCCTCCGTACATGTGAACACTAATTTTGTTTCCCATTTTATGGAAGGGTAGATGGATATAGGTTATTACATGAACATAAAAGAATATAATTATATGATAGATACTTATTTTATTATATCATCATGGTTGAATAATATTTTAAGGAGGTGGAAGAATAAATTAAACAACAACACTCAGTTAAAAATGATTCATATTCTTCAAAAAACCTCTTTTGGTTGACACCAAAATCATTCCAATTTGGTATTTATAGTGAAAAAATGAATCTAGGAATTGGTATGTGAAGTAATTAATGGATATGGTTAGTTCATGGATGAACCCAAATTTTAATGAAGTTTAAATAAAATTGGAGAAGAGGCTCCCTTCTATAAGTGAGGGGAGAAGCACTTTTTCAATTTCATAAAGTATTAAATAAATATAAACTATTTAACATTGTAAAATGGAACAAAAATAACATATTTAGAATATAATATGAAGATAATTTGAAATTATATCATTTAATAAAATTAGGAAAGGTTTGTATTATGTTTTTACCCATAATGTTTTGTTTTCACCCACACCATCATATTTTTATGATAACAATGTTCATAAAATTTAGGGGTCAAGATTTTTTATATAAAAGAAAAAATAGAAGAAAAATGGTCTTTATATTACTAATTAAACCATATCCCAATCACTTAGTCGAAGATACAATATTTAGTAATTTAAAAATATTATTTATTATAAAATATCATTAGGTTCATTTTTTAAAATAATCATTTAATTTTAGCTTAATAACATAATGATAATAATTCAATTAAAATATAATAATTTAAAAGATCCCTAAGAGGTTATATTTTTCGAAAATGGAACACAATAATTCCTTAAAATTATGTTTTTTAGATTTTTAAAAATCTATTATATTATTTTTTTAGTAATTGAATGAATTATGTGTCAACATTGCGTAAGAATTTACGGTAATTATTTCAACCCTAAAAATTAAAAAAATTTACCATGATAAAAATATAATTTATCTTTAGAATAATTATTTATAATAAAAAATAGGCTATCTTTATCCCAATCACAAAATATTATAGAAATTAAAAGCCAGAAAGTTACATTTTTTTCTTGTCTTTGTATAAAATAATATAAAGGTCAAAATCCTAGTCCAATGGAAAAAATTCATATATATGATTTTTTGGTGGTTATAAATGAAATATAATAATCCAATAAAATTATGGTAAGTGTTATTCTCATTTTTAGTGCTTATTATATTATTTACAACCTTAATTACCAGATTTACCCCTACCACAAGGATAATTATTTACTACATTTACTAATCATAATAAAAAAAATAAAGGGGGCCTATTTAAACTTTTAACCTCATAATTAAAAAAATGGAATCAATTTTTCAATATTCTATTCATAAAATTTGAAAAGTTTGATTTAAAATTTAATTTTTAATGCACGAGGAAATTTCGATTTTTAGGAAAATTTCTTTTCAAGGAAAATATGAATTTGTATTAACAATATGACTAGTAATACTGAATATATGAATTTAAATTCATATATATATAATCTAAATTTTTTAATTAAATCATTATTCATTAGGTTTTATTTTTATTAATTTTTTTTAAAAAATTTACAGGTAAAATCAATTATCAAAAATTGATTTTTCATCATAAAAAAACATTTATAAGAAATTCATGAAAAAAACTAATTAAAATGAAATTAATGAATTTAATTTATTTAAAATGGAATATTTTTAACTTTAATAAAAATTCTAAAACATAAATGGACTTTAAATTACTTGATTTAATGAAAATAAATGACTCTTTACAAAAAATAAAAGTTTTTCACTATTCACTAAAAATCCATTTTTTCCAAAAATTATGAATATTTCACGAAAATATAATATTGTTATTCTAATTTAAGGAATAATAGATTTTTTAAATATAATATTATTAAAATGAGAAGAAACTAATTAAATTAAATGCACACAAAAATATATAGAAATCATTTTTGAGGAAACCTTTTTTTAAGTAAAAATTGAATTAATTGAAACTTTTATGCTAATTTACTAATAATTAATTAATTAATTTTTTATATATTAATAACCATAAAAATATTTCATGATGTGGTTAATTTTGTTTGTACTCACTAATTCATAGGCTAGATTATAACGTCCATGTCTAAATAATATATTTCACTTCTTGTTGAAGCTTAGTATTATGTTTCATATATTCTATCAAACATAATATTATTCTTTTAAAAACCCCAGGGTTCACATTATACCCGCCATTGAAAAATTATGTCCTCTAAATTTGAACATTCACACAGAAATTAGGGGGTTGGCATTTTGAAATTCTTTTATGGAAAACCAACATCGTAAAAGGATAATAAAACATCATCTAAAAATTCATAAATAAAAATTATAAGGCTAGATTTAATAAAACTTAACTATGTTTTAAAATAGGATAAAATTAATTGGAAATCAAAATATGGGCATGGAGAAGAAAAATAACTCCTAATGACTAATTGAGAGTGATAGAGAACATGGCGAGGAGAATTTTAATGACCAAAAATCCATAAATCTGGGATGGGTGAAAAGACCATCGATTCCTTGGAAAATGATGGTAAATGTATAATTTTTTTCAACACCATATTACTAATATTGAGGTATTATTTATCTATCAAGACCGAGAACACCATAAAATATACTTAATATAGTTTTATTTAATTAATGTAATTTTATACTTTTATTTTTCTTTGATAAATTTACCATTCATTTCTTACTCCATTAAATGAATATCTATGATGACTTATTTACTCATGAAGCACTAAAATTAAATTTCAATAGATCATAATATATATAAATGAGCAAAAAGGATTTATATATTTCCCTAAATATTTACAAAAACCAAAATGGTGTGGACAAGTTATCCAATATAATACATTAGTCTCTAAAACCTCAATCGTAGCACTCAAAGTTATACATAATCCATTCCACAAGTATTTATCCTTAAAACTCTTCCAAAATATGTTTTTCAAAATTCAAAATTCAAAATTTATAAAAGAGGTAACTAGATTTAAAAAACTAACTTGGAATTAATCTCCCTAACATTATAAATTAACTCTTAATGTTACATATGAAATATTTAAATACCATAATAACCATAAAACCTCAATAAAAAGAAAAATTATTACAAAATTACCTATATATTTATTTCATAAATAAAACCACACATTATCATACATATTATAATAATCGGAAGATATATATAGAAACTTCATCACAAATTACCTTGTCACAAAATCAGTAATCATTTTAAGGTCAATAAAACAACATGATTTAATTAATTAATTTCAATCGTCTCTTTATCTCATCTAAAAATTATTAATTCACCATAAGAAAAATATTAATGGTAATGTTTCCCCCAATCATGTGTATGCCATAAAACATAACCTTACATTTAAGTCACCTTTATATGTCATCATCACCATTCAAAATATTATTTTAAATCCTAATGAAAAACATTAAAATAAAAATCCTTATATGGTTTATGATTCTTATACCCCAAATATCATTAATGTAACACTTATATAACAAAATTTTCAAATACAAATTCATAAAAAATTCTTTACTTCCACTTCATTTATTATTATGGAATACATAATTATTTGGTATAGTAGTTAACCTTTTTATTAGGTCATTGACATGGATAATTCCCTTTTTCCCCACACACAAGCATTGAACTCCTCAAAAATTCATTTTTCTATGTCTATTATTTCCACATAGAAAACATATTACTATTTATTTGATATATTTATTGGGGTGTCTCTTTCTATATTTCTAACATGAAATAAATTTAATCTTTTTCTAATATGGTATCCACTATTTGATATCTCATAAAACTTTATCCTTCTCTTCTTTAGTGTGTCTGAGAGTTAGTTATGGTTAAAATTTTTAATCATCTATCTTGATAAATGATTAGGTATATCAAAAATATCTTTATATCTAGTTATCATTCAAATTTTTTAGTCACAATCACCACATTTTCCATCACATTCAATGTTAATATGATTCCTCATAGTTTTGGCCATTGATTATAATGAAAAAACCTAGTATGAGAAAAAATAATCTTAGCGGTAAACTATATAATAATTTATAAGATTTATAAATCATGTATAATTATTTTCTACCTAGGACACATTAGTTTTAACATAATCTATTTATTGTCATCATCTACTAAAATCCTTTATAATGGTTTGTAATGAAAATGTAAATGAACAGAATAATACCTCTCAGGAGTGTGAAACCAAGTACGTAGTAAGAGAACTCCCATTGTGCACCCGGTTGATGGCCAATATAAACTTGAATGAATATTATTAGGGTTGTTTATGCTATATGAGTTAATGAAAAAACCATATCCACTTATAGTATCCATACGATGATTCTTTTATAGAAAAATCAGATAATCTCAACCTTACCAAAATTTTAGGATATTATCTTATACTTAACTTATACTCAAATTCAGTCATCGGGATGTGTTCCATAATATATGTTTTTTTAGAAATATAGTATCCATGGTATCTATTAAAATTCATCTTATGACAACCATAAGGATGCTAGACATAATATACCAGATTTGGTGGTTAATTTTTCACATTGGAACATGATATAAGGAATCATATCCCAAATGAATAAATAGTTTAATAGTCTTAGTAGACTAGATATATACACTAATCTCAAATTACCCTTGAAAAAATAAAATATAAAACATATTGAAAGTAAATACTCTCCATTATTAAACTCATTCAATGATTTCTTCTTTATACCTTGGGGAGAGGAAAAAAATTAGGGTGAGCTTAGATCCTTAGTAAGGGTTAGATACAATGTATACTTTCAAAAGTAAACAATGTATAATAAATATGATAATGTAAATAACTAAAATAAATTCTGGGAGTTCGAAACCTATCTTTTATATAATAAATTATCAAATAATCACATGGACATCAATAAATAGTTTCATAATAATGTAATGCATAGTGTCAGACTTCTGAAACTTACCGTCAATGCCTTGTGGCGAGACAATATAAATTATTTCCAATTATACACTAATTTTTTTAATAAGGCTATCCAACTAGTTATTACATGATACATGCCAATGAATTTGGTTCTATTTATTTTTGAGCCCCAATATTAACTTAATAAGGCCAATATATTAATTATATGAATAAAATTACAATTTAATCAACACACATATGAAAAACAATCTATATATAATGATATAAATTATGGAATGTCAATAATTTCCCTAGTAAAACTAATATTAAACAACCAAGAGAAATAATAAGGATGGTATCATTACAATATTTTCCCATTGATTAATTAAATGGTTTTTTGTTGATGAATAAAAATGCAATATAAATATCATTAAAATATTCTTGAGGAAAATACACTTTTCATTTTGAAATATAATTTTAAAGACTACAAATTTCAAGAATATTTCGGGAAACAATTTCTTTAAAAAGAACCCTGGAAAATTTTAAAGGAATATTAAAATTAATAAATTACCATGATGGTGAGAAATTAAATTCAGGTTGAGTATTTTAAAACAAATATTCCTTTCACATTTTCAATAAAAAGTATAAAATTACCATATTTAGAAAACTATAAAAAGATTCTTTTAAAACCATTTTGTAAGAATTTAAACATGGATAGACATATATAAAAGAAATCCATCGATAATATTAAATATATTATTAATTTTTTTAAGATAATATATATATGGAAGGAAAATATTTCTATCAGAGTAGAAAAAATGTTGGTTTTTCTTAATGAAATGATTTTGGTGTCTTGAGTAATTAATGAGTGGAAATTGAAAAGGAAATTTTAATTTGAAGAAATAAAAATAGAATAATAAAATATATTGGGTTTAACATATTAATAAAATATAATTGACCCACGATAGACTTAAACATAAATAATCTCGAATAACGATGACAATGTGAAATAAACCCTTACCACTGTTGTAACTTTTTAATCAGAACCCCATCAAATAAATAACTTCAAAAAAAATTAAATACCATGAATCTAAATAGATACATGATATAACATATCAAATAAGAAATTTATATAAATCATAAATTTATATAGGTTTATAATACCAAATATGTATCAATGGAGTGAAAATTGAGACGAAATCACTAACAAAGAACATACCATTGAAGTGGAATTAATCAACGATGTTGTTATGTGTATCAAATTTAAATAAACAGAAAATAAGTTTAAATAAAATTAAAAATAATCAAAATTTCTTACATATATTATCTTATGACATTAATGAAAATGAATAAGTAATATAACTCAATGAAATGCAATTGTGTTATAAAACCCCTTACCTTAGGTCCAACTTGTTAAATATTTTATATATCATCCAGAACAACATAAATTATGTAAATTATTTACTTAATTAAGAAACTATTTCATTTTTAATATTAATTTTATTTTATTTAATACCATGTTATTTTGAATTTCTTAATCAATTACGTTCACATTAAACATTTTGATGATATTCAGTTATTATGTCAAAAATGAATTCAGTAGTTTGAACATGGTAAAATATTACAATATTCAATAATATAAATAGTAATAATTAAAAGATAATTATAATTTTTAAACATAAATTATACTTTTTAAATCAACTTTAAAATATGTTTATGAAAAATGAACTATATTTCAATAATGGGGACGGTAGGTCGTACGTACGCTTGAGTAATATTTCCATTTTTTAGAGATCATTATAGAAAGAACATAAGTATTATATCAAATATATATAATAATATTTATAACATAAATATCATATTAATTTTTTAAATACACTTATATAATTCATGTGAGGTGGTTGCAAAAAAAATCACATCGCTCCGTGGAGGTGGTAACCCACACGTACACCTGAATGACTTTATCATTTTTAAATGAATGGAAGGGTAAGAAATCATTTGATATATTTCCATTAAATAATTTCAAATATTTCATTGATATGATATAGATATAGTAAATCCATCATCAAAATCATCAGTAAGCAGTGGTGATGGAAAACAAATTACATCTGGAAAATAATTGGTGATCTTTTATACATAAAAACGGTGGTTTTGTTTCTTATTTTATGGAAGATAAGTTTGATATAGGGTATTATGTTAACCAAAAAATATATAATTATATTAGATATAATAATTTAGTTATCTAATCATGGTGTAATAATATTAAAAAGAGTTTTATTAAGAAATTAATAAAAAATTAATGGTTAGAAATGATACCTCTTCTCGAGGCAACCCCTTTAGGTTTGAAACAACATCCTTCCCACGAGGCCATTATAATCAATAAAATGACTATAGGAAATTTTTAATGGAAGTAATTAATATATTTGGGTGGGTATTGACTGGACCAAAAATCTTTTTATGTGTGAATAACTAAGGATTGGTGGTGCCATTTTATAAGTGATGGGAGGGGATCTTTTGGAATTTCTTAAAGTATTAATTTAATACTAATTATTTATCAGCAAAAATTTGATCCAAAATGATAAATTTAATATATAGAATGTGGATAATTCAAAATAATGTTATCTAATAAATTTTTTACAAGTTTAGATTTATGTTTTACCCTTATATTTTTGTTTTAACCCATGTTAACCCTTTTTTAATAATTACCATGATCAAGAAGATTTTACTATTTATGGATAAAGATAATTTGTATAATAGGATCATTAGAAAATAAATGGGCCATGGTTGAAAATTTAAATAATACACCAATATCTTCACTGAATATCGGTTTTTAGGAATTTTGAAATATTGTTTATTATAGAATATCATTAATGTCATTTTTAGAACAATTCATTTACTTTGACCTTAATAACATCAATAAAAGGGGAATTAAAATATAACAATTTAAGAATTATTTTAAATGTTATATTTATCTAAAAAATCATGTAACAGAATAATTAATTCAAATTATATTAAATTTAATATTTTAAAAATCTTTTATTTTATTTTTCTATTCATTTAATAAATACACTATTGGATTTAAAAATGCATTGAAGGTAAATATTTTACCCCTAAAAATTAAAAATAAATTACCATTGAAAAAAAATATATTAAAATAATTATTTAAAATTTAAATTAGTTTTCCTTTATCCATCTCAAAAAATATTATAGAAATTAAAACCAATAAAGTGAAATTTTAGGCTTTTTTATATGAAATAATATAAAAGTCAAAATCTTGGAAAAATGAAAAAAGGTCATGTATTTGATGTTTTGATGGTAATTTATGAAATATAATCATAAAAAATCATGTTATAGTTTATTTTCATTTTTATTATCCTTATCAAATTATTTTCAATTTTAATAACCAGAATTACACTTACGAGGGTGATAATTATTTATTATAGATACAATTAATAATGATAAAAAAGAAAGTATGTCTACTTTAAAAATATGAAACGCCTTATTAAAAACATGGAAAATATTTATCAACATCAAATTCAAATAATTGGAATAATTTAATTTAAATTTAAACATTCAAAGCGTGAGGAAAACGTGTTTTTCAGGAAAATGCACATTATAAGGAAAAGATGATTTTTCATTAACTATTTGACAAGTAATCATTATTATATTAACTAAAATTATTATTTATTGGTATATAATATTATTTATTATTAAATTAATTTATCATTAATTGTTATTTTAATTAATTATAATGTAAAAACATTATTCACTGAAAACATTTTTTTCGAAAAATGGGGTTTTAATCATAAAAATAGATTAACAAAAAAATCCAAAAAACTAATGATTAAAATGAAATTAATTTGATTATTATAAATAAAATGGATAATATGTAACTTTAAAAACAAATAAAAAATATAATTTTTCTTTAAATTACTCGATTTAATGAATATAAATTGAATATTTACAAAATCGATATTTTTCAGTAATCATTGAAAATAAAATATTTTTTAAAAAATCTAAAATTTTAACCCATAGATTATTTTAATATACTATTTCAAATAATTATATAATTTTTATAAAATTACATTACTAAATGTGTTAGAATTTAATTGTGGTATCTACGCACAACAAGTAATAAAAATCATTTTTGATGAAAACATATTTTTGAAGAATAAGATGACTTTAACTAAACATACATTCTTATTTATGAGAAATTATAACCAAAGTTTTATATATTTTGAACTATATATAAATTTAACAATGTGGTCAATCCTATTAGTACCCATAAATTCATTGACTAGGTTATATTGTTCATATTTAAATAATATATTTCATTGGTTGTTTAAGCACAATGTTGTGTGTCGTTTATGTTATCAACTGTAATCTTCATATTTTAATATATTATTGCGTAAAAATGTGTATAGGAAATATTATTTGGAATCAGAGTAGTATTTAGTTATTTTTCAATGTTATTTTAGGTATCTTTTGTAATATTAAAAGATAAATTTTGGGAAGACACAAGGGATAAGTTTAATGGATAAGTCTAAGTATTTTATAATATTATGTTCTTTGGGAAAATAAATATTATATAGTTCTCTAAGAAATAACATCCCTATATGGATAATAAAAGTTGATATAGGCTCTAACATAGATATAAATTGTGGTAATAACCCTGAAAAATGGGTGTTGAGTATTAACCCAATCATCACCTGATGTATGAAAAGGAGTCTTAATAGAAGACATTTTTATAAATTCCCAAGGGGATATTCTTTGATTTATCACATTATCTTTATGAACAATTATAAATTATTTAAGTATGATATTAACTAATTAGGTTAGAAAACCTAATAGAAAAATGAAAATGACTAACCAAGGATTGAACAATGGGAGTTATTATTTGAAATTTTTAGTATTAATGGATTAAATGAAGGTTTATTTAGAGAATATATATTTGGATTGAGTTTTTATATTCATTTGATCATTTAAACATAATTTTTTAAAACCATTTTTAGTTTTAGAAATTGATAGAAATATGATAAAAACTTATGATGAGAAATACAAGTACCCTGAAACCACTAAATCTTATAATCAAATAAGGTGGAACAATTAAATGGTTAAGAATCATGGTAAAATCCTATTATGATAGAAAACATGTGTTTCGTAACCTTACCTAATATATTAATGTTGATATCAAAATATAAATTAATCCCTAATACTATTATCTATTTTCACTAGTGTGTGATATTTATCAATGATATCCTAGTATATTTTAAAGTAATGAGGGTTATGTGAACTATCTAAGGATTATTATTTTGTAGATATGATTTAATGGTTTGGAAACATATATTAAATGTAATCAATAACCATTAAAACTGGTTTTATTAAAAGGATATATTTTTGGCGATAACTATTGGATAACACTTGATTGAGGTATTAATAGCTATTGAGTTTATTATATTCTTGATTTTCAGGTAATAAAGGTTTAATTTCTTTCAAAGAAAAGTGATCTTTATAGTACAAAAAATTATTGGAATTACTTATTGATTCAATGAAAATGTAATCCATGATATTTTGTTTAAGTTTATCAAAATTTTGAAATTATGATACATATTGACCAATTTAATATTTTATAACTAGTGGTTGAATATATGAGTTAATTTTTCAAGGAATATATGATTTTACTATGGCTTAATAGATTGAAGATTAAAATTGTTTTCACAATGGTATGTTATTGAGAATATATTATTAGGGTGTATATATAATTGGGTATATGATTATGTGGATGATTAATGTTATTTGAGGAAAGATAAGTGGTGTGATATAACATTAAGATGTCATATTATGGGATATTTTATGAATACCCCACCTAATTTTATTAGTGATGTTAAGTTAAAATTTTAATGAAGTAATTTATTTGGGAGGGGGTGGAGAATGTAACACCCCATTATCTTAATCTATAATCACCATTATATAAGTCAATGTTTTTGATATATTGTCCCACACAACACCAAAACTAAAGAAATCATGATAAAATATAAATATTTAAGCATGAATTATAGAAGATATTTATTGAATTAATTATAATGAATAATATTAATTTATTTATGAAATATTTTATACTTTTAATATGAACTAAATTCAATTAGTTTTCCAAAAATGATTAATAAGAGAATTTAATTTATAGAAAAGTATTTTTATTTAAATTTCCTTTTTATGTGATCTGAATTTGTATATCAATAAAGGTATGATTTAATGATGATAAATTGTGTTTGATATCAATAATTCATTGGAAAAATATTCATTTGTAAATGATATGGAATAATAATAATAATAGTTTATAATTGAAAATGTCATTTTCCAATAGAAAATTTTTTTCGTTATATTTTATGGCTTTATTCAAAAAAAAAATTTATAAACGACATAATTTTAATTTTATAAAATAAGAAAATATTTTTAATTCGTTTTTTTAATTATATTAAAATTATTTTTTAATATTTTTCTAAAATAATTAATTTTTACTTCAATTGTAAAATATTTGTTTTACTAAAAACATTCACTTTTATAAGACAATAATTACATAAAAGTCTAATAAAACCATTTGGTATAACATATATATATAATAGGTAATATAAATCATAAAAAAATAATATTCTCAATTTATAAACACACATTTGACATTTCTCAAACTCAAGTAATATTTCCACAAAAATCTATTTTTACACGCTTATATTAAAAAATATACTTTATCACATTTGTAAATTAGATATAAAATATTTATTACATATTTATGTTTAAAATTTTAATATTAGTTAACAATTTTAATTTAATTTCTATCCATAAATATAATATTAGAAAGATTAAAGTTAATTACCACTATAATATAAAAATTGTTATTTTCAAAGAATTATTTTGTTAGTATCGTGAAGTTTTTATTGAAATAATTAAACACAAATATTTTAAATTATGAATAAAATATGAGGTTTGAATATATATATATATATATATTATATTAACACACATTTAATTTATAACCAATTATAAATAATATTGATAACACAAAATTTCTAAAACTCCATTTTTGTACATATAAAATGTTTTAAATTTAAATATAGATTTATTTTATTAATAAATATAATTACATTAATTGAAGATAATTTTTTTTTTCATAAAACAAACACATGGTAATATGATTTTTTTATATTTTTTTTATAACATAAATGTTTTAGCTAAGGGCTAGTTTCTGAGGTAGAAACAAAATAGGTAAAAGTAAAAACCTAAAAACAATTACATAATAATTTTTAAACAAGTTTGGAAACACTTGGTTAAGAATTAATATACCCAATAAAACTCCAAAATAAATTATTTATAAGTTTTTTTGTCTTTTACTATTTAATAGTGTAATGAAATAATTTAAAATTTAAGGGTGTTCTTAAAAGTGACATTTTCTTCAATAGAAAATGGGATACTTCAACCACCTTAATTCACACACATTCTGTGAAATTACATACACAAACCATATAATTTTTATCCACATATATATAATATCAAATTTTCATAATACCGTGTTAATAATTAGATATCCTATGCTATTATTGCTAAGGATAATTTTAAGAGAATGATGGAAGTCCAAAAAATGAGTATTATATAATCCTTGACATTTTATTCTCAATATTTTTCTTGAAAATATGTACATAATATATAAATATGATAACATATTTATAATTATTATACTATAGTGTTATTATATTTTTGAAAAAAATTATTTATTAACTTTTTTTTCAATTAGAAAAACAAAATAATATTAACCACACGTTGTTCAGATTACCGCATCCACGAAGCCATGTTTTTTGTTTTTCATCTAGATTTAATTTACTTATAAAAACCACATAAAATATTATTAAAAACATAAATAAACATAAAAAAATCATTATTATTATGTTATATTGATATTATATTCTTGTTAAACCATACTCACCCATCTAGATATATTATGTCCATGTTTGGGTCGGTTAAACCACCTACTAGACTAATGACATAAAAATATTTTATGGATGATTATGGGAACATAAATACTATATTATTATATGTTAATAATAATATTTTTGTAATTTTTGGGTTTTTTAATGGTTATATTAATTATTTAACTTATTCTTAAAAAATCACCTTTGATTGTTAAAATCTCCAAAATAAGACGACACTGATTCAATTTTCATGCAAACATAATTGGAAAATATATAATAATGAAATATAATATGATAATAAAAATACTATATTAAATTAAATATATAATATTAAGGTTTATAATATGTTTTTTAAAAAACTTAATTTTATTATTCAAGAAGTCAATCACATGCAAAAAATTAATTTGAATCAAGGTAACAGATTTTAAACTCAATTGCCCTTTATTAATACATAGTTTATACTTATGAACTTATTTTTTTAGGAGGTGTGTATACTATCTATTTGATAAATTATATCAAGAATTAATTAATTGTTAATTTTATTTTAGGTTTAATTTCATATACTTTCTCCTTTAAGAGTTTTGATATAAACATTACTCAAGACATAGAGATTTATTTTCAACTTATTTAATAAATCAAGATCAGTCAAATGTTTTAACATATTTGGGTAATTTTTATTCAAATAAATTTTAAATATTATACCATTTTATTCTAATATGGATATATTTGGTGGACTTTGATTTCTATTTTTGTCATTTTAAATTGTGGGTTTTAAAATATTTTAAGCAATGTGGTTTTCAATAAAATAATTTAAAAATATTAAAAATGTTTTGTATCCTTTAAAAATAAATAGTTTTTACATTCCTCCCCACATTAATTTTTATGAACACAATGTGTTTTCAGTTATATTTTCTTTATAACTCTTTATAATAAGGTTTTAAAAATCCCCCTCATTCAATTTATAAAAAAACTAATTTTGAAATGTAATTTGTACTTTTATGTTTTTATAGGTTTTGTTAAAAAAATTATTTTAACTTATATTTAATGTATGAGGTTAATATATTATGAAATAATGATTTATTCCCCTCTATATTTTATTATCATAAGATTCCTTTTTGACACTGATATTTATTGTATTTTATGATCTTGTATGTTTACGGTATTCTATTTATTTTTAAGGTTTATGAAACCCATTCTTCTTTCCATGGAATATTATGATATGATTAATGTTTTATTTTATATGGAACTCATATGAATTTATAATGATAGGTGGGGTCTTTTATCAAAATATAATTTATTTTTTGAGGTTTTATTTCACGCGAGATTTTTGAAATGTCTTGTGGATGAAATGCATGAATATTTGTTCACAAGTTTTTTGTGGGAATGAGATGTAAGAAAATTTGTTCACATGTTTGTTGTTTGAGTGATATATAGTAATATTTGTTAAAAGTTTTATGTTTGAACATGATACATGAATTTTTATTCAAAATATTTTCTACTCTTTTGTTTATGCCATAATTATTTTTATACTATGATTCAATGATATTTTATATTTCTACATGACTACGATTATTATAATTAACTCATGATTAATGAGTCATGATTTTATACACTTATTGCATGTTATAAAGTTATTAATTTGATATTACCTGCACTAAAATCATGGATTAATGAAATCTCTTATTGTTCCATGGTATTTTAATAATAAATTTCTCATCTACGCATGTTTTCTTGTATGCTTACAACCTAACCCCTTGTGGAATGTTGATAAGTTTTATATTACTCATAATTTGAGATCACACCTTTTTTATGTTTTAATTTACACATGTCAAAAATATGTCTATTACCTGGGATATTTATATAAATGTCTCTAATATATATTAGAATATATACAAATATTCAAAAGTATTATAGAATAAGTTATTTATGTAGCTGAACCTAAAATATAAAAAACCCTATTTTATTGGGATTGTGGGATATTTTATGAGTTATAATGCTTTTACTATGGAAATGTATTAAATTAATGATAGGTTCATCTCACATTTTTATCAAATAAAATGTTTAAATGAAGAGTTTTTAGCACTATAACTGGGATTAAGATTCTAGGACATCTAAATTTAAGAGACCCCCCTTATAGAATCCATACTCACTCAAAGAATTCCCCCATAAGAATAAATTACCTATGAAAAATACAATTATGTAATATTTATTTACCAAAAAATAATTTTTTTATTGATATAAACATTATTCATGAGCAATGAACCCATATTCCCCTTTATGATTAATTTATACCCATATTAATGAGTCTTTCTATAAATATCATCCCATTACACAAATAATTTAACATTTTTTCAAGGAAACTATAAAATTTTACAAACATAATTTATTACCCTACAATTCAATTCTAGTTATACAATGGAAAATCACTATTTTTTACCATTAATAACATGTTAAATATTAATAAATCATTTTATAATTCAACGCTCACATTCTAATTGGCCAAAACATTGTTTTTCCCTATTAAAAATTATCAATGGATATGAAATTTTATTTCGCATCCATCAATTTAAAAAATAATTTATTATTTAAGATTTAAACTTAATTATAAATTTTCACACCACGATCATTCAAATTCAAAGATCAAATAATGATTCCCCACATGAAACTACGATTTTCTATGGTTTAGGGAATATTTATTGATGTGTTAATATAAATAAAGATTAAAAAAATAATTTAAAATTATATTAATGCATGATAATGAAAACATAGACAAGCATATGAATAACTAGTGAAAAATAGAAACACTATGAGGATTTCTTAGGAAACATCTATATTATTCATAGAAAAGCACAGACATCCAACAATGGCTCCCAACTCATCCTGGATTAGAAAAAATGAGAAACCATAAAACACATTGAAAATAGGGAATATTATTTATAAAAACTGAGTGAGATTAATATAGAGAAAGAGACGAATAATAAAAGGAAACATACATCTATACTAACTTTATGATCTCAAATGATTATGGAGGAAGAAAAATTAGACCCAAGGTGAAAGAGATCCTTCCATGGAGGAATAAGAGGAGGAGGAGGAGGATGGTGCTGGAACTTCTCTTATTCTGAGTGAGGTAGAAAATTCCTAAGTGGGAGGATAAGAGGACGTCCCTAAAAAAATTATTGATCCGAACCAAATTAAAATTTATCCCCAAAGTCCACCATCAAGTCGGTGACCACTACAAGATAGCTGGTGGCACTATTCCAGTACCATGGTTTTTTTGTGAACTAGATTTCTACTAGCACACTATTAATAAGGAAATGGTTCTATGACATCATGTTATAGCCCCGAATCCATTCTCCAATCCCCCAGAATACTCCAGAAATTCCTAACCTAGAAAATCAATCAATAACTCGTAAATACATGAGGTTTATTATGTTTTTAAAATAATTCATTACTTCAGTAAAGATAAGGGTATTAGAACTAGATGATGATCTTGTTATTTAGTTAAGTTCACTTAATTCCACTGAGAAAGAGGTTTAGAGGGTCACACACTATGTGTATCCATAATATTATTAAATTTTATATTGAATATAACTTTAAGAATAAATATTATTCTCAATTAGTGGAATAATAATTAAAGTTTTGTTGGCCATAATGATTCAATTATATTTAGAATATGTGAGTTTAATATTTAAATAAATATATATTTATGCATTTATTGAATATAAAATATATTTATATCATGTTTATTTAGTTCTATGAGTGTTAAGATAAATATTAATTAATTATTTTAGTGATAATGATATTCATTGATATACTTATTGGATGAATATAATTTATTTTAATTAATATTATATTATTCAAGGATTTATAAATACTGAGGTGGGTTGAAGGGTTGAGTTAATGTCTTGAAAGAGATAATATATTTTTATATTAGTTTAGAACATTTCATGGGATAATAATAATAATAATAACAATAATAATCTTTTTATTTTTCATGGGGATTATTTAAAATAAAAAATTAGATATTGGGAATTTATGAAACTATTAATTATTTAAATCTAAGCTTAAACACCAAATAAGAAAATTTCAGATATTAATTAGTCATTATGAATAAAAGAACGAATCTTGGGTTCTCTTAAGATTTTGATAAATTATACTTTAACCTATATCTCAAGAATAAAATAGAATAATGAAATCCTGTTATTTTGGTCAATAGAGAATAACATTATGTACTAGGTTCCTCTATGATTTCATTAAGAATACGAAGAGTAATTTTTTAGATATTTATAGATCATGTGAGATCATTTCGAGAGGAATCTTTTCTTGGATTATCCTTACCAATGATGACATGAAAA
Source organism: Viscum album (assembly GCA_963277665.1). NCBI lineage: Eukaryota > Viridiplantae > Streptophyta > Magnoliopsida > Santalales > Viscaceae > Viscum > Viscum album. The sequence goes on from OY728131.1 coordinate 410,390,688, forward strand.
GTGTAGTATCATAATTAATCATGTCTAATTATTGAATTTGAGATGATTATTGGTAATAAATTAATTTCAATTTAAATATAAAAGATCATGCCTTCAAGATTCTAGGGATACCTTCATGAATTTCATCAGAAAGTTTCTATTAAAACCTATGAAAAAGAAAATCAGAAACCCACACAATGGTTTTGTTGTTCTTTATAGCCTTTATATGGTATCGAAGAGTTCATTATAAAATTTATATCTATTTATTATTTCATAGATCAATTTCATGTATTTTATTATTATTTTTCAATTTATGGATTTTCATTATTAATCTAATATTTTATATACTGAATTCATCTAGTTTATGTCGGTGAGGATAGATCAAGAACACTTGAAGAATTTTTAAAGATCACATTTAGAGGTGGAAAGGTTTTTAGATGGAAGACACAAATATATTGTGTGTATTGATTAGAGTAGCATGAATACATGGTTAAAAAAATAAGGAGTGGTCCATGTTAATAATGACATGCCACATGGAGTGATACGTGGTATAATTATATGATGTGTATTGACCACCGGTGCACTACATGAATTGGTAGGGAGTTCATGTCCTTAAACTGGTGTATATTCCGTGTAACCCCACATTGTTTTGGCTCTGCGTAAAACGTGGAAATATATGTGGTTATGGAACATGGAATCCTTACATGAATTATACTAGATTACATCCAAGTGACACGGAAATATGTGAAATAAATAGTTTGTAGATAGTTATACATGTTGTGTAATTATTGTAAAGTCATGTAATGTATACACCGAGATTGAAATTTTTTAGGAGTCAACCAGTAGAAAATTAACGATAAACACAAAATACATGTCGTGTAGCTAGCTGTATATGTCATGTGACATGTGTCACTCTAAACCAAAAAAGGTGATTTTAGATGTTTCATTTGTATATGAAAGGTTAAATATTATTATTCATATAATTATGGGAATGAAAAATGTCTAATAGTTTGGTATATTTTCTAAACTTCACTTTCATTTCCACTGGTACACACTTTGTATAATTACTATGTAAAATATTCTCATACACACAATGAAATATATATACATTATCCAACAAAATATTACACCAAGTAGAACATGTCATGTAATGTGGGTATATATACTATTTTAGTATGTATTACATGATAAGGACTGTATAAAGTGTAAGTCACACAACTTGTCGGGTGAAAGTACACACCATGTAACAATTAAATTCCAAATTTGAATTTAAAAATAAATAAAATGTACACGTAATTTTACTTCAAGAGTACACACTATGAATATATAATAAATCATAGTATTGAATTAAAATTTATGTTGAAAATGTAAATGATGTGTAATATTGTTATCTGAAGTATCATTTTAAAAAATTATTATGATAAAAAATAAATTAGTTAATTGAATGATAAATTTATTAATTCGAGTAAATTTTATTGAATAAAAATAAATTGAAATAAATAATAGTATGACTAAATGTGTAGTTATTTCATTTTCTGATTGATCAGGAGCTTGATTATACCATGATTGTGTCCTTTTTTTTAATTTAAAAATTTATTACATGTTCTAATGTGGTAATTTGTTATTAAATTTAATATGATGTTATATGTATTAGCCCTTCCCCATTTATTATATATGAGTTTGCAAGCCCACAGTTTTCTTACGTAAGTCTAAAGCCTTGGCACCCATCACTTATGAGTTAGTAAAATTTTTTAATTGGTGAATCTCTTAGTGATAAGATGTGGTTTATGATTTTAGTTGAGGTAGACTCAACAAAAGAGATACAAATGGTAATAGAGGTACACAACAACTCGAACCAGGCATGGGGTCATTGTGTTTTTTCCCTTAGGGTCAAGGTTGGTTTATCTTCTACTCAATAATCTAACCAATAGTTAAAATCTCATTATCATATCAAATATTTATTTTAATTGTCAGTGTGTGTATATTTATTTGGTTTTGTGATGAAAATTTTATTGGGGTTATTAAAAGAAATAAAATTAAAAAAATAAATTAACATGTTTTTGAAAATAAAATAAAATAAAATAAAATAAAATAAAATAAAATAAAATAAAATAAATAAAAATGTATTATTTAATCCTACATAGTTATTTAGTTATAAAAAATTCAGATAATATTAATAGGAATGTTAAGAATAAAATAAATAATTTCTATTCATAAACTGAAAAGAATATATAATTAAAATATTAAATCATATAACCCCCTCTATTATCTGAGTTAATATCTAACCATAGTTAAAGTGTTAGTTATTTAATAATTGTTGACACTTTTCAACTATTATATACACTTAATAAAGATACTGGGATGACCTAACCAAATTAGTATCTTTTGTAGAAACCATAATATACTTAAAATTTACTAGAGGAATGAATTGTGAATATATAAGTTTAGGATTTTAGGATTGGGGAGACCACTAAATAGATCAAATAACTATGAGTTAATATGGTTTGTAATTAAAAACTACCTAATACCTTCAAATATTTTTCATAGCAGTATTTTACGTTATAAAAAAGGGCATAGGAATCCTTACCACTAGAATATCCAAGTGATAGGATATTAATAATCTAATGGGGTGAGATATTAAAATTTTATAAATTAGAGGGAGACTAATAAATATTAATTTATTACATCACAATAAATAAAGATATTAAAACACTAAAATCTAATTTCAATTATTATATGAAATGAAAAAAAACCTTGAGAACACTGTGACTATTCTAAGATGAAGAAAGTTTCCTCTAAATAAAATTTTTCTATGATTGGTATAGTCACATATGTATTTCACTGCTATATGAAAATTTATATTATGTGCTGGAATACCCTATTCTTTACCAGCCACCTCAGCAAGCGAGTGAAGGTGAACATGATGAAAGTAGGTGATAAATGAAGAATTATTTAAATATCAATTTATGCATGTTATCAAATATTTTTTAAGAGCTCAATATGAAGTATAACTACATGTATTCATACACCACGATAATTATTCTAATTAAACATTAAAAGGGGAAGGATATGGTAAATATAAATGAGATCGTCACTATACTATTGAATTTTAAACTGGATGACAAGTACCTATATATTGATCTTCTATTCAATATATTGAAGAACATTGAAAATTTATTAATTTTTTTACATATATATAGATAAGATATTATAAATTAATCTCATGTTTTCATCCCTAACACCATTATTCTATATAGTAATTATGAATTATTGAATTGAACTATATATTTAAGACACTCATGAATCTTTTGACTGTGTTACAACAAGCTAATTGGGATTGATGGGAAAATGGTTTCTCCAGCCTTATGGTGAAAAAAGTGAAATAAAAGGTTTAGAAACCTATGATAATTTTGAAATTAATATATATTTTACAACATACTTGAAAGAAATAAAATTCATAGGGAGAGAGTGGAATATGAAGCTGTCCAATTTACATATGAAAAAAGGTCAATGGAATATAAAGTACAATAAATTGAAGAATAAGGGATCAAAAGCTTTTACATTAGTTATATTTATCATTGAATTTGATATTGAAAAATCAATTCTCAAGTATTTATTAAAATATATAATCCAAATAATTTTATCCCAATACAAGAAAAAAAGATTTTTAAAAAGATTACAAGAAGTAAAGTGAAATTTTAATGTAACCAAAGGAGGGTAATGTTTTTGTCCAATATGGGTATATTATAATAGAACATTTCAAAGTTTATTTATTTTTTCAAAAAATGGGTCTAAATCATTTTTTTAAGAATCTGGGTAGAGGGAGACCCATTGTATAACTCATTTCACCAAGGCCAATTAGCCAATGAACATATCCCGAAGGCCTAGTACATCATCATTACTGAATTATATTGCATGTATCAGAATAATTATATCATAAATCATCCACGAGGTCTGTGTCATGCCAGAATCATCCTACCTACATCACTAGGCCAGTTCCATGCCTACTTCACAACTTGCATCGTAAATCACCAAGGTGCTTTCTAAGAGATAAACCCAGATATTTCAGATATAATGAGACATTATGATATATATTAAACTAATTTTTTATGGTATATCATAACTAGTTAACAGTTTAATAATACATGAATCACATATTTAATATATCTATAATGTATGATGAATATGAATGATAAGACTAAAGTAATACCTTGTTTTGGAAAGATAATTCCTAGTCAAGTAAAATTAAATATGATTTCCTATTTTATATTGAGAAGTGTGTTTAGACAAATAGGATCTTAAAATATTAATAATTTTTATATACATATTACGTTATAAGATGAATAACCCTTTAGATATTGTAGGTCACAAATCCGCAAAGTTTATAGAGTTACTTCATTAATATACATGGGTTCTATTCTAATAAGTAACGAAATTTAAATTCATATACATAATGAGATTCCTTTAAATTCATTTAGTGATTATAATAGGGGTAGTGAATAGTCTTGTTAAAAGATATAATATCCTAAAATAGTGTTAGTTAGTGAATATCATAACCAAGAATTCATCAATCATATAAATGTATTTAAAATATTTTCCTAAACTCACATTTCCTTATACACATAAGATTAATTATGGTGTAAAAATGATGATCAATGATGAATAATGTATTTGAAGTATTCCAAAGTACTTTTCAAGAACACATTTCAAAAATAATAATTTTAATATCTTACCATATGCTAACTATATTGACTAAAAGATATCATATAATTTGTAATGTGAAAGAAATCCATTATATTATATCTTGATAAGTTTTATAAGAAATTTTTTTAAAGATGATTTCATATACATAATTAAATTAAGTTAAAACTAAGAGAGTATTAATTAATAATCTTAAAAAATTACATAGGATATAACTATATATAAGAAATAACGTTATTTTTTATGTTATAGACTATAGTTCTATAAGAGGTAAGCACTTATCTTTTGAGATAGTGGGTGAAAGTTATAATTTAATTAATTCAAGGTTCCATATCCACATTAGTTGGAATAAAACCATTAAATTGAAAAATAAATAGTGGTTGAAGTTATTCCATATACATAAAATGTGTATGGATGGTTAAAACATTTAGGTGGTTTTATTTTCAATAATTCAGGTGATTTGTCATTCAAAAATAATAATGAATCCTATAAGGATGTAGTGAATAGAAACAACATATCATTGGAAAGTTAATAAGAATTCAAAAATGGATTACACATACCAAAAATTTAGTTCAATAGTTTAGTTGATTCTCTAGTTTATATAAACCCATTAGTGGGTTTTCATTAAAAAACTGGACACGGATTTTAATTTTTTAACCAATAAGGAATTATTTATTGTTGATGGTTTCGAGTGGTGACAAAAAAAACTATATGAAGAAAACTTTTCACAAGTTTTCATTATAAAATAAATTTTAAATTATACTTTTCATAACATCTTTTCATGATCATAAAATTTGAAAAACAATTTTCAAATCACATTCCTCATTGGAAACCGTAAGGTAGTTGTCTACATGAAACAAACAGAGGGGCTGTTAATAACTTAGAATCTGATAAGCTATAAAAGTTATAATAATACATTTATAGATAATATAAATAATCATGATTATATAATATTCATTTTAATGAATCTACTAGGGTGTTGTTTTTATTAATAATAAAATCAATTCATGTCCCTACAGGTGGTTAGTGAAATAACAATTGTTTTCATATAAAAATATGATTATAACATATAGAAAATAGAAGTTTCGTATTATTGTTAGTTAATAATAAGATAAATAATATTTATATATGGATAAATTAATTTTGTAACACTGGTCTGATTGAAAAATTACAACAAAATAGTTCTATATGGTTTCATAGATCAATTCATTGTATATACGTTGATAAGGTATTAGAAAATATAGGAGAGGACAATCTACGGGTAGAATTTTTACCTAGGTCATATGGTTTGAAATATCACAAGAAGAAGTGTTAATGTATTATAGGATACAATTATATATAGAATTAGATATACTAAAATTATTATGTCATGATATGTTCAAATATTTTATATTTCTTATGTGTAAATTATTATATAAAAATTTCAAAAAAAACCAAAAGAAATGTATTAGGTAATAGTCAGAATGATTTGAAAATACTTGAGAAAGTATAATGGATGAGTTCTTTATAGTTAGAGACATGTGAATACTAGTTATTTTGGGGATAAATAACTAATTTTCCTCTATATCGGTATTTTTTAGTGTAACATATATTCTTATTTAAATAATCAATATATCTTTATTAATGTTCTTCATAGCCATATATAAAAAGAAATATTTTGTTGTATCTTCTTAGGAAACTTAATAAACAAATTATGAATTAAATGTTCCATATTTTAAAATCATACAATGATAGTATCATATTATCATAATCTATGTTATAGTACACTTATGACTACGTTATTATCCAAGATGTCAAGTTCATGAAATATGAAAAAATGTATATACTTTTTTATAAAACCTCTTGAGGTATTTTTTCAAGAGAGTTAATTGAGAATAAGTAGAATGGATATAATATAATGCAACATGACTATGAACTATTTCTACACCACATGATAAACAATATTTTTTCACATTATTACTAACAAGTTGATAGTTAGAAGTTTCATCAAGTGAAAATGGGATCCTGTTCGAGTTTGTTCCCAAGAAACAATTGAATTTTTACTTTTAAATATAATAAAATTAATACATTTATGATCACATTGTGATCTTAATTTGTGTATCAATAATTTGATGCTCCCCTTAGAATATTATTTCACTTTGAAAGGTTATAATAGTTTTTTCTTGTAATGAAACATTATAAATGTTGCGACATTATTCTTAAAACATACATCTCATGGTGTACATAACTTTTGTATGATGAGACACAAATGATTCTTAAAAATTTTCTGATAGAGGGTAATAAGACATTGATACTTATTATTAGGTTGTTTTTACATGCTAATATCTATGAAGGGAGTTTAGGAGGAAAAAACCACCAATAGGAATTTCATATGTTATTTGGGTTATATGATGTTACTATCTATGGAAGTGTGTATTGGTCCTTAGACTTGGTATTATTATTAATTTATATCATAAATCATATACTTTGATACATGGATGAACACTATGAAGTCATACTATTGGGATGAGGTTAGATACATAGAACTTTTCATAAGTTATATGAAATTAATATAATTATTAAATAAATCATTGACCCCTTTTAATTTATTTGAAGAAGACATCTCTAACCATTTTATTGAAATTTATCTTTCAAAATAAATCCATGGATATGGTATTTCATCAATGAGTTAATTTTAGAAATAAAAATAAAGTTAAATAATGTATATGTGATGATTACATAAGTATGGATCATACTTCATGAGAAATCATGATAATGAGATTTGATTACACAATAGTATTATTAGGATGTAGTTTTCCTTGTATCATTAACTTATTAATCTGTGGGATCCATGACATGTTGGAAGACACTCATCGTAGACTATAAGTAATTACACTTAATTCATTTGATAAAGATTCCTATTGGGTGAGACACTAAGTGTATCCATAATCTCATTAAATTATTTAATGAATTTAACATTAAGAATAAATATTACCATTGGTTTTTGAAATAATATTTTTTCATGTATTTTTGATCCCATAAATTCAATCACTAGATATTAAAGTTAATAATATTTGTGTATAATATTTAAATAAATATTTATTCATGAGTTTAATGAATATAATATTTATAAATCTGTTTCTCATTACTCATACGGTAATAAATAAATCAATATTTATTCACAATTTTAGTTAATAGATCAATAAAAGTATTTATTTATTTTCAAGAAAGATTAATCAAATATTTATTCTCGAGTTTATTGAATATATTATTTATTTATATATTTATTGAATGGATAATATTTATTTGAATAAATATTCTATTATTGAAGGTTTAATAAATTCCGAGGAGGTTTAATGAGTTGATTTAATGGCCCAAAGATGATTTTATACCAATCCATGAGTTTAGCGCATTCAGTGAAATATAATTATAATAGTATTATTTGACATGTATATTACATAAAATAAACAATTAGATAGAGGGAAATTATAAAATTATGAATTGTCTAACGCTGAGTATAACATTTAGATTATATCATTTTATAGTTTATTGAGTTATTATTCCCAACATAAATACTCTGAAATTATCTAATGTAATAGAGAGAATATCCTCTCCCTCCCATCACAAGAACATGAGGTGACAAGAGAGTCCTCCTGTTTTAAACCCTAGTGAAAAACATGAAGCACTAGGTTTATCCACCCTAGAACCTAGAGTATGATGTTTTTTTGGTGATTCACAGATCACATGTGGATATAACTGGAGAAATATTCAATTGGATTCTCCACTAAAATGAAGGCATGACACAAGTGTCCACAGAATTGATGAATCTGAATTATCTTGTTTTAAGTAATTACTAGTTTTAAACTAATTATTAATTAAAGTTAAAGATCCTCTATAGAATATTTATGGGTTACCTTTACCATGTTATTTGGATATTATCCATTGAAACTAACAAAAACCAAAATTGGGAACCCACCCAATAATTTTGTTGCACACTATAACCTTTAATTCTACATTACAAACATAGGACCATATCTTATATAATAAATTCTATAACAAAAAAAGGGACACCAATAAAAATTAATCTATGTGGGAATAACTACTAATACAAGACCACCATGGAATGATCAAGTCATAATTTAATGTTGGACACCCTCTTTGTGTTCCAATTCCATTTCAATAATGGGAAACATATAATACTAGTAACCATTAAAGGCTATAAAATAAATAAATATCACATAAATACATTGAAAGATTCTAAAAAACTCTTTATATTTTCCCCATATAATAAAATTCATATAAGGGACCATCATGGGTCTATCAAACCCACTTAAACACACATAGAATCCACTAAATATACACACAATAATATATATTAGTAATATCAAGGGCTACCCAAATTAATTATAGAGTAAAATACTTTGAAATCAATACGGATCCAATTTTTATAAGCCTATAAATTGGCTAATCCCTACTACCAAAATTGATCATTTAATTGAGTCCCAAGTATCCCCCTATGGAAAAACCTAGAAGAAACAGAATAATATCCACCCTTTTCATTCACTCCAACCTATAAGGATAATACGACCCAAAATACCACATTTAATTGAATGTATATTTCATCATGATTAAATGAAAAAAATAACAACTTAGTCTAAGATCACCTCCATCTTAATGATGAGAAAACTAGAGAATATTCCATCCTCCAGATGTCTATAGCCTCTGAAAATAAAATCCCTATCCTGGAAGTATTATTTCACCATGATCTTGTGGGATCATCTCTAAATTCCCCAATACATTATTCTAGAATTAGAATATAACAAGATAAAAATAGAGAGAATGATGAGAACAAGATAAACTCAACCAATATGATGATTTTCCCACTCTTGAACCAATAATAAAAATATAATGTGAAGGGAGGATAAGGGGACGAAATGGAGGAAATTATCTTGACCATCCATCCATCCCCAATAAAAAACCCTAGTGAGGTTCAAAAATTTACCCATTAAAAATTACAAAAAAAATCCAATTTTAAAGAAATGTATTTGGGCTCTATCGGGTACTCGATGGACATGAACTTACTACTCGATGCCTCATTGAGTACCCAATTAAATGAACCAACCACTCGATTGAACCAAAAATGAACCCACCCATAGTGCCTCTAATATATACCTAGTGACATAAGAATTGGTACTCAATGTCCTATTGTAGCCACCATTATCAACATTTATATCAATAGTGTGACTCAAAATCCATTTTCAGCCATTTCTAGACAAATTTACAACTTTATAACTTCATTTTAATCTTTCAAAATAAAATTATAAACTCTAATTAATAATTTGTATATATTGTTTTGAAATAGTCTTGGTTTTACCACAATTGGATGTTGAATTTTCTCGGAGTCCACCAACATATTCTAGTGTAGGATGCTAAAATATACCCACTATAAAACTTCATAACCATGAGAAGTATCTACTAACATTTATTATGATAGAGGGTTTTTATCATAGATAATATTCATGATTATAAACCTGGGAATACAACTATTTATAGTCATTATATGACACTTCCATTTCACAATTATGTCTTATGTTATGTTATTTGAAACTATTTTAAATTTTTAGAAGTTTTGGAATTGAAATTTAAGGTTTTAAGGGTTTCTCTTCTATTGAATTAATACCACATAGTTAGGGGAAATTGTTCATGTATACCATGTGGGGTAATGTAACTTTTTTTTAACAATGGGTTATTCATGATTGGATAATGACTCACCAAACCGTGTGATGCCTATAAGAAACCATGTGGAATAGTTTTATGTGTGTGTATTACCACCATGTGGATACACCTTTGGATGTCCTGGGGTTCCATTAAGCATATTCCACATTGTTATAGAACCATTTTCCAAACCATGCATCCCAAACATGTGTCTTGATCTGATTATAAAATTACAATTATGTTTTTTTCTCCATGAATATAAGTATTTAATCCTCCCCTATTAATGTAACACCCCGAAATTTTATGAAAAATATTCTTTTTAATTTCATTAATGTCTTGTGTTGTATGCTACACCAAAAGGATCTTGCACAACACGCATCCTTGACTTGCCCTGCATTACACGCAATCGCGACCTTCCTCGATAGCCTGTATAGTACGCAATAACGAGTTTCACTAAACAACAATATGCTATTAAAATATTATTAAAACTAGCCGTTATGAATAGTAATAACCAATTTTTAAAATTTTGTAATTTTTATTTTTCAAAATGGAATTTATTTTTGGATTCATAATATCGAAATTAGCTTAGGGTGAAATTTTGGTACTTTTCGGATAACTTTCATATTCTAATGAATAGTGAAAATTACTAAATTTTAATTAAAAACAAATTTTTTAATCGAAATAATTAATAGTGATAAATTATTAATTTTAGTGGTTTTAAAGTATATTTAGAATATATTTTTACAATTTAATACAATGATGGTCATTGGATGTAATTTCACATTTAAACCAGTTATAAACAAGTTTCAATCTTTTGATAGTTATTATCTCTTAAAAACACGCTATTTGTTTTGACGACGGGAATTAATTTTTAAATTAGTTAATGCAACTAATATGTTTTGAATTTGGTAAAATAGACATCATTTTTGAGTTCATAATATCAAATATAGCTTAGGCCTAATTTTTGGTATTTTTCTGAAAACTTTCAATTTTTGATGAATAGTGAAACCACTAAGTGGTAGGTTAAAAACTGAATTTTGCATAAAACTTAATTTTACAACTTCTGTGAATGGAATTTCAAAAATCCGAGAGACACGGTTAATATCAAGGACTAAAATGTAGTTCAATGAGATGAAAATAATTTTTGGTGAATAGTAACTTTTTACTTTTTTTTACCAAGGTTAAAAGTAAATAGTGTAATTAAGGGTAAAGATGATATTATTATTACCCTAACACATGTCGTAATTCTATTGGATAAGTGAAATTCGATCAAAAAGAATCTTAGGAATAAAATATGACCATTTAGGCCCACTTGGATTAGATTAGGACATTTATTATTAATTTATTTAAAGAAGGGTTAAAATAGTTAAAATCGAAGTTTAATAAGTAAATAATTTTTAATATGGGGTTATACATAAGATAAATTCGACTACAAATATTCATTATAAAGCTAAAAATATTTTCTACATAATGGTATTTTATTTGTAATTTTTAGACATTAAATAATTTAATTTATTTATGACACAATAATGATGCAGTAATTATCTTATTAATGAAATATTGACATAATTGATGTTATAAACACCAAAATAAATGTAATTTGAGACTTTTTATGAATTAAACTAATTTTCTAGGGTACTATGATATATTAGTGTTGATTTAATCAACTTGGTTCGAACATATAATTCTGTTATGACTTTCACAAAAATCATATATCAAATAGTGTCAAAATTGACACAAAATAGTTTTTAAATCAAATATTATATTATTAATTGTTATTTTATTCCTAAAAATCTAAGGTTCGGCAAAATGACTTAGATAAGGATATATATATTAATAATAAGAAACTTGGGGTTCGTTTGGCATGTTATAGTAAGTGTATTAACCATATAGTGTAAGAAAACAAAAAGTCACGGTAAAAGTTAAATTATTTAACTTAGAGTTAAATCTAAGTGATAAGGTTAAAATAATAACCTAAACTTGTCTAAATCCTATTGGTTGATAGGATTTAGACCCATCCCCAATTTACCTTCGAAATAAGACCCTTTGGAAGCATTATAAACCGATTTTGACTTTAATATAAAATAATATTTTGAGATATTCCTAAGGTGACCCTCTCCTCCCTTATAAAAGGGCACCTACTCCCCCTCGTCCTCACACCAATTTGAGCACTCAAGCTCGGCCAAACCCTACCCAAATCCCTTATCCACTTCCCTAGAATAATCCTAGAGGTCCTGGTCTTCTTCAAAGGCCAATCGTAGTTCCCTAAGTGGGGGATTTAAAGAGGCGTTTCATAGAAGAGGTAATATCCATTACCGATCTTTTCAATTTCTTTCTTCTTAAACTTCTTCTTCTTTAGTTGTTTCATAATAAAGTAATAACATCAGTGTTACTTACATACTGATATGTTATTATAAATATGAAACAACCCTAATTCACCTTATATCCATCCTACGGAAAAATGAAATCACCGCGCGTGCGTAGGTACGGAATACCGTCCCCACGCCGTGGTGTAATCTATTTTCCACCATCACCTTACAAGGATGGGTATAATGGTGTAATGAGTAACTATATATGATTATTATAAATTGATATTGATACTGAAATAGTATACATACACTTCAACACAGGTTCACGATCATGAGAACGATATCATCGCTCGTGCGTACGTACGGACTACCGTCTCCACGACGCGATGAGATTAATTCTCCACTTTAAACCATTTATGAATGATTATAAAATATATATAACAAGTAATAATGAAATATATTACATAACAATGATACTGGATTTATGTGTATATATATGAATGTCATCTACTTAATTCCTTTCAACTCAATAAGGAAACGAAAACAGCGTTCATGCGTACGTACGGACTACCGTCTCCATGAACGGTGTGTTTCATTTCATTTATCTATCTATTATATATATATATACTGAATATATATGATATATAAATCATGTTTTATATTCTGGAAGTAAGTAAATCATGATATAAGTAATAATAATGTCAAGAACAACAAGTCCAAACACCTATGATAAATGAAACGATTTTACCCAAAACGCTTCTTTAACATGGAATTTACAAAGGAACGGGTAATATAAAGTCATAAGTGAACCAAATATGATATAATAACAATGAATATGATTCTGTAATAAGTTAATGACATTATTTAAATCATTATACCGGAGGTTCGGACACTTACGAAGCAAATCAGACTTAAGGTAAGGGAAATATCACAATCTCATTTTTATCCGAGATTGTTTATACTTTGGTAATTACTGGGGTGTATTTTATCATCCACATCCATGTTCCCTCAATATGTAATATTATTTCCATCCTTCTACAATATTTTATATCCAATTTTACCCTTCGGTGAGTTTTTAGTAAAATATATGAAAGGAATCTTTTGTTGTTTTTCGTACGAGGTACTTTTTGACTTTTCCGACAAAAGTACGAATAATGTTTTTTTAACTTATACGGCATGAATGGATTTTTAAAACATTATTTCCAAGAATCTTCCTTTACAAGTTTTCAAGATTATTTTTAATCAACTTCTTTTAGTTTAGAATTGTAAGACATGTTAAGAAAGGAAAATTGTTTTTGAAGTAGAAAGGATATTTTCCTCAAGAATGGAGTTCAAGTGTTTTATCAAAATTATTTTCCATATAAGATAATAAAGGGTTCTGTATTTATCCCTATTATTACATTTATTTGATTATGTTGTGATTGAATTATTTTTATGAATTCCTTTATCTTATATGAATTGTCTTATGATGTCACGATGCTTAAGATTCCCATTTTTATTACATGGGTTATGCTTTGATGTATGGTTTATGATTTTCTGGCACACATAAGAATGGTATCATTATGAGATGGGTGGGAACTATATCCCCCTCCAATGCATTGGGTAAAGATTTTATATCTCATGAGATAGACATGGCTGGAACGGTAGGTTATACCGGTTCAGTGAAACTGGACTGAAACGAGGGTGACTCAGTTCAGAAAGGGACTTTGTCCACTAAGATAGTCTTGGCAATGAGTCTTGACTAACAAGAAATGATTCTTTATGATTATGTGTGAATTCCACAAAGTTTAATGTTTTATGTTATGATTATTGTGATTACATTTCACTTCCATGATTTACCCCATGTTATGAAATTATGATCTCTTTTGCAGGTTAAGATTTCCAAAAGTTATGTGCCTATGTATATGATGTGATTGATATTTCTTTTGTTTACCCTTACTGAGAATTTGAGTTCACCCTTTTATTTTTTCTTTTCCGCAGGATATAAAGAAAGGTTTTAGGTAAAAAAAGGAAGATCTTTATGGGAGATGTTGAAGATCTTTCACCAGGATTAGAAGATTATATTCTGAGTTTCCAAAGACACTAAACTATTACGATCCTTGCGTGTGTGTTTTTGTTATGTACTAAGTATTCCGCAAATGTAATGTAATGTCAATGTACGTCAAGATTCGGGTCTCTACAGTTGGTATCAGAGGAAAGGTTTAGTCAACCTTTGGAAACTAGGATGCGAAAACGTTAGTGAGATCCCTAGAGATATTTCTAAGGTATGTCTAGGGATGTCCCTAAGGTTAAGTATACATATAGGTTATAGTACTAGAATTACGCTAACGATCATGGAATTAAATCTAAGATGCTAGATATTGAAGGTACTCCCCCTTTATTATGTTGTTTTCCCTAGCATGATTTTTGCCTCTCACACTATTCTTTTTGGGTTTTAGAAAATGGCTGGAAACAAGATGATTCACGATAATGGAGGATATGATGGACAATGGAATGATATTCTTCATGAGCAACCAAATGAAATGGGATTTGGAAGTCCAAACATCATTATTATGCCGAATCAGAAATTTCATAATATGATCAATAAAGTAAAATTTGGTAAGTTTCCTGACTTGGCTAATAAGAGAACGATGGAGTTTCATGATGATCATAGAGGAAAGAAAGTTCAATTTCCCCTATGTAAATCATGTTGGAAGAGGAATCAAGGAGAATGTTTCAAAGAAACTGGAAGGTGCTTTGGGTGTGGAAAAGAAGGACACAAAGCCAGTAAGTGCAAAAGAAAAGGTTCAGTTAACACCAAGGATGAGGATAATGGTATTGCTATGACATCAACAATGGTTAAATGTTTTAAATGTGGAATGTACGGGCATTATGAAAACCAATGCCCTAAGGGAAAGTCTCATGAAGAGAATAAGTATGGTCGTATGGGTAGTATTTATGTTGATGATGATGAAGAGACTACAAATGATATGTGAGATGAAAGAATTGTTGAAGATCGGTCAATGGTTTAATGATTACATGTTTATCATGTGTAATGTGGTATAAGAAATCTCATGGTACTATGGAATAAAGAGACATATAAGGATTGTTACACTGTTGTCTTTCCTTGAGTTTTGAAAGTGTATGATTAATGGTACCACTATCCATGAAAGGTTATTCAGATATTTTTGGAATGTAGATAATATTCTCATAATGAAGGGAAAAGGAGAAAATTAAATTTTTAACAGTATTCATGAGCTCATGATTGATATAAGGACTAAGTGATATCATGGTTTGAGTATATAGAATTTTGAGGACTTTGGTATGTGAAAAGTGTTAACTTTTAACTGTATTCATGTTTTCACTAAGGTTCAATGGGTATTCAAGAGAATACATGATTAAGGACTTTGAATGTTTGGAATGTGACCAACAAAACATATCTTATGATATATGGGGATCAACGATGGTATTAAATCTCTAGTAATCGTTTTCACTATGCTATGAGAGTGGACTGCAGTATTATGGATAAGCCTAAAGATTGGAATGGATTATGTTGGACATAAGTTATTATTATTGATGGGATGTTATAGTAATATAGTTTTAGAAAAAGGACAACCTGCAGGACGGGCGACAGCCCATCGCGTCAGACAAGGATGTGGGAATCGAACCCACAACCGAAGTGCGACTGGCCTTTATCACCTACCACTGTCCTACAGGAAGTCCCTGTTTAGTAGAAACTAGTTTTATTATATTAAGCAGTATGATATATGAAGTATAAGTCCATTTTAGGAATCCATATATGATTAATCTCACTATGGATCGACTTATGTATATAATTTTTGCTAACCTTTTGTTTGAGACAGATGGAATGACCCGTCATTCTATCACATTATCTGCTAAAACTTCACGAATAACAAATTCAACTTCATTTATTTAAGAGATGAAGTGGAAATTGTTCAAGGAATGAACAACAGTGAGATTGTACCAAAATAAAGTAAGTATTTATTGTAATTCAAATTCTTCAACTTTAGGGAAATGATCTTGAAAACCAAAAATGTTGTCCTAGTACTCTTATATCTGATTAATCGGATGGTACCTTATATCGTCACAAATTTATGGATTTGTGATTGTTGGCTTTTCCATAGCCATGTTCTCTACCACTCTCCATTAGAACATGATGGTTAGATTTTTCTTCCATATCCATATTTTCACCTACGTGGAAACCCAGTGATTAGTTTATTTGGGTAACCATTACGTTTCATACTTTTGTTTTTAAAGATTGGTTTTGGTATTCCTTTTTACGATGTGGGTTTCTATTAAAGAAACTTTTGAATAGTAAACCATTTATAACCCCGATAAATTTCGAGGGCGAAATTCATTTTAAGGGGGGTAGAATGTAACACCCCGAAATTTTATGAAAAATATTCTTTTTAATTTCATTAATGTCTTGTGTTAAACGCTACACCAAAAGGAGCTCTCACAACACGTATCCTTGACTTGCCTTTCATTACACGCAATCACGACCTTCCTCGATAGCATGTATAGTACGACATACCGAGTTTCACTACACAACAATATGCTATTAAAATATTATTAAAACTAGCCGTTAAGAATAGTAATAACCACTTTTTGAAATTTTGTAAATTTTATTTTTCAAAATGGAATTCATTTTTGGATTCGTAATATCGAAATTAGCTTAGGGTGAAATTTTGGTACTTTTTGGATAACTTTCATATTCTAATGAATAGTGAAAATTACTAAATTTTAATTAAAAACAAAATTTTTAATCGAAATAATTAATAGTGATAAATTATTAATTTTAGTGGTTTTAAAGTATATTTAGAATATATTTTTACAATTTAATACAATGATGGTCATTGGATGTAATTTCACATTTAAACCAGTTATAAACAAGTTTCAATCTTTTGATAGTTATTATCTCTTAAAAACACGCTATTTGTTTTGACAACGGGAATTAATTTTTAAATTAGTTAATGCAACTGATATGTTTTGAATTTGGTAAAATAGACATAATTTTTGAGTTCATAATATCAAATATATCTTAGGCCTAATTTTTGGTATTTTTCTGAAAACTTTCAATTTTTGATGAATAGTGAAACCACTAAGTGGTAGGTTAAAAATTGAATTTTGCATAAAACTTAATTTTACCGCTTCTGTGAATGGAATTTCGAAAATCCGAGACACACGGTTAATATCATGGACTAAAATGTGGTTCAATGAGATGAAAATAATTTTTTATGAATAGTAACTTTTTACTTTTTTTTACCACGGTTAAAAGTAAATAGGGTAATTAAGGGTAAAGATGATATTATTATTACCCTAACACATGTCCTAATTCTATTGGATAAGTGAAATTCGATCAAAAATAATCTTAGGAATAAAATATGACCATTTAGGCCCACTTGGATTAGATTAGGACATTTATTATTAATTTATTTAAAGATGGGTTAAAATAGTTAAAATCAAAGTTTAATAAGTAAATAATTTTTAATATGGGGTTATACATAAGATAAATTCGACTATAAATGTTCATTAGAAATCTAAAAATATTTCCTACATAATGGTATTTTATTTGTAATTTTTAGACATTAAATAATTTAATTTATTTATGACATAATGATGATGCAGTAATTATCTTATTAATGAAATATTGACATAATTGATGTTATAAACACCAAAATAAATGTAATTTGAGACTTTTTATGAATTACACTAATTTTCTAGGTTACTATGATATATTAGTGTTGATTTAATCAACTTGGTTCGAACATATAATTCTGTTATGACTTTCACAAAAATCATATATCAAATAGTGTCAAAATTGACACAAAATAGTTTTTAAATCAAATTTTATATTATTAATTGTTATTTTATTCCTAAAAATCTAAGGTTCGGTCAAATGACTTAGATAAGGATATATATATTAATAATAAACAACTTGGGGTTCGTTTGGCATGTTATAGTAAGTGTATTAACCATATAGTGTTAGAAAACAAAAAGTCACGGTAAAAGTTAAATTATTTAACTTAGAGTTAAATCTAAGTGATAAGGTTAAAATAATAACCTAAACATGTCTAAATCCTATTGGTTGATAGGATTTCGACCCATACCCACTTTACCTTCGAAATAAGACCCTTTGGAAGCATTATAAACCGATTTTTGACTTTAATATAAAATAATATTTTGAGATATTCCTAAGGTGCCCCTCTCCTCCCTTATAAAAGGGAACCTCCTCCCCCTCCTCCTCACACCAATTTGAGCACTCAAGCTCGACCAAACCCTGCAGAAATCCCTTCTCCACTTCCCTATAATAATCCTAGAGGTCCTGGTCTTCTTCAAAGACCAATCTTAGTTCCCTAAGTGGAGGATTCAAAGAGGTGTTTCAAAGAAGAGGTAATATCCATTACCGATCTTTTCAATTTATTTCTTCTTCAACTTCTTCTTCTTTAGTTGTTGCATGATAAAGTAATAACATCAGTATTACTTACATACTGATATGTTATTATAAATATGAAACAACCCTAATTCACCTTCTATCCATCCTACGGAAAAATGAAATCACCGGGCGTGCGTACGTACGGAATACCGTCTCCACGCCGTGGTGTAATATATTTTCCACCATCACCTTACAAGGATGGGTATAATGGTGTAATGAGTAACTATATATGATTATTATAAATTGATATTGATACTGAAATAGTATACATACACTTCAACACAAGTTCACGATCATGAGAACGATATCATCGCTCGTGCGTACGTACGGACTACCGTCTCCACGACGCGATGAGATTCATTCTCCACTTTAAACCATTCATGAATGATTATAAAGTATATATAATAAGTAATAATGAAATATATTACATAACAATGATACTGGATTTATGTGTATATATATTAATGTCATCTACTTAATTCCGTTCAATTCAATAAGGAAACGAAAACAACATTCATGCGTACGTACGGACTACCGTCTCCATGAACGGTGTGTTTCATTTCATTTATCTATCTATTATATATATATATAATGAATATATATGATATATAAATCATGTTTTATATTCTGGAAGTAATTAAATCATGATATAAGTAATAATAATGTCAAGAACAACAAGTCCAAACACCTACGATAAATGAAACGATTTTACCCAAAACGCTTCTTTAACATGGAATTTACAAAAGAACGGGTAATATAAAGTCATAAGTGAACCATATATGATATAATAACAATGAATATGATTATTTAATAAGTTAATGACATTATTTAAATCATTATACAGGAGGTTCAGACACTTACGAAGCAAATCAGACTTAAGGTAAGGGAATATCACAATCTCATTTTTATCCGAGATTGTTTATACTTTGGTAATTAATGGGGTGTATTTTATCATCCAAATCCATGTTACCTCAATATGTAATATTATTTCCATCCTTCTAAAATAGTTTATATCCAATTTTACCCTTCGGTGAGTTTTTAGTAAAATATATGAAAGGAATATTTTGTCGTTTTTCGTACAAGGTACTTTTTGACTCTTCCGACAAAAGTACGAAGAATGTTTTTTTAACTTATACGGAATGAATGGATTTTTAAAACATTATTTCCAAGAAGCTTCCTTTACAATTTTTCAAGATTATTTTTAATCAACTACTTTTAGTTTAGAATTGTAAGACATGTTAAGAAAGGAAAAGTGTTTTTGAAGTAGAAAGGATATTTTCCTCAAGAATGGAGTTCAAGTGTTTTATCAAAATTATTTTCCATCTAAGACAATAAAGGGTTCTGTTTTTATCCCTATTATTACATTTATTTGATTATTTTGTGATTGAATTATTTTTATGAATTCCTTTATCTTATATGAATTGTCTTATGATGTCACGATGCTTAAGATTCCCATTTTAATTACATGGGTTATGCTATGATGTATGGTTTATGATTTTGTGGCACACATAAGAATAGTATCATTATGAGATGGGTGGGACCTATATACCCCTCCAATGCATTGGGTAAATATTTTATATCTCATGAGATAGACATGGCTGGAACGGTAGGTTATACCGGTTCAGTGAAACAGGACTGAAACGAGGGTGACTCGGTTCAGAAAGGGACTTTGTCCACTAATATAGTCTTGGCAATGAGTCTTGACTAACAAGAAATTATTCTCTATGATTATGTGTGAATGCCACAAAGTTTAATGTTTTATGTTATGATTATTGTGATTAAGTTTCACTACCATGATTTACCCCATGTTATGAAATTATGATCTCTTTTTCAGGTTAAGATTTCCAAAAGTTATGTGCTTATGTATATGATGTGATTGATATTTCTTTTGTTTACCCTTACTGAGAATTTGAGCTCAACCTTTTATTTTTTCTTTTCCCCAGGATACAAATAATGGTTTTAGGTAAAAAAGAAGAAGATCTTTATGGGAGATGTTGAAGATCTTTCACCAGGATTATAAGATTATATTCCGAGTTTCCAAAGATACTAAACTATTATGATCCTTGCGTGTGTGTTTTTGTTATGTACTAAGTATTCCGCAAATGTAATGTAATGTCAATGTACGTCAAGCTTCGGGTCTCTACAATTAACCCCTATTATTATGTAAACCATAGGAATTCATGGGGTGATACTTACTTCTTATATCCCTTAATTTCAATCCATTTTAATTGATTTTGATGGGATTTATAATCTAATATCATTCTCTATTATGCAACATTCTTCTCCTATTATTCCATCACCCTCTCTTATATATTTAATCCCTCCCAAATACCTTAACAACTGTGTGGGTTAGTATTAAATTTTTATGGGTTAAATGGTGATTCAATTTGTGTTTATGGTAGGGAGAATCTATTACCTCACTTGTTTGTTTATTTTTTAATAAAGTTGAAGTGATGAAACATATCCACTCAAAAAATCTAAGTAATTTAATTTCTCCTATTTATATTGTATTCTATGATATTATGAAATGTTTTAAAATTAATTTCTTTTGAAAATATGACTATATGTGTTACCCATGGGGGGTTGAAAAATGGTTTTGTTGTTTTTTCATACTTGGTAAATTAGAATTGTTGATAAAACATTAAATATTCATTTAAAATTATATGTGAATACATTCCAAGTGTTTGATAAAATATAAAAGAGGTCTTTCAAAGAGAAATTACTGATTTTAAATGGGTGTCTGACGTTGGTTGGAAATTTTAACATGGAAATTCACACTAATTACTTTCTATATAATAATTTATGTTTTCTAATGGATTTAATGATAAATGGAGAATTTTTGGATCGTGCTAATTTTTTTGGAAACTCTTATCCCCATTTGATCTTTTTTAGTGGTTTCAAAGTAATTTGTTGATTTATGAATGTTATTCAAAGTGTGATTAAAAATGGTGCATAATGGCTTAGATTCCTTGTATTATTTTCAATGGACCATTTGGGGACTTTATAGAATTTGTTTTAATGTGAAACACTTGATTTATCCCCTCCTGACGTGTTATGTGTATTGTAGAGTGTGACCCCAAGGGGAATGTTATAAGATATATAAATATATATACATATTTTTTATGATATGGACGATGAAAAAATGGTTTGTTTCATATATGTATGTAGGAAATAAGTTGATATTTATGTTTATATTACTATTTTTTATTCATATATTAATCATGTGATGTATTGTTTTCTCAATTCTAGTGGATTTATTTTATGGGAAACCGATGAACATACAGAGAGGTATATATCTTTTATACACTAGTTAACTAACACAATAAATAGTTTCCCATTGTTGAATGATCCACCCCATCTGGAAAAGTTCCCTTGAGGAGGCCTTTGTTGGATAGTTAGCTATGTTATGTTATTTTGGGTTGAAATATAAGATGAAATTTGAATTTTTTTGGTATTTTATAAGACCATATAACCTTAGTATTTAAGGATTTCTCCATGATAATGAGTGATTATTGATGATATTAGAATGGATTATAATATTTTAACATATTTTATCCCCTAGTTAAATTATCTTATGATTCATTCTTGGACGGTAATGGTTCATTTATTACTTTTGTTTCATTTATCATATAGTGAAATCTTGAGATGTATTTCATTATTATAATTTAAACTTTTAATAAAGTGAATCTGAATAATGGTTTTATTTTTTAAAATTTGTTTTAAAATGAATCATAGGATTGTGTAAATGTTTTAATGGAACTATTTTAGTGATTTGAAAAGTGTTTATTAATAGAAAATTTGATTTAATGGTTGTTTTTAAAATTATGGTTTTAGGTCTGTTGAGTGTCACTTTTATTACAATGTTTCTCCTTGGTTTTTGAAAGAAATTGATAATATATGATATATTTGTATTCTTCCTTATATGAAAAACAAATTTTATGGATATATTGAAACTAAAATTTATAAAAGGTAATTAGAAATGAACTACATAGACTCTTTGGTGGAATTCTTCTGGGAATATTTATATAACACCCCACATATAAACCTGTGTTTATATTGTCAGGGCCCATCTCATCAGGTCCCACTAGGTTTATGGTAAGCAATGTGTGATACCTAAATATCACCTACAATAGGCTAGGGGATGGTTAAAACACCATGTAGGCATATCACTTACAGGGAGGCCTAACCCAAAGGTCCCTATATGCACACACACATCTCCAAGTATCCATATAATTCTGATGAAAAAAATAAAAATGACACAAAAATGCATAAATAAATTTATATCCCACATCAATGTTTTATGCAGGTATGAGAAATCATAATGGGTAAAATACAAGCCCACCAAATATGTAAAAAGTGTCCAACATTAATGGTAAACATGGAAATGATGTCAAATGAAAATTATGGAACACACTATCCCATCTAACACAAACTATGTTTTCCCTACTCAAACTCCTCCTAAGACCTTATATTGAGGAACGTTGTCTATATAAAACATGAAATGTGTTGGTATATACCAAGTAGGGGTGAGTATAACAATACCTAGTAAGACACCCTAAAATCATTGACGAAAAAATATCAAGATATTAGTTAGCTCATCATCATGAATATACTTCAATTAGTATATGATACATAATAATAATAATAATGACATATATATACTAAATATAGTCACCAAGTCTCAAAGAAAAACACAACCAAACAACCATCTTGGGATGTAATCAAGGATTCAAGGTAACAAACATCTAGGAGAACTCACTCCAAGAACCATGAAAACACTATTGGATCTCATCTAGGAAGTCATCATCTTCAATCCCTTCCATGAACACGTACATAATTGATCT
This sequence comes from Viscum album, assembly GCA_963277665.1. Taxonomy (NCBI): domain Eukaryota; kingdom Viridiplantae; phylum Streptophyta; class Magnoliopsida; order Santalales; family Viscaceae; genus Viscum; species Viscum album. The sequence goes on from OY728131.1 coordinate 410,414,651, forward strand.
ATAGATATATCTATACAAAAATTTTGGTTATCAACCATGAATTAAGGGTGATTCCAAAACCTAACATGGATAACCCATTAAGATGGGGATAACAAACCCCAAAAGTCATTAATGGGAATCCGAACCTAAACTGGGTAAGAAAAAGATAACATAGAAATACACCCTGGTGGACACAATGGTATGACATAACTCTATCCAAGAATAATTATTTAGATAGATCAAATACCATTTTTAGGACAAGATGCCTCACTATTCCTTCACATATATTGACCAAGGGGGACATACCATACTAAAATTGATCTATACTAAAGAGAAAAAGTTCCTAAAATACTATATAAGTAATACAGGTGTTGTATATCAAATACATAATTTTTATTTTCTAGCTTAGGTCTGATCGTATACTTCAAACCATGCCCACGTACTTTATTCCATGCCTATATACTATGCCCATGCCCGTGTACTATATCCTTAACCATATTCTTGGTAATGTATGAATACATTATCATGCCCTTGTACCAAGCCATGTTTGTGACCATGTATCAAGATAGTCTTGTTACCATGTACTCAAGTGGTAAATACTGAGTCACTTTTCATAGAGGACACAATATTTTATAGATACCCCCAGGCATGTGGCCGTTTATTTTTGTGAAACCCCATCTACTATAGCTAGGTTACTAAATGATATTTGTTCTTGGAACTACAGACCAAAAATATTAGGATTTTATATAATCATAGAAACATCATGAATCTTCACCCTTATTCTCCACCGTCTCTTTTATAGATATGATTATTGCTGTCAAACTCATATTTAATATTGATCAAGCCATTCTATCACCGTTATCCATATTTTGGAAAATAATGTGCTCAAAAATGGATCCTCATCATCATAAAACCTCAATAATATCTATAATCTAGTACCTGCACCAATGAAAATGATTTGATGTGCCAAATCTCGAAAGAATAATGATCATTTTATGGGTATTCATTGATCCTCCAAGCAGGCAGGATGAAATAAATGACCACATGAATAAAGTGGGTAGAAAAGAATAAACGAAAAAGTGAGGATTTAATTTCACCCATTGTCTAGGATAACCGTTATTTTATAATGAGGAATGTGGTGAACATAAAAAATAGGGAAGAATCCTAGAGGTAATATTAATGGAAATTTGTAGGAATATTTTCAAACAACTTTAATCAACCATTGTCCCAAAAATAAATTTTGTTAGAAAAAATGATTCTTGTTTCAAATTATGTAAACAATGGTATTAATCTAAGTAATAAAAAATGCAGTACCTTGTGTTTGGGTTATCATTGGTAAAGAATGGTTTTGTACCACTGTCATTGGAAATTTTTGTGAACTCCTTTGGCACAAAAATAAATGAACAATGATACATTCTTTTTCCATCAAGGATCTCTTCCTTAATCTCTCTCTCAAATCCCAAGGGTTATGTGGTTAACCCTAGTGTGCTGAAATAATCATGTTTACATAGTGGAGGATTCATATTAGGATATTAAAAACAAATAAACAAAAAAACTTATTTAACTAATTATCATTCCCCCCATGACCACACTTAAATGAACCACCCCTCATTGATGAATTTTATGTTTCTTATAGGGTAAAACCTTGATTATAGATTTAATGGATGTATAGAATTTCTAATTAGAGACACTGTTTGTGATATGTTACATTATTTTAGAAAAACTATATGTGTGTGATAATATATATTTATATTTATTATACCAATGTAGATCCTCCTTGGGGTTCATAACTCAACATTGACTTAGAATCTAGCCTCAAAAAGATTATTTAAAATATTTCAATGTTAATCATGGAAATAATAGAGTTTTTACATTCTTACCACCTCAGTGCTGTTCATCATGAAAATAAAAAATTTACTCAAACAGGTGGGGGTATTGATCTCACATCTAGTTCTCCTGCTACCAGATGATCTTATGAATATTCTTGTACTGCCATAAGACACACACCAAGGGAATATCTCACTTATATATGATTTTATCCCATAAATACTTGACCTATATCTAGCACTCCACAAAGTTAGATCCATACATGATGTCCAGATCAAACCATTCAATAACATGTGGTAGGTTGTGCACAAACCACCTCAGCCATGACACACAGAAGAAATTATGCACTGGGTCTAACCTCAAGGGTTGGTCCAAGTGGCACACCAACTCCCTAATAATACATAGTATATGGAAAGAGACAATTAATCTTAGCTATAATTTTTCACCTTATCCAAATATCCACAATCCGCACTAAGGCGAGCCCTTTAAGAACACATGGTTTCCCTTTTCGAACTCCAAAGGCCACACTGTCTTTGATCCATAAAAGAATTATGATTTACCTAGGTAGTCCTCATCCTTTCATGGATTATATGTAATTTCTCTTTCCCAGATCAAGTAAACTTTGGTTCCACGAGTTCTAACTCCCATGGATTAGTCTAATATAGTGGTGACCTGCAGGGTCTTCCATACATGTCCTAGAATTATTCCATTTTGATATTAGAGTAGTAATTATTATTATATTCATATTACATCATGGTTAGTTGATCCTCCCATATATATAAAAATTATATCATGAACGCCTTAGTCATATCTTCTTGAACCCGACTATTCTGCTAATTATGGCCATCTTTCTGGGGGTGAAACATTGTGCTCAAACACAACTGATTCCCAAAGGACATATATAATCCTATCCAAAATCATTATGTGAAGTGAGAACCAAAATCGGAAACAATAATATTGGAAACTCTATGAATATGAACTATCTGTTATATTTAAAGTCAATCAAATATCTATGTTAAGCTCTTCTCTCTAATGGATAGGAAGTGGAATATCATGGAGAGTCGACCTCTAATCACCTTGATAAAATGATGTACTCTATATGATCACGTGATACACATCATAAAGTCCATAAATATAACATCATAATCTCTTATGTGACCTCAAGGGGATGATCCAAACCCGCCAGGAATTAGTGCACAGCCTTCAACATCTGACAAGTCAGGAATCGAGTGACAAAAACTGCTATACACATCTTCATCTCGGGACACCATAGCCTATTACAAAGGTCACAATACATCTTCACCACTCTTATATGTACATTTAATGGTAATATATGAAAATCACAAAAAACTAATCTCATATTATCTTTTGTATCATTGACTGTTCTCAGAAAAGTATGATGTGATCTCCACCTTCAGAAAATTCACCATGATCACGTCTATTGAAAATTTAAACAAATGATATATCATAGTTTGAATCTCCAATATGATCTTCCCAAAAATGTTTAAGAAGTAAAGGGGTGAAAACCATTGAATGAAGTTAAGAGACACAATTCTTGTCTAGTTAGGGAAATTTCAATGAGGCCAACTACTCTAATGCCTCTCTCAAGAGCTGTTTACCAGATCTCTTGCTGAGGAAATATTCTTCCATGTTCCCATTTCTAATGTAATAAACTATATTGAAGTCATAATACTAGAGGAACTCTATCAAATCACAACCAATACTAGTTCTTAAGGAATCGTAATAAAACACACACTCATATCCTAGGACCGATAGGAAATCACTACCTACCTCTCTATCAAAGCACAACTATGACCAGTTCTTAAGGAATCGTAATAAAACACACAATCAACACCATAAAATTGTATTATCAATATGGGAATCTCATATACCGATTCTAAAGGTTCTGACAAAACTATTGGAACTTCTCTATCTATAAGAAAGGGTTCCACTTTTAGGCCTAGGCAATCACGGGTGCCACAATCTTGAAGAAACAGGGCATGAATCTCATATAGTAGTCTATCATCCTACTGAATTTATGCACTTACATTATTCTCTTATGTGTATATCATAATAGAACTTCTTCAACCTTGGATGGTTCCATTAATTTATCCTCTACTAAGATAACATGTCCAAGGAAGTGGACCAATTGATTCCAAATGTTGCACCCCAAGATTTTGTGGTGTCTCTTTTAAATTTAACATCTTTTATAGTTTATGAATGTCCATGTTTTATATCATGGAATAAAATAAAATATTAATTTTAACATTAGTAATATTATAAATATTATTTGGGTATCCCTTAAATAAAATCATTATATATTTATATCATTTAATATATAAATAAATGTTCTAAAAATAATAAACTAAGTGATTTTATTTTTTTATTCATAAATTATTATTTTTAATTTTATAGTGAATATAATGATTGAAAAAAAGTATATTTTTCATAAATAATATCCATAAATTAATATTTTGTTGAATTATAATTATAATAAAATTTTATGAGACTATAATTAATTTTTCAAAGTATTGTAAAATCTATTATAATATTACAATCAGTATTTTTTGAATAAATGATGGTTTTATTTAAAAATTAAATTTCTCATATTTATAAAATTATATTCATAAAATGGATTCCATTTTTGAAATCTACATTCAAAAAATGGTTAGGGTGTTTTTTTGGGTTTTCTTGAGGATAGTTGATGTTTTTGGGAATAGTGAAATTCAATAATTTATGATATTTAACATTATAAGTAAATGAATTATTTTTTGAGTCATTTTTGAGTCATTTATTATGTAAGTGGACATTTTCTAAAACTCATAAGCTCTGGTTATTGTATCTTGTCACAAGGATCAATACTATTGATAGTCTTAAGAAAACATAATTAATAAATGAATAAAATAAACAAATAACACCCCTTTTCTCTACTATAAATACCACCCTCACCACCCATTCTCATCACACCTTATAAGCCTAGGATATTGGTAATAGTTTCTCAATAAATCTCCCAAATATATTCCCCATGTTCTGGTTTTTTGTCTCACCGAAAGCCCATTTCAAAGACCATGAACACGGTTCTCAAGGAGACAACACTCAAGAGGTAAACTATTCTTTATCTCTATTTCAATTTCATTTATTTTATTATCCTTCTCTAACCTACCACATAAAAAGTAACATGATAACCCCATTATCATATATATACTAGAATTTTATTATGTTATTGATATATTCAACACCAATTCTCTTCCCTTCCCCTATTTTTCTAAAAATGAAAACATAATCTTGGAGGTGTCGATTAACTACCTTCCAAGATGATGTTTTTATTTTTTATAAAAATAATTTCATCGATGGTCATAATAAAATTATAATGGTTATAAAATATTTTGAAATTTATGTTAAAAAATATATTTTTTCTATAACCAGTATAAAAATATTGTATTAAATAAAATGATACGAGTTTGTAATGGTCATAAAAAATCCAAAATAAACTAATCATTTTTCATTAACGTTTTATCTAATGAATCACCCTCATACCATATTAAAATTGATATATAATTTCATATATAATTTTTTAATAACATTAATCACAATTAATTTAAATTTTGGACAACTATTCCCATTTTAAATGAACTTCCATACCTGTATAACCACAAACCGATCATGAAAACCAAGAGAGAAATCATTATAGGGGAAAAAAAATTAATCATTATAAAACATATAAATAGACATAAAAAATGTAAAAAAATTATATAAATCAAAAATATTTTTAATAGGTTCTAAATTAAGTAATTACTGAATCTAATTTGATTATCTAGGATGATAAATACAAGTCTCAGATGCTTTCAATCATAAGGTATGGAGATTCTCATCTCACTTTTATTTATATGAGATACACCTTATTCACCAATTATTTCTTGTACAAGTTTTTTATGTTCATAAATTTATGATATAATATCATAAATCTATTTATATTCATTGTATTCAATGTTTTATTTTATTATCATTAATTTTATAGGGCATACAATTTGACTGTTGTCATAGTTGTAAGTGAATTCATTACCAATTTTTTTTTCTTTGGATTAAACATATACTCTAATAATTACATCATTATATTATTATGTTAAAAATTAAATTTTATTATATTAAGTTGTATTTACAGTTTTTTTGTTTGTATTTATAGCTAATAAACATGATTCATTCTTTTGGTTAACCCTCACACTTTATTTTAAAAATACTTGTTTTTATTTTTTATTTTTTCAAAATATAAAAGAAATGATTTTTTAAAACATATATGAGATGAGAGGATTTTTAAAATTTCATTATTTTATATTTTTTTCACGAATCATTTACATGTTAAAAATTTTATTTAAAAATAAAATATTTTATTTTATTATTGTGCGGATTTTTAAATAAATGATTCAAAAGAAAAAAGGGTATTTCTCTTCAATAGTTTTCAATGATTTAGTAAGAGTATTTTCATCCATGTAAACAACCTATGTTCAATATTATGGTTAATTGAGTCTGATAACTTATGATACCATCTAACATATTCTATTGAATGGGGATGTACTATCTTTATACCATTCTCTATATTACTCTTAATACTTTATGATTTTGTAAACTGATTGGGGAAATTATTTTCATCCCATATAATATTTTCAATATGAATTTATATGTTGATAATATTTTACCCCTTATATATGAGTAATTAATTAGTCTTAGTAAGTATTATATGGGGCCCATTATATCCCCAATATGTATCAGTAGGTCTCATGAGAAAAACTAGACTAGGTGTTGGCTGAGGCCTTACCGATTTATGGAGAATTAATCACCGAGACTCTAATGGTATATTTAATATGCCCTAAATTATACATTCCCTCAATATAAGATTAGTTGTTTATAATCCATATGATTATTTGACTGGTAAAATATCCATGGTTAGGTATCATTATCAAGTGAATATTTATATGGAGTCATTTAATCAGCTTTTATTTCGGTTATATTATGCTAAAGATTATGTTTTAATTGATTTTATTTTTAGTTATTCATATTGCCTTATTGTTAATGATAATTTATGACAGATTATGCTATATTGATTACCAGTACTGAGCATCTAGGATCACCCCATTATTATGTTTTATTTATCCTTACGATTCTATGATGTAGATTATGATCTAAATAAAAGGATATGAAATGAGAATAAGAGTGTTTTCCATGGAGTTACATTGAGGAATTTAATTTCTTGTTGTAATGTAAAAATTTTGTTTGAATCTAGTTTTCAAAATGGCCCAAAATATTTGGTCCTTTAGTATGTGAACATTTTATCATAAAACCAGTGTAATAAAGAAAGTCACTATCATAGATCTAATGGGTTCGGGTTCATTAGAGTTGGTATCAAAACAATTTTAGTAGAAACACTTAAAAATAGATTTTGGAAAATATAGACTATGGGAATATAACCCTATAACTAACTTTGAAAATATTCCCAATGTAACCAAACTTATAATTTAAATATTAGTTATACCTAAAATTTTAATTTACATTAAGTGTTTTTCTTGTTTTAGATTATTCATCATGTTTCATAATTTTATGATATATTCTAGTGTATGATGCTGTTTAGAAATGAAACATAGTATAATGAATAAAAACTATATCAATACTTGTATTCTATGTAGGGATTAAACTAATATGAAATATAATGATGTTAGAGCTGGATCTACCATTGGATCTAAAAAAAACATAACTCTACTAGGAAAACTAACTCATGTCATGAGAAATTAACTTACCCAAACAGAGAATCCCGATCCACAGTGCGATGTAACAATGTTATAACTTTTCATGTGACAAGTAAACCTATCATTAAATGGGACTAAAAACCCATTTGTTGCTGAGAAATTGATAATTTCCTTAGAGAATATATTTCTCACTTTGTGAAGTAATGAAAGATATAATGTTGTTATTGAGGTTTATAATCTCTTGGGAGAAGTGAATCAACAATGATAATTTATTCAAAACACAAAAGAGGAGGTATAAATTGAAAATATGGAATAAAAATATTTTAAAAAAATGATCTTATAAAAATAGTTTCCACATGAAAAGTGAGTGGATATGGAGTGAACATTATAAAGTCTAATATAGAAAGGGGATGAAAATGTTGTTAAGTATAAAACCATTACAAGGTTACAACATCATGCCTTAGAATACATGTGTAATACATGGAACAAGATTAATCATTTCCATGATGGTATTAATCCAATAATAAATAGGGAATCATTTTCCCAAGCATTATCACCATATGAGGGTATAATATAAAGTGTAAACAAGATACATAATGAATCTTTGAAGTCATATGGATTTGAAGGGATGTAAGATAAGGAGATAGATTATATGTACTCTGAAAAAAGAAATAAAGAAAAAAGGGAAGAATAGAATTTATAACTTGTAATGAATGTTAAAAGAAACATCATGGAACATGCCTATAATAAATGGGAGTTTTCTATAAGTTTGGTCAAAAGGCCCAAAATCCCATGATGAAAAGGGAAATAAGAAACTAGAAATGTAAAATGCTTCATCTATAAGAAGACGAGACACTATTCATATGAATTTCCTAGAAGTCAATAGATCTTTCCCTAGAAAATTATATGGGAACAAGGCCATGGATATATAGTTACCAAAAATAAGTTTGAATTTCTTATGATGTAGTGGAAGATACATTAATTATCTCATCAAATTTCACTAATGTGTTACTTGATTCTAGACAATCACATTCGTTTATATCATTTTAGTTTTCTAGAAAAATAATATATTTCTAATTCACCTTAACAAGGGAGTTGTTAATTAAAACTCTCTGTCAAAACTTTATTGAAATAAATATGCATCATGTAATGCCTATCGTGACACATAAACATTATCTAATTGCATCCTTTACTATCATACCTATGGTGGATTTTGATATAATCATTAATATGAACTATATTTTAAAATATAATAAAAAAATTACCACAAAGGGATGGAAATTATAATTCTTGATGTAGATATGGAATTTCTACTCTTTATAGGGGTGAATTCATCATCTGATGCATATATGGATCTTCTCTATTTTCTATTCTAAATGATATTCTTAGAGAAGAAGATCTGATAAAACTGACTGATGAAAAAGGTGATCTTAAATTTTAGGATGTACCTATTTTATAAGAAGAAATTGATGCATTTACAAATGATTTGTGTAGACATCCTATAGAGTAAGAAATTGAGTTTTCCAATGATTTAATCCCCAATTAATGACCAATATCAAATAATACCTAAAGAATTTCCAGAGTGGAGTTAATTTAATTAAATAAAAAAATAGAGGAATTGTGTGATAAGGTATTTATACTCCCTAGTGTTTCATTTGGGGAGAACCTATTATTTGTGTTAATAAGAAAGATGGATCTTTGAGGATTTACATTTAATATAGAACGATTATTTCTATTACAATAATGAAAAATCACCACCCTTGTTACATTGATGACTTATTTAACTAAATCCACAGAGCTCAATATTTTTTTCGAATACAGATCTTCATTATGGAAATCATCAATTTCATGTAAAAATGAAGATATTCCAAATAAAACTTTTAGATCAAAGTATTGAAATTATGAGTTTATAGTAATTATATTTGGAATGACTAATGAACCATATATTTTTATTGATCTAATGAATAAATTATTCAAACAATATATTCATAATTTTTTTGGGTATTTATTGATAATATCTTTGTGTACTAAAAAATGTACGAGGACTATGAGAACCACGTGAATATTATTTTGGGGAATATTAAAAAAAGAGTTATATAGGTAGTCTAAAAATTGTTAATTCTAAATTAAAATATTTTTTTTCTTAAACATATTGTTTTCATAGAAATAATATCAGTTGATCCTGGAAAGAAAAAGGTAGTCCAGTAATGGAATACACCAATAAACACAATCTAGGTACATACTTTAATTTGTATAGCAGGTTACTATCTATGTTTCATTCAGATTTGTTTTGTATTAGATAACCCATTAACTAAGATTACATGTAAAGAGGTTAATTTTATTTGTAAAATGGAATGTGAATAATCATTTGAAGAATATGGAAGGAGATTTGTGAATACTACGACATTAAGTCTACCAATGGGAAATGGTGGATTTGTGATTTAAAGTTATGAATCAAAGAAATGACTTGGCTATGTTCTTAGGCATAATAATAGTGTTAGTTCATATGCATCAAGGCATTGAAAAAAATAATGAACATAACAATAAAACTCTTGATCTTGAGTGAGTAGTTGTAATTTTTTCTCTTAATATATGGAAACACTATCTCTGTGATGAAAGATGTTAGAAATATACATATCACAGGGATTTATAATACATATATTCAAAAAAATATCTCAACTAGAGGAAAACGAAATGGATTGAACTACTCATGGATTATGATTTTTCAATACACTATCACCTAGAGATGGAGAATAAGGTATTAGATTCCTTGGGCAGGAATAATCATAGTGTTCTGAACAAAAATTAGGATTTATTGGGATCCTCTGTACATCGATATAATAATGATGGGTTTGTGAATTTTCAACGAAGGTGAAACATCACTAATTTTTAAAATTGTTTCCAAACCATATTTCTTTAATAGGATAAAAGATTCTTAGTCTCATGATGACAATTTTCAAAAGAAAATTAAAGCTATGAATGATGGGAAATTGGTAGACATCATATGTGAAGATGCATTTTTAAATTTGGGAAGATTATTTGTGTTCCCTCTATAACTAAGTTAAAAATAGAATTCTTAAATGGTACAAAAATATAAAATTTCTATATACACCCAAGTATCACTGATATTTATAGATATTTGAAGGAACATTTTTGATGGGGTAATATATAGTTGGAAATTTCAGATTATGTATCAAGATGTTTAGTTTGTCAGTAGGTGAAGGCTGAAATACAACATCCTAGAGGAGTCATGAAACACCCACCAATTACAAAATGAGAATGGGATGACATTACAGTGGAGTTTTTTAATGGATTAAAAAATACTCTAATAATGAATGATGCAAAATGTGTAATTTTTTATCGACTTACCAAGTATTTACATTTCCTCATTATAAAGGAGGATTTTCTTTTAGATACTCTTACACAACTCTATATTAATTAATTTAGAAGAATTCATGGTACAAATCAATCGATTTTTTATAATAATACACAATTTACATAAAAATTATAAAAAATTATTCCAAAATCACTTGATAATGAGCTTCATTTGAGAAATTATTATCACCCTCAAATACATATGTAGCCATAAAATAAGATTCAAACTTTAGAAAACATGTTGAGGTCCTTATCACTTGACTTACATGGTATGTGGGACTAGTATTTACCATTGGTAGAATTTTTATATAAAAATGGTTTCCATTCTGGTTTTAAAATGGAACCATATGAAGTGTTATATGGGATGAGATGTCGTACTCTAACTTGTTGGGATGAATTTGGAGAAAGTATTCTTATAGGCCCAGAGTTTTTGGAGGAAATAATAATAATGATAAGTACTATTAAAAAACATATCAACACATCTTAAATTAGGAAAAATTGTTATGATGAAAATTAGAGAAAGGATTTGGTGTTTCATGTGGGAAGCCATGTGTCTCGAAATGTTTCTCTATGGAAGGGTGTCAAATGTTTTGGTATGAAAGGGAAAATGACCCCCATGTTCATCGAACCATTTAAAATTCTAGATATAATAGGAGACGTGTCTTACTATTTGTAAATTCTACCAAGACTTTCTAATGTACCTGATGTGTTCCACAACACTTTTTTATGAAAATAAATTCCACACCCATAACATGTTCTCACTTATTTAGTAATAGAATTATAACATGATTTATCTTACTATGAGGAGTATATACATATTATAGACACTAGATAACAGAAATTGAAAAAATTTGATGACCCAACAGGTAAAGGTAATTTTTAGAAATTATAAAATTGAAGAGGCAATGTGGGAGATATAAGAAATTAGGAATTATAAATACACATATCATTTTATGAGGTGTTATTCTGGAAATTTTGAGGATGAAAATTTTAAATGTGGGTAGAATGCAAGATTGAAAGATTTAGTAGTATGTCTATTTTAAATTTAACATCTTTGATAGTCAAGGTAACATTGTGTTTTAAATCATGAAATAATATTAAATATTAATGTGACAATTATGAATATTATATATTGAACTTAGGTTTCTCATAAATGAAAATATGATATTTTTATATCATGTAATAAGTAAATAAATGTTTTGCAAATGTTAAATTAAGTGTTTCTACTTTTGTGAAGCGTAAATATTCATTTAAAATTTTATAATTACTATAATTATTTATAAGAAATATTATTTTCCTAAAATATATTGATAAATTAATATTTGGTTTCATTATAATTTGAAGACAATTTTATGAGTCCACAATTAATTTTTTAATGTATCGTAAAACCGACTATAATATTAAATTTGTTATTTTTCAAATAAATGATGATTTTATTTAAAAATTAATTTTATCATATTTATAATATTATTTTAAAAAAATAGAGTTCATTTTTGAAATATATACATCCATAAATGGTTAGGGTGATTTTTTGGTTTTTTCTAAAATATTTGATTTTTTTGGGAATAATGAAATATTGTAATTTTCTATATTTAATATCATAAGTAAATAAATGTATTTTTGAGTCATGGTTGTGTCATGGATTATGTAAGTTTCCATTATCTAGAAGAAAAATTATCTATTTATTTCATTTAGTTACAATAATTAATACCATTGATAGTCTTTATCCATAATAATAATCTAATGAATAAAATAGTAGAATAGACACCCATCTCCTCCACTGTAGATAATACCCCTCACCACCCCTTATCTGTTTACCTTATAAGACTTGGATATTGATAAAATTATATGAAATTCCTTTACCAAACCTCTTTCCAATGTTATAGTCTTTCTTGTCTAAACAAGAGACTATTTCCACGTCCCTTAAGAAGGTTCTCAAGGAGATGACACTCAGGTGGTAAAACCTTCTATCTCTCTTGATATTTTAATTTCATTTCCTTTATTATACTTCCCTCACATACCCTACCCAAAGTAACATTATAACTCCAATATAATATGTATACTATAATTTTATTATTTTAATTGTAAACCACCATCAATTCCCATCCCTTCCCCTTTATTCGAAAAATTAAAACATCGTCTGTGAGGTGTTGATTCACCACCTTCGTGGAAGATGATTTTTCATATTGTAATTACACAATAAAGGATGGACATAAAACCATTATAATCATTAAAAAATATTTAAAAATTTATATTACAACTTATTTAATGTTTTTAACCCATATATAAATATTGTACTATATAAAATAATACTAGTTCATAATGGCCATAAAAACACCAAAATTAACTTTTCAATTTTCATTAACATTTTATCTAATGAATAACCCCAATACCATATAACCAAATCATATATAATATCATTTAATGTTATTTAAGAGGATTAATAAAATAAAATTTCAATACTATATTACTTTTACCATTTTACATGAGCTTCCATACTTCTATACAAGCGAACCGATCATGAAAACCATGAAAGAAACACCCTTAGAACAATGAAATTAAACATTATAACCCATAAAAATGGTCATAAATGAACTTAATAAAATTATAATAAATAAAATATATGTTGATGAGGTTCTGGATTAAGTAATTAATTAATATAATTTGATTATGATGGATATTATATACATATGAAAAACTTTTTTGGACACAAGTTATGGGGGTTTCTCATCTTACTTTTATTGATACATTTTTCATTTTTATTTATAGCCAATAAATATGATTTATTCATTTGTTTAATGATCACACTTTCTTTTAAAAATAAATTTTTTAATTGATTATTTTTTCAAAATTTATAATAAATATTTTTTGAAACTTATATGAAATTAGTGTATTTTTTCGATTTCAATTTACATTAATGATTTTAGTAATCCTTTACATGTTTATAAGATTAATTACCAAGATAATGTTTTCATCTATAATTTTACATCATTTTAATTATATGATTCTAAATAAAATAAATTATTTTTCTCAAGAAATATTCAATTATTGAGGTAGAGTAGTTTTATATCTATCAAAAACCACTATTTAATCTTATGAATAATTGTGTTTGATCTATTATGAAACTATTTACCATAATTAATTGAATGGTTTATGATTATTTTGAAAAGGGATGTACTATATTGATACCATTCTCTATATTACTTTTGATACTTTTTGATTTTGGAAATTATTTTAATTTCATATGGGAGTTTCAGAATGAATGTATATATTGATTATGTTTCACTCCATTCATATTAGGAATGAATTGTACATATTACGTGTCTAACAAGACTAACTATAGCCCCCCCGATGCATCGACAATTCTCATGAGACAAACTAGAATGGGTTTTGACTGAGGCCTTACCCATTTATATAAACTTTTCGGATAAGGGCTTGATGGTATGTTTATGATGTCCCAAATTATGAATTCCCACATTATGATATTATTTATTGATAATTCATGGGATTATTTAACTATTAGAATAACCACAGTTATGTATCTTCTTCATGTGATTACTGATATTGTGTTATTTAATCAGTTTTTTGCTTCCATATAATGCGAAGATATTGTTTTAATGGAATTCTGTTTATGTATTAACCATTCTTTATTCTTTATATTGATTTATGATTGATTACACTATATTTCTTACCCCTAGTGAGCTTCTAAACTCAACCGTTTCTTATGATTTTTTTATACATAGGTTTCCATGATAAATATTGTGATCGAAATATAGGGATACACTAATAGAATAGAAGTGTATTTAATATAGTTAATTTTATTGTATTTAATTTCAAGTTATAATGTAATAATTTTGTTTGTATCTAGTTTTCCAAATTTACTAAACTATTCGGTCCTTTGGGATGTGAACACTTATTACTTGTACCATTGTAATAATGTAATCCCTTGGATCTAGGATACTGGGGATGGGATTTACAACAAAACTAACACTTTGAAATATTCCCAAAAATATAGTGCTCTCTAAGTATATATTGAACCATTTTCAAGTTTACCACATGATCCTCCAATGAAAGTAATTACAAAAGGATATAATCAATGAATACCAATATGAACTAACCCAATAAAATTTGAAGGATTCATTTAATGAGTCCCATGAACACTACTTGTGCATTAATCTTGCGAAATGGAATCACCAAGTACACATAGAGGCATAGAAATTATATATTTGACATATCCTTATCATAAGATCAGAGTTGGTGATAGCCCAAACTAAGTTCAATCTTCAAGAACTATCTCAGCCTTCTCAATTGGTCGAAGAGGCTATTGATCCTTGGTAGAGGATACATATTATTGAAATTAAAATGATTTAGGAAATGGTAGTCCACAAAAAAAACCTCTGGATTCCATCCAACAACTTGAATATAAACATTATGGCCACCCATAGATAAATATTGGGTTTATAAAGTCCCTTAATCTTCAACTCCTACAACTGCACCATATACTCATGTAGCACTATATGAGCCATATGATATGCTAGTGTTGATATTAGGGTATAACCTGAGAGAATGTATATATTGAAGTGTATCTCGTTGTGGGTATATAATCTTGAATCTTCCTTACGGAAGATTGAATAATACTTGAATACCACTATATTAAGTTGAACTCTCATACAATCTACATATATAATAGAAATACTATCCAACTAATGAGTAATCAGTTATATCATCCCATGTACAATCACATCATTCGAAGAGAGGTGTCCTTCTAACCAATGAAGTAAAACCTCATCCTATCTATAGGGACACACCACATCCTCTTAATGAAATAGTAAATGTATATAGGAAGTTTGGAGATAAAATCCAAACCTAGTATGATTTAATTAGGCATCATCAAAGCTACTAAAAGACCCCAGAGGAAGATCTATCATCCATATTCTATGCACACTTTCTGAATAATTATGTGATCACTGAAAATACTTTGGTAGGTGTCTACAATTGCAAAGGTAGATCGATAGACTCAAATGGAATCTCAATATTTCAAAAAAAGTGTGTGGAAAGAAAGGAGTGGATTTCACTTATTCTAATCATTTCTGAAGGTAAATTAGATAATACATAGATAATAGTTATAATAATTCATGGATCCTCTAGTTCATAGGCCTCTATTACCTTCATCCATCCTAATTACTTCCCATCAATTCCCTACGAATGGTGTGGACCACTTGGGGATTGTGGGAGAAACGAACCAAATCATTAGCCACATCTTGGTACTCTCTCAACTCCTCTAATACATCAATCAACCCATATAAATCTATACTATATTCAATACCTCTTTCTAGGAGGTCCATGAATTGTCTCTCTCATCTTCATGGAGGTTTGTACAATCCTATGAAATAATTCCATGGCTGACAAAATAATAAAATCACATCTCCCTTGGTTAAAGGGATTCTTCTTAGGAAACCAAAACCACACACCCGATATCCTAAGACTATCTCTGGAGTCACCTAGTGCACCGAGATCCCTATATGAGATGTTAGCTACCAGTGACCAAAGTCTTCTCTCAAGAGTGAAAACTTCCAACATAAATTTTAATAACTACTCCAAAAATAATCTATCCAATAATAATGATCACTCGAGAAATCCAACTTAAGTAGGAATGAAAAGGGATATCAATTGAGATATGATATCTCCAGGGAGGCCACAGTAAAAGTTCCATTATTAGAAGAATTAATATTGAAGCATATTCATTAATTATTGTGATAGGTTAGAGAACCTTGATAAATACTCTGGTACTGTCATCATGCCCCACGAAAGCTCTAGAAGCACCTGTATGTATACTAATCAGAATTTAGTTAGATAGAAATCCTATATGAAGAGAATATTTTACTCACTACGGGAAAGGGTCACCTCATTATGCATATTATTCACTAGATTGCACCATCACTTTTTTAGGCATGGATAAGGCTCGTATTTTGGACCAACATCTGATAATGTGGTGTCCTAAAAAGATATAAATCATGCACAACTTTTTTGATCCAAACCTCATCTTTCTAGGAGTCTATATTACATTGAAACCTGGATCAACACACTTCTGAAATGGTGGAGGTTGGACTAGAAACCCACCCAAAAGTACAATTTCGTGTATATGACCCTTTATGGAAGCATCTCTACTTCGAAGATAATCCTTAGGATTCTGCAACAGAATCCTAGTTGGATGTCACCATAGAGGAATCCTAACATAGTCAAGATGGACCATGATCATTGAGTATATTTGAGGAGATGAATGAATAAGGACATGAAATCAACAATGCACTCCTATATAATACATGTAACAATGTTTCCTCATAAAATATTGATTATATGTACTGGGTCAACAATGAGGATATCAGAGTCCTAGTGGATGGATACATTGGCTACCATTTCAACAATGGATTACCTATAATGAGAACAAAACATGAAAAACTTTAACACTATTTTCCAAGTTCCAAAACCAAACCTCATACTTAGAATATCTCTAATCCCTAATCATAATACAATCATCTCTGATCCCACTATGTCAAGATCTAGTCAAAAAATTCCATCTAGCTGTTGGTTAGGTGATTGTGACACCCCATGCTTTCTTCCAATAGGATAGGGGATGGTGAGTATCACTAAGTAGGTATGTCACTCACATTTTAGGCCTTAGCCTAAGGTTACATCACACACAAACACACACAAATATGTATCCAAATTATTATGAATGGTAAAATACAACCCATACCCAAATGCATGCATACATCTATATATCACATCAGAGTATGAACCATGTAAGAGAGAGAATAAAGGGGAAAATATAGGCCCACCAAAGCTACAAAAAGGGTCCAACATCATATGTTAGGAGGAGACTAATTTAAAATTAATATCCTAGAAATAACCAGATCATATAGATAAAATTATGGTCCTCATACTCCTGGTCCTCCAAGTACTCCATCATAAGGCCTATTATTTGTATAAGTCATGACATGTATAAAAATATCCCATGAATGGGTGAGAATAATAAAACCCAGTATAAAACCCTACAACCACAAAAAAATCATCAAAAATGTATTCGACTCATCCTAATAAAGATATTTCAATCAGTATATGATACATTTGATTATTAATTACCACTATATACTCATGATATACACTAATTCTCAATGAAATGTCACAAACAAAGTTAAAAACTTGGATCCACTTGAGGGGTCTAGGTAACAATACTTTTGGATTAATCTCTCCATAAGTCTTGATAACACTAATAGATCTCTTCCAAGAATTTTTTATCATCATGCCTTTAGAAGAATATGTAATCATTTTATCTTTGAATATATCAGTAAAAAGACAAATGATATCACCTAGGGTCTATGTGGGATTTGGAACCCTAACTAGTATGAATCACTAGTATGGGAATGAAACACCCCAATTGTTAGTAATAGGAATATTGAAACAAACTAGGGAAGAAAGAAATGATAATGGAGAAAACCTTAGGAAACATAGAGGTATTCCTAAACTCAATTTGAGACTAATCTCAAAGAGGGGATCACATTCTATTCTTAGGATGTGATGGCTCACTATACCCTCACTAGGATGAACCAAGGGGGACACACCCTACTGATATTGATCTATACTGAAATGAATAACGAATTCAAAATACCCTTAGAAAAGTACACAATGTGTATTGTTTATAAATGACATGTATTTACTACCCTACTTCAGCATGTGTACTTCAGCCCATGCCCATGTACTTTGGGCCATACCAGTGTACTCTGGCAGTGCTGATGTACTCTGTACATGTCAGTGTGCTTGTCCATGTCAGAGTACATAGTCATGACCATGTACTCTATCCACGACTATAAATCTAGTTGTATATAATCCCATGTACTATAGAGGTACATGCAGAGTCTCTATGATACACCCTGGGATATTTTGAATTATTATTATTTGAATTAATTCAAACATTTTGAATTTTTTTATTTAAAGAAACACTGAAGACAATTTATTTTATATTAAAGAACTATGTTGGGATTGAGTTATATGAAACACAAAGTTAATATTTAACTACACGCAACATAAAATTTTTCTTACTCTACACTGAATAATGAGGTTAGCTTGTGTTATAAACAAGAATGACTTTCCTTGATGGATTGCATAACACACAAGACCGAGTTTTACCCAACAATTGTAAATCATTAAAATGTTATTACTTAATATAATAAGATATAAAATAGCTATTAAATTAGATGTTATGGATGGTATTAACTAATTTATGAGAATACATGGTTTACAAAAATAAGATATGAATTCATAGGTTACCAATTAAATAGAAATTAATACGAAAACCAGTTGAATTTAAAGTTTAATATTATTATTTTTATGGTCAAAGAACTATTTCAGCATTATAAATTAATTTAATTATAAGTAGTTAGTAATATTAGTGTAATATATATGTTATATATTTAATATTTTTTATATTCAACTAATATATTTTATAGAAATAATATAAGAACAAACCAAATTTTATGCCTAAAAAGCAATGTTTTTTAGTAAGGCATTTTTATCACCTTTTAATGGAAATCCCACTTTAAATAAACTTTTTCTCTATTTTATTGATTTAATATTTCAAAATAAAATTAATATTCGAAATAATAACATAATAATGTGGTTTGGGTAATTTTTTTATTTTTATGTGAAGTTTTACCTTTTTAATGAATAGTGAAAAATCTTGAATTTTAGTTCAAAACTACTTTTTCATGTAATTTATTTTTTAAGATAATTTATGTTTTAAATGGGTTTCACATTTTAATTAGATAATATTTTTATCAGTTGATAAAATTTAGGTTATTTACATTAATTTCACATTGACATTGGTTATAAAAACATAGAAAACTTTTGAATGTTTTTACTTTAAAAACCTGCATTTTCAACCCAACCACATGATTAATTTTAAATTAATTTCTTACACTTATAGGATTAAAATTTGGTAGAATGGATTGAATATTTGGAATAATACAAATTTATAATTTATAATAATGTAAATTTTTTTTGACTAAAAATATTAGTGAATGTAATTAAAATTAATTACAATGATTAAGGAAAAAATATGCTGAACTAAAGAATGAACCTTAAATTTAATACCCAAAAAACAAAAAAACTTGTCCAAAACCCATTTTCTAGCTATATTTTGACCCTACCATCCATTTTATTTTATTTTTTTTATTATGGGATCCACTTTCTAGTAAAGAAACGTTGGTGGAATTTATTTCCCAAAGATTTACTAGAGTGCCACACCTCCCCTATAAAAAAAATTCTCTCCTCTACTTATTCACACCTCTCAAAAAAATTTGGATTATCCATTATCTACTAAAATAACCTCCAAAAAATCGTCCATTAATCCTTGAATCCTAAATTTTGTGATAAATTCTTTCCAAAAATCCCTTTGATGAAAACCAAAAGGATTTACCTAATTAAAAGGCAACACCCTCCCTCAAGCTCCTTCCTTTTATCTACTTTCTCCACCACCTAAATTTATCTTATTCAATTATTATAAAAAAACAAGTATAATAAATATAATTATATTTTTAATGATAAAATTTCAACCTAAAATTATTCACATGTTTATCTAATGGGTTATGAACATACTGTTTATATGTATGATGAACAACCATCTCACCAAACAATGATTGTTCATTCTTACATTACAACCTCTCATGGTGGGAATTATTATAGAAATTATATTTATGTATATTATATATGATATTTATGATTTATTTAATATTATTTAATTTTTTACCAAACATATCTTTATACGGTCCATTTGGTGTAAATGCGATAATTTCTTTTAAGGAAGTGCGAACAACTGTCCCTCAAAGAGATGTGTTTCGTTCATACAATAAATGGAATATAAAAAGGAATGTTTTAATTAAAAATAAATGACATGAAAAACATATATATGATATTAATTACAAAATTACCTTCCTATAAATATAATACAACGTATCTTTTTTATTACCCTTTCACAGACTTCAAAAATTTACATTGTCGTTCAAGGTTGTGTGGACTACCTTCTCCTCGACGAGATGTGATTACATTTACATCACATGATTTATATATATTATTATATGTGGATACATAATATGGTATTTATGATATAATTACAATTCTTTAAATATTAAAGTTACTTTCCTTCTTTCCATAATGATCTTTCAAAATGGGAACATTACTCATGTGTACGTATGACCTACTGTCTCCACTGTTGTAACATTGATTCATTTTTCACAAGATTATTTAATGATCTTTTTAAAGTATAATATATATTTAAATATGATAATTATTTCATAATTATTATTCTGGATATGTTTTTATAATGATCTCTTTGACCGTAGTCAACCAAACAAAGTCATTTTTAACAAAAGAACCGAATTTGGTGAAAACATCCGACATAAACTAAATTATTTATATAGTTGTATACAAAATGGTAATGAGTGAATTAAAATTAATAATAATCATGAATTTTTTTTAGAATGTAATTAATTTACACATGTTTACTATTCTAGAATATAAATACACACGAGACAAGTCAGACTCAAGGTAAGGGAGATTCATATCACTCTTTATTTCTATGAGATACATGCCTCATTCAACAATCACTTATTTTTTTTGTGGTGTATATAATTCACAGTAATTTATTATATGCCTCTTGTAAATAAATCTAATGGTTTTTACAGAACCATTTTATGATCTCTATATCATGGGGTTTAACATTCAAAAGCAACCAAATTGATAAATTAATTGAGTCTCAATTTTATTACCTTGAGAAACATGCGTGTTATAAATCTATATTTTTATAGGAGGTGTATAAAAAAACATGGAAATATTATATCATTAATATTTTTTATTTCATGATATTTTAAGGTCTATATAATATTATTTTCCTATATGAGGAGTATGATACAATGTCTTCATGTCCTAAGAGTTTATTGAAACAATTTAGGCCTTTGTCGAGATTGTTTATGATCAAATTTTTATTAATGAAATCTTATGATCCATATTTATAGAAAACTCACGAATTTTATTTTCCTAGTAATAATTTATTCATGTATTAATAATTTTTTTCACTATTTGGTACTTAATATAATTAAGATTTTTTAAGAAAATATAACTTCGCCACTCCCTTCGATTGAAAATTTGTGTTCATTAAATACCATGCTTTCCATAATGGGATTACAAGGATTTTATACTAATCCCTTTTAATAATTAATTGAAAATTTTACCCTTTTTTAATTTTACCAATTTTTTCAAAGGAATATTCTTTGTCACTTTCTGAAAAAGGTGTTTTTCTAACTTCTTACCATGAAAAATAAATATAATTTTTACACCATACGATATGTATAGATATACCAGCAATTGTTTCATTAATGTTTCCTTTTCACATTTAGAAGCATAATTTTTAATAATTTTTTAAAATCGATTTTCAAATAAATGGGTTTCAAATCATTTTCATGCATTATTTATAAATTTTCAATGTATTTTTCATGGAAAATTATTTTCAAAAGGTTTTATGTTTTAAAAAGGATATTACAAAAATGAAAATATATTTTCCTAAAGAATGTTTGGTTTAAAATAGAATCCAAAATTATTTTCTGTCTAAGATGAAATCAATTGGTGTTACTCATGATTTTATAAGAAATTATCTAAATCTTCCATTCATATTATTTATTTGAATGGTTTTTGTTTTATGGAATGATATTTATGAAAACCTATTTCTCTTTTAGGGGTTATATGTTTATGAATCCCATTACTCATCCACAAATTATATGCTTATGAAAACCATTCCTCTTCTAGGAGTTATATGCTTTCTAATCTCATTACTATTTAATGAGTTATACCATGATGAATGCCTATGAAACCTGACTCATTTCACATGTTATTCTCAGATGAAATGATTATGAAACCTATTTATTTTCCATTGGTTATGATATTTTTAAATGATTATAATACCCATTTCATTTCATGGGTTATGATATATTGTTTATAAAACCCGTATCTTTTTATGGGACATGGTATGATATATATTTTATTATATTGTATCACTTATAAATATGATTTTATCATGAAACAGGTGGGACCTATATCTCCCTCAAATTGATTGGATAAATATTTATATCTTATGATATTTACATGGATGAAACAAGGAGTGAACTCGATTTAATATTAGAGGGATGAAACAAGGAGTGAAATCCGTCTAGTATTAAAAGGATAGAACAAGGAGTGAAATTAGTTCACTATTACAGATCTGAAATTAGGAGTGAAATTGGTTCAATAACAGAGGGTTAGAATGGGGGGGGGGGGTGGGTAAACCCAGTTCAGTAAATTAATTTTTCCATTAAGAATTCCTTCACAGTGATTCCTTGACTAATATGGAGATCATATTAATTGATAATGTGTTCCCCAATTCCATGTTTTATTTTGATGTTATTCCTTTATAGATAATGTTCTTTATATTGTTATTACTCATGTCTTATGAACGACCAAGCATTATTCCATGATTTACATTTATCATCTTTGATATTAATGGTATGATATTAATTTTTCTTGATCATGTTCTCATATGATCATTCTCATGATTATGCTTAGATGTCTCCCTTTTTCACCGTTATAGATCATATGATCTCACCCATTTTTATGATTACTTTCTTTAGTTATGAAGACATGTTTTATGGTTTATGTGTCTAAGAAGGGTGGTAGTCAGTAAGAAACTATTGGGTGATAATGTAGTTCATTAATGTTCCAGTGTTTATGATTCCATGTTTCTAAAGGCACTAGACTAATACAGTTTTTGGGAATTAGTTTTTATAATGGTTTAAGTATTCTGTAAAAGTTATGTAATGTCTATATAAGTCAATAATAGGATGTTATAGTTGGTATCAGAGAAAAGTTTTATTTAATTATCAGGAAATAGTATGATAAAACTTTAGTGATATCCCAAGTAATATTTATAAGCATATGACTAGGTATGTCTCTAAGGATATGTATAAAGATGAGTTAACATTTAGGAAAATTTTCTATAATTTTTGTAAAGGATAGAGTGAGTGGTCTCCTAGAAATACATCCCTATCTATATACTACAAGTATATTTGGATTAGGCACAAAAGTAAATAGGGGTAACAACTCAGACAAGATATTCTAGGCCTTATCTAGTGTAATCTAGTACATGAAAATGGGCTCTGCTGTACTCCTAGTTTGATACACTTAGGGGATATTTAATGGTAATTCAAAAAACACATCAGAAACCATCGTTAAGGATTTAAATATATGTTGGATATGAATAACACTAGAAAAACATAGGGTGTCATATATTAAGGAAGGTGTATAGAATTAGACATCCTACAAATAATTATTTTCATGATTATGTGGTTTATTTATATGATAAGTAATGCTCACAATATGCTTATGGTTTTAGTCAATAGTGGGAACTATAATAAATTTGATTATCGTTTAATGTGATTGAATAATCTTTGACGATAAGTAAAGTGGGATTATCACTAGAGTAAATATTTTTGTGGTCTTGCGTAATCATTTGTCATAGAACATGATTAAAAACATGTACCTTAACCAACTCTAATACTCCCCAAAGAAGAGAAAGAATGGTGTCACTGAGAGTCTAGTTAATGGAGAACATGGAAGAAAGAAGATTATTTTTCTTTTTTGTCAATAATTTGGAATGAATCAACTTTTTGAATGTCTTAGTGGAACAATAAGATGTTTTAAATATTGAAAATATGGACATAAAGAAAGTTTCTGTAAGGAATAAATGAAGAGTTTAGTTAAGGAAATGGATGGAAATGTGGGCCTCTCTAAGTCTCAATCAAAGGTTAAGTGTTTTATGTGTGGAATAAATTTTTATTATGTAACTTTGTGTCGCAAGAGGAATGTTCTTGGAAGAAATAACAAGGTTGTTTGAGTAATGGTAACACTACAAATAATGATGAGAATGTACATGAAATGTGTAAGGAAATAGGTGTTGTGAAATAGAATGTGGTAGCCTTATTAATGGAATAACAAATAAGTTAAATAATTGATGTCTTTATGTATTTGGATTAAAAAAATATGTTATATGAATGGAGATATATATAAGGATTATTCAGTTTATGTTTTTTTTCTATGGATTTAAAAGAACATGTTTAATGGTTCTGATCAAATAGAAAAGTGATATAATGGTAAGGTGTTGTCTATGTAAAACACATGATTAAATGAAAGATAACCCTAAATATGTTTCTTAAATTATGTTAATGTTATTTGTCTAAGTAATTTTGGGATATGAACAATAAAATATAAAGGTACTAATTACCTTGGAAGTAATTAAGTACTTGTTGGTAGGTGGTTTATGCTATCATTAAAATAGTTTAAAACATTTATGGATTTATGGAATATATCCAATATACATTGAATATGGAAGAAGGAATGTTTTCAATAAGTATTAATGAAAATTCAGGTCATTTACTAATTTCATGAGAATACTAGATGAATGTATTCACTTGTTTTGAATGTGACCACATAGAGATACATCGTGAAATTTTAGGAATCAATTTTAAGCTGATTTCATGACTTTATTTCTAAAGTTTTAGATTTTCATATTTATGAATGGTTATATGGATAAACATTCATTGAAATATTTCATTAAACATTAGAGGAAGTATTTATGTATTAAGATTATATTGAAAACCGTGGTTAAAAGTCAATTTATCAATTAACCTTATTTCAAGGATGTTTATCATATTTATATTAGAAATTATATTAGTGTAGTTTGAGAAAAGGATATCATGTATGTCAGGTGGATTCCTGGTTAATGTGAAATAATTTTTGTTGAAAAAATATTATCAATGAACCAATAGATTTACTTTTTATTTTTACAAATCAATGTCCATTTATTTTAAATAATAGTTAGGAAAAAATAGTTATAATTTTCATTCATTTATGGGCCTTAAGATCTAATAAAATTGTATTTTAGTACTTCAAGAATCAAAGTTAATTTTTGGACATCCATTTCATGATTTAATGGATAAATTTGAAATAAATAAAAGCACAAATAAATAATGAAATTTTATTTATTGAAATATATAAAGTATATATATTTACCTATATTCTTGGTCAATAAAAGAATTACTCAATGTTAGGATAATGAAAAATAATTTGTTTCCATAATAACTTCATTTTTATTGAACCGATGGCCTTTTAAATCATCATAGATTTATAAAATCGAGGCCCAAAATATTTATTTGATCTTCCACTTATTTTGGATTGAAAACCTCAATCAATCCTTATAGAAATTTATGTTTTTACTATATCTCCAATCTTTAGTCCCAAACTAGGTGTTCATATGTGCAAACCTAGTGATTTGTTACTTTGGGTAGCCTTTGTGGTTCAACTTTAAATTTTAAGGGATGTTTTAGTATTCATTGTTGCGATATGGGTTTCTTTGAATAAAAATTTCAAGTATTAAACCTTTGATAACACATTGGGTGTAGGTTACTGTAGTAGTGACGATACTGTAGATCGGCGAGTACTGTAGTGGCAGAAAGGCACTATAGTAGTAGCGGTATTGTGTAGGTACTATAAGTGGAGAGTTACTATTCACAGAATGGGAAATAGGCCAAAAATTAGGACCTACGAGCCATGTAATGGGCTACAAGCTCATTGGGCCTTCAGGCTATGTAATGGGTCTCCCTCTACCCAGTTAAAAGAGGTTTTTGCTTTTCTTTAATAGTAAAAATGATGCTTTGGCCCCAACCATTAAACAAAAAACCTTTGATAGAATGGACTAATTTTGAGGGTGAAATTAATCGTGACAGCGGAAGAATTTAACACCCCAATATTATTTTGAATTACTTATTTTTGAATTAATCTATTATTTTTTATATTTTACATTTCATGAATCATCGGATATTTTCTATTTTACATTAAATCACTTTGTTTGGATTGTGTTATATGTAAAACCAAGTTAATCATACACCAAACGCAACATTGAAATTAAAAAATTATACACATAACAACAAGGTAAGATTTCATTACATACAAAAAATAATTTCCTTGATGGATTATGTCACACATAAGACCGAGTTTTACATAATAATAGTATATCATTAAAATGTTATTACTTAATATAATAAGATATAACATAGCTGTTAAATGAGAGCTTATGAATATTATTAATTATATTTTGAAAATATATGGTTTAAATAAATATTTAATAAATTAAAAGGTTACTAATTAATTATAAATGAATATGAAAACTGATTAAAAAAATTGAAAACTGAATGAATATAAAGGAAAATATTAATATTTTTAAGGTCACAAAAATTGTTTTCCTGAATAAATTAAACAAATTTAAATTATTGAATGATTTTAATGTAATATCTATGTCATATATTCAATAAAATAATTTTTATACTCATCCAATAGATTTTATAGACACAAGATAAGAATAAGAGCAATTTTAGGATTAAAACCTAATATTTTTTATGGAATTTTTACCACATTTTAATAGAGAGCCAATTTTAAATCAGAATTTTGGAACTTTTATAGAATAAATATTTACAAATAAACTTAAAATTTTAATAAAAAACATAAGAATTAGGTTGGGTTAATTTATTTTATTTTTCTTTGTAGATTTATGTTTTCAATGAATATTAAAATATACTAAATTTTAGTTCAAAATTGATTTTTCATATACTTTATATATAAGAATAACTTATATTTTAAATTGTTTTAAAATTTAAATTCTATAATATTTTTTACAATTAATAAAATTTAGGTCATGGAGATCAATTTCAATTAGAAATTTTGTATACAAACTTTGCAAACTTTTGAACGTTTTTACTTTGAAAACCCGCATTATCGACACGACAATGGGATTAATTTTAAATTAATTTATTCCCCTTATGTGATTTAAATATATAAAAATGGATTCCATATTTTAAATAATAATAATTTTTAATTTATAATAAGTTAAACTTAGTTTTTAAAAAATATTATCAGTGAATGTAATTAAAATCAATTACTTGGATTAAGGTAAACTTATGCTTAATTAAGGACTGAACCTTAAATTTAAGACCCAAAACCAATTATAAAATTTTAAAAAACCTATTTTATTAACATATTTATACCTTATCCTACCTTTTATCATATTTAGTCCATTATGGTATCCAATTTCCATTGAAAAGACATGGGTGGAATTCTTTTTCTAAATATTTACAACAATGCCACTTCTCAACTATAAAAAAGTAATTTACTCCCCTATTTATTTAAACCTGCAAAACCAATTTGGTTTTGAAAATTTATGCCAAAATATACTACAATAAATACTTAATTCCCTATTTAATCCTCCATTTGAGAATAAAGTCTTTCAAAGAATCCCTTTTCTGCAAACCAAAAGGATTTACACGATTAAATGGTAACACCCTCACTAAAGCTCATTTCTTTTATCTTCTTTCTCCAACACCTCAATTCATATTATTAAATTTTTATAAAACAAAAAATTATCCTGAATAAAAATATTTATTTTTATGATATGTTTTCAACCTACTCTTACACACACCTCTATCTAGTGGGTAGTGAACTTGCTATTTATGTGTACGATGAACTGTCATCTCACAAAAAGACAATTATTCGTTCTTCCTTTACCACCTCTCATAGTGGGAATTATGATTTAAAATATATTTATATATAATATATATGATATTTATTATTTATTTAATTTTATTTAATCCTTTAATACACATATCTTAATACGTTCCATTTGGTGTAAATACGATAATTTTGTTTAATGAAGTGTGGACTACACCCCCTAAAAATGATCTAATTCATTCACACGATACATGGATGGTATAAAAGAAGGATTTAATTAAAAATATGTATACTATAGAACATATATATGATATTAATGACATTATTACCTTTTTTTAAATAAAATATATACCATTTTCTTTATTATCCTTTCACTCACTTAAAAATTAATAACGTCATTCATGGATGTGTGGACTACCACCTCCTCGATACAATGTGATTAATTTTACACAATAATAATTATATATATAAGTATATGTGAATAAATAATATGGTATTTAATATATAATGATAATTATAGAAATATTAATTTCACTTAACTTTTTTCCATAATGATCATTGGGAAGTGGGAATTTTACTGATGCATATATATGACCTACCATCTCCATGATTGTGACATTGATTCATTTTTCACAACCATGTTTAATTATTTGTTTTAAAAGTATAATTAATTTATAAATATGATAATTAATACATTATTATTATTATGGATATTTTTATATAATAACCCATTTGACCATATTCGACTAACCAAATTTATTTTTAACCCTTGAACCAAATTGAGTCAAAACAGCCAACTTAAACTAAATTGTTTAAGTAGTTGTATACAAAATAGTAATAAATAAATTAAAAATTATAATAATATTTAAAAAATTTCTTAATAAAGTAATTAATTAACATATGTTTATTATTCAGGAATATAAATAAACACGAGACACGTCAGACTCAAGGTAGTGGAATTTCATCTCACTCTTTATTTCGTTGAGATACATGCCTTATTCACCACTTTATTCTTTTGTATGGAGAATATAATACACATGAATGTCTTATATGAACATTATAATTAAATATAAGGGTATTTAAAGAACCATTTTATGATATTTCTTTTAGAGGGTTTAATTCTCATAATGTACCAAATTGTTAGATTAATTTTTTTCTTTAAGAGACAAGAAATTGTATAAAACTATATTTTTATAAGAGGTTTATAAAACACATTTAAAATATTATATCATGAATCTCTTTATTTTACATATATCTTAATCTCCATGTTATTTCATTTTCTTACTTGGGGAGTATGATTCAAGGTTAAATTTTGGAAAGAGTTTATTGAAACAATATAACTATTTATCAAGATTGTATATGATCACATTTTAATTAATGAAATATTATGATCCATATTTCAGGAAAACTGATGAA
The DNA here is from genome assembly GCA_963277665.1 of Viscum album. Classification (NCBI taxonomy): domain Eukaryota; kingdom Viridiplantae; phylum Streptophyta; class Magnoliopsida; order Santalales; family Viscaceae; genus Viscum; species Viscum album. Next base: position 410,444,623 of record OY728131.1, read on the forward strand.
TTTTCATGGCCTATGGTTAGTCTTGATGTATTAATGTATTATTACTATTTTTAAACACTTTGGTACATATTATAATTAAGAAAATATTTTTAAGAACATATGACCTCACCTATCACTTATGTTGAAAATATATGTTCTTTCAAAACCAGGATTTCCAAAAAGGGATTACAAGAATAATATACTAATATCTTATAATCAGTATATTACCATTTAACCATTTTTTTATTTTACTAATTTTTTCAATGTATTATTCTTGTCACATTAAAAAGAAGGAAATTTTCTATCCTTTTACCTTGGAAAATGAGTTTTATTTTACCTTGCACGACATGTTTGGATTTACCCACCATAATTTCATTGAAGATTTATTTTCATGTTTAAAAGGTTAATTTTTAAGAATTTTATAAAAGAGATTTTCAATGAAATGTTTTTCAAATAATTTTCAATATTTTTATATATTTTTTTAATCATTTTTCAATGAAAATGAGTTTCAAAATGTTTTATGTTTTAAAACCCATTTCCAAAATAAGGTAAGATATTTTCCTCAAAAATTTGTTTTAAAAGATACTTCAAAATTATTTTCCATCTAAGATGATATTTTTTAGTGTTCCTAATGATTTTTTAGGAAGTTATCACAATGTATTATTCATATTCTTTATTTTAATGGTTTTTTTCATGATAACATAATGTTTATGATATCCCATTTCTATTTCATGGGTTATATGTTTATGAAACCTGTTACTCTTCCACAAGATATATGTTTATGAACCCCATTCCTCTTCGATGGTTTATATGCTTATGAATTCGATTTATATTCAATGGGTTATACCATTATGATTTCTTATGAAACCCTCCTCCATTCATGGGTTATTATAGGATGAAATTATTATGAAACATATATATTTTCCAAATATTATGATATGATTAAATTTTTATGATACCCATTTTATTTCATTGGTTATGATAGGTTGGTTATGAAACCCATATCCTTTTATGGGTCATGGTATGTTGTACATTTTTTATCTTATTGAACATGTATGTCTAATTTTATCATGTGATGGGTGGGACATATATCTCTTTCTAATTAATTAGGCAATGATTTATATCTCATGATATAGACATGGTTGGAATGAGGAGTGAAATTGGTTTAGTATTACAGGGCTATAATGAGGATGAGAATCCATTAAGTACTACAAGGCTTGAAGGATGAGTGAAATTGGATTAATATTACAGGGTTGGAATGTGGAGTGAAATCAGTTCAACAACATAGGGCTGGAATGGGGAGTGAATCTGGTTCAGTAATGAACTTTTTCCATTATCATGGCCTTAGAAGAAATACCTTGACTACTATGTAAATATTATTATATAATTATGTGTTTTCCACAATTCAATGTTTTATTCTGATGTTATAATTTCATGTCTTATGTTATTTATTTTCTTATGATTCATGTCCCATAAACTACCAAAATTTATTCCATGATTCATTTTTATGGTCTTCGATATGTAGAGTATGCTCTTATTTTTTCTTGATCAGGTTCTCATACCTTATTCTCATGATTATGCTTACATGTCTCCCTTTTTTACCCTTAATCGGAATATGAGATCACCCATTTTAATGTTTCCTTTACAAGGTTATGAATATATTTATTATGTATTATGTGTCTAAGAATGGTGAAAACCAAGAAGAAACTAGTGTTAGATAGTGTTTCTCGTTAATGTACCAGTGTTTAGGTTTCTATGTTTCTAAATGCACTAGATTAATACATTATTTGTGTTTTTGTTTTTATATTTGTTTAATTATTCCAATAAAGTGATTCAATACTTATGTATGTCAATACTGAGTGGTTATAATCTTTTCAGTTGTCACATGATGTGTGGAAGGTACCACAAAACATGTTATATTTTATTTTCAACAAAACCTAGCCACTACAGCTAGGTAACTACCTTGAATGTGTTCTTCATACTAAAACTCTTATATATCCTTATTTTCCATAATCATAGAATTTTTAAATGTCTACAACCTATACATACCCTACCTAAATTATATCTATGATTCTCTCTATATAACTTTGATCTTGCATTGACCTTGTCCTAACATCACCGATGGGTGGATTCTGTCCGACCAATCATCTTGGGAAACTGTCCCCATTATACCCTATTTCAAAAATACCAAAAAACAAATGATGATACCCAATATAGTTTTCAAATCATCCATCATGTCTGTCTCACCTTGATCATGATTTTAATCTCAAAACATGAACCCCATAAGATGACATGTTGCACCAAAGATCATATATAAAATGATCAATTTCTTGTAATTTTTAAAAACACTGAAGAAATGGTATTTCATTGATAATGGAATCAATAAAGTAGTAATAAAACCACAAAAATTAATGTGAGGAGATAACTTTATCCTATTTTAATGCTTTCCTCTATTAAATTATAGATAAACTAATGAACAAAAAAGGAGAAAGAAACAACAAAGCACATCAATTCCTTTTTCTAAGAAATAAATCGAACCACTGTAATAAATCGTGTATCCTCAAATAAATTTTTTAATATAAATTTATTTTCATTCAACATGGGAAAAATGAGATTAATCCAAATAAAATAATTATGTACCTAGAGTTTGGATCAAATTCTATTAAAGAATGGTTTGATGATATTTTCATTGTCCAGATCCACGAAATACCTTGACATTCTAATCATTGATACAAAATCCAATAGTCATTCATCAATGATATCCTCCAAAATCACTCTTTAAAATCCATGGGGATACATAGCTAACCCTAGGGTTTTTTCATAACCATGATTGTATATAGGAAGATAAGGATTTTGTGATTTATAAGAAATAAGTAAATAAATTTATTTATTGAATTATAATTCCACCCATGAATGACCCAAAAAAACCACCCAGTGCTGAAAAATATTATTTCACACCTAGGCTAATACCCACATTCTCAATTTAATAACAGTGTTAGATTTCACATTTGAGACACTTCTTTAGTTGTTATTCCATTATTTAAAAAAAATGCGTTCATGATATGATATGTTGAATATTTTTATTATATTAACACCAAGCCCCCCTTGGCCCCAAAATACCTTACCGGCTTAACTCCTGTCCTCATCTATAGTGATGAAAACATTCATGTGTTTCACAAGGAAATGAGAGAGTTGTTACATGTATATATAAACTTCTTCCCTATTGTATCTCATGTTCCCGATTATTGATATAATTTTATGTGATTATTTGGGTTTGTTTATGTACAATAAGGTATTTGTTGAGTGGTTAGGGAACACTTAGAGATGATTTTATAGTCGTTTGGTTTTAAGTTTTATATATAGGATGATTTTCATTCAGCTAATTTAGATAGGTGTATTTTATTATATTTTACTTCAACATTGTTCATTATTATGATATTTAGATATTTTAATTTTTCATATTATGATTGAGAATAGAATATTTTTTTTGATTATTTTTTGTTGTGAATTTATATTTCATTCATAGATTGTTGTTTTTTGATATTACAATTTGGGTTTACATGGATATTTTAATTTCAAAATGTATGGATTCTAACTTTTAATTAAAATTTTGAAGCGATTTATTTTTTGTTTTAAAAGTGATATGGAATGTTCAAAAGTTAATAGTATTTTTCAAAAATGTGTTTTCTAATAAAAAGTGTTCTCCATAGTCTATTTTTCAATGGTTACATGGTTTTAAATGGGATGTTTCCAACGAATTTTTTCTTTTTTTTTTGGATTTTGAATTTGGATTTTTCCATTTATTGATATAGGGAATGTTTAATATTACTTACGTGACATGACTGAGTTGGGTTCATGCTTCATGTGAATTTTTTGTAATAATTATCAAAGTTAACTGATAAATATCAGGGTTTTTATGTTTAGAGGTGTCTCCTTTCATGTTATTGATATTAACTAGTCTATGAATGGAGTGATGCGTGTTTTCCTTCCTCTTGAGGGTATAGTGGTTCATTTAAAAACCTTTATTAAGGTAGTGTTGTCTAGATGCTTTATGTGTGAAACTTTTGATTCTAGTTGGGTGGACTAGGATAGTGATATATTGTTAAATGTTTTAATAGGTGATGATTATTCTCTATAGAGATTGAGACTTTCTCAAATGAAGTGGAGTATTGGGTATAAGTCTTTATTTGGGTTATGTTATGTTTTGGTATGTTCATAATTGATTTATTTTCTAAGCTCTATATGATATTTTTATGAGGATAGAATGGTGGTGGAAGTTATTCCATGAAATTTAGATTGATTTTTTGAACATGGGTAATCCAAGGTTACACAAATGGGTAATCGAGATGTGTGGGTTGTTTCTTGTAAGAGTATAGTATCTACTGGATTAGTAGTTTCAGTCGGTATTATTGTGATCCAATGTTCCAAAATCTTAACCCCATGTTACAATTTGATTTAGCTTCATGCCCAGATATTAGAACCAAATTATTCTATATTGAGGAATATTTTTTTATTGATGTGATATTAATATTTTTCTGGATGTGATGGATTTGGTGAATTGGTTTCGTGATTTTGGATGATAATTTTATAATTGTTCTTCTGATAAAGAATTTGGGGAATTTTATTTATGGTTGGATATAGTTGAGGCAAGTTCTTGTATGCTTTTATTAATTATGAAATTGGGTTTTCTGGGTGATTATATATTTATATAAAAGGTTATTTATATCTTCATCATTTAAGATGAATTATAAATTTACTCTCTTTTCAGAGCTATATGTTGATTGGTTGTGATCTAGATCTTGTTTGATGCTATTTTATGTTCTTTTTGGGATTCATCCTCTTTTTTAGGAATGATTTTATGTATAGTTGTCTTTCTTTCTGTGTAGTATGTTCCAGTGAGGTTGACCCTTACACCATTTATTATTGGGTGATGAGGTTCATATTTTCATTTTATTATACTCTTAAATAAGAATTTATAGGGGTGGAATGTTTTATTGTGATGTGAATTATGACACCCATGTGTCCCTTTTATTATTTATTTTCTGTTATTTTAGAGAATTTTAAAAATTTTGGAGTTTTGTTTTTGAAATTTCTGGTTTAAGGGTTTTCATTTTATTACATGGTTCCCACATAATTATAGGAAATTAGGTTGGTAATCATGGTGAGGTTCTTAAAATTTTAAAATTGGATTTTTTATGGTTTAAAGATGAACCATAAAACAATGTGAGTCAACAAAGAAACTGTGTAGATAAGTTTTCTGTGTGGGGATGTTCTGCACAATTGGTGTACCGTTAGGGTAACCATGCAGATTATTGTCACATGATTTCCTAACTATGTGTCACAATCATATTTCCTTACCCATATTCTTAAAAAAATGAAATTATATTTTCCCACTCATTGAATTTAATGATTCCCCTTATTCACCCATATTATTTATACATACTTAGAAATTTATAAAGATATCCTTCTCTCCCTTCTCCCTCAATTTCAAGGCACCCATTCAATTTTAGTCATATTTCATAGGTAATCTTCTACCATTCTACTTTTTCTTCTTCTGTATTCTTGAATCACCCTCTAACCTTGATTTTATTCCTCCCACATACCCTAACAGATTCTTGGGATTGGTTTAGAGGATTTTATGGGTTTAATTATTCATATTTGGGTGTTTACGATTTGGATATGAGGTTTCTTTACTAAGTTATGCCTATTCCTTATATTGTGAAGGGTTGCGACTTTTCTTCATATGAATGAGGTATGTAATTCAGTGTCGCTCAATTATATTATATTCTATTAGATTCTACGATGTTTTAAAATGATTTTATTTCAAAATAATGACTTTATGTGTTACACATTAGTTGCTAAAAAACGGGTTTAATAGTATTTCATACTTGGTATAGTTGTATTATAAAGGAAAATTATACAATTTATTTTAAATTGCATTTTTATTCATTCTATGTATTTGATAAAATGACCAAGTGGGGTTTTAAAGAGGCATTGGTGAATTTAAATGAATATTCAACACCATATTTGAATTTTATAGAATTTATTAATTCTAATTTGTTTTCATGTAATTGTTTTTATATTTTATAATTGATTGAATAATAAATGGGGTATGTCTAAAGAATAATAAATTTATGGAAAATTGTTAACCATTTTTACCAATTAATAAATGATTTTGATGAAATTTTTTTATTTCTAAATGTAATTCAATGTGACATTTCTAATGGTTTAAAATGTATAGAACTTTGTAGCTTGTTTTCGTGGTGTAATTTAGAAGTTTATAAAATATATTTGTTGTTGAGTGTGAATCCAATGACATGGATCCTCCGTATGTGTTATTATTATTGTAGAGTGTGATCCTACAGGGATTTCTATGTATAAAAATAGACATTTTATTCTCGTTATGGATGATCTAAAAATTGATTTTTTTTATGAGGGTGTTAGAGGTGAGATGGCGTTATTGGTTATCTGATTATTGTTGATTCATATATTAATAATGTGATATAATTGATGATCACCACTATTTGATTTATTTTTTGGGAACCCCAATTACTAATATAGAGTTCAAGATCTATACTACAACACTTAGATCACAAAACAAATAGTGTACCTCAGTTGTATACTCCACCATTGCAATGTGCCCTCTATAAGAAGGTTTGGGGGGGGGGCATATTATATTTTTGGATGCAACATAGTTCAATAGTTTCTTCTATAATAATTATTTTCCCTGGATGGTTTCACATTTAGATCAAGATATTATTCCACGATACATAGAAATTTTCTATGACATTATAGAAGATTTACATGATTTCAATTATTTTATACCCTTTTTGATCTGGTTATGTTACACCATTAGGTGGTTATGGGATTTTAATTATTTTTTCATTTATAACATGGTTACTCCGAGGAATTTGTTTCAGTATAATGACTAACACATTTCTTGAAAGCGATTACAAAGATTGGGTTTTATTTAAAATGTGTTGTTTCATATGAAAGAAGATTGGGATCATGTTTTAGAGGTTATATTTCCATGATTTAACAGTTTTTTATAGGGGAGTATTGGTTTTTTGGTTTGGTATTAAAATTATGTTTTCAGATTAATGGGACTTACCTATTTTTCAATGGTTTAACATTGGTTTGGGAATTAACTTGATAATGTATGAAATGTTTTTCATTATTCTTTTAAATATAAAAAACCAATTTTCATAAATTATTTTCAAAATATAATTTTTGGATGATATTATGAAATAAAAAACATATATACTTTTGTGGAATCCAACTAATAATTTTAGGTCACACCATGAATATAAACTGGTGTGGGTGTTTTTTTGTATGTAGAGTTCTTGTTTTATCTCAGTTTTTTAGTTGTTGATGTTATTTGATGTTGTTAGTTTGGTCAGTTGGAGGACATATTGAGTTGTGGTGGGTGACTGAGGTTCACTTGGAGATGATGTTATAGACGTTTGGGTTTTCAAATATATTTTGCATTATTATGTATGAATCAATTGAACCATTTTTATTATCTTTTATAGATATATTGATGTGTATATTTTAAGTGTAATGATTTTTTATTATTATTTTTTAAATTTTTTAATATTCATATTCTAACTAAGAATAATTAATATTATTAATTATTACCCATAGTGTAGGTTTATTTGGGGTATACTGTGTTTGGATTATATTATTTTTTTATAAATTTTTATTTATATACACAGAAATTCAATGTATGAATGGATCATTTAGTATTATATATATAATCCCCTACAATTTTATACTATTTTATGATAGTGAACTCATTCCCAAGAATGTATTGTTAAAACCAAGTCACTAGAATCTTGGTTATGAAAATCAAAAACACCCATCAGGCCTAATAAAGTGTTATGTTAAGAAACCTATTTGGTTATGTTTAGTTTGTTTGTTACACATGCCAACATTTAAATCAAAATTGTTAATAAGTAAAATCCTAGAAGGATTTTGATATTTTCTAACATTCAAAATATTTTTTTCTCAAGTGACAAATTTGAATACATATTAGAGTCTTTATACTCCATATTATATGGAATACATTAGTTGGAAAACCACTATACCAACTACATATTAAAACTTAAAAACCAAGGCTTTGTGGAATTTACTCAATCACTAAAATATATAAAAATATTCGAATAAAATTGATATTCATAAATTTTATTTTCAAAAATTTTATACACTCATTGGTGACATTATTAGTTTATTCCAAATCACCAATCATCCAAACCCACACCTAATAATACTCTGTTTTTCTATATTGGAATGAAAAATATTATCTTCAGAAGATAACCATAACATAAATAATTTCATTATTTGTAACATCATCTTACATCCAATGAGTATTGATATTTCATATACACAGCCCATATTGGGTTATTTTACAAAAACACATTCTTTCTTATCCTATAAGACTAGAATCCTAAAACTCATAACCATCATTTACTGGATACACTTACTCTGCATAATAACTGAATATAAATACTCAATTCTTGGAATTTCTGTATATTGAATACATTTTTTCCAGTTACATCCCTTCACCATTGAAAATTTGTAACCACCTATAGGTTTGGTCTTCTAAACACATCATTAGTAATGTTAATCAAAATTCCCCTAAACAAGGGTTTTATGCATAATAATCTGATAGTACACTTCCCATAAAAATATTTATCCTATCTATAATAAATGGAATCCAACTGATAAATATTATATTATTATTAAAATGTTAATAAGCATGATCATCACTCAAATTATACTCATAATCCCATAACATGAGCCCCACTCTAGGGTCTATGATATCACCATGCTCTACAAAATCTCTATCAAAATTTATTTAATATACATCATCATGAAATATAAATATTAAAAAATGTATCTTGAAATACACAACCTCACCCACAATCATGTGAATATCATGTTCTAGACTATAGTGGACTCAACTTCATCCCAGAAGAAATTCATACATCCATCAGTGATTAGTTACCTATAGTTAATAAACCCTAAAAATTATCAAAAATATCACTGATTCACTCGTAATTAACTTATCTTCAAAATATAAGGATAGATCCATCATATTTCATAATCATGAATATGATAAAACTAAAAACTTATATAAGATAATTGTCTCCATTTTTCTTAACCATCATGATGCTTGATTCACTATACAACCATACTATATAGGGCCTATTTCTTATACCGATTTTTTATCAATCCACTAGTTATCATTATTCAATCCACACTCAACTATTTTTAGAGAAAAATTTTCCCAACTAACTGGCCACATGATTTTTTATCCATTTTCTAATTAAACTGGGGTATCTCACAATTTTTTAATAGTTGTATCATAACTGACGACACACACAATCATCTTCACCCATTATTTCATTTTGAAATAACATGATATAGATCTTAATATTAAGGGAAATCAGTATTCCTAGATCCCATCACATCATAAAATCAAATTTTAAGGGGCCACACCCCACATGGGTCTTAAAAGAACAGAACACACAACCCAAATCAAAAATTTATATTTTTCATAAAGTATCTCCGGAAACCAAAATGAAACTTTAATATTAATCATGACATATCCATCAATGTCATGTGGCTCAAATACCGAATTTTACTACCTCATATATTTTTGAAAATTTCCACAATCACTAGAATCCATTTACTATCTAAGACCAGTCATGCACAACCAACCAATAATTACACTATTTCATTTTATGTTTAGATTAAAACATCACACAAACCATATGTATAATATAAAAATTACAATTTTATATCCATGAAAAGATATATATAATAGATTCATTCTCATAAGGGTATATAGACAACCCCATTTTTTATTGAAATCAAAAACAAGAAAAACAATACACACTAGGGGATACCCTTCAATAGAACATGACATAAGCCACCCAGATTAATATATCATAAAATTTAGGATCCTTGATAAAAAATAGCTGACCATGCCCTAAATGTATGTACATTTCATCCATATTATGACACACCATCCATGATTTCATTCTTAATACAAAATTCAGTCATCACCCACATGCCTCTACTGTATACTCAATCATAAATAATCATATGATTTTTCCACTATATAATGATTATACCAGTGATTTATGTCTATAAAGTTCCCACATTCCTAGGACAACCCATATATCTTAGTGTACCTTAATATAAAACCACCCAACTTGTAAAATAATAGGATAAAATGTAACACACCAAGATTCCAGGGTATATTTCTTTATTAAAAAGTTGAACAACTTACGCTGCACGCAACATCGAGTTCGAGCATACCATGATATGTCAAATTAGCCTTAAAAATGTTATGAATAATATTAACCACATTATGAAATTTATATTTTAAAAAACTAGACTTAATTTTTGATTTCAGATATAAAAATTAGTTTAGGGTGACTTTTTGGAATTTTTTTAAAAAGTGTCAATTTTTGATGAATAATGAAAAATACTGACTTGTTGCTAAAAACCGAATTTTTCTTGAAATAATTTATTTAAATTAAATTGAATTTAAAGTAAAAATTGATAAATAATACATATCTTAATCAAATGTTGTTCATTAGAATATTTTTTATAATATAATTAGATATAAAAAGTGATTGATCTTTTGAACGTCTTTTTACCCGCCTTATAGCAACATATATGAGATTAGCATTTAACATAATTTTACCACTTCTATTAATAAAATTTAGAAAAACAAAAATAAATGGTTTTAATCAGTTATATGTTTTTGGTATAATAGGAATAACTTGTTTTTGATGAATAGTAACTTAATAAATTTGTATTTTTTTAACACTGTTAAAGGTAAATTGATTAATTAAAGGTAAAAATAATATTATAATTTTAATAATATACCATAAAACATATCATAATTTCATTGGTTAAGTGGGATTTTTAAAAAAATCATCCTTAGGATAAAATTATGATCTTTTTAAGCCACATGCGTAAGATTAAGATATTTATTATATTTTATATAATGATAAGTTAAAAATGTATTCTTCATAATTTTATTAACTAAATTATTTTCAATATAGGGTTATAAAAAATTTAAATTAGAATATAAATTGTAATTGGAAATATAAAATTTTTATCTTTATCATTATATTTATTTTTAAATTTTTGGATAAAATTAAGTTAATTGAAGGCTGGTATAATAATGTTGTAATGGTTGATTTATTAATGGAAGAATTAACTAAATGATATTAATATTATTAAAATAAATATATTTTAAAATACATGATTCTATTTACATTTTTTTTGGATAACTTCGAAATTTTATATATGAGTTAGTATTTTGAAAGAATCAAGTTGTTAGGATTTAAAAAAAATAAATTAATAAATTTTTTCTAAATTAACATAAATGAGATTCTAAAATAATTAATTATTTATTAAATGATATAAAATTGATAAAAATATATATTTATTGAAAATAAATATTATAATGAAAAATATGTAATAAATGATCTTATTGGGGTTCATTTAGCATTGGACAGTAACTATATAAATCTTATAGTCTAAAAAAGACTTGTTTTTTGTCTAAGAGTTTAATTGTTTAACAAACTCATATATCCCAATGATATGGTTAATTTTTGTGACCTAAACGTATCTAAAATTCATTGGTTGAGATTATTTCGATCCATCCTCACATTATCTTCATAATAAATCACTCTAGATATATTTGAAATTGAAAATAAATTTATAATAAATTAATGGTTTTGGATCTCTTAAAGTGGCCCTCCAATCTCTTATAAAATGGAACTCCTTCATCTCTTTAATTAGCACCTATAAAGACTCTTTTCTCAACTAAAACCTTCCCATTTCTCCTATTAACTTCTATAAATTCATCCTAGATTCCATACATTTGGCCTAAATCCAATATAAGGAGTTCATTTGTTAAAATCAAAAGGAGACACTTGAAGAAGAGGTAATTTATTTACCAACTCTTTCAAAGTTAGTGTCTTATTCTAAATAATTTTCCTAAAATGTTTCCATATGAAATTAAAAATTTAATAATATAACATATTCTTAGTTTTTTATATTATTATTGTACAACCGTATTCCCGCTATTATCAACTGTTTGAAAAACAATATCACCATGTGTGTGTGCATACGACTTACCATCTCCAGGTTGTGGTGTAATTTTAATTTCAACACCAATTTATTTTTATCGATATAATGACAACTATAATGAATATAAATAATGAATACGACATGATAATAATTATTTATTATTAATATAACGTCCAATTTCCTGCCATTGAACTATTAAGGGAATGATACAATCGCTCGTGCGTACGTACGTTCTACCGTCTCCACGACGCGATGATATTCATTCTCCATATTAAAAATCTAATAATAATTATAAAAATATATATAAATAATATGTATGAAATATATGACATAATAATTATACTAGAATAATATATATATACACATATATACCATTTACTTTCTTCCATTTAATATGATAAGAAAACTAAAACAACGTTCATGTGTACGTACGACCTACCGTCTCCATAAATGGTATATTTAATTCCATATAATATATATATAAATTGGATATATATGATATATAAATAATTTTTTATATTTTAAAATTAATTAAATCATTATCTACGTAATTTGACACGTAAAATTACGTATTATTAACAAATCATTTATAACCTGAAACGTTTCTTTAACATAAAATTATCAATAAACGGGTAATATAAATTCATAAATAGAACATATATGACATAATAAATATTATTAAGATTCTATTTAAAGTTAATAATTTTATTAAAACTGATATAAAATATTTTTGGACATATAAGGAAGGAATCGTACATACAATAATGGTTAATTTCACAATCACAATATTATCTAAGATTATTTATGAATAAGTATTTAATGAGACATATTTATTATCCATGTACATGTTTATTGAAGATATTTTCAAATGGAATATTTTTTAGGTTTTATTTATGGACTCTTTAACTAAAAAATATATTTAAAACATTTCAAGATTTATTCATCTAAATATTTCTCATTCATTTCCATGATTTCAAAATGTGGTGTGTGGATTGTTTATATGGAAAAAAATATTTCAAAATGTGAATTTTAAAATTTATCTTAAATGTTTCAATGTGGTATGGTCCATTTAATTGAAAAATATTTTTATTGTAAATGTCTTCTATTTCAAATGAGAATCTTTTGAATAAATTATTTCAAAGGAAAAAGGGTATTTCTCTTCAATTATTTTTAATGATTTTATTAGATTATTTTCATCTGTTTCACACATCGTTTGTTTTTTATTATCCTTAATTGAGGTTGATTTTATATGATAAATTCTTAAATACTGAATTAAAGGGTTTAAGATAAGATTTAATATGGTTATGATACTTTTAAACCATTTATAGTTTATTGTCAGTTTATTAGCATTTTGTATTCTAGTTTGAATAAAAATGTTTATGTTGGTTATGTTTCACCCTTTTCATATGAGGAATTCATTAGAAATAGTAATTGATAGGTGGGGACTGCTATAGCCATTAGATGCATCGGTAGGTCTCATGGGAAAATCTAGTTTGGTTTTTTACCCCTCATGTATGGTCTTGGAATAAGGCCTTGAAAGTATGGTTATAATGTTTAATGTTATGCATTCCCTCATTATGATATTATTTGTGGATATTTCGTGGGATTATTCGACTTGTATGATATCCACAATAATGTTTATATATATATATTTTATTTATTTTTGCAATATTATTCTCAAGATTATGTTTAAAAATCTTCTGTTTTAGTTTTATACGATTCTTTAAAATTTATACTTATTTATTAAAGCTGTCACTGTATTATTTACCCTTACTAAGCATCTAGCTCACCTCTTTATTATTTTTGGCATTCCCAGGATTCCAAGATGTGTTTTATGATTTATATGTAGGTTTAAGCTAAGAGAATAATGGTTTTCTCAAAGGATTATCTATATTTCATATTATGTTTTGAATTGTAATGTAAGGTTAATATATGTAATATATTTTATAAAACTATTAAACTGATTGGTAATTCATGACTTGATTCATTTTAATAATTCCAACTCATTAATATAATGCTCTAGCTCTGATCATTTGGGGTTGGGGTGTTACTATTGGTATCAAAGAAAGTTTAGCAACAACACTTGGAAACTGGATTGAGAAAACATAGATTAGGGATCATATCCCTAAACTAGACTTTGTGGATAAGAATAGAAGAACATCTAACAATATTAGTAATGTAGATATTATGTTTGTATTACTAGAAAATACATCCTTGTATGGATACTAAAAGTGGACATGGTTATGGGACAGAAGTGCCTAGGAGTAATAACTCTTACAAGGTGTTCTAGGCCTAACTTGATGTAACTTGGATCACGACAATGGGCCTTACTACAGACCTGGTTTGATACTCTAGAGGGGTATTCGTAGGATAATTCACATTCTCTTTACAAACCATCATGAAGGATTTACAAAGTAAATATGTCCCTAAAGAAACCATGTTTAGGATTTAGAGATTAGTCATACCTATATTTTCAATTTAGGTTATGTGATTCACTAGTTATAGGATTATACATTAGGTTATGATCTAATCTAGTGTATGAAATTGTTTTGAAATGGAACCTAGTGGATATAATGTAAACTGTATCAATGCATATAATCCATGAAGTTATTTTCCTCCAAGGAAATATAATTATTTCGAATCTTGAGCTGCAACTGGTGCAGTCCAACTTATAACGATACTTGAATTGTTTAATCTGGTTAGTAATAATAACCTTACCCATTTGGAGAATCTTGATCTATAATTTAGAGGAATAATATTAGTCCGCTCATAAGTCAATAACCATTAACATTCAATGGATCTATAAATACATTTATGGCTGAAGAATGGATAAGTTCTTTAGAGATTATATTTTTTACTTTAGGAAGCAATGAAAGGGAGAAGTTTTCCATGATAATTTATCATCTTTAGGGAGATGAGGACTAATAGTGTTCATTGATTCAAAAATAAAAAAGAGGATTAATGAAATTGAAATTATGGAATGGAAGGGTTGTAAGTAAAGTTTCTTGCAAAATTATTTCCCTCGGTAAATGAAAGAAGATCCGCAGAGACAATTCTTGATTCTAAGAAAAAAGGAGGATAAGAATGTTAGTAAATATGTATCAAAATTCATAAGATTTTAAAGGCATGTAGTGAACCACATATATAACTGAGGGAGTAAGATTGATCATTTATTTGATGGATTAAATCAATTTACCCAAAAAGAATTTGTCTCCCTAACTTTCTCATCATTTGAAGATATAATCTCATGTACTATAAAGATAAATATAAGATTTTCTATGTATTATGAATTTAATGGAAAGATATAGAAGAAGAGAATAGTGGATCAAGATATGGATAAAGGAAAAAAATTAAATGAATGATTTTCCCATATTTGATAATTGTGGGAAGTAGCACCCCAATTTATACCTTTAAAGAATGGGAGTTTGTTACAAGTGTTAATATAAAGGTAACCGGGCTCATGACTGTAAGTGAAAGAAAGAAGAAGCAAATATACAATGATATAATTATAAATACATGGGACACTAGGATAATGTTTTTCTAAAGAATAAATGAAATATAGCTTTGTAAAATCAATGGGATCAAGGTAAATATTATTCTATTACTATAGTCAAAGTGGAATAAGTCTTGTATTTTTATTTTTAGGATTCAAGAATTATGTTATTATACTCTGGTTATGAGAATCATGAGATATATAATTATTTTATAGCACTACTTATTCATTAAGTATTTTGAAGCATGAAAATTTTCATTAAGGTTTTAATGCGATCAAAGTATTCACATATTTGGTATGTGATAAAAAGAGAAACTATTTTTTAGGAAAATATGATGTCACGATTGATTTTGGAAATTTAGAGACCTCATTAATCTTTTAAATTAAATAGAAGTATTTTGAAAAATTATTATGGTTGGAATGGATTATTTTGAACACTGGATATTATTATTTAAGGTTCAAACATTTGTTAAGGTTATTTTTGGAATGTTATAACAATATAGTTTTTGAAAATGAAAAACTCATAGTTTGGGCAACAACTAGTCGAATCTGGGTAGGCCCGGAGACTTGAACCCACAACCGATGGGCAATTAGGGTGCGTCACTTACCATAGACGATGTGCTTTCCAAGTTAGTATAATATAGTTTTTATTATTTAAATTATATACTATATGAAGTATAATTTCATTTTGGGAGCCCTATACATTAAAGATAAACAATATATTTTTTAATATTATTATCTTTTAGAGATAAAGATGAGTTTGTGATAGAAATTAGTTATAGGATAAACATCTATTTGACAAGTATTTATGATTCCTTGAATTATAAGTTTATAAGGTAAATTAAATTTTCAACTCTAGGTAAATGATATTGAAAACAAAAATGTTATCATAGTACTTTTTTTATTTAATCAAATTCTCCCTTAGATCATCACATATTTAGCACTTTGTGATTGTTGATTTTTTTCCTTATCATGTTCTATATCACACTCCATCAGAACACTGTGGTTAGATTTTTCTTTCATTTCTATGTTTTCCTACATCTAACCCTTGTATGTGTTATCTTCAGTAACCTTCAGACTTCCCATTCTTTGTTTTAAATTAGACCATTTATCGACCCTTATTCTGATGTGAGATTTAAATAAAAGAATTTTGAATAGTTAAACCACAGTTACCAACCCCAAAATTGAAAATTAGGAGGAAATAATTATTTTAAGGAGGGGATAATGTTAAAATAAAATACTCCACAATACATTTATTTTTAAATAAATTTAATAGATTGACTTCATGCAACACTGAGTTTGAGCGCACCCTGATCTATAAAATTAGCTATAAAATATTTTACAAATAGTATTAATCACATTTTGAAATTTATATATTTAAAAATAGACTTCATTGGTGATTTAATAATATCAAAATTAGTTTAGGTTCAATATTTTTTTTATGAAATGTTTCAAATTTTGTTAAACTGTGAAAAATAAATAATTGTTGTTGAAGTTTGACTTTTTCATGTAAATAAATATTTTAAATTAAATTTATTTTAATGACACTATAGAAGTATAATAAATATATTAATAAAATTAGGGTCATTGAAATCATTTTTATAATTGAATTAGATAATAAAATTTAGTCATATTTTGAACATCTCTTTTACCCGCCTTCTAACCACATTTACAGGATTAACATTAAATAAAAATTTACTTCTTCTATGGATAAAATATCAAAAAATGGAAATACATGGTCGTAATTAGTATTAAATTTTTGTACTAATAGGAACAACATATTTTTTCATAATAGTAAATTTAGTAAATTTATATTTATTTTCTATGGTTAGGGGTAAATCGGGTAATGAAAGTAGAAATTATGTTATAATATTTAAAAGTTACAATAAATTTTTTCTTAATTTTATTGAATAAGTAAAATTAGAAATTAACCATCCTTCTGATGAAATTATTATATTTTTAATCCACTTGGTTTAGAGTAATGCTTTTATAAAATTTTATTTTAAGATAAGTTACAAATGTCATATTCACAATTTTAATAAAAAAATTATTTTTAAGATAGGGTTATTCAAAAGATAAATTTGAATTTAATTTTTAACATAAAATAAAAAAAATTATCTTCATCATGATATTTAATTTTTTTTATTATAAATAATTTAATTTATGGCTTGTATAATAATGATGAATTAATTTATTTATTAAAGGAAGAATAAATTAGAAGTTATTAAAAATATCAAAATAAATATAATTAGAATTATTTTATTCCACACACGATTTTCTTAATGAATTAGGATTGTTAGTGATGAGTTAATTTAGTTTTTCTAAGAAATCAAGTTTTTAGTATTTTTAAAAAATAAATTAATAAATAGTGTCAAAATCGACATAAATGAGATTTTAAAATTAATTAGTACTTATTAAATGATTTAAAATTCCTAAAAATATATATTTAGGTATGTTTACAAAGATAATTTTAAGTATGACATAAATGTTCCAATTGGGGATTTTTTGGCATTTTATAGTTACTTTATTAATCCTATTTTTTAAAATGAAAACTTGTCACTCTAAGAGTTGAATTGTATAACTAAGGGTTAAAGAAAAAAGACAAGGTTAATTTGGTGACTTAAACATGTATAAAATTCATAAGTTGATATTATTTCGATACAAACTCATATTATATTATAAATAACACACTTTTTATCTATTTGAAATTAAAAACCAATTTATAATAAATTAATATTTTTGTTGTTTCCTAAAGTGCCTCTCCCCTCTCTTATAAAATGGCACATATCCTTCAATTTTACTCACACTTATGAATCAGTTTTTATTGAAAAAACCCATTTATGATAAAAACTATCGTAAATTAATCCTAGAGGCCATACATTGAGCATAAATACAACCGATGGAATCCTTTTGTGTAAATAAAAAGGAGACACTCAAAGAAGTGGTAATTGTTTTACCAAGTATTTCGAAATTGTTTTCTTCTTATACTTACATTTTATAAGATGTTTCATACATAATAATAACTAAAACATATGATATATGATTATATATTTTTTATTATTACTGTAACACCATATTCTTTTTATTATCCATCATATGAAAAACAACATCACCTTGGATGCATGAATATGACTTACTGTCTTTACATCAGAGAGTAATTTTTTTTCGACACTACAATATTTGTATGGGTATAATGATGTGTGTAATGGATATAAATAATATATATTAAATGATAATATTTCTCTACAATTAGTATACCATTCAATTCCATACCATTTAACCATTAATGCAATTATACCATCGCTCATGCTTACGTACGACCTACCATCTCCATGACATAATGAAATTTATTCTCGATGTTAACCATTCATGAATGATTATAAATCTATCTATAATGAATAATTTTGAAATATATGACATAATAATTCTATTAGACTAATATATATTTATATATATTTTCACGCACCAAGATGGGTCGCTATCTGACCAGGTGCCTGACCTGGTCCGCCACATGGCCAGAAGGGCGTTCCCAATCCCCACGAAAGGTATTAAAACTAACACATGAGAATGATTTACCAGAAATGAGAGACATAAAAAGAATCAATAATTTATATAAACTGAAACTGAATAAATATCATTCAAACATGACCTTATACTATAAAAAAACTTAATGGTCTACAACTCGAACCAAAACGAAAAGGAAGACATGACCATCAACAACCCAATCCACAAAAGCTAAGCAGGATGCCTCAACCTGGAGTACACAAAGAACAATGTCTACATACAGCCAAAAGTGTGTGCAGGGTTTGAGCAAAGAGCCCAGCAGAACGTCAGCCAAGAAAAAAGGTTAAACATATAAACATTAAATGAAAAATACATTTTTAGGATAAATAAATTAAAAGACCCAAATGATTGAACAATTTTAAAGAAACACTTTCTATAAAAAACTCCTTCAAAGAAAAAAACATAAATAAATGAACACCCTTGCATTTAAGAAAACCCAAACCTTCAACAAATTCCAAAAGCTACACAGTATTCCGATGGTGCGTGTATAGTAGTCCAAGAGCACCAAAAGTGGGAGAGGCCTTATCAGTACTAGAAAAAAGAATGGGACCCTAGAAAATCGCGTCTTGGTGAACAGTAGTATAAGAAACACAACAAAATACATTCTCGTGGATGATCCATTAGTAGGGAAACACATCCATAACCTAGTGGTCTCCAATCATCATCAAATGATTAGTTCGTGTTGTAATCATCAAACCAACTAAGTGAAACTAGGCCATAGACACTTCCGTATCACTTACACGCAAGATCTAGTCCACCCACATAGTATCTAGGCTTACCCTTTTGTGATCAATATGTTCTAATTTCATATTTCAGGTCAAAATGAAATGAACAAAACAAATAAGATGTTACCTAAACCCAACTCCACACTTACACTCACACAAAATATTTTTGAAATATTCCTCACACCAAAGACTTTACATAACTCAATTAAACCATTTTCTTCAGTATTAATTATTATTTTCTGAAACATATTAAATTTTGTAAACAAGTTCTTTAAAAAGAGACATGGAATGACTTACCACAAAATCCAACTCATCCCACCTTCATGACCAAAGAAAAAGAACACCATATCAAGAACCCAACCTCCACCACTCACATAGATTAATAACCCAACCGCAAAGTTTAAAGTCCATTTTCCTGATTAAACAAGACACCATAAATTTTATTAATTAATTTCAGAAGATAAAAAAACGTCTTTAAACGCCGAAGACCCACTCAAACCCTCTTTTTGGAAAAAAAAATCATACGAACGCTATACCAGAACATAAACTGCACACTTTTCACATTTTCCCAAAAAAAAAACAAAAACTTTATAAAACACTATTAGACAGCTCAACAATGGTTTTCACAGCAACAACCTACTCAACCAACACAAAATCTTCACTTATGAACAAACACATGCAATGCTATGTCGAAACACAATTAACACCATTTGCATAAATTAAAGGAAAACTACACATATTGTTAAACACTAAAAATTTTGTAAAGATAATTTTTCAACTAATGAATGATCCCATCCATACAAAAATACTTCCAAACAAAATTAACACATGAAATACTTCATGAAAACCAAATCTGCACCTAAAATAATTAATCAAAGAACATCAAAAATTAACTAAGAAATAAAAATAATTCATTAATTAATGTTTAAACACAAAAAAACATTTTTATGTGAATAAACCTTTTAATTTTTGGTGTGAAACTCCAATTGATCACCAAACGCACCACAAAAAAACAAGGAAGATCCTAAAGAAACTCACACCATAATACCCCATTAGAACCCTCAAAAGAGATCCTCAAAGCTACTGGAAAACCAAAAATCATAGAAAAAAAGGAAACTCACCCTAAGAGGGGGGGGGGGGGGGGTAGAGGTCACAGAAATGTGGCTATTCTGGAAGGAAAAAAGGCCACCGGCCTTGGGGGTTGCAGTTGTGCGATGGCCAGCCGAGAGGCACTCGATGAAAGGGAGAAGCACACCGGGCCAGTGCCCATCTAGCAGGAGAGGCGCGTAGGGTATCCGTGCCAGAACCGTGTCTCACTAGAAGTTGGGGGGGGGGGGGGTCGACACTGGTGATCATCAAACACCAGAGCACCAGGAGGAGGAATCCA
The DNA here is from genome assembly GCA_963277665.1 of Viscum album. Lineage (NCBI taxonomy): Eukaryota > Viridiplantae > Streptophyta > Magnoliopsida > Santalales > Viscaceae > Viscum > Viscum album. Next base: position 410,465,888 of record OY728131.1, read on the forward strand.
TCAATAATCAATATTCGTAGAAGGAAACCAACGAGTTCATTCCAATAGAGGACCAGGGGTGCGTTCGAGGAGCAAGCTGACTGGGAGGGTGGCGACTGGATGGGAGGGTGATGACGCGATGGGCTTCTAAAGAGAGGGGTGACCAGCGGTTTGTAGAAGGGGAAAACAAGGGTGACATACCAAGTGTCAGGGGGTAGCACAACCATAATCAAAATGGGAGAAGAAAAAAAAACAAATTATTAAATAAATAAAATAAGTAAAATAGAAATAAAAAAAGTTAATAAAAATACATAATATTAACTACAATAATTATTATTACAAAATTAATAAAAACTTGATAAATTTTATATCCTTAACACTATTAATAATTGTATTGTTATTATTCTTGAACAACACTCTTACCATTATCATTAAAACAATTTATTAATGTTTAAAAATATTCTTATTTTCTTTTTATTTCTACATCATTTTTCATTATTATATCATTATCCCATTATGTTTTAACTCATTTTGAACGATGGGCAGACCGCACGGTCTCGGAACCATGCCCTTCCTGTGTGTACGGTGATGTTATCCCCAAAACACTCATTATCCTAATAATAAAAAATAATTAACTTGAATATAAATAATTATGTTAATAATAATAAAAATAATAAAACCCAATTGATAGTAAAAAAATAAAATAAAAAGTTATATCAATTATGATAATAAAAATAATAGTGTCCCTGAATAAAATTATTATCATTATTTTTAAAAACTCTTATTTTATTTGGTTTTTATTTCATCACGCTTTTAATTTTAATTTATTTATTATTAATTAATTTTATTTAATTAATTACCCTGGAAATGTCAAACAGGGACCTAGATGAGGACACATGGTGACCTGGGAAAAGTCACACAGCTTCAACCGTGCCCTTCCTGCACGCTGAATTCTTTCAAGGAAAAAAAGTACAATTTTAAATAAGAACTCAAAATTTTCAAGTTAGGCATCAAGATGGACTACCCGATGCCACAAAATTTTAAAAAAATAAAAAGTGTAAAAGAGGCTGGTGTGACAATTCTCCCCACAATAGTGATTTCTGTCCCCAGAAGGTCACAACTAAGGCTGGAACTCGAAGTAGAAACTGGTACCCCCTTAGGGTTTAAAAAGTACCCTTATGAAAAATAATTGAAAAGAGGAAAATGCACCGTGCTCAGAAAAAGTGACTTAAAAGAAAACTTCAAGAAACACATAAAAAGACTTTTTGATTTGTGTCATTCTCCCCAAAGAGTTAGGACACCTCCAGTTGAATGATCAAGGAAAGGAACTCTCATACCCATGGAAACCCACAACACAAGACAAAACACCTTGAGCACCATTAAATGAAAACCACGTCATTTGGATGGAGTGAACAAACAAGATCAAATCCCATTGAAAGAAACTCTTATCACATACACCAAGACATCTTTAGAAACAAAACTATATGGTCAACATTGGGAAGCCAGAAGGGGCTTCCCACCTTTATAAACTCACTAAAACCCAAGAAGAATGTGGAAAACCAACACTGGGAGGCTCGGGTAGACTCCCGACCATTATGAAGAAGGTGAACACTGATTCATTCCAGAGAATGTTGAGTGAGACCCGCTGTGGGTCTCCCCACCATAAGAATTGACCAATGATTCAAAACTTTTAAAATATCCCGGCGGTGACCAAACACCCCACCACAAGGGGAGAGGAGGGTTGGGCCCAACTACTGAAGAGTCACACCAAAATCAGAGACAAACCAACATCTTCACATCCCTGGATGAGAACTATACAAATTTTATATCTACATAACCAACAGACCCCAAAAGAACTACTAAAGGTGATTACATCTGGTGGGATGCAACCACCTGGACTTGAATGTAGAAATATGGACACACCTCTACATAGTCATAGAATCGTTACACACCCAAATTATTTTCTCATAACGGAATAACCACAGAAATAATTTAAACTGCCTTTACTTTCAGCACCGACGACAGAAGTAAAGTCAGGGTCTCATACACTTCCGGGGTTCCTGATCACGTGACAGCTTTACTCTGAGGCCTATGGCTAGAGCCCTGATGTTTGAAGCATCTAATTCCTTGAAACCAGGTATTGAAGACTCTCAAATGAAGCTTTTCCTTTTGGGTGCCACACGCAACCACGCCATAACTGAGACAACACCAACAAACACAATGCACCACGATATCCAACTACTCCCACACAGAGAATTTACCAACATAGGGGTTTAGATAATTCAAATGAATCACCTCTTCACCTGAAATAAGAAACTTAAGAAAGAAATATGCATAATAAACACTCCTGTTTTGACAGAAAAATCAGAACTCCCCCGGATGAGGAATCACTCCTTTGAAAAAAAGGATTCTCAAAGGGTTCCATGAAATCCACCATTACCCTTCAAGAGAACTCATGACGCGGATGTCACCAAATAGGACCCTTGCGGCCAATGAAATCACTAAAAAACATTAATGTCATTAGTCAACATAAATAATTCCGAACCGCTTTCACCCTTCCCCACTGGAATTCCATTCACAGTTTCCAGGGTGGACCATTAGACGCGACGGTGTCAAACTTCACACCCAACGACTCAGAAGACTCAAAGAGACCAAAAATTCCATTGACTTCCCTGGAATCTATCACCCCTCTGCCAGAGGAACCGCTTAACCAAATTGTAAAGTGGTATAGACTTAGGGCTATCACAAAAAGGTGAGATTTATCACTTTAATCAACTGGAGGGTTGCCAATGACGAATTACCTATGACCGCACATCAAATTTATGTTAACTCTTTATGAGGGGGGGGGGGAGTGAACAAGTCAAGAAAGAAAACCATTGACCCAATCAAACTAGTCCAATGGAAAAAAATACCACAAGGGAACACTAAACGTGCTGGGGAACCACTAAAAGGGATTCCCGAAGCACATTTCAAAAGAATTCACAAACCACATGCTTTCACACCAACTTAGAAATAAAAGTTCAAACTCAAGACAAAAATCATTCAAAAAGGATTATCAACATGAAATGTCTCACATCCAACATTTTAGAAACACGAGGACACACCACAAAATCACTGGTTATTAAAACAGTGAATTCTCATTTAACAAAACTTTTTGAAAATAAGAAAATCTTGTGGGTTGTACAAACACCAATGGCGTCCCATGGGCCTCGCACATGTATGTTCCCATTCCACACTGACACCCACCTCATATCCATCCAAGAATTCATCTACTCATTCCGTTGAAGAAATCTCTTTCCATATACACTCATGCATGTGGTTTCCCATGAGTACACCAAGGATCAAAACCAAACCTTTCCATTTTTCAAAACCAAAACATTCAACCACACCATTCAGACCTCATACATCATTTCTTTTTAAATTGTTTCATTTCCACAAAATTTCCAAGACCAAATCATTTTTACATAAAAACCAATTTTAAACAATTAAAAAACAAAGAAATGAGGAATGGTGCAAGAGAAAACTAGTGCCATCAGGTAACTAAAACATATGTTTGGAGGCCATAAAACAATCACACTACTGCCACAAAGATTATTCAGGGACAACGTCCCCAACTCCACATTCCTTTATAGAACCTGCGATCTCACTGGGACCACTGAACATACTCCCTTTTCATTTCCCCTAGACAAGATTTACCACAAGGACCAAAAAATCAGACAAACCTCAACATACTTTGAAAACTCGAGTCCCATGACGAGGTGTGCTGGCCATGCACCTAACTCCTAGCTAGGACGTCGAGTCCCGACAACCTTAAATCCAGTCTACCATGACTCAATCCCAAAAGAACATGACCCAAAAGAGAAAACCTCCCTCTGATACCATTTTGTCACCAACCAAGACAGGTCGTCATCCAACCCAGTGCTCGACCCAGTCCGCGACATGGCCTGAAGGGTGTTCTCGATCCCCAAAAGCTGGCACAAGTTCCTGAGTATTAATACAAACACATGGAAATGATTTACCTGAAATTAGAGACATAAAAACAATTAGTAAGATAGAAAACCAAAACTGAAAAACTATCTTCCAATATAGGCCTTAAACAACAAACAAACTTAAAGGTCTACAACTTGAACCAAAAGTTAATAGAATCGAGAATAGCAATAAAATTAAAACTCTGACTAAAACCTCCAGGAAACAATAGAGGTGCATCCTCTACAAGATATAACACCAACCTACAAGAGAAGAACATCAAAAACCCAATCCTCCATTATTGAGAAAGATGCCTCAACTTGGAATACACAAAGTACAAGGTCTACATACACCCAAAGTTGTATGTAGGGTGTGGGCCAAGATCTCAATAGGATGTCATCCAAAAAATAGTTTACATGTATAAAAATTAAATGATAAATATATTTGCAGGCTAAATAAATGAAAGGACACCAAATCTTGAGCAATTTTAATGAAACAGTTTCTATAAAGAAAACACCTTCATAGAAAAAAACTTAAATAAAAAACACCCTTGCATTTATTATAACCCAAACATTCAAGAAAACACAAAAGCTACATCGTATTCCAATTGTGATTGTATAGTAGTCCAAGAGTACCAAAAGTGGGAGAGACCCTATCGGTACTGGTAAAAAGAATGGACCCTAGAACATCACGTCTTAGTGAACAGTAGTATAGGAAACACAAAAAAAATATTTTCTTGGGTATGGGACACTAGTATGGTAACACATCAATAACCTAGTGGTCTCCAATCATCATTCAATGTTTATTTAGTGTTGTAATCATGAAACTAGCTAAGTGGAACCAGGCCAGAGCCGCTACCGTATCACTAGCATGCTAGATCTAGTCCACCAACCTTGTACCCTTGCTTCCCCTTTTGTGCTCAAGATGTTCCAATTTCATATTTCATGTCAAACTCAAATGAACAAAACAAACATGATGTTAATCAAACCCAAAAATACACTTGCACACACACAAAAATAATTTAAAATAGTTTTCACACAAAAGACTTTACATAACTCAATTAAACCATATTTTCACTGTTAAAAATTATTTACTAAAACATATTAAATTTTGTAAACAAGTTATTTAAATGGAGACATGGAATGAATTAACACAGCAAGACAACCCAGCCCTCCTTCATGACCTAACACGCACAATCCCATATCAGGAACCCATCCAAAACCACTCACATCAATTAATAACACAACAAAAGAGTTAAAATCCAATTTTTATGATTAAACATGACACTAAAAAATTTATTAAGAAATTCCAGAAGATAAAACATGACTTTAAATGTAAAAGACCCAATCGAACCCTCTTTTTGAGAAAAAAACATATGAATGCTACACCATAACATAAACCACACACTTTTCAAATTTTTACAAAACAAACACAAACTTTATAAAACACTAGTAGATATCAAAAAAATGGTTTTCACTGGAACCAACTACTCAACCAGCACAACATCTTCACTTATGACCAAGCACATGAAACGCTATGGCGAAACACAATTAACACCACTTGCATGAATGAAAATATAACCACACATATTATTAAACACTAACAATTGACTAAAGATATGTTTTCAACCAATGAATGACCCCACCCTATAAACATACTACGAAACAAATTTAACACATGAAAAAATTCAAGAAAACCAATTTTACACCCAAAATAATTATTCAAAGAACCTCATAAATTAAAGAAGAAAGTAAATTAATTCATTAAATAATGTTTAAACACAAAACCAGATAAAAAAGGTGAATAAACCTTTGAATGTTCAGTTCACAACTCCAATTTCTCCCCAAACGCACCACAAAAAAATAAGGCAGACAATAAAAAATAAAACCCTAAAACTCTAATTAGAACCCTATAAAGTGAACCTCAAACCAGCTGGAAAACCAAAAAACACAAAAAAGAAAAGAAACTCAACCTGGGGGGGGGGTAATGGTCAACAAAAGGGAAAAAAGGCCACTTACCTTAGGGGGTTGAAGTTAGGCGACGACCAGAAGGTAGGCACTCGGCCAAAGGGGGAAGCGCACCAGACTAGTGCGTGACCAGCAGAAAAGGCACATAGGGTAGACGTGCCAGAAATGGTTCTATCTGGAAGGGGGGGTCGACACCAGTGACCACCAGACAATAGCGCGCCGAGAGGAGGAATCGAGCCATGAGTGGTGTGCGTAGGGGGAGTCCGACGGGTTTGTTCTGACAGAGGACCAGGGGCGGGTTCTAAGAGCAGGTTGACCAAGAGGGTGATGACGCGATGACTGGCTAGGAGAGCGACGACACCATGGGATTCTAAGGAGAGTAGTGGGCCATGATCTGCAGAAGGGGATAAAATGGGTGAAAGACCAATTTTAAGGGGGTAGTTGCACCCTAAGAAAAAAGAGAGAAGAAAAAAACAAAGTAATGAAATAAATAAAATCATATAAATAAAATAGAAATAAAAAAAGTTAATAACCTTACATAATATTAAATATAATAATTATTAGTACAAAATTAATAATAAATTGATAAATTTTATATCCTTAACACTACTAATAATTGTATTATTATTATTCTCAAAAAAATTCATACCATTATCATTAAAACAATTTCTTAAATTTTATTAATCTTTTTATTTTAATTTTATTTATACTTCATTATTCATTATTATATCATCATCCCATTATGTTTTATCTCATTTTGAAAGCCTGGAAGACCACACGTTCTGAGAACCGTTCCATGCCCGTGCGTCCGATGACATTAGCCCCAAAACACACATTATCATAATAAAAAAAAATTAACTAGAATATGAATACTTATGTTAATAATAATAAAAATAATAAAACCCAATTGATAGTAATGAAATAAAATAAAAATTTATATCAATTATGATAATAATAATAATAATTCCCTTGAATAAAATTATTTTCATTATCATTGAAAACTATTATTTTTTGGGGTTATTATTTCATCAGACTTTTAATTTTTATTTACTTATTATTAATCCATTTTATTTAATTAATCTCACCAAAATAGTCGAATAGTGACCTAGGTGAGGCTGTGTGGTGACCTGAGTGAAGTCACGCGACTTCAACCGCGCCCTTCCCGCACGCTGAATACTAGAAAGGAAGAAAAAAAAATACATTTTTAAATAAGAACATGAAATGTTAAAGTCGGTCTTCAAGGTGGACTACACGATCCCCCAAAATTTAATAAAATAAAAAGTTTAAAAGTGGAAGGTGTGAAATATAAACATATATTTCAATTACATTTTTCCATTTAACAAGATAAGAAAACAGAAACAACGTTCATATGTACGCATGTACAACCGTCTCCATGAATGGTATTATACATTATATATAATATATATATATATATACTGAATATATATGATATGTAAATTCTATTTTATATCATTGAAATAATTAAATCATGATCTATGTAATATAACAAGTCAAAACACAAGTGATTAATAAAATGGTTATTACTAGAAATGTTGCTTTATCCTAGATTTGTTAACAAACAGGTAATATAGAGTCCTAAATTAATCATAAATGATATCAAAAATATTATGATTATTCAGGTACAAGTTAATAATATGTTGAAAACCACTATATAAGAGTTTTAGACACATACATATGCAATCAGACCCATAGTAAAGGTTAATTTCATTATCTCATTATTATCTGATATTGTTTATGCGTAAGTATTTACTGGGAAATATATACCATCCATGTCCATGTTTCTTGAAAATATTTTCAAATAGAAATTTTTATGTTTTTTAAGGGACTCTTGAACTAAAACATTTCTTTAAATGTTTTCAGGATTTATTCATCTAAATCTTTCTTATTCATGTCCATGATTTCAAAATGAGTTTTACAAAATTTTTAATTAGGACATAAATATTTTAAAATGATAATTATAGAATTTATTTTAAAAGTTTAAATTTTGTATGGGGTACTTTTAATAAAAAATATATTTTTAAAATGTATTATTTTATAAATTAAAGGTTTTTGAATAAATTATTTCAATGTAAAAAGTGTATTTCTACAAAAGAAAATTTTAAAGATTTTACAAGAATATTTTGATCTATATCGACATCATTTATTGGATTTTATGATTAATAAAGGTTGATTGTTCATGATTCAATCTATCATATTTTATTTAAGGGTTTGTGATATGTTTGAATTTTGATGTGATACTTTAATACCATTCATGGTTTATGGTTAATGTACTAACATTTCATATGTATGTTTTAATAGGAATGTTTATATTGGTTATGTTTCAACATTTTCATATGAAGAATGGATTGGAATTGGTATATGAAGGGTGGGGCCCTCTATAGATCCTCGATGTATCATTATATCTCATGATACAGACTAGATAGATTTTTTACCCGGTATTTATGGTCTTGGAATGATGCCTTCCTATATGCTTATAATGCTTGACATGATGCATTCCCTAATAATGAGATCAGTAATTGATTTTACATGTGATTATATAAATATTAAAATATCCATGTGAATGTTTAAATGGAATTATTTGATTTATTATTTATATATTATTCTTAACATTATGTTTAAAAGGATTGTGTTTCAGTTTTAAACCATGCCTTAAAAGTTCATACTTATTTATGAAAGCCTACACTATATTATTTACCCTTACTAAGCATTAGAGATCACCCCTTTATTGTGTTTGTACTTTCCTATGTTGACATGATGTGTATTATGATTGATATGTAGGGTTAGTATAGGAGAATAATGGAATTATCAAAGGATTATCTATGTTACATAATATGTTTTTAATTGTAATGTAAATTTCCGATATGTAATTTATTTCCCAAAACTTTTAAATTGATCGGACCTTTATGATTTTATTCCTTGTAATCATGAAAATATATTAAAATAATGCACTATCACTGGGAGTCTAGGGTCTGGGTTTTACATAAAAACCCTTTTATAATGAAAACATACCTTGAATCAAAAAAACAATGAGTTGTAAGTCGTCCTCACAATGATATTCAATGTAGTCTATAAACCCTAGTGCAAATAATTCACATTGAATGATGAAAATATAAGGATTTAGTCCCAAATAACATAAATTAACTCATGTTCCATAACCCCCTTCAGAGGATCATATCAATATTAGTTTCCTCATACCCAAACTACACTCTAAAGTGTAAAAATAATCATCACATCCATGAGGATATTGATAATATCTTTCTCAAGGATTAATCTAAAATAATTTATCACTGACTTGATTTGTCATGTAACGATCCACCATTAAATTATTTAGTTAAAGCATAAATATGTTTTTATTTATTACTAAAATAACCGAAACCAAAATTACAAAAATATTTTAATATCACATATAAACATATACATTCCATGCGATCTTTTATATAAAATATGATACATGATTTAATTCTTCATGCCACCATAGTAAAATATAAAATCTAACATGTCAATAAACCAAAACATTATCCTTAGAAAAAATTAAGTTAAATATAATAAAAAAAGAAATGAAAAAACCCATATCCATATAAACTCATAATTAATCTCATTTAATTGGTTTTTATTCATCATAATATATTTTATCGTTATTTATATATGATTTTTTTCTTCATTTATCATATCCATAATTCCAATATAATGAAAATAAAGTAATGAAACATCTTTGTAATGCCCATTCCCAGTCTATCATAATAGTAACCAAACCAAAGATACCACATGACCTCTATCATCCCTCCTCATATACCAGAGGCTGTGACTAGTGATGATGTTTTAGTAAAACCATGTGGGGAGACTATACCCTTAATATCATCACACCAATAATATTAAATCCTTGAAAAAACACATCCTGAGTTAATTTTTTGTACAAAATAGATTTATGCTGGAAATCATACAATGTAAATAAAAAACACACTATTCTATGAAAAATAATGTACATGCATGTCGCCCAGTCATACATCTATTTAAAACCCCCAATGGGTTTATCATTTAAAATACATTATGAATTTGAAATAAAATACATAGAGACCTTACCTCTATCTGTATCCTTGACAAGAACATGTCTTCAACACCCTCTCAAACTCATCTAGATCAACCACCTACCTTATTCCATTACTAAAAACTATATAACAACCATATGTTTTTCATGTAATATAAATGATCATGTATGGTATGAAGATAAAAAATAGTAGGTCACCAACAATAATTCTCATAATAAAAACTATTATATTCTTTAATGCATGTACAAAATGAAATAGAAGATATAAATATCACAAAGAAATCACTAATCATACAGAGGGTACTAAATAATCCACAATAAGGACTAACTGAAACCTTCATTATCTACTAATTGATTATAAGGATTATTCCAATAGTTTTATCATAACATAAGATTTAAATATTAATCACTTCTCATAATGATAACAAACATAGAGAGAAATATATCACTATACCAATAACAATGGTGAATGATTCATCCAGAAGTGAAAGATATATATCCACACTAACAACATTGATGAATGAGATATTTAATAGGGAATGATGTATCACCATACTGGTTAATGGTTCCTTTCAAACAAAAATCAGGTTAATTATATATCACCCATGTTGAATGATATATCACTATATTCATAATTCTTGGGGATTAATATCCCAACGTAATCAAAAAACTAGGTAATGATATATCAAAATATAATCTTATAAGGTGATTGATACATGACCATAAAAATACCCAACGAGATTAATATATTACAAATATTACCTTCTATGGTAGATGATCTACAAATAACATAGTTATAGAAAAAGGTGAATGATATATCACTAAAAAATATGATTGTGGGATAATAATTTATCACCATATCAATAAAATATTGTTGGATGAGTTATCCCCATAAAATTATATCTAATCATCACACCATCAAAACTATATTAAATAATTTATGACTTCAGGCATTGCTTTAACCACATCAAAAGGTACTCAATAGAACATACAATCCTATGCTATTATACACCTAGAAAACATGCGTTACACCTGAACCTCCTCAGTAAGGATTAATATATCATAAAATCACCCAACACAGAATGGACATGATATTATGGGAACTAATCAGAATAAAGTAAAGTCACAAAGTATGATTCACTAATTATACTAACCATCATGTGAGTTTTTATCATACTGAATAATCATGAATCCTTTTCAAGGCTCACTGAAATAAGTTCGGGATAAAGGAAACCCTTATAGTTATATTCCCTGGTAATCTCATTATTTATCTATAGAGAAATAGATATCAATTACCACATATTAAACCAAAAATGTTTTGAGGATTCATATTGATCTAGGAAGTTTATTTCTATCACCTAATATGTAAGGAATGTATTTTTTTTAAAATCCAATTATTTCTCACTAGATCACTGATAAAATATAATTGTTCCATATTTTTCTCGTCCAATTAATTTTTATATTCCCAAAAATCTCACAAAATATCTGTATTTAATAAATTTGTATAGATTAAGAAATTTTGGGGTTTAATGTGAAAACGTATTAAAATCACAATTTTATTGAATTAATTAATTTATGTGGTAGTATATAAAATGTATGTTTTGATGTCATGTAGGTGATGTGCCACGAAATTGAACCATAAAAATAATTAAAATTTAATGGAATATTGAAGAACCACTATGAAATGAAGAATACAATGACCACCAATTCCTTTTAACATCAAAACATGACATGGAATTAAAACGGAAACACTGTCTATGCCAACCCATGAGGTATCCTCCTCCACTAATATATTCTACATATGAGTTCCGAAGATGGAGCAACACTGCTAATTTTCCACCATTACTCTGTTTATGGTTTCTATGACTACCATCACACTATATGTCAACTTTCTAAGAATGATTTATACTCCCACATATTTTGAGGCTCAACTTCACACTATATCACACCCCTAACAAAACATTAAGATCCACCACATATTGGAAACCCTATTCAACATAACCAGTTTTGTGATACTATATTTTGGGTTAATTCTAGACTTCAAAATGATGTATTCTTCAAGGATTACAACAAAGTCTATGTTCCCAATACTGAATCACCTACTACTCCAATGAAAGATATGTTGGGGAAACTTCTTCTATTATAATATAAATGTTTTCTTAAGTAAAAAATTATTGGAACATTTAGAACCCAATACATCCTTATGAATTGGAATCATGATATAATTTTAGGACAACACTTCCAATCATAAAATAAATATGAAATCTTAATTGATGAAATTAAAAAGAAGATAAAGTCCAAAGAACATGGATATTGATGATGAAGGGATACCAAAAGGAACACATCAAACCCGATGGGACCATCTTATATTCTATGAAACAATTCTGTAACCAAATTAGGCAAGGAAAAAAAGAACAAGACACATAAATTATAATAATCAAAATAGAAAAAAGTGTCATGCAACTTAAACCCACTAACATAAGACTTATATATGAATGAACCTTCACAAAATAGTATTTTGAGCCCAAGGGATATTTGACCATTTATTAAAAACATATTGATCAATTATAGAGTTTTATTTTGGATCAATGGTGTATCTTTTATTTTATTTTTTGTATTTATATTATAATAACTTATTTTTTCGGGTTTACTATGTAATTACCAAATGAATCCCCTATTTATAGAGGGATATCATTTGTTAATAACCTTATTGGGGAAAAAATTTCCATGTAATTATAGAGTTTAAGATATATATATATATATAATCCATTATTTTATATTCTATATACAAGAGGTTTGTAGTTTAAATCATGAATGAAGGATGCTATGATTTCCACTCAATAATTCCTGATGAAATACAGATTTTTAAAACACACTTGTACCAAAAGATTTCCCTTTTGTAGTTATCAAGCATGTGATTGAGATAGATATAAATAGAAGGGTTTGTGGAAATTTATATCCATATACAATGGGATTCACTATATTCATTTGTATAGATGTGTGTGGGAGTGAATAATTTCTTGACTCAAAAAATGTATGACTCTAGTGCCTAGTAAAGGTACGTATATAATATTAGGGGGTTGGGGTGGTTTGTAGTTAAATTAGAACTAATAATTCACAAATAAAATTAATTTTATGTTGTTTATAACTTATATTTTTTCAACATTTCAGATCTAATAATTAAAATAACATAATGGAAATAAATTATTCGTATGTTAAAAACATAATCGGTAGAAATAATATGGAAACTAGAAAATGAAAAATGACTTTTTAAAACTTAATAATTTCTAATAATTAAAATAGATAGAAAATAAGAAAATTATGATAATCCATACATAAAGCTGAAGAATATAATCCTTAATCATTTTAAAAGATATTATATTACCAAAGTAGTTTTAATTAAAGGAAGTATTCACTTTTAAACCAAAGAGTTTGGTGGTTTGATAACTTGAAGAAAGTTATCTAGGTATGAATATAGGATATTAATATATTTTATATTTTCTATAATACAAACCTAGTTCCAGGAATCTCCTCAACATAAACATTGAACATAGTCTCTTATATCCCAAAGCACCACTCGATCTAACTATCAAAAACAAGTCCAAACATTGATGTTATCAGCCGAAAAACTACAGAAAGTTATAACTTCCATTCATTATAAGCTCTTCAACCTCCTTGATTAGAAAAAACATAGGTTTGGAGACTGGAAACTCCTCAATAAAAAATGATTTGAAAATAAATAATTCCCAAGATAAAGCTAAGATATTTTAAAGTAAACGTAATAAATGAATGATCATAAAAAAATACAATGAAAGAAAAAGCTTCAATCAGAATACCTCAAATCATCAACATGATGAAAAATTTAAAATGAATACAAGTAATATCATTATGGTTTTAATAAAATTTATTACACAAATTCAAATTTCAAATTTATACGTGATGAATTATAAAAGCTACAGTGATTCAATTTGGAGATCTTTGGATATGGTTACAATAACAATAGATTTTTTTTAAATTTTAATGAATGTTATATCTTATGATAATTTTAGCTCTAAATTCCATCACAATGTGAACACAATTTCTAATTGATATAACAACTAGTATAGTTGAACATAATGTTTTACCCCCCTAAAAACACAAATAACCAACTCAATGTTAAATAAAACCTTAATGAAGTGTATTGTGGTGTTTCAAAACCACATTCAAGAATAAAGTCAATTGAATCAGAATACCCCAAAATAATATTCCCCTTTTTAACAAAAATGAGATGAAAATCATAAGGTAAGGTGATATAAATTTAAAAATTAAAACTTCATATTCTATTTTATGAATCTATTTTTGATATAAAATTTGAGAAAACTAAAATTTATTCTTTAATAAAAACATATTGTTAGAAACATTAAAATTCAAATAATATCTAATATATTACCATTTTAAAAAATTCTCCCCTACAGTAAAAAAACATGATAAGTATATTCCACCAATAAATTCTTAATATATCTTACCCTCTATGATCATCAAAAATAAATAAAATGTTTTCTTCAATAAAAAATAATGATTATATATGTTAGTTAAGACAATATACATAAATAAGATATAAAATTTCTTATAACTTCCATGATAATTACTCACTGTTGGGATATTAAATAAATAAAAGGGTAAATTTTATTATTTTCATAATTTCAATGAAATTTAGTTCTCTTCATTACTAAAAAAATTATAAAAATTGAAACATTTGTCTCCCTTTATATTTAGGGAAAATATAAAGTGATTTAGGGATAGTGATACACATATGATTATAGTGAATGTAATGAATGTTATCAAAGTTATATTCAAATTATTATGAATGATCTTCTTAAAAAAAGATGATTTGTGAGACTATTCAAAATGACTTATGTTATCTTATATAATATAATCCACTTAATGGAAAATGTTTGAATATATAAAATTTATATTTAGAGTATTAGAGGATAGGGAAAAATTCATAGATGTAAATACATTAGAACATGATGAATATATATGAAATATCTTATGATAATGAAAGAGGGGGTCTTTAAATTAGATTAAAATATATATTACATAAACTAATAAAAAATTATTTGTTATTAATCATAAATACAAATATATCTTTCATTGTGTGTAGTTTAGATAGATTTTCTCTATCAATTTTATATGTTTTATTTAAATAAAATTAAGATAATATTGATTATTTTCTTGAAAATTTATCACAATAGTTGAAAAACTCCTTCCTATATTCTCATGGACTTTTAAAAATGTTAATAAATAGAGAATAAAGTAGTGAAAATTATGATCAATTTATATTTACAATACCTAATTGATATTTAAAATATTCAGACCTATTAGAATTTAATGGTTTAGTGAAATTTTTAGAAAGATTATTTCTAGTTCCAAAACAATTGAGAATAATATCTCGTTTTTATGTGAGATGATGAAGGAATTCATGTCTTATGTTTATGGGTTTACCACATGAGTGATGATAAGGGTTATTAGAAAAGGATATTTTTATCAGTGCCAAATTACGGACATAGTCGCAAATTACCATCATTAGTTAAAACAAATCCACCATATGACTCAACAGAACATTATGATAAATCCAAAGAAGGGAACTCATGTTTTTAGATACATGTCAAAGATTGAAATCCTCATGCAATTTCGATGCATTCCCAATGCTATGTATCTCATGACACTTCCATGCGGGCCACTAAAATGGCTAAGGAAGGTGGACACAAGATGTTTACATTGCATGGAATAACCGAAGCTACCCAAAAAAATACTTATATTACCATTGTGACGTCAAACATTACCTTGTGTGCACATTTGACATAAAAAATGTGCATTGTTGCACAAAGTTTCTCTTATGAAACAGAGTAATTATGCACCCTCTTTGAATTCTTATTTTATATATTGAAGGACACCCTCTTGTTCAAGGTGATCCTTCAAGAATTCAAAACACCTCTCTACTATTAAAAATACTGATCTTACATTCCATGTGTGAAAGGATATAACCCTCAAGGTAGAGATATTGCATGAAAGGTTCCATGTGGGTCCTCCCTTAGGTGTGGTAATAGTTGTTTAATACTCACCCAATATCGTTCAAAGAACATCATGTGCGCGTAAGGGATCCTCTAACATGTAACCTCGAGCTTGTGTGGAACACACCAAAGTTGTGTGCAAGAATGGACTTGCACTCAAGCCCCCTATCTTGTAAAAAATCATTCTTTGAAGTCTGATGGATTATCTTTATGAAAAATATATATTCCCAAATGCCTCCTGCATGTAACCTTCATGCCTTTCCAACACCTCATATTCACAAACCTCTAATGTTGTCCACAAACATTGCATGGCCCCTTATGAGATTTCTCCTATGCCACTTGTGCATGCGTAGCAAAATCATTTTCTTCTCAAAATAGGTACTACAATCCCATTTTCTTCTCTGTATAGGGATGCTAATGTGGATCTCTTGATTGAACACTCCTATATAACATTACAATTTGGCATTACAGTAGCCATTTTACACTTAGGGTTTCATATGTGATGGTTATGTAATCCCAAGGGGTAGGGAGTGAGTCCCCCATGTTTGATCTATGTGATGTGAAACATCTTAATTCCAACTTCCTCAACACTTGACATTAAACTACGAATTTACCTTGTACAAAAGGCATAGTATGTTCTATGTAAAAGTTAAAGGGAATAAGATCTTCCTCCCATGGAATGAGATCATTCTCGATAACATCCATACATAATACCTACTTATATGTAATGAGATACTTTTTAAAATAGAATGAGATCCTCCTTTGGATGTTTCCATGCATAATCCCCATGCCATATTTGGTCAACACATCTTTCTCCACACAAGAATTTGGTCCACTAATTACTATTATTTCTTATAATGAGCATGAGTCACATGGTATTATAGGTTAATAGTGACCATGAAACCCATATATCTCCACCTCATGGGAATCCATCATGATATTAGCCCCAATATCTACCCTCTAATGGGAATATCCTATGCATAATCCACAACCATGTGTTCCACTTTCACAAGACTCCTCTTCATGTTTATACCCCATTGCCCATCGAGAACTATATGGATTTTGATTACCAACCAACTGCGATACATAGGTAGCCAATATGAGGTTCATTCCCAAAAACCATAACCATCTTGGTCTTTACTCGAGCCTCTACATCCCAGTAGAATCATGACACTCATCCAAGGGACCTCATGTCCTCCAGATCTATAGAGAATCTCTCATGTGTAATCCCTATATTGATCTCTTGAACTATGTGGGATTTTATTCCCAACTAACTAGGATACATATAACGACTCCATAAGGTAAAAAACAAGCACTCCATCAACTCCATCCACTCCATTCACTCCACCCATGATCTATCCTGATTTTACCCGGTCCACCTCATCCTAGTATAAGTCATGCCACCTCATCCCCATTATTGATGCTCCTAGAAGCACATGAGATTCCTCATGGGCGTAATCTGCAAATTCTCAAACTATGTGGGTTTTGATCCCAAGACTTTAAACAGGTTACATAGGATTACTCCTTGGGGATCAATTCCAACCAATGGTAAACATTTGTGCCCCCTTCTATGTGTTAACCACTCGGATACACATCCAACAGTGTCTAGATCAACCCCCATAGTGCATCATCATACCTTTATGAGACACACCTCCCAAATCCTCCTTAATAGGGAATTATGATACATCTATTAGTACACATTATATGTTCACCGTCCTAGGGATGAATCTCATTGATATGCCTCTATGGGATGTTTTGATTAGTCTCCGTACATATCTATAAGATTTTAAACACATGAACTGACTCATAATGCTACCTCATGCTAAACATGGGATTCGTGAGGTTAAACCTAAGAAGATATGAACCCATGGATCTAGGTACGTCATTCTAAAAATGGAATTTAAGAGGTAAAATCACCAATAGTTATACCTTTGGTATTAGAAACCACGTGATCGATATGAGATTCTTTAGGTTCTACTCCTATGATTCCTCCACGAGGATCCCTCTTGGGAGGATTAATATAGGTGACCAATGTTCCTAGAATCCAAGAATGACAATGATTTCCAATTTGAATACTCTCCATACGAAAGGATTCATCCCTCTCAATAACCCTTGTAATGACTGAACATAAGATTTGTAATTAACTAGCGTCCACAAAAAGATAGAATTGGGAATGAGTTCAACAAACATACTGAAATCTATGAGGAATACCTAGACTAGGTGATGAGTTTCTATGAGGAATCCATAGAAGGGAAAACCGACATAGCATCATCATATTTTCATTAATAAGTATAGATCTAAAATGAAAATTATGGATGCCACCCAATTTTGGAAAGAAGGAATGTGGGGAAGGAAAAACACGATGCAAGCATCACGTCAAAAACAAATAAGAAGGCCATTCCCTAGATAAAAAAAATCATAAATTGAAATGGTGAACCTAACGAGAAACTATTCTCCTCAACATAGGGTCTATTAGAATTCAAGACATCAGTAGATTATAATTTCACCAATTCTAGCTAACCAGATCTAGTTTCCACGAATCAAATAATTTGATTAGCATAGAACTCACAAGAAATTAGGTTAGTTAAACATTGGGAACTCTGGTATGAGATATCATCCGTGTGGATCTCTCTCTATGTCAATGAAAGATGGTATGAAGCTTGGGAATTTCACATTTTTCCCTTATATCTATACTGATAGACGAATCAAAATTCTTTACAGCACCCATGCTAGAGAAAACCAACCGTCCCCGCCCCTTGGCGTAGTGGTAGGTGAAATTTCAATGTTCCAATCCCGCAAAACACAATAAATTACACAATATAATCCACAACTATGGTAACTAGGTTCCCACACACTACCTCACCCTCAGATTACATTTAGAGGAGGGTGATAGATGCCCTCATATAATGATATGAGTATAAGGGGTCATTCCAATGAGGGATAGGGCACTATAAAACCTAGAGGATTCTATGAGTCACTAACACCGCCAGTCCAAACGACCAAACAAGGATCAAATTCCACCCCCTAATAGAGAGATTCTTAGGAAGCCTCTCCCTAGAGAAATCCTACAACTTTTTTCCCTATACAGAGGAGGAAGGTGATTCTCATATCATCCCGGATACAACAGCTGCTCAAAATCCACCAAGGAGGGCTCCCACCAGGACCAATAAATATCAATTTTGACAGTTCTCTCAGCTAAAGAGTATGTGGACTACTATTTCATTTCAAGCCCAGTCCGAATGACATGACCCCAACATCTGGCACAAGATGAGGAGGATTCCAGAAAAGGGGAGTCGTCATCCACATCTCTAGTAGCATTTTCCACCAAAATAAATTCCACCAAATCTCTACCACTCTAGATAAGGGACCCATCAATGCCTAGTTGGTATCACGACTTAAACATACATAAAGTAAAGTTGGGTTGGCTCTTTAAACCACCAGATTCCTCAAAACCCATTAAGGAATTATGAGATTCAGTATAGAGGAACTCCCCGTATGGTCTCCCACTAGAGTGGAGGCCCTCCTCGCACCACTCTCATCTTAAGAAGAGGTCCTCCACACTCCAAAACCTACCAAAGTGTAAGTCCTACCCGGTTCATTGAAAACTAGTATGGAGGTCCTCCCCATAAAACCTCCAAACAAAACTGAGTTCCTCCCCATATAGTATCCAACTAGAATGTATGACCTCCCCATGTTTCCACCTGCCACTATAAAGGTCCCCCCAATACATTTGTCACCCAGTACAGTGGTACTCCCCATATTTCAATTAACTAACTAAGAGGTCCCCCCGTTTCCAGTTTTTTTGGTGAAAAGTTCATCCTCTCACTTCAAGACACCGAAGAGAAGGCCCTCCCCACTCTCACAATTAACATGAAGGTCCTCCCTATGTTCTTTTCGACCAATGTATAGGTTCTTCCTACTACATTATCAATCAGTACAGAGGCCCCCCTATTCCAATGACAACCAACACATATTCCCTCCCAATGTCGTGATCAATCACAGATAAGGTCCCCCCTCACCATCACTAATAAGAATGAAGGTTATTCCCATTCCAAAGAGATTCCCTATCATGAAAAACCATCCCACGAAAGAAGGGATAACAGTCACCACCAACAGTAGAATTTTGGGAAGTGCCAAGACATTTAGAGTCTCATTAAGTTATCATATTATGAAGTAGAATGTGATTCAATGATGGAAAATTCACCCCATTCATCTAAATTAGAGTGTGGGAAGGAGCTTGAAATATGAGGTTTCTCATATTGTATGGTTAGATGTACCAAATCCCCTAATACCATCACAAGTCCATATTGGAGGTGGAATAATTGGATCCCTTAATCATGATGTTTTTATCCTTATCATGAATAGTTTTTATTAATTACTTCTACCTAGGATCCTAGATATTTTCTCTCGAGTTTAATATGCGACGATCATCCAGTAGACCTGCATATGACTACTTCTATCCTCTCATGCATGGAGGTTGTAAATACCCATTCTTATTGGTATGTAATGATGTGCTTTGTTCAACCCCGAATAGATGACCTAGTGTGAAGTGATCAAAAAGATTATACAATGAATCCACCACTGGCCAGTCCACCACCGCACCGACCTACATCAGTTCCACGAATAGTTTCCCATTAATCACCAATTGAGTCTTTGGCCAACCAAGATCCATGTCTTGATTTTGAGCCAGGAATCCTATGGGATACTCTAGTCATCAATTAGTTTTATGTAGTGTTATGACTAAATGTGGTTACAGACATCAACATCCCAGAGTCTCTTTCCAAGTATTAGGTAGTGTGATTCTAGCATACCATCAGGGTGATGCATTTTTTATTTTGTGATCATAAATTAGTCTACCTAAAGACCCAAAAACACCTTTTATACATTGATTATAAATGTTGCATGGTTGAGTTGGTAGCACTCCTAGTTGCTTAACACCTTGCACCACACGAATACCACCAGAACCTCAAAACAGATTCATCCACAGCTACATAGTTCTCTATAAAATTATTGAAGAGTAATCCCCACAAGTGATAATTTGAGGTTGTGGTTAGTGTGATACTCTCCACATCAGTCCCATACAACATCATCTGAACTTAGCAAGTGACATTGAGTATTTTCCTCCAAGTATAGAAACAATGAATATGGATTTCCTTGATATTTATATGGAAAGAGAAAACAGTGTGATGTTTGAAAAAGAATATTCACCACATGGGGTAGTACAACATTAGGTGGAACCTACAGGTGTCCACACTTGACTATAAAGGCATGTACTCATCATTGAGGAACCCTACGAATCATTACCTATAAGTTGAAATACTAAAAAGGGTAAAGAGTAGGTTGGTATATCCAAGGCCTCTGATCCTTTTGATATTGAACATAGCATAGAGGATGATCATGCAATTCCTACCCTATGTCAGTATACCAAAAATAAGAAGAGTATCATTGTTGAACTCCTTGATGAGAGGCAACAAAATTATGGATCTAATTAATAGGATCACATTCCTCCTCCACTAGTGTAGCTAGGGAATCCATAGTTAATTGTTGACTAGGGGCTCTCAATCGATCTTGATGATCCCACACATCCCAAAATGGTAGATACAAGAGTCTTTGGAAAAAATCCATGGAATTCAAGGTCAAATCCACATGTGGAGAATGATATCCTTCATCAAGACCAAGATCAAGATTATCAAAAGCTACTCTATAGGCCATGCCCTGAGATTCCGGTCCTACCTACCATGTTGATGAGTCCGTCAACACACTAGTGGTTAGATATCCACATGAAGATTGGAACCCCCATT
Source organism: Viscum album (assembly GCA_963277665.1). Taxonomy (NCBI): domain Eukaryota; kingdom Viridiplantae; phylum Streptophyta; class Magnoliopsida; order Santalales; family Viscaceae; genus Viscum; species Viscum album. Next base: position 410,487,720 of record OY728131.1, read on the forward strand.
AAATCTATCTGATAACCCTTATCACTGCTCTCCATGAATCCCTTAAGACGTGAAAAGTGGAAATAAAACCTAATGGAATGCTGTATCCATCATCTGTGAATGATATGTGAGAACCCTCATATTTTCGTAATTCTACCTTCACCCCATTCAACAGGATGGGTGATCTATTGTAGAATCTGTCCCACTTAATTTGAAGGTAAAGACCCATTTTTAGAACCCCATAGCAATAGAAAGCGGCAATGCTCTGATGTTTTGTTTAGACATCGGAAGGGCCTTCATTTTGTTTGTATAGCTAGTGAACCATATAGTACTTTCCTAGTTTGGAAGACATACATTTGTTTTTTATTTAATAGTTACGTTCCACCACATACAAGATAAGTATTGATGACCTCTTGAGGTGATAGATATTTCTAGATGCACACATCGTAGAATTTTTCTCCCAGTGGAAGGAATCTTGTATTCACTCGATATGTCATTTATCCAAAAGTAGCTGCTAAAAAGTTTCTTGGGGAATATTAAGACTGTGTTGGTTCATTCCATAATTAGTCATAATATCCTAGGTGGATTTTGGGACATCCCTAATAAGGCCAAGTTCCTAGAGGAATCCTTGATGTAGTCCATGAAGGCATATCCATTGCCTCTTCCATCTCTTCTAAGATAATCCACCAAGGTAAAGACTGATGCTGCTGTATCGGTGGAGGACCCAGAGTCATTATAGAAGTTACCTGTAGAGACTTGCTAGGAACAACCTAGCCAAGTGCAGCAACCACAAAAATCTCATCCTCTTCTTAGCGTAGAATCGGTAGGCACCATCTTGGAAAGTTTTCAGCCTCAACGAGTGTTCATTGATCCAAACTCTCATTAGGCTCCATCCCCTTGACAAGGCCATGCTCCTAGTTCTCCCTTCCTAGATAGAAGGAACCAGAACTATTCTTTCATGGATGCTTAATTTTTTGGTTATTTACACAGTTCTTTTGAATAGAGGGTTCTGAAACTTCTATAATAATGTAATCCCCATGAGGCCAAGCTCACTAATCACCCTAACTAATACCCCTACCCCAATACCCTTGTACATAAAATCAAATAATGATATTTTTTCAAGGACTGCCTGCATGGCCATGTGGAAAATGGTGTGGCTATATTGGCCCATGTCCCGACATAGCTGGCATGCCTCTATTCCAAGCTTGATACTGATAGTGAGGGTGAATGGAAATAGATTTACCACTATAGGACCTAGAATTATAAGAACTCGTAAGATCACATAAAAGTTTCTAACACCCATAGTTTCATCTCTGCCCACTTAAGCTAGCCCAAATCTCCATATGTCTTTAAAACTTCCCCAACTGATTATTATTCATCCACATCATATGATTTCATGTATTGAAAGAGAATACACCAATGCCTCATGGGAAAGAAAATTACCCCACTAAAATTGAATCCACCCATCATTCTCGATGATTTTATGCCTCCAGATATGGGAATATCCAACATAGCCCATCTTAAATTGGATGAATCCACTAATAATGGCAATGATTATTCATTTATAACTACATTTGAGCTAGTAGATCCCTACATGGTTAGTAATGAGCTGGAATACCAGGAAAATCCTCTGAGTGTCTCAAGTTGATATCATAAAAGAAGGGTCTAAGGAAATGAGAACTGATGGGATGCTTAAGATAGTTCAATAAGAAAATATTTTAATGATACTGAAAATTGACAACATGTTGTACACAGATCTCAGTAGAAAAAATACTTTTTTCAAGATCCATCAGACTCACACCCACCACTTTCTGTTCTACTCGACCATGAAGAATTGTCATGACCAATTCATGATTGGAAGCTTATAACAAATTTATGGTCACAACCAGCGGAAAATAATCTAGTACCTGTTTTGGGAAAGTTATCTAATGAGAATTAGAATATTTACAGCATCATATAGAATCTAGGGGTCCATCCATCAAATACCGTTATGAATCCTTCCAAAGACAAACCCCCAATTGGTTGAAATGTGCATCTGGAATGAAATAATTACAATTTGAATCAACTCAACAACATTCTTACATATCCATCAATTTGGGAGGACCTCTTCCAATTAGGAGGAATGTGAGAGACACTTAAAAAAGAATTGAAAAGACCCCTAGAGTTTGAAATATAGGTAGTAGCTTCAGATAAATTCTATTATGAGAAGGTTAATAATTTATAATTTTAGTCAATTATCTTATTCTTAGAAGAAGATGAGGTCTACCTCTAGTAAGGGCACACCCCCACTATACATCATAGGCTAGTTCAATAGAATGGATGTTCACCTCTGTCTAGTCGACTCATGAAGTAAGATCAATCTAACCTCAAACCAGATGCTCTGAATGTTGGGACTATGTAACATCCCGTCCTGAGTGCCACACACCAGTGCCACGAGCCAGTCCACCACATGACCTCAGGAACACCACCCCGTATGCGAGTGGCTGCAGACTAGAAAATAGGGTATGGTAAGTCAGTCTTGGGGAGACTATACCCTCTTTTATCAAAGTAAAATACCAGTGGAAGTAAACAAGAAATAGCGAAAGCATATATAATCAAAATAGTACAAATGTAAGAAGAATAACCAAGTGAGGAAATACAATACTCAACTGATAGGTAAACATGAAATGTCTATATATATGTGTCAAGTGTAAAAAAAGATGTAGGAGGCTAGAGACTCCCAAGTGGGTCTCGAACCATGTCCGGCTCCCTCAACCAAGATCCATCCCCAAACAACAATATAAACCAGGGCTCTTTCCCTTGTCATGTCCTGCAACAATAAAGTCTATTCGGGTACCGTTAAGGCAGCCCATATAGGGTGTGAGTACAAATCAGTAGGCCACCACCAACAGTGTCTAAAACAAATCCAACAAAAAGCAGTGTATGCAGTTGTATAAAAAATAAAGTACAAGTAAAAAAGTAAACAGTTTACATTGATTCAATTATCCCTTAGTTAACTGCATAAAACTCCAAGTTCCCAAGGACACCCATATCTCAATACCCACTTTGGCTCATGCCAGAGTTTGAACCATTTTATATAATCAATTCAAATTTCATTTAATCCAATGTTCTTTCATTGTCTATTTCAATTCAATTAATATTAATTACAATTGGAAGTATAGTCCAATGATAATTAATGGGTGTAGAATTACATGTCTACCGCCCTCGTGAGTATTTGTAGGATCATTCAATGTCTCACAACCCATGGGTATTTGGAGCATTCGTCTGTGTCCCAAAAAATAATATTTGAATGCATGTTGGGTGTAGAAAGCTATGTCTTTCACCCCGTGAGTAGTTGGAGCATCAGTCCCTGTCTCACAACCCATTTCTCAATAAAGAACATATATCACATACATCACATCAATCATGATTAATCAACATTAATCTTTTATCTCAATTTTACAAGTCACATGTATCACAACATCACATTAATTAATTCAACAAATATTTAATCACAACATCACATTAATAAATTCAACAATTAATTAATCACATACTCCCATTTATTAATTCCACAATTAATTATCCATATCACAAAATTAATTAATTCCACAATTAATTAATCACATAGTCTGATTAATTAATTTAACAAATAATTAACCATATCACCATATTAATTAATTCAAAAATTAATAAATAACATAGTACCATTAATTAATTCAATAATTAATTAATCACATGTTCCATTAATTAATTTAACAATTAATTAATCATATTTTCCCATTAACTAATTTAAAAATTCATTAGTAATTCCATAAAATTAATTAATTTAACAATTAATTAATCAATATCCATATATCTAAATATTTCAATTAATCATACAATTAATTATCTCATTCACAATATGAAAAGATTATAATTAATCATACAATTAATTATCTCAAATCATCTATTTCAATATCTTAACTAGGAATTATTTTTTATATAAGGATTTAAAATTATATTACGGTCTTTCGATAATAAAATATATTTTTTCACATAAAGTATTTATAATATATAAAAAGTAAAAACTGAAAGGAAAACATATTTGGTAAAAGGATAGAATCTTACAATATTCCAACCTTATAACAGCTCGTCCTCGAGTTTTACTCCCATGCACCTTTATAAAAAACCAAGTTCTTATAATCTATCCACCTTTGAAGTTTCATTATCCACTCTTGTTTAGTAGTTCAATACAATAGTTTTTATCGACCTCCATTCAATCCTGAGAATATCACTTGTAAATTGATGATGTTGTACCACACACAATCAAGCTCCAATTATATAAAACTTCATAAGCACAACTTCCAAAGGGTCCCATATCTAACAAAAATACATTCATATAGCTAATCATAAAGCCATAGTTTTATCAGTGTACCTGGGATGTTGTCAAGATAGGGGAAATGATCACCACTAATTAAAAGTACACTAAGATGTCATCTGTAAATACCACCACAAATGTTTCATCATCAATGTTACCTCCCACTATGGAAACATCTTAACCAGTTCGAATGTCTCAGCTACCCTGCCCACCTACATCTCACCACACTAATTCAAAACTATACGATCGTTTACATAACCCATAACTAAGTTAAAAAAATACTCAATTATCTCTACGCAAACTATCCACATCCAGGGTCAAACAAAAAAATTGAATGATTTTGTTTCACAACAAATATCATAGTAAACAAGAGGGATTTACACAAAACCATATAAAGTATTTCCCTTATATCCTGCCATACAGTCAAAACTGAGGCACTATTTCTACCATTATCCATCCTACACCTAGGTCCTAGTTAACAAGGGTATACAAATTATGATTTCTTTTCAATTTTATCATTTAGACACCGATTTAATCACATCTTTCATCGTTTCAAAATCTCTCTCAATTTCACATTAGGAACCATTTTCATTAAAATTCCACAAGAAAAAAAAATATTATGTTCAACAACTTACCCAAAACCCATTTTCCCAGGTGTGCCTACAATGATGTATGTCAAAAAAATCCTTAGTGTCTAGAATGATGCATGAAAACTCTACCCTCATGTCGTACCAGGCTATAAGTCAATCTCAATAAATCACAAAAACAATAATCACATCACATAACAAGTGCGTCACCCAAGGTGAAATAATATTAAACTATAACAGAAAAAACAATAACCGCAATCCCACCATGGGTACTTGGATTCTCCCCTATACATGGGGTAGCTACTCCCATGAACGAGCTCATAACCAAGCCCCGTCACTTCCTAGTCTCTTGTATACCTTTCCCAAAACCAATAAGAAAAAAGAAGATGAAAAGAAAACCACCTCTAATACCCCTTTGTAACGTCCCAGCCTGGGTGCCACACACCACTTCCCTAAGACGGTCCGCCAAATGACCTTTAGTACGCCTCCCCGTACGCCAGAGGCTGCCGACTAGCAGTGAGGGTTTGGTAAGTCAGTCATGGGGATACTATACCCTCTTTTATCAAAGTAAAAAACTAATGGAAGTAAACAAGCAATAACGGAAGCATATATAATCAAAATAGTACAAATGTAACAAGAATAACCAATAGAGGAAATAAAATACTCAACTGAAAGGTAAACAGGAAATGTCTATACATATGTAACAAGTGTAAAAAAAAAGATGTAAGAGGCTAGCGACTCCCAAGCGGGTCCCGAACCATGTCCAGCTCCCTCAACCAAGATCCATACCCAAACAACAATCTAAACGAGGGCTCTTTTCCTTGTCATGTCCTACAACAAAAAAGACTATTCCGGTACCGTTCAGGCATCCCGAGTAGGGTTTGAGTACAACTCAGTTGGCCACCACCAATAATGTCTAAAACAAATCCAGTCAAAAGCAGTGTATGCAGTTGTATAAAGAATAATGTACAAGTAATAAAGTAAATAGTTTACATCTATTCAATTTTCCCCTAGTTAACAGCTTAAACCTCTGGGTTCCCAAGGACACCCATATCTTAATACCCACTTTAGCATGTGCTGGAGTCTGAACCATTTTATATAATCAATTAACATTTCATTAAAAACAATGTTCTTTCATTTTCTATTTCAATTCAATTAATAATACCTCCAATAAGAACTATAGTCCAATGAAAATTAATGGGTGTAGATCACCATGTCTACCACCCTCATGAGTATTTGGAGCATCGACCCACGTCTCACAACACATTGGTATTTGGAGCATTAGTCCATGTAACATAAAATAATATTTTCATGCATGTTGGGTGTAGAAATCCATGTCTATCACCCCATGATTATCTGGATTATCAGTCCCTATCTCACAACATGTTTCTCAATAAATAACATATATCACATATATCACATTAATCAAGATTAATCTTTTATCAAAATTTTACAAGTCACATGTGTCACAACATCACATTAATTAATTCAACAAATAATTAATCACAACATCACATTAATTAATTCCATAATTAATTAACCACATAGTCCCATTAATTAATTCAAAAATTAATTTATCATATCACCAAATTAATTAGTTTAATAATTAATTAATCACATAGTCCGATTAATTAATTTAACAATTAATTAACCATATCACCGAATGAATTAATTCAACAATTAATTAATCACATAGCCCCATTAATTAATTAAACGATTAATTAATCACATAATCTATTAATTAATTTAACAATTAATTAATCACATCGTCCCATTAACTAATTTAATAATTCATTAGCAATTCAAACATAATAATTAATTTATTAACTAATTAATCAATATCCACAACTTGAAATATCATAATTAATTCTACAATTAATTATCTCATTTAATATATTAATAGATTATAAATAATTATACAATTAATTATCTCGAATCATCTATTTCAATATCAAATAATTAATTCAACAATTAATTACTCAACTTATAAATGTCTTTGCCTACAAATTAATTCAACCATTAATTAGTCAATCATATTTGTAACACCCCAAGATTTCATAGTGTGTTATTTCTTCAAAATAATTCAATAACTTGCACTACACGCAACACCAAGTTCAAGCGCACCATGACTTACCAAAAAAGCAGTTCAAAAGAAGTTATGAATATTATTAACTAAATTTTGATCTTTTTATAATCCTTATAATTTTAGAATCCATATTATAAGAACAAATTCATTTTCAGTATTTCACTTTTACCAACTTTTAATAGTGTACCCTTTTTAATGCCAATATTTTAAACTTTTATATATTCAATATGACTAAATAAATTTACTTTTTAGAATGGGAACATTAAAAATTTATAATGAAACAGCCCAAGCATCCATGGTACGCTTCTCTTTGAAAAACAAAACAGTAGCGTGTGTTGTACGCAACTTCGAGTTCTAACACACACCACAATCAAATCAAACAAGCCGTTATGAATAGTAATACCTACTTTTTGAAATTTTATAAATTTTATCTCTCAAAATGGACTTAATTTTTGGATTCAGAATATTGAATTTAGCCTAGGGTGAAATTTTGGTACTTTTTGGATAACTTTTATATTTTGATGAATAGTGAAAATTACTTAATTTTAATTAAAAACAACCTTTTTAATCAAAATAATTTATATTGATAAATTATTAATTTGAGTGGTTTTAAAGTATATTTAGAATATATTTTTTCCATTTAATATAATTTTAATCATTGTATATAATTTCACAATTAAACAGGAAATAAACAACTGTCAATCTTTTGATAGTTATTATCTCTTAAAAACACGTATTTTGTTTTAACAAAGAGAATTAATTTTAAATTAATTTCTGCCACTTTTGTGTTTTGAATTTGGAAAAATGGATTCCATATTTGGAATCAGGATGTTCAAGTTGTGTAAATAGGTAACTTTTATTTTTATACATTTCGAATAATTACTTAGGTAAATATTTTTTTTACCATGGTTAAAGGGTAAATCTGGTAAATAAGGGTTAGAAAATAATATTATAATAATAACAAATTACCAAGAAACGTGTCTTAACCTTATTGGTTGATACATGTACGACCATGGGCATCTTTGGGTCGATTTTTGGACCCCATGGAGCCACTTGTAAGTGATAATGACACTTTATATTAATGAAGTTAAAATAAATACAAAAATGACATAAGCATATATCTTTTAGAAAAACATTTTTTACATAGGGTTATATATGTTGGATTTTCGATTATAAATATTAATTATAAATATAAAACAATTTCATACATAATGGTATTTTATTTATAATTTTTAGACATTAAATAAATTAATTTATTTATGACACAATGGTGATGCAGTAATTACCTAATTAATGAAAAATTAGAATAATTAATATTATAATTACCCAAATAAATTTAATTTGAGACTTTTTATAAATAAATATAATTTTATAGGTTAATAAGGAATGTTAGGATTAATTTAATTAATGTTTTTCTATGTAATGATTGTGTTATGTGTTTTACAAAAATCAATTATTGAATAGTGTCAAAATTGACAAAAAAGAGTTTTTAAAACAAATATTATATTATTAATTGATATTAAATTCCTAAAAATATAAGGTTTGGCCAAGAGACTTATATCATGATATTTGTATCATTAATGGACCAATTGGGGTTCTATTGGATGTATATAGTAAGTTTATTAACCATATAATATAAAAATAGAAAGAGACATTGTAAAAGTGAAACTAATTAACTAAGAGTTAATACTTAAAGAAAAGGATAATATAGTAACCCCATCCAATCTAAATCCAATTGGATGAGTGGTTTTCGACCTATCAACCCTTAACCTTTAAATAATCCATGTTGGATCCATTTGAAACTGAATATGAATTTATTATAAAATAATATTTCTAGCTTTTTTCAAAGGTTCCCTTCACCCCTCTTATAAAAGGGAACTCCCCCTTCTCATTAATTAACACCTTAAAAGCCTTTTGGTTCGGAAAAAACCTGCCCAAATACTCTCTAAACTTCTATCACTACAACCTAGAGGTTTATTTTGATCATAAAGACATCCTAAGGATCCCTTTTTATCAAATCAAAAGGAAGAACCCTAAGAAGAGGTAATGTTTTCACTACCCTTTTTCAAATTCATTTCTTCTTCAACTTATTCTTTCTTTTTTATTCCCATTATAAAATAATAAATCCAATATATCCTATATACTGTGATATTATTATAAATATGGTACAACTATATTCAGTATTCTATCCATCATTTGAATGACATGTCACCATACGTGCATACATACGGCTTACCGTCTCCACGTCGTGGTGTAATTGTTATTAAATAAATTATTATTTGGATGGGTAAAATAATGATGTATAATTCATGTAAATATTAAATATAACATGATAATTATTCTGTATATATGATATAAAATCCAATTATATATTATTTTAATATCAAAAGAATGACATTGTCGCTCGTGCGTACGTATGGACTACCGTCTCCACGAATGCGATGAGATTCATTCCCCATCGTATCCAGTCAAGTATAATTATCTTTTGATGATTAATAATAGTATCTAAGGACTTGATATCATTCTGGATATGATTAAGGTACAACCTATCCCTTACAAATATAGCTTACGTAACAAAACATATAAAAGAAAATGAGTATGTTAACACCCGAAACAACGATAATACTAAGATATTATTAACAAATCAATGTTAAAAGATCATATATGATATCATATTAATGTATATGATTCTTTTATAATTTAATAACAATTAATTAACCATTATACAAGAGGTTAACCTACCCTCAACCAAGAAAAATGACAAGGTAAGGGTTTATTTCACAACATCTTCATTATCCGAGGTTGTTTATACGTAATAATCTACTGGGATCTCTTTATCATCCACATCCATGTTTCTTAAAAAAAATTTCAAAACATTATTACTTTTTTACAGAATATGGGTTAAAGTCATTTATACCCTTTTTTGACTTTTTATAAGAAGTTTATAAAGGAATCTTTCTGTCGTTTTCTAAACAATTTCCTTTTTAACCTTTTCGACAGAATTAATGTAAGAATGTCTTTTTAACTTATACGACGGGTGGGGCTATTTTCCACCATTATAAAATCGTTGAAGATTCCCCTACAATCTTATATGAATATTTTCAATGTAAATGTTTTATTTAATAACTACGTGACTTTTAAATGATTTCAAATTGAATATTTTAAGAATTTTTGAAAGCCACTCTTTATCAAGATCAAAATTTTAAATGTTTTAAAGATTTATCTTTATAAATATTTTTAATTAATGTCCATGTTTTCAAAATGATTTTAAGGATTTATTTATATGGACATGAATGTTTTGAAATGATACTTCTTTTCAGAAGTTTCAAAGTGGTATGAGACACTTTGATTTCAAAATCTCTTTTAAATTACTTCTTTTATAAATGTGTGACATTTCAATGATTTTGAGAAAAGAGATATTTCTCTCATATAATTTTGATTTCATCTATGTCAACATCCTTTGATGGGTTTTAAGCTTATTTGAAGTTGATTTATTATGATACAAAACTTTTGTATTGTATTTAAGGTTTTGTGATATGTTTTACTGTGGATGTGTTATTTGTATACCATTCATGGTTTATGGAGAAAGTATTGACATTTTGTATTCTAGTTTTAATAAGAATGTTTATGTTATGTTTAAACCTTTTCATATGGGAATGCATTGGACTTAGTAAGTGATAGGTGGAGCCCACTACAGCTCCTCGATGCATCGGTAGGTCTCATGAGACAAATTAGTGTCTTGGCACAAGGTCTTGAAAAAATCTTATTTGTAATCTTGGCACGAGGCCTTGGTTATGTGGTTATGATAGTCTGTCATTATGCATTCCATCATTATGAAAGTGGTTATTGATATTTCATGTGATTATTCGATTAGTAGAATATCCATGTGAATAATTAAATGGAATTATTTCATTTTATTTTTGCCATATTATGTTGAAGTTCAAGTTTAAAAGGATTTTGTTTTAGTTATACATTTCCTTAAATGTTTATTCTTATTTATGAAAGTTTTTTCTATATTGTTATCCTTACTGGGAATTTGAGATCACTCCTTTTCTATGTTTTATTTTTTCCAGAATGTGAAGAAGTAAATTATGAAATGACCTACAGGGATTGTATGAGGGGATAAGAGTGTGGACTATGTAGACTATATTGTTGTAGTTTTCATTTTATGGTATAATGTAAACTTTATGAATGTATCTAGTTATTGCAAGGCTACTAAACTAATTGGTCTTTCGAGACTTGATCATTCTTGTGATCTTGCCAATGTTACATAATAATGCACCGACTCTGGGTAACTGGGGTCGGGGCATTACTGTTGGTATCAGATGAAGTTTAGTACAGACCTTGGAAGCTAGATTTAGATAAACTCTGATTAGGGCACATAGATCTAAGATGGACTTTGAGGATTAGTATCGAAGAACTTCCAAGAATTTTAGTATTGTAGAGATTGTGTGAGTTTTCCGAGCAATACATCCCTGTCTGGATATGAGCAGGTAGAGGTGGCTATGGCACAGATGTACCTATGGGTAAAACCCGAAAACACTGCTTTGAGCTAGACTCGAATGAGAACTGGTGCACGACAACGGACCTTGATGCACTCTTGGTTACGACACTCCTGAAGGATATGCTTAGGATAACTATCATTTTCTTTACAAATCATTATGACGTGTTTATGAGTATATATTTTCTCAAAGAAAGCATTTTTATGATTATAGATTATACCCATAAATAGTTCAATTTATGTTAAGTGATTTATAAGTATGAAATTATGTATTTTGATTCATAAACTGATCTAGTGTATGCCATTGTTTAGAAATGGCACCTAGTAGAAGGAATTTGAACTCCAGCAAAGCACATGATCCAAAGAGAAAGAAGGATCATATCTTTCATAGTCTTAAGCCAGAATTTATAAGAGAAATAGTCTCCCATGTATTATAATCATATGAAGAAATAATATCATGTGTTGATAAGATAAGTAAAGAGTTTATTGAGTCCTATGGCTTTGAAGGGAAGCAAGAGAAGAAAGGGATGGAAAAGAGAAAGATGGATAAGGGGAAGAGGGAAAAGAAGAATTTTACCATATGTGATAAATGTGGGAAGAAACACCCTAGAACTTGCCTAAGAGGAATGAGAGTTTGTTATATGTGTGGAGGAAAAGGGCACAAAGTACGTGACTGCAAGGGTATGAAAATGGTTTCAAATGTATAATGCTTCATTTGCAAAGAGTTTGGACACTACGCGAACCTATGTCCCAGTCATCAGACTATGCTGCAAATGATGCTATTGGATAATAATCAAGTTACGATACTACCACAGATGAAGAGGAATGATTAGATTTCTTATGTCATTTTAGTTTTGTATCAACAATGTATTTGTTATAATAATTAAGGAGTATATAAGGATTGTACTACAGTACTATTTCATTAAGGACTTGAGATTGTGTGGAACAAAGAAAAGTGACTCAAAAGCAGGTTAATTTTTTTGGAAAATATATGGTTGCGAGAAAGATAAACCATAATATGTTTCCAATACCAAGGTAGTGATTTTAGAATAATACATGATTGATTTGGATAAATTATATTGGATATTCTTGACTACCTTGAAACTGATTAATGATTTGTATATTCCATAATTGTTGGGGTTTACATCATTTTTGGATTGCAGGAGTATATCCATTATTCTTTAAGGAATAATGGATCATGAATGTAATCAAGAAGGTTTTATGGTAATTCAAGATTTTGCAGTGTTTTAAAAGAAGACATTATGAAAGTGTTCACATGTTATTACGCGGAAAAAAGGATCTTCATTGTGTTTACCCTTTGGAATGAAGTATTTTGGATCATTCTAGTTTGGATTATGTTGGATTGCTATAAAAGGACAACCCGGAGGTCGGGTGGAAACCTGTCGCGTCCGGCAAGGCCGCAAGACTTGAACCCACAACCGAAGGGCGACAAGGGTGTATCACCTACCACTGACCCACATGATGTCCTGGATTTAATAATGTCATTTTTTAATGGTTCTGCTTGATAAATTATAAATTCATTTTTTAACCTTATACGAATAGGATAAATAGAATATTATTTTTAATTTCTATTATCTTTTAGAGTGAAAGATGAGTTTGTGGTAGAACATAGTTAAAAGATGAGACTCTTCTTGTAAAGTATATATTTATCTTCTTCCCTTATTCAATGAAGAAATTAATTCTTATACTTTAGTGAAGGGATCTTAAAACCAAAAAATGTGTTATCCTAATACTATTTGTTTTTCTGAACCGATGGTATTTTAAATCATCATAGATTGAGAAATTTAAGGCCCTCAATTTTGAACATGTTTGTGATTGATGACCTCAATTACTACCTATAAGTATTTAAGTTTTTATCCAATTATATGTTTCTAATTTCCAACAATTTTCTCCTAATCGAGATCATAATTTTGTGGTGACCCTTTCATTTCCCTTTTCCTCATATTAAGACTAAATTTTAGTAACCCAATTTTGATATGGGTTTTCCCACAAAGATATTGTCTATTTTCAACCTTTTATTTTCGTAGAACAATTTCAAATTACGAGGATGCAATTTATTGAAGTAGGGGAGAATGTAACACCCCAAGATTTCATAGTGTGTTATTTCTTCAAAATAATTCAATAACTTGCACTACACACAACATCGAGTTCAATCACACCCTAAGTTTCCAAACAAGCTGTTCAAAAGAAGTTATGAATAGTATTAACTAAATTTTGAACTTTGTATAATCCTTATAATTTTAGAATCCATATTATAAGAACAAATTCATTTTTAGTATTGCACTTTTACCAACTTTTAATAGTGAACCCTTTTTAAATCCAATATTTTAAACTTTTATATATTCAATTTGACTAAATAAATTTAATTTTTAGAATGGGGACCTAAAAAATTTATAATGAAATACCCAAAGCTTCTATGGTACGCTTCTCTTTGAATAAAACAATAGTGTGTGTTGTACGCAACTTCGAGTTCTAACACACACCATAACAAAATCAAAAAACCGTTATGAATAGTAATAAATAATTTTTGAAAATTTATAAATTTTATCTCTCAAAATGGACATCATTTTTGGATTTGGAATATCGAATTTAGCCTAGGGTGAAATTTTGGTACTTTTCGGATAACTTTTATATTTTGATGAATAGTGAAAATTACTAAATTTTAATTAAAAACAACTTTTCTAATCAAAATAATTTTATTGATAAATTATGAATTTGAGTGGATTTAAATTATATTTATAATATTTTTTTACCATTTAATACAATTTTAGTCATTTTATATAATTTAAAAATTAAACCGGATATAAAAAAGTGTCAATCTTTTGATAGTTATTATCTCTTAAAACACGCTTTCTGTTTTAACAACGGGAATTAATTTTAAATTAATTTCTACCACTTCTGTGTTTTCAATTTGGAAAAATGGATTTAATATTTGGAATCAGGATGTTCAAATTGTGTAAATATGTAACTTTTATTTTTATACATTTTGAGTAATTACTTCGGTAAATATTTTATTTACCATGGTGGAAGGGTAAATCCAGAAAATAAGGGTTAAAAAAATATTATAATAATAACAAATTACCCTAAAACGTGTCCAAAACTTTTTGTTGATACATGGCCAAACATGAACATTTTTGAGTTTATTTTTTGACCCCATGGACCCACTTTTAAGTGATATTGACACTTTATATTAATTAAGTTAAAATAAATACAAAAATAACAAAAGCATATATCTTTTAGAAAAACATTTTTTACATAGGGTTATATATGTTTTATTTAAGATTATAAATATTCATTAGAAATATAAAAATATTTCCTACATAATTGTATTTTATTTATAATTTTTAGACATTAAATAAATTAATTTATTTATGACACAATGGTGATGTAGTAATTACCTAATTAATAAACAATTAGAATAATGGATATTATAAATACCCAAATAATTTTAATTTGAGACTTTTTATAAATACAAATAATTTTCTAGGTTAATATGGCATGTTAAGAATTATTTAATTAACTTGTTTTGAAGTAATCATTGTGTTATGAGTTTTAAAAAAATCAATTATTGAATAGTGTCAAAATTGAAATAAAAAAGTTTTTAAAACAAATATTATATTATTAATTGATATTAAATTTTTAAAAAATCTAATTTTTGGCCAAAGGACTTATATCATGATAGGTGTATCATTAATGGACCACTTGGGGGTTTCTTGGATGTATATAGTATGATTATTATACATATAATATAAAAATACAAAGAGACATTTTAAAAGTGAAACTAATTAACTAAGAGTTAATACTTAAAGATAAGGTTAATATAGTAACCCAAACCTGTATAAATCCTATTGGTTGAGTGGTTTTAGACCTATCCCCACCATAACCTTTAAATAATACACTTTGGAGCAATTATAAACCTAATATGAATTTAGTATGAAATAATATTTCTAGCTTTTCCAAAGGTGCCCTTCACCCCTCTTATAAAAGGGCACCCACCATTCTCATTAATTCACACATTCAAAGCCTTTTGGATCGGACAAAACCTACCCAAATACTCTCTCAAGTTCCCTAAATACAACCTAGAGGCCTTAGTTTGATCAGAAAGGCAACCTAAGGATCCCTTTTGATCAAATCAAAAGGAAGAACCCGAAGAAGAGGTAATGTTTTCACCACGCTTTTTCAAATTCATTTCTTCATAATCTTCTTATTTATTTGTTATTACCATTCTAAAATAATAAATCCAGTATCTCTTATATACTGTGATATTATTATAAATATGTTACAACCATATTCAGTATTCTATCCATCCTTTGAATGACATGTCACCATACGTGAATACGTACGGCTTACCGTCTCCACGTCGTGGTGTAAGTGTTATTCAATAAATTATTATTTGGATGGGTATAATAATGATTTAAAATTCCTGTAAATATTAAATATAACATGATAATTATTCTGTATATATGATATACCATCCAATTATATATTATTTTAATATTAAAAGAATGATATTGTCGCTCGTGCGTACGTACGGACTACCGTCTCCACGAACGCGATGAGATTCATCCCCCATCATATCCATTCAAGTATAATTCTCATTTGATGATTAATAATAGTATCTAAGAACTTGATATAATTTTGGATATGAATATTATACAACCTATCCATGACAAACACAACTTATGTAACAAAACATATAAAATAAAACAAGTAAGTTAACACTCGAAACAATGATAATACTAAGATAGTATTAACAAATCAATGTTAAATGATCATATATGATATCATATTAATGTATATGATTCCTGTATAATTTAATAACAATTATTTCACCATTATACAGGTGTTTAAACTACCCTAAACCAAGGAAAAGTACAACGTAAGGGTTTATTTCGCATCTCTTCATTATCCGAAGTTGTTTATACGTAATAATCTACTGGGATCTCTTTATCTTCCACATCCATGTTTCTTAAAAATTCTCTTCCAAACATTATTAATATTTTACAGAATATGGGTTAATGTAATTTATACCCTTGTTTGACTTTTTATAAGAAGTTTATAAAGGAATCTTTCTATCGTTTTCCAAACAAGGTCCTTTTTAACCTTTTCGACAGAATTAAGGTCAGAATGTCTTTTTAACTTATACGGAGGGTGCGGCTATTTTCCGCCATTATAAAATCGTTGAAGCCTCTCTTACAAGCTTATAAGAATATTTTTGAATTAAATGTTTTATTTTATAATTATTTGACTTTTAAATTATTTCAAAATGAATATTTTAAGAATTTTTGAAAGGTACTCTTTATCAAGATCATAATTTTAAATGTTTTAAAGTTTTATCTTTCTAAATATTTTTAATTAATGTCCTTGTTTTCAAAATGATTTTAATGATTTATTTATATTGGCATGAATGTTTTGAAATGATACTTATTTTCAAAAGTTTCAAAGTGGTATGAGACACTTTGATTCCAAAATCTCTTTTAAATTACTTCCTTTTTAAATTTGTGACTTTTCAATGATTTCGAGACAAGAGATATTTCTCTCAAATAATTTTGATTTCATCTATGTCAACATCATTTGATGGATTTTAAGCTTATTTGAAGTTGATTTATTATGATACAAAACTTTCGTATTGTATTGAAGGTTTTGTGATATGTTTTACTGTGGATGTGTTATTTTTATACCATTCAAGGTTTATGGAGAAGGTATTGACATTTCGTTTGCTATTTTTAATATGAATGTTTATGTTATGTTTAAACCTTTTCATATGGGAATGCATTGTACTTAGTAAGTGACAGATGGATCCATCTATAGCTCCTCGATGCATCGGTAGGTCTCATGAGACAAACTAGTGTCTTGGAACAAGGCCTTGAAAAAATCTTATTTGTAGTCTTGGCACGAGGCCTTGGCTATGTGGTTATGAAAGTCTGGCATTATGCATTCCATCATTATGAAAGTGGTTATTGATATTGCATGTGATTATTCTATTAGTATAATATCAATGTGAATAATTAAATGGAATTATTTCATTTTATTTTTTCCATACTATGTTAAAGTTCAAGTTTAAAAGGCTTTTGTTTTAGTTATACAGTGCCTTAAATGTTTATTCTTATTTATGAAAGTTTCCGCTATATTGTTATCCTTAATGGGAATTTGAGCTCACCCCATTTCTATGTTTTATTTTTCCCAGGATGTGAAGAAGTAAATTATGAAATGACCTGCAGGGATAGTATGAGGGTATAAGAGTGTGGACTATGGAGACTATATTGTTGTAGTTTTAAATTTATGATGTAATGTAAACATTATGAATGTATCTAGTTATTCCAAGGCTACTAAAATGATCGGTCTTTCAAGACTTGATCATTCTTGTGATCATGCCAATGTTACATAATAATGCACCGAATCTGGGTAACTGGGGTCAGGGCATTACAATATCAATTCAACATCTCAACCATCTACATTAATTAACTTATCAATTAATTAATCTAATTCATTCAATTGCATCTCATAGAAATACTCATTAATTAATTCAATAATTAATTAATATAACAAATTCAATAATTTGTACACAATAATCTTCATTAGTTAATTCTTCAATTAATAAATCTGACTCATCCAACTCTAATAATGAAACAATCTCCCTTAATTAATTTTCCAATTAATTAACCTAACTCATTAAATTATATCAACCCAAAAATTCTAATTAATTAATTCTCTAGTTAATTAATGTAACTCAAAAATCATAACATAACATCCATTAATTAATTTACCAATTAATTAATTCAAATTATTTCCATAAAAAAATTACTCAACTAATTAATGTAACTGAAGCCTTCAATTAATTCACAAATTAATTTTCCATGTCATTTAATTAATAATTAATTAATTAATTCACATTCAACCCCCTATTAAATTAATCCACCAGTTATTTGTTTCCATCATTTCTATTATTTAGTTCAACAATTAAATAATTACGTTAAATTAATTAAAAAATTCTTCAATTAATTATTTCAACCAAACAAATTAATTAATCATATCATGACAGTTAATTAATTCCAAAATTAATTAAACAATTATACCATCACAAAATCCTCATAATTAATCTATCGATTAATTATTTAATCCAACCAAATTAATTAATCACATCATGATTGTTAATTAATTTCCAAATTAATTCACCAAATGAATTATCACAAAATCCTCATAATTAATCTATAAATTAATTATTTAATCCAACCTAATTAATTAATCACATCATGACTGTTAATTAATTCCAAAATTAATTATCCAAACCAACCATTACAAAATCCTTATAATTAATCAATCAATTAATTATTTAAACCAAAAATTATATTCCAAATTTTACAATTCCACCAAATTAATTAATTTACCCAATTAATTAATTGATTAAAAAAAATCAATTGATACAAATATCATAATATTTCTACAATTGCATATGCATAAAGGAATCAAGACTATGAGATTGAAAATTAAACTACTTACCTGAAATTTGATGAATATGTGATATGAATCCAACATCGCGGACGAAGCATTATTTTGATGACTATCGAATAAGAAATTACATAAATAAGCATATTTGGTTTAATAAAAATATGCTCAAAATACTTCATTTTCTATGAATGAAAAATCAATACCGACCATCCTCTTATCTATATGAATCCAATGAAACTGATGTCACATCAATCTGATCAATATCAAAAAAGATATTGATTATTGAAGTATGGTTCGAGTAGAAATGAAGAACTAACAACCAACCTAAAAAACACATGTCTACTAATAAATATCTTATGATAATATCATATAAAATTATCAAGCGATAATTCTATATTATTAATTTACAATTATATTTGATATTATTTCATAATTATTATTTTAAAATAAGACTAAGATAATTTATAAAATATAATTTCATCAATTTATTCTTCGGTGATTTCATTTAAATTCCAAGAAATTATCCTTAAAAAAACCAGAATTATCAATTTATAAAACTAATCTCAATTTTTTTCCATTTTAAAATCCACACTTTTTTTCAAAAAAAAAATTAATGAAAATGATAGAATAAATACAGTAAAATAATTAATTAAAAAAGATAGAGAACCTGCTGGAGGTACACAAGAAAGTCACACATTGGTTTTGGTGCACCAGATCTCTGCCGAGGAAGAAGGGGATGTAATTCGTACACATAGAACAACCAAGAACATTCGAACTAGACCTGATCTATCCTGAAACACAACAAGTAGTCTGTTTTATGAATAGATCCTAAACCGTTTATCTTCAATAAAAACCTTAAATTAAAACTCATCATTTGATGTCTGTTTTTCCTGGACTTTGATGGTGGAGTGATTTATTTCACCCATAAATGATGTTTCGAGTTTCATTTTGGTGAAAACGGTCTATAAATTAATGTTCATGAATCTTCAGTGGTCAAAAGAAGTAAGAAACCCGTTGGAGAAGATGATTGTAGAGTACACCCATTTTATTAATTATTTCATTAAATAATACTATTTTAATTTGTGACCTTATTAATAAATTTGTTGCATATTATAATTACAACCTTCTTAGGGTAAACTCCCTATTCCGGACCAATTGGTGGTCCCTGATTTCTCGTACGATGCACAGTTTATGTGATATTAATGATTTGTTTTTTAAAAAATGGATTAAATAAATAATTAAAATTTAAGGGTTATTTCTTGAGAGAGGGACATGCAAATGCTCGATGCGAACAAATGTTATACCATGTCTAGGGTAAACCCCTCATTCCTGACCCATTGGTGGTCTTATATTTCTTATAGGATACATCGTTTGAGAGATAGTTAATTATTTTTATGAAAATAAAATATATAATATTATTTAATATCTTTAACTTATGAGGGAGACATAAAAATGTCAGACGCCAACATATTTCTTACTCTGCTTAGGGTAAAAACTATGTTTCAAATTTAACAGTGGTCTCAAATTTTTCATATGATGAACAATTTTAGATTTATTTAATTATTTTGAATTAATTTTCCTCACTTACTATATTATAATTAATATTTTTATTTTGTCTTCATTGAGGATTTAAATGTCTCGGAATCTCACACTATCCAATGCCTGACTCCAAAATCATTCAAAAAAATATTTCAATATCTTAATTGGGCATTATTTTCCATATAAGTCATTAAAATTTTATTAAGGTCCTTCAATAATAAAATATATTTTCTCAACATAAATTATTTATAATCTATAAAAAGTAATAACTCAACTGAATACATATTTGGTAAAAGGACGGAATCTTACAGACTAACAGAAGAAGATTTGATCCCCTCTGATATAAAGGTTAGGGTTATAAAAGGATCCAGTCAAGACAGTGTGAATGAATTAGTTTAATGGCCAAGGATGGTGGATTGGTAGAAAGAACTGAATTAATGGTTTCCTCACATGACACCGCCTACAATTCTTTTATGGGGTGGACTTATATCTATCTTCTTATTGTAAATCTCTTCTCATATCACCAATGCCTCAAGTACTCCCTCATTGGCCAAATAGGCCTGATCCAGGGTGATGTATCTCCCTTCAAATCCTATGAATCCCACCATATATGTACTGACTATTAAAAGAGAAATTTAAGAAGGGTATGACCAATTTGTTCTATCACACCATAGTTTCAGCCATCCCATGTAAATATTTGGTTGATGCATTCATCTTCCCAATTCACTAGTAGAGGTCTATGATTCCAGATTTTAGAAATTTCTTCCTCATTATTAATTGGAATGGGTGACATGTCCCTTATTTCAAATAACATTGGAGGATTTCCTCATACTCCAACATAGGTCAGTCTTGAGTGATAAAAAAACCCCTACCAAGTAATGTACTGGAATCTTCACCTCATAGCTAAAATTGTACGTCACATGTGTCTTTTTTAAAGATTAGTTGAATTGAAATAAGCTAACCTGCCACCATTGATTTTACATCAACAATGTATTCCATAGTTGGAGTCTTCATGGAATTGGAATGAAAACCATTTTCATCCTGGTTTCATTAGAGGAAGATTCCCCCAGTAAAGACTCTATATCTACCCAAGGGATAACTAGTGTTCCCTAGAATTAGTCGACCAAGTTCAATCATCTACTCATACCATCTCTACCACCTATGATGATGAAAAGTGTTTGTAAGATACTCATCCCACATATGAAGATGGTGTTTGTACCACCATATATGAGTTGGTTTAGGTGAACCTTGCTACCAAGGAAGACCCAAGTTCAATGTTGATGAGTGTATCCATGACTCTAGGGGAACAACAACTGAATGTGGATTTCCAGAAGTAATATCGTGATATGTTCACTTGAAGTTTTCATGAGACCCGAAGAATAGAACCCTAGGTCACCATCCATCATCATGATCTCCCATTTAATTATGACATGTTCAAGAATCCTTATAGGAAAATGAAAAATTCTCATAGTGTCATGGTTGAGGATGAAGTTGATAAGCTCATTAGAACCATATTCCTCAAGGAGGTTTACTACCCCATGTGGCTAGCCAAAATCATTCTAGTCAAGAAATTGAATGGCTAGATAAGAGTCAATATCAAATTTTGGGACCTCATCCATCTTTGATTGAAGGATTATTTTCCTCTTCTATTGAATGATCTAGTGAATGATTCTACATTTGTGTTCTTTGGTCTCCATTTCTTGGATGGATATTCAAGGAATAATAAGATCTGGATGGCCCCGAAAGACAAGGAGTCCATCACCTTCAAAGCAGCACAAGGAACCTTCTATCTTCTTGTAATACCATTTGGTATGAAAAAATTTAGGAGATACATATCAGTGATCAATGCACAACATATTCCAAATGATCCTTGGGAATCTAGAGTAATTCTATATGGATGACTTGGTGGTCAAATACTTCTAGTTTCAAGTCCATCTCAAAAGATATTGAGAAATTGTTCAGCTTCTTCTACTATCTACATCTGTAGATTAACAAATTTAAGTGTGCATTATGGATACATTTGGAATTTTTTTCAACTTCATCTTAAGATACAAAGGCATCAAGATTGAACCAAATAAGATCAATCCCTTAAACCATATTTTTAATTTGAGCAATGTTCGAGAGCTCCAAGGTCTTCAAGGACACATAACCCACATATACCGATTTATCACGAGTCAATACAAAAAGTGTAAGACATTTTAACGGCTCAGGAATAATAGAACTATCTACCATTGGGATGAATAGTTCAATGCCACATTTTATGAAAATCAAGAAGTACCATCCACAACATTTGGTAATGATTCCACCCATCTTAGGGAAGCCTTTGGTACTAAAAGTGATCGCCAAAGAATGATACCTTAGTTCCATACTCACTCATAAGAATAATGATGGGATATAGAAAAGTTTATACTATGTCAATCACATGCTCCTCGAAATAGAGTCAAGATATTATCCAATAGAGAAGAGATTCCATGCACTAGTTTTCGGAGTGTAGATGTTGTGATTATATTTTTTGGATGAAGAGATGCATATAGTGTCTCGTATGGATCTGATAAGGTATATATTCAATCAACCGATGTTGAAAGGATGACTAGCCTATTTGATAGTGATCCTTTGATATTTCGACACTAGGTTCATCCCATAGAAGGATGTCAGGTGTGAAGGGAAGAAATTTTTTTGGCCACCCATCCAACCCTTGAAGAATTTCCACTATAATCTGATTTCCTGGATAAAGCTATCCTCTTAGTGGATTCGATCATTCCATGTTGGTAGATTAATTTGGATGGTTCCTCCCAAATCCCAAATGATAGAAAGATCAATGACTAGATACTCAATAGAGTAGATTTGGGTATCTTCTTCATCATTCATGCACATGACATTGTTCCATACTCATTCCTATGTTTCCCTCATTATTGACACTCCCTCTTGAAAGTGGTGGGATACTCCAAGTAATTAATCAACAAATCATTGGTGAGTATATTTTTTCAAAAACCAAAGAGAGTGCCCCTACAATAGAACACTTTCTAGTTGATATCCTAGTTACTTTCTCATCTAGAGGTGAATCATTTTCACCAGTCATAGAATGGTTGAGTCGATTCCTTGAACATCATAGCCATATATCTCTGAGAGATTTACTAAAACGATCTATTTAACCATGTTTCACACTCAATGTTCATCACTATCATCAACCCATATGTTGACGACAACCTATATGTAAACCACCTGACTGTCGATTCTTCTACATAGATACCTAAAGATCTCACAAAATTGAAGAAAAATACAATTAGATAGTTCATTTTTTATTATCCCCATCAATATGTTCTCCTAACAAACAGATCCTAATGTGATAGAATCTATCGACACACAATCTAGTTTAACCTCTAGAGTATCCCCCACCTTGAGAAGACTCTCTACCAACATGGGTTTGATGGAATTCTACTCTTCTATATTCAAGAAGATGAGATCATTTTGGTTATACAAAAAATCTATGATGGGTCCTAAGGTTTTCATTAGACAGAGTTGAAAAACTCTCAACATATTCATAGGCTGGGATAATTTTGTCCAACCATGGTCCATGACTGAATTGAGTTTTTCATGAGGTTTCATGCATCTCTGTTTCATTCCAATTTTGTGCATTGAATTCTAGTTCCCCTCTATACTACCATGTATTCTTAGCTGAATTTAGTCTGGGGACTCAATTTCATATGTCCATATCTACCAACAATACCTAACTAATGTAGGTTCATCCTTAATGAGAGATATTTCATTTCCAAGTTGAAAAAAGTAATTACTCTCAAGATATAAATGTCCTGATAATGTGTTTAATTTGTGATCTCCAATATCATCCATCAATTTGGAGTCTGGAATGATATTGTCATAGAAAATGAAAAAAACTTCAGTGAAACTATGATGAAGTAGTTACATGCTAAGTATAACATTTTTTACCTCCATAATTTCTACTACCATGTGTAATAAAATGGTAAAGTTAAGGTATTAAAAAAACCCTCTCCATCATTTTACAAAAGATGTTGGTCCATAACAAGAAAAGTTGTGTGGATAATATCTTTAGTGCTCTATTGGAATATAATATGATGACTCAAATTTCTACCCATTTAACTCCATATTCTCTAATATATGAATTATAGGTAGTCTAGGCCATAATTATTCTGTTTCTATCACTCTGAATAGATATCTATGATTATAAGATGCTAAAAAGAATGGTAGAAGTTCGTCCGGATGAGATGGAATTTCTCAAAGATAATATGTTATAGTCCGTACATAATATAGAGAGGCATCCAAATAAGATAGTGAGGGTAGTAAATAAGAATTTTAAAATCCTCTTTTTTCCTTCAGGGTGACAAGGTAATGGCTCTCAGAAAACTAATGACACTGGGTATAATGCCACTGAAGTTCGAGCCCAAGTGGGAAGAACCTTACATAATTCATAAGGTCTATCCCAATTGAACATACACTTTGGTCATTATGGATCAAGTGTGAATCAGTCATTCAACCAATTCCATGCTACTCAATTGATACTTTACATGAGGATCCCCCATCATCCCAACATCATGACGTTAAACTGTGTTTCTACAGTGTAACTTGTACAACATTAAAGTATATTCCAGTTTTATTCTGATTTTTCTCATATGGTGGGAGGCCTCCTATGCCCTCATTCACATTGAGTTTTCTATAACACCGCACTACACACATAATTTTAAAGACTCTTATCATATGAACAAAAATATATGTCCTTAAACTAAGAGCCCATTGTCTGGGTGACATGAACTTAAACGATTTACATGTCCGGGCATTATGAAATGAAACTGTTGGAAGTCCTAAATGTAAATGGGAGTTTACTGTGTTGAATGGGACTCCATGGTCCCCATTCAAGGAAGCTAATAGTTTCCATGCCATGCACACCCCTTGGACCACTTCCCCCCTTAATCTATGAAACATGATGTTAAACAATGCATCTAATGTCATAATTTCATGATGAAAAGCTACAGAGCACCAGTATCATAGTTGCATGAAAATAAACTACATAAGACCCAGTGTCTAGAACATACAATGATAAAATGAATATCATCGTAATTTTCTCACCTATGTAGAAATTTCCCCCGAAATCAGTCATCTATAATGCCATATTTTGACAACATTATATGTCTTGATTATTATCCACATAGGATATATAGAAATTTTACGATTCTAAATCATGGTCTATCCATCCAAAAAATAGAGAAAGAATAAAAAAAGTGTGTGCCCACCCCCATATGTGTACGAATCATTCCTATGTAGGGATACTTTCTCCTAGAGCTACGCATGGATTGATTCCCATCTTTATGGGATACATAGAAACACCCATACTTTTTTTCTTTATATCCAGCCGAAATTTTGTCTAATATTCAGCCCCTGGACCTCATCACAGTACAAGGTTCACAAATTTAAACTATATGAATATATCTTCAAGAATTGAAATATGATGTGTAAGACTCTTTTGGACCATTCATTTTGGGATTGTTATGCCACCAAATTATGTATACTTTTTTTGGAGTGATCACATTATTGTTAATATTCTATGACCATAAACTAAGAGTTTATGGTTAGAACACTTCAACCTTAAACTAAGAGATAATATCCTCAACACACAATGTTAAAATGTGATTTCACCATGAAAAAATTTATGATGCCCCATGATAACCGTGGGATGACCTAGTTTCCCTTCCAGAGTAGATTTCCCCCACCAATGTTGGTCTCTTACTATTTTATATTCTACACATAAATGTCACTTTATTCCCATCCTTATGTAATATATAGACATGCACAGACATTTTATCTATGGTTCTAACCAAAATTCTTTCAACAATTTCACCACTAGGACTCAGTTACGGTCTAAACAACATGACCATAAAATGGATACAGTTCTATCATAAGGTTCATATGTGGAAGAAAACACTCATTAGCTATGATTATATCATGGTTTAATTCCTATGTTCCAAACCTATACCCATTGAGTTAATGTTTTCATATACTCCAAACATCATTACATTAAACTGACTTCCTCTTATTCTGAACTCTATAATATTAAATTGGGAGCCTATAGTCCATGAAATATGAATCTAAAATAGTTTTCCTATTCCATGAAATATGAATTAATGTTTTTCACAAATATTTTTTTTAATCCCACCTCCTGATATGCTGATTCCACATTCGGAACTTTTATATTTCTTGGTTCAGATTTCTATCTCCTATCAAATCTAGACGAATCCCCTAATGGTGATGGTCTCATGTCATTTTTCGATAACCTCCCATGATGGTGCAACAACCAGATGGATCTTTGGGAGAAAATAATAAATCCTATTTTTTAAACTTAGTCAAATGTTGATCATGATTTTTCCCCATTATTGAATGGTATGGTTTCGGTTCGTATGTTTCAAATGTAGTAAAAAATTGATCCCTACTGCCTAGTCACCAATTCAACCAGAACTTGAAATTATGGAGTTACCTGCTTTCCACTCTCCATCTTCATGGTGGAATTCAACAACTGATATCACCCCTAATGTGCACTCACACATGTTAGGTAGACCCCCTATATCATTCCTCATTTCCCACACCTAGAATGGCTCATGAGAACTTAAGTGTTCTGGTAATGTGTGTATTAATGTTGTCAATCCACACATGAGTCCTTAGGTATAAATCATATGTCTTTAATCTAAGAACCTCACTGGGAAAATTTGGTGCATCTCTCAGCCTCATAAGGCCTTATTCACATTAGGTTTTTCACTCAACCACACTACATATTCCTTTTTTAGGAATCCGTATTCTCTTGGGTTGAAATATCTACGACCTTAAGCAATAATTCTATGTCTAGGAAATAATTTAAACAAAATATGACCCTTTTTAGGGATGTGTGTTGTGGCATGGACCCCTTGGTCCTCATTATCATAGACATATGTCTATTTTGTAATAATTGTGGGGTAAACAAGAATATTTTGGAACATTCACATCTAGATTATTTCCTCCATTCCACACAAATATATTAGAAATAGACATTTGCATAGTCCATGAAACACAAGATTAAACTGTTTTTTAGGGTCTAGGAAGTGAAACCTTAAACTATGTGTAGAGTCTCAATAATATGACATTAAACTATGTGAAGCGTCTCGATCACCTGACATTAAACTATACCATGCATCATCCTCACCACATGAAATTAAAGTGAGTATCTATCAACCTGAGTTTCATAAAGAAAAACTAAAATACATTTTAAACCCTCTACCGAGAGGGCCTTCCTAGATTCTAGTCACCTACAACATGGTTAATATTTTCATATGTCATATGACATTAAATATGATACTCCCCTGTAAAGTGTGTCTAAAATTATTTCAGACCAAAATTCTTACACTACTGAGTTCTAATCAATGACGTTGCAACCACAAAGAGTTCTAGAATCCATTTGAATATTTTATCACTCAATTTTCATGATTGACATTCCCCTTATATGGATCCTCATCCCCTTCCATGTTTGAATGTACCCAATAATGGATTGTTCTTATGCTATTTTGGATCATCTACCATTCATGACTGACATCCCAAAATACATTGGGCAACATTCTGAGACAGATTCCATGTTTCGAACATGGTTAGTGGTTGACCTTTATTTGTTTTCCCACAGGTTATGATTAAGGTATGGATGTTATGTTTTGAATATAGTCAACAATTATCCTTTATTTCTATGCCATTATCCTTGTGTTCTAGATATTGTGTATTGTGATTCACAATCCCTATTACCCATTGTTAGAGTTGAATCCAAAACCCCTAGAGCTATCTTGTTCATGCAATACTACACATCGAGGAAGAAAGTTGGCTATTATAGGATTCCCATTATCCAGACATAGCCTATCTCATCCAGAACACCCCTGGTGGTTAGTAAAATATAACAGACCCTGAGTGTTCGATGGTTATCTAACACTCTCATCGAATGTGAACAATTATGTGGTTTTACCTAATTTATCACACCATCCATGACATGTTTGAGATTTGAGATTTGTCATCAATTGTTTCAAAAATCTGATTGAGGTTTGATAATTAATGAAAGAAAAAAAATTTGTCAATGAACCCAAAATATACCAAAAAATACACAATAAATTCAAATCATATAAATGTTTGTTCGTATAGTAGACCCTCTAATGTGTCTCAGAAAACATATCCTATGGCTCTGCTCCAGTGATCGAGCAGTTCAACTCTGCTAACCTCTGGTGTGTGGAATATATGTTTTGATTCCTCTCCCCAATCTCCACTTCCTCACCATTAGTCTCCAGATGATGATAATAAACTCTAATTTATGCTTATCCCCACTCAACCTAGAGATTGAAAATTTGAGTAGTTTCTTTCTTTATTTGGTTTTTGACCTCCTACAGTTGATCCCCCATATTGCTGAATAACCATGATTGAGTTATGAGGAGGAAAAAAATATTCACTTGATTTCTTCTCCAAATGTTGAATCTCTTGGTTGACTTCTTGAATCTTTCAAAAGTTGCCTGAATTTTCTCAATTCCATGTGAATTAAAGATGATGGATCCCCTTATGTATCTTGTCGGTGATATAATTGTGGACTAGTGTGTGATGAACTCAATCATCCATCCCTCTATTAAATAGTTTGTTATTTCAAAGGAAAAGAGACTCCATCGGGCCCACTAGTTACGAATCAGGATTCTGGTCAATAGAGCATTGAATTTACTTGCATTCCCTATGCTAGATGATGCCATTCTCTTCATCGTCGTCAGTTATGAAGTCCTACATTTAATTAGGATATATATCCATCTAATTTGGAAATGAAACAAGGTGTTTAGGAGTTAGATCATCCTTATAAATACTTTATGAGGATGGTCATCCTAAGTCGATCCTTCTTCAAGAGCTTCTTCCCCACTAGCCAAGAGTTGTTCTCCATAGGTAGAATAACTTTTATCTATTACCAAATTATAATATTATAAAAAGGATGAATCAGATAGAATGATTGGATCCTCATGGATAGGAGTGGTCATCATAAGGGATCCCATGAATTCCTTGGCCCCATCCATTTATTGGTTCTGAATTGTTTTGATCACTACATGGAATAAAAGTACCTCAATAAATCTAATCCAAAAATTACTTGTTTGAAATTGTAAAATCAAGGACTTATAGAAGCTATGTTGCATTAGGTAGAGCTTGGGAGTCACAAAAGGTACATCCACCATATGAGACCCTTCAACATTGGGTATTTCAATGATTAGAACTGGTTCTCCTTGCATTTTCTCGGAAGAAGTTTCATGTAATAATAATGCACATTAATGTTGAAACTCTATGAAAAATAGATTATATCTGGATAAATAAAATATGATCATACCTTAGGGTGGAGTAATTTCTATGATAATATGCCTTGGGTGTTCCACTTCCCTAGAAGGAGGTGCATCTATGGGGATGCTAGTTAATGGCTCCACATAGATTATAGGAAGGACCTAGGGTTATGTGGTTTCCACCCCAACCTCCCTAATTGGACAACCACTAGACTCTTTAGCCAGAGGCACAAGCTCAGAAGCATGATATTCCATACTAGTTGGAACATCTTCACCAACTGTATTGTAAAACCCTACATAGTATCTGGATTATACTATTTAAAACAAGATTTATTTAGTAAATTTGGATTGTGAAAGGGAAAGGTTGAGGGAAAATATGAGCGAGTTAAGGCGTACTTCAATATACTCCATTAGGATTTCGTATGAGCTCACAATATCACCACATAAGTTGAGGATCCCTTTATGAGAAACCATCCTCGATGTTTGCATATGACTAGAATATTTTTATTCTTCTTCTTCATTTTTTTATTCCTCGGGTGGTGTTTCCTCCCGATCTAAAATTTTACATATAATTTCCTTTACCAGGGTTGAAGGTTCTTCATATTATCCCAACAGGCATGTGTAAACATCCCGTGATTTCAAGTATGCATGTATCTGATGGAAGTCCACACTCTCTACAACCTGAATGCACTAAGCATCCGATAGTTCAATTCCCATCCTTCTTCATCTTCTACCACATGCTTTTATGTTACATTGATAGTCGTAATGTCCTATAATAAGAATAAAGAGAAGGAAAGACAAAGTCAATGACTAGTTTTAGAAGATTCATAAACTCCTTTCTAGGATCCTATTTTGCTGTCCCCCCCAAGCCCACTTCAAGGACCACTTCCCTCTAGGTGGAAGTGGTGTGGTCATACCCTATGAAATCCTTACTATAATAGTTCTGGATGAATTCACACTAGATGGCTTGATTTCCTCTTTGGGAGCTGGCCGTCTGATTCAATGATGCCCTGGATCCCTGATCACTGATTCAATCAACTGAATACACTTCCATAGAATCACCTATAGATATTCTACTACCCAATTGCTAAAATATTCCATCAATAGGATCACATCAATGTTGTTTGTTGGTGTCATGATGGTTTCAATGGATCCATGATTTCAAGCAAGCAGTACATTTGATGAAAGATAATGGGGTGACACTCATCATTGACCTACATATAGACTCTCTTATCAAATCATTGTGGGAACCCAAACTACTAGGCAAAGATGAATGGAATTTATGGATCACTAAACACATTTACATCAATATGGACCAATAAAAAACCTACATTAATTCATTTCATATACTATTTTTTCTCCCATGAATCTTGCTAGTTGTCCACCATCAGGCAAAATGGTGTCTCAAAGGTGTGGATGTTGAAGTTCATGTGTTTTGACCTCTAAATTATGATCTCAGCCTCATGTATTTCCATCAACCAGACACCCTAAATGTCCAACAGTGATGGCCATTAACTGGAGTTCAGAGGCCTAATAGAACTCATGAATTCATATCCTCCGAAATTTGTATAAATACGACTATCTAGGAATTGGAATGACCCAATATCAGTCTTGGTGTATTTATGCATGCAACATGACCCTGTATGTTGTACAATTTGGCCAGAATATGCAATCTGAAGTTGACCCTATTCTCAAATGCTAGGATGGATTTCATAAAAAATATTCCATGGTGGATATCCATCCTTATGTCCCGTATGAGTAGTAATCACCAACATTGGAAAGTGGACAAGAATGAAATATAATGAACAAGCGTGTTCCAACCTCCCACCATATTGTACCCCCACAACTGGTACAGTACTTCCTCCTAGGAAAACCAATAAGATTATACTTTCCCACCTCTACAAAGTGACCATACACTATTTCCCTCAGCCCAACATTCTCATATTCATTTCCTTATTGATGAATAGGTCGAACCATACCAAGAACATGATATCATTTTGGATGTTTTACATGGTTTTCTACTTATACTTCAACATATATAGAATATGTCCCACTTAGATTGGAGTCTACTCACTATCTCCCTAGATATTTCTTGGTAGTATGAACATGTCGTACCAGAATCCTTGTAGTGGAATTCCACCAATAAAGTGGGCATGGATTTGGAATAGATTCATCTAAGGTAAAAAACCCCGAAAACATTATTTGAGTATATATATTTCATCATTATAAGGAAAAGTGAATGACCCCGTACTACACACCTGTTTTAACACTCAAGGGGGACATTCACAGGTTAATAATTTTTTTAAGATCCACTACGAATGACTTGAAATGATATTGATCATGGATGAACATGCGTAAAAATAAGGTGTTATAGATTGAAAACTAGGTGTAAATATTTAAAAATACAATAAATTATTTTCATAAATATATGATTTCAAACTAAGATGATAGTTTTTCATTCTATACTTTTTGGTTTCTGTCAATTCATGTAACTCTAGGGAACTGGGTTAACATTGAAATGTGGTAGACAATAAAATGATTTTCCCCTTGAGAATTTTTTTATAGAATATGGAATAGAAAAGATAAAATTGAAATGATTATAAAAATATCTCAGTCTAGGAATAATATTGATCATCTAAGTTTTAAAATGATGTAACAATGTACCACTGAGTCCTTCATGAGGCAACATCCAATTTTTTTTATTGGGTATTTCAATCCACTAATTGTTGAGAAATGTATCAATAATAATTAATATTCATTTTCCATTCAATATTTTTCAGAACATGAAAAGGTTATAGTAAATATTTTTACTTGGAAGGTGTATCAGATTAGTGGTGGATTCTTTCTAAAAATATGGTGAAATAAAATGAAAATTACCCCATAGAGTGTGTTGAGTTTATGAACATATTTTTTATGTTGTACTTTCCTCATATTCTTCATATGAAGATAGGGAAGGAATCCCTGATAATAAAATGATGGTTGAGGAATTAGTTGTTACATATGGGGAAAATTTAACAAGTCTTTCAAGGTAAAAATAAAATATTATTAGTGAACTAGAAAGTATTTTTTTGATTAATTAGTGGATTAAAACATTTAATTAGAAGGGATTTATCTATAAGAGTATTTAGATGATATGAATAAATCATTCGATGTTTTATCTAGGTGGAAATATTGATTCAATTTAGCTATCATTACAAATAATTTTACCAGAAAATATAGATGGAATTCAATGTAAATTCTAATAATGCAAAACATGGAGGGAAGATGATTAGTTTTCCTTTATGCCAAAAGTGTGGAAAGATGTATGAATTAAAATTTCTCAAGGGGACTGGTAAATGTCTAATGTGTGGAAAATAAGTCCACTAGGTAGTTAAATGTTAATGTAATAGGAAGAAGTTATCTAATGATGAAAAAGGAGAGGAATATACACAAAATTAATTACCCACACTAAAATGATATAATTTTAAATAGTATGGGAATTATGATAACATGTTATCATAATTGAGGTTGAATGGTGATGACAGATGTTAGAGTTCACTAAATCCCAATGAAAAATAGAAATATCTTATGATAACTGTTGCAGAGATGGGGTGAGATAATGATGTGGTGAAAGGTACACTTACCATCCACTCTAGGACACATAATGTCTTATTTCATTCTAGTTAAACACATTAATTTAAATAATTTTTTCATATGGTTATAATGTTACCACCTGAATGACTTGTTATTAAAATAGCATTAAAAACACCCAATGGTAAGGTGATTGTATATCAAATATACAAATCCTCCCCAATTTAATTTTGTTGGAATGTTCTCCTATAAAATCTTGTTATTTTTCCTATAGTGTAATTTGGTGTTATATTAAAATTGGATTGGATTTCTTAATATAAATCCATTTTCAATTTAGAAGGTTGGGAACCCACATTTTATGTTTCAAACAAAAATATGTTTGTCGATTAGTGTGAAAATAAATGTGATATTCCAAGAGAAATTACATCTATTATATGGGTCTTCATTTCTATTCAATGTGGAGATTTATATAATATGGTTGGGTATATATTCAATATAGATAATATGGATATTATATGAGAGTTTTTTATGTTTTTTATGAGTAGTTTCCTTGTCTTACTCTAAATTGTGTATAATGACCCATTAATTTCATACATATATATTAAGTTTTAATAGACGAATAATCATTTCATAACATTACAATCCATGCCACATCCATAAAGGATTAGGTTATTTCGAGTAGATAAACAATTATTATTTTAGGAATGATATTTTACATATCTTATAATGATCTTCCCACATAGTAATATTCTTAGACACACCCAAAATAAATCATTTCCGCAAAGCCCAGGGAAATAAAATGTAAGAATGGGCGATAATAGATTATTTTTAAGGGTAAATAATAGAGATATCATAGATCAATTAAACATAACATGAGTATTAGGGCATGTTAATGTGAAATTAATAGTTAAAAATTAATATCCAACATATTATAGACCATAATATTAGATCATGTAATAAATCTTGATAGTTCAAAATATATTATACTTAAGGGAATTAAATAATATGAGACAATAAAAGATGACATTGGAATACGACATAAATAAGTGGAATACACATAAAAATAGAAAATTATTTCATTATCCATTTATCACTTCTAATACAGCTATAGTGGATTGGGTTCACTCCCCATTCCAATATATCTCTATTCAAGTTTCACTCAAAAGACTATCATAATAGGTAAAATTCCTTAATAAATCAGGATCACTCCCCAATACATTCCTTATTATCTAATGAGATATCCACTTTAACCAATGCATTAGAGGGAAATATAATTTTAGTCCCACCCATCACGTCATTAAAATAATAAAATTTAAAACCACAAAATCATAAAAAATACATCATATCATAACAATTTTAAAGGAAACAAGTTTCACAAACATTTCATCATTTAATCGTAAAATAACTCATAGAATTCCAATGAGCTTGTACCTAAGTGGTTTAGTCTTCTTCTTGGAATCCAAAAGACCCATGACCAAATCTGAGCAGGGAAGAATTACTAGGGGTTCTATAGTAGTAATGTAGTAGGACACTGTAGAAGTGGCAGAACTGTAGCAGTGACGACACTGGAGCATTGGAGACACTGTAGTAGGTAATGCAGCAACGTGGGTACGGTAGCAGCACTGTTCACCGAGGGGTCCTTTTTGCCAAAAAAAATGGAATTTCAAGCCTTGTATTGAGGCCACTTGGCCTTGGTCCTTCGGAATATGTAATTGGTCTCCCTCTACCCAGTATTAAAGCAGTCTTTGCTTTAAATAATAAATTGGGGCTTCAGTCCCAACTTTTAAAAAAACTCTTGGAAGATAAATGGGTTTCATAAATATATTGTAATTATAGCCATAAATTATCCATAGAAGGAATAACTATGGTATAATAGGATCATATCCCCAGTGAATATTATATAACATGAAAAGAATACATTTTAGATGAATAATTTACTTAAATGATAACTTGGAATTTTTCTTAATTAAAAATCAATTTTCTCATTATGTTCACATATTTGAATTCTAAAATTTCCCAAATATTATAGAATATTTTTTATTTGAATATAAAATTGGATACTCTTATGAAAATATTCAAATCATTTAGTGGGCATGAAAGTTGGAAATTATGTTCATGTTGTGTATGTTAAATAGTGACTCCATTCACATTATTATTCTAAATTAAGAAGTACCTCATTCAAGAAAATAAAAGTGGATCCATTTTAATTTTTTTAAAATTAATTCACATGTAAAAATAAATTAAATAATTATTTGATAATATTAAAAATATTACTAAAAATAGGTTTATAAAACATATATATAGGAGAAAAATTGTTTTCAGCCGAAGAGAGAAATTAAGTTAGTTTTCCTAAAAAACGTTCTTTCAATATCTCAAGTAATTAAAGGTAGTAAAAATAAAGGTAAAAAATAAAATATCAATAAATAATCATAGGATAAGAAAATAAATGATTTTCTTGAGATTTGGATCATAAATCTTTATCATCAAATACTCAATCATAAATAATGTCAATAAACAAGGATATCAAAACATAAATTACTTGTCACCTATGTAATTTTTGAATCACAATCCCCATAGAATATTAATATCAAATAAAACATTTATTTTTTTTAAAATAAGAATAACCATGATATAATAACCCAATGTGTTACTATATACACTTTATTAACATAAATAGCTATATAACATCTAATATGTCTCAATAAAACATATTCAGATGAACAACCCTTAATGTTATGGTAATCTATGAATCAAAACCACCTGAAATTGAGGACGTTATATGGGTTTTAAAATAATCATTATTATCATTAAAATAATTATAAAATAACATCCTAGGAATTATATTTTACACATAAAAGAAATAAGTGGTGAATATGGCCATTATCTCGTAGAAATAAATGTGAGACAAAAATATCATACATAATGTTTTAATTTTATTGAATGTTATACAATTTACTAAATAATAAATTTAAATTTATTATAATTATATAATATAGTCATTTAAATATTTATAATATCATATTTTATTCAATTTTAACATTCCAATACCCATTTTTTAATAAATCATTATTAACATATTCATTTCCATGTGTTAAATGATTCATTTTCCATGAGAGTTTCAATTCAGCAGTTCTCGTACTAGAACGTTGATCATAGTTCCATAGTATACATAATTTTAATAATTATATAAAAATATTATATATTAAATATATATATATATATTTATAGTCATCAATAAAATTTAGAGAAAAAAATGAATTACACCGTTCATGGGGATGGTAGGACGTACATATGCATGAATGATGTTTACAATTTTCAATTGTTAGAAAGAAATAAATTTGAATAAAATATAACATTTAACAAATAATTATCATATAATTTAGATAAAATAACTTCATTAATTTTATCATCATTATTATCCATGTAAAACATAATTGAAAAATAAATCACATCGCTTCGTGGAGCTGGAAGTGAATATTGGAAAACTAGTGACGTTATCTTTTTCTAATGGATGATAATAAGGTGGATATTTGTTATTAAATCATCATAATAATGTTTATTATATGAAATATAAATAATTAATTATGTTTAATGCATAATTTATATTTAAAAGAGTTATAAGAAAAAATAAAAATTAAAACACTTGGTTTATTGTTATACCTCTTTATTGAGAAACCTTCATTGGATAACACAATAAGCCTTGAAAGGATGGTATTTAAAGAAAAGAATAATCTCCAACTAATGAATTAGGAATATTAGATGATATTAAGGTACATATTTTATAATATATAAATCTAAAAAATTGTGAATAATTTAGAAGAGGATTTCTTCTTTTATTAGCGAGGGGTGAGGCACTCAGGTAATTACAAAATTTATTAACTAAGTATCAATAAATTTTTATCAAAACAATGGATCCAAATTGATATAATTAAAATTTAATATGATTATGAAAATAAATCATTTAATTTTATAATATTTTGTAAAATTATTTTATTCCCTTGTATGTGATATCTCTTAGATTTAACCCTTGTTAACCCTTTTGAGAATTACTGTGATATCACATTTATTTTATATATATGAGAAATAAAGTTACTATAAAAGATAAAGTGAAACATAAATGGAACATTGATGATATATTCATCCCTATCTAATTCTATTGGTAGAATATACGATTTTAATGAATTTAAAATCATTTAATATATTATTTTTTTTGTAGAATATCATTAATATCATTGTAGGAAATACATGAAATATTATAATATATTATGTGTACAAATCATGTATAATGGTTATAAAATGATATAGATTAGAATATATGTATCATATAGTCTTAATGAAATAATAAAATCTAATTTTAATAGGTTTATATATCATTTTAATACTTATCATTTATTTTAACCCCTTGGTTAACTAATTTTAACCTTAGATGTGGAAATGAATTTTTCAACATTGAAGGGTCATAATTTTACTTATAAGGTGAAATTGTATAATAAATGGAAAATGGACTATATTTTTTACCATTTATAATTCTAATTATCATCTTTAAAAGATGTTTTATAATTTTTTAATATTTTTATAAAATATAGTTAATATAAAATGATATTATATTTATTTTTAGAAATATTGATATAATTTGAATTTGGAAACAAAATTAAATAAATAGAATAATAAAATAATATATATATATATATAATATGTTACATTTATCATTAAAATTAATGGGACAATTGAAATAAAACATCCAATATTAATATTATAGTTTTTAATATCATTTTGTTTCATTTTTTACTACTTTCACAAGCGATGTGTCAGATTTGGACAAGCATTTAAGGTAATTAATTCATTAATAAAAATTAAAAATAAATTAACATGATTAAAAATAATTCATTAATATTTCTAAAAAAATTATAACTGGACATCATGTGTTTTTATCTCTCTCAAAAAATATTTTAGTTATCAAATTAACTAAAGTGCTATTCTTTTACTCCATCTTATACATAAATATGATAAAGTTAAGGTTCAATGTTTAATGGAATTAATGTTACATTTTTGTATTCATTGATTATTATAAAAGAAATATACTCATAAAATAAAATTAAGCCAAGTAAATTAAATTTTTTAGTCTTATTACATTAGTTTTAACCACATTTTACCCATTTTACCTTTACTCTGGTAATACAAATTTACTATGGTTATTGTTCAGAATACCCAAAAATAAACGGGAACTATACAAAAAATTTCTACCACATAATTACAAATAGGTAATTAATTTTTATGATTCAATTTATAAATTGATGGAAATTAATTTAAGATAAAAACAAAAAATGTAATGATATTTTTGGAAAATTACTTTCTAAGTATAAATATGTTTTTATATGAAATTCAAAATGAAAATTGATTCAAATGAACTTTATTGGATAAATAATTATATAATATAAATAATTTTCATTTAAAATGATAATGAAATAAAATGTGAAACTTAATATTCTTGAAAGAGAAAGAAAGTTTTAAATAAATGTCACTAATTTTTATTATTCACTGAAATATTAATCTTTATTGAAAAATACCAAAATTTCACTCTATTATAATTTTGGTAGAATGATTTAAAAAATTATATATATTTTTCAAATATCTAAAAGTTCCAAAGATAAATTATAATATTTATTCACAAAAAAAATTAATATATCATTTTTGAAGAAAAATTATTATTGAAGAATTAAATGAATTTAGTAAAAATAGAGTTCTTATTTCCAAAGAACTAACCAATAAATTTGTGTTGAGTATATATATATATATATATTTAAAAATTTATTTAATCTTATCTATACCCTCTAATTCAGTAGACCTGTTTTAATGATAATAAAATAATATTTCATGGTTCTTTTAAGTTTGGTGTTGTGTGTTGTTTAAGATATGCAAAATTGTGTTATTTTAAAATATTATGGTGTTACATTATCCCCTTATATAAATTTCATCCTCACCTTATTACTAGTTCCTGATAATAAATGGTTTGATATTCAAAAAAGTCTTTATTAAAAACCCACTTCAAAAGAATGGTTAATAAGACATCCTCTTGAAAATTTGAAAAAGTATTCAAAATAGAATATAATTTTAAAGATGTGAAAATATAGACATGGAGGAATAATTAATCTCCATATAATGATGGAGTGATAGATATAATATATTACAATAAATAGAATGATAATTTGAATGTTAATGGCCACAAATCCATAAATACTTAATGTGTGAAAAAGACTATTTAATTATTAGAAATAAATGTAATAGGAATATAGTTTTATTTTAATATCCTTTTCATAGAGTTGAGGAATTAATTTACCATATAAAATTTAAAAATACTGAAATATAATTACCTGAAAAGTAAAATTTCATCATTTATTCAATTTCCCACCGAATGTCATTTATTTATTAAATTATTAGTGTTCAAGATTACTTTTTTTGACGTTTAATGCATACAAAACAACTTATAATAAATCATATAATCCACAAAATAATTTAAAGATATTCCACCCATTTTTTAATATTATACAACATATAAATTTTTAGCTTAAGGTAATATAATATCCAAAATTTATAATCCTTCATAAGAACAAATAATACATTTTACTTCGAAATTTCCATAATAACACTAAATGTTCAACTTAGATAGTTATAAAAAGAAGTAACAGTACATCCCAATTAACCTCAATAAAATAAAAATTTTAGAATGTTTTAACCTCAATGGTAGTATTAAAACATTTATATGTATCGCAAAAAAAATTAATTTCATTGTTCCTAAATAGCCTTTCAGGTTGAACCACAAGTTAAACCTAAGAGTTATATTTATATATCTACCAATGAAAAATATTTTTAAATATAATTAATCACCACAATAAACCAATATATAATATTATAATTTAATGAAATTGAAAAAATATCCTGAATCAAATTTAGATACCAACTTGAAAGGAAATCATTAGCTTGACCATAAATATCTTTGAAAATATCACCATTTAAATGAATAAGAATTTTAACTATCATGATTGTATATATCCCACAATAAATTAAACAATAATTAACATAACATCAAATCATATATTAAACCAAAGAGTAATTTTAAAATAAACTGCATAATCTTCATAAAACTCTATAAAATTATACATTCACCTTAAAATCATATAATATAAATCTGAAATTAAAAAATAAATTATTAAAAACATTACAATATACTCAAAAAATATATAAATGTAGTAAAATTCAAAAAAGTTCTCCTAAATCACATTGTCATAAAGTTTCCAATAAAATCCTTGGTCATCAATTATATCCAATTTTTTCATTATAATTTAATCCCTACAAAAAATTATGATCTCAACATCAATAATATATTAAGGTTTATTTTTTCTACAATATTGTGTCTCTAAAAAATAACCCTTATCACTAAATATATCATCATATACATAAAGATAAACTATTATGGAGAAATAAATAGATTTTTCATTATTCAGATAACCAAAATATTATTGATATAAATCTACTACATAATAATTTAAATATATCAATACATAAAAAAATTAATAATACCCTTAAAAAATTGGCATAACATAGGTCCTTCCATAGTCCATGTGTTAACCATAGGATTTTTGTATTGGATTGGACAAATCCTAAATTATCCACACATTATTAATTTAATTATAAGTGGTACTTTTGGAGTAGGGAACATCCCCCCATCTAAATATTTATTTTACTTGATAATTACTAACCCTATTCCTCTTGTTTCCACACAAAATATTTTTTCTCATTCCTCTAAGATACTTCCCCATGTTTTTCTTTCCATATACATTTCCTGTAAGAATAAAAATATTATTTCCTATATGGTATTAATAAATACTAATGTTTCACTTATTAAGTGTTTCATGAATCTCACCCAAGATTAGAATGTTAAACATTTTATGAGATAGATAATTCAGAATAATCATAAGGTTTTTTCACCCAACTCTAGTTTAATTTATTTACTCACAAGGAAAATTATTCCATTATCCATCACATTCATCTTTATCTAAAAATATATTTGTTTTGAGTATTGAATAAAATAAAATATTATCGTTTTAGTGCTAATTGTTATAGTGATAAATCATATAGTGATGAAGAACCAATCATAAGATATCTAGATATTGAAAAATTACCCTCATTCAATGAAATTGTTAGTGTCACACATCGATATTGAAATTTATTTTATTTTATTCTTTTCTTGGATTTAGTAAATTTGGATTGGGTTCAGGTTGAGATCCCTGTTTGAATTTTTGACTTTACGAGATTTTGGGTGAGTTTTAATCATATTCATGGCTTTTGTGGATAGTTTTGGGGATGACCATGCAAGATGTTAAGGAATAGGCTGATATCAGTTCAAATTATTCTTTCATGGTTTAACTAGTATGGTTTGAGCATATATTGGGATAAACTATTCGGGGTCAAGGTAAAACTGTGTGGCTTGAGGGCTATGACATGGTTTGTAAAACTATGCATCCAACCCGAATAAGGTACTGCTTCTCTCTAGCAGGGTGTTAAAAATTAGAGCACCTTTTTTAAAATCATATGGGCAAATCGTGCAAGTTTCCTAGGTCCTCAGTAGTTTGAAATTCCTATTCCTCCCTCTTTTGTTTTAACCCTATTTTGTGATTTTCCTCCATTGTTAAACCGAGAAGATCTAAGCTATCTATTAAACCCTTCTCCCTTTATCCCTTTATTCAATGGAATCTCCTTGAATGATTCCAAGATGAGTTACCATTATATTTTTGGTAATTATCTTCTTTCCCTATTCCATCTCTATTGGATCCCTGGTTTTGTTTCCTTTGTGTTCTCTCTTGAATGAACCCTATGATGAGTGTTAGATTATGTAGTTTAATTTATTTAATGATAGAAACTATGGATTGTCTCTTATGGTGAATTTATCATTCTCATGGAGTTTGTTTTCATTTACAGATCGTTGATATATGTGTTTCCATCCATTTCCATTCCGATATATTCAATTGATGCTTGGT
Source organism: Viscum album (assembly GCA_963277665.1). Classification (NCBI taxonomy): domain Eukaryota; kingdom Viridiplantae; phylum Streptophyta; class Magnoliopsida; order Santalales; family Viscaceae; genus Viscum; species Viscum album. The sequence goes on from OY728131.1 coordinate 410,530,158, forward strand.
CTTTCCTTTAACTCTATAAATATGATACAATCATTTTTTGGTGTCTTATTATAAATTGTGTTGTTGTTTTAATTATTGAAAATTTTTCTGAAATGGTTTCAAAATGGTTTCATTAATTATGTCTATATTTAAATTCAGGAAAGGTGTTTTATAAAAATAAAATTGAACTTTTAAAGTGAAATTGTGTCTTTTGGGTGATGTTTTCCTTTGTTAATGTCTTATTAATTTAGATGTGATGTGAATTGGATGTTATATGTGGACATGGGAGATATTTTATGTTGTGGGACTTATTTATGGATTGTTGTGTTGGTTTTAATGAAATTTATGTTTCTTTAAAAAGGGTATTTATGTGATTTTGTGGATATTTGAAGAGTGTCATTGGATATTGGAATATCCTTATGTTCATGGGTTTCATAGAGGGATGAAAAAATTATTATTAATGTCCCATGGGTATATTGTTTCTATGAACCATGATTTTTCAAATGTGCCCCCCCCCTTCCCTCAATTCTTTTCCTCAGTCATTTCCATGATTTCTAAATGGTGTATTGGTGAATCATGTTACTTTGAATTTGAAGTCAAATGTTTTCATTAAATCTAGGATAGTTTGGAATATTAAAATAATTTTTTTTGTTTAATTTATATAAATGAATGTTGTAATTTTAAAATATGTTTTTGTGAATAATTGGTATAAGGCCCCATTTGTATCTTTTTTATGTTGTTTCATGTTTGCACTTTTTCTTGGAAATAGTTTTCAATTTGAAATATAAAGGCCCATATGGAATTTTGAATGTGATAGTTGTGTTTAATATTGAATTTAGAAGTAGTTTAGAACGGTATTTGTAAATGTGTTTGAACTAAAAATGATAATGGATAGATTAGTACTTTGTGTGGCCATAAGAAAATATAATTTTTATGGGATGTGATGTGAAATCTTGGTAACCATATTAGTATGTTTTGGAAAAAAATGTATGGAATATTATGTGGTGTTGAAACCTGATTGGAGTTTTTTTATTTTTGAAAATGTAGTTTTGATTATAGGAAATGGGGGTTTCCATGTGATATATAATTGTTGGATGAACATGATTGTGGGAGAAATAGATTTTCATGTGTGTTCTTGATGACTTGTCTTATGTTTGGAGACCACTAGACCTTAAGATATAATCCCATATTATGTCTGATTCATGATAACATTGTGAGTTATGGTTACTAGACCATGTTTCAATGAGTGATTTTATCATGGGATTCTTGGGCGTCATCTAGAGGGTTGAGTGATGGTTTCTTATTGAACCCAATAAGATTGGTTAGTAGCCCAAGGATTTTTTGAGAATCAATGAATGTAATTACACTAGATTGGCTAGTTTTGAAACTCTAGTTGGTTATTGTCTATGGAACCGCACCATATTCTAGATGGTGAGTCTAAACCAAGTATGTCGAGGGATTTCCTCTAGAGATGTTTTAGAAATTCCTATTATTTTCTATCCATATGTTTTGTTTAATTATAATACATGTTGATATTGAATATGATAGTTATAGTTGTTTATTTTGTTTCTTTTACCATCAGATTATCCCTAGATTTTTAATCTTATATTGATTTGCATTTAGGTTTTGGGTTATCAACTGGGTTTTGGAGTGAGAAACTATTTTTGAAAACAAATGCGACATGCATTGTTTTGAGAAGGGAATGGGTGAGAAGCTGTGTTTTGTTTTATAAAATGGTTAATAGACTATTTTTTAAAAATATTTCAAACTTGTTTTTGTGGCCTTTTTCAAGAAAGGAAATTAATGGGCTCTATGGTGAGTACCAATTGATATTTTTAATCTCACCCCTTAACTGTGCCACTTGGCATCGGTAAACCCATGTTATTTTGTAGGTTCAGGTATCCAGTTCTGTTTTCTATATGGGAAGGTTGGTCTTGTGGTTAGTGGTCGCCAAGATGTTATATGGATATTGTGTTGATTTTTTATGTTTTAGTTTTTTATTAAGTTTCTTTTTGTTTATTAGTTATTTTGTCTAGATTGGTTTATATATTTATCAATTTTTAGTATTTTTTGGTTTTGCTACAAGTTCAGTTTTAGTATTTTGATATTGGTACTTTGTTAGGGTAAATCATTCCCACTAGATTATTATTATGCCTTCCACTAGTTTCATCCCATGGGGATTAGGAACGACTTTTAAGGATTGTATTTGTCCAGTTTGGGTGTTAGATTGGATAAAATAATGTCATGGTTCATGAATTGTTTTTAACATGGTACATCCTTGGTTATCATTTATTTATATCCTTCCCAATGGCATATAAGGAAAATGTGAGTTAACTAGATCATTTCCCCCAGGAGAGTCAAACCATCTATGTAGTGAGGGAAAATTCACCGTGAACTAGAATGATGGCTATGGTATAATCCACTATTTATTTTCAAGGTTATTTCTCATTGAGGTATTGATTCCAAAACCATTTCTACTTGTTGTATCCAAACACAGATTTATTTCAAGAAAAACTACATAATTTTTATCTTACTAAAACATTAGGGTGTTGTCAAATACAACAATTTTTCCTTAGTATTTTCACTAATGTTTTATATTCTTGATCTCTAAATATTAATTAAAACCTACTTTGATACAAACAATTATGACCCATACTTTTCATACATAGAAACGATATCTTAATAAATTAATATTTTTTTCAGGACATTACAATACACCCCAAAACCATAAAATGTTTAATTCTTTTGGACACTAGTTACATACTATTTTTATTTCATGTAATATATTCTAAATATCCAAAAATTATATTCCCAAATAGTAATTTAGTTAGATACACTTTATGCAAAGTGTTTTTTCATATCCTGGGGAAAGTAATCATAATAATGGGTTTGATAATATTCTTGATAATGGTATATAAGGCAGATATCAATGATCACTTAAATTTAAAATGTGTATAAGGATATGAGAACAAAATATTAATAGTTGAAAATTAATACATAGTATATCATTGATTATAATCTTGAATCGTGGAATAATTTTTGGTAGTTCACAAGACATGAATAAGAAAAAGATAAAAGTACATGAGTCGTGAAAGAATAACATTGGAATATGAATTAATTTTGTGGCATATAAATAAGAATATAATAAAATTTCCTTAGTGAAGGGTCACTTCCATGACTATCATAGTGGATTGGGTTCACTCTCCATTCCATCATATTCTTAGTCAAGGTGCACTCCCAAGACTATCCATGTGGGCAAAGTATCTTACTAAATGTATTTTACTCCCCATTAAAATCATTATTATCGAATGAGATAAACACAATTACCCAATTCATTTTTTAGATATATAATTATGGTCCCACCTATCATATAATGAAAATATTACATATGTGTACCACAAAAATGGAATAAAATCATCATATCAAAACTCAGGGAAATGAAACAATGTTTTTAAAAATATCAATATTTCATCATAACATAAACCACAGAAATTAAAAGTGTTTCATAAACATATTTTCCAAATAATAAAAAAAATATAATGAAAGAATAAGTATGGTACCAGTGGATCATATTTCCTATAAATTTTAATAAACATAAAATGATGTTTTCATAGATAAAAAATGTTGTTAAAATATCACTTGGAATGTTTCTCTAGAAAAATAGATTTTTCAATTTGAATTTTTTTTAAAAAATAATTTATTTTTAAATTTAAAATAATTTTTTAAAAAATAAAATATGATTCCAATAAATAAAGAAATAATATTTGAGTGTTCATGATAGTTTGAAATATTGTTCATTCCATTTATATTAAAAAAATTTCCTTTCACATTTTTGGTTAAAAGTCAAAATTACCACATTTAAAAAAAATACATGATAATACCTTTCAAAAAATTTAATAATAAGTCACATATGGGTAAAAAGTGATGTTAACAAATCATTATAGTATAATAAATAAATTATTTTATAAATTGAGAAAAAATATATGTGGAAGATAAATTATTTTTAACAAAAGTGAAAATTAAAGTGAGTTTTATTTTAAAATGTTCTTTCAATCTGTTGATTACCTAAAGAAAAAATGGAAATTAAAAAAATAAATATAATAAAATAATCATTGGATAAAAAGGATAATGATTTTATTGATAGGTATATCATAATTTTTTTCCTTGAAAACCTACTCATAAACAATCTCAATAAACAATGAGAATGTAACTTAAATCACTTACAACTTTGGAAATCATAGAATCATAATACCCATGGAAAAATATCATCAAAAGATAATTTACATATTTTTAATATAAGGAAAATTATGATTTAAAATTCAAATCAGGAAATATATATTCATCCCAAAATAAATAGGCATATAACATCATACTTTTCTCAATAAAGCAATATTGAGTGGGAGAACCCTTACCACTTTGGTAATCTCAAAATAAAAACCCCATGAAAGGGTTAAACTTATATGGACTTGTTATTCCATATATTTATCATAATGATAATAACGAAATAAATTAATGGTATTTATATAAACAATATTAAATAAAAAAGTGCTGAAGATGACATGTGTCTCACTGAAATAAAAGTGAGACGAAAATTACTTACCTCAACTTCGACTTGCTTAAAATGTGATCTGACCACATGTATAATAAATATTATTTTTTAATTATACAATAGAGTAATTTTAATACTTATAATATCATATATGTTGAAAAAAATTAATTTTAGAACCCATTTATTAATAATCCCTTATTAAAATCGCCGTTTCAAGGGGTTAACTGTATCGTTTTTCATGATAGTCTCAGTTCAACAGTTCTCATCCATGAAATTTGATCATGGTTCCACTATAATATTTTTATTAATAATTATATAAATATCATATATATTCAGTTTTTATATAATTATATTCATCTATAATATGTACAGATATAAAAATGAATTACAACGTTTATGAAGACAATATATCGTATGTACGCATGAACATTGTTTTAACTTCTCAATGGATGGAACAAAAGATAGGTAAATAAGAAATAAAATTTCCAGAATGATTGTTATATAATATTTAACATATTTATTTATTAAATTTAAACTTATTACCACCCATAAAAGAATGAAGAACAAATCACATCGCTTCGTGGAGGTGGTTGTTTATATGCACACGTGAGCAACATTAACATATTTCAATGGATGGGAAGAAGGTGGATTTTGGTTGTTACATCATCATAATAAAAATTAATTATATTTAATATAATTAATTATTTATTTTATAGTGTATATTATATATTTTTTGGGAATATAAGAAGAAGTAAAATTGAAAATTCTCGGTTATGAGTTATACTTATTTATTGAAAACCCTCTTTTAGATTACACCCAAAGACTTAAAAGGTCAGTTATTTTCAAATAATAGAAGATATAGGACACAGAGAAGAAATATAGTGTTATTTTATAGAAATTAACTATCGATATATATTTCTAATTTTTTTAATACTGATTAATAGAAGGTCCCCTTTTGTAAGTGATGGGATGGGAACTCCTAGAATTACACAATGTATTAAATTAATATAAATTAATATTCATAGAAAAATGGTTCCAAATTATTAAAATTAAAATATAATATTGGTAAGTTTTAAATTATCTAATATAATAAAATTTGTAAATTTTTTGTGATGTTTTTACCCTTACCTCTTAGTTTTAACACATGTTTACCCTTTTGACTTTTACCGTTATATCAATGTTTATTTTTAGTGGTCATGAATGTTATTATAAAAGGGGAAGTGACATATAAATAAAGCATAGATTAAATTTTAAACCATATACCATTATCTTACAAATTATTTTTTATCAATTTTAAATCATTTAATAAATACTTTTTAATAAAAAATATCTTAAACATAATTTTTGAATATACAAGAAATATTAAAATATAATATGTGCCTATCTCATTTGAAATATACCAAAATTACATGTATTACGTGATACTAAATATATGGTCTTAATATAATCATAGAATCAAATTTTTATTTGTTTATATATCAATTTTAACCAAATATTTTGGTTTAACCCCACGGTCAACAAATGTAAACCTTTATCATGGCAATGACTTTTTCAATAATAAAGGGTTACAATTTTCCTTAAAAGGTGAAATTTAGATCATAAATGGAAAATGGATGATAATTTTGACCATTTGGCATCCTAATTTTCCTTTTTAAAATTTTTATGATTTTTAAGTAATTCAAACTAATATATTTTAGAAAAAATACTATTAATATCATCTTAGGAACTAATCACATAAGTTAAATTTGAAAAAAACATTAAATTAATAAAATTTGTATAATTTTTTTTACAAAACCAATAATATAAATTATTTATCCCAAAAATTCTTTGTAAACCTTAAATAACCTAGAAAATATTACATATAGTGTTTTTAAAATCATTTAATTAATTATTTTTACTTATTTTACAAGTGTTTAGTTAGTGTTGCATATGAATTTAAAGAAATTATATAATTTTTAAAATGTAAATTAATTTAACATGATAAAAAAATAATTCATATTTAAGATGAAAATTTGTAACTGAACATAATTAGTTTTTTTCTCTGTCAGAAAATATTTTATATATTTAATGAATGAAAGTGACATTTTTTGAGTTTATGATATACTTAACTATTATAAAGGTAAAAATCAAAGTAAAATGGAAATAAAGGTAATATATTTGCGTTTTAGATGATTTTTTGACAAAATATAATCATCCAATGATCTAAAGAATTGTTTTTAATGAATTATATGTTTTATCACATTACATTCAAATATAATTAATCCACAGTACTTTTACCATGGTAATAAAAAATTACTATTTTTACAATTTATAATGACAAAAAGGTTAATATTTACCAAAATTTTACTTAATGATTGCAAATATGATGATAATATATCATTATTCAATTTCAATAAGTGGTAAAATTTAATTTAAGATAAAATTAAAAAACATAATGGATTTTTTTAGAAAAATGACTTTGATGTATAGAAATGTTTTTATACCAAATTGAACCCTAAAATTGATTAAAATGATATTATATGGAGTATTAATAATTTAGTATAACAAAGTTTATTTTGAAATAATTTTAAAATAAGATGGAACATTTTTAATGATTGAAGCAAAAATATAAAGTTGAATAAAATTCAAAATTTTCAACTATTAAATAAAAAATAAATATTTGTAGAAAAATAACAAAATTTTACTCTAAGATAATTTTTATATGATGGTTGAAAAAGAAGATATTATTTTTGAAATTTCATAAATGATCTGAATTTTATTATAATATTCTGTTACAAAATGAAATAAAATATCATTTAAAAAAAACAAAAAATTTAAAAATAACATGACTCTACTAAAAATTGAGTGCTAATTTCCTAAAAATTAAAAATTAATTTATTTTTTATTTTTAGGACCCTTTATATATATTTTACATTAATTTTAGTTCTCTTCCGACCCACCAATTCAATTTCAAGGTTATAATGGCTATAAAATAATATTTTGTGACTCATTTAATCTTGGGGTTGCATGTTGCATATGCTATTAAACACATATTTTTAAGATCTCATGGGGTTGCATCCTGGTGATGTGTTTTCCATGAAACTCATACCTAGTGATAAACCTATTTCAGAGGCTTAGTAGAGAATAAACCCAATTGATTTGTAGGATTTAATGAATCAACTCTTGGAGGATGTTTTTAAGGGATTCATTCGGCCATGATTATCACTATAGGGTGCACCTATAATTTTTATAAGAATATATATATATATATATATCAATGTATCTTTACATTTATTATTAGGAACATAACCAGATAATAATAAAAAATATGTATCATCTTCCTCATACACATTATTTGTTTTCTCAACTATGAGAGGATGGATAATTTTTAAACATTGATGTTAAAAATGGATAAAATCATTTAAGGGTCAAATGTGAATACATTCCAAACATAGATTTTAATTTTAGGAATGGAAATTATGAATTTAATGGGATGCCATCTAGTCTTACTAATTTTCCAACTATAATCATGTATTTAATTAATAACATCTTTAGATATTGCATTAATTATTTTTTATTATTCTTTATAGACTATATTATTATATATTTTAAGAGAAAGGAAGATCCTAAAGATCACATAAGGATTATAATTATGTCACAAACCAATCTGGGATTTCATCCAACATGAAACTCAACCCAACCTATGGTATGGGACAAAGGGAATTCTTGATCCCTGCAAGCTCGAATATCATTTTTAAGTATCAACAATAATATTTTTGGAAAAATTTCTCCCATGGAAAGAATTTTTAAACAATAATCAAGAATAAATCACCACACCAATAAAATAAAAAAACCCAAATTGATACCATAACATAAGTGAATTTTTTTTACAAATTTAACCTAAAACTAAAATATAAAAACTAAGAGGGGAACAAACAATAAAAATCATCCTCAATGTAAAAAGATGGATAACACCCTCATTCCACCTTCACCAACACCTGAAATAAGTGGGACTCTAGAAACTAGATCCCCCATCACCACCATGAAAACAACTTTCTTTTTCCTAGGTTAGACATTACAAGATGTACATACGAAAAATGGTGTATTTTGGGTTTGAGATAATTTATAGTAAGATTCATGCTAAAAGATATTCCATGTTGTAATATAAGAAGATAAATAAATAGGCTTGTTTTTATGAAAAATATATTGGAAACATTTTTAAGGAAAAAATTTGAAGGAGAAGCTTACTTTAAAAATAAAAAGACAGAAAAGTAAACTATATGCTAATGGTAAGAAATAAAAAACAATAGAGAACCATGGGTAATACCTAAATGATCTAGCACTATTGGGACCCTAAGAAGAATATATCTTATTGATAATGGTATAACATGCATGAACAATAGTGTACCCATGCATGTACCACTATAGAAGAATCTATACATAGTTATAGTGGCATATAATCATCATCATTGTTTAATTAGTTTTGCAGTGTCAATCCTGCTACATGAAACGAAGTCTCATCCTGGATAACCCAACTGCTTTACCAGTCCTAGTACACCCACCTAAATAACTTGGACTGCATTTATTCTGAATTTCCATTTCACATGTTACTTAGATTAAGAAATTCACATAAAAACACTGGGAAATATTAATACACATTAAAAAATAACATTTGTCATAGATATAATCACATTCAAATCTCTATGAACACTAAATCCATTTTGGAACATGCTTCACAACACTTATAATATTTATAACACACAGTTAGAAACCAAAAAAATAAAACCCACATGAAACCCATCCGATATCATTTGGAAATTCATTTTTCAACAAATACACACCTAAAACCTTTTGAAAACACATTTCATACCTTTAAAAAAATCTATAGGACACATTAAAGAGGCAAATAAAGAAAACTGAAGTCATTAAAAAAATTATAGAACATGAAATCACTAACCTCAATCTTATTAACTTCCATAATCTAGTAGAAAACCATAAAAAACATCAAGAGGACAGTATAAATGAATCATAAAACCATAAAAATCATGACTAAACTCAAAGAACCGAGATTCAAACCACTTTAGGAAACCAAACCACTAGATAGAATATAACCCATGAAAGATGAAAGAGAAACCCAATAAGATAGAATAAATCAAGAGAAGATATGCTTACTCAATTATTCCAGAAGATTCAAAATCTATAAACAAGCTAAATTTTGAGGTCTAAGGTAGAGAGGGGGAGAGGAAGAGGCTCCTATTAATAGAAATACCAAATGGGGGAAGAAAAGGGTGGAATTGGGGTTAAATAATGGGAGGTTATAAATTTAATTTTCAGATTTTTAATGATCTGGACATGCCACATGGTTAGCCCACATGGTTTGTCAAATCATGGGGAAATTGTGTAGTCACCTGTATCCTAGAGAGAAACGTCCATACATTTTTTAGGAGGGTGAAAACATGTGTGATATTCCATGTTTCTTGGATAGGTCCATTTTCCACGATGCACAATCTCTCTTAGGATGTAACAATGTTTCCCTTAACTGTGTGCGAAATGTACTGTAATAATGTAAAAAACTCAATTTTTCTCCGAAGACTCTGTCGAAAACCAATGGATAAATACAAACCCAAAAATAAAAAAATGGAAAAAATCAAATTAAAATCAGAGATGTGATATTTTTCCCACCATTAAAACTTTCCTCTCTCATAATTTCATCCCAGACTCTGATCAGAGGAAAAAATGGGCAATTCACCTTAACCCAAGATTTACAATACCATGTATTATTTTGATAATTACCATAGTTCCAAAGAACTCATTAAAAAGGTATTTATTTCCCTTCAATAACTTTTTCTTATAAATCTAGAATCCAAACTGTCTGATCAAACATAGAAAAATTTGGTTGTAACTATAACTTTACCCAATTCAACACATGAGATGTATCTGGATTATACTTTTTTAACTTTGAGAAATGGAACACATAATGTATTGATATCAACAAAGATTAAAAGGATAATCGAAATTCCACCTAACCATGGTAGCCTCAATAGGTATGATATACCTAATCATTAGATTCCTTTTCTTTCCAAGATGATGGTGACCGAAGTTGGGCATCCCAATTTAGGTGAGACTTTCTGAAATACCCATTCACCAACTGAGAATTACCTGAATCAAAACTAATAATTAGAATAATACTTTCGTAGGGCCTTTATTGATAACAACCAATACTGGTTCGAACATACTTTCTTAGACATATCATTCATGAAACTCAACCCCAATAATGAGGTCTCACCAACCTCAGACCAAAAGAAAGGTGACTGACCTGACCAACTATAATGTGATTCAAAGGGATCTATTTGTATTGAGGACTAGTAAATATTATTATAAGGAAATTCAAACAATGCCAAATGGCTATCCCACAATCCTCTATAATCCAACATAAATTCTTGGAGAATTCATTATATGATCTGAATTTCCCACTCTTTTTAAAAATCCATTAGAGGATGGAATTCCATAGTCAACATGACCTATGACCCCATCTTCTTATGAAGGCCTTCCCAAAACCATGAGGTAGAATGGGAGTTCCTATCCAAAATGATATTCAATAACACACCATGATGAATCACTATCTCTTTAACAAATAATAAACCCAACTCATCCACCTTGGATAAGTCTCTAATTAAAATGAAATGGGATGATTTGTTCTAATGGTCAGTAACCACACAAATAGTATTCCATCCCTAGGGTGTATTAGGTAAGTTAATAATAAAATCCATGATTTCCTCATACAACTTCCCAGTAGGAATGTTAAATGAATTAATCAAACCAGAGGGCCTCTAGTGGTCTTATTTAACCTTCTAAGGTATATAACACATGGGTATGAGGTCTGATAAGTCTCATATCATACATGGATAGTTGAAATGATGAAGCACATCGTAAAACATATTTCTGGTATCAATATGAACAAACTGCTGAGACTAGTGGATGTATTTCATCACCACCTTCCTAGATGACAATGACACTACGAAGTGAACCTTAAAATAGAAAAATCCCGTAGGAGACAACAAATATTCACTTGAGACCTACCCACTACTTAAGAATTTAATATAATGATAGAATATCTCATAATTAAGACACTCTTACTGAGATAACATCACAATGTATGGAGTTAGTTGATCACTAGCCAAGAATGCACCTCCACTATTCTCTATGCATTCTGGATGTATCATAGAAAGAAGACACATAAAATTCCAATCATATCGGGAATCTATCAATTCTAACACTAGAAATTTATTCTCAAATCATCTTCTACAACATTACATTTTGCTGGGGTGTAGACGATACTAATACTAAACCCATAAATGTACTCGACCCAAAAACGTTGTCTCAAACTCAGGTCCGTATAAGATAAAATGTACGCTATGTTCTTCTGATCAGAATATACCATTTTATTGTACCCAAAAAGATAATGAATACACTTATTCATGGCATTCATGACATCCATTAACTCTTGGTTAGGTGTTGGATAATTATTTTCTTGTGGTCAGAGTTAGTGAGAACCGTACACCACCACGTGGACATCCAAAATCAACACACACCCTATAACCATACATAAGATATCGGAGTAGACCACATACCACTTCTAGGATTCCATCAAGATCAAAAAACAGTATTTATTAAACCAAATATTATGCTATTTAAAACAATCCTAACACTTTGGTCTCTCTGCTAACGTTACCCCTTTTGGGTAAGCATAATCATAAGAGAATCAACCTGATAGAAATCTCAAACAATCATTCTATTGTACCCTTCCAGGAAAAAAATATAATAATTTCAAAAACATTATTCAGTTGTTCCCATGTCATCAGTGAAATGATATTCAAAGGTTCTATTGACACCTGTCATTCTGAGATCATGTTATCAAGAAACGTCACCTACCTAATCCAAAAGGTTCACTTGAAAATATTTTCCTTGAGACAATAATCCTAAAGTGTTCCCAACATTATCCTCAAATTCCATTCATGCACCGACTCTATTCCAAAGTAAACTAGGATGTATTCCATGAAAACAATGACAAAAAAATCAATATACTGATGGAACACCTAGTTCGAAATCTTCATGAAAACCTCGAGATAATTCATCAATTTGAATGGCATAATTAAATTTTTAAAATGACCATTCCTACTTCAGAATGTTTTTGTGGGGACATCATACTCTCTGAATATGGCATGGTGATACTCCAAATTAAAATCGATCACAAGGAACCACCTCTTCCCATTGAGATGATAAAAAAGTTACTTGATTTGGGGAAAGGGATATTTTTTCTCGACTGTCACATTATTTAGCTTCCGATAATCAATACGTAACTGAAGATATCCATCATCCTTCTTCATAATCAATAATGGGGAGTCCCATGGTGAGACACTTGGGTGAATTAATCCATTGGATTCAAATTTTTTTAGATGTATATTTAATTCCCTCAACTTGGTGGGGGATATAAGGTTTGATTAGAGTGATATAAGCTATGTTCCTAACGCCAATCAATAGTGAAATCCACATCCACTCTTTGGGAAATCCTAAAACATCACCTAGAAACACCTCTAGGAACTCATCCATCATATGAGGAAATCCACACTTAGGAACACTAACATCATCCTACAACATGATTGATTATTTCTAAAACACAATTTTTCCCAACTCAAGAAGTGGAGGTCTAGCACGTCCTATTCCAGGATCCCAGTCACCCAAGAAAAAATAGGATCCCTTATGAGGTTCCAAAAAATTACTCTGTATTGATAATAATCGATTTTCACCTGAAAAATAACATGCTAATATATACGGAGGATACGTTGAAGAGGTTCATTTCTAGAACTAGAAAATCCCATTACATATTAACCCCTGGCATGGTGATCATATAAGATGGAAACCTGAAACCTTATACTGACTTTTAACCAAGAAAAGATACCAACTCTATATGATAATGAATCAGTCGACAAATTTATCAAAAACACATGGTGATTAGAAATTAATGGAATAGATTCACTATTATCAAACAGAACAATAAATATAGATGATGAAATAAAATGGGATCTATCACGAACCAGGCCGGGATGCCATCCGACCCGGTGCCCAACCCAGTCCGCGTTATAGCTCGAAGGGCGTTCCGGATCCCCGCGGGCTGGCACAAGTTCCCATGTATCAAGAGTAACGAGCGGGAACAGTTTACCCGAAATAAAAGACAGAAAAAAAATTAACAAGATAAATAAACTGAAACAGAAAATAGACATCCAAACACGCCTTTAAACTATAAACATGTTTAATGTCTACAACTCAAACCAATAACTAAAAATAAAAGTCAACAGTAGAAAATAAAACTCTGAATCAAACCTTCCAGCAAATGAGAGGCCACAAAACACCACTCTGCATGGGAATACCAACTGTATCCTGAACCTCCATCACTGATCATGAAGTCACAACCTAGAAAACAGAAGAAATAGAGTCTATAAACACCCAAGGATGTATGTAGGGTGTGAGCTAAAATCCCTGTAGGATGACACCGAGAAAAGGTTCCACACATAATTATTAAAATACAAATACATTTGCAATTTAACAGAATAAAAATAAATAAGTTCTTAAATAATATTAATGAAAACTGTTTTTAAGGGGAAACATCTCTAAAAGGAAAACAACTTAAATTAACTTACACACACGCATGCACCCACCCACCCACACACACACAGATGCACACACACATGTACACATGCACACACACTTTTCTTAGTAAGCCCAATGACACACCGTGTGCCGACAGTGAGTAGAAAGAAAAATAAGAGAACAATACATGGGAGAGACCCTAAAGATACTAGTGAGAAGTGGGACCATAGAACCTCGTGGCTCGGTGAACAATGGTACATGAACAAAACAATATACGTTCTCGTGCACAAGCCACTAGTAGGGAAACACATCCATAACCTAGTGGTCTCCATCATCATCCAAAAGTTTAGTTAGTGTTGTAGTTGTCAATCCAGCTAAGTGAAACTGGGCCGAAGCCACATCCAAATAACTAGCGCACTAGTCCTAGTCCACCCACCTAGTACCCAGGCTTCCCTTTTGTGCTCAAGTAGTTTAGAGTTCAAGTTTGATGCTATAATCACATACTCAAACCAAGAAAGATATCACGCACACCAAAACCACCATTTTCACACACAAAATCCATTTGAAATAATACGCACACTAAAATACTTCAAAACTCAATATGCATTTCTTAAACAACCAATTAAAACAACTTGCATACTTAATAACTATCTAATAAGACATTTAAGATTTTATGTAAAAAAATTTTAATAGCAGAGAAAGAATTTACACACAAAACCAACCCAACCTACTTTAGAACCATACACAAGACATAATCTCATCAAAACTTGATTTTCACCACAAATATCATTTAATTAAAAATTTCACAATTTATAAAACACTAAAAACCAGCTTGACTTGGGATTCCAAAAATTCACTCTAATATCACAAAAACACATTAGTAACAAATCAATGCATAAGAGATCTAAAGAGAATAAAATAAAACCACTTCACAAAAATCAAAACTGAGTAAATAATACGTTGAAATAATTAAACACACAAATAAATTCATCAAACAATAATTATGAGTGGAACCACCTACCTCGACGTGTACAAACATCAGACAATGAAGCGAATTCCATTCGTGCTTTAATCGCATCACCAAGAGACCAAATTGATCCCTAAAACAAGAAGATAAAACCAAAGGACCTAAAATTAAACCCTAAAATTCTAACTAAACCCGCTGAAAAAAATAAACCCCAAGAACAAGGGGAAAACCCTAGAAAAGGGGTGAAAATGTTATACCATAGGGGAGAGGGTGCGGCAGTGCGGCAATGGATTGACCAAGGGGGGGGGGGGGGTCCGAACACCGGTGAAAGGAGGTTGGTTGGTCGAGGAGGGCCGGACAGGGCGAGGTGGGGGTTCACGCGGTGGCTCGAGGCGGAGCAAGGGGAGCCGGGTCGATGGCCCAAGGTCACTGGAGGGGGGGGGGTACAAGAGGATTGCAGGGCGCCGGAGGGAGTGCTGATCCCGTAAACAGTGCGAGCAAGTAGGAGGAAAGGAGGGAGGTATTCGACGGAAAAGATGTATGGCTGTTTCAAGGATGTGATGGCTTGAGGTGGGGTGTGACGGGTCTGGTCAGGGAAAGCAGGGCGTGGAGTAAGGGAGATGTCTGGACGACTTTTCAGAAGATTCGGTGACCAAGGAGAGATGATTCCACGAGAAGACCCAGGGGGAGGGGGAAACGTGATTTGGGCGTAAGGGGGGTGGGTGAATCCCTAAGCAAGAAAAAAATGGGCGGGGGAATAAAAATAAAAGAAATAAAACAAACAAATAGAATAAGTAAAATAATAATAATAAAAATGATAATAAACTAAAATTTGAATAATTATGTTAGAAATAATAAAAAGAATAAAACCCAATTGATAGTAATAAAATAAAATAAATGTTATATAAATAATGATAATAATAATAGTAATAATGTACCTAAATTTCATTATTAATATTATTATCTTTAAAAACACTTATTTTATTTGATTTTGGTTGCATCACACATTTAATTTTATTTCTATATTAAAATTTATTTCATTTAATTAATTGACCATCGAGCTGGGTCATTCGATGGCCCTGGTGAATCCACATGGCTTGTCAATTATGCTCCACCCATGCGTCGACTGATGACAAGCCCAAAAAAACTCATTTAATTTTATTTATTTATTATTAATTCCTTTTATTTAATTACTTGAACATCGGGCAAGCGATCCGGGAACCGAGCGAGGCCACATGGTGACCAATGCGAGGTCGCACATCTTCGACATCGACGTGCTGAAATGTTGTCAAGGCCAAAACGCACATTTATCAGAGCAAAACCCTAGTCAGCCTTAGACTGTATTTCATATCAAAAGAATAATAATAATTAGAAGTAGATAAAATCATAAGATGAAAATAAAAAATTGAAATATGACACAACGCAAAGTCCGGGTGGGACAATTTTCCCCACCATAAAGCTTTCTGTCCCCGGAAAGCCACAACTGGAACAAAACCCCAAAGCAGAAACCACACTCTCTTAAGGTTCAAAGGGGATCCCCACAAAAATCAAGGAAAGAGAGGAAAGGCATTTTCCTCAGAGTAAGTAACTCAAAGACAACATCAAGAAATGCATAAAAAATACATTCTGATATGTGTCGCCAGCCCCAAAGAGCTGAAAAACCTCCAGTTTATTGATTAATAAAAGGATCCCTCACACCCATGAAAATCAACATTAAAATCTGAAATACCTCAAGAACTATTCAACGGAAACCACACCATTGGGCTAAAATGAACAAACAAGGTTAAACCACATCCACAGAACACTCTTATCACTTATCACCTAGTCATATTTAAAAATAGAATCAGAAGATCAACATGGGAAGGCCCGAGGGGCTCTCCACCATTAGGAACTCACTAACGCTCGAAACGAGACTGGGAAACCGGCATGGGGAGGTTTGAGTAGACTACCCTCCATTAATGAAAAGTCCAACACTAATTCATTCTAGAGACATTCGTGTGAGACCCAATGTGGGTCTCCCCACCATTAAGAACATACCAATGCCCAAGATAGGAAAACCAACATGGGGAGTTCCGGGCGGACTCCCCACCATTAAGGAAAGGCCAACATCGATTTATTCTAGAGACCATTGTGCGAGACCCATCGTGGGTCTCGCCGCCATAAGAACTAACAGAGGATATATAACTTTGAAAAATTCTCGATGGTGACCAAACACCCCACCACAAGGGGCGGGGAGGGAGGGGCCTGACTACTGGGGCGTCAAAAGCACAACACAAAACAAACCATAATCTTCACACCCCTAGATGAACACTATTCCAATTTGAGACCAATTTACCAACCAGACCCCATAAAGACCACTCAAACGATTACATATGGGGGGGATGAAACCCCCAAGACTTTAAGGTGACGAGATGATCACGACACCTCATAGCCATGGAATCCTTGGGTGCCCAAGTGGTTTGTTTGGAATGGAGAAACTACAGGAAATGATTTAAACAGCCTTGACTATCAACATCGATGATAGAACAAAGTCGGGGTCCCATACCCTCTCTGGGTTACTGACCATGCGCCAACTTCACTCTGAGGCCTATGGCTAGAGCCCTGATATTTGATGCATCTTATGCCTCGCGGTCAGGTATGGAAGACTCCCGAGCGGAGCTCCTCCTTTTGATACCACACGCAACCATACTGCAACCAAGGCAACACCAGCAAACCCAACACATTCTGACATCCAACCGATCATACCCGGAATATTCCCCAACACAAGAGCTAAAATGGTGCATCCCCATCACCCTTTATCACACTGAATGAGAACATGACACAAAAAATCGTCACTTAAACATAACCATTTCTGTTGAGGGGAACATTATACAGAGAGGGACTTCAAACTGAGTCTTAAACAACACGTTATCCCTGCAATTGGCCGTAGCATCCCCATGTGACTGGGTCTGCTGTAACACCCCAGGTAAATAATGAATATGACATCTTTATATTTACCCATATTTGTGAATCAAACATTAATATTACTTTAAAGGGGATTCTATGCTCGATGGCGTACCCAACGCGCAACAACGAGTTTCTTGGGAATCTTACGTTGCACTCTAATAATAAAATAATATTATTTTAAATGGTAGTTAACATGTAGCTGTTGTAATGGCAGGAATGGATATAAATAACTAAAATATGATTATATATGTTTTTAAATGTTTTTACATTTATCCAATAAAGGATAGAGACTTAAAATACGGAAAGAATTCAATTTTAGGCTCATATGCCCTAGTTTTCACTAAAGGTTCACTTATCACCTTTTGATGTTGAACCATCATTAAATATAGTTTTGTTCACTCTTAAACATTCTTTTGGACCAAATAAAACTCTTCTTTAGAATCGGGACATCAAATTTTACTTTGTGTAAATTTTTGGTATTTTTCCGATAAAGTTCATTTTTTAATGAATAGTGTAAAATGTTGTATTTTAATTCAAAACCTCTTTTGAATCTAATTTATTTATAAGATTATATTATCTTTTTAATTGGTTTTAAAGTGAAATTAGAAAATATTTTTACCATTAAATCCAATAGTGGTCGTTGGAATTAATTTCACTTTGAAATCGGACTTAAACTAGTGTCAATCTTTTGATACTTATTATTTCATAAAAACACGCTATTTGCTCTGACAGCGGGAATTAATTATTAAATTAATTAATGTGACTTATATGTTTTTAATTTTGTAAAATAGTCTTCATTTTTGAATTAGGAATATCAAATATAGCTTTGGGTGAATTTTGGGGATTTTTCTGAAAAACTTCAATTTTTGATGAATAGTGAAACCACTAAGTAGTACTTATAAAAACTGATTTTTCGTTTAAATGAAATTTTACCACTTCTGTGTTTTGAATTTCAAAAATCCGACATAAATGGTTGTCATTAAGAAGTAAAATGTGGTTCAATGGGATAAAAATAATTTTTTGGTGAATAGTAACTTATTAAGTTTTTAATCGCGATTAGTGGTAATTAGTGTAGTTTAAGGTAAAAATAATGCTTTAATAATATAAAATGACCTAGACACATGTCCTAACCTCATTGGTTGTGTCATGGCCGACCAAGACTAGCCATGGGTCAACTTGGGGACCCCATGGAGCCACTTTGGTTGGAAAATGACATAAATAACTTTTTATTAAATGTTAAAGTAAAAATAACACAAACATGACATGTTTTACTAAAACAATTGTTACATGGGGTTATACAATTCAGATTTTTGATTATAAATAGTAATTGGAAAGATAAAACGATTTCCTAAATAATGATAGTTTTTTTATAATTTTTACACACTAAATAAATTAAATTATTTATGACATCATGATGATGCAGTGATGACCTCATTATTTAACGATTTAAATAAAATGGAAAGATAATGTAAAATCTATGAACTACACATGTACAAAACTTATTGTATGGGTGGATTTCGAACCCTTATCACCTTATCCACGAATTATACCAATGTGGGACCTTTTAAAACCGAAACACATTTTCAAATAAAGTATTATTTCTTTACTTTCCAAAAGTGCCCCTCCTCTCCTTTTATAAAAGGCCCCCACCTCTACCTCATTTCACACACTCCTCAAGACTTTGGCTCGGCCAAAACCTGACCATTTACTCTCTCCACATCCTTCTCCTCATCCTAGAAGATTCCCTTTGGGAATAATCCTTTCAAAGGAAGCCTTTAGGCTCAAATCAAAAGGAGTTACACTTTTAAAGGTAATTCATTCTCTCATGTTCATTTGTTTTATTTTGCTTCTCCAACCCCCTAAACTCTTTTTATTTATTTCTTTTGTAACAACACCAGTATATTAAATATACTATGATGTTGTTATATGATTTATTCGAGCTACACTCTCACAAAACTACATCAAATGGTTAAAGAACATACGGTTTCCGTGGATGGCGAAATTCTGCCTCCCGAAACGATGATTGTTCAATACTCATTTAACACCTTCAAAGGTGGAAATTATGATGTAAATATTTTTATATATAATATACAATATGTTTATGTTTTCCTTATGCTTCTGTTTTTTTTTCATTTTGGGCATACCTTTATGGTTTCCATTATGGGTAAACGCGATATCTTCATTTAAGGATGTGCGGACTACCGCCCCCTAAAAGTGATTTGATTCGTTAAATACCATATGTGGGACATATAAAGGATGGAACTATGATATTATATATGATATTATACTGGAATTATAATATACCTTTATATCATTATTATTCCATTCTATAAAATACGAAATAGAAATGAAAGTAGCGTTCATGCGTACGTACGGCTTACCGTCTCCATGAATGGTGCATTTCATTTCTTACCTCTAAATGATTATGTAATGTTATAAAAGCATTGATGTACTGGATATATATGAAATATATGATATCTACATCATGAATAAAATTCTGGATATAATTAACATTTGGCCACACGAACAACATGTAATCGTAAGAAGTCCATTTTCGACTTAAGAACCAAATATCGACAAAACAAACATTATTAACTTAAATGGTTACATAATGTTTATAACATGGCAATACGTGATGTAGAAGGAATAATGAACTTTAAAAAGGTTCTTAATCAAGTAGAAATTATCTCAAGTTTATTATTCAGGAGATTAAAGAACGATCGAGTCAAGTCGGACCCGAGGTAAGGGATCCTACAACTCTCTTTCTTTTTAAGTACACTCTTTTATGTCATTTCTTTTAAGCTCATCTTTCTTATGATTGGGATGTTCTTTTATATTACTCCTACATTAATTTTTATGTTCATGTGATGAGATACCATATTCTCTATCATCAATCCATTTTGGAAGTTTTGAGTGGCGCCGTTAGGCTGCCGAACTTTCGTAAGAGATCTAACCTCTCTCTTTCTTTTTAAGTACTCTCCTTTATGCCACTTCTTTTAGGCTCCTCTTTGTAATGTTGGGGGATGTTATTTTATATTCCTCTTTCTATACATTTTATTGTAATGTGATGAGATACCCTATTTGATCTCATCATTCCATATTCGGAAGTTTTATGTGGCGCCGTTAGGCTGCCGAGTTTTCGTAAGGGATTTTTAATCTCACTTTTATTCCCATGAGATTTATGCTAAATTTGCCACAAATTCCATTGAGTGGTGTATGTACTACCCATTATTCTACTCTTTGTGTAATATACTTTCGTTTATGAGTATTTACATCAATGATCTATTGTCCTTCTTTCATGGGGTGTATGTTTTGAAAGATACCCAAGTCGGTAAGGGAACCTTTCACCCTCCTCTTTTTTAAAAGACTTCTTTTGTTGGGTCTTTTAATTTACATATTGTTATGTTGGGATATGTTCTCATATATACTTATTGATGTAAATTTTATGTCCAAGTGATGAGATACACTTTTTATCTCTCATCAACTCATTTTGATGTGATGCTGTTAGGCTGTCAAGGGAACTTTTTAACCCAATTTCGATTTCTTTGGGTTCAACATGTAGTCATTGAATATGTCATCCATTGAATATGTGTGAATGAAATTTTATTGTAATACACTTAATATCCACTTATATTGGGTGTATTTATATTTTTCACACATATTTTTGAGATTGATTTGTCCTTAATTTAAGGATACCTTCTTTATAAGGGATTTCATCACATTTGACATTTCTATTGAGGGTTCACTGTTGTTATGCACCAATTCATTCTTATATGGTGTATATACTGTCATTTGGAGTATTATATCATGAATCCATTTATTCTCATGATATTATAAAGTTCTGACTAAATGTTATTCCTAAATTATTGTATTCAAGTCTCTTTAATTTTGGTAAAACCCCTTTAACCAAAATGTCATTTTAAATGTTTTAATTATTTGTTCTTATTAATATCCATGTTTTCAAAATGGTTTTAAGGATTTATTTATATGGATATTAATGGTTTAAAATTTTAAGCTTCAAGGTGGTATGGGACACTTTGATTCAATAATCTCTTTATTAAATGTTTTAAATGGTTTTGAAAATGGTTTTGATAAAGGATTATATTATGATATATTGTGATGTGGAAATGTTATCATTCCTTTATATTGGTTTTATGTTTTATGAATTTTTATTGGTACTTGTAAATTTTAATGGGTGGTTACGTTATAAACCATATGACGAGTGGTGCCGTGAATACCAGGACGGGTGGTTACGTTATAACCTCCAATGCATTGGGTATGGAAGTCGGCCGTATGGATATTCCAATAAGTATGTATGGAAATTGGCCGTATGACTATTCCATTAAGTGATATGTGTGGGAGTCGACCGTATGGTTATTCCACTTAAGTAGGTTTATGTCCCAAGTTACCTTTATATATGTTATGTATTCTTTATAAGGGTTTTATGGTAATCCTTTGGTTTCAAAAAGGTAAGTAATGATATTTTATTCAGTGAAGAGTTTTTACTACTTCATAAAGGTGAAAAGTATTACTTTGATAAAGTATACATGGTTTACTTTTTGTTTTGATAAACTAACAGTTTTTATTCTTTGTGTATCCCTTACTGAGTTTTTATGCTCATCCCAAGTTTTTCAAATGTTTTTCACAGGACTTAGCGTGGAATAGGGTCAAGGATGGGATCAAGGGAAATTCATGCTACCTAAAACATGAAACTAGACATGTTTCTTTTTAAGAGTTTTTATTTTATGGAAATTTAGTAGAAGAGACTACTTTGTAATCTTTTCAGATGTAATAGTTATGTCCTATTTCTCTAAAACTCTAAACCTGAAAAGATCCTCAATGTGAATTATTCATTTAATTCAATTTTAAGTAAGGTTTAAGGCTGGGGCCTTATATCTGCCATGCTAGTGGCCTAACATAGAACCTATCTTAAAAAAAACCAATGAAGGACCAAAGGTCATTTAGAACAATAGACTGTAACAACAACTTCGGGTTGATTCCACCTTTTCCCCACTAGAGTCTCCCTTACCACTTCCAAACAACTGTTGACTATCAAAGGGACCTCACGCTGCAAGATGTCACCCAACGAAGACCATTGTGACAGATAAAAGAACTACAAGCCTTTCAAGACATTGTTCAACACCAATAACTCCAAACCTCCTTCACCCTTCCCCATTTAAATTCATTTCACCATTTCTAGGGGTACCTCCTGACACAATGATGTCAAACCTCATACCCAACAAGTCAGACACTCAAAAGACCAAAAATCCTTTCATCTCCCCTCGCATCTGTCATCCAGCTGTGAGAGGATCCACTTTGTTGTAAAAAGTGAGAGGTGGGTTCAAATCTAGAATCCAAGAAGAGATTACTCTAATCAACTGAAGGGCCGGCTAACGACGAATTTCTGGTTGCAACACATCAATCACATGCCAATGTTTTATGGGTGGCGTACACTAGTCAAGAGAGATAACCGCAGTCCTAATAAAACTGGTCCAAAGGCCAAGACATATTGCATGTGAACACTAAGCGTGTAGGGGGAACCACTAAAAGGAATTCCCAAAGAACCTTTCAAAAGAATTCACCAACTACACACTTACATACCTACAAACAAATAAAAAAAATTAAAACTCGAACACAATTCAGTCAAAAAGGATTATCAACCCAAAATGCCTCACATCCAACATGTCAAATCACAAGGACACACCACGCAATTCCTGGTTACTAAAACACCAAAATTTCATTCAAAAAAACATTTAAAAAAAATAAGCAAAACTTGTGGGTTGCACAAACACCAATGGTGTCCCATGGGCCTCGCACATGCATGTTTTCATGTCGCACTGGCACCCACCTCATGTCCATCCAGACACTCACCTGCTTATTCCATTAACCATTTCTTTTTCCATACACATTCATGCATGTGGTTTCCCATGAGAACAACAAGGATCAAAACCAAACCTTTTCATTTTCCAAAACAAAAACATCCAACCCACACTTTTCAAACCTCACACAACATTTCATTTTTAAATCGCTTCATTTGAAAAAAATTTCGAAGGCCAAAATTTTTTTACTTAAAAACCATATTTCCACGAATCCAAAACAAAAAGACAAGAAACGACGTAAGAGAAAACTCATGTCAGTGGGTGACTTGAACATATAGTTGGCAGCCATACGCCAATCACACCACTGCCACAGAGAGTATTCTAGGACAACGTCCCCGGCTCCGCATGGCCTGCCAGACCCTGTGATCTCAATGGGACCACTGACCCTACTCCCTTTTCATTTCCCCTAAACATGATTAATCACAAAGACTAAAAACTCAAACAAACACCAAATAACTTTGGTAACTCGAGTCCCGCCACGAGGTGTGCGGGCTAGCCACCTTACTCGTAGCCAGGAAGTCGAGTCCCGACAACCTTAACTCTAGTCTACCGTGACTCTATCTCAATGGATCATAACCTAAGAGAGCAAACCTTCTCCTCTGATACCATTTTGTCACAAACCAGGCTGGGTCGCTATTCGACCCGGTGCTCGACCTAGTCCGCGACATGGATCGAAGGGCGTTTTCGATCCCCACATGCTGGAACAAGTTCCCGAGTATCAAGAGTAACATGCGGGAACGGTTTTCCCGAAATAAAAGATAGAAAAAAAACTAACAAGATAAATAAACAGAAACTGGAAATAGACAACCAAACATGCCTTTAAACTATAAACAGGTTTAAATTTTACAACTCGAACCAATAACTAAAAAGAAAAGACAACAGCAGAAACTAAAACTCTGACTCAAACCTTCTGGAAAACGAGATGCCACAACAACACCACTCTTCATGGGAAGACCAACTGCAACCTGAACCACTCACTGAGCACGAAGTCAGAACCTAGAAAGCAGAAGAAACAGAGTCTACATACACCCAAGGGTGTATGTAGGGTGTGAGCTAAATTCATAGTATGATTCCACTAAGAACAGGTTCCACACATAATTATTAAAAGAGAAATACATTTGAAATTTAACAGAATAAAAATAAATAAGTGCTTAAATAATTTTAATGAAAACAGTTTTTAAGGGTAAACTTCTCTAAAAGTAAAACAACTTGAATTAACATACACACACGCACACACACACACACATAGACGCATGCACACACGTTCACACACACACACACACTTTTCATGTTAACCCCAACATCACACTGTGTGCTGACGGTGAGCAGAAAGCAAAAGAAGAGCACAACACATGGGAGACACCCTAATGATACTAGCGAGAAGTGGGACCCTAGAACCTCATGTCTCAGTGAGCAATAGTACAGGAACACAACCATATATGTTCTCATGCATGATCCACCAGTAGAGAAACACATCCATAACCTAGTGGTCTCCAACATCATCCAAAAGTTTAGTTAGTGTTGTAGTTGTCAATCCAGCTATGTGAAATCGGGCCGAAGCCACTTCCGAATCACTAGCGCACTAGTCCTAGTCCGCCCACCTAGAACCCTGGATTCCCATTTGTGATCAAGTAGTTCTGAGTTCAAGTTTGATGCTATAATCACATAATCAAACCAAGCAAGACATCATGCACACCAAAACCACCATTTGCAAACACAAAATCCTTTTGAAATAATATGCACACTGATATACTTCAAAACTCAATCTGTATTTCTTACACAACCAATTAAAACAACTTGCATTCTTAATAACTATCTAATAAGACATTTAAGATTTTAAAAAAACAAATTTTGTAGAGAAGAGCATAAATTTACACACAAAACCAACCCTACCTACTTTATAACCAAACACATGACGTAATCTCATCAAAACACGATTTACACCACAAATATCATTTAAATAAAAATTTCACAATTTATAAACCACTAAAAACCAGATTGACATGGGTTCCCAGAAAATCACACTAATATCACATAAACACATTAGTAACAAATCAATGCATAAGAGATCTCAAGAGAATAAAATAAATTCACTTCACACTATGCAAACTGACTAAATAATACACTGAATTAATTAAACACACAAATAAATTCATCAAACAATAATTATGAGCGGAACCACCTACCTCGACGTGTACAAACATCCAAAAACTAAGCAAATCCCATTCGCGCTTTAATCACATCACCAAGAGACCAAATTGATCCTTAAAATAAGAAGATCAAACCAAATGACCTAAAATTAAACCCTTAAATTTTAACTATACCCGCGGAAAAAAATAAACCCCAAGAACAAAGAGAAAAAACCCTAGAAAAGGGGATAAAATGTTACACCGTAGGGGAGAGGGTGCGGCGGCGCGATAAAGGCTTAGCCAAGGATGGGGGAGGGGGTTCGACTGCTGGTGGAAGGAGGTTGGTGGTTCAAGGAGGGCCAACCAGGTAGGGGAGAGGGTGCGGTGGCTCGAGGTGATGCAAGGGGAGCCGGGTCAATGGCCCAAGGTCGCCGGATGAAGGGGGGTGCAGGAGGAGTTTGGGGAACCGGAGGGAGTGCTAATTCTGCAAACAGCGTGAGAAAGTAGGAGGCAAGGGGGGAGGTCTTAGACAAACAAGAGGTGCAGCTGTTTGCAAGACATCTGGCTTGAGGTGGGGTGCGGCGGGTCTGGTCGGGGAAAGCCAGGCGCGGAGTAAGGGTGGTGGCTGGACAGTTAGCCGGAAGATCCGACGACCAAGGAGAGATGCTTCCATAAGAAGTCCCATGGGGAGGCGGAAACACAATTCGGGGGTAGGGGGGGAAATAAAACAAATAAAACAAATAAATAGAATAAATAAAATAATAATAATAAAAATGATAACAAACTAAAATTTGAATAATTATGTTCATAATAATAAAAATAATAAAACCCAATTGATAGTTACAAAATAAAATAAATGTTATATCAATTATGACAATAATAATAGTAATAATGTACCTAAATATCATTATTAATATTATTATCTTTAAAAACTCTAATTTTATTTGATTTTTATTTCATCACACATTTAATTTTATTTCTTTGTTAAAATTCATTTCATTTAAATAATTGACCATCGTGTAGGGTCATACGAAGGCCCTGGTGAATCTGTATGGCATCACAATTATGCTTCTCCCATGCATTGCATGATGACAAGCCCCGAAAAAAAAAACTCTTTTAAATTTATTTATTTATTATTAATTCCATTTATTTAATTACTTTAACATCTAGAAAGCGAGCATGGAACCATGCGTGGCCGCGCGGTGACATAGGTGAGGTCGCACGTCTTCGACAACGGCACGCTGAAACGTTGCCGAGGCCAAAATGCTCATTTATCAGAGCCAAACCCCAGTCGGCCTCAGCCTGCATTTCATATAAAAAGAATAATAATAATTAGAAGTAGATAAAATCATAAGAGGAAAATAAAAAATCGAAATATGACGCACCACAAAGTCTGGGTGTGACAAGATCTCTAACTATCATATGTCCTACACCAGATTCTTCTAGTGCCTAATCCACAACATGAATAAACCTAATCTATGACCAATCATGAGAATGACCATTGAACAATAGCTCTACCTTGAGATGACTCTGATTAGAAGAAGATCAATCTCTACCACAACCACCCGCAAACTAAGAACCCACTATCTTAGATGGTTATTACTGGGCTAACATCCCTTTGAAGGCTCTAGAGCTCTATTAACACTAATATAGAAGCATAGATCTATAATTTTTTAAAAGTTACCTATATTATCACACTACTAGCCAAGTTGAACTGGATCTGGAAATAAATATTTCACATGTATTTCATTCCCACAATGATGGAACAATACTGACTCCTTGTATGAATCCACCAATGAAGATAATCAGGTATGATGACCTAAAGTAATAATAACCTTCCTCTCCAACTCATCCCTATTTATATTCTTCTCAAATAAACTACCACTTCAATGGACTACTACAAACATTGATCCATAGAAACTATACTCTCCACTATAATTGATCTTTACCATCAAATCATGGTCAACCAAATCAACATAAGTCTTTAACATAAACAATAATAACTAAAATTAGATATCTTGATACAACCCCATTTTGAATCACTGATACTTTTAGATTCTCATGAGAAGCAAAATCATGTGCAAGTTAGACTAACACAATGAAATAGTTAGCATATTACATCATGGTCTTATCTCCATGATGGACATCCAGAAGCTATTGGGTTTTAGTGAAGTCTAAGTAATCTGGGAAACATTTCTCAATGAATGCGCCTTTCAAATTATTTCAACCCATTTTCTCATGTTTCCCATCTTAATACACTAAGTCCCACCACCTTTAACCAAGTACATTCAACAATAATGATTCAGATTTAACCTACACTTAGTCAAGAGAGTCAAGAAACATAGAACTACCCTTGATATTCTATAGTCAATCCACTACTTCTTGGGGATTCGTACTACCCAAGCAGGATGCAATTTTATTCTTGAGAAACTCCTCATAATTTTTCTTTCCATGACCTGGTTAGGATTCCCCAACATATACAAGACCATGTATTACTACCTAATCCAAATCATGGACATTCCAATCCACATATTCCATTGGTATCTGATCAACTAGCTATGTAGAATTCTATGAACACTCTTCCTACCGTTGCATTGGAAATCTCTAAGGTGGAATCTTGATACATCAAGAAAAAAACAAGTAAAAACCATCAATACAATAAACACTACAACATTCAAAAAAAAATCGGCAATAATAAAAAATTTCCAACAGTTCAAAACATCAAAAATAACTAAAAACTCAATAATAATCCCAATCCACTTAACCCCCTCTCGGTGTCCATGCTTAGTCTTCATCTTGTATGTCTCCCCTATAAGAGAATTCAAAGGAAGTTAAACAAATCCCATGGAGACCCAAGGTCTGTCACATGGTGTGTTTAAAAAACACCCCACTTTCATCTAGGACCTCAAGCCTCAATAGTCCTATCTCATTTCATTCCAAACTCTTCTATAATATTATGACCCAAATAAATGAAAAAACCTTCTATGATACAATTTTCTCTAGAATTGGTCAGCGATGTTAACCAACCCAAAACCCAACCTAGACCATGGCATGAACTAAATTGAATTACAGATCCCCATAGGATAGAAACTTGTTCCAAGGTAATGAAAGTACACTTTTTTGAAATATTTTACCCATTATTAGAAATAATAAAAAATACACATGTATAAAACACAAAACCAAAATCATTAACCACAACCAAAGATATATATTAATTCAAGTAGAACATTTTAAATCTTTAACCAATAACCAAAATATGAAATCTGGGAGGGGAACCAACTACATAAATAAACATCCATACAATAAGAAGGTCAACACCCTCACACCATCTCCACAAAAACATGCAAGAAGTAGAACCACTTGAAAATAGTTCCACCATCAATATCTGGGAACATATTTTCTTTTTCAAGGGAAAACATAAAAAGATCTACATATACCCAAGAGTGTATCTAGGGTTTTATATAATGCCAAGTAAGATTACACCCAAAAGGTATTCCATTCCATAACATTGGAAAGATAAATCAACATGCATGTTTTTAAAAAAAATGTTGTGAGTTGTTTTAAAAAAACATTCTCAAAAAAATATTTTTTTGAAATGAAAACAAAAGGAAGGTCCACTGTAATTCAACAGAAAAAGTAAATCATAAAAAATAACCATGAGTAATCGATTAAGTCTTCAGCAATAGTAGGACCCTAGGAACCTCATATATCATTGATAATGATATAGCAATAATGAGCCACATTTTTTTGTGTACGAGACACTAGAGAGGAATATATCAAAAGTTTTAGTGGTCTCCAATCATCATCATATTTTAATTAGAATTTTAGTATTAATTATACATAAAGAAATTAAGAATATAGCCTATTGTTCAAATAGGCATACTAGTCTTAGTCCACTAATCTAGGTATCTATGATTCCCATTGTGCTCAATTTCCATTTCAAATGTCACATCGATCACCACATTCACAGAATCGCACCGTGAAATATGAATACACATTAAGGACCATTAATTTTTATATGAAAAAACTCCATCAAATCAATACTCATGCTAAACTTAATTGGAAACATACTTCACATCACTTACATGATTTATAGAACACATTTATAAGGAAAAATAAGACGACCCACATGAAAACCAACGAATATCATTTGAAAAATTATATTTCAACACATATGCACATCAAAACCTTTTGAAAACGATTTTAAAACCTTTCACATAGTTTATAGATAACATTAAAGAAGAAAAGAGAGCACCCCAAAATCATTTAATAAGGATAAACCATGGAATAATCTACCTTAATATTGGAAACATCAATAATCGAGTATATATCCACATCCGCACCCCAAGAAGACCCTATAAAGGAAAGATCAAACCAAAAGAATCAAGGTTAAACCTGAAGAACCACGATTCAACCCATGTTAGGGAAAATAACACATTAGGGAAAAGAGAGCCCAATAAATGGAAAATAAGAACACAATAAGAAGTAAGAAATGAAGATATGAGAGGATTACTTTAGGATTATTGAATATATAATCCTAGAACTCCCTATAATGTTAAGGACAAAGGGAGAATGGTGGAGAGGGAGGGGAACCTAAGGATGAAAATATTGAATTTAGAGATAAATTGGTGGAATTGGGGTTAACTCTGGGGAGGGTATAAATGTATTTTTCATATTTTTAATGACCTGGACATGCCACAATGTTAGCCAAAACTGTTTGTCCACCCGTGAGGCAACCATGTGGTCTTCTCTATCCAAGAGTAGACCAATAACATGGTTTTATTGTAGAGGGACCATAAACATGGTATACTCCGTGAAACATAGAAAATTCCACTATATAGGGTGCATACTATCTCCTAGGCCGACACATGGTTTCCCTTAACCATGTTCTAACTATGCGCCACCTAGTATCATGTCAGAAAAATCTATTTTTTCTCTAAAAACTCCAATGAAAACTAGGGGACAAATAAAGGACCAAAAATAAAAAAAATTAAAAACTAGAAATAAAATCACATATAAGAATAATGAATACCCAAAGGAAGGGTAATTTTTATAAAATAACTATTATGTATTCATTTTGGATACAAAAAAATTAGTTTTGGTTAATATAATATATTATAATGGTATACTGGTGGATCCATAAAATGAATAAGTTATTTAACATTGGACTGGAACATCCATAGTGAAAGATATCCATAGTTTTCTTGGATTATATGGTTATCATTAATGATTTATAAAGGATTTATCATGAATAATTAATCCAATAATCATTTTATCTTGGAAGGGAGTTATGTTTCTTTTTAATGATGAACATGAAAAAATATTTAATTAACTAAAGAGACGGTTGGTCAGTGGACCTATTCTCATACTACCATGTTGTGGGGAAGGGATAATGATAATTTTTGATACATAGAAGAAAGGGATAGGTTGTTTTATTATGAAAGATTATATGGTGATATATTATTCCTTAACCCAATTGAAGGTTAATGACAAAAAATACTTGACTCATGATTTTGACTTATTAGAATAAATCACTACATTAAATATCAAGTGAGATTATCTTTATAGAGAAAGGTATGAATAATATACAGATCATAAAAATTTAATCCATATATTCACCTATAAATAATTGAATGTGAAAAAATAGGTGATTTTAAGTTAATTTAATAATATTATTTATCAATACACTATGACACTAAGTAATTAAAAAATGTGGTTTATGATATGATTTAAAAAGTATATTGCTAGATTATCCATGAGGATGATAAAGAAATATTTAATATTTATTTTTCTTTCAAAGTATTTATTTTGAAATCATTTTGTAAGAGGGAAAATATTATCTTTCTTTGATGAGTGTTAAACAATATATATATATAGTGTTTAGAGAGGATAAAAATTAGGGATTAGGAGCTACAATAATTGTTGAGAAATGTTTTTGAGTTAAAAAATGATTATAATGGAATGAAATGTTTCTTATATTAAGTTATTGTCCCACAAATACTATTCCTTAAAAACGATATATTGGATGAAGATCATAGAGAATAATTATCTATTCATCTGTGAAGTATAATGAATTATAGATATCTGAAAGAGTGTTTATGGTGGAACAAAATGAAGAGTGATATTGTGGAGTATGTTTCATGGAGTTAGGAAGTCTAAAAAATTAAGGTAAAGAGATACAATTATAAATTAATTTTACATCAACTATGCTTGCTGGAATATAAATGGGAAGACGTCCCTATGGATATCATTAATAGAATACCCATAATATCTAAGGGAAAAAATGTTCTTTTAGTTATCTTCGGTCATCTTTTGAAGTCCAAAAACTTTCTTGTTATCAGAAAATATTTCTCTTAAGATAATATTTTCAAGATATTTATTAAATAATTGTAAAGGATATATGGGGTATTAAATATTAATGTACATAATCAGTATATGAGTTTTCGCTCTATGTTTTGGATAAGTCTTAAGTACAAAACATAGTTCTTTATCAATACTTATTATTATCCTCATACATATGATTATTCTGATAGAACTATTAAAACCATAGAGGATATTTAGAGATATTATTTTCAGGATTTCAATGTTTTTTGAGATTAACACCTTGCTCTAATCTGGTTTTCTTACAACAATTCCTTTTACTTGAGAATTCAGATGTCTTCTTAAGATGTCCTATATTGAAATAAGTGTATAAATTAGACAAACTAGGATTATGTTTTTCAAATAAATATATGGGATCCTATATAGGATATGGAAATGGAAGGGAAGGTTAGATCCCTCCAATAATACATAAAGTCAACTCAGAATCTATTGAAGAATCATGATGACAATTGACATCAAGATTGTGAATTTGATGTTGGTGAGAAGGTTTTACTTCAAATTTCTTCATGAAAGAAGGTTATGACATTTGGAATGAATTATTAAATACCCAAACATATTATAAATTGTTAATAAATCTCTTGATACGAATATACAACAAACTATAGAAACACATGCTTAAGAATAGTAAAGGTATATAGCCTTTTGAAACATGGGAACATGAACAACTAGTCCAAATGTGAGTTACATAACCTCCCACTATGTTATTAATAACTAGAACCCATCTTATAAATATCATACATAATAACTATAATTATAATCTAGGGTAATTATGCATAAAAATGGTGATCTTAGATGCATAGTAAGGGTAACAAATGGCGATATTAACATATCATGAGTATAGGAGGTATGAAAACTTGATAATAACAATTGAAAAGAATACATTACATGTAATATATCATAAAAATAACTCATGGAATAAATATTCATAGTTCATAAAATTGAAATCATAATTTAATAATTGATAATTAATGTTTAATCCCCATATCATCGTAGTAGTCATGGATCACCCTCAATACAATTATA
Source organism: Viscum album (assembly GCA_963277665.1). NCBI lineage: Eukaryota > Viridiplantae > Streptophyta > Magnoliopsida > Santalales > Viscaceae > Viscum > Viscum album. Next base: position 410,563,638 of record OY728131.1, read on the forward strand.
GTGGAATTATTCCCTTACTAAACTGGGTTCAATCCCCATTCTAGACTGGTTTATGACATGCGATATTAATTTTTACCCAATTCATTGGGGGGGGAGACATAGGTCCAGCCAATCACATAATGAAAATTATATATCTGTGAACCAAAATATCAATAAAAATTCATCATATGAAAACCAATGAAAAGATATGGTTTTCAAAAACATTTCATCATGACATAACCAATGTAAAAGAAAAAGTTTTCATAATCATTTGTTCTTTTAATCAAGGAATAAACCATGGAATAACAATCCAGTTTCATAAGCATTTTATTATGGTATATCCAATGGAAGAGAAATGAGTTCAATTAAAATATCTTCATAAGAAACCTAATAGATAAATAATAATGATGGTATCATTTGATCATATCCTCTGTAAATATTCATTAACATCAAAATAATCAATCTTTTATAGAAAATGATTTTGGAAAACAATTCTCTAAAACTGTTTCTTGGGGAAGACATATTTTCTTTTAAAATGATATTTTTTAAATTATAAATTCATAAAATATAATTGAAATGATATAATGTGAATATTATGTTGAAAAATTAAAAATAATTCTAAAATATAATAATGGTCATGAATTTGGAAAATTCTGCTCATTACAAACACAATAATGTAATAGTTCCTTTCACATCTTCGGTAAAAGGCAAATGGGCCACGTTTGGAAAACAATGTGAAGATTCCAATCAATTTTTTTTTGTAAAAAAATGTGTTAAAATGTTCTTAATAATCATTTATATAATTTTAAAAACATTTAAGGAAAAATGTTTTCGAAGAAAAAGGGTTTTCGACTGAAGAGATAAATGAAGATGGTTTTTTTTAAATGGTATTTTGAATGAATGAGTAAATAAAGAGAGGTAAATGAAGTGAAAAAATTTATTCCCATGCGAAAAGTAAAGGAAAATAAAAATCATGAGTATATTGATAATTGGATAATAATATTTCCTTATTAGAAGAAAAAACCAAAATAATCCCAAAAAATGATGAGATTGTTTCATAAAACCATTAGCACATTGGTAAAATTGAATAGTAATCCCCATGAAAGAATAAAAATAAATGATACTTAATATATAATTAATTGAAGTAAATTGAATATATAATATATAAAATGGTAATTATAAATACACAGCATTAAAGAATATAGGTGTATAACACAACATCTGTCTTAAAGAAGGAAAATTTAGAAAAAAATCTGTTCCCACTTTGGTGTATTTTAAACAATAAACCCCATGAATGAGAAAAACTAAAATGGATAAGTAAATATACATAAATTTCAGGATAATAATCACAAAATAAATTTATGGGTATTATATACCCTAGATAAATTAAACACATGGTGAATATTACTTGTCTCTCATAGTAAATAAATTTGAGGCATAAATACCTTACAATAAGTCTCACTTTACTTCCTCCATATTAAAAAATCCTACATAATAAATATAATTTAATTAAAAATTTATCACTTAACTGTACAAACACAAACAAATATATATATCATACTATATATGATTTACTTATGATGTTTTATTACCCATTTTTTAACAATTCCTTGTTAAAATCACAAATCGTATAATAAATGATTTTTTTCATATATGTTTTGATTTTTAATGGCTCCGTCATATATAGAATGTAAAACATTATGTTAATATAATAATATTTTGTTTATATGTAATTATTTTAATCCATAAAAGTTTTAGATAGAAAATGATTTGCATCGTTTATGGTGACGGTTGGACGTTCATACGATTTAACATTGTTTCTATTTTATTGATTGGTGAAAAATTAAGTATAAATAATATATCGAAATTAAAAGGAATTTTTTATTTCATATATATAAAATATATTATTTAAATTTCCAATTATTATATTTCATTAATAGAGTTAGTGAAAAATGAATCACACCGCTACTTCGGGCAGAAGCCCACCATACATATGAATGACATTATATTTTCCACCATTGAATGGATAATAAATGGGTTTATGTGATATATTTATTAAATAGGTATAATAATTTTTAAAATAAAATATATATTCATTTAATATATCCCCAATACCATCCATATAAACTAGAAATTAAAATAACCATCGATCGGTTCATGATTTGGTAGTCCTCCATACACACAAGTGATGTAATTGTTTTCTCATGGGTTTGTATGTAATAATGTATATGTTGAATTATAATTAAAATAATGTTAATGAAATTAGTAAATTCCATTATTTGTAAAAACTTAAAAAAAAATATATAATTCACATTTTCAAAAAAAGATAAATGGGCCTTGTTTGGAAAAGGACATGAAGATTCACTGTAAAAAAATTTATCAAAAAGTAAAAAATATTTAAAAAATTATCTAGTATATTATTTTGATAACTTTAATAAAAATTTTGAAATCATTTTTATAAATCATGGTTTTGGAATAAAAATGACTTCTGACTAAAGAGAGAAGTAAAGATGATATTTCTTAAAAACATTATTCTGAAATATTTAGTGTTTAAATAGAGAAAAATTAAGGGAAAACATGAATTTTCATGAAATAAATGAAATGGAGTATAATTTATTAATCTATTTGGTGGTTGATCATATTATTTCATCATTAGAATCGTAAATATAAAAAATCCTCCTAAACAATTTGATTGTACTATAAAATCAATACCACATTGGTAACATTGAATCAAAAACCCCATGTAATAATAACCTTAAATTACGAATAATATATAATAAATAGAATAATATTAATGATTTAACATTTAAAACGTGAATTATATATACACTTGATAATATACTATAGGTGTATAATGAAATATATGTCACAAAGAAGACAAATTGAGACAAAATACCTTACCACTTTGGTAACAATTGAAATATAAACCCCCACTAAATATAAATATCAAAATTTATAATTTAATCCCTATAAATTTAAAAATAATAATCATAAAATAAATTCATTTTTTTTATACACATCCCATAAATGAAACATGTGGTGAATATGATATGTGTGTCACTGGAAATAAAATTGAGATGAAAATCCCTTTCCCAAAGTCTCGAATTCATACATAGATATTAGAAAATCTAGAATAATGAATAATATTTTATTATAAATTTTTTTATATAACTATAATTATATATATTTAATACTATATATGATTAAATTATATGAATTTATTAAATATTTATTTATAATTCATTTGTAAAATCATGTTTTGTGAAATAACTGCATTGGTTTTCATGTATGTTCTGATTTTTTATTTCCGGTCCTCTTACCTTGATCATGTTTCTTTCATCAATAGAATTTTTACCATGATATAAATATAATATATATTCTACATATAATATATCTATATTAATCCATAAATGTTGGATTTAGAAAATGATGTACATCGTTTATGGAGACGGTATGCCATACATACGCTTAAACACTGTTTCCATTTTCTCGATGGTTGAAATTATTTTATAGTATATAATATATTACCATTAAAAAATTTATTTCATATGTGTAACTAATAATTATTGAAACTAACCTCATTACATTTTTAAGAGATTTGGTGAAAAATGGATAACATCGCTTCACGAGGTAGTAGTCCACCGTACACATGAAAGATGTTCTCAAACACCCCACAGAATGGAATGTGGGATATTATATGTGATATTTTAATTAAATTGGTATAATTATGTTAAAAATATTATATATATATACATCTAATCAAATATTATTATCTTCTATGTAAATTGAAAATTGATAAATACATCAAATAGGTTCGTGGGGTGGTAATTCACCGTACACATGGGTGACATTATTGTTTTCCAATGGATTGGGAGGTAAGAAGTTATATTTGGTATTATAATTAAATAATTATAATAATATAATGAATATCATATTTAAACACTAAATCAATAATTATATATATCCATGAGAGCTGGTCATGGAAAGAAAATAACTACGGTTTTTGTGGTGGCAGTCGATTGTAAATGAGAATGATTATTCTCTATCATATTTGGTGGAAGAAGAGATGAATATTGGTTATTAAATGAATATTATAAATTATAAGTTTATTTTATATAATATTTTCCTTATATTATAATTTTTCAATAATATATTAGGTAGTTAGAAGAAGTAAAAAATGTATAGTAAAAAACATTAGCTATTCTTTGGACAATATCTTTATGCTTAACCCAATGAGTTATTAGATTGGAATTATAATACCATGAGGGACTACAGGATATGGATAGGTATTTAATAATGATATTTGGGTTGGTATTGACTAAAATGATTTGTTTTTTATATGTGATAGGTGAGGATAGCGAGTGATCATTAATAAGTTAGGCGAGTGGCACACTAGTAATTTCTGAAAATAAAAAGGAATACCCATGTTTTCCACTTTAAAAAGGGATCTAAAATGGACCATTATCAAACAATATAGGTTATAAGGTTGAAATATTTCTATTAAATGGTTTTTTACAAGATTTAAATCATTTTAACCCTTATATTTTTAGTTTAACACTCAGAAAACCCATTTTTACCTTAACTATGGTTAATACATTTTTCATTTTTTACTATTAAATATCATATAAAATGATATTGAAACTATTAGATAATATAAATTATAATGTTTTAAAATATTTTATGCCTAATTCCATATTTAACTAACAAAATTGAAAAAATTTAATTTAAAATTGAATACATAGATGTGGGAAGAAATATTTTTTCTAAAGAGAGAACATTCAAAAGTTCAAAAACGTGTTACATAAAAATTAATCAAAAAATGATTCCCATGAGATAAATTTGATATATATACATATGTTACGTAATTTTACCTTTAAAACCATCATAAATAGTTTTTTATTTTTTTAAAATCATTGAAATAAATGAAAATTCTTAATAAAAACAATTTTCTTCACTATTAATCAAAAAAATAATCTTCTCAGAAAAGTGTAAAAAATTACCCCAAGGATAGTTTTTGAAATGATTATTTAAAAAATTATTTTCATTTTTGAAGTAATTTTTCTGCAGGTTTCAATAATTAATTTTAAAAAAGTATGAAAAATATAATAGAGCTATTGTTTAAAAAACATTGTTTGAAAGTGTAAAATTAGATTTATATTATCTCATTATAATAAAAAACATAAGAAGAGTTTTTAATTTTATAATTAATATATAATATTTAAGTTTGATTAATATAATTCCAAGAAATTGATTTATTTAATTTATTGATGTAAAACAAAATTAAGTGTATAATTGTTTTGTAAAAATATTATATTTATTTTGAAAAGGTTATTATTTTAATTTATAATTAAATATTCACCAATAAATTAATTTGATATACATGTGAGAACAATATATTTATCATAATTTAATTTATCATATTCATACTCTTCAGTCAAATTCGTAGGGGATATTTATGATATTAAGTTTTAATTTTTTAATAATATGTCACATTTTGTATAAACTCAGAGTTTTATGTAACAAATTCTAAACTAGGTGTTCTGTGTGTCACAAGTTGTCAAAAAATTTAATTTCATTGGATGAAAACTTCAAAAAATATTGATTTATTACATTCTACTTCCTTAAATAAATTTACATCTTTCATTTTATATTTGTGTTAAATAATCAAGGGTGTGTCATTTAAAAATCCCTTTGTGGGAAACCCATAGTGTAATAAATGGTTAAAAAATATTATCTAAAAGAGAAACATTGATGTGGGAAGGAAAGTTGGAATAAGAAATAATGGGTCTCAAAAAATGAGAACATATTTCAAAGGTGAATAAAAGGACATAAAATAAATTCATAATGTCCAAATAACGATGGAGAGTGATGATGACTATTGATCACACGAAAGTGAATGATCATGATAAAATCAACAAAAAAAACACCATAAAAAAATTTGTGTGAAAAATATTATTGATATCATTATAGATTATGCTAATAGGATAAAATTTTATTTCAAGACCCTTTTCATAAATTATTGTAATTCTCATGAGAAGATACACTTACTTCATTTAATTCAATTTCATAATCACAATCTCATCCTTTAGATAAGCCTTCATCAATATCCATTTCATGTTTTACTCTAAGAGATGCGTTTTTAATATTTGAAGCACTAAAAGATAATAAGATCCATAAAATAATGATAATTCATTTCTTATATCTCTATTAATTACAAAAAATAAAATGGTTGACACATGTTATGGATAAATTTTTATATTGTTAAATAATTCATTAATCTGTAAAACCTCATCCAAAATAAAACTTGAACCATTCCATAAATTTTTAACCTAATGTCCCTTCCATGATTAAAAATTTATATATAATATCACTAAAATTCCAAAAAATAAACTTATTATTAGTCTACCAAATATGAAAAAGAATCTCTTAATTGCCACACAAAAAATTTGTGATTACCTTTGTCATATATTCTCTCAAAGATTGCTAATGATATAATTACCATGAAACATTAATCAAAAACAAATATTCTTTAAAAAAATAACTCTTTTCTCATAAAATCAATGACTACTTGTTATATTACATAAATCATAAAATGTTATAAACTCTATCGATGACAACATGTACCACATTTTCAGTAAATAATTAATTAGTTATAGATTCACCAATAAAATATAATTTACATTATCCACATCAATTATATATTTATCTATACTAATCAAAAATTTCTCGACATCTAGAAGGTATAAATGGCCATTTCCCATAATAACATGTATTCCATAAAATGTGACCTTTACATTAAATAAAATTCATAGTTCATTATAACTATTGAGCATATTCTTGAAAATCCATTAAGAAAAAATATAGAACAATCTAAATACATTTCAAAGTTCATATAACATAAATATGGAATTCAATTTTAAAAAAATTTATTCATTATACATCAATATTAGTCTTTATCACTCTATTAAATAATAAATATTTCTTATAATATGAAATATGAAACATGTCTTAACATTCATAAACCCTAATTTTACCATGATTCTTAAGTTGAACTTAAAAAAATTCTTTTATAACATCCCATTCGTTTCATTTTTTATTCATGGTATTTAATCTTTAGTAGTATAAACATTACCAATACAACCTTTTTGATTCTCTTCAGGTGATTTACCCCTAAGACATATATTATCATTATTAATATACTTTATTAATTTAAGACATTCAACCATTGATGGTACCTTAGGGTGACCAATATTCTCATCCATTGCATTAACTAAATTTTCCCTTTTTTCCTTACAAATTAATTTATTTTTTAACTCATTTTCCAAACAAGAAACATTATACTATTACTATATGAAATTTACTTTGGGTTATTATTCCCACACTCAAAAAATATATGAAACTAAATATTATTTCCTCTATGGTTTCCACCACCAGAACACTCAATGAATTCAATAATTATATTTTTTGGTGTGTCCAATAGTGGTTAATGTTATTTTTTTTATTATATTTCATGATAATTGATTATGAATAATAAAAATATCATTTAATCTAGTAATCACCCCATTTGGTTCCTCATTAAAATTATTTCTATCATATTCAATATCAACTAAGATCCTTCGGGTTTCCACCAATTAAATAAACTAGAAAGCATAGTAAGTTATAATATTACTAGTGGAAACCACATAATCATAAAAATGAAATTATTTCATGGATATATCATGAAAAATTATTTTTAATGAAACAAATCTTATGTTTTATCCTATATTATTCATATTTATCGTCTATTTAATTCATTTATTATGATTAGTAAATAGTTCATTAATTTACAAATAATATCCCCTGAGAGTATCAAATGATGTATTCAACAAGGCATGTTTTCATTCACCAGGTGACAATCAAGTCCATATAAATGAACCAATTTCAGATTTATTACCTCTAGGTACCTCTTTTTGAGAGACACATTGTAACAACCCGAGATTTTATGAAAAATATTCTTTTTAATTTTATTAATGTCTTGTGTTGTACGCTACACCAAAAGGAGCTTGCACAACACGCATCCTTGACTTTCCTTGCATTACACGCAATCGCAACCTTCTTCGATATCGTGAGTAGTACGAAATACTGAGTTTCACGAAACAACGATATGCTATTAAAATATTATTAAAACTAGCGTTATGAATAGTAATAATCACTTTTTGAAATTTTATAAATTTTATTTTTCAAAATGGACTTCATTTTTGGACTGAGAATATCGAAATTAGCCTAGGGTGAAATTTTGGTATTTTTCTGAAAACTTTCAATTTTTGATGAATAGTGAAACCACTAAGTGGTAGGTTAAAAACTGAATTTTGCATAAAACTTAATTTTACCGCTTCTGTGAATGGAATTTCGAAAATCCGAGAGACACGGTTAATATCAAGGACTAAAATGTGGTTCAATGAGATGAAAATAATTTTTTGGTGAATAGTAAGTATTTACTTTTTTTTACCGCGGTTAATAGTAAATTTGGTAACTAAGGGTAAATATGATATTAATATTACCCTAATACATGTCCTAATTCTATTGGACAAGTGTAATTCGACCAAAAACAAACTTAGGAATAAAATATGACCATTTAGGTCCACTTGGATTAGATTAGGACATTTATTATTAATTTATTTAAAGAAGGTTTAAAATAGTTAAAATCAAAGTTTAATAAGTAAATCATTTATAATATGGGGTTATACATAAGATAAATTCGATTGTAAATATTCATTAGAAATCTAAAAAGATTTCCTACATGATGGTATTTTATTTGTAATTTTTAGACATCAAATAATTTAATTTATTTATGACACAAAGATGATGCAGTAATTATCTTATTAATGAAATATTGACATAATTGATAATATAAATACCAAAATAAATGTAATTTAAGACTTTTTATGAATTACACTAATTTTCTAGGTTACTATGATATATTAATGTTGATTTAATCAACTTGGTTCGAACATATAATTCTGTTATGACTTTCACAAAAATCATATATCAAATAGTGTCAAAATTGACACAAAATAGTTTTTAAATCAAATATTATATTATTAATTGTTATTTTATTCCTAAAAATCTAAGGTTCGGCCAAATGACTTAGATAAGGATATATATATTAATAATAAACAATTTGGGTTTCGTTTGACATGTTATAGTAAGTTTATTAACCATATAGTGAAAGAAAACAAAAAGACATGGTAAAAGTTAAATTATTTAACTTAGAGTTAAATCTAATTGATAAGGTTAAAATAATACCCTAAACTTGTCTAAATCTTATTGGTTGATAGGATTCCGACCCATCCCCACCTTATCTTCGAAATAAGACCCTTTGAAGCCATTATAAACCGATTTTGACTTTAATATAACATAATATTTTGAGATATTCCTAAGGTGCCCCTCTCCTCCCTTATAAAAGGGCACCTCCTCCCCCTCCTCCTCACACCAAATTGAGCACTCAAGCTCAGCCAACCCCTGCAATTTTCCCTTGTACACTTCCCTAGAAACATCCTAGAGGTTCTGGTCTTCCTCAAAGACCAATTTTAGTGCCCTAAGTGGAGGTCTCAAAGAGGCGCTTCAAAGAAGAGGTAATTACCGTTACCAATTCTTTCATCTTTATTTCTTCTTCCACTTCTTCTTCTTAGGTTGTTTCATTATGAAGTAATAACATCAGTATTACACATATACTGATATGTTATTATAAGTATGAAACAACCCTATTTCACAATCTATCCATCCTACGGAAAAAGAAATCACCGCGCGTGCGTACGTACGGAATACCGTCTCCACGCCGTGGTGTAATCTATTTTCCAACATCACCTTACAAGGATGGGTATAATGGTGTAATGAGTAACTATTTATGATTATTATAAAGTAATATTGATACTGAAATAATATACATATACTCCAATACAATTCCATGATCATAGGAACGATATCATCACTCGTGCATACGTACGGAATACCGTCTCCACGATGTGATGCGACTCGTTCTACATGATCATCATTACATAGTAATTATATAAATGAATTGAATGAATAAATATGATATATGTTAAACTAATACCATTCTGGATATAAGGTATGTATAACCTTAAAAGAAGAATAAGAATTTATTCGGCAAAACACGCATAAGAACAAAAGGCAATAAAGACCCGAGTAACAAGTAACAATGAAATATTACTAACAATAAGCTAAGAATATGACCATATATGATATCATATCAATATGTATGATTCTGGAATAAGTCAATAACATTATTTAAACCATTATACAGGAGCTTCGGACACATACAAAGCAAATCGGACCTAAGGTAAGGGAAATATCACAATCTCATTTTTATCCGAGATTGTTTATTCATAAGTATTTACTAGGGTGTATTTTATCATCCACATCCATGTTTCATCAATATGTAATATTATTTCCATCCACCTACAATTGTTTAAATCCATTTTTACCCTTCGGTGAGTTTTTAGTAATATCTATGAAAGGAATCTTTTGTCATACGAGGTACTTTTTGACTTTTCCGACAAAAGTACGAAGAATGTTTTTTTTAACTTATACGGCACGAACAGATTTCTACTGTTTTATGAAGCCTTATTTTCATGAAGCTTCATCTAAAATATTTCATGACTATTTTCAATAAAAACTCTTTCTTTTAAAATTGCATGATGTTTTGTGAAAAGAAATTGATTTTGAAGAAGAAAGGATATTTTCCTCAAGAATTCAATTCAAGTGTTTTATCAAAATTATTTTCCATCTAAGATAATAAAGGGTTCTATTTCTATCCATATTTTTACATTGATTTGACTATGTTGTGATGGAATTATGTTTATGAATTCCTTTATCTTATATGAATTGATTTATGATGTCATGATGTTTCAAGAATCCCATTTTTGTTACATGTGTTATGCGATGATGTATGTTTTATGATTATGTGGCACACATAAGAAAGGATTAATTATAATATGGGTGGGACCTATATCTCCCTCCAATGCATTGGGTAAAGATTTTATATCTCATGAGATAGACATGGCTGGAATGGTAGGTTATACCGGTTCAGTGAAACAGGACTGAAACGAGGGTTACTCGATTCAGAAAGGGACTTTGTCCACTAAGATAGTCTTGGAAATGAGTCTTCACTAACAAGAAATGATTCTCTATGATTATGTGTGAATGCCACAAAGTTTCATGTTTTATGTTATGATTATTGTGATTACATTTCACTGCCATGATTTACCCCATGTTATAAAATGATGATCTCTTTTGCAGTTTAAGATTTCCAAAAGTTATGTGCTTATGTATATGATGTGATTGATATTTCTTTTGTTTACCCTTACTGAGCATTTGAGCTCACCCTTTTATGTTTTCTTTTCCCCAGGATATAAAGAAAGGTTTTAGGTATAAAAAAAATAAGATCTTTATGGGAGATGTTGAAGATCTTTCACCACGATTAGAAGATTATATTCCGAGTTTCCAAAGACACTAAACTATTACGATCCTTGTGTGTGTTTTTTTGTTATGTACTAAGTATTCCGCAAAAGTAATGTAATGTCCATGTACGTCAGGCTTCGGGTCTCTACAGTTGGTATCAGAGGAAAGGTTTAGTCAACCTTTGGAAACTAGGATGCGAGAACTTTAGTGAGATCCCTAGAGATATTTATAAGGTATGTCTAGGGATGTCCCTAAGGATAAGTATACGTATAGGATACAGTCCTAGAACTATGGTAACGATCATAGAATTTAACCTAAGATGTTAGATATCAAGGATACTCCACCTTTATTATGTTGTTTTCCCTAGCATGATTTTTGCCTCTCACACTATTCTTTTTTTTGGGTTTTAGAAAATGGCTGGAAACAAGATGATTCACGATAATGGAGGATATGATGGACAATGGAATGATATTCTTCATGAGAAACCTAATGAAATGGGATTTGGAAGTCCAAAGATCATTATTATGCCGAATCAGCAATCTCATAATATGATCAATAAAGTAAAATTTGGTAAGTTTCCTGACTCGACTAATAAGAGAAAGACGGAGTTTCATGATGATCATAGAGGAAAGAAAGTTCAATTTCCCCTATGTAAATCATGTGGGAAGAGGCATCAAGGAGAATGTTTCAAGGGAACTGGAAGATGCTTTGGGTGTGGAAAAGAAGGAAACAAAGCAAGTAAGTGCAAAGGAAATGGGTCGGTTAACACCATGGATGAGGATAATGGTATTGCTACGACATCAAAAATGGTTAAGTGTTTTAAATGTGGAATGTATGGGCATTATGCAAACAAATTCCCTAAGGGAAAGACTCATGAAGAGAATCAGTATGGTCATATGGGTAGTATTTATGTGGATGATGATGAAGAGACTACAAATGATATGTGAGATGAAATTTTTTTTTGAAGCTCGGTCAATGGTTTAAGAATGTAGTGGAATGATTACATGTTTATCATGTGTAATGTTGTATAAGAAATCTCATGGTACTATGGAATAAAGAGACGTCTAAGGATTGCTACACTGTTGTCTTTCCTTGAGTTATGAAAGTGTATGATTAATGGTACCACTATCCATGAAAGGTTATTCAGATATTTTTTAGAATTTTGATGATATGCGCACAATGAAGGAATAATAAGATAATGGGGTGTTTGATTATATTCATGAGCTCATGATTGATATAAGGACTAAGTGATATCATGGTTTGAGTATATAGAATTTTGAGGATTTTGGTATGTGGAAAGTGTTAACGTTTAACTACATTCATGTTTTAAATAAGGTTCATTGGGTATTCAAGGGAATACATGATTAGGGCCTTTGAATGATTAGAATGTGACCAACGAGATATATCTTATGATATATGGGGATCAACGATGGTATTAAATCTCTGGAAATCATTTTCACTATGTTATGAGAGTGGACTGCAGTATTATGGATAAGCCTAAAGATTGGAATGGATTATGTTGGACACAAGTTAGTATTGTTTAAGGATAGATGTTTTCTCGATATTATTGATGGGATGTTATAGTAATATAGTTTTAGAAAAAGGACAACCTGCAGGACGGGCGACAGCCCATCGCGTCGGACAAGGCTGTGGGAATCGAATCCACAACCGAAGTGCGACTGGCCTTTATCGCCTACCACTGGCCTACAGGAAGTCCCTGTTTAGTAGAAACTAGTTTTATTATATTAAGCAGTATGATATATGAAGTATAAGTCCATTTTAGAAACCATATATGATTAATCTCACTATAGATCGACTTATGTATATAATATTTGCTAACCTTTTGTTTGAGACAGATGGAATGACCCGTCATTCTATCACATGATCTGCTAACACTTCACGAATAACAAATTCAACTTCATTTATTTAAGAGATGAAGTGGAAATTGTTCAAGGCATGAACAACAGTGAGATTGTACCAAAATAAAGAAAGTATTTATTCTAATTCAATTTTCAACTTTAGGGAAATGATCTTGAAAACCAAAAATGTTGTCCTAGTGATCTTATACCTGATGAATCAGATGGTACCTTAGATCGTCACAAATTTATGGATTTGTGATTACTGGATTTTCCATAGCCATGTTCTCTACCACTCTCCATCAGAACATGATGGTTAGATTTCTCTTTCAGATCCATATTTTCACTTATGTGGAAACCCAGTGATTAGTTTATTTGGGTAACCATTACGTTTCATAATTTTGTTTTTAAAGATTGGTTTTGATATTACTTTTTACGATGTGGGTTTCTATTAAATAAACTTTCAAATAGTAAACCATTTATAACCCTGACGAATTTCGAGGGCGAAATTCATTTTAAGGGGCGTAGAATGTAACAGCCCGAGATTTTATGAAAAATATTCTTTTTAATTTTATTAATGTCTTGTGTTGTACGCTACACCAAAAGGAGCTTGCACAACACGCATCCTTGACTTGCCTTGCATTACACGCAATCGCAACCTTCTTCGATAGCGTGTGTAGTACGCAATACTGAGTTTCACGAAACAACGATATGCTATTAAAATATTATTAAAACTAGCCGTTATGAATAGTAATAATCACTTTTTGAAATATTATAAATTTTATTTTTCAAAATGGACTTCATTTTTGGACTCAGAAAATCGAAATTAGCCTAGGGTGAAATTTTAGTATTTTTCTGAAAACTTTCAATTTTTGATGAATAGTGAAACCACTAAGTGGTAGGTTAAAAACTGAATTTTGCATAAAACTTAATTTTACCGCTTCTATGAATGGAATTTCGAAAATCCGAGAGACACGGTTAATATCAAGGACTAAAATGTGGTTCAATGAGATGAAAATAATTTTTTGGTGAATAGTAACTTTTTACTTTTTTTTACCGCGGTTAATAGTAAATTGGGTAACTAAGGGTAAATATGATATTAATATTACCCTAACACATGTCCTAATTCTATTGGACAAGTGTAATTCGACCAAAAACAAACTTAGGAATAAAATATGACCATTTAGGTCCACTTGGATTAGATTAGGACATTTATTATTAATTTATTTAAAGAAGGGTTAAAATAGTTAAAATCAATGTTTAATAAGTAAATCATTTATAATATGGGGTTATACATAAGATAAATTCGATTGTAAATATTCATTAGAAAGCTAAAAATATTTCCTACATGATGGTATTTTATTTGTAATTTTTAGACATCAAATAATCTAATTTATTTATGACACAAAGATGATGCAGTAATTATCTTATTAATGAAATATTGACATAATTGATAATATAAATACCAAAATAAATGTAATTTAAGACTTTTTATGAATTCAAATAATTTTATAGGTTAGTATGATATATTAATGTTGATTTAGTCAACTTGGTTCGAACATATAATTCTGTTATGACTTTCACAAAAATCATATATCAAATAGTGTCAAAATTGACACAAAATAGTTTTTAAATCAAATATTATATTATTAATTGTTATTTTATTCCTAAAAATCTAAGGTTCGGCCAAATGACTTAGATAAAGATATATATATTAATAATAAACAATTTGGGGTTCTTTTGGCATGTTATAGTAATTTTATTAACCATATAGTGAAAGAAAACAAAAAGACATGGTAAAAGTTAAATTATTTAACTTAGAGTTAAATCTAATTGATAAGGTTAAAATAATACCCTAAACTTTTCTAAATCTTATTGGTTTATAGGATTTCTACCCATCCCCACCTTAGCTTCGAAATAAGACCCTTTGGAGCCATTATAAACAAATTTTGACTTTAATATAAAATAATATTTTGAGATATTCCTAAGGTGCCCCTCTCCTCCCTTATAAAAGGGCACCTCCTCCCCCTCCTCCTCACACCAAATTGAGCACTCAAGCTCGGCCAACCCCTTCCATTTTCCCTTCTCCACTTCCATAGAAACATCCTAGAGGTTATGTTCTTCCTCGAAGACCAATTTTAGTGCCCTAAGAGGAGGTCTCAAAGAGGCGCTTCAAAGAAGAGGTAATTACCGTTACCAATTCTTTCATCTTTATTTCTTCTTCCACTTCTTCTTCTTAGGTTGTTTCATTATGAAGTAATAACATCATTATTACTCATATACTGATATGTTATTATAAGTATGAAACAACCCTATTTCACAATCTATCCATCCTACGGAAAAAGAAATCACCGCGCGTGAGTACGTACGGAATACCGTCTCCACGCCGTGGTGTAATCTATTTTCCACCATCACCCTACAAGGATGGGTATAATGGTGTAATGAGTAACTATTTATGAATATTATAAAGTAATATTGATACTGAAATAATATAAATATACTCCAATACAATTCCATGATCACAGGAATGATATCATCACTCGTGCGTACGTACGGAATACCGTCTCCACGATGTGATGCGACTCGTTCTACATGATCATCATTACATAGTAATTATATAAATGAATTGAATGAATAAATATGATATATGTTACACTAATACCATTCTGGATATAAGTTATCTATAACCTTAAAAGAAGAATAAGAATTTATTCGGCAAAACACGCATAAGAACAAAAGGCAATAAAGACCCGAGTAACAAGTAACAATGAAATATTACTAACAATAAGCTAAGAATATGACCATATATGATATCATATCAATATGTATGATTCTGGAATAAGTCAATAACATTATTTAAACCATTATACAGGAGCTTCGGACACATTCAAAGCAAATCGGACCTAAGGTAAGGGAAATATCACAATCTCATTTTTATCCGAGATTGTTTATTCATAAGTATTTACTGGGGTGTATTTTATCATCCACATCCATGTTTCATCAATATGTAATATTATTTCCATCCACCTACAATTGTTTAAATCCATTTTTACCCTTCGGTGAGTTTTTAGTAATATCTATGAAAGGAATATTTTGTCATACGAGGTACTTTTTGACTTTTCCGACAAAAGTAAGAAGAATGTTTTTTTAACTTATACGGCACGAACGTATATCTACTGTTTTATGAAGCCTTATTTTCATGAAGCTTCCTCTAAAATATTTCATGACTATTTACAATTAAAACTCTTTCTTTTAAAATTGCATGATGTTTTGTGAAAAGAAATTGATTTTGAAGAAGAAAGGATATTTTCCTCAAGAATTCAATTCAAGTGTTTTATCAAAATTATTTTCCATCTAAGATAATAAAGGGTTCTGTTTCTATCCATATTTTTACATTGATTTGACTATGTTGTGATGGAATTATGTTTATGAATTCCTTTATCTTATATGAATTGATTTATGATGTCATGATGTTTCAAGAATCCCATTTTTGTTACATGTGTTATGCGATGATGTATGTTTTATGATTATGTGGCACACATAATAAAGGATTCATTATAAGATGGGTGGGACCTATATCTCCCTCCAATGCATTGGGTAAAGATTTTATATCTCATGAGATAGACATGGCTGGAATGGTAGGTTATACCGGTTCAGTGAAACAGGACTGAAACGAGGGTTACTCGATTCAGAAAGGGACTTTGTCCACTAAGATAGTCTTGGCAATGAGTCTCGACTAACAAGAAATGATTCTCTATGATTATGTGTGAATGCCACAAAGTTTCATGTTTTATGTTATGATTATTGTGATTACATTTCACTGCCATGATTTACCCCATGTTATAAAATGATGATCTCTTTTGAAGGTTAAGATTTCCAAAAGTTATGTGCTTATGTATATGATGTGATTGATATTTCTTTTGTTTACCCTTACTGAGCATTTGAGCTCACCCTTTTATGTTTTCTTTTCCCCAGGATATAAAGAAAGGTTTTAGGTATAAAAAAAAGAAGATCTTTATGGGAGATGTTGAAGATCTTTCACCACGATTAGAAGATTATATTCCGAGTTTCCAAAGACACTAAACTATTACGATCCTTGTGTGTGTGTTTTTGTTATGTACTAAGTATTCCGCAAAAGTAATGTAATGTCCATGTACGTCAGGCTTCGGGTCTCTACACACATGCACTTATAGTATACACATAAGGATATAATTTCATAGACCCCACTATCTGTATCGTTTACCAAAATTCATGTACATTTTTTTATACTTTGACAAATCTATTTACATATCTTTAGGGACATTACTAATGTATTTTCATCTTAGTTTCTTAATGTTAACTGAACCTATCTTATGATAAAGACTTAAAGGACCCAAATTTCTCAAACATAGATATTATATATTTTTATATGAATATTAATTACATTTCACAAAAACATGTGTGAGGGTCGTAATTGTATATTTCATTTGGAAACTTGGACACATAAACAACTAGTCCTAAAGTGAGAAACATAATCTCCCTCTATTTTCTTCATAACATGAACTCTTATTATAAATATCATACATAAGAAAATTCATGATAACTTAGGGGAATAAAACATAAGAAATGGTGAGCTCAAATTCATATTAAGGGTAAAAAACTAATATATATACACATATCATGAGTTTAAGGGTTATGAAAACACAAGAATAACATACAAAAAGTATACCCTTCATATCATAGATAATAAACATGAGTCATGGAATACATCATGGAAGTTCATAAGACCATAATAGTAATGGAATTAAAGAACATGAACTATGAGGGCATAATATTATTATAAAAAAAAGATCTTTTACATACACATAAGTATATAAAACCAATTCCATATTAGCTCAATGCTCATTTCCATGTAAATCATACTAGAATGGTGTCATTAACAAAACCATCTTAGTAGTCATGGTTCACTCCCAAGTCTATCATAGGGTAATGATTTCCTTACTGTATCGGGTTCACTCACTATTATATTCCATTTTTTCTCTTGATATATCATACCTTACCTAATTCATTTTAGATAGATATATATTCCAACTACCTCATAATAAAAATCATTCATATTTATTCCACAAGATCATAAAAAATAAATCATAAAATAAAACATTAAAATAAATAGGTTTCATAATCAATTAATAATAATATAATATATGGATATGAAATAAGTTTCATAGACATTTCATCATTTCATCAAATCATAAACAACGACAAAAAAGTATGTTTCAAAAGAATTATATTTTTTTTATTTCCCATAGAAGAGAAATGAGTTTAATAAAAAATATTTTATCATTATAATAAATTATATATAGAAATAATAAAGATGGTATTATTAGATAATATCCCAGTAAAATATTTAAAATAAATGACAATTCTTAACAAAAAACTGTTTTTTTCACTATTCATCTAAAATTTTTTGTTCTCAATTTTTTTTTGAAAAATTTACCATAAATTAATTTTTCATATTTTTATTTAAAAAATTAATTTTATTTTTAAATAAATTCTCTAAAATTTTCAAAAATTAATTATAAAAAAGTTCACAAAATGCGACCAAAATGTTTTTAATAAAAAATATAGATTAAATAATAATATTGGATTTAGTTTTTCTCATCCCTATAAGACATATAATATTAATATTAAATAGTTTATTGAATATATAATATAAAAATTTAATTAATATCATTTAATAAAAATTATTATTTAATTTAATTATGCCAAACATGTTTTTGTGGAAGAAAATATTTTTTTCAGGAAATGATTTTATTTATTTTTAAATAGTTATTATATTCAATTCTTATTAATTGGTTACCAAAGAATTAAGTTTATATAAACGTGTAAACCATATAATTTTATTATTTATCTAATTATATTAATAAACTTTGTTACAACATAAAGGTGATAACTATCATATTAAATAATAATACATTAATTGTGTTTTGTTTAAACTGGGTTTTCTTATAACAGAAGATTTGTCCAAGTTTATGTGTAACATAATATTTCAAAAGAATTAAATTTATTTAAAAAAAATTATTTAACATAATCTAACAGTGTTACTAAAGGTAAATATAATCTCTAGGTATATTGGTCCCTTTTTGATTCTTGATCGAGTATGGAATGGACCTTATCAATTTACACACCCATCAAAACTATCTTTATTTCATGGTGTGTCCCATATATCTATCTTGATGAAGTACATGATTGAAACATTAAATATATTAAAATTATATGTTATTCCACTATATAATGGTATTTTCTATGAATACCAACTAATATAAATATTTTATCATAGAAATAATGTTCTATAGAATGAGACAACACCTAGTCAATGTTCTTTAGAGGAATCAGAAATTTGGGGAAGCTATATGGGAATTTGGGGATGTGATGAAGTTGAGATATACTCATTGGTTTTCAAAAGACTAAAAGAATTTTGAGGGTGAAAATTATTTTAATTGGGGTATAATGTGACACCCCAAGATTTCATATGTATTACCTTTGAAACAAAACATAAAGCATTGTTTAGATTACCTTACATAAAACCCCATGTCTATGTAAACCACGATATAGTAAACCATTATTCCATACATATTAAATTGGATTGTGTGAAAATAAATAATAACTGTAAGAAGTATAAGTTTATTTTTTTCTATTTAATTGAAATTTATTTACAAAGGAATAAAAATTAAGTACTCAATTTTTAGTAAAGTCATTTTATGCTTCAAAAATATATCATCTTCAAAATATTTTTCCAGGTGTTTTAAACATATTTTTTGTAATTATTATCTACCATTTTTTGAAATTTTATTCAATTAAATGAATATCATTTTTTAAAACATCACATCAATAGTTTCGTAGGATGAATATTTAGAATTTTTCAAAAAAGATTTGTTTAATAAGCTGTGAAAAATACCAATTTTTATAATACAATGTCACTTATTTCCAAGTAAATGTTGGATTATGATTTAAATTTGATTTAAATTTAAAATAATTATCATTTAACTCTAAATGATATAACTAATTTCATAGGAATAATCATGATACATTATTTTGGTATAACTTAATTTTTAGGCATAAAAACATATTTTTTCTAAAAATAATAATACACATAATGTATTTTTATATTAATAAATTAATTTAATGACTTTTTATTTATTGTTTTAATGAATGTTATAGATTATATATTCAATATAACATATTAAAATTTAATTTTTCATTTTATATAGAAATGATTTACTGTAAATTATGTTTTATTGATAAAAAATAATTTTTCAAATATTAGTTTTCAATGAGGTTTTCATTCTTAATTAAAATTAAATTTTACTAGTAATATAAATTAAATCTAGTAATATCGATTAAATATTATGAATAATAATAATTAATATAATTAAATTGAGTTAACTTAATTTTGTTCACAGTGAATAGTATTAATAATAGAAGTTTGTTGTCATGGTCAAGGTTAAAATCGGGTTACCATTTGGGGTGGCGGGCTTAAATCATGAGGTAAGGGTGGTATATACACCCAAAACATTAAAATTGATAGTTTTTAAAATTATTTAAACCATTTATTATACTATTTATAAATATATGGAAATCTGTATCACTTTCCCATGAAAGTGACCTTATATAAAAAAAATCTTTTAAGAAATTCCCGGTGTGTCCCTCCCCTGAAATATTAAAGTGAACCTATTATAATCCATAATTAACACTATTTTAGATTTATATAATAGGAAATAGAAAATCTATCAAAATCATAGGACCCTTCCTCTAGTCATAGAGCTCATGGCCTTCTCCTAAGATATATCCTCTAAGGCTTAAATAGTAAGCCAAATGTGGTCTCTCAAACAAATATGCTTATATCTTAAAAAATATATTTCAATTTTTTTCATCAATTAGACTATATAAACAGTTTTTTCCTTAAAAATTAGTGAATCAAATATCATTAATATAATAATATGTTATTATGATGACGACATAACAAATTAACTACTCTTCTCAATCCAATGGGATACGACTCATTTTCCACCACCAAAATTCATGGTTGGTTATTATGATAGATTTAATGATTATATATAATATTTATGTTATTATAATTATTTTAAAATGGGGAATTAATTTTTACATTTCATTTATTCCATCCATTGAAAAATGAAAATGCCACTCAGACGTACATATGGACTATTGTCTCCAAAGAATGATTCAATTAGTACTTTTTAATCTATTTATGTGAATGGTTATAAATAAGAATATAATGAATATGTATGAAAATTTATATCATGATTTAAATTCTAAATATGAATAGATCATAGTCAAATTTCATGGACCATAACTTCTGAACCAATGTATACAAGAAAGATGAAGTAGATAAAACCAGAAAAGATAATGAAAATGATATATTATTAATGAATGAGTAATAAGATGAAATATGTAAATCATGTATGGTGTAATATGTATAATTATGGTTATTATATATATTTATTTTAAATGTAAATATATTATATAAGAGGTCATATTTATTATAAAGAAATAGAGACATGAAATTATTGTTTTATGTTACAATCCCAATTTTATGAATTTTTATGATCAAATTTTCCAATTATAAATATATATGATCTATATATATAATATATTATTACATTTTTTATACTGTAGTTGTTTCTATAGATATCAATTTTCCCTTTTAATTTACTCTCTTAATTTACTCATGATTCTAAAAGAATCTTTTAAGAAAAACCCACCACGTTTTTCTCTTCTATCAGTAATGTTTTATTCTATGTACAAATTTTAAATAAAATATTTTTATAAATGTTTGAATTATTTTAAATAAATTTATTAAATTTAATTTTACCCTGGTTTTAATTTCATAATTTATTTATGTTATACTTCTTGTTGGTTTGCAAATAAGGCTATGCTTCCTTTTTAACGGTAATGTGAGTACATTTTTTGTTTTAAAATATATTGCATGAAAGACATTACCATATATCATGAATAATTTTTTCAGTAAATATTATTTTATAGGTTTTCTTTTTAAAAAAATATTTACCCTCAATATTTTTTAAATTTTACGATTCTAAATAGGTGATTTCAAATAAAATGGTATTTTCTTCACGAATTGTTTGAGTGATATTTTATTTGTATATTGGTATTAAAAAAATACTTTCATGTTTCTTATGATTTAATAAGTACATTATACAATTTTACCATCTTTATTATTTCACTCCGTGGTTTATGGTTGTTATGATTACTTTTTTTTGAAGTTTTTATCCTTTCCAAGAGTTTTAATTTGTTGATATGAAGAATGTTTTGTGATCTTATAGCACATGTTTGTATGGTTTTCACTATGTGATGGGTGAGACCATAATTATATAGAATTAAAATTTATTGGGTAAATAATGACATATCATAATATAATAAAGACTATAGTGGGGAGTGAACCCAGTTTAATAAGGGGCCTTTTTTAATATGGCAGTCTCGGGAGTAAACATTGACTAAGTAAATGATGAAATGGGGAAAGAACCTAATCTACTATGATAGTCATGGTAGTGATCCTAGACTAATAAAGTGACTTTAAATTGTTATATATATTCAAAAAACACATATCTTATTTTGGGGATATGGTCTCATAGATCATGATTTATTATTGTTGATTACACACTATTATGTTTTATCGTTTTCTTGACAAAACCTTATTCCATGATTCAAGAAATAAATATGTTTGAAAGATTGGGTATTATTTTATTATGTATATATCAAGTTCTCGTACCCTTATACTTATATTATGACTAGTTATAATAATTTATTGATATCTCTTATGTTTACCCTTACCGATCATCTGATATCACCATTTCTTATATTTTCCTTCCCCATGTCATAAAGAATTTTTTCAGGTAGGATTAGTTAAATAAGGGATATAGTTTTAATAAACTAAATGAGAAATTATTTAGATTTATTGTGTACTAATTGTTTACATATAAATGTATCTAACGACATTAAACCTCTATAGTACTCTGGAATGTATTATTATGAAATTTATTTTTTATTCATCAAAAAGGATTTAATATTAGTGCATGAAATTTAAATGTTGTTCTAGCTAATAACCTCTAGGTATAATGACTAAAAATTAGTATGATTATAGATAGAAAAAAATGTTC
Organism: Viscum album; assembly: GCA_963277665.1. Classification (NCBI taxonomy): domain Eukaryota; kingdom Viridiplantae; phylum Streptophyta; class Magnoliopsida; order Santalales; family Viscaceae; genus Viscum; species Viscum album. The sequence goes on from OY728131.1 coordinate 410,587,108, forward strand.
TCTATCTAAAATATTAATGGTACATTTGTAATTACATTTCACATACAGTAACCTTAATTTATAAATTCGATAATTCTTATGAGGCTATTCTTAAGTCATAAAACACAAAGAACATAATAAATTGATGACTTATTGAGAAATAAAATATATAAAATATATATAATCAGACTTTTAACATTATCTCCATATGTGACCCATCCACCATTCCCTTTTTTTGTTTCATAATTTAGACTCGTCTGTATTTATATGTAGAGTACAACCACTATATATGTTCCATATGTTTTACTATTAGTATACTTCCTATATTTCGTAAAATATAATAGATTAATGTTTGATACATATTTATTTTGGTTCAGTAATTTTATAAAACAATATGTTTTGAACCTATATCATTCAATATATTTTGTGATATATTGATATGATACAATTAAAAATACAATCCTTATTTGTTCCAATATATTTGACTTCATCTAAAGATTTTTTTCTCATGAACAACTATATCCAATTTATTAAAAAAAGGTGTCATTTTAGGCGCAAGATAATATGACTAATAGAATGGATTTCGGGACATTAAAAATATTCCTAAAGATGTTTGACTGGTATTGAACTCTCACAAGATATTTTCAAAATTCTCCCAACAAGATGTTTATTTAGGAAAAATAATATTAAGAATAGTATTTCATAATTAATCTTAAAACTAATTTTTGATAATAATGAGTGGAATTCAAATTATATTTTTTATCTAGATCAGAAGTAACTTAGAAATTTTAGAGGTATGCTCACAAATACCATCTTTCATATTTAAATATACTTCCTTGGTGGAGTCACAATATTATAGAAACCTTTTTAGTTTATTTTATTAGAAACTAATATATCTAGTTATTACTTCAAATGATGGAATATAAGCCTTATATTATGAAGAATTTGATCTATTTTACTCATCTAAAGAAAAATAAAAAATTTCATGTAGTGATAATAGTAGAAGTGAGTCAAGTGTTACCTACCTTAAAAATCATATAAAATTTTGATAACTATCCATATAAAAATGTATCGAATTTTTGAATTAAAAACTCTTTAAATAACTTATTCTTTCAGATAATAGATCTACATCAAGTAACCCACATATCATCAATATATTCTAATTATTTTTTTATTAATCATTGAATATTTTGTATCCTTATTCTCACTATGAAAGCTAAGATAATAAAATTTTATATTCCTTGGTTTCTTGTACTTACAATAAATAAATGGGAAGATTCCTTATTCTCATAGTTATCTTTTCTGTTTTTCAAATAATCATACTGGATGTTCCTATTTCTAGTAATTATATATATTAACCTTAATAGTTGAGTTATTTATCATTCAATGGATTATTAATTAATTAGGTCCAATTTATGTTTTGATTTATTCTTAATTATATTTGTATAATTTAATGTTTGATCATCATATGTTAGGGAACAAGAATTTCATGAAAATGTGACTCAATTCATTCTTATATAATTTTAAACATATTTCTTCAGGCGATTATAATAATGCATGAATTTCATAATAACATGATCAATATTATGATTCAATATATTCTTTGTGTCATAAACCATTTTCAATTTATATTACCATTATTTTTAATGATATCAGTCAAATTTTCTATTTGTTGTTCATCATTAATTTACCTCTTAACCAATGGTAAAATTCTATCCATATTTTTAATCAAACATTAATACAACCACACCACTAATTCATGATGTATAAAATCAAAATATTTATAATTAAAATTGGGCTTAATTATTTTAGTCTCAATGAAATATAAATTTATAGCGCGATAAATTTTTATATTTTTCGATATTTTATTTGCTGTATCACTTTGAGAAATCTGAGTACATGTATTATGATTCATGGATAAAGACAATTTATATGAAAAATTTAAAATTTACTTCATTATAAATATTCTCATCATGGGTAAATATAGATAAATATTTCCTTGTAATTATATAATTTTTTATTATTATTCGAAAATGAACAACTCACATGTTAATGAAAAATTCATTTATTATGTCCTAAAAATATTAATATTCTACACCATCATAGATTAGTGGTTGGATCATAATCAAATTCTCAAAAATTTTGACTAGATGTATTGAAAAATAAAATATGAAAGTTGTTTTCTCTATAACATAGTTAGTGTATGGAAAATTGTTTACATTTATAAAAAACTAAAAATATAATGACATGAGGCTTTCACAAAAGTAAGTTCAACCTTAGATATAAATAGAATTTCTATAATACCTAATTTTATCCACATAAAGGTAGGTATGTCAAAATAAAGAGGGGATCTATTTAAGTATAATAATTATAAAAAATTATATTACAACCCAAAATTTAGGTTATATAGATCTAATACTATAAAAAATTAAAAGTTAAGATAAAATATAATGGAATGTGAGTGATTGATAGTTATATACATAACAAATATTTATAATTTGAATAATGTAAACCAATGGGACAATAAATAAACATGACTGTAACTAATATTAAATTAAATCATATAATAATAAAAGTATGAAAACTTTTTCATGGATCCAATTATAGTAATCCTAAAACTCATAAAACAATATTTTATTTCCAAAATACTTACAGTTAAGGGATTTGTTAACTTAAAAGAAAATACAGAAGGTTGTTCGATAACATGAACTAGATTATCAAATTCAGAATATATGAACTTAACTTACTATGACTCACTAGAAATAAAAATTTCTAAACCAAAAACTATAAGGACCCAACCATAAATATTTAGTAAACTTGAGTTATGTCAGGAATTATCATTGAGTATATTTTCTGGTTTAGAGATATAGTAAATTATGCCAAAGCTCTTATATAAAAGAACTATATAAATAAAAAGTGTACACTAACAATATTATCCATTTATTCATTAACCTAAAACCTTTTAAAAATAAATTATTTCTTTTCAGGTTTAATCATTATAACGTTTCCCATATTTTTTCCTTGACTATATTCTCCCTTAAATCCTATAAAAACATTTAAAAAACTAGGATGAGAACAAAAATATCATCAAGGGGAATAAAAATAAAGAGAAACATTAGTATATGTAAAACATGGTAACCCATTTAATGTTCTTTAAGAATATGAAACAAAACATTTTCACATGAATAACATTTATACTTTTTTCTCAAATAAAATCACTAAAACCAAAAAAGTGATAAATTAAAAATTTATTCGGTTACTTAGAGAATCATATGAATAAAACCATTTAAAAAACCTTTAAATTGAAATAACAATAATGAATAATTTCAATATTATCATCACCCATTGAATTGGATAACTATAATGGGGATCACCCTTCGTATAAGCTATATCAGGCTCACCCATAAGCTATAATGGAATTCATCTCTTTATATAAGCTATACCGGGCTCACCCATGATCTATAATGGGTATAAACCCTTCGTATAAGATATGTCGAGATCACCTGTGAATTATAATATGTAATCATGCTTCATATAATCTATAAAAGGCTCACCCATTTCATATAATACTCTTTTACAATTTCATGAATAAAATACGTTGATCACAAAAACCGTTAGAAAACTATTTCTAATTATATATGAAAAAGATTTCCGTATACAAATACAATTTCCATTTAAGAACCCATTTTCAATACCAAGATAAAAAAATAAATAAAAAAGTTATTTTTTCGCTTTAAAAATAATTTAGGCTTATAGGGGAATCCATTTATCAAATAATAGTTACAATAACGGAGAATTTTCTGTCGTCGAATACATGAAAACCTTCCTTTTGTCATTTTGTAATGAAATTAAATTTTTTTCTATAAATGGATAACTTTTGAAAACACTAAATTAAATTCAATACAGACATAAAATGGAATGTGTAATCCTTTTATATACATATAAATAAATATGTAAATTAATATCATGAAGTAAATATTTGATAATTAAAATTTTAAATGTTTAAGGTGTCCCATTCCACTTTGAAAATTTAAATCCTGGTATCCATGAATTAATAAATATAAAAAAACAATAAATAACGTTATTATAGATATAATATGGCTATTAAATGTAATAGTGCCTATATATTCACCTTATAAAATAATAAAAGTACATATTATCATGAAATTATTTAATGAAAGGAGATTGAGATGAAATCCCTTATCTCAAAAATGAAATGTCTAGTACGATATTTATCTTTATGAAAAATAAAAATAACCTAATTTATACTTTCTTTAGAAAAATTTTCATGTTAATTTTTATTTTTATATCACTTATTATCATTTTATAAGAATTATATAATTATTTATGTTCTTATCAGACGTTTTATCGATATTCAATACTTGAGTCGAAAATGAACTTGTTTAGCATGTAAATGATTCCATGTATTCATAAGTAAAACATATAAATAATATAAAAAATGATATAAATATATTATATATTCATTATATATGTATTTATAATAATATTTTAAGAGAACAAAACACCATTCATGGAGATCGTAGGCTGTATGTGTGCATGAACGCTCTATTGATTTTTTCCTGTCTTATTGAAAGAGTGAAATTGAATGAAATGTATATAAATATGTATACATATACAATATCATTAATGTTGAATTAATATTTCATTTATATAAAATATTGTTTCTAAGGAAATCCTTAATACATTCCATGTTATGTGTGAATGAATCATGACTTTTTGAGGAGGTAGTAGTGCACACTTTCCCAAACGAAGTTATCTTATAACAACAATATAAAAAGCATTAATGTGTGTTTGATATAAAATATCCCAAATATTAAATAGGTTATAATATACATTTTAAAATATTATTGGACACGAATAATGGTTTTAAGACCATCTATCAAGGTAGTAATGTAAAAAGAACAAAACATTATTCATGGAGGCAATTAATCGGCATAGCTTGAAAAATTATTTCCTTCATTTTAATAAGAGGTAATGAGAAATGAAATAGATAGGAGTATTCTATCAAAAAAAATTATATACGCAATTCATGAGTAATCATGTATTTATGGGTGAAGGAGGTAAGGACAAAGTAGAAAAAGAATAGAAATTAAGAGATGTATAATGAGAAAATTACCTTTTGAATATCTACTCCTTGAAAGACCATTTAGGTCCTTGTATTTGAACTTTTTTGTGAGACTATAAGCACTTGGACATTGGGAGAGTGAGTAAGAGAGGTTTGGGGGAGAATTTAGGAGCTAAAATTCATTGTGGGTATAAATAGGGTTGTTGAGAGATAAAATTTACACTTGAGGAGATGTGGGTTCAAGTGATTAATATATTGATTATTTTATAATAAAATCCATGCATATAAAGGCGGTATTAAATTAAAAGAATTAGGATTTTAATTAATGTTTTATTATAATTTTAGGGAAAAGACATACCTCAATGGACTATTAAATATTGATGTTTTTATGTATGTTAAGCTTTAATCGTTAAACTTTAACCATTATAAAATTATTACTTTAACTATGGTAAATAATTTTTTTACCATACTGAATTTTTTATATTTAAAAAATGAAATTGACCATACAACCTAATTTGGACATTATGATTCCATATATCTAATACATTTTATCAAATTAAATTCATAGAAATGGAAAATCTTGATTCAAAATTAATTCAGCAAACAAAACTAAAAAGTGGGGTTTTGAAGTGAAACATTACAAAGTTTGAAATAAATTCATTTATAGTTTCAATGTAAAATTTCATGAAATGAAAAAATTTAGATTAAATGATTAAAAAATCCAAATATACGGTAAAAAAATATAATTTATCAATATAAATATATTTGATAAAAATGATAGTTGAATTAAAAATGCATTATTTTTCACTATTCATTAAAATATGTAGTAAATTATAAAAATGCCAAAAATTTATCCAAATTAAATTTTGATGTGATGTTTTTAAAGAATATTTTTTTCCCAAATATTACTTATAAATGTGAATAAAACAAGATTTAAAAGGGGTTCTCCATCAAAAGTCTGTAAAACATCATTTTTTTGAAAAAAAAATTTCATCCGAAAAAAAGAATTTGTTCTAATATAACTTCTAGAAAGCATATATGATGAATTTTAAAAATTAAATTTAATATATTAAAAATATATCTAATAAATAAAATCCCCTATGAATGATTTTATTATTTTTTGAACTCACTTATTTTTATTTAAATTGTTTTTTATAAGACAAAACATCATTTATATTCAATTGGTTTTTATTTTCCTTTGTAATTAATTTTAAAACCAATGAATCATTATATAAACAAGTGTAAAACCTATTCTCCTAATTAAATTAATATAATTCATTCCATCCATTCTAACGGTTATGTGATAACCAAATCATAAAATAATCATAATCATAATATATTATTTTTCTGTATAAGTCAGTCCTGTGTTCAACATAAGATATCGAAGAAACCCATTATTTTTTGTTGAGTATGCTATAGAACATATATTATATTTAACATAAAATATAATAAATAAATTTTAATAAATATGAAAATTGTTATTCTATAATTACCTGGGATGTTACAACCGTCCTTCCTTTTGGAAATTCTATCCTCATAATTTTAAATTTGGGCATGGTAACACAGGATTTACATTTCAATATTACTTAATTGAAATACCCCATCATAAAATGGGTAAATAAACCCTAAAATTTAAAATATATAATGTTATGTAAAAAGGTCACCTAAAATTTTATATACTATGGTTCTATGTGGGAAAACATAGACATAGATGATAAAACTAACTCTCAAAGAATAATAGAGAGTGGTAGAGAACATAGTAATTCTAAAGTTATCCATAAAAACCCCTAAATATGTGATGGGTCAAAAGACCATTTATAAAAGTAAATTATTAACATTTTTTAGAAGATTTTTTTAATGTTGAGTAATTCATTTAATTCCTAAAATAAGAACATAAAGAAACACATATACATGATGTATTTTTATTTTATACACAAATTTTCATCCCTATAATATTACCAGAATCATGATTTACATCCCTAAGAATAATATTAGGCATAAATTATCACAGAATCTATAAAGTCTATCAATATATTAAATTTTTTGTCCAAAATTAAAGGCATACTTCCACATTAAACAAAATCCTTACATAAACATAACCCCATAAAACATCTCCCAGGATGGTTCTAAATAACTTATTATCACATTATATAAATCCTTATAAGGTGTGTCTAAAACCATTAAATTATTATTATAATTTGATAAATACCAGGCCATCATAAGATTACATCACTTAACCAAATGTGTCGACATCAAATGTAAAATAATAGAAAGACATTCCAAAACCATTTTATTTCTGATCATAATGATTTCCTCCATATGTAATTAACATCAGGCACTTATTTTCATAATGTACCTACTAATTGGTGCTAAAGAATAATACTATAGACTATATATCAGTTATCCCATTGTTGGATTAGTCAAGACCCTTTTCATTTTAGTAATGGTCCTTATAGCCAAAAATACTACACTGGTTACACTTTATAGACCCTGACATAAATTACCCAAAATTTGTTTTACTGTACATGGAAAACTTTTTAGGCATACCTCTAGAATTCTTAGTTGGTTTCATCTCCAATTAATTCACCCTTAACCATTTCTTACTCTTATAATATTATGGAACATAAGTTTTAGAAAACTCTATTTCTACTTTCTCATAACAAAGAACCTATTTTTCAAAACTTTTATATTCTTAGGAGGGAAGAGGTCTTTGTAACCCTGGTTTTAATCCTGAGTAATTTTTTTTAATTTTACTTTCAATGTCTCGAATAAAATTTGGATCATTCATGATCAATTTTGAGTATTTTTCTTTATATGTAGCAACTGAATCATTATATTTTTCTTCAATTCCAAGATTATTTCTCCATCCAAAGAAGAAAAACCTTTGCAAACATATTTCTCAAGGAAAATATCATTAAATTATTATCATTCCATAGCATCAAGATCATTTTTCTCTCTAGAATTCTTACCCAATTACCACCATCAATCAGATTCACCTTCAATATTATAGATGAAAAGAGATAACTTTTTATGTTCTAAATATCCCATGACATCAAATATATTCACTATGGAATTATCCATCCTTCAACTAGAACTATGATAGATGATCCATTGAATGATGGGGGATGTTTCCTCATAAAATGCTCAAATAGTATGATATTCATATATGTTTGATCTGAATAATATCATTCATGGATGCCACCACCATTTATTTCATAAGACAACTGGGCCATAATTATAACAAACTATTCAGTTCCAATTCCAACAACCTCATGATGTTGGTTTGAAATTTTCTTTTCCTCTCGATGCCTTCCCATTAGAGTTTTCATATTTCCTCTAGAGAAAGCCATTATGAATATACATATTTTTGGTGAAGAAATAAGGTGATATTAAATTTCTACTTCATTTCATCTTAACCACAAAGTAAAATCCACTAAAGAAAAAACAATTAACACCATACTAACCTCTAATGATATCCAAACCAACCTATGATACCCACTATAAGACCACAACCTTAAACATTACATAATCATTAGTTATTTCAACAATTAAAATTAGGGATATTTTTAGGTTTAAATCTTTAGAGAATTAGACCATAACAAGTACATAAAAGACCATATAAATACAATATCGACAATTCCAATAGTACCAATTTCATCCATAAAATAAAATATTTTAAAAGGAAACATGGTTTCCCTTTACTTTTAATAATCATAAATTTTCATTGATTATTTCCATGATAATATTATCCCTAAAATCATATGAAAACATTTAAAAACCTGGGATGAGCACAAAAAACTCAGTGAGGGACATACAAAGAAATAAAACCCCCAGTATAATTTAAGCCTAAAAACCCATTTAATTTTATTTGATCATATGAAACATAACATTTTCACATGAATAACACACCTACTTATTTTTCAAAGAAATAAACTAAAAGAGAAGAATGAAATTAAAACTCTTTTAGGTGACTTAGAGAATCATATACCAAAAACCATTTCAAATACCTTTCAATTGGAATAACCATAAGAGAGAATTCAAATACTATTATTACCCAAATAATTGGAGATCTATAATGGGGATTACCATTCACATAAGATATATCGAGCTCACCCTTGATTGATAATGGGTCTCATCCTTTTAGATAATCTATAACAGGCTCACCCATGAGCTACAATGGGCCTCTACCCTTCGTATAAGCATTTTTGCGCTCACCCTTGAGCTATAATGGGGATCAATCCTTATTACAAGCTATACCAGGCTCACCCATTTAATATAATACTCAAGTGTAATTTCATGAATATAATATTTTCACAACAAAACCCTTTTGAAAAAATATTCTAATCCCATATGAATTTTTTTTTGTATAAAAATAAAATTTTCCTTTGAGAACCCACTTTCAATACTAAGATACCCAAAATATAAATAATTTATTTATTTTCCATTTAAAATCTTCATAATTTATATAGTAATCCAAGTATCAAATAACAGTTATGGTGGGAGAAAATTTATTGTCTCTGTATACATGAAAACAATTTTATGTTATTTTGAAATGAAATAAAATGCATTCTATAAAAAAGATTCTTTTGAAAACATTGAATAAAATTTAATATAGAAATAAAATTTACTGTGTAATCATTTTATATACATATAAATAAATATTTAAATTAACATCCTAAATAAAAGACTTGAAAATTAAATCTTTAAATGTTCAAGGGGTCCGATAACACTTTAAGCATTTAAATCATAATCTCCATGAATTAATACATTGAACATGACAATAAATAACACTAGTAAAGAAACAATATGGATAAAAATTTTCATAGTGGATATATATGAACCTTATAAAAGAATAAATGTGCTTATTATCAAGAAATTACTCAAGGAAAGGAGATTGAGGTGATATCGTTTACCTCAAGTTCCAAATGTCCCATACGTTCTTCAACTTCTTGAATAATAAACCAAGGTTAATTTATTATTTTTTGGGAACCATTTTCATGTTTATTATTCATTTTAAAGAACTTATTATCATTTTATAAAAATTATATAATTATTTAATTTCATATCATAAGTTTTATCTATATTCATTACTTGAGTCAAAAAATGAACTTGTTTATGATGTAAATTGTCCTTGTGGTCATAAGTACAATATTTGTAGAATATAAAATATGATATAAATTTATTATGTATTAATTAAATAAGTATTTATAATAATCTTTTATGTTAAACTGAAACACCATTCATGAAGAATGTAGTCCGTACATACACATGAATGATATTTTTATTTTTTTCCTATCATATTGAAAGAGTGAAATTAAATGAAATTTATATAATTATGTATAAATATATAATAATATTACAATAATATTAATATTTCATTTATTTTATATATTTTTTCTAGAATAATCATTAATACATTCCATGTGAGGTGAGAATGAATCACATCGTTTTGAGGAGATGGTGGCCCACACGTCCCCAAACAAAGTTATCATATAACAAAAACATGGAAATCATTAAGTTATATTTAATATAACATATAAAAAATATTAAATAGGTGATAATATTAATATTTAAATATTATTTTATCATAATAATGGGTTAATGACCGTATATGAAGGTGTTAAAATAAAAGGAAAAAAACATTATTCACCGAGAGGATTAACCAGAATAACTTGAACAATAATATTATATATTTTAATAAGAGGAGGTGATAAGTGAAATAGATATGATATATTCCTTTATAAAAATATCAATCTAGTATATACTTGATTCTAGAATAATCATTCATTGATTATTGAAAAAGAATTTGAGAAATTAGAAAAATAAATGAATATAAGAGTGGTACTTTGATTACATTACCTATTGAATATCTTCTCCATAAAAGACCCTTATGGACTATGGAATTAGACTTTTGGTGAGGAAATTAGAACTTTTACATGGAGAGAGTGCGAAGTAGAGCTTTGGGTAGCTATTTTTAGAGAATAATGTTTTTTTAAAGATAGTGTGGTGGATAGGTTGTAATTATACTTGATTTGAGGTGAGTTCAAGTGATTAATTTATTTCTTATTATATATTAAAAGCCAACCATATAGAGGTGGAATTAAATTCAATGACTTTGGATTATAATTAATGTTGTATAATATGGTTAGGGTTGAGTTAAACCTCATACAACCATTATATTTTGTTGTTTTTAGGTATGTTAATATTTCATCTTTTTACTTTAACCCTTGTCAAAATTTTACTTTTACTATGGTATATATTTTTTTACCATGGTAAATTTTTTATAAATAAAAATGACAGAAACTGTAAAACCTAATTTTAATATTATAAATACAAATATGGAATTGATTTTATCAAATTGAATTCACAAAATTGGGAAAATTCTATTAAAAATTAATTCCATGAATAAAACTAAAAAGTGGGGTTTTGATTAAAATGTTCAAAATATTAAAATGTTTTCATATCGAATTTCAAAAGGAAATTAATTTAAATGTCCAAAATTGGATTAAATTATAAAAACATAATCTATTTATACTTTAAAACAAATTAAAAAGATAATATAACAATAAAAATAAATTAGATAAAAAGGCAGTTTGAATAAAAATGGCAGTATTTTTCACAATTCATTAAAATATGAATTTATTTACAAAAATTCCAAAAAATCTACCAAAATAAAATGTGATTTCATTATTTAAAATAAAAAAATTATTTTTTCATATAGAATATATATAAGTGACAAAACTCATATTTTAAATGGGGATCTCCATCAAAATGCGGTAAAATGACAATTTTTTTGAAAAATATTTCTTTTATATGAAAAATGAATTTATTATTATATCACTTCTAGAAAAAAATATTAGATTAATTTTAAAAATTTCAATTAGTATATTCAATATATATTTACTTAATAATATACATCAAAAATTATTTTATTATTTTATGAACTTTCTTATTTTCATATAAATAGTTTTTATTTTAGAAAAACACATCCTTTGTATTCAATTGGTTATTATTTTAATTTATAAATAATTTTATAATGATTGAATCTTTATATAAAAATTTCAAAATCCTATTTTCATAATTTAGTTAATATAATTCATTTCTACCTTTCTAACAACCATACAATATGTAGAAATTAAAATAATAATAATAATAATATATTATATTTTAATATAACTCAATCTTGTGTCCAATATAAGTTATTGGATAAACCAATTATTGTGTGTTAGGTTGGAATATAAAAATATACGAAAGAATACATACCATGAAAATCTAATTCTTGTTACATGATTCTATTCTTCTGGTAGAGGTATTTGAAATCTATAACTTTTCCTTGGAAAAAGTTTCTTCCAGAAACTCATTATCACTTTAGATCACATGATTCACCCTCTTCAGTTCACTTGAATTTTTTCATTTTTTAAAATCTAAAAAAGTGAGGTTTTTTAGTTTCAATGGTTTGGAAGGTTGAAGAAGGTTTGTGTTAGGTGAAACGGTTTAAAAATAAATGGTAAGGTATTTGAAAGTTTTCTAACAGGTGATGTCATATTTTTTTTCTCCGTGATGGTTACAGCGTAATTTTAGTTTTTTTAAAACATTCGGTATGAATAAATTTAAGATAAAATAAATTTACTTAAATAGATATTAAAATAAAAACATAAAAACAAAGTCGATTTAAAGGAAAAAAATTTGACATCAATAAATCAGAATGAAATAAAATAAAATAAAATAAAATAAAAAGTTAAAAAGATAAATATATTAACATTTATTTCAAAATTAAACAAAACTAAATCCCTCTTAATAAAATCAAAAATTACATTGGGAAGTGGTTTAGTTAAAATATCATCTATTTGATATTTAGTGTGGACAAATTCTAAATACATATCCCTTTTATGAACATGATCTCCTAGAAAATGATACCTAATATCATTATTCCAATATTTTATGACTTATAGAATATTTTGAAATATTTATTACACTTTTATTATCACATAAAATAGGCGTACTATTAAAATTTAGTTCAAAGTCTATAAGTGTGTTTTTCATCCATAATACTTATGGACAATAAGTGCTAGAAGATACATATTCTGCCTTGGTTGTTGATAGGAAAACTCAGTGTTGTTTATTGCTTGAACATGATACTAAAGATTTTCTTAAAAACTCGTAGGTCTCTAAGGCACTTTTCCATTAAATCTTCAACCTACAAAATTAGCATCTGAATATGATATTAAATTAAAATCAAAAGTTTTTTGATAAAGAAGAGATTGACAAATAGTTCCTTTTAAATATCTATAATTCCTTTTAATAGAAATAATATGGGACTCCTTATGATGTTTTTGAAATATATAACATAAACATATAGAACACATAATTTCAGGTTAGCTAGTAGTAAGATATAATAAACTATGAATCATACCACTATATAACTATTTTTCCACTAGTTTTACAGCTTCATCCAAATCATTTTATATATTTGTACACATGGGATTTTAATATTTTTTACTTTTTTTAAGAACAAAATTTTTGAATAAATGAATAATATATTTAAATCGGTAAAAAAAATTCCTTCATATTTTTGAAAAATTTAAATTCCTAAAAATATATTCAATTATCCCATCGTACTCATTTCAAATTATTTTTGTATGAGTTTTGTAAAATCATTACAATGTTTTTCAATAGTTGAACAAAAAACAAAACCATGAACATAGATTTTAAAAAATAATGTATTATAACTAATTGTTTTCTTTAATAGTGATGGATATTACATAGCAACAATATAACCATTTTTTAAAAGAAATGAAATAAATCTTTCATACCATGCTCTTGGTGTTTGTTTAAGGACATAATGATATTTACTAAGTTTAAAACCAAAATTTTGTTTCAGAGAGTTTTAAAAACTAGAAGGCAATTCAACATAAACTTCATACATTAAATATCCTTTTAGAAAGGTATATTTAACATCCATCTGATATAATTTAATGTTCATATGATATGAATAAGCTAAAAGGATTCTAATGTAGCTACATGGGGAAATGTTTCATCATAATATATAAATTATTCTTGATTATATCCTTATGCTAATAATCTAAATTTGTTTATAATCATTATTCCTTGACCATATTGTTTATTTCTAAAGACCCATTTAGTTCATATAACTAAATAATTTGATCTTCTTTCAACTAATTCCCAATAATCATTCCTTTTGAATTGGATTAGATATTCTTGCATTGTTAGCATCAAAGTTTAATATTTTAAGGATTCTTTAAAAGATTTATGGTATTGTTGAGGTAGAAAGGAAGATAATTTAACTAGTTTTTCTACATTTATTCTAGTTCTTATTCTAATGTATGTGTCTCATATTATAGTGTCTAAAAAATATTTCTTTAGGTTTATAGACTATCTAGGGAATACACTTTAATGTTTATTAATATAATTTTCTTCTGAACTAGTTTAAATTTTATTTAAATTATTTTAAAATAATTTTCAGGTTTTCAACTCTATTGTTTTCAGAAGAGTCAGTAATATCATCTGTTTGATATTTTTATTTAATTAAAATTCCAGTTTCACCAAACATCACATAAATAGATTCTTCAACAATCCTTGAATTTTTATTAAATACATTATAAGCTTTTGAGGTAGTAGAATATCCTAAAACATTTTTTCATTAGATTTTGGATCTAACTTACCAAGATTATCCTTGGTGTTGATGATATAAACCTTGCATCCAAAAGAATTAAATTACTCTACCTTATGCATTCTGGTTTTTCCAATGTTTATAAGGTGAATTTTTAAAATAAGTCAAATTAAAACACTATTTATGATATTACGGGCTATGCTAATAGCTTCTTCCCATAAATAGGTTGCAAGATTGTATTCATTCAGCATAGTCATGTCCATTTCATGAATAATTATATTTCTTCTATAAAAAATTCCATTTTGATGAACTATTCTTGGTGCATACAATTTTTGTTTAATACCTATATTTAAGAAAAATAAATTGAATTACTGGTTCTCAAATTCTCCAACATGATCACTTCTTTAGGAAATTATCTTAAAACCATTTTCATTTTCAACAATTTTACAGAAAACATTTAAAAACAGTTAAAGATTCTGTTTTTAGTTTTTGAAAATAGACACAATTAATTATAATAGAATCATCAACTAAAACATATAAATATAATTTCTATCCAAACTTGCTACTATTTATGGTCTGAACAGATCCATGTGGATAAGTTATAGAGGTTTTGATGTAGAAATTATGTTAATAGATTTGAAAGAAGATTTATGTTGCTTTCCAATTTTTCATGTATCATAGAATCGTTCATCCACAAATTTAAGACTAGGAAAATAAAAAAATAACTCTTTATTAGAAAGTTAATATAAAGAAAAAATATTAGAATGACTAAGTTTATTAAGCATAATCTATGACCCATTTATATTAGTAGTTAAACAATTCAATTTTTTTACAAAAATAATTTAAATCCAAATTATAAACATTATCAGTTCTAGGTTATCTAAATTTAGTTAATTTATCCTTAAATACATAGCATGAATTGTTAGAAAAAACAACATAATATCCCTTATAACATAGTTGAGGGATACTTATAATGTTTTTCTTCATCCCTTGTACACATAGTACTTTGTTGATTAATACAGTTTTTGGATCTCAAACTGTTTCATGTCCAATTTTCTTTTCATTGGAATTATCACCAATGGGGACTAGAACTCTATCTATTTGAGTTAGTGTATTGAAGTTTGATGAGTTTCCACTCTTGCGCCTGGAAAATCCACTATCTATATAACATAAAGCTTTTCACTTTCTATTATCAATTTCTTGCAAAGTAAAATTAATAAAAAAAATTTGTTTTGGAACCTATATCTTCTTGGGCATAGCTGTGTTATCTTGTAGTGATCAGGGTATCCAAATCTGATTTGTTTTTCCAAAATTGAAATCATTTTCTTCAGATAAAAATTTTGGTATAAATGAACATTTAATTCTAATTAATTGAGGATTTATCAAATAAATGTTTATTATATATCCTTCTATTACAATAAATGACAAGTAAGAGTTTTTTAGTTGGGACCAAAATAATTATGATATAGTTTATATTTTTCCACCCTTTCTTCCTATACCAAATATTTATTTTTTAATGACATTCTTACCAAGAATTTCATTCATAATATTTTTTCTTTTTTTAAATAAGATAGAAGCACTTTTATAAGTTCATACATCATCTGGTAATGATTTAATATTATTTTCATGATCATCAGAGTTTGTGGTAGATGAGTTAAACTTTTCAATTAACTATTGATGTTGATTATGTAAGGTATCTATTTCTCCTAATTGTTTTTTATATATTTTTGTTTCTTTAATGAGGACTCATATTTTTCTTCTATCATTGTATAGTAGGAATCCAATTTATTATTTTAATAATTATAATTATAATAAAAAATATTGAATAATAGGTCTGTACCATATTTATTCAGCCATGAAACACATATTTTCATTCAAAATTGATTCTTCCATTTATGTATCATATTTTTATGAGTTATTGGAGTCTTTAGAAATACTCCAAGTAGCTTTCATTGCTCTTTTTCATTTATGTCCATAGTCATATTTTTTTAAATATATCATTTCTGTCTTTCTCTTTTCACTTTTTAGCTAGGGAAAATCATGTCTTATATGACCTAATTTATTGCATTTATAGAATCTGATTTCTATTGAGTCTTTCTTATACTTTTTTAATGGATTTCTGAATACATTTTTATTCTTATAAAACATGCTAAAATTTATGCCTAATTGATCCAGTACTGTTTCAGAATCAGATGTATCTAAATTACTTTCTTCTCTGAAGTATTTCTTTATTCTTCTACTTTGCTTCTAATAAATTACATTTAAAGTATTAATATACTTTTTTGATTAGATGTCATGATATTTAGACTCATTTTGTATTTCAGATTCATTCATCATCAGTGTCCCAATTAATTATCTCATTGTAAGATTTTTGATAGGTAATGATTAGAAAATTATAGCTGATGTACCATTCTATTTATTATGTAGTACTCTTATTAAGTGCAAATAATGATATGATTGTTTGATATGATCACCAAAAGCTATAATAGTATTGATAATGTCTATAATACTTTGATTCATATGAGTGATACTCTCTCTATCAAACATTATAAATGTATCAAATGTCTGCTTTGCTATTTCATACCTCATTTTTCGTACATTATCTATTCATTTATATGAAACGACAAGAGTTTTCCAAATTTGATAAGAAGAAATACACTGCGAGGCACGAATGAATTCACCATTGAAATAAGGAGTCAGAACCACTAATATTACTTCTCTTTGATTTTTCATTTCCATTATTTTATCGACATTATACTTTTATCTTGTCATATCTTTATAATTTTTTTTGAGATGCAAATTTTTATCTCAGAATATAAAAAAATACACAAGCGGGAGGTGAATTGTTTCTTTTCAAAATCTTCCACAATTCTATATTTTGACCTCACCTGTAGATTATGTGGGTAAGCAATGTTTATCTTCTATATGAATGTATGAGAAACATATAATATAGAAATACATAACATGACTTTGAATAGTGGTTTGGGGCACAAAGACCCCCTATCACACTCCACCAATAACTCAATTTGTGAGCTTGGTGAATTTTAATATTCAGGTCCCTGTATCATATGACCAACTGACAACTGATTGTAGGTATTAGGAACCTTTACAAATAAGGAAAGAAATAAGGGCCTTCTAGTTCTTTAATAGATAACCGAATATCCACATCATAGATCATGAAGCTAATACTCTATCACAACTCAGTATAATGAGTTAAAGCTCTCAATAAAATATATTTATTTAAAAAGGTTATGATTAAACATTACAGTTGTAACAACAACTAACAATAGATGGATAATATTCTTTATAAAATAATTTATTCATGAAGGGGTACTTCTAAATCGATCTAGTTTCAATAGATATTTAAATAAAAGCAATAATGATTAACAACAACTTGATTAAAAAAAATATGAGATTCAAATCATGTATGTCTCTAAAGTGTATCCTCTTCTATAGATAACCAAGTCTGATCAATTGTTGCAGTTGAACTTGAAATGATCTTCACAAGAATTTAATTGAATAAAAATATGTGTATTCTTCTATAAATCATACACACATATATATTGAGCAAATACAATGACAGAACAAATAAAATAGGGTGCCTTCTTCATAATTCTAGATCTAAGAAAATTTCCTGATAGATCCTGATAATTAAAATTCAAAAAACAACTCAGAGTAGCCATAAATTCCCTTAAGAATAAGATAAACCTTCTCCAGAGAATTTGATTCTTTGAATCAATCATAATAATAATTAAATCATTCCAAAACGTGAATTAGATTATCATGATATTCCTCAAAGGATGTTGAACGAAACTCCAATAAAATCATAAATTGAAATCTCCGAGGTTGAAAAGTCAAAAGCAAGGTTCATTAATAAAATGAAAAAAATACCAAATGTAGCGTTCAACTACAAGGCATTCATTTTCTAAATGTAGGGTTGACCCTATACGGTTGATCACAAAAGTAAGGGTAATGATCCATACATTTTCTTCTAAAATGTAGGGTTCCATACTTACGAAGGGTTGTTTTACCATA
The DNA here is from genome assembly GCA_963277665.1 of Viscum album. Classification (NCBI taxonomy): domain Eukaryota; kingdom Viridiplantae; phylum Streptophyta; class Magnoliopsida; order Santalales; family Viscaceae; genus Viscum; species Viscum album. The sequence goes on from OY728131.1 coordinate 410,605,839, forward strand.
CTTTTTCTCTTTGTCAAACGTAAGGTTCCATACAAATGTAATATTATTTATCCATACATTTTATACAATGTAGGGTTGATTAACAATATGTACAATTATTTCGTGATAATTTTCAAAACAAATGTAGGTATTTTTCCATACGTTTCATTATTCAACATATGGCATGATTAGTGTTTCCAGAATATGCTTAAAGTGTTTCGAACACTTTAATTAATATTCCATGCATATAAAAATATTAAATATAATTTAAAATTATGATTATAAAGAATATTAATTTCCTGAAATACACTTAAATGAATTTCACTAGTAAAATAAACAAGGGTATTTGTGAGAATCAAAATCAGTGAGATTTAGAGAGCATTTTTGAGACAATACAAGCCCAACCTTGTATGTTACTGAACATAGAGTCCCTATAATGTAAAATATAATTTATAAATATAAATAAAGATAAAAAAGTCTTATTCTATAATTACATGGTATGTTATAAGAACATATTTTATAGAAAAATTATACATCGGTAACTTTATACCTGACAACCTCTTTAATATTATAAACCATAGAATTTATACACCATTACTTCACCAACTGTATACCTATCATAAGGTTGAAATTTAACTCCATAAAAACTCTTATATCTTCCTGATTAGAAACAACATCTGTTCGAAGGTTTGAATGTACACGATAAGAAATATAATCATTGAGATGATGTAAACATCAATATGACTTCAAGAAATATTAATGTATTTTTAATACCCATTGTTCCTTGAATCCATTGGTTTAATTTAAAGGTGGTTCCATAATAAACATGAATGGTGAAATTATGATATCTCCACCTATTTTTAAAAAATAATTATAGATAACAATCCAACATCCTTTGAATGTTATTTCTTTTATTGAGTTCGACTTTGTTCACTGCCATAACACATCCACATATCCCGGTAGATGTCAGAATAAATTCAGTTGACAATAATTTAAAAATAGACGAATGAAATTTATAGATTGAAACATATATTACAAACTCCAAGTTAAATCAAATCCTTCATTAAGTGTATTGTGACTTTTCAAAACAAAAAAATCTGATGTTTCTTATAACTGGATATGAGAATTCTTACTAAACCACAAACATTTTTTCTTTTCAAATAATTTTAAACAATTAAAATAGAAAGGTGTTGGGGGGGACAAGGAAAAATAAAAAATAAAACTAATTTTTATTTACATTACAATATCCCTAATAGAATCCATAATTGAACTTGGGAGTGAATAAGGTATGGTGCATTTGTGATCAAAATTTATTAGTCTTTTAAATGTGATAAAAAGTGTAATCTTATCAATTATATTCAGTGTCATAAAATATTTTAGATTAGTTGTGGATTAATATAATGAGAAAAGTGAACAAAATAATTTTTGAATTTAATTAAATATAAATATAATTTTTTTTCTAGAACTTTTTTTACTTTGGATTATTTTTATCATTCATCACACAAAACACCAACTTTTTAATATTTTATGTTTATATAGTATAAAAACTAAAATAAAATTGAATAAAAATATATTAATAAAATGATTAATTATAGGAAAACATGTTTTAATCTATCTATATTAATTTATAAGGGGTTAAATTATTTTAACATCATCTATATGAAAATATTTCTATCTTATTTTCTTCAGTTATTGAGAGATAAGATAATCATTCATTATTATTACACACCTTGTAGAAACTAATCCATTTTTTTATTTTTATTTTTTTTTATTTTCCCATTAATAATTTTCAAGAATACTAATATTATATATATATATATTGAACACTCCCTAGTGGTTGACGATTATTTCATAGGATGAAATATGTTTCATGATCATAGAGATTAAATGATTGATGCTGACAAACAAGTTAAATAACAAACGTATATTACCCACAAACAAGATTAATTTCAAGGAGGATTAAAAAATTGGATAAAATCACACAATAGCCTTAATTACACCAATTTTAATAAGAAGGTAACGAAATATAAAAAAGATGTATATGGGAATTACACAAGGGAGTACCAACTTATTGATAACACAATTTCATTATTTAAGGAACCAAAGATAAGTATCCTCACGGAGAATATGTAGGATAGAAAGGATCATATAACACATGTTTTTACACTATTTAAATTTTATACCAAGAAGAACCATATATATCTTGGAATTCTTGGGACCTTCCTTAGAGGATATGATATTTGATATTTTTAATGTAATGGCCATGGTAGATGGTGATTCCAATGTTTATACCATAGTAAATGGATTTTCAGAGGCCTTGCATATAGAGAAATAGATTTAAACTGAATCAATGAGGGGGGTAAAACTAATATATAGACATTCACATAAAATTTAAATTAAATTAAAATATATAATTATCTATCTTTTTTTGGAAAAATAATTCAATATGACTATTTTAGGTTGTTGATTTTGATAAAGAAGAGGGAACTAATATATAATATGTGGTGTTTTTATAGAATTAATCCTAACACATGTTAATGAATATAAAAAAGTGTTCCAAGACGAATAATTTTTTTAAACTAAACATCTAGATTTGCCACTTCTTATGATATTAATGTTTCAATCAATGGATTTTACATCTCCTTATGTTAACATACAAAATTAATCCAACACCACCCTTCCATACATAACTTGTAATTATAATGTCACTGAATATTGGGTGGAAACACTATCTATATCCCATGGGCCCCTCTAAAATATGAATTTGAAGAAGAATGTGTGAGCCATCATGATATGGAGATTCTTATAAAAAACACATCTTCTATCTAATTCAAGATAACCCACCACAACTACCATGTTTTTCACTTTCAAAATTCATAAACTACTTAGAGAGATAAAAAACAATTATTTTCCATTTCATTTTTATTATATAGTTTTTTATTTTATAAATTCATTAATAATTTTGTGTTTCTTCCGAGATGTTTTTTGAATAACCTATGATCAATGATAATAACATATGATATCATTGTAGAATAACTACTAGGTTTCACCTATCATAGTTAATTGTATACTTACTATACTTATCTCATGATAAATTATAATTAAACATAAATATGGGGTAGTAAAAGAATAAGAATGGGGTGGGTGGGGGATTCTAATCTACTATAGGATTTTCATGTTTTCTTTTGGTTTTATTTTTTGAGGTATTTCTAGTTAAAATTTTAGATAAAATATTATTTAAATAATTTTTCACAGTATAGAAAGATAACATAGATGAAATGAAATCACTTAGATAAAATTAAGTTTGTAAAGTTTAATTATAAAAGAATTTATGTAGGTTATTTTAGGATGCAGATTAATTGAACTATTAAACAAAAAAATTGTAAAATAACTTACTATATTGATTTATCTTATTAACTAGATCCAAATAAAATGACTATATGATAACTCATATGAACTAGATCAAATTGAGAAATTGGGATCTGGATTAATGTATACTAATAAAACATTGCACCAACTTTTTGTGTGAAAAATAAAATCCATAAATAAGTGTAAAATAGAAATTTTACCAACAAAATATCTATTTTAATTATATACCATAATTATTGTAATTATCATTATGGTATGCCTACTATATGTGTTGATTTATTATTAGATAATATCTACTTATTTAATAATATTAAAACTCATGAAATGAATAAATAAAAGTTTATGAAATTAATTTCAATGATTATTGATAGTGAGAGAAAAGATAAAATCACATAAATAATGGGAGGTTGAAGTATTATATTGTTTCATAAGTTATATAAAAAATGTTTGAAATTGAGTAGTGGATGAAAAACTCTGATGAGCCAGATTATGTAAGATGATACAAGTTAAAATAATAATTTATCTATTATATTTTAATTTAACATTTAATCTCTTAAGGACTTCAATTGATAAAAAAGTAAATCATTCTAAATCAACGGTGTACATGTGTTTTTGGATAAGTTATTTCCCCCAAGTGGAAAAAATTAAATAATATGGAATGGATTTTCCCCTTTTTTCTTGTATAATAAATTGCTGATATCATTATTATTATAAAAAATAATTACATTTAGTATATTTATAATTTTTTGTAGTTTTTGGGTTTAATATGAAAGTGAACTAAGATAATAAATTTAATGAATTAAATGATTTTAGTGATAAGTTTCAGTAATCATTCATTAAATTGTGTGTTTCAAGGTTTATAATGAGATGAGGGGTACAACTAATCTAGTTGAAGAATAAAAATTTTATGTTCTATTTAAGAAACCACTATAAAAAGTAGCCTTAATCAACAACCCAACCCTTTATTCAGTATAACAAGATATAGTTTCAGAAGAACGATGGATACCTATGTTATATAAGTATGTATTATTTTAGATGTGGAGTTTATTAATATTTCTATTGATGTATAAAATTTTCTATTTTTATAATATTAAATTTTAGAAGATATAATATATTTTAACTAAAAAAATTAAAAAAATTGTATGAAATTTTATAAAAATCATCTATAGGATAAAATAATATGAGCTATATAAAATTAATAGTACAATTTAATAGTAATAAGGTGTATAATTAACAAAAAATTGGGTTTAAGATCACAATTCATATACCCCCAAATATTTTTTTATTAAATTATATCCATGTTTTTATTCATAGATATTATTCTCTTTTAATTCATAATGTAATGTGAATCTATCCTTAATATATAAGTACACCATGTTCTAGAATATAAGCCATATTGTTCTTTTAATAAAAAAATCAATCTCTTACCCTAAATATGTTTTTTTAAATTTGGTATATTTTCTCACCCTAGGAGGTCATCAATCTCGGAAATTGGGAACTAGAGTCTCTATCCCCCAAAATTGTTCATTCAAAGATAAATATAACAAATTAAATTCCAAGAATTCTACGTTCATATAGAATCATAACTAGTATAAATACAAAAGGAAACTAAGTTTTTAAAAAATAAAAATTCATAAATATTGAAGCACTTAAATCATGATTAAAACTAAAACTAAAAAAATTTCTCTATCATAGATAAGGTTAGAAGATCTTGAATTTTAATGTTTCATCATTTTATAACATTTTACAATAACACTTATTCTCTAATTTATAGGAAATGTATTTATGGTACCTGTAACAAATTATCCAGTTCATTATTATGACAATTGTCACTATAACTACCTCAAATGATTCATAATGATCTTCTATATTAATAAAATATTGCTATATCATCATTATATACTCTATAATCCCACCCAATAATCCACTAAGCAGGGCCATGAGACATTTGGCCACATGACCTCATCCATGTGTTCCCATATTTGAAAAGATGTCGACTAGCAGTGAGGGCTTAGGGTGTGTCTATGGGGAGAACATGCCCTCAGAAATCAGATCTTGGATAAATGGTAAATAACATTGTTATGTAACTAAAATATTAATAATTAAGTAGAAATGAAAAATAATAATAAATCATCTAATATAAATAAACAGGTAGAAGGTGAATAAATAATGTAATCAAAATGATGATGTCCATGTAATGCAACTATACATGAATGAGGTACACAAGATACATGTGAAAAAAAATATACAACATGAAATATATAACGACAAAATAAACCAGAGGATTCATCTACTAGTATCATGAGCATAGGCTTGGTCCTCACCTGTCACAGTGCATCTTTATACTTAAAATGAATCATTGCAAGGTTTTTTTATTCTGTTTATTTATACCTTCAACCATGATGTCTTTTTAGGTTCTATGGTAGTTTCAAGATAGATGTGAGATATAATCAGTATTTCATGACCAATGATGTTTAGAACAATTTAATATGTGTATATAAAATGAGAAGTGTGTAGGTACATTATAAATGTAAATATATAAATAAAAAAACATGTTGGTCTAGGTCTCTTGTGGAAAACTGACTCACATTAACAACTTCAACCGAATCTGTATGTATTTAATCCATAGTGAACCTGTACAAATATTATATGGTGTAAAAATGGGTCATCATAAATAATTTATCAATACTGGATTGAGCCGAAACATATGATTTATCTTGGAGAATGCCTCTGTTGATTGAATTAATTCTAATTCTTGGAATTATATAGATGAATTATCTTGAATTTAAATAAGAGTAATTCTGGGATCATCTAAGAAAAATCATATTAAGGAACTCATGTATTTCATGAAGAGAAAAATAAAGAATCAACACCATAAGTTTCTATCCAAGGTGATCCATAAATTGAATCCCAAATATCACTCTCAGTATGATGTGAAGAAAATAACTTCCAATTCCATCCCATATATGTCGTATAGGGAATCAAGTGCCCTTTGTGGAATTGTATAACCATATTTCCACAGATACTACATAATGTGACTCCCATAGGGAACCAATATCACTCATAAGTTGGAAAATATTCTACACGATGATCCCATATATTGAATATAATGTATCACTCTATATGTGTTTACTGGTAATTAAAAAAATTTAATTATAAAGATCGATGAATCTATCCAAGGACATCCATAAATAGAGCCTAAATTGTCCCTATCAACATTACATGAAAATTTAGTTATCAATATCTCATATTATTTAATAAACATGAAATGAATTATCCTTTAACCAAGTTTGACAATTCATTTAATTTAAAAAATTCAAGCTCTAGGATAATTATATAGGAAAAAACATGGAAGATCATTTGTCGTAATGTATTTTACTCTTTAGTGGTATCCATTATTATAAAGGATCACACACCTCATAAGGTGGTTAATAAATTTAAGGGAAAATGGAATTTAGGCAATTAAGGAAGGGAATACACATGGGGTGGATCATGTCAAGGAGATGAATTAAGGTCTAAATTTTCCATTATATAGAACTATATTAGGTATGGAATATCATTTAAATTAATTTTACTAAGTATTTTGAAGGCGTTTCCAAATAATTACAGCACGTGAAACACCAATGCATAATATAAAAGCAAAAAAGCATTAGGGAAAATAACTAATCCATTTACATTAAGTTGTATCAGTCTCCTCATCTATTGTTGGACCGTTAACCAAGTTACAATGGGAGAAATAAAAATTAGAAAACAAAACCCTGAAAAGAGGTCATAATATCTTCCACAAAAATTCCAGAAAAGATGAAAATATAAATTATGATAGGAAGAATAAAAAACACAGACCCTACCATTCTGGGACAAACATGGCCAACAATGAAGGAAACAAAGCTCATATGAAGAAGAAGCAGTTGAACCTAGTTGATGTGTTATAGGTGGATATCACATTGAACCTACTATAGTAGGAGGCTTCTATAAAAAACACCCATCCCCCTTTAATGAAAAATGATAATGGGAATATATTGTGTGTGAAAATTTCACATGCCTAGTAAATATCGAGTTTCTTTCTCTCAATAAGAACACAATTCACGATATCCAAGGGTCCCTTCAAATCCATTAAACATTATGCATCTAATAAAAAATTTTCATTATAAATATACACTATGTATTTAATATTGGATTTATATTTTTCATGCATCCTGCATCCAGCCCATATGCTACTTCCCTTCCTGAAACAAATCAACCGGACCATGGGATTAGTTTTTGGGTTTCAAAATCTAAATAAAAAACACAACTTACTAAAAGGAATGGACATTACGAACAACCCTCCTTAAAAAACTTGATCCCTATGTTTTCCCTCTGAGGGTGGTAATGAATCATCTAAGGCATGTTCGGCAACTGAGCACATATGTCGGACTCTCTCACCTAGTTATCATCCTATACATTTCCATTATTTCATAGCACCCATACAAGAGGAAATGACTATACTCATAGATTATTTGTTTGATGATCAACAATATTATTTAGATTTTCCTCAAAGGATACATCTACCTCTTAATAAATATCCTTAGGATTAAGTGAATGAGATGAGTGATAAGAAAATGGGGAAGCTGTGATACGTAGAAGATTTTGTCTATGGAATGGAACCTATGAGGTGACTGCAACCAATAATAATATATCATGACTCTCTCCATGACATCAAAAGGCCTATAAGTACAAGGTGATAGAATTCCTTGTCTATAAATTTTTATATAATCCAATCTATGTGATAAACAAAAAAACTAACTTCCTCCCTCAAACTCCTATGGATGACGATGATAATCAATATAAGAGTTTTTGCTAGACTACAATGTCGCCATATGTGGATGAATCATCAACACATTATCTGAAGTCTCTTGAATAGGATTAAGACCATGTAGTGCTCCCTCATTTTCCACCAAACAATAAAGAGTTGTATGACACATCCTATTATATAAGTATTAATAAGGATCTATTTGAATTTTTTCTTAAAAACTATTATTGTATAAAAACTCCACAATATATATATGTCCCTCCCATGAAACTCCAAAACTATTGAAAGATTCACGGAGCATGTAATCAAACCCCCATATCACCTGTTATGAGTACCCATTGGTTTGAGGATGATAAGTTATTATTAAGATCACCTATGAAACCAATAATTTATTCATCACATTCTAGAACCATGATGTAAATTAGGCCTCTTTATACGATATGATAAAATACAGAACACCCTATAGCCGTACAATCACTTGAATGTAAATTCCCTAAAATATCCTCAACTATGAAGGACTCTATGATTAGTTTAAATTTTTCAACCTTGGTCAACCTATTGAGGAATACCCATATTGCATCCTGCACTGAGGAAATTTTAGTGATCCCATCACAAAATCTATAGGGATGTCATTCAATTCCCACTCATGAATAGATAGAGGCTATATAATTTCATCAGGACATTGGTTCCCATCATTCACCTACTGAAAGGTAGAGAATTGAGTGATAAAACATGCAATATACCTCTTCATACCAGTCAACTAATACTTTTGAAGTCTGTATCGATACATCTTGGTAATCCTAGGGATAACTTCCCAAACCAAAGAATGGGATTCCCACATCAACTCCTCCCGTATGTCCAAAGGAACCATATACATCCCTAGATGTGAGAATACTCAACCTCATCAGAAACCCAACTAGGAGGTGGTTCCTAAACTAAGATACATTCCCTCAGGACTAATCCCTCATAATAAGAATTCTGGCTCATCCTCACCAATTATAGAAGGGAGGATGTCACTACCAGAGCTTCTAAAATTGGATACCCTTAAAAATCCTCAAGAAATAGATGAATCTAGGAATATAGAGCAATCGAATTCCAATCAATATTGTTCTTATAGATGGCCTTTTTCATGTTTTCCAACTGAGGGATCCAGCTACAACATTTACATTTTTGAGTGTGTAAGAAATTTCAAAGTCAAATGATTTTAGGATTTCTACCCACCAATGCTACCTGAGATTCAAATCCCATGGCGTTGAGATTTATTTGATAATTTTGTGGTATGTGTAAATAATGACCCATTTTCCCAACTGATAAGTCCTCCAAAAACATTAGTAATGAACTGTCAATGATATCTCATGGTTTTTCATAGGGTAATTCGACTCATGAGATCATAACTAGTGGGAACCATACATTACAACTCAATCTCCCTAAATCATAAATACTCGAAGAATGATTCTTAAAGCATCATAATAAACTGTATTGGATTTTTTAAAATCAAGACAATTTAGTATCGATGCTGAATTGAATAAAACTTTCAAATAATGAATGGATCTTTCACAATATTCAAACCAAAATAATAGCACAACCTTTGTAGTTAAACCCATAAGAGTCACTTCGAAGCATGAGAAGTATTTTGGTAATTTATGTTAATTCATAGAAATCCCTAATAAACTATTAATATAAAAGTCATTATTGGTTTGATCATAGAAAAATACGACACTCACCTTCTCTGGGTCGACATATACTCCTGCCTCTGATATAATAAGACACAATAAGTGAACCGTATGAATCCAAATGTGGAATTTATTGAGCTTCGAATATAGATGGTGATCTCTTAGCTTTTTTATTGTGATTTCATGATTTTCTAATAGTTGTGTCATGTATTAAAATACACCAATATATCTTTCACAATTACTAAAACAAGTGAATATAGATACAGGTGGAAATCCCGATTCTTCAAGTCAAAGAAAACTACCAGCAAGTGCGTAAGGCCAAAATAAGAAAATAGATAATAATACAAGATGTATATACTTTGAAATGATATACGTGTTATGTATGATTGTATTATATGCACCTGATGGTAGTATAAAATAAAATCAATCTTGTAGGATACTATCACTCCTCAGATCTATACAAAGAGTCCTTTTATATGAGGAAATGGATATCCGTTCTTAACCATAATCACATTCAACTAGAGGTAATATATACAAAACCTTTTTTTACAATCCTATTTCTTATAGAAAAGGGGTGGTTAACCCAATGACTATGATTTGTGTACTATAAACACCTTTTCTTTTAAGTCTTCTAACTACTTATTGTGTTCCTAGATCACAATAGATTCCATCCGGTATGGAGGAATGGACACTTGTTCCATTCTAGGACCTAGATCAATGGTTTAATCTACTTATATTATAGTTGGTAAACAAGATAATTATTTAGGGAAGATATCCATGAAATGATCAACTATAAGAAGTAATTACACATGATCTATTCCTTGGACACTCATAGAGAGACTAGCCATATGGGTTTTCATTCTACTCGTACCATGATGCTTCTATCAAACCTGAATCACATGGATATCATTCTTACTCTAATCAATATAATAACTACCCTTGGTGGATGTAAAAGACACCCTCTGGAGAAAGAAATAAAAATGGGAATAGTAAGGCTCAATCTTGTCTATTTAATCAACGTCATTTAAGCTAATCATCTTGAGGATAGGGAAATTCAACAAGAATCAGTACCCATCTATCATAAGGGGAAACTCATTTCACTACTATAAATTCTTTTATGGAACCCCTAATGGCGTGTCAAGATTCAAAAATTTTCAAAATTACTTTATTTTGAGACATATAGTATTCATAATTTCCGTATATTTAAAAGAGTTATATTCACCTCTATTATTTAATGAAGACACAAAATTAGATAATAATAGAGTAGTGCCTCAAATTGTAGAAGTACATGGACTCTTCTACTAGGGTGTAGGTTTCACATGACAAATATATCTTCATTTTTGGCCCCAAGATGAAACCTGACTAAACATGGAAGGTCCTCTCTAATAGTGTTGAACATCAAATGCCTAATTACCTCACCCATGACCACTTTCTCAACATGATCATCCGGTAGTGGATTGAATCCCAAACTAATGTGGAGTTATAAATCCTATACATGAATGTGGGATTGGTACAGATTCATTTTAACTTGGAAATGGAGGGGAAAAATGCATAAGCAATGATGGTGACCCATCCAAGAACAGTATCAGCACTCAATTAGGTTCCTTTTATAAAGGGAATTTTTATAACCTTCCTTAAAACACTAGTGACACACCACATATCTATTTGTTCGTGACATATTTATGGCACCTACACCACAAGAAGACTCAAAATGACTTTTCCTACAACTTGAAAAACCATATCCCTATCTCAAAACTGAACAGCACTGGCTCACATTTTCATCTTCCCTTAGCTTCTGCTATATGGTGAGTGCCTACTTCACTATATTAGAAATGGTGGATAGCATAAAAAAATTAATTTTCAAATGAATGGAGAACATAATTGCATCACCAAAATGACTCATATTCATTCTATAATCATTGATCATTATTGAAACAAATTGATGAAGCTTAGTAAAACGAGAAAAATACTCCCTCACTAACATAGAACCCTATAGTAGGTTCCTAAACTCTTGAGAATGGCCTTATATCAACTTATAGTGAAAAAAAGGAATCTTAAAATGATATTTTAAAGCCCAATCATACCATACCCTGATGAAATCCAACATAGGCGAGGAAATACCACCAATTTTTAGGAGAATATAGAGTCTTGTAGGTAGTGAGATTGAACCTCTACATTGGAGGTGAGTCTAAATTCTCAATGATAGATAATACAACCTCCAGCTAAGACTCATTAGCATGAGAACATCTAGCCCTTGAGAGGATGGGATGATGTTATTACTATAATTCCTGCATGAAATCTTTTATAGTAGGGGATGTTCATAGAGCTCCCTATATAAAATGTAAGAAACGGAAGAAACTAATCCAATACTATGCATCAATTTTAGGTGGAATATTAATAGGACATGCCTCACATGGAACTATAGGAGGCAATACTGATGGATCAGGGCCGACCACACCTGGATCATGGTCATCACCACTCTCTTGGTGTACATGTAGAGGTTGTTTTTGTGTCATAACTTTACAATTTCCAAATAGATGTCTTAGATAATATTTAAATAGTAGATAGAAAAAAAATGAAAGAATGAAAGGATATGTACACACCTATCTTATAGATGAGTCCAACCTATCTACCTTCTCCAAAATCCAGTTTTATGTGGTAAGATATATAATATAATTTCTATGAGGCACTACTTATTTCCCATTATTATGGTTAGGTCAGTGTCAAGGTCTTAGATAACATAGCATAGGTTCCAGTATATGGATTGTCAATATAATGGTATAGAGGACACCTCCCGTTACCCTATAATTGGAATACCCATTTAGTGGTTAAAATTTATTTTAAATGTTTAAATTTTATTTATGTTCATTCATACTAATATGAATATAGATATCAATTTCTAGTTAGATGTGTCAAGAGTTCCAATTTATAAGGGCCCATACTCCCTATAAATTTCAATGGGAACATCAGGTAAATGTGAATTGACCATAACATTTCATATTAAGATGTGACCGATCATGTATAACAATTTTATTGAATAGAAAACCATCCCATATTTATATAAGTATATGATTCATAAATTAAAATTTTAATTCAATAATAAAATCAACTGATCCTCCAGTCCATTGAACCAGTAGTTCAGAGCTCAAATGTGGCATAATTGGATAATTAATCTGTGATCATCAATACATGTCGGAAAACACTGTTAATATTTTTATAATCACCTAAATTAGTCCAATTATGTTATCCTTGTAAGAAATATTAGCACATTCTACATATAATAGTACAGAAATTAACTATATACAGGAGAATGTGAACACAAAAACTAAATGTGGCATGGTAAAATGCAACGTATATTAGTCCTAATGATCATGGAATGATTCATGAAACAATATCTCCTTTTTTAATGAGTCTATAGACATAGATACATAACAATAATAATATCAATAATGATGATAAATCCACAAATCATGCGTATCTCCTAATGGTGAAATTAGTACAACTATAATAGGTATAATCCAAAAAAAGAAATTTACCATCAAATTTTTTTTTGGTTTCCTTGCTACATGGGTTAACTAATCCAAGGAAAATTCTTATTAAATTTTTTTGCTGCATCCTAGTCTCCTGTCTAATAAAAAACAGAATGACTAAAAGAAAAAGGTCTCTAATACCACATGGTAGAATCCCACATCAGAAACCAGTAAGTGGTTCCCTGATATGGTTATGCACATGAACGCATGTGTGCCTCCTTATATGGAAGAGGTTGTCGAATAGCTGCAAGGGCATAGACTGTGTTTTTGGGGAAAAAATTCCTTTATAAATCAGAGTGTGTAATATTAGAAAATATTAATTGAAAGTATCTAAAAAGTAAAAAATAAGTAGAAACAAAAAGAAAAAATAAATCATTAAACATAAATAAATAGGAAGAAGGTAAATATATAATGGACACAAATTGATAACGACCAAGTCATGTAGAAATACAAGAATTAGGTACGTAGGATTCATGAGAAACATACTTATATACTATATGATGTAGAAAAATAAAAAATAAAACAAAATCATTATCTACGAGAAACATGAGCATAGTCTTTGTCTAATGCCCCATACTCTATCCTAATACTATATATCAAGAATCCAAATATGGTTTCTTCCCCTTATCTATACCCAAAACCATGATGTCTTCTTGGGTACCAAGGGTGCCCCCTGTAGTGTGTGGCACATACTAAGTAGTACACCACCAAAAATGTATAGAACAATCCATTCTCTGCATATAAAATGAGAAATATATAGGTACATAATAATTAAAAATAAATAAAGAAATAAAAAATGTTGGCCTAGGTTTCTCATAGATACCCAAAAAACCACCAATTTCTAACTAAGATGGATTTCTCTAATCCAAGGTGAACCATTAAATGTGTGATATGGTGTATAAATGGGTCATCATAAATAAAGTATCAACACTCGACCAAGACTAAGAATGTGAGTTGTCATAAAAGATGTGTCCTTTGATTTAATAAATTATAATTATAGGAATTATATAAAAATAATCTATTGAATTTAAATAAATTGAATCCAATACTCATATAAGGATATCCATTTGAAGGAATCCATGTATCACACTAGGGCGTTAATAAATACTCAAAATCCTAATATTCCATCTATGATGATCTGTAAATTGAAACCAAAGTATTACTACTATCATGTTGTGAATATAATAACCTCAAAGTGTATTCTTGGTATCTCACATAGGGGAAGAATTATCAATCATTTCATGGTATAATCATCTTTTCACTAAGCCATTCCATGGTAACTCCCTTAGGTAACAAGTACCACTCAAAAGGTGGGAAACAATTCACATTGTGAGCCAGTCCTCATCGTATCAATTATCACCCCAATCATTTTTACCATGAATAAAAAATATTTAATCATAAATGAAGATGTGATTTTCCAAAGAGATCCATAAATGGATTCCCAAGTATTTATCTTATAATGAAATTAATTTTTATCTATAAACATATCATATTGTTTAATTAAAATTCAATTCATAACACTTTATCCATGTTGGGAAATTAATTTAAATAATCAAAATTAGGATAATTCGGAAGAATAATTAATTAATACATGACCTATCATTTATCTAAATTAAATTAAATCTTCAAAGTAAACCTTTACGATAATGAATTAAACACGTAAAAACATGGGTAAATAATGTAAGGATAATGTTATTTAGGATTTTAATGAAGGCCTTACCCATGGGGTGGCTCATATTAAGGATATCATCCAAGGAGTTAATTCTTCCTTAGGTAGGACCGTATAAGGAATGTGAAACCATTTAAATTATTTTTACCAAGAATTTTGTGGGTTTTTTTGGAGAAGTATGGTATGGATCCCAATGAATCATAATATGAAATCAATTTTTTAGGGAAAATGACTAGACCACCT
The DNA here is from genome assembly GCA_963277665.1 of Viscum album. Taxonomy (NCBI): domain Eukaryota; kingdom Viridiplantae; phylum Streptophyta; class Magnoliopsida; order Santalales; family Viscaceae; genus Viscum; species Viscum album. Next base: position 410,621,091 of record OY728131.1, read on the forward strand.
ATCTTAAGACTGTATTATTCTCCTCAGCCTGCTTCAACCCTTGAATCAATCTAGAACATAGAAAATTAATATGACATACCAAATACTAAAAAATAGGGAAAAATATCTCACAACAATATAGAAAAAAAGGTGAAAAGATAAATTATGGAAGGAAAAAAGAGGAATACATATATTACCATTACATTTATAATGTTATCAACCATTACAAAAATATATGTCAGATGCAGGTGGAGTGGAAGAAACTAGGTGAGGCATCAGTGGGGGATATTTTTTAGAACCTGCTAGTGCAGGATGGTTCTGTAACAAAAATCTCCCCTTCCCCCTTAAAAATCATCCTTTTTAAATTACATGATTTTTAAATTTTACAAACCATGTAAATATTAGGTTTCTTCCTCATAGGAAAAACCCAATTCAAAATGATTTGAGGGATTACCAATCCATTATAGGTAAAGTATCAAATACATTCTATATAGTTAGTATACGTCAAATATTCAGCCTACGACCTACCTCCATCCCATATTTTTTCTCCCTTGATGAAATGAACTAACATGCCTTTAGGCATGATTTCGAGGTCTACCGAAACTAAAAATAAAATGTACCTAACTTAATGGTCAGAACATTACATCCCACCATACATAAAAAAACACATCCTTGAGTTACCCTTATAAGGGTGCTAAATCATCATCTCTGTAATGTTCCGGCCACTAAGCATATACATCCACCTCTCTCTCTTAGGTATCATCCTATACATTACCAGGCTACCACATAACCCATACCAGTGGAACTGAACTACCTCAAATAGATGTTGTACCCTGGTTAATGATTCATTTTAGATTCTCCTCAAAGGAAACATATTCCTCCATATCAAAACACTGTGGATCAATTTAGTGACATGGTTTAAAATGATAACAATGAAAATGTGATAAATTGAAGACACCATGAATTTCATAGTACCTATGAGGGAACTGAAACTGATATGCTACTAGATCTACTCTCTCCTTGTTCTCAAAATTCTTTAAATAATAATTAGATAGGGTTCCCTTTCTCTGAATCTATTTATTACTCAATATAGGATATAATCATATAAAAACGCAATGTCCATCATTGAACTCCTACGGTTGAAAATATTTACCATTATATGGATTCTTCCATGATTGAGCTTTATCCATATGTTTTTGAATCCACTGAAATTTCTATTAATTCTAATAAATGAAACAAGGGACCTTTAGTACTACCTCACATTCCTCTAATCAATATAGAGGTGAAAAAAATGACCTACCATAAAGGTCCTCATAAGGATCCCTCCGAATGGTTTCATAAAAACTATTATTATAGGGGAAAACAACAATATATATTTTTCTCTACCAGGAAACACCAAAATCCATGAAACATTCACAAAGAATTTCCTCTAACACCTATATCATCTTCTATTACTACTCATCCATTTTAGGATGAAATGATTTACTCAATAGCACCTATGATCAAAGTTATTATTGAATCTCTTTCCCAAATCACTATGGAAACTAGGCATCTCATATGATATAACATAATGGGTAACATGATGATGAAATACAGTCTACCAAATTTAAATACTCCTATGATCATCAATTAAGAAGGTATCTTAGATATATAAGAAGTGTGCAATCATGTCCAAACTATCCATGATCATCCATACTACGTCACTTCTACGAGGGGGTCTTGAAAATCCTTTCAGAAAACACATAGTGAAGTCATTACTTTTCCCATAAAAAATGAATAAAGGATTTAGAAGTATAGTAGGTCATTGTTTCTTAACCTTCACATAATGATGAGTGGATAACCAAGTGATAAAACATGATACCTTCATCTTCATACATAGATACTAGTACTGACAACATATGTCTCTGTACATATTGGTAATCCCAGGGTAAACTACCCAGACTGAGAAATAATAATTTTGCATCAACTCTTCCCATATATACATAGTAACCCTAACACATCCCTGGAATTAATAAATATCATCATCATTGATAACTCAACCTGATGGTGGGTTATTACCTTATATAAATTCATTTAGGACTAAGACCACATAATTAGAATCCTACCTCATCCTCATCCATTACGTATGTGATTATGTAACTTCTAAACATACTAAAACTAGTTTCCCATGATAATCCTAAACCTGTAGGTGAGTCATTAAAAATATATCCATCTATGTCCACTCACTACTATCCTCTCATATGGTCTTGGTTTAAGTATTCTGACTTAGGGAGTCACCAACAAAATATCCATTTTGTGTGTGTAAGAATATGACAACCCTACATTTTTTTACACACTTAGACATTATTTATTATAGAAAATATTCAATTAATACAACATAGTAGATCAAAAGGTCTAGTATCTTTGGGGCTTAGTAACATTACATAACGTCTTAATAAATGAAACAGGAAATATTTATTGAAAACCTCCTTTACATGACCACTAAATTCCCTCATACTTAGCATTACATGGGATAACCTGAGGACATTCATAAAAAAGGGTGAACTATAAAGCCCAGTTAGAGAAAAAAATGGAATAAAATGAGGAATAAAATACATATTAGACAATAGTCATATCAAGGGATCATAAGAGAAACATGAAAATAAATGCATGATAAAGAATGATAATCATACCATGGAGATGTGGCAACAATTAACATGGAATTAGCATGATACAAGCCTCATTTCACCTAGAGAATGAGTAAATTCTAACTGCACTTGAAGCATGAGTAAACCCTCATTTCACTTGAATTATCATGAGTTAAAACCCATTGCACATGACGTATCATGATACTATACTTTACTCAATTCATTGGAGTGCTATCGGGGGCCACCCTTCTTAAACGTTTCATTTCAGGCATTAGTGTGCCACGTGGATCATACAACATGGAATCCATCATCATTATTTATTCCATGGTAAGTGGATGTGGAAAACATATATGAAGATTTATTATCAATAAGTATTTGTACATAAAGTTGAATACCCTTGTTAAAGAAATGGGCATGTTATTCACTACACAATGACATTGTCTTCGAAAATCGGTGCAATTTCTGCAGTGTAACAGTGTTATATAAGAATTCATAAAAACGGGTAATGAGAATGAAATGGGTGTCTCATTATATGTACATGAAATGGACAGCAATGGGGGTCATATAAAAACATTTAGCAACAAATGTATTGGAATTTTGATATGTAATGTGTTTGAACCCAAATCATCTTTTCAGGTATGTTTTTCTCTTTTATGGTGTTTTTGAGAAGAAGAGGAGTTTCTAGAAATTTTTGAATTACATGCTGTGTACTTATATGTACACTCTGTGTACTCATTTTCCACATGTAACTATGTTCTAGCCATGTAACGGCCAAGCACACAGCTGTGTGTGGTGACCTGGAGGCCGCCTAAAGCGGGCCCGGTAAGGGAAAGAACACGACGTGTACTTATAAAGTACATGTCTTGTTCTTTTTTCATTAAAAAGACCAGGGTCACGTCTAATTGGAAGAATTATCTTCTTATTCACCTTATTCGACCGAGAGTGTCAGTATGAAGCTACTCCTTCCCCGTACCCCCGACCGAGCATCGGTTCGCCGATTCGACCATTGTTGATTGCGTTGGGATTTCCACGATAATCTTTTTCTTCTTCTAGAGCTTCGTCTCTTTATTACTCTTCCTTTAATACTTATCCTTGGTTTAGTGTTTTTATCATTTGTGTAGATCTAGGGTGTTCTTGAGTGATTCAAGGATTTAGGTTCATGTTTAACGATCCTACAACACTAAGGTAGGTTCTTAGTGCCTTTTTGTAGATAGTCTTTGAATTTTATGAGCAAAAGTGTCCAATACCCTAGAACGGGGTATTGGGTGTTTACGGTTTTAACCATGTTATTTCCTGCTATGATTTATATTCTTGAGTAGAGGTCAGTTAAATGTGAATAGAGTTAATTGCTATGCAATGGATGTATTTTCCATGCTTGTTTTTTAAGACCATTTGGTCTTGCTTAGCATATTAGGTTTCTTGCATTCCATTCCTAGTGCTGATTGTATGGAATTAATTTATTTACCTGACCTGCAGTTATTCTATAGATTGTTTATCCATGTAGTTCATGAGGTATAAATTGGCTGTTATATATCATTGTGCTCGATTTAATTTCACAGGGATGTGAGAACCTGGTGTTGTAGACCATTGGGAGATTGGACATTAAGGTCTTCTCCAGAATGTCTGTTTTCTGTTACGATGCAAGACCATCAGGGGAATGAACATAAGTGCTTCCATAGAGTGTCTATAGTTACTCTATGTGGGATTCATGGGTAATTATATGTTAAGTGTTTCTCCAGATCTCCTTTTAGTTACCGATATGAGACTATAGGAGGAATTGATGGCGAGTGCTTTCTCATAGAGTCGGTGCTGAGCTGAACTAGAGGGGTTAGACTGTGTGTACTTTCTAGAGGGTCTCTTGTAATTGTTTGGTTGTACCAGAGGGGTTAGGCTATGAGTACTTCCTAGAGGGTTACCTATTTGTGATTATCTTATTACTTGATATATGAAATTGAATGCATTGAAACTGTATGATTGTTTACTTTTGAGTACTTCCTTGTTTACTACTTATATTTTCTTATTGAATACCATATATATTCACTCATTGTTAGGCATAGATCTTTGGGAGGTTGCCTACTAGGATTTAGTATCATACCTGTTCGGGTAATGCTTTTGGGCCCAAAAAAATTATATTATTGCAGGTCTAGATAATCGCATGTGGCCATCTACTTTAGGTACTTTATTGTAGAGGAGTTGAAGAGCATGTGACCAAGTTGAGGATTGCAATGCTGTTGAGTATATCCATTTTCTTTGAACATTGGTTATTTATGTATTCTAGAATTGTGACTTGTTTACATGATTTCCTAGACATTTTTATAATGAATCATTTATATATATGTGCTCTAGTTGTCTATTACCTCAGTCTTCTATTGTTTACTATTGTATGGTATTATACTACTTCTGCTATAGCTATCTGTTTACTTCTACTGTGTTACTTTCCAAATGAGGACATCGTTTCCCCACTATCACACCCAATTCCCTTTCTACTAGTCAAAATCCTCTAGCATTCTTGGAAATACACTTGAGACCATGGGACAACCCAGGTACGGTGTGCCTCTAGACGACTCTCAGAACCAGGACATTACAAAGTGGTATCAGAGGCGTTTATTTCATTTTGACTTACTGTTTGGAGCCTATATCAAAGGATCAGAAAGAATATATAGTTGGTAATAAGCTATACCCATAAGTAGATAACCCATGTACATGGAAAATCCAATTTACCTTGTTATTTCATTTTTACTGATTTTGATATTTTTACAGTTGATTTGATTTCACCATTGGGTGATTCACATGTTTTGTGTTGTTATCATTGATATTATTTAGGTTCCATTTCTATTGCAACCTGTTGAGATGAGGGTATTCCATCTCATGCATCATATAGGCACTTGTTTGATATCACATGTCATGCATTATTTCCATGCCATTTGTGGTGCATTAGTGATTTCATGTTATTTTTATAGATGCTATGATAGATATGCATGTTGTTGTGATATATGATTTGATAAGAATACCTACTGTTTGATAGGGTATTGAATTCTGTAAGGCGTCATGTGAATGAACGCTAAACTGTGGTTCTTGATGTGTTATGGGCCCTCATGGACAAGAATTTGGTGGATCATTTCTCATTTAGGTTTATATATAACATGTATAAGATTCCAAGAATTGATTCGTGGGAAGTATGTGCCCTCACAGATCCGGATTTGGAACTTCAATGTTTGTTTTAAGGATTTCTAGGCTCCGGAGTAGTTTCTGAGGATTACTATCTAGAAAAACCCAGAATACATGAGGTGTAACGGTGAATACAATCCCGGTGTCCCTTTGTTTGGGAAGGAACTATTTTTCTTAAGTACAGGCCGCATACTATATGCACACGCTGTGTGGCATAGACCATTTTTTCACCCTTGTGACTAATGTCACAGATGGATGAAAGCTTAAGTTATACATGTCGTGTCATGTTTGAACACACTGTGTAGTGAAAAACATGTATCTGTCCGTGTAGTGAACAACACAAGTCAAAGAAACCTTTATCTATACACCATGTTTGGAACAAACATGCCGCGCAGAGTGAGCCGTTTCACTGGAAGTGTGACTAACAATATGGGTTGGTGAAGTTCATCTAGTACACGCCGTGTCTGGCACTAACACCCCGTGTAGTATTTTTCTAGGATAACCATGTGGCTTATCTATGTAAGGGAACTCAAGCAGGGGGAAAGGATTCAAGATCACAATGTGTGTTAAGACAACACGCTATGTTTATGGTGTGTTACAAGACCAGTTTTGGCAGATGTACACACCCATGTGAAGGCTTAATGGAACACACCATGTAGTCAGTATACCCAATGTGTATCCATGTTTTGAAAAAACGTGAATGCTTATTTTCTCTTGTTTACCTCTTACAATTCTATGTTTCAGTCCCTGTTAATATTGATCTAAGGTGTGTGCTTGACCTTGCAGATTCATGCCACCAAGACATCCTGTGGTTTTATACTAGTTATAGGGTAGTGATCAGACACTGCACATGGCTGATTAGGGACTACCCGTAGATCCTCCAGTTGTGTCAGTCTTGGTACCATCTGTTATACTAGATACAGGTGCCGATGTAAAATTTTGATAGGGTTTTAGGATAATGATGCAGACCTTCTAGGGAGAAACATATCATTCCCTATCGATGGTAGAATTGACGCGGGTCATTTAGCAGCATCATCCTCTCATCTTCTCATGGGATGGAGGACCCCAGGCTTCAGAGTCATGGCTAGAAGTCATGATGATGATCTTTGATCATTAGGAGACTCTTTCGGAGAGGAGGGTTAATCTTAAAACATATATACTTCAGGATTCTGCCAACAAATGGTGGGATGTGATCTTTTAGGTAGGATTCCAGTAAAATATGGCTTAGGAAGAGTTTCAGCACACCATCTATGATTACTTTTACCCGAAGACCTTGAGGGCTGACCGATCCTGAGAGCTCATGAGTATGTAGTAGGGAACTCTTTCTTTTTATGGAGTATTCTTCTCTCTTCATAGAGCTTCAGGGCTTTACACCCATCCTAGGGGGAGATGAGTTATTCCTTGAATATAATATTGAGTATGGTCTCAAGAAGAATATCCAATCTCAGGTGAAATCTATCTGGTTGAATTCCATCACCTCCATAGTCAACATGGCACTGATCATGGAGAGAAATTTGAGGGATTATGTATTGATGAGCTAGGGTTGTTCGACATCCAGAGGTGGCAACCCTCCTACTAACAGCAGGAAGCACTACAGGGAGTCTACATGTGAAGATTGTAGTAAGCGGGATACTTCTTCTAGTTGCCAGGTGGTGTGCTACTAGTGCATAAAGATTAGGCATACAGGGCCACATTGCCTAAGAGATCTAGTGGAGTGCCAATCATACATAAAGATGGTCCATATTTAGCGTTTCTGTTGGTTCTTCTCACCAGTAGCTGGTGACATGAGTTCTTCTATGACACCACATTCAAGAGAAGCACCACCAGCTTCTCACTAGTCTAGGAACTGGAGTTCTTCAGGCCATTCCGGCTGAGGTGGAGGTCATGGCCATGTTATCTAGTCTCTAGAATTTCAGCAACAATAGGGTGGATCAGCTCAGAGTGGTCAAGAAGGGTCACAAGGCCACAATACAGGTCAGACATTTGCAGTGGGGTAGACCTAGAAAGAGAAGGATCCCGAACCCCCTACAATTCAAGGTATGATCCTAGTTGTCTCAGATTTAGCTTCTACCCTTTTCAATACGGGGGATTCCCACAACTTTATAACAGTTGCTATTATGGAGATACTTTGGTTCTGTGTCTTTTCATCTGCTAATATCATGACACCGAGGACAGGAACGTATAGTGTACGACCGTGCAAGGAGTTCCCTCTTGAGGTTTGTGGGTGTCACTTCTTATGGGACCTTTATTTCCTAGTGATGAAATGCTATGCTATCATTATCAGAATGGACTAGTTAGTTCCCTTCTTGGCATTTGTCTATTTCTATAATTGTAGGGTGACTGTCACATCACTGGAGGGCGGTTCGTTTGTTTATAATGGTGAGTAGGATGTCCAGGATATCAGAGCAAGATCCGAGAATCATAGATTGGGAGGATTTACAGACCAATTTTCTATTCTATATTTGGATGACCAGGGGACTTCACAGAAGGACTTTCCTCTAGTGGTGTATCATTTCAGGGTTGTCTTTCTAGAAGAATTTTTAGGATTTCCTTCGGAGCGTGATGTAGACTTTTCTATTGATCTAATTCAAGTAATGACACAAATGTCCATTCCTCCTTACAGGATGGATACACTGATGTTTTAGGAGGTCAAGAAGAAGTTGGATGAGTTGCAGGAAAAGTGTTTCTTATGATCGAGTACTTCCCCTTGGGGTTCACCTATCCTATTTGTGAAGAAGGTAGATGATACCCTTTGTCTTTGTGTGGATTGACTGATGTTTAACCAGTTGATGGTCAAGAACGGATATCCCTTGCTGAGGATTGATGAACTCTTTGATCTACTTCGATGAGCCCATGTGTTCTAAAAAATTTAATTGAGATCGGGTTATCATCAGTTGCGCATTGGACCATCATATGTACCTCTTACAGCCTTTCATAGTAGGTATAGTCTATATGAGTATATGGTTATTCCGTTCACTCTCATGAACACACCTTCAGTTTTCAAGGCACTGATGAACCGAGTGTTCCATACAAACATTGATTTCTTCATGGTAGTCTTCATGGATGATATATTGGTATAATCTTACACAAGATAAGACAATGCCACACATCTTGTGATCATTTTTAGTACACTAAGATAGAATCAGTTATGTGCTAAGATCTCGAAATTCCACTTTTGGATAGACCAAATGAACTACTTGGGTCAGGTTATCTGAGAGGCAGAAGTATCAGTTGAGCTAGAGAATGTGAGAGCAGTAGTTTCCCGGGAGCGGCCCAAGAATGTATTTGAGGTAAGAAGTTTTCTAGGGATGGATGGTTACTACAGATGTTTTATAAAAAACCATTCATTATTATTAGTTCCATTTACATGCCTTACTAAGAAGGGTGCGAAGTACTTGTGGTAAGATTCTTGTGAGTCCTCCTTTCAGTAGATGAAAGGGAGGTTGACTTCAGCACCAATACTAGTATTTCTAGATCAAGGTAAGAGATATATTGTGTGCTGTGATGCATTAAGAATTGGTCTAGGATCTGTGATTATGCAGGTAGAATGACTTGTTGCATACAGTTCTCGGTAGTTGAGGCCAGATGAGAGTAATTACCCGACAGACGATCTCGAGTTGACTGTAGTTTTTAATGCATTACGCTGTTGGAGACACTATCCTCTGGGAGAGAATTTTGGGTTTTTCACATAACACAAGAGTCTCAAGTATATCTTCACTCAACAGGATCTAAATTTGAGACAGTGAAGATGGGTTGAATACCTTCAGTCCTTAAACTTTGATCTTTCATACACACCTGTTAAAGGCAACACTGTGGCTGATGCATTGAGTAGGAGGACTCAGATTCATGTAGTTCAAAAGGACAACAATGAGTGGAAGCATATGTTTCTGTTCTTTGAGATTCATTTGGAGGTGCATGATAGATAGGGGAAGACGTTTCTTTTTTTTCTATAGTTGTTAACTCTACTCGGCTTGATCAATTTCGAATGAGGCTGTTATCAGTCTCTAAAGGCCTAGTCTTATGGAAGAGTGTTGTAGGAGAGGACCCTATTCCTGGTTGTACAGTAGGTAAGGATGTGATCTTGCATTTTCATGGGCACGTATGGGTGCCTGTAGACATACGTGAGGAGCTAATGCTGAGATTTTATTCCACAATTTTGGTAGTTCATCCTAGTGTAATAAAGATGTATAATGATGGACACCATCTGTATTGGTGTCCAGTTATGAAGAGAGATGTTGTGGGTTTTTTCATGAGGTGTTCCACCTGTCAGCCGGTACAGGTGGAGCATCAGTTATTAGCAGGGCTTTTGCTGTAGTTTCCCATTCCCGATTGGAAGTGGAATGATGTCGCAATGGACTTCATGACAGTTTTTCTGAGGTCACCTTGAGAGAATGATGCAGTATGGGTTGTCATTGAAAGAGTCACAATGGTTTCTCAATTCTTGAAGATCAACGATACCTTCAATGTTGATGAGATTGGAAGGTTTTACATCTACGAGGTTGTACGTTTACATGGGGTTCCACATTCTATTATTTCAGATAGGGATTCACATTTTACTTCTCGGGTCTAGTAGGGACTTCATAGGGCATTGGGTAGATAGGTGATTCTGAGTACAACTTACCATCCTCAGATAGATGACCAGTTTGAGCGTATGATTCAGGTTCATGAGGACTTGTTTCAAGCATGCATGCAAGATTTTGGAGGTTCTTGGGAGAAGCACATACCTCTTGTGATGTTTTCATACAATACTAGTTTTCATGATACTAGTTGATTGGTACCTTATGAGGCTTTTTAGGGTATTCCATGTCAATCAAACTTATGCTGGCTGGAGGTAGGAGAGGTAGCTATGTTGGGACTTCGGCTTGTCTAGGAGATCCTAGAGCAGAAGAGCTGATTCAGAAGAGGATGGATATTGCATTGTCACAACAGAAGTCTTATGGTGATCAACAGAGACAACCTCTAGAGCTTGAGGTCAGAGATCATGTTTTCTTGTGTGTCACACTAAGGTTGTGACATAGGTGGATTATGTGGCAGGGTAAGCTTTCACCGATGTATGTTGGCCTGTTTGAGGTGTTGGAGAGAGATGGGATGGTTTTCTATCGGTTGCATTTATCCCAAAGATACCAGACTATTCATGTTTTTTTTCCACATTTCTCCACTTCAATGTTACTTCTCAAACCCATCTCATGTTTTTCAACCTGAAGAGGTTGAGTTATAGGTGGACGCCTCATTCGAGAAGGATTATATTTGTATTGTTGATCGAAGTGAGAAGGTTCTCCATGGCCAGTCTGTTAATCTGGTACGAGTGCTATGGAATCGCGGGCGAGTGTAGGATGAGACTTGGGAGAGGGAAGCCGATGTACGATCACAATGGACAGAGCTGTTCAAGGATTCTTCTTCTATGCCGCATTTATAGAGAAATTTGATGATTAATTTATTTAAAGGGGTAAATTTTTAAGAACCCGAATCTATTTTAGTTATGTTTTTCTCTTTTCTGGGTTTTTTTAAAAATAGGTGTTTCAGAAGATTTTTTAAGTATGCGCCGTGTACTTATATGTACACACCGTGTACTCAATTTCCACACGTAGTCGTGTGATGGTCGTGTAACGGCCAAGCACATAGCCGTGTGTGGTCACCTACAGGATGCCTAAATTGGCGTCTGGTAAGGTAAAGTACACGCTGTGTACTTATAAAGTACATGCCATGTACTTTATTTTATTCGTTAATTGGATCAGGGTCTCATATAATTGGAATAAGTATCTTCTTCTTCACCTTCATTGACCAAGAGCAACCGTATGGCGTCAATCCTTCTAGAAGCCCCCGATCGATCATTGGTTCTCCGATTCGACCGCATTTTATTACATTGGGATCACCACGGTAGTATCTTCCCTCTTCTAGAGATTTGTCTCTTGATTCCTCCTCTTTCAAGAGTTATACTCAGTTAAGTTTTTTTTAGCATTTTTATAGATCTACAGTGTTCTTGAGTGATTCGAGGCTTGATGTTCACATATAATGATTCTACAACACCGATGTAGGTGGTTTGTGCCTTTTCGTATATAGTCTCTGAATTTTATGTTCAAAAGTGCCCAATAACCTAGAACGGGGTATTGAGTGTTTACAATTTTAACCATGTTATTGCCTTATATTATTTATATGCTTTAATAGAGGTCAATTGAATATGAAAAGGTTTTATTTCTATGATATGGATTTCTTTCCAATTCATGTTTTGTTTATGACTGTTTGGTCTTGCTTATCCTATTAGGTTTCTTTATATCCATTCCTAGTGCTGATAGGGTAGAGTAAATTTATTTACCTAATATGATGTTATGCTATAGACTGTTGAGCCTAGTAGTTCTTGAGGTATACTTTGTCCATTATATATCACTGTTCTTTATTGACTTATACAGGGCCGTGAGAACCTGGGGTAGTAGACCATAGGGAGAATTGATGTTGAGGGCTTCTCTAGAGTGTCTGTTTACTGTTACAATACAAGACCATAGGGGGAAAGGATGTAAGTGCTTCCTCAGAGTGTCTGTAGATCCATGATGCGGGTCACATGGGGAATTGGACATTGAGTTCTTCCCTAGTGTTCCTTTTAGTTACCGATACGAGAATATAGGGGGAATTGATGATGAGTGATTCTTTAGAGAGTTTCAATAGGGGTTAGACTGTGTGTACTTTCCAGAGGGTTTTCTTGTAATTGTTTTGTTGAACTAGAGGGGTTAGGCTGTGATTAGTTCCCAGAGGGTTACCTATATGTGATTATCTTCATACTTGATATATTAAATTGAATTCATTGAAACTGTAGGATTGTTTACTTTTGAGTACATCCTTGTTTACTACTTCTATTTTCTTATTTCCTACCATATATATTCACTGAATATTTGGAATAGATATTTGGGTGATTTCCTACTATGATTTATTCTCACACCCTATTTGGGTCATGATTTTGGTCCCAAACACATTATATTGTTGCAGGTATAGATAATGGTAAGCACCCTTCCACTATAGGTACTTGATTGCTGAGGAGCTGGAGAGCATGGGAGAAAGGTGAGGCTTGCGATACTATTGGAGTTTTTCTATTTTATTTGAACTATGGTTATTTATATATTCCAACATTGTGACTTGTTTGGATAATTTCCTAGAAATTTTTATCACACAACATTTATATATATTTTCTCCATTTTTCTTTTACCATAGTCTTCTGTTGTTTACTATTGTCTGATATTATAATTCATCCGCTATTACTATCTATTTACTTCTGCTGTGTTACTCTACCAATGAGGAAATAGATTCTCCACTATCACACCCAAGGACCTCACTACTAGTCTGTAGCCTCTGGCGTTAAATGAAATGCTCTTGAGGCCATGTGACCAACCGGGTATGTGGAACCTCTGGGTGGATCCCAAAACCGGGATGTTACATAATTCAAAAGAATTTCATGAATGTAATTGAGGAGAGATATTTTCCTTACAGAATTTCAGCATGGTAATAGGTGTAAATGGGAGACATTAATGAGAGAGAAAGGGGATATCTAATTATTAAAACATTAAGAGGGATGTATGGGGGAGGTTAGAAATCATACCCCATCATTTATAATTGAAAATAAAAGGGCATAATAAAAAAGGAAACATGGACATTAAGAAGGAAAATGGGAATCCCTTACATGGAAGTGTTATCCAAAAGGCTTGGGAGGGGATTGATAGAGGCTTATTAGAATATTGGGGCACCTTGGGAGGATTCTAGAGAGATGTGGGCAGATGTTGGATGAACTCCAAAGGCTTTGAGTGAAGAGGAAGTGGGATCATGGGTGGGTTTATATAGTAAAGAAGGGGGAATACATTATTATTTTGGTTTTGGACCCCACACATCAAACTAATCAAAACCACAAACAAGCCCATGGTTTTTCCCATGGTTGTTTCAAAAGGGTAGTGGAACATAATATATTATAAGGCCAATGGCCGAACTTCTTAAAATAATAGGGCTTCTTGTGTGTAGGTGAGTCTCACTCTCAAGGAAATCAATTTAAAAAGTTCAAATGTTTTATAAGTATTAGAGGGTCCACTAAAGCTTTGTAAAATAAATCAAACAAACCTAAAATAGCATTATTTAAATGGTAAAACATATATTGACCAAACAAAATGTTTATTGTGTTTCATTACATCATTATTAGGTCTTATAATGTCATAGAACACATTATATATTTAAATAGTATTTAATTTTTACCCAAAAATTCAACACTCATTAAATTTTAAAAAATTCACCATTAGATAATTTCAATGTCTTTATTAAAAATAATACTATTATTTTTATCTAAGAAATTTTCTAATTATGTGAATTTTTACTTATAATATAAAAAGAAAAATTTATCTAAATTTTTTGGGTTTTGACAAAAATGGCTTTCAAAGTTTAATAAAAATTACAATTGTATTTATAAAAATTATATGATCATTTATACTTAATAAATGTAATTTAATAATAATAATATTTTATGAAAATATTATTTAATTCAAAAATCCAGTAATTTATCAAAATATATTTCTTTGATAAATATTAACTAAAAATACTATTTGTGATTTAAAAACTATTTACAACGTAACAATAATAAAAAGAATGTATATTTTTATTATATACAAATATAATGCACATAATCATAGTGCTAAGGTCTTGTAACATAACCCCTTATATCACCTACATAAGACCTTAGAGTAAAGTGTGTCATGTTGACAAACCATTGGGGTGGCTCAGATAACATTTCCCGGGTGGTAATTTCTATCAACTTACGCTTCTCCTGTATGTGGTTCCATTCAAACATCACATGTTGAAGATTGACATGGGATTGTTCATAATTGAATCCCAATGGTGCCAGCTCCTTTATGATCTATGACAAATGAGATTTGTACGGGTCATGTATACTAGATGAGGCCATCACTTCATTTGTCTGAGTAAATTGGATTTGTTAAAGCCCTATATTTATACTAATCATGTGATCACTATTCAATAGATATATTAACAATGGTCAAAATTCTTAATGGTTTTTTAAAATCAAAATCATAAAACCAAATAAGTTATTAAATTTTACATAACCATTAGAATACATTTAAATAGACCTAGTGAAATTTTCTTTAATGAATTTTTGGGTCGTTACAATCCTCTCCATTAATAAATTTCTCCCTCAAAATTTCTTATCCCACAATAAAACCGATGTGGGTAACTTTTCTTCATCACTTACTCCAATTCCCAAATCCCTTTTCCAGACTAGTGGTTTCACCACAACACCTTGATGATGGGAATTATCTTATTTCGTAGAAATTTTTCTCTACGATAAAATATCTTCAATGATTGCTACTCGTAAGAAAGACCATCCTCTAGCTATACTACTTAGAAAGAGAGTACATGTGAAGGGTCCGGTATGAAATTCTTTAAGAGGGATACATGAAATACATCATTTACCTTGTCCATGGTAGGTTGATGTTCTAGTCGATAGGCCAAAACCCCGACACAATTATGAATCTTGAAGGGGATGATGTACCTAGGACATAACATCCCCTTCTTTCCAAACCACATGACCTTGTTCCAAAGAGATATGCATAGAAACACCATGTCTCTAACTTTAAACTCAAAGTCTTGTTGATGGTTATCCACATAACTCTTCTGTCGACTTTGGGATTCCATGATATACCACTGAAAGGTTTTTGCCTTCTCTACCATTTCTTCAACCATTTCATGTCCTAGCAGCTTAAGCTCACCGATTTCATCCCAACACACTGGTGTTCTACACCCTTTCCAATAAAGGGTTTTATATGGTTCCATTTGGATTCTCAAGTGTAAACTGTTATTATAGGAGAATTCAACCAGTGGAAGATATTGGTCCCACCCTCATTTCAAGCCCTTAGAACATGATCTTAACGTATCTTCTAGTGTCTGAATAGTTTTCTCAGATTGGCCATCTATTTGAGGATGATAGGCCGTACTGATGTTCAGTTCAGTTTTTAGGGAATATTGGAGACTTTTCCAGAACTTCAAAGTAAATCTAGGATCATGATCGAAAACAATAGATAGTGGTACTCTATTTAGCCATACCACTTATTTGATAAAAATCTGTGAATGTTGATCCAATTAGAAGTCCTCTCGAATCATGATAAAGTGAGTTGTCTTGGTAAGACAATCCACAACGACCCATATATCATTGATTCCTCTGGATATCCTTGGAAGTACATTGAAAAAGTCCATGGTAATGTTGTCCCACTTCTATGTTGGTATAGGTAGTGGTTGCATCATCTCCCTATACATTTTCCTCTCAGCCATCACTTGAAAACAAATTAGGAACTTTGACATATATTCAGCAATATCGCTTTTCATATTTTCCCACAAAAAGTTTCTCTTAGATCTCGATACATCTTTGTGTTCCCCGGGTGAATAAAGAAGGTTGAGCTTTGTGTGTTATTCAGAATATTCTTCTTTATCTCTCGATCAGATGTTACACATAACTGTGACATAAATCTCACAATTCCATCCTTGTCAACAATGATCTTTGAGGTTTTACCATTTCTGATATATTCCACACTTTTCATAATTTTCACACCCTTTATTTGAGAATCCTTTATTTTCTCTAAGAGGGATGGTTGAGAAATCATATGAGAAAGGACTAGTGATGTTCCTCCCATGATGATTCCCTTGCCCATCGTCTGCAAATCTAAGAATATTGGATCTTTATCAGTTCTCATCCATGACAGATTCATTAGATCCTTTATACTTAGCATCCTCTACCTTATTCACTTTCCCAGGGTGGTAATGGATTGGGCAGTCATAATCCATGATGAGTTATAACCATATTCATTAGTTCCTATTAATATCTTTTTGTGTGAATATATATTTCAGGTTATTGTGATCATTATATATATCACACTTCTCCCTATAGAGATAATTCTGCCACATTTTCAACACAAATATCACAACATCCAACTCCAAATCATGATTAGGATAGTTTTTCCCATGGAGTTTTAGCTACCTTGAGGCATAGGCTGTCACTTTATCATTCTGCATCAACACACAACCCATGACCTTCTTCGAAGCATCATTAAATACCACAAAAAGTTCTCCACTCATGGGTAATGTGGGAATAGGTGATGTGATAAGCCTCCTTTTTCAACTCCTTGAAGCTCTCTTTTCATTCATAATTCCAAGAAAACTTACTTCCTTCTGAGTTAGCTTCATAAGAGGGATGAACAATCATTAGAATTTTCTAACAAATCGGCGATAATATCCAGCTAACCCAAATAATCTATGGATATCTGTTACTAATGATGGCCTCATCCATCCCTCAATTGTAACTGTCATGGAGGGATCCATTGATATCCTATTTATTGTGATGTTATGACCCATGCTTGAGACCTCCTTCAACCAGAACTCACACTTGCAGAACTTTTCAAAGAGATTCTACTTCTACAAAGTCTCTAGTATACTTCTTAGATTCTTCTCATGATCCTCCTTGGTTTTGGAGTGTATTAGAATATCATCAAAAAATACTACCACAAATTTTTAGAGGTAATATCTATTGAATATTTTCAACAAGTTCATGAATATTTCTTGATTATTTTTGAGTCTCAAAGGCATTACTATGAATTCATAGTGCCTGTATCTTGTACAAAAAGCAGTCTTGAGGATATCTTCCTTTTTCACCCATATTTGATAATATCTCAACCACAAATCTACCATGGAGAAGTATTGTGATCCATGCACCTGATCGAACAAGTCATCAATTGGTGGGAGAGGATACTTGTTCTTTATCATGATTTTGGTGAGCTCATGATAATCAATGCAAAAGCTCATTGACCCATCATTCTTCTTGATGAAGAGGACTGGTGCACCCCATGGTGAAGCACTTGGGCATATAAAACCCTTTATCTAGATTTTATTGTAGTTTCCTCTTCAGATCCTCAATCTCCACAACATCCATTCTATATGGAGTCTTGGATATTTTTAATTCCCCCACGTATAATGTCAATTGAGAATTCAAAATCTCTTCTAGGAGAGACACCAGACAATTCCATGGGAAACACTTCAGTGAATTTTCTTACAATGGGCATGTCTTCATGCATGTTTGCATTCCTTGGACTCAATCATTTGATACAGATACACTCACTCATAGAGAAGTAATATCCATACTTGAGATGATGGAACTAAATAAGATTTACCCTCCTCTTTGCACTAGTACAAAATCAGGGGTCAATTCTCCACATGGAATGAAATTTTCCTCTCATGGAAATTTATGTTGGATCTATATAAGGAAGGCCAATACAGGTCAATAATTTCATCATATTCCACTAGAGGGAGTACAAGGAGGTTCACCGGGAAGGTAAATCCATAATATATGAATGGGGATGAGTTATATTCATAGGATTCAATGATTTCCCCATTTTCCGTACTCACCGACATAATTACTTCCATGATTTTTAGTGGTGTTGGGATTTTTATACTAAACATTAGAGATATAAAATAATGTGTAGAAATTGATTAAAAAAGTACATTAACTATTATTGAATAAATAAATAGTGTACCTTTCACCACTTCATTGTTGGGGTTTAATTCAGTGATAGTGATGGAAAAATCTCTACCTTTCTATCTTGGAGGTTGTTGGATGCCTCTGAAAACCCATGGATTAATGAACTAATTTAAAATGTTCCCTAGTTCTTTGTAGTTGAATAACTGAACAATGTGTCGGAGTTCCAAAGGAGTGATCCTCTCCTCTGTCGTAGCTGCAGGTATTTCTTGTCGGCAGTTAACAGTTAGGTTCCCTTCTCTTCCACACATTAAGCATTTCCTCGACCTCTTAAGGAAATTTACGAGAAGCTTCTTTTAACTACTTTAAAATGTGGGGTTCTATATTTTTTTATCACGGTTGGATTTAACCATTGGACCGATAGAATTGAATTCCACCTTATAATTCTTATCCCCATGATACCCCTATGATTCTACAATCACCATTTCGACCTTGACGTCACATCGAACAATTTCCTCATAGCTGTTAAAGTCATGAATCACCAGGGCATTATATGGGCTAGGTTTTATCCCACAAAAGAAGCTGTTAACATTGAATTCATGGGTAACGACAAAGCTAGAGTCAAATCATGCAAACCTTGTGAAGTTTTCCTCATACACTCTGGCAGATTCATTGTCTTTTTTCCTGAGGGCAAGGACGTCCCTATCCATCCGAAGTCGAAGGGTGTACCAAAAAAATTTATCAAAAGACATTATCCAATAATCCTTCCATTCTAATGCCTCGATATCCTCTTAATGATTCATATTTTTGATCAATGTACACTATTGATCGATTTCACCCTCCATACGATAAGTATCCAAAAGAACCTTCTCTGGTTCCAAAATTTTAAGGATGGAGAAGATCCTTTTAATGGAGTTGATCCATTATTTGATGATTGAGGGATCATATGATCAATTAAAAGTATGAGTCCTTTGTCTCATGAAGCTCTCGATAGAGACTTTTTCTTTATTATGGGGGTTAAACGTTCCTCTTGACCCAAATTTGTATTCAATTATTGAGTTAACTGAGTGAGTATCGTGACAAACTTTGCGATTCTCACTCCCATCAGATTGAGGATCTCATTAGAAAAATCATCACATTGATCTTCACATCAGTTGTAAGCCCGAGTCCCCATATTACTGGCCACTGGATGGAATAAAAGGAACGTTATGGGTAAAACAGAAAGGTTAATCCAAAGGGAAAAAATAGATGACTTATAAATTACTTTAATTTCTTTAACATATGAATATATAAGATTCAGTCTACGTTATCCATGATCTACATTCTAACATGTATTCTTAGATAGATTTTTTAAATTACCTTAATAGTGGTTAAAACTAAGCTTGTTAATTTAACAAATCATATCCCCCATGAGTGTCATAACCAAGAGTGAAACAAATCCTATTATCATGTACCAGCATACCCCGGGTTAAGCTCGATACTCATTATTAGAGTTTTCACTCCTAGGTACATCTGTGCTAGAGATGGCTCTACCTACTCATATCTAGAAAGGGATGTATTTTCTTGATAAACCACTTATTCAATACTCAAGATAACTTAGGGATATTTTTTATACATAGTCTAGTCTCTAAGGCTTTATTATTGGTTTCTAATCCAAATACGAAAAATAACTAAACCTATCCTTGGTACCGACTATGACAACCCTGCTTTTTATTACACAAAGAGACATGATTTATTACATAAAATATTCACTTGATACAACATAGAAGATAGAGATGTATATTGTATTTGGGGATTAGATACATTACATAAATACTTAAAACATTAAACATGATAGCTTTATTGAAAACTTTGTTTACATGACCACTAGATTCCCTCGTACTTAGCATTGCATGGGATAACCTAAGGACATGTATAAAAAAATGGTGAGCTATAAAGCCCAGTAAGTGATAAACATGGAATAACATGAAGAATAAAATACATGTCAGACCATAGTTATATGAATGATGAACAAGAGAAACATGGACATAAAATAATGATAAATCATGATAATCATAACATAGAGATCTGGAAACAACACTTAACATGGAATTAGTATGATCCAAGGATCATTGCCCATGGAGAATGAGTAAAGCCTAAAAACACATGAATAATGATTTAACCCTAGTTGAAATTGAATTAGAATGAGTAAACACTCATTAAACATGATCTATCATGATATTATAAATTACCTAATGCATTGGAATGCTATTAGGGCACATCCTTCTTAAATATTTCATTTCATGCATAAGGGTGCCGCATGGATCAGACATAATGGAATCAATCCTCATAATTTTCCCATGATAAAGGGATGTAAAATAAATACATTAATCTTTATAACCAATAAGTTAACATTCAAAAAGGTGAATCTCCTTTATAGTGAAATGGGCATGGAATTCACTACATAATGACATTGCCTTGGAAAATTGGTGCAATTTTGACAGCATAACAACATGAAACAAGAATTTATAAAAATGGTTAATGAGAGAAAAATGAGTGTATAATAATTGTACATGAAATGGACAGTAATGTGGGTCAAATAGATAGATGTATCAACAAATTAAATTGAATTTATATATGTAGAACAAAATAATTGCTTCAAGGAAAATGATGAGAGAGAAATTCTTTGCGGAATTTCAGCATGGTAACATGTGTACATGGGAGGAATTAATTAGAGAGAAAGGGGATCTATCACTTTTCAAACATGAAGTAATAATTATGGTGGAGGTGATAAATTATACCCCAACTTTTATAATTGAAAATAAAATGGCATTATAATATAAGGAAACTTGGACATAAATGAGGTAAATGAGAATCCCTTACTTGGAATTGTGATCTCAAAGGCTTGGGAGGGTCTTGAGAGAGGCTTAGTGGGATCTTAGGGTGCATTGGGAGGATTCTAGAGAGAGGATGTCAGAAGTTGGATGAACTCCAAAGGCTTTGAGTGAAGAGGAAGTGGGGGGCTTGGGTGGGTTTATATAGGAATGGAGAGGGAATTCATTATTATTTTGGTTTGGGACACCACACATTAAACTAATCAAAACCACCGACCATACCATGGTTATTTCCCAAAGTTTTTGTGAAATGGGAGTGGTAAAAAATATTATTTAAGGAAAATGGCCAATTTTTTTAAAAAATAGTGTATTTTATGTGGAGGTGAGTCACACTCTCAAGGAAATAAATTTAAAATGCTAAAATGTTTTATAAGTCTTAGAGGGTCCACTAAAGATTTTTAAAATAAATAAAAAAAACCTAGAATCATATTATTTTAATGGTAAAACATATATAGGACGAAAATAATGTTTATTTTATTTTATTACATCACTATTGGGTATTTACTATGTCATAAAACTCATTATAAATTTAAATCGTATTTTATTTTTACCCAAAAATTTAAATGTCTTCAAAAATTATGAAAAATTCATCATTGGATAATTTCGACGTCCTGATTCCAAAAATAATTATCATTTTTATAAATAATTTTCTTAATATGTAAATTTTTTACTTATAAAATAAAAATGACATTTATCAAAAATTCATGGGTTTTCATAAAAATGGCTTTCAAACCTTAATAAAAATTAAAATTTTATATATAAAAATAATAGGATAATTTATAAATAATAAAAGTAATTTAATAATAATAATATTTTATTAAAATAATATTTAATTCATAAATTCATTAATTTATCAAAAATATATTTCTTCGTTGAATATTAACTGAAAATACTGTTTGTGCTTTAAAAACTATTTACAACGTAATAATAATAAAATGAATGTATATTAATTATTATATACAAAAATAATGCACATAATCATAGAGTTATAGTCTGGTTACATAAACCCTTATAAAACCTACATATGACCTTAGGGTAAGGTTCACGATTGTGACAGACTCTTGGGGTGGCTCTGATAACATCGCTCATGTGGTAATCTTTATCAACTCCCACATCTCCTGTAGGTAGTTCAATTAAAGCTTCACGTGTTGAATCTCAGCTTGGTCTTGGACTAGAGCGAATCCCAATGATTCCAACTTCTTTCTGATCTCCAACAATTGGGATTTTTATGGGGAAAGTCTACTGGATGAGGCCATCAGTTCCTTTGTATGAGTAAATTGGATTTGTTAAAGCCCTATATTTATAAAAATCATGTGATCACTGATCAATGACTATATTAGTAACCGTCACAAATATTTATGGTATTTTAAAATCGAAAACATAAAACCAAATAAGTGAATATGTTTTTCCTAACCATAATAAGACATTAATATTGACCTAGAGGAATTTTCATTATTGAATTTTTTGGGTCATTACCATGAAATATCAATGTCGAATGATTGCATATATTCTACAACACTGTGTTACATATGATTCAAATCACACTGTGTAGAGATGTATTAGAGAATTTCATGGTCCTTTTCAAATTTCAAACCACTCTCCTTAAAGATTATGCCTTGAGTAGTGTATAGAATGAACCCGGGTTTCTATATGGAGGTTGTGAAAAGGGTAATTCTTCTTATGAGGTATAAGATGGTGAGAACTAAATGCCAAAAATTGACTTATATTAGAACTACTCTAATCCCAATTCATTAAGCGTAACAATGAATTTTATATGATTTTTCTAGATCTAGAAGAATCAGGATCACTGGTGAGGAATATTTCCCATTCAATACGTAAAGGGACGTTCCACAGGCTTCAAACTAGAAGATCTTCACATGCTTCTTAGTCAAGCATGTAAGACAAAGTTCTTGGAATGAATGGTCCTATATGAATTGTCTATAATATCTATTGATCTTGAATAAAATATGTATATCCAATAAATTCTTGTGATTATCCTAGGAAACTATGGAACTAACCTTATCTTGGTGAACAAAAACTCCTTCCTCTGAAATAACATGACATAACAAGGGAACGTTATTAATCTGAAAGTGTCTCTTTCTGACCCTAGAATATAACTGGTTCTCTCTCAGTGCATTAAAAATAATATCTATATGTTTCCCATATTCATTTTGTCTATGAGAATACCCAAAAATTTCAACCACGAAGAAAACCACAAATGAATCCTGAAAAAAACGAAAAACCTAATTCATCGTGTTTATGAATGGTTATACCATGTTAATAATCCCAAACGACAAATCTAAACACTCATAAAAAACGTATCTACTAAAGAATGATGTATGTGGTACGTTTTCTGATCTCAAACACACTTGATGGTATCCCAACCTCATATTAATCTTGGAGAAAACTGTAAAACCTCAGTTATGGTTAAAGAGATTGTGAATACGAGGTAGTGAATATTGGGTCTTAACCAATCTATTTCAATAAGAAAAAATCCATGAATAATTTGAGGTTTACATATTCATTTACAGATAAATGTAATGGTGAACCCCATGAAAAAGTAATGGGTCATCTAAATATCTTCTCTTAAACGCATTCCACCTTCTTTAGTTTTGGTAGCTCTCTAGAAGCAATCCTATAAGCAATAATGGGCGTTGGTTCATCTCTTGATAGTATCTCAATGATGAACTCTATTTATATCACATGTGGTAAACCGGAGAAGTCATTGGGGAGGATGTCCCGAAAGTGATCCAAAAAAAGATGGAATTCTATAGGATGCATTTTATAATCACTCATAATAAGACTATCTATATGGATTTTCTTTCCGTGAAAACAACAATGTTGTGGTCCATATTGAATTTCATAGATATCCCAATATCCATTATGAATATAATAACTACCTCATGTAATGTATGATACACCCTTTGGTTATTGAAATAAAAATGGTCATGGTAAGGCATGAACCATTCTATTCAATAGGGACATCGTTGTCATTCATCTTAAGGAAAAATAAATTCCACAAGAATAGTTACCCACCTATCTCAAGGGGGAACTCCCTTCACTAGATTATACTCTCTAATTGAACCCATAATGGTTTGTTGAGAGTCATGATAAAATATATGTTCTCTAATTCTATGCCCAAACTATCTATAATATTCATACATATAAATGATTAAGATGATCCTATATCAAATAAGGAAAATAAAAAACTAATGGATGAAAGAATAGTTCCTTATATATTGGAAGGAAGATAATCATCTCTTTAGGTGTAGGATAAAATGTCTAAATATGTACAGATATATAGCCCTCAGATGAAACCTCACATACCTGGGCAGGTCTTCTCTATTGGAGTGGTACCGCTGAAGTCTGACTACAACTTCAATGACCTCAAATTGGGCCTGGTCAGCTAGTAGTATAGAAACTACACACAAGATGTAGATCGAAATATTCTATATTTAAATGTTTTTTTGTTTAAAATAGAGTATCATTAGAAACTGGATAAAAATATCAGAAAAAATGCTGAATGTGAATGATCTATCCACCAGCTTAGCACTTGATCAGGATCCTTATACACTGGGCCTTATTTTGGCCCACACTATAACACTAGTAAAACACCATAGAGATGTCTGTGCATGTCATCTGGATGAATCTTCCCCCATGATAAGGCTCACAATTTTATTTTGTACCACTAGTCAGACCATAACAATATATTGAAGATGAACTTAATAGGATTACATTTTTGTAATCCCCCAGGTTATGCTCTACAATGAGGTCCATGTTCACTATCTCAAAAATGATGGTCAGAATGAAAACAGTCAGCTACAAAATTATGGAATAAATAATACCATCCAAAAATTATCATTTAGTAATCAACATGTCATTGGTTAGTGTTGGAGAAAAACATTAAGGATCTGTAAAATTAGATGAATCGTTTATCATTAACATAGAACTATACAATTGGGGCATAAAATCTTAGGCAAGGTCTTTATAGAACGTATAGAGGGAAAAATAATCATAAAATGATGTTTTAAAGCCCCACTAGACCATACCATGATGACGTCTGACCCAGGTGATGACATCCCACCAAAATTTAGCAGAATCACGAAGTATATAGGCAGAAATAATTACCCTAGACTATAAAGGTGTCTCAAATTGATCAATTATATATAGAATGAACTCCATATAAGACTAAAAACATTAGGATAAAAATCCCCTAGGTGATGCGAGGAATATTTATTTGGAATTCCAATGTCAAATATACCATATTAGGTATAGTTCATGTTGTTCCATGTATAGATTTATGGACATTGAAGAAACTATCCTGAAAGAGGGCATTGGTTCCCAGTGGGAGATCAACATGAGGTTCCTCAAGTGTAACAACAAGAGGTAATACCAGTGGCTTAGGTCCCACTACCTTTGGAGCATGGACATCACCACCCTCATGGAATATGACTCTAGGATTTCATGTTAGTAAAACATTAAAATTTACAACCACATTCCTTAGATAACACTTAAACAACAGATATAAAAAATCAAAAGAATGAAAGGATATGTACATATCCTTTCTATAAACAAGTCACACCTCTCTTTTTTCTCCAAAATCTAGGTGTAATTGATAATTCATATCAAAGAAGAATAATGAGACACTTCCCACTACCCAATACAAAGGGAAGGTTAGGGTACATGCATCATACAACACATTAGAGGTTTCGATATATGGAGTGTCAATTCAAAGGTATAGAGGTAAACACCCCATAACTTGAAATTGGAATCCCCATCTAGTGTAAACCAGTTCATTTAAAAGCTTATGTTTTATTTATGTTCATTCTTATTTATATACATAAATATATCAATATACAGTTATATGTGTAACCCCTCCCACCTTGTAAGGTCCAAACTCCTTATACATTAAAATTAGTATGTTAAGTAACTATGACCCAACCTTTACATCTAGTATCAATATTTGGCAGTTATTGTATATTGATTTTTAAGGAACCACCATTCCAAATTTATATAATTACATATTTCATAAATTAAAATTATCTTTTAGTCATTAAATTATCTAATTTTGTACCCTATATAAAATGTGATTCATGGATAAAAAATATAATAATTTTTTAATTAAAATTTCATAATAAATAAATGTGGGTAAACACCATTTATACTGTTTTTGGAACATTAATTAATCCAATTATGTTATCCCAATATGAAATTTTAGTCTTTTACACATATAATAATCTAGGAACTAACTATATGCGATAAAAAATAAATTCAGAAATTAAACATGGTATGGAATAATGATTGAAATAACAGTACTAAATATCCATGTATGATGTGTTAAAAATTAACACATTTCCTCACACGTCCAAATAAATAAATTCCAAAAAACAATAATATCAATAATCATGATAACATGAAAAATAAATTATATCTCGCAGTAGTGAAATCAGTTCAACTATAACAAGAATAATCAAAAATAGAAATAACCTATCCCATGTAATTTGGTTTCTCTTATATGTTTGTTAGTAACTCCCAAAAACATTCTCATTAAAAAATTATGATAAATCCAAGTTTTCTTTCTCATAAAAAACATTAAGAAAAAATGAAAAAAGTACTATGATACCATTTTTTAGCATTCCTCTTAAGAATCCACTAAGTTATGCACTGAGATGGTTGACCACATGACCACCAGTATTCCTCAATATATTCTAAATGTTGCTGACTAGAAGCGAGGGACAGGGGTGTTTCCATGTGTAGATTATTCCCTCACTAATTAAAGTGTGGCATGTTGATAAAAATAATGGTAATAAGTGAACATAGTACCAAATAATAACAAAATAATAATAATATATCAGCCAATATAAATAAATAGGAAGAAGTTAAATAAATAATATAATAAAATAGATAATGATAATGTATTTTAGCTATAAAATAGTGAGGTACACATGATATATGGTAAATAATCACCAACAACGTGCTATACAAAAATTAAAAGTAAACCAAATTCTACCTCTACTATAATCACTTACATGACCTCAATCTTTTTCTCTTGTACTCTATCATAGTACTGAAAATAAAGAGTTAGATATTTTGTTCTTCCCTTTATCTATACCAAATACCGTGATATATTATTATGTACGTAGAGATTTCTAAGTATAGTGTGAGATATAATCAGTAGGGAACCACTAATGGTGTTTATTAAAATATGATCTATGCATATAAAATAAGAAACATGAAGGTATATAATAAATGTAAAGAGTTAAATAAATTAAATATTTTGTTATGGGTTACTCATGGATACCCAACTTAAACTACCTTTTCATCCAAAATTAAAAGTCTTTATCCCAAGGTGGACCTATAAAAGTATGATATGAGGTATAATTTTATTCATCATAAATAAAGTATGAAGACTATACTATGTCCAAGGAATTTATTTATCATAGAATAAACATCTTTTTATTTAATAAATTACCATTCTAGCAATTATATAGAAGGAAACTCTTGAATTTAAATAAATGTAATCCTAGGCCCATCCAAGGAAAATCATACCATGATACCCTATTATCTGACTATGAGAATAGTAAATACTCAACAACAAAATATTCCATCCATGTTAATCCATAAATGGAATCCCAAGTACCACTCCCTACATGGTTTTAAGATATTAACCTCTGAGTCCGTCCTTGGTATCTCATATAGGGTACTAAGTGTCGCTCATGACATGGTATAACAATATTTCCACCAAACCCATCCACAATGACTCATATAACGAACTAGTATCACTACATAGAAGGTAAATAATCCACATGGTGAGCCTGTCTATGGAATACCAAGTATCACTCCTTGCGTATTTACAATTTAGAAACAAATTATAATTATAATGAATGATGAGCCCACTGAAGGAAGTCCATAAATGGAATCATAAGGGACACTCTCATCATGTAAAGATAGATTATATATCAAAAAATTATATGATTTTTAATCAATAAATTCATAACACTTTAACCATATTGTCCAATTCGTTTAACCCATAAAATTCAATCTATGTCAAATGCATAGAGACCCAACACAATGACTTTCATTTTTCTTAATTAATTTTACTCTTAAAATGTATCCTTTAATACAAGACATCATAAAAATAAAAATGTGGTTAAAAAATATAAAAAGGACATTTAGGTCTTTTAGGATGGGTAAACCCATGGGTTGGCTCACTGCAAAGAGATCAACCAAGGTGTTCACTTGCTACTAGATAAGAAAGTATTAGGTATTAAAAAATTTTATTTTATTTTAATAAGTGTTTTAACGATATTTTCGTAGAATCATGGCATGCATCGCAACAATACATAATATAAAAGATAATATAATTTGGAGAAAATAACTTGACCACCAGCCTTTAGACCATAACACTATGGTCATCTAGTTTCCCTTTGAATCAAGCTAGAATGGGAGAAATAACAAGAATAGAATAAAAAAATTAAAAAATAGGGCATACAACCTCTCACAAAAATAGATGAAAGGTAAACATGATATAAAAAAAGGAAGGAAGATGAATAAAGAGCTTCAAATTGTAGGTCCAACATGACTGATGGTGATAGAAATAGAGCTCATATGAATGAGGAGAAAAAGAACCATGATGAGGCTTTAGAGTGGGATCTCATGTGACACCTGCTGGAGGAGGAGGTTTCATTCAATAATTGAACACATGTCACCATAAAAAAATAATTCTAAGAATATACAGGGCGTGTAAATTTTACATGCTATGTAAATCTTTGGTTTAATCATCTTAGAACTAATCCAATTCACAACATGAAGGGGGCCTATCCAATACATTAAACCTAATGTATATAATACATTCAATGTTTTCTAATTACACATTGTGTATTTAAGAAAAACCAAAGTATTTGTTCGGCATCCACACTATGGCATACATGCTACCTCCCATCCTGAAATGAACCAACCAACCATAAGGCGTGGTTTCCAGGTTTACGAATACTAAAAAAAGGTACTTTACTTAAAGGAAAATCTGTTATGATATTCTGAAATATATGTGGTTTTGAATAATTTTATTCAGAAGATGTTAATTTATAATATAAAATTATTTTAACATTAAAAATATAGCACTAAAAAAACATAAAAAGTGACATCGATTTAACTTGACAAATTTATTAATTTTATGGTGATTCATAAAAACAAGGTTACTAAATATGTTATATATGAAAAACGTGAATTTTTTTAAACATTTTTTATTATAAAAAAAATGTTTTGAAACATGAAATTACATTATAGTAAACCTCATAGTGTTCTATGAAAAAATCCATTTACCCCTTTGTATAAATAATGATTTGTACTAGAAAAATTTATAATCCATTCTTAAAAAACATACCTTAAGAAAAATGTATCCCCCATTTAATGAAAAAAATGAAATAAAAAATAATTTTCTTTATTTATATAATATACAATAATTTATCCTCATAGAAAACTTTTCCACCCAATTGTGACTATTTAAAATAAAAAATGAGTGTTATGAAAGAAAAAAAATAATTAGGGTCAACAAATTTTTTACTGTTGAATAAAGAAAATCATCACATAAAACTCATATACAGTTTCATCAAACCAGGGGTGTGGAAAATATCCACATTACATAAATAGTATTATAATAAATTGATGCTTTAAAATATTAAATTGGATGGTTTTTCTTCTTTATAAATGATCTTTGGAAGATATAGAAGAGTAATATATTTCAGTTTAAGATAATTATTCAAGAAATTAAAATTCCTTTTAAAAAAAATATTACGATATACATATTTGATGAAATTATTTGGAAATTTATAGTTCTAGAAGTTGTATTTGATATATATTTACCATAAATTTTAGTATCTTTCAAAATATATGTTTTAATTTGATAAATGGTTTTCACATCTCTATGTAACATATGTCTTCCCCCATTCTATATAAGTTTTTTTGTATAAAGAGAATAACTATAGAAACATCCAATATGGTTAGCAAATGATTAAATGTCCATAATATATTTTTTAGACTCAAATATCTCAAAATTTAAAAGTTTTATAAATAAATAAGGAAAATAATTTTCTATATATAAAAAATCCATATAATCTAGTAAACTAAGATCTCAAAGATTTTTTATGTTTTTAAATCTTGTTTAAAATTTATAATTATTTTTTAAATTTGAATAATTAAATCTGTGAGGTTTATTGTAATAAACACCCTCTTGAATGGAACAAATAAGAAAAGAAATCTTTAAATCAATTTGAAAGACTGTTAAAATTCTTATGAGCAGTAATGGTTAATAGAACATAGATAGATTTAAGTATAGAGTTATTGTTAAATATGGTTCCCTTTTTATCAATCTAATTTCAGAATAGCTATTTAACTCTTATCCCAAAATTTATATATAGAAATTCAACCAAGATATAAAATTTATTCCACATAAATTAATTAAGATATTATTTTGTGAAAATTATCTGTATTTCATCACTTAAGGAAACATATTTTACATTTGATTTAAATAATGATAAAAATAAAATATCCTTACATTTAATACCTAAATAAAATATAGTTTTAACTTATTTATCAATATCTTCAAAAAAATTATCATTATAAGGATTCTATAACAATATGTGGTTTTCAGGTAAAATGTTAGATTCTTTCTATATCTATATAATTATTATTTAAAAAAACACTTGATTTTAACCAGATAATAACTTGTGTACACGGGTTAACTACCTAAAATAAATTGGTGGGGGTTTTAAAAAAATGATATGAATCATTTTCATATTCATATGTTTTAAAATCACAAAAGGATCAATATCGTCAAATAAACATGCATATA
The DNA here is from genome assembly GCA_963277665.1 of Viscum album. Classification (NCBI taxonomy): domain Eukaryota; kingdom Viridiplantae; phylum Streptophyta; class Magnoliopsida; order Santalales; family Viscaceae; genus Viscum; species Viscum album. Next base: position 410,652,090 of record OY728131.1, read on the forward strand.
TTTTGCTGTGTTATGTGTTCATTTTATGAAATCACATTAATACTTAATTTGGGTGGAGTAATCCAAAACTATTTTTACATTAATTTTGGAGTCAAATTTATGATGATAAACTTTAGAATTTATAATGAATAATGTGTTACCCAAAATTATAGAAAACCAAATTTTTTTATTCCTTTTGTTTAAAAATTTTATGAAAGATTCATTTAAAACTAGTAGATGTAAAGATTGACTTATATTGTTGTAATAAATATTAATGGTTTTGACTAAAAAATGTTTAATAGTAAAATAATCACATGGGATATATAGAGAAATTTATTATGGTTTTACATTTCTCATATTAAGTAAACCATTTTATTTGAGTACATGGTGATGAAAATTTATGTTCAATGCCTTTATCACTATATAAATATTTAAAAAAAATATATAAAATCTCTCTACCATGGACCCTAGAGAGAAAAATATTGTGAATTTCATTCAATTTTTAAAATAAATTATAATTAATTTTAATTATAAAGATTTATTTTGATTATATAAATGAAAAAATGTATGAAAATATAGTGTAATCATCTATGAGAACATAAAAAATTATTTCCCTATAATTATTAAAGTTTTTTTTTTCTTAAATGATATATTCAAACTAACTATATATGCTTGGATATCAAGAAATAACTAATAGTTTCACAATTGAACATATGTTGAATACCATATTGGTAGGTCTAACAAAATATTTTAGAATAAAACTTATGTAATTGAAGTCCCTTGACATGTCCCTTATTGAAATGTACAAATAATGTATAAAAATTATAGTTTTATAGTCAATTTTTTTTTAATTTCACTAAGGCATGGTCTTTTATATTATTTAAGGTATTTTAATTCAATATTGTAAATATTGTCATTACTATTATATGAAAAGATGAAAATTTATTCAAAATTAGTGATGGAATATTTATCATTCAAAAAGATTATTTTGTAACCCTCATCACCTAATTTCCCTATAAAAGTAAATCCATGATTAGGTGCTGAAACATAAAGAACATTTACAATTAATATCTCACAATGGATAAATATATCAGATATTCCAATGATATGACCTTGTATATTATCTCTAAATGTAACATGTTCACCAATATTTTTTAACATTTCTGATTTTATAATTGTTTTTACTCATATATAGAGTATAAAAACTATCCATGTAGAAATAGTTTCTTCCATTAACACCTAAAAATTGCTGAATAAATAAATGAAGCAAAAAATAAATCAACCCAAATTTCATAGGACTAGAAACATTAGTGAAAACAAACCTATCACCCATATATTTCTATAAATTTTGTGTTGCAAAGAATGAAATTTCACAATAAATAAAATCTTTAGTGGTTTTATAATATTTATTCTTTTAAAGAGAGTATACTAATGATCAAAAATATGTTCTTGCTTATATTTTTTCATAAGGACTTTCAATTGAAATATCAATTAAAATGTGAAGAAGTTGGGTGATGAATATAAGTATCCACCCAATGAATGAAGTGAGGTTCTGATTACTTTTTATTTTATATAATATTTATACTATTTTAGGAACATTTCTAGATATCATCACTATATCATCCTCAAACATCTGAAAATTTCTATAAATAACTTCAAACATGTGATGACCTCTGGGTAACTACTATATTTTATAATGGGTCTACTTTATTCATCAGGATCTTATAAAAGATTTTGGGATTTTGAGGTTATGAATTTGTTGTTATGGGAGAAATATGTTAGGAACATAGTCTATACATGATTTTTAGTAACTCAATGTCAATCTGTGGAATAGATATATAAGTTCATGAAGAATTTTACATAGTTTTTTCATAGATTGATAAACCATGTTATTTTTTAGGAAAATTATTCCCAAAAAAAGGTATGGTTCTAAGGGATTTCACATAAATTGTGAATAGTTTTCTTAACTGTGAATCTACTCATAGGTAAAAAATTTGTTTAATAAAAGGGGATGTAGCTATAACACGACAATCACATAGTTTTTCTAACTACATGGCTAATCATTGTGGCCTATATGAATTTCATAAAAATGAAAAATCTTCCAGATACCAATGGTTTTTTAATTCTAATATCCTATTAATATTTCATCAACATTACCCATCTAATATATGTCACTCTATATGGATATACCATTTATTATTTGGTATTTATCCTTAGTCATTGGTTCAAATATAAGAGTTTAGTTTTTATTTTCATTTGATGTTTCCTCTTCATTCAAGATATCTCCTCGATTAATCTTCCCCAAGTTTTGATAGAACACTATATTGTCATAGTTTTTAGATCTAGATGGTTTGGTATGGAATTATTGATGTTTTAATAGAACATACATGTAAGGATTGTATCTCATTGATTATAATATCCATTTTTATAGGATACAAGGTTTCCTCTACTAGAGAGGATGGTGGCTCGAGAAAAGGGTTCTTTCTCATGGTATACTTGATGTTCATGTAAATTTCAGTTGGTTTGTTTTATACAATTTTTTGATTAGAAATGTATGAGGCATATTTTATGAAATTATATTATTGGGTGGAATTTAAAGAGTAATTTTTAGTGTATTATTTAATCTGTAATGCACTTCATCAGATCAATGAAATGCCTCAAATAAGATTTTTACTCTAAAATATATTTTTTACATATGAGATCAGTGATTATTTTATCGTTAAAACTCTATTCAAAATTAAGTGTAGGGTTTATTGATGTTTTTGGGGAAACCTCGAACATGGGAAAACATAGGGAACCGTAGGTGTGTTGGGTAGAGACATATGAAAATGTTAGATAGTTTGGAACAACTGGGGTTTGTGGTTGTGATATCTGTAGACTATAAAATGAATCATTATTATAGGATTCACATTTAAACTAGTTTATGTTTTATAATTTTCTTTATATATGTAAAATGATTTCCTTCGTGGATGTTTATTATTTTGATATATTAATGTTTTTGATTATTTCCACCCATGTTATCATCTATTCTTATTTTCATACTCTTTGGGTTAGAGTAAGATATGTTATGAAAGGATACCCCTAAAATGTTTCATGTAAAATCTTTAAAACAAGAATTATGAAAATTCCTTATCATTAAAGATATAACTAAAAGTTTCTTAGGAATAATTATTTTATAGATTTTTGGTGGTGTCGTACTATGTTATTTACTTACAAAATTCAAATTCAATTCAACATATGAATATTTGGTTTTTTAGGATACAATTAAAGTGATGTTAATCTTGTAGTTCACTAGAATCTCTTGGTTGATGTCATCTTCATAGTGGATTGGGATAGCTTTGACAGATGTTTATTTAGAGAATAGATTTTACCTTTGTTGTTTTTACTCTAGGGTTTATCCTTTTTGATTGGTTTTATATATATCATGGTAGAATACTTGTTATTTAAATTTTTACTAGGAATTTTATCTTATAATATTATAAATGAGAAACTTTGTGTCATATGTTAGTCTAAAATCCATCCCATGGTTATATATTTTTGACACCCTATTGTTTTTTTGGTAGCCCATGTTGATTAGGAAAGCACTTTGAGCCTCGGTCCCAACCATTCTATGTTAAATTTTAGGTTGACCACGTTAATTCATTATAAATCACATCAAAAACGTTTTCGGTTATGAATGGAAGCAAAGTTCATTTCATGTTACATAGAATGATTTTTTACAATATGGAAAATGGAAACAAGTAAATTTTATTATCACATGACCATTTATTTATTGAGAAACAATAATATGTACTGATGGAGGTGCTTTAGTGTTATATGCAACACCTTTGAAATGTTAGAGTGTAGCTATCTATATACAGAGGTTGAATATTTGTGTTTGATGTAATAGTAGTTTTATTTAATTTTTTTAATAAACCATTCAAATGTTCTTGTGGTTTAGGGAAGATGATATATGTCTTCATGATTTACTGGATAATGTTTGGATGTGTTTTGTAGTGGTTGATAATGGATGCAGTTTGTTTGAAATAGACTCGGACTAATTGGGAATGTAGTATAGAATACGTAGTAGATCACATGATTTTGAGTTATATAGATCACATTAATTATTATTATAACTATGTTGGTTGTAACATTATATGAATTCATGGTAAATCATTATACATTAAGGATTTAATCTTACCTTTTCATTTTATGTAATAAATAAGATCATAAGAACGTGTAAGAGATCAAATAAATTCTCCCAGAAATAGCCTTATACATAATTTTTTGAAGTATATCATCTTACTTTGAGTTAATGTTGGACAATGTAAATTGAATTATTGCACAAATTCATTAAAGTAATTTATAATTCATAAGTATTCATCATTATACTTTATCAACAGACTTTTTAGAACATAAGACATTGAAGTCTACATGAATTTGAGACCACCGTAAGACTTCATTTGGTGTTATATAACTTCAAGCTGTATCATATGATTTTGATGATGAGCATATGGATTTTTGGATATTTCTATAAATTTTGATCCAATATAAGCATGTATTGTAATACACCATTACATGAATATGTCTTAATGCTAAAGTGTACAACCTTGATGAGACCTTAAAACCATAAAGGCATACAAAAAAGAATAAATTTCCAATTTTTTTAATTTTATTTAAAATGACATCTGATGATGTTTCTTCTGTTATACTAGGATTAAAATATGACAATAACATAAATACTATGTGAATCTGGTTTAAAAAATCAAGGGAATCTAATCCTCAAGTTTGATGAATGTGACCCTAAAAAGAACATGTTCAAAAATATTAATATATATTTATTGGTAAATTATAAAAAATGGAGTGGGTAATGATGAATATTTATCTACTATCATCAAATTTTTTAAATATCAAAATTTATTGTGATTCATTTGAGAGATAATTTTGGTGAGGTTGAGCTATTTTTTTGGAATCACAGTATTCGTGGAAATTATATTTTAATTTTTTTCGCTATGGAGAAGTTTTTCTAGATGAAAACTAAATGAGGATGTTTGTATCTAAACAAATATTTTTTAGGAATTTATAATATTTATTTTGAATGATTATTTAATATGTTAGTCTATTTTTTGAATAGATAACAAGAAGGATACTAAAGAAAACTAGAATTGACTGGAATAATTTATTGTCTATGGAAATGATAATGATTTGGATAAAATAAAGGGTATAGTTGAAAATTCTTAAAATATAACCATCGAGAATAAAAAAAAATATTTTAGAGAATTCCCTTTTATTAAAAAGTGAGATTATATTTTAACGCTGATTTTATTGTTGATTTTTTATATTCAAATATAAGAAATACATGTCCATGTTGACGTACATAGAAAAATAAAATAATGTTGAAATAAAATTTATTTGAATGTTTTTTTCTAAGAACTATACATATGTGATAAACAACTAGATAAAAATCAATGAATAAGAATAAGGATGATTACATACATGAATAAGGATAATGTCAGAGAGTGTTAACAATAAAAGAAAAAATGGAATCCATCATTTATTACTAGAAGAGATAAAGTGATAGAAATCATGAGAAAGATGAATAAATTAAGACAATGACTGTCTATATTAATGATAATTGGCTCCATCGATTTTATAATTGGGGAGGTTATGTTTTTTTGTTACTATGGGATAATATTGGGTAATTATATCTAGTTGATAAGAGCATTAAGGTGTATAAAATTGAGAATCAAGTGGAGAGGTTGTTTCAAGTAGTATATATTGATGACATGTTGTCATTAAAAGACTCTACTATTACATGGAATAATATCTATATTATGGTTTTCATATCATCCAAGATCAAATAAATGATGTAATTTAATAAGGGGATAAAATAAAACCCTTGTATGTAAAAAGATTCAATTTTTTGAACCTATATGAATTTCGGTTATTATGGATAACATAGTTCAAATGTGCGACTGTTGTGGGAAGATAATTGTCGAATTACAATGAGATTATAGTTGCTGTGTACATGGTGATATGCTATATAAGTTTAAAAAAACATAAATCATGGAAATAAAAACATTATTTTAGTGGATAAAAAATGATTTGGGTGAGTAACAAATCATGTAAAAATATAGGTCTACGTATAGAAGCTTTTAAAAATACACTATGGATTTTATCTTATTTTTAGGAATGAGTGTAATTAATTGTTTCATGGAAAATAAATATATAAATTCAAATGGATTGAATAAATATGGATTAATTTAAAAATGGTGTAAAATATTAATAGATAATTTTGAGTTTGATAAAAATTGGATACACCTGCTTCACGCAGCCTCTCAAGTGTCTGTGCCAATCTGTTTGGGAATTTAATGTGGTTTCAAAAAAAAATTATGTATGATTATAACTATTTCTGATAACCCACTAAATTGCATTTTATTTAATTAATTTTATATTTGAGATGTTTGAAGTGGACATTTTGGGAAGCTTAGAATCTATTCAAATTATTGAAATTTTTGAAGTCTCTTACATGAATATAGAAAACTAGAAATGGAAAGTGGTCAAGAAGAAAATAAAATTATTCATAGAGAACATGAATCAAACATTATATGAAGGTACATATAATGGAATGACATTTATAAACATATTTATCATTATTCCAATAAATAAAAAAATAACAAGTTGTGATGAAGATGATTTTTATGAAGTATTAATTTATTTCTATTATAAAATTAGAGATTATTTAAAGAAATTTACTGAGGAATTAATTGCATACATATTTATTACATCAAGGAAATTAATAACTTTAGGAAAAAACTATTGATGGTAGAAGATTCAATAGAATATGCATTAACTAAAAATGTTGGAATATGAAATACCCACTCAAAATTGATGAAATACGAGGGATAGATAATTTAATTTTTCAATGTTAAATTTTTATTTAATAATGATAAGTTTAAACCAAAAATTATTGAAAAGTAAGTTATTAAGGATAGACTTACTGGGATGTTCAATGTATTAGAAAATATTTAGAAAAATATTGTAATGTTTATGATACCCAAATTTATGTAAAATTAAAATGATAATTTATCATTATATCTTCTAGAAATAGATGAAAAAAATACATGATTAACATTTATAGAAGATGTAAAGTGATTGAAACATAAAAATTATGTTTTTTGTGTCTAAGAAATTTTTTCATTAGCATGATGTGTCTACAAATAGAGATATAGAAAATAAATCTGGAAGTGAAACAACATGTTACATCATATGTTGCTAAGTAAAGGACTCATACCATTAAGTTATTAGAAAGGATGATTCCATCAAATTGAAATTTAGTCTTTGTTAAAGAGATTGAGTGATCCTATGGAGATACTTTAACTTCAAAATAATAGTTGAAGGTATCCCACTTCCATTATAAATCTACAAGTGATAAATCTATTTGATCGTCAGGTGGTGGTCATGAATTGTTTTAGAATGTGTGGCTGATTACAAATTATTTTATTACCACCAATTTATTAAGGGTGAAAGTGATAAATTATAAAAAATTGTCCTCTTAATTGAATCCTGAATGGATGGGGTTCCAACACAAAAACTAGTAAGGTTTTATAGAATAATAATATGTAGAGTTGTAACAAATGTTAAGAGAACAATATTTCTTGGAATATGTTGATTTTTCTAGAGTTATGGTCATATGTTCTTGAATTTTATGAATTAATATTTCAACTCATACATGTTTTATAAGTCTATATGGAAAGGGGAGAAGAGATACCGTTAAGAATAAACCTTCTGTGGAAAACCAATTCTCACAAACCCAAAATAACCCATATTGTAAAAATATATTTGATTACATAGAAAATATATATTATAATATAAATATATACTTCCACAAAAATGATTAATTCAGAGTTTTTTTCTAAAAATACTATTCCTATATTTTTTATAAAATAAGCAGGCCATAATAGAATATGGTAAATCAAATTAGGAATGAAGTCAATTTTTCCCTGGTGAATAAGAAAAATAATATGGTTGAACATAGATTACCCAATAAGTAAATTATAAATAAATATAATAGATATTTAAAACCAATTAGGTGACTATTATTAAACTATTTTAGAAAATTCCAAATCATGGACCTTTTCAAAATTACTATAATGATTCATAAATTTCAAGGGAGCTCTCTTGAAATAACATTGAAATAAATCAAAGAGTTACACTAGAATATTGGAATGGTGGAATATGTCACTAATGATGCTATTTAGTTGTTCCCAAGAAGTGTAACTTGTGTGATAATTGTTTTTAGGGTGGAAGGAAATTTTTTTTATACACACTTCTAATATGTGTATTTTTTAGATTATTGGTTAGAAGAAGCTATTAATAATGAAAGAGAAAGAATAAAGTAATCCCACTATAATAAATTATTCTATGAATATGGAGTCCAAAAATAAGTTGAAGGCTAAGAATTTCCATAATGATATATTCATTATATGTTCTTATCATATTAAGCAATACATGATGTTAGAGATAGACATAAGAAAAGAAATTGGTATAGTAGTTAAAGAAATTAAGGCCATTCCAACTAAGAAGAAATCTAAGTAAGTAAATAAAACCTAGCATCCAAAAGAGGAATAAATTTGTAAAATCATAATTGAATTAATGATGTTAAAGATTATAAAATTCCAATTTTGAAAAAAAGTTCCACTTGGATGGAGATGAATTCTTAGACTAAGCGAAACACATGAAGATCAGTGGATGTCTCAATTTATTCACAATACTTAGTTGGTTTTCATTAAAGAGGAAATTAAAAGTTATGATTAAATAACTATATCCATAAAGAATCATGTTTATAGAATAAAATTCTATGGTGATTAGTTATTATGAGAAATCATTAAGGGGAAGATACTGAAGATAAGTATTCCACAAAAAATATTGTATTTCAGGTTTATTTAATAAATCTTGACTATCCCAATAAAATTTAAAGTTTGAGCTATGGTGCTCACTCTCTCATCCCTATTATGGTTTATGCTTTATGTAATCATCAGAGGAGAGTGACTATATAAAAATATGTGGAATACTTTTCACATGAATGTTCTTATGTGTGTACTAATATACGTGATGGTTTATGAACAATATTTTAAATGTTATTGGGAAAATTCAAAATAAGAGTATTCTAAATTGGTACCAAATTGATAACTATAAATGAATATATTTTTTGATTTTTCAAACTCAAAATTATTTTCTACACCAGGATTTAAATAAATGATTTAGAGATAAAATTTTGGAGGATAATTGCAATGAAATCTATAGCACATTCCTTTTCTAAAGTAAATTAAATATCATTTGGAAAATATATTTCTTGAAGTCATATTATTATGATGGAAAATAATTCTCTATTGAATGGTCTCCCTTGGTATGTATTTTCTGAACAAAGGGTATAGAAAACCATTTTTTCTCATTTGTTTTTTTATATTATAGGGTAGTGTAATAGTATTATTATATTGACAAGATTTGTTGTGAATAAGATCAAAGGTAGTATTATTAAAAAAATGTGAGGGGATTAAAGACCCCAATGCCAGGTTTTTTTTTTGTAATTTTTTGTTAATGGTTTTCAATGATCACATCAATGGTAATTTGAATATTTTGGGTGATGAATCGAAGTATCCCGATAATTCATGAAGTGATTCTTCCCATACATGGTTGGGTTAGGGAAGATGGAAATTTATTTAATAACATGGGTGAAAACATCAATATAAAAACCATAAACATCAGATGATTACTTCACAAATCTGTAAGATATTAGAGATTTTTTTATTATGAGTGACCCAAAATACCATTACATATTATATAGAGTGATATTACTATATTTTTAAAATTAAAAGTGATGAAGTAAACCAATTTTATGGGAAGATATTTATATATAAACAATGATATGTTCTAATGGATGTGTTCCTGTCTTGTTTTCAACACATTTGAAAAGATAAAGTTGAGCTAGTTGTAAGAATATATTATATATTTGTGTTTTGAGTAATAAATGGTCACTGTAATATATATTGGAGAAACCATACAATTGATCACAAGTTTCAAGTGTGATAATATCCATTTTCAAATATTTTGGATGATGTTTCGAAGTGATTTGTATTATTTTCAAATACATAAAGAATGATTAAATTAACCTTGGAGTAATTTGGAAAGAATAATAGATTTCAGGGTTAATCATATGAATTTGAGTTTTGTATGTTATACGACTTAAACATGATAATTTAGTGGATGGAGGAATTTTTGAATTTAGTGAATATCATAAGATATAAGGTCCATTACATTACTTTATCATCGTATGAATTCACTAAGACCGTATGACTTAGCAATAGACTGTATAACATTAAATAATTTTAGACATCATTATAAGAATTTGGAGTACATCATAGGAAAATGATTTGATTATGGAAATTAGTAAAGGTAAGTTTTTATAACTTCATCATTTGGATTATGTGCATTATAAGTCTACATCGTATGACTTCACACACACAAACATGGAGATCATATAAAATTCTAGTCTGTATGACTTTGATCATACCATAAGGCTCCATCTGGAAATATAAGACTTCTTGATACATAATACGGCATTGGTGGTGAGTGTAAAATTTTTATTTTATTTAAAACATTGGATTCTAGTGTATGCCTATATCACAAGACGTCATTATTGGTGTGTGTCTTCAATCTTAAGTGTATGTCTTTAAAGTTTCTACATGAATTTAAAGCCACATGAAAAATAGTAATGTTTCAAATTTCAATATTATGATGATAATGATATCTATTAATTCATGGACTATTATATAATTATTAAAATACTAAAAAAGTGTACATTTGATTCAAGACTAAAAACAAAAGATTTTCTGATCTTCAATCTTGATGAAGAGGACCAATACAAGAACAAGATTAACAATTTAAATGATGATTTATAAGAAAATTATAGAAAATGAAGAATATAATTATGATAATTCATATTTTGATTTGAAATTTCATAAACTTCACATATTAATATGCTTCATGTTGGAACTTGTTTAGATGTAATTGAGAGTGTTTTTTGAATATGAGTATTTAAGCTATTGAGTTTTTGAGGACTGAGATGTGGGGAACTTATTCTCGCTGTAATTTGAATGAACATGAATCTACATGGGTGATGATTAGTGGTATCATTTTTTATGAATTTTATGAATGTTATTTTTAGATTTTATTGGTGTTTTTTTGAGTATAAATTTATAAGGATACTGGATCTTTCTATAACTTGGTAGAAGATCCCCTTGGATGAGACAAAGTGAATGAAGAAAAGAAAAGAAAACATACTCCTAGAAATTACTAGAAGATAGCCATTAAAGAGACAAAAATAAAGGATTATCATAGAGTAATACCACGTATTAAAAGAGATAATAGATCATGGGCCCTAAAATCAGAAAATATTTTCTATTTTCAAATAGAGGAAATATATTTTCCTAGTGACTAAAATTTAAAAATAAATGGACCTTATGAAAAATAGAAATTGGAAGACTAAATTGAGTTCTATAGAGAAGGGATGGAAAATGGGAGAAATCTAAAATAATAGGAATAATTACGATTAAATACTGAATTTAAGATAATATCACTATTAATTAATGATAATGTCATAAGAGGAATTCAAACATCAATTTTTTTTGAAAAAATCATGTGTGCTGATTATAACGACCCATAGTTTAAATACATTGTTAATAATTTAAATTTTAATTACACCAATTACAACATATAACAAAACCATGAAAGGACTGTATAGGTATAGTGTCTTTAGAAACTGGGAAACATAAACAACTGGTTCATAAATCATCTATGTTGTCTCCAATTTATTTCCTCATATCTATAGTCCCATTTGGCATATATTACTTAATAACCTTCTTCATGACCTGGGGAAATAAAACATACAAAAGGGTGAGCTCAAATACTCAGTAAGGGTAAAAAAAAAATATCAATCACATCATATTCATAAGAACATAACATCTTAGAAATCTTACCCTACAAAAGAGATCATAATTTCATAACATGGGATAAATCATGGTAGTGAAATGTAATCCCAATAATAAAAACATAAAACATGAAACTTTGTGTAATACACACATAATCATATAGAATCATTTATTATTAGTCAAGACTCATTTCCAAGACTATCTTAGTGGACAAAGTCCATTTCTGAACCGAGTTCACTCCTCGTTTCAGTCCTGTTTCACTGAACCGGTTTAACCTGCCATTCCATCCATTTCTATATCCTAAGAAATAAATCTTTACCCAATGAATTAGAGGGAGATATAGGTCCCAAACATCTCATAATGATACCATTCTTATGTGTTTCACAAAATCATAAATCATACATCATTGCATAACCGATGTAATAAAAATGGGATTCTTAAACATCGGGACATCATAAAACAATTCATATAAGATAAATAAATTCAAAAAAATAATTACATCACAACATAATCAAATCAATGTAATAATATTGATATAAATATAACCCTACATAATCTTAGATGGAAAATAATTTTTATAAAACACTTAAACTCCATTCTTGAGGAAAATATCCTTTCCACTTCAAAAACATTTTTCCTTTCTTAACATGTCATACAATTTTAAACTAAAAGAAGTTGATTAAAAATAAACTTGAAAACTTGTAAAGGAATATTCTTGGAAATAATGTTTTAAAAATCCATTCATGCCGTATAAGTTAAAAAAACACTCTTCTCGTACTTATGTCGGAAAAGTCAAAAAGTACCTCGTACGAAAAATGACAAAAGATTCCTTTCATATCTTTTACTAAAAACTCTTCGAAGGGTAAAATTGGACTTAAAAAATTGTATAAGGATATAAATATTACATATTGAGGAAACATGGATTTGGATGATAAATATTCCCCAGTAAATTCTGAAGTATAAACAATCTCGGATAAAAACTGAGATTGCGAGATTTTCCCTTAACTTAGGTTTGATTTGCTTCATAAGTGTCTGAACCTCATGTATAATGATTTAAATAATGTCATTGACTTATTCCAGAATCATACTTATTGTTATGATATCATATATGGTCATATTCTAAGCTTCTTATTAGTAATAATTCATTGCTACTTATTATTCTGGTGTTTATTACTTTTTGTTCTTATGCGTGTTTTGTCGAATAAATTATTATTATAATTTTTAGGTTATATATACATCATTTCCAGAATGTTATTAGTGTAATATATATCATATTTATTCACTCAATTCATTTATTTAATCATTATGCAATGAAAATCATGTAGAACGAGTCACATCATATCATAGAGACGGTATTCCGTACGTACGCACGAGCGATGATATCATTCCCATGATCATGGAATTGTATTGGAGTGTATGTATACTATTTCAGAATCAATAACACTTTAAAATAATCATATATATTTATTTATTTGCACCATTATACCCATCCAAGTAAGGAGGGGGTGGAAAATAGATTACAGCACGACGTGGAGATGGTATTCCGTACGGACGCACGCGCGGTGATTTCATTTTCTGTAGGATGGATAGATGGTGAAATGGGGTTGTTTCATAATTATAATAACATATCAGTATATGAGTTGTAATTATGTTATTAATTCACAATTAAACAACTAAAGAAGAAGAAGTGGAAGAAGAAATAAAGTTGAAATAATCGGTAACGAACATTACCTCTTCTTTGAAGCGCCTCTTTGAGACCTCCTTTTAGGGCACAAAAATTGGTCCCTGAAGAAGACCAGGACCTCTAGGATGTTTCTGGGTAAGTGGAGAGGATAAATTGGTAGGGGTTGGCCGAGCTTGAGGGCTCAATGTGGTGTGAGGAAGAAAGGGAGGAGGTGCCCTTTTATAAGGGAGGAGAGGGGCACCTTTGGAAAAACTAAAAATATTATTTTATTATAAAGTCATATTCGGTTTTAAATAGTTCCAAATTGATTTATTTCAAAGCTAAGGTGGGGATGGGTCGAAATCCTCTCATCCAATATAATTTGGACAAGTTTAGGTTACTATTTTAACCTTATCATTTAGATTTAACTTTAAGTTAGATAATTTTACTTTTACAATGTATTTTTGTTTTCTTACAGTATAAGGTTAATAAACTTACTATAACAAGAAAAAAGAACCCAAAGTTTTTTATGATTAATATATATAACCTTATCTAAGTAATTTGGCAGAAACATAGATTTTTAGGAATAAAATAACTATTAATAATATAATATTTGTTTTAAAAACTATTTTATGTCAATTTTGACACTATTTGGTAATTGATTTTTGTGAAAACCATAAAAGAAATATTAGTTCTAAAAAAGTTATTAAAATAAATAATAACATGTCATATTACCCTATAAAATTATTCTAATTCATAAAAAGTCTCAAATTACATTTATTTGGGTATTTATGACATCGATTATGTCAATATTTCATTAATAAGATAATTACTGCATCATCATTGTGTCATATATAAATTAAATTATTTAATGTCTAAAAATTATAAATAAAATACCATTATGTAGGAAATCGTTTTACCTTTCTAATGAATATTTATAGTTGAATTTATCTTATTCATTACCCTATATTAAAAATGATTTACTTATTAAACTTTGATTTTAACTATTTTAACCCTTCTTTAAATAAATTAATAATAAATGTCCTAATCTAATCCAAGTGGGCCTAAATTGTCATATTTTATTCCTAAGGTTGTTTTTGGTCGAATTACACTTATCCAATAGAATTAGTATATGTGTTAGGGTAATAATAATATCATTTTTACCCTTAATTACCCTATTTACTTTTAACCGTGGTAAAAAAGTAAAAAGTTACTATTCACCAAAAATTATTTTTATCTCATTGAACCAAATTTTACTTACTGACATCAACCGTGTCTCTCAGATTTTTGAAATTCCACTCACAGAAGTGGTAAAATTATGTTTTATATAAATTTGCAAGTTCTCCTAGGAGGTGGGTAAAAGACGGTCAAAAGTTCAATAAAATATTTATATATCTAAAATTATTATAAAATGACTCCAATGAATTACATTGAACTTATATAGGTTTTATGTATCAATTTTGACCTAAAATAAATTTAAATAAAATAAATAATTATTTAAATCAAAAGTCGGTTTTTATATAGTAACCTAGTGTTTTCACTATTCATCAAAAATTGAAAGTTTTCAGAGAAATACCAAAATTTCACCCTAGGCTAATTTTGATATTCCAAAACCAAAAATGAAGTCCATTTTGAAAAATAAAATTTATAAAATTTCAAAAACTGGCTAAAACTATTCATAACGGCTAGTTTTAATAATATTTTAATAGCATATCGTTGTCTAGTGAAACTCGATTTTGCGTACAACGCAAGCTATCGAGGAAGGTCACGATTGCGTGTAATGTAAGACAAGATAGTGATGTTTGTAGTGAAATATTCATTTGATGATTTATATAAAACAAAATATTTCTTATAAAAGTCTCGGGTGTTACATTCTACCCCCCTTAAAATGAATTTTGCTCTCGAAATTTGTCACTTTGTAACGAACAGATGAGGATACCTCTACCTCGTCATATCCTCAAGATCCCATTCAGCTTCTTCTAATTGGTGGTTCCTCCATAAAACTTTCACCAAGTGAGTGGTCTTGTTCCGTAGGACTTTTTCGCTATGATCGAGAATCTCTATCGGTTGTTCTTCATAAGAAAGATCTTGTTCTAGCAGTACAACTTCTGAGCTGAGTACAAGTGAAGGATCAGGTATGTAATTTCTCAGGAGAGATACATGGAACACATCGTGAAATTGAGAGAGATTAGGTGGAAGCGCTAATTGGTAAGCTACCTTCCCAACACGATCCAATATTTCGAACGGACCGATATACATAGGGCTCAGCTTTCCCTTCATTCCAAATCTCATTACTCTGTTATAAGGAGATATTCGTAAGAACACTTTATCTCCCACTTCAAACTCTAAGTATTTTCTTCGGTTGTCGGCATAAATTTTTTGTCGACTCTTAGCTACTCTTATGTGTTGTTGAATAGATCAAACCTTTTCTGCCATCTCATCATCAAGATCAGGTCCTAATAGCTTTCTTTCCCCAACTTCATCCCAACAAGTTAGAGTCCTATATTTCTTTCCATAGAGAGCTTCATAAGGAGCCATTTGAATACTGGAGTGAAAGCTATTATTATAAGAAAATTCCACCAAAGGTAGGTGTTGATCCCAACCACCTTTGAAATCCATAGAGCAAGCTCTCAACATATCTTCTAGAGTTTGAATTGTCCTCTCAGACTGGCTGTATGTCTGAGGATGATAAGTAGTGCTGAAACTCAACTCTGTATCCAGAGTATGCTGAAGAGTTCACCAAAACATTAAGGTAAGCCTCGGATCCCGATCAGATATAATAGAAAGTGGTACTCCATGTAATCTTACCACTTCCTCTACATATATCCTGGCAAGCTGATCTAGAGTGAAATCCTCTCTAATAGCAATGAAGTGTGCTGACTTTGTTATATGATCAACTATGACCCAGATAGTATTATTGACTTTGGATGTTTTAAGAAGTCCAGTGATAAAGTCCATAGTGATGTTTTCCCATTTCCATTCAGGTATGGATATTGGTTGTAACATCCCCCTAGACTTCTGTCTCTCAGTTTTAACTTGTTGACTAACCAAGCATCGTGAGACATATTCATCAACATATCTTTTCATGCCATCCCACCAGAAGTACTATTTTAGGTCCCTATACATCTTCGTGCTTCCAGGATGAATAGAGAATGAAGAACTATGAGCCTCATCCAGCAGATCCTTCTTTAATTCGGGGATGGGAGGAACACAAACCTGATTCCTGAACCTTATTATTCCATCATAATCAAGATTGAATTCAGGAACATTTCTCACCTTCTTTTGTAACTCTACATCTTCTTTTTGTGCCGATTTAATCTTCACATGTATATATGGTTGAACATTTATTTGATAAAGATACAATTTTCCCCCTTTCATTATAATTCCAAGATCCATCCTTTCTAAATCCATAAATATTGGATCTTTTGTGATCTTTATCATGGATAAGCTAGCATGGTCTTATCGACTTAATGCATCTGCCACGTTGTTTTCATTTCTAGGGTGGTAATGAATTCAGTAGTCATAATCCTTAATCAGCTCCAACCATATTCTTTGGTTCATATTCAGCTCCTTTTTTGTGAAAATATACTTTAAAATTTTATGATCAGTATAAATATCACACCTTTCTCCATAAAGATAATGCCTCCAGATATTTAATGCAATGATTACCGCAGCTAACTCCAAATCCTGAGTTGGGTAATTTTTCTCATGCATTATCAACTATAGTGAGGCATAAGCTGTCAACATATAGTTTTGCGTGAGAACACAACCTAATCCCTTCTTGGATGCATCACTGTAGATCACAAACCTTTCTCTACTACAAGGATGTGTCAGTACAGGTGCACTGGATATCCTTCTTTTCAACTCCTTGAAATTCTCTTCACATTCCTCCATCCACACGAACTTAACTCCTTTCTGATTTTACCTAGTTAGTGGATTAGATAATCGTGAAAAATCCTTCACAAAATGTCGATAATATCCAGCCAAACCAAGAAAACTTCAGATCTCGGTTAATGTTGTTGGTCTCAACCATCTTTCAATAACCTCTGTTTTTGCTGGATCCATAGATATCCCCTCTTTTGAGATTATGTGACCCAAAAATGAAACTTTTTGAAGCCAAAATTCACACTTGGTAAATTTGGCATAAATATTATCATTTCTCAGGGTCTTCAATACAATTCTCGAGTGATCTTCATGTTCTTCCTTGCTCTTTGAATAGACAAGAATATCGTCTATAAAGACTACCAAAAACTGATCAAGATAGTCTCTAAAGATTCTATTCAACAGATCTATGAAGATAGAAGGGGAATTAGTAAGACCAAATGGAATCACTATAAAATCATATTGTCCATACCATGTACATAAATCCGTCTTTGGTATATCCTCTCTTTTGACCCTTAATTGATGATACCCTGAATTAAGATCAATCTTGGAAAAGTATTGAGCTCCACGTAGTTGGTCAAATTAGTCTTCAAAGAATGGGAGAGGATATTTTTTCTTGATAGTAATCTTGTTAAGTTCTCGATAATCAATTCAGAGTCTCATTGATCCATCTTTCTTCTTAACAAACAGAACTAGTTCCCCCCAAGGTGATACACTAGGGAGTATGAATCCTTTATCAAGATTCTATTGGAGTTTCTTCTTCAATTCCTGCAACTCAATTGGGGACATTCCATAAGGTGTCTTGGAAATAGGCAAAGCATTCAGTACGAGTTCTATTGAAAACTCGACTTCTCGATTTGGTGGAAGACCCGACAATTCCTCCGGAAAGACATCGTCAAACTCCCATACAATGGGTATATTCTTAATCGTGAGTTTCTCACAAACCATTTGAGATAAATAACCTTCATTTAGTGGAATTAAGACCCATAAGATGGAAGATATTTCCACTGGAAGGTTATGTTCATCCTTGCATCAATAGACGATCATAGATTGATATGGAATATGAAATGTGACTTCCATTATTTGGCAATTCATATGATCTCCATATAGAGAAAGCCAATCCATGCCATGAATCACATCAAATTCCGCTATAGGAAGGATCACAAGATTTACAGGAAGCACTTTCCCACAAAATTCAATCTGAGAATAATTATAAACGTTTGATGTGACTGTTGGCCATTAGGGGTTTTCACAACTAACTCAACATCTAATTGTTGAGGTAATATGGCAATACCCTTAGAAAATTAATCAGAAATAAAATAGTGGGTGGATCGAGAATCATATAAACATTTGCTACTTTAGAGTGGATGTTAAGTGTACCTTTCACCACTACGTTATCGTACTCTACATTGCTGATAGATATTGCATGTGAATTTCCTTTTTATTTAGACTTAAGATTTTGTTGACATCGATCATCATCAACAACCCTTGGATTAGGGCATTGATTGGCATAATGCCCCATTTCCTTGCACTTATAACATTGAAGTGTAGGAGGTGAACTCTGTGTAGCCTTTTCTTTTTTCGCATCACTAGACATCTTCTTCCCATCATTGCGACATTCAAATTCTCGATGACCTTCCTTTCCACATTTTAAACATTTACTTGTCCTTTTAAGACAACTCCCTACATGTTTCTTTCCACACATTGAGCATAACGGAAAACTCATCTTCTTTTCAGTGTGATCTTTATATTTTCCTTTGAAGTCCATTTTCCTCTCCTTATCAAACCCATATGACTGATGGGTTACTCCAATATCCATCTCAACTTTGAGATCACATCGAATGATTTCCTCGTAGCTATTGAAGTCCCTTATGGATAATGCCCTTAGAATACTTGGTTTTAAGCCACAAAAGAATCGATCGATCTTACTCTCAGGTTGGATAATAATTCCAAAAGCGTACCTTGCAAGTCATGTAAATTTTTCTTCATAGGTACCAACAGATTCACCATCCTTTTTCTTTAGTTCAAGAAACTCATTCTCCATATTTGTTCGAAGAATATGAGGGAAGTACTTATTGAAAAATAAGTTCTTGAACTCGTCCCATTCCATGGACTCAATTTCATCTCTTTGCCTCGTATTCTTGATAATATTCCACCATTGATCAGCATCACCATCCAAACGATATAATGCTAAGATGACTTTATCATGTTCAGAACATTGAAGAACTGAAAATATCTTTTCAGTGGTACTGATCCCTTGTTCAGCAACTAATGGATCTGTAGACCCGCAGAATGAAGGTGGACGCTGCCTCAGGAAGGATTCAACAAAAATGTTTCTCCTTCCTTTTCTCATTTGGAAGTCCAGCATGATTCATAGCTTGAGAAAGTTGTGTGAGCCAGGCTATAAGATTTTTCATTCCTGCTCCCATAACGTTTGGTTGCTCAGGGGGAAAATCATTTCATTTCCCGTCGCATTCCGCATTAACACAGTTCCTTCGGGTTCTAGCCATTTACTAAAACCAATAAGAATAGTGTGAGAAACACTAATTATAATAGGGAAAACACATAATCAAGAATAAAATTTTACACTTAAGGTCTTATCATAGGTTGTTCATTTCCATTTCTAAAACACTAATGTTGTGTTCTTTGCATAGACATATCCTTATGGTTCTTACTAAGTCTTTCACATTCTAGTTTCCAAAGGTTGACTATACCATTCCTATGATACCAACTATAATGACCCATAATTTACAGACATTGTTAATACTTCAAAATTGAAGTATACCTATTAAAACATATAACAAAACCATGAAAGGACCATATAGGTATAATGTCTTTAGAAACTGGGAAACATAAACAACTGGTTCATAAATCATCTGCGTTGTCTCCCATTTATTTCATAAAATCTATAGTCCCTTTTGGAATATCTTACTTAATAACCTTCTTCCCGACTTGGGGAAAGAAAACATACAAAAGTGTGAGCTCAAATGCTCAGTAAGGGTAAACAAAAGAAATATCAATCACATCATATTCAAAAGAACATAACATTTTGGAAATCTTACCCTGCAAAAGTGATCATAATTTCATAACATGGGATAAATCATGGTAGTGAATTGTAATCCCAATAATCATAACTTAAAACATGATGCTTTGTGTCATACACACATAATCATAGAGAATCGTTTCTTATTATTCAAGACTCATTTCCAAGACTATCTTAGCGGACAATGTCCATTTCTAAACTGAGTTCACTCCTCGTTTCAGTCCTGTTTCACTGAACCGGTTTAACCTGCCGTTCCAGCCATGTATATCTCATGTTATATAAATCTTTACACAATGCATTTGAGGGAGATATAGGTCCCAACCAACTCATAATGATACCATTCTTATGTGTGCCACAAAATCATAAATCATACACCATTGCATAACCCATGTAATAAAAATGGGATTCTTAAACATCGTGACCTCATAAAACAATTCATATAAGATAAAAGAATTCATAAAAATAATTACATCACAACATAATAAAATCAATGTTATAATAGCGATAGAAATAGAACCCTATATTATCTTAGATAGAAAATAATATTGATAAAAAACTTGAACTCCATTCTTGAGTATAATATCCTTTCTACTTCAAAAACATTTTTCCTTTCTTAACATGTCATACAATTTTAAACTAAAAGAATTTGATTAAAAATAAAGTTGAAAACTTGTAAAGGAAGATTCTTGGAAATAATTTTTTAAAAATCCATTCATGTTATATAAGTTAAAAAACATTCTTCTCATACTTATTTCGGAAAAGTCAAAAAATACCTCGTAGGAAAAATGACGAAAGATTCCTTTCATATATTTTACTAGAAACTCTCCGAAGGGTAAAATTGGACTTAAAAAATTGTATAAGGATATAAATATTAAATATTGAGGAAAAATGGATGTGGATGATAAATATTCCCCAGTAAATTCTGAAGTATAAACAATCTTAGATAAAAATTGAGATTGCGAGATTTTCCCTTACTTTAGGTCAGATTTGCTTTGTAAGTGTCCGAACCTCCTGTATAATGATTTAAATAATGTCATTTACTTATTCCATAATCATACACATTGTTATGATATCATATATGGTCATATTCTTAGCTTCTTATTACTAATATTTCATTTCTACTTATTATTCAGGGGTTTATTACTTTTTGTTCTTATGCGTGTTTTGTCAAATAAATTCTTATTATTCTTTTGAGGTTATAGATACCTCATTTACAAAATGGTATTAGTGTAATATATATCATATTTATTCACTCAATACATTTATGTAATCATTATGCAATGAAAATCATGTAGAACGAGTCGAATCACATCGTGGAGACGGTATTCCGTACGTACGCACAAGCGATGATATCGTTCCGATGATCATGGAATTGTATTAGAGTGTATGTGTACTATTTCAGAATCAATACCACTTTACAATAATCATAGATAATTATTTATTTGCACCATTATACCCATCCAAGTAAGGTGGTGGTGGAAAATAGATTACACCATGGCGTGGAGACGGTATTCCGTACGTACGCACGCGCGTGGATTTCATTTTCCGTAGGATGGATAGATGGTGAAATGGGGTTGTTTTATACTTATAATAACATATCAGTATATGAGTTATACTGATGTTGTTAATTCATAATGAAACAACTAAAGAAGAAGAAGAAGTGGAAGAAGAAATAATGTTGAAAGAATCGGTAACATACATTACCTCTTCTTTGAAGCGCCTCTTTGAGACCTCCTTTTAGGGCACTAAAATTGGTCTTTGAAGAAGACCAGGACCTCTAGGATATTTCTAGGGAAGTGGATAGAATAAATTGGAAGGGGTTGGCCGATCTTGATGGCTCAAAGTTGTGTGAGGAAGAGAGGGAGTAAGTTCCCTTTTATAAAGGGGGGAGAGGGGCACCTTTGGAAAAACTAAAAATGTTATTTTATTATAAAGTCATATTCGGTTTTAAATAGCTCCGAATTGATTTATTTATAAAATAAGGTGGGGATGCGTCGAAATACTCTCATCCAATAGAATTTGGACAAGTTTAGGTTACTATATTAACCTTATCATTTAGATTTATCTTTAAGTTAGATAATTTTATTTTTACCATGTCTTTTTGTTTTCTTACACTATAAGGTTAATAAACTTACTATAACAAGAAAAAATAACCCCACGTTGTTTATTATTAATATATATAATCTTATCTATGTAATTTTGTAGAACCTTCTATTTTTATGAATAAAATAACTATTAATAATATAATATTTGTTTTAAAAACTATTTTATGTCAATTTTGACAATATTTGGTAATTGATTTTTGTGAAAACCATAACAGAAATATTAGTTCTAAAAAAGTTACTTAAATAAATAATAACATGTCATGTTAACCTAGAAAATTATTTGAATTCATAAAAAGTCTCAAATTACGTTTATTTGGGTATTTATAACATCAATTATGTCAATATTTCATTAATAAGATAATTACTGAATCATCTTTGTGTCATAAATAAATTAAATTATTTATTCTCTAAAAAATATAAATAAAATACCATTATGTAGTGAATATTTTTATCTTTATAAGGAATATTTATAGGCTAATATATATTTTGAATAACCCTATATTAAAAATGATTTACTTATTAAACTTTGATTTTAACTATTTTAACCCTTCTTTAAAGAAATTAATAATAAATGTCCTAATCTAATCCAAGTGGGCCTAAATGGTCATATGTTATTCCTAAGGTTGTTTTTGGTCGAATTAAACTTATAAAATATAATTAGGACATGTGTTAGGGTAATAATAATATCATTTTTACCCTTAATTACCCTATTTACTTTTAGCTGTGGTAAAAAAAGTAAAAAGTTACTATTCACCAAAATTATTTTTATCTCATTGAACCACATTTTACTTATTGGCATCAACCATATCTCTCGGATTTTTGAAATTCCACTCACAGAAGCGGTAAAATTATGTTTTATGTAAATTTTCAAATTCCCCTAGGAGTTGGGTAAAAGACGGTCAAAAGTTCAATAAAATTTTTATATATCTAAAATTATTATAAAATGACTCCAATGAATTACATTGAACTTATATAAGTATTATGTATCAATTTTGACCTAAAATAAATTTAAATATAATAAATTATTATTTAAATAAATAATCGGTTTTTAAATAGTAACCAAGTGTTTTCACTATTCATCAAAAATTGAAAGTTTTCAGAAAAATACCAAAATTTCACCTTAGGCTAATTTCGATTTTCCGAAACCAAAAATGAAGTCCATTTTGAAAACTAAATTTTTTAAAATTTCAAAAAGTTGTTATAACTATTCATAATGGCTAATTTTAATAATATTTTAATAGCAAATCGTTCTTTAGTGAAACTTGGTATTGCGTACAACGCAAGCTATTGAGGAAGGTCATCATTGCGTGTAAAGAAAGCCAAGATAGTGTTGTGTGTAGTGAAATATTCTTTTGATGATTTATATAAAATAAAATATTTCATATAAAAGTCTCAGGTGTTACATTGATGTTTTGAGAGAAAGAATCGAGAAAGAGAACAAAAATTATTGTTGATGATACTTTGTGTTAATAATTCTTGAGATAAGTAAATTATATATATTTGAAGATAATAGGATATACTTTTGGGTTTTAAAAGGATGGTGATCTGGTTTTTAATATTTTGAATCTGGTCTACAAGTAGAGTCTGAGTTAAATGATGTATATCTTGACGACCTATAAGAATTTAAAAAACCTAATACATGGCTGAAAAATACCTATATTTTTTATTCTATATCATACAATTAATATTTAGAAATCAATTTAATGAATTTAGTGGAATAAATAATTTATGTGTACACTGTGGGAAGTCATGGAACTACTGTGTTGTATGAAATATATGGACATCACAATGAAAAGATTTAATTGTAGGGAGATGTTATCTGTGGATGTCTTATGGGAAGGGAACTTTTTATGATTGGTAATATTATATGCAGGTATAATAAACACTAATCATTATAGTAAACACTTGACTATAATGGAGAATCTATGATTGGGGAGAATAATTAATCATAGAATGGAGTATGTGTTTAAAATAAATCTTAATGAAATACCACATTCCATTCAACTCCTTTACTTTCAATCTTGTAGTTGATGGTTGATTAGTAAAACATTAAATATATCCACATTCATTAATATAAAAAATAGTAATAATTCCAAATTATGTATAAACTTCATTGAGAATTTTGAATTTGGGAAAAATATGTTGTACCAAATTCACTTCAACTCTCAGGTGTCTGTTATGATACATTTGGGAATTTCACATATATACTTATAGTGACCTCTCATTTTAAATTTATTAAAAATGAAGAGTTTTTTATAATAATTTAATAGTATGGAAAATGTTTCTAATATGAATATGAGTAACCATTTCTAAATAAATATTTTTGTAGTTTCATTCAGTCAAGATGTTTATAAATGTTCTTCCTTCAATAAATAAAATTATAATGTGTATTCTTTATAATTTGAACTCTGTATTTTTTACAACTACATCCTTATTTTAAATAGGTATGAAATAGAATCAAATCCTTCTTCTAAATCATAAGTAAATTTGTAGATATTATTATTACCTCCAATAATATCTTCTTTATCATGATCATTAATAATCAAAATATTCTTATTTTTTTCTCTAAGTTAGTAAAATATTTATCTATTTTCTCTAATATTTTAAAATTAACTATGTCATCATCCAATGAAATAAAATAATATAAATAATTTTTTTGTGGGGACTCAATGCTATGATTAACCATAAATAATATTTAATTTTCAAGGATTGTAGAAAAAAATTCGGTGATTTTCCGTCTATAATCACCATATGAACCACTACCAGAAGATGGATATGCTCTATAATGTAAAGTACCCATAAATCCTAGGGCATTATATATTCTATAATTTTATGACCTTATAGACACATTATATATATATTTCAAAATATCAGAGAACTCGAATTGATGTGTACCTATATCTTACATTCAGTACTATTGGATTAGACGGAAACCTACATATTTCAAGGATAAGAAAGCTGTTTATCTTGTTATTATTGATTTACTGGTGCATTGTGAGAAAACAGTTTATGAGGAAAAATAAAAACATGGCTATATCTATAGATAACGTTCCAATATACCAAGTGAAGGTCCTGTAACTATATCACCTTGCCTCATGTAACACTATACCTTATAGCATGGAAGAACTGCATACCATGAGTCAGATGAACAAAATTATTATAATTTATGAAGTTACCAAACATTGAATATTGAGCTTTCCATGCATGTATAATCACTTTACCGTATGTATATTCAACCTACTATAAGATGAAGTTGTACCTACCATGTACCTGACTGCATGATGAAAAATACCTACCACATGAACCAACAATGTTACTATGAAAATGTGTGTATAATTATTCACAAATTTGTTGGATCGAATGTGTAGATGTATTTGTATATTAGATAGAACAATACAAGAAGGGGGGGGGGTGAATTGTAGGTTTAAAAAATTTTATATTTAAACACTTAAGAGATTAGTTTAAAGAGTCTTAAACTAATACAAATAAAAACACCCACAATTGTATTGAATATAAAAGGTATGAAGTAATGTAATACTAATGAAATGTAAAACAATTGTATTCGAGATGAACACAATAATCAGAGTAATAGAAAGATGAATGATTCTACCTTAAAGCGTATAGAATCAATCAATACAATATGTAATAGAATGATTTTAATTGAAACAATTACAATTCAATATGTTATGAAGAATGGAAATAATACAAATTCCTTTCAAATACAAGCAGAAGCGGAAAAGTAAAAGTATTACAATTCTTTTGACCCAAAGAGAAGGGTTATCCTTTCACCTAGGATAAAAGGTCTGTCTCACCAACACCTTGGTAAGCCCTCGATACAATGATTGGAATGTCTGTCTGCCTATCCTCAGCAGCCCTCGATACGATGATCGGACCGTCCGTCTTCTTATCCCCGACAACCCTCGATTTTTTAGGTAATCAGAACCTCTGCCTTTCAATCACTTGAAAGCCCTCGATACGATGATCGGACACAGAAAGTAGATGAGAGAAGTCAAAGTGTCTCTCTAAAGAACTTGATAGAAGTAGAGTATCGCGGTTGTTCCCCAGTCCTTCATTGTTCTACTTTCAGCTTCAAATGACCACCTATTTATAGCCCTTGGGTTCCAACGGTCATGTTGCCTCCAACAGTCATATTTCTCTGAAAAACTCGGAGGGACTTGGAAACCTGTCATTATAATGGTCATATTTAAACAGAAAGCACGTCATCGTTTTGATTATTTTATAACTAACTCAACATCATCGTATTGGTTAAAATAAGATATATAAAGATGATAAACAATAGTATGATTAATATGAAACAATTGTTTTTGAAAAATTACCAAAACAAGTAATGAAAGTATGAAAAGTAGATTCAGTACGATACAATTGACAGAGTCAGTACGATACAATTGACAGATTCAGTACGATACGATTGACAAGGTTAGTACAATACGATTGACAGAATTAGTATGATACGTTTGACAGCATCAGTATGATACAGTTGACAAGGTCAGTACGATACGATTGACAAGGTCAGTACAATACCATTGATAAAGTCAGTATGATTAAAAAGACATTTGTGATTTCCAAAACATTATATAGAAGTCAAAAGATAACTTTTGACTCAACAATCTCCCCCTTTTTGGAAAGCAGAACAAACCATGTAAATATAAGAAGAAATACTTATCTCCCCCTGATTTATTGGATACTCTTCTGAATATGAATTTGAATACAACTAACTCCCCCTTAGGTGTATACTTTCCTAAGTATTGTATTTATCGATTTTCCATGGTTTCGAAGAATTTGATTAAACTAATCTCCCTTTTTAAAACATTCCCCCCCTTAATAAATCATTCTCCCCCTTTGTGGTTTACAAAAAGAATGGGGTCACTTTGAGTTTCCTGAAAGAGTTAGAGAGAAGAATTGCAGGACAAAAGAAAAGAATCATAAAAGATATTACAAAACAAAGACAGGTTCCAAAGAAAAACAAATACAACAATCATTTGTTTTCTTTTTCTTTTACCTTCTTTATGAGCTCATGATGAACAACTTTCATCTTCTTGATTTCTTTCTTGTCTTTAAAAATTGAATCACCCTGAGTTCTGAGAAGCTCTTGTTGGTTTGCCAAAATCTGATCTTGATTCTTTATAGTCTCCTCCTGGACTCTGATTACTTCTTCAAGGGTGTCAATTCTGTCTTGCAGATTCTTGTTGTCTTTTGATAACAAAAAATTTTGTTTCTTCAACAAAACCATTTCATCCTTGAAAGATGAAACCTTCGAGAATTTAGATTGAAAATCATTCATTCTCTCTTGCAATTATTTCACTAAAGGAATACCGACTCCATGAGTTATCTGATTTAGCCTTTCAACAGTTTCTTTGTCAAGCTTATTAAAGGCAATATCAAGATCATTTGACAACCTCATTATATCTTCAATTTCTATCTCATGGTCATTCACTGGGCTTTCTGTTTTATATGACCACTTGGTCATCCTGTTGCAATATTTCTTTTGAGCAGCCGAGGTTTCAGAAAGAACATTCAAATCAGCTTCAACTGACAAAACATTCTTTCGCAACTCTCTTACAGAACCAAACTTCTTTTTTCTGATTGTCAATAATGAAATCAATTTTCCCTTCCAGCCTGGGAATGTAAGGAATGGTATTTTCAACCCTTCGTAAAACATGAACAATATAATCACTATTCTCGAGAGATATTGTATGTTCTGAATCAGTATCCTCATCGTATGAAGGCAATTCATTTGATCGGCTTGAGTCAACAACTGGCTATTTTCCTTTTCCTTTTTCTTTCACTTTTCTTTCTTTTACTTTGCCACTGATGACAATAATTTTTTCAGTATGAGAAAATTATGCACCTTGATTTACTTGAGGGGGTGTTTTATCTAAAGTTTCAAAAGTTTCTAAAGGTGCTTGACTGACATGAGGGGTTTGTTAAACACCTTCACTCTGCTTTTGAACCAATTCCTCCCTAATCTTCTTCGAACTATGAAGGAATTATAAAAAAATCTTCTTCCTCCTCTTCCACTTATTCTATCACTTCCATCATTTGTTTTCCTTTTTCTTTATCAGGAAGGCTCTGTATGATGGGCTCTTGATGCACTTCTATGGTAAGCTGAGCACTAGCTTCCTCAACTTCTTTCAAATGAATTGAAGCATAAAATTTTTGTTCTTTTCTTTTCAAAAGTTCCTTCTTCTTCTTTTCAGCCTGAAGGGTATCCTCACCCCTTAATCTCTTAGAAAAGGCTTCAGATAGATCAATTCCAAACTTTGGATCACCTTCCTTTCTCTGTTCCTTATCCTTTCTCCATTTGGCTATGACCTCCTTACTGTACTTAGGATTCTTCTTTGTCTTTGAGCTGGTTTGCGGATCATACTTCTGAGGAACAACAAAAGAAGGAATGTCTTTGGCTGGCATTAGTGCCGATTGATTTTGAGCCGATTCAGCTTCTATATCTCTTATAAAAAGTTATGAATTTGGATCAAAACAAACAATCACCTTTTTCATGATAATCTTACTAATCCAAGACAACTTCAGATCTATCATGTTTCCTTTCAAAGGAATGTTTCAAAACATCATGCTCTCAAGAATAAACTTCGTAAGGATGACTGGATACATAATCATTTGGGACTTAATGCCTCCTGTCTTGATATTCTTAATGGTTTCAAAAACATACACCATGATATTTACTTTTCTCATATTTACAAGATAGTCAAGCATAAAAATATCAGAAACTTTCAGAGTTTCTCTATCCCCTTTCCTTGGGATAAGAAAACCTTGCATCCATAAAGTCACAAACCAATTGTCCGGAGAAAGATGATCCACTTTTCTCTTTTCTTCATTTATAACAAACAAAGACTTCTCAACACTTTCTCTATTAAACATACCGAATTCCTCTGGTAGTTTATGAGATGGACAGAAAGAATCCCCTTCTATTGGGACATTCAGAAAATGAGCCGTATGTTTCACAGACATAGATAACTTTCTATCGTACACAACAAAATTTATAGTCATGTCTTTGTCAAAAGATACCGTTTTATAGAACTAACTGACTTCATCAAAGAGAACCGGATCTTGAGAAATAGGTCTTTCAACACATAAATGTTCCCAACCTTGAAACAGAATGATTATTCTGATTGTGGAATCATACGAATCAAAAAGGTCCCGAGAAACTAACCTTTCTCTAAAAAATTCTTTCTCTGTAAAAGTCTTTGAAGACATTTCGGGGGGAGTATTAGCAGAGGACTGAGACATATAGGTGCTGCCGATGAAAGATTGTGATTTAAAACTAGTGGAGCAGAGCTTCACCTGAAAACCTGAAAAACCAATGTGGGTTTGGGGAGGGGGGGGCTATTTATAGGTGATATAGGGGTGACCGTTGATCTTCTATGGTTAATATTAGAGGAAAAATATCAATGGTTAGGATTAAAATGAATGGAAAAATAAAAAATAAAAAAAGGAATGTACCTACCGGAGAACGTAAGGTTATTGTTGGTTTTAGTAGAGCTAAAAAGAAAAACACAGTCGTACGAAAAAAATTGTCATACCGATGGAAAACTAAGTCGTTTCCATGAACTGACAAGCCGATGGAAAACAATCTCATTACCAGGAACTAACAAGCTGATGGAAAACATTCTCGTTACCATAAACTAACAAGACGATGGGATACAATCTCTTTACCATCATAAGACAATATGATGGAAAAGAAAAGCATTACCATCATCGGACAGTACGATGGAAAAGAAAATCATTACCATCATCAGATAGTATGATGGAAAAGAAAATCATTACAATCATCGGTCAGTACGATGGAAAAGAAAATCATTACCATCATCGGACAGTACGATAGAAAAGAAAATCATTACCATCATCGGATAGTACGATGGAAAAGAAAATAATTACCATCATTGGTCAGTACGATGGAAAATAAAATAATTACCATCATCGGACAGTACGATAAACAGAAAAGTAAATGATATGATAAAACTGTCAATACGATAAACAGAAAAGTAAATGATACGATAAAACTGTCAATATGATAAACAGAAAAGTAAATGATATGATAAAACTATCAATACGATAAATAGAAAAGTAAAAAATACATACCAGGAGAGTAAATAATTAAAGATCATAAGATAAAAAGAAACATAGTAAAAAAAACACAGTAAGAAATGTCCTCCCCCTTTTCAAAGGGAGATATTTAATGTAAGGAGAAAAGTAAAATAAGAAGTGGGTATGAATGATTATTTTAATGTAATAATTCCTAGATTTTACTTTATAAACTCAAACATATCGGAAGGTAATGGTTTTTTAAAAATGTCAGCAATTTGTTCTTGCGTTTCGATGAATTGTAAAACAATATCTACTTTTTGTGTGTGATCCCTAAGAAAGTGATGCCTAACATCTATGTGTTTTGAATGAGAGTGATGTGATGGGTTATTACTAAGAGTTATGGAACTGGTATTATCACATAGAATTTGAGTTTTGGAGAAACTCAATCCATAGCCAGTGAGTGTGTGTTACATCCTCAATACTTGAGCACAACAACTTCCAGCTGCTACATATTCATCTTCAGCAGTGGATAGTGCTACTGAGTGTTGTTTCTTACAGGAACAAGAAACCAGAGAATCTCTTAAGAAATGACATGTTCCAGATGTAATTTTTCTATCCATTGTTCAACTGGCAAAGTCAGCATCTGAAAAAAAATTTAAAACAAAATCATTCCCAGAAGAGTAAAAAAGACCTAAATCCATAGTGCCTTATAAATACCGAAATATTCTCTTTACGACTCCATAATGAGACTATTTTGGATTATATTGATATCTCTCACATAATCATACAAAAAACATTATGTTTGGTCAACTAGCTGTCAAGTATAGCAAACTTCCAATCATACCTCTGAAAATTGTTTGATCTACTAGTTTCCCAGTTTCGTTAGGATCAAGTGTAATTGAGGTACTGATTGGAGTGCTAATACTTTTAGTCTTGTCATAACCATACTTTTTGAGTAAATATTTTATATACTTATGTTGAGATATATATGCTCCTTCTGGTATTTGAGAGATTTGAAAACCTAAAAAGAATGTTAACTCACCCATCATACTCATTTCAAACTCAGATTTCATTAAATTAGCAAAAGAATCAGTTAAAGATTTCTGAGTTGATCCGAATATGATGTCATCAACATAGATTTGAACAATCAAGACATCATTATTTTCCATTTTTATAAAAAGGGTTGGATCTGCTGTACCTTTTATATAATTGTTTTCTAAAAGAAATCTTGTAATTCTATCATACCATGCTCTAGGGTCTTGTTTAAGACCATATAGAGGCTTGGTAAGTTTGAAAACATAATTTGGATGTTTTAAGTCTTGAAACCCAGGAGTTTGTTTGAAAAAAACTTCTTCTTGAACAAAACCATTTTGAAAAGCACATTTTACATCCATTTGAAATAGTCTAAAATTAAAATATGCTGCAAAGGCTAATAGAATACGAATAGATTCAAGTCTAGCTATAAGAGAATATGTTTCTTCATAGTCTATTCCCTCTTGTTGATTATATCTTTTATCAACAAGTCTTGCTTTATTTCTTGCAATGATTCCATTTTCATCACATTTGTTTCTGAAAACCCATTTTACACCAATTACAGTTGTTTCTTTAGGTCTATAAACTAAAGTCCAGACATGATTCCTTTCAAATTCATTTAATTCATCTTGCATTGCTTTGATCCAATATTCATCACCTAAGGCCTCACATGGAATTTTATGTTCAAATTGGGAAAGAAAAGCAAGATGTTCTATTTCATTTCATAAGTAATTTATGGTCCTTACAGGTTGATTTACATCACCAATGATGTTATCACTGGGATGATTCCTAAGAAACAATTGTTTTGGGTTTTGTAAAACCTTTTCATCAACATATGGTAGAAATTCTTTTGTGGTAAATGTATCAGGAATACTTTCTTGAACATTTTCATTATCAGAATGATCTTCTAATAACGGTTGATAAACATTTTTAGAAAACACATCCGAGGATGTAGGATTGGGTTGGTTGAAAAAAAGGACCAGTTTCATCAAATATTACATGTACTATTTCCTCAATAGTACAAGTGTTTTTATTGAAAACTCTATAAGACTTAGAAGTTGTAGAATATCCTAGAAAGATTCCTTCATTAGATTTTGGTGCGAATTTGTGAGAATTATATTTTGTATTCAGAATGAATACTTTTCACCTAAAAACATTGAAGTACGAAACTTTAGGTTTTGGGCCAGTCCATAACTCATATGGTGTTTTATTAAAAAAATAGTATAGTTATGACACGATTTATAGTATAACAAGCAGTACTAACAGCTTTAGCCCAAAAGTTCTTAGCAATTGAGTATTCACTCTTCATGGTTCTAGACATTTCCTGAAGAATACAATTTCTTCTTTCAACAACACCATTTTGCTGAGGAGTTTTTGGAGCTGAGAAATTGTTATTAATACTTTTCTTACTACAAAAAGTTTCAAAATATGAGTTTTGAAATTCACCACCATGATCACTACAGATAGTTATCAATGGTAGGTTTTTCTCATTTTTAACTTGGGCTCTAAAAATTTTGAAATAGGAGAAGGCTTAAAATTTCATTTCTAGAAAATAGACCCATGTAAATCTAGTAAAGTCATGAACTAAAACAAATACATAGTATTTTCCTCCAATGCTTCCAGTTTGTGTGGGACCAAAAAGATCCACATGAACTAGCTGTAATGCATTAGAAGTTGAAACTTCATTAATTGATTTAAAGCTATTTTTATGTTGCTTTCCAAATTGAAAAGGATCACAGACTTTTGAAGAATCATATCTAAGATCCGGTAGTCCCCTCATAAGTCTTTTCTTTGAGAGTTTACTAAGGTTTCTCAGATTACAGTGTCCTAGACTTCTATGCCATAGCCATGATTGGTCTTCTATTATACATAAGCAGGGTAAGTTTTGGCTCCTAATGTCTTCTATGTTAATAGAGTAAACATTCTCTTGCCTTTGAGCAGATAGAATGAACTCATCCTTGGAATTGTGAACTAGACACTTATCATTTCTAAAATTCACAAAGTAACCTTGATCACATAATTGACTTATGCTAATGAGGTTGTGTCTATGACCTTTAACAAACAAAACGTTTGAAATAAGAACTTTTCCAAGAAAAAACTATATTAACTATACCAATAATCTTTCCTTGAGCATTATCTCTGAAGGTAACTTTTCCACCTTTTGTTTTGGTAACCTTTTCATAGAGATCTTTGTTACCAGAAGTGTTAGATAAAAGAATTATAGGAATCCACATTTCTTTTTCAAAATGAGCTTTATGAAATCCTAAAGATTGAGTTTTATTAAGAGAGAAATCTCTTCTCCAGTGTCCTCCACATTGTCACTTAGAGCAAAAAGAGGTTTTTTGAGGAACAAAATAGTTATTGCTAAAAACCGGTTTGGAATAAGTATAACCAAGACCAGAACGATTTCTCAAGGGTCAGATTTGAGAATAAATCTTGTCAAAATTTTCTTTTCCATGAGTAAACTTTGAAAAACATTTTTTCAAGGAAAACATTTCTGACTTTAATTTTAAACCATGTTTTCACTTTTCAAAACATTTGATTTTGAACTAGAGTTGGGCTCTAAAACATTTTTCTTTGAAAACACATTTTCAAGATCCTAAGAAAGTTTATATTTGTCAGATTTTAATTTCTCAAGGGTTTTTAAAATACTTTAAAAATCAGAAGTTTTCATATCAAGATCCTTAGAAATATCTGACACTTCATTAGTCAAAATTGAAATTCTAGAATTTTCTTTCTCAAGATTCTTCTTGAGTTTGGAATTTTCATTTTTGAGTAATTTAGAAAATCTAGACACTTCTTCAAAAGAAGGTAATGTATCATCTTCTGATGATGAAGAATCATCATTTTAAGATTCATAATATTCATTATCAGTATAATTGGCATTTAAAGAGGCATTTCTAATAGATTCATCATTATGTACCTTAGCCATGAGACAATGATCTTCAATAGGTAGTATCGCTATAAGTCCAATATTTCTCTGGCCTGAGGACTCATAATCTGAAAAATTGTCTGATGAATCACTACCACTTGCACTCCATGTATCATTTCCCTTCAAGACTTTCTTTGTATTTGTCTTGTAAAACTTTTTCTTGTTTCTTTCAGAGTGTTTTTCCTTTCTGTCTTTTCTCTTTAGTAAAGGAAAATCAGGCATTATATGCCCTACTTTCTTACATTCATAATAGGTTACCTCTGAATCTTTTTTTTCCTTCCCATCTTTCCTTTTGAATCTATATTGGAAATCTTTTTTCCCACAATCTTGTTCATCCTCCGAGAAAGATTGGCTAGCTCATCATCCAAAAGATCACAATCACTTGAATTAGATATAACTTCTTTCTTGGCTTTGGATCTTGTTATCCTTTTAGGTGTTTTAGCTTTAGATGTAAAAGCTACACTTCCATTTCCATTATTATTCTTGTTGAAGTCAGCATATCTTTTCATTGTTGTCTCATGCTGTAAAAGATTTCCAACAAGTTCATCAAGAGTAATCTGGGAAACTTTTCTATTTTCATCAATAGCTGTCCTTTTTGACTCCCATTCATTCGGCATTATATCTATAATCATATCTACTAGAGCTTCATCATCAAGGCCTTTTTCACCCATGGATTGTAAGGTGTTTACAATTTTCATAAAACTTTGTTTCACTTTACATACTGGCTCTCCATAAGGAAAAAAATCCATGATACTCCACTCGATGCATTGCTCTTCTTGTTTCTATAACCTTGGATGTACCAAAATGAGTGACTTTTTATTTCTTCCAAATACAGTTGGTTGCTTCACATGAAGATGTCTGACTGTATATATTCCTGGTCATAGAGCATAATAAAGTATTGCATACCTTGTAATTCAGTTGATATTCTTGCATCTATCGATTAGTGAATGTACTGACTTCTTTTTCAGGAATTTTGTAACCTTCAGTAAGCATAATAAAATTGTCTATGCTAGTATTGATCACAAAAGTCTTCATACGATCTCTCCATTACTCATAATCATTCCCATCAAAGATTGGTGGTCTAGAAGGATTTAGATTGTCTATTGACCCAATATTCATTCCTTCCATCTAAAGAAAAAATATCTTTTCCAATCCACACGTTAGTGTAGTATGTAATTTTTAAAAAAAATGAAAGAAATAAAGCTAGTAATAAAAATCAGTGGAAACCACCTCTGATACCAATTGTTGGATCGAAAGTGTAGATGTATTTGTATATTAGATGGAACAATACAAGAGGGGGGGGGGTGTGAATTGTAGGTTTAAAAACTTTTGTATTTAAACTCTTAAGAAATTAGTTTAAAAAGTCTTAAACTAATACAAATAAAAACACCCAAAATTTTATTGAATATAAAAGGTATGAAGTAATGTAATACGAATGAAAAGTAGAACAATTGTATTTGAGATGAACACAATAATCAGAGTAATATAAAGATGAATGATTATACCTTAAAGTGTATAGAATCAATCAATACAATATGTAATAGAATGATTGTAATTTAAACAATTACAATTGAATATGTAAAGAAGAAAGGAAACAATACAAATTCTTTTCTAATATAAGGAGTAGCGGAAAATTAAAAGTATTAAAATTCTTTTGACCCAAAGAGAAGAGTTGTCCTTTCACCTAGGATAAAAGGTCTGTCTCACCAACACCTTGGTAAGCCCTCGATACGATGATCAGAATGTCTGTCTGCCTATCCCCGTCAGCCCTCGATACGATGATCGGACCGTCCGTTTGCCTATCCCCAACAGCCCTCTACTTTGTAGGTAATCGACACCTCTGTCTTTCAATCACTTGAAAGCCCTCGATACGATGATCAGATGCACAAAGCAGATGAGAGAAGTCATAGTTTCTCTCTCTAGAACATGATAGAAGTAGAGTATCGTGGTTGTTCCCCAATCCTTCATTGTTCTACTTTAAGCTTCAAATGACCACCTATTTATAGGCCTTAGGTTCCAATGGTCATGTTGCCTCCAACAGTCATATTTCTCCAAAAAAACATAGAGGGACTTGGACACCTGTAATTATAACGGTCATATTGAAACAGAAAGCACGACATCGTTTTGATTAGTTTATAACTAACTCAACAACATCATATTGCTTAAAACAAGATATATAAAGATGATAAACAATGATAAGATTAATATGAAACAAGTGTTTTTGACAAAGTACCAAAACAAGTAATGAATGTTTGAAAAGCAGAGTCAGTAAGATATAATTGACAGAGTCAGTACGATACAATTGAAAGAGTCAGTACGATACGATTGACAGGGTCAGTACGATACAATTGACAGAATCAGTATGATACGTTTGACAGTGTCAGTACGATACGATTGACAGGGTCAGTACGGTACGATTGACAAGGTCAGTACAATACCATTGATAAAGTCAGTATGATTAAAAAGTCATTTGTGATTTCCAAAACAAGATATAGAAGTCAAAAGAGAACTTTTGACTCAACAAAATTAACACTTAGAACATGTATTCAAATTTAGTGACCACATAAAGAAATATCTCACCACATTATGTTAGCAACATTCCAAAAGTTCAATTGAGACGATCATATAAATAGATGAAAAGAATATCTCACATTGCTGCATCATCAAACCCATTAAAGTTTCCTTGAGCTCAACTATCCATACATTAAGAAAAGATATCATGTTTTTTATAAATTTTTAATAGAGTATTAAAAATATCCAAAAACTATTTTTTAAGCATTAAATAGAGTACCAGTTCATTTAATGAATAATTATTTTTTTTGTAAAGATTAATTCTAATAAAGATATCTTTGAAATAATTATATGATCATTTGGATAATAAGAGAGAGAATCATTACATTTTTTTCTCACAAATAGTGAATAATATTGGATACTATACATGGTTAAATGTACTAAAAATAAAACCATACATCACAATGTTTTCAAGATATTCTATGAAACTTATCAAAGATCCTTCCAAAGAAAAATTCACGGACTTTGGAAAATCAATGAAATTAATTTCATGCTATATTACATTTCGTATATTATTACTTATTTCTATTCCCATATTATATATTATTTCAAGCTGTGTTTTATATTGATTTTTTATCTTTGAAAATTCTGTATCCTATGCTAAACTAGTGAGTACTCTATATTCTCTCAAGTCCTTTATTTATATTTCCAAGAATAACTATGGAAGTTTTCATTCAAGGAAGGGTATTTTTTTAATCCCATGTTCAAATATATAAGAGGATATATTCTTGGAAAGTATTGTGTTTTGTTTTTTAGAAAACCATATCCTGGTCGTGGATTAGGTTATTATTTAATAATGAAATTGGAAGTGGTCGATTTACATGTTGAGGAGATTAAGTCTTGTCTTGTTACGAAAACCCTTGTCTAAATTCTTCTATTTTTTTATAATTTTTGTTTTAGATTACCAATATGTTTTCATTTTATAAATATTAAAAAGCATTACTTTGATAGTAAGTCTCAATTTTAGGATATATAATGTGTTTCATTATGTAAATTAATTATAAATAATATTGTATTTAATATTTTAAACTGAGTATGAATACCGATTTTCATTAAATATTTGATAATAAAATTTATATATTCATACTATTATTTATTAACTATGAATTTTTATTAAATTAGGGATTATTTTTAATTTTTTTAAATATTAATTTTATTTGGATCTCAATTCTCCCCCTAGAGTTAATCACTACAAATAAAAGTAAGAATTAGGGGATTTTCAAGCATCTTTTTTAATAAATTAATTATTTGTACATGAAGATATTAAATT
This sequence comes from Viscum album, assembly GCA_963277665.1. Taxonomy (NCBI): domain Eukaryota; kingdom Viridiplantae; phylum Streptophyta; class Magnoliopsida; order Santalales; family Viscaceae; genus Viscum; species Viscum album. The sequence goes on from OY728131.1 coordinate 410,690,600, forward strand.
TATTTCATTTTATAATTTAATTATTTATGGATAATAATAGACAAGTAATAACATACACTAACACCCCTCCTTATTTTAATGAAAATAATTATGCTTAGTGGAAGTTGGAATATAAATTAAAGAGTATGGGATTTAATATCTGGATAGTAATTGATAATTAATATGAAAATCATCGAGATTCTATTATTTTCATGGAGTTATGATTTTAAATATAATTATAATTATAATTTTAAATATATGAATTACTTACATTATTCATTAGTAGAAGATGAATTTATGAGAATATCTTTCTGTGAAATTGCTTTTGAAATTTGGGATTCCCTTACTATTTTTCATGAAAGAAAATATAATGCTAGAGAAATTAATTTAACCATTTACACTATTAAATATGATAATTTTTAGATTAATCATGATGAAACAATATCTTATATATATCTCAAGATCAATGATATAGTTAACATACCGAACACACTCTGAAAGAAAATTACTGACAATGATAAAGTCATGAACCATCTATGTTTCTTACAAGAAATATTAAAAGTAACATCTACATCTATATGGTAATCATGTGAAATTAGTATATTTATTGTTATAGAACAAACTATAATGCTAATGATGTATTAATATGAACTCTATGAAAAAAATAAGAAGTGGATAAAAAAAGATGGTCAGTAGCTTTTAAAACTAACAACTTCAAATAAATAGAGAAGATCAAAGCTAAATGATCAAGTGAGGATGAATCACATGTTAATATTGATTATAATGCAGAATATCTAGTGAGAAGTATAAAAACGTAATAATTAAATATGTTTTTCATTAATAAAACCAATTAAAAATGTATAAATTTTTTGAGATGTTTGAAAAAGTAGTGGAAGAAAGATGATCCAGAAAAAGAAAAATATAATATGATTTTAAAAATAAGGAAAAATCAATAAATACTGTCCCAAGATAAAGTATAAGAAAAAGTATGAGAAAAAGTATAAAATATATAAAAAGGATAAGAAATCCAATTCTAATTCCCCATAGGATAGTTCATGTGAATCAGACTCAGGTAGAGTATGAAGGCACAATAAAAATAATATGTGTCTTATGAAAACTACTTTAAATGTGTTTAGTGTGTTTCTTGAATCTTCTACTCAAATATAAAATCATTATTATATTGAAAAAAATCATAAAATATTTTTTGGTGATAAATTATTTATTTTTTATAACGTGAAATAAGATAAATTTAATGAATTAAATTATAAATACCAATGTTTAACGAAGCACCAAGATATGTTTTCTAACCCTTAAATCGATCTTATAGCAAAGAAAGATAAAAATACTAAACAAACTAATGAAAATAATCATATGAAATTATATAATGAACAATCAATGAAATATATGGAGATATTTACCAATATCAAAAACCCACTAAGATTCATTATAAATAGAAAACTCTTAAATATATAACAAGAATAAGATATCAGTATAGAAAATGTAGATCTTTTAAAAAAAATTATTCAAGGATCCAGTTCTTCTAGTAGTTGAATTCATGCATGACATAATATGTTATTTATATATAAAATTTTAATATATTCATATAGGAAACAAATAAAAAAGTTATGGATTTCAAAATAATTTATTATTAGAATATATGGACCTAAAAAATTATTTTTACGAAAATAGTTTTTGGTTTAAATATATTTTATAGGAATCCTATATAAGGATTTACAATAGAAAACAATGGTATCTAGTTAGTAGATTCTCTAAACATGTGATTGATGACTAATCAAGCTTAAAAAATATAATTAATGTGGATGGAAGAGGTGTCACTTTCAGTGAAAGTTAACAAGGAAATATTATAAGTTTAATCCCAATTGGTAACTCTAGTATAGTTTTAATTTCAGAAGTAATATTTGTAGATGGATTGAAATATAATATTCTTAGAATTTAAGAATTTTGGGATGATGGTTTTCATGTTAAATTTAACCACAATTCTTGTAAGGTTTTTTATTCCAAATATTCATTAGTTTTAATTCATTTATTAATTAAAATAACTACACTTTAAAATTAAATTATTTATTTTCTCAAAATGGTTCCTTTTTAAGCACCATTCACAAAGAATCTTGGATTTTTCATAGAATACATGGCCATTGTTATATTAACTCTCATAGAAAGATAACTTGGAAATGTTTAGTTATGGATCTAACTATACAAAAATTCCCTGTAGACAAAATATATAATCACTATCAATAGGGAAATCCAAACAAAATATCATTAAAACCAATGAAATAAATGTCTTATTCTCTACCTTTAGATCGGGTTCATATGTATTTTTTGTTCCAGGTAGAGTTTCTAGTATAGTATTAAAACATTACGCATATGTTATAATGGATGATAACTCAATATATACAAGGGTGTCGTTTCTTTCAAATTGAAGTGTGGTTATCTTGTTCTTTTTTGAAATATGATAGATTTTTAGATAATGATAATGGATTGAGAATTAAGTACATTTGAAGATATCATGACCATGATTTTGAAAACCAATAATTTTAATCATTATTCTCAAAACACGGATAAAAATATAATTTTTTTCTAATATAACCCTACAACTAAATTGGGTAGTAGTTAGATGAAATTGAACCCTTCATGAAATTACATGGAACATCCGTAATGAATATGATTTTCCTATTTCATTGATAGAAGCAGTTATTACAACTTGAAATATAATTAATATAATTTTAAATATATTTCTTTTCAAGAATAACCCTTATGTAATGGTAGAAAACCAAAGGTTAATTAATTAAGAGTTTTTGATTTAAAATCCATGATACTAAATACAAAATAGAACTCAGACAAATTTGATTCCAAGTGTGATGATGGAATTTAATATAGATATTATACAAACAATAAATCATATATGGTTTTTTTATAAAAGTACTAAGACTGTGGAATAATATTTTAATGAGAAATATGATGAATCAAATCCATATGATCATAAGACCTCTTTAAAAAATCATGATGTTGACTTTTCATGTCTGGACTTAAATGCCAAACCTCCTGACAATTCTTCCAGAACTCCTTTAAAAAATTATTGTAGTTCTGATGAAAATATTGGACCCAAACTTATATATGGGAATGTGTTTTCAAAAAATTCTATTCCTAGAGATGATATGATTCATAAATGTCATCTCTTTGATGTTGTTATAAGTGAAAAAGATAAAGGATATTAGAATATAGCTTCCCTAAGAAAATAGTTTAAACATAAATATTTATTTTTATTTAACGAACCAAATAAAATCAATGATGAACTTAATGAAGAATTATGGGTAATTTCTATGCAAGAGGATGAATATTAGTTTGAAACAAATAGTGTATAAAAATATTTGAAAGACCCAAATACTTCTTAATAAATGTAACTAGAAGGGTTTTTTGAAACAAGGTCGATGATTAAGGAATAATTGTAAGAAATAATTCTAGATGGACTGAAAATTGATATTGTCCGCAGGAATATATTTATCAAGAAGAACCTTTTTCACCAGTGTGTAGACATGAAGTCATACTTATTTTATTACATATGCAGCACATTTTAGTTTCAATTTTTTCCAATTCATGATATGAGTACATTATTAAATATTTAAAATGTTGATGAATTTTTTCCAAAAAACCCCATTATTTCAAAAACCAAACATTCAAGAAAACACATCATATGATTAAAAAAATATTTATATGGATAAATATAAGATCCATGTGATGGGTATGATAGGTTGAGCTCTTATTTATTTTCTAATGGTTTTGTAAAAGGAATAAATATTCCAAAATTATTTATTAAAATAATTTCAAAGTATTCTTTGGTAATAAAAAAATTTGTTTATGAAATTATTTTTGGATCCTCAAGAAAATCATTGTGATGTGAATATTCTAAAATGATGCAAAGTGAACATGAAATGAGTTTAATGGGTGAATATATATACTTTAATAGCTTTGAAATTTATCAAAATAATTAAATAATTATTTTAAATAAAATAAATACACCAAATTTATTTTAAAATGGGTTTTCAATGACAATACTAAAGGTAGGGTTACTCCCACGATTACTAACTGCAAGTTAGATCTAGATGAAATAGGGAAATCACTTGATCAAACCAATTATAGAGATATTATTAGAATTTTATTATAAATAACTACTATTATACCTCATATAATTTTCATTGTCTGTATGTGTGATCATTTTTAAGAAACCCCAAAATACTCACAACTACTAGTCGTGAAAAGAATTTTCAAATTACTCAAGAATACAACCAACATAGGATTGTTTTACCCAAAAGGAAAATCTTTTTATTTTTTTAGTTATTTATTTTTATATTTTGGTGGTTGTATGTATTATAGGAAAATAATTTCTCAAACATGTCACCTTTTTGTAAAGTCTCTAACGTCAGGGTATAGTATGAATAAAAACATTATGGCATTGACCGTTATTGAAGTTGAGTACATAGATTCAGGAATATGCTATGAATAGATAATGATGAGAAACATACATTACTAGACTTTAGATAATAGTTTAGACATGTCCCTATAAATTATTATAATACAAGTCTAATAAATATTTCTAAGAAGCCATTAACTCTTTATATAACAAATAATTTTTATATAATGCATCACTTCCTGAGTGATCATTACCAGACTATTGATATAAATGAAGAAATAATAGGTTCTAAAAATTAGATTTTTGATATAAATAAAAAGACTACGAATATTATTAAAATCAATTATATCAAATAATAATTTTGAATGATAAACTATATATAATTATTTTAATTTAGTATTAGTTATTAACTCTTCAGTTAAAATTCTTTAGAAGCATGTCATCTATGATTTTCTTGAAGTAACCATGAATTATGCTTCATAGATTTAGTAAGATGACAATAATTTTTTGGTCATGCAGTCATCATGCCTACCATAAACACTTTTCTATGTGGCCCCCACAATTACCATGAGCATTTACACACATGGTCACTCTGTGTACAATGAAAACATATTCATATAGTTATTATGTAATTATGGTGAACATATTTTTAATGTTGTTATAAATACTATCCTTTGTTTATTGATAGTATTCATACAATCCTTATGATATTTACAAATCCCCAACTAATAAAAATAAGATGTCTATTTACATTGATTTTTTCAAGAAAATCATTTTCTGGATTTTATTTCAGTTTAATATTATTTTAATCACTAAATTATTTATATTAAAAATCAAACATAAATTCAAATCCATAATATTATTTTCTTTTATCTCTTTTATATTATTTTAACATATTTTTAGAATATTTATTTTTCTAATATAAATCCGTTCTCAATCCATCTCAAACCTTTCTCAATTCATATGAAAAAACTCTATTAAATCTCATCTTTTTGATCATCCAATTTTAGTAGAAAATGAAATTGATTCCTAATTGTTGAATTCAAGCTGATTGATGATTTAGAGGGAAATTAAAAATCAGGGATGGGGTGTTTGGTTTAAATATGTATGAACCTAGTTTTTACTCAGGTATGAATCCTTTAATTTTCGGTCTGAATCATTACTTTATACCGAATATATATTTCTAATGATTTAGCAAGGGTTCTAAGGGTGTCTGAGGCTTTTTTCGAGCTCAAAACACCTATTTTTGGTAAACCCAACCAAGTTTCATTGTTTGCGCACAATTAGCCCATGGTTTTCCTAACCCTTCAGATTGTGTTTTACAGACATTGTCACCTCACACAACTGGTGCACAACCATGCATCCAAACCCTGCGTAGGCAAAAAACTTATATAAAATGACCAAAAATCCCTAAATGATCTATTAATCCTCTCCTTCCTCTGTAATCCAAGGACCTACGGGATATCTTCCTTTTTCTTTTCTTTAGAGATTTTTGAAGGCCAAAGATAGAGATGAAGAGTTCTCCTTCGTTTGAAATCCAATCTAGCTATCGTTCACCACGTTGAATGTGAAACGGTAAGTAATCAATTTCTATTTATCCATTCTTACTCCCATTCTCTCTCAACCTATATGTTATTATGTGATAATTTTTAACATTTTCATAGATCTACTCCAATATGAGGAAAATGAAGTTCTGATACCAGAGGAGAAAATCATACAACCATAAGTTGTATAGTCTATAACCCATCCATAATGTTGACTGTTTTTTGAATATTCTTGTGTGGCCCACCAGTTTCATTGGAAACTGTTTCTTAAATAAACATGCCTTTATTAAACTCTTTAGAATCATATAGTTATGATATTTCCAAATATGTGATTAGTTTTTAATGGTTTCACCCACAACTCAATCTACCTCATGGCGAAGGTTATTCCAAAATTGGGTTTTTAGTGTTTTGACACATTGGAGCCACAATTAGGGTGTGCCTTTACATGGCCTTAATAAAGGTGAGACTTATTATAATAAATGAATTTTTATTGATAAGGATTTCAGAATGGAATACACCATGTATTATCACAACATGACCTGCTGAAGTTAAGTGCTTACAAATTTTTATTAAATGTTAAATATGAAATATACAATGGAAAGTAGAATAAGTATATCACTTGGCCTTATTAAAAGAGATTGAATAATGGTTACATTCCTGTAGAACCCCTTTACCTATTGATGGAAGGTAGCAGAGTGAACCTTAATAATTGAATAAGCCTTAATGTCTAATCAAGACTAGATAAAATGGTTGAAATGCTACTTGGCCTATCCAACTAATGGAAGAAAAGTATTGAACTAATAAATAAATTGTTTCAACTCTACCTCATCTATCCACACTAATAGAAAGAAATACTTGAACCAAATAAATTATTTCATGATTACAATATCAAGTAGGAATGGAATGACACTGGTTCTCCATGGATTCTGAGATGAGAATACCTTGGGTCTCGGAAACCCCATTTTGATTCAAGGATACGGTCTTCTTTGGTTGATACACACAAATATTATAGTTCATGTCAATTGCCTGGATTCCCAGTATACTACCGTTGGGTTAGTTTCTTAATTACAGGATACCTCAGATACACTCCTTGGATCTTGTATTGACTAGTAGGTGCTAGGGTGAAAGACCATAGTGCCCTATCTCTACTTAGACATGTTTTTCCTTGGTTGATCATCGTGGACTCAGTAAGAACCATATTTTGGAATGCATTGGATCATATTCCTTCAATTACACTCTTACCCCTTATCTAGAATAAGATACAACTATGTTAGATATCTTTGAGTTTATATTACCTTTGTTTTTACCATGGAACTCCCTCACTGGATATTATTGTATGGTTTCCTTGTTACATCTTGGGACCTTCACCACTTATACTATCACGTGGTGATGTCATTGTTGGATATTACTCACATGGACTATTAAAGTTAAATTTTAATTGATTAATTAATGAACTAGTTACATGTTCATACACTAGCTGAGGGAAGAAGTAGGTACTTAGTTATTTACTTATTTTGTAATGTTTCCTTTACTTTACATATATCCATGCACACTGCTATATTGCACTTCATGTGTCGGATGTTATAGACAGTATTGCTGGTGGCCCACTAAGATTTATCTTACACCATCTCCAGGAACCATTTGGTACCTGACGTAGATTACATGGTTGTAGGTATTGAAAAAGGGAACCATACAACTTCCAATACATGATTGTGTGCTGATAGGATGTATCTTTATAGAAGATGAAATAGTAGGATCTCAAGACACTCGGAGTAGACTTTGTTTTCTTTTAGCATAAAGAATATGTTATGCTTATTATCTTGTATCTATGCTTTCCAGTTTTCTAGTGAAAAGACATTACATCATCACAGTTTTGGTTGATACAGTTTTTTTATTCTTGTTTGTCTATTGCGTCAGTTTCCTTCTGCTATTTATTCATATTGCATCATCTATTTAATATTTATTTATATCTCTTCTATTGTGCTACACTCTACTAATGAGGGAATAGTATTCCCAAAGATACATTATTGGCCCTCGTTGCAAGTCGGCAGCCTCTGGCATTCAGGACGACGCGCTTGAGGCTATGTGACCCACTAGGCTCGGGGCACCATTTAGTAGCATACGGGTCTGGGTCATCACAATGTGGTATCATAGGATGTTTTATTTCTTTCTTTACTATTTGGAGACAATATATTAGAGAATATGAATTCTTGGGACTTCGTTATAAGATGTTCTTGGGTGTTACGAACCCATCTTCGGGGTAAAATCCATTGTACCCATAATGAAATCATTGTTCTATTTTTCCTATTATAGTTGATATTATTTCATTGTTGGGGGACTCACATGTTGTGTGGTGTGTTTGATTATTACTCATTGCAATTTATTTCATCCTTGGGCCATTGATATGAATCCAAGGAGTATTTCTACATGAATCATTATAGGCACCTAGAATTCACATGTCATGCATATTACCATGCCATACAGGTGAATTTCACTACTTTGCAATTCTTAATATGCCTATGATTGATGGGTGATGTTGTGATAGTTTATTGTACTTGTATTAATTTTTCTTTTAATGATTGATTTACTATCTCAATTCATGAGGTGTATGGGCCCTCATGGATTGGGATGATTAATTTACTGAGTCAACCCATTATGCTATAATAAAGAGTTGTCGTTTTTGTGATAGTTGTATGGGCACTGATTCGTCAGTAATAACTATCCATTAAAAATATAATCCTAAATATAAAATTAATTGGTTGCACATCATTATCCCACCGTTTCATGTTTTTTAAGGTAAAGGAGTGAACCAAATAATTAATTGAAAAGAGACATGAAACATACACTAGAGCACTTACCAATACCTAACCATCAATGCAGGTAGTTTGGGTAGTATGTCTTGGGTGGGGAGTTTTATTACATTCATATTCCATTATTGATTCTATATCATGCATATATGATTGTTATATGGTGTTTTATTGGAATTTTTGGACCAATTCTGCCACAACGTCCTCATGTTGATTTCCAGGAGGGTGGTGTCGACCATGCTCTAGACATGGTGGGCCATGAGCTGCCAGTTTTACCTCCAAGAGTGCCACATGAGGAACCAACTATTGTACATAATCTGATCATTGGTGCCCATGTTTTTGATAGTTTCTTATCTATGATTATGTACATGACTGGTGCTCCACAGGTTGCACCTAAGATGGCTGATCTGACCCGTGAGTTTTAGCAGCAGATTCCTCTTACTTTTACAGGGGATAGAAGATCATAGGCTATTGAGTCTTGGCTAGAGTCCATGTTATATATCGTTGAGCATCGGGAAACACCTATAGATAAAAGATTCTAGATTTATATACACAATATTCAAGATTAAGCCAAGAGTTTGTGGGATGTCGTTACCCAGACCAGACATCATTAGGGCAAGTTATGTGTTGACTTCCAGACTGCCTTCTATGATCAGTTCGTTCCTCAGTCCCTGAGAGATGAAAAATATATAGTTTTCATGTATCTAAAGGAGGGTTAAATGTCAGTTATCAGATATTCGTCATGTTTCACTAATTTATAGTGATTTTCACCACTTCTAGATGGTGATTATATTTCGTATGCTATATGTTTTGAGGATGGGCTCCAGTACACCATCTGATCTCAGGGGAATGTATTTCATATTCCAACATTATCTGAAATAGTTTATCATTACCTTATCACTGATCATAACATGAGGTACGAAGAAAGTACTGGGTTTAAAAGATCTGTGATGTGACATGCCAGTAGTTATTTTTGTGGAAAGCAACACTCCCTTGAGGTTTATCATCTGGGTAGTGGCAGCCAAGTTTCCGGTTTTATAGCTCTGTAGTGTGTCATCAGTGTGGAAAGCCAGGGCATAAGAATCCCCAGTGTGATAGAGGCCATACGAATTGTTGGGATTGGGACCATATGGGTCATATTAATCTTTTTTTCAGAATCATTCCACTAGCTTCGAGTGGAAAATGATCAGCTTCAGGTCCACCTCCATGAGTGAGTTCGTTTACACTACATCTGGCGGGATGTTGGAGTAGCACCGACAGGTCTAGCTGGGGTGGAGGTCATGGCCATCGTAGTCCGATTCCTAATCATCAGCAGTGCCAGTAGAGCATTCATGATCATGGTAGTCCATCTATTACGCATGTTCGTGGATCAGGTCAGTTTCATGACTTATAGCCAATACCTAAGGATCAGGCTGTGTGACTATCTACAGTATGAGGTTATATTCAATTAGCCTCTATAGTTTTTTATTTTTATTTTATACAAGTTCCTCAAAATTTTTATTTCATTATCAATCATTGAAATTCAGGGACTCGATATTCAATATCAAAATGGTGTAATTACCCTCCATACACCATTGGGAATTTGGATGGATGGTATACTCTAGTGCAAGGACTATCCCCTCGAGCTAGGTGGTTACCCTTTCATGTATAATCTATTTGTGCTCGAGATTAAGGGTATGCATTTCATTCTCGGTATATAATGGTTTTTTCACTATAATGCCTTTGTAGAATGTTAATTCCATAGGGTTTCTCTTACCTCACTAGAAGGAATCAATTATGTTTTCAAAGGAGAGTGTAATGTCTATGACGAGAGAGAGGGACCGAAGAATCATGGGGTAGATGGAGTGACTTTCCAGATTGAAAATCATTTCATGGAGGATCAGGGTTTTCTTCAAACTGATTCCCCTCGTGTAGTTGATCATTTTAGGGAAGTCATTCCAGATGAATTTTCTGGCTTACCACGTAAGAAAGAGGTATATTTTACAATTGATCTTGTTATAAAAGAAGTTAATGTGTCCATTACTAAGTAGAGTATGGAACCTACTGATAATCCTAAGATCAAGTGGCAGATAGAGGACTTAGAGGCCCAAGGATTTATACAGCCTTGTACATTAGCATGGAGATCACCCGTTCTTCTCCATTAGAAGGGGGATGTAACTCTCCGATTGTGTGTGGATTATAGATAATTTAACCAGCATATAGTAAAGAACCAATATCCACTTCCTCAAATATATTAACTCTTTGAACAAATATGAGGAGAAAATGTGTTCTTTGAGATCGACCAGAGATCAGGATACCATAAAGGGCCAGTCAGACCATCAGACATTCCTCATACAACATTCCGTTGGACGTATGGTCTATAAGAGTATCTTTTTATGCCATTAGGACTTATAAATGAACATACCATTTTCATGGATATAATGATTAGGGTTTTACATCCCTATTTGTACTCTTTTGTCGTGGTCTTTGTGGATGAAATCATAGTGTATTCACAAACTCATAAAGAAATTTCCAAACATCTTGAAATTGTTATTCTTACACTGAAAGAGCCTCAATTTTCTTCCAAGCATGCTAAATGTTATTTCTGGATCGACAAAAAAATACACTTCTTAGGTCATCTCATTTCAAAATTTAGAGTATCCTTTTTCCCTGAAAAAGTTATTGCTGTAGTTTCTAGGAGCATCCCAAGAATGTGTTTGAAATAAAGAGTTTCTTACGGATTTCTGGATATTACATGCATTTCATACAAGAAGTTTCTCATATTGAATCACCTCTTACTATTCTTTCAAATAATGGTGTCAAGTTCACATGGTTAGAAGCATGTGAGAATGTATTTTAGGTGTTCAATGAGAGACTAGTCTTGGGACCTATTAAAATTCTTCAAGAAGATGGTAAAGGTTATGTCGTGATCTATGATGCATTAGGCATTGGCCTAGGAGTTGTGATGAAGCAGGAAGACAAAGTATTTGAATAGTGATCATGACAGTTGAGCCCTCGTGAGAGAAATTACCTGACACATGAACTTGATATAGACGCAGTTTTCCATGCCTCATGTTGCTGGAGACATTATCTCTGGGTGAGTGCTTTATGCTGTATACAGATCACAAGATCCTCAAGTCTATATTTTCATAGCATGAATTGAACCTCCAACATCAAATAAGGGTTAAATATCTACAATCCTTTGATTTTGAGCGTGCAAATATGCCTGTAAAAGTAAATGTGGTTACAGATGCACTGAGTAGGAAAATTCAAATGCAAGATATTCAAGAATCCAATGATGAATAGAAGTTAATAGATCTCTTTTGTGAAATTATTATGGAGTTTCATGACAATCATGAGTAGTTTTACCTCTCAGCATCAACAATTACCTCTTCCCTTATTGAGAAGGAAATATTAGGTAGTTTTCATATCCTTATGGTTTGGTTATCTGTGATAGTATATTAGGGGAGAATCCAACCTCGGATTGGTCTGTGGACAGAGATGATATCATGCATCTTCATGGACATATATGGGTTCCTATATATTTGAGAGAGGAGTTGATAAAAGAGTCCCACGCTTCCTTGTGGTCATTACATCCAGGATTATTGAAGATGTATCATGATATACAAATCCAATATTGGTGTCATGGGATTAAACATCATATTTTAGGCTTTCCTCACTAGGTATTCCACTAGTCCATAGCTTAAGACAGATCAAGAGAGGCTTGTAGGCTTGTTATATACGTTTTAAGTCTCAGAGAGGAAATGGGAAGATGTTGGTATGGATTTATTAGTCGGCTTTCCTAGGTCGCCAAGGGGTAGTGATGTTATCTCATTATTCATTGACCAACTACCAAAATCATCCCACTTTATTCCTTTATGGGTTAAATTATTAGTTGATGAGCTGGGAATACTATATGTTTGGGAGATCATATGACTACATGTGGTTTCATGTACTATCATTTCAAATAGGGATTCATGTTTCACTTTATTTCTCTGGTTGGGTTGTCCAAAATCCATATGGACTCAAGTGATTTTAAGAACATATTTTCACCCTTAAACCAATGGACAATTAGAAGGAACAATATAGGATTTGGAGGATATGCTTCAAGAATGTGTCATTGATTTCAGTAGTTCTTGGGAGAAGGATATTCCTCTCGTTGATTTAGACTATAATAATAGTTTTTAGGTAAATATTAAAATGGATCCTTTTGAGGATTTATATGGTAGGACATTACATTCACCCTTGTGATGGCTAGATGGTGGAGAGGCAGCCCTATTATTTCCCCATATCATTTAGGAGACTTCAGAATAGTTCAAACTAATTAGGAAGTGCATTCCTATTTCTCACTCTAGATAGAAATATTATGCCTATCGACGTCGAGGACCTCTTGTTTTAGAGGTTGGGGTTATTATTTTCTCTTGGTACCACCCAACATTGGGAATAGATGGTTACTGAAGAAGGGTAATCTGTTGCCTCATTACGTTGGCCATTCGATATTATATAGAGTGTCGGGCTAATAGCTTATCAGCTGCTAGTACCTCTAAGGTACCATTTGATGCATAATGTCATTCATGTCTTGCAGCTTATCCAATAACATAATGACATGTCGTATACCTTTGATCCTGAAGAAATTTATTTAGATGTCCATGCTACCTTTGAGAATTATTTAATATGCATCATTTACCGAATCATGAAGGCTCTCTAAGGAAAGTATATCCCACTCGTATGGTTCCTATGGTAGCATGATAGAGTACATGATGAGACATGGGAGAGGGAAGCAGAAAAACGTACCCAATGGACAGTGTTGTTCTCAGACAATATTTCCATACACTTGGAAGGAGAACTCTGGGGAGAGTTCTTTTAGGGGGGGGGGAGACCGTAAGAACACAGTTTTTTAGTTAGGTATAAATCCTTTAATTTTCAGTCTAAATCATTTCATTGGACCTAATATATTTTCCTAATGTGTTAGCATAGGTTTTGAGGGTATCTAGGACATGTTTGGAGCCCGAAACACATTTTTTTGGAAAAAAGACCAAGTTGCATGGGTTTCACATAGTTAGCGCACAGTTTTCCTAACAATGCAGATAGAGTTTTTTTAGACTGTGGCACCTCGCATGGTTGGTGCATAGCCATGCATCCAAATCGTGTGAACAACCATTTTTTTAGGTTTAGGTAGAACCATCTCACATGGTTTATGAACGTTTTCTCAAACCGTGTGGAAAAACTGTGTGCAGGCTAAAAACCTGTGTAAAATGACCAAAACACCCTTATTGATCTATTAATCCTTTTCTTCCTCCCCAATCCAAGGACCTGTGTATTTTCCCCCTTTTCCTTTTCATTGGATCTTTTTGAAGGTCAATGATAGTGATCAACAGTCCTCTTTATTCCGACATCTGATCGAGCTTATGTTCATCACGTTGGATGTGAAATGGTAAGTACTTGAGTTCTCTTTGTCAGTTCTTCTTATATTTCACTATTGACCAAGATATCATCATTGGATAATTTTCCCCCTTTTTTAGGTCTAATCTGATCTAAGGAAAATCAAGGTGTAATACCAAAGGGGAAGGATCAAACAAGCCTAAGGTGGGTGGTCTATAATTGATCCGTTAAGTTCGTTGTTTTTGGAATGTTCTTGTGGGGCCCACCGGTTTTGTTGGAAATAGTTTCTTAAATTAACATGCCATAATTATACTCATTATAATTGTATGGTTATTCTATTTCTAAATATGTGATTATTTTTTATAGGTTTCACCCACAACTCAATCCGCCTAATGTCGAAGGTTATTCCATAATTGGGTTTTTAGTGTTTTGACATGTTTGAGCCACCGTTCGGGTGTGCCTTTACTTGAAAATATTAAATGAGAGACTTATTATTATAAAATAGTTGTTATTGATGAGGATTTTATAATGATATATACCATGTATTCTCACCACTAGACCCACTTAAGGAAGGTGATTACAATTTTTTATTAAATGAGAAATATGAAATGTGAAATGGATGGTGTACCATGTATATAACTTCACCATATTAAAAGACCTTGAATAATGGTTACATGTCTGTAGCACCCCATTCCAGGTTGATGGTAGGTAGAAGAGTGAACCAAAATAATTTAATAGTCCTTAATGGCTAATTAAGACATGATTAACTATTTGAAACAATACATGGCCTATCCACAATAATGGAAGACAAAGATTGGACCAATAACTAAATAGTTTCAATTATACTTGACCTATGCACACAAGTGGAAGGAAAGACATGATCCAAATGAAGTATCTCATGATTAAAATATCAAATAAGAATGTAATAACTCATGTTATCCATGAATTCTGAGAGTAGAATACCTTTGGTCTCAGGAACCCCATTTCGATTCAAGGATTTAGTTTTTTTAGGTTGATACCAACCTAGATTCCAGTTCTTGTCTATTACTTGGATGCACAATACCCTAAAATTTTCTATTGGATCTGTCATTGACTAGTAGGTGCCAGGATGAAAGCTTATAGGGCCCTGTCTGCAGTTAGAACCATTTTACCTTGGTTGATCTTCTTAGACATGGTAGGTGAATTATTGTGAAATTCCTTGGATTATGGGCCTTGGAATACAGTCTTACTTTTTATCTAGACTATGATACTACTGAGTTAGCTTTATGTGAGATTATATTACCTTTGTTTTTACCCTAGAACTCCCTCACTAAAAATCATTGTCTGGTTTTCTTGTTACGTCGTGGGAATTTCACTAATTTTACTATCATGAGGTGATGTCAGTGTTGGCTATGCCTCACGTGAAAAATTAACATTAAATGGTAATTGATTAATTAATTAACTAGTTACATGTTTAGACACCATCCGAGGGATGAAGCAGGTACTTAGTTATTTAGTTATTTTTTATTTTTTTCTTTACATTACATATATTCCTGCACACTGCTATATTCGTATTCATGGACCGGATGTTATAGACACAAATGGTGGTGGCTCACTTATATTTATCTCACTCCCTCTCTAGGAACCGTTTGGTACCCAGAGTAGATTTCATAGTTGCAGGTATTGACAAAGGAAATCATGAAGCTTCCTATACTAGATTGTGTGATGATAGGATGAAGCATGATAGTAGATCGCCGAGTAGGATCTCAGGATGCTTGGAGTAGACTTTGTTTTATTTTACCTTGTGGATCATGTTATGCTTTTTGTCTTCTATCCATGCTTTCTAGTTTTATAGTGAAATGAAATTACACCATCACTATTCTTCTTGATATAGTTACTGTTATTCTTGTTTATCTATTCCATTAGTTATCATTATTTATTTATTCATAATGCTTATTCGGATTACTATTAATTTTTATCACTTCTGGTGTGCTACACACTACTAACGTGGGAATAATATTCCCACAGACACACTCTAGGCCCTCAATACTAGTTGACAACCTATGGTATTTGGGAAGATGTGCTCGAGGCTATGTGGCCCACCGAGCTCGGGGCACTGTTAGCATCTGAATCTGAGTCATCAAAAAATAAAATGGTACACCATTATATCAAATATAACAAATGATTTTTATATAAACATTGAGTTCTTTCCATGAGAGAAGAGACATACAGTAAAATCAAAGATAAATTTTAATTTTTGGAATTATCTTCAGAGAACTAGGAAAAGTGTTTTGGTCATTCCAAAGAGTATAAAATATCAATATTAACCATGTTTATATCCTATTAATCATCCTAACAATTAATTTGAGAATTCCTTGAATGATTTTACTGGGTATGGGAATCCTAATAGACCCACTACTATTGATTTGAGTAGTGAATGTAGGCACATGGTTATGTTTATTTATGCTATAATATACTTATGAAAATAAGAATTTAGTATCCAGAGGTATCATGAACTATGTTTCTTATTTTTGATGAAATTGGTGTTCAAATCATACTTTTTAGATATTTTTTGAGGTATATGGTTGAGACCTGAAATTCAAATTTAATGTTTAGTCCCTTACCCTATCCTAAGCCCATTTTTTGCATGGTAGAGAAATGCATGTTAGTTTATTAGGGGAAGGATATGATAATTAATTATGATAGATTTTTCCACAGCCAAAATATTTTTATGCAAATGAATGTCAACAAAAATATAGGGAAAACATAATGGGTGGAAGGCCAAGAGAAACTATATAAATAATTTAACATAGAAAAGTATCCTATTAGAACTAGAGATATGGTAAATCAATGTCCAGTTGATGATGAGGTTGAGGAGTATTTAAAAGATATTTTCCCCTTTTAATAGGAATATGAAGTAGATGAAGAAAAAGTAGAAAACGAATCTATTGATCATAATGAAGAAGCTTAGTCAGATTACAAGGATGATCCAGAATGGGATAAATAAGTTGGATATGATGAAGATAATAATAACATTGAGGGATATCCTATTATTTAGAGTAATAATATACATCCTATAACTAATTCACATTATAAGGGAGTATAAGTCTTGCAGATCTTTTGAATTGTTATTAGAATATCCGGATTCTAATGTTGGTGATCAATGAGGTATTCCACTCGGACATGGTGAACCTTCCATTTTCACTATTAAAAGAACTCTAGAAGGATCATTGAGTTATGATGTTGAGATACAATAGAGAAATTAGAATTCCCATCTTGTATTTCATGAGTAGATTGTTGAGATTTTAATAATGATGAATTTGATGTTTTTTATAGAATGTAGGTTCATACTATGAGATATAGTCCTATGGAGGATATAACTGAGGTAGATGGTTGGCATCCAGATAGTGAACCATCTCCATCCTCTCCTCCACCCTCCATTAAATCATCTTCATATGCCACTAAACATGAATTAGTTTTTTTCAAATAAGTGATATTGGAGATATTCAATTAGGAATTTTATAACCTAAAAAAACCTTTGTATTATGGAGACCATTCTATATTTATGAATCAGTTACTTTGTTAATCACCCATATATATCCTATATTTAATTACAGAATAGAGGTGATGAAAAATGAGGTCTTATATTTTAGAGATCAGGTTAGTTCTCTTCATGTTGATCCATTTGACGTGATTATTCAAATAGACCATAGATTAATAAATGATTTGTTTCAGCATAGTCCTATGTCTTATACACCACATGTTCATTCTTTTATTGATGATGAAAAGATAAATTTACTAATTAAGTATGAGTATTAAATTTTGTTTGAAGAGATTTGAATCAATCATTATGATCTATATGATGGGATTCAAACCCATTCTTTTAAGACCATAGATTTAGTTTTTGTGGATTTCAATTAAGATAGTCATGACCAAGAATCAATAAAGAGGGAAAATGATTATTTTCCAAGTCAGATCGTTACAAATATTCATCTACAGGGTATGTTCAGAACTCTAACATTGGATTTAAATATACAACCTTGGACTTATTATTTTATGTAACATGTTTAGAATCAAAAAACTATGAAACCTATTTTGGAAGAATCCAAAGAGAACCTAGGCGATTTCATTCTATATTTAGAGCATGGTTCATGTGATATTAGTGATTTCAACTAGTTGATGAAACCATATATATATAACTCTAAGATATCTATGTTGGAACCTTCATAAATTGTAATATCTTAACATTATACCCCCAATATCATCAATCATTTTTTCTAAAATACTTCCTAATCAATTCATAATTATATATATGTTTCCTGGTTTGTAGTTATTAGATCCCCTCCCTTATCATTTTCTCTTAAAACTACTTATTTTCCCACCTCTATATAAAATGGAAAGTATCCTATCCTTCTTTAAAAATAAGAGATGAATCTCAATCATATTCATATTTGGATTTATGAATGGGATTTCATTGCAGTTTATTTATACCCATTTGTTATATATATGGATAAATTAATTCCACATTCTATTTTATTCTCATATATTTTTTTTATTTTTTATTTTTTTATTATTCTTTATAATCTATAAATGGGATTAATGTGATCACTTAAAATTAATTGAATTTAATGGATACCATGAAATGATTTCTAATACTTGATAAACATTTATTTGGATCCTTTAAAAATATACTTTTGATATATAAAATTTAATTCAATATATATTTCATGATTTTCAACCATCAAAGAGGGATATATCATTGGATTAGAGAATACCATCAATACTTTAATGATCTCAAGACATATTTATGTAGTTATTTTTTTTACTATATCTATTATAATTTTCATTATTGGAATAAATTTAAAAAATTAAGATGTATAGATCTTAGTTTTCCAATTAACATGTGAAGGCCAAGTGACTGTATCACATTACTGCACATTATACACCACCTTAACTCATAGAAAAACAACTAATAATGCATCTATTGAGAAAAATTTTTCTATGTCAGGAATTGTCAACACATTAAATATTTTTCTTACCATATATGATGAATCACATTCCCACAAGTTTGTTTAAACTTCCACGAGATGATGTTGTATCTACCATGTACTTGAACATATAATGTAAAAAACTACTATAAGAAGAAATTACATTATCATGCCATGCTATGTATAATTTTTTCTAATGTAATACACTAATTGTTTCTTCTAATGTAGTGACCACACAGAGTGAAAAATTACAACCTAAAGTTATAAAATGGCCTCTTGTGAAAATGAGATGATCACATTAAGCGATGAACTATCCTTTCCACCAATATTCATTAGTTGAAAATATTAGGTTGTTGTGATCTCAACTAGTCATTCTATATGTGAATAAATCTTGACAAGTATAACTTAGTAGTGGAGAATTTCAAGTCTCCAATTTCTAGTATGGAATAATTAAAAGGAGCATCAATGAATTTAACGATGAATGATTTTTTTTTCAACGACTACTTCTAAAAAGGATATTATTAATAAAAATATTTGATCATTTTGAGAAGAATAGATAGCAGTATTTAATTTTTTCTCACTCATACTGAATAAAATAGGATTATATAAGTGAGTTCATATGCTATAGAGAAGAATATATAATGATTTATTTTCTTAAAATTTTTATAGAAAATTGTTCATTCTCATTCATATGATAAAATTATGTACTTCAGATAATTAAATCCACTCAGATAAAGCTGCATTATATTTACTATATTTTTTTAAATTGAACATTACATCTTATATATTATTTGATGTTGTGTTTTATATTACTATATTGATTTATTAAAACAAATTATCAGATGATAAACAAAATAATACTCTATATTTTTTCAAGTAATTTAATTTTTTTACCATGAATTACTTTATATGGGGTCTCATGCCACCTCATATTATTTTCATCCCATGTATGAAGGTGGGAGAGACTCTTTTCCTAGATAATCTGGTGCACTATTATTTTTAAAATAAAATATAATTTATGGTTCCATTTATTATTTATTAATAATCATTGTATATGGAATTTCCCATATATGAAGGATTATGTCTTAACTTGAGACCGAATACCTTGTTTAAATTATATGCTGTATTTTTTCAAGATTTTCTATTTTAAATTACAAATATATTTCAGTTTTCTATGGCATAAGAAAATTAATATTTTATTTTGTATTAATTTGTATTTATGTAATGTGATTGACTTTTAATGTAATTTAAAAAGTTAATATATCTAAACAATATTCTAACTACGCCTTAATCAGGCTTCAAAGAAATTATTTGTATTATCAAATATATACATTTTTATATTGTTTTGATAAACATGGAGTTTTTTTATTAAATTGGGTGTTTATTATATAATTTGGTAATTTTTTTATTAGGAACTCTATTAACACCCTTATTGAGTTACTCACCCCGACTAATATTTTAAATTGGAGGTTTTTCAAATAATCTTCTAACTGTAATTTTGTTTTATTTTTAGATAATTGAGTTCTATATTTTATAAATTTAATTAATTATGGATAATAATAGACAATGTGGAACTTCCACTAATTATACTCTTTATTTCAATGTAAGAAATGTTTATCAGTGGAAAATTTAATTAAAAATTCACTTAGAATGTACGTGTTTTATATATAGAAAAAAATTAAAAATATGTTTGAAAAATCTCAAGATGATTGAGTATTTTGGAGTGATTATACCAAAGAATCATATGTTCTTAATTGTAAATAAATGAATTATTACATGGATTTGGGAGAGTATGCATATAATATAATATTATCATGTGATACTAATTTTCATATTTAGAAGACCCATGCTATTTATCATGGAGAAATGTCTAATGTTAATGAAATTAATTTAATTACTTTGGAAATTATATATGACACTTTTAAGATAGAGATTAATGAACCTATATTTAGCATGTATCTCAGGATCCATGAGATAGTTATCATAAAACATGAACTGGGAATGAAAATAACTAACAAGGATCATTTCATGAGACTTCTCTAGTTCATAGCATAAAGATAAATAGGAACATATGTATCCATAAGGGAATGATGTAACAATAGTAAAATTATTGTTAAAGAACTAATTAGAAAGATAATGATATATTAATAGGAACAAAAATTAAAAAATATGAAGTGAATGATCCCAAAATAATGACTGTAGCTTTCAAAAATACAGACTCAGAATAAAAAATAATCAAAATTTAAATATTAATGTATGTTGAATCACCTTCTTACTATGATAAGTAGATCAAACATCATTATATATATTTATAAAAGTTTTATAGAATAAATAGGTTCTTCAAGAAACCTAAATATATAGGTAAGTATGATAAGGAAAATTCAGGAAAATATTGTAAGAAGGATGATTCATAAAATTAATAAATTTTATATGAATGCAAAAGAAAATCACACATCCAAAAATAATTTACTAAGATAAAGTTTAATAAAAATTATATGAACAATGATAAAATAAATAAAACTTATATTAAGTAAATTTGGAGCACCATATAGGGTAGATAAACTGAATCAAACTAAAGTAGAGGATGAAGAAGTGATAAATTTAATATGAGATTTATGATAAACACTTTAGTGGTGTTAAATATTTATCATGAATATATTTCCACCATTTAAAATAATTTTTATACAGAAAATAAATGAGAAAACATGTCTACTGATAAATTATTTTAATATTGTTACATTCTATAAGTCACTTTTAATAAATTAAAAGACAAACCAAATAGTGTTAAGAAACACCATGTTATGTCTACTCACTATAAAAATGATATTTCATTAATAAAGGAAAAATATAATCTACCACTTAAAAAAATAATGAGATGAGTTATCTAAATTAAAATTAAAGAGATATTATGAGATATACCAATGGAATAAATCTCTTATGAAGAATCTTGGTAAAATGAAAACTCCCTAATATACAACTAGAATATTATATCATCTCTAAAAAATATGAATTATTAAAAATTAATATATTTTATTTTCCAGTTATGAAATTAGTTCTCATTCTCCTTTAACAAATATAGTATTTATTTACACATTTTTATTTTATGCTTATATGAAACAAATAAAAAAATTATGGATTCCAAAAACTCTTATTACTATCATCTCTAGCCCTAATAATAAATGGGTACCAAAATAATTTTAGGATTAAATCTATATTATGGGAACATACATAAAGATTTTTCATAAAATTATATGGTGTATGGAAAATGGATTATCAAATCACATGGCTAAGAATTCTCAAGAAATAAAAAAAATTAATGTAGGTGGTTGACATGTTACTTTTGGTGAAAATTAATAAAGAAAGAAAATTGGTCTTAGCCAAATTCACAACTCATGTACAGTTTAAATTTATAAAGTATTTTCTTGTAGAAAATTTAAAAATCTAAACTTTTTATAATTTAAAGATTATTTTATGATGGTTATAAGGTTAACTTTGAAAAAATGCTTTTAATCTTTTTATTCCAAAATTGTTTTGGTTATTCTTTCTTTTATGAATGAAAATTTTTACACCATATATTTAAATTATTTTCTTCTCAAATTTTTTTCAATACATTTCATTAAAAAAATTTATTTGTAATATGAGAATATGTCATTAAAGTATTCACTATCTTATAAATAAATATTTAAATTGTCTAGTTAAGGTTATACATAAGCTAGAATTACAAGGAGAAAAAATATTTAATAATTTTTAAAAGGAAAGGTGACATAAAATATGTTTCAAATCATATAAAAATGTTTCATCTTTTGAACATTTAGGGTTAATTCATATGGATGTTTTTGGACCCTCTAGAGGTTATATTATAGTAACACAAAATTATAATTATGTTATATTGTATTATTACTCAAGATATAAAAGGGTTTTTATTTAATTTCTTATAAAAGGGATGTTTTCTCATATTCTTCAAAATATGATAGATATGTATAGAATCATAGTGGCATTACAATTAATACCTTAAGATCTGGTCATTTTTAGGAGTCTGAAAACCATGATTCAAATCATTATGCTCAAAAACATATCTATAATCATAATATTTTTTCTCATAGGAACCGAAAAAATATTGGTGTAGTTTTGTGAATAAATAGAATCATTTGAGAAATTTATGGTATCATGATCAATGACTATAGTTTACCTATTTATTTTTTATAAATTATTTAAATACATCTCTCTACATAATTTAAAAAGTTTTAATTGGAAATTTTTTAATAAATACTAATAATGAATTATAAAGTGGTTTAAAAACAAATGAAAATTTATTTAAAGTTATTGGTTGAAATGTATTAATTCTCAATACAAAATAGAATTTAGATAAAATTTACTCTTAGAGAGATGCAAGAATATTCCTTGGATAATATACAACTTGGATATTATATAGTGTTTTTACTAAAAGGAATAAGATTCTTGAATAATATATAAATTTAAAATTTGATGAAAATGATCATCATGTGTCTATAATAAATTTATAAAATATTTAATATGACTTTTCTATTTTATAATAAAATTAAAAAAATAGTAAAAATTCTTATGGACAACCCTTAAAGAACTCTATATGTTTTTATGAACTGGTTTATCATTAACCTATAAATGAGAAAGAGGTAAAAAAAATTCTATTCCTATAGATGTTAAAACTCATATATATAATTTCTTATATGATGTAGTAGGTGTCCAAGAATAAAGAACTCATAATAGATATTATATATGAAATTTGGTTGAATATCATGCTTTTTGGCCATTTATCAGACCTGATAACATCAATAATGAAATTAATAATGATTTATAGGTAACATTTATTAATGAATGACTTAATAAAACAGAAAGAAATAATGTCTTTGAACTATTTTAAAGATACAAAAGGTTACAAACTATTGGAATAAAATATGTGTTTAGAAACAAGGTTTTTGATTGAAGATTAATTGTAAGAAATAATGGTAGATTGGATGCATAAGTAAATAGTTCATAAGAAGTTATTTATTTTATAAAATGTTTGTCAATAGTGCATTATTCAATAGTTATATTTTTGATGATATTTTTTATGAATAACCCCTTTATTTCCAAACTGTCACTTCTCAAATCATGTTTTTAAATGAAAAAAAAATATTTGTATGTTTTTAATCATGTTTTTATGATTTGTTTTGATAGGCCCAACTCCTCCGAATTTCTAAAGGGTTTACTAAAGGTATAAATGAATTTAAATTATTCAATAAAATAATTTCAAAATACATTTTAGTAGTAAAAATTAATGTTGATGCAATTACTATTGTATCTTCAAGGAATTATCTGTATAATAAATTTTTAAAAATTACTTGAAGTTAATTTTGAATGACTTTATTGGGTGAACTTAAATTCTTTAATTGGCTTTAAAAAATTCAACATAATGAAAGAATTATTTGAAAACAAATGAAGTACACCAAATATGTTTGAAAAAGTTTTTTCAATGAATATAGTAAAGATAGTGATAGTCCCATGATTACAAATTGCAAGTTGAATCTTGGTGAAACTGGTAAATTAGTTGATAAAACCACTTATAGATATATTATTGTATGTTTAATATACTTAACTTATATAAATCTAGATATACTATTTAGCGCATGTATGTGTGGTCATTTTTAAGAAAAAATAAAATAGGATCATCTTTGGGTTGTGAAAATAGTTATAAAATACCTCTAGAATACAATTAACATAGAATTTATTTACACTTGAGGACATGAACTTGATTTAGGTAGTTATCCATATGAATATTATAGTGGTTTTAAGGTATATTGAAAATAACTTCTATAATATGTCATCTTTTGGGGAAGTATCTTGTGTCATGGTGTAGTAAGCAACATGACTTTTCAGTATTACCCACTACTGAAGTATTGAAAATAGTTTCATGCATTTTCCGTTAAAAAATTATGTGGATTATAAATACATTACTAGAATATCTATAACAATTCTGACATATCCCTATATATTCTGATAATAAAAGTATGATAAATATTACTAATAATCTGATATCTAATTCTAAAACAAAGATTTTTAATATAAGAAATCTCTTTCTGATATCATATTAACTGAATGGTGATATAATTCTAGAATTCATGAGTACTGGACATCAACATTCTGATATATTTAAAAATCCTTGAATATTGAGAGAATCGGTTATATTAGACATGAAATATGCTTGATAAATTATATCTATTTATTAAAACATAGTTTTAGTTATTAATTCAAATCTTAAAAGTTTATAAACTCATATTCTATATGTTTTTATAGAAGTCACCATGATGTATTCTTCACATGTTCAGTAGGCCGACTGTGAGTTGTCGTGCATGCAGTCATCATGCCTACCGTGAAAAGTTACTCATGTGGTCACTAAACTCACCATGAGTATTTACTCACACATTCGTTATGTGTACTATGAAAACCTTGTCATTTTATTATTACATACTTATCATTAACATATTGTTCATGCAGTTATCATAAATACAATATGTTTATGGATTAAACTCAAACCATGCTTATCTTTTTTTCATATCTATGGTTAAATTTCATAATGTGTCTATTTACTTTGATTTTTTCGAGAAAATATTTTAGTGGGATTTATTTTTAGTTTCTTATTATCTTAATCCTCAAATGATTCAAATAAAAAAATTGAAAATTAAATATATTCATATGTTTTACATTGTATATCCTATTTTTTACACTTATTTTAAGTAAATTGAATTATCTCTTCTCGAACCTCTTTCTCTCTCCATGTCACACCTCTCTATTTTATCTCTTTTTTAAACCATTAGAGATCTCAAATAGAATATTAATTTCAAGAATGGTGTAAATACTAGAAACTAATTGTTTTATTTCGTCTCCTTCTTCGAATATATTGACCAATTCAATGATAGATCAACTGAATCAGTATGTCAAATGAATATGTATCTAAGTTATTTTATAGTTTTCCTAGATGAATAAGTTTATGCTCAGTGTTTGAAGTAAAACTGATCTCAGATTTGGAATGAAATTCAAGAACAATGATGTAATTATTGGTTTTAACAAAATGTTTGACCCTTATATATAAATTTAATTAAAGAGTTTTATGCAATCCTTGATATATTCAATGTATTGAATATAAATATTGTAAAATCAATGATAATTTTTGTTGGTTTTTAAATTCTCTTTAGTGTTATGAGAAATGTAGTTTGACATGATACATAGAGGAAATATTCTGAATGTCTATATCATATTAATCATTGGAAATTTTAATTTCAAAATGACTTGAATGAGGTCACTAGAAATGGGTGTAGAGACCCGTATCTTGACGTACATTGACATTACTTTACATTTGAAGAATACTTAGTACATAACAAAAACACACACACAAGGATCGTAATAGTTTAGTGTCTTTGGAAACTCAAAATATAATCTTCTAATCCTAGTGAAAGATCTTCAACATCTCCCATAAAGATCTTCCTTTTTTTACCTAAAACCTTTATTTATATCCTGGGGAAAAGAAAACATAAAAGGGTGAGCTCAAATGCTCAGTAAGGGTAAACAAAAGAAATATCAATCACATCATGTACATAAGCACATAACTTTTGGAAATCCTAACCTGCAAAAGAGATCATAATTTCATAATATGGGGTAAATCATTGCAGTGAAATGTAATCACAATAATCATAAATTAGAACATGAAACTTTGTGGAATTCACACATAATCATAGAGAATCATTTCTTGTTAGTCAAGACTCATTTCCAAGACTATCTTAGTGGACAAAGTCCCTTTCTGAACCGAGTCACCCTCGTTTCAATCCTGTTTCACTGAACCGGTATAACCTACCGTTCCAGCCATGTCTATCTCATGAGATATAAAATCTTTACCCAATGCATTTGACGGAGATATAGGTCCCACCCATCTCATAATGATACCATTCTTATGTGTGCCACAAAATCATAAACCATACATCATAGCATAACCCATGTAATAAAAATGGGAATCTTAAACAACATGAATTCATAAAACAATTCTTATAAGATAAAGGAATTCATAAAAATAATTCCATCACAACATAATCAAATCAATTTAATAATAGGGATATAAACATAATCCTTTATTTTCTTAGATGGAAAATAATTTTGATAAAATACTTGAACTCCATTCTTGAGGAAAATATCCTTTCTCCTTCAAAAACACTTTTCCTTTCTTAATATGTCGTACAATTCTATACTAAAAGAAGTTGATTAAAAATAAACTTGAAAACTTGTAAAGTAATGTTCTTGGAAATAATGTTTTAAAATTCCATTCATGCCGTATAAGTTAAAAAAACATTCTTCTCGTACTTTTGTCGGAAAAGTCAAAAAGTACCTCGTACGAAAAATGCCAAAATATTCCTTTCATATCTTTTACTAAAATCTCACCGAAGGGTAAAATTTGATATAAACTATTGTAGAAGGATATAAATATTACATATTGGGGAAACATGGATGTGGATGATAAAATACACCCCAGTAAATACCAAAGTATAAACAATCTCGGATAAAATGAGATTGTGACATTTCCCTTACCATAGGTCTGACTTGCTTTGTAAGTGTCCGAACCTCCTGTATAATGATTTAAATAATGTTATTTACTTACTCCATAATCATACTTATTTTTATGATATCATATATGGTTATATTCTTAGCTTCTTAGTAGTAATATTTCATTGCTACTTGTTATTCTGTTGTTTATAACTTTTTGTTCTTATGCGTGTTTTGTCGAATAAATTCTTATTATTTTATTTAGGTTATAGATACCTCATTTATAGATTGTTATTAGTGTAATATATATCATATTCATTCAATTCAATTCATTTATATAATCATTATGAAATGAAGATCATGTAGAACGAGTTGCATCACATCGTGGAGACGGTATTCCGTACGTACGCACGAGTGATGATATCGTTCCTATGATTGTGGAATTGTATTGGAGTATATGTATACTATTTTAGAATCAATATCCCTATACAGTAGTCATATATAGTCATTATTTACACCATTATACCCATCCAAGTAAGGTGGTGGTGGAAAACAGATTACACCACGGCGTGGAGACGGTATTCCGTATGTACGCACGCGCGGTGATTTCTTTTTCTGTAGGATGGATAGCTGGTGAAATATGGTTGTTTCATACTTATAATTACATATCAGTATATGAGTGATACTGATGTTATTACTTCATAATGAAACAACTAAATAAGAAGAAGTGGAAGAAGAAATAAAGATGAAAGAATCGGTAACCGACATTACCTCTTCTTTGAAGTGCTTCTTCGAGACCCTCTTTTAGGGCACTAAAATTGGTCTTTGAGGAAGACCAGAACCTCTAGGATGTTGCTAGGGAAGTGGAGATGAGAATTCGGCAGGGGTTGGCCGAGCTTGAAGGCTCAATGGTGTCTGGGGAAGAGAGGGAGGAGGTGCCCTTTTATAAGGGAGGAGAGGGGCTCCTTTGAAAAAACTAAAAATATTATTTTATTATAAAGTCATGTTCGGTTTTAAATAGCTCAAAATTTATTTATTTCTAGGATAAGGTGGGGATGGGTCGAAATAATCTCATCCAATAGAATTTAGACAAGTTTAGGTTACTATTTTAACCTTATCATTTAGATTTAACATTAAGTTAAATAATTTTACTTTTACCGTGTCTTCTTGTGTTCTTACTCTATAATGTTAATAAACTTACTATAAAAAGCCAAAAGAACCCCAAATTGTTTATTATTAATATATATAACCTCTTCTATGTCATTTGGCCGAACCTTAGATTTTTAGGAATAAAATAACAATTAATAATATAATATTTGTTTTAAAAACTATTTTATGTCAATTTTGACACTATTTAGTAATTTATTTTTGTGAAAATCATAAAAGAATGATAAGTTCGAAAAAAGTTAAATAAATCAATAATAACATGTCATATTAACTTATAAAATTAGTGTAAATCATAAAAAGTCTCAAATTATATTAATTTGGGTATTTATAATATCAATTATTAAAATTTTTCAATATTATGGTAATTACTGCATCATTATTGTGTCATAAATAAATTAATTTATTTAAGGTCTAAAAATTATAAATAAAATATCATTATGTAGGAAAGATTTTTATCTTTCTAATGAGTATTTATATTTGAATTTATCTAATGTATAACCCTATATTAAAAATGTTTTAGTAAATAAAATTTGATTTTAACTCTTTTAACCCTTCTTTAAATAAATTAATAATAAATGTCCTAATCTAATCCAAGTGGGCCTAAATGGTCATATTTTATTCCTAAGTTTGTTTTTGGTCGAATTACACTTGTCCAATAGAATTAGAACATATGTCAGGGTAATAATAAAATCATTTCTACCCTTAAT
Organism: Viscum album; assembly: GCA_963277665.1. Lineage (NCBI taxonomy): Eukaryota > Viridiplantae > Streptophyta > Magnoliopsida > Santalales > Viscaceae > Viscum > Viscum album. The sequence continues at coordinate 410,720,108 of OY728131.1, forward strand.
TACCCTATTTACTTTTAACCGTGGGAAAAAAAGTAAAAAGTTACTATTCACCAAAAAATTATTTTCATCTCATTGAATCACATTTTACTTACTGACATCAACCGTGTCTCTAGGATTTATGAAATTCCACTCACAGAAGCGGTAAAATTATGTTTTATGAACAATTCAGTTTTTTTAACTACCACTTAGTGGTTTCACTATTCATAAAAAAAATGAAAGTTTTCAGAAAAATACCAAAAATTAGGCCTAAGCTATATTTGATATTATGAACTCAAAAATAATGTCTATTTTACCAAATTAAAAACATATCAGTTTCATTTACTAATTTAAAAATTAATTCCCATCATCAAAACAAATAGTGTGTTTTTAGGAGATAATAACTATCCTAAGATTGAAACTTGTTTGCAACTGGTTTAAATGGGAAATTACATCCAATGACCATAATTGTATTAAATTGTAAAAATATATTATAAATATAATTTAAAACCACTAAAATTAATAATTTATCACTATTAATTATTTCGATTGAAAAAGTTGTTTTTAATTAAAATTTAGTAATTTCCACTATTCATCAAAATATGAAAGTTATCCGAAAATTACCAAAATTTCACCCTAAGCTAATTTCGATATTCCGAATCCAAAAATGAAGTCCATTTAAAAAATTTCAAAAAGTGTTTATTACTATTCATAATGGCTAGTTTTAATAATATTTTAATAGCATATCGTTGTTTAGCGAAACTTGGTGTTGCGTACAACACACGATATCGTGAAAGGTCGCGATTGCGTGTAATTCAAGCCAGGTCAGAGATGTGTGTTGTGAAAGCTCCTTTTAGTGTAGCGTATAACAGAAGACATTAATGAAATTAAAAAGAATATTTTTCATAAAATCTCGGGTTGTTACATTCTACCCCCTTAAAATGAATTTCACCCTCGAAATACGTCGGGGTTATAAATGGTTTACTATTCAAAAGTTTCTTTAATAGAAACCCACATCGTAAAAAGTAATACCAAAAACAATCGTTAAAAACAAAAGTATGAAATGTAACGGTTACCCAAATAAACAAATCACTGGGTTTCAACATAGGTGAAAATATGGATATGGAAGAGAAATCTAACCATCATGTTCTGATGGAGGGAGGTAGAGAACATGGCTATAGAAAAGCCAGCAATCACAAAGCAATAAATTTGTGACGATCTAAGGTACCATCTGATTCATCATATATAAGAGCACTAAGACAACATTTTTGGTCTTCAAGATCATTTCCCTAAAGTTTATGAAATTGTAATTAGAAGAAATACTTTCGTGATTTTGGTATAGTCTCACTGTTTTTCGTTCTTTGGACAATTTCCACTTCCTATCTTAAAGAAATGAAGTTGAATTTGTCATTCGTGATGTGTTAGAAGATCATGTGATAGAATGATGGGTCATTCCATCTCTTTCAAACAAAAGGTCAGCAAAAGTTATAATTCCATCTTATGGTTAATCGTATATGGTTCCAAAAATGAACTTATACTTTATATATCATACCGCATAATAAAATAAAACCAATTTCTACTAACCAGGGACTTCCTGTAGTCCAGTGGTAGGCGATAAAGTCCAGTCGCACTTCGGTTGTGGGTTCGATTCCCACAGCCTTGTCCGACGCGATGGGCTATCTCCCGTCCTGCAGGTTGCCCATTTTCTAAATCTATATTACTATAACATCCCATCAATAATACTAACTTATGTCCAATATTTAGTATTATCCATAATACTTCCGTCCACTCTCAGAAATTTAATACCATCATTGATCCCCATATATCATAAGATATATCTTGTTGGTCACATTCCAACCATTCAAAGGCCTTAATCTTGTACTCTCTTGAATACCCATTGAACCTTATTGAAAACATGAGTGCTATTAAAAGTTAACACTTTCCACATAAAAAAATCCTCAAAATTCTATATACTCAAACCATGATATCACTTAGTCCTTATATCAATCATGAGCTCATGAATACTATCAAATATTTCATTTTCTCGTTTCCCTTCATTATGCGCATATCATTCTTTTTCCAAAAATATCTCAATCACTTTCCATGGTTACTAGTATCATAAAATTATTGAAAACCACAATAGACCAAAACTTAAATATTCCAATATTGCACGATACTATATACAACATTATTTTGGAATCCCATTACACAAACACTTAATCATTCCACCACATTGTTGTCATATTCAACATCGCCAATAGTGATCGCATGTGACTTCCCTTTGTCCTTTGCATTAAGTGGTTTCTCATGTTGATCATAACTAACCCTTGGATTAGGTCATTTATTAGAATAATGCCCCATTTCCTTGCACTTGAAGCATTGAAGTATTGGTGGTGCATTCTCTGCAGTGTTTGCTTTGTTCACATCATTAGAAACCCTTTTTCCATTACTTCGACACTCAGCAGCTCGATGACCTTATTTTCCACACTTAAAACATTTTCTAGTCCCTTTAAGACAATCTCCACCATGCTTCTTTCCACAATTTGAGCATAAGGAAACATTCATTTTCTTTTCACCATTATTCTGAGATTTCTCCTGGATCTCCATCTTTCATTTCTTTTCAAAACCATGAGATGGATATATAACACCAAATTCCATTTCTACCTTCATAGAACAATGCACAATTTCATTATAGCTACTGAAGTCTCTTATAGCTAATTCCCTTCGAAGACTTGGTTTTAAGCCACTGAAAAATTGATCAACTTTACTTTCAGGTTGGATGATAATGCCAGATGCATACCTTGAAAGTCTTGTAAAATTTTCTTTGTATATACCAACAGATTCATCATCCTTCTGCTTCATCTCAAGAAACTCCTTTTCCATCTTCGTTCGAAGAATACGAGGGAATTACTTACGGAAAAACAAGTTCTTGAACTCGTCCCATTCCATGGACTCAATTTCATCTCTTGGCCTCGTATTCTTGATAAGATTCCACCATTGATCAGCTTCACCTTCCAAACGATATACTGCTAAGATGAATTTATCATGTTCAGAACATTGAAGAACTAAAAATATCTTTTCAGTGGTACTGATCCATTGTTCAGCAAAAAGTGGATCAGAAGACCCATTGAAAGAAGGTGGACATTGCCTCATGAAGGACTCAATAGAATATTGTTCCCTTCTCTGCTCATTTGGAAGTCTAGAATGATTCATAGATTGTGTAAGTATAGCAATAATATCATGCACTCCATCTCCCATAACATTTGTTTGTTCAGGAGGACAATCATTGCATTGTCCATTGCATTGATCAACACGGTTCCTTCGGGTTCCAGCCATCGTCTAAAACCCAAAAAGAATAGTGTGAGAGGAAAAAAATCATGCTAGGGAAAAAAACATAATAAAGGGGGAGTACATTCAATATCTAACATATTAGGTTTAATTCTATGATCGTTAGCATAATTCTAGTACTATAACCAATACGTATACTTAACCTTAGGGACATCCCTAGACATACCATAAAAATATCTCTAGGGATCCCACTAACATTTTCGCATCCTAGTTTCCACAGGTTGACTAAACCTTTCCTCTGATACCAACTGTAGAGACCCGTATCTTGACGTGCATTGACATTACATTACATTTGCAGAATACTTAGTACATAAAAAAAACACACACACAAGGATCGTAATAGTTTAGTGTCTTTGGAAACTTGGAATATAATCTTCTAATCCTGGTGAAAGATCTTCAACATCTCCCATAAATATCTTCCTTTTTTTTACCTAAAACCTTTCTTTATATCCTGGGGAAATGAAAACATAAAAGGGTGAGCTCAAATGCTCAGTAAAGGTAAAAAAAAGAAATATCAATCACATCATGTACATAAGCACATAACTTTTGGAAATCTTAACCTGCAAAAGAGATCATAATTTCATAACATGGGGTAAATCATTGCAGTGAAATGTAATCAAAATAATCATAACTTAGAACATGAAACTTTGTTGCATTCACACATAATCATAGAGAATCATTTCTTGTTAGTCAAAACTCATTGACAAGACTATCTTAGTGGACAAAGTCCCTTTCTGAACCGAGTCACCCTCATTTCAGTCCTGTTTCACTAAACCGGTATAACCTACCGTTCCAGCCATGTCTATCTCATGAGATATAGAATATTTACCCAATGAATTGGAGGTAGATATATGTCCCACCCATCTCATAATGATACCATTCTTATGTGTTCCACAAAATCATAAACCATACATCATAGCATAACCCATGTAATAAAAATCGGAATCTTAAACAACATGACTTCATAAAACAATTCATATAAGATAAAGGAATTCATAAAAATAATTCCATCACAACATAATCAAATCAATGTAATAATAGGGATAGAAACAGAATCCATTATTTTCTTAGATGGAAAATAATTTTGATAAAATACTTGAACTCCATTCTTGAGGAAGATATCCTTTCTGCTTCAAAAACACTTTTCCTTTCTTAACACGTCGTACAATTCTATACTAAAAGAAGTTGATTAAAAATATACTTGAAAACTTGTAAAGGAAGGTTCTTGTAAATAATGTTTTAAAATTCTATTCAAGCCGTATAAGTTAAAAAAACATTCTTCTCGTACTTTTTTCGGAAAAGTCAAAAAGTACCTCGTACGAAAAACGTCAAAAGATTCCTTTCATATCTTTTAATAAAACCTCACCGAAGAGTAAAATTTGATATAAACTATTGTAGAAGGATATAAATATTACAAATTGGGGAAACATGGATGTGAATGATAATATACACCCCAGTAAATACCAAAGTATAAACAATCTCGGATAAAATGAGATTGTGACATTTCCCTTACCTTAGGTCCGACATGCTTTGTAAGTGTCCGAACCTCCTGTATAATGATTTAAATAATGTTATTTACTTACTCCATAATCATACTTATTTTTATGATATCATATATGGTCATATTCTTAGCTTCTTAGTAGTAATATTTCATTGCTACTTGTTATTCGGGTGTTTATAACTTTTTGTACTTATGCGTGTTTTGTCGAATAAATTCTTATTCTTTTCTTTAGGTTATAGATACCTAATTTCTAGAATGGTATTAGTGTAATATATATCATATTCATTCAATTAAATTCATTTATATAATCATTATGAAATGAAGATCATGTAGAACGAGTTGCATCACATCGTGGAGACGGTATTCCGTACGTACGCACGAGTGATGATATCATTCCTATGATCGTAGAATTGTATTGGAGTATATGTATACTATTTCAGAATCAATATCACTTTATAATAGTCATATATAGTCATTATGTACACCATTATACCCATCCAAGTAAGGTGGTGGTGGAAAACAGATTACACCACGGCGTGGAGACAGTATTCCGTACGTACGCACGCGCGGTGATTTCTTTTTCCGTAGGATGGATAGATGGTGAAATAGGGTCATTTCATACTTATAATAAAATATAAGTATATTATTGATACTGATGTTATTACTTCATAATGAAACAACTAATGAAGAAGAAGTGGAAGAAGAAATAAAGATGAAAGAATCGGTAACGGACATTACCTCTTCTTTGAAGTGCTTCTTTGAGACCTTCTTTTAGGGCACTAAAATTGGTCTATGAGGAAGACCAGAACCTCTAGGATGTTTCTAGGGAAGTGGAGATGATAATTCAGCAGGGTTTGGCTGAGCTTGAAGGCTCAAAGTTGTGTGAGGAAGAGAGGGAGGAGGTGCCCTTTTATAAGGGAGGAGAGACGCTCCTTTGGAAAAACTAAAAATATTATTTTATTATAAAGTCAAGTTCGGTTTTAAATAGCTCCAAACTGATTTATTTCAAGGATAAGGTGGGGATGGGTCGAAATCATCTCATCCAACATAATTTAGACAAGTTTAGGTTCCTATTTTAACCTTATCATTTAGATTTAACATTAAGTTAAATAATTTTACTTTTACCATGTCTTCTTATGTTCTTACACTATAAGGTTAATAAACATACTATAAGAAGCCAAACGAACCTCAAATTGTTTATTATTAATATATATAACCTTATCTAAGTCATTTGGCCGATCCTTAGATTTTTAGGAATAAAATAACAATTAATAATATAATATTTGTTTTAAAAACTATTTTATGTCAATTTTGACACTATTTAGTAAATTATTTTTGTGAAAATCATAACAGAATGATAAGTTCGATAAAAGTTCATTATATCAATACTAACATGTCATATTAACCTATAAAATTAGTGTATAATCATAAAAAGTCTTAAATTATATTTATTTGGGTATTTATAATATCAATTATTAAAAATTTTCACTATTATGGTAATTACTGCATCATCATTGTGTCATAAATAAATTAATTTATTTAATGTCTAAAAATTATAAATAAAATATAATTATGTAGGAAAGATTTTTAGCTTTCTAATTAGTATTTATATTCGAATTTATCTTATGTATAATCCTATATTAAATTTTTTTAGTAAATAAACATTGATTTTAACTCTTTTAACCCTTCTTTGAATAAATAGATAATAAATGTCCTACTCTAATCCAAGTGGGCCTAAATGGTCATATTGTATTCCTAAGTTTGTTTTTGGTCGAATTACACTTGTCCAATAGAATTAGTACATGTTTCAGGGTAATAATAATATCATTTCTACCCTTAATTACCCTATTCACTTTTAACCGTGGTAAAAAAAGTAAAAAGTTACTATTCACCAAAAAATTATTTTCATCTCATTGAACCACATTTTACTTACTGACATCAACTGTGTATCTCATATTTTTGAAATTACACTCACAGAAGCGGTAAAATTAAGTTTTATGAACAATTCAGTTTTTTTAACTACCACTTAGTGGTTTCACTATTCATCAAAAATTGAATGTTTTCAGAAAAATACCAAAAATTAGGCCTAAGCTATATTTGATATTATGAACTCAAAAATGATGTCTATTTTACCAAATTAAAAAGATATTAGTTTCATTAACTAATTTAAAAATTAATTCCCGTCATCAAAACAAATAGCGTGTTTTTAAGAGATAATAACTATCAAAAGATTGAAACTTGTTTATAACTGGTATAATTGTGAAATTACATCCAATGACCATCATTGTATTATATTGTAAAAATATATTCTAAATATACTTTAAAACCACTAAAATTAATAATTTATCACTATTAATTATTTCGATTGAAAAAGTTGTTTTTAATTAAAATTTAGTAATTTCCACTATTCATCAAAATATGAAAGTTATCCGAAAATTACCAAAATTTCACCCTTAGCTAATTTCGATATTCCGAATCCAAAAATGAAGTCCATTTAAAAAAAATAAAATTTAAAAAATTTCAAAAAGTGGTTATTACTATTCATAACGGCTAGTTTTAATAATATTTTAATAGCATATTGTTGTTTAACAAAACATGGTGTTGCGTACAACACACGCTATCGTGAAAGGCCGCGATTGCATGTAATTCAAGCCAGGTCAGAGATGTGTGTTGTGAAAGCTCATTTTGGTGTAGCGTATAACAGAAGACATTAATGAAATTAAAAAGAATGTTTTTCATAAAATATCGGGGTGTTACAATGGGACTCTTAGAAGTACCCTTGGTATTGAGTTTAGTAGTGAATGTAGGTTCTTTTTTAAACATATTTAGCATGTCATATGCCTATGAAATAATATTTTAGTATCCCAAGGAATCATGACATATTATCCTTTTTTATAAATATTATTGTTCAAGTAATTCTTTAATGATATGTTATTAGAAACATGTTTGAGTTATGCATGCCATATTGAAGGTTTAGTTCCTTACCCTATGATAATATATATTTTTCTTTTATGGATTAAAAAGGATAGGTTCCTTAGAGAGAGGATAATATAACTAATTATGTAATATTTTATCTTGCTCAAAATAGTTTTAAACAAATGAATGTCAACTGGAATCCATTGAAACAAGAATGGGAGGCTATTCTAGAGAAACTATGGGAACTATTTTACCCTCAAATTCTATTATTAGACCTAGGGATCAGGTAGATCTAGGTCATCCCCATGGTAGTGTTTTGTAGTATTTAGATACAAATTTATTTACTTATATATAATAATAAGATGTAACAGAAGAATGAGAAGTATAAATTGAAGCCATAAATCATATTGATGAATCATGATTAGCTTATTCAGATGAGGTAGAATTGGATCAATCAGTTGGATCTTATAAGGATGAGAATAGCTTATAATGATCTAATATTATTGGTAGTACCCCGGGATATCATATACACGAATCACATTCCAAGGGAGATAAGTCACCTATATCTCTTGGATTTGGATTATAATATCTTGATTCATATGATGAAGATCATAGTGGTTTTCCTTCAAGATAAGGTGGACCTAGAATTATCGATATTTAGAAAACTTTGGAAGGATCTCTGAGTACTGAGGTTGAAATTCAAGGGAAGTTGAGGTTTCATAGATAGTTTTTTTATGTGGACATTCCTGAGGAGTCTAATTGTGATGAAGTTCTATATTTTCATAATTAAAGATCAGCCTGTGAGGGACAATCTAATAGAGGACATACCTGAGGTAAACATTTGGAATCTAGCTAGGTATCTATCTCCCACTAATCCTAAATCATTTATTAAATCTTATTCATATGTCACTAAATATTAGAAAAATATTTTTAAATCAAAAATTTATTAGATACTCAAATAGGTAATTCATGACCTCAACAACTCTTTTTAGGAAGTGAGACAAGATGATATTTCTTGAAGTTGTTACTTCGGTAATCGATAATAATTTTCCTAGATAAAATTTTATAATATAGACGATGAAGAATTATATTGCATATTTGAAATATTAGGATGGTAATATTTGGGATGATCTGTCCAAAAGAGTGATTTAGTTAGACATGTTGTTTATGAATGTTGTGTTTGGTTCATGAATGTCGTGTTTTATCATGCTCTTAAGTCCTATAATCCTCATTTTAAGTCTATTTCTGATGAAGAAAAGATCAGAAATTTCATGAGGGATGTGTTGAATGTTTTGTTTTAAGAGTTCAAAAATACTCATGAATCTATTTATGATGAGTTCCAGACACATTCATTTAATAACATAGCTTTAGTTCATAAGGATTTCAAACATTCTAGATAAAAAAACAATCAAGAGGGTGATTGGTTACTATTTGTGCAGGATTTTTAAAAACATTTCTATAAAAGTGATGTTTATCAATATTTATTTTGATTTTATGATTCCCCACCCAACATAACATTCTATGTTCTATGTTTAGAAGTATTGATCTATGAATCATTTTTAGAAGATTTTGTAGATAATCAAGATGATCCCCATCAATATATGGAGCATGTTACATAGGATGTCTGTTATTTCACTTGATTGGTGGAACCCTATATCTATACTTAAAATATGTATTATATTTTCCTTATAAAATTTTTTTATCACAAACTATCACCTCCACTACCATTAATCCTTTTGTCCTAACTCATGCCTAATACATTCAGCAGTTTAGACCAGTTTCCAAGTGTATAGTTATTGGAGAAACTTACCTCTGTATATGCTCCTGAAACTAATTCTGATTATTCGTATGCATCAAAATGAATGGATCCAATCCTTCCTCTAAAAATTATATATTTCTCTCATTCAGATTCATATTCAGATTTAGGAGTGGGGTTTATTATAGTATGTTTGTACCCATTATGTACTCTCTTTTGACAAATGAAATACATACTATTTTTTTCTCATATGTATTTTATATTATTCCTTATTTTGTTTCTTTTTTTATAATCATAATCGGGGGAGTAATGTGATAATTTAAAATTAATTTAATTTTTTAAATCCCTTGAAATATTTTAAGAACTTTCACACAATTATTTCATACCTCAATAAATATAAGTTTGATGTATTCAATTCATTTAATTTTAAATGTCATGATTTGTGATAATTAAAAAGGAATATATTATTGGAATAAAATGACACCTACATATTTTAATATTACCAAATCATATTTATTGAGTTATTAATTATTTTCATGTACTCTTTTAGAAATATGATTTACTAGAAAGATTGGAAAAATAAATAAGTGTAAAGCTTACCATGACACCTTATCATGTGTAAGTCAAGGGAACATCACTTTACTAGACCTTATGCTTCAACTTACCCCATGTAATAACTTCTTACCATGATTTATAATAAAAAATGATTCTAATTCTTAAACTTAATGCACATTAACAAATAATCTTACCATACATGGACAAAACCTTACTGCATGTGTATTCAGCCTAACGTGAGATGAATTTGTACATAATGTGTATCGTACTGCATGAAGGAAAATACAGACCTTTTGATGTAAAAATGTTTCTGTACCAATTAATGTATAATTTTTTCATAACTTAATACACTTATCATGTACTCTAATGTAGTGACCACGTGATAAAATAGATTACCACATGAATATATGAACTTACCACATGTGAAGATGACATGAAAGAAAGAAGAGATAAACTAACTTAGTCACCTTACTAGATTATTTGACCGTGTAAATATTCATTGATCTCAAATATCCATACATTACGTAAAGACATATATTTATGTTTAACTTATAAATGGAGTAATTAAAATCTAAAACTACTAGTTTTGAAGCATTTAATCGGGAATCTATAAATTTAATGTATAATGATTTTTATCCAAAGGAAATAACTGATAATGATCTCTATAAGGGAAATATTCGATTGTGTTAAGAATAAGAGTGTGTAGTACTGAAAACAGTTTCTCAGACATAGAGATTAATAATAGATTCTTTATGAGATAACCTATTCTCTAATAAATACATTATAATGCTCTATTTTACATAATTTTTAATTAAACCTATTCAAGATACTTAAAATGAAAAATCATTATACTCCACAAAATTAAAGTTAACCAGATGAAGATGTATTACATTTCCTATCTCTTTGTCTCTTTAAATTTTTATCTCAGCTATTCATTTGAGCTGTGGTTTATATTTCTATGTTGTATCTAAAAACATAGTATCCTGTGATAAACTTAAGAATACTCATTATTATAAAAATTTATTTATTTTAGTTCCCAAAAATAATTATGGATGTTTTCCCACGTGACATGGTATAATTTTTATCCCATGTAAAAAATTTGAAAGATTCCTTGTGCCTAGACAGGATTGTGTACTATTGTTTATAAAACCAAATCTAGTATTTGGAACATTTTATTATTTAATAAACTATTTAGAAATTCTTTACTGGAATGTGGATGTGATTATGTCTCAACTTCAGACCATACCCCTTGTTTAAATTTCAGAATGTGTTTTTCTTGTGTTTTTTATTTTAGATTACAAATTTATTTCTATTTTTAATATGTAAAAAATCTTTACTTTGAAAGTTCATATTAATTTGTGTTTATATAATGTTTTTAATTATTTAAATTTGTTTCTAATGTTTAATTATTTAATAGATTCATTAACTATGATTTTTATCCCTTTTGAGAATTATTTTGAATAGTAAATTTATATATTTATGTTGTTTTAATTAACAAGAAATTTTTAATAAATTTTTTGATTGATTTTATATTTTTTAAATAGAAATTTTATTCAAATCTCAATTTAACTTCCTCTAGATTTAATAAATCAGACCAAAAATAAAAAATTATATCATTGGAGACCTTTTAATTATCTCTCCTTACAAAGTTTTCATATTTATATATTCTACCCTTTTAATTATTTTTCTAGAAATATTCATCTCAAAAATCTAATTCAGGTATTTTACTAGTTTAGAAAATTTTCATTGATGAATTCCAATATTACTATCATTTGAATAGTTCTCATAGTAATACATTAAAGAATATAGATTTATAAAATTGAATATTATTGTATAAAAGGAAACTAGTAACACATATGATGTCATTATTAGTTATGAAATATATTATCTGTTGGTTTTATCCTTATTTCTTTGTTCTGGTTGAATATTCTTGATATTTTGGGGAAGGATGGGGGATTGAGTATATTATAAATTTAGTACACTATTGGAGCTAACCATGTGACATATCCATGAAAAGTTGTGAACCACAGTCTTAAATCACTTACATAATTGTATCTTGGTTTTCCAATATGTATTAATAAACCATTCATTTTCATTAGGTGCTCTATAAAGAATCTCACATTTGGAACATAATATTCAAATTATTCTATCTAAACTATGAGATCTTCCCTGTAGTAAAATTTTAGAATTTTATACTTTGATATATTAAAATTGAGCTACTTTTCCTCTTTTATTTCCGACATTGGAATCATCCAAATGTTCCAAATACATCATCATTATTATTCTTCATAGATTTATTTCATGTTCAATATTCATCAAATCATTATGTTTCCATAATGTTAGTGGTGTCCCACCCTTTACTCAGTTATTTTAAATTCTTCTATTTAGATATATTATTTAACTATATACTTTATAGAGATCCACTATTTTCATACATATACATTATATCACTTTTGTGGAATAATTAATACACTAGAAAATTAGACACTAAAAGACCATATTAGTTTATTGGCTTTGGAAATGTGGAACACATTATTCTAATTTGGTGAATGATCTTCAACATCTTCTATAAAGATCTTCCCCTATAGTAACATAACTTAAAACATTATTTAAAACATATAGAAAGTGAAAATAATAAAATGGGTGAGTTCATATGATTTGTATGGCTAAAAAAGGGAGACATGAAAACATAATCATAAGCATAATGGTGTGGGAACATGATTGTGAAATTATAAGATCAAACAATGTATATCAAAGATCATAAACATGAATCATGGCATAATGATTAATAGTTCATAAAACATTAATAAAAAAATTAAATAACATGAGCCATGGAATCATAACATATGAATAAAATATGGATTTATGGAAGACACATAAACTTATTGTAATGATTTAGATAGTCATCAAGGATTCACTGCTAAGTCAATCTGGGTAGTATCGGTTTACTTCCCATAACATCATGGTACACATGGTTTACTATCATAACCATCCTAGTAGTCATGGTTCACTCACATAAATATATTTGGTATTCAAGGTGCAACATTTAGGCCATAATATATTACAAGTTCCTTCATGTCTATCTCATTAGATATCAAATTTTACAAAATAAATTGGAGTGATATACAGGTCCCACCCATCTCATAATTAAATGATACATACATGTGCCCAAGATCATAAATAATCATATCATATCCAATGAAATGTAAATGGTGTTGCAAACATGTAATCATATCACAACATGTGAAAACTATATATGAATCATTATAATTTCATCAGAATCATAACAATGAAAATAAGTAGGTTCATAAAAACATAAACCATTCAGAGAAATAATATGAATGGTATTATTTCTCTATAACAAAGTATGTCATCAAAGGTGGGAAAAATTTTGAATGATCATTTGTAACCTGAATTTTACTTAGAAATCATATTTTAAAACAAAAAAAATTCAAAAAAATTTCATTGAAACCACATTGAAATCATTTAAAGGAATTAAGAAAATATCATTTGAAAATAATTCTTGAAGAACATATCCATTCTTCATTGAAATTAAATAATTTTATTAAAATGCCCTTCAATTTGAAAAGAAAAAAATTATTTCAAAATAAACATGTAAGCTTGTATGTGAAGATTCAATGAAATAAGGCATCAGGAAAGCATAAAAGTCCATTCATTCTAAATATGATGAAAACATTCTTTTCATCCTTTTGTCGACATTGTAAAAAAGTACCTCATTAAGAAAACTATTAATGATTCCTTCAAAAAAAAAAGTGTAAAAAATAAATTAGAAAGCTGTATATTAATTTGAAAAATATTTTTGAATACATTTTTATGAAACATGGACATGGGAGATAAATATTTCCTAATTGATACTTATGTAAAAACAATCCTGAATAAAAAACAGATGTTTTTAAATTAACCATTTCAAATTTATAATCAGTACAATCATATTCCAATGAAAGAAATAAAATTAATGGAGGTAAAAATACCATAATCTCATGGATAAGATTAATAATATACATTCATGGGTAATATATACACCTAGTAGAAGTACCAAGTTGTGTGTTAGGCATGCGTATCATTGTAGTAAAAGAGAGACAAAAATATCTTACCTTTGGTCTGATTCCATATTAAAATGTTTTAAGAACAATATAGTGGTTTAAAACATATTATTAACGTATAATAGAATCATATAAATATATTTATATCACATATGATTCATTAATTAATATAAATAAGACATTAATAATTCAAAGTTAATGGATTGATTCGGGTAATAACCACTGTTTTTATCATACGTGTTTTGGCTTTTAATTCTTGATCCTATTTCTTAGTTATTGATTTAATTAATACCAAAATATAATATATGTGTCATATCTGATATATATTTATATTATAAATATATATTAAAGATAGATATATTAAATGGAATACATTATTCGTGGAGACAGTAAGTCATACATACTCATTAAAGAAGTTTCTGTTTTCTTATCATACAAAATGGTAGTAGGTAAACTAAATATATATATATTTTAAATTATTATTACTATTTCATATATGTAATATTTATTTATTATAGATATATGGTCCTGAATCCCTGTGGATATACGATTTTCATGTTTCCGAAGGGTGAGGTGCTCGGAGGAGGCCCGAGGGAAGTCTGGAGGGACTTAGCGATTAGAATCTAGAAGTATAGATATTTAACCTCATAAAAAAGGTTACATATTGTGAATATGGGATTCATGATGTATAATATATTTGGTTTTTAAAAATAAAATAAAATTAATATGCGATAATATTTTTGGCAGAAACCGACCTTGGGGTATTACACGATGTGGAATGAGATTATTCGTCATTTAATTCTCCTTTGAAATAATGTTTTAAAACATTCTAGCCACTCGGGTTGTCAAACCCTAAAACTACAGCTTGCCTCTCTCTCTTCCAACATGACCCTTTAGTGACCTCCTTGGTGTTTTAGATATTCCTTCATCAATGATCAATTCTTAGCTTATGTCCTTCAATATATAATGGTTCGCCTTTGATCTAAGGTGCATTCTTCCTCCATTATTCAAGATTATCCTAGTTTGATAAGTTTTTTCCTCCCATTATTATTTAAATGAAATAAAGGATGATCTCACATGGTTCTAATGGGGGTTTCTATCAGTTGTTGTTGGTGTAGTGGTGCCACAATGTACTTAGTTATATGTAGATCTTGAGGGAGTGGTGATCAAACATCCACTATGTTGATCTGTTATAATAAGAAGAACGCCGATGACATTTTAAATAAGGGTATTAATTTCATATTAGTTTATTTATGTTCAATAATATAGTTAGCATGATCCTACCACTTGGATCACAATCAATTTAAAGTCATTTAATACATGAAACAAATGAAAGAATTGTTATCAATCACTTCGTGATTTTTTTGCTTTATACCATGATAATAGTTTTCCTATTTATTTTCTATATACTGTGAAATTGTCGCCTTTATTGGTTTATCATGTTGTTATTGTTGAGAATTGGTAAAAAATGCCTAGTCAGGATTGATTTGTAATGAATTTTCTTATGTAATTTAAGAGGCTTGTTTAATGAATCTGAATGTTGATGTTTCAATTTGATGATAATAGAATTTATGATGATATTATTACTTAATTTAATTGGTTATTTAACTTGAACCATCTTGATTTTTGTTTATTTTAGAATTAATTTCATGTTAAATTACTTGTTTAATTAATTTTTGATAGATTTTGATAGCTTATTTCATAGGTTTCCAGTAGTTGGAACCTATAAATAATTAATCAATAAATTCAAGAGAAAATAAGAACCAGTTATGTGGTAAAAGACAATTCCTATGTAGTGGATGATTTTCATGCTTTCTTATAAAGTCCAATTTTTTTATTCATTGGAACCTTGAGATATCATTGTGTGTGAAGGATGAATTCTTTGCTTTAATGCAAAGAGCCATGTTTTTTTTGTTTATTTCATGCAGCTTGTGTTATGAAGGAGCGTGTTTGGATGTTGTGGTTGTGGGGGTAGGGATGCCTGGATGTGATGTGAGCATGAGATCTATATGGATAATGTTGTTGGATCAAAATGTATATATAGATATCTTGATATGGGGGGGGGGGGTTGAATTGTATGTTTAAAAACTTCTGTTTTTTTAACAATAATGTAATTTAGATTAAAAGACTTTAATCAATTTTAATTCACAAAAGATATTATGTTTTTAAATAGTAATCAGGTTGTCCCCTGTTTGCTATTATAAGGATATCCTAATCAGGTTGATTTTGATATTATTCTAATGTCAAAGGTAACCAAATATTTGATTCTACCATATAATGTATAGAATCATAATCAGAGTAAGTCATAATCATAATTTCTGAAATCATATTTACATTGTAATACAAAAAATATAACAATCAAAGTAATTACAATAAACTAAATAGAAAAATCATTATACAAAACCATTCACCTTCTATTACAAATTTCATCGGATTATAAAAACTTATAAGTAACATGTAATACAATTGAATTTAATTGGTGTAATCCACTGATATGAGTGTCCACCAACCTTGGATAAATGCCTCTTGATTTATACTTTCATGAAATTATATCTCTCCCACACCATGGTTAGCCTTTGATACGATGTTTGACTTTGTTTTATCTACCTATTCATAGAATATATCAATCAAGATGGTGATTAGATCCTCTATCTTTGTATCCCCATAATCCCTCAATCAGGATATTTATCCAATCATCCATCTTCTTATAGATTGAATCCCTTAATCTTAATCATAATGATCAATGTCATACTAATAAAAACAAAATTTAGAAAGATACAAGTGTATGTAACAAGAAGTTCACAAATTTTAAGCTTTAGAGCTTGAAAAAGCTTCAAATTTAGAGGTGCTCTTCTGTAGTTTTGATCAACTCTATTTGTGTAAATCAAATGACCTAGTATTTATAGGAGTTCATCCCAATGATCATCTTGATCTCTAATGGTTGTATTTTATCTATAATTTTGATAGGGACCTAAGAACCTAGAACTTCAATGACCATATTGTAACTAAAATCAAAACATCATTTTGTTTCAATCAAATTAAATTTTTTCCATTACAATAAAAAATGATTCTATATTCAGAAGTAAAACATATATCAATATGATTGATTTTTCAATTCGATGTATTGTTAATCTGATTTATTTACTTGTTATTAAACATTTCTTAATGAGCGTGAATTATATTATATCGATTAAAATGTAAAATCTGGTTAAATATTTTTTCAGTATAAAAGAAATATATAAATACTTTTAAAATGATTTGATAAGGTCAATCCAATAATAGTTAGATTCATTATCATGATGAAAATTGTAAGGTGAGTTTATGAAAGCTTCAAAAATGATATTGAAAATAGTAAAAAAATATGTTTTCAATAAAAACATGGTAAAAATTATTTGGATAAACATTTATTTTAATATTTTATTTTAAACAATGAATTTTTGATTTCCAAAATAAAAGTAATGGAAAAGTTAAAAATATATATTTGACTCAAAAATATCTCCCTTTTTTGAAATAAAAAACGAAGAAAGTTTAAATGAAAATTTCTTTGAAAAAATATAATTCCAAAAATCATTTTCAAAACTATTGTATTCAAAAGAAAACATTAAATTATTTCCCCGTAGTTTATAACTCCTCTGAGTGTATGATTGAATATTAATTACTCTCTATTAGGATAAAATATTCCCTAAGGGTCATATTCCAATATTTTATAGGAAAATGTGATCATACTATGGGATTAAAAATCTCCCCTATATATTGCATTTTCTTTTGTGAAACTCCCCACTTTGTCTAAAACATTCTCCCCATTTTTTATTTTCGAAAAAGAATGAGAATAGTCCTTGAGTTACCTGGAAAGTGTTATAGAAAGAACTTATATGAAACCATTAACGGTACTAAATTATAGAAAAGAAATTGAATGAACATTCAACAAATAAACATTGTATGACATTTAATCATAAATAAATATGGATAAAAAAGGGATTCATTTGAATTTTAATAAAATATAATAATACAACATGAGTTTTTAAGAGGGTATATCTTTTTTAAGTGGATTCAAGGATTTGAAATTTTTTCATTGTTTATTGAACTCCTTTATGTGTTCTTCCAATTTTGTAAACATACCCTCTAGCGATATCTTTTTTTTCATCTCCCAGATCCTATCCTCATAAGTCCAATACATTTCATTTATACAATTATTCTCTTCTTCTTGGGTTTTAACATTTTCTTCCAAGAAATTTATTCTTTCCGAGAAAACATCTTAATGAATCAATGAGTTAAATGTTCTATATTTAATGACATTGAGTCGAGAAATATCTATAATCAATAAGTTAACGTTGGTTTGAATATTTACATTATATTTGGCCATATTATAAGAATCTTCTTTGAATGTATAAAGAATCATTACCTTGTTAGTGATATGTGTTGTCAAATAATTGAAATCATTGTAAGTATCTTACAAGGATTTAATAATTTTACTACATTCTTATAATTGATCTTAAATTCATTATCATCTCCCCAAGACCATTTGATAATTCTCTTGTAACTCTTATATGGGAATCCAAATTTTCTTTTTATGCTATGAAATATTCTACCACTCTTATCAGCCAATCTGTGAGAGATTTTACTAAATTGTAGACTTCATACTGGTTTTCACCACCAATTAAACTTTTGTTTCAATTATAGAAATGAATGGAAACATATTCTCCACTCTTGTTAAAGTATGAAAATTAAAATTAACTAATTGTTTAGTGAATGTATTTTGGGAATCATATTCTTATTGAAATATTATTCTACTTGTACCGATTTATTCAATAACTATAATTATTTTATTTTTCCATTGATATGATATTTTTTATTTCTAATAACAATTATTTTCATAAAATAGTTGGATGTATTAAAAATCATTTATCTTAATACATTTGGAAATTGAATTCTTATCATCTATCTTGGATAAGGAAAAAAATTTATTGAACCAAATAAGATTTTCTTTCTCCTGGCTATTTGTATTCTTACTAAAATTTTCTAATATAGATAATACATTTGAAGAAGCCAAAGAAGCTCCTATATAATATTTTATAGAACCATTATCCTTTTTATTTTATTTAATTTTTAGTTTCTCATGAGTAATATAATTTTCTTCTTCTTATTATTATAATAATAATTATTATTATAAATCTTCACATTCTTCAACATATTATCCTTATTCTTATCCATATTCTTATTCTCCTTCTTCTTATTCATATTCTTATACCTATTTTAAAAAATTACATTCTTCGTCAATTCATTTAGTATCTTTCTCCAAAATTTACCGACTTTGAGGTTCTAACCTCAAGTCAGTATTTACCACCTGAATAATTTCTTGAGAAAAAATGGGTTTTCCCTTTATATTTTTGGGAGGGATGTTTTTTGTTGACTACCAATTTTTCATTGAAACAATACCAACATCAATGTATAGTAAAATTACTTTGTATGAGGCTGGTTATACACATTTTCATATGTTGTGAAAAATCTATAATTATGAGTGCTTCTTTATTTGTTTATATTGTTTTGATTGTTTCTACAAGACATATTCTCCATAAATTCATAGATAAAATTATGTTTTAGTGTTGAGAGAAATCAAAGGGTCTCCCACATTTCATTGTTATTTCATTTTCCACCATCAATTCATAACTTCATTTTAATACTTATTTTGTTTAT
Organism: Viscum album; assembly: GCA_963277665.1. Lineage (NCBI taxonomy): Eukaryota > Viridiplantae > Streptophyta > Magnoliopsida > Santalales > Viscaceae > Viscum > Viscum album. The sequence continues at coordinate 410,739,918 of OY728131.1, forward strand.
TTTCATTATTAGTTGGAATGGAGTCGTATTTTCATTTCTTCTTCTCATATTTATGTTCTTGGTAGAAATTGAAAAAAGATAACAAGATTTATCTTTCTCATAAAAATTAGATAATATGAAATAAAAACAACTAAGACATTAAGAGTATCTCTATCCTATATCATTGGCATATGAAACCCATGTATCCATGTTTCTAGATTTCTATGATTAAGGATAAGATGTTTTAGTTTCTACGGTACCTCAATTTTTTGAACAATGAATTTTATTCTCTTTCTTTCAAAAAGGAACCCATTGAATCTAGTAAATCGTGATAAGGGAAGAGTGAATATCCCTCATCTGATACACCATGAATACTAGAAGAAACTTTCAGAGTCATCTCATAAGAATTATCCCAAATCCAAAATGAAATAATTTATTTTTATATATTTATTATATAACATAATGGTTTCATTAAAATGATACAAAATATTTTAATAAATAAAATTGATGTTCAGATCAGACTGTTCAATGAAAATAGATTTACATCCATGAAATTGAATCATTTTATTAAAAGATGAATCAAATTTTACATAATAGGATCTTATTATAACATTTATCTGATTTAAAACCACTATCTATAATCATGATTTTGAGTCATCATTTTAGGGCTTGAAAAAGAAGAAGAATACATGAAGAAATCAAAGACTGATTTATAATGTTGGCGGCACTTCGTGGAGAAAATAAAGAGGATAAATGATGGGGATAGGCAGTGGTCCATCTATTTATAGGAAAATATGAGTGACATTTTAACTTCCAAGATTAATATGATGAATAAAAACAAATATTTCTGATATTTCAGTTGAGGCTAATGACGAATAATATTTTTTTTAAAATATGAAATCTTGATGTTTAAAAAAACTTTTACCATATTATGGTGAATACGATTAAAAATGTCAAATAATTTTGAAATATAATCATTTAGTATAAAAATATTATGAATGAAACTGATGAAAAAATGTTATAGATTAAAAGAAAGAGTAATACCTTTCAAAAGAGAAATTTTGATATGACAAACAGTTCTTATTTAATTTTTTTTTTGAAATCTAGTAAAATTTTTAAAATAAAAATATATGAAATTTATTGATTATGATTGAAAAAATATAATGCAATTGATATTAAAAATTTTATTATTTTTTGAATCCATTGATGAATATGTATTTGATTGTTTTTTCGAATCATAAAAAAAATCGAAATAAGCTTTTGAATCTTATTGAAATGTGAAACCTGATTATGTATATGAATCTGATTACAGGTTTTAAATCATTAAAAATTAAAAGAATTATTCTGAAACATATTTTATATATTTTTAAAAAAATCATTGATTTTTATTATCCCTATTAAAAATGAGTATCTTCGGGTAAGGAAATGGTTTAAACCAGAAGAATATATGAGTGATTACTTTATAGTGACTATTAATAGCTTTTATTTAATGTATTCAAATCTATTACAATGTAATGGTTTTGTAAATATATCATCTTGTTTTTATTGATTTATGATGATTTTTAAAATGAAATGTCCTTTTAATGTGTGATCCCTAAAAAAGTGTTTCCTAACACCTATGTGTTTTTTCTATGAGTGATGTGAATGGTTTTTACTTAAAAAAATGATAATAGTTTTATCAAATAATATCTTAGTTTTAGTAAAACACATTCCACAATCAATAAGTGTGTGTTTCATCCATAATATATAACCAAAATAACTTCCAACTTCTACATATTCAGCTTTTGGAGTAGAAAGTACTAGTGAATATTGTTTCATTACAAACTAAGAAAAAAATGATTCTCCTGAAAAATGACAGGTTCTAGATGTACTTTCTCATATCCATTCTACTACCATTGAAGTCATCATCTAAAAATTTTTTCAATAAAAATGTCATTTCCAGGAGAATAGAATAGTTCGAAATCCATATATCCTTATAAACAATGAAAGTATATATTTATAGCTTTTAAATGGGATTCTATTAGGTTTTCATGATATATTTTATGTAAACATACCCAAAACATTATTCCTAGATTACTAGTGGTTATATATATTAGACCTCATATCATATTTCGAAATGTTGCTAGATTAACTTGTATCCCAACTTCATCTAGATCAAGTGTTTTTTAGGTACATATTAGAGTAACAATATTTTTCATATTTTCATATCCATACTTTTTATGTAGATCAATAATATACATACGTTGAGATATATAAGTTCTTTCTGGTTTTTGAGAAATTTGAAAAGAAAGAAAGAAGGTTAACTCACCCATCATACCCATTTCAAAATCAGATTTCATAATATTTTCAAAAGAATATTTCAAATATTTTTATGCTTATCGAAATATAATTTCATATATATGAATTTGCACAATCAATTAACTTTCTTTTCTTCATGAAAAATGTTGGATCAGTAGTCCCTTTAACATAACTATTTTTTAACAAAAATTACATTAATCTAGAATAGAAAGATATAGGGCTTACTTAAGACCATATAATTATTTGGTAAGTTTAAAAACAAATTAAGGATGTTTTCTATCATTAAAACAAGAAGGTTGTTCAACTAGAAGTTTTTATTGGACATATACATTACGAAAATGAAACTTCACATATATTTGAAAAAGTTTGAAATTAATGAATGATGCAAAGGATAAAAAAATTCAACTAGATTCGAGTCTAGCTACCAGAGGAATGGTTTCTTCATAATATATTCCCTATTGTTTATCATTACTTTTGGATAGTAGTCCTTCTTTATTTATAATGATTACCCATTTTTCATTACATGTGTTACTAAAAATAGATTTTCCTCTAATTATAGAGGTTTCTATAGGTCTTTAAACCAAGATCTATACATTTTTATATTCAAATTCCTTTAGTTCATCATTTATAGCCTTAAAAAAATATTCATCACATAGTGGCTCCCAAATTTTTTTATGTTTGAATTTGTAAAGGAAAGAAAAATTCTCTATTTCATTCTTCAATGAACTTATAGTTTTTACATGTTGACTCACATCACCAATGATATTATCACTATGATCATACCTAAGACACAAATAACCTAGGTTTGGTAAAACCAATTCATCAATATAAGGTTGAATGTACTCCAGAGGGAATACTTTTGAAACAATATCTTCAGTATTATCCTTATTAGTATTGTCTTTTATCACAGTTTGATAATAATTTATGGAAAATACCTTAGATAATGTAGGTTGTGATTGTAAAAAATGGACAGATTTCATAAAATTTGACATGTAATGCTTCTTAAATTGTACAATAATTTTTATTTAAAACTCTATATGCCTTAAAAGTAGTGGAATATCCTAAGAATATATTTTCATTAGATTTTGGGGAAAATTTATGTAAATAATTATTTGTATTCAAGATAAATACATTCCATCCAAATACTCTAAAGTATAAAACATTTGGTTTTCACCCTATACATAATTCATCAGGTGTTTTATTATGAAATGGTCTAATTAAAACTCGATTTATATTATAACAATCAGTACATATAGATTATCCTGAAAATGGATAGAAATTATGTTTTAACTAAACATGGTCCTTGTTATTTCTTGAAAATAATATTTATTCTCTCAATAAAACAATTTTCTTGAGGAGTTATAGGTGAAAAAAAATATTATTAATGTATTTATTGTTACAAAAAGTTTTAAAATTAGAATTTTTAAATTCTCCATCATGATCACTACAAATAGTTATCAATGGAAGTTTTTTCACCTTTTTAAATTTAGTTATAAATGATTTTACATAACAAAAGAATAAAAATTCCATTATCATAAAATATACTCACATACATCTAATGTAGTCATCAACTAAAATAAATACATAATAATTTAATCCAATAATTCTAGTTTCTGTTAGATCTAATAAATCCATGTGCACTAATTGTTGTGCATCAATAGATGAGAATTCACTAATTGATTTTAATCTTGACTTAGATTTCTTTCCATATTGACGAGGGTAAGAAACTATTGATGAATCAAATCAATGTTATAGTTGATCCTTAAAAAGTCCTTTTCATAGTTAATTTACCTATGTTAATATCGTTATAGTGTCCTAATATTCTATTCCATAACAAAGATTGATCTTTCATTTCACTTATGAAGGTAAGTCTTGACTCCTATAGTCTTCTACATTAAGTGTATAAACATTATCATGTTGATGTGAAGAAATAATTAATTCATCCTTGGAAATGTCAGTAAACAAATATAATTCCTAAAATTCATAACTTAACCTTAATTAAATAATGGAATTATGGTCATAAGGATGTTCGTAAGACCTTTTACAAATATTTTTTTTTGAAATTAATTCTTTTCCAAGAACAACAATGTTACCAATACCAATAATTTTTCATTAATAACTCTCTTCCAAGGTAAGTCTTCCTCGATCCATTTCGATAATAATTTCAAATAAGTCTTTATTACTAGTCATTTTTTTGCGAACAACCACTATCCATGTACAATATATTCTTGTTGTTTGTAGTTTTTTTTGGTTTTCTGAAAAAAAAAACAATTAGTTTTTCAGAATCCAAATGTTCTTGTCTCTAGAAATGTTAGTAATTAAGGTTTTGGGAAATCACATTTTTTAGAAAAAAAGGGTTTGTTGAACCGCAATTATTTAATTTTAAATAAAGAACAATTTTAATTCCAATAACCTCTACTTTGACATTTAGTAAAAAATGGGGAATTTCAAAAACAAAATAATTCCGACTAAAAAACGTTTTTTAATGATTATACCCCATTCTAGAATTTTTACCTTGTGGAAGGATTTGTTTATACATTTTATCAAATCCATCCCTACACATGGTAATGTTTAAAAAAAGTATTTATAAAGGAATTTTTTTTAGACTTTAGTGTTAGAACTAAATTCTTATCCTAATTATTATTAGTTTCATAAGTAAGTTTTTTTTCTAAATGCTTTTTCTCAGAAATGAATTTAATGAAATCTTTAAAAAGCTTAAAATTCTTGAAATTATACATTTCAATGTTTTAAGGAATGGAATTACTTTCAAAATATTTTTTATAAAGATATTTTTAAATACATGATACTTATTTTTTTATGAAATTTAATCAAGAATTTACTTTCTTATGTTTCTTAATGAATTTGCTGTTTTCATTTTCTTATAAATTTTAAAATCTAGAGACTTCTTCATATGAATGTAAATAATTTTATTTTTCTGATATATTTTATTCATCATAAAAAATATAACCTTTCTCATCATGGTAGTTTTAACATAAATAAATATTAGTTAAAGAATCATAAGTTTGTACCTTATAAAAAAAGACATTGATTTTCAATAGTTATTCTTGCAAATAGAATAATATTCATCTTTCTAGAATTTTTATTATATGAAAAATCATCAGATGAATCTCCTCCACTAGAACACCATGAGTCATTAGAATCAAATACATTCTTCCATTTTTACTTGTAATACTGTATTTGGTTTTTATCAAAATGAATTTCCTTTCTATCTTTTTTTTCAACATTGTACAATCACTTATTATATGCTTAACTATTTTACATTCATAACATGTAACTTCAAAATCATTCTTTTCATTCCGTTCCTTATTAATTTTAATTATACCGATACTGAAAATCATTTTTACCAATGATATTTTTCATTCATAAAGTAAGGTTAAATAACTCATTCTTAGAATGTTCTAGTGACTTGAGTCTGATTGAGTAATAAAATTTTTCTTTGTTGATTTACCAATATTATTAGGAGTGTGAGATTTCATCGAATTTCATGTACAAGTAAAATAAACACCATAATTATTCTTTTTAACTTTATCATCATCTCGTTTTAGCCTACCCTCATATAATGAGGTTCTTCTAAATAAACACTCTTCTGTAAGATTTTTAATTTTCATGGATTCATCAACGACTGCTGTATTTGATTCCCATATATTTGTTATAATATTAATGATCTTTTTAACAAGTATTTCATCATTTAATATTTTTTTACCAATATATTGTAAAATATTAACAATTTTCGTTAAACTTTGTAATAAAATAACAATATATTCACTATTGGGAAATTCAAAATCCTTATAATCTAATCTTATCATAGCTCTTCTATTCTAAAAAACATTAGGGGTTCCAAAATGAGTGATATGTAACATTTTTATAAATTATATTAGCTTCTCCACAATTGGAAATATGGATATATTTGTTTCTATTAATAAACATAATAAATTTTCCCCACCTTTTAATTTAGCTCATATTCTATATTTTCTTGATTTGTTAATGTTTTGATCTTTTTGTAATAAATTTTGTATTCACCAGTCTGCATAAAAAAATTATAAACTCCCATGTTGACAAAAAATGTCTTAATTATGTCCCTCTAATATTCATTATCATTACCATCGATAATTGGTGGTCTTGGGGGACTGATATTTTTAATAGAACGAACATATAGCCCTACCATCCTTGGAAAAATAAAAAAACCATTTCCACAATATAGGTTAGTGTAAAAAATATTTATAAAAAATATTTAAAAAAAATAACTTGAAAAAAGTATTTAGAAAGTATATGAATATTGGAAACATCCTCTGGTTCCAAAGGTGTGTATTAGTATTATAGAGACTTGGATTTGACACCAATGTTTGGATAAAAATGTATATGTTGATGGAAATATTCCAAAGGGATGGGAGTTAATTATAATTCTAAAAACATTCATTTTTTAACCTTAAATGAATTTAGTATAAAAGAGTTTAAAATAATTTAATTCAAAAAACCTCTTAGGCTTTTAAATAGTAACCAGACTATCTCTTGGTTCCGATTATAAGTATATCACAATTAGATTGATTTTGATATTATTGTAAAGTCACAAGTTACCAAATACACGAATGTACAATATAGAATATAGAATTTTAATTAGAGTATGTGATAATAATAATAAATAAAATCATATTTATAGTGTAATATAAAAACTATCGTAATAAAAGTAATTATGATAAACTAAATAGTAAAATTAATATACAGACTAATTCACCCACCATTACAAATTTTAGCAGAATATAAAAAGTATTGTAAGTTACAAGAAATAGAATAGAATTTAATTATCTTTATTTAAAGTGTAGGTTATCCCATAACATTGGATATAGATCACTTGATTTATACTTTTATGATAGTATGTCTTACCCACACAAAGGTATGACCTTGATACAGTTATCATATTTGGTCTATCTGCCTATTCTGAGCAGCCTTTGATCAACAAGGTGATCAGATCCTCTATCTTCATAACCCTAGAATCCCAAGATCTAGATAGCGATCACATTATATTTATTTTTATCCAATAAATAACTCAATTGTAATTGCAACGATTAGTTTCACCCCAAGAAAACAAAAATAAAAAAAGTTACAAGTGTATGGAATAAGTAGTTGACAACATGTAATCTTTAGAGCTTTCACACATAAGAAATTTAGTAGAACTCTCACATAGTGTCGATCAACTCTATTTATTTCAACTAAAAGACCTTGTATTTATATGAGTTTATCCCAATGATCATCTTAATCTAAAATAATTGCATTTTCTACAATATTATTAGAGGTTCCTAAACACATGGTAGTTCAATGCCCATCTTCTATCTAGAACAAAATTATTTTTTTGTTTCATACATATTGAAATGTATTCCATTATAATAATTTTTCCATATTACAATGTAAATAAGAGGTCAATCCTATGGATTTACATGGTATTAAAATTTTCATAATGAGTATGAATTAGATTTTATCAATTCTAATGTAAAACCTGATTAACATGTTTTCTGTACAAACACAATACAGAAAGGCTTTTAAAATGAATTTATATAGTGAATACAATAATAATTGGATTCAGGAACATTGTGATAATTATAATGTGAATTCAGGAAAGATTAAAACCTATTTTAAGTTTGGTAATAGAATATGTTTTCTAGAAAAAATGTTAACAAATAATATGGATACAAATTCATTTGCATGTTTTATTTTTCAATATGAATTTGTTATTTAAAAAATTAAAGGAATGGAAATGATGGAAAGGTACTTCTGACTCAATAGTTTCGGTATGTGGGGTAGGGAGGCCCTATTGTTATATAAATTGTTTATATCTAGTGTGGAGAGATGGACTAGTTTATTTAGGTGGTGTTAGGGAGGACATATAAGATGAAAAAATGGGTTGAAGATAAGCCTACCTGTTGATATGAATGGTGGATTATTTTTTGAATCTGTTGTTTTCTTATCTGATATCATTTCCGAATTTACCATGAAATATGGTTTTGGTTACTACTCTTCCATGAAAGGTGAATACAAACATGGTATGTAAAATTATTTTCATTTTTTAGCTTCTTGTGGTTAGAAGATTATATTATTCTTCTATAGGTGAAGAAGAATCAACAAGTAGTTCATCTACTCATAGTGTTGAGACCATTATGATTGGTAGCTTAGAATGTTTTTCTAAAATACCTATATATTATAAAAAATTGCAATTTTTTAAATTAATTTAATATGTTCTTACCCGATGGGGGTTGAGCTTTCTGGGATGCAATATTAATGTCAAAATTCTTAGAAGTTTTTTAATCATTTTACTTATTCTTGGAGGAAAATGATATTTATCAAAATGGTAATGGGATGTGATGTGAAAATGATAATGATTAATTAATGGTTAATAATTAATTAATTTAAATTTAAACTTATTAAAAGGAATAATATTTCACAATATATCTATTTAAATGTTTGGTGTCTATCTTATCTCTCTCTTTTTCATGTGTTCTCTTAGCGAGAAATACATCCCATCTGTGTATTTATGATACCCTCAGTGCTAGTCTCTACACCAAGGGTGATTGGAAGAAAGATTAAGGGGTAGCTATATCCATTACCACATTTCTAAAATTTTATAGGTACAACATTTAGGGAGTGGGTTGTGAAAATATTCATTTTTATAACGATTTTTTTAATGATTAATGTGGAGGATTAATATCATCACGCAGTGGTGGCGGTAGGTTGTATATATGTACGACCGGTGATATCGTTTCCATAATTGTAAAAGGGTGGAAAATTTAATGGTATATTAGTTACATTAAATAAATATCATGTAATAATTAATATTTATATCCATTATATCCCTCATTATACCCATCCAAATAACATAATGAATAAATGTAGATTACACCACAGTTTGGAGACAATACGAGTGGTACTTCCCTTTTTCGTAAGATGGGTAAAAAGTGGAATATTATTCTTTTATAATCATGGAAACATATCATAATATATTTTATATTGGTGTTACAAATTTAGAATGGGATCAACACATGAATATGATGTTAAAGAATATTTTTTTTTAAAATTTTAAATTATGAGATTATCTCTTCATTGACGATCTCTAACTTGATCTCCTCTTAGGGACACTAGATTTGTTATTTTGAGAAGTCTAAAAACACTATAATGTTAATGGGGAAGTTGAGAAGGAGAATTGGTAGTTTTTGGACATGTTTTTAGGCACAAATTCATGTAAATAAATATGGTTGGAGGTTCCCATTTATAATTGAGGTGAGGGGAACATTATGAAACCATTACAATATTTGATTAATATAAATTTATTTTTGTGTAGAATAGCTCTAATGTAAGTTATTTTAATGATTATATGAGTATGGGTTGAAATCATCTCAAAATATTATTTTTATACCTGTTTATTTCAAAATATTAATTTTATCCTTTGGGATTTAATGCTTAGTTAAACCCTTTAACTTTTACCATGACAACATGGATTTTTACTCTTTAGGGTTAATATAGCTGCAAAAAAAAGATGAATTGACCCCGACTGTATCATTGATGATATTTTTTAACCACATTACATTTATTTTTCTAATTTATGTTTTTTATGAATTTTATATCATTTAATAAAATATTATTAATGTTAAAGTATCATATATGTGAATTTTGATACTATTCATTATTTGTATTTTATAAATTATCATAATAACATGAATATTTTTAACCAAAATTTATAATATATCGAATATATCTAATAATTTTTTGTAGGATATTAATTATGTTAAATTATATTTATTTAAATATTTTAAATATTTTTAGTTTCATATTTTTATTAATTAAATAATTACGATATCATTATTAAGAAAGCCTTTAATTAAAAATTGTATTCTATACAAATTAAAAATAAATTATCATGATGTAGATAAATTTAATGCAATTTAAATAACTATTTATAGTCTAATTTATATAATTTATTACCCTATATTAAAATTGATTAAATAATTAAATTTATTAGTATGACATTTTTAACTTATCTTTAAATAAAATATAATAAATGCCATATTCTTGACCAATTAGCATAAAAAAGTTTTAAATTTACAATAATGTTGATTTTAGTCGAATCCTACACATTAAATGATAATAGGATGAGTTTTAGGGTAAATTTAAAATATTATAGTTTTATTTTTACCTGTAATTATTCAGTTTACCCTTACCCCTAGTAAATAAAAATAATAAAGTTACAATTCACCATAAATTTAATTAAACCCTATTAGACAAAAACATTAATACTAATTAAAACCATGTATTTCCTTTTTTACAAATTCAACAGACAGAAGTGAATACTTTATTTTTAACACTAATCCCACAAATTTGGTGAGAAGGTGGGTAAAAGTGACTTTCAAAAGTTCCATAAAATTGTATAAATAATTTATTTATAAAAAATATTCCAATTACCTAACATGGATTAATATATTTTTTTTATATTTTAGATTTAAAAAAATTAAATCATATTAATAATTTGGAAAAAAGTTAATTTTTAACTACAATGCTGTATTTTCTACTATTCATCATAAAATGAATCCTATTAGAAAAAAAAATAAAAATTCACCCAATGTTAATATTGTCATTCTAAATTCAAATTTTATGTCTATTATACCAATTTAAATTTTTATGAGTGTCTAAAATTAAATTTATTATTCTTCATAGAAGGGCATAAAAAGTAGCCTCATTAAAAAAATTATATATAAACATATCAAAATTTTATAAAAAATTATTATGTTTCTCATTATCAATATGTTTTATTTATATGGAAACATTATAAATAATATTTTAAAATTATTTATTATTATTCATATTACTATGTTTAATGTCTAGGTTATAAATATCTCATTTAAATACTTATAATAGTAATGTGTTGTTTCACAAAAACTTAGTGTTGCGTGTAATGAAAGAAATATCGGTGTAGTGTATAATAAAAAATTTTCATGTTTTTTCATATCACATAATTACAAATTTTTTTTATATATAATAATATAAATCAGTATTTAGTTTTAAGTTATGTGTAAAATAATAAAATGATTCAATTAATTGCAAAAAATAAAATTCACAAAATATTGAGGTGTTACCGACTTTGTGTCCAAGGTATTTATTTTTGATGAATTTTACTTAGGGGTTTTCTTTTTTAGGGATTTAAATTATCTTCTTAGGACATATTTCACCACTCATTTAGTGTATTCACATCACCCACCCACCAATTTCAATGTCTAAAGATAGGTTGTTCAATTTATAACTATTCTTCAAGGAACTATAATATGATGATTGTTTGTAAAATTATATTAGAATTGTTTTAAAGTGTCAAATTCCATATAAGGACTAAAAAACATTTTTATTGAATAATTATAAATCATTTTCTTAGGATATTGATATTAATAATGGCTTACAATGCATGGTTTGAAGTTTAATTTAATGTCATCTATAACATGATTGATGAAATGCCTCATCCAATTTCTATATGAATAGTTCTTTATAAGCATGGGTTTATAAAGGAATATATTTTTGAAAAAATGAAAACTATTTTTATAAAAATAAATGTTCATGGAACAATAATTATGTTATGTGAAATAATATTAAAAATAAAATCCTTTAAAAGGAATATTTATGGGAAATCAGGTAAATTAAGTGGGATCCTAAGAAAAACACCTTTCCTAGTGTCCATAACACTCTACATAGCTTATTAATGATTTATAGTAAATATAAATTCTTCAAATTATATTTTCCTTTATGATATTACACTGATTAAATGATTCCTCTATGGTTAATGTTCATTTCATCTATTTTAGGTTACCACTAAATATAAGGACTTATACAAAATTTGATATGTCTCAATAAGATTTAGATTATTATGAGGATACTAGGGTTTAAAACCCTTAGTTACCAAGGTCTTATCTCCTGGCAATTATTAACATATTATATATTTTAATATATTTTTAATTTTAATCATATTTTAAAAAAAATTACATGTTTTATTATATCTCTACATGTTACCTTCTTTCTGGAAACTAAATGTGTACTTCAATATAGTTTTTTAAAACTACCAAGATTTGAATATGTAAAAAAATATTCCCTAAGAACAGTTTTTGGGATTCTAATTGTCTAGTTATTATGAAAACCTACACACAACCACTTTCGGTGAATGTTGACACTGTCTTGATTGATATAGGTGAAGGAAAGACTTCACAATGGGTTGGTGGTTTTTTATGTTAACATGGATCAATTTTTAGAGGATCTTACATTATAAGAGCTTATAGATGAGTCTATTTAAATTACGTGACATAAAGACAATATTTAACAACAATTTTTGGGAAAAATCCCTCAAGGTATCATTGAAACAATTTTGCGGTGATAGTGTTTGTTGACAAAGCGGGCCTCTGTGTTGTGCTGTGTTTGTGGAAAAAGTTGACTATGATTTACAAATTTGTTGAAAAAGGGGGTTTACATGGTGAGTTTTTGAGTTCAAGGGATGTTTTCAATAATCAATGATCAATTGAAGATACTCTCCAAAGGAATGGATGATCTGGAGGTGGTTAAAAAAGATAATATACATGGTGGCACTATTTTCTAGTGTTTTCCAAATTTTTGAGCCTCAAAATCAACAAATAGAGAAAACTGTGTTTGGAAAAGAGACTTACATGCCAGTGTCATGGGGGGATGGAAAGTTGTGCACCATATGTTTTTGAAGATCAAAACATCAAAATATAGAAAAGGAAAGAGGGGCACCCATGTTTTGGTTTGTGCGTGCAAGGTGACTAGGGGGACAGAGACTGGGGCAGCTGGACTTGCACATCGAGAGGAGACTTTTGCGCCATCCCCCAGGGTACCCAAAATTCATATACATAGAGGGATACCCATTATAATTTTTACAAAGCACAATACATAGAGAAAATCAGAGCTCATGTCGCGTAGGTGGTTTGGGCATGCAAGTGGTGGTTTGGTCGCACAAGTATGAAGATATTCCAATGTTTCATGCCAATTTATAGTTATGCACCAATACTGGTTTGGGCATAAAAGAGTTTCAGTTTACCAATTTAAGAGTTGGATAAGGAAGTTCCGCACATGTGGTTTTATAACATTTTCACGCCAGGCTTGATGAAATGTGCCAGTTGATATTTGCACACCAATATTGGTTTGGTTGTAAAAGGGTGTGAGTCACCACAGTATGGAGTTGGAAAATGAAGTTTCATGAATGTGGTTAAGCGACACTTGCCTTCTAGGCTTGAAGAAGTGTTATGGGAATTAGAGAAGTTCTCTATGCATAGAGAAGCACACTAGTCACTCTAGGATAGCACGAAAGTTGTAAGATTGCCTGATACCTCTGGTGAAAATTGTGATTCATCTACAGGTGAATGTTGGACATCAATAGAGCATCTAAAAACTGAGAAAGATGCTTTCATTTGTGATAATGAAGATACCTAAAGGTCTATAAACTGTGAATGGATCTTCTGAGGTATTTGTGAGCTCAATTCAGTTGAAAGAGCAGTGAGTTCTCTAATTGTGAGTGGTTGTAAACTAGAAGAGACAAGGAGTCCTCTTCAAACTTGTAAACAATATTGCACTTATTATGAATTTGGTACATTGGTACATTGCCGGTGTATGCTCCTTGGACGTATCCCAGTGAGTGTGAACCAAGTAAAATTTCAGCGTCATGTGCATTCTTTAGGATTCATTCGTACTCTTCAATGGGAAGGAGAGAGAGAATATTATTTTTTTCTAATAACAAAACAAGATCAAAATGGGAAGTTAGTTTAACCTGTCATACCTCGATTCCCCCCCCCCTCTCATGGTATCTATCCTTGTGAACCTTATAATTGTTATCAAAGGGAAAGCTTGATATCAGTGATTCTCTCTCAAATGGAGATCACTAATTACAAAGGGATTCCAATATTTGACGTGAACAATTTTCAACAATGCAAGAATCATATGCAACACTACATTCTATCTTTGGGAATGGGTGTGTTTATAGCTGCAATTCATAGCATAACAACTGATATTAATAGTTCCACATTATCGAAAGCTGAGCATAGAAATTCGATGCTGATGACAAGGTAAATAATGCTTTAGTGGGTGCCCTATCCAATTATATCTATAAAAAGGGGATTTCATAAAAAAATCAAATGCCATGTGGAAAACACTATTGAATATATTATAAAGATATACAAAGGATAGAGAGGAAAAGATGAATGTTCTTTGGAACAATTAGGAAGATTTGAAAATGATCCCATATGAGTTTTTTGATTCATTCATTGATAGGGTAAATATTATTTTGGAAGATATGATGGGTCTTGGTGACATCATTGAAGACATTAAGATCATAAAGCGCATCTTGAGGAAACTTCCTACTCAGTTCAATCCAAATGTCACAGTTCTAGTAGATAAAGCTCTGAAAGAGCTAACACTGGACAATTTTCATAGTACATTCGTTGCATATAAAATGAGGAATGATGATAATGAGGATATAGAAAAGGGGAGATCTATAGAACTATCATTCAAGGCCATGAAGAATCTCACCATTGAAGATTCTCAGGAGGATGAAGAGATAGATGTTGTGATGTAATTTCTTTCTTCAATTTTTCCAAGAGGAAATTGAACATTTAAGAGAAAGCTTCCACTGGATTGCTTTTGACGTGGAAAGGTTGGTAATCTTGGATTAAGGTCTCCCAAAAAGTTCCAAGAATAATTTTATGTTGATGAAGTAAAAATTACCAAGAATAAGTATTCAGTTTATGGGAGAGGCAAGAAACTGTTCAAGGGAAATTTATTTAAGAAGAATAATCTTTTTTCACCAGAATATGACAATTAAGATGATTTTGAGGTTGAGGAGGTTGAAAAGATAGAGAACTGTAAAGATCATGGAGGAAATTATATGGAGTCATTTGTTGGTAGTACTCCGATGAAGGATGAGACTGACATTAATGAAGAAGAATATGTTGAAGGAAGAGTTGATATGAAAGATGAGTTAGAGGATGATCTTAAATAGATAGTTGTTTGGAGATCTAAAATAGAGAAATACAACAATGTTGTTTGTGACAGCAAAATCTATATGCAGAAACATGAAGAATAGAATTATGATTTGATTAAATAAATTGATAAACTCAAGTCATCAACACCAGGGGACTCATAATCGATTAGTGGGTATAAAATATTGATTGAAGAATTGAAAAGGGAGATAGTTGGCTTGAATAACACAATTAATGATAAAATCAAGCGTATCGATGAACTTGAAGGATAAGTTTTTGGTCTACAAAAAAGGGTTAAGGACCAAAAAAAACATCTGATTCCCAGAATGTTATCAAGAAATCAGATCATTCAAGAGACCTAAAAGATGAAAGATAATCCAAGTAGTTCAATAGGGAAGAAGCAGCAATCGAGCTCAGATGTTAAGGCTGATCTCTTGCTCGATCATAAACAAAAAGTAGTCTGGGTAGAATTCAGACCGCAAGCACTTGTTCCAAGAATGAAAATTGATGTCGGTACAAAGAAAAATAAGAAAATTCAAGGAACTGAATGAAATATTGGAAGTATAAAGGTGACATAGAGGAAAGTTCCTTTCATCAAGTGTTATTGTTGTGGAAATATGGGACACTCACAAAATGTGTTTTCTATATCTAGAAGATATCTATGGGCACAAGAACATAAGGGGAATCAAAACAAAGAAAAATTATTTAGAACATATTTCAAATGAAATGTTTTTAGTGTGGAGGATTTGGGTCCATGTATAGATACTAAACATCAACCATACAAAGGAATGTGCCAAAGCAGAATCAAAATGTTCGCAAGCATCAGATCAATGAAACAACAGGTGAGTTAAAGATGGAAAATATATTTGCAGATTTGCGAGAATATTATGGTCCACCATAATCTAATAAAGATCCAATGTTTCAATATATACTGAGTGTGGAGACAAAAATATGGACCAAGAAGAAGAGAGCAGAGAAGGCAGTGGTTACTGAAGTTTCCCTTAAAGCATCTGACTGTGCTAGTGTGTGGATCCTTGATAGTTGTTGTACATCTCACATGACATGCAACAAGGATCTGGTTACAGGCATAAAATATAACAAATAAATAGTTTAAAGGTTTTTAAATGATGATGTCCTGTAGATAATTAGATTGGTAAAGGACAATTTTGGGGAAAATAAATAAGACGTGATGATGTTTTGGCTATAGAGGGTCTCAGTAACAATTTACTCAGTGTCAGTCATTTGTGTGAATTAGAGAATTCTATACGGCTTACCAAGAAGACCAGTGTTATCAAGGAAGAGGTGGTATATTGATACAATAGGGAAAAAGAAAAAATTGCAATATCTATCTTGTAAATGGAGAAGATTTGTGATTTTTATCTAGAGAGGAAGAAAACAAATCTTGGAATCACTGGTGGAAATGACACCTATACCAACACCCGCACACCAAAAGTTTGTATAAAATTGTTGGTTAAAGTAACCTATTCCAACAGATAAATAAAAATGTTGGTGTAGGATTAATATGGTAAATTTTACCATCATTTTTTATAAAACCATTTGGAATAATGGATAATTTGATGAGTTTTCCAAACTATTTTGTGAAATAGATGTGAATGGATTGGTTTTTCAAATTTATTCCAACAATTTATTCAAACTGTTGTAGTAGAAAATATTTCCCTACATTTTTTAGAAACCTCTGAAAAAAACTCCAAAAAATCTTCGAACAGATCCCGCGAACACATCTCTCCGCACATCGTCGAACATATCTCTCTTCCGTCGAACCCTACATCATGAGAACAAACATACAATATCACTTCCTCTATCAAAGAGAATCTATCCTCCTAGAATAGTTCTCTCCACTAAACGGTATCTCCTTCTCCAACGAGATCTCTCCTTTAACCATACCTCCCAAGCATGAAGCCATCATGGGGAGCTCACTTCCCCTATCGTGAGCTCACATTATTTGGAACGGATCTCTCCAGGATTCCAACCCTAATTTCTATCTACCTCATTTGTGATATACCTTGAATTATTGAACTCTCAATCCATTATTCGATTCAAACATCTAGATTCATTGAGTTCTTCTCAAAATTGTTTAATTTATTTTATTTTCCATTTTATATTATTCTAATAGACTTGATGTGGTGTATTTATCAGTTTCCATATGGGATTGTGGTGGATTACATTAATTAAAATTTTATGTTTTTTGAATTAATATTATTTTTATTGAGTTGGGTGATTTAAAAAATCTCTTGAATATCTTCAATGGTTTTATAGTATTTGCAGCATGTATGATAGTTTCATCATGTTGTGTCTGTGACCTATTCTAATTAGAATCCTTCGAAATTTCTCAAATCCTCATAGTTAGACCTTCCACATATCCTGCTGGGTCCATTGGGGAGGAATACCATGATCATTTGGCCCCAAATACGTGTTCTTATCTATATCCTTTAGTCAGATCATGGATAGAATGAGTCTAGGGACTTATACCAGGATTATGAAATTGTTTATGGAATGAATTGAATAGTGCAATGAATTTATTTTTCTCATTACATGTGAATTTGAATTTGTAATTATCTGTATGTGAATTGGATTTGACACAATTCAAACTTGAATTGATCATATTTCATGTAACTATATAATTGTTATGAAATTATAAAAGACACATTTTTATATTGACAAGAATTGGTAGTTGACATAATGGAATATGAGGAATGAGAATTGATAATTTTAATGAATTAAAAAATGTGTCATATGTCAAAATATTTTTCATGTTTTAGTGTTTTGTTAGGGGTTTTTCTCTTGGTTGTTCTTGACATATAGTTATATAATACCTGGAATGGTTTCTCCACACTTAGCATTATTTATTCTCTTTGGGAATGTAATCTTTTGCATCATGAGAATTCACAGAAATTCCATAAACCCATGGAAGATCATAGATATACCTGTAATTGGTAATGTGTGTTCGGTTAGTGGTTCATTGAATGGTTAATGTAACTTGTCATGGGTCCTTATTAAGAAAATCATCTGGGATAATGGTTGGTCTGGACAGACATATATGGAAATATTTTAAATCAAGTTTTTCATACCCTGGGTGTCAACCTAGAGTTGAGTGTTTCTAGGATAATTTTATTCTCAACATTAAATTAATGAATCCTTGAAAATAATTAAATACTATTCCATGAAATATAAATTCAGACTAGATTTTTTTAGACACCATTGGTGGCATCATACTATGTTTTACTCCAACCTATTTAAGATTCCCTTTAGAATCAAAGAATACAACATGGATATAGGTCTAGAAAAGGGTATGGTGCACTAGGATTGATCGATTATTTGGTAAGATGAGTTAAGAGAATGGATATGGGACTAAGCATGGCATTCGAGACCTGTTTTTAGAGAATCTATTTAAATTTTTTCTTTAGGTTATTTACTTGTATGATATTCTATATCTATTTTAGTTTGACATACTATATGGAATGCTATTCTTTATTTGGCATGTATTTTTTTTGTTAATTACTTATTTATATATTTTAGAATATTTATATTGGTTTTTGTGATGTTTTATTCCTTTTATATTGTTTTTTAAGAAATTTTATTATCTTTGACTATATATATTATCCCTTCATCACTATATTTTTCCTATGGAATATGGGAAGGTTTTCATGAGTTCATGTAATGACCCATCTCTATCACATGTGTTAGATTCAAGATGATTTTGTCACAATGTTTTATCATTTTTATTCTATTCTATTGCATTAGTATTTTTAGGATTAGTAGATAGGAGAATAGGACATGTTGGAGATTGGTAATGAGACCATGATTAAAATTAACTAACCCATGAGAATGGTAAAACAAGGTTTACATGGAAGAAATTATTTATCATGAGTAATTCATTTTATAGTTTTTATGATACTTCACCTTGGGTGATAAACATGTTAGGTGATGTTACTATTTTATGTAATTTTTATCACGGTTCGATATGGAATGGGGAACATCTAATATTGAGATAGATATAAATTATGATTATATGCACTTTAAATTTTAGGGATTAATTAATTACATATGATATTATATAAAATTATAGATAAAAATAAGAATAAATGATTTTCTACAAAAATATGATTAATTATATTTCTCAAAAAAGAGTTGATGAAACCATTTATCTATAGTTTTAAATTTTGTACTTTTCATTCAATGTTTAGTAATTTTATAATCCCAATGATCTGATGAGTGATTTGACCCATGTAGAGAAAATGCATTTACCTTTTATTTTATTAAGTGTGAGAACAATAAACAACACACACCACATATAGTGTAGTTGGATATTCCTATAAAAATGGAGAATCTGATGGTGATTAGCTCTGTGATTGTATTCCATGAATCTTGTGATCAATGTTAAGACTGACTAATTACAATTTCCCTTTGATGTATGATACCTAGATAGAGTTTTAGATACATTACCCACAAATAGTTAATGGGGGGGGGAGGCCCTCAGGTATTAAATCCCTATATTTCGTCTCTCATAAAAACATTTAGTCACCTATAGACTACATTGGAGATGAGGGTGAAGCTTTCTACATGTATTCTACAAGGACCATCTAATTGCTCGAGGGACATCATAGTACATTTTAGACAATAATAAGAGCTAACAAATAAAATAATCATGATTAATTATATGAGTAACTTAAATATAAACATTTTGAAGAATGAAATGCCTTGTGAGAACAAATAATTTATGTTAAGGAAGATGACTTTAATTGACCATGAATGTTACCTCACAGACCTGAAATATTTTCCCCCCATATATGAAAGAGTTGATATAGTTAGGGAGACATTTTTTTAGCATGGATTAAGTATGATATCATTTCATAGATAAATTCCCTTTTGTGAGATTTTTTTGATGAATCATGATATCATCACAAAAGATAACCCAATTGAGGCCCGATTCAAGAGAAATGTGTTTCAGTTGGATGATCTAGGAGTTCCACATTAGGTGTCAATAAGCATTGATATTAAGATTTCCACCAAGGATGAAATGGTCAGATCAACTTGTGATGTAGGCCACAAGTAAATGGATATCATTTTGATTAATCTTATTAAGAATTTCAAGATTGAACATAAAATATTTCAGTGTTATTTTCCCATAGTGGAGTACCGATCATTTGAAAGGATGGGTGTTATATTTAAGATCTATAGGAACACTTATCATATGATCATTTTATGTGGATAAATGTCATAGCCAACTAATGGGATATGCTCTCCTACCGCTATGTAGATAGACATATGGAGTTCTATCTGTCAGTCGGGTTGGGGTAGGGGACATGGAAGCTAGTGGTCCAAGGATGATGGATTGGAACACCAAGATTTATATATAATGGAATCAAATCCTTTTAATTCATATGTAATATATATTCCTCTATATGCAATAAATTTCATTTGGGGGCTGCAGAAAGGCCTTCTGACTGAGAGAATATGTAATGAACTCAACACGTTTAAAAGTAAATTTATAGACTCAATGACTTTTTCATGGTGTTAAAAATGGGCTACGTGGTAAAATTATAATCCCTAGTAAATTGAATGTTTATACAAGTGAATCTTAGGGAGTATTAAATTACAATCTAGGTATAGATGTATATTACCACATAGATTGTTTTTAACATTAGCCTATGATCCATTATTGTTTTCATTGTTATAAAAAAATCTCAATAATGTGAGAAATATTCATAAATAACATTAGCCAACATAGCTCTGTCATTGTCCACCTTAGTTGTGGTGTCCACCCAAGTCTATTACATTTATTACCATATCTTAGGAGAAGATTGACTCAATACCATAATCATAGGGTAAATAGTTTACTTAGAAAAATAATCCCTAAAAGTTTAATTAATCAATGGGTTATTTTTCTAATGAATTGAATCATATTTTACTTAAAGTGTATTCGAGGATGGAGACATACATTCAAATGTAATAAAATGTAATCAATTATAACCCGAATGAATGAAATTGTCTAAAGAAATATAAACAAAAACAATACAAACTAAATCTAATGAATATTTCCCAAAAAAACTCATATCGAACAAAACCAAAATAAGATGAAACTCGAGATAAAGTGATTATAAACCATTACTATGAAGAGTAATTGTAAATTAATAGGAATGTAATATTTGATAGTAACATTTTGAAACTTGTATATCTTTCCCCTTGCTTTCAGGAACATGATTTGACCCATGGGGTGTTGTGGTTTCTATATATTGGGCAGTGACATGTATAGTCATCGGAGACAGGTATTTTTTTGTTATTATTTTATTTTCTTGATCACAACATCCAATTCAGCCTTTTACCGCTTTCTAGGGATGGAGGGTAGTTATATTCTATGAGGGGGGCCAGAAAGTCACTAGAGGCGACTGTATATATTTCTTTGTAGGGGAGGGAGAGTGGGGTAGTGGAGAGATTCCTTAATGTGTTTCACTGTTTTCCTTTATTCCATGTTTCTCCTATTTATTTTATTTTCTATTATTTTGGGTGTTCAATGTACAGATGGGTCATTCTGAAATTTTATTTATTTTCTGCTGCTGTTTTTATTATTTGTTTGTGGGAAAAATTGTTCCCAAGTGGTGTTTCGTTGATGCTCGAACAATTGAACCAGATCGTGGGCTCTTTACATGGAGATATTGGTATTCTACTTTTACTACTATCTTGGTATGAAATCAGCTATTTTCTAAAATTCCATTATATTATTTCTCTATCTTTACACTAGGGAAAATTTAGAAGGACTTCTATTCCATCATCATTAATTACACTAAATCTAGAAAAACATAAAGTATAATGTGATATCTTCTAGAAGTCTTTAGTAGTCTTACATCCATGTTTTGAATACCACATTGATAAAAAGAATAGAACACCAAACTCAACCATAAGTGGTAACTTTTGATATACTCAGAACAACCTAGTACTGGTGTTATATTCTTAGTGAATATATTTTTAGAATCTTAGTAATCTGCCTGAATAAAGAAACCCAATAGTGTTTCAACAATACTGTACTATTGAGTATTGGTAAACCAATCAATATATGGATTCATAATTAATCTCAATTACAATTTGATGGGGAAATATAATACATAAATTAGTGGAGGAGAAAATATCCAATCAACACATCCCCCACAAATCATTATCCAGAATTGGAAAGTCTAAGAACCACGAACAACACTCCTTTCAGAACCTTCACTTTAAAATTTCTACCTCTAAGCTTCCACAATCCTAGAGATTTATAGTATATTAAACTATAGAAATATAATTAGAAATGACCATCATCGATAATTTTTATCTTTTAAATTTTTTGACATAAATCAGTCTGGCATACTCACATTGACTTAGTGAAACCAAAGCATGTGTAGTCCTTCTCTCCCACTACATTTCATCCTGGTCCCAATTATGATACTTCTCTATTATTAAATAACCTTATGATACATTGAAAAATAACCTTAATATGACATGGGATGGGGCTACTTTGGTGTGGGGGATGAGGGAGGGGGCTTAATTAGAGTGGGGACGGGGTGGGGGCTGCAGTAGTGTAGGGGATGGGGGGGTATAGTGGAGTGGTGGTGGGGGGGGGGGGTGCAGTGGAGTGGGGGATGGGGGGATTCATTGGAGTGGGGGGCTGCAATTGAGTAGGGAATGGGGGATATGTAGAGGAGTGGGTGTGGGGGTGTAGTGGAGTAGGGGATGGGGTGATATAGTGGAGTGGGGTGGGGCTGCAGTTAAGTATGTGATGGCGGGGGGATGCAGTGTAGTGGGGAGGGGGGTACTTGAGGGGGGGGGGTACTGGAATAATGGATTGGGGACTACAGTGGATTTGTGGGGGGGGGGGGCTTCTATAGTGTATTAAGGGATGGGGGGATGCAGTGGAGTAGGGGGGTGAAATTGAGTGGGATATGGGGGGTATTGGAGTGGGTGGGGTGGGGGGGGTAGTGGAGTAGAGGATGGGGGGATACAATTGAGTGGGGGGGGCTATCGTGGAGTGGCGGTGGGGTGGGGGGGGGTGTCTTCAGTGGTGTAGGGGATAGGGGGATGCAGTGGAGTGGGGGTGAAATTGAGTGGGGGTATGGGGGACTGTAGTAGAGTGGGGTCTGGTTGGATGGCTACAGGGGGTAGTGGAATAGGGGATGGGGGCTGCAGTTGAGTGGGGACTGGGTGGGTGATGTGGGGGTGGTGGGTAATGGAATAGGGGATTTGGGTGGGGGTGTTGGGGAGTAGGGGATGGGGGTTGTAGTGGATTGGGGGGTGGGGGTTGCATTGGAGTGGGGACTGAGTTGGGGGGATGCAGTGGGGCAGTGGAGTTGGGAATTGGGGGGGGGGGGGGTACAGTGGAGTGGGGTTGCGGGGGTGGAAAAGGATTGGGGACTAGGGGGGTGTGGAGTGAGGGGGTGTGGGGGGGGGGGGGTCTTTGGATTATGGGATGGGGGTCAGTGGAGTGGGGGATGTGGTAATTAGAGAGGGGGGTGGGGGGTGGGGGTGAGGGGGGGGGGGTGGAGTGCGGGATGGGGGGGGGGGTGGCTGGAGTGGGGGATGGGGTAGGGCTACAGTGGAAAGCTTCAACTAAATTCTAAAGACACCACCTTCGCACTTCTCATCCTTAACTTTTTTATCCACAACCATGGAACAATGTGAATGTTTCTATGGAAAATCTATGAATTCTTTATAAAAACATACAACATCTTTTTCCAAAGAAAATTAAGGCTTCATTAATCACGGTATACACTACATACCCCTTACCTCAAACATTATTCTATTTTCCATATGTAATGATATATCACTTTTTTCAATATTTTTTAGAACAAGATGATCAATAAAATAAACCTTTCCATATCTTTTCAAATTATAGTTCTTCATACTTCTCCTATTAGATGTTATATAAAATGAAGCTCTAGATTCTACAGCTATGACTAAAGAGAATTAGAGATAATCAACAACACACCAATCTTATCTTCTAATATAAGATTAAGAAATCCACATTCAACATTGTAAATTTTATAATTCAATCTCCACTCATTGAAATCAATTTTTAGGTTTCCTTTCCTCCCATAATTATGACACACAGGACCATCTTCCTTTGAGGTACTTCCATTCCAACATGTTCTAATTTCATTTTTCTCTATCATTTTTGTGTTTTGGAACTCCCCCTTCTTTTTAGACTATATTAATTTCCCGAAGATGCCTCCTTTAGATGAAGTTATTAATTCTATATTAGGTATTTAATATTTTCATTGACCTGGTTAGTTTTTCTACTTGAATTACCCACTATGGTTTCCATCAGGTCCCATGGTTTTAAAAGGTTCAGACTCAAATGGCTACCCCTTTTCATGATTTTTTAGTCACCCCAGTTGCGTATTCTCCACTATAAACCCATGTGGTTACACTACGAACCTCTCAATCTTATAATAATAGAGACCCACTACGCTCTTACTCTAGAGTCCCACCAAAGAATTCATCTTCCCACTAACCAATAAAAATGTATGATTAAAATAAAATAAGATATACCTAATATCCAAGTTTCTTATGCACCACTTGATGTAGATATCCCTGCTTGGACACACTGGATAACCGAGTCTAATCATTAATATAATCTTTATGATCTTTTGTTGTTGATAGGCATGATTAGTTCTACTCATATCAAATAGTAACATCATTTCTCCAACTATCTGGGTCTCTTATCACCCTGAACACTCATGAATCGAGATATCCTCTTTATTGAATAAATATTTACTTCGATCTCTTCTTGCATTGTTTTGTGTTTTGGGGGACTTGGGATTTTTTATTTTTTTGATAGTGAGTTATTTTCATTTTTTTATGGTTTGGTTATGATGGATTATCTTAAACTTTTTGTGCTTTCATTGTATAGGGTTAATTTGAAATGGAAAATTTTAAATGGGAAATTTTATAAAACATTGATTCCTATAGAAAACATGAGAATAATTTTATAATGATATTTGTATTAGGAAAATTGTCTAATTTTTTTGGATTTAAAATTATAACATATTTTTGGATGTTTTTTCAATTTCGTTAGAAAAATGGATAATGTTAATTGTATTAAATGTTTTCTTGTGATATTAATAAGGCATAATTAGAATATTTTAAAGGATTTATTTGGGATTTTCCTTTTATATAGATTCTTTTAATGTTATTGGATTGGTGTAGCTCGATCTGGTTGGGTGGAATGCTTATTGCCTGCAACAATGACTACTATAGCAGAGCTGACCACTATAGTAGAGGTACTTCATGATTTTTCTATTCTTGGGTGTAGTGGAGGAATCTCCAATAAGGTAAAAATGATGTTTTATGTTTGATCCTATAAGTGGTGGTTTAAAAAGTATATTTTTTTCTCACCGTTTTCTTCTATGATAAAATATATTGTTTTATATCAGTTAACAAAAGTGGGACATAAGAAACTTTGTTGTTAGGATCACTAGAGAAATTTTTTTTTATGCTAGATGGAGTCTAAACCATGTAAATATATTGTGTTACATGAATTAATTTAGACTACCAGATGGATTCTTTGAGATACTGAAACCATTGAGGTGATTCATATTTGTTTTTTTATTTTGGTTAATATCTTTACTATCTAGAATGAAATTTTGGTTGTACTGGGAAAATAGGAAGGCTGCTGTGTACTAGCATCAAGCCTAAGGATGTCCATGGGGTCTCTAGGGGGATGCTTGTGAGTCTGTAGGGAAGGAACGAGGGTGCAGGTGGGGTGTCGAGGATGGGGTTTACAAGGGATTTTTGGGGGGCCTTAAGGGTAGGGGTTGTAGGTGGGGTGTCTAGTAGGGGGTGTCCAGCGGGAGCGGGGTTTTGGGGGGGGGGGCTTAGGGGGGTCGGCAGGGAATGTGGAGGTGTGTCCATGGTTGTGTATGGGGGGAGGGGTGTCCAGTGGGGGTGCAAGAGGGCTATCCAGTGGGGGTGCAAGAGGGCTTTCCAGAGGGGCAGGGGGGTTTGCAGGGCAGGGTGAAGGTGCTTTTCGGGTGTCTACGGGGTATTTTGTGGGGTGTACGGGGGAGAGGGAGTCTAGGGGGGTTTGCAAGGTAGGGGGAAGGTGCTGGTGGGTTTTCTAGGAGTGGATGTCCAAGGGGTGTCCAGGGGGGTGTCGGGGGGGGGGGGTCTACAAGGTAGGGGGAGGGTGTAGGGGGGGGGGGGGGTGTAGGAGGGGGTGTAAAGGGGTGTTTGTGAGTGTGTGTGGTGGGGTGTCCATGAGGGGATGTCTAGGGGAGGGGTGTTTAGTGGGGGTGCAAGGGGGCTGTCCAGGGCAGTGTAATTTGTCTATCCAGGGGGTGTGGGGTGTTGTTTAAAGGGTGCAAGGGAGATTTTCAGGGGGTAAGGGGGTGTCAGGGGGGCATGGGGCTTTCTAGGGGGTGCATGTGGGTGAAAGGGGGTTATCAAAGGGATAATAGGGGTGCAGGGGGGTGATCGGGGGGTGATCGGGGGGGGGGGGGTGGTTGGGGGTGTTTTTTTTATGAAATGGGAAGGCTTATAAATCACCACACATCCATAAAAAACAATTTCATGTGTTTTTTAATTATATATATTGTATTGTCTACATGAGTGTTTTTTTAATTCTGTATAATTAGGTGTTGTATTCATCATTGTATATTATCTGAATGAGTGTTTTTTTGAATTCATCATTATTCTACAAGTTTGTACTATAATTATATAGTGGAAGAAGCGACATGATAATTGTTGGAATTACAGTACTGGAATTGGAGAGAGGAGGCCGTTGTATGCTACTTGTTGTAGAGGGGAGGCCATTATATGCTGGTTCTGGCTGGAAGAGGGATAACCTGGAAGATGTGTGTTCCTTTTTTTTGGAGAAGTTGAAAAGCAAACTGCTCTATGAACCGTTGGAATACAGATTGAGTAGTATATACGAATAGTTCTCAAACCGTTGGTATTCCTATATCCCAACAGTTTCAATGAAACTGTTGGGAGTAGTGTGTTTTAGGAGGTATACCAATTGTTTAACTATTGTTGACATATCCCCATACATCCCGAATTATGGAAATTATTTACTGTAACCTGCTGCAATTGGTGTATACCAACGGTTAAGAACTATTGTTCTAGTTGTATAATCCTAGGGTTATTAACCGTTGGGATAGAAATTTACCAATGGTTAAGACAAAACTATTGGTATTTTGAAAATACATTTAACATATCCCAATGGTTCAAGATAAACTGTTGAGATATGTCTATCCCCACACCTCATAACCCAACAGTTCAGTGAACCGTTGTGATAGAATTTCCCAATAGTTATGGGGCTTTTACCAATAGTTTGTAACTGTTGGTAAAATCTTATTTTACAGTAGTGCATAAACTACTTGGTCATCTATGTCAACCATATCTTGATGATCTGGTAAGGAGTGAAGTAGAAAAAGACCTCCCTAAGCTATCACGTGATCATACACATATGTGATATGCTTTTCAACAAGGAGAGATTATCAGAAAGACATAAAATGAGAAGGAAAAGAAGTCAACAATAGTGCATGAATTGGTGCATACAAAGTGACTATGGACCTATTTCACCATGATCCATTGACAAAAAAATGTATTACATTTTTTTCATTGATGAATATAGTATAATTGCATGGGTATTCATCATTTCCCATTTTCCTGATGTGTTCAGTTTCCTAAACCAGTATCGGAAGAAATCTGAAAGGGTGCTTGGGTAGAAAATTTTGAAGTTTCATACTGACAATGGTACAGAATTCACAAACAGTCAGGAGGAAGACTATCTTGAGAAACACTTGATAATTCATCAAGTTTCTTTAGTATGAACTCCCAAACAGAATGGTGTGGTTGAAAAAAGAAATCAGATCATCATCAACATGGCCAGAACAATGCATACAGAAAAAGACCTACCAGAGAAATTTTGGATTGAATAAGTGCTAACATCAGTCTACTTTTATAATAGAGCTCTGTTATGTCTGAAAGTAGGAAAGACACCGTATGATATGTGGTATGGGAAGAAGCCAATGATGATTTACTTTTTAATCATTGTATGTAATATCATTATACTCAATAAAGAATAACATTGGAAATTTAAGTCACATTGAGATGATGGAAAAATCCTTGGCTACCCAAGAAAATGAAAAGCATAGAAATTATTTAATAAAAGGTTGATAATAGTTCTGGAGAGAAATGATGTCACTGTAGTGGAGAATGAGGACACCATTCAGTAGTGAGGTGAAATTTTTTTGATGAAATTGATGAGGAGGAAAGCAATGTAGGGGGAGCAGAAGTGGTTGATGCTGATTCAGAAGAAGAAACTGATGATGAGAATGAGGAAGAAAATATTGTATCTGCCCAAAAGCCAAGGAGTCTAGATGAAATTGATAGGCAAAATATCATTGGTGATCAGTCAACTCTAGTTCAGATAATAAAAATTAAATCTTTATAGCAGACATTTTTCTTATCTTAGGTAGAGACTAAGTGTCTTTATGATGTGGATGAAAATTAAAACTAGGTTCAAGCTATGAATTAAGAGTTGGATAAAATTGATAAGAATAATACTTGGGAGATTGTTTCCAGGACAGTAGATAAAAATGTCATCGGGACTAAATGGGTTTATCACAACTAGATGGATGAATATGGAACCGTTATTAGAAACAAATCATGACTAGTATACAAATAATACTCTTAGATATAGGGAATATATGTTGATGATACATTTTCACCAATTTCGAGGCTCGAGAAAATCAGATTATTCCTAGCCATTGATGTGCAGTAGAATTTCAAAATGTTCTGGATGGATGTTAAATCATTATTCTTGAATGTGGTTTTGGAGGAAGAAGTGTATATCAAGCAGATATATGGGTTTATCATTCACAAGGATGAGAATAAGGTTTGTTGACTAAAGAAGGCGTTGTATGGGATGAAAAAAGCACCGAGATCTTGATACTCAAGGCTTTATTATTATTTGAAAAAGAATAGTTTCCAACGTGGGGGAGTTTATTACAATCTCAATTTCAAAAAATATAGTAATGAAAGGATGATGGTGGTGGTTTATGTCAATGAAATAATATTTGTTGGATCAGATGAAGCTCAATGGAGACAGTTTTTTGAATTCATGAAAAGTGATTTCAAAATGTCAATGATTGGGGAACTGATATTTTTCCTTGACTTACAGGTGGCACAAGGAGGGAATGGAACATTAATTTATCACTCCAAATCATCAAAGGAGGTTTTAGAAAGATTAGGAATGGAAAATTAATAGGAGATGAAGAATCAGGTTACTACCGGGATGAAATTATGGAAATATGATAATGGCATGGTAGTTAATATTACAGAATATAGGCGGATTATTGGGAGTTTACTGTAACTGATAGTGACGACACTTGATATGGGTTTTTCCACATGCCATGTAGTGAGATGTCAATGCAATCCAAAGGAAATCGAAACGATTTCAATGAAAAGAATACTTCGTTATATCAAAAGGACTATGGATTTTGGTATGATGTATAATGAATAATCTCTCCAAGAGCTGTTGGGATATACAGATGCAGATTGGGTCGGTTAATCAAATGATAGGAAATCAAAACCAGGAGGTGCTTTCTAACATGGTGTATTGTGTATTTCTTGGATAAGAAAGAAGGAATAATGAATTTCATTAAGCACCATAGAAGCTGAGTATACTGTTTCCACTCATGTATGCACACAATTATTATGGATGAAGCAGCAACCTGATGATATGGGAGTTGAAGTGAAGTCTCCAATCAGAATCCAGTGTGATAACTCAAGTTCTATAAATAATAGAAAAAACCATATCCATTACTGAAGGAGAATGAAAAATGAGATAAATATAATTTTTTCAAGGGGAAGGATGAGAATGTAATTGTGAAATTAGAGTATGTGCCTACAGAAATACAGGTTCTAGACATTCTGATAAAATAATTATCCAAGGAAGCTTTTGAGAGGCATTCACTTGCACTAGGAGTTCAATCATATCCCCACACATAAAAAAGTGTGGTTGTGGAGCCCCCTATCCCCAAGGTATGATGTGTTTTTCCCTAATGTACAAATATGTGATCCTTCCAATATCTCATACAATAATGGAGTGACATTTAGGTTCATTGACAAAGGGGAGAAATAGTGACTCCTCAAGGGGGAGAAACTGTGACTAAGGAAAGGAGAAAATGTCTTAGTCAAAGAAACGTGGAAAGGCTGACAGGTGGAGCAGTGAGATTGGGGGAGAGTAATGAGATATAGGGAGTGTATTAAAATATGATGATGCTAGAAGTGATCGATCAAAGAATAGATATCATGATAGACAAGGATTATGATAAAAGTAGAATAGTGATGTTTGAATGGTGTGAGAAGGTTTATAGTGATCAATAATTGGTATCAGTTTAGAAATTGGTATCAGATTGGTGGAAATAGTTTATGTTTAAAATGAAGTGAATCAATGATGAAATTTTCATATTACTCTTTCTTCTTATTCCGAGCATTGATCATGTGTGATTATAGTATATGGTGAGTGAATCTCTGGTTACTATCTGCATCACAAGAGGCGAATGGTGGTAGAGGTTGGAAGAAGCTTTTTGAGGTATCAAAGTGCAATATAATTTTTGTGTTAAGAGTTATCAACAAACCCAAAAGGGGAGATTGTTGGGAAAAATTCCTTCAAGGTATCATTGAATCATTTTTGAGATGATTGTGTTTGTTGACAAAGTGGGCCCCTGTGTTATGTTTATTGACAATGTAGACCAAGATGTACAAATATGTTGAAAAAGGTGGTTTACATGGTGAGTTGTCAATTTCAAAGGATTTTTTCAACAATAAATGATTGATTGAAGAGCCTCGATAAAGGATTGGATGATCTCGAGGTAGTAAAAAAAGAGAAGATATAAGGTGGTTCCGTTTTATAGCGTTTTCCAAATTTTTGGGCCTCAAAATCGACAAATAGAGAAAAGTTTTTTTTGAAAAGGGACTTGCACGCCAGTGTCTTGGAGGATTGGAATGTTCTGCGCCATATGTTTTTCAAGATAAAAACATAAAAAATGGCAATGGAAAGGGGGGTTCCCACGTTTTGGTTTGGGCATGCAACGTTACTTAGGGGACATAGACTAGGGTAGCTGGACTTGTGCACCGAGAGGAGACTTGTACACTGGTGCTCAGGGTGCCCCAAATTCCTAAAAATAGAGGGCTAACCCCCATTATTTCTTATGAAGATCAATACTTAAAGAAAATCAGAGCTCCAATCGCGCAGGTGGTTTGGGCGTGAAAGTGGTGGGTTGCCGCACAAGTATAAAGATATTCAGAAGTTGGGCACCAATTGATAGATTCGGGCCAAAACTGGTTTGGGAATAAAATGGTTTGATTCTCCCATGTTCAGTGTTGGATAAGGTAGTGTCATTAAAGTGTTTTGATAACACTTGCGTGCCGGGCTTGGAGATGCACACCCGTAAACAGTTGCGCACCAATATTGATTTGGGCATAAAACGGTGTGAGTTGCCTATGTTTGGAGTTGGCAAAGGGACTGCAGCGCAAGTGGTTAGGTGACACTTGCATGCCAGGCTTGAAAAAGCATTCCATGAATTAAAAAAGTTCACTAAGAATAATGAAGTGTGCCAGTCACTCGAGGTCTATGCAAAAGTTTTACGATTCCCTGGTACCTCCAGTGTAAAGTGTGATTCATCTTCAGGAGACTATTGGATATCAACAGAGCCTCTATATATAGGGAAATATGTATTCATTTGTGGTAACAAAATGACCTACAGGTCTATAAACTCTGATTGGATTTTCTAAAGAAGTAGTGAGCTCAATCAGTTGAGAGAGCAATGTGTTCTCAAATTTTGAGTGGTTGTAAACTAGAAGGGACCGTGATTCCTCTTTATAATTGTAAACAATGGTGCACTTATAGTGTATTTGGTACATCAGCACATCGCCGATATATTCTCCTTGGATGTATCCTTGTGAGGGTGAAACATGTAAAACTCTTATGTCTTGTGAATTCTCTATGATTCATTCTTACTCTACAACGGGAAGGATAGAGAGAATAAGGGTTTGT
Organism: Viscum album; assembly: GCA_963277665.1. Taxonomy (NCBI): domain Eukaryota; kingdom Viridiplantae; phylum Streptophyta; class Magnoliopsida; order Santalales; family Viscaceae; genus Viscum; species Viscum album. The sequence goes on from OY728131.1 coordinate 410,772,276, forward strand.
CTAAAAACAAAACAAGAGCAAAAGGGGTAGTTGTTTTAATCAATCATACCCTAATTCACCCCCTCTGAGGGTATCTATTCAAGTGGACCTAAAAAAATATATTCTTATAGCCTTTTAGTATTAGAGTTTTAGAGTGTAATGAAAACCTATTAACTAAAAAAACTCATTTCATTTTCACCAAGAGATTGTTTTCCCACTACGAGTGAAACTACATAATCTATAATAGATCTAAAACATCTCAAATATTTTTTTTACATAAGGTACACTTTTAGGTTTTATATACTGCTTTTATCTTCCTATCCTAGAGGATAAATTCAAAAGAATTTGGTGACCTCAGATGCTTAGTAATGAAATACCTATCTGTTCAAAAGAAAATACAACAAGTGGTCATAAGATGCGAATATGTGTATAATTAGGATATGTAAAAAATATATACTCAACAAAAAATGGATCATAAATCATAGTATATATCCTATTATTACATAAGACAAGAATCAAAATAATTAGGAATCATGATGAAATAAACATAATTTGTGAGAACATAATTATTAGCTATGGATTAGAAATGTATCATGACATTTAAATGTATTATAACCAATTAACATAAAAAATATATATAAAATTGTAATTATTACATTCTAAATTAAAAATATTTACACACTTTATGTGGTGAATAAAAAAATTCCAATAATTCATTATATGAAAAAAAATGTACATTCTTCATATTTTGTAGTTTTTTTCATAATTTATATTATAAACAAGTAAAATGTTCACACATCATGTATTGAACAAAAAACTCCAAAGTTTCATATTGTGAACAAAAAATATGTTCACACTACAAATTGTAAAAAAAAGTGCTTAGTTCATGTAATGATCAAATAAAATTCCCATGTTTAATATCCTTATCTCAAGAGATATAAATCCTTAACCAATTCATTCATGAGTGAAATAGGACCCCACCCATAAATCATCCACATATATGGTTTCATCTCAGAGAAATTAATTAAAAAATCATAAATAATAGATGAAATGGAAAATTAATTTCACATAATTTATGAATGGTATCACTAAAACTGAATACAAAAATGTGAACAAAAAATACCCAAAATTCAATCACCCATCAAGTGTATTTCATAATATATTTTAGTGGTATTTTAATGAAAATAACATTCATGGAAAGAATAATTTTAAAGAAAAAAATAATAAAATAGAAGTGAAACCATAAATGAGAATTAATAAAATGTTTTGAACATTATCATAAGATATGAATATATGACTGATTTTCAAAAGTAATTTTACAAAAGGTCACATAAAAATAGTTGAAAAATTTAAATTTCAAAATAAATATTAAATAATAATTCCCTAAAGATGATATCATTATTTCTAAAATTTTATTTTAAAAAAGATGAAAAGTTTAATTTTTTAAAAAATAAAATCTAATAATAAATCCTTGAAATGTCATAATTGTTATAAGAAAGAAATTTGGAGTGGAGTATAAAAAATATGAATTTGAAAGGTTGTATTTTTTTGAATACATTGAAATAAATTTGTTGAAATCCCACACAATAAAATAGGTAGTAAAAGTTATATTTTATAAGAGATGATGTGTAATATGGAGGTTACATGAGTAAAAAGATATTTTAATTCGAAAAACTAAAGTAAAACATTTTTGTTCGAATAAGGAACATGTAAACTAGAGAAAACCCATCTTTAATGCTTGTGATATTTTTTTATTAAAAATGTTTCACTTTTTAGAGAAAGAAAATCATATATTAAGTATATTTGAGTTAAAAAAATTCTGATAAAAGAGTAAATATATAATGAAATAATAAAAATAATAATTTATCAATAATAGAATAATAACACTCTAGTAATAAATTTTTTACTAAATGAATGGAAATTTTAGTTAACAGTATCCTTTATGGATGTAATAATTCACGAGGCAACGGAAAAATAGAAAGGTGTTATGTAGGAAAAATGTAATTCCTTGAAAGAAGAAGATATATTACTTTATTATACAACAAAAGGTAATAATATACCAAAATAATTTTAAATAGTTTTAGAAAGGAAATCACAACTTAATTAATGATAATTTAGTGTGTAGAAAATTATACTATAATAGTAATGCAAGAATAAGAGGGTGTCCATGAAATTGAATGTAGAGAATAATTTAATGATTAATATTCATTAGAATTGAATTTACTGGGTAGTAAAAATACCATATAAATTAAATTATTTCTTAAAATTTCAAATATGTCTCAAGGATTTGAAAATTATACAATGAAATACCTAATTTGGTTTCATGTTTTGTTGATCGCACTGTAAAATCTAATATAAAATACAAAATAATATTAATTGCCTATTTAAAAATTTATTATTGAATATAACCATTTATGAACATGAAATACAAATTATATGACCGTGTATTTAGTTACTTATTATCTATTTTCAATATAAGATGTGAGTAATATTTTTTGATTTTGAACTAGTTTCATAATAGCGATGTAGCTCTTCATTATAACCTGAACATTAATCACTAAAAGAGTGTATATTGTAATTTAATTTATTTATTATGATTGTTTATAAAGTTATATTTAATTTTATAATATTTTTTAATTGTAATGAGAGATGATATATTCAATGATGAGCTTATTTGGATGATTCTTAGTGAACGAATGGGTTTTTCATAAATAATGATTTATATTTTTATATAACTAATAATGAATAAAAAAATAATTATTTATGAAATTATTTAATATATTAAAAAAATATAATGACCATTGTCACCCAATATATAAATTTATATAATTGTTTAAGTAGGTGGTTAAACCAACTGAAACCAGTATATACTTTAATTAATGGATGATTATGGAGTGATTTAGTTGTAATATCATTATAAAATTGTAATTGTGAAAGTTTTTTAGTGTTATCTTTGTGATATATCAAAAGTATAAAAGATTATATGAAAATTATAACATACACTATGTTACATTATTCAATGAAAAAATTAATTTTTCTTTTTGAATGCTCTTTTGGTTGGTTTAACATACCACAGTGGTTAATTGATCATATTGGTAATAGGTTTTCGAATTTTTCTTTCTAGAAAATTATTTATTTCATAAACATCATATTTATCAATTAAAAATAGTATAATTACCATCTATAAAATGTGTCAAAATCCATAGACACACACTTCGAGAACCGGTTCTAGAAACACGTACTTTATATACATGCATTCATAGTAGTTGTAAATTACTTGATGTGACCCTTAATAATTAAAAAATAAATAAAATTATTGAATCTCATATATAAAAGTGATATTTCTTTTTTTATATATTTATGTAATTAGGAAAAATCAAAAAATAACAATGCACACACCATTCTCAACCAATGAGTTTTTTTTCATTATATAATCAAATCAACTAAAATTATGATATGTCTTCAAAACATCATAGAAATTATTCCACATGTGCTATAAATAAAAAATATCACAAGTACTAATTTAATAAATAACATGGGTAATGGTACCATATCAAAGGGATTATAATAATATGTTCTTATGGGAAATATATAACCAAATTAATTATGGAATATGTTTGGTATAAATATGATGGCATGAATTGGAAAAAACAAGACTCCATAATCAACCCAAAACAAAGTGGATGAAATAAACATGAAGATTAGTTAAAACATGGATATGAATAATATTGCTATCGTAATGATTGATGGAATAATATCGGGCATCGAAAAGCCAATGTTAGGTCCATGTGCCAATACATTTTCCTTGTAAATGATGCCAAAATGAATATAACCTGAGAGATTTGGAAGGCATACATCAAATTCCCAAGCCATTTTTTATCATGAAACCTATAAATAAATATAAGGGATATATAATGTTGGGTCCCACCCATCACCTGTATATGTATAATGAATTTACCATAAGTTTCAACAAGGCCTTTCATATATTTTTATAAGGAATCACTTACTAAATAAAACATGTCTTTCTGAATAATGAGGAATACAAAAATAAATAAAAAATAAACATTTATTCTAATTAAATAATATTTTTTAATTTAAATAATATTTCTATTTATGTAAATGTTACAACATGAACATAAATTATATAGATAAAGAAGGTGGATGGTTAAACAATATGTAGTCGTCTTTGCAATAATCATCCATATTGGAATAAAAATATATAGAATGAAAATACTTTCCCCATATAAATAGAAAATCATAAATTTAATGATAAAATTATACAAGAAGATTAATATAAAAAGTGATTTTTACCTTGAATATAATAATGAATATATGGATATGTCAATACTAGAATAACATGATCATGATCTATACAAGGAATAAAAATGGATGGTTTCCAAAGAAAATTACCAAATTAGTGGGAAATAATTTTCAAAGGGTTTATATGGTAGGTATTTTTATACCAATAAAATGTGATAGAATAAAACACAACAAAATAATGGGGAATAATTTACCCCACATATATGAAATATGTTCAAAGAACAATCAAACTCAATAAATAAAAATTAAGTTATCAAAAATTATCACCATTGTAGAAAAAATCATTCAATAGACACATGAATAAGGGGAAATGATTCATATATTAAATACAATTAAATAAAAATTGTATTATATATATAAATTCATGGGTATTAAATAAACCACACTAAGGAATCATAGTGAAAAAAATGTATTATCTATCAGAGAATGAGAAATGAGACTATAAAAACACTTACATCTTTAAAAACATCTAAATTAAAAATCCTTGAAAGAGAGGTATTTGAATTAAAATTCATATACCATGATTAAAACAAAATTAGTGATATAAAATCTCAGATAAGAAATATATACACTTAATTAATAAAATTACCTTCATAATACCAAACATGTCTCAAAGAGATGATTTTGAGCTGAAAAACCCTTACCACTTGTCATAACTTCCATTAACATAATTTAAAATTTTATATAAAAAACATTATAAAATATGTAAATTAATTTATTACCTTAATTATATATATTTACATTAATTGTTTCATTTATATTCATTTTATACATGAATTATTTCAATTTACTACATTGGGTGTTTATAGAATTGATTGGATGAATTTGTTTCATAATATAGTTATCCCTATTATTTATTCATAAATATTTCACCATTACTATGTCAATAAGGAAATTTATAGGGATGTTTTATATTTATTTAATAAGTTAAAATGTCTTTATCTAGGTTTTAAATCGTTATCCTTGAATATGTAATCTATAATAAGCATGTTTGGTTGATTCTTGACAATCGAGCTGTGTTTTTTTAATTAATGAAATAAATATAGATATGTCATCTACAAAACCAAAAACCCCATTCTCTGAAAATTTATATAATATTATATCGATAAATATCTTCCTATATTCTTTCATGATATAAAATCATAGTATTGTTCAATTAGGTGGTTAAAAGGACCCAAACAAGAACATACCACGATTTCATGAATGACCGTGAGGTGGTTTTTTTTAATATAATTATACCATGATCATAATAATATTATTTATTATTTTGTTGTATTATTATTTTAAGGGATTTTAAGATGAAATAATAGATATTAATATATTATACAATTTGAATAAAATACTAACCTCTTAGCATAAATATTTTTAATGATTAAATTAATATTGACCATTTGTTAATCAAATAATTACATGTTCTCTAATATTATATAGCAAAACATTAATGATATAATAAAAACATATTTTTATTTTAATATTATCATTAGATCTAGTATCGTATGTTTTTTTTGAAAAATTAAACACACTACGTTGTGGAGATGGTAGTCCGCACAACACACAAACAAAAACATTTTATTTATTAAGAGACATGGTATATGAATTAACAATGATAATTCACATAATATATTAACAATAATGTAAATTAATTATACTAATATAATTATTTTAGTATGGTTATAAATTTTATTAAATAATATAATTAATAATAAAAACTAAGTAGTTGGTAATACTCACATTGGGGAACTAAGTTTTCCTCAGATGTCTCCTTGGATAGAAAGACCTCATGCTAACTAATGGTGATTAGGATCCTTTAAAGATAGTATAATGTTTTATGAACATAAAAATGGTATATTTGGAAGATAAAATTCAATATATATAAGATTTAATAATTGTTGGACTTGTTACCTATTTATAAGTGAAGAGAAGGTTAGTTTGGGGAGAAACCCTTAAACGTTCCAAAACATAAAGTCACTATTTAATTATGAAAGGGATAAAATGAAGTAAATAAAAGTGTAATATGAATTTGAATTGGGACTAACCTCAAAAATTACTTATCAAAACATATTTTGTTGTTCTATTTCTCTTTTTAAAACACTTTTCCTTTTACCCAAACTTACTTTTACCTTGGTAGTAAATTTATAATCCACGGTAATTTTTTTAATGAAATATATTAGAAATGAAATTTTTAACAAATTTGATATATATAATTTAAAATTTAAAAATAATTTTATCAAATAAAATTTTTTATAGTGTAAATTGATAATTGATAATTAATAAATTTAATGGCGTAAAATCCATTTTTATATAAAAAATGTTATTTTTCATATTTATAATTGTATATAAAGAAAAATTATAGTGGATTATATTTATGATCAAATAAGTTGAATTATTATATAAAAAAATTAACTATATGTGTTTTATATAGAAAGATAAAGGAAAACCTCCCTTGAAAAATAGTTGATTTAAATAAAAGTCAAAAAATAGATTCTATATCAATGAAAAATAACAATTTGTTATAAAAATGATTTTACAATGGTTTTATAAGTTTAAATAATAATTTAAAATGAATAATTTTATTCCTAAAATTCATATTTGATTACATAAATGGTTTTATAAATGTCCATGTCATGGTTATAAAGTGGTAGAGTCATATAAATTAAATGCTTCATAAAAACTATATTTTTTGACTAAAAACCAATAGTTTTTGGCGAAGATAAGAAAAAATTCATTCAAAGTAAATTTTGATATTAGAAATTGAATAATTAAAATTGTTTTTATTATTTTCAAACTCCAAAATTAATAAATTCATTTTTTTAATAAAATTACAAAATATATTTGAAAAATCTCTTCTAATTGAAAAATGAAAATTTTAAAAAATTACTATTATTAATAATATTTTATGTCAAATACCTAATATACTATTTTTACCAAATTGTTGATTTTTGAAAAATTTAATCATTAATAATATTTTTCTTGAAATAGAAATTTGTATTTCATAAAAGTGATTTATTTCTGAAAAAAAATTCAAAACTGTAAGTGATATTATTAGTAATTTTAGCAAAATAATTTTAGTCCATCTAAATTAAAAAGGGAATTTATTTTTTATATACTTATAATTCTTAAAGAAACTACTTGAAATGATTCATGTTAATTTTGAAACATATTTTTTAATGGTTATACATAATTATTTATGTTTCACTTGAATATATTTTGGTTTTGTTTAATTTTTGTGTGGCCTGTGGAGTATAAAACACATTGATGTATTTAAAGTTGATCATATATTTTAATTTCAGGGTTTTAAATTTTCACCCTCATAATTGTTTCCTTTTTTATTTGACTTATATGATCAGTGCAATTTTTATAGGGATGTAATAACTACCATACTTCTCTCTTTGATGATGGATTTTTTATGTTTTGTAAAGATATTTATCTATTTTAATATTCATTAAAATAACATTATAAATAAGACTCACCAATTCTAAATTCTGATAAAATTATATGATGATCTAGATCCCCAAGGAATAACTTCCCAAAAACCCTAATGATTATTGATATGATAATCATACCACTAGGGGATTATATTCATGACCAAAATATGGATCACTTTATATTTCCACAATGTTATCCTATAGTTCATTGAAATCAACTTGTAGTATACATAAATAAACCTATATCAGTTTCAATTTAACAAATATCATTATTTCTTTGTACTATGTTATTATTAGTTTTATTATCTAATACCTATTAACAGAAATCATAAAATAGGGATCTCGAGTTATAATAAGCTATCTTAATATATTTTAAACCCAATAATCATTGAAAACTATGCTCCCAAAATCCAACATATCATTCCTAAAACAGATTTCAATTTCTAAGACATTAACCCATAATGAAATTATATATTCCTCAAAGAATTAACTCTACATTTAACCCTAAAATTGTACCAACCACTAGTTCATAAGGTCACACACAAGTCATTGAAAACTATGCTCCCAAAACAGATTTCAATTTCTAAGACATTAACCCATAATGAAATTATATATTCCTCAAATAATTAACTCTATATTTAACCCTAAAATTGTACCAACCACTAGTTCATAAGGTCACACACAAGTCACTATACACCAAAATCCAAAAAATGAGATGAACGCATCAAAAAATAACAAGAAAAAATTATAAATTCCAGGGATTAAAAAATATCTTTCTTCTTCAAAACCAAACCACCCTTGATTTTATCAATTTTATGTTTGTGTAAAATTAAATAGTTATATATAACTCAATATTATATTCTCTCATAAATATGTACAAAAATATAACTTTGTCATACAATAACTTTTATGGTACTTAAAACCATTTAATAAATGTCACCATACCTTAAAAGAAAAGCCATTGAATAATAATCCTTATACATTTTACATAATCCTAATAAGTTTTAAAATGTACTAGAATATCATTGATAAATATCACTCACTAGTGGAAATAACGAACTGCATAAAGAAATTATCAATTTCACATCATTTTGTAAGACTAAAAAACTCAAATTTTCCACCATAATAGGAATATAATATGATTTTAAAATATTGGAATATGGTCCTTTATTCGGTTATATGACATAGGGGTTTCCAGGTACATACCATTCTAATAATTATTTCCAAAATCCTATTTCAACCAAATAATAAAGAAAAAATGTTTATAATAATTTTTAGACATTTATATAAAAACATCAATACAAATAGTTATTCCATTATAACACCAATTTTTTTTCAAAATACAATACTCTTAGATGAATCTATGATTCCATTTTTTCTGTCCTTATTTATCCATTTTCATTCTTCAATTAAGTCTTCTAGAATAATTTTTAATTTCATTATTAAATCTTTCATAATATTTTGTAAATAAGATGTGATTAACGAAACTACATCCCTTGAGAGTGTATCTCCAGGTGTGAAGTCTTATTCCCAGTAATCATGTATTCGAGTAATGATTGATTCAATACGCAACCAATCTTTTTTGTGTGATTAACCCTATGACCATCTATTCTTCTTAAAAATCCACTATCCAGTGTCTAGATCAAGAGGTATTTCCGGAAAAAATATTATAATATCTACATTAAAAACACAAGGACGTTATATAATACATATAATTACTTCAATGGGTTTTTAAATATATTTTCATATCCAAAACCCCAAACAAAATGGGAATTATTTCCTTATCATTAAATCGTATACTTATCCCAAATGGTAATCTTTTATGATAATATTTAACTTATCAAAAATATAAATAATCCTCTATAAATATTCCAATCTCCAAAGCTATCTAAATCATTTATTTTATACTGAATATGAAGCCACAAACCTACACGCTCAAATCTAGTACTATAAACACATTATTTATATATATTCTTTGATAATGAATAAAGAAGCATATATAACCATCTTTAATTAGAAAATAAATATTTTTATTACAGGTATTACATCCCATGGATATTTTCAATATAGATCTTTAGAGTATTAAGATACACCCAGAACATATGAATCCAATGTGTTTCTCTAATAATAAATATTTCGATATATATATGAAAATGATTCATGGAACATAACTTCTTCCAAACATGCTATCCTTATAAACATGTAACATTAACCATTATTATTCATAACTGAGGAAATAGAACTATATGAAATGAGTGATCATAAATGCTTATTAAGGAAGAATATAACTAAAAAATAAATACATAAACATGATATAGATAACATTTTTGAAATTAGTAGACAACATGAATCCATAATGAAATTCAATCCAAGATCAGGATATTTCCATGAAAATAAATTGAAATATAGATATAAATAACTCCATTCCTATAGTTATGGAAGTAATTATGTTATAAATCAAGAAACTTCTATCAAATCCTTATGCCAAGAAACCTTATATGTCATTAAGAATATAATAAAAAAATATTTTAAGGGCCCATATCCATATAATATTACCCATTTGGGTTTCCAATGATTTTGGTTCTTGAAGGAGGCCTATATAATGTCTTGAGGGGTTTGACCACTAAAATCTAGTTATAAGGAGAATATATGGTCTAATATTATTTAAAATTCTATATTCGTTGTTCACAGTTTGGAAAAAAGCATGTTCACGAACAAAAAGCTTTTCATATCTTTTTTGAGACTATGTCATGGGGTGTTACATGATGTGTTAGTATTCAGTATTAAATGCTTTATGTCAATGGTTTTTTGGAGAGATATTATTATTAACATTTACTTGATGTAAAGAGTTTCACATCGTGTAAATTCCACATTAATCAGACCAATAAAGTCTTCATCACCACACATTTTTTTAAAACATATGGTTATACCAAATTCTATGAATCCCAATGACCTTCTCTTAAGGATTTTTTGGATTCCACCATTGTGGGTATATCCTTTTTTCTTCCCTTTTCAATCCATTATGATCTCAGGTAGGTTCTACCTCTTCTATCATAGTTCATTGATCTGGTTTCTCCTATTTCTTCATTACCTAAAATGAAGTATATTCTCTTTGTTTATAATGTAAATTTTATTGGTTTTTTAGTGTGATACTGCCATGAAACATTGGGGGATGCATCTTCTTGGGGGAGAAGTGATTGGGATCTATAACATTGGTCCATTCTCATGAAAAGAATTCTGATTACATTGGTGTAGTGGATTCATTTATTCTTCAAATTATTTACATGAAATCATAAGGTTGACATAGTTTTTAATTTCATATGGGAATGAAATTAACCAAATAATTTTCTAAATTTATTAATAAATAATTGGTGTTTTCAACAGAATGTTGATTCTTTTTATTGCAATAAAAATTTACCCCTTCATTTTAAAGATAATATAAAATCCATAATATAATTTTTAGAACATTTCATTATGATATACATTACAATTTTTTTCTAGATCAAAATTTATAAATAATGTTAATCCAATATTAACTAATAAATAATTTGATTCTAAAAAATTAAAGAAGTGGAATGTTTTCATTTAGTATTTCTTGTAATTTTATTATAATAAATGTGATTAAATACTCAGTATTAGTTATATTTAATCATCATTGTGGAAATGGAATTTATTATAGATTTGAAGTAATAAAATTAATCTTTCTTAAAATAATAAAAGGAAGGAAAATGAGAATGTATTTAATTATAAATGAATATTTAGATTTGGATATTTTTTTATGGCGTCATGGATTGAGGTTTTCATAGTCTGAACACATTATTAATGAAATGGTTAAATTCATGATGGAATAAGAAAAAGTTATGTGATAAAATTTAATATCCTGGGACTGAGTTATCCACCTTCTTATAAATGAAAAGTGCTTATAGATTTGATCAATTAGAGTTCATTTTTGTGTCAATGATGGATTACTTGTTTTAGGTCCCATATTGATTTTAGTATATGATTGGTTTCATATTTATAATCTTGTTATGTATTTATTAGGTGAAATTTTCTATGTGATGTGATATGGGGTAGAAAGTCTTGGATGGGATATGTGGCTAGGATGGCTGAGTTTGTGATGGTAGATGTGATATGCGCATAGAGGCCTAGATGATGTTGCAGTAGTTAATACATGTAATGGGGAGAAGCATCAGGATATGCATGTATGTATTAGGGATTTAACCAAAGATAACATAATAGGTTGAAGTTGGGAATACCCATTGATGTGATTATGAGATATGGTATTCTCACTTATGAATATGTTTAATGGCCAATGGATGTGTTTATTTTTTATATACATTCTTTTCCCCACTGCTTGAGGTATCTCAATATGCTTGGTTCATTGTTTTATCATATAGGTAGTGTAATATGGTTTTCCTAGACTACATGTTTCATAGAATAATTTTAATAATGAATAAATAATTTTCCCCATCAGGTTGGTGTTTATGGAATGAAAATTATGAAAAGAAGAAAATCTTGATAAAACATGGACTCATTTTAGATTATGATTAGAGGTAATGGAATTTACATTAAGGAATAATGAAATTATATTTGGAATAATTTAATAGTTAATTAATATGTAGAGAATTAATTAATTAAATTAAATTAAAAAAATGGAAGAATTAATTACCGTATATCTTTAAGTGCTTGTGTGCTTATAAGATATCTGGTCTTAGAAGTGGAAGCCTGAAGTCTGAGTGATTTTATCAATATTTGGATCTAATAAATGGTTATTCACAATGTACAGTGTTGAGATATATAATATCTTATATATTTTGTGGTTTTATTCACTAAACCACCCATGTTTTTATGATTGCTAAAATGTAGTGGACTATAGGAGTGGGTTTTCCCTAATATCTTAGTGGGAGGATAGATGTGTGACTACCCCCTGTGGCCCCACTCTATTCTCTTCATATTTACTTATACTGTTATGCATGGTTATTAATTCCCACTTATATGTTCATATAGGGTTTTGATGGATTTATGTTATTTCACAAACATTTATTATCAGATATGTTATTAAAATCATTATTATAGGTATATAATATATTGTATGTGATGGAATGTGGAACCATTTTCTATATAGGGGTAGTAATGGCTTAATGTATAATACCTAATGTATGATATATGTCACATGGGATGAGGAGGATCACAAAAACTAAATTGATACTAGATGGTGATTTGATTTTGGATTATGCGATGATGTGATGCACAAGGTGCATGATGGGATATATTTACTATGCTTCTTTGGGATGTCTTATTTTGTAGAGAGATGTATTAGGACTTGTAACATTGGGGAAGAGCCAAAAAATAGTGCCTAATAGATATCAAGGTACCCTAGATGTTTCATTACTATTATATATACTCTCTTTCATGTCATATAAACTGAGAGTTATCCATGGTGAGGCTGGGAACTTAGTATACTAGTTTAGCTGAATAGTTAGTTTCACCATTCTTCATTTTCTTTATTAATTTTTATTTATCTTTTGCACGAGAGGATCTGGGGATGATCCTAATTAGTATACATCTCTGCTCCCCCTATGTATATATAAATTATTTTTATGTTAGTAGGTGGAGGATGAGGATTTGGATATATATTACTAGCTCACGTTTTTTCTTGAGCTGTATGGGCTTTGTGTTCTCTTCTAGCTATACCTTCTGGTACTTGTAGTTTTCTATTAAATTGTTATAGTTCTACATGTAATTATATGTTAACACTTGGTATTTGATTATATATATATATATATAAATGCATGAGAAGGTTTTTATTATTGTATATATATATATCTTATATATCTCTTTCAGATGTTATCATAGAGGGTATTTCCTCCCATATGCATATTCACCATCTCAGGGTCTAATGGATTCAAGACTCAAGTAGTCACTATCTCCCTTAACTCATTATCAAACCAGGAAGTGTAAAATTCTTGGGTAGTGGTTCATGACAGTGTGGTATCAGAGGTTTATGTTGAGTGACATTATAGAGTTTGTACTTTTGAATAAGTGGGTTTCATGGGTTTATAGGGAAACATTTTTAGCAATGTTTAATGATAAATGTAATCACAAGAGTCCAGATGAGACACAGGTATTTTGGTCCCCTAGTGATCTGATTCATAGGCCATTTAGTTTACTCAGATTACAAAATGTTGTTTTATTTGTTATAGGGTAGAGAACAAGGAAAATAAAACACAACATTATTCTTTGTTACTTTTTTTTAAATGGTTAGACATTGGGATATGATGAAAACTTAAAAAATTATTAATTATTTAATTAATTACGCATATTATAGAGACCTTGAGATTTTTATATAACTATTACATCAATTTTAGGAAAAAAAATATAAAATATATATGATAGTTTGATCAAAAAGTTTATTATATTGGGTTAATTATGACAATAAAATACTTATTCATAATTGGAAATAAAAATTTATTTAAAAATATTATTCTCTATCCTTCTAATGAACACATTATCTTTATTTCATGTAGTAACCTAAGGGTATACATCGACAAAAGGGGTGAGCTAGAAGCCTTTTAAGATGATAAACAATAATATTAATCAATATAACATTAGTTAGAATAATAATAATCATAAACATAATAATAGGATGATCATTATAATCTTTAGTGGAATCTTTAGTTAATGTCATGGAATGTGGAAATGTATAAAAATGAAATATCAGGTCTTAGTCATAAAATACCAAACGTAGTTGTGGAAAAATATAAAAGCATGTCCATAGATAAAATACATTTATAATAATAAAATCATCATTTTGACCAATATAACATCAATTTCATATATAATAACATAATCTCATTAGATTCATCACATTACCCAATGTGTTGGAGCAATATATAATTCTTGGTGCACCCATCACATAATAACATTTACACAATCAGGATTGGCACATAGAGTATATATCAATTAGTATAATGATGTAACCATGTAAAAGAATGGGTTTGACAATGATCTCACCAATCTTGGATGAAATTTCTATTCGTGAATGAATATGGAAAACATATTTGGTATAAGATTCGTGATTCATGAGTGAAGAGGAAACAACTCCATAGGAGTCAAAATGTTTTGTATAAGGAAGTCATATTTTGTAAAATTATTATATTTTTCATAAAATCATATTGGAAAAATATATATCCAATAACTAAAAAGTTAATTAAAAATAAATTATATTTGAGTAATATTAAATGATTATCCACAATAAATTTGCAATTGAATATGAAAAACAAAAAGAAAATGAGTTGGAATTGAGAATTCCCTTACCTAATGTAAGAATGATTTAGTACCTTTAATATACTAGATAATTAAATTATATTAATTAATTATTAAAAACAAATCCTCTTATACATATATATTATTTTTTTATAATTTTTTTATTTCATTGTTCAGGTAGTGTTTTCTTTCTTGATATTTAGGATCAGTTCACATGTATACATTTATGGAAATTCATGTAAAATGAGAATTATTCTCCAAATATGAAATTATATTTTGTTAATGAAAATAAATAAGATTAAATATTATATATATATATATATATATATTATATTTTGATATGTAATTATTTTGATTCATTATACAAAACACTATAAAAAATAATTTATTTTATTTTAGTGATTTTTTGGAAAATCATCAACATATATTATATAATTAAGATCTTATTTATATATTAATTTTAGAACAAAATATTACATATAGTATTTATAATATAATCTATCATAACCATAATAATAATTTTTTGACCATCCTAGAATGTGGTAAAGGAAAATGAAAACTCATCATCCATGAAGGAAGTGAATCAACACATCATGGATGTTGTATTCATTTTTAGAATAAAGGGGAGAAGATAAGAGGTTTGATGATTGATGTTAAATTAAAACAAAAAAAATAATTTATATATAATATTCATCATTTATTAGCACACATGGGGATTAGGGAGGTGAGAATATAATAAGAAAAGAAAATAAAAGAAAATAAAATAGAACAAAAGAGGATTTCACCTCTAGAATTTGTTCTTATTGAGATCCACAAAAAGAACTTGGGTTTGGTAATTTGTTGATATGAACAGATCATGGATGTGGGGAAGAGGACTGGGAAGATGATTGGGAATAATCTATAAAATATTCACTTCTTAAAATGTGTGATGAGAAAAGAATTTGAGGGGAGGTATTTATAAGGGAGGAGAGGGTTTTTTATTATTATTCATTAGTATATTATTTTGGATCAAGACTATCAATAGTGCTAATTACCATGAATAAATTTAGTAAATATTGAATTAGTGTTCAATATAATGGTTCTTATATCATTCATAAATCAATAATGACTAAAAAATTCATGTATTTACAATATTTCATAAATTATGGTATTTCACTATTCAGTAAAAAGTTCAAAAAGTTTAAAAAAAAAAATTCACTCAAACCATTTTCAAATATTTTGAATTAAAAAATGGACTCAATTTTAGTAAATTATTTTTCTAAATATGAATAATTTATCTTTTAAATAATATTATCATTTATTAAAAAAACCTGTTTTAATTTTATTACTAATTTTTTGATGCTTTGAAAAATTTATTATGGGCGCATAAAATAATTTTATATTTACGAATCCTCAAAATATTAATTTATGAATTTATTTTAAGAAAATAAACTTTATTTTAAATAAATATATTAGTTAATGCATTATAAATCAATATTTTTATTTTATGAAAATACTAATACTTAATTTATCTTTATTAAAACATTTATTTACTTAATGAAAGATTTAAATTTATCATATTTTAATTTATAATATTCCTTAATTTTATTTATAAGTTCATAGATGAGGCTATGATTCTATTGTCTAGATTACTATTCTAAATTGTGATATTAATATAATAACTTTCACATTACTATTCCATTGGTATTAGTTGCTTAGTTTTTATAAATTCATATTATTTCATTATGAACCTTTAAGAATGATTTTTTATTTAAATATATATGATATATATATTTTGTATACCATATAAAATAAAATAAGAAACGAAATTCCATTGATAAATTTATGGTTCATTACATTCTTCTTCCCTTTTGAAATTTCCCCCTAAAAATTTCTTTTTTTACATAATATGGTGAAAAAAGGTGAGTATAATTTACCTTCATCACTTACATTAATTAAATTGTCACATATATAAATATATAATGACTCCAAAACACTTGGATAAGGTTATATGTCTTCTTTTGTAGAACATTGTCTCTTCGGTCCAAGATCTTTACCCTCTAGTCTTCATAAGAGAAGCAATTCTTCAGTTGTACCACCTCAGGATTCATTACATGTGAGGGGTTTGGTATTTACTTAATTTTGTTTGATACATGAAAAACATCATGAAATTAAGACATGTTTTTTAGTTAGTGTATGAAAATAAGCCACTAATCTTATATGATCAAGTATCTATAATGGGCCAATGTGCATTTAGTTAAAAATACCTATATTTCCAAACCACATGACTCTCTTGCATGGTAATATATAAAGGAAAAAATATTTCTAACATCAAACGCCATGTCCCATAAAAAATTTACAACTTATCTCTCTTTCTGACTCTGATAATCTTTTATCTGTTGTTGAATTTATTCATCCATCTTGGTAATCTATTGCACAAGATCAACTCCTTGTATCTTATGTTTGGACATTTCATCCAAATAGGTTGAAGTTATATATCGATTTTTTATATAGAGATTCTTATGGATCCAGTTTAATAATTGATTAGATGATATTATTATTGGAGATCTCATCCAATGGAAGAGGATGACCCCATTAACCTTTCAATTTATTTCACCAGGCTCTTAGCATGTCAGTGATCATTTGAATATTTTATTCAAATTTTCCATCAGTTTGGTGGTGATATGTCGTGATGAAATTCAATTCAGCACCCAAATCATGTTGAATAATTATCCAGAATTTTTATGTGAACCTGGGATCACAATTAGAGAATATCAAAAGTGTTACCCCATCTACCTTCATAACATACTTCACATATATATTGGCATTTTTTTCAAACCAGAATTATTCTCAAATAACAATATATTGGGATGTCACGGTGAATCAATCCACTGCAACCTATATCAATTTTTTTTCCTTTGCATGTATTTGGGAGACCAGTAAAAAATTAAATAGTTAAATTATCCCATTTCCACACAGGAATAAAAAATGGTTGTATTATAAACATAGACTTCTGTAATTTTTCATTACCTTTCCAAAATATCCAGCACCTTGAGATATACTAGCTATATCCTTCTTTATGTTATGCCACCCGAAGAGTTTACAAAGACCATGATTCATCTGGGTAATTCTAGGATGGATATAGAAAGGAGATATATAGAAATTATAGGATAACTCATTATATATATTAGGTGAATAAGGGACAAATAATTATTCGAAAGAAAATCAAACCATCATCATAAATGTGTAACTCATGTATAGTTCATTCCATTACTCTACTCAACTTATTTTGTTACTTCTAATCATCTCATTGTTCCTCATAAATATAATCATGGATAGATGGTTGGAAAATAACTTGTCAAATGTAAGATTTATCCCATTTCATTATGAAATCCAAATACATACTCTTTATATCAATTAATATAGATTATTTCTCAATATGCGTCATCGATAGAGAAAGAGGTTTATTTTAGCTAATATCAACAGCTACCTTATTCACATTTCAAGGATTGAAAGAAATAGAACAATCATAATTCATGATGAGCTCTAACCATATTCTATGATTCATTTTTATATCCTGATATATAAATATATTATTTAGACTATTGTAATTTTTATATATAAGAAATTTTCACCATACAGATAGTGACACCAGATATTGAAGGTGAAGATCACAACTACTAACTATAGATCATGAACATAGTAATTCTACTGATGGATATTCAACTTCAATGAGGTACATGCCACAAATTTATTATTCTTAATGATTGTAAAACCCAATAAATTTTTGAATCACCAATTTATATAAAAAAATCTCCACATATTGGTAATGTGAGTACATGTGAAGTGATCAAAATATTATTTATATTATTGTTTCTTTCATCCCTATAATTCCATATTGAAATAATTTACCAATTTCATTGTAAACAAATTTATCAAGATAGAAAGTAATGATAATTTTTCACAAAATGTTGATAGTACCCTACTAATTAATGAAAAAAAAGATTTCAGTTAGACTAGTAGGTATGTCCCTTTTCTCAATTGCCTTTGTTTTTTAAGAACTCATATAAATTCCTCTACATCTGATCATGTGTTTTAATAATGTGACTTGATGAATCAAAAAGACACACCTCATGAACATAGTGTAAAATTTAATCTTCTTTAATGTAACTAGAACAATCCTTATATTTGTTTCATGTTACTAATTTCTCTTAGAGTAGATTATAATATAATTGATAAACACTAAAAAAAAACTTATCATGGAAGTTTATAAAGATTCTATTTATAAAATACATGAATATTACAAGGGAATTATTAATCCTAATGAGAATTAAAAAAATTCATAGTTCACGAATCTTGAATGGAAAGAAGTATTATGAACATCCTCATTATTCACTTTCAGTTGATGATATCTTGAATAAAGATCCAACTTTGAGAACTATTGATATCCTCATAGTTGATTGAACATGTCATAAATAATTGGAATATGATACTTTTTCATAATGTTGATATTATTTAGGTCTCAGAAATTGATAAACATCTGCATTGATCCATCATTGTTCTTTAAAAATAGCATTGGGGTACCCCATGACGATGCACAAGGGTGTATGAAACCTTTGTACAAATTCCCTTGAATCTTCTTCTTTAACTTCTCCATTTCAATCGAAGTCATCTTTTAGGGGAATTTATTTATTAGAGTAGCTCTAGGTAAGAGTTATATTGAGATATCTACATTAATATCTAGGGGATGTCTGGGTAACTCTTTAGGAAATATATCATCGTATTCCTAGGCTATGGAAATTTACTCACGTTTGATAGCTTCTTTAGCTCAAAAATTTATGTGTGGTATGCTTCTTCATAGGGTATTAAAACCTACACCATTGAGGTATTATACAAAGCGTACTAATGGTATTAATTTATATATAGTTTACCATTGGATGGTTTAAAATATGAAAATATATTTCCTTTTATCAACATTTATTGTGTGATATATATAGAGAGTGATAATATATGCCCAATACTCTATCAAATTACACCATGTTAAGTATCAAAAGATTCAATGAAAGTATTTTTTCACACACACCAATTGGATTAGAGTCCATCATTGGGGTTTCAGTGATCGTACCACTATGGGTTTTTATAGATATCTATACATCCTGGTAACTGTGTTTTGATTTTGTAATATTAAAAAAATTGAATGATATAAACTAATTTGAAGACTTAGAATAAAATAAGATATTTTCCATTCCTATGTGAATAATAAGTGCACCTTTATGGACTTAATTTTCATATTTCACTTTAGTATTAGTGTTGTAATAATAATTCCCTTGCACCTTTAGCTTTTATTCCAATAGACAATGATTACCCACGAGGAGTCGAGATATACTGCAATGGCCTAACTAGTCCCTCTGCTCTGTATAGTTTATGAATTATAACATGGGTGCTTCATTCATTTCCTAGAACATATTGGATGAAATATTTATTTCTCTTTGAAATTAATGATCATGATGGACCTTTCTCCCACTCATGGTGAATTTACCCATCCCTTTGAGGGTGTTCCCGTAATGATTCTTCCCCCATTTTCGACATGTGAGTGGATGAGGTTTATTTTCCCCATTTTCATTTGATCCTCCATCTTTAAACTACATACTTAATCTCTAATCTCTATATCCATGAGACCATTATACAAAATCCTTATCCACTTTGATTGAACATTGAAAAAATTATTAATTACTCATAATGTCGAGAATATCTAGAGCCTGTAGAAGGTTTGGTTTTAAACCACTGAAGATATATCTATGTATCTAAAATTATTGACAAAAACCACCAATGTTTACCTTGATAGAATTATATAATTTTCATCTAAAACATGATAGATTCACCTTTATTTTTCTTGAGATCTATAAATTATCTCTCCATATTTTTTAAGAGTATCTGGGAAATACTTTTTAAGATATATTTTATTAATCTCTTCCCACTTCATTTATTCAATTTTATCCTTTGGTTTGGTATTCTTAATAAACACCCCACATTGATAATACTATCGATATAAATGATATAAAACTATATTTATGTTATCCATCTAAAAATTGTGATGCACAAAGAAGTTATTTTCCATTATGTTAACTCATTATTCCGTAACAATCGGATCATAAGATCCACTAAATTTATGTGGTCATTGCCAACGAAAATAATAGATAGATAAATTCTCTCCCTTATTTGAAGGAGGATATTCCACATTGTTGGGGTAATTGTTCATATTCATAGACAACTGGGATTGTATCAAATATTTATTTTGAAGTCCACCTCCCAAGACATTGGGGATGTTGCTTAAGAAATCATTGCATTGTCTCTAACATTGGTTATTATACTGGGCTCTCTTGGTTCCCACCATTTTGTAAAATAAAATAGGCTTGAAAAAAACATAAGTCAACAAGTCATGAATGAATAATTTATTCCTTTGTGTCATTAACTATAAAGGAATATCTATGGGGATCCACATGTTTATCATTTCTCTAAAACAATGTTTCTAGGATGGTTACATATACTTAGTATCATACTAAAGGGTTTCATGAATGTTTTTTAATCCTAATTCCCAAATTAACTAATCTATGCTTTGATACCAAATATAGAGACCCTTCCTTTTCCCAAATAACTATTATGTTATTTTACTTAATTTATTCATTCAAAACCATTCTCTAAAGGTTTTGTATTTTAGGAAAATTAAGACCACATATCTCTTATGAATAATAAAACCTAAACATTTATTTAAATATATTATTATCTACCCCTCTAAAGATAACATTATCCTTAGTACATGTAGTCACTAGAGGATATACCTCAATGAATTGGGTGGGATAAAATCCTAGTAAGGGGATGACTAAGGAAATTAATTAATATAATATGGGTGAGAATAATCATCATCATAATAATTATACTTTCATCATCATAATCATGATACGAATCATTAAACAAAGTAATGGAATGCAGAAATGAATAAAAAAGAAACATCATGTGTTTATGTTGAAATACCACATATATTTGTGAAAAAATCTAGCAACATTTACACGAGTAACCTATGGTCATAATTGTAACATCAAAATTGTGAATAAAAATAGAATCATGTTTATACATAATACATATAATCACATTTATATAATCATGCATGCCATATATTTAAAATAAGATTCATCATTCTTGAGAGAAGAAGAACAACTCAACAGGAGTCAAAATGTGTATTAGAAAGATGGGTTCTTTTGAAATGTCATTGAATTTGTCAAAAAATAAGAATTGAAACATATATCTACTAAAATGAAAATGTAAGGAAAATGAAATTATATTTCTGGAATATTAAAATAATATCCACACTTAAATTTGACATGAAATAGGAATAACCCAAAGAAAAGGAGTTGGTCTCTAGAATCCCCTTAACATATATCAAAACGATTTTTTCACTTTAATATCCAGATAATAAAATTAAATAATTAATTACTAAATAATTTACCAATTATACATTTACTCTATTTATTATAATTTTCTTATGTTCTTTTACTACTATTTTGATGAGTTATATTATTGAATTCCATTGTTCTAGAGGGGTTTTGTTTCTTGGAATTCATCATTGGTTCACTTTATACAAGTATTCAAGTTCACATAAAATTTCAATAATTATATAGAATTGAAATTATATATTGTTAATGAAATTTAAAACATTTAAATGGTATTATATATCTAATATTTTTATCGTATGAGGATTATTCATTAGGTAAAATAATAATGAAAATTATTTAATTTATTTTCTAGGGTTTTACAGTCGTCAAAAGAATATATCATTTAATTTAATATCATGTTTATATATTGGATTCAAAACAATATAAAAATTATAATATGTATAATATATTATGAATTAATATTAATTATTGTTTTATTTCTAGCCTTAATGGTGGTAAGATAAAATGAAAATTGATCATCCATGGATGTAGTGAACTGATACATCATGGCCAATGTTTTCATTTTTAGAATAAAAGGGATATTAAAAGAGGATTGATGATTGATATTTCATAGAAAAAAATAAAATTATAGTATATATAATATACTAGTGTTATAATTACAGTTTGGGATGGTGTATGTGATAAGATAATAAGAAAATAAAATAAAAGAAATTGAAAGTTAATGAAAAGGGATTTTACTTCTTATTTTTTCTTCATAACAACCACCTTAAGCCACTTGGGTTTGGTAATTTTTTGGAGACCATAAGATTTTGGAAATGAGGAAGTGGCTTGGGAATATAATTTTTTATTTTTTAGAAAATATACAAATCTTATAAGGTGCGAGGAGAAGAGGTGGTAAGAGTTGGTATTTATAGGGAATGATAAGAGTTTTTTTGATCATTTTATTGATTAGTTCATTATTTTGGACCAAGAATATCAATAGAATTAATATACATGAAAAATATAGTAAATATAAAAGTATATTTCTATATAATTGTTCTAAATTCAACCATAAATCATTAATGAATCAATCCATCATGTATTTATCTTCTTTATTAAATTATCGCATTTCACTATTCACAAAAAATTCAACTATTTTATAAAAAAATAAACCAATTACCATATCAATTTTTTGACATGTAGAATTAAAAAATAGAATAAATTTATGAAAATAATTATCTAATTATTAATAATATAATTTTTAATTAAAAATATCATTTATTCTAAAAATACCATTTTTGTATTATTACTGATTTTTTAACACATTGTAAAATTTATTATGGTCACTTAAAATTATCTTATAAATATAAAACATTGAAATATTAATTTATCAATACATTTTTTGAAAATAAATATTATTTTAAGTAATTATATTTAATATATAATTATAAATAAATATTTACGTTTTACAGAAGAACAAACACTTATTTTTTCTATTTTAAAACATTTAATTACTTATTTCATGAAAAATACATATCATATTTAATTTTATGATTTGTAATTTTTTTATATTTATATATATATTTTTATTTATAGGGTTACTATTCTATTGTCCAAATTTTTATTCCTAATTTTTATATTACTACTCAAATGGTTACATTATTATTCCATTGGCATGTGTTTCCAAATTTCGATAAATAACAATATTTTAATTATTCTCTAATAAGATTTTTTTCAATGGGATATCCAAATAATATAATTATAATAATGTAAATTCCATTTATATAATTATGGGCTATTACAAATATTCCATATTCCATATTTAGAAGCTCTTAGAGTTTAATCATTTGTTAGAATGGCACCAGGATAATGTCCTTTTTAGGTTCACACTAAAGAAGTTCAGCAGGTTATTCTAGAATATTATAATAGATTTGAGGCTGATAAAGATGAAACTTGGATGTGTGAACTCTTATAGTATTAATACAACTGTCTGTAGAAGTATGCAGATACCATTTTAGATTTAGTCCCAAGAGATAGTTCGGAAGAAGTTTTGGTATGTTTTATGTCCATCCATGCTTAGAAGAACTATGATTCATATGATTTTGGGTATTAAGTATGAATAAACAAGTCTATGGTGGTTCTTATTCCTTAGGTTTCACGAGAAGTTAGTATTTTTGTGGGAGATGTACCTAGAAAAGTTCCGAGTAGAGTTCCTTTACTTGATTGTAAATAAGACCAATATCTAGTGTATTATTATGGTTTTATAGGGGATCTCAATCATGTGAGATTTTAGGGTCTATTTTAGGAACCTTTTACGATATGATTTAGACCTTTTACTAGATGATGTGGCCAGGGTGAGGAATTCTAGGGGGTTTTCCTACAGTGATCTTGCACCATGTCACCCCATTTGTGATGAAGATGTATCTAGAGGCATTGGAATGATGATAGGATACTGAGAGGAAACTGGACAGGACTAGATAATAAAAATATGTGAGTATTTAGGATTCCTTGTGAAGATGATATGTGATATTGGGGCCCCAATCGTTAGGAAAGAAAAGTGTTCGATCATATATCGGTAGGTCCCATCCCCTCTCAACTCAGTTTTCAAGGGTAGAAGATCCCATGCATATTATATGGGATCAGAATTGGGCTTTTTTTTGGATGCCATGGTCATCAGAGGAGAGAGTGTTAACCTCTATGACTATCTCGTGTGAACTAGGAATTCAACTTTAGGTTACCCCATAAAGGTAGTTTCAAATGATATAGCAGAAGTAGGGTATTTTAGTATGGGATCAGTATTGAGGACAAGGGGATGAAAGATTAAATCCTTGTGACACTACAGATCCTTAGATAAAGAATCTATTCTTTGAAGGTGGTCTTAATCCAAAAAAAGGAGCCATAGAGTAGGCCTTGTCACCTTCATACTTTAGCATCTTTTGTTCTCAACGAGTAAGACATTGTTCAAGGTAGTATTTTTTTCAAAATGGGTGCATGATTATTTTGATTCTAGAGGGATGAACTCCTCTATTTTACCTACACTCTTCCATCCTTTTGGTCTTTTGGTAGAGAGGCTTCCAGAGCCCTTAGATTTGACAATTCAATTTGGAGCTTGAGATGACCCATATGATGTATGTAGATACTATGAGATAGTGATGGGGGAGAAACAGTCATGGGGATAAACCCATTATTTATGGATACACCTATATGATATATTCCTTATAATGGATTGGTTGTATTCAGTATAGACTACCATGTATTTCTTCAATTAGTAGGTTTTTTTTAATAGCATTGATGAAGAGATAGTGGTTATTGTTGGAGCGAAAGACCCTCTAATGGGTTAGGATCATGTTACATCATTGTCTTCCTTGATGGTTGTGTTTATGTTGAGATTGTCCAATCTTTAAAATTAAATGTTTCTTATGGGTGTGAAAGACTAACCTGATGTCTTTATAGAAGAGATTTTAGCATTACCCTCATGATGAGAGATTTAGTTTAAAATTGAGTTATACCCAGACACATCTCTTATCTAGATGTATTTTTATAGTATGGTTCCTTCTAATATTCAAGAGGTTCGAGTATAGCTTGATGATGTATTGCAGTGATGTTTTTTCAATTGAGTGTTTCACCATTGGGGTGCATCCATTTTTTTCACGAGAAAGGCCGATGAAATGTTATGTCTTTGTATCGAGTATAATCATTTGAACCATGTGGTAATAAAGAGACTCTATCCTTTTCCATGGATTGATGTTTTATTTGATGAGGTGACGCGAGAATGTTGGTTCTCAAAGATCAATTTATATCAATGTATCATTAGATTTGGGTGAAGGATGAGTTTATCCGGAATAATTTCTCCCATTGTCATCATGAGAATTATGATTTCACTTTGATGTTGTTCGGTGTGATGATGACTTCATCCATGTTCATGGAGTTGATGAGTGTAGTGATAAGAGATTTCATAGATTTGTTCATGGTGGTTATTATCTATGAAATCTATGTTTATAAAGGAATTTAGTAAGTATATGCATGGAATTTTGCGAGTTCATACTCATGACTAGCTATTTCAGATTTTTTGAAGTGTGTGTTTTGGGATCACAAATCCATTTTTTGTTATTTTCATATCCCATAAATGATTATTTGTGGATCATATTTTGATAGTGGAAGTTGTTTCTTGAGTACCCCCCATGATAGAGGTATGTGTGTGATGTATCCTTGTTCTTGAAGGCTATTACTATATGTTTGTAAAATATTTATATCATGTTCTGACTCTTTGGATATATTTTACCAAAAAGGATTAGTAATTCATGTAGAATAACTAGTGTTAGGTAGATTTTGAGTAATCAAATGGGAAGTTATTCAATTCCCAATCCATTATTTTCTTATAGTAGGAGTTTAGTTTGAGATTTTTTAGGATTCATCACATATTTTTTTAGGCGGTGATAAAACATAGGATATATCATCTAATTCGTATGGGACACAAAATTTATGTTCCCATGAGATTAACTCTTCGAAACATGGTCTTGAGTAAAAATAATAATCATTATCAACAAATTTTTGGTGAAGTTAAGTCATCATCAAGAATTTTATCGGTTATGAAGACCATAAGAGCTTAGGTATGTTTTTTCAAGGGTTGGTGTGAAATTGTGTCAATGTAAGTGGATAGAATTAATGATATATTACAAATCCATGATTTAAATAGATAATAAAAATGAAATATGGATGTCTATGTGCTTCATAATAAGTCACATACTGATTCCATGAATGAATTTTTATATTTATGGAGAGATATGGATGAAATCTTAGTGATGCATCTATTCATGGGAGATATTAGATGCAGAGGTTTCATTTTATAGATTGTAATGTAGTATTATTTTGTGTATTAGGTGGATGAGTCCCAGTTTTTGGATACTAACATTCAGGTATTAGGGATAAAGTTTTTTTTTGAAATTCCCTTGATTATTTGTCTGAGGATAGAGATCAACGTGTTTTATTCTAGAGAAGGATTTATATTCCTTCAATGATGAATAGGAAGGTTCTGTGTGAGTTACATAGACTACCTTTAATAGTACATCCCAATTTTAAAAAGATGTACAAGTCATTGAGTGCCCAGTTTTAGTGTCCTTGGTTGAGGTGTGTAGTTTAAAAGTTTGTTTCTCAATGATTGGTCTACTAGAAGGGGGGTGATGAACACTGTTTTCTTGGTGTTTTTCTCAAGCCGTTGGATTTTAACAGTATATACGGGTATAAATATCTATTGAATTAATTATATATTTATCTCAAGATCTATGAGGCTATGATTCTATATGTGTCATGGTGGATCGTATGATGAAATCATCTCACTTTATATTGATTAACGAGTCAATCTCAGTAGAATTTTTGTCGAGGCTGTATTTGGAGGAAGTATTGTGGCTTCTTGGAGTACCATGGATGATCATAGTTTATTGGTATCATTATATTACCTATATGTTTGGATAGTCCTCTACCATTCATTTTGAACTAAATAATTCCATAGAAAATCATTTCATCCATAGACAGATTTTCAGACAGTGTGTACCATCCATACGAATGAAGACATGTTGTTCTCTTATGTCCTGAATTTTATTGGGTTTTTCTTAAGGCACCAGTCCTTGGTCTAGTTTTCTTACAATAATATATTCTACTACATTATTAATATGAAAACATTTTATGATTTGTATATATGACCTTATCTTTCCCTATTTTGTTTTATTGGGGATGGAGAGGAAAAAATTATTGGGCTGGAACAAGTGTACATTATAAAATAGACGGTCCAAGTAATTCATGAAATTATGAATGCAATCTTGGATCATCATAAATACTATTATAATCAATGGATGAGACCTCTATAGTTAATGTCGAAGATCATTTGTTCATAAGGGTGACTCATCATCATGGGAAGTGCATTTTTGGTCATTGTAGTACATATTATACTTGATTTGTTGGGAATTTTGAGGTGTTGTCTCCAGTTGGATTCATGGAATATCGGAAAGTAGCTCTCTAATAGTTGATCTAGTTACACATTGATTTTCACATGTCGTATATCCATCATTATATTTTTGAAAAATCTCATGTCATAGATTCGGGTGATATCAATGTTGACTTTGGTGAAACCTTCAATGAGTGGAATTTGGATATTCAAGATAACCAAGAGAATGGGTTTCAATGTTTTATTATTCCCTTCGTTCATGTATTTTGGTTTTATATTGTTGTGGAACAGAGTACCTAGTAATATGATTCATAGATGGAAACTAAGTACACCAATCACTTTAATGGATATATATTCTTTTATAATAATTATAATTTTATAGATGTTGATAATTTTGGTTATGAGATGGTTTGCTCTTGTTTCTTGTTATGATTTACTCTTGTTTTATAGGTATCTCTTTAAGGAGTGTTTTCAATAGCTGGTTTTTTGTAATTTTTAGTTTAAAATTTTTTCCCTGATGAGGTGGTTTATCTCCAATGATGATGAGATATGTGAAAGGTATCTCATGGGGTGACTTTTTGGATAACCCCATTTTATTTAAACATTGGAATTGGTTTTGGATTATTGAGGATGAAAATTGTTTGAGTGGAATCTAATGTATGTTTCCAAATCAATTTAGTCGAAACCATTCCATGTTTTTGAAGCTCAGGGTTCTTTGAGGATGCCTAGAAAAATCTGGGAGGGTTTGGCTGGTAAAATATGGAGGTAGGAAAATACATGACACGTAAGTGTTTTATGTCATGTACTCACAGTTCATGGATTGGGTATTTCCATCTCCACATCCATAAATCCATTCATCGATTATTTGAGGCCATTACGCGGGGTGTTACAAGATTTTTAAATATTTTGGATTACATCCTTCTTGGTGTTACATTTTTAAAAGATAACTAAAGACTGAAATTTACATAATGTGAAAGGGTTTCACATCATGTAAATCCCCTATGTCGTGATCCTAAAATGTTTAGTGTGAATAATGTTTTTTTATAAAACCCTACTACTCTATTGACTTCAAGGTTATCCAATAACCATTACTTGAGTAATTTTGGTATTGCTTCAATATTGACTGTTCCTTTGGATATATGTCTTCAATCTATAGTGATATGAGGTATGTTCTACCTCTTCTATAATGGTTATTAGATCTAGTTCCTCTAGTTTCTAATTTCAAGTTGATAGAGTATCATCTCAATTTATCTAATGGGGTTTTTCTTGGTTTTTCATTGGTGATGTTTTGTGACAACATTCTTTTAGGGAAAAAACTTATTATGTGAGAGGTGATCGTGATCTATGATGTTGTTCTATCATAATTTGGAGAACATTGACGCCTTTTTGGATGGTGATTAATTTTATATCCTATTTTTTTATGTGTTGTAATAAATTGTTCATAGATTAAACCATTATATGTAAATTCATATAACCTAATAATTATTTAATCATATTACCAGATAATTGGTTGTTTCAATAACATGTTTGTGTTTTATATAATGGTTAGGATTTTCTTGGTCTTTTTCTTCATTGTGTAATATCTATGCTATTATTGATAGAATTATTATTTTTTCTAATTATTATAATTTTGTTTTTGATAGAAAATTATAATGGATGTAAATAAATAATGAATTAATAATTAAATGACTTATGAGAAATTAAATAAGTGGCTTTCATTAATCAAATGATTATTATAATTTGATGATAACAAAGTTGATTAAATTTTCATGCGTAAATAATGTGATATTCAATGTGAAAATTATATTTAAATATATTTTTAATAATGATATATATTTTTGATGATAAAAATAAAAGGAATGATAATGAAAATGGTTTTAATACTAAAATCCTCTTTATATTTTTATGGATTGTTTATCAATGTCTTATGTTTCCAATTGTTTTATAATGTAATTAATGAATGAGTTAAATAAAAAATAAAATAATAATCCATTGTGTGATAATTATAATTTATTTTTCTACACTTCCTTTCTACATGTGATGGATTAGTTCCGTGATTTTGAAGTTGTGATTTCTCGTTTATGTGTAAAGGATGGATCCCTTTTTTTATGGACTGGATTTCAGTATTTGGTATCCTTATATGATACCTCAAAATTTTGTGATGTGATCCAGATGTTATATTCTCTATTTGATGTGATATGGGTTGGGGAGGCCCAATTATAATATGAGCCTCAAATGGATGGACCTGGGATGTCTGATGTGATGTGGGCCGAGAGGCCCAAGTGAAGTTTTAGAAGATAATGCCTTTGTTGGAGATATGCATTAGTATATGAATGTGTGTTTTTGGGATGGAATCAGATATGGTGGAATACATAAAATATAGGCATACCCATTGATTTTATTCTACTTTTTTAGATGCTCACTTATGGATTAGTTTAACCGATGATGGATGTGTTGCTTGTTTTATCAGTACTCCATTCCCATGTAAAAGAGGACACTTGATGTTCTTGGTTGCATGATTCATGTTCGTGGTAGATTATGAGGTATTTTATAGATACACTAGACTATTAAATGATTATAACAAAAAATTAATAATTATTACCTCAAGGGTATGGTGATGATGGAATGTAAATTATAGAAAATGTTCGTCTTGATAAACCATGGACTTGGATTGAATTATGTCTAAAGGGAATAGAATTTAATCTGATGATTAATTTAATGTATTTTGAAATAATTTTAATGGGTTATTGACTCTTAAATAATTAATTAATTTAATGAAATGATAAGAAGTAAATAATTAATTAATTTATCCCTTTAATGGATTATGTGCTTCCTATTCAATTTAATCACAATATTGGAAACGATGATTCCAAGAGACATTAGATTCTTTTGACACTATTACTAGGTTATTCCTAAAGTGTAGTTGTGAGTTATATTATATCATGTATGTTATATGTTTTCATACTACAACCCATCTATTTCCATTAGGGAGATCAATACATAGTGGAATATGGGAGGGGTTTTCCCCAAAATCATTGTGGGAGGATGGATGGCTGACAACTACCTCTGGCCTCACTCTCTTCACATGGTAGTTAAATGTGATAGTATTCCCGGGGGTCAGTTTTAACATATATGTATGTAGGGATATGATTAATTTCTTCTCTTTCACACACATGTATTATTGGATATGTTAACCAATGTATTGTTGCAGGTATGTCAATATAGGAAGTGATGGCTTGTGGTACCTTACTAGATGTTTGGTCAGTAATGGACTCAGGTATAATACCCAATTAATGATACATGTCATAGAAACTATGGTGGATCCTTGAAAATACATGGATAATGTATTATGTGGTGATTTAAGATGATGTGATGATGTGATACACAGGGTGCATGTTTTTCTTCCTTTCCAAGGTGTATTTGGGATGGCTTATTTTGGAGAGCAGTGGATTATGACATGCGTCATTGGGGTAGAGAAGAAAACTACTGGAGAAGTGAG
Organism: Viscum album; assembly: GCA_963277665.1. NCBI lineage: Eukaryota > Viridiplantae > Streptophyta > Magnoliopsida > Santalales > Viscaceae > Viscum > Viscum album. Next base: position 410,804,115 of record OY728131.1, read on the forward strand.
AGTGGGGTAGGATGTTTGTATCATTAATTTTTCATAATCTTTATTTTCTTCAATACATGGTGACATTTATCCATGGTGAGGTTGGGAACTTAGTATACCTTTTAGGTGATGTGTTAGTTTCATTATTTTTCATTATGCTTTAACATGCATTATTTATAATTTTCATGAGGTTCTAAGGGGATGATTATACTTATTTTATATTATTGTCACCGTTAGTATTTATTAATTTTTTTAAGGACATCTATAATAGGTTAGAAATTTAGATATATATTACTACCTTGTTGTTTTGAAGGACCTATTTGGGATTTTTGGTCGTTTCCCTCTTTACATTTTGTTACTTTTATTTTTTCATTTAGTTGTTAAAGTGTTGTATAGAATTTCATGTTTTCACTTTTTATTTATTAATATACAAGTATGTGAAGCTTTTTATTGGAGTATCTATCTTTTCTCCATCTTCCACATATTCTTTTAGAGGGTTATACGTTCCATTTAAATGTTTATGATACCATCGTTGCTAGTTTCCAACCTGGGGACCACTGGTGGTGGGACATGGGTTGTCACTTTCATTTTACCCCCATTATTAACCATGTAGGGGTACACATTGGTGGGGTGGGGTCTTGAAATATTTGTACCATAGGTTTATATTAAAAGATAAGCTAGAATATGTTGCTAGGAATAGGTGAGATTGCCTAGATTGGTAGGGAAACACTGTCAATTATAGTGAGAAATGTAAGAATGGGAGGGCTCCATACACATGTTAATATAGGGAACCACGTAATCTAGTACACAAACCATTATTTTTAATAAAACTAACAAATAATGTTATGCTAGTTTTTGGGTAATGACCTAATAAAGGATCATGAGTCATTATTATTAGCGCCTATTTTTGAACTGGTCAGACCATGGGATAGGTTAGAAAAAGTACCAAATAAAAAAAATTAATTTATTATTTTAATATGTTCTATTTTCCATGTTTTGGAGCTCTAATAGTTTTTTCTTTTGTAGTCATGGATCTAGGTTGACATCCTTTTTAGGTGTAAAAAAATGATGTTCAGTAAGATGATCCAGTAGATCATCACAATGTGGGGGACAATGATAATGATACATTCCAGAGGTCAATCCATAAGATTTAGTAAAAAACTCTATAGAAGTATGAGGCTTTCAATTCAAATTTAGTTATAGAAGACTAGATGTATTAGGTAGACATGACATTAAGAATTATTCACTTTAAAAGGTGCAATGGGTTTTTTTGGTTGTGATGTTGCTGCATGAAGTAAAAAGGTAGTGGTGGATCTTGTTTCTAGGGGATCATGAGGAGTCATTAATCTCATGGGAGATGTTCTAAGAATAATTTTAGGTATATTTTTTTATTTGATAGTGAAGGTATCCAGTTTCCATGATCTTCTTTCCCATTGACACAGTAGTTCCAACATGTGAGATTTTGTGATCCCTTTCAGGACAATTCTATGACATGATTCAAACAAATTACTAGATGATGATGATAATGAATTAAATTTTTAGGAGGATTTTCATTAATATATATAGTGAAAGGTCAACCCATTTATTGTGAAGATGTATATAGAGGTGTTGGTGAGAGTGGAGGTTGTTGAGAGTACGCATGCCAAAACCATATCATCACGAGAGTAGATCCATCAAGATTCCTTTCAATGTAGATCTATAGTTTGAGGCTTCCAGTTATCAAAGAAAAAGATATTTCACACACCCAGAAGTAGATCAAATCACTCATCATATCGTTTCAATTGTTATGGTATCCCTCAGACATATTCAATGTATTTGTCCATGTGTTTATTTGCAGAGGCTATTTCCATTCATGTTCAGTGTTCCCAAAAATTCTATGAAGAAAAAGTGATCTTTGTGATCTAGTTCAAGTTCCTCCATTTTGGCAGTTCATATGACATAATAGTAGCATAATTTTCTTGTCAGGGATCAAAAAACAGAAGTTAAGGTAGGAAACTTAAAACCTTGAGAATCCCCTCATTCTAAGAGTGCATATCATGAATATGGTGGTTATAATCCATCGGTAACGAGAGTTATTGGAGTATATTGTGGTTATATTTAATCTATATCATTGCTTGTAATAAACAAGCTTAACATTTTTTGAGGTACCCATTTATTTTTTCTACATGGTTACATCCTTTATTTTATTCAAGAGTGATTAACACTTTTATATCACCTATGGTTATCTAGACATTGAGACTTGAGGTAGAGAGGCCTCCAGTGGTCTTGGCATTGACTAAGCTTGCTGTAGGTCTATCTGACCATATGAAGTATGTATAGACTGTGATCCTGTGTTGAGGTAGAACTGATATTAGTTATACTTTATATGTTTATGGATATATCCATATTAAATAATCCTCAAGATTTATTGGTTGTATTTAGTATAGGCTATCATGGATTTGTATCAGATGAAGGTTTTATTTTATGAAACACAAAGAGAGCTAGTATTTTTTTTGGGAAATTCATACCCTTATATGGGTAAGAGGAATATTTATTCATTGTATAATTATATTACTGAGTTAATGTTGAGCTCATAATTTATTAATTAGTTAAGGACTTCTATGGTTATGGAAGAGTATACAAATGAATTCCTCGAGTAGTTTGTAGAATTCCACTTAAATGGGGGGAGGGGCATGTTTGGTATTAAGATACAACAAGGTGTGTCTCTTATCTCAATGTATCAATATAATATGAAAACTATGATGTTAAGAGAGCTGCAAGTATAGCTCGATGATTTATTGTAAAGAGGTTTTGGTTGTCTGAGTGTATCGGATTAGGGATGACCAATTTTGTTCCAAAGAAAGGACAAGGGAAATTTTCATATTTTCATCAATTATTGTCACTTGAACCAAGTGATATTTGAGAAAATATATCTAAATCCATGTATATATGATTTATTTTATCAGCAAGAGGAAGGAAGTTGGTTCTCAAAGTTAGATTTCTGGTCTAGATATCAATTGATGGAAGTGATGGATAAGGATAGCCTCGTTATTGCTTTCCATTATAATCATTGGTATTATTAGTCTAATGTGATGCCATTAGATATGATGATGAGGAAGGGGTTCAATGAGGTCCTGGTTATGTGTTTTATGATATTCATCAATAATTTCCTTGTGTACTTTACATTTTATGATTATTCCAAGAATATACGTGTCAATTTGATAGTTATTTATCATGAGAATTAATTTGGGATGTCATCTAAGAATGAGTTTTGGGAACATTAAGTCCTGTTATTATGTATGTCATCTCCCACTAAAAATTAGTTATTTTTCTTGTTGATGATAGAGGAAGTAGTTTCTTGGGAAACCCCAAAGATAGTGGATGATGTGTATAGTTTACTTGGTATTTCAAGATATTATAGAAGGTTGATATCCAATTTATCTTCGTTAGTGACTCCTCCAACAAATTATACTTGAATTGATCATTCATCATTATTGATTGACCAGTGGAAATTAGCTTTCTAAGAATTGTAAGGAGAATATGGGCATTTCCCCAGTCTTTTTTTCCATCATAAGATGTTTGTTATGAGGTTTTCGATGACTCTTCACTTCTTTTCTTGGGTTTTTTTCTGATTCAGAAGATATCGGTTGTTCATTATGGGTTTTAGAAGATATATAATCATTATAATAACTTTTCCACCCATGATCTTGAGATTATAGTTTCTGTTTTTGATTTGAAATTATGGAAAAATTTCTTCATCGGTGAGCATTTTTTGGGTTTTTACTGGTATAAGAGCCTGAGATATGCCTTATCCTAGCATGACATAAATGTTCATCAATTTTAATTGATTTAATTCATGAAATATTAGGACTTTTAAATTTCATAATAATCAGTAAAGGGAAATATTTTCATTGATGTGTTGAGTAGGAAGTCACATTGTAATGTTGTATGTGAATGTAGAGATTTCTAGGGAGTGGAGGAAGAATTCAAAGATTTTCATCATAATATTGGTGAGGTTGGAGGAAATGTTTTTTATTATCTAGATGATATTTCATTATTCTTTAGTTAATATTGGATAATTCCCACCTAGATGTTTCTGAGATTGAGGTATAGGGATAGGTTGTTTTTTTCTATTATCTTAATGGTTAGTCTGAGGCTATAAAATATAGATTTTTGTTCCAAGAAAAGGATTTTCATTCCATCTAGGATGCATGGTATGGTTCTTCATGACTTCCATTTCTTACAATTCTTGGTACACCTTGATTTTAGAATTATAAACACATCTATGAGAGGTCAATTTTGGTATCATGGGTTATAGCGTGCTGTTTTAAAGTTTGTTTCTTGATGTTTGGACTTCCATAAGGTGAATTTCAAACACTATATTAATGGTTGTTTTATAAATTTTTTGAATGATATGTAATTGAAGTGGGATAAAATATTGATGATAATAGTTACCAATTTAATTTATTCTTAGGTAGGATATGATTCTATATGGGTGATAGTTTATTTTTAGGCGTAATCGGGACACTTTATAGCAATTAGTGAGTCGAGCTCAGAGGAGGGTTTGTTTAACCATTATCTATAGTAGCTGGTGCAATTCCATGAAGACCATGGACGATGATATCCAATCAAGATTATAATTTTTCATATAGGGTCTAGTGAGGTCTCAAACATTCCATTGGATCCCAATTATGACTTTCTACAAATATTCATCTAAAGCCAGATGCTTAGACAAAGCAGGTCATCGAAATTATTAAAGACATTCTGTGCTCTTGAGTCTAGGATTTTGGAGGTTCATGTATGAGGAACCTAGCCTTAGTATACATTTCAAACAATAATAGCTTCCAATCCAATATTGGTGGTGTTCTATTGGATTATTTTTATGGATGAGCTTTTTATTCTCCGTTATGTTGGACCGGGTTCTCAGAGATAAAAAATATTGGATTAAAACTAGAATAGAATACGATAGAGATGTTTCATTTAATTTATGAAAGTGTAAAGCAAGTGAAGTATCATCATAAATCCTATCACAACAACTGAAGGAGACCTCTCAATTTTAAAATTAGAGATCCCATGTTATTAAATCTGACAGATCATTATGGTAATTTCATGATTGGTTATGGGAATAAGCTTTCTCCCAAACTTGTTTCATCTTTTGAGGTGTTGGATTGTTTTAGAGCTATGGAATAACATATTTCACATACCCTATAGAATATATGGATGAATGATGTTTTTCAAATGTCATAGCTCCATAATTATTTTAATGGAAAATATCATGTCATTGATTAGGGAATGATCAATGTTGAAAATGATGTGACATTCATGGAGAGGCATCTAGATATCCAAAACCTATAATAAAATGCATTCCAGAGGAATTATTATCCCCTGGTTTATGTGTTGTGTGAATAATGGTTACATATAAGAGTGTAAGTGGGAATTTGATTCCTATTTGTTGAATTAGTACCCTTATTTGTTTGATGTTTAGCACTTCTCCTGTAACATTTTTTGTTTTGTTGATGTTGACATTTCTAGTTATTATATGAGTTACTCTTGCTGTTTAATGTTTATTTACAATATATTCTAGGGTCTCAACTATCCTAGAGTGTCTAAGAGATGATTTTTCATATTGGATGGTTTTGTGCCATTTATCTGATGAGGTGGTCGATCACTCGTGATGTCGAGATCCATGAGTGGTATCTAGCAGGGTGGATTTTCAGAAAAATACTTTTCATTTCCACTATGTTTTTGGTTCCCAATTCTCAATGATGATAATTTTTTTAGAGGTATATAATACAAGTGCATGGATCCATGTATATTGAAGAATTCCATGTTTTCTATGTTTATTGTTATTAGAATATCCATAGAGAAATCCTAGAAGGGTTTGGATTCTAAAAGAAAGAGGAATGGAGAATACCTGACATGTAAGTGCTTCTTGTTGTGTATTCATAGTTCACGACATGGGTAAGCACCCATTCATGTTCTAAAATATGGTCATTGATTGTTTTAGTCTAGTTAATATGGTGTTACATGATTTTAAATATTCACAATTAAATTATTCTAGGTGACAAAATTTTCAATGACATATGAAGAAATACATTTACACAATGTGAAGGGGTTTCACACCATAAAAACCCATCTATAATGCATGTATAAATAATACAGTACCATGAATGTTTACTAATGACATACATCTATCCCGACCACAATGTGATCCAAAGACCCTAAATTGAAGTGTTTGGGGATTCCCTCAACAGGTATCGCTCCCTAGGCCTTATTTCATTGATCCATGGTGATCATATGAATTTTATATGTCATGTCTCATGGTTCTTCAATCAGGTTTCTCTAATTTATTCTATCCAAGTGACAGAATAAAATATCATTGTTTTAATGAATTTTTTCTATGTTTTGTGGTGTAGTTGTTCTGTATCGACCATAAATTGATGAATCTTATTTTTGGAGAGGTTATAGGGATATACGATGTTGGTATGTTTTCATATTAAGATCATTAACACCATTATGGTAGGGTATTTATTTCTTATCCAATTTATTTATGTGCAATCTTGAAGATGACATGGTTTAACCATTTGTATGGACATTGAAATAACCTATTAATTATTTAACCAGATTATTAAATAATTTTTTTAAAATTACATGATGATGGTTTTTACTGGGTTAATGGTTTTCCTCTTTTTTCTAGATAGTGTTATATCTATGATATAGATAATATCATTACTTCTTATTACATGGGGATTCATGTTTTTATATATCATAATTATAAAAAATTTTAAATATGTATTAAATAATAATTAATATGATTATGAAATATTAAATAATGGGTGTGTTTTAACTAGGCTTTTCAAGTAATTTGATGAAAATTAAATTGATACAATGAACATTCTTAATTAAATTTGATATTCATTTTGATAATTGAATTGATAAAGAAGGTGAATCATGATAAAAATTTTTGATGCCAATAATAAAATCCCTGAGAATGATAATAATTTTATGTTTTAAATAATGTTTAGATTTTGAATGAATGTTATAAATTGATGGCTTAGGTTTCCCATAGTGGGAAATTGTTGTAAATGATTTAATTAAATATAGGATATAATAAGATCTTTTCATGTCATAAATATAATTTCTAGGGATTTATTTTCCCATATTCTTATGAAACATGGTTTCCTTGATATTAGTGTCACGATAGCATATTTTTATTGACGGATAAATTCCATGTTATATGGTCATGATTTCCCTTTTGGATATTATTTTTGATTTTCTACTACTTTGGTTATTTTATTTATAGGTGATCTTCACTATGAAATGTGATAGTGGACAAGGATGTGTGAACGTTATATGATTCTCAGACAACTAATCCTAGGAAGGATGATCTTGGGATGGATGATGTGATGTGGGAAGGTAGGCTCAGATAATGTGGCTATAGATGATTCATGTGATGGAAAGATTAATCAGGATGTTCATGTGGGTTAGTGAATCCACCAACGATGATTAAATAGGTTGATGTTGGGATTACCCATTGATGTGTTGTTGGGAACTGGGATGCTCTCTTATGAATCTATTTAATGGAGGTGGCAGGGTTGATTTTTAATCTACATTCCATTCCCAACATCTTGAGGCAATATAATGTGATTAGTTCCATGTTTGGTCTTATTGGTAGATTAAGATTGTTTTCCTAAAGTATCTTGATTGTAGAATTATGATAATAATTAATAATTAATTATTACACCATTATGTTGGTGTTTATGGATTAAAAATGATGAAACAATGTAAATCTTTATAAAAAGTGGAATCAATTTGGATTATGACCGTAGGGAAAAAACATACTCTAATGATTAATGTAAGGTAATTTGGAATAATTTTAATAGATAATTAATGGTTACATAATCAATTAACTGAAGTAAAATATAAATATGAATGAAGTAATTATAATATTTCGTTAAATGATAGTGTGATGATTGGATATTTTGTTTTAACGATTATATCCTATAGTCCGAGTGACTATCGTTTTAGTTAAGTATATTACTAGATTATACCCATAGTGTTGGTGTGAGATATATTATATCATTTATATTACATGATCTCATACTCTACCCTTCCCATATTCTTTAGAGTGACTAAAACCCTATGGAATCTAGGACGGAATTTTACCCAACATCCTGGTGTGAGGATAAAAAATTGAATACACCCTCTTTCCCTAGTCTTTACTCTTAGTGGTAACTTATACTCCTGTGAACAATGTTTCATTTCCCCATATATGTGAATAGAGTGCTATAATGGCTTTTGGTTATTTCACACACATGTATTAAAAATATAGTATTCAAAGGATTATTATAGTTGTGATGTGTATATGCTATGATGGCTTGAGGATCCTTTTTTACTATATCGGAGATAATAGTTTGAGGTATAATATCTAATGTATGACACTTGTCATATGTCTTATGGTGGATCTGAAAAACTACTTGGCTACTATATGTTTTTCTGATATGGAATGATGTAATGATGTGATGCACAAGGTGAACGTTATGATGAATTTCCTTCATGTCTTTAGACTAGCTTATTTTAGAGTGACAAGGCTTAGGATGTGCGAGGATGGGGCAGTGTTAAAAATCAAAGATGAAAATGGAGTGGGGTACCCATGATGTTTCATTAATATATTATATGATATTTTTAATATTATACATAGTTAGTGTTATCTATTTTGAGGCTAGGGAATTAGTATACCTTTTATGTGATGAGTTAGTTTCACTTTATTTGAGTATTCTTTAGCATGATTTCATTATATTTTCCGTGAGACAGTCAAAGTATGATCCTACCGAGTATACCGTTTTTCTCACAGTATGTATATATAAACTATTTTTTCAGTTTATTTAGATAATTTTTGAGATTACAATTCATATTTCAATGTCATGGTTTTATATGAGCTATTTGGGATTCATTTTCGCTGATGTTCTTACTTTTTGATACTGGTTTTTTTCCTTTCCGTTGTTATTATAGTGTATGAAATTTCATTTTTAAGCTTGGTAATTATTTTTATAAATTTACTAATAGGATTTTAGGTATATTTTTATTATATATATATTTCAAATGTTCTATTAGAGGGTACGGAATCCCAACTAAATTTTTATTATACCCTATGTGCTAGTCACTAACCAGAGGCCTAATAGAGGTGGGACTCAAGAAATGACCATCTCCGTTCCCTCATTGCTGACTTAGTAGGGGTATTATTTGTGGGGGGGGGGGGGTTAATGGTAGAGTGGTATCTAAGGTTGAGGTTGAGAGAATGGATGATGTTTGGAGTTATGAACAAGTGAGGTTACATGTGTTGTTTGGGAAATGAAAACATCTATGTTTAGTGAGAAATTTAAGCATGGGATGCTGGACAAACAACTGGAATTTAATCCCCCCTATAATCTAAAGGAAGGAACATTATGTTTACTGAGCCTACTAAATGAAGTGATAGTTGTTTCATGGTAGATACCTTGGAAAATATCATGTATCATTCTGCTTATGCCAGTGTTTGAAATGGGTAGACCTTGGTATATGTAAAAACCTTAACAAGATAATAAAATAAATAAATAAATATTGTTAATTATACCATATTCCATGTTTAGGATCTCTAATAATTTTCTTATTTGAAGGCATGGTTCTAGGTTGATTTCTACATTAGGTTCACACTGAAGATGTTGTGTAGAATATGGTAGAAGATTATTGTAGTGTGGAGACCAATTACAATGACACATGGAAAATGAAACTCAGAATGTTTTAGAAGTAGAGTATATAAATTATGAGGGTAATATTATATATTTTTCACATAATACTTCTTGGTGGAGGTTTAGATAGGATTTGGTTTGGTGTTTTCTTTAAAGGAGCACTGAGTTTCATTATTTTAGATAATGTTTCATATAGTAGTGTGGTAGTGGTGGTTCTCGTTCCTTGAGGATCATGATGAATCTACAGTCACATTGTAGAAGTTCCAAGACTCTTTCTGTGTTGATTTCCATTCTTTGACCACGTAGATGACCTCTAACCATTTGATTCTTTCCATTCATAAGGGGAGTTATAGCATGTGATATTTTTATATCTATTTTAGAACCCTTATAGAATATTATTACTACATGTTACCAGATAAGGTAGATAGGGTGAAGAATTTGGGGGTGGATTTTCATCAAGAGATACAGTTCTTGGTCATCCCGTTTATATTGAAGATATATGTAGAGTTCTTTGTGATAGAAAATATTATAAAGGGGAAATTGGCTATAATTGTATTGTCACAAGAGGGGATTCCCAAGGATTCCTCTCAAATGGAGATTCGTGGTATGAGTTTCCCAGTTTTCAAGAAGGAATAATTCTTCATTATCACGGAGTCGGTCCTAGCCCTCATAATATCATTTCTCTTTGGGTAGCTATTTTTAGAAAACTCCGAGTCAACATTGTTGTTATTGTTTTTTTGTCTTTTTTCTTTTATGTGAACTTACATTTACCTCAGTAATTAATTTTAAATCATTCGTAAATAATTTTCATGTTATTTTTTGATAATTTCTTTTTTACCAAATTTGTGAAATCCAATTTAATGCTTGAAGAACATTTCATAAAATTAAATATCTATTGGTGTGAAAATTATATTATAAAAAAAATTAATGGAATAAATTAGTTTTTAGAGAAATATTTATTTTTTGGATTTAAATTTATATATAATATAAAATTATCTTTGATACTACTTCCACTTAAGAAAGTTGAATTATTAATAAATACTAACGTATATTAGGATTACAATGAAATTAAATATGAAATCTCCCTTCAAAAAACTTGACTCAAATAAATGCATAAAAATTATTTTATATTAAATTTTCATTTTAATTAGCTATAATAATGTTTTCCATAGGTTTTCTAAGTCCAAAAAATATTTTAAAATTAATAATGTTACTATTAAAATTTATATTTTATTACTCAAATGGTTTTATATATTTCTATTTCATTATTATATAACAATAGTAATATAAATTACTAGTTTTGTGAAATTCATATCATTTGACCAAAAAACATAATTTTCTGAAAACACCTGAAAAAAAACTAATTTAATTTTTAATGAGGATTAAAAAATAACTTAAATTCTATTAATTTAAATTTACAAAATCCCTAAACTCATTTTTTAATAAAATCATAAAATATAATTGGGAAAAAATTATCCATTGGAAAATGAAATTTTAAAATATTAATAATGATTATGTATTTAAAATCATATAACATATAATTTTATAACCAATTATTATTATCAAATATTATTTATCAATAATACTATGTTTGTAGAGATTGAAATTCCTAGCATAATTTTTTTACAAAATATTTTTCTAAATAATAGATTATTTTTTATGTCATTTTTTGAAGACTAATTTAATTTAATTCCTATTTAAATTTAAATTTATGATTTATATACATATAATTCATAAATCAATTACTCCAAGTAATTCTGTATAAATAAAAAAAGAGGGTTTTAACAGTTTTACTTATATAATTTCATATTATCTAAATGTATCATGTTTTTTAAGTTAAATTTTGTGTATTTAGAAATCAATAAAACACATTGAAATATTTAAAGGTAATAATATATTATATTTTTATGGTTTTATAAGTGGCTATTAAATGAAAAATGGTAATTTTTCATTCCAAGGAGTCGGAAGTCCACATGTTTTCAGGGTTGATGATTGTATTTTCCATAGAACATGGAAAATGAGTAATATTGTTTAATATTTCAGAATGAATAATATGTAAAAAATTATACTAATATTTAAAATTACCTATATGGACTGTCCATGAATTTTGGTGAAGGAAAACAAACACATTACTTCTTAGTGGTGGTAGTCTGTGCAACACAAGACTCACATTTTTTCTTAATAGAAAATGAATAATAGTGGTTATTCCTTGAACCATAATTATAATATCATAATAAACACTAATGATTTATATGTTATAATTTTAGAATGGTGTAATAGAACTAAATAAAGAATGAGTACACATAAATTAATAGAAACATGAATGAAAAGTTTAGATATTTATACCTTACAACATTAATTATCTCATATGTGATGGGGGTTATGATTTTGAGGGATAATATTTTGTATAAAATTATTCTCTTCATAACACATTAATTCATGATTTATATCATAATATTAAAAATAATACAACCTGTATGATTGAGAATTAAATTATCTTAGGGAATTATTTATATTACATAACACATTAAAATAGGAAAACATATCATCTTTTTTGAAACATCATTAATATGTTCTCACTTAAGACTACATGTGATAACTACGGACATACATAAAAAATAGGTTATCTATAAATCCTAGTAAGGGAATAAACATGAAATAAGGTAATAAATTTCAGACAATTGGTATATCAATGTGTAAAAAAATTTGTGAGAATCATTAACTTATATAATAAGGAATAATATAACATGATAATCATAACATGGGAAATTTGGAAACAATATAATACAAAACATCCTAAATATATGTCAAGGATGACATAAAGTACATCATAATGGAAAAAGGACTATAAATGAATTAGGTTAACCCCATATCCCAATATTACATCTATTGAGACTAAACATTACCCAATGCAATGGAGATTTATATAATTCTGTGTAAAACCCCAGGTAAATAAAGAATATGACATTTTCTCATTTATCCATATTTGTGAATAAAATATTAATATTACTTTAAAGGAGACTCTATGCTCGATGGCATACCCAATACGGAACAACGAGTTTCTTGAGAATCTTATGTTGCACTCTAATAATAAAATAATATTATTTTAAATAGTGGTTAACGCCTAGCCGTTGTAATGGCGGGAATGAAAATAACTAACTTCAAAATGATTATATATGTTTTTCAAATATTTTTACTCATTACAATAAATTTTAGAGGATTAAAAATGTGAATGAATCCAATTTTAAGTGTAAACATTCTAATATTCTTTAAAAGGTCGATTAACCGCCTTTTGATGGAGAACCTCTTTTAAACCCACTTTTTGACAATTTTATGTGTTATATTTAAGAAAATAAAATTTTTCTTTAGAATCGGGACATCAAAATTTACTTGGTGTAAATATTTGGAATTTTTCCGATAAAGTTCATTTTAAATGAATAGTGAAAAATGTTGTATTTTAATTCAAAACCTTTTTTTAATCTAATTTATTTATATGATTATATTATCTTTTGAATTGGTTTTAAAGTGAAATTATAATATATTTTTACCATTTAATCCAATAGTGGTCATTGGAATTAATTTCACTTTGAAATTGGACTTAAACTAGTGTCAATCTTTTGATATATATTGTTTCATAAAAACACGATATTTGTCATGACAATGGAAATTAATTATTAAATTAATTAATGTAACTTATATGATTTGAATTTTTTAAAATAGACATCATTTTTGAATTCGGAATATCAAATATTGCTTAGGGTGATGTTTTGGTATTTTTCTGAAAAACATCAATTTTTGATGAATAGTGAAACCACTAAGTTGTACTTAAAAAACTGATTTTCATTTAAATGAAACTTTACCACTTCCGTGTTTTGAATTTCAAAAATCTGACACACATTGTTGTCATTAGGAAGTAAAATGTGGGTCAATGGGATTAAAATATTTTTTTGGTGAATAGTAACTTTTATGTTTTTAATCGCGATTAGAGGTAATTAGTGTAATTTAAGGTAAAAATAATGCTTTAATAATATGAAATGAACTTGACACATGTCCTACCCTTATTGGATGTGTCATTACTGACCAAGAAAATCCATGGGTGAACTTGGGGACCCCATGGAGCCACTTTGGTTGGAATATGACATTAATACCTTTTTATTTGAAGATAAAATTAAAATGTCACAAACATGTGTTGTTTTACTAAAACAATTTTTACATGGGGTTATATACACTACAAGAAAACTTCCTCTTAGTGGTGGTTTAAACTGCCTCTATATGGTTTGGTGGCGGTTTATAGAAACCGCCGCTAAACTGGGCATCAGAAATCTATTAGCGGTGGTTTTATGCATTTCACGGTGGTCAAAGAAATATGTCATAGTACCTCATTTCGCAGCGGTTTTTGGTAAATTTAGTGGAGGTTTTACGGGATATTTAATTAGAGGCGGCTATAATCTCCAAGAAATTCAGGCGTGTCATGCGCCTGCATAGCGGCGGTTAAAACCGTCACTAATTCCGGCATGGTTTCGCGGAGGTTTTAACCGCCGCTAAGTGTATTGCTGAATACATTTAGCGGCGGTTTAAACCGCCACTAAATGTATAAGTGGTAAAACATTAGCGGTGGTTAAAACTGCCGCGAAATGCTATCCCGAAAGATAAATAGCATTTCTGCTTTTACTGCTCCACTGCCCTAGAAAACAAACCAAACAAGAAACCATTTATCATGCCAAACATTCTCAACGGGAATGAATTCATCATATGTTTCCACTAATAGAAGTATTCCCCCAAGCCTAAAAATATTTCATAGGACAATTTCTACCTCACCATGGGCTAGATAAATAGTTTTGGTTCCTAGAAACCATCAACTAATCAACTCACTATGGAATAATGGTTTATGGTACATGATAAACTAAAAAATATATGTCTCCCTGTAATGAAGAATAGCATTCCCAACTATCAAAGAAGAGAAGGTTTGGTGTTACACCCAACCTGGTTAACATCATTACAAACACAAGTACTAAAAACATTCATGGTTTTAATCACACCCAACACAACTATCAAAGAAGAGAAGGTTTGGTGTTACACCCAACATATAAACATGAAGATAAAAATGGTTAAAATTACACCCAACCCATATAATAAATAATAACAATTGTTGGAATTACATTCAACCCATGTAACTAACAAGAACACTAGTTTTAATTGCACCCAACCCATATAAGAAGTCATTGGAATATTTGGAATTATGACCAATCTATGTAAAAACCAATATAAATTATCAGAATCATGTATAACCTACATACCCACAAAAATTTGGTTGGAATCACACCCAACGCATATACCAATAAGAATGATAGTTGGCATCTTATACAACTTATTATAAAGTGTTCAACATGGTTAAAAAATAGCCAACCTATATAGCATGCCAAAGAAATGGTTAGCATTATGCCAAACCTAGTTAACAATATAGAAACATCATTGGGATGAAACCCAACTAAAGGACCAAGTAATAACAAGAATTTAATTACGCCCAACCAAAAATATACATCATTTTACTCAAGTCACTCTTACTTGGATAAGATCTCCACTATCAATGATGTTGTATATAATTCACCATCATTGAGGAATTTCTTTAAATAACTTTTAAGATATTATTATTTCACATTAATACATACCCCTCTTGGTTATCATTCCAAGTTCCACCACCAATTTAAATTTAATTCATGGATGTACATGTTTAATAATTATAAACTAGAGGACCATACACAGCCCTAACAAACCTTTCCTAAATCTCATCTATGAGGAAATCTAATTTTGTTCCATCCTGATCCGTTGTTACCTTCCCTTCTACACTTGTGCATCAAACAACACATACAACATATATATAATAAGGAGAAAATGTATGCACCACCTATACAATATTCATAAACACCCTTTCATTTAATGTGGATGAAAAAGTTGATCCAATTCAATAAGAATACCTAAAGCATACAAAATACCTAAAATTATGGATTTAGAATGAAACACAAGATAACATCAAATAAAACAAGAGATTGGTGGTCACATGGATTTATACTTATAGTTTAGAGATGATCAAAATTGAAACTATTTGATTCCGTAAAGGATTAAAGTGTATGGATCAAAATGTGCCAAATAAGAGAGGGGAGGGATCACTACTAGTCGTTTGTACTATAAGGAGGCGGAACGAGGATTAAATGGGTTGATGTTCAGTCAGAATAAGAACCTTTAAAACATCATTGTTATAAAAGACTTTGTATCGATGATTGACATTATGGTTCCAAGAAATAAGGTCTCTCCAGTCCACCACATAAGAAGACATTTGAGAAATAGAGGACATATTTAAAGATAATAGAGAATATATTAGAAGATATGTACCCATTAAGAAAGAATCAGTTGTGCTAATCAAACAAAATAAGTGCATAACATGGAAAACATTACGTGGACCACATGATCCATTCTAGGTCATGAAAATCACATAACCCATAAAACATCTTTTGATCACATGATTTTTCTTAATACATATAATCATGTTACCATGTGATCGTCACTTGAATCACATAAAGATTAGTAGATCATGAAAAAATCCTCAAGAGAAAACTGAATCACATAAGAAAGACTAATGGCCAAGGGTGTGCATCAAAGTTCAAATAAATTACCATTTATTAGTTCATGGATTGATTAAGTGAGATATTTAGAAAAGGTGATCACATAAAGAGGTCAAGTGACATGATCACATGATTAGGTCTCTTGTATGGTTCTTGTGATGAGGTCACACAAAGTTGTCTTGCAAAACAATCGCACGAGAGAGGAGGTTTTGAGAGCTATGGAGCTTCATGTCACCGGTCAAATGACCAGCCTCTCACCCCTATTTAAAGGGAACCTCAAGTAATATGAATGGAATTATATAATACCTAAAGATGTTTTGAATTCCAACCAGAGAAAGCATAAGAGACTCATGAAGTCATTTCCTACCTCATAACTGAGTCCTTGTTCCTTCGAACATCACTTTTGTGGGGGGGGGGGCATTTTTTGACGCTATCCAAATGAGCAATGTATATTTTAGGAAAAAAGTAATACCCAAAGAATAGTAATTAATATATACCCAATGGAAAGAAAATTCTAGCATGTATACATATAGATTAATCACCTAGGTCACAAGGACCATGTGGGCTTCAATGAGGCTCATGATCACATGACCCTAGGAACATCATGCAATGGGGTTATGCAATTCATGTGATTTGTTCCTGATCATGTGAAGCCCCATCAAATAGCCCAATTAATCATGTAAAACCCCTCTAATTATTATTTTTTATCATATGACATGTCATCTAACAATCTCAAAATATGTTCATTAAATAAAAGTTAGACAAGAGGGAAGATTCATGAAAAGGGAGTTGCATTGGTTTTCATGTGATGTGGTTACGTCCCTCATAAAAACTATTAATGATCATGAAAATTACCCCAGAAAACCAACTTGATCTATTTATATCCATTCAACATGGCAGTTTGGACATGAAACACCCTAATGAGTCCAATTCCCAATGCTGAATTTACAACAAAAACATCAAAGAGCTTATTACCATAGATCATCTAACCAATGAAACAAACACATCATTTTCTTTACCACCTAAGGTTATTGTGATCATTAAAGGTTATCCATTGAAGCACCTCCAAGACCAATGGTTTTTTAAAGGTTCCTTACACCACACATGTTATATATACAAACCAACCATTCCCATATTTGTTCAACACATCAACAATACTACTCATGATCCGATGATGCATCGTCACCCTCTCCACCTCCATCTCCTGCTGCCACCTATAAGAACATTACATTGCATATTAAATATTTTTTCATATTTATAATTAAACTTAAAAGCAATAAAAGTTTGAAAAATAAATGATTTTGATTTTTTGTAATTTACCTGCTCACCACCACTCGGTGCACTACCACTGGGGGCATATCTCCTCATCTACTGATATAAATAAGTCAACACTTTCTGCATAGCGGATATCTAAGCCCCTTGGTCTTGAACTGTGGCTCGTAGAGAAGAAATCTCCCTCTGAGAATCTTCAGGTATGGGCTTACTATAACCAGGAGTTGATGCGGCTGGAATCCCTGATGGCCTGCAAAAGACCCCAGATGGTACGGGTCCCAAACCCATCCCGCGCACTCTACCAGGATGTTCCTTCCCAAGGACTTGAGCAACCAGGTCATCCTGGGAGACTGAGTAGTACTGCCCAGGATTGGCATCCCATAGTTCTTTAATTTTAACCTATAAATCAAATATCAATACATATTAACACAGTAAAAATTGATAATAAGTTATTATAATAAAAATTTGACTTCATACCCCAACTTATTTGGTAGGCTCATTAACAAAAGAGCCATTTGATTTTCTGTGAACATCCAACCATAGTTCAGTCAGGGAGGCCTCGTTCCCTAAACTCTGTGACTACATTAAGCAAAGATAAATAAAATATTCAATATATTAAATATATAATATTTTATTATAGATATTTAAACTATTTAAAATATTACCAATGAAATTCGGCTTCTAGAAATGCTTTTTGAGCCCGCCATGTGAGGGATGACTTGCTTCACCCTGTTTGATGCATTCTGTCATGATAGATCCTGAAATAAATAAAATTCAATTCAACA
This sequence comes from Viscum album, assembly GCA_963277665.1. Classification (NCBI taxonomy): domain Eukaryota; kingdom Viridiplantae; phylum Streptophyta; class Magnoliopsida; order Santalales; family Viscaceae; genus Viscum; species Viscum album. Next base: position 410,822,478 of record OY728131.1, read on the forward strand.
GTAATGTATCCAATGTCATTTCCTCTTCATAAACATGTATTAATGTAAAATGAGGATAATATAATAAAATATATTTCAATACTATCCGCTTCTCATCATGATGCCTGTCATAAAAAACTTTCCACTGCTCTTTTGGTACCCCACTGGGTAGCTTGTCATACATTTTTTCCAAGGTCAAGGAATTATCATTGGCATCACACCACAATCTCCATTTGAAATCTTTCTATTTTTTACCAAGATTTTTCAAAGTCCACTACCGTGCTATCACATCAGCAACTGTGAAGTGGAAGAACATCTTTATACAGAAATTCATTTTGAATATATTAGTATCATGAAATTCAATTAAACCATAACATAATAAAATTACCATTATTTGAGAATAAAAAACTTTCAGTTTGAAGGCATATGTCTCCAATCATCATATGAAATGCGAAGGGAAATGGGCTCCGCTGCCAGCAGAACTATAATCTGGCCAAGTAACCCCCGGAATCATCCATAGGGACCCCATAAGAATCAAATGGCACGACTATCTTTTCACCATTCAAGTTCCAAAAATCTGATATTTGTAAGTGTTTCTCCACGGTTTCATTTTTTTCATCTTCAATGAGAAATCAATTAGTATAATTAAAATGCAATAAATTTATTTAATTAAAATTTATACCTATGATTGTGACCCTCTGGAAGGGGTCTGTCGCCGCCCAACTGATGAGGCACCTATAGGGGGAGTAGACGACTCAGCCTCTAATGGGAGGCCCTTTGATGGTGTGAGAGATGGTGTAGGGGGAGATGGTGCGAGGGTGTAGGCAGCTGGTGCCTCAGATGTCGTGGGGAGTGACCCAGATGGATCGGCATCCATCTTAGAACTAGAAGAAATAGTATACCTCTTCCTCCTTGGCATTCCTATCATATAATCAAATAAAATTAAGTTTAGAATATATATTTCAAAAAAATTATGCAGAAAAAAAATTAAAAATGATAATAGATGCCAAGTACTAACAATCAAAATATATATAACAATGATAATGAATGACTGCAGAAATGAAACAAGTGGTTGCTGCATGTATGAATAATTGTACATACAATTATTTTCCCCTTCAATCATGTCGGTTTCCTGCTCTATTGCTTCATCCACTTCATTCATACTTTTAAGACTAATATTTTCAATATCATGATGGACAAATAATTCTGCTTCTTGTTGTTGATGACATTCAATTTCAGAGGTCAAATCTTCCACTTCATCACCCATATCATACAAATCTCATTGTATTACGTGAGTAACTACACTCCAACCTTCATCCACAACATCATGCACATAATATAACATTTTTTCTTGTGATGAAAAGATATATAGAACATGCATTTCACGATCACCAACATCCATCAAGCGAGAGAAGTTCACAGAAGTAAATTGCAATGAAACTCTTTTAACACCTTTGATAATATCGACCCATTTTCATTTGAATAAAACAACAGAAAAATGTCCATGGTAGTTTAATTCAATAATATCTTGTAGCTTCCCATAGTATCCCACTTCAGCAAATGTAAATATACCACTATTCTGTGTTTTCAAACCCACTTCTCGATCAACTGTATGAAATCTAAAGCCATTCACATTATAAGCGTCAAACTTTCTAACTTGATTTATAGGAACTCTAGCAAGAAACATCAAATATTCTGACAAGTCTGCTCGAGTATCAATATTCATGATCTGAAAAAAAAAATTAATAGCTTTACAAATTGTATGTGTCAAACTAATATTCATATTTATTGCAATATTTATGAACTTACATGTTGTTCAAACCATTCTACAAGCTCATTATTCATATATTTCACTATATGTTTCTCATTTCATGTTCGGCCTCTCATTTGTCTCTTTGTTTGTATCCTCAACTCTTCAATAAATGGATCTGCAATTTCACTATTTAGCAGCACATATCTATGTGTCTGTAATAATTCCAATTCTGTCAGTGTCAAATTTGAGGTCCTCCCAACTGATCGGCCAATAGCAAAAAATATTTTTGATTTCTGATGCATTTGAGATTGAGTTGATGTGTTTCCAACACGTCCAAATCGATTAAATCTTGTCTCAATATCATCTAAATAACTGGAAAAAAGGAATGAAATTCCTCGGCCAAATAGCCTTCAACAATAGAGCCTTCTAGTTGAGCTTTATTTCTCAGGTTTGATTTCAAATGCCCAAGAAATATGTGAAATAAAATAATAATATTATGCATTTATTTAAATGTCTAAAATTGTTAACATAACTGGAAAACATATAAATAAAATACCTCTCAATTGGATACATCCATCAATAATGAACGGGGCCTCCTAATTTAGCTTCTTCAACCAAATGAACTGTTAAATGCATCATGATAGTAAAAAATGATGGTGGAAAGATCATCTCTATTGCATAAAGAGTCAATAAAAACCTCTCCTGGAGGTTGTCAAGCTGAAATGGATGTACAACTTTATCACATAATTGCCTAAAAAATGTGCTGAATTAGAGTACAACAGCAGTAACCTTTTCAGTTAATAATGTACGCAATCCCAATGGTAGTAACTGCTGTAACAAAATATGTGAATCGTGACTTTTCAATCCATGTAACTTACGATTCTTCAAGTCAACACACCTCAAGATGTTACTTGAATACCCATTAGATACCTTCACATTCTTTAAAAATCAAAGGAATGTATCTTTATCCCTATTTTTCACCATGAAAATGGCCGGATCATACTTTTCATTCTCATCTGGCTAGAGATCGCGTTTTACGTTCATTACTTGTAAGTCTTTGCGATCATTAAGATGATCCTTCAACTATCCATGCTCATTAAGTAATGTGAAAATCAAATTATCACAGGCATTCTTCTCAATATGTATCACATCAAGATTGTGGCGCAACAAATTAAATTCCCAATACGAAAGTTTGAATAATATACTTTTTTTCTTCCATTGTTGCGTTCTGATTTCACTAGACAATGCACTTCGGACCCATTTTCCGCTATCATTCAAATGATGAACCATACAAAATTATATTTCAACATTTTCAAGCTGTATTAATATTTCAGAACCAGTTAACAAATTTGGAGGTGGTCTACAATCAATGAAACCATTAAATTTTAATTTTTTCAGCCAAAATCTATGAGATGCATCGAGAAATCTTCGATGGCATAAGAAGCACCATTTTCTACTGTGAGGTAACTGTTTGGGCTCAAAATCAAAGTTACAAACTAGACATTCTAAACCCGTATAAGTGTTCCAATCAGATAAATTCCCAAGCCCAGGGAAGTCACTAATGGTCCACAGTAAAGTAACATGCATTTTGAGCATTTTTTTAGAAGAAACATCAAATGCCTCAACACCGTTACTCCACAACTCCTGCAATTCTTCAATCAAAGGCTGCAAGTATACATCAATATCATTTCTAGGCATTTTTTTTCTAGAATATTCATTGAAATGATAAAAGATGACTGTTGCATACACATCCACAGAGGTAGATTATAAGGGATCCAAACAACTGGCCAAATGCTATAACTTGTACTCAAAGTCCCAAATGGGTTGAATCCATCGGCAGCCAATCCCAATCAAACATTCCTAGGATCAGCTGAGAAATCTGGATGTAATGAATCAAATGTATTCCATGATTTGGAATCTCGTGGATGTCTCATTAACCCATCATTGTTATTATCTACAGAATTCCACTTCATGTGTTCGGCAGTTTTCAATGACATGAATAATCTTTGAAATCGAGGACTCAAAGGAAAGTAAAGAAAATCCTTTGCAGGTGTTCTCCTTTTCTTCATCTTCTCCATTAAATTATGTTTATTCAGACTTCCAACATCACCCTTTGCCTGCCATCTAGAAGAAGAAAATTTCTTGCAATTATGTCTACTTGAATCCTCTCCCCAATAAAGCATACAATAATTGGGACACATATGTATTTTTGTATAATTCAGACCAAGCTTGTTAATAAATTTTTTCATATCATAAAAAGATTCTGGGATTTTTGCTTCAGTAAATGCATCACGTATCAATTCCAATATCATGGACATTGCCTTATTTGTAATTCCACATAGACATTTGATGTGATAAAACTTCAGCAGAAATGAAAGTTTGGAATAATTCAAACACCCACAATACAACTTTTGATTTCCATCGTCAACTAAATCATGAAATGCATTTTCCTCAGTGAAGTTTTCTCTTACATTTGGCTCCACAGAATCAAGAGGAGGATCCAATGATATGTGACAATCTTGATCTGCTTGGGTTACAGTCTCAATAACATCACTTGTCACGTAGCAATTTGTAGCACCCTCTTCTGGTTGTTTTGATATGTTTTGATGCTGATAGTGGTGCCTTGCAGTGAAAATGCATCATCTATTAGGTTTTTCATTTCATTTTCCATTGTCGACGAACTTGGGAGCTTATTCTGTGGATTAACATCAGTGCTCAATCTTTCTGTAATGTTCGATTCTCCATGCAAAATCCTACACAAATATTGATCAAGGAATTGCTGCAGTATTAAATTTTCATAAAACTCATCTCTATTCAATCATGTTCTAAATTTACATTCAGGACAAGGACATTTTATTCTCCCTTCAATGGATCGATTAGAAATTTCAAAATCTAAAAACTCATTCAAACCCTTAACATACTGAGGTGTGTTCGTCAGTAATGTGATCCATCTTTTATCCATGTATATCACAATGTGCCTACACAATAATAAAAAAATTAAAACACATAGTTACTACTAAATAGAGAAAGAGATTCATATATACGATAGTATAAGATTACAAAAACATAATATAATAATGATGATCCCCTGAGTTAGATATGAACCCTTAGTGTTTGGGATAGGGAATGTTTCTTTGGTAAAGAGAAACATTGTGCTAACAACGTGGTAGCTACTTTACCATGAAAACCAAAACACATTGTTAATTTGGAATAACCCCAACCTAAGTTCTCTATATAGTCTTCATATAAAACACTAATATCAAATAAATCTATTATAAATAATTTTTACTTTATATTTTCATTATTTATTTGTGAAATATTTAAATCTAATCAAATATAATCTCATTTAAATGATGCTAAAATAATTTTGAGATATTTAAAATGAACTATTTTCCTATATCTAATATTTTCAAAACCCTCTAATTTTAATTAAAATTTATATTTGGATACATATTTTGTTCGGTGTAGACTGGATATAAAGTTAATGCCAGGAACCTGTAAAATTCGTGTTAAATCCTTAGTATCATGATATAGTAATGAAAAACACATTATATAACTATGTAATACTAAAGTTGAATATATTATAGCCATATGTTTCTATGCATATGTGGTATGAATGAAAAACACCGTAACTAATTTTGGATTCAATATTAATCAGTTTTAAATCATATGAGACACAATATTTCAATAAACATTTCAAAAAAGATTGATAAACCATTATAGGATGAAACACATATATTTAACACATAAAAGAGAATGGTTGGAATCTGGATAACCCTATAATGATGAAACTAAAATGGTTAATGAATATCATAGTGTTGAAATGTAGCATGAGTTATTTTATTCTATTCACTTACACTAAACTAGTTCTAATATCCGTACACATGAATTAGATTATTTGGATAAAATATCTTGAGAGAATTTTTACAAGCTAATGAATAAAGTGAATTTTTTTAGGAATAATTTATTTGAATTAATATCTGAAACAAGTAATATCTAAGAAATAGAAGTTTCAAAGTTTGATATTGGTGAGTTTAATTTTCTGTTTCAATCACTTTTGGAAAAAGTTTTAAAATATTATTCTAGAGAAGCATCAGGATAGAATTTTATGTACTATGATTCAAAGGAATAATAGTTGTAAGGAGTTTCCACCACTATAGATACACTCCCTTAGGTACAATACCTCACGATATAATAACATTCATGTCTTTAATCTATCCATGAGTGAAGAGATCACTATTAATGAACAAATTAATTAATATCTTGGAAGGAATTCAGCCTCCATGTATATATTTGAAAATAGAGCAACAAGATACCACTTATCACAGGCCTCTGAAACTGATCATTCATGATTCCTTTTACTTTGAAATTCAATACATCAATTCCCTTCCCATGAGTATATTCATGATCAAAATAAATGGATTTCATGTTCTAAAAAATCATCACTTCAAAAGGATTAAGTCGCATGGCGTGAATATATACTTAAGGATTTTGTGGACATTATACCCCACAAAACACTCACCGAGATAATAATTTGTCCTACAACATAAGGCATGAACTAAAACTACCTGATAAGGATCATATATCAGGTAATTCACCCCATGTGGTTTAAATTGATGATAAATATGCACCACGAATTAATCATCCTACATCATAAATGCTCTGAGACTGGTACATGGGGTATCACAATATACAATATAGCTTATTCCTAGCTCTACAATTACCATTATTGTTGATTTTATAAATATGACTTTCAAAAATGGAAAGGTTTCCTCAATGGATTGTAATGATATATACTACATTTTTTTCTTATTAAAACCCTAATACGTTCTTCTAGGTGTCAAAATTTAGAATAATGATTCTGTAAAATCCATCTCACCCCCTGAAATTTCATATATAAAAAAATGATCATGGGATTATCCGTGGTAAATAAATCTCTCAATTTATCAAGGTAAACTAATACACCATCATCCATGATGATGTGACCAAGGAAGTGTTCATTATTGATCCAAAATTGGTCTTTTAAAATAATAGAATATTTTTTTTACTCATAGTTTATTTAATGTGGTCTCAAGATTGATATAGTTGTCATCTATGTAATGATAATACTCCTAGTTTACTATTATTAGTACCACAAAAAATGAAAACCAATAAAGGTGGAAAGCCCTATTAATCAAATCTATCATAATAGTTTTTGTGTTAATGAGACTAAATAGCATAACATGACATTAATAGTGACTGTACATACTATAATACATTATATGAGTAATATCTAAATATTTAACATGTACCTAGTGATATCATAAACAGACATCAATTTTTGTGAATACTAGAGATCCTTGAAGCTGTTAGAATGTTTACTAATACAAGTAATTGATACTAGTTATTAAAAATAAACTAATTCAACAAACCATAATCCACAAAAATACATAGGTTACTTTCTACATTTTTTGGGAAAATGAAAGAAGAACCTAAGAGAGAAATATTTGGCCATATACTTATTTCATCTTACACGTACTTTATAATTTTATAGATTTCATGTGACTCAGTTGTAGTCACCATATAAGGATTAATGGATACAACTTTAGATCCTAGAACTATCCCAAAAGAGAACTGCACCTCTCACAGAGTAGGTAACACAGATAACGCATCAGGTAATACATCTATGAATCTATCAACTATCACAGAGAAATAAGTTTTAATTACTCTCGGATACTCTATATGAATTATAGAAATATAGGTTTCCCCTTTACCATACACATGATGCCACAGTCAAAATCATCATCCCTATACATCACAGTTAACCTTATAGAGGTAACTACAACCCTATGTGGATCCAAAGAATTCCCAATAGGAATAAAAGTCCCATAATAATGATAATGAACCAAAAATTCAATATCGATAATGAAATAAAATTATTTCATCTCAAGAATGAATAGGTACCATATGAAATGATAGCTTCGTACCTCAAGTGGAAATTACTTCAATAGTAATACACTCTATAATTAAGTCCCTAATGGTGTATGAAGTGTCATCAGACCAAAGAAATAATAAATATCATGCCCAAGGCATTCTACAATGGCCACAAGAAACAACAATAAAAAAATAAACTCCTCACACAAGGAAAGAGTACCAGTTATCCATGAAACAACAATTATAAAAAAAACTAACATCAAAACAAGTAAATAATTAGAAATCAAACCCTACGGTTTGTATAGGTCGCCGGGGAAGAAGGTTCACCGGGGTCGCGGGGTCGCCAGGGTCACGGGGGGCCGGGGTTGCCGAGGTCACGGGGTCGCCAGGGAAGCAGGGTCGTCGGGGTTTCGGGGTCGCTAGTGTCACGGGGGGGCTAAGGTCGCAGGGGAAGTAGGGGGACGAGGGAGCGTGGGGTGAAAAAGAGGGTCGAGGTGGGGGAAGGGTTGGGGGTGTTCAAAAAAATGTTTTGCAGCGGTTTATTATAAACCGCCGCTACAAAACCGCCGCTAAACGACGATTTTGTTGTAGTGATAAGTCATATTTTTTACTATAATTATTAACTATAAATATAAAAATATTTCCAACATCATGATATTTGTTTTATAATTTTTAGACATTAAATAAATTAATTTATTTATGACACCGTGATGATGCAGTGATTACCTCATAAATGAACGAATTAAAAAAATGAAAAGATAATGTAAAATCTAAGACCTAGACTTGTAAAAAACCTATTGGATGTGTGGATTTAAAATTATTATCACCTTATCCTAGGAATATATAATTGTGGGACCTTCAAAATACGACAATAATTTTATAATAAAGTAATATTTATTAACTTTCCAAGAGTGCCACACTTCTCTTCTTATAAAAGGCCCCCACATCTACCACCTTACATGTAACAGCCCGAGATTTTATGAAAAATATTCTTTTTAATTTTATTAATGTCTTGTGTTGTACGCTACACCAAAAGGAGCTTGCACAACACGCATCCTTGACTTGCCTTGCATTACACGCAATCGCAACCTTCTTCGATAGCGTGTGTAGTACGCAATACTGAGTTTCACGAAACAACGATATGCTATTAAAATATTATTAAAACTAGCCGTTATGAATAGTAATAATCACTTTTTGAAATTTTATAAATTTTATATTTCAAAATGGACTTCATTTTTGGACTCAGAATATCGAAATTAGCCTAGGGTGAAATTTTGGTATTTTTCTGAAAACTTTCAATTTTTGATGAATAGTGAAACCACTAAGTGGTAGGTTAAAAACTGAATTTTGCATAAAACTTAATTTTACCGCTTCTGTGAATGGAATTTCGAAAATCAAAGAGACACGGTTAATATCAAGGAATAAAATGTGGTTCAATGAGATGAAAATAATTTTTTGGTGAATAGTAACTTTTTACTTTTTTTACCGCGGTTAATAGTAAATTGGGTAACTAAGGGTAAATATGATATTAATATTACCCTAACACATGTCCTAATTCTATTGGACAAGTGTAATTCGACCAAAAACAAACTTAGGAATAAATTATGACCATTTAGGTCCACTTGGATTAGATTAGGACATTTATTATTAATTTATTTAAAGAAGGGTTAAAATAGTTAAAATCAAAGTTTAATAAGTAAATCATTTATAATATGGGGTTATACATAAGATAAATTCTATTGTAAATATTCATTAGAAAGATAAAAAGATTTCATACATGATGGTATTTTATTTGTAATTTTTAGACATCAAATAATTTAATTTATTTATGACACAAAGATGATGCATTAATTATCTTATTAATGAAATATTGACATAATTGATAATATAAATACCAAAATAAATGTAATTTAAGACTTTTTATGAATTAAACTAATTTTCTAGGTTACTATTATATATTAATGTTGATTTAATCAACTTGGTTTGAACATATAATTCTGTTATGACTTTCACAAAAATCATATATCAAATAGTGTCAAAATTGACACAAAATAGTTTTTAAATCAAATATTATATTATTAATTGTTATTTTATTCATAAAAATCTAAGGTTCGGCCAAATGACATAGATAAGGATATATATATATTAATAATAAACAATTTGGGGTTCGTTTGGCATGTTATTGTAAGTTTATTAACCATATAGTGAAAGAAAACAAAAAGACATGGTAAAAGTTAAATTATTTAACTTAGAGTTAAATCTAATTGATAAGGTTAAAATAATACCCTAAACTTGTCTAAATCTTATTGGTTGATAGGATTTCGACCCATCCCCACCTTATCTTCGAAATAAGACCCTTTGGAGCCATTATAAACCGATTTTGACTTTAATATAAAATAATATTTTGAGATATTCTTAAGGTGCCCCTCTCCTCCCTTATAAAAGGGAACCTCCTCCCCCTCCTCCTCACACCAAATTGAGCACTCAAGCTCGGACAACCCCTTCCATTTTCCCTTCTCCACTTCCCTAGAAACATCCTAGAGGTTCTGGTCTTCCTCAAAGACCAATTTTAGTGCCCTAAGAGGAGGTCTCAAAGAGGCGCTTCAAAGAAGAGGTAATTACCGTTACCAATTCTTTCATCTTTATTTCTTCTTCCACTTCTTCTTCTTAGGTTGTTTCATTAGGAAGTAATAACATCAGTATTACTCATATACTGATATGTTATTATAAGTATGAAACAACCCTATTTCACAATCTATCCATCCTACGGAAAAAGAAATCACCGCGCGTGCGTACGTACGGAATACCGTCTCCACGCCGTGGTGTAATCTATTTTCCACCATCACCTTACAAGGATGGGTATAATGGTGTAATGAGTAACTATTTATGATTATTATAAAGTAATATTGATACTGAAATAATATACATATACTCCAATACAATTCCATGATCATAGGAACGATATCATCACTCGTGCGTACGTACGGAATACCGTCTCCACGATGTGATGCGACTCGTTCTACATGATCATCATTACATAGTAATTATATAAATGAATTGAATGAATAAATATGATATATGTTACACTAATACCATTCTGGATATAAGGTATCTATAACCTTAAAAGAAGAATAAGAATTTATTCGGCAAAACACGCATAAGAACAAAAGGCAATAAAGACCCGAGTAACAAGTAACAATGAAATATTACTAACAATAAGCTAAGAATATGACCATATATGATATCATATCAATATGTATGATTCTGGAATAAGTAAATAACATTATTTAAACCATTATACAGGAGCTTCGGAAACATACAAAGCAAATCGGACCTAAGGTAAGGGAAATATCACAATCTCATTTTTATCCGAGATTGTTTATTCATAAATATTTACTGGGGTGTATTTTATCATCCACATCCATGTTTCATCAATATGTAATATTATTTCCATCCACCTACAATTGTTTAAATCCATTTTTACCCTTCGGTGAGTTTTTAGTAATATCTATGAAAGGAATCTTTTGTCATACGAGGTACTTTTTGACTTTTCCGACAAAAGTACGAAGAATGTTTTTTTTAACTTATACGGCACGAACAGATTTCTACTGTTTTATAAAGACTTATTTTCATGAAGCTTCCTCTAAAAGATTTCATGACTATTTTCAATAAAAACTCTTTCTTTTAAAATTGCATTATGTTTTGTGAAAAGAAATTGATTTTGAAGAAGAAAGGATATTTTCCTCAAGAATTCAATTCAAGTGTTTTATCAAAATTATATTCCATCTAAGATAATAAAGGGTTCTGTTTCTATCCATATTTTTACATTGATTTGACTATGTTGTGATGGAATTATGTTTATGAATTCCTTTATCTTATATGAATTGATTTATGATGTCATGATGTTTCAAGAATCCCATTTTTGTTACATGTGTTATGCGATGATGTATGTTTTATGATTATGTGGCACACATAAGAAAGGATTCATTATAAGATGGGTGGGACCTATTTCTCCCTCCAATGCATTGGGTAAAGATTTTATATCTCATGAGATAGACATTGCTGGAATGGTAGGTTATACCGGTTCAGTGAAACAGGACTGAAACGAGGGTTACTCGATTTAGAAAGGGACTTTGTCCACTAAGATAGTCTTGGCAATGAGTCTTGACTAACAAGAAATGATTCTCTATGATTATGTGTGAATGCCACAAAGTTTCATGTTTTATGTTATGATTATTGTGATTACATTTCACTGCCATGATTTACCCCATGTTATAAAATGATGATCTCTTTTGCAGGTTAAGATTTCAAAAAGTTATGTGCTTATGTATATGATGTGATTGATATTTCTTTTGTTTACCCTTACTGAGCATTTGAGCTCACCCTTTTATGTTTTCTTTTCCCCAGGATATAAAGAAAGGTTTTAGGTATAAAAAAAAGAAGTTCTTTATGGGAGATGTTGAAGATCTTTCACCACGATTAGAAGATTATATTCCGAGTTTCCAAAGACACTAAACTATTACGATCCTTGTGTGTGTGTTTTTGTTATGTACTAAGTATTCCGCAAAAGTAATGTAATTTCCATGTACGTCAGGCTTCGGGTCTCTACAGTTGGTATCAGAGGAAAGGTTTAGTCAACCTTTGGAAACTAGGATGCGAGAACTTTAGTGAGATCCCTAGAGATATTTATAAGGTATGTCTAGGGATGTCCCTAAGGATAAGTATACGTATAGGATACAGTCCTAGAACTATGGTAACGATCATAGAATTTAACCTAAGATGTTAGATATCAAGGATACTCCACCTTTATTATGTTGTTTTCCCTAGCATGATTTTTGCCTCTCACACTATTCTTTTTTTTTTGGGTTTTAGAAAATGGCTGGAAACAAGATGATTAACGATAATGGAGGATATGATGGACAATGGAATGATATTCTTCATGAGAAACCAAATGAAATGGGATTTGGAAGTCCAAAGATCATTATTATGCCGAATCAGCAATCTCATAATATGATCAATAATGTAAAATTTTGTAAGTTTCCTGACTCGACTAATAAGAGAAAGATGGAGTTTCATGATGATCATAGAGGAATGAAAGTTCAATTTCCCCTATGTAAATCATGTGGCAAGAGGCATCACGGAGAATGTTTCAAGGGAACTGGAAGATGCTTTGGGTGTGGAAAAGAAGGACACAAAGCAAGTAAGTGCAAAGGAAAAGGGTCGGTTAACACCATGGATGAGGATAATGGTATTGCTACGACATCAAAAATGGTTAAGTGTTTTAAATGTGGAATGTATGGGCATTATGCAAACAAATGCCCTAAGGGAAAGACTCATGAAGAGAATCAGTATGGTCATATGGGTAGTATTTATGTGGATGATGATGAAGAGACTACAAATGATATGTGAGATGAAATTTTTTTTGAAGCTCGGTCAATGGTTTAAGAATGTAGTGGAATGATTACATGTTTATCATGTGTAATGTTGTATAAGAAATCTCATGGTACTATGGAATAAAGAGACGTCTAAGGATTGTTACACTGTGGTCTTTCCTTGAGTTATGAAAGTGTATGATTAATGGTACCACTACCCATGAAAGGTTCTTCAGATATTTTTTAGAATTTAGATGATATGCGCACAATGAAGGAATAATAAGATAATGGGGTGTTTGATTATATTCATGAGCTCATGATTGATATAAGGACTAAGTGATATCATGGTTTGAGTATATAGAATTTTGAGGATTTTGGTATGTGGAAAGTGTTAACGTTTAACTACATTCATGTTTTCAATAAGGTTCAATGGGTATTCAAGGGAATACATGATTAGGGCCTTTGAATGATTAGAATGTGACCAACGAGATATATCTTATGATATATGGGGATCAACGATGGTATTAAATCTCTGGAAATCGTTTTCACTATGTTATGAGAGTGGACTGCAGTATTATGGATAAGCCTAAAGATTGGAATGGATTATGTTGGACACAAGTTAGTATTGTTTAAGGATAGATGTTTTCTCGATATTATTGATGGGATGTTATAGTAATATAGTTTTAGAAAAAGGACAACCTGCAGGACGGGCGACAGCCCATCGCGTCGGACAAGGCTGTGGGAATCGAATCCACAACCGAAGTGCGACTGGCCTTTATCGCCTACCACTGGCCTACAGGAAGTACCTGTTTAGTAGAAACTAGTTTTATTATATTAAGCAGTATGATATATGAAGTATAAGTCCATTTTAGAAACCATATATGATTAATCTCACTATAGATCGACTTATGTATATAATATTTGCTAACCTTTTGTTTGAGACAGATGGAATGACCCGTCATTCTATCACATGATCTGCTAACACTTCACGAATAACAAATTCAACTTCATTTATTTAAGAGATGAAGTGGAAATTGTTCAAGGCATGAACAACAGTGAGATTGTACCAAAATAAAGAAAGTATTTATTCTAATTCAATTTTCAACTTTAGGGAAATGATCTTGAAAACCAAAAATGTTGTCCTAGTGATCTTATACCTGATGAATCAGATGGTACCTTAGATCGTCACAAATTTATGGATTTGTGATTACTGGATTTTCCATAGCCATGTTCTCTACCACTCTCCATCAGAACATGATGGTTAGATTTCTCTTTCATATCCATATTTTCACCTATGTGGAAACCCAGTGATTAGTTTATTTTGGTAACCATTACGTTTCATAATTTTGTTTTTAAAGATTGGTTTTGATATTCCTTTTTACGATGTGGGTTTCTATTAAATAAACTTTCAAATAGTAAACCATTTATAACCCCGACGAATTTCGAGGGCGAAATTCATTTTAAGGGGGGTAGAATGTAACAGCCCGAGATTTTATGAAAAATATTCTTTTTAATTTTATTACTGTCTTGTGTTGTACGCTACACCAAAAGGAGCTTGCACAACACGCATCCTTGACTTGCCTTGCATTACACGCAATCGCAACCTTCTTCGATAGCGTGTGTAGTACGCAATACTGAGTTTCACGAAACAACGATATGCTATTAAAATATTATTAAAACTAGCCGTTATGAATAGTAATAATCACTTTTTGAAATTTTATAAATTTTATTTTTCAAAATGGACTTCATTTTTGGACTCAGAATATCGAAATTAGCCTAGGGTGAAATTTTGGTATTTTTCTGAAAACTTTCAATTTTTGATGAATAGTGAAACCACTAAGTGGTAGGTTAAAAACTGAATTTTGCATAAAACTTAATTTTACCGCTTCTGTGAATGGAATTTCGAAAATCCGAGAGACACGGTTAATATCAAGGACTAAAATTTGATTCAATGTGATGAAAATAATTTTTTGATGAATAGTAACTTTTTACTTTTTTTTACCGCGGTTAATAGTAAATTGGGTAACTAAGGGTAAATATGATATTAATATTACCCTAACACATGTCCTAATTCTATTGGACAAGTGTAATTAGACCAAAAAAAACTTAGGAATAAAATATGACCATTTAGGTCCACTTGGATTAGATTAGGACATTTATTATTAATTTATTTAAAGAAGGGTTAAAATAGTTAAAATCAACGTTTAATAAGTAAATCATTTATAATATGGGGTTATACATAAGATAAATTCGATTGTAAATATTCATTAGAAATCTAAAAAGATTTCCTACATGATGGTATTTTATTTGTAATTTTTAGACATCATATAATTTAATTTATTTATGACACAATGATGATGCAGTAATTATCTTATTAATGAAATATTGACATAATTGATAATATAAATACCAAAATAAATGTAATTTAAGACTTTTTATGAATTCCACTAATTTTCTAGGTTACTATGATATATTAATGTTGATTTAATCAACTTGGTTCGAACATATAATTCTATTATGACTTTCACAAAAATCATATATCAAATAGTGTCAAAATTGACACAAAATAGTTTTTAAATCAAATATTATATTATTAATTGTTATTTTATTCCTAAAAATCTAAGGTTCTGCCAAATGACTTAGATAAGGATATATATATTAATAATAAACAATTTGGGGTTCGTTTGGAATGTTATAGTAAGTTTATTAACCATATAGTGAAAGAAAACAAAAAGACATGGTAAAAGTTAAATTATTTAACTTAGAGTTAAATCTAATTGATAAGGTTAAAATAATACCCTAAACTTGTATAAATCTTATTGGTTGATAGGCTTTCGACCCATCCCCACCTTATCTTCGAAATAAGACCCTTTGGAGCCATTATAAACCGATTTTGACTTTAATATAAAATAATATTTTGAGATATTCCTAAGGTGCCCCTCTCCTCCCTTATAAAAGGGCACCTCCTCCCCCTCCTCCTCACACCAAATTGAGCACTCAAGCTCGGCCAACCCCTGCCATTTTCCCTTCTCCACTTCCCTAGAAACATCCTAGAGGTTCTGGTCTTCCTCAAAGACCAATTTTAGTGCCCTAAGAGGAGGTCTCAAAGAGGCGCTTCAAAAAAGAGGTAATTACCGTTACCAATTCTTTCATCTTTATTTCTTCTTCCACTTCTTCTTCTTAGGTTGTTTCATTATGAAGTAATAACATCAGTATTACTCATATACTGATATGTTATTATAAGTATGAAACAACCCTATTTCACAATCTATCCATCCTACGGAAAAAGAAATCACTGCGCGTGCGTACGTACGGAATACCGTCTCCACGCCGTGGTGTAATCTATTTTCCACCATCACCATACAAGGATGGGTATAATGGTGTAATGAGTAACTATTTATGATTATTATAAAGTAATATTGATACTGAAAAATATACATATACTCCAATACAATTCCATGATCATATGAACGATATCATCACTCGTGCGTACGTACGGAATACCGTCTCCACGATGTGATGCGACTCGTTCTACATGATCATCATTACATAGTAATTATATAAATGAATTGAATGAATAAATATGATATATGTTACACTAATACCATTCTGGATATAAGGTATCTATAACCTTAAAAGAAGAATAAGAATTTATTCGGCAAAACACGCATAAGAACAAAAGGCAATAAAGACCCGAGTAACAAGTAACAATGAAATATTACTAACAATAAGCTAAGAATATGACCATATATGATATCATATCAATATGTATGATTCTGGAATAAGTCAATAACATTATTTAAACCATTATACAGGAGCTTCAGACACATACAAAGCAAATTGGATCTAAGGTAAGGGAAATATCACAATCTCATTTTTATCCGAGATTGTTTATTCATATGTATTTACTGGGGTGTATTTTATCATCCACATCCATGTTTCATCAATATGTAATATTATTTCCATCCACCTACAATTGTTTAAATCCATTTTTACCCTTCGGTGAGTTTTTAGTAATATCTATGAAAGGAATCTTTTGTCATACGAGGTACTTTTTGACTTTTCCGACAAAAGTACGAAGAATGTTTTTTTTAACTTATACGGCACGAACGGATTTCTACTGTTTTATAAAGCCTTATTTTCATGAAGCTTCCTCTAAAAGATTTCATGACTATTTTCAATAAAAACTCTTTCTTTTAAAATTGCATGATGTTTTGTGAAAAGAAATTGATTTTGAAGAAGAAAGGATATTTTCCTCAAGAATTCAATTCAAGTGTTTTATCAAAATTATTTTCCATCTAAGATAATAAAGGGTTCTGTTTCTATCCAAATTTTTACATTGATTTGACTATGTTGTGATGGAATTATGTTTATGAATTCCTTTATCTTATATGAATTGATTTATGATGTCATGATGTTTCAAGAATCCCATTTTTGTTACATGTGTTATGCGATGATGTATGTTTTATGATTATGTGGCACACATAAGAAAGGATTCATTATAATATGGGTGGGACCTATATCTCCCTCCAATGCATTGGGTAAAGATTTTATATCTCATGAGATAGACATGGCTGGAATGGTAGGTTATACCGGTTCAGTGAAACAGGACTGAAACGAGGGTTACTCGATTTAGAAAGGGACTTTGTCCACTAAGATAGTCTTGGCAATGAGTCTTGACTAACAAGAAGTGATTCTCTATGATTATGTGTGAATACCACAAAGTTTCATGTTTTATGTTATGATTATTGTGATTACATTTCACTGCCATGATTTAACCCATGTTATAAAATGATGATCTCTTTTGTAGGGTAAGATTTCAAAAAGTTATGTGCTTATGTATATGATGTGATTGATATTTCTTTTGTTTACCCTTACTGAGCATTTGAGCTCACCCTTTTATGTTTTCTTTTCCCCAGGATATAAAGAAAGGTTTTAGGTATAAAAAAAAATAAGATCCTTATGGGAGATGTTGAAGATCTTTCACCACGATTAGAAGATTATATTCCAAGTTTCCAAAGACACTAAACTATTACGATCCTTGTGTGTGTGTTTTTGTTATGTACTAAGTATTCCGCAAAAGTAATGTAATGTCCATGTACGTCAGGCTTCGGGTCTCTACATTACACACACCTCTCAAGCCTTTCGCTCGGACACACCCTACCCATTTCATATCTCCACATCCCTCTCTTCATCATTGAAGACTCACTTTGGGTATAATCCTTTCGAAGGATGCCTTTGAGCTTAAATCAAAGAGAGTTACCCGTTTTAAAGGTAGTGTTTTATCTTGTGTTCTTATGTTTTATTTTGCTTCTCCAACCCCCTAAACTCTTTTTATTAATTTATTTTGTAACAAAACCAGTATATTATATATACTAGGATGTTTTTATCTGAAGGATTCGAGCTACACTTACACACATCTTCGTCTAATGGTTAAATAACATACTGTTTCTGTGGTTGGCGATTTTCTGCCTCACGAAAGGATGATTGTTCAATATTCTTTTAACACCTTTAAAGGTGGCCATTATGATGTCCCTTTATTTTATATATGATATATATGGTATTTATGTTTACTATATGCTTCTGTATTTTATATTTAAAACATACCTTTATTCATTTCATGTTGTGAAAATGAGAAAATTTCATATGAGGAAGTGTGGACTACCGTCCCCTCAAGTGATGTGACTCGTTAATGCAATACATGGAATGTATAAAGAATGAAATTAATGAACATATGTGACCTATATAACATATATATTATAATTTAATTATAATATATATATATCTCATTTATTTTTAATTCCATTAAATTAAAAAAAATGAAAGTAGCGTTCATGCGTACGTACGACCTACCGTCTCCATGAACGGTGCTTTTCATTTTTTTATCTCCAAATGTTATGGAATAGTATAAAATGAATATGTACTGGATATATATGATATTTTAATCATTAATACTATTCTTTAAATTATTTACTTATAACTACATGGGCAATCATTTTCAAACAAGATCATTTTTTTTACTCATTTACCAATCATCGGCAAAAACATCTGATATGAACTACCATTATTAAAAAATTATTATAACATTATAATATGTGATATGAACGGAATAATAATATTTAAAGGATTTCCTTAAACAATTATTAATTGACCACAGTTTATTATTCAGGAATATAAAGAAATGAACAAGACAAGTTGGACTTGAGGTAAGGCATCCGACCTCTCGCTTTCTTTTCAAGTACCCTCTTTTATGTAATATCATTTATGCTCCATGTTATTGTGTTGGAGGATGCTATTTTATATTATCATTACTGTAATTTGAACATTTATATGATGAGATACCCCCTCTTACTCTCATCGATTCTTTTTTAGAGTTTTCAAGTGGCACCGTTAGGCTGCCGAGTTTTCGTAAGGGATTTTTCATCTTACTTTTATTCCCGTGAGATTTATGCTACATTTTCCACCATTTCATTTGAGTGGTATATGTATGGCCCATTATTCTACTCTTTGTGTAATATACTTTCTTTTATGAGTAATTGCATCAATGTTGTATTGTCCCTCTTTCATTGAGTGTATGTTTTGAAAAATACCCAAGTGGTAAGGGAACCTTTCACCCTCCTATTTTTAAAAGACTTCTTTTGTTATGTCCTTTAATTCACATAATATTAACTTGGGATATGTTCTCCTATATCCTTTTTAATGTAAATTTTATGTTCAAGTGATGAGATACCCTTTTTATCTCACATCAACTCTTTTTCTGAATTTTGAAGTGACGCCGTTAGGCTGTCGATTTTTTGTATGGGAACTTCTTAACCCAATTTCCATTCTTTGGGTTAATATCATACTTTCAAATTATGTCATGATATTATTATGTCCAATCTTGTATTTGTACATTATTTATGTGTACTTATAGTTAATACACATAATAGATCTATTTTATTAAAAAATGATCTTTGTATTGGACTTCGTCTCAATCTCCTTTCATTGAGACATATTTTGTTTTATACAAAACTTTCTTTTATACGGTGTATAAACCCCTTTGACTTTTACGTTTAATCAAAAGGAATATTTTTATATGAAGCATTTACTAAACGACAAAAGGGAATGTTTTTTGGGTCGTATGTTTGCGGCGACAATGACTTCTCTGCCACCGTGACCATTATTTGAGTTTCATCTTCCTCTAAAAGCCATAACTTTTTTTTAAAATGAAAAATAAATACCATGCTTGACTTTTCTTTTATTTTGGTATTGAAAATGGTTTTCATAATGTATTTATATCAATGGGATGTATTGATATCTTGTGATTGAAAATTGGAAATGTTAAGTTTCCTTTATGCATGTTTTATGTGATACGATTATGTTATGGTTCTTGGGCATTATTATAAAGACGGGTGGTTCCGTGATAAACTAAGTGCGGGTTAGCCCGATATAGCTCTCCAATGCATTGGGTAACACAAAGGAGTTAAACGTTAAGGTTTCTCTGAAGAGATTTAGGGAATATACTATGATGGGTATTCCAAACATAACCAAGAGGGTTACTCCCTATGTAAGAATGTTATGAATGACTCAAGTTACCTTTATGCCTTATTATTTCTATGATTTATTCGTGATTTGATGAGGTATGTTTAAATGCTTATGTTTTATGAGTAACGTATGATTTCATACAAGGACTAATGTTTTCTTTTCGTACTTTTATATCCCTAACTGATCTTTTTATGCTCATCCCATGTTTTTTGAAATGTTTTTCACAGGTCAAGGGAAAGGTGAATGATATGATGATAGTGTCAAGGATGTGTCAATAATGAAACCATGTTTTATTTTAAATATGTTTCCGTTGATGGGGAAAAACCAATACTATCTTTTATGTAACCACTTTGTTTAAATGTGGATTGTAATTCAGGATTTATGATCTAATTCTCTAAAACTCTAAACCTGAAAATATCCTCAATGTGAATTATTCATTTAATTCAACATTAAGTAAGGTTTAAGGCCGGGGCCTTATAGTTGGTATCAGAGGTTGGTTTAGACAACTTTAGGGATTAGGAGTTTTTGCTAGACACATCATTAGTCCCTATATCTATTATTTCAAATAAATTATTATTTTATAACTTTTTTCAGGTCAAGTAATGTCGGTTACGAATTGAAGGAGAAGGATCTCAAACGAAATTTCTATCTCTTCTTGATGACATGCTTGCAATAATTATTGCAAATTCAGGTTCGGATGATTATGGAACTTTTTTTAGAATACAACTCAATTGAAAGCAGTTTTTTGAGATATCAAACACCTCCACTATACCTCGTCATCATCGTGGATCATGGGATGTATTTAGACAAATACTATTTTCACAATATTCTCATATTTTCAAGAAAGGTAAATATTATCAAGGTATTTTAAAATATTTTACCCTATCACAAGAATTTGATGCATATTATGATTTTAAAAATTGTGCTGGGGAAGGAGACCCTTGCACAACCTATATATATTTGGTTTTAAAATAGAGTCTCTAAGCACATACTTATGGTATTTTAAGAGGACCAATAATAGAATGTTTTAACTCAAATTATGACTGACTATTTTATAAGAATCATGTTTTATCAGATGTTTAGGAATTATATGTCATACATGATTATTTTCCAAAACTGTTTTTCTGTAAACACCCATATGACCCATGTTGTACAAGGTGTATTCAGATGGAGGAAACAAATGATTTTGAAGGATTTCTAAATCATTGTTGTAATGCATTGGACTTATACCTATGTGAGCAAGATGACGATGAAACCGAGTGGAGGCCATGATCAAGGTAGGATGTTATTCATTTTTGGAATCGTTTTATTTTATCTTATGGTGGTGAAATAAGAATTCAATAATTAATATGTTGAGATCGTAATGAATTTGGATGAAAATGAGAGGTATAAGGAAACTATTGAGGTTAAAACATGTCAGGGTAATTTTTGGAGTTCTATAAAAAGGAAAACATGCAGACCGTGTGACAACCCGTCACGTCGGACAAAGTTTTGGGAATCGAACCCACAACCAAAGTGTGACTGGTATTTATCACCTACCACCGGAATACCTGAATTCCCTGGTTAGTATGAATTATTCTTTTTAGTTAGATGATTTTATGAATTAAGAGTAAGTTGATTTTGGGTTATCTAGGGAAATTATTAACCTATCATGGAGGATATGTGATTAGGTTAATTACTTTTCAATATAAGACTTTAAGATAAACTGATGTTATTTGGAGATAAGTGTTAATTTGTACCTTGGAATGCTATGTGATTAAATCCTTCAAATATTTGGGTTTCAATCTTATTTTGGCGTACTTTGAAGAATTTTATGGAAAAATTGTTTATTGAATGGTCTTTATTGAGCTTTAGGTATTGTTTGACAAATTTTGAAGATTAAGAATAGATTTTTTTTATAAAGGATTATCCTTTTTGGGTATTATCTGATATCATACTAACTTTTTAGGTTTTAGTTTTGGTTAAGGTCTAAATACATGGGAAGTATATAGTTCTCTTATGTGGATTAGGTTATTCTCTAGTAGTTGATTATATCTCTCTTAATGTAAACAAGTCTTCCTAAATACTCA
Organism: Viscum album; assembly: GCA_963277665.1. Taxonomy (NCBI): domain Eukaryota; kingdom Viridiplantae; phylum Streptophyta; class Magnoliopsida; order Santalales; family Viscaceae; genus Viscum; species Viscum album. The sequence continues at coordinate 410,845,088 of OY728131.1, forward strand.
TCATTTGGGGAAAGTATGAGTTTGTGTAAGAAATCTAGTAAAATTTGAAAGTCAACATGACAAGTAAGTATGTTTCCGTAAGATAAAAAATAAATTCCTCAATGAAAAGTAACTTAAAACAAAAATGTTTCCTATTAACTTTTCCTATGGCGGAATCGAATACCATTTAACCCACCATAAGTTTGTGATTTTCTTGTGGTTAACTTTCTCCTAAACATGTTTTATATCACTCTCCCTCCGAACATGACCCTTTGTTTTCCCCCCATATCCATGTTTTCCTACATGGAATTCTAGTATGGGTTAATTCGGGTAACCTTTGTACTTTTCTTTCTTTATTTTAATGTGATTGTTTTACTGACTCTTGTTCTGATGTGGGATTTTCAATGAAGTTTCCAAGCCCAATATTAAAATTGCGAGGACATAATTCCCAAAAGGGGGGAAGAATGTAACACCCCAGGTAAATAAAGAATATGACATTTTCACATTTATCCATATTTTTTAATAAAATATTAATATTACTTTAAAGGGGACGCTATGCTCGATGGCGTACCCAATATGCAATAACGAGTTTCTTGGGAATCTTACGTTACACTCAAATAATAAAATAATATTATTTTAAATGGTAGTTAATTCCTAGACCTTGTAATGGTGGGAATGAACAGAACAAACTTGAAAATGATTATATATGTTTGTCAGATATTTTTACTCTTTACAATAAATGTTAGAGGATTAAAAATGTGAATGAATCCAATTTTAAGCGTAAACATTCTAATATTCTTTAAAATGTCGATTAACCGCCTTTTGATGGCGAACCACTTTTCAATCCACCTTTTGAAAATTTTGTCTTATATTTAACAAAATAAAATTCTTCATTAGAATAGGGACATCAAAATTTACTTTGTGTAAATTTTTGGTATTTTTCCGATAAAGTTCATTTTCTTAATGAATAGTGAAAAATGTTGTATTTTAATTCAAAACCCCTTTTTAATATAATTTATTTATATGATTATATTATCTTTTTAATTGGTTTTAAAGTAAAATTAGAATATAATTTTACCATTTAATCCAATAGTTGTCGTTGGAATTAATTTAACTTTGAAATTGGACTTAAACTAGTGTCAATTTTTTGATATATATTGTTTCATAAAAACACGCTATTTGTCATGACAGTGGGAATTAATTATTAAATTAATTAATGTAACTTATATGATTTGAATTTTTTAAAATAGAAATCATTTTTTAATTCGGAATATCAAATATAGCGTAGGGTGATGTTTTGGTATTTTTCTGAAAAACATCAATTTTTGATGAATAGTGAAACAACTAAGTGGTACTTAAAAAACTAATTTTTCGTTTAAATGAAACTTTACCACTTCTGTGTTTTGAATTTCAAAAATCCAACATACACTATTTTCATTAGGAAGTAAAATATGGTTCAATGAGATTAAAATAATTTTTTGGTGAATAGTAACTTTTATGTTTTTAATCGCGATTAGAGGTAATTAGTGTAATTTAAGGTAAAAATAATGTTGTAATAATATGAAATGAACTTGACACATGTCCTACCCTTATTGGATGTGTCATGGCTGTCCTAGAATGTCCATGGGTGATCTTGGGGACCCCATAGAGCCACTTTGGTTGGAATATGACATTAATACCATTTTATTTAAAGTTAAAATTAAAATGTCACAAACATGTGTTGTTTATTACAAAAATTTTTACATGGGTTTATATAAGTCATATTTTTGACATTAAATATTAATTAATAAGCTAAAAATATTTCCTACATCATGATATTTTTTTATAATTTTTAGACATTAAATAAATTAATTTATTTATGACACCGTGATGATGTAGTGATTACCTCATAAATGAACGATTTAAATAAAATGAAAAGATAATGTAAAATATAAGACCTAAACTTGTAAAAAACATATTGGATGTATGGAATTAAAACTCTTATCACCTTATCCTAGAAATATATAATTGTGGGACCTTTAAAATCCGAAAATCATTTTATAAAAAAGTAATATTTATTAACTTTCCAAGAGTGCCCCTCTTCTCCTCTTATAAAAGGCCCCCACCTCTACCACCTTACACACACCTATCAAGCCTTTGGCTCGGCCAAACTCTACCCATTTAATCTCTCCACATCCCTATCTTTATCATTTAAGCCTCACTTTGGGAATAATCCTTTCCAAGGAAGCCTTTGAGCTTAAATCAAAGTGAGTTACCCGTTTTAACGGTAGTGTTTTCTCTTGTGTTCTTATGTTTCATTTTGATTCTCCAACCCCATAAACTGTTTTTATTATTTTATTTTGTAACAACACCAGTATCTTAAATATACTATGATGTTTTTATGTTAAGGATTCTAGCTACACTTACACACACCTTCGTCTAATTTTTAAAGATCATACTGTTTCCGTGGTTAGCGATTTTCTGCCTCACGAAACGATGATTGTTTAATATTCTTTTAACACCTTTAAAAATGGCCATTATGTTGTCACTGTATTTTATATATGATATATATGGTATTTATGTTTACTATATTCTTCTGTATTTTATATTTAAAACATACCTTTATTCATTTCATATTGTGAAAATGCGATAATTTCATACGAGGAAGTGTGGACTACCGCCCCCTCAAGTGATGTGACTCATTAATGCAATACATGGAATGTATAAAGAATGAAAATAATGAACATATTTTACCTATATAACATATATATTATAATGTAATTATAATATATATATATCTCATTTATTTTTAATTTCATTAATATGACAAAAAAATGAAAGTAGCGTTCATGCGTACGTACGGCCTACAATCTCCATGAACGGTGCTTTTAATTTTTTTATCTCCAAATGTTTTGTAATAGTATTAAATGAATATGTACTGGATATATATGATATTTTAATCATTAATACTATTCTGTAAATGATTTATTTATAACTACATGGGCAATCATTTTCAAACAAGTTCATTTTTTACTCATGTACCAAACATTGGCAAAAACATCTAATATGAACTAACATTATTAAACAATTATTATATCATTATAATATGTGATATAAACTGAATAATAATCATTAAAGGAGTTCCTTATGCAATTATAAATTGACCAAAGTTTATTATTCAGTAATATAATGAAATGAACATGACAAGTCGGACTTGAGGTAAGGCATCTGACCTCTCGCTTTCTTTTCAAGTACCCTCTTTTATGTCATTTCATTTACGGTCCAAGTTCTTATGTTGGAGGATTTTATTTTATATTAAATTTACTGTAATTTTTATTTTTATATGATGAGATAACCCCTCTTAATCTCATCAATTATTTTTTAGAGATTTTAATAGGCGTCGTTTGGCTGCCGAGTTTTTGTAAGGGATTTTTCATCTCACTTTTATTCTCGTGAGATTTATGCTACATTTGCCACCATTTCCATTGAGTAGTATATGTACTGACAGTTATTATACACTTTGTGTAATATAATTTCATTTATGAGTATTTACATCAATGTTGTATTGTCCTTCTTTCATGGGGTGTATGTTTTGAAAGATACCAAAGTCGGTAAGGGAACCTTTCACCCTCCTCTTTTTAAAAGACTTCTTTTGTTATATCTTTTAATTCACATACTATTAAGTTGGGATATGTTATTTTATATCCTTATTAATGTAAATTTTATGTCCAAGTGATGAGATACCCTTTTTATCTCTCATCAAATCTTTTTCTGAATTTAGAAGTGACACTGTAAGGCTGTCTAATTTTTTAATGGGAGCTTCTTAACCCAATTTCCATTATTTGGGTTAATCTCCTACATTCAAATTATTCCATGATATTATTATGTAATATCTTGTATTTGTACATTATTTATGTGTACTTATAGTGAATACACATAATAGATCTATTTTATTTAAAACAAATGATCTTTGTATGGGACTTCGTCTCAATCTCCTTTCATTGAGGCATATTTTGTTTTATACACAACTTTCTTTTATAAGGTGTATAAACCCCTTTAACATTTAAGTTTAATCAAAATGAATATTTTTATACGAAGAGTTTACTAAAAAACAAAAGAGAATGTTTTTTGGGTCGTACGTATGCGGCGGTAATGACTTCTCCGCCGCCGTGACCATTATTTGAGTTTCGGCTTCCTCTACAAGCCATACCTTTTTTAAAATGAAAAATAAATACCATGTTTTACTTTTATTTTATTTTGGTATTGAAAATGGTTTTCATAATGTTATTATATCAATGGTTTGTATTGATATCTTGTGATTGAAAAGTGGAAATGTTATTTTTCATTTATGCATGTTTTATGTGATACAATTATGTTATGGTTCATGGGCATTATTATGAAGATGGGTGGTTCCGTGATAAACTAATGGCGGGTGGGCCTGATATAGCTCTCATATGAATTGGGTAACACAAAGTAGTTAAACATTAAGGTTTCTCTGAAGATATTTAGGGAATATACTATGATGGGTATTCCAAACGTAACCAAGAGTGTTACTCCCTATGTAAGAATGTTATGAATGCCTCAAGTTACCTTTATGCCATATGATTTCTATGATTTATTCTCGATTTGATGAGGTATGTTAAAATGATTATGTTTTATGAGTAAAGTATGATTTCATACAGGGACTAATGTTTTCTTTTTGTACTTTTATATCCCTTACTGAGCTTTTTATGCTCATCCCATGTTTTTGAAATGTTTTTCACAAGTCATGGGAAAGGTGCATGATCTGATGATAGTTTCAAGGATGTGACAAGAATGAAACCATGTTATATTTTAAATATGTTTCTGTTGATGTGGAAAAACAAATACTACCTTTTGTGTAACCACTTTGTTTAAATGTGGAATGTAATTCATGATTTATGATCTAATTATCTAAAACTCTAAACCTGAAAAGATCCTCAATGTGAATTATTCATTTAATTCAACATTAAGTACGGTTTAAGGCTGGGGCCTTATATTTTGGGCACACAAATCACATTCATTCCCCTATCATGAAAATGTGTGACAAATATATCACACAACATAGAATCATTCATCCTAATATTTTATTAAAAGATCCATGTTTTTAGAATAAATAAATTTATGAACAAACCCAATGAATAATATTTTTACAAAGGTGAACACCCTTAATAAGAAATTTGTATGGGTATTCACTACACAACTGTCTGGAATCAAAAATCGAGGTCAAATTTTAGCAGCATAAAGGTGGCACATAAAAATTCATGAAATGGGTTTAAGAGGGGGAAATGGGAATCTCATTGTTTTTATATAAAATTTAATGTATAATGGAAATGAGAAACATATCCTAGGAATATTAATTTTGATTTAGAAGGAATATGGTTAAAAAGAAATATGAATATAGAAAAAAAGGTAGGGATACCTTTCCTAAGTGTATGAATCCAAATTATTGGGAGGAGATTTTTGAGAGATTTGGGCCACATTGATAGGAATTTAGAGTGTATGGTGGAGTAAGGAAGTTCTATATGAATTTAATATGAAGGGAAGTGGGATCATGGGTGGGATAATATAGGAAATATTTGGGGATTTCATTATTATTTCTCAAACATAGGTTTTTGAACACATATAATAAAATATCCTAAAACAAAATACTTCCCCTGATTTTTTCCAATGGTTTCAGAAATATTGTATTTTATTTCAATATTTTAGAATTTCAAGGGAATGTATAATTAGATAAAACCTTTTCTTATGTGGAGGTGAGTTATATTCTTTAAGAAATTATTTTAAATCCTTAAAATATATTACATGTTTTGTATGATTCATAATTTTTTTTCTAAAACATATAAAATAAACATAAAATCAAATTATATTAAATATAAAACATATATATGGAAATTTATTCATTTTATAATAATTATTATATCAATTTTAAATCATTAGGATGTCATAATACGAAAAGTTTATTTATATAGTAATGAATTTTTGACCCAAAAATTCGACAGTCTCATGAAATTATGAAAAAATAACCATTGGGTAATTTAAAAATTATAAATACAAAAATTATATTCATTTTATCTAAATAAATTTTAAACATGTGAATTTTTACATTTAATATAAAATCAACATTCATTAAAAAATGATTGGTGTTTTGACAAAAAAGGTTTCAAAACCTTATATAAATTACATTTGACTTCATAAAAATTATATGATAATTTATATTTAAAAAGATTATTTAATAATTATATTTTATTAAAATATTATATATTTAAAAAATATATTAATTAATCTAAATAAATTCCTTAATTTAATATGAATATTAGCCAAGAATATTATTTATGTTTTATTTTATTGAAATAATACCATTTATAATGTGAAAAGAAAATGATGAAAATTTATTCTTTATTTAGTAAAAAATAATGCACAAAAACTTATTTCAAGGGTCTTAATATATATCCCTTTAATAGACTAGGAAACTCTCTAAGAGTAAGGTGTGTGATAGTGAGACATTCATGGGGTGGTTATGCATACATAGTTTGGGCTATGATCCCGATGATCCTGAACATCTCCAATCAATGGTTTTCACATGATTATGTTGTTAGATCTTCTCTCGAGATGCTCATGGAAAAATACCAATGATTCTATCTCCCTATATTGATCTGATAGATGGGTTTCATATGGTATAATCCAACTAGTTGAGGTAATCACGTATTTTCTCCATGTCAATTAGATTTGTAAAAACACAATATTTATACTAATCAAGTGATCAATGTTCAGTGAAGATACAATCAATTGTAAATTTGTATAACTGTGTTTTAAAACATATTAAAACAAATAAGTGAATGTGTTTTATGTAATAATATTACATAATAATACATTTAATTAATTCACAAATTATATTTTATTTATAATAGTTTGTGTCATTATAATCATTCACCCTAATGAAATATCACCTCAAAATATTAAATTCCCTCACTAAAGCTGATGTGGGTAGAGCTATTTCATCACTTCCTAGGGTTCCCACATCACTTATTAAAAACTATGGTTTCTTTATATCACTTTGACAAGGTGAATTTCATAAACTATTTTATGACCAAGATGTTTTCATTCCCCAACACCAACCCATCGTGCAACTGTTCTGAACCTCTTCCCATAAAGTGCTTCATAGGGTGACATTTGGATGCTTGAGTGGAAACTATTTTTGTAAGAGAAATAGACCAGAGGAAGATGATAGTCCGATCCTCCTTTGAATTCAATTGGGCATGCTCTTAACATGTCCTCAAGTATCGAGGTATTCTGCTCATATTAGATATTAGTTTGATGGAGATATTATATTATGATATTCAACTTAGTGTTTAGAAAATATTGGATACTTTTCTAGAACATGTAGGTAATTCTCAAATTTATGTCGGACATCGTCTATAGTGGTGCTCGATGCCACCTTACCACTTCACTGATGTATATATGTGTAATTTGAATTAGTGAGTAATCCTCTAAAATCATAATTAAGTGCGTAGTCTTGGTAAGATGATCTACCCAATCATATATATAATTATTCCTTCTTGATGTCCTTGGGAGACCATTGATAAAGTCCTTGTTGATGTTTTCCCATTTCAATATAGGTATGGGTAATGGTTGCGTCATCCCCTTATATTATTTCCTTTCTACATTCACATACTGACACACAATACATCTTGATTTATATTTCACAATATCCTTCTTCATATTCTACAACTAATATTGTGATTAGAGATCTCGATACATATATGTGCTTCTTGGGTAGATAAATATGGTTGAGCTATGTGCATCATAAAAAACTCCTTTAACTCAGGATTCCTTAGTACACATAGTCATGAACAAAATATCACCATTTATTCTTTATAAACATTTAACCCTTATGATTTACATTTTCTTATAGTATCTAATATCTTCTAAATTCCCACGTCAACAATTTAGTAATCATTGATCTTCTTCAAAAGGGATTGTTGAGAAATAATTTGTGAAGGGATTGATGATTTTACTTCCATTATGATTCCCAGGTCTATCCTTGTCAAATCATAGAAGGTCATATACTTTTTAGTTCTCATCAATGATAGAATTGCTGGATCCCTTATACATTGAGATTTTTCTAATTTATTCTCTTTACTAGGATGGTATCGAATTGAATAGTCATATTCCTTGACCATATCTGTCCATCTACAGTGGCATATATTCATCTATTTTCTATGTTAATATATATTTTACACTATTGTGATCTGTTTATATTTGACAATTACCAGAGAGATATAATACAACCATATTTTTAAAGAGAATATCACTAAAAACACCCAATCATTAATTGGGTATTTCTATTCATGAACATTAAACTGAATTAAATAAAATGCTGTGAACTTTTTATTATGCACTAACACACAATCTAATCCTTACTTTGATGCATTGCCAAATACAATGAAATTATCTCCACCTGGGGTAGTGTGAGAAGAAGGACAATGATAAGACTCTTTTTCAAGTCCTTGAATCTATCTTTACATTCATCATTAGCAGTAATATTTACTACCCTTAGAGATATATTGGTTAATGGATTAAAAAATAATGATTAATTTGTTAGAAATCGATGATAATGACTAGATAATCCATGGAAACTATGGGTATCTATCATTGATGTAGGCATTGGACATACTTCAATTGCTTCTTCTATTGATGGGTCCATAGATATACCATTACTTGTCATGAAATTCTCCTATAATTAGACTTCCTTCAACCAAAACTCACATTTTTAAACTTTTTATAAATCCTCTCATTTTTCTATGTCTTTTGTATAGTATGCATATTCTTCTCATGTTACTCTATGATTTTAGGGTTTATAAGATTATCAAATATAATGACAACAAAATATTTTCAAAGGTAATCTCTAAAGAATATACTCATCAAGTCCATTGATATTTATAGACTATTTCTGGGTCCAAATATTATTACTACGAACTCATAGTGCCCATACCCTATGAAAAAACCAGTCTCGGGGATACCCTCCCTTTTCACCCTTAATTGGTAATATCATAACAACTTATACAACTTTTAGAAGTATTGTTCTCCATATATATGATAAAAAACTTCATAAATATATGGAAGAGGGTAAAAATTATTTATCATGATCTTTTTGATCTCATAATAATCAATGAAAATGTGCATTGACCCATACTTCTTCATAAAAAAGAGGACTTGCACACATTATAGTGAAGCACATGGGAATATGAAACCATTATCCAAATTATCCTATTTTAGTTTTTTTTAGCTCCTTATGTTCCACAAAAAAATATATATAGAGACTTGAATAATGGTAATTCTCTCTATATAAGAATGATAAGTAATTAAAACTCTTGGTAAGGTGGAAGACCAAACCATTACTTGAGAAAAACATCAGAATATTCCCACAAAATAGGTTTGTATTCAAGGATGATTATTTCCTTAAAATAAATCATTTTATATAGATATTTTTTCCCATAGGGAAATATTTTCCATTATTTGGATGATGGAAATAAAAAAGGCTCATCCTCATTCTTTCACTTGTACAAAACCATGGGCCACTTAAAAATATGGAGAGTGATTTCATTCTCATGGTAATTTATGTTGGATCTATATTGGTAAATCCAATCGATACCAAAAATGGAATCACATTCCATCAAAGAAACTATTAAAAGGTTCAGTAGGAAGTTCATCCCACAAATATTAATTAAGGAGGATTTATATAAATGGGATACAATAATTGCCCTATTTTCCACTTTCACCGACAGTTGTACTTTCATGATTAGCAGTAGAACATAAATAGTTATACCAAACATTCTTGATATAAAGGAATTCATAAAACTAGATTCCAAAAGTATTTCCCTATTCACTAATTAATAAATAGAGAACCTGTCATCAGTTATTTTCTGGATCCACCATAGTGGTTTTGATGGATAAGGCTCTCCATTTCCACCTCAAAGGTAGTTGGTTGTCCTTGAAAACACCTGGTTTAAAAATTAACCTAGTTCCTTGATTTTAATGAAATAAAAAAAGAATTTATGGATAAATGGATCATTCCTTTCATCGATCAAATTATTGGGTTTATCTTATCGGTAATATGTATTTAGGATTCTTCCTTCCCCCGCCTAAATCTTTTCTACACCCTCTTAATAAATTTCTTGGTTGCTTCTATCCTAACATTTTCTATATGGGTTATTGAAGTTTAATTTCACAATTATATTTATTCATAAAACCTTCAAAATTTGACTCCACTTTCTACTTCTTATCCCTATAATACCATTGAGATTCCCTAATCTCTATTTCAACATTGAGGGAAAATCAGAAAATTTCCTCATAGGTATCAATGTCACAGATCTTCGTAGACTTTTGTAAAATAGGTCATATCCCACCAAAGAAGCGATCAACCATTAATTCAAAGGTAATGAAAAAGTGGGATGTGTATCCTGAAAGACTTGTAATTTATTCATCATACGACCTGATATGTTCATCATATTTTTTAGGGAAAAAATTCCTTTCCATTTTTAGTTTCATAGTGAATGGAAAATATATATCAAAAAAACTTTTCTATAATACCTTCCACCCAATATATTTGATCTATTACTCATGCTTCATATTTTTGATCAATTACCTATAATGATCAGCTTCTCCCTCCATATGATAATCAACCAATAGAAAAATTTCATATTCAGAACATTTTATGATGGATAAGATCTTATCAATAGATTTGATCCATTGTTCCGTGATTAAGGGATCAAATGATCCATTTAATGTTGGATTCCAGTATTGAATAATTTTTTTAATTTAATCTTCTTCATTTTATGGGTTTTTTAAACTCATCATGATATTGGAGTCTTTTCAAAAAAAGGGTCAGTAGAGAGAGTATCATAAAAAAAAATTTGATTCCCACTTCTATCAGGTTGGAAATCACAATGGGACTGTCATCAAAATTACTACAACATTGATTGTTTTCCCGATTCATCATATTTCCAAGCATTGGATAGAGTAAATGGAAAATTAGGTATTCCTATTTTTAAACTATTAAACACATAACACTTAATCAAATGACATTAAAGAGAATATATGAATTAAATATATTTCATTTACATAAGAATTTCTTGGATTCAATCTCTTTTATCCATGATATATTTTCAAAAAAAATTCTGATGGGTATATTTTTCTTCCCTAATAATTGCTACATAATTTCATTATGAATCAACCCTTTCATATCCACAAAAAGTGTCAAAATAGGTGCACAACATGGACCACTGTTGTGTACAAGGTTATGTCGAGTTAGGACCGATGAACCATGTCAGAGTTGTTACACCTAGAGACATGTGTGCCATAACCATGTCCACACGTAGTATCTATCCATTGATATATTTTCTTGATAAACCAATTACTCTATTGTTTCTAAAATTTAGGTATTGTTTTGTATACATAGGTTTATCCCAAACTTTCCCTATTGTTCTCTAATCCAAATAAAAAAAAATAAACTTTTCCTTTGATACAATCTATAAAAACCCTTTTCTTTATTTCACATTAATTCATGATTTATTTAATTGGATTACACTTAATACACCTTGAAAGTTAAATATGTGTACTTTATTTTTTAATTAGGCACATTACATAACACATTAAAATAGTAAACCAGTATCTTTATTGAAAAATTACTTAACATGATCACACTTAAAACTACATTGGATAACCTGGGGACATACATAAGAAAGGACTAAGATATAAATACAAGTAAGGGAATACACATAGAATAAGATAATACATGTTATAAAATAGTCATATTAATGGGGAATAAATTGTGTGAGAATCCTAAGCAAGAATAATAAGGCATGACATAACATGATAATGAAACATGATAAATCTAGAAACAATACAAAACAATGTTTCATAAACATATCTCAATGATAATTATGATAAAATATTGATGGAAAAGGTAATATTAATGAATCATGTTTCCTCACTATCTTAACATGATGTCTTCTGAGACTAAACCTTACCCAATGAATTAGATCTCTATATACTTATATGAACACCCATCACATTTATTTTATTCTCATTCTTATGTGATCCACATACATCATTCAATGTGGATTCATTCATCGTCATTTGTATTTCATGATCATGGAGTTTCTAATACATATATATATTTCACAATAAATTGAGGTATATTTTTTGTAATTTTGAACACCCTTGATAAGAAACGTGTATGGGTATTCACTACGAAATTGTTTGGCATGGAAAATCATAGTTGAATTTCAGTATAATAATATTGTCACATAAATATTCATAAAATGGTTTAATGAGAGATAAATAGGTCTATCTTTTTTTAGAAATCAATTGTAAATAGAAAGGGAAATGTAAAAATATATCCAATCAATAAGAATGTTAAATAAAAGGCACCATATAAAAAAACATGAATAAATAAGAAAATATGAGGATACCATACTTGAGAAAGTGAATACAAATGCATGCTAGGATATTCCAGAGATTTTTGGAGTGCCTTGAGAGCACTATAGAGAGGATAGGGCAGAGTAAGGATGTTCCCCAAAAAACATTAGTGAATATGAGTGGGATATTGGGTGGGTTGAAATTTAAAATGGGTGTGGATTTCTTTATTATTTCACATACATAGGTTTTGGACTCCATATAATAAAATAACTAAAAATAAAAACCATCCAATGTTTTTTCGAATGGTTTATTCAAAATGGGAGTTTTTTACATAAAATTATAAGGAAAAGTTCTGAATATAATAAAATAATACCCTTTCTTATAGATAAGTGAGTAATACTCTTAAATAAATGATTTTAAATACTTAAAATAATTTACAAGATTTGGAGGATTCATAATGGATTTATAAATTTAATCAAATAAACATAAAATGTAATTATTTTAAATAGAATATAATGATTTGTTCATCTGTACATTTTATTTAATTTTTACATCTCTTTTGCATCATTATGATTTCTTAATACACAATGTATATTTATATAGTATTTATTTTTTTTCCTAATAATTCGACTCTTAGAATATTATAAAAAATTATCCTTGCACAATTTCAATGTCTTATTTAAAAAAATAATATTAATTTTGTCTAAATAATTTTCTAAATATCTCAATTTTCAATTTTAAAATAAAATCAACATTTATCATGAAATGCTTGGTTTTTTTACAACAACTGTTTTTGAACCACTATAAATATTACAATTGATTTCATAAATATAAAATAATAATTTAAGTCTAATAAAAACAATTAAATAATAGTAATTTATTAAAATATTAATTATTTCAAAAGTAATTTAATTTAGACAAAATTATTCTTTTATTGAATCTGAATATTACCAAAAATACTATTTATCATTTATTTTATCAAAATAAAATTATTTTTAAATTAAAAATAATATGCATGAAATATATTCATTATTCAATAAAAAATGGTTCATATATTTATAATTTCTAGGTTATTGAAACATTTTCATTTAATACTCCATAAAAATCCCAAAGAGTAAGGTACATGATGGTGATACTTTCATGTGGTGGATCAATGTGCATGGTTTGGGATATGATCTTGATGAACTTTAATTTCTCACAGAAATTATTTCTCTAAAACATAAGTTGTTGTATCTTATATTGGGATTGGTAAATAGAAAATACTAGTGATTTTATCTCCCCTAGAGGCTCTAATAAATGCGCTTCATAGGGTACAATCTTACTAGTCGAGGACATCACTTCCTTTATCTGTGTCAATGGGATTTGTTAAAACAATATATTTATAGTAATCATCTGATCAGTATTCGACTACTATATTGTCAACTAAAAATATGTATATCATTATTTTATAATTGATAAAACCAAATAAATTCACGTGTTTTCAATAATATTATTACATAATACGACATTTAATAACATCTGAACAAAATTTTTATTTATAATGGTTTGGGTCGTAACATTTTGAGAAGATCACAACATGTTAAAGGTGTTTAAGAATGTTTAAAAGTGGTTTTTATAGAGCTTTGGATGGACTGTATGTGTTTTTATTTGAAGATATGTTAGGAGAGGAATTTCCATTTTGTATGTAAAAAGAGATGAATTTTTTTTAAATACAAAAAAATATTCAATAATTGGAAGTCAATGTTAAAAAATTGGATCCAAAATTGAGAAATAGTGGTTTGTGTGAAGATATAAGATTGATAAAAAACTAAAAAATAAATTAATTGTTTTAAAGGTTATACCCTTTACCAATTAAGCTACTCATTTTCCCCAATTTTGTTTTCACCATGGTAACCTATTTTTACATAGGCAATATATCCTTTATACTCAAAAATAAAATTGACATGCTATATTTTTTTACCTTATGTTCTCAAATTCTAAATCCATTTTTTATTAATTTTTTAAAAGTGATTAAAATTATTTTTAAAATTCTAATTTTATAATGAATTAATTTTATTTTAGATAAATATTACATAAGATTTAATATTTAAATTATGGGCTTTCAAATTAATACCAGCATTTTTTAAAAAAATTAAATTATATTATAAAAATAAATATTTGGTCTTATAAAATTTTTTTCATGAATTTACATCTATAAATTATATACAAATAATGTCCTAAAAATCATATTATTCATAATAATAAAATTTTTTACTTTTAATATGAAAATAAATATTTTTATAAAGAAACCAAAATAGTAACTCTAATATTATTTTAAATTTATAAATTAACAAAGAGTTTTAAATTTATGAAAATAATATTAATAAAAATATTTAATTTTTTTTTCAATAAAATACATAATATAAAGGAATATATTTTTTTATTCAGAAATGAATTTGTACACTTCATGTGTATTTAGTTTTAATTCATATAAAGTTTTAAATAAGTTAATACTAAAATAATAGTTTTCAAATATAAATATCACATATTATAATAAACGTTTAAATGCGATCAGTTTAGTTCATTATGATTATATACTATAGCATTTTTAAAGGTTACATTAAAAGGAATCCTTTTTATAATATTAATCAAAGAACATAATAATAATATATAATTATTTTAATATATTATTGCTTACTTTTAATGATTATATTATAAACATAGTTATAATTTGTATTGGATTAATTTTTGGATGTTCTTCAGTTTGTTGTTGCGTGTGACATATGCTATAAAAAATATTATAAATTTAAAGCATCCAAACTATCAGGTTTTTACATTGTACCCCTTAAATAAACTACTTCATCTCAATTTTAATTAATAATCACAGATAAATGTTGGAGAGAGTATTCTTAACATATTCGTCATTCATAATATAACTTCTATCATGAAACCACCATACTTTCTAATTCTATACCAGTAAAATTACCATTCCAGATAAAAAATTAATCATTCATATAATAATATACTCTAATATGTATATACAATAATGAATGACCCAGGAACACTCTGATAGGGGAGTGGTGAATCAGGGTGTCATATTTTTCTTTTAAAAAATGAATATTGTTCCCACATTGGTAATAACCTGTTAAAACTATCTAAAGAGGAATTACATAAGATAAATAATCTCTTGAAAATCAATGACACAAAAATTTTACTTGGATCACCACTAAGTGCTATGTATAAGGATCATAAACCAACATTATTTCAGACTTACCAAAAACCACTAATCTTCACAAGTTGTGGATTACAATAGTTTATCACAGTCACTCTATTCTAATTGCACTGACTTACAAGATTTTCATGATAGCACACTACGCCCCTCATATCACTTCCGCAAACTCCCCCTTGCTCACTACATTGGAAGAATTATCACTCAGTTTAATGACTTCATGGTGTCCTTAATGGTTTAACATCAAATCATGCATCCTCAAATGTAAATGGATTCTCTATTGAAAATCCATAATGAACCACATATGTAATTTATTTTAACATACAATGAAATGTTATGGAAATTAATTCCGCAAACTGATTTGGCCAATTTTTGGGCTTCCTTGGGTATTCCACATACTACTGCTGTTTTTTCGTACCACTGCTATTTTGGCATACCTTCCATCTCTTCCGCGTACCATCCAACCCCACCATAAAGTTTCATAATCTATGTACTTCCATACTCCATGTACTGCTCCACTCCTCTGAGTACCGTCCTTCTCCATTTACTACGTTGCTCTGCCACGTACTACAAGTGTTACCTACTTGAACCACACTCTCTTCCACGTAATATTATTTTTACGTTTATGGTTCTCTCTGAATACCATCTTATCCACCGCACACCACTTCTTAAATCACCGAATTTAATCCTGAAAATTTAATATTCAATGTCATCACTTAAAAAAGGGGATTATTTTTCATTAAATAGGAATGTAACTTCGGAAATCTTGATAATCTGATTTTAGAAAATTTTCAATGTGGGAGAATCTTCACTATAATCATGACTCCATCCACGTACTATTAGTCTCCACTGCATACCACTCTTGTTTTTTGAACCACAATAATCCATCCAAACATCAATTTCCTGCATACTACATGTATTCACAATGTACCATCACTACAAACCGTTTTCGATAGCATTCCACTTACCACATGCCTTCACTGCGTACCATTGTTGGGAACAGTCTTTGGTTCTACACACCATTCCTTGAACCGCACGCCTTCACCGCATACCACACAACTACACGACATACCAATCACCTTCACCACATACCGCGTGCCTTCACAGTATACTGTGTGCCTCAACAACATACCGCATCCCTTCACCGTGTACCTTTGGCCTTCACCATGTTCTATTGCTACAAATCATTACCAAAGTCTTCACAACCTCCCTAGTCATCCATGAGAAGATTGAAAACAAAACAAACCAAACTTCATTATTAATGATGAACAACCTGGGTTCAAACAAATAATTTGTATATTCCAAAATCATATATTCTCCAATTCACACTATTCATAAAACCAATTGAATCTATAAGATATTTAACCATAGATAAATCATATGTTCCACAAAAAAATTAACTCTTATATTCATATACCAGTTGATAAAGTCCCACACTATTAGTTATATATCATGATTAAATAAAAGAGAAAAACATCACCACATATATCATGGAACACATTTTCATTAAATCAATAACCAGATCCTAAGATCTCAATAGTATCGATGTCACATGTGTCAAAATCTTCCAAACCTTTATTACCAAAGCATCAAGCCTATATAAAACCATAGAGTTATAAAAAAAATATAATATTTCCTTTAAATTACATTTCAAGGATATTGATAATATTTAATATATGTATCCATACCATTAAAGATAAACTATTGAATAAAAATGCTTATATGTTTTAGATAATCATCATAAATTTTTTAGTATACCATAATATCATTGATAATTATCAATAACTGATAAAAATAAATATGATTATTTATAATTAATTTCTTTTAAGATGTCTCCCAAACTACATTAGTAAAGACATGGAAACTCATATTTTTTCATAATAACTTGAAAATTCTAAAATTATCATAAATTTGTGTATTCCCCCTTATTTGGATATAATTTATAGAGTTTTACATATGAATATATTTACTAGCTTCATTTTTTTGATCACATTTCAAACAAATATTGAAAACAAAATAATTAATATAATATAAAATAAAATCATATAAAATGATAATAAGAATATGAAATCTCAATCCTAATACAAATTATTTAATGATACATTAATTTCAACCTGAGATACTTTAATTTTAACTCTGTAACACCTATTTTTTCTTATAACTCTCTTTTTTATAAATAGGTTACATCAAGTTGCATTCTTTCAATATTATTTACCTAATACATTAATATAATTTCTAAAAAATTAATTCATAATGGTTTTTAAAGTGAACATTATTGACCAAATAATTTCCCATTGGATTGTTTATTCATGTGTTCAGTCTTATATCAACTCATGATGCTCTATAGTGTGCATTGAGTCTATGATCAACCAAACTTTTGGGGAGATTACCCCTAGGTTCTTGTTTATCATAGTGTAATCCACATTATTTTTTATATTTTGAGATATAATTATTATTATAAAGGTAAAATATCTGATTTACCAAAATTTTTGTATTTCATCACATACTTTTACATATCACGTAGACTTATCCCTATGGTTTAAAAAATCTCCCCTCATCCTAATCCCAAAATATTCAATATTGGATGCACAAACATGGTGGGTTATTTATAAGTTTGATATTATGATAAACCATAACTTATCCGGCATTGATAGAAGTTATAAAACTAAGTTAACACCAACTAATAAAATTATAATAAACAAAGTTATCTAGATCCCACTCTGATATCAACTACAGTAGCACACAGAGAGGACTATCAAAATTTCATAGATTAAATAAAATATAATCTTAAGATTTTTTGGGTTAAATGACTAAGATAATAAGGATAAAACACCAACTGACTAAATTCATTCCATTTTAACTATTGGAAATTTTATTTTTCCCACTACAGGAGAAATTTATTTGTTCACATCAGGTATACAACATCTTTTACATATGATACACATTAAAAATGCTTTGAGATGTTACAATTTTCTATCTTTATAACATGGGGATGTAAGCATATGAAATTTGGGTTCACATATGCATTGTAAGAGAAAACACAATAGTTAGAAATCAAATATCACATTTTAGTGTTGGATGAGAACATGGGTATAATATGGATCTATAAGAAACTTATACCCAATAATGTATGGATCATAAATCAATAAATAAGGATTTGAATATAAAAATATAAGAATCAGAGTAGTGTATAAAAATGTGTTAATAAATATCATCCATGAAAGTATAATAATAATAATATGGATTGGAAATATAACATTTCATTTAATCCTTGAATAAAAAAGAACATTTGTGAAAATATTAGCACAAGTAAATTATAGAATTGTAAACCAAAAAAATTTCAAGGATTTATGTTCTGAACAATCAAAATTCCCATGATTCCTCTTTTTTCAAAAACAAAATTCCCAATAATCAAGCTATAAATTTTTCTATCTCCATGTGTTGTGGGAAAAAGGTATTGTTTCATGTCTTGAAAAAGAAAATTCACATTCTTCTTATTGTAGAATATTGTTTAGGATTAATATTATAAATAAAAACATGTTCATGCTTCATGTTATGAGAAAACTAAATTTCTATTCTTAATATAACTGTCTCATGAGATATAAACACTTAACCAATTAATTTAAGGGTATTATAGTATCCCTCCTATTAAATCCATATATAGAGATCCAATTGAAAAAATTCATTAAACATGTCATAAATAACACATGGAAAGAAAAATTGGTTTCATAATATTTCTAGATGGTATTATAATAATTTATTTAAAAAATACAAATAGTTGATACAAAAAATTCCATCACCTAGGATGAGTATTCCATAAGTACATTTTGTGTGTTGTTCCTGAAAAATAACTTCAATAAAATAATTATTTAACAAATAAATTGAAAATGGAAATGAAACCACTTAATAGTTTTTATATTTTTCATCATTATTATAAAAAAATGTTTTATGAATCACATTAGAAAAGTTGACATGAAATGATTTTGATACAATTTATATAAAAAGATAATTTTAAGAAAAAGGTCCATAAAAAATACATAATGTTTTCAAATAAGTTAATAAAAATAATTATTAATAATTGAAATGTTAAAAATTAAACATAAATAATTTATCATTGAAATTACATAGAATTTATAAAAAATGAATTCCTAGTGGAAGTTAAAACATTTGACTTTGAATGAATGAAAAAACATTTGAATATTTTGAAATACCTTTGTTAAAAAACAATAATGTAAAAGATGCATCGAATCATAAATTTTAAAAGTGCATAAGATAAATATAGATATCACATGACTAAAGACATGTATCGGTAAAAAAATAATAAGTGAAAATTATTTTTTTGGAATAATGATTATGGAAATGGGTAGAAAAGAATTTGAAATGATATTATTTTTATCTCTATTAAAAAGTTTAACATTTATTAGAAATAAATTATTAAATAATGAATCATTGACTAAATTTTTTTTCCCAAATAGAGTATATGAAATATCATATGAAATATTTAACAATAGAAATTATAAAAGAGATAAGGATGATTCTTAAGTAATATTGCTTTATCTTAATGACATGAAATTTTAGTCAACAAAATGTCTTATAGAAGTCATAATTATTTAAGGGACATTTAGAAAGGGTTTATCATTTAGAAATATATATCCCATGGAAAAATATATACTGATATATAATAAATTAAATGTTAAATTTTTTTCCAACTTATATAAAATAAGTTCATAAAGGAAAATAAAAACTCAATAATTAAGAATTATGTTTCATAAAATAGTTTATGAAAAGGGAACCTAAGATTAAGAGGGTAAAAATGAAATTTAAATTCATGTATCATGGAATTAGATATATTAATCATACTTGAATGAAATTGGATAGTGAAAAAAACCATATAAAACCAATTATGGTGTGTAATATCAAATATTTATGATGGATTTGAAAATGATACAAAGAAACCATTAACATGAAAAGAATATTACTTGACCACAATATAGCCTATAGTACAATAAATACTACCATATTAATTAGATATTTCATAACATTATTCATATATATATACTTTTATATGCATCATTTTTAATTAATCACTACATTTCTACTTTTTTAGTCATTATTTATTATTAATATCAATTATGAGTAATCTAGATTGTTTTAAACTAGTTTTTTAATATGTAGGTTATTCTCCATAATTCTCTAAAAAGTAATCATTAAATAGTAGTTTAATTTATTTTTATTTATGTATCATTATTATTTATAATTTTATAATTTTATTCTTTTAGTGTTTTTTTGTTATCATAAATGTTAATTTTATTTATTTTCTTGTTACCATGATCGATAGAGATCAAATTGTGTTTTCTAAATATTGAGTTAAAATTGTTATATTACTATTCAAAAAAAATAATTTTTTACTTATTTATATAATTTATAACTTTAAATTAAATTTCTATATTAATATATGATATAAATTTATGGAATTATTAAAGTATGTAGTTTAACAAACCCAAATGAAAATATAACAAAATTAATAGATGATTTAGAATTTATATAGATGTTACAAAATTAATAAAGAATAATAAAATTATTATTTAATGTTTATTAGTGTGATATTTTATATTTTTAATGGATTAAATGAATAGGATATCGTATGATGTTACTTCATAGAATAAATACATCATTTTTTCATTTAAAACACCCTTTTGGATAGTTGAATTTGCCATTGTTGTTTGTCGATAATAATGTCAATAGGTTATCTAACTTGACTTAAAAATATATAATAGTTTATCAAATATTATATTAATTCAACTAAAACCATTATCATTATCATCCATTAAAGGTTATGATGAAAAGTAAAATAGAAAATAACCATTCCGTGGAGGATGTAGTCGACTTGTATGATGGGATAATGGTTTCGTTTTCCATAGATCAGGGAAAATGAGTAATATTGTTTATTATATAAGAATATAAAATATTTTTCTATAATAACACTTATGTATATATATAATGATTTATATTTGGAACATACTTGAATGGTGGTGACGGAAAAGATATGTTATGTCTTGTAGGCCGTGTTCTGCACAATGCACTATTAATAGTTCCTATTTTCATAAAAGAAAACAGAAAATTGTGATTAATTTTTGTAACATAATTATACAAATATAGTATTATATTAATTTTATTAATATTATCGTTATAATATTATGTTATTATATTTTAGTTAGAAGGAGTGCACATAATGAAATAGAAATGAGAATGAATTAGTTGAAAATTTATATCCCAATAATTGAATTTTCTACTTCACTGAGAGACTATGACCTTGGGGGATGGTATTTTGAGAAGATTTGAACCTATATCAGGTTTATATGAATGTTAAAAATATGGTTGGATTGGGTTTTTATGAACAATGTGGTTTTGGCATGAGGGGAACTGAGGGGAGGAGTTCTCCTTTTATATGTGAAAAGGAAAGACATTTTTGTAAAGGCCTAATAATTTTCAACAATGGTAAGTCAATCTCAATATTAATATTTCAATAATTCAAAAGTAATTAGTGGATGATAGATAATTTTGATTTATACCTCGAGTAATCAATTAAATTATTTTAGCATGTTTTTCCCTTTACTACTTATGTTACTCAAATTTACCACTTTGGTTTTCTCCATGGTAAGTAGTTATTACAAATGTAATTTAATCTTTATGAAAAAGAGGTCTTTATTATATGAATTTTAAATCATGATTCAAAATTGGTAACTATATAATCTATTCAATTTCTAAAATATATAATGACTAATTTTAGAATACTAAATATATAATATTATTAATAATATTTTTTAGATAATATAACTTTTGTTCTAAAATTTTACAAATGGGATTGTATGTTTTCTCTATATTAAATTCTTATATAAAATACATATTTTTTCATAGAAAATATTTTCCAGAAATTTTAATTCATATTTATATAATAATATTGTAATAAATTTCATGTTACTTGTTAGAATGGTACTTTTCACTATACCGCTGAAATAAATCTTTTTAGAAAAACCGTAAACATTAATCATAATATAATTTTAAAATTATAAATAAAAAAATAATGTTTTTTAAATTAAAATTGAACAAACATATTTATTTAGGTAAATAACATAAAAAACATAAAATAAATACTATTTTTATTGAAAAGAAATTATTAAACATAAAGTGTCTTTAATTTATTTTATATAAATTTATAAAAAAATGAAGATTAAATTTATAGTTAAAAAGTATTATAACATATTTATGGATTTGATCAATTTTATGTATGAATTTAATATAATATTCCTCATTTTAAATCATTCTTCCAAATACTTCCTTTTTAGAATATTAATAAAAATGAAAAATGATATATAATTATTTTAATTTATTGTTCTCTTTTTATCTACAAAGGATTATGTTACTCGAGTAATTTTAATTGGTCTTGGATCATTCCAATTAGGTGTTGTGTTAGTTCAATGTTGTATGTGACAAAATCTATTGAAAATAATATATATTTAAAGGGTCCAAAATATCTTGTCATTATAGATATGAAGTGAGACATGTCACACAAATATGGTTTATAGATAATATTTTAGATTTTTTTTTGTAATATTCTTATAATTTATGCATAACATTTTTATTTTCTGGGATCATTTCATTCATATGTTTTTGGATCATTTGGTTCATGTATATTCTTATTTTGATAATAATATTAAATGGTAAAGAATTTGTTCAGTTGAAAGATGATGTTTTTTATGAGTCTCACATTTTTTTATTCTATGTTTTGTATTTTTTTGATGTTTTCTAAATCTCTTGTTGGGGTGCATGATTTTCAAACATATGTAGAGGTCATTCCACGTTCTCAATAAAAAATATATTCCTTTTTATTTATTTAATTATAATATGAATCCATTCCAAAGGACGTATTGTTGATTCCAATACACAACTTTATATAATAGGTTTATTGTTATTTATTTTTGTACATTGTAAGGAGCCGTATTATTTACCAAGGTGGGGAAAAAATATTTTGTGACAAAATAGTATCTTTTCTATGAATAATGTATCTTATTTTGTATGTCATGATAGAAAAGTGATAGGATCATAGTGATTTTATGGGGATGTTTTTAGTGAGTTTTTTGGATATCAATAATTTTAAATATCCTTATGTTAATAGGGGTTGTTTAGAAATGATTATTTATGGTTATAATTTATCTTTACAATCTATTTTGAAGAGTTTTAGGGTGAGAAATAAATGATTAAAGGTAACTTATTAGGAACATGTTTAAGGATCATGGTATACTGACCATACGATAACCATTGAATCCATTTTATATGGCTTATATAATTTATCACATAATTGTATCGATGTTTGGAAAATTATTTAACCAAACCAGACATAGTTGATAATTATTTGATTTACGGGTTTTTTTATTTTAAATACAACCTCTTTGTGTAATTATTTTTTATTTATGATTTTAATTAACAACATTCACTTAATTTTAATTTCATTTCAATTATTTTAAAGGGTTTTATTTATTTTCTTTTCATTGTCCTTCTATAGTATCATTCCCATTAGAAGAGATCCAACGAACCATCTAAATGGAGATACTTATAATTTATCATAATACAATCCTATAAAAGATCATGGTTTTATTAAGAATGTAGTATATATAGTTCAGAAAATGTACAAATCTATTATCTAAAGTCTAAGTGATTGTAATGAAATAGGTTTAGGTATGAATCATGATAAGTAAAGAGAAAAAAAATTATTCATCATACAAATACATATTTTTGGACAATAAATGATCTAATAGAGGATGTTGATATGTTAGAAACATGAAAATGTTTTTTTTTAATTTATGGAGTCTCAAGGACCTATTAAAGTAAATTTTTCTACACTCATTCCCAAGGGACTTATCAAAAAATAGTATGATTCCATTGTTCAGGATAAGCTATATGGAAATTTTGAGAGGAAGTACTTTAAATTCATGTTTAAGGAACACATCAATCTGGATACAATGGAAATGAAAAGTCCTAAGAGTTTTCTTTCCTTGATAAAATATATCAACAGTTTATAGAATATGTGAACCAGTTCTTTGATATTAATTATTTCACGCTAAAAATGGCCTCAAATGATATTTTTAATTCCAAATGATTTTAAATGCCCCCAACTGTGTATAAGATCACAAGCCATCCTAGTGAGACTCTTATCTTATGGTAAAGTGGTAGACCAAGATCCGATTGTAAAAATAGACCATTTCTGAATCTCAGGGATGATTGATGCACAAATTTTCCCTGGTGAGACAGAATTAATCATTATAGTGAATAATATGAAGTTATTTGATTTGAAATTAGGAAGTAGGAGAGGATCAAGATATTTATCAAAGTGAGACTTCTATGCACTAATGGGGAATAAATAATGAATATTCTATTATTTTAGAATGGTAATCTATTTGAAGAAATATTTATTTAAATAACCCTAAAGGGGTTTTTGCATTTTTGTGTGTGTTACATCAATATGGGTTCTTCAAAATGAATGTTTTTTTAAAGAGGTTGGGTGATTATTTGATCCCCAAAGAGTATCCAATATAATCCAACTCCTATAAAAAATGTGACTCAACCTAAAGGGAATAGAGTTCAAGGTGATTCATTATATGGGTGTATTAAATTGATAATTGAGCCTCTCATTATTTGATGTTTTTAGACTCACTCTAAGAGAGGAAACTATATGGGCATAATAAGTTCTCATGGTAACTGAGGTGGGGTCTTCCATAGTTAAAGATTGTGTAATTATTGTATCATATTTATTTGTTTGATTATTTGATATATTTTCACCAAAATTTTATATATCTAAACGTATTATGGACTAAATAAAACTTCCAAATCAAATTATTTGGTATACAATGGAGATATATAGAACATTTTGGAAGAATAGAGTATATTTCTTCTAAGGTGCATCACATATGGTCACCCCAGCTGAGGTAGTGTTAACATGGTAATTTATCATTATTGAGATAGAACTCATTCAAGTTATTATTAGAGTTTATTGAATGATTCTAATGAAATAAATCGTTGATTATTACCAATATAGAGTTAAATTTACATTATCTGATGGAGGATCAATGTTATTTCATGGAAAATGGGACAGTAGTACTTGATATCCAAGATCATAATTTCCTAAATATGGATGGTCAATATTCTTGGTATCAAAAATTTTAATAGAATATCATGAATATAATTATTTTTCTAATAATCATATTATACTTATAGGGTTTCATTGAAGTGTTTGAAGATGAATTTGTAAGGTTACTTCCAAAATAGGATGTTGATTTCTCTATTTTTATTTTAGTAAGGAAAAAGTTTTAATTTAAATCTAATTTTATGAAACCCACTAAAGTATATTATTTAATGTCTCAAATAAATTATTTACTATCCAAAAGATATATTCATCCATGTGTATCTCCATAGACCACTCATGTAAACTTTATTAAGAAGGTGGATGGAACATTAAACTTGTGTATCAATTAGTCAAAACTAAATCATGTCGAATAAAGAATAAATACTGCATTCTCCATAACAATTTAAATGTAAAATTTCTTTTTACATATTCTATCTCCAAGTAGGATACTAGCAAATTTTTGTTAAAGAGTTCAACACACCAAAGAGTACTTTTAAAAGGATGGTTATATAAAATTTCTCATTATTCTATTCAACCATACTACTAATAATGTAGTATTCATAGATATATGAACCATATAATCCAATGATAACTAGTATTCATTTTAGTGAATTTATATATTAAATGTTGATATTTTCGATTTGTGGTAATCAAAAAGGGAATAATTTGATGTTTATGCTAGGAACTATATATGATAATTTTATTATTTCAAACTATCAAAATGTAACCTATAGATTAAATATTTCATGTTCTTAATAAAGTCAATTCCAGAATTATCTATTCTGGTTGTATTTATATGTTTGAGGCTTTAATAAAATTTTAAGAACTAAATATTGCCTTTGAAATACATAGATTCGTGGGTATTGACGGATATAGTCAGATACTTTTTAATAAATTACCTATGATGGGCTCTTCATTAATATAATTTACCTGAAAAGGGTAATATTTATATAGTTACTTGAATCCATAAAATCTTATGATGAATTAATGTGGAAGTTAATATTGTAACCTAATTTGGTATTACCATATCATAATGAGTTTTATTTTATATGTTGTGATTCACTTGGCATGGGGTTTACATGGATTGTGGGAACAATTTTCACTAGTAAAGGGTTCGTCCCATAACATTGGTCTATGTGGACTATAGAAATATTTATAACCCTATTAAAATAATAATAGGATACATGGTCCTGGAAGATAATTTTCATAGGTTATTTATGGAAATTTCCATTAACCTTGGTCACATCTTTTGAAAATTAAATTTTTTTTGGGAACTTTGATACCTAGAGCTCTTTTCTATCCGAATATGAGTTTACTATTATGTTTTAATGTAATTAAAATATATATAAATATATATTTGTATACATATATATGTTTAAA
Organism: Viscum album; assembly: GCA_963277665.1. Taxonomy (NCBI): domain Eukaryota; kingdom Viridiplantae; phylum Streptophyta; class Magnoliopsida; order Santalales; family Viscaceae; genus Viscum; species Viscum album. Next base: position 410,872,255 of record OY728131.1, read on the forward strand.
TATAAATATATTTATATATAATTATATACATTTGTAAATATTATAATTTTTAGAAAAAATGTAGGGTTGGAGAATATACAGTCACAGTCGATGTGGACAAGCACTGAAACCTAGGACAATGGCCATAGTAAACTTGGACCATGACCATATGGTTCCATTTAATGGCCTATATAAATAGTATATAAAAACAATTTAGGTAATCGAAACTAATGTATATAGTCTATGTGGACTATGGATACAGGGATTTTAATGAAAGGTAAGTCCATAGTCCACATAGAATGTGGTCGTAATCCTTTTCTACACCCTAACTATAGGTTTCCCAATACACTAGGTTTTTCTTCTATACTTATATCACCATGGACCATGTAGACCATGGTCATTATATGAAATAATAATATATACTTTTATGGTCTATGTTGGTCCATGTTGATAGGGATCCCTATAATCATTATATTTCCTATGGTGGATATAGGTCTGTGACCATATGAAAAATTTGTTGTAGTGTACATGATCATGTGGTGGAATATATATCTCACTATATTCTTACACAACTAATGAAATATTGAAACCCTGACCTCATGCTATAATTGTTCCCGCATACTCTTAAATTTTAGAAGATTCTCTTTGGTGAGAAGTTACAGTTCCTGATGGGCACAAAATATTGAGTTATATATTCTCTTAAGAGGATATGTGTCACATAAATAGGTGGTGGGTAGTATGAATATGAGTTATTGAATTCAAATTTTTTTATACCCTAAACGTGGTAATGTATTCACAGATGATCATAGACATAAGTTTCCATGACAAGTACTGAATTAATCTTGTGATGGTGGGACAAGATAAGCCTTCATGCCGTAATGCATTAGGAAGAAAAGGAACATATATATGATATATTTTTTGTTAATGATAAGTGAATTTATTCATTTTTTGAAATTTTTATTTATAATTGACTATGGTATGATGTATATACATTCATCTATAGAATTATATATTGTGTCAAGACAACCATTATTGATCTCATTCTCATGAAGGTAACTTTTATTTCATTAAATTCTATTTGATCCCTCATTATGTGATGCATTAACTGATAAAATATTTTCTTGAGTCTCACTGATAAGTTTATCTGATAAATAATAAAAAATACAGTGGAAAAAAATGATGATATTGGTAATCTTATACGAGTCTAGGAGTAGATAATTATGGGTCAATATGCTACACCTTCCAACAGATCAAATCAATGGATTAAAGTCACCAATGGATGATTTAACCCCTTCCTATCTATATTTGTAAATGTGATGGGATCCATATATTACATAATTTTACTAACTTAGAATCCACAAGGAAATAATTTTATCTGAGTGAAAATTGTTCTGCTAACCAATTTGTCTCATTTAATATACATTAAGTGTAAAACTAATGTGTAAGATTTCGGAATGGTATATGTGCCGAAAATTTAAAAATCCCATAGTATTTTATAAAAAAAATTATAATACAAAACCTTGGTTTAAATACTAATTATTGAAGGTACTGTATGACATTATATGTCTAGTGAGTTTGAAAATGTTATACTTTACGCAAACGGTTGGTTAAGAGTAACATACAATCCCAATTTTGGAGGATATTCTATTTTCATACACACTTGACTTTTGGTTGTCAAGGGATAACCATATATTGATTAATAAATTTACATACAATAATAGATATTAGTTTTTGATTAATATGGATACCTTTAAATAATTATCTGGTAAACCATGATGGTCTTTATAATATTGCTCCAATGTTTTGTAAAGCTTCATGTTAGATTTAAAAAACTATATGAGATAATAAAAAAGAACCATATGTTTTAGAAATGAATATTTTCATATCAAATATTTATATAAATTCTACAAAACAAAATTCCTCACCACAGTAGTTCTCAATTTTTGAAAGTATGTTTATGAATATAGCAAATGTTTTGGGTGAATAATTGCTAGAAAAGGATGGAAAGATTTAGAGAAGGTATATTAGAGCCTATAAGATCACTAAATTAATAGGTAAGTTCATACAATGAATGATGTTTACTTATTAATAAAAATTAAAAATTAATGTCACTCATTTTTTCCAAAAAGGGAATACCTCATTGATTCATCCCATTTTCTATGTTGGTATGAATTATATTTAAAAAAACAAGCCATAATTACTAGGAAAACAATTCTATCCATTTATTTCTCTGAAATAGTGATAAAAAGGAAATTTATTACATCATTTTATGTCTTATGGAAACAAAATATGTATTATAAAAAGACGTGGGTGTTGTAGTGACATGTGAGGACATAATGCCGTCACCCATTTCCCATTCACCCAATTCAAGGTTAAATTTATTGGGGAAGAGAGTGATATGGTGAGGGGAATAATAACAAACATGGTTCCATTTTGAGTTTTGAAATCTAATATTTTTTTATCCTTATATTTTTTGGTTGTTTTATTTTTGTAATTTTGAAAAAATCAGGCGCCAAAAATGTAAAATGATTAGAACAAATTTATTGATTACTATGTGACCTAACCAGGAATGGGGGTGCAACACATTCCAAATTCACACAAAAAGGTTGAATATAATATTATTTATTGTTTGACCAAATATTACAACTTATATAGATGCCCCATTATTTTTTAGACTATTAGTGCATTATTCCCTAAAATTTTTCGCCAAACCAATGTAATTACCAAATATTAAAAAAGTATGAATTTTAAATTTGCATCTAGTTTGGATTCAAAATATTTGTTTTCTCACATTTATTTCAATATTCAATATCTCTAAGATGATTCCACATTATTTTCCAACACGTTATCTTTAGTAATTTCAGATTCTCAAACAAATTTTTAGGTTTTCTTCAAGTAAGTTGTCTCCCACTATTTAATTGATCCCTTTATTTTCATCTATTTAGTTTTCTATATATTATATTGATAAAACAACAAATGATTTTATATTGAATTATTCATGGCTATGAGTTTCATTTTTAAGTGTTTTTTATATCCTAAGGGACCATTTTCTTTATATTTATTTGACTAAAATAATTTTTCAATGATTTTAATGAATAAAGGCAAGGAATTATTCCAAAAACATTGTTTTATGAACCATAATTTTTTTATAATTTTTTTTTGAATAATTTATTTTCTTATTTTCAATGTTGATAAAAATGATATATATGTAGTGATAGATTTTAAAAAATTTATGTTTCTAAATGTATGTTAATAGGCTTCTAATGGATTTATTGAAGTGTAATTTAATATTTTATAAGTTTTTTGATGAAATTTATGAAAACCCTTTTATAAAAATGATTATTTATAAGTGAGGGTTCAAAAATAAAAAATTTAAGAGAAAAAATAATTTTATGTTAGAAAGTGAAAATTTATGGAACAAGAATTTTTATATTTGAAAAACTACTGGAAAAACAACCTATACCCACGGTTCAAAACCGTGGGTATAGCCCCCAAAACCGTGGGTATAGGCTATACCCATGGTTTTGGGAACCGTGGGCTAGAATGGCATCGGTATAAGTCCCTAGACTATACCCACAGTTTTCCAAAACCGTGGGTCTAGATGTTCTGCAACCGTGTCAATGAAACATACCCAATTTCCATGGTGTCATAGGCTTTTACCCATGGTTTCAAAACTATGGTTATAGATCCTAAAATAATGTATATAGAGGGTTTTGATCCCACAACTTCTTAGATGAAAAAACCGCATCTAATCACTACCCTAACATCCGCTATGTGTATATATGTTTATATTTAGTGAAATATAGTTATATAAAACGTGGGTATAGAGGGAAGAACAATAAATATATGACTCCCACCAAATAAAATTTCCTTCCCGTGCACACACGGGAAACCTATACCCATGGTTTTTTATAACAGTGGGTATACGTATTTTAGCCCAGACCTATCCCCATGGTTTTGGGGAAAATCGTGGGTATAGGTACACATATACCCACGGTTTTGAAAAACTGTGGGTGTAGATGAATTTTCAGGACCTATCCCCACAGTTTTAGAAAACTGGGTGGATAAACCCATCTATAACCACGGTTTTGGAAAACCGTGGGTATAGGGCTTGAAAATTTACCTATACCCCCAGTTTTCAAAAATCGTGAGTATATGGGTACCTATCCACATAGTTTTGGGGAAAAGTGTGGGGATAGGTCCAATTTCCAGTAGTGAAATGATTTAAAAAATGGAATTGAAATTCTTAATTAGGGATTCCTCATAAAAACCGTTGAGTATATAGGTGGTAATCTAAGATGTGCACCCTACTAGGTATTGATTCCATTATATATATACTATCACACATTCATCAATAGTTATGATGACACTCAATAAAACATTCAAATTATTTCACCACTAATGATATATTCTACATTTTCTAGTGGTAATACATGCCTATTAAAGATTTAACTATTGGTGAAAATACATCCATAATATTATATGTTTTTAAAAGATATGGAAAGGTATGAGGATACTAGGGTGACATGTAAATAGTTACATAGGTCTTATACCATGAATCATGGTTGATATGACATGTTTGATTGGATTATTACATTCACTAATATTTCATTAAAATATTTTTTTATTAAATTGATCCATCATTCATAATTTATCAAAATAAATATTTTACTTTAATAGATATATTTTTCATACTATCATGATTGGAATCCAAAAAAATGTTTTCTCCCAGAATACATAGTGGGATCATATAGGGCTAGTTTGATTCACCCTCTTCATACTCCCTCTAGTGTTATATAGAACATGTTTTGACTAATATAGGTAAAGGAAAATCTTATATTGGAGGTAATGTTTATTTTTTTTCTCTTGTATGGATTTGGACATGGTGAAATGATGGGAGAGAACCCCCACATTAGAAAGACTTTGTTAGATTCTATTTTTTATATATTGTTTTTTTAATTTCTATTTTCCATCATAATTTGTATGTCAAGTTATCAACATTTCATCCCATTACACAAATATGTTTTTTTGGATCTATTGATTCATGCATATTATTAGTTGTACATTAATGTTTAATTACTTTTTTCATATTATTTAATATAAAATGGTGTTACGGTTCTTATATTGACTTTAACATTTAATTATTCCTTGTTTGAGTTCTTTTCTTGGTGGTAAATTTCTTATTTGGGTGAATAACATGGAGACAAATGGAAAAATAATTTTCGGTTTACTAGGAAACCAATTAAATTCCATTTAGAATTTTACAATTAAATACCATTCCCAATGATTTATTCATTATACCCATCCTATAGTTTCTATACCTTGGCGATCAGGAGAAACGTTTGGGCCATGTGATGGGTTCTATAGGAAACGAAGATGTGTAGACAACGTCGCATTATGAAAGAACTTTTTTTTCACTTATTCTCTTCATTAACACTCTTAAATGAATTTTTATATAAAATTTTTGTTTTCATAAGATTATCCAAACATAAAATAATAAAAGACTTCATTTCATCACTACTTGTTCAATTTGACAATAATTCATTTAAAAGTTCTTAAGAGTATTTTTAAACAATCGATCATCAGTAATTTCTTTCATCTAAGTGATTTTAAGACATTAAAAACCATCATAAATCTATAATATATTTGAGAAAATTATTCTCTCTTAAGTAAATTAAAATATTTATAATCTATTCCAAACACATATCTTCCAATTATCAAAATCATGAAATTTTGAAAATGATAAATGGGAGTCATTTTAAAATTATATTAGATAACATATAAGATAAATTTACTATAGATATTCTATGTCATATAAAAAAATAATATATTATGAACTTAATTGTTAGATTGATACTTAAAAAATTTCTTTCTATGTGAAATTAATAATTTATTTCTCATGAATATTATTATTACCACCCATTATTTGATTATTATCCAAAATAGTTTAAATAAAGAACGTATTTATTGAAAATATCAATTATTAATAATGATATGTTAAAAATGTGGATAGATTAATGTGGTTCAAATTGTCAATGTTTTGGATAGGTATATTTCTTATAACAGAAATACAATTTCTCATCATTCACACTAGTACAAGGAAAATGTAGACAAATTTTCTGAAATAAAAATTTTCCTTGTATATTAAAATCAATAGGGGGTTGGATGAATTTATTATTTAAAAAATGTAATAAAATTTCATCTTTTATAAAATTGATGTTAAGAAGAATTATTAATATAAAAAACAGAGTAAAAAATTTAATTGCAATGAGATATAAACAATTGAAATGATAGAATGATCTAATTAATATAACATGAATTCAAAAGGTTGACTACAATAGAGTAAAATTTTTAAAGGAATAATTACATTTAGAAAACATTTAATCTATCAATGAGAAGGTTCATTGATATTAAATATTATTTCTACAAAGTTTCATCCTCAAATTCTCAAATCCTTTATTTTTTATTTATAGTTGATGAGTGTAATGAAATAATTATAAATTACCTATGTTGTTTGGGATAAAAACTGACATTGTAACATCATTAGATTCTTTAGCCTCATATTCTATTTAAAAAAAAATTCAGGTGGAACATCACTAGGTTCCAAAAACTTTTGGTTTTTAAATATGTAGATCTAAAAGATGATAATTTTCTATATATAAATATTTTACAATTTAATATATATGATTTTTTAGAAATAAACAAAAAGTTTTTTAATTTACTTAAATAATACATACTTTGAATTATTATTCATTCAAATAAGGCTACATGATATTCCTTTTTAAAATATTAATTAATTACTTATATCATTTTTTTATCATATATCTTTACCCATATGGGCTATGTCTAATATCTAGAGATGGTGTTATAACTCTAAATATCCCACACACATGAGGTTTATAATTTTTCAACTATAAATGCACCCTATGTTAATTATCCAGAAATAATCTCAGATGAGCACATTTATCACCTCCATAATACACTATATAAACTCCCAAATGATTTTCTAATATCGAGAATATGTTAAGAACCAAAAGAAATGTTACAAATTCAGTAACCCTCTTTTTTGAGGGAATACCAGAAATCAATGTGATATATTTTTATGGGATATCAATAGAGTGTAATATTCCAGGTTAATAACACCTATTATGATAATAGATGTTTCCCTAAAACAAATCTACTTTTCAACAACCAATGTAATCTTATGTCCAACCATTAGGATGTGTTTTCTACATAACCCATTCTCACAAGTGCAACCATTACTACATTTCAATGATATTCATTTTACTCCAAAAAATCCTTTATGTCCACTGATAATAGAATATTAAAGAAGATAAAAGATAAAAATCATGGAAAATGATTGAAAAGGGTTACCAATAAGAATAAATGAAACCAAGGATCATATGGGAATACCTTTTCCAATTACCGATGCAAATTAGGTGGAGGATAAATGAACATGATATGTAGTGGCTAATACTGAAAATTAAATATGAAAGAATATGGGAACTAATGTAAACTCACCGAATATGTAGATATAAAGTATTGAATAAGGAATAATATAATTCCCATTTTCGAATTATTGGTATCATTTAAATACATTTTGAACCCTATGTGAATTTGATTCTGAATCACTAGACCATCTATTGGTTTAATTTATTTATTTATGCATTAATAAATTAAATTTATACATTCAATCATTTAATTACCCTATAAACCATCCTTTCATCAAGCACTATCTTTTAGTGATAATCTGTAGGGGTTGTACCAACCATTTAACTCCATAATTCCCAATATATATAATTATATTATTTCTTATTCTATGTTCAGTGCATAAACAATGGAAAGATTGTAGAAATAAATTTGTGATTCCAACTCAATAATTACATGCCACATTATAAATTATTTCACATCCACATACCATAATACATTATTTCTATAGTTTTCTGTTATATGATCATGTTCTTTGGTATTATAGGGACCCGTTTGTGACCTCCAGCCATGTTTTGTGGGATTCACTACGAGTTGATCTAGATGGGTGTGGTATTCAAGGATTCATTAAATAGTTTGAGATATGCCTCTTACTTCTGGGAATATGGATTTTTTTATAAAAATATATATTAAAATAAAAAGATTGCAAATAAGGAGGAAGAATTAATAACCATCATAACTTGTTTCACTAGTAAACCATTGAGGGAAAAGGTAAAATACAATGTGGTTAATGGTTAAATTTTAAATGGAAATGAGTAGTGAATCTATAATTTATTTGTGTATTGTAAATCATGTAATGTAGTCAATGATTAAAACATCATCATCGATCATTTTTTAAATTAATATAATTACATACTAATCATAATATCAAAATCGCCTGATAAAATTTATATAGATATATTAAAATTGACTCCACTATGAGTGGAGATGAATTTTTTATGTCCAACATATTGTAATAATGAATGTTATTGGGAATAATAATAACTTTTAATATATTAGCTTTAGTATAGAGAAAACTTTTCCAGAAGGAAAGATAAAAATGAGGTAGGAATAGAAATAATTTGTTATAATGAGTGTAGATAATGGATAATATAAATTATAAAATTTGATATGCATTGGAATCATGATAAATGTATGGATGAAAAATATGGAAGTTGTTCTATCACATTTCACATGTGTTTTTACATTTTATATGTGAATATATTTTATTGAATTCAATTATTATTTTATTCCAAGATAGAAAAATGAAAATAATAGGGAATTAATGTAGATTAATCATTTCATAATTTAATATATAATTCAAATAAATATTTCTCGTATAATTAATTATATTATACAATAATAAAATTTTAATTGTTTTTGAAATTTTTTATATAATTTCTATATTCAATTTAAATTTTAAATGTAATGGAAATAATTGTTATTTATAATTTAATTGAAAATATTTTAAAATTATTCATCTAATTTTTATATTTGGAAGTTAGGATATATGAAACTATATAATTCATTTTCTTTTTGAATAATAGATAAAAAATATTAAACAAGTGAGAATGAATGTGTTTAAGGGATATATTTTTGAGAGTTAGAGTTACTACACTCTACGTATAAGTAAACTAAAGAGAAATAATTAATGATTCTATACTATGGAATTATCTATCATGAAATATAAATATTTTTAAAAGTATTTAAAAAGAAATAAACACCTTATCCATGATAAAAAGGGAAGGTGTAAAGTTCATATTATGAAAAATCATTGTGTATATGATAATAGAAGAATTAAATATTATAATAATAATAAATTCTTGATAAATAAGTTTTTAAATGTCCATGTATGAGTGATCCATAGTTTCATAATTGAGTAAATTAATATAAAATGTTTATAAAAGTGTTTATTAGATCTTGAAAGTGGTTTTTTTAGATTCATAAGTAAGGAAAAAATTATATGAGAACTATAAAATAGAATTCTAAACTATATAATTGATATTTAAGGGTAATATGATGATGAATAATAGTAAAAATATTGAAACAAAAAATTATTTGGAAAAATTTCTAAGGATAGTGATTCAAATTATAGGAAAAAATGAAATAAGAAATGTGATCATTCATCTATACATTGTTATTATAACAACAAATGGAAAATACTATATGAATTTTTATTTTATGGAATTTTTATTTTTTGTATGGGGTGCATGTTGTAGAATTCATGAAGTATATATGCTAATGAAAATTAGATGTTTTTAGATAACTAACATAGGATATCATGGTCTGGTCAGAATAACATTTATATTTTCTTATTTATATTACATAATTAAAAACCATAAGGTCATCTTAATGGAAACCTATATTCATTGAGAGTTCATTTAATCACTTATTAATATTTTTATTTCTTTTATTTATATTTAAATATTTAAAAGCCATAAATTTTTAATTTCAAATAGATATTATAATAAAATAAAAATTTTAAATAAAATGAAAATAAATCATATTCCATATTGATAATTTTTAATCATCATATGATTGTTAGTGGCTAACATCACTATTTATTTATGTTTTATCTATTTCAAGTCAATATTTTATTTCAACTCAATTATTTTAATTACCTATCACTCTTTAAAGTGGACTAATCACTTACTCTTCTATAGTGAGTTGGTAATAAGACTCTTTAACTGAGATCATGAACCTACTATCTAGCATAGCTCCACCATATTAAATTAATTTAATTGATTGTTAAACGCCACAATATTTTATCTTATTCATGAAAGGGATAGTACAATCAATCTAACTTGTGAAATAATAATCATATTAAGAATTAAAAATTTAATAGAAAAACCTCTAACTTATTTCCAAATGAAATTTGATATCATACCCAGTATTAGATAAAAATAATTAAAATATCGATCAAATATATCTCTAGAAGATCTCTATATTCCCCCTCGTATCCATCATGTGGTTTTATCTCCTTCAATAATGAGAAAATGAATAATAAATAATAAATTGGGAATGTAGGGAGTGTATTGTTATGACCCAACCCCCAGGGATCATGTCATTACTATCCCAATCCCTCCTTCTATAGGCCAAGGGATGGATATTAACCACAAGTTGTCATATCTCACAAAGGGAAGGCATTTTACATTAATCATGTACACATGCTCAAAAAAATGTTGAAAGTAATCACAAATTAAACCACAACTGTCACTAAGACAACTACTGAGAGTACAAAATAAAATAAAATTACCAAGGGGCCAAAATAAAACCCCAAAAACACAAAGGAAAATATAAGTGCCACATTTCATCCGCTCAAGTCCCTACCTTAAGGGTGTGTGAAGGTTAGCAGCCTGTAGCCATAGATGTATGTTCTTCAATCCTGTCTCACTGAGAACCACCTGGTCCCGGACCACCAAGGTCTCTGTCAAAGAATCAATCACCATCATGAGTCATGAGTTGTGTGGGAAAATCTCGTGCTCGGGTGAGTAACACATTACTCAATAGGGACCCCAAACAACAAATGAATAATCAAGAAGAAAGATTACAAATGAAAGACCACAAAGAAAGAACACAAATTGTTACAATAAATAAATGACATATCAAACTAGGTATAACCGAAGGTATAAAATTATGATTATAAGTTATATAGACGAATCAACTTGTACTACTAAGGGATTCATCACTGATGTGTCAACGAGGCTCACTCGGATACTAGAACACTAAGGTATGCTCGGATACTGGACCACTGATGTCCGCTCGGAAACTGGACTAATGAATTCCACTCAACTTTTGGACCCCTAATGTGTGCTCGGATGGGGGACCACTGATGTCAACTCAGCTACAAGATCACTGAGGTCTTATCTCCATATCCTTCGATTTACAGTTAGTTCTAGGATTCCCACTCTCCAGTGCACTTGCTTTTGGGAGAATCTACACCTCAAGCCATCAGTCTTATATCTATTAACATGAAAATTCACATTGAGTATAACCAAAAATCATCTCATTGCAAGGGTACCAATGCCTCCAATGGCACATCAATAAAACACTTGTTCTAAAATATATTTTCATTTTAGTAATCATAGTCTAGTTACGTTTAGGCCTAGTCTGACTGGGTCAGACTGACTCGACCAACCCAACTAGGGGGTCCTGCATGAACCAACCTGTTTTGGCCGACCTCTATAGATCTAGTTGTCTATGGGCCAACTCGGTACAGTGTGACCTATTAACCAAGACCATTCTGCCTTTCTAGACCGTGCCCTATTAGGTTATGGGTCCAACCCACTGGGTCTCTAAGAAACTTGGTTCTCATCCGGTCCGGTCTGACTTTGTGAGAAAGGTTCTTACTAGCCTGGACACCAAGTAGACTGATTTCCCATCCAACCTGGCCCACATCGGTGGGCTGGTTCTTCCCTAGCTTGGGCCTCCCAGTGGACCAGTTTATTCCTTCAGCCAGACCAACATTGTCGAACTGACCTGGGTCTAGCCTGGACACTGCTCTAGCATTCGATTTGCGTAGCTACGCGGCCTGATGAGGCCAGCCCCTCCCTCTGCGTGCAGCCTATCATGGAACACGTGCCTTTGTATGCATCGACCATCTTTGTGGGCCGCTCCACTTTTCGCAATAACCGACCAATGCCTTCCCCCTGCACCTCCATAGCCCCTACCACCTCGGTGTGCCACTAGGGAATCCTCCCTACCTCCTGTGGCCACCGCCATGGGCCACTATCTACCGCCAATGGTGGTTCCATCTGTGGGCCACCAGACTTGCTATAGTGGTCTGTTTTATAACCCGTGAGTGCCTTTGGGATCATGGTATCTTTAGCATTACTACTATAGGTTCTAAGTCGCCACACCTTATAATCTGGGGGTTCAGTCACAAAGAACACTAGAATTCCCACAATGGAGGGTTATAAGTCTTGTTCGTGTCTTCCCAATCCCTCCGCATAAGAATTAATAAATAGGTATGGAGGAGGATTAAGAATCTAATGTGGATCTATTTCCCATCTCTCCTTTCATAAAAAAACCATTCCAACAAGAATAAAGTCCCACATATCAACAAGTTAGCGGGTTGGTCTGCATTTGTCGTTTGACATATAAGGAAGAGGAAATAAAATCATAGAACATTAACCCCTACTTGGAGAATAGGTTTGACAAATGTAATGATTCATCGCTGAAGGCGATCTGTCTATGAAATTCTGTGATCTTTCATCGAGGATGAGATCTCTCGAAGAGGATGGGATTTCTCAAAGTTGTTGGCGGTCGTCATTTTTAATATTGTTTTCTTCAACGGTGATCCTCTAGAGATTTTGATTGATTTTCAAGATCCATATCTAATATCCAATTCTTGTCATCGCATTAAATAGAAAAAATTCATTGTTGTGTCTCTATTATGCCGAGTCTCCACTATTATGCTGTTTCATTTATGAAAAAACATTTCAATTATTTTTTTTATTGAGTCGTTACATAGCTTCATTTATGTAATTAAACAGTTGACTCGTCTCTACATTTTAGTGAAACAAATTCGAATTAAATAAACTTTTTCTGTTTTTTTACCTTAAAACGTATAAAAATTAATTTTTTCCCTCAACCTGCATATTTCATGGTAAATAAAATCCTAGGTGAATCTAGATGCTTTGAGTTCAATGGTGACATCAAATGTTTGACCTGTTCACCTATTAAAATGTGATAAAAATATGCTCTCATGATAATTTACTAAACATAAAAAATATGTCAAAAAATATATTCTGGCCACTCCAAGCTTCAAAATCACGTTCCATCTCATATCCTGGTCTCTAAATAATCCCATTTTATTTTTAGAAAATATTTAATGAATTATAGGGTATTACATTACCCCCACCATTAGGGATTTACGTCCTCGTAATAAAAAAAAAGGGCTAAACAGAAAAATGGGGTACTGATCATGACTTTGGGTCTCCTGATCGAATGTTTTATCTTGGAGATTATCATGCTACCCAAGAACATGCACCCAAGGAATTAACCATCCATGAAGGATCCTCCCCTGTCGATCGTCTATCTCCACCAGGTACTCCATGAATGTCACCCCATCATTAATGTAAAACTATCCATGGTCGATGACATAAGAAGGGTCATGCATGTATTTCCTCAGCTGGGAAACATGGAGGATGTCTTACACCCTCTCTAACTATATTGGTAGAGTAAATCGGTATGCCACCTCACCCAGTCTACGTAGTATCATGAATGGTCTGATGAACCTCAGAGATAACATGCTACCTCGAAAAAACTTGTTGTGTCCCTTATCAAATAGAGACCCTTTAAACTACATGGTCCCCCTCATCGAACACTAAGGGTTTCTGTATCCTATCATCATAGGACTTATGTTAGCTCTGTACAGTCTTCATCCACTCTCGCATGACCTGCACCTTCTAAGTGGTAGCATGTACCATGTAAAGACACATGATTTCTGACACCCGAAGTTCCATATAGCATAATTGTAACCTTAATGGTCATTTGTACAGAGCCTCGTATGGTGCCATACTGATGGTGGAGTTGTAGCTATTTTTGTATGAAAACTCCACATGTGGTAGTTGGTTCTCCCAACCTTGACAAAAATTAAGAACGCAAGCATGAATCATTTCCTGCAAGTTCTATATGGTCCGCTCTGTCTGACCAACCGTCTGCAGGTGAAAGGAAGTGCTCAAGTACAGCTGAGTCCCAAACACCTCTTACAATACCTTCCATAACTGGGATTTAAATCTTACATCATGATATGATACTATCGTGGATGGTAATTTAGGGAATCAAATTATCTCATGCATGTATATGCATCCCAAGCTTTCTATTGAACCCTTCCCTCAAATAGGTAGGAGGTGGGCTGACTTGGTGAGTTGGTCTACAATCACCCAGATGGTGTCATGATGCTTGTACATACTTGGTAAGATCATCATAATGTCCATCGATATCCAATCCTAATTCTACTCCAGTAACTTGAGGGGTTGTGTCAAACCTATGAGAACCTAGTGCTCAACCAGCACTTGTTGAAAATTGAGGCATCTCAGGACAAAATTTTCGACTACCTTCTTTATCCACGACCACCAATACTAAAATCATAGGTCCTGATACATCTTCACCACACTTGGATGTACCATCAAAGGGGATGTATGGAATTCATTAAACACCTCATCTCAAAATACCTCCAGTATTACACTACATCCTCTAAAAAGGATGAAGTACTAAACACCATTAAAATATCTTTCAGGGGAATGACTTGTGGACACTATGGAATGTGTAGTTTCACATCCATTATATTAGAGTTGAGACTCCACGACACATTGTAAGAGTGAAATGAAAACTACCATTGATTGAAGAAAAATTGTCCCCTCTTTATCCATTAAGGATATCTGAAATGAGTCCAACTCCTCTGAGGTCCCATTAAGTAGTTGTGAAATCGATCTCCTACAGAGAGAATCTTCCACCACATTACCCTTTCTAGGAGTATAGAGTATATCGAAGTCATAGTCTAAGAAGAACTATTTCTAACATCACTTTATCATATTCATATCCTTATGAGAAAAGATTAAATTGATATTTTTGTGACCAGAGTATATAATGAATCATTCACCCATAGGGTTGTGTCACCACATATTTAATGCAATGACTACCACTCCCAACTCAAGGTCATGAGTCGCATAGTTCATGTCACACAATATCAATTTTTGTTAGCCATAAGTGATCACTACTTACCCTTGAATCAGGACACAATCATGCTTAATTATTGATCTGTCAAAGAACGCCATGTAGTCTGTGACCTCCTCCATCATTCACAAAATTGATGCGCTCGTCAAGCTCTGTCACAACTAATGAAACCTATCCTAGAATATTTATGTCTATGTGAAGGGTTTACCCTTTTTCATCAAGGATGTAATGGGTAACGGATCCCTGGAAAAGTCAGTTAAAAACATCTGATAGTAACATCCAACCCAAGGAAACTACGCACCTTAGTAAAGATCTTGGGTTGCTCCCAAGAAAGAACCGACTCAATCATCACTGGATCCACCACAACACCACCCTATGATATTAAAAGGCCCATAATGTAGGACTTACATATCCAGAACTCATACATCAAGAGATTCTCAAAAATCAGGTGCTCTTAGAGTGTGTTCAGAACCATCCTAAGGTGTATCACATGCTCTTTATTTTAGGTTTAATACAATATGATTTCATCAATGAAGACCAATACAATCTATTCTATGTACAATTGAAAGATCCAATTCAGGAGTCCCATGAACACTACTGGGTCATTTTCCATGTCAAACGACATTAATAAGTACTCATTGTGGCTATAGTGACATTTGAAAACCATCTTTGATATTTCCTCATCTCATACTCAATGTTGGTGATAGCCTGATCTAAGGACTATCTTCGAGAACAATCTCACTCCGTTCATCTGATCGAATATGTAATCCATCCCCGATAGTGGATAATTTTTCTTTATGATCACATGGTTCAGGAACTGAAGGTCTATATATAACCTCAACCTTCTATCTTCCTTCATGGAAAACAACACTGGGGCTTCCCATGGTGAAACACTTGGCCTTATGAACCCCTTCTTTGGAAAGTCATCAAACTATACCCTCACCTCCCAGAGCTCTGTGGTAGCCATCCGATATGCATGTTTAGATATTAGTGTCATCCTAGGGTAAAAATCAATGCAGATGTATACCTCTCTGTGAGGAGCTAGTCCTAGAACATCCTAGGGAAATATTTTCTCACACTTCTCCACCACTATAGGAAACTGTGGTAAGATAAGAGTGACTAGAACCTATTTCTATAAGAACTAAAAATAAAGTTTATAAGAAAAAGATTTTAACTCATATCATCTCATAGTCTCTAGGACTATAGGACTCGATTGCCTGAAGTTGAACCCACCCCTATCCACCTTCTCCTTGAGCCTATGGTGGAAAATGTGGGTATGGTGGTGGTAGTACCTTTTACCTACACCCACCTCCTACTAGTCAACCCTCTTCTCTTTTATATATAGTACCTGGTGGAATTCCCTATTCTATTCTATATTGTTTCCATGGCGGTACCTTAACCATCGATCAGTCCTCTTTGGGGTGAGTCTGGGAATCCTGAGAGATGTGCCCCTACCCATTTCATGTGTAGAATATTCTACTCCTAAGATGACTCCCTCTTCCCCATGATCCTCATACTACTGACATTGATCCCTGGGGTTTCCTATGAATGGTCTCATCCAATTGGGCATCTGTGTCATCTTGTCGGCTACCCACCAAAGATGACTCAACCACAAGTCACCCGGTGGTAGCTCCCTCCTTCGGTGCCTGCCCAGAAACAAATATTTCTACTAGTAGAGTTCTCTCCCTAATCCTAGCCCACATAAGGATTTTGAGGGAGATCATCGATGAATTGATCTCTTATTGGTGTCCCTGAACAAAGGTACACGCCTGGAAGAAATGGTCATGTACTATATCCATAAAGTAATAGGAAAGGTCAGTGAGACTCACAGAGTACTCAGCTACTGTCAAGATACCCTCTTGTAGGTGAATCAACTCTTATACGTGTACTGAGGGAAATGTTGCGGGGAATAAATCCTCCATGAAAAGTATCTCAGAGTCAAACTAGGAAAGGTTCTCCTTCACATGGGTCTGAATCATCAACCTGCACCATCTCTTTTCTGAGTCCTGAAGAAGGCTTGTTCGATTCGATAAAATGGTTTCTTTATTAAGAAGAATACTCATGTCACTACTACCAGCCAATCCTCAGTGACATGAGGATATATCTCTCCCCAAAACATGGGAGGTATCTATCTTTCGAACCAGTATAAGTAAATGAGCCTACATGCATCCTCTGCTTGTAGCACCAGTTGTAGTAACTGACCAACAAGAGGTGGTATCTATGTTTCACCTCTCGATGGTACCATCTCAAGAACAATCCCTATATCGAGGACTCATCACTTTGTGGACTATCCTAATGGTCACACACTAGAATCCTAGCTGGTTTTCTTTATGGAGGTATCCTGAAACAGATCAAGGAATATCACGATTAATAGATTATACCAGGTGAGATGACTCTGACTCAAAAATATCATGAAAAAAAATTCAAAGTTGCATGAAACTAGTGTTTTCATGTTCCATTTTAGAACTAAAATTTTAGGGTTATAATAAATGGATATGTCAGCCACTAAAACAATACTAGACTCCTTGGCTTAAAAGATGAACTTTAAACACTTAACACTACAGCCCCATAAAAAATTATAGACTACTAGTTTTCTAGTAGAACCTATCACCCTATGATATCACATTTTCACAAACCAACCCCCAAGTCATGTGTCATAATTACACCAAAACAGCCTTCCATAGGCTAAGGGATGACGACTAGCACTGAGTATGCATATCCCAATAAAGAAATGAATTTTTCTTTAAACATGTATACACACAGAGAGCTCAAACTATAAATGTTAAACAAAAATTAAAACAAAACTGTCACTGAGACAACTAGTGAGAGTGAAATAAAAATTGAATGTGAAAAGGTACTAGAATTGAAGCCCCAAACAATAAAGGAAAATGAAAATGGACCGGTCTGTCTGCTCAAGACTCTACCTAAATGGTAGGTAAAGGGTAAATTCTTATATCTGTTGAAGTATGAACATCTATAGCATCTTACTGAGTACCACTTAGTCCCAAACAAACAAGGTATTTTTGGAAGCTTCGATCACCCACATAAGATACAACATGTGTGGGTGAATCCCATGCATGGTTGAGTAACACAATGATTATTAGGTACCCCAAAACATAAAGGAAATACCACAAAGTGAAGCCACAGATGAAAAACCACAAAGAAAGACCATAGAGAAATACCACAATGTAAGAAAAAAATCAAAGACATATCATAACATCTTTAAATCAATGTATATAATGAAATATTATTAGTTGTAAAGATGAATCACTTTGTAATACTGAGGGACTCATCCCTGATGAGTCATTGAGGTCTGCTCAGCTACTGGATCCATGAGGTCCAATCAGCTACCGGACTGATGATGGTTGCTCAGATACTGGACCACTAAGGTTTGCTTGGATACTGGACCACTGACGTCCTATCGTCTACTAGACCATGTAGGTATTGTCTTCATATCCTTCTTTTCATAGCTATCAGTATGATTCCCACTCTGTAGTGCGCTTTATTCTGGGATAATCTAATCCTCAATTCAGCAGTCGTATCTCGACAACCACAAAAACATAGTTAGAGTATACATAAATTATGGCCTCATTGCAAGGGTCCCAATACTATAGATGGAATGTCAATCAGACACCAGGTCTAAAATATATTGTCATTTTAGTAAATAGGGGACAATTGCATCCATGATCAGTCTCACATGGTCGGATTTACATGAAAAACCCATCCCAGGGTGGGGGGGGGGGGCGCATGACCTGACCAATTTGAGCTGGCCCAACCCAACTCCATTGGTTCAAAGCTCACCTAGTCTAGCCTAGACCAGTGGCCAGGACCATTGTCCCTTGCTAGACTCGACTCAGTTTAGCCGTGGCTCCAGCCCACTGAGTTTCCTAATGAATCAATTCTCATCCGGTCCAGACCGACATAGTCAAGCCAGATCGGACTAGTCGGGCCACCTGGCAGCCCTATTTTCCATCTGGCCCACCCCTTATCAGTGGGATAAATCTCTCCTTCTCAGGCCGCCTAGGTACCCGATTTATTTTGTTGGCTCATCCCGCATTGATGAGCCGATGTGGGTCTTCTCCAGACACCTTAATGGCATCTGGTTCACACAACCATGTGGCCTGCTGCCCCCCCCCCACACGCGGTCCTACGTAGACTTCGTGTCAGTGCACATTATGGGCCACTCCTCTTGACACAACGCCTAACCGGTTCCACCCCCTACATAGCCACTACCCCCATTGGCCCCAGCCTCTACCACATTTTCGTGCTTCCAGGGTGCACTGCCTGCCACCTATGGTCGTGGATTCTATTGTTGGTTCCTTCCATCAGCCACCAGACTTGATCCAGTGGTCCATTTTCTGACCAGTGAAAGCCTCACAGATCCATAGATTGTTACAGTCAATACTACTAGATAAAATCTTCCTCTCCATTGATTTAATGGTTTGGTCATGAAGAACGAAAGAACTACCACAACAGAGTGATCTAGGACTTGTTTGTGTAGGCCCAATCCCTCCACATTAGAATTCATAAACAGGTTTCAATGAGGTCTTAGAATCTAACATGGATCTAATTTCCTATCACTACCCTCATAAAAAACCCATTATCGCAAGAAAAAATGACAAACAGATAAACCTATTAGTGGGATGGTCTGCGTTCGTTGTTTTAGAAATAATGAACGGAATATAAAATCACATAGAATAAATCACTACTTGGATTTTAGTTCATATTGGAGGAATGAATCATCGCTGAAGGCGATCTGTCCGCGAATTTCCTCAATCCATCATCAAGGGAATGATCTATGGAAGGGGAGGGTGAGTGCTCAAAGTAATTGGAAATCATTGTTCTTCATTATTCATTTGTCAACAAAGATTATCCCGAGATTTTGGGTTATTTTCAAGATCCACATGTAATCTTTAATTTATGATATCCTATTAAATGGAGAAAACACATTACAACATTTCTGTTACACTATTTCCTATATGAAACAACATTTCTATTATTTTGCATTGTAGCGTCATTACCTGGATTCATTTATGGAAATAAATTTTATGCTCGTCACTACGTTGTAGTGAATCAATTCAGGGTAAAATAAACTTTTTATTGTTATCTTCTTTTTTTTCTTAAAAAATCGTAAAAATAACGTTTTTCCATGACCCACATGGGTCGATGTTAATCCCATTCTAGGCAAATTCTGATGCTTTCATTTCAAAGGTGTCCTCATATTTTAGATTCGGTCTAATGTTTAAAAGTTTTCAAAACACACTCGCATGATAATTTAGCGAACTTTAATAATAGTTTGAAAAATAAATTCCGACCACTCCATGGCTCAGAATCAAATGTAGTCTTGGAGCCTTGTCTTGAAATAATCCCATTTAATTTTCAAAAACATTTATATGGAATTCCCAGTTATTATATGTATGAAAAAATAAAAATAAATTATGTTAAATTGAAAAATCATTTAAACTATATAAGATAACAAATAAAATTATCCAAATAAATTTTATAATAGTCTCATTTCCCATCCACTAAAACCTTAATTGAAAAGAAATAACACCAAGATTAAATATAATATTTTCATAATGTATATTTTAAAATTTATACCGTGGTTTCATGAGAGAAGTGCCTCCTTTATCTTAATAATTCTTCTCTACATAGACACGAGGAACTGTTATCATCCATGTGGATGATTGACACTGCTATATCTATAAAATTTTCTTCCGAAAATGAATAATCCCTTTAACATTATCTAATGTATGAGATATAAAAAATGATTAAGAATTTTAGTTTCACTACTCCACAACACAACAAAAGTTGGTTCTTATGGAACCTACATGACATATTTCATGAGGTTGATATCCCTAACTTGGTCATCATTGTTGAACAAAGATACTAGTGGAAAACATCACAATACTTCTTTAATAGAATGGATAAGGTGAATTGGGATTTATAATATGTTGGGTTTAGTAGGGGAGTTATTCTATTGGATTTCTTTTTTATACTGAGTCAGATGGTTGGGATCAAATGCTAGGTAAAAAGATAATTCTAGACTATTGTAGATAGAATATAAGTTTTATAATATGATATACATGGTACTATGGAGATGAGTAATTTATTAAGACTAATATAGGTAGATATTCTACTTGATCTATGATTTTTTGATAGGTTTAGTTCTATCATCAGATGAGGTATCCATAAGTTAAGTTTACATTTTTTGAGCTAAATCGTGACTATATAAATGTATACTCATACATTCTTGGTTGTCTCAAAAAATAAATGATAAATGTGATAGATAAATTATTGGCTATATTGGGAGGATTATGAGTACTATGACACTTGTGGTAGCTCATCCAATTTCTGATAGGATCGAATGTGGGATGGATCTTGGATTTGATTTTTCAATGATGATATGATGTGACTTTCTTTGGAAGAATTTCTTCTGGAGAGATAAATAATGGTGGGACTTGGAGTGTTAAGGAAGTAGAAAGGAGGATATTCTTGATAGTTCTTCTCTTTGGTGTTGTCATTTGATTGGCATAAGAAATTGGGGGAAGAAATGATAGAAATATGGATTTGATGTAGATCAATTATGTACTATGCGAGGGAAGATTAATAGTGAAGTAATAGATAACTAGGTATTTTGTGGTATGTTAGGATTTTATAGATATTGTGAAATCTAATTATTATTAATATATAGAATAAAAATATTTCACTCTCATGGTGAATTGGGTGTGATGATTATTTTGGTGTGAAAATTATTATTCAAAGTGTGTAGTTCAAACACTAATGATTGTTGAGTAGATTATACATACTAGTGCATATTTTAATAGGAATGATTGTTATAGAAAAAATAGTTCACCATTAATGAAATAACATATTGGAGAAATCTTCTTAGTTGCTTCCCTACAAATAATTTAAAAAAATTGAAAATAAAAATATGAGGATAAAAAACATCAAAAAATTATTTATATATCTATCAATACTAATTTTCTATTTAAAATAATGAAAAAAACATTAATTGATCATTATGTTCAAAATTAAATTAAATTATTATAATATAATAATCAACAACATGTTAAAATAAAAATGAACACATTTTTATCATAAAAATATATAAAAATATAAAATAATTTCATCTTATTGTTTCCCCCACAATTATCATTTTATATTCAAAAAAATCACCATCAAAGAAAAATCCATTAACAACATGGTTTATTGTTTCTTATCAATCATTCAATGGTTTTTAATTATTCTATAATGTTCATTGAAATAGTTGGGGTGAATCTTTACTGATGGTATTAATTCATGGTTTATTTTTTTTCTTTTGAATGTGTGTGGGGGGGAGGTGATTATGGAGACAAATTAAAAAGGTTGTTAGTTGAATTTAGATTTAATAATTTAATAAATAATAAAGTGATTTTATTATTTAGGATGTATGTTTTTTTATCCTTGAGATTTGAAAAAACATTACATTAATCTAATAGTAACTTTGAGAGATGATTTCTATCAGTATTAATTTTTTTTCATTATTAAGTTCATTAAATAAGATTCTAATAATTTTTAATTATCATTTATGAATGATTTTATATTTCATGAAACCATGTTTTCTTTTGGATTCAATTATCCATGGAATTAACATGACAAAAAAATATGTCATTAAAAAAACATACTTTGGTTTACATACATAATATTTATTAAAATAATGTTAAATGTCCTACTTATCACAATCAAATAACATACCGAAATTAAGACTCACCTCAATGGATTATGTAACTAGATATTGTGATTGTTATAAAACATGTTTAAGATGATTATTGTGTTGATTTAAAATAAGAAAGAAATTAATGAGGTATGAAAATAGTTGTGTGTTGAACACACAAATGAGTGGTGAAAAAAGTTAAAACACACACATTGGTAGAAATTTCAAACTCCAAATTTTTTATCCCATGTACTTCTGGATGTAATGTTATATCTTTTTCCCAAACCCTATGTTTCATTCTAGTTTTATCTCCTAATTTTCCATGGCCTATTTGGGAATGGGTTTTAGGCCTGGAACTGACCTTCATCTTGATATATTTTAATCTTATATATAGGGTGCATTCATTAGTAATTTCTACCCAAATTCATTTTTATCAATTAGATGAGTTTATTGAGAGAAATTGTATGAATTTTGGGTTGTGTTAAAATATTAGATAGAATTATGGGATTAAATTTCATGCATATATTAGGGAAATTATTGGATGATTTGGATGTATATTTTTATCCAGGATAAATAGTGATATCCAATAAGATTTTTTAGTTTCAAGTAATTTTCGATTCATTATTGATCCTAAAAATTTAATAATCATAGTTGGTCTAGTATTCTCCACAGATTTTATGGGCATTCTATTGTGGTTCTAATGAGCCTTTAGATATCCTAATTATCCAATGGCCCTATTGAATGATTTATTTTAATATTAATCAATATTACTAATAAATAATAATTGCATTATTTGGATTAGTATATTGAATTAGTGGATCAAAATATTAACCATTAGTGTAATTTAATAAATTCAAAAAATTATTTTTCTGTATGTTTATAATCGAATCATGAACATAGAATGGAAATTATTCATTTTTAGTGACAAATTAGAGATGGGAGTAATCTAAAATCATGAATTAATTTTTTACATAAAATACCAAATAAATAATATCGTGAATTTTTTTTGGAACACAATACAAAAACACAAAAAGAAATAACTTCCACCCAACAATATCTTTTAATTTTTGTCATTAATTTGGGGGGCCTAGAATAGTTCACTAATATATAATAATGTTCACTAAAAAATAATTACATAAATATTGTGTAAAAATATTCATTTTTCATGACCAAATATTAGAAATGAAAAATGTGATCACAGAAATATCACAACTCCCATGATGATTTCTAGTTTTTTATAATATTTCCTCATTCAACAACAAAAAGTATAAATTATAATTTTTTTAACATCTCTCAATTTACATTCTCTATTATAAAGTGAACAATATTCAATAAGTATATTTATGGTAATTTAGATTCCAAGGGATATTTGGAATATAATATCCAAAAGAGAGAAAAGTATGGAAAAAAATCAATTTAAAACCAAAAATGCACAACTTGTGAATTTTGACATGGAAGGAAATGAAAAAATATTTACAAGGGTATGAATATGTCTATAATGATATGATAGAGATAAATTAATAATATTCTAAAAATATGGAATATATATAAAAAAAATCTTCCCCACACTTAAAATAATTCTTTCCCTCATGAATATGATCAAAAATAAATATAAAGAGTGTGAAAAAAATAAAATTCATTCCCCAACACATAAATTAAAAAATTTCATGAAATCAAATTATATGTATACAATGGGTGGTATAATGTTTTTTTATTTTTATATGGATATGAAAATGAAAACAATTCATAGGATCAAAAAGGAATTTAAAAGAGGGATAAATATATGGGTATTGGGATGGTATTTGGGAATTTTAATTCTCATGTGGTTCAAAAAATTATTCTATATAATTTACACTTGGAAAAGTATAAAATAAATCATTATATTTCAAATAGTCAAGACTAAAAATAGAAGGTGAAAAACAAAACATTTGAAAAGATAGTCATAGGGTAACCATGGAATGAAATATGATGTTTTTTCTCTTGGTATGGGAAGAATAATTTTTCAAATATGAAAGTAAGCCTTAAAAATTTAATATTTAAGAATTTTTTTCCCTAATATTATGACGAAATTGATAAATTTTTTTGATATGAAACATATATTCTTACAAACTAAAGTGGTTAGAAAAAATATCAAAATTATTCGGGGAGTAATTATGTCACATTTTGATTATTGGTTTATTATTTGGTATTTTTTTGGGATAATTCGTTTTTGAAAAATGAATGAAAAAGAATGAAATTTTGGATGAAAAAATTTAAAAAATATTTACATATAAGGTAAGAATAAAATTGTAATAAGAAAGAGTGGTAATGATAGAGAGGAGGATATAGGGAGAGGGATAAATAAAAGGAGGCATAGATGGCGATAGAGTTAATGGGAAAGTAGTATACCTAGATTATATTTGGTGGGTTTCTTTCACCTTCTAATGGAAGGACTACTAAAACAATTTGGGATCGAGTGGATGCTAATGTGGTTTTTGGTATATGTATGTCCTTCCATTGTGATTATTTAAGAGATATCTATTAACCAGTAATATTATTTTGTAGAGGGCGCTTGGAAATTCACTGAACCAAATGGAAAATCATTAGTAATAATAAAATGACCTTCCAGACATGAATTAATATTTTATTGGTGAAGTTAAGATAAAGTAATGAAGGTAATTTCCTTTTCATGTTAATGAATATACCATAACTTTTTCTTTAATGTGTCTGGAATTCGTGTGTGAAACAAGTCAAATATAATACAGTTCATTCAACTATATCAATCACTCCTCATTAAATTTTCTAGAATTAAAATTACTATATTCCATATCGTTAAATGTCTTATGTCATATTTTAACCAAAAAGTGACATATTTACCAAACACTAGGTTAAAAATATATATCATAATGGGTGTTTTATAGTAAGTTAGATAATACCATAATAATTTATTAACTATTTTTGGATAGGCTTCCCTTGTGGTATTAAAAAATCACTCAGGAACTCTTTTCACTTCTCGATTGGAATGTTCTACAATGAATTTTTTTAGGGTGTCATATTTAGTCAATGTTTTATGTAAATACATATTCTTGATGAAAATAAATTCCATGGGTTGATTACAAAAATTGGTTCTAAAGTAGCATACTTGGGCAAGTGTAGTTCCAAATTAATGAAATATAAGTGTTTCGAGGAACTGAACAATTAAATGATAGTCATACATTTATGTTAGTTTGGACACTATGGACATAGAAACAAAGTCAACAAAAAGTAGTATGTTGGATAGTCATTTTTAATAGATTTAGGGTCCCATGATGTAGAGTTCCCATCCATTGAAGATCTCATATAAAATTAGTGTATTTTCGGACATCTCATTTTATTTTGAAATTGTGCCCAATTTTTGTAATGTGAAGCATGACTGGAAGAAGTCATGTGAGTCCTTGAAGAGTTATGGATAGAAGAATCTAAATTGTAGGAAATTTTGGGAGGTACTTTTTCTTGTAAATTGGAATCCATTGGCCATTTAGTGGTTGATTTATATGATATATATATGTTCATCTTCATCAACACATTACATAATCTCATGACTTTCCCAGTTTTCCAATGATTATTGTCTTCATAAAAGTATAATTTTGAATCACTTTTCTACAACATTTTTTTTATTTTTACCATATTTTAAGGAATTCACAAGAAACTAAGTAAATTAAAATTGTTCCATACCATAGTAAATTTGGAGTGAGAGATTATAGGATTTCATTAGGACAATTTAGATAAATATTTTCAAAATGAGAATAGAAATAAATTATAGTTTAGTGATGAAAAATAGTGTTTTTGTTTCTATTTATATATTTGATCACATGGTCAAATAATTTTGGTACATTGGTCTATCTTATTATCCTTAGTTTTTCATATTCTTACATTTTTAAAAATGTTAAAGCTAAATGGCCTGAAAAGATGATGATTTTGGAACTTAATAAATGGGGTCGGAATTTTTCCAAGGAAAAAAACATAGAGAAATGTTCCATCTTAGTGAAACTGTAATGATATTGATTTTAATTTAGTGTTTTTGAGGAATAATTAATGGGATGAGTAATTTTCTCATCATTATCCATGAACAACCACAATGGCCCTATTAGAAGTATCAAACATAAATTCTAAGGGAAAGGACTAAGCAAAGGGGACTTATAATGGGGGAAAATTTAAGAAAATATTTGAGTTCAATGAATGAATTATTACTATCCTCATATAAATGGAATGTAACATCATTCTATAACATTTAGATTTTTAAAATAAATCCAGATGATGTTTTGGATGAATCAATGATAGAAACCAACAAGAACAAGGAATGATAAGATGTGTCAAATTAATGTTGGTTTAGGAAGTGATTGGATTGACTATATATTAGACATATTGACATTAATCCTCTATTGAGAATTTATATATCTTATAAAAATCCCACTAATTGTAATGATTTTATTTTTCTGAGACTCATCACAAGGTTACAATTGACACACATTTATAGGACAAGGGAGAGTGAATGAAACCATAAATCAAAATTAATTACCATAAATAGAAATTTCACCCATGAATACCTCCATGAAATTCTAAATTTATTGAGAATATACAATCATAAACCTCAGGAATATTGATGTATCATGGAAAAGGACTACATGATTTACCTTATATGTGTATGTTCAATAGGGGGAGATAATATATTGTTATCACTCTCCTGAGGTGAAATTGGGGTTTCTATGTAGCTTGTTTTTCCATTATAAAATAATAATATGAATATACTTCAAATAATTATTGAATTTGATAAAGGAAATAATGTGTGTAGTGACCTTTTAATTTTTAGCATTTGATTTTTGATAATTGATGCACAAGGGTCAATTTTTTTTCATTCGATTTGTTACCACCTCTCTAGGTTCATTTTTAAAAATAGTTTTCCCCCACTTATTATGTTCTAGTTGAAAAAATATAACTCATTTACTCTATAATATTGTCTAGATAATATCCAATTAAAGAATATTGTTAATATCTTCCCTAACAACCTCATGTATGAATAGATTGAGTTTTCATTTAGGCTTTTTGATTGGTTTGAATGATTTTTTTAAATTTTATATGAAACAATAAAAGGGAAAAGGTTTTTTCATGTTTTATCACATAAGGTTTAACATGATGAATATTT
Organism: Viscum album; assembly: GCA_963277665.1. NCBI lineage: Eukaryota > Viridiplantae > Streptophyta > Magnoliopsida > Santalales > Viscaceae > Viscum > Viscum album. The sequence continues at coordinate 410,900,238 of OY728131.1, forward strand.
ATTTTACTATAACAACAGAACATGTTTTCCGTTCTCAATTTTAGTATGTGCTGAAATGGTAATGATAGGATAAGTGTGATCAAGTAAATGGAATGCATACATTAGCTCTAAAAGAATAGTATTTACACTAGTTTCATCCATTATGGGACATCCGAGACCCGAATTCGACTTTATAGGGGCCCTAAGCCCGGTGGACCAGAGGGACTCAAGAACATCTCCTTGAACGCTAGAGACTACCAACTAGTAATGAAGGCCTAGGGTGTGTCCACGGGAATACTATTCCCTCATTAACTATGTGTAGTGCCCTGGTGTAATGTAAACATGAGTAAATAACAGAAGAAGTATAAGTAAATTTAAGGAACAACAAAAAATATAGAGAACATTACCAAACAATAACTGAAATAACTAAAATAACATACAAAATATATAGTAAGCCATGTCATGAAAAAACTGGAAAACATTGAGATAAGACATCAGGCATAACATGTTCCAAAAAAGTACAAAGGGAATCAAAAGTTTATCCCAAGAAACATGAGATCCAAGTTAGTCATATGATATAAATATTTGTCCTAAACAACAATCAATCAAGTGTTTGAAGCTTTATGCTTCCATTTTCCAACACCTGAAACCATGTATTCTATTTCGGGTAGAAAACCATTCCGGGAGAGTGTGTGAGAAAAATCTCAGTGGGCCCCCGCAAATGGAGTCTATAACATATAACCAGTTTAATAAAAATGTAATAGTTTTCCAAAATTCATATATAATGTAAATAATTAATATGTAGCTAAATACCCATATATCTGCTTTATCCATTAGCTAGTGTCTGAACATGTCATCAATTCATTTTTTTATTATAAGTAGTTTGTAAATAAGTCACAAGTTAATAATAGATAAGGATCCAATAGGTAATAAGGAAAACATTAATGACCTTAAATAGTGATTTTCCAATATAGTAACTAAGGAAACATAGATATCAAGGGTCTCCAACTCTATAATAATGGTAGCCTTTCAGAGGTAAGAGTGTAATCCAAGGATCATGTTTCATGGCATTCAAAAATAAAGTTCCTACCAAATCCATGGTGATCATTGAAGATAAAATGGGGAGAAGTAGAGATAGGGCCCTATAGGCTATAACCATGGAACCTACATGTCAATGCTAGATCCTATGAGTGTATAAATGGAATACAATATTAATATTTAATGGATCATACTGTGTCATACCATAGATACAAAATAAATACAAGGATCATGTTCCAGGTTATCACGACCCCCTCCCCACAAAGTGTACCCCTCCTCAGCCGACAAAGTGAAAAGGGAGATAATGACCCCCGAGTCCCGCCTCCAGTAGGCCTCGGATTGACGACTAGCACCAAGGGTATAATAAACACACAAATGGGAGGCATTAACCTCTAAGAGAACACATGCTATAGATAGAGATAAGATATACACCAACAAAATCTAACTCAGAACTGAAATATAAAAGAAACCCCAGTACATATATGAAATGACTTGCAAAAGTACTACAACTGAACGAGAAAACTAAAAATACCCAAAAGAAAGTAAAACGGAAGAGACCACAAGCCCGAATAGATCCTGAAACCCCAATCTAGTAGAAACCATATTGATTTTCAACCTTCTCCAAGTGACCTGAAAAAGATTTTATATATACGTTGGGTGATTATAACAGTATACTCAGTGGGATCCTCCACGAATCCTCTCATGGAAAAGTAAATAAAGCATGCTAAAACACAGTGAACAACAAGTGAAACTAACTTTTCACCTAAACAGGTATACTAAGTTCCCCACCTCACCATGGATAATCTCACCAAGTAATGCATACAAGAATATATCATATAATAAAGAATATCAAGGGTACCCCAATAATAATTCCCCACTGGTTTTCCGCTTTGCCATAAGGACATATGTTCTGTGAATCACTCTCTAAAGGCTTGCTCGCAGACACCCAGTCTATGCTCCACAATCTTCACCACGTGCACCACAAAGGCTTTCTCGTAGACACCTGGGCTAAGAACCACACCATCCTCACAAAAAAAAGATACCAGGTAGTTTTCAAGAGCCACCACAGCTCGCATAAAGTGTATCATACATCAGGTATTATACCTCAAGCCATTACAACCCATACACCGAGTAAGGATCCTCAAGCCATCACAACATATACACGTTACACCTATAGTAGTCCACAGGATACTATATCCAGAATATATGTGTGTGTGAATGACCACAATCCATTACAACACTCTACAAATATATATGGGGAAAACAAACCGATGTGCCAAATGGCACTAGTATCTACCAAGATAAGAGAGTGGGGTCAAAGGGGGTAGTCAGCCATTCATCCTCCCAACGGAATGTTGGGGAAAACACCCCAGCATGGCTCAAAATCCCCGGGGTGTTAGTTTCCCTTACTATCGTGGTGGAGTAGTGTATAGAAACACAAAATGTAGAGATTATATTATAACTCACAACCACACTATGGGCATAACCTAGTCTTAGACATGACTGCATCTAACGTCGCTCGAACTCCGGGCTGCCACATATAAGAAGAGGTATGCTATAAGAACACAACCCTTTAAAGGTCTTTATTAGATTACTTCGTCCCCTTTTTAGCAATTTCACTATACGTTAATTAATTTTTCGAACATTAATTAACCTAGAACAATTCCACATCATGTTCCACTAACATCCCTTCCAAAAACCATTGTCCCTTCAAAAGTTATCAACCTCATCATTAAGTTTAATGAAAGTCCAACCCCATGGGTTAACATCTTTTATTCAAACATTCATTACAGATTTACTTTCCCATATTATGTGGCATTCTAGAAAAGAAACCAATGATACTAAACACAAGTGGGCTCAACACTGTGAGTAGACGTACTTCCTGTTGAGTCTTTTCCGCCTATAGAAAAAGCGTAGATTCATTCTCCCTTAAGAGGCTAAGCATGGAAAGCACATGGTATACCCTGCATGTCTTCACCTCCTTTGGAAGAAGGGTATGCTAGACCAGCTGCCTTGAGCAGTGGGGAAAAGTAAAGCAGATAAACAACCAAGAATCAACAAGCATCCAACAAACACATCCATCCCATGCCAGCATCCCCGGTGTCCTCCCTGACACCCACATGCATAAACCGATGCATCTTTCCACTTTAGGCATCATCCAATGCCATAATCATAAGGCCTCCATGCCCCCCACATATCACAACACCATCCGAGGGTCACATCACCACACAAGTAGCAGGAAAAAAAACATCACATCAATTTGGGCTCTTGGCCCTTTAACAGGACTTCCGAACTTCAAACAATAAGAACCAATAGATTTTAGGTTTACCAACCAACTAAATTAAGCACGTACATCAGCATCAATTTGATTAACATTAATTTGGATCAACAACCACAACAAAAACAACCTGATTCGTTTACATGCCTCTTTATCTTTAGCCAATTAATTGTCGATTAAATTTCGGCTTTATGTTCTTTATCAATTTTATCAAGAACCTCATGATAACTAGCAAGGCATAGATATCACACTATCTAGAAAATCAAGAGGCCATCCGTTATCATGGTACAAAGAAACAACATGTGATCAAACCAATTCTTTTTAATACAGTTTGAGTATTTAATTAGGTCAATTCCATTGTGATCTAAAGGGTTAAATCATGCTAACTCTACGATTGCACATAAACAATTAGTGAAGCCACGAATCCCCTACCTCAAAGGTTTTCACAGAAAACCACAACGGCTGACGAATGCCCAAGAAAATGGGTCGATTCTCCACGAATCCTCCTTAGGTATCCTCTCTTAACACAACCAAGAACAAAGATCATCATATTTGACACCCACATGCTTAGATCTATCCATAACAGGCTTAGATCCACGAAACCGAGAGAAGAGGAGGAGTATATCTATATAGATCTAAGAAATCAAGAAAGAATGACTACATACCTCATGAACCGGCTTTGATTCGCTAAGAAAATCCTCCGGATCACCTCCAAAATGATTGGGAGAGGTTTTCTAACCATAAAGGGAGAGTAATCCCAAGTTATGGCCTCTTACGGGCTTAAACGAGGTGATTAAAGGAAAAACAAGTTAGATCCACAATTTCAGGATCTATCTTTACGTGCTCGCATGGTTAGTCCACATGGTTTAACAGACCATGTGAAAACTGTGCGTTATCTTATGGGTTTTAAAACAATCCACGCACAGTCAGTCTGCACGGTTAGACAACTTGTGTGCTAACCGTGCGTTAGCCACTGCTTCTAAGACCAGCCTTGCACGGTTTGGCTGCCCGGTTTAGGAAAATTGTGCGCCAACTGTGCGAAAGCTGTAACACTTTATCTTTCATTAGAAGTCCACCCCAACACACCCTCCAAGTTACCTTGACCTCCCTGAACACCTACAACACCATATTTTCCCAATGTAATGGACCGGAAAGGTATGGGACATTACATCAGGTACCTCTCAAAATATTCTCGTCCTCAAGAATTCAAAAACCCAAATAAAGAGAAAACGAAACAGGTTTTGAACAACCACCCACCGATATAACTATAAAAAGAGAGAAAGCCACCAAATCAATAAAGGGTGCCATCTCATAAACATGAAAGTTTCATAACCACAGAAGTTACAACGATACATGAAAATGGTCAAATATCAATCAACTCTGGGTACTGGACATGCATTTGTGACTCACGTTCCTAGGTACTCTCCTCCATGCCACCGTGTCACCACAAGACACGAAGAATGGGGATGGAATGCCCGCACAACACCTTCTCCTTGTAGTCTTGGATCTCCACAGGTTTCTCCTCAAAAGCATTATCACCATCAACATCAATCTCTCCTCAATCGATGATGTGGGAGTCTTCATGAAGATAACATCGGAGCTGTGATACATGGAAAACATAATGTATCCGAATCATCTGAGGGGGAAGCGCTACTCGATACACCACAGCTCCAACATGAGATAACACCTCAAATGGCCCATAAAACCGGGGATAAAGCTTACTCCCACGACCAAAACTTTGCTTCCCACGATTGGGAGTCACCAACAGAAACACATGATCCCCAACATTAAACTCTAAGGGTCTCCTTCTTTTATCGTAATTGGATTTCTGATGATCTTGCACTGCCTTCATCCTCTCACAAATCACCTGAACCATCCCGGTTGTATTCTGCACTAGTTTCGGTCTGAGAATTGCTGACTCTCTGACCCCAGTCCAACACAATGGAGAACAAAAAGGCTATCCATACAAGGCTTAAAACAGCACCATACTGATGGTCGAGTGAAAACTATTGTTGTATGCGAACTGCACCAAGCGTAAGTGCCTCATCCATGAACCTCTGAAATCAAGAACACAAGAGCACAACTTTCCTTCAAGAGTCAAGATAGTTCACTCTATCTAACCATCCGTTTGAGGGAGAAAATAACTGCTAAGGAATAATTGAGAACCAAAATCTTGTGGGAGACCCGTCCACACCCTAGATGTAAAACGAGGATCTAGATCAGAAATTATCATCCTTGGGACTCCATGAATTCTCACCACCTCCTCTCGTTACTGCCTCGACAAAACCTCCACTAAGCTCGACTCCTTGATCTCTATGAAGTGGACTAATTCTGTTAAGAGATTCAATGCCACCCAAGTAGCATCATGTCCTCCCAGAGATCGAGGTAAACCTGTAACAAAATCCATTGATATGTCATCCCACTTCCACTGAGAAATCTTTAATGGATAGAGAAGACCACCAAGAACACAGTGTTCGGCCTGCACCTTCTGGCAGACTAAATATCGAGACAAAAACTCTCCAACCGCACACTTCAGCCCAGGCCACCACAACTGAATCCTCAAGGATCAATACATCTTTGTCACACAAGGATGCAAAGATAAAGGAGAACCATGGAACACTCTGAGGACCATCTTGCACATCTCCAGGGGAACAAAAATCCTCTCATGATACAACACTCTATGTTGTTCATCCTCAGACCAACCATCAGGGGCCTCACCACAAATAACTCGGTCTCTCCAGACCTCCACCTCAAGATCCTCCAACAGGGACTCTTCCACCTTCTGTATCAGGGATGACTGCACCGTCATCTGAAAAAGACATCCTCTACCCCCAACTTCTCCCATATCAAGATGTAAAGCTGACAGTTCTTCCATTACTATCCAGGAATCTCTGGATTCACGCACATCATCACTATATGACTTTTGGCTCAGCGCATCAGCTATAACATTCCCTTTTATAGGTGTATATGATATTTCAAAGTCATATTCCTTCAAGAACTCCATCCAACGTCATTTTTTCAAGTTCAAGTCACGTTGGGAGAAAACATACCTCAAACTCTAAAGATCGGTGAAATCCACGAAGCACTCACCAATGACGTATTGTCTCTACAACTTCAGAGAAAACACCATGGATGCCAAATCAAGATCATGGGTGGCATAGTTGTGTTCATGGCGGCGCAAAATCCGAGTCCCATAAGAAACAACTGACCTCTACTACATGAGGACAAAGCCTAACCCTAGATGTGAAGAATCGTATAAAACATCAAACTCAACTCCCTCAGCTGGAAGACAAAGGACAGGAGCACTTACTAACATCTCTTTAAGATACTTGAAAGATGACTGACACTGATCAGTCCATATGAAAGCCTGATCTTTTTTGGTCAAATCTGTTAGAGGAGTCGCAACCTGTGAGAAATTGGCAATGAACCTCCTGTTGTAGCCAGCGAGACCAAGTTTACTTCACACCTCTAACACTGTCATGAGAGCGGCCCAAGACACAACTACTTCAATCATTGAGGGGTCCACATCTACTCCCTATTGGGACACAACATGCCCCATGAAATGGAAATCTCGTTCCCAAAACTCACACTTCGACAGCTTCCCAACAGCTGATGCCGACGAAGAACTCCCAAAACGTCTCGTAGATGCTCTGCATGCTCCTCTTTAGATGTGGAGTACACAAGGATGTCGTCGATGAAAACTACCACAAAAGTTTCCAAGAACTCACGGAACACAGTATTCATCTATCCCATGAATACAGCTGGATCTTTCATCATGCCAAACGACATTACAACGAACTCATAATGCTCATGACAACAATGGAAGAAGTATTTGGGATATCCTCATCCTTCACATGCATCTGATGATATCCTAACCGCAATTCGATCTTTGAGAAACAACTTTCACCCTTCATAAGATCAAATAAATCATCAATCCGCGGAAGAGGATAGAGATTATTTATTGTAACTTTGTTCAAGTGACGATAATTGACACACAACCGCAAACTGCCATCAACCTTCTTCACGAACAGAACTGGTGCACCCTATGGTGACACACTTGGTCAAAAAAAAACCGCACTGTAACAGACCATCAAGATGTATATGTAGCTCTCGTAACTTAGAAGGGGCTATCCTATATCGAGACATAGGGATAAGAGATGCTCCTCATTATAGCTCAATCCCAAACTCGATCTCTCATCGAGGGGGTAAGGCTACCACCTCTTCTGGAAAGAAATCAGGATATTCCTCTATGACCATAGGAAGTACCAACAGCTGAACCTCTAAAGAACTCAACATCATCTCATCCGCCATGGATGATAAGGATGAAACATTCCTATGACCCATCTAAGGGTCTTGCGCACCAACAAACACCACTTTCTCTCCATCCGCACCAAAGAAAAAGACCTTCTTCCTAAAGTAATCCACGATAGCCTGCACAGAATACAACCAATCCATGCCAAGTATTACATCATATTGTTGCATCCGTAAATATAAGAAATCTCTCCATGAGCGGTGTTACCCCAACACTATCTCACAGTCTCTACAGACTTCAAACAGGCTTGATTGACCTCTAACTGGCGTAGTCAACACCAAGGGAACTAGAAGCCTCTCCCCCTCAAGCCCCAAGGCATGGAAAAGGGTAAGTGATATGAAGGAGTGTGTCGCTTCTGAATCAAACAAGGCATACACCAAGTTAGAAAACAAGAAAAGGGTACCTCGAACGACATCTGGCTCATCTGGTGCGGGCAACACTAGAGCATGAAGCTGACCATGACCTCCTCCACAACCTCTCTAACCCGGATGGTGACAAACACCACGACCGTGTTCTACTATCTAAGTACGGGGAGCATCACAGGGCTGCCCTTTACCTGCCCCATCTACCCTCTATAGATCTAAAGCTGGTGCAACTGGCTGCTGATGCTTTGGCAGAAACTGCCTCAACGGAGGACCCTGGGGCATAACACCTGGTTCACGCTGACTACTCTGAATGGTCGGGTACTCCCACCGCTGAACATCTTCTATGAAAACCTGACGAGGATGTCAAACAAGGGCCATACTTGCGAAATAAAAAACACTTAGACCTCCTAAGCTTGGAATATGGAAGAATGAACATTTATTAATTAATTGTTTTCTTTTATTCATTTTTGGTTAACCTATCCCATGGTCTACCCATTCAAACATAGGCACAAAGAAGAATGATGTATGATCCTTTCCTAGGAATCTACCCTGTAACTAGTATCACCCTGTTTAGTAGGCATTGTAAACATAATGGTCCATACATCAGATCATAGTGGGGCCTAAACACCTATGTCTCAGCTGGTCTCCTGTGTTTAACTCACTTTCTAAACATGAATGACAATGTTTCCCTACCAACCCATGCAAACCCACATATGCCTAACTCCAAACTGCGTCAAATATCTCAACCAGAGCCTCTAATACAACCTTTTCACAACCCCCTCCACACAATGTGTACCCCTCCTGGGCCGGAAATGTGAAAAGGGAGATAATGACCCCCGAGTCCCACCTCCAGTAGGCCCAGGGTTGGCAACTAGCACCGAGGGTATAATGAACACTCAAATGGGAGGCATTACCCTCTAAGAGAACACATGCAGAAGAGAGAGATAAGATAGAAACCAACCAACTCCAACTCAGAACTAAAATATCGAAGAAGCCCAAGTACATATAAGAAATTCCATGAAAAAGTACTAAAACTAAATGGGAAAACTACAACTACCCAAAAGAAAGTAAAACGACAACAACCACAAGCCCGAACATCTCCTGCAACCCCAAGCTCATAGAAACCGGCTTAATCTCCAACATGGTCCAAGTGACCTAAGAAACAGTTTATATATACGTAGGGTGAGTATAACAGTATACTCAGTAGGATCCTCCCCAAAACCTCTCATGAAAAAGTAAAGAAAGCTTGCTAAAACACAGTGAACAACAATTGAAACTAACTCATCACTTAAATAGGTATACTAAGTTCCCAATCCAACCATGGATACTCTGAAAAAATAACGCATACAAGAATATATCATATAATAAAGAATTTCAAGGGTACCTCGCTACAACTTCCCCACTGGTTTGCCACTTTTCTTCAAAAACATACATCCTATGAATCTCTCTCCAAAGTCTTTCCGGTAGACCCCTGGTCTAAGCTCCACAATATGCACCATGTGCACCAAAAAGGCTAGCCTCCAAACACCTGGGCTAAGCACCACACAATCCTCACAACCAAAAGTAACCAAGTAGTTTCCGGGAGCCACCACAGCTCGAATAACGTATATCATACGTCAGGTATTATACCTCAAGCCATTACATCCCATACACTGAGTAAGGATCCTCAAGCCATCAAAACCTATACACTTTAAACCTATAGTATTCCATAGGATACTATATCCAGAATATATATGTGTGTGAATAACCAGAATCCATTATAGATCTCTACACACATATATGGGGAAAACTAATCGTTGTTCATAATGGCACTAGTATCTACCAAGAGAAGAGAGCGAGGTCAAAGGGGGTAGTCAGCCATTAATCATCCCACTAGGATATTGGGGAAAAACCCCCGGGGCTCTGAATCCCCAGGGTGTCAGTTTACCTTACTAAAAGAGTAGAGTAGTGTATAGAAACACAAAAAGTATAGAATATTTTATAACTCACTACCACACATTGGGCATAACCTACTTTTAGACACGACTACAGAAAACGTCTCTCAAACACCAGGCTGCCACTTCTAAGACTAGGTATCCTATAAGAACACAACCATTTAAAGGGATTTATTAGATTACATCATCCCCCTTTTATCAATTTCATTGAACGTTAATTAATTCATTGAACATTCACTAACCAAGAACAATTCCACATTAAGTTCTGTTAACATCACATCCAAAAACTATTGTCCCTTCAAAAGTTCTCAACCTCATCATTAAGTTTCATCAAACTCCAACCCCATGGATCAACATAATTTATTCAAACATTCAATATAGAATTACTTTCCCATCTTCCCAGGCATTCTAGAAAAGCAACCTATGTTACTAAACACAAGGGGCCTCAACACAGTGAGTAGACGTACTACCCGTCGAGTCTTCACCGCCTATAACAAGAGTGTAGACTCATTCTCCCTTGAGAGGCTAAACATGGAAAGCATGTGGAATACCCCGCATATTTTAGCCTCCTTTAGATGAAGGGTATGCAAGACCAGATACCTTGAGCAGTGGGGAAAAGTAAAGCAGATAAACAACCAAGAATCAACAAGCATCCAACAATCAAATCCATCCCATGCCATCATCCCCGGTGTCCTCCCTGACACCCAAATGCATAAACCGATGCATCTTGCAACTCTAGGCATCATCCTCTACCAAAACCACAAGGCCTCCATGCCCCCACATATCACAACACCCTCCCAGGGTCACATCACCACACAAGCATCAGGAAAACAAACAATACATCAATTTGGGCTCTTGGCCCTTTAAAAAGGCATCTAGCCTTCAAACAACAAGCACCAATAGATTTCAGGTTTACCAACCAACTAAATTAAACACATACATCATCATCAATTTGATTAACATATATTTGGATCAACAACCACAAAAACAACAATCGTATTCATTTACATGCCTCTTTATCTTTAGCCAATTAATTATCAATTAAACTCTGACTTTACATTCTTTATCAATTTCATCAAGAACCCCATGCTAACAAGCAAGGAATAGATATCACATTATCTAAAAAATCAAGAGGAAAACTGTTATCATGGTATAAAGCAACAATACATGATCAAACCAATTCTTTTAATACAGTTCATGTATTTAATTAGGTCAATTCCATTGTGATCCAAAGGGTTAAATCATTATAAATCAATGATTTCACATAAACAATTAGAGAAGACACGAATCCCATACCTCAAAGGTTTTCGAGGAAAATGACAATGGTCGATGAATGCCCATGAAACCGGGTCGATTCTTTATGAACCCTCCTTAGGTCTCCTCTCCAAACACATACAGGACCAAAGCTTATCGTATTTGACATCCATATTCTTAGATCTACCCATAACAGGAATAGATCCAAGAAACTGAGAGAAGAGGAGGAGTAGATCTAAATAGATCTATGAAATCAAGAAAGAACGACCACATACCTCAAGAACCAGATTCGATTCGCCAAGAAAAGCCTTTGGATCACCCCCAAAATGCTTGGGAGAGGTTTCCTAACCTTCAAGGGAGAGTAAACCCGAGTTATGCCTGCTCAGGGGCATAAACGTGGTGATTAAAGTCAAAATGTGTTAGATCCACCATTTTAGGATCTAACTTTATGTGCCCACACGGTTAGTACAAACAGTTTAACAAATCGTGTGTTAATCATGCATTCGCTACTGCCTCTCCAAACACTCCTTGCTCGGTTAGTCTGCACTGTTAGACAACTTGTACGCTAACGGTGCATTAGCCACTGCCTCCAAGACCAGCCTTGCATGGTTTGGCCACAAATTTTAAGCAAACCATGCACCAGCCGTTTGAAATCTATTACCCTTTAGCTTTCCTTATAAGTCCACCACAACACCCCCCCAAGTCACCTTGACCTCCTAGAACACCTCCAACACCACATTATCACAAATGATGGGACGAGAGAGTTCCAGGCCATTACAAAGGTGGGTCTCAACATAAGAAAGACGAATCCTTGAATCGGATTGGGGTTCCTTGGTGATCATTGAATTCTTTGAACATAATTCAAGGCAATCCCAAGTCAGGACATGCATATTTAACTATGAAATAATGTAATATTTTATTTGGTTCAAGACTTGACTTTCATTAGTGTGATAAGGTCACATAGCATGCAACCTTTTAATCAAGTAATTTTTTTCCATCATTTCCTTTCATTAGTGTGACATGGTCATATATCCTGAAAACATTCATTTAATCCATTTAAATCACATTCCATATTCAAGGTGAATTCCATTACCTTCTATTATTATCATAATGGGTGATACAAATATGAAACATGCTATTCATTTACATTTAGGGCTTAGTAATATACATTGTATTCTTTCCAATTTACATTTCACATATAATTATCTATTGAATCACTTACTCTTGGAAGGTCAAGTTGCAAGAAGACATGGTACAGTCCATTATTACAATCACAATATAAATCAATCCACTTAATATAGAAAATATTTCCCTTAAATAATTAAACCAAGGCACACCCAAACAGTGGCACAAATGTGACAAAACACTAAACTATAATAATGGAATAACCGTAAACCTGGAAATGGCTAAGTTAATGGTGAATCCACTTAAAATTAATCACATATTTAGAAATAGAATAACCATACAATTCTAATGATTATAATCATGGTATATAAATTCTATAAATGACACCTTATGAAATCGGTCGGCCCCACATAACTAATCCAAATTCAAAGAACATGAGGGATGTGTTATAGACCACAGACCATAGGATTGTACGACTCTCCTCCTCCAGTACTGGCCCATGGTTTTTCATGGATCATAATAAATTCATAAAAATCATAAAAATGTTGTTATAAAAAGGGCTTAAAATGAGGGAAATTTATGTTAATACTGCAGAAATATGGATTAGGGAAGAAGAGGGGTTCTAATTAGATCATTAAGGGAAAAATTGTCAAATTACCCAAAATATTGCATGTGCACAGTTTGTATGCATGGTTTGAAAACCTGTTCGCCAACCATGAAGGTTTACCTAGGAAGAAGGGTAGCTCAAAATGTTAGGCTGTATAGCCATACACCATCCATGCGAGGTGGCTATATCTGAAAAACACAATCTAGATGGTTAGGAAAAATATGTTACAATAGTGTTTTAACCGTGTGACCATGCTATTTGTTTGAAAAAGATGGGTTTTGGGATCCAAAAATTTCTCAGACACCCTTTAGACCTTTTCTAACTCATTAGGAATCTATATTATGTCCAAAGTAAATGATTAGACTGAAAATTAATGAATCCATACCTTTGTGAAAATAGGGTTCTTACAATCTTCCCCCATTAAAAGAACTCATCCCTGAATTCACATTCCAAAGGCGTAGAACCACTGTCTAAAAATAATTCAACACATAGGAACATACATCAGCCTCCCTCTACAATGTCTCCTCCTTCCCCTGACCATGATTTCATAACATTTTTACTATAGGGATGGACCATCGTTAGAGATTATTCATGCTCTGGTCGAAGATGTGTACTGGGTTGTCCTCAAATGTAGCATCGACTTCTAACTCCACATCCTCGGGATCAAAGGTGTGAGAGAGATCAACATGATATTGGAGAGGTAATGAAACTTAGATGACATCGTGCATGGAACGATTCCACTGAGGTAGTATAAACCGATAGTAAACCATCCCTACTCTATCTAGAATCTCAAATTGACCTACCTAACAAGGAGAAAACAACCATTGATTTAATAACCATCTATGCTGCATCCTGAGAAATACCTAAAGGAAAACATGATCCCTAACCATGAACTCTAGACGTCACCGACGACAATCGACATAAGATTTCTCTTTATATCGAGAAATATCAATATGCTTCCTAATTAGTTGAACCTACTCCCATATATCCTAAATGAGATAAGGACCTAGTACGGCTACCTCACATGCCTCTACCCAGCACAGGGGTTAACAGCATGGGCTACCATATAAGACCTCAAATGGTTCTATCTGAATTTTCGACTAAAATTTGTTATTCTAGGTGAACTAGATGATAGGGATATGATTCCCCCACAAACTGCTGAAATCAAGGACACATTCTTGGAGAATATCCTCTAAATCAGGTATTGTTCATTCAGATAGTCCATCGGTCTATGGGTGAAAATTTGTTCTTAGAAGCACCTATGTTCCCATAGTCTTTTTCAAAACCATCCAGAACCTTGATGTTAAATGAGGAACCATATATGAAACGATTGTACATGGTATAATGTGGGGTCATATGATATCATGAACATATATTCTTCTCAACTCATCAACCAATAAACTCTCCAAAATAGGAATTAATCGGGATTAATTTGTTAGTTAGTCAATGAATACCTAACTGGAATCACTATACCTTTGATACAAGGGTAATATGACTACAGAATCCATGGAAGCGTCCTACCATTTAAATTATGTGGATAGAAGTGTATTTACCAAGCCTTCTGGTCTTTGGTGCTCCACATTCACTTGATGATAGGTGGAAGACCCAGTGATAAAGCCTACTATATTATGTTTCATCCTAGGACACCGATACTGGTGTCACATGCCTAGATACAATGTTGATATGCCTCGATAAACATCACAATAAGATGTGGGGGACTCAGGTGTCAAATACTCTCTCATGTATGTAGGAACCCATACATGTCCATGTAGATGTAGGACAACATCTAGGTCGATATAACAATACAGAAGCATGTTATATTCTGATATAATCCCACAGAGAACCATGAATTTAGGGTCTAAAAACTATCTACCATTAACCTTATCAAGGAAGGAAGAGGTAACTATCATGAATGATATTTAATACTTCTTAGGACTATCATGTAACTATAGATTCATCTCTAAAAATTAGGGTCATTAAATTTCATTCATCACTAGATTCCCATATGGATTGTGTTTGTGTTTTCCGACTCAATTAATATGCAACCACATTTTCGCTTCTAGGAATATAGGCAAGATCATTATAAAAGGATTTTATATATTCAACCCATATGCTCTTTCTATGGTTCATGTCACTTAGAGAAATGATATATTTGATTTTCTTGGGTTCTGTGTACACCACAGAGTGATCACCCAATAGATAGTGTCTCCAGCAATGTAATTCATGGACAATTGTTGCTAGCTCAAGGTCATGTGTCAAGTAATATCTTCTATGGGGCCTCAACTACCAAGATACATATGAAATGAATTTTTCCACTGACGTCATCACTACTTCTAGTCAGATTCTTGATGCATCACAGAAGATGGAGTAATATATTCTTGGATCTGGAAGAGTCAGAATAGGTTCTGATACCTGCCTCCCTTTCATCTCTTGAAAGGATTTCCCACATGCTTATGACCATATAAATTTTCCACCCTTATTTATAAGATCAGTAATATATGAATCATGACATGAAAAGTCCTATATGAAATTCCTATAATATCCATCCATCCCCAAGAAACCCCATATATGATACACATTCTCTGGCTCCTCTACGGAAACTACATCACTAGCTTTTACTGGGTCAATTGATAAACCTGAATTTGATATTATATGACCAAAGAACTGTAATTTTTCAATCCACAATTGGAACTTATCATGATTGACATAAAGATGATAATATATTACTATACTAAGAATAATCTCAGGATGTTTGGTATGATATCTATGAGTGTGAGAATACACCAAGATGTTGTAACTGAATAACACAAAAAAAGAATACAAAAAGTTTTGGAACACCATATTCATCATATCCATGGTAATTATAGGAATTTTAATTAGAACGAACAATAGAACAAGGTACTCATACAAACCATAACTCCTATGGAAAGATGTGTGAGGTACATCTAATAGTCTGACTTGTACATGATGATAAACTGATCACGGGTCTATCTGGAAGAATACCTTGGCTCCTTGGAGCTAGTTTATGCAATCATATATTCAAATAAGTGGATATCAAATCTTGACCGTAATCTGATTCTAATTTTTATAATCCATACATTGAAGTACAGTTTAATGCTTCTTACGGGAAAAAGCATCGTCTAACCCGAAGAGGATGTATTATTATATATAAATCCATTGGTCTCTAAATCCTCTAACTACCACCTAATATCATGAATATATGTTGGTTCTATCATGTTAGGATGAATTGACACTGAAGCTGCTCCTGGAACAATATAAATTGTAAACTTCACCTCTATATTAGGAAGTGATCTAGAAATGTCATTGGAAAAGACATCCCTAAAACAATCCACTATTTGGGGTAAATTAATTTCTCATAAACCTCGATAATCCATGAAGTGATTTGAAATATCATTTTCCACTCCACATATCCCATGATGGCTTGGTCCAACTTTACTAGAATAGATAACTCAATCACCATATTTAGATAACATCATCCCTCTAGTGATGTAACTGATTCCATGCAGTTATAGTAGTCTATAAAATCATGATTGTGAACCAACTAGTCCATCCCAAGAATGAAATAAAATCCTATCAACTCAATAATGAAGATGTTACATAAGAAATGGTAATTTCCTACCTCAAATGGGTATTCCCTAAACTAGTGTATGCCAATTTTTTTACCTCTAGTGACATATCTAGGGTGATTACACCATAGTGATACTGTATCCCCACTGCGATAGTTTCTTTGACAAATACATAGATAAAAGAGTTCAAAAAACCTGTATCAAAAAATTTAGATACTATAGAGAAGGCTACAAGAATAGTACATTGTTTTATAGATGGTACTACAGAATGATCCACAGTTATCAGCTGTAGTACATTCAACATGCTAGGTCCACATACCTATACAATAGATGTTCTACCGTGATCATAACTACTCTGCTAGGGCTACTGGTAATCAAAAATCTGACTTCAATGGCCACAACCACAAACTCGACCAGACCAACTAGTTCTATTCAAACTCCTTACCTTATTCAACATAAAATAACTCGCTCATGAAGGTGTAGATGGTGTAGAACTATTTCCACTTGCGGTTCTAGGAATGGTCTTGTATAAATGTTAGAGATTTGACATATGACTGCAATTCCAACACACCATTAGGTCTCTAACATGTTGGGGCTTCAAATTCTCCCAACGTACACACAGATTACACTCTATAATATATCAAAACGAGAACTCAGTTTTTTATTTCCTTAATGTGAATCCTAGAGAGAACATTTCCTACAACCAGAAAAACTACCGGCATGCCAGCAAACTGATTTTCTATACCTGGGACTATTGTCATCCCTTATGTCACACTTAGTGATAAGATCCTAATTGACTATTGATTAAAATCTAGGAAGGTGAATGTCGTTGACCTGCGTATGGATGAAATACACAAGTCCATCATTAATGCGTCAAGCACATGAAATCTCATCACCGACTAGAAGTGGTGCAAAGTGCTGAAACTCTATGAAATGTGCTGAATATTCAATAACTAACCTAGAACCCTTCTCGATATGCATGAGCTCTCTACCTCTAACAACTCTATGTGTCAAAGGAAGGAATTGATCATAGAAGGAATTCTAGAAATCATCCCATAACATGCGCAGATGATGACTGGACTGGGTAATCACATACTAATAATGCCTGGATGAATATCAAAAAAAAGTTTGTGTCAAGCTTGACTCACCACTCTATAAGAATATCCATATGCTCAAAGATATATAGGGTGGCCTCTAACAAAGACTCAGCAAACTGAAGACCTCCATCCCCTAAAAAAGTAAGAATTCACGAGTCAGATTAGCCATAGTAGGTTCAGGTTGTGGAGCACCTTGAAAGTGATTCATTATTCACTAGAAACTATCAGGAACATGGGAATCAGTTTCGAGATCAGGTAAACTGGGAGGTTCCTCAAGTGGCACTCCTAGAGGTATGATTGGCAGCTTGGGGACCACCACATCTAGAGAATGGTTGTCACCAGCCTCATCGCATATGACATGAGGATGTAGTTGTGGCATTGGTATACAAATCAAACGAACATGCCTCAGAACAAACATAAGTAGATAGATATCATCACTAGCAGAACCTGAATACAGGAAAACTCACTACCATAGGTATACTACCCCCACAACCCACTTATACGACCATGGATCAGTATGTTACGAGGAATTAGTTTTATTTTTCTTTCAATTTAATTACCAATTTCACTCATTTACCACTCATAAACATGACAAGGCATGATAAGTATGTGAAACCAATTTATTTTAGATGCAATGATTGACATTACAATGGATAGTCATTTCTGGTAAATCTGTTCCAAAACACCTATCTCTAGAAATGAAACCCATTTATTTATAGAAGAATGGATAGACTTAGTAAAATAATCATCCCAACCCATGAGGGCCCATACACATCATGAATTGAGACATGAAATCTCTATATCATAACAAAATGTGATAAAATCATAATATAACTATCAAAAAAACACAAAAAAATCACATGCATATCAAGAAATAAAAAATAGTGAAATACACTTATAGGTCATGGAAATATTCATTACATGAGAATTCTAGGGCCCTATAATGTTGTAAGTAACAATGTTCCATGTCATCAAATCATCAGGCCAACGTTGAAGGAAAATACTCAAATAGAGTAATACTTAATAAAGCCATAGAACATATGGGTCACCAAATGATGAAATAATATCAACTGTAATAGGAAAAATCAAAACAACAATTATAACTTAGAATATTTTGATTTTACCTAGAATATGGGTTCACAATTCCAAAGTGTGGCTTATGAATAAGTCTCAAGAATTCCTAATATCCAATCTATTGTTTCCAAATTGTAAGGGAATAATATAACTCCTTTGATAAAAATTTGTTACATCCCTAACCCATATGGAACATAAAAGGTTCCCCAAGCCTGGTGGGCCACATGGCCTAAAGCGCATCTCCTCGAATGTCATAGGCCACCGACTAGTAGTGAGGGCCTAGGGTGTTTCCATGTAATGATTATGCCCTCATCACCAATGTGTAGATCAACAGATGAATATAAATAGGTTTAAATAGAGAAATATGTAAAAGTAAAAGAAATAAACATCGAAAAATAGTTAAAACAACAAAAACAATAACTAAAATCACTGGAATAACATACAACAACAGATGATTTGTCATGTCACTATAAAACAAAAAAATGGAGACAATACATCATGAATAACATGTTCTAGAAAAGTATAAAGGAAATAAAAAGACTATACCATGAATTATGAGATCCAAATCAGTACTCTACTATATAGATCCATCCTAAACAAAAAAAACATGTGTTTAAAGTAGTATGCTTCCCTTGTCAGCAACTGCGACCATGTAATCTACTCCAGGTACCAAACCATGCCTGAAGATGGGTTTGAGATAAATCCTAGTGGGCCACCACCAATGGTGTTTATAAAATCCGAACCACATAATGGAAATGTAAGAGTGTGCAAGAATGCATATATAAAGTAATACAGTTCAATTTAAATAAATACCCATGTACCTGCTTCATCCCTCATATGGTGTTTGAACAAGTCCACAATTAATTATTTGATCATTACTCGTTTGTATATATGTCACATGTTAATAATAGCGAAGGTTCCGTGATGTAACAAGGAAATACAAAATGACCTTTAATAGTGAAGTCCTAAGGTAATAACCAAGGTGAAGTAGAAAAAAAAGTTTCTAACTCAGTAATAACTATTTCCTTGCATGGGTAAGAGTGTAATCCAAGGATCATGTTCCAAGTCATTCTACAGTAAGGTTCTTATGGAATCCATGGAAATCGTCCAAGGTAAAAAGGGTCTAGGTAGAGACATGGACCTTTGGGTTGTATCCATATCACCTACTCCTAAATGTAGGTTCCAATGAGTGTATCCAAGGAATCCTATAATTATATTGAAGGGATCTAACATTGTCATACTATACATCCAAAAAATAGAAAAATATTGAGATCTAGGTGTGTCTCAACCTAAGAAAGTAGAATCCTTGAATCAAAAGGGGGTTATCGAGTACTCATTGCATTCTCCGGTCATAATCCATGGTGAGATCAAGTCAAGACATTTCTGTTTAAGAATGATGTCATGTAATATTTCATTTGGTTAAAGATATTCCCTTTATTACTGTGATAAGTTCAAGTAACATGAAAACTTTTAATTAGGTTATTTGGATCAAGACATTCCTTTCATTAGTGCGTCAAGGTCAAGTATCATGAAACCATTCATTTAATCCATTTAATGAAAATTATATATTCAATGTTCACACAGCTAACTTCCATTAATGTTTTAAGGGGTTCTACGGATATGCAACATACTATTCAATTACATTTAAGTCCAAGTCACATACTTAATATACTTTAGAATTCACATTTCAAATTTATTTATTAATTGCAGTACTATCCTTATATGGTTCATGTTGTAAGAATACATGGTACTTTACATTTTTCTAATAAAAATATAATTCAATCCATTTAATATTGAAAATATTACTCTTAGAATGGTCAAGCCAAGGCACACCTGAATAGGGGCTCAAACATATCAAATCACTAAACAACAATTATGGATTAACCTTTTACATGGAAAGGATTGAGTTGTGGGTGTTACCAACATAAACAATTCCCATATTTTGAATGTTCATAAACATACACTTTTAATGATTATATACATGGAATATAAAATCTATAAATGACACACAATAAAATTGGTTGGCCCTACACGACATATCCAAAATCAATGAACTTGAGGGATGAGTTGTAGACCACCCACCGTAGGCTTGTATGAATCTACCCCTCTAGTGTTTTCCCTTGATTTGATTCATATTGGATTATAGATATGAAATTGAGAAAAAGTTCCATACCCTAATAACTCAACAAAGAAAAAAAGAGATGGATAACAGCTTAAGAGGACTACAGTACTTACCATTGCTAATCGAAGGTGATGAACATTAGCATGATCAGATCCCGAATGAATGATATTTCATGATTCCAAACTTATATCATCCAAGAGATCCATAATGAGAGGAATAAAGTCTAATCCCTCTGAAATATTATATTATGGAGGAAGAATGATTTTAATTAGATTATTAAGAAATCAATTCTCAAATTACCCATAAAATGGCATGTGCACGGTTTGTTCCCATGGTTTGAAAAATTGTGCACCAACCGTGCATGAATACCTTGGAAGAAGTGGATCTCAAATAGTTAGGTTTTACATCTGTGAACCAACTATGTGGGGTGGCACTATCCAGAATAGCACAATCTGTATAGTTAGGTATACCATGTGACAACAGTGCTCTAACCATGTGACTCGGCCAGTTTTAAAAAAAATATGGGTTTAGGTCTTTTAACATTCTCTGGACACCCTTAAGGATTATTTTAAATAATTGGGAATCCATATTATGTTCAAAGAAAAATATTAGACTTAAAATTAAAGGATCAATACCTGAGTAAAAAACATGGTTCTTCGACTACATTTCTGGGATTGATAAATTATGAATAGAGGAAGGTCTTCCAGTTGGGTTTGATTCATTTTACTCATTTTTATCCAATGTGGAAAAATAGAAATTTGAGGTTATATGGTATTGTAATGTGTTTTGATGATAATTTACATTAATAGAGTCTATAAATGAAGGGAAAATTATAACTTTTAAATTTATGACATGGTTAATAATTAAGAAGATTTCAGAAATTCCTCTATCATTAGACCAAGAAGAAATTGATGTATTAGGATTAAATTTGAACCCCTAAATGAACTCAGTATCATAGATTTAGGAAAGTAGAGTGATATTACGATGGGTATCAAATGCATTGAAAAATATTTAACATGACCTGTTGGTTACTAAATTCCTAGGTTATGAGTCCCATACAAAAAAAAATTAGATATAACTATTTAGAGGAATTATCTTCCAATAATTATAGCATATCAAGAATAATATGTCTCACATTCGATATCAATGACATAGAAATAAGCTAGAAAGATAGGATCATTTATCACGATAAGTATGTCCTTGAATATTTTTTTTAGGATTTGAAGTGCTTTAATAGTATAAATAGATGTCAACACTCATTGGCTGCTAGGGACATATATTGATGTTGAAGAAAATATATTTTTTAATAGAATTTATATAGGCCTCTAGGTATATGGGAACATAATCATAGATTAAACTCACTATTTGGAATGGAATCATAAAGTTCCCTCGATCTATACAGTTCATGGGAATACAAATATAAGTTGAAAAATTTTCAATGATCTATAGTTTTCTCTTATGAGTGAATAATTAATTAAGACATTTTTCAAATTGAGGAAATTTTTTTAAGGAATCTTATACGGTAATGTTAACTTTAACATGTATAATCAGGTAAAAAAAATTAAATTAAGGTTTAAAGTTATTCTTAGGATCCAATATATCTTAACTAAAATGGATTTGGTTAATCAGAAGAATGGATGGAGGTGAGGGAGTGGATTCACCACTACCAGTTCTCATAAAATAATGGTTGAGTAGGGGTTTGGAAAGTATCAGATTATTGTTAATAACTTAGGATTGAAAAAAGTTAACCAATTAGGACATAAATGTTTTGGATGATAGAATGGGTGAAAGATGATAGATCTTCCAGATTATTTGACCATGGTTTCATAGAAAAAAGAGACATGTACCACCTTAGGATTTCCTTGATTTGGGTTCTTTTGAGACCAATTGGATAGGTTTATGAATTATTAAGGTTCAATGAGATATAGAATTCTAGGAGAAACAAGAATATGATTTCTATTTAGAGGTTGTGGAACAAAATGATAAGTTTTTTAAAGTTACACCCACCATGACCATGCTATAATGTGTTTAGATTTTTAGGATAAAATTATCGAGATTAGAAGATGGTATTACAATACCACAAGCCTGAATAGTCTTTATACCCTAGGATATAGGTTGGAGATAAGGGTTCATAGTGAGTTTTTCTATAGATTATATTAAACTAACTTTGTTTTTGAGCATTGGTGTTTCACTGAGAATATTCCACATTGATATCCATTGGTCCATATGAATTTGATTGACCATCTTGAAATTATGGACTTGTGTCAGTTGGATGAGTAGGTGAGATACGTATCAAACTATTATTGACAGTTCCAATGAACTGAGACTATAGTTATAAATTTTTTGTGATTGTGGTATCATAAAATAGATAAAACACAAGAACAGTATGCCCACCCATCCACTTCCTCATAATTCTAGGTTCTATGGATTTATTTCCAAGGACATGTTTTACTTGGTCATGTTCTTGAGTGTGGAATTTTTTTTTGCCATATTTTTTTGAGACCTCATGTAGCAGTAAGAGTTTTATAAACAAGAATAACACTACCTACAACATCCATGAGAGTCATATCTATAGATAATAAACCTTTATTGATGTATTGGATCTAGAGTTGGTCCGGGATTTGGAAGTCAAGAAATGTTTTCACATTCTTTTAGAACAACTACCAATACTCATAGAATGATTCATTGGGGGATTGATGGATACCACTAACATTAATTATGATAAAATTAGTTCATAAACCAAGGAATAATGTTGATTCATGCCATTCTATGTGTTTCTACAACCAGGAGAGAGGTAGTAGAGCCAGAATTTCATTTATTCAAATAGGGATAAATGGAGTTCTTGATGTTTGATTATTTTTTCAGAAATTCTTTTAGGCTTCATGGTAGACAAAACAACTTGCAAATCAATGAGGTGGACATGAATATCCTAACTAGATATCCTATACAAATGAAAAAAGCTGAATAAATCCAACTTTTCATTTTATATTAGTTTCAATTTTTTGATGTCAAATACCATGGGGTTAATGATTTATATTAGGGAAAATGATTTATTTGGGTGTTTATTCACTAGGATTGGATATATGTAGATCAATTTGATGAATAATGACTTAATTATCTCAAATGATTCTCCAAATTTGTTGAAGAGTTCACTAAATTTTAGGGTAAAAAATGGATGGGGTTATTTGGGAGGCTATAGGGAATTTAAACTACTTTATAAAGGTTGATGAAAAAAAAATTATATTGATTATTTGTTTTTTTTTCATTTTTTTGGGTTGGGTTTTAATTTATTTTTATAAATTTTCCACAATAAGAATAAAATACCTACTACTTATCCCACCAACCCCGTAAATTGACCCATTTTATGCATTAATGGTTATTTCATATCAAAACTTAAATGGTTGTATTCTATACTATAGTACATATAGTATTACTTGGGTCAAATCATTTGTGATTATAATATAGTTTTAGTTGATTGTAATTTTATTATTTTAATTGGTGGGGGGATTATTTTCTGAGATAAAATAAATTTTTTGATGGATAAACTGGGATTTAAATTTTTTTATAAATATTGTTGTGAGTTTATTATCGATAATTTATTATTTTTATATCCTTGGAATTTACCAAAATTTTTACTAAACTAACATGCACTTCGAGAGATGATTTGAATCATAATTACTAACGGTTTTGGATTTAATCCAAGATTTAAATAGGGTTATAATTATTATAAATTCTATTACATGGAAGGTTAAAAATTATAAATTTTTTTAAACTTTTGGGTCTAATAATCTACTTAATTCAAATTTTAAATAAAACATTTCATTAATAAATAAATTTTTTTTGACATACACAATATTAATTCAATGAATGTTTATTAATATGAACCCCTAAATCATTTAAATCCAAAAAGTTATACACACCCACATAGAAAAATTACAGATCCATTTAGATTATTACTATTCTAGTTTATGATGTTTATGATGATGAGATAAATTTGTAATAAAATGAATTAGAGAGGAAAAGGTTTTTGAGTTGAACACTCATATGAGCGGTGATGAAATCCAAACACACAATTTGGATTCAATGAGAATGTGGAAGAGGTAAAGGTTTATTAGGATTCATTTAAACTAATTAAATACCATTAATATTAAAATATATTTGATATATGAGAATAATATATGATTATTATGAGGCATTCATTAAAATTAAAATGAAATTAAAATCAATATTTTGTAATTATAATTGATAACAACTGAATTACATGAATAGAAAACAATTTGGAATTATTTTTAAAGATGAAACATGAATTTTTATGTTTATACTAAGAAAGTTTAAAGGTTATAGTCATGTAAATATAAACTACAATGATCAATAGTTCTAACCACATTCATGGAGAAGATGAAGAATTATTTAGACCCAAAGTTCATCGACTGTTTTCCTTCGAAAACTAACATTCATGTTGGAATTAAAATTTGAAATTTTATAAAGATTAATATCGAGATATATTTTACTTTAAATTAATATATATATATTATTTTACATGACCTCAATAAAAATTGATTCCATTGGAAATTTTGATCCAACTTTATGCTTGTTTTAAAAAACCATGTTCTACTGTCTAGTTTAATCTCATATATTTCCATTACCTTAATATTTTTTGGTTTTATTCATGGATAATACCTTCATATAGAAACAACTTATTCTACAAAGCTTGGAACATATATTCTGAATTTATACCCAAACCATTTCTTCTCTGTTGGGCACATTGATTGGGTGAAAATTCAATAATTTTGGGAAATTTTAAAATCCATTATAGAATTATGCTATGATTTCTCATGCATCAATTTGGAAACATGTTGGTTCATTTGGGACACATGTTTTTTTTCTGACATATATATATGGATATAATAAGTTTTTTTAGGAGTTTTCATGTCATTTTTCTTCTTTATTGAGCCTATAAATTCAATAATCATCGACGATCCAGTTTTCTCAATAGATTTGGTGGGCCTTCTTGTTGGTCCATATGGCCCTTTATATTTATGGATTAGCCAAATTAAAAATTTTATTATTTTATTAAATTTTATTTATGCTCAATAGAAAACAAGAATTACATAATTTGGAATTTTTTATTGGAATATATGATCACAGTAAGAAATGATAGTGTAATTGAATGAAAAATGGAGAATTCTATTTATATATGTTAATGATTAAAAAATAATCTATTAATTTAAATTAATCATTTTTCTATAAAAATACAGTAATTTTAGTAACAAAAAACATGAGTTAAT
Source organism: Viscum album (assembly GCA_963277665.1). Classification (NCBI taxonomy): domain Eukaryota; kingdom Viridiplantae; phylum Streptophyta; class Magnoliopsida; order Santalales; family Viscaceae; genus Viscum; species Viscum album. Next base: position 410,926,298 of record OY728131.1, read on the forward strand.
ATGTAAGATCTCACACCCAGATGTTTATTGGTAAAATATCAACCCAAAATAAAATTTAAACTAACAATTTCTGAAATATCATACACCACATAATAATTTAGTATAAAAATAACTACCCATAAAAACAATAGATCATAATCATTTTATTCTAAAGGAAAAAACGTCCAATATTGATAATTTATGAAATTTTGTAATCAGTATAGTTTATGTCTATTCACACCCATGATACGTAATAATTACTATTTAATTGTACAATATACATAATGAAATTCTAAAAAAAATTGGACAATATATATAGTAAAATAATCCTTGAATATATTTAAAAAATTTATATTTTAATAATATTTACCAAATAAATTTTAATTTACATCCATTTCTATACAAGTTATATAATTTAAATAATTATAGACAAACATGATATCCTATTTAGGATTAAGTACTATGTAAAAGGATTAGAGATTCCTGTTTATTTAAAATACCTCGATTCCCAAATGAATTCAGTACTTTTGAAACCTATATCATTTTATAAACACTAATTTTAACCTTATATATCAGTTTTTACCGTTTTTCAAGTGAAATTACATGGAATAATTTTTCCACTCTTATATTAAGTGGTAAAAACATTACAATGTTTTTTATCAGTATTAAGGTTTCAATAAGATTCCGCATGACTTAAATAATTATAATTTTCTACTAGAAAAGAAATAAAAAGTACTCTAATAATGATACATTTTCTTGGATCACTCAAAGGTTCAAGGGTAGAGTGAAAAAACTTAGTTCAAGTATAATTTTTATCTCAAGTAAAATGAAAAATTATCATTAAAATCAATGAAATATACTCACTCATATATCTATATTATCTAGGAAAATAATCAATATTCCATTCAATAATAATAAATATAATCCAACTAATGAAAATTTATCAGTATCCTCATTTTTATCACTATTTTCACATTTCATATTTTATATACCCATTTTTATTTTTATTATATATATATATATATAAATTAGTTATGTACAATTTTCATTTTTATACTTTTTTACTTGAAGATGAGAAATCTATGAATTAAATAGACATGAAATGAATGATTCTACAAAAAAATGACCCATCACTCATTTCCCACAAATATATGTCACTCATACGAATAAAAACTCTCTATAAAACCTCCCCTACCCCACGTATAGTTGGGAAAAAATCATAAAATACACTATGAGTATGGAAAAGATATACATGTGCTCGAGATTTGTCATATATATAGGGTAATTAGGGAATATAAGGTCTTAAAATAGGCATAAAGTACATGTTTGGTCACAATGTATACAAAGGATTTTAGAAATTTTATTTCATGATATTAATAAAATGATATAAACCTCGTTGCATTTTGAAATGAATAATAGAATGATTAATCTAAATAAACAATTATCATGGTTTTATGATTAAAGTAAGGGTATTTGTAATTTTATTAGAAAAAATGGATGATAATATATCTAAGGATAATAAATATGGTATGGGAAACTCCCTCATGGACATAATATTCAATAACAGTTAAATATCATACAAAAACTTCCTAATAAAATTCATCCAAAATAAAAACACATCCATAGTAATTGAAAAACATGAGTTAAAAATTAATTTTATCACTTAGTAAATACCAAGGAGAAAAATAATTTCACATACCATTAAATTTAATAAATAGAAATAAAATAAAAATTAAAATTAAAAAAAACATATGATGAACAAAACCCAATTCCTAGGTTAATCTATAAACTATTGTTCCCCATGTAATTCTAATAATAAAACTAAAATAATTATATATTTCTATTTATTTAAAAAAATTAAAATGAAAGTGTAAGAGTAGTAAAATAAACATGTTTTAAACACCCTCCATGTGGTGTTATGGTTTTACTATATTTAATAAGACAATACATCAATCAAAAAAAGGAATGGGTGTATATAAAATTTTTGGTAAATAAAACCAAATACATATCATTCTAGTAGTACTCTAAACGAACTATATGGTAAATGTAACTTATTTAATGTTGGATTTTAAATTTAAAATATTACTCCAAATTTTGTTAAAGATGATCAATTACATATTTATTTAAATGTATCATGGAACCATCATCCTCATACACATTAATATTTCATATATTTAACAACTCCATAATTCTTCCAAAATTGAACTCTATATTTGTGGGCTCATAATCATCATCATGTACTCCCTTGGAATGAAAAAAATGATATTGTGTTAATACGATTAATATAAGGTAAATTTTTATCTTTATTATATATATTTTAAATAAAATATAGAGCATACATTTATATTTCTCTTAAAAATTCAATATATTGTCTAACCACAAGGTCATCTTAGAGGAGGCTGACTTTTAATCAACATTCTTCACAACACTTATTAATATTTTTTAGTATTTATTTAACATCATATCTAGAAAAATGTAATTTTTTAATTGAAAATAATAAAAATATAAAAGTGTAAATATAAATAAAATACATAACATTAATATGTAGATTTACCAATCATATGGAAAAAATTAATTTTTGCCTTTATTGTTTTCTTATGATTATAATTATTGATATTGATATAATTCATTTAATTATCTCTCACAATTTTGAGGGTGTTTATATTAGAGTGCTTGATCCCACCTAAAATTCAAAATATCAATTACTCCTCTATAGTGAATGTGTATGAATAATCGAACGAAAATAGAATGAACATGACCATTCACCAGGCCACACTATTTTCTATTCATCACCCAACTCTTTCAACTCCACTATGTCTTAACCACATGCTGAAAAAACCATATGAGTAGGGGTAAATTAGGTTTTTAATTTTCAACTCGACCAAAAATGCATATTTTTATCATGTTATTATTAAAAAATAAGCTTTTTAAATCCAATAACACACCCAAAATATAAAAAATATGTAAACAAAACAAAACTATGAAATTAAAAATCTTATTTCACTACAATGGGATATATCTATGTAACATATAAGAATAATGTGTGGATGAACTAGAAATCACTAATAAATACAAGTGATTAAATGTTACACATAATGTTAACTATCAAACCTCATTAAATTACCTATTTCTCAGGATATGTGAATTAATTCAATGAATATTGTGAATTATTGGACAAAAAATAAGACAATAAAAATGAATACTATGAATAATGTTAATAAATCATCCAGATTTGGGATTTCCTATTCTTATTATTCATTTGATTAGTTCCAAATATTCATTAAAATATAAAATTATCCAAAATCCTAATTTAATGAACTCCATGTGTGTAAAATTTATCACCAATAATTTAAACTATGTGCCACTCAATTTCTATAATTGGCCTCTTTTAATTAATTTGAAAAAATATTTTAGAAATATCAACTTTTAAATAACTTATGAAAAAACTCATGGAACCTAAAATCAACCAATTATAGGGTAAATGTTAATTATATGAAGTTCCATATCCTCCCAAAGATTATAAACTTATTGAGTTAATAAAATATTTAAAAAATATAAAAACTATTATCTTCTATATAATACCATGGTGTGGTTTAATCAAATTTTTTTTTGATACCAACTACAATAGAATAAAAATTCAAAATTCCTAAAATATCTTAACATTATCTTTCTATAAATCACAATATATTGGCCAAAGATGACATCGTGTTTTTTTGAAAATGGAGTAGTCACTTATTCATCAATTATGAAATCATTATTAATAAAATGATGAATAATTACATAAATTTGAACTATTTTTTATATTTTTTACACAAAATGGTAACAAAAAAATATTACAATCCTTATTAAATAAAGTTTAACATCTGTAAATCTTCCATTATCATGTGTCTATATTTTCATTCCATCTATAATAGTAGTTGAAACTATTTTGAAATCATGAATTTAAAAACTTTTAAATAACTCCTATTAATATTTATCTTAATAAATAATCTTATAATTTTTGTTAAAATTTACATGCATCCCAAAAAATCTATTATGGTCACTAATCATTAACATTTCAAACTATTAATAAATCTGATTTCACAAAGGGATTATAATAAAAAAAAATTTTTTGAATCCCAGGTTCCATAATTTTCTGTCCAATTAAGCATATAGAACTTCTGTGCCATTATTAAATCCACCTAAAGCATTCTTTAAACCCTTCACCATTGTTTCATTTTATCAAATTTAAAAACTTACTTGTTTTAAACATAAATTTCTTCTTTGACTACCCCTTTCATCAATTCTATATCAAGACCAATTTGGTAGATTTTAAGACCTCTTTTATGAACTATTATTATGAAAAGTAAAATTTATAAATGTATTTATATATATGGGAATATATCATCCATATTTGTTGATTTTATTTGAGATTATCCCTAACAAAAAAACATTGGTTTTTTCTATATCACATTCCAATTGTAAAACTATGATCCATAACCACTCATTATTTTTAGGGAGTGATTCTACATGACCATACGTGAATCACACTTCATGTCATAGAATATAGATTAGCGGGGAGGGTTTAAATTATTACCATTTGAAGAATAACATTCATATCTGAGAAAAAAAATAATAGAAAATTAAAAAATATTCATGATGGACCATACATTACTTACATAGATACTACTTCAAATTGTATAATATTGATTACAGAACATAACAATACCATGCTATGAATTTATTGGTTTAGTTTACATAGAAATTATGATGTATAAACATCTAGTTCGTAAGAAATTTACACGGTATCCCTATTATTCATTCATAACTAGACACCTTTTTGACATATCTTAATAATAACTTTCATTATAACATGGGGAATAGAAACATAAGAGTCAGTAAGATCAGATTCTCTGTATGGGTAAACAAGGGAGATATCAATCATATCAGAATAAAATGAAATATGAATGTAAAATTTAAAAATCTTATACTGCATATGAAAATCATGATATCATGTCATGGGACAAAGCATAAATTATCATAAAGAATGTGTGAACATATTCCTAAAAGGCATAACAAAATACATAGAAGTTTTTGAATATACATAAGAATATAAAATCATTTCATATTAATCAAGGATGATTTCCAAGGAAACCATAGTAGACAAATTCAATAACTAAAGCAATTTCACACCTTGTTCTAGTCCTGTATTAATGAATCAGGCTGACCTCCACTTCCAACCCTATATTACTGAACTGAGATCATGTATCGTTGCAGACCTATATATCTCATGAGTTATAAATATTTACCCAATGCCTTAGAGGGATATATATAACCCATAAATCTAATAATAATATCATTATTACATGTTCTAAAAAAACAAAAATCATTCACCATATCATAACCTAAGGAATAAATTGGTTTTCTTAAACATCATTCCATAATAACACAATCCTTGTAATAAAATGGATTTAATAAACAGAACAATATCATAAAAATAAATTACCATAGGAATAATATTTATGGTATACATGAAACATAAATGTTTTAAATAATTTCATCTTAGATGAAAAATAATTTTCATAGAACACCTGTAATTAATTCATGATGAAAATATCCCTTCTTCTTCAAAAATGTTTTCATTTCTCAAAATACCATGAAATTTTAAAATAAACAAATTTCATTGAAAATAAAAATGAAATATTTTAAATTAATATTCATAGAAATAAGGTGTTATGAAAAATTTAAATCCCATCCATGTTGTATATGTTAAAATAAAATACTCTTCTCATACTTTTGACAAATAAATCAAAAAGCACCTCGTTTAAAAAATGAAAAAAGATTCATTTTATACCATTTAATAAAATTTACCAATGGGTAAAATTGAATTTAAAACATTTTGTATGAATAGAAATAATATTTTTGAATACATATTTTGGAAACACTGAAATATATTATTAATACACCCCAGTAAATACTTACGTATAAACCATCTTGGATAATAATGAAATTGATAAATTATCCCATAACATAGGTATGATATCCTTTGTTTGTATGAAAAACTCCTTTATAATGATTTATATTATTTCATTAACTTATTACATAATCATATAATATTTTATGATATGATATATGATCATATTATCCTCATTTTGTTAATAACATTTCATTATTACTCATTATTTGGGTATTAATATCTTCATTTTCCTATGCATGTTTTGTCCCATACATTCCAGTTATCCTTATTAGAATATATAATTTTATAATAAAAACCGTATTAATATAATATATATCATTTTATTCATTATATACATTTATATAATCATTTTTTAATGGATATCATGTAGAAAAGTCACATCTCATCATGGATATGGTAGGCCATACGCACGCAGAAGCTATGATATCATTCCCACAATTGTAAAATGGAATGAAATTCTATTTTTAAAATTTATTATAGAATGCATATCATGTTATATAATCATATATAGTTATTTATTCCATGATTATACCCATCCAAGTATGGTGGGGGCAAGGAACTGATTACACAACAGTGTGGAGACGGTAAGTCATACGTACACGCATGTGGTGATTTCATTTTTCATAGGATGGATAGAAGGTGGAATATGTTTTTTCAATAATAATAATAAAAAAATATAAATATATAAGTGTTACATGATTTATTAACTTATAATGTAAAAAAATCATCATGAGGAAGTATAATAAAAAATATGTTTGAATGAATCGGTAGAGGAGATTACATCATCTTAGATGAGGTCCCCCTATATATCATATTAAAGCACTACAATTGTTCTTTTGAGATGACCAGAAGATATAAAATGTGAAAACAAAATTTTTAATGGAAATAGGTAGGGTATGGATGAGATATAAGGTTCATTGTGATATGAAGAAGTGAGAGATGATGTGCCCTTTTATAATTTAGGTGAGGGGAACTTTTGAAATATTCAGAAATATTAATTTATAATAAAATAAATTCTCATCCAGAAACCCCAAAAATATTATATATTCCAATATGAGATGTTATAAGGTTACAATACCATCAACCAATAATTTTTATACATGGTTTTATATCAATTTAATCCTTATCATTTTTATTAACACTATGTTTTTCTATTTAATTGTTTACTAAGGTAACAAATACTTCAATATTAAATGGGTAAATTATTTTCATATTTGTTGTTAATTAGACCATAAATAAATAATTTATAACATTTATACCATATATATATATATTAATATATATTTTTAAAAAATAGTAATGATTTTTATGTAATTTAATAATACATTATTTTAATAAACAATCAATGGTGTCTATTTTGACACTATTCAATTTATTTACTATTACCAATATAAATACATCAACTTAACTTCAAAAAATATATTTTATTTTATTAATATGAGGTCATGAACTTATATAATTTTTTTGGATGAATAAATTATTCCAAATTATATCTATTTTAATATTTTTAATGTCATTTAATTTTTGTCTCCATTAATTAAAAAATTACAATAGAATTATTGTGTAATTATATAATATACATATTATTTGAATAAAAATAAATACTAAAAAAATGATGAATATAAATCCTCTATCCTTTTTATATTAATTATAGTTGAATATACCATATTGAAAACATATATTAAAAATTATATATTTATTAAAACCTGAATGTGACAACATTAACTCACTTTAAATAAAATATTATAAGTTTAATAATATTTTCCATATAGATCTACAAGGTTAATATTTCAACCCTAGGATGACTATGGTAGATATATGCTCGACCAATAATATTTGGTAAAGTGTATTTGATTCTTAATTATTATTATAATTTTAATAAATAAATATTTTATTGATTTTCATCAATTAAAAATTTATGCATCATCAATTTATAATCCTCAAAGCTAATTAATTATTACCTTAAAATTATAAATAAATTACTATGATAAAGAAAAACATTTTAAATTTCAAATAACTATTTATAATATAATTTAAATTATGTATAACTTAATATTAAAAATTATATAGTTATTAAAATTTGAGTAAGACATATTTAACATTTCTTTAAATAAAATAAATTAAATGTACTAATATCATCCAAGATTATTCTAATGGACACCACTTCGAACCAAGGATGATTTAGATCAAACTAAAGTCCTCCAATTATTCTAGGACAAGCTTTTGGGTAATTTTAAGAACTCGTATCTTTATTTTAGGTATAGATCATGATTTTGGGTTGTTTTTTGGGAAAAAAGAAAGAAATGGTAATTTTATAAGTACACGTCATGTAATTTTGTGTACACACCATGTACTCAGTTGTAATGTAAAGCCACGTACTGGCCATGTAATGACCGAGTACATGGTGGTGTGGTGACCTGGTAGAACACTTAAGCTGGGGGTAAATGGTGAATAATAAATGGAATGAACATTAAATGAACACGCTATGTTCTTTTATTTTTTAATTAATATATTAGAGTGAGGTCGTGTCTAACGTACGAATATGCCTTTATCTTCCAATGGAATTTTCAGGGGAGTGATAAAATTGACGATGAACTCCAAACCCCTCTCGATTATCTATCCTAACTTCGATTGAGACACTGCTGGGTGTGCTAAAATCCCACCAATCTACACCGATCTTGGCCAATTCATGGGTCAACATTAAATTACAACGATCGGATGACATCGAAGTTGGTTTTTTGTGCCTTTAGTTGTTAATATTTGGATTATATATTCTTATAGTGCTACATACCCTCATTTGGGGTATTTCTTGATTTGGAATATATCCCTTTTTATTAGCTACTATGGATTTCTTTTTTAATAAAAGGGTTGTTTCTAATGCTTAAGGATGGATACCTTACTAAGGGGACACCCCTTGGGTGTGTTTATTTTTTTTATTGTTTAAGGCCATTTTTTCAAGGATTGTTGTCTGGGTGGCCTTGTTTTCCATGACTATTTTTGTTAGGATAGAGTTACGGATTATATAGGATGCATGTGATATGTATTGTTATGTTTGACCAAGGGGAATTTGACTGTGATAGATTCTTCAGTTTGGGTCATTTATGTATGTTTTACTATTATATTGAATAAGGGGTATTGACTGTGAGAGATTCCAGGGTGTGACGACACAAGGTTTTAGACTACGAGAGCTATCCAGGAGGTCTTTTATACTTTATTTATTCTTTTTGACCAAGGTGTATTGACTGTGATAGCTAAGAAAGAGTTCGGTTATACTTTATTGATGTTATGTTGACCAAGTGTTATTGACCATGAGAGCTTCCCATGTTCTTGTTTGAAAATGTTAAGTGCTTTGTTAGACCAAAGGTGTTAGACCGTGAGATCTTCCCAGATGGTAGTTATTTGATGAATGGGTTTCATTTTAATCCAAAGGGTTTATACCTTGTAATATTTCCTATAGGGTTGTTTACAAATTAATTAATTATTATGTAGAGTATTCTAAGCCAAAGCAGAATCTTGGACTTGGTCTTACATGTCTTTTTATAGTAGCCTTCTAATACATTTATTTTGTTATGTACATAGGGAATATAGATAATAGGATAGATCCCAAGGGTTACATGATTCAACGGATTGATTAATTTCTAAATGTAAATGAATGTAATTAAAAATTGTAGGATTGTTTACTTTTGAGTATTTCTTAGTTTATTGCTTCATTTCTGCATATTATCTAATATATATATATATATATTCACTCATAGTTAGGAACATATATTTTTGTGGACACCTACTGGTATTTGTATCAGTTTTTTAGGTCATGATTTTGGACCCAAACAGACTATATGGTTTCATTATAGATAAGGGAAAGCACCCTTCTTCATCAGACACTTGATTGCTATTGGATATGGAGAGAATGAGACCAAGCTGAGTCTTGTAATGCTACTAGAGTTACTTGTTTCTTTGGTAAATTTGTCTCAGTTTTGATTTCAAGAGTTGTGACTTGTTTGGATGTTTTCATAGATACATATTCCATGCATCATATATAAATATATATATATATTACAACCTCTATTGGATTTACTTTCAGTCTTTTATTATATAATTTTGTGGGTATTAATTCTTCCGCTATTGTATACTATATTTATTCTATTGTGTATACTCTTCCAATGAGTACATAGTTTGTCCATTATCAAACATTTTACTACATTTCCAATTGGAGGTCTCTAGCATTTTGGAAAATGTTCTTGAGGTTATGTGACCAACCGGGTTTGTGGAACAATTGGGCGGCACCCGAATCTAAGAAATTACAAAGTTGTATCAGAGGGGTTCTTTCCTACTTTGTCTTACTAATTTGATAAAATATAATGGGATAAGAAGGAATATGTAGTTGGTAATAAGCTTTTCTTGGGAATAGCTGACCCATGTTCATGGAAACGCCAAGGTACCCCGAATATTGAAATTTTCATGGTTTTTTACTATTACAATTTATTTGATTCCACTATTTGGTGATTCATTGTTTGTGTTGTTATGATTAATATCATTGTGGTTCTAATTCTATTTCAACTCGATGAGATGAGGTTATTCCATCTCATGAATCATTTAGGAACTTTCTCGAGATCACTTTTCATGCATTAATTTTATGCCATTTAGGGTGCATTACTTATTGCATGATGTCGGGATAGATGTCATTGTAGATATGCATGATGATGTGATAAATTTTGTTATAGGAATACATGTTATTTTGATAGGGTATTGTTATATTTAATGATTCATTTTTATAGATCCCACGATTTGGTCCCTGAGGTGTTATAGGCCCTCTTGGGTCAGAATGTGGTGGATCATGATTGAAATTTAAATGAATATTGTCAAGTTATGTTTTAAAAATTGATCCCAATCATTGATTCGTGGGGTGTATGGGATCTCATGGGTAATAATTTATCATGCGTCTGATAAAATTTTTTGTTTATAAGGGTTCTAGAGATGTTTTAGAGAATTATTATCTAGAAAACCAGACAACACGACATGTGGTGTTATGACCACATGCCTTGTGTTCTATTATGGAAGAATTGAATTTTACTAAGTACATGCCATTTACTGTATGTACAATTCGTGTCATTGATGACCATGTGACTGAATATGTGATCAGAGACATAGGTTTGATAAACATAGTGTAGAACACATCGTTGACTAAGAGTACACGCTAGGCTGTAAATGACCATGTATCTGGCTGTGTGACTAATGACATGGGTGGATGAAACATAGGTCTTACGCACCATGTCTGGTTATAAAAACTATGTAGCAGTCGACTATGTATCCGGTCATGTGACTAATGACATGGTAGGATAGAAACATTGAGTACAAGTCGTGTTTAGGGTGAGCACATCATGCAGTGTCACACCATGAGAGAAATGTGTAATTATATCCATATATAAGTACCTGAGAAAGAGACAATATTCAAATATATGCCATGTTTATTGGGTATTATGTTTTTGGTCAACTTCGGGGAGCACAGGTGTTTTCCACTATTGGCATGAGATCCAGTTATCATCAGTTGTGTGTTAGACCATCAGATATACCTCTTACTGCCTTTTAGAGTATGTATAGTCTGTAAATGAATTTAGTTATGTTGTTTGGTCTCACGAACATGTCAAGAGTCTTCATGAAACTGATGAACCGAGTATTCCATTTTTACTGGGATTTTTTTGTTGTAGTCTTTGTCGACAATATCTTGGTGTATTCTAACAATCAACATGACCACACCATCTATCATGAGATCGTATTGAGTACACTGAGAGAGACTCAGTTATATGCTATGCTCACAAAGTGGCACTTTTGGAAGGATCAGATTCACTTTTTGGTCCATGTAGTATCATAAACATGAGTATCATTATACTCAGAGAAAGTGATAACAATAGTTTCTTGGGAGAATCCGAAGAACGTATTTGAGGTACATGGTTTTCTGAGGATGGATGGTTTCGATAGACGCTTTATAAAAAACTTCTGACGCTTAGAAATTCCACTGAAGAGCCTAGCTAATAATGGTGAGAAGTACTTGTGGACAGATTCATGTAATTCATCCTCTTAGGATATGAATGGAAGATTGAATTCATCACTTCTATTGATTTTTTCAGATCCTAGAATGAGTTACACTATTTATTGTGATGCATCAGGTATTTAGGTGGGAGTATTGCTTATGCTGGAGGAAGGAGTTGTTGTGTGTGGGCCTCGATTGTTGAGGCCACAAGAGAAGAATTACCCAGTGCATGATCTTGAGATGGCTTCATTTGTTCATGCTTTGCGCAATTAGAAACATTATCTTTTCGGAGGGCATTTTTTAGTATTCACTGAACAAAAAATCCTCAAGTATATCTTTAAAAAGGGTGAACTAAATTTTAGACACCAATGGTGTGTTGAGTACCTTCAGTATTTCGACCTTGTTCTTTCCTACACTAATGGTAAATAAAATGCATTAGATGATGCATTATCCAGTATAACTCAAAAATAGGCAGTTCAAGAGGCCAATAGTGAGTGGAAGCTTATGGATTTATTCTCTAAGATAAATTTGGAGTGGCATTTAAGACAATGGAAATCATTTATTATTCAATAGTTGTTACCTCTAATCTACTAGGTCGAGTGAGAATGGGGAATCTATCATATTTTTATGGACTTATCCTATGAGAGAGTGTGTCAGGCGAGGACCATAATCTCAGGTGGACCATAGGTGATTATGAGTTTTTTCATTTTCATGGACGCGTATAGGTTCCATCAGACATGCTTGAGGAGGTGTGGAGAGATTTTCATTCCTCTTTATGGACAATTAATCCTAGGGTCACAAAGCTATATCAGGATCTCTATCATCAGTATTGGTGGCCAGGAAGGAAGAGGGATGTAACTAGTTTTGTTATGCGATGGTCAACCTGCCAGTTGGTGAAGGTGGAGCATCATCAACCATCAGGGCTGTTAAAATAGTTACCCATTCCCAAAGTGGATTTCTAATGATGTCATGATGGATTTTTTGAGAGGGTTACCAAGATCACCATGAGTTATTGATGCGGTTTGGGTTGTTATCAACTTCATCATGAAAGTTTCACATTTACTACTGATCAAGGAATGATTTAGTGTAGATGATCTTAGAATGTTGTACAACTGAGATATTGTATGTTTTCATGGGGTTCAACACTCTATTGTTTCTTAAAGGGACACCCGAGTTACATCCAGTGTTTGTAAGGGACTACAGTGGGATTTGGGTACACATGTACTTCTGAATAGAACATACCATCCCCAAATAGATGGCCAGTCTGAGTGCACAATTTAGGTTTTAGAGGACATGATTCAATCATGCGTCCTAGATTTCAGGGGAAGGGGGGGCGTCTTGGGAGAGACACATAGCCCTGGTTGATATTTCCTACAATAAATGTTTCCAAGAGACAATTAAAATGGAGCCTTATGTGTCTTTTTATAGTTGGCCATGCCGATCACCCCTATGTTGGATAGAGGCAAGAGAGGTAGCTATGTTGGGACCTTGTCTTGTCCAGGAGAACACTGAGCAGATGGAGTTGATTCAAAAGGGGATGACTATAGGACAGTATTATTAGAAAACTTATGCAGAATGATGGAGATGATTTATAGAGTATGAGGTCGGAGATTAGGTTTTATTATGCGTAACAGCAAGGTTGGGACACTAGAGGATTAGGATAAAAGGAAAGCCTTTACTGAGATTTGTTGTTCCATTTGAGGTTTTGGAAAGAGTCAGGCTTGTTTCTTATCAGTTGAAGTTACCTCAGAGGTAATGGGCTATGCATGTCATCTTTCATGTTTCTCAGTTATGACTTTACTTTTCAAACATGTCTCTTGTTTTTCCACCCGATGACATTGAGTTAAAGGTGGATGAGTCCATTTCGGATGACTCTATTCAAATATTGGATCACAAAATTATGTTCCTCTATGGATGGTCTATTCTTCTTGTATGGGTGCTATGGTCGAATAGGCCAGTATAAAACTAGACTTAGGAGAGGGAGGCCAATGTACTATCATAGTGGCCAGAGTTATTTGCAGATTTTTCTTCACCACACATGGAATGGAAATTTGGGGATTACTTTCATTAATTGGGTATTTTTATAAGAACCCAAATCTTTATTTCAGGTATGGATCATGATATAGGGTAGTTTTTGAAGAAAAAAAGTTGAAATGAAAAAATTTTATGTACACACCACGTAATTTGGTGTTCATTTCATTTACTCAGTTTCCATGTATAGTTGTGTACTAGACTTTAAATGGTCGATTACATGGTCGTGTCATGACCTAGCAGATCCCATAAGGTGAGGGATGGCTGAGCCTAATATATAGCTTGTAGTTTAAATGAAAATGACATGTACTTTTCTTTTCAATTGATATATCAGAGCGAGGTATCTTCTTATGTCTGGATGTCTCTTCTACATATATTGGATCATATAGGAGAGTGATGGAATGGCTGAGGAACTCCAAACCCCTCCTGATTCTCCGTTCGATCTCCGATTGAGACCCCACCAGGAGAATTGGAATCCCATAGATCTATGTCGATCTAGGCCAATTCAAGGTCCTATTTTCAATTATAATGATCTAACGATGTTGAGGTAGTTGGTTTGTGACATTAGTTGTTTGTATTTGTATTATATATGCTTAAACTGTCACATACCCTCATTTGGGGTATTTAATGATTTATAATTTAACCCATTTTATTACCTTCTTTGGTCTGATTGTTTAATAAAAGCGTTTCTTCATATGCTAAAGTTTGGATACATTTTTAATGGGACACCTCATGGGTGCGTTTCATTTGATTGATTGATTAAGGCCATTTGTTCTAGGATGCTTGTCAGGATTTCCGTGTTTTCCATGCCTCATTTTGTTAGGATGCAACTACTGATTATATGGGAGGTCTGTGATTTGTATTTTTATGTTTGAACAAGGTGAATTTTAATGTGAGAGATTCCCAAGGTATGGTCATTTATGTATGTTTTAATATTATATTGACCCAGGGGTATTGACTCTGAGAGCTATCCGATGATCATCGTCTTGGGGGGTTTATACCGTGAGAGCTACCTTGAAGGTCATTTATACATTATAGAATCTTTTTTGACCAAATGTTATTGAAGGTGAGACCTTCCCAAGAGGTCAGTTATACATTATTGATGCTATGTTGACATTGGGGTGCTGACCGTGAGAGATTCCCAGGTGGTCATTTATAAATTTATAGTGCTATGTTAGATCGAAGGGGTTAGACTATGAGAGCATCCCAGATGGTTGTTATTTAATGAATGGGTGTTACGTTAAACAAAAGCGTTTAGACCTTGTAAACATTCCTAGAGGGTTTTTTTATGAATGATTGAATGACTGGGATGAGTCTGCTAAGCCAATTCCTAAGCTTAGACTCTAGGTTACATGTTTTTTAAGGTGGTATTCTGAGACATTTGTTTTGTTATGTATAGTGAAAATATAAAGCCTAGGATAAATCCCAAGGTTTACACTATTCAATGGATTGAATAATTTCAAAATGTAAATGAATGTAATTGAAAACTATAGGATTTTTTAAATTATATTACATCTTATTTTATTGATTAATTTCATTATATTACCTGCTATATTTGTATTCACTGACAGTTAGGCAGAAATATTTTTGTAGATTCCTATTGTAATTATTCTCACACCCTGTCTTGTTCATTATAATAGACCAAAATAGACTATATGATTGTAGGTATAGATAAGGGAAATATCTATTCTTCCTCAAGGACTTGATTGCAGTTGAAGGTGGAGATCATGTGACCAAGCTAAGGCCTACGATGCTATTAGAGTTACTTGTTTCTTTTGTACTTTGGTTTTAGTATTTCATTCCACAATTGTATCTTGTCTCGATATTTTCATATATACATATTACATGTATTATTTATATATATATAAATATTGTGGCCTCTGTTGGATTTACATTCCATTTATGTTGTTTACTTTTGTTGTTACTACTCTTTCCTCTATTGTTAACTATTTTTCTTCGATAGTGTATACTCTGCCAATAAGGGCATAGTTTCCCCATTATCAAACCATCAATGTCACTACTTGTCAGATTCCTCTACAATTTTGGGAAATGGGCTTGAGGTTATGTGACCAACCAGTTTCGGGGAACCTTTTGGTGGCACCTAGATCCGGGATTTTACTATAATTTTATATAAATATTTTACCCTTAATTACCCAATTAACCCTTTGACCATATTAATAAAAAAATACCAAAGTTACAATTCACAATGCAGAAAAATAAAATAAAGATAGTTAAATTTTTTTTACCTAGTGATTCCAAATTAGGAATCCATTTTTATGATTTATAAAAATAAAGTTGTAGTAATTAATTTTAAGCAAATATCATTGGCAGAATTAGAAAAACGGTTTTACAACATTAAACATTGCCAAAGAATGACATGTTTTCACATCAAAATTCATGGTAAAATTAATTACAATGATTTAATTTACATTAAACAATAAAAATAAAATTTATTTATACATAAAAACAATAAATTAATATTATTAGACAATATAAATTATTTTTATGAAAAAATATGTTTTCAATTATAATTTTACAACTCATCAAACATGAAAGTTATCAGAAAAGTTTCAAAATTTTATTCAAAGTAAATTTTTATATCCTAATTCAAAATAAAAGGTTTATGTTTTCATATAAATATTATTAATGTGACAAGATTTTAATTTTAAAAGGTTTCTCCATTAAAAGGCTGAAAACTTACCCTTTAGAAAAAATAGATTTTTATACATAAAATAGAGTTATTCATATCGTAGGGTTAAAACTTATATTGGTTGAATATAAAAATTATTTTATTAAATATATAATAGATTTATTTGATTAATTTAATTTAATAATTTTAATTATCCCACTTTATTAGTGAAAAAACAAATAAATCATTTACTTTTAGTAGGCTTATATTTTTTGTAAATAATTGGATGCTAATAAATTTAGCATACATTGTCATATTTTAGATATATTTATCGTAACTAATTTGAAAAATAGTTAATAATGAAAAATTTATACTAATAGAATATTGTGATTCATTTAAACTCATGATTTCAGGCAACAGAAGTTATTTAAGAAATAATTTTTTTAAAAAAATATTTCATAAAAACATCTCGGTGTTACATTATATCCCACTTAAACTGAATTTCTCCACCAATATTAGTCACATTGATACAAAAACTTGTGGACACCTCTAACTAATCAAAATTTTAATATTCCATGTATCTTTCTCATGTTTTTGGTTCCACCATAAATCTTTAACCAATTGAATGGTCCTGTTTCATAGAACTTTCTTTCTATGATCTAGAATCTCTATCAATTTTTCTTCATAAGAAAGGTATTTCTCTAGTAGTATGAATTATATGATTAGTATATGTTATAGATCCATTATATACATTCTTATAAGAGATAAATGGAACATATCATGAACATGATAATGATTCTTTGGAAGCTCCAATCAATATGCTGCATTCCTAACATGATCAAGAATTTCCAAAGGACAGATATACCTAGGGCTCAGATTTTAAATATTTCCATATATCATTAATATTTTCTTGGGATATATTCATAGAAACACCTTTTTACCCACTTCACACATAGGATATTTTATGTTAGATGGTAGAATAATTATTTTTTTCAACTCTAAATAGAACATATGTGTTGTTGAATATATCTGACCTTCTATGCCATTTCCTTAACAAGATCAGGTATTAAAATCTTTAATTCCCCAACTTCATCCTAGCATGTGGGAGTTATTCACTTTATTCTATATAGGGATTTATAATAACCATTTAAATTGTAGAGTGAAAAAATATTTTTGTAATATATATCTACCAATGATATGTATTGATCCCAACCAGCTATGAAATCCATATATAAAGCTATCAACATCCCTTCTAGAGTTTGAATTTTCCACTCAGACTAACCATATCTCTAAGGATGATAAGAAGTGTTGAAACATAACTATGTATCCTTGTATTTCTGAATAATTCTATAGAACTTTGACATAAACCTTATATCTGGTTCATATATAATGAAATGTGATACTCCATGAAAACTTACCACTTTCATTACTTATATCAGGAAAATATGATTATGAGAAAAATACCCTCTAATAGAAATGAATTGTACCGAATTCATGAGGGGATAAAATATAAAAAATAAATAATTATGGAATTTATTTATTTTGGTAAGTCTAACATCAATGTTTATAGTGATGTTTTCCCAATTCCATTATGGTATGTGTAATTGTTGTAACATCTCGTTAGACTTATGTCTCTCAGTTTTAACCTTATAACAAACCGAACACCGAGAAACATATTTACCAACATATATTTTCATGTTGTCCCACCATATATACTCTTTTAGGTCCTCATACATCATTTTGATTCTAAGATTAATAGATAATTGAGAACAATTAGATTCACCCAAAATATCTTTCTTTAATTCTGGTATAGGAGGAACAAAATAATGTTTCATAACCTTATTAGACCATCATAACCAATGATAAATTAAGTAAAATTTCTCACCTTAATTTTTGTATGTACATATTTCTTATGGGCCTCCTTAATCATTAATTGTATAGATGATTGAACATTCATTTGAGAAATATATGATTTATCCCATTCCTTTAAAATTTTAATATCCATCCCTCTAAAAAAAATACTGGTTCTTTTGTGATTCTCATCATGGACAGGATAGCATGATACGTTCAACTAAATGAATCTTGAACCTTTTTTTCTTTCTTTGGGTGGTACTATATCGATGAATATTAATCTTTAATAAACTACAACCTTCTTTTTTAGCGCATATTCATCTTTTTTCTGTGAAAATATATTTTTAAACGTTTCTGATCAGCATAAATATCACACAATTCATGATAAATATAATCTATCCAAATATTTATCTCAAATATTAGCGTAGATAACCCGAAATCATGATTTGGGTATTTTTAATAATATATATTTAATTTTTCACAATGCAAAACCTATGAAAAAATAATTTTCCACGAGAACAGATCTTATCCCCTTCTTGGATGCATCACTATAGATTAAAAACCATTCTTTACTATAATGCAATGTGAGAACGTATGAAATGGACAACTATCTTTTTAGATATTTGAAATTATCTTAATATTTTTATTTCCACAAAAATTTAACTCATTTTTTATTAAAGATTGTGATTGGATTAGATAGTTATGAAAAATATTCCCAAAAAACATTGATATTATCCCTCAAAATAAATAAAAATTAGTTCTTAGTTACTGTTTTTGGTGTAGATAATCATTCAATAAATTTAATTTCTAATGGATCCATAGATATCCCCTCCCTTGAGATTATTTGACCCAAAAAATGTAACTTTTTGTAGCCAAAATTAATTTTTTGTATTTTTTTCATAAAGATTATCCTTTATCAATAAATTCAGAACATTTATAAAGTGATAATCATGTTATTCATTACTCTTCTAATATACAATAATATCTTCTATAAATACTGCAAGAAACTTATCAATATAGGGTCTATAAAATCTATCCATTAGATACATGAATACAAGAGGGGTATTAGTATGACCAAAAAGAATCACTATAAAATCAAATTGTCAATATCATGTATAGAATGTTGTATTTGGTATATCCTCCTTCTTGTCCCATAATTAATGATATCTTTAATGATTGTCAATCTGGGAAGTTTATTGATATCTATGTATTTGATTTAATAAGTCATTAATGTGGGGAAAATGATATTTGTTCTTGATATTGATCGTGTTATGTTCTCGATACTCAATATAGAGTCTCGTTGATATGTTCTTCTTTTTAACATACAGAATAGGTTCAATTCAAGGTGACACAATGGGGTGTATGAATCCATTGGAAAGATTCTCTTGAAGTTTCTTCTTCAATTCCTATAACTCAGTTGGGTCTATTCTAACATGTACCATTCAAATTGAAATATCACCTGATATGAGTTCTATTGAAAAATCAACTTCACAATTAGGTGGAATACTAATAAATTATTCATTAAAGAGATTTAAAAACTCTTATACAACACATTTAGTCATAATGGTGTGTTTATCCATAGCCATTTGTGATTGATAACATCCATTATAGGAACCAAGACTGAAAATATGGAATAAATTTCCATTGGAAGGTCATACTCATCCTTGCATCGATAGATGATCATATATTGATGCAAAATATGAAATTTGACTTCCATTACTTAAAAATTGATATCATATCTCTATAGAAAAAAATACATGCCAGGAATCAGATCAAATTCCACTAATGGAAGGACCATGAGATTTTTAGGAAGCACTTTACTATAAAATTCAACCATAGAAGAATTATAATCTTTTTATGTGACTCTTATGCAGTTAATGTTTTCATAGCTCACTCAACATCTAATTGTTGAGGTGATATGGTATACCCTTATAAAATTTATTATAAATAAGAAAGTGTATAGATCCAGAATCAGATAAAACATTTTTTATTTTATATTGTATTCAATGTGTACATTTCACCAATTCATTCTCTTACTCCACATCACAGATAGTGATCATATGTGAATTTCACTTGAATTTGTGGTTAAGAGTTTTATTATGCCAACCATCATTGATAACCCTTGGATATAGGTCATTAGTTTTTATAATACATATTTCACTTGAACTTTTAGAATTGAAGTGTGGGAGATTCATTTGGTGCAGTGTTGTCTCTATTCACTTCATTTGATATCTTTTTTCCAACCACTTCCAAATTCAATTGCCTGACAACCTTCCCTCCCATACATAACAAATTATATAGTCACTTTAAAAGTTTTTTTCCAGCTTTATTTATAAATATTGGGAATAAAGGAAATCTCATATTATTCTTAGGGTGGTCTTTATATATTCAATTGAATTCCATTTTTCTCTTGTTCTCAAACCCATAACACTGTGTGGTTACTCAAATCTCCATATCAACCTTCAGAGAACATTCTACGATATACTCATATATACTTAAGTTCCTTATTAATAATTCACTTCATAGACCTTATTTTAATGCACTAGAGTATAGATCAATTTTAGTCTATGTTTAGATAATAATAATCTGAAATAGGTACCAATAGATTCATCATCCTTTTTCATAAGCTCAAGAAACTTCATATCCATATTAGTTCTAATAAAAAAAGGAAAGTAATTATTGAAAAATATGTTCATGAATTTTTGTAATTCCATATATTCAATTTCATTTGTTTTCCTCATATTCTTGATAACATTCCACCATTGATCAGCTTCACCATCCAAATGATATACTTCCTAGTTGAAATTATCATGATGTGAACATTAGAGAACTAAATAAATATTTTTAGTGGTACTAATCTATTGTTCAACCATTAGTGGGTTAGAGTACTCACTGAAAAATGGTAGAAACTGACTCATGAAGCAATAAAAAAATGGTGTCCCCTCCTTTTATAGTTTGTAAGTCCTCGATGATTTATATCCTGAGAAAGTTGTGTCTATATAGAGAAAATATTTTTCATTCCATATCCCATAAAATTCAGTTTCTCAGTAGGGAAATCATTTCATTGCCCATCACATTTAGCATTAACGTTCTTCTTCTTAGTTACAACCATTGACTATTCCCAAGATGCATAGAGTGAGAAACAACAATAATCATGGTAAAACAACATTATCAATAATAAAATATCAATTTTGGAAAATTTATGTTTTATCCTATGTTACTCATGATCATTTATAAAACACTAGGATTTTAACCTATACTTAAACGTATCTCAATGGTTATTTCAAGGATTTTCTCATCCTAGTTTCCACGTATTAACTATACATTTCCTCTGAAACCAACTATACCAACCCCTACATTTCATAAATAGATATAACATAAAAATTGAATAATATTCATGACAGAACATAACAAAACCACACTAGTACCGTTTCTATTTAGTGTCTTTAGAAACTGGTAAACATAAACAACTGGTTCATAAGAAATCTACATTATCTCTTTCTTATTCCTCTATATCTAGACCCATTTTGAGATATCTTAATTTATTTTATTCTTCACAACCTGGGGAATGGAATGATAAGAAAGGGAGATTTCATATGCTTAGTAAGGGTATACAAGGGAGATTTCAATCATATCATAATCATAAGATAAGAAAACATAAAATTTTAAAATCGTATCCTATATATGAATGATCATGATACCATGTCACGAGATAAAACATAAAATATCTTAAAGAATGAATGAACATATTAAAACAAGGAATGACATAAGTCACAGAATTTATGGCGTAAACATAATAATAGAATTTTTTAGTATTAGTCATGTATAATTTCCATATCAATAATAGTGGACAAATTCCACTACTGAACCTGGTTCTCTCCTCGTTCCAGCTCTTTATTCCTAAATCAAGTTAACTTCCTATTCCTACCATGAATTTCTGAACCAAGATCATTTCCCATTCCAGTTATTTCAATTCAAGAACATAAATAATTCATCATAGCGTAACTCAACGAGTAAAATGGGTTTCTTAAACATCATTTGATAATAACATAATCCATGTAAAATAAATTGGTTTCATAAATAACATTCAACAATAAACATTGAAAAAAATAGAAATAATATGGATGTTATACTTGAAACACAACCATATTATATAATTTAATCTTATATGAAAAATAATTTTGATAGAGAACTTGAAATTAATTCTTTAGGAAAATGTCCTTCCTTTTTAAAAAAAATCTTTTCTCAAAACGCTAAAAAATGTCAAAGTAAATATTTTTATTAAAAATAAACATTAAATTTTTTAAAGGAATCATCATATAAATAAGGTGTGATGAAGATATAAAAATCTATCTATCCTACATATGTTTAAGGAAAATATTGTTCTCATACTTTTGTCATATAAGACATAAAGTACATCATATCAAAAACAACAGAAGATTACTTTATTACCATTTAATAAAAATTTTCAGTGGGTAAAATTAAAATTAATTATTTATAGAATAATAGAATTAAAATTTTGGAATACATATTTAGGAAATATGGATATGGATGAAAAATAAACCCTACTAAATACTTATGTATAATGAATCTCGAATAATAATGTGATTGAGAAATTATCCGTTAAAATTAGCCTGATATATTTTCTATGTATCTGGACCTCATATATTATGATTTAAACAATTTAATTAACTTATTTGATAAACATATTCCTTTTATTATTTCATATATGATCATATTATCATCTCTTTTTAATATCATTTAATTATTACTCGGTATTCGGGAATTAATGGATTCTTTTTCTAATGCATGTTTTGTCAAACAAGTTCAAGTTGTCCTTCTATTGTTATAGTAATATCATTTAAAAATGATATTAATATATTATAAATCATATGTATTCATTCAATAAATTTATATAATCACGCGTTAATGGATACCATGTAGAATGAATCACATCACATTGTGGAGATGGTAGGGTGTATGTACACACGAGCTACATTATCATTCACATTATTGTGAAATAGTAAAGAAGTGGACTGTATATATTTTATTCCAGAATCTATATCATCTTATAATAATCATATAAAATTATTATTTCTTTCATCATACCGATCAAAGTGAGGTGGTGGTGAAAAACATATTACACCACTATGTGGAGATGGTAAGATGGACATATGCATTCATGGTGATTTTGTTTTTCATATGTTGGATAGATGGTCGAAAACGCTAATTAAATAATAATAATAATATATTAGAATACATTTTATAATTGTTTTATTAGTTTATAATGGAATCAACTCATGAATAGTATGTATAAGAATAAATAAGTTTGAAGGAATCGGGAGAGAAGATTACCTCTTCTTCAATGAGCTCCATCAAGATCTCCACTTAAAGAACTAGAGTTGGTATTTGGAGAATAAAATAACCTCTATAATGTGACTGGGGAAGTTGATAATAGAAATGGGTAGGGTATGGTAGTGCATTAAGGATCAAACGGACGTGAAGAAGTGAGGGAGGATGCACCCTTCTATAATTGGGATGAGGGGAACTTTGGGAATCTCCCTGAATATTAATTTATATTAAAATCCAACCACCTAAGAATACATAAAAATATAATATAATAAAATATGAGATGAGATAAGGTTTCCATATCATCAAAAAATAAATTGTAGACATATTTTTCTATTAATTTACAACATATCATTTTAATAACCACGTAGTTATTCAATTTAATTTTTATCTAATGTAAAAAATATTTTACTATAAAAAGTGTAAAATATTTAATTATTTGATGTAAATTAGAACATAAATGAATAATTAAAAACATTTTAAGGAATTTAATAATTATTCTAGATTTTTGTAAATGGTTTATGATTTTTAAATAATTTAATAATACATTATTTAGACAAAGGATCAATACTGTTAATTTTAAAACTATCCAATTCATTGATTATTAATATTATACAGATTATAACATAACTTTGAACCAAATATTTTATTATATTTCTAATAGGAAAAGTTCATTTAGAAAATTTTATGGATATGTTAATTATCCTAAATTATATTTATTTAAATATTTTTAATAATATTTATTTTTTATATCCATTAATAAAATAATTACTACATTTATTTTGTGTAATATGGTAATTTTTTTTGAATAGAAATAATATTTAAAATACTATGAAGAAGAAAAATCTTCAGGATTTCATAAAAATAATTTTAGTTAAATATATATTCTTGAAAATTATTTTATAAAAAATGTTATATTTATTAAAACATAAATGTGGCAAATTCAACATCACTTTTAAATAAAATATTATAACTGTTATAATCATTTCCATATGGTTCCAAATGGTCAATAACCAGACCCCTGGGTGATTGCGGTCGAGATATAATGAACCAATAATATTTAGTCAAGTTTTTATTTTAATGGATATTAACATTTTAATAATGATAATTATTTTTTATTTTTCATCAGTTAAATTATTTATGTGTCATCAATGTATAGTCCTTTCGTGTAATTATTATTTCCTAATAATTTAAAAATAATTACCATGGTATAGAAAAACAAATTAGATTTCAAAAATTATTTATAGTTGAATTTATATTCTATATAACATTATATTAAAATGGTATTGTATTTAATATATGAGTAAGAAATATTTAACTTTTCCTTAAATAACATAAATTTAACTTCGTAATATCATCCAAGTGGATTTCTAAATATAACATTTCATCCCAATGAATATTTAGGTCACAAAAAATCCTAAAATGTTATTAGGATAATATTTAGTGTAATTTTATTAAAATTTTTTAACCATAGTTTCCCTATTTACAATTTTGCATTATTAATAAAAATTACCAAAGTTACTACTAACAAGGTCCAAAAATAAATGAAAGATATTTACATAATTTTGACATTCAAATTACAAATTTAGAACCCATTTTCAAAAATTCAGAACATTGAATTTGGGGTAATTAATCTAATGTTAATATGGATTTAGGAATGAGAAAACATGATTTAAATGATAAAAAATTGTAAAAGATTGATATGTTTTTACATCTAAAATCATGGTAAAATTAATGAAAGTGACCTACATTAAATTAATTAATTAAAATTAAACTTATTAATAATTTAAAATTATTTAATAATATAATTTACTCATAAATATTATTTTGACAAAAAATGTATTTTTCCATAAATTTTATAATATTGATTAAACTTCAAAGTTATCAGACGAAATTGAAAATTCCTCCAAAGTATATTTTTATATCATGATTCCAAAAAGGGATTTTATGTTTTTATATAAATATTATTATTGTTTATACATTTTAATATAAAAAGGGTTCACCATTAAAAGGCTGCAATAGTACCATTTTGAAAAATATAAGTTTTTATACATAAAATAAGGTTTCCTCATATCCTAGGACAAAAAATACATATCGGTTGAATATAAAAATATTTTTTTGATTATATAACATATATATTCCAAGAATTTTAATTACTAATTGTAATAAAATTAATTTTTCAATATAAAAATAAAATTATACGCTTTAAATTTAATTGGGTTATATTTTTCATAAATAATTCATAACCAATGAATTGAACATACATTTCCATAAGTTAGTTATATTTATTCCCACTAATGTAGATTCTAGGTTATAACTGTTATTTAATAGTAATATCATTTTTAGTTCTTTTAAATTCATCATTTTGTGGAATATAAACTATTAAAGAATTAAAAATATCCAATAAAAATATCTCATGAAAATAAAAGGGTGATAAAATATAATCTATAATAAATTATCAGAGAGTAGGTAATAAATAAAAACAACCACGTAATAAAAAATAATTTTCATATATATATATATATATACATTCAGTCATCAAAAGCAGCATTCCACTATGTTAAACCAATCTAAAAATTAAATTAAAAAATAAAAGAGGATTTAAAATGAGACTCATCATATATAAATATCCATATCTTATTTGAGATATCATAATCTATCATGAAATGATAGAAATCAAGATTACCAGATTAGATAAATCATAATGTCTTATTTGGCACCCAAATTCTTGGTCCACCCAAGCAGTGTGTGGGTGAAACATAGTTTGTAAATACTAATTAGGTCTCTAATATAATAAGTAAATTAGTGTGGAACAATAAATAATTAATCACTATTTGACCTTAGGTTCTAAATTGAAACACAATATCAACCATACATGCTCTGTCTAGTTTTAGAGTGTCACAATGAATAAACCCATCATATAGATCCTAGTGTGTTACACACCTGAATCTTGGAAAACATGACATGTTTTAAAAAAATTAGGCATAGAATATATTTATTATAATGAATATATCATCAATCAAAAATGGAGGCCATTACTATCCCATCAAGGAAAGAGATCACCTAGAACTCAAGGAAATATTCCCCCCATAAAGAATCACATATCAACATTTGAAAACATATGTATGTGAATATCTATTTCATTGAAATTTTATGTTATCTAGATATTCATAGAAAATCCTAGACCCATTCATGAAATTTCTAATCACATATAGAAACTCAGGTGTCATACTCTTCTCTTACATCTAATAAAACCTATAGAACTTTGGGGAATATGCTCTTTGTGAGGAAAATAATCCTTATCAATCCACACACTAGATGGAAAAATTCCATTCCATAGAACCATCTTATCAACCCTACAAAACATACAGAAGTATAACCCAATTAAATTTTCCCTGGTTTACCCTCTTAGGTGAAAATCGTATATCCTCTCATATCATCTTCTTAATATGATCATCATTAGCCATTAGGTTCTAGGTGACCACCATGAATGATGAATCTAACAAACTTGAATTTATCCTCTATTACATCATAATATTTTATGGAAATATTTTTAAAAAATTTATTTGTTTGATAGATTTCATTATACCCAACAATGATTTTAGATTCTGTTACATGGAACATTGAGTTTCATCAATATTGTGCAAGTCACACATCACTATAATTCAACAATCCAAGAAATTAAATTATTTTAATTATGTATATTATAATATAGATGTAAAATAAGATGGTTTTAATATTATTTACTAATTTATGAAAACATATAAAAATTTCATACTCTATGTTAATTTATTTATTAATTATTTTTAAATAACCAATAAATTTTTGGTAACATAATTATATTAGTCAAAATTAAGTTTCCATAAAAAAATTATTTTATTTTATAAGAATATAATATAATTAATGTGGTAAATTTAATTTAATTTTTTAAATAATTATATAAAAATATAATTATGGTTAAATACAGGTTTTTTCAGAAAATATATATTTTTCACTAAGTTATGAAAAGTAAGGATTTTTATAAAAATATAATTTCTTTTCAATAGATTATGTATTATAAACATCCCATTAATTTATAAATTAACATAATAATCCTTTATTTATATTTACTGCAATTAATTACTTTTGGATCATCATTATATTGGATTTCTCTATAATATTATTTTTGGGATTAAAAAATATGTTTTATTAAAACTATTTTGAGACAGATAATGTTACTCCGTTTTAATTAATCACAATAAAATCTCTTAAGGAATTTTAAAAATGATATTTATACATTATATATGAAAAAACGTAATCGAAATTCATAAAATTATTATTATAATCCATGTATTTAACATAATATTATATTTTTCATTCAAAAACATCTCAACATCCCAATTTTTGGTTGCGTCTGTGGGTTTTGTTGTAAAATTATTTTTACCAATTCTATGAATTGAATATGGTAATTTTAATTACAGATTTTTAATGATAATAATTTATATTACCTTTTAATTTCATTTTTATTTTATTACCATAAATAAATAATAAAAAGTAAAAACAACTTTTTGTGGATAAGGTTAGAATGGGTTTAAATGGGGGGTTTTACTTAAATAATAAAGATAAATGGAATAATAATATTTGAAAACACCATTTTTATTGTCATATTAATATATTTTTAACTCTAATGTTTTTAAATGACCAACTTTTAGGCCATTTGGCATGTGAAAAATGTGGTCAGACCTTTTTCTTTTCAAAAAATACAACACTGCCACTCACCTCACTTATAAAAGCCACTCACACTACTCTCTTCTTCCCACCACCGATTTTTTTATAAATCCCTTTCCAAAATAACATAATTAATCCTATAATATCAGACTAGAATCTTTATTCAGGTCATTAATCCATCCTATGAATCTTTTTGGTGCAAACCTATATATGCCGTCTAAAGAAGAGCTAACATCGCTAACTAAGAATTTTATTTTATTTCTTCTGCATCCTCATTAAAGATTCATTAAAATAAGTTTATATTATTAAAATTATATCTAAAATATAATATTATTTTTTAAAATTTATTTAATTACCCACATTCATATCATTTCTCTCAAATGAGAAATTAAATTATCGATCATGTGTACAGAAAACTATATCCTGAAGAACCAACATAGTTCGTTTTCTATCACCATTTTTCTCAGATTTTTATGAAGATGGATAGAATTTATATATGTAAAATATTAAACATAATTATTTTTATTTAGTTATTATATATCATATAATTTTTTTTATATTTCATTCCATGAGGTATACAATAACAACACACATGTTCGTGCTGGACTACTGCCTTGTAGAGCGATGCGAGTCGTTCCTCACATACGCATTACATGGAGGGTTGTTGGAAAAAAACTAATGCTTACGTGTGATATTTATGATGAAGAAATAATTATGTAAATTAAATATAACATCTACCTTATTACCTTCAAACCTAACAAAAAAATAATGTCACTCATGTGCACGGTGGACAACCGCCTCATGAACAAATATGATGTATTTCTTATTTATGTTATACTTGGATGGTAAAAAGGATAGATTAAACTAATATATGATATATATACATATAATATTTATGATATATATGTAATAATAATTATTCGATATGGGAGATATTTTATTTACATATCTTATGTTCTATCCGTCAAGAAAATAGAAACGATGTTTATGCATACATAAGACCTACCATCTCCATGAGTGGTGTAACTCATTTCTGTCAATAATATTATTAGATTAATATATATATATATATGATTAATATTTATGTTATTAATAACATATTTAATATTCTACAAATGATAGAATCGTGATCAATTTAAATTTACCTAGAAAACATAACCAAAACATACATGAAAAAAGAAATAGTTGTTACCCGAAATGTAATAACATCAAAGAAAAAATAAAAAGTTGTCAATAAAATGGTATAATTATATCATATATGAAATGAAATATATTAATATGGTTCTTTAATAGATTTATAATAAATATATATCTATTATATAGGATTTCCCAATGTTTATGAATGATGTTGAGAGTGATCGTATGGTATTTTATTCTCACTCTTTACTTCAATGAGACACATTACACATTACACATTAATGTGTATGACATGAACATAATATTCCATCTATGTGAATAATAATTATTCTAAATATTCCATTAAATAATTACATTTTTATTTTCATATAAATGGTTTTTGAAAATTATTTATGTTTTATATATTATTATCCAACGTAGAAAAGTAAATATTTCTTAGGAAATGATAGATTTTTTATAGATTCATTTATTAAATTTCAAGGTTTTTTCTAAAGAAAATAACTTCCAAAATAATTTATGAAATTTTAAATATTTATTTTCAAATAAAATAGTTCTTTCTCATGAAATTTTTGAAGTGAACTTTAAAAATCAGTTTCTATATATGATGATATCCATTAACAGTACTTTTTTGGGGATCTGATATAGGGATATCATTTTTTGTTTTTTTAATGTTTTATTTTTATAATGAACATATGATTATGAAACCCATTATTCATCGAAGGTTTATATCGTGAAAAAATTATTAAAGAACCTAATTTTTTAGGTGTTATTCTAAGAAAGAATGATGAAATTATCACAAAACATTCTTATTTTCCATATGTTATGATTTGATGAAATGTTCATGTAACCCACATCATTTCAAAAGTTATGATAGGATGAATTTTTTAAGATATTTTGGAAAGCATATATATAATTTTTATTTTGTGAATTTTGGGACCTATATATCCTCCCAATATATTTCATGAACATTTTTATCTCATGTGATAAATATTAGTGGAATGGGGAGTGAACCCGGTTTAGTAAGGGGCTTTGTCTATTATAATGTTCTTAAGAGCTAAAGTTGACTACTATGGTGGATTGGGAGTGAACCCATTCCCCTATAATATCCTTGGATATGAGCCTTGACTAGATTGTATATTTATGGTACAATTCCATGCCATATTCCTTTTTGATAATCTCATGGCTAATGTTTTTTTATTCCTTCACAAGTCATATCTTATGAATTTAAAATATTTATGTCATTCCTCTTGATTATAATCATTGATATTCAAAGTATGGTTTTAAAATGTTAAGATCATGTTTTCATAACCTTATGATAATGACATGTTTATTTGATCATTGATATCTCCCCTACTTATCATTATTTATCATTTGATCTCACCCTTTTTCTACTTTATATCCTCAAGTTATAATGAATTGTTTTAAATATTGTATTCTTATTAAGATGAATAAATGGTTTAATATATATGGTAGATATTTAAAATAATTCACCAACTAATAAGACCATATTTTTAGTCTCCAAATACATTAATATATTATCATCCTAAGGTATGTAATTTTATAATATACTGAATATTCAACCAAAAACAATGAAATATAATATTTATTAAAATCTTGGTTCATTATACACTCTGTATAGGGTTGACATAATTTTGGAGACCCACTCTGGCCCCCCTTTCACATCATAGTTGGACACCCCACATGTTTTCCACCATTTTATTCTCATTTATGCAACCAATAACATTTCTTATAGGGAATTACATCCCTTAGAATAATTTATATAATGTAATGGAATAATTGTATTCAGTGAAAAATCCATCTGTTTATCACTCAAAAGATATATAATAATAGATATATACCTTCACAAATAATACTATTTTTGACCTCACACAAAAACCCTCTCCATAATCCTACCCAATGTATAACCTCTTGGGTACTCTTGAACTAGTGGGGGTGGAAAAATTTCTCCACTATCTACGTAGCCATCCTGAATTCTATAAGGAATATCATGACCCCATCATATCATGCATGAATAATAATTTTGGTGCAACACTCTCTAATACAAGATGATTTCTATGTGTACTTATACAAATATCTACAACACTAATCCAAAACATAAACACCATTATAGTATCTTTATATCTCATTTCATATATTTATAAATGTTCCCTTGACCATTGTTTAATATGAAACTAGCTAGTATCCAAGGGTCTATTATTTCTTTGGACACATTTAGTTTAGAAATATAAATTTATTCTTAATAGAATGATTTATTTAATAAAAAAGTTTATCATACATAGTGAATAGAACTTATATAACATAATACATAATATCATCTCAATTTCATATGAAGTTGTATAGGGACCACCTACATCTTATTAATTAATTCTATTTAATCACAACATGAAGACTCTCACGCAAACTCATACAATATTCTTATCATTTATATAAGATTTTATCCAGAAAAAATTCCATATTAAATTAATTAAATCAAATTATAATTATAACTATAATTTATATTAAATTGGTATAATTAATTAAAAAATGAAATATAAAAACCCACTCCCTAAAACCTTAAATGATGGGTTGTGGTCTACTACGGAAATACACCCAATTCTAAGACAGAAGACCCATATTTATCCACTAAATTCAATGTTCAATGTTATTATATTTAGTAGAAAAACATTGAAAAATATATATGACATGTCAGCTTCATCAAAATTGCATACAATAGTGTTGGTTCATCATCTCAAGATGTCCTCTTGAAACATCATATAAAAACACCATCTTATTGAGAATATTTTTTAAAAAAGAAATTTAGTTAGTTAATGAAAAAATGACTAAATAAAATACACTAATATACAGTGAATGAATAATTATAATATATTAAATGGAATAGGAGAAATCACATAAATGTTTTCAGAAATTTCCATCAAAACAAACCCATTTCGACAGTGGATCAATCATAATATGGTTAGAGGAGTCCTCTTTGGCCTAATTTGTGTGAGGGGAGTGGTATGGTTAGAACATGGTATAGAAAAACCACCCCACTCTCAGTAACTAAGGCTACAGACCATACACCACCTGGAAACATGGTCTAGAAAATTGATCACTATCCATGTTGTTGGCAGTGTCCAACGTACACCAAGTCACATGGGTTCAAAAAATATTATACCAAACCATTTTGTAATCATTAAAATCTTTTTAAAAATAAATTTAATGTTTTGTACATTTTATCTGCACCCGTGCACACATATTTCACCAATACCCAATGAAAATCCAACAAAAATGGCATTGATTAAATTTTTTAACTAGGAATATGAAAATAATAAACATGATTAAACACTTTACAAAATCACAAAATTAAATGTGAAGCTCTTATGATTCAACATAGATCCCAAAACACTACCCTACTTTAAAACATATCTAGAATTTTATCCTAATTTAATTCCCCTCTTAAAAAGAAATTCGGATTTACAACATCGATACTAAAAAATTTATAATCCTTGAGAAGTCTTGGTCATCCTTTAACAAAAAATATAGACCTATCTTGGTCATTAATCAATGATCAACTAACAATTAATTATCCTTGAATGCAAGAAGTTATT
Source organism: Viscum album (assembly GCA_963277665.1). Lineage (NCBI taxonomy): Eukaryota > Viridiplantae > Streptophyta > Magnoliopsida > Santalales > Viscaceae > Viscum > Viscum album. The sequence continues at coordinate 410,959,573 of OY728131.1, forward strand.
CCAAAACATATCCCAAAAAACATGTTACAGTATATATCAAAACCCAAGATAACGCTCACCACCAATTACAATACTAATATTGAAATTAATGGAACATGAATATTTCTTGATGTTATGGTTCCATAAAATGGTTCACCAAGAAGACTATGGTTCTTCCTACCATAATATTCATCTCACAAAGGCTAATTTTGGTCAACGGTGTTCCCATACATTTGAATTTGCTAATAAAAAACAACCTTAATAGTTCAATGAATTGATATATTTAGATTATATCTCTAAAATTAAAATTTCGGATAAATAATAGATCATTCCTACACTATAAGACCTTCCTATACTATTATTGGACATAGTTTCTGATGTGTTATACCAATTCCTGGGCATAATCCATTAATTCATGAAATAATTCTGAGATCATCAAATTATTCAAATTTAATTCCAAGATAAAATACTAGTGTAATTTTTTGCTTGATACCTGAACAAACTAATGTAGATATTATGATCTCAGCCCAAGAATTAAGACACCATCAATTAAACTCGTACTTATATGAAGTCTAGTAAAATTTTGAGCATAATGCTAAAATCTAAAAATTTATAATATTGTATCCAAAATCAAAATAATTTTTTATATAATCAAATAAAACATTATCATGACACTTATTACCCTACCAACTTTGAGACATACCTAGACAACTAAAATGATTCCCCCAACTATAGATGTTTTTTTCACCCCTTCATTGATCTAAGAAAATATCAATGTCTATGTCCCATTATCACTATATTACTATATATAACGACTTAATGTAGATACCCATCTCATACCCAATAAAAAACATGAACATCTACTATTACATGTTCACATCTGACTAAGAATGCTATAATTGGAATCCGCTAAAATTACATTTTTAATGAGGGCCACACACTCCATTGGAAATGTCGCGCCCTCCTCACCATATAGAATTCTTGATAACATCAATGGAATGAAAAACAAATATGTTCATTTACCACCCACGTACCTCTCCTCAGGATCCATGATCACCCATCCTATAAACCTTTATAATGGAATAAAAATTCATTGAACATACCATGTTACCCCAATAGATCCATGGTATACCCATCACATCCAAGGGTAACATTCCACACTCTTGTCAAAACCCAAGGAAAACATGCCAAAAGTGATTTACTGGATATATTATTCCTCAACCAATACATGGTAGTTCAACAATCCAGAAACCAAATGGACAAAATCATATCATGTTCACCAAACCTTGATGTAAACCATATCTAATGGTGTGCATCCCCATACAACCTAGTTGAACAAGTTGACTCAATCTCCCTTGAGTTTTTCAATATCAATCCTAGGCTTGTGTTATCATATCATTGTCTATGATCCACTATATGCCAATCACATCAATTTACCCCTACCAACGAGACCGTTTCTTAACAAGTCTAGAATTTTCTTCATGCCAATGCATACCACCTGATCACCCACCACTCACACACCATTCCAAAAATCATAATCTATTTTCCATGCTAAATAATTCCCATATAAAACCATTAAATACCAGTACTTTGAACTCCAGAAAGATACCTTGTTGGAATTATTAAGGCCTTGAATTCAACCATTCAATTCCTTCAAAACTAGACTTATACTAATATAACTACAAGTTACTTACGCCATGAAATCCCTAGACATCGTATATAGATTTATCACATAACCATAAGTGCCTCTAGTGATTTAATTTTTATAATATACAATTTATCACTATACCCATATCTCGTGCATGATAGTATATCCCATTCATCAACCACTAAAACCAAATCTTCTACCCCTGTCTCCCTTATCCAAGAAATTCAATAGACCCAGATGACCCCTCAGTTACATTAACCTCACATATCATAGTTCATTTTAGTCATAAATAGGAGAAATCATGTTTCTCAATTATAAAAATTTGATCGGTTATATCCCAAGGAATTCCATAAAGGAACTAGGCCCTCCCATGTAGATCATAAATTTTATCTCTTATTGTTAATAACTAACATGGAAACATGTCTTGTCTTTCCTACATTATGAAAAATAAACTCACATTCCAAAACTCCCACCCATAGTTTCTCACACACCCACACACACACACATATATATATATATTAGGTATCACATTTCAAGTCATCCGATCACTATAGGGTATTAAATATCATGGAGAATCCACATACTAGAATACCCCCTCATAGACCACAATGTCCTCCAAGATAATTAAATGACACCACCATATAAAGATCTATAATGTTTATAACTATAGCTACTTGGTCTAATTAATCTTTATTCCTCCAATAATATATATGGGAAAACAACATATAGGTTATCATTGAAACATTAAGAAACAAGATCCATTTTATTTCTATAACTAGTATCAAGGCATGACATAACCATAATGTCCCACCAAGGGTCTCTATTCATAACATACAACATGGAATATATATACATTACTAAGTAGAATCCCTTTGTAGAATACACATAATCCCTTATTGTGAGTGTCAGTTGAAAGCACATAAATGTCATGTGAGTACAATGTGATTAGAATTATACATGTAAAACAATACTTTCCCATAATACAAGAGAATAAATCCCAATTTAAATATTAATTAACCTCAAATATTAAATAAAAATCACAATCATAAAAAATAAATTGAAGAATAACAATCAATATCCATGGTAACATGGACATATAGTTAAAAAAAGTGTTCATGATGCAATAGTCAAAGGTCTATCCAACGACCCATCTCATCCCTATCAAATGTATTGCATATTTAAAAATAAGAAAACAATGTAATGGTGCTTTGATGAAATTTCATAATACCCTTGAACTATGACCAATCATCAAATTGTAGACAAGTGATATTACATGAACTCATGCATTCCTCCACATACACCAAAGGCTATAGACTATTAGTGAGGTTCTAAGATTTTATAGTTATGAGAATATACCCTCATTACCATGAAACACTATAGAGAACACTATCCGAACAAGATCCATAACAAATAATCACCGTATGCACAGTGAATATACCATAACTATGCTATAAAACATTAAATAAGTAAGCATGTAGTCAAAAAATACCATTGATAACCCACTATGTCGACCCCATATATAAAATTAATTAATAACAATGTATAATAGGTTATGTTAACATCACCAATCCTCATCATTTTCTAGTTTTTAAATATGATCTGAGATATCATAATCAATCAGAAAATGTTGGGCCTCTCCCACACATGAACCAATAAACAGTAATGTCTACTAAGGAACACATGTTCCATGGAAATTCGTTCATGGTGTGAGAATAACATAATTTGAAAATTTCATTTTGATTTATAACATAACTAGGAATGAAATGTATGCATATGTGATATGTTCATAATAAAACATAGTGTAATTTTAAATGAATTATCATCATATATCCTCATGATCTAACATCACACACATGATCAATGATACCAGATTTTACTAGTTTTGGATTTTCTCAAAGGATAACCCCATGATTTGGAACCTGGGAGTGTACATACTCCCTACTAAGAAAAAATTAATAGACCATCTAGAAATCATGTAAAGAATACCTCATATGGGAAGCACATGTCAACATATGAATTATTAGGGGTGTGACTATTCCCAAAATAGAAACAGATCGTACATAACTTATGGGATGACCTCTTTAATATAAAAAATGTCTCATCATCAAAAAAACCTATAGTCATGAATATACTCTTATAATATAATGTATATGATCTGGAAACTCAGAGGTATAACCACATCCAACCAAGAAACAAATAAATTCATATAAAATTTCAGGGGGGTTCTAGTCCCATTCTATGAAATAGACCATCTAGATATTTTGTATAAACTCTCCCAGTATGGAAACTCATCTATATCACATCACATACTATGAGAACACTCGTTTCCTAGAACCATCAATTCAAACCCATAGTTCATCCATTATCTTGATCTGATCATCTGACCCTATGAAATACTCTCAAATGTACAAGATAGATACCATCATAACATCTATAATAAACAATCATTATTAACAATCAGTTATTTAGGTGACACCCATGAATGATAATATCTATATCACTTTACTAATATCACTCTAGTGTCAATGTAATATCAAAGAACCCATTAGGTTTCCCCATAACTATATCATCATCGAGGAAGCCATCACGGGTTCTTCTACTCTATTCTCATCTCTTTGTCCAAGCCTATCTCTTATCATGAATTGTGTCTATCAATAACACATTAATTGTTTCATGGACACATTGACCATAGTGGAAAAGTTCATAGGAACTACTCTTGAGAGAAATAATTATACACATCTCCTTTCAAAAAATATCCAATGTAATCCCTCTCACACCCAATATATATATATATATATATATATATATATATTAAATCCCAAGGAATATTACCCCTTACGGAGGGAGTAACACTTCCCCCACTTTCTATTCTGCCATCCCAAATGTTCTAAGGTATATCATGATCCCATAATATACCACTCAACCAAAAAATTTAGACCAATAATATCCTCTACATGGGAATTGCTAAGGGAACCTATATCATTGTTCATTATATTGAACCTAATTATTCAAACTATTTTGGGTTCTTTATGTCTCATTGTATACATTCACAAAATTTTGATTGAACAAAATTAGTCGATATATAAACTAGTACCCAATGGACCATCATTTCCCTGGTCACATGCTGTTTGTTCATAGTAATTGTTTTAGTGAAAATAGTTACAAAATAAAATTTTGATTAGACACAATGGTGTTACCTTTTATTTAATTATTTATAAAACATTTATAAATCCATAGTGATATTCATAGGGACCACCTACCTAATATAAACTAATTTACATTAATCAAATACCAGTGACTCAGAACAATGTTCTTTTAAGACAAATATCATTTATGGAAACCAATCTCATGAAAAAACACCAAATTCAATCACTTGTAAAAAATTTAAATTAAATTTACATTTTAATTTAAATAGAAATAATTAACTAAAATTTCATAGGGGATAACTACTCAAAAAATCCTGGATAAATAGGATGTGGTCCAGTCACAAGGAAAACCAAAACATAAGAAACACAGAAATAACTAATTTACATTCTCATTTTAGTGGCTAATTTTAGACGATTTCATTACATTTTGAAAAACAATATGTAAGGAAGTGTACCTTCACTAAAATGGAATCCATCACAAGGGTTATTCATCTTGGGACATCCTCTTTACACATAGATAAAAAATCCTTATTACACTATGGTGATTCCCCTGTTGTTTCGTGTAATCATAAAAAAAGAACTAATAAAAGACAATGATATCAGCTTATAATAATAATTTGAATATTGGAAGAATGATTGTAGAACTCATAGATATGAAATAGATAACAAATTTACCCTATTTTGATGGGGGTCAGGAAGAGGAATATAGAAGGAGACATCCCCAGTCTTGTCACGACCCATCTCCTGGAGCCCGTGCCGTAACGGCCCCAAGCCTGCCTTTTATAGGCCAGGGGCTGACCACTAGCACCAAACGCGTAATTCCCATAAACTAGGAAATAATTTCCTCTATAAACAAAAAACACACACAGCCAATAGAGTACGATTTGAAATTAAATGCTAAGTAAAGCTGTATACAAAATTGTGATGAATGGTAAAGGGGTTAGAATTAGATGCCTAACTGGAAAGTGCAAGTACAACTGTAAAACAAGTACAACTGAAAAAGAAAAGCATCTACTGGGTAGTCCTCTGGGGTTCCTACCGGAATTGTAGGTACATATGGCCTTCTTAGCAATCCACATCCGTCAGTCTCCTCTGTGTACTGACTCGTCATAAGGTCCACCTCCGGGTACCGTCCAGTCGTGCTACTTAGCCTCAGTTAATGATGTCTATCGTCTGCATCCAACACCATGTGGTGAGGGAATATCCCGTACAGGGGTGAGTATAACAATGCTCAGTATGGACCCGAGACCTTCAAGGTCTCAAAAAATCTACCATGGATAACCACATACTATGAAATCAATGGATAGTCATTACATAGGTATATGACCATACATATACATGAGTTATCAAGAAACCCAACTCAATCATGAGAAAAACACAGGAGTCGCTGATTCAACTCACAAAGGTATATAACATTTTTAGAGAGATAGAGATGATCAGATGTAGCCACTGAATCATCTAAGTTGTCGGACAAACACAAGATCCAAGAATGGCTATTCTGTTGGGCTAACACATGATCCAAGAACAAAAGTCAGAACATTCGGACCCACATATGATCTAGGAATAATCGTTAGGGCTGTCAGACCGACACATGATCTAGGACCAGCTATTCTTGTCAAAAAACTCATAATCCAGGAACACAAGTCAGAACTGTTACACCAACTCAGGATCTAGGAACAGTCATCAGAACTATCAGACCAACACATGATCCAGGAACAGTCAATAGTGCACAGCGAACCTCAGGGTTTCCACTGGTATGCATGATTCCGGGAGGGTCTGCTCCTCTAGCCATGAGACGAAACATCAACTTCCTCGTAGTCCCAATATGATGTATCCTGAAGTTCCGTATTTCTAAATGGAACACAATGGGGCAGATGATGCATCAATCAGACGCCATGTCTGAGAGTTATTGGCATTTCCATTCTGAGGGCCTAGTTAGATTTAGGTCCAATCAAACCCGACCATACCGCAATTGTGTCCAAGCCTATAGTGGGGTATCCTAAAAGAACAATCTCTCTCAAATCATTCTGTCTTCGCAGACAGTTCTTCAAACAGACACCTATAGCCCAGGTTATGGGTGAAAAGGTGAAATCGGGTCAATCAGGGCTGGGTCCAGTCCGGCCCAGGCGGACCGACCTGGTCCGATCTGGGTCCGGTCCGACCCAGTCGGACAGACCCGGCCCGATCTGGGTTCGGATTGGGGTCCCACCCGGTTCGGGGGTCCGACCCTGCTAGAGGGGGCAACCTGGCCTGTGGGGATGGCCTGACCCACACTGGCAACCTGACTCGCGCTGGGTCCATCCCTAGCGGCCCGCACTGGTTCTAGACCGCACTGAATTCGTCTCATACTAGGTTCGGCCCGATGGCCCGTGGGGGTCCACCTAAGAGGCGTCTAGGGGGAGGCTACGCGCCCCCTGGAAATCCTGAACAGCAGTTCCGATTGGGTGGGATCCAAACTGGCGCCAGGTGGCACCGGTCCATGTCACGCGGGACCCATGGTGGGTCCCCTCCTCTCGGATGGCTGACTGGCCTGCCGACTCCCGCACGGCGCTGGATGCATCGTGCCCCCTCCGGTGACCCAATGGCAAGATCCGTCGGACCTCTTCGCATCTGTGATCGAGTTGGCCGCTGCTGCAACGCCACGGCCAGGGGCCACGGCCCTCCTTTAGTTCACCGCGTGGTGCTAATTGTGTTGCACCTTCTCCGGCGACCCGGCTGCTCGGGCCGCTGTCTTCCTTCATGGAAGGCCCTATGCTGACCGCCACTACACTACTGCAGTCCATCGATCACGGGTCACTCCTTCGTTGGTGCGGTTCCGCCGCGACCGTCATGCGGTGACATTTGTTGCTCCATCCGTTTGTGATCTTTACACGGGGCACCGGACGATTTTCGGTGTCCCTTTTCTCTTCCTAGAAGAAGCCATGCACTCCTTGGAACATCTCATTTGATCCGAGTTTGTTGATGCTGAGAAATGCACATTCCAATCTCATGCTGAGATTATCATCAAAATCCACAAAGAATGCGGAGGGGTCAGACCGTGTTTGTTCGGACCGCGCCCTCTATGTTAGGGTCATATCAAACTGATTCAAATTCCAAACCACAATGGAAAATGAAGAACACTCAACAACAAAGCATGAAACCCCTACGTCTGATTTGTTGACGTTGGAAGAGAAGATGAAGAAGTCGAGGACGACATCATCAGAAATTTCAAGGACGGTGCTCCCACCCATGTTCCAGTTGAAGATCAACGAAGAAGATATCTGTCGTTGGTGGTTGAAGAGTTATTAGTTGGAGAGGAATAGTTTCTCCAAGCTCTCTCCTCTTCCCAAGATCCTCCAAAAATAAAAGTTCCAATAAAATAATAAAATATGACATCTTATTACATTGTTGGCAGAAAATTCCAAAAATTTAAATTAACTAATTGAATGTGTTCAATTAATTAATTGAGAGGATTAGGCCCCATAAAGAGGGGAGTTCAAGGGATCTCGACACAGAATGGGAGTTTCTAGGGCTTAAAAGTCGGGAGGTCCCCACCCCATTTATCCTCCCATTGGAGGTTGATTTTGGGTGGGTCCCACCACTATAACCTCTCAATGGAGGTTAAAGTGTGGTGGTCCCCACCTCTAACCTCCTATTGGAGGTTTCAACCAACATGAATAAAAATAAAGCCACAATTTTTTTTATAAATTTTTTCATAAAAACCCAAAAAACAATCATTCATTTTTAACCACTTTTCGTCAACGTGAAAGTCTTCTTAAGATAATACTGGCTCTGTGAGTTCAATGGTGCCATCAGATTTCAATTCCGAGCATCGGTTCAAAAGTTATAAATTAATGCTCGTACGTTTTATGAACGTACCAAAACAAAACATCAAAAATTGATTCCGGGCACACCGGGCCTTGAAATCATGTGCTGACAGTTTCCGCGATCACATAAAATTCCCATGTTTTTATGAAAAAAAATTCCATGGAAATTATGAGTATTTATATTCTCCCCACTATAGAGCTTTACGTCCCCGTAAGCTACAAATCGTACTAAGGAAACAAATGGGGGTAGTGAGCACACATCTATGCCTCTCGCTCCCATGTGCTCTTCTAGAGGTTCCCGTGCTACCAGCGAATCCACACTAGTGGTATCGACCGTCCACATTGGACCCAATCATATTGATCCACAATCTCCACTGGATACTCTGTAGAAGTTACCCCATCGTCGACATCTAGCTCTCTATGGTCAATGATGTGGGAAGGGTCGTGCACGCATCTCCTAAGCTGAGATACATGGATGACATCGTGCGCCGGGTGCAACTGAGGTGGAAGAGCTAAGTGGAAATCCACATTTCCTACTCTACTGAGGACCTGGAAAGGTCTGAGAAATCTCGGAGATAACTTACCACCCCGGCCAAATCTCCATAGGCCTCATCGATATGAGACCCGTAGAAAGAGATGGTCTCAATCCTTGAACTCCAAAGGCCTCTCTCTCCTATCATCATACAAATATTTCGTACATTTTGCAGTCTTCATCCGCTCCTGGATGATCTGCACCTTCTCCATGGTAGCTCATACCATCTCTGGTCCCACCAGTATTGACTCCCTGGGGTCTGTCCATCATAAGGGTGATCTACAAGGTTGCCCGTACAATGCCTTAAAAGGTTCCATCACAATTGTAGAGTGATATCTATTGTTGTAGGAAAACTCTACCCAAGGAAAGTGATCCTCCAAGCTGCGACCAAAGTCTAGGACACAAGCATGTTGCATGTCCTCGAGTTTCTGAATGGTCCTCTCATTCTAACCATTTGTCTGATGATGGAAGGCAGTGCTCAGATGAAGATGCATCCGGAAATCCTCCTGAATCCCCTTCCATAGCCAGGAAGAAAATAGTGCGTCATGATAGGAGACAATAGAAATAGGTACTCCATGTATCCACACAATATCCTACACATAAAGGCATACCATGCTCTCAACTGAGACCTTCTCTCTGGTCGGTAGGAAGTGGGCCGACATGGTGAGTCGGTCAACAATTACCCAAATCGAGTCATGTCCCATGGATGTAGGTGGAAGACCTGTCACAAAGACCATGGATATCCCATCCCACTTCCACTATGGGAATCTAAAAGTTGTACCAAGCCTGCTGGTATCTGGTGCTCCGCCTTCACTTGCTGATAAGTGAGGCATCGATAGACAAACTCTGCTACCACCTTCTTCATACCTGGCCACCAGTTCTCCCGTCTGAGTTCCTGATATATATTCTCCACACCATGATGTACCTCTATAGGGGATGTGTGTAACTCCCTCAAAACGTCCTCTTGACGTTCTATTGGTACCAAGATACATCCTCTGAAGAGGATGAAATGCTCCCAACCTTCAGAAAATATATCAGGTGCATGCCCTATGGATATCTGAGCACGTCATGTCTCAGAGTCAGCGTCTCCACGATGCACCTCTCCGAATCACAGATGAAGTGGGGTAGTGACTGCAAGAGACTGTAGAAAAGTTTCTTCATCTCCATCTACAATGGATTTCTGTAAGGCAGCCAGCTGCTCTATCACCTCACCTAACATCTCTATCTCAGACCTCCTACTGAGTGCATCTACAACAATGTTCCCCTTTCCATGGGTATAGACTATTTCAAAGTTGTAGTCCAAGAGGAACTCAATTCGTCGCTGTTGTATCATGTTCAGGTCCATCTGAGAGAAGATATACCTGAAAATCCTATGATTAGAGTACATGGTAAGACATTATCCCATCAGATTGTGTCACCACATCTTCAAGGAGAAGACCACTTCTTCTAAATAGAGATAATGGGTAGCGTAGTTCTCTCATGTTGTCTTAGCTAATGAGAACCATAAGCATTTATTTCTCTCTCTTGCATCGGGACACACCCGAGTCTAGTCCCTGATGTGTCGCAGTAGACAACGTACCCTACTCCTTCCTCTGGAAGCCTCAAGATGGGGGCACTAGTCAGCCTCTACCTCAGATCATTGAAGCTCTGTTGGCATCTTTCTGACCACACAAAGGGATTCCCCTTCCTTTTCAAGGCTGATAGTGGTGATAAAACTCTGGAGAATTCTAGTACGAACCTTCGGTAGTATCCAGCCGAACACATGAAACTTCGCATATCCGTCACACTCCTGGGTGGCTCCTAAGAAAGTACTACTTCAATCTTCACTGGATCCACTAAAAACTCAGCTTCCTAGATGACAGGTCCCAAGATGTGAACCTCTCAAATCCAAAACTAGTACTTATATAGCTTACCATAAAGCTGGTGCTCTTGGAGTGTGTCCAATACTACCCGTAAATGGTAGGAATGCTCCTCCTCAGTACCAGAGTTGATTAGAATGAAATTGATGAAGACAGCTACAAAGCGATCGAGATACGGCTGTAAGATCCTATTCATGAGTCCAATGAACACAGCTGGAGTGTCGGTTATGCCAAAAGGCATAACCAAGAACTCATAGTGGCTGTACCGATACCTAAAGGTCATATTATACACATCCTCATATTGATCTCTGAGCTGGTGAGAGCCAGATCTTCGGTCTATCTTTGAGAACCACTATGCTCCATTCATCTGATCAAAGAGGTCTTCAATCCTCAGAAGTGGGTACCTGTTCTTCATGGTCACCTTGTTCAAGTGACGGTAGTCGACACAAATCCTCACACTCCATTCCGCCTTCTTGGCAAACAGAATCGGGGCTGCCTAGGGAGAAACACTGGGCCAGATGAATCCCTTACCCTACAAGTCCTCTAGCTGAACCCTTAGCTCTAGAGGATCTAAGGGAGCCTTCCGATACATTGTTGTATATATAGGTGACGTATCGGGGTACAAGTCAATGTAGAAGTCCACCTATCTGCAAGGAGGTAGACCTAGGACGTCATCGTGGAAAACATCCTTGTACTGGTCTACCACTACAGGATAGGTCAGAATCTCCACATCAACTGCTCTGAGGGCAAGGCATGCCAACTAGTGAGTGATCAGCTATACCCTCCACCAAGAATGTCTGTCTTATGTTCTAAAGGCTCCATTCTCGCTGGTGAAGGTTAACCTAGTCCCATCAGTTCCAAAACACCACACATTGTGCATAATACTTTCTATCTAAGCATGGAATGTAGATAACCATTCCATACCCATGATGACATTGTAAGGCCTTGATACCGCTACAAAGAGATCCTATAAGAATCTTTCACCTATTAGAGTCAGCTCGCACTGCCGGCACCATTGCATAATCATCAAATCAGCTCCCATAGGAGTATTTATCTGTAAAAATCGAACTAACAGCTCCTTTGGAATCTCTGAGTTACAAATGAGGGATTTGGAAATGAATGAGTGATGGGAAACTGTGTCTATAATAACTACATATAATGTAGAAGAGACACATATCGTACCTCAAATCATCTCTGGAGAACCATGGTCATATGCCTCAGTTTCCTAGAGCTGATCTCTCCCCATTCCACATGCTCCCTACGGTCGGGGTGGATTTCCAGGTGGTGGTGGTGGTGGTAACACCTCGTAATGTCGTCCATCACCTGCTGCACAACCAGCACCTTTACCACATCTGCCTACTCCCTATAGTCCGCCTCGGTCAAATTTCTGCCTCCACCTGGGAGGTCCTTCAACTGTCTAATGATCGTCAGTATGGCATGTCAGATAGTCACGAGCTATATGACCCTACATGCCACAAGAGCAACATTTACCACTCTTGGTATGACTAGATCTATCACGTGTTCCCCGCACAATGGAACATTTGTCCTAAGGTCGCCCCCCGGATGGCCCGGTCTACTTGAACCTCTATAACATCTTTCTACTACCAGCTACAGACAACTTCACTGCATGTCGACTAGTGGTGGGTATCACTACTGGAGACTACTCAGTAAGGAAACTCTCAGTGGTCTCTTTCTAACACTCCCATCTATGTTGGGATGCTGAGGAAGATCATCGAGGCCCTGATCTCTCTCCTTAGCCCCTGCTCGAAGGCCTGGTCCCTTAAGAATGGGTTTCGTACAATATCCGTGGAGTAGCGCGATAGGTCGTTAAACCATTATGAGTACTGGGACACTATCATGCTACCCTACTGTAGATTTAGTAGCTCCTGTATCCACACCCCATGAAGGGTGGCTGGGAAAAAGTCTTCCTGAAATAGGATCTCGAAGTCTATCTAGAGTAGTATTGCCTCATCATGGACCTGGAGCATCATTCTCCACCATCTGCCTAATTCTTCCTGAAGAAGACTCATGGAAAGGATAACCATATGGTCGACTGGTGTCCCTACTAGTCTGATGACTATCACCATAGTCTTCATCCAATCCTTAGCTTCCTGTGGGCCTATCTCTCCCCTGAACATGGGCGGCCTCTGGCGCTGGAACTTGTGCAACGTGCTCAAGAGGCATGAACTCTCCACTGCTGGGGCTGGCGGTATCGGTGGCCAAACAGGTAGTGGTACCACTGATTCCACCACTATGATGGGGCCTGCACTGAGGCCTCATCGCTCGGTGGGCTATCATCTCGTACAACTCTTGAAACCCTGGCTGGTTGTCTACATGGAGGCATTCCTAAAAGATACATGTGTGCCACAATCAATAAGTTATACCTGGTGAGATGAATGAAGGATATCACAATGAAAACTCTTTAAAAACACACGCAATTATTGTTTTCGTGCACTGAGTCGGAAATTAGAAGTCAGGGTCCTGGTGTATGGATACATCGGCCACCGCACCAACACTGGACTCCCTAAACTGAAAACCCACTTAGTACTCTTAAAACTATTTCTTCACAGAATGAATGATCAGAGTCATAACTTCTTTGGTAGAACCGACTCCTCTGATACCAATTTGTCACGACCCGTCTCCCGGGGCCCATTTCGTGACTACCCCAAGCCCACCTTCCATAGGCCAGGGGCTGGAGACTGGCACCAAAGGTGCAATTCTTTAAAACTGGGAGGGCATTGCCTTTATAAACTGAAAACACACACAGAACAGAGTACGAGATGAAAGTAAATGCTATGTAAATCTGTATACAAAATTGTGTTGAAAAGTAAAGGGTCCAGAATTACAAGACAAACTGGAAAGTGAATGTAAAACTGAAAAACAAGTACAACTAAAAAATAAAAGAAGCTACTGGGTCATCCTTTGGGGTTCCTACCTGAAGGGTAGGTACATATGACCCCCTAAGCACTCCATGGCTGCTAGGCTCCTCTGTATACTGACTCATCTTAAGGTCCACATCTGGGTACCATCTAGTACTACTAATCAGCCTCAGTCAGTGATGTCCGTCATCTGCATCCAACACAATGAGGTGCGAGCATAGCCCGTGAAGGGGTGAGTATAACGATACTCAATAGGGACCCTGATGCCCTCATGGTCTCACAAAATCAAACAAGGATAGCCATAGAGTATGAAATCAATGAATAGTCATTACTTAGGTATATGTCCATACATATACCAAAGTTATCATGTAACCCATCTCAATCATGAAGAAAACACAAGAGTCACTGGCTCGACTGACACATGTATACAACATTTTTAGATAGATAGAGATGATCAGATGTAGCCACTGAATCATCTAATCCATCAGAACAACACATGATCCAAGACCAGCTATTCTGTCAGACCAACACATGATCTAGGAACAGAAGCCAGAACTCTCAGACTAAAACATGATCGAGGAATAGTCGTTAGAGATGTCATTCCAACACATGATCCAGGACCAGCTATTCTGTCAGAGCAAAACATGAACATGGAACAGAAGTCAAAACTATCAGACCAACACATGATCCAGGAATAGTCATCAGAACTGTTGGACCAACACATGATCCATGAATAGTCAACAGTTCACAGCCAGCCTCAGGGTTTCCACTAGTATACTTGATTCTGGGAGGATATTCTCCACAAGCCAAGAGTCAAAACATAAACTACCTCTTAGTCGAAATTTTATGTATCCAGAAGTTCCATATTGTAAAATGGAACACAACATGACAAACGGTGCATCAATCAGATGCCCTATTGGAGAGTTATTGGCATTTTCGTTCTGAGGGCTCGGTTGGATTTAGGTTCAATCCAACCTGACCATACCCCAAATGCATCCAAACCTCAAGCGGGTTATGCTAAAAGAACTGTATTGCTCCAAGATTTTTTTCGCTGCAGTCGGTTCGTCAAACGGACACCCGTAGCCAATGTTATGGGTGAAAAGGTGAAATCGGGTCAAAAGGGTCCTGGTCTGATCCGACCCAGTTTGACTGACCCGACTTGATCCGGGTCCAAACAGGGGTCCGACCCTGTCGACGGGTCTGACCCAATCTATGAGTTTGACCATGTCTGCGGGGACGGTCTGACCCATAGGGATGGCCCGAACCACGCTGGCGGCTCGGCCCGCGCTGGGTCCGGCCCTGCGGCCTGCATTGGGTTCGGCCCGTGCTGGGTCCTGCCTATCGGCCCACGCTGGGTCTGGCCCGGTGGCTCGTGAGGGTCTTCCTAAGCTGCATCATGGGGGAAGGCAGCGGAACCCATGGAAATCCTGAATTGATATGTCGTTCGGGTGGGAGAAAAACCGGCGCCATGTGGGGACAGTACTTGTCACATGGGACCCGCAGTGGGTCCCGCTCCTCCCGAATGACTGAGAGGCTAGCCGACTCCCACACGGCGCTGGATGCTTCATACCGCCAATATGGACCGGACAGCTTGGGCCACTAGACCTCTTCGCGGTGGAGCTCGAGCCGACCACTGCTGCACCGCTGCGACCGGGGGCCACGACCCTCCATCAGTCCACCACGCGGCGCCGGTTGCTCGGCGCCTTCTTCGACGATCCGGAGGGTCGGGTGTAGAGACCCGAAGCCTGACGTACATGGACATTAAATTACTTTTGTGGAATACTTAGTACATAACAAAAACACAAACACAAGGATCATAATAGTTTAGTGTCTTTGGAAACTCAGAATATAATCTTCTAATCATGGTGAAAGATCTTCAACATCTCCCATAAAGATCTTCTTTTTTTTATACCTAAAACCTTTCTTTATATCCTGGGGAAAAGAAAACATAAAAGGGTGAGCTCAAATGCTCAGTAAGGGTAATCAAAAGAAATATCAATCACATCATATACATAAGCACATAACTTTTGGAAATCTTAACCTGCAAAAGAGATCATCATTTTATAACATGGGGTAAATCATGGCAGTGAAATGTAATCACAATAATCATAACATAAAACATGAAACTTTGTGGAATTCACACATAATCATAGAGAATCATTTCTTGTTAGTCAAGACTCATTGCCAAGACTATCTTAGTGGACAAAGTCCCTTTCTGAATCGAGTAACCCTCGTTTCAGTCCTGTTTCACTGAACCGGTATAACCTACCATTCCAGCCATGTCTATCTCATGAGATATAAAATCTTTACCCAATGCATTGGAGGGAGATATAGGTCCCACCCATCTTATAATGAATCCTTTCTTATGTGTGCCACATAATCATAAAACATACATCATCGCATAACACATGTAACAAAAATGGGATTCTTGAAACATCATGACATCATAAATCAATTCATATAAGATAAAGGAATTCATAAACATAATTCCATCACAACATAGTCAAATCAATGTAAAAATATGGATAGAAACAGAACCCTTTATTATCTTAGATGGAAAATAATTTTGATAAAACACTTGAATTGAATTCTTGAGGAAAATATCCTTTCTTCTTCAAAATCAATTTCTTTTCACAAAACATCATGCAATTTTAAAAGAAAGAGTTTTTATTGAAAATAGTCATGAAATCTTTTAGAGGAAGCTTCATGAAAATAAGGCTTTATAAAACAGTATAAATCCGTTCGTGCCGTATAAGTTAAAAAAACATTCTTCGTACTTTTGTCGGAAAAGTCAAAAAGTACCTCGTATGACAAAAGATTCCTTTCATAGATATTACTAAAAACTCGCCGAAGGGTAAAAATGGATTTAAACAATTGTAGGTGGATGGAAATAATATTACATATTGATGAAACATGGATGTGGATGATAAAATACACCCCAGTAAATACTTATGAATAAACAACCTCTGATAAAAATGAGATTGTGATATTTCCCTTACCTTAGGTCCGATTTGCTTTGTATGTGTCCAAAGCTCCTATATAATGGTTTAAATAATGTTATTGACTTATTCCAGAATCATACATATTGATATGATATCATATATGGTCATATTCTTAGCTTATTGTTAGTAATATTTCATTGTTACTTGTTACTCGGGTCTTTATTGCCTTTTGTTCTTATGCGTGTTTTGCCGAATAAATTCTTATTCTTATTTTAAGGTTATAGATACCTTATATCCAGAATGGTATTAGTGTAACATATATCATATTTATTCATTCAATTCATTTATATAATTACTATGTAATGATGATCATGTAGAACGAGTCGCATCACATCGTGGAGACGGTATTCCGTACGTACGCACGAGTGATGATATCGTTCCTATGATCATGGAATTGTATTGGAGTATATGTATATTATTTCAGTATCAATATTAATTTATAATAATCATAAATAGTTACTCATTACACCATTATACCCATCCTTGTAAGGTGATGGTGGAAAGTAGATTACACCACGACGTGGAGACGGTATTCCGTACGTACGCACGCGCGGTGATTTCTTTTTCCGTAGGATGGATAGATTGTGAAATAGGGTTGTTTCATACTTATAATAACATATCATTATATGAGTAATACTGATGTTATTACTTCATAATGAAACAACCTAAGAAGAAGAAGTGGAAGAAGAAATAAAGATGAAAGAATTGGTAACGGTAATTACCTCTTCTTTGAAGCGCCTCTTTGAGACCTCCTATTAGGGCAGTAAAATTGGTCTTTGAGGAAGACCAGAACCTCTAGGATGTTCCTAGGGAAGTGGAGAAGGGAAAATGGCAGGGGTTGGCCGAGCTTGAGTGCTCAATTTGGTGTGAGGAGGAGGGGGAGGAGGTGCCCTTTTATAAGGGAGGAGAGGGGCACCTTAGGAATATCTCAAAATATTATTATATATTAAAGTCAAAATCAGTTTATAATGGCTCCAAAGGGTCTTATTTCGAAGATAAGGTGGGGATGGGTCGAAATACTATCAACCAATAATATTTAGACAAGTTTAGCGTATTATTTTAACCTTATCAATTAGATTTAACTCTAAGTTAAATAATTTAACTTTTACCATGTCTTTTTGTTTTCTTTCACTATATGGTTAATAAACTTACTATAACATGCCAACCGAACCCCAAATTGTTTATTATTAATATATATATCCTTATCTTAGTCATTTGGCCGAACCTTAGATTTTTAGGAATAAAATAACAATTAATAATATAATATTTGATTTAAAAACTATTTTGTGTAAATTTTGACACTATTTGATATATGATTTTTGTGAAAGTAATAACAGAATTATATGTTCGAAACAAGTTGATTAAATCAACATTAATATATCATAGTAACCTAGAAAATTAGTGTAATTCATAAAAAGTCTTAAATTACATTTATTTTGGTATTTATATTATCAATTATGTCAATATTTCATTAATAAGATAATTACTGCATCATCTTTGTGTCATAAATAAATTAAATTATTTGATGTCTAAAAATTAAAAATAAAATACCATCATGTACTAAATCTTTTTAGCTTTCTAATGAATATTTACAATCGAATTTATCTTATGTATAACCCCATATTATAAATTATTTACTTATTAAACTTTGATTTTAACTATTTTAACCCTTCTTTAAATAAATTAATAATAAATGTCCTAATCTAATCCAAGTGGACCTAAATGGTCATATTTTATTCCTAAGTTTGTTTTTGGTCGAATTACACTTGTCTAATAGAATTAGGACATGTGTTAGGGTAATATTAATATCATATTTACCCTTAGTTACCCAATTTACTATTAACCGCAGTAAAAAGTAAAAAGTTACTATTCACCAAAAAATTATTTTCATCTCATTGAACCACATTTTAGTCCTTGATATTAACCGTGTCTCTCGGATTTTCGAAATTCCATTCACAGAAGCGGTAAAATTAAGTTTTATGCAAAATTCAGTTTTTAACCTACCACTTAGTGGTTTCACTATTCATCAAAAATTGAAAGTTTTCAGAAAAATACCAAAATTTCACCCTAGGCTATTTTCGATATTCTGAGTCCAAAAATGAAGTCCATTTTGAAAAATAAAATTTATAAAATTTCAAAAAGTGATTATTACTATTCATAACGGCTAGTTTTAATAATATTTTAATAGCATATCGTTGTTTCATGAAACTCAGTATTGCGTACTACACACGCTATCGAAGAAGGTTGCGATTGCGTGTAATGCAAGGCAAGTCAAGGATGCGTGTTGTGCAAGCTCCTTTTGGTGTAGCGTACAACACAAGACATTAATAAAATTGAAAAGAATATTTTTCATAAAATCTCGGGCTGTTACATTCTACCCCCCTTAAAATGAAATTCGCCCTCGAAATTCGTCGGGGTTATAAATGGTTTACTATTTGAAAGTTTATTTAATAGAAACCCACATCGTAAAAAGGAATATCAAAACCAATCTTTAAAAACAAAATTATGAAACGTAATGGTTACCCAAATAAACTAATCACTGGGTTTCCACATAGGTGAAAATATGGATATGAAAGAGAAATCTAACCATCATGTTCTGATGGAGAGTGGTAGAGAACATGGCTATGGAAAATCCAGTAATCACAAATCCATAAATTTGTGACGATCTAAGGTACCATCTGATTCATCAGGTATAAGATCACTAGGACAACATTTTTGGTTTTCAAGATCATTTCCCTAAACTTGAAAATTGAATTAGAATAAATACTTTCTTTATTTTGGTACAATCTCACTGTTGTTCATGCCTTGAACAATTTCCACTTCATCTCTTAAATAAATGAAGTTGAATTTGTTATTCGTGAAGTGTTAGCAGATCATGTGATAGAATGACGGGTCATTCCATCTGTCTCAAACAAAAGGTTAGCAAATATTATATACATAAGTCGATCTATAGTGAGATTAATCATATATGGTTTCTAAAATGGACTTATACTTCATATATCATACTGCTTAATATAATAAAACTAGTTTCTACTAAACAGGGACTTCCTGTAGGCCAATGGTAGGCGATAAAGGCCAGTCGCACTTCGGTTGTGGATTCGATTCCCACAGCCTTGTCCGACGCGATGGGTTGTCGCCCGTCCTGCAGGTTGTCCTTTTTCTAAAACTATATTACTATAACATCCCATCAATAATATCGAGAAAACATCTATCCTTAAACAATACTAACTTGTTTCCAACATAATCCATTCCAATCTTTAGGCTTATCCATAATACTGCAGTCCACTCTCATAACATAGTGAAAACGATTTCCAGAGATTTAATACCATCATTCATCCCCATATATCATAAGATATATCTCGTTGGTCACATTCTAATCATTCAAAGGCCCTAATCATGTATTCCCTTGAATACCCATTGAACCTTATTGAAAACATGAATGTAGTTAAACGTTAACACTTTCCACATACCAAAATCCTCAAAATTCTATATACTCAAACCATGATATCACTTAGTCCTTATATCAATCATGAGCTCATGAATATAATCAAACACCCCATTATCTTATTATTCCTTCATTGTGCGCATATCATCTATATTCTAAAAAATATCTGAATAACCTTTCATGGATAGTGGTACCATTAATCATACACTTTCATAACTCAAGGAAAGACAACAGTGTAACAATCCTTAGACGTCTCTTTATTCCATAGTACCATGAGATTTCTTATACAACATTACACATGATAAACATGTAATCATTCCACTACATTCTTAAACCATTGACCGAGCTTCAAAAAAAATTTCATCTCACATATCATTTGTAGTCTCTTCATCATCATCCACATAAATACTACCCATATGACCATACTGATTCTCTTCATGAGTCTTTCCCTTAGGGAATTTGTTTGCATAATGCCCATACATTCCACATTTAAAACACTTAACCATTTTTGATGTCGTAGCAATACCATTATCTTCATCCATGGTGTTAACCGACCCTTTTCCTTTGCACTTACTTGCTTTGTGTCCTTCTTTTCCACACCCAAAGCATCTTCCAGTTCCCTTGAAACATTCTCCTTGATGCCTCTTCCCACATGATTTACATAGGGGAAATTGAACTTTCTTTCCTCTATGATCCTCATGAAACTCCATCTTTCTCTTATTAGTCGAGTCAGGAAACTTACCAAATTTTACTTTATTGATCATATTATGAGATTGCTGATTCGGCATAATAATGATCTTTGGACTTCCAAATCCCATTTAATTTTGTTTCTCATGAAGAATATCATTCCATTGTCCATCATATCCTCCATTATCGTGAATCATCTTGTTTCCAGCCATTTTCTAAAACCCAAAAAAAAAAAATAGTGTGAGAGGCAAAAATCATGCTAGGGAAAACAACATAATAAAGGTGGAGTATACTTGATATCTAACATCTTAGGTTAAATTCTATGATCGTTACCATAGTTCTAGGACTGTATCTTATACGTATACTTATCCTTAGGGACATCCCTAGACATACCTTATAAATATCTCTAGGGATCTCACTAAAGTTCTCGCATCCTAGTTTCCAAAGGTTGACTAAACCTTTCCTCTGATACCAACTGTAGAGACCCGAAGCCTGACGTACATGGACATTACATTAATTTTGCGGAATACTTAGTACATAACAAAAACACACACACAAGGATCGTAATAGTTTAGTGTCTTTGGAAACTCGGAATATAATCTTCTAATCGTGGTGAAAGATCTTCAACATCTCCCATAAAGATCTTCTTTTTTTTATACCTAAAACCTTTCTTTATATCCTGGGGAAAAGAAAACATAAAAGGGTGAGCTCAAATGCTCAGTAAGGGTAAACAAAAGAAATATCAATCACATCATATACATAAGCACATAACTTTTGGAAATCTTAACCTGCAAAAGAGATCATCATTTTATAACATGGGGTAAATCATGGCAGTGAAATGTAATCACAATAATCATAACATAAAACATGAAACTTTGTGGCATTCACACATAATCATAGAGAATCATTTCTTGTTAGTCAAGACTCATTGCCAAGACTATCTTAGTGGACAAAGTCCCTTTCTGAATCGAGTAACCCTCGTTTCAGTCCTGTTTCACTGAACCGGTATAACCTACCATTCCAGCCATGTCTATCTCATGAGATATAAAATCTTTACCCAATGCATTGGAGGGAGATATAGGTCCCACCCATCTTATAATGAATCCTTTCTTATGTGTGCCACATAATCATAAAACATACATCATCGCATAACACATGTAACAAAAATGGGATTCTTGAAACATCATGACATCATAAATCAATTCATATAAGATAAAGGAATTCATAGACATAATTCCATCACAACATATTCAAATCAATGTAAAAATATGGATAGAAACGGAACCCTTTATTATCTTAGATGGAAAATAATTTTGATAAAACACTTGAATTGAATTCTTGAGGAAAATATCCTTTCTTCTTCAAAATCAATTTCTCTTCACAAAACATCATGCAATTTTAAAAGAAAGAGTTTTTATTTAAAATAGTCATGAAATCTTTTAGAGGAAGATTCATGAAAATAAGTGTTTATAAAACAGTAGAAATCCGTTCGTGCCGTATAAGTTAAAAAAAACATTCTTCGTACTTTTGTCGGAAAAGTCAAAAAGTACCTCGTATGACAAAAGATTCCTTTCATAGATATTACTAAATACTCACCGAAGGGTAAAAATGGATTTAAAAAATTGTAGGTGGATGGAAATAATATTACATATTGATGAAACATGGATGTGGATGATAAAATACACCCCAGTAAATACTTATGAATAAACAATCTCGGATAAAAATGAGATTGTGATATTTCCCTTACCTTAGGTCCGATTTGCTTTGTATGTGTCCGAAGCTCCTGTATAATGGTTTAAATAATGTTATTGACTTATTCCAGAATCATACATATTGATATGATATCATATATGGTCATATTCTTAGCTTATTGTTAGTAATATTTCATTGTTACTTGTTACTCGGGTCTTTTTTGCCTTTTGTTCTTATGCGTGTTTTGCCGAATAAATTCTTATTCTTCTTTTAAGGTTATAGATACCTTATATCCAGAATGGTATTAGTGTAACATATATCATATTTATTCATTCAATTCATTTATATAATTACTATGTAATTATGATCAAGTAGAACGAGTCGCATCACATCGTGGAGATGGTATTCCGTACGTACGCACGAGTGATGATATCGTTCCTATGATCATGAAATTGTATTGGAGTATATGTATATTATTTAAGTATCAATATTAATTTATAATAATCATAAATAGTTACTCATTACACCATTATACCCATCCTTGTAAGGTGATGGTGGAAAATAGATTACACCACGGCGTGGAGACGGTATTCCGTACGTACGCACGCGCGGTGATTTCTTTTTCCGTAGGATGGATAGATTGTGAAATAGGGTTGTTTCATACTTATAATAACATATCAGCATATGAGTAATACTGATGTTATTACTTCATAATGAAACAACCTAAGAAGAAGAAGTGGAAGAAGAAATAAATATGAAAGAATTGGTAACGGTAATTACCTCTTCTTTGAAGCGCCTCTTTGAGACCTCCTCTTAGGGCACTAAAATTGGTCTTTGAGGAAGACCAGAACCTCTAGGATGTTTCTAGGGAAGTGGAGAAGGGAAAATGGCAGGGGTTGGCCGAGCTTGAGTGCTCAATTTGGTGTGAGGTGGAGGGGGAGGAGGTGCTCTTTTATAAGGGAGGAGAGGGGCACCTTAGGAATATCTCAAAATATTATTTTATATTAAAGTCAAAATCGGCTTATAATGGCTCCAAAGGGTCTTATTTCGAAGATAAGGTGGGGATGGGTCGAAATCCTATCAACCAATAATATTTAGACAAGTTTAGGGTATTATTTTAACCTTATCAATTAGATTTAACTCTAAGTTAAATAATTTAACTTTTACCATGTCTTTTTGTTTTCTTTCACTATATGGTTAATAAACTTACTATAACATGCCAAAAGAACCCCAAATTGTTTATTATTAACATATATATCCTTATCTAAGTCATTTGGCCGAACCTTAGATTTTTAGGAATAAAATAACAATTAATAATATAATATTTGATTTAAAAACTATTTTGTGTCAATTTTGACACTATTTGATATATGATTTTTGTGAAAGTCATAACAGAATTATATGTTCGAACAAAGTTGATTAAATCAACATTAATATGTCATAGTAACCTAGAAAATTAGTGTAATTCATAAAAAGTCTTAAATTACATTTATTTTGGTATTTATATTATCAATTATGTCAATATTTCATTAATAAGATAATTACTGCATCTTCTTTGTGTCATAAATAAATTAAATTATATGATGCCTAAAAATTAAAAATAAAATACCATCATGTAGGAAATCTTTTTAGATTTCTAATGAATATTTACAATCGAATTTATCTTATGTATAACCCCATATTATAAATTATGTTCTTATTAAACTTTGATTTTAACTATTTTAACCCTTCTTTAAATAAATTAATAATAAATGTCCTAATCTAATCCAAGTGGACCTAAATGGTCATATTTTATTCCTAAGTTTGTTTTTGGTCGAATTACACTTGTACAATAGAATTAGGACATGTGTTAGGGTAATATTAATATCATATTTACCCTTAGTTACCCAATTTACTATTAACCGCGCTAAAAAGTAAAAAGTTACTATTCACCAAAAAATTATTTTCATCTCATTGAACCACATTTTAGTCCTTGATATTAACCGTGTCTCTCAGATTTTTGAAATTCCATTCACAGAAGCGGTAAAATTAAGTTTTATGCAAAATTCAGTTTTTAACCTACCACTTAGTGGTTTCACTATTCATCAAAAATTTCAAGTTTTCAGAAAAATACCAAAATTTCACCCTAGGTTAATTTCGATATTCTGAGTCCAAAAATGAAGTCCATTTTGAAAAATAAAATTTATAAAATTTCAAAAAGTGATTATTACTATTCATAACGGCTAGTTTTAATAATATTTTAATAGCATATCGTTGTTTCGTGAAACTCAGTATTGCGTACTACACACGCTATCGAAGAAGGTTGCGATTGCGTGTAATGCAAGGCAAGTCAAGGATGCGTGTTGTGCAAGCTCCTTTTGGTGTAGCGTACAACACAAGACATTAATAAAATTAAAAAGAATATTTTTCATAAAATCTTGGGCTGTTACATCGGGCCACTGACTTACTTCGTGGCTGGCCCTGTGCCGCCACAACCCACCGATGACGTTTGTTGCTCTATCAGTCGGCGAGCATTCGGTGGGTCACCGGACGAGTTTCAGTGGCACGTTTCTCTCTCCATAAGAAGCCACACACTCCTTAGAACATCACCTTCGATCCGCGTTCATTGATGATGAGAAACCCACATTCCGGTCTCATGCCGCAATTAGCGTCAAAATGAAAAAAGAATGCGGAGGGTTCGGGCAGTGTTTGTTATGCCCGCACCCTCCGTGTTAGTGTGATATCAAATGGCTTCGAATTCTAAACCGTGATGCAAAACGAAGAACACACAACAAAAAATCGTGAAACCCATAACTCAGATTTGTTGGCGTTTGAAGATAACATGAAGAAGTTGAGGACGACGACGTCGGTGTTCTTCAAGGACGGCGCTCCCTACCTTGTTCTAGTTGATGATCAACGAAGAGGATATCCATCGTTGGAGGGTGAATAGTACTTCGCTGGAGAGGAATGGTTTTTCAAAGCTCTTTCCACTTCCCATGCTCTACCAAAAAGAAAAATTCCAACAAAATAATAAATTATGTATGGCATCCCGCCTTTTTATAACATAAACTTTCATTACATTACACATAACTGAGGATCTTTAAGGTCTAGTGTCTTGGAAACCAGGAACATAATACATGAAAACAACATAAAGCATTCTACTTAAACACTTGAAAGTATTCTCCTTAAGTTCATCCTAGGTTCATTACCGCATCTCATAACCTGGGGACATACATCACAAGAAAGGGTGAGCAGAAGGCCCAGTAAGGGAAACAAGAGGAACATTTTACATGTGAACTTGATATACTTCAATAAGGACATGAAAAGAACTTTAAGGCATGAGAAAGAAATCATGAGTCATTTCATAATAAAAATAACATTTTTCAGAACTTGAAAATGCGGCTACATCATTTAACATAGACAATCATGAACATATCACCAAGGTCCATCCCCAAGGTGTCATTTGAAAATTACCAAGGTTATTCACCAAGGTATCGTGAAAATTGTAATCTCTAGTGGTTACATCATTACCCAATGCATTGGAGTGATATCAGGGCGCACCCTTAAATTTTCCTATATTATCATGTGATCCACATATATCATCATCAAACATTTCATAAATAACCCATATATCATAAAATAAATGGGTTTCATTTCATAATCATAATGTTTTAAAAACTGCTTTAAAGACATGATCTTTACGTCACTTTAAACCCACGGAAAAGGAAAGCGGGTCTCATGTATGTAAATCCCAGAATTTAAAATAGAACATTTTGATATATATTTGAATACCCTTGTAGAAATATGAGCGTTTAGTATACACTTTATAACATAAAATAATTTTGAGAAAAGAGAGAGGCATTTGAGACGAAAATTCTGCAACATAACGACTATGTTACAAGGTTTTAGAAAACATTGAAAAGAGAGGGGACATGGGTCACCCACTCATAAATGATCCATAAAACAGTAGGGGGATATAATATAAGGGATTTAAGAACATGGTAATGAAATTTTAAAGATATACCATATGAAATGAAAAACATGTAAGTGAGACAAAACAAGGTTTTTCTTATGAAAATTCGGCAGCCTAACGACATCACTTAACTTCAATAAAAAAAAGATTTGACAAGATCAAATAGGGTCCCTCATCATATGATCATTATAGATCAGTATGATAGATATAGAGATCATACCCCAACAATATAAAAAGGAACTTGAAAGACTTTACATGAAAATCGAACTTGAAAAATGAGAAGGGTGAAAGAATCCCTTAAAAATTCGGCAGCCTAACGGCGTCACTTAAACATTCATAAAAGGAAATGATGAGAGTAAGAGGGGATATCTCATCATATAAAAATGAAAAGGGCAGTAAAAGGAATATAAAAGAACATCCTCTCACATAAGAACATGGAGCATAAAAGGAATGACATAAAAAGGATTACATGAAAAGAAAGATAGAGGTCAGATCCCTTACCTTAAAACGTGACTCTTGAAACTCAATGTTTTGGACCTTGAGGGCTTGGGGGAACCTTGAGAGGACTCCTTGGGAGGTTAAGAGACCATAACTTCATTGGGGGAGAGTTGGGAGTGAAAACTAAAGGAGGAAAGTGTGGGTATTTATAGGGAAAGTGAGGGGACAAGGCATTAATGGCCAAGGGACACCTCATTAGTGGTTTTGGAAAAACCATGGGCTTGCCCATGGTATTTGCCCATGGTATTGGCCACTTGGAACACCTCATACCTTATCTTACTATTCATAATTCGACCATATTGAATATATACTTAATAAATCATTTAATGATGTCATTAAACACCCGAACTTAAAAACTATATTTTCACTATTCATCGAAAATTCAACTTTTTCAGAATAATCCCAAAATTTCACCTTAACCAAATATCAATGCTCTGATTTCAAAAATGAAATCCATTTTATAAAAATAATTTTCTAAATATTTTTAATTTAATTTTTAAATAAAAACACTATTCATTGAAAATTCATTTTTTTCAGAAAAATCCCCAAAAATTATCTTATCATAATATCGATGCTCTGAGTTCAAAAATAAAGTCATTTTTATAAAAAAAAATTATAATTATTTTTATATAAATTTGTAATTAAAAAACACTATTCAACCGAAAAAACTAATACCTGACTAATAATTTATGAAACCATTATTTACCCATTTTATTGAATCACATTACTTAATCGAGGTGTCTAAATTATATTAAAACTTTCGTTGAGTGAAATTACTAATCCATTTGGTCACATTACTAATCCTAAGCATAAAATCACTATTCATAATTTACTATTCATCAAAAATTAAGTTGATCTTATTAGACTCCAAATTCCTTACTGAACACTTTTGTAGAAGACCATTTTTTGAAAATCATTACACATCCTTAGTTATTTAGGGTTTTCATAAATATTTTAAAATATCCTTTTTTTCCAAAATTCATCAATAAAATACATCCTAAAATTATCCAGACAAAAGAAATTCCACAAACCTCACTAAAGGAAGAGATCTCAATTTATTCACCCGAAAGGATTACACAAGGAAGCTAGGGTCTCGTCATATATCCCCTTATAACACCGGCATAAGACCTAAGTGTAAGGTGTTCTATGGTGAGAGAATCTGAGGGAGGCTCAGATAACCTTACCCTAGTAGTAATCTCTACTAACTTGAACTTCTCCCGTAGGCGTTTCCGTTCAAGCTTGACATGCTGGAGTTCATCTTGGGCTTGGTCCAAAGCGAAGCCCACAGATGCTACCTCCTTCCCAAGCTCTGATAAGTGGGCTTCATAAGGGTCGAGTCTATTGGACAAATCCATCGACTCCACTTTTTGCATTAACCATTAACATCTTATTAAATCACTAAGAGTAAGTTAATATACTACTCAAAAATATTGGGTCATTACATTCTTCTCCCCTTAAGAAATTTCGTCCCCGAAATTTATACTTGAGGCCTAGTCGAAAAGGTGAGGGTACATTTTCTTCATTGTTTCCTCAGGCTCCCAAGTCGCTTCATCATATTTATGATTCCTCCACAACACTTTCACAAGGTGGGTAGTGTTGTTTCCTAGGACCTTGTCTCTACGGTCCAAGATCACCACTGGCTTCTCCTCATAAGGGAGGTCATTTTCCAGTTGTACCACCTCTGGGTTCAGTACATGCGAAGGGTCGGGAATGTACTTCCTCAAGAGAGATACATGGAAGACATCATGAACTTGAGCTAGGTTCGGTGGAAGTGCTAGACGATAGGCCACTGCTCCTATGCGATCAAGGATTTCATAGGGGCTAATGTACCTAGGGCTGAGCTTCCATTTCTTCCCAAACTGCATGACTCTCTTCCATGGAGAAATTCGAAGGAAGAATTTGTCACCAACACCAAACTCCAAGTCCCTTCGACGATTGTCAGCATAGCTCTTCTGCCGACTCTGAGCAGCCTTTATGTGTTTTTGGATGGCATGAACCTGTTCTGTCATTTCCTGCACAAGATCAGGCCCAAGAAGCTTTCTCTCACCAGTTTCATCCCAACAAGTAGGAGTTCTACAACGCTTTCCATACAGAGCTTCATAGGGTGCCATATGAATACTCGAATGGAAGCTGTTGTTATAGGAGAACTCAACTAATGGGAGGTGTTGATCCCATCCACCTTTAAATTCCATTGAGCATAATCTCAGCATGTCTTCGAGTGTCTGAATAGTCCTTTCATATTGGCCATCAGTTTGAGGAAGATAGGCCGTACTAAAATTCAATTCAGTATTCAGAGCATGTTGAAGACTTATCCAGAATTTTGATGTGAATCTTGGGTCACGATCAGATAGGATGGATAGTGGTACCCCATGCAGCCTTACCACTTCCTTCACGTATATCTTGGCAAGCTGATCCAGAGAGAAATCTTCCCGAATAGAGATAAAATGGGCTGTCTTGGTGAGACGGTCCACAATAACCCATATCGCATTGTTTCCTTTGGATGTTTTCAGGAGACTAGTTACAAAGTCCATAGTGATATTATCCCACTTCCATACTGGTATGGATAGTGGTTGTAATACCCCCTTAGGAAGTTGTCATTCTGCCTTTACTTGCTGACACACCAGGCACCTTGTAGTGTAATCAGCAATCTCCCTCTTCAGGTTATCCCACCAATAGT
Source organism: Viscum album (assembly GCA_963277665.1). NCBI lineage: Eukaryota > Viridiplantae > Streptophyta > Magnoliopsida > Santalales > Viscaceae > Viscum > Viscum album. The sequence goes on from OY728131.1 coordinate 410,989,375, forward strand.
GATCACGAAGGTCTCTATACATCTTAGTGCTTCCCGGATGTATAGAGAAAGTAGAGCTATGAGCTTCATCCATCAGTTCTTTCTTTATCTCCAGAATAGATGGAACACATAGTCTTGTATGAAATTTCAATACACCTTCTTGATCAATATTGAAATCAGGGAACATCCCATCCTTTACAGCCTCGAACTTCTCCTGCAGCAAAGGATCTTCTTTTTGAGCCTTCTTGATCTTCTCTAGTAATGATGGTTGAGAAATCATTTGGGATAGGGTTGATGATGTCCCTTTCATTATAATTCCCTTGTCCAATTTTACTAGATCTTTAATCAAGGGATCCCCTAGGATCCTCATTGTTGCCAGAACAACATGATCTTTCTTGCATAACGCATCCGCGACTTTGTTTGCTCTTCCAGGGTGATAATGTATTGAACAATAATAGTCTTTAATAAGCTCCAACCATCTCCTTTGTCTCATGTTCAATTCTTTCTATGTGAAAATATACTTTAGACTTTAGTGGTCAGTGTATATATCACATTTCTCCCCATAAAGATAGTGCCTCCATATATTTAGAGCAAAAACAACTGCCGCCAGCTCTAGATCATGCGTAGGATAATTTTTCTCATGAATCTTCAACTTTCGAGATGCATAAGCAATTAACTTGTCATTTTGCATGAGGACGCACCCAAGCCCTTTCAGAGATGCATTGCTAAAAATAACAAATCCTTCTCCGATAGAGGGTAGTGTTAACACAGGTCTAGTAACCATTCTCTTCTTCAGCTCTTGGAAACATTCCTCACATTCCTTTGTCCAGATGAACTTAACCCCTTTTCGAGTCAACTTGGTTAGTGGATTAGAATGCCGTGAAAAGTTTTTCACAAACCTCCTATAATATCCCGCTAAACCAAGGAAACTACGAATCTCAGTTACTGTTGTGGGTTGAGGCCACTCCTCCACAACCATTGTCTTTGCAGGGTCAACTGATATTCCTTCATTAGTTACGATGTGCCCTAAAAAAGACACTTGTTGTAACCAAAACTCACACTTGCTGAACTTCCCAAAGAGCCTATCCTTCCGTAGAGTTTTACAAATAACCCTCATATGATTTTCATGCTCCTCACTACTTTTTGAATATATCAAAATATAATCAATAGAAACTACCACAAAGTTATCAAGGTAGTACTTAAAGACTCTATTCATCAAATCCATGAAAATAGCAGGAGCATTAGTCAAGCCAAAAGGCATAACAGTAAACTCATAATGCCCATACCTTGATCGGAAGGATGTCTTTGGAATATCTTCGTTCTTCACCCTCAGTTGATGATAACCAGATCGAAGGTCAATCTTAGAGAAGAATTGAGCCCCGCAATGTTGGTCAAATAAATCATCAATTCTTGGAAGAGGATATATGTTCTTCACTGTGATCCCGTTTAATTCTCTATAATCAATGCATAGCCGCATTGATCCATCCTTCTTATTCACAAAGAGAACTGGTGCTCCCCAACGAGACACACTCGGTCGGATAAACCCCTTCTCCAACAAGTCTTGGAGTTGTTTCTTTAACTCTTCTAGCTCCACATTTTCCATTCTATACGGAGTCTTTGATATCGGTTTGGACCCAGGTACGAGTTCAATGGAGAACTCTACCTCTCTTTCTGGGGAAGGTCCAGGTAACTCCTCAGGAAATACATCCATGTATTCCTGAACAATCGGAATAGCTTCTATTTGTATGCTCCCTTTTCCTTCTTCATCATCACCAATTAACTCCATAACGAAAGCTATAGGAGGTGCTTCTAGATAGGGATCAGTTCAGGATATCTCTCATCGGAAGATAACTGTAGGTCGTTCTTTCAAGGCTACTAAGATCTCCTTACATCTGCATTTGTTCTTAGCATTATACTTTGAGAGCTAGTCCATCCCTAGTATAACGTCAAATTCAAACATGGTAATGACTACTAGATTTGCGATAAGATTGTGCTCACTAAAGTAAACACTAGAGTCTCTAAACACTGTTGATGCATGGATAATCCCACTTGGAGTCTTGACTGACAACTCTACCTCATGCAATTTGGGGATTGATTCTATATTCTTTGCAAACATGGAATAAATAAAGGAATGCGTAGAACCAGAATAAAAAAAGTACTTGCTAGTTTTGAGAGGACGACAAGAGTACCTGCTACCACATCATTCGGAACTTCAACTTCAGTTGTTGTGATAGAGAAAGCACGACCTTGGTCCCTTGGTCTCTGCTGAGGTTGATGGTGATTCCCCTCCACCGCCCTCGGATTTGGACATTGATTAGCAAAGTGCCCAAGCTGTCCACACTTGAAGCATATGACTTCGGGTAGTGGGAGAACCATCTTTCCTCTGTCGTTAGTGTTGGAAATATGAGGCTTCACATCACTACGACAATTCCGAGAAATATGGCCTTCTTTTCCACACCTATAGCACTTACCACTTTCGATCAAGCAGTTCTACGAATGCTTCTTCCCACATTTATTGCATGTGGAATGTTGCATATGCTTTCCACCTCTTTCCTGATCAAAAATTCTTCCCAGGCTTGGTTCTAGAGTTCTATTCTTCTCATTAGATTTGTGAGACCACTGTGTCTCCCCAAACTCTAGTTCAACATTCATAGCACTTCGAACAATTTATTCATAGCTATCATAGTCCCTGTTGGCTAGATTCTTCCGTAGATGAGGTCTTAGTCCACCAAAGAATCTATCAACCTTCCCATTAGGGTCCATGACGAAGCTTGAGGTATAACGAGAAAGCCTTGTGAAGTTCATCTCGTAGCTTCCAACTGATTCATTCTCCTTTTGCTTCAGCTCGAGAAATTCATTCTCCATTCTCGTTCTCATCGAACGAGGGAAATAATTTTTAAAGAATATTCCCCGGAACTCTTCCCATTCCATAGCTTCCATATCTCCTCGTGGCTTCGTGTTTTTGATCAGTGACCACCACTGATCAGCTTCTCCCTCTAGGCAGTAAACAGCAAGGGTGACTTTTTCTTGTTCCGAACAATGAAGTACAGAAAAGATCTTTTCAATGGAGATTATCCATTGTTCCGCAACCAAAGGGTCAGTAGATCCACTGAATGTTGGTGGTCGTTGGCACATGAAGGACTCAACAGAAAGTTGTTCCCTTCATGGTGAGATCAGCCTCTCAGCTTGATTCAAGTTATTACTCATAACTTGAGTCAGTTGGTTCATCATTCGCATGAATGTTTCCATTCCGGCTTCCATTGGAGGGCCGTCGGCACATGGTGTATTGCGGTCACCATCGGCACTGTTCCTCCAATTTCCCGCCATTTTCTAAAATAATAAAACCTTAGTGAGAATCTTATTTCATTTATGAATCTTTTAACTAAGACTTCATACTTAGACAATTACACTTTTCTATAATTCCTTCATAATGATTCATAAAAAGCTTTTGATTAACCAAACATATCCCCCGGGAGTGTCGTAACCAAGAGTGCGGCATGGCCCGTTATCGTGCACCAGTTCCCGTTCGAGTCTAGCTCAAAGCGGTGTTTTCGGGTTTTACCCCTATGTACATCTGTGCCAGATCCGCCTCTACCTGCACGTATCCCGACAGGGATGTATTTGTTTGATAAACCACTTACTCAATACTTACCAAAATACCAGGATGTTTTCCTATATTTAAACTTTTCTATAGGGATCTTCCTAAAGTTTTTATATCCTAATTTCCACAAATAACTAAACCATCTTTTGATACCAACTATGGAATCCCGCCTTTTTATAACATAAACTTTCATTACATTACACATAATTGAGGATCTTTACGGTCTAGTGTCTTGAAAAACAGGAACATAATACATGAAAACAATATAAAGAATTCTTCATAAACACTTGAAAGTCTTCTCCTTAAGTTCATCCTAGGTTCATTACCGCATCTCATAACCTGGGGACATACATCACAAGAAAGGGTGAGCAGATGGCCCAGTAAGAGAAACAAGAGGAACATTTTACATGTGAACTTGATATACTTCAATAAGGACATGAAAAGAACTTTAAGGCATGCGATAGAAATCATGAGTAATTTCATAATTAAAATAAAATTTTTCATAACTTGAAAATGTGGCTACATCATTTAACATAGACAATCATGAACACATCACCAAGGTCCATCCCCAAGGTGTCATTTGAAAATTACCAAGGTTATTCACCAAGGTATCATGAAAATTGTAATCTCTAGTGGTTACATCATTACCCAATGCATTAGAGAGTTATCTGGGAAAACCCTTAAATTTTTCTTTATTATCATGTGAGCCACATATATCATCATCAAACATTTCATAAATAACCCATATATCATAAAATAAATGGGTTTCATTTTAATAATCATAATGTTTTAAAAACTGCTTTAAGGATATGATCTTTACGTCACTTTAAACCCACGGAAAGGGAAAGCGGGTCTCATGTATATAAATCCCAGAATTTAAAATAGAACATTTTGATATATATGTGAATACCCTTGTAGAAATAAGAGCTTTTAGTATTCACTTTATAACATAAAATAAATTTGAGAAAAGAGAGAGGCATTTTGAGACGAAAATTCTACAGCATAACGGCTATGTTACAAGGTTTTAGAAAACATTGAAAAGAGAGGGAACATGGGTCACCCACTCATAAATGATCTATAAAACAGTATGGGGACAGAATATAAGGGATTTAAGAACATGGTAATGAAATTTGAAGGATATACCATATGAAATGAAAAACATGGAAGTGAGACAAAACAAGATTTCTCTTATGAAAATTTGGCAGCCTAACGGCGTCACTTAACTTCAATAAAAAAATGATTTGACAAGATAAAATAGGGTCTCTCATCATATGATCATAAGAGATAAATATGATAGATATAGATATCATACCCCAACAATATAAAAAGGAACATGAAAGACTTTACATGAAAATCGAACTTGAAAAATGAGGAGGGTGAAAGAATCCCTTAAAAATTCGCCAGCCTAACAGCGTCACTTAAACATTCAGAAAACGAAATGATGAGAGTAAGAGGGGATTTCTCATCATATAAACATGAAAAGTGAAGTAAGAGGAATATAAAATTACATAATCTCACATAAGAACATGGAGCATAAAAGGAATGACATAAAAAGGATTACATGAAAAGAAAGAGAGAGGTCGGATCCCTTACCTTAAAACGTGACTCTTGAAACTCAATGTTTTGGACCTTGAGGGCTTGGGGGCACCTTGAGAGGACTCCTTGGGAGGTAAGGAGACCATAAATTCGTTGGGGGAGAGTTGGGAGTGAAAACTAAAGGAGGAAAGGGTGGGTATTTATAGGGAAAGTGAGGGGACGAGGCATTAATGGCCAAGGGACACCTCATTAGTGGTTTTGGCAAAACCATGGGCTTTCCCATGGTATTTGCCCATGGTATTGGCCACTTGGGACACCTCATACCTTATCTTACTATTCATAATTCGACCATATTGAATATATACTTAATACATCATTTAATGATGTCATTAAACACCCGAACTTAAAAACTATATTTTCACTATTAATCAAAAATTCAACATTCTCAGAATAATCCCAAAATTTCACCTTAACCTAATATCAATGCTCTGATTTCAAAAATGAAATCCATTTTATAAAAATAATTTTATAAATATTTTTAATTTAATTTTTAAATAAAAACACTATTCATTGAAAATTCATTTTTTTCAGAAAAATCCCCAAAAATTATCTTAACATAATATCGATGCTCTGAGTTCAAAAATAAAGTCCTTTTTATAAAAATAATTTTATAATTATTTTTATTTAAATTTTTAATTAAAAAACACTATTCACCCGAAAAAACTAATACCTGACTAATAATTTATGGAACCGTTATTTACCCATTTTATTGAATCACATTACTTAATCTAGGTGTCTAAATTATATTAAAACTTTCTTTGAGTGAAATTACTAATCCATTTGGTCACATTACTAATCCTAAGCGTAAAATCACTATTCATAATTTACTATTCATCAAAAATTAAGTTGATCTTATTAGACTCCAAATTCCTTACTGAACACTTTTGTAGAAGACCATTTTTTGAAAATCATTACACATCATTAGTTATTTAGGGTTTTCATAAATATTTTAAAATATCCTTTTTTTCAAAAATTCATCAATGAAATACATCCTAAAATTATCCGGACAAAAGAAATTCCACAAACATCACTAAAGGAAGAGATCTCAATTTATTCACCCGAAAGGATTACACAAGGAAGCTAGGGTCTCGTCACATTGCCCCTTATAACACCGGCACAAGACCTAAGTGTAAGGTGTGCTATGGTGAGAGAATTTGAGGGAGGCTCAGATAACATTGCCCTAGTAGTAATCTCTACTAACTTGAACTTCTCCCGTAGGCGTTTCTGTTCAAGCTTGACATGCTGGAGTTCGGATTGGGCTTGGTCCAAAGAGAAGCCCACATATGCTACCTCCTTTCCAAGCTCTGATAAGTGGGCTTCATAAGGGTCGAGTCTACTGGACGAAGCCATCGACTCCTCTTTCTGCATTAACCATTAACATCTTATTAAATCATTAAGAGTAAGTTAATATACTACTCAAAAAGATTGGGCCGTTACATTATGACATCTTATTAAATTGTTGGCATAAACTTAAAGGGTTTAAATTAATTAATTGAATGTGTTTAATTAATTAATTAAGATGATTAGGCACCATAAAGAGGGGAGTTCAAGGGTTCTTCATACATAATGGGAGTTTCAATGGGTTAAACGTCGGGTGGTCCCCACCTCATTTATCCTCCCATTGGAGGTTGAGTTTGGGTGGGCCCCACCACCATAACCTCTTATGGGAGGTTATGGTGTGGTGGCCCCCACATCAAATCTCCGCTTGGTGGTTTTACCCAACAATAATAAAAGTAAATCCACAACTTTATTTTTATTAAATTTATTCATAAAAAGCCAAAAAAAACTAAATTTCATTCTCAACCTCCAACCTTCGATGTGAATGTGTTCTTAAGGGAATGTCGGCGCTACGAGTTCAATGGTTCCCTTAGATTTCAATACCAAGCACCGATTAAAAAGTTATAAAATCCCGATCGTAGTTTTAATGAACGTACGCGAACAAAACTTCAAAAATTGATTCCAGGAACACCGGGCCTCAGAATCAAGCACCGTCAGTTTTCACGGTCTCTTAAAATTCCCATGTATTTAAGAAAAAAATATCCATGGAAATCTTGTTCTTTACAAGTCGAATGTATGTGAGGTGATAACAAGAGGAGGGTGATTAATTAAAAACTATGGGGGTTGTTTGGTAATTAATACATTATTAATGAAATTTGGGAAGACACATGGTATAATAGAATAATTTTATGAACCGTACATCTCTCCACAACATAGGATGAATAACTCAGAAGTTCAAGATGTTTGATTTACCAAAATTTTCCCGAATTGTGAAATTCTATCTCTTGAAGACACACAAAAAATGGTTTGGATACAAAATTTACAAAACCATGCACCAACTACTAAAATCACTTTAAGAACAACTTTTATTTTTTTCATGTTTTTTCTTTCAACATACCGAAAAGATTCACTAACACCCCATAAAAAACTAACTCATATTGTTTACTCCATCAATTTCCACTAGCTATAGAGTAACTCTGAGATAGGGTAAAACAATTTTCAAAATCATAAACATCAATCCAATGCTATATATAATCACATGAGAACTCAAAAACCTATTCGTAAATTATTGATATACATACATCACCTCAAGATACTCCAAATCTAATTTTTTTTACAGGAATCCAGGTTTTGAAAATGAACCCAGATCTAAGAATAAAAAATATAAATTACTGTTGGATTTCTGAACAAAAGAAATACATGATATTTTAAACCTCCACATTCAATATTTCTTCTAAAAAATCCATTTTTTGGATAAAATTGTAATCATTTGGCCTTTTCACAATCTAAAATGATTTATTTACCTCTATATATTCTAGAACATCATTCAGGGATTCGACCCATTATTCATGTTTTCAGTATTCATAAAAATTATTTAAATCTATTAATAATAAAAATGTAGTGTACTCAAAAATCCTTTTTAGCTATATTTTTTTATGACAAATTAGTTTTGACAATATTTGATTAATAAATCCTAGAAAATTACATTCTATTTTGAGTAAAAGATTGAATTTCATAAAAAATAATCTTTTTTTTATTTGATTAAACCTTAGTATCCCCCCATTAAATATAATTTTATATCCTCTATAATTTAGATCAATGTTTTCTTCCTCACAAAAAATTCCTGAAAACATTAATATTAGTATTTTTCCCAATATTACCCACAATAAACTTAATATGATTTTTTTCGTGATATTATTCATACTATCTTGAAAGAATATATGTTAATTTACCTTTTTTATGTACCTTATAAAAAATATATCGTCAGTAAAATTTGTTTATTTTTCATGATTAATTATTTATTAAAACATTTTGAGATTTAAAAAATATTCTTTTGATATCAATTTGAAGTATTCGATAAATTTATTTACGCACAACCATGAGTCTAAATAAATCACAATCTATCATGGAATATATAACCTATAAATTAGAATGATAAATATGAATAGGATTAAACCATTATGATGTATATATATATGTTTCTTTAATTAATAATTATGGATTAATTACTGAGAAATAATAAATATATTTTAATAAAATCATTTAAGGATTTAAAAAACTATTTTCGATGTAATGCTTTTTTCTAGGGGATATGAATTTTCATATAAAAAATTATATTGATCACAATTATAATTTTCTATTAATAAATTTTTTAATATATGAATAATAATTTATACATTAGTAATATAATGATTTGGAAGAAAGATACAGTCATTCTAAGGTCACAGAGTTATTTTTTTAGAAAACTAATTTAAATTATTGAATGTGTTTTGATTTTAATAAATAAAATAAACAAATACTGATTAATTATGTTAATGAATCATATAAAATATATATTCCATAAAATATTATAAAATTCACATAATAGTTTTTACTTGAAATGGAATGACACTACAATCATTTTTTATGGTTAAAAATGTATTTCTTCTAAAAATGTATTTCTTCGTTTCGTAAAAATTATTTAAAATTAATTTCATCCGCATATAAAAAATTCAATTTTATAAAATAGTTTAATTATTTGGAATCAAAATTTTCTAACCTAGTAATGATCCAACTTTATATTTTGGTCATAATTAATAGTAATAATTCTAAAAATGTTTATCACATTTAGTGTTAGAGTGTCATTCCTAGGGAGGGGAAGTTAAATAATGAAATAAGGGTTAAATTCACACCTAAAATTTTATAAATAATATTGTGTTATGATATTTAATTTTTAATTGAAATTTATTATAATTATTATCCATTTTTACACATGCACAAGATAATAATTTTATACTATTAATATTTTTAGTAATTACATGTGTCTATCCTTACCATAATTATAGAAAGAAAAGTATTGTCCTCATTTATTTATAAAAATATAGCACTCTATCTCATTACATACATTTGAAAATCCCTTATTATAGTCCATTCATTATTTTACATACTTTTATTCTTAACTGATGTCAATAATTTGAAGGCTTAATGTGTAATCCAAAGGTGGAATATCAAAGAAGAGGTAATTATCTTCAACAACTCTATTAATGTTTATTTCTTATTATACTTCCTCTAAATATATTTTATAATTTATAAAATTATTAATTAAGTATCATAAATATATTTATACGTTATTATGATCGTTATGAAAACGCATTACCCCTATTTTCGATCAAATGAGAATTACATGTATCCAACATGTGTGTGAGTGTGTTTAACCACCTCTATATAGCGACATAATTCATTTTCCATCACTAACTCGCATTGGAAGATTTAATGATATATTAAATAAGAAATATAATATATATTTTATAACTATGAATATATATTGATAAAATTTTATTTATATTTTAGTATTTATGTTCTTTGGAAAATGAAAATAGTGTTCTTTTAAACGTAAAAACTACTATCTCCAAAAATAGTTTAATTAATTTTCATGTCACCTTTTTTATAGATGGTAATAAATATTTATATAATGAATATGTATGATATTTATATTTTGAAAAATAAATTAGATAATGAAATTTTGATCAAGATTCGTGATTCATAATTATAAAACCAAATCATACATTAATACTGAATCCTTTAACACCAAAATTGATGATGATTATGAAAGATTATTAATGAATAGTTAATAAGATCTTATAAGTAAAAAATGTATGGTAATATATGTACAAATATGGTTCATTTATAAATTAATAATTCATATTAATTAATTATAAAGGAGGTTATAATATGTTACTAATAATGTAACACTTAGGGTAACAGTTTCTCATCTTACTATTGTCTTTGTGTTATATATTCCATATTATCCTCTTATTTTATTCATGATATAACATCCCATGATTATATAATAAGAACGTTGTATTTGATTGAGTATGTGACATGAAAAATTTAATATTATGTAAAAATATAACAACATGATAGTTTATAATATATTTAAGTTTCTGTATATCTAATCTCTTCAAGAGACTTTATTACACACAACACTGAGTTTAACTTTCATTACACACAAAAAAAGTATAATCAAAAGGTGAAATATTATTAAAATATTATCATTCCATATGAAAATTATCCCCTCGAAGTTCTAATGGGGGTCGTTAATATCAATAAATAAATTAGTGATATTTTGGTTATCCAATTCCTTTAAATAAAATAAGAGTCTTTTAAAATAAAAAGAAATTTTTTATAAAATATGTATTTTTTACTAAAAGATGGTTTAATCGTGTTTTGCAGACAAATATTAAAATTAATTTGAACCAAAATAGAACTAGGTATTTGAAAAAATTGACTTAATTTTTGAAATTATAATATCATAACTATATTAGGGTGATTTTTTTTATTTTTATGAACGTATCATTTTTAAACAAGATTGAAAAATACTGAATGTTAATTGAAAACCGTCTTTTTATTTAAATGATTTATAATCATAAATTATATTTTCAATAAGAAATAAAGTAATATTATTTAATTTCTATATCAATTAATACAATTTATTTCATTGTAATCATTTTTGTGTTGATTTATGATATAAAAACCTTTTAAACTTTTAAATAGTTTCACTATGAAACCTCGCTTTACCGTCACGTCTGCATGATTAATTTTTTATTTAAATTTTATAATTATTTGAGTTGAATTTGGAAAAATGGATTATATATTTTGAGTCATAAAGATATATATTTTATTATAAGGTAAGATTAATTTTTTTAATAATAATTAGCAAATAAATAAAAGTAAATTAATATTGTCATGTTTAAAATGATTATTTTTACTCACTTTATGCGTCTGTGTTGAAATTTACTATTAACCCACAAATGATTTTTTTAGATAAATTGTGTTAAATATTTATTAAATTTATTTATAAATAATATAATAGGAAACATTTTATTTTATTATTAAGGATCTATTTACAAAGGGTAAAAACCTAATTAATGTGGTTGAAACTAATATGGTAAAAGGGGAGAAATGTTAATCTGCAAGGAATGAAATGTTTATAACATAAGTTATTATGGGTGGTGGAGGTGTTTATATAAATTATTATCCTTAATATCTATTATTTATTAGTTTTTGTACCACATCATGCGAGATTTACCTTTCATTATTGAACACTGTTGGGTATTTACAAAAAGTTCCACTAATCAATTATATAAAGGAACACACACCCATCACTTATTCACACCTATCGTGAAATTTTAATCCACCAAAAAAAACCAATTGACTTAAAAAATTCAATAATGTCATCCAAGTAGACTTATTTTTAGTATAAATCCAATATTGGAATGATTTAGTGAAAATATAAAGAGGTTTCCCAGATAAGTGGCAACATTCATCAACGAGAATTTTCGTTTTTCCCTTAAACAACATAAATTTAATTTAAACCATAATAATAAATATAATTAAGTATCATACATATAATGATTTTTTATATTTATTTAATGACCTACAACCATGACCACTTCAATCAAATGGGTAATTAAATCATCATTCGCGTGTACATCGGACTGCTGCCTCCCAATCTGTTGTCATTCAGTCTTCCATCACAACCACTCATGATGGGGTATGTTGATGGATAAAGTATATATTTAAAATTTATAATATAATTATACTTATTGTATCATAATGTAATATATACATATTTAATTTCTTTTCCTTTTAGGATATAATAATGTCGTTCATGTGTTTGATAGACTACTCCCTCATGAAGCAAGGTGACTTGTCTTTCACTAACACATCAAATGGAAGGTAATAAGGATTAATTTAATGAATATATGTGATATAAATTACAATAATATTATATTAATCAAATATTTATCCTTATTAAAATATAATATAACATTTTTTATATACTGAATATTGATATTATCTTTGGTGTACGTGTGCACTACAGCCTTCACGATGTGATGTGACTCTCTTTTCATCACCACAAAACATGGAAGATATATATAATTATATTAAGATAAATAAATTGGTATATGTGATATTATAATTTTTCTATAAACAAAAAATATTACATATATCATATCCATAATGATCATTGAAAAATGGAAATGTTACTCTTGCGTTTATGTGGCCTATCACCTCCGTTGTGGTAACATACTACATTTTTCATAACCATATTCAATGATTTGTTTTAAAAGTATATTTTATTTATAAATATTATAAATATTTCATTATTACTATTCTTGAGATGATGTGTCTATATAATTTTCACAATATTGATAACATTCATGTCAAAATGTGAATGAGAAAACATGGAAATTAACACCCAAAACATTGGAAATAATGGAAGATTATTAAAGAATATTTGATAAGTTATTATAAAAGTATAACATATGATATTATAAATATTAATATGGTTATATTATAAGTTAATAACATGTTAAAAATCACTATACAAGAGGATAAATCATGTTCATCATAATGGTAGCGTGAGGTAAGGGCATTCATTTTAATTCCACTTCAAAGAGGCATATTATAATGGTATGTAACCAATTTGTTTTATATGGTGTATATACTATGGATTTGGAATACGATGTCATGATTAATTCAAAAATCATGATATTTTAAGATTCAATTTTTTTTATTTCATCCCTAGGGATTTGTCTTGATAATCACCAATTGGTAAAAGTAATTTTTAACACACATTTTCTTTTGTGAATTTAACTTTTTTTTTCGAAAAAACCACGTTCTTATGAACAATTTTCATTTTAAATTAAATTTATATTAAATATTTTTATTCATTCATGATTTATCTGATTATTTATGTAAATTTATTGAATTGTTTTTATATATGATTTCATTTTTATTGTTATTTGAACAGTTGGTGAAATATTGATAAATCAATATCATTACTCAATATTGATATTTTATGATAAGAAACATTGATTAATGAATTAAATATGTTAAATAATATTTGTGTTATTTTAGGATATACCAATATGGGTGGGACCAATTTATAGATAGTCCTTGATGCATCGACATATTTCATGAGACAAACCATTTGGCCCGATCAAATGGGTTTTTACGGAGTAGTTTGAAAATTTCATTTTGACTGAACATGAATGTTTAGGTTTCCATGACTATGGTACACGAAATATAATAATTAATAATATTAATCATTAAGAATTTAGTTATTATCAACCCTGATTTTTAAAAATGATATTATCTCTGGACATATTTCATTATCTGTATCTTGATTAATAGTAATGTGCTTTATGCTATTTAATATTCTATATTGATTATTATTATTGAAACATGACAGATTTAATGATACTAAACCATTATTGAAGATTTTATCTCACAAATAAAACGTTTTCCCTAGTTTTTGAAGAAGAGATATTTGAATTAGTTTTAATGGATAAAGATTCATTTTCATTTGTTATGTATTATGTTTAATTTTCTATTCCTAATGTAAAGTGTGTATAATGTACATATATGGTTCTCTGAAACTTCTAGATTTATTGATGCATTAGGAATAAAAAAATTGTATCTATGAAGATGTAAGAAATAAGGAACTAGATTTAGGTTAATGGGGTTGTGTTTGTTACAGTTTAGTTTGAGGTAGTTTAATAGAAACATTGATAATTAAATTAAGGTGAAAAAGTTCTTGGAACGTAACCATATGATAAAAAATGAATATAAGAACGTAATATAATCATATTTTTATATGGAATAGATTATATTGGTTTTCCTTACAACACTTACGAGTATGGAATCCAAAAGTGGAAGTGGTTCTAGCACATGGGTACTTTGGGGTAATAAATTTAAGGTGTGTGCATTGGGCTTAACCCGATCATCTCCTAGTGCATGAAAACATGTATTATTTTTCCCATAATTTAAAATCACAAGCTATATAATTATAATAATTCAAATTTACTCCAAATAAAATATAATAGATTTTAAATTGAGATATACCCAAAGAAACCATGTTAATGGGGTTTACTATGAAAAATAATTTCAATTTATGATAAATATTTTATTAGTTTTGTGATTATACATTATTTTCAATAATGATATGATCTAATATATTTTATTACATATTTTTAGAAATGGATTATAGTAAAAGGAATTGGAACTGTGTCAATGAGTAATAACAAAAAAATAAGAATGATAATTTATTTATAGAGCTTAAGAAACAATTTCAAAGGGAACTATTATCTCGCAAATTCTCATCACATGAGGTAATATTATGACGTACTGACAAGATAGATAATTAATTTTATAAAATAATGGATTCAAGGGGATTATAAATCAGATAAATAATTCATTGAACCCATTTTATATGTTAAATAAGGGGAAGAATATTTTCCCTCATTTGATAATTGTGGAATGAAAACCGTGATACATTAGTCATATAAAAGATAGTTTTATAAAATTATAGACATAATGTATAACATGCTTGAGATTTGAGGGGATAGAATGAATTTTTTTTTGTTAAATTTTTATAATGTAGGAATATGGGAAACAATGTGAATGAATTCACCAAACATCAATGGAATATGCATCAAAATAAGTTAATGGATAAATTTAATTCTTATGATATTAATACAAAAAATGTGGAATGCTTAATGTGATTGCATATTTGGACACCATATATATACAGTAAAAATATATTTTTTCGTGATATTATCATGATATGAATAATTAAACAAATTTGGATTTTACTGTAGTAACATTTCATAAATTATATAAAAGCATGTGTTAAATGGTTCCATGAAATTTAATTTAGGGGTAAGTTGACCATTTTATAAAACAAATGAATATTGGAAATATTACCCTCAATATGTTCATAATTTTGATATAATTATAACTGGATAATTATATTATTTATATGAAAAAATTAAAATTGATATTAATGGATAACTTTAAAAAAATTGTTGATTTTTGAAAAAAATGATTTAACAAATCATTGTTGGAGTTTACAATATTTCTAGATTTATAAAATATATCATGTAATATATTTTTTTTAAGGAATAATGAATAATTCATGTTTTTAATAATATTTTATGGTAATTATGGTTATTACCATGTTTCATGATATTTAATTATAATGGTGTTCAAATGTTTGAAATGTGATTATTTAGTGTTACATCACATTGTTTGAGGTATTAATGATATGTTAATTTTAGAAATTTGGTAACCAATTACAAATATTTTGGTTCAAAATATTTTGGAATGGAAATATGGTTAACCATTAATGAGGCGGTTTATGTTAAACATTGTACATGGATGTATATAGTTTTTCATTACCTCACCATATGAATAATTATTCATATTCGATAACCTATACTAACAATTTTTAATAATCATATCTATTGATCAATGTAATGAATTATCATTCTGTAAAATATATTTCCATCCATTAAATGTAAATTTAACTTATTTAGGCATAAAAATTAATTTTTTTAATATTCATTTTATGGAGTTAGTTATGAATTGGAATTTCCTCTAAGTACAAAAAAGGGATGAAATTAGTATTATAAAATAGAAACATATCATGCAAGTATATTTCTTTATATTCATAGGAAATAAATTTATTTATAAACATTAAGAAAAAGATATTAAAACAAAAATATTATCCAATTATATTTATATATGATTAATAAATAAAAATTTGAAATCATCTTATATTTATTATTTTTAAGTCCGTAACATTCCATTGATCATTAAATTTTTTTCTGATCAATGACCTCTGTCAGTATCTATTATTATTTGTTGTTTTATTCCATGTCCATATCATCACTTACCACCAATATTTTCATACCTATAAACCTAGTTATGTGTTTTACCATATGACCTTTATCAAACCATCTCACTCTTATAAAGGGGATAATTTATTATCTATTTTTACGATTTTGGTTTTTATTAAAAGAATTTCTAAATATTAAACCCATTATTACAGAAATCATGTTTTACGAGGACACCATTTATTAAAGGTGGGGAAAATGTTACACCCCATAATTTTAAAAGAAGAAAATTGTATTCCATAGAATATATGACAGGAAAAATATACTTATAAAAAAATTTATCACTATAAGAATTTATGATATATTTATTTATAAATAAATTCAATCTTCTCCATAGCATGAATTCTATTCCACAATAAGTTTAGAGGAAAAGTGACATATTTTTAAAAATATTATTTAATATGATGGTGACCACATAGAAATTGTAATTCAGGGTATGAATATTACTAACAATATTAGGAAAATTATGCATATCTATTTACTATAAATGAAATAAGGTTCATATAATTTTTTTTTTAAAAATCTATAATTTCTCTCTAAAAGACGGTTTTGTCATGCTTTCAGCACATAATTTAAAATTAAGTTTTACAACATTTATAAATTTTTTTCATAAAATTAAACTATATTTGTAAATAATAATATTAAATTGATATTTGGAGGATATTTTCTATTTTTATGAAATTTTTTATTATTTGAGGAACAGTGAAAATACTGAATTTTAATTAAAAAGTTTTATTTTTTATAAATAATTTATAAAGTTATATTATATTTTAAAATTGTTTTCATTTAATATTAGAATAATTTTATATTAGTTATTCATAATTTATTTCATTGAAATAATTTCCATATTTAGTATTGATTTTAAAATTTTGAAAACTTTTGACAATTTTATCTTTAAAACCTGACTTTCACAAAGCATCTTAGTTATAAACATATAATTAAACCACTAAACTAATTTAAATTTAATATGTAAAAAATGGATTAAATATTTTAAATAAGATTCATGTATATTTTATTATAGTTAGAAGTTAATTATTGGTCATAATAATTTGTAAAAATAATTAAAATTAATTATTATATTTAAGGTTAAAGGCGTTATTTTTTCACGTTACATGCACTTGCGTTAATTTTAATTTTCAAAACACATAGTATTACTAAATTAAATTTTTTTTCTAGTATTTGTAATAATAATTTATAAATTATATAATATTTAAAATTTTATGTGGTATAAAGATCCAATTACTTTAGTTAAAAAATATTATCTATGTTGGAAACTAAAGTGCTAAAAAGAATTTAAACATAATGGACAAGGAATGAAATGTTAGAATCATATGTTATCACTTATTTTAGGTGTTTTATATAACATGTAAATCTTATCTTCTACTATTTATCAATTTTTGATCCACCCGAGTTGAGAGTGACCTACCATTGTTGAATACTTTTTTGTATTTACAAAAATGTCACTCCTCCCCAATTATAAAAGTGAACTAATTCCCATTAATTATTCATAGAACTCATGATAGTTCGGTATAAAACCCTCAATAAAATGTTATCAACTTATATCTCCTAATATTATAAGGTTAGATTTGGAATAAATCCACCCTTGAATCGATTTGGTGAAAACCTAACGATGTTTTTTATAGAAGTTGCAATGTTCTTCAAAGAGTGTTTTCATTTAATTTATTAATCATCCTCCTTAAATTATTATTCAAAAATTATTATTTAATATCATTATTATATTACATATACTAAGATGTTTTTATTTTATGTTAATTTCATATTACCTTACCAACTTCCATAAAATGGTTTATGAAATTATTATTCACGTGCATGGTGAACAACCACCTCGTGAATCAGTGTCATTATTTCTTCCATTAACACCTCTAATCATTGTGTATAATGATGGATATAAATATTATATATGATATTAAAATCATAATTATACTTATGGAGTAATTATTTCATATATAATATTTTAAATATCATTCCATATGGGTTAAAATAACAACATTATTATGTTCGATAGATGACCACCTTGTTAAAAGATGTGGCTCTTCTACCACTGGAATTTTAAATCGAATTAAATGATGATAATTTTATTCAATAAATTTGATATAAATTAAATAATTTTTATATTAATTACAACTTTATCATTATGAAAATATAATATATCATTTTTTAACTGAAAAATGATTACATTGTTCGTGTATGTGGGAACTACCCGATTCACGAAGAAATGTGACACTATTTTCACCACTAACCTAATTTGAGGATATATAAAAGTATATTATAAAATATTATATGATAAATATGATATAAAACATATTTTATAAATTTAAAATATTTCATAATTCCATTCTATAATGATTAGTGAAAAATTGAAAAGATACTCATGCATACCTATGACCTACCCTCTCCATGATTGTAACAGACATAATTTTTCATATAAATAATTCATTATTTGGATTAAAAGTATAATTAATATATAAATATTATAATTATTTCATGATTACTATTATAGATATGATAGAACTATTGTATTTTCATAACATATGAGTCTTTAATGGAAAAACATTAATGAAAAAACAGGGCAATTAACACCCTAAATAATTCAAATAATAAATGATTATTTTTGTATTGGTGATATGATGATATAAAGGTACCACATATGATATTATATATATCAATATAGCTATTTTTTAAGACAATAACATGTTTAAAGAAATTGTAAAAGATTTTAATTCATGTTCAACTGAAATGAAGCATTATTTGTAAGGGACTTCATCTAAATCAACCTTCATTGAGGCATATCATAATCCTATACCACAAATTTATATTATATGGTGTTTATAATATCATTTAGAAATGTAATATCATGATTTGTTCATAATTTATGGTAATTTTGTTTTCAATTTGATTAATTTAATCCAAGGGGACATGACTTGAAAATTAACAATTGGTAAAAGATATTGTACAATCTCACTTTCTTTTGTGATTGTTAACATTATCTTAAAACTATGACTTTCATATGATCATATTTCATTTTAAATTATATTTATCATAAATATAAATCTTATTTTATGTGTTATATCATTATTTCATAAACTATATTATATTTTTATGATTGGTGTTTACATTGAATGTGTTTTGAATAACAAGGGAAATATTTATTAGTCTATATCCTAACTCGATATAGATGTTTGATGATAAGGAACATTTATTCATGGATTTAATATATTATTAGATTTATGATAAATGATCACGAAAGTCATATATGGATAATGACTAATTATAGATATCCCCACAATGCATCTCTAGGTCTCAGTAGACAAACTAGTTTTCCAAATCATATTTGTTTTTACCTCAATGATTTAAACTACATTGAGGATTGATCTCGATAGTAATGGTTTTCATGATCATAATAAATTAAATCAAATAATTATATATTTAAATGATTATGTAATTAGTATTTATTATATATGATATTTCACCAATGATATTATCTTTAGATGTAATTAACTTAATGGTTAATGATTTAATGGCGTGTGTTTTTGTTATACTTGTTTCAAAATTAAATATAATTCTTGATTCAGGATAGAATATACTTCAATTAACCCTTATTGATAATTTTAGATCACCATTATTTTGTTTACTTTACCAATGTTATGAAGAAGAGATATTGGCATGAGTTTTCATGGATTCAAATTCATTTGACTTTGTTATGTATTACATTTAATTTTTTATTCCAAATGTGAAATTAGAATCATTTTTGTCGTGGTTCTTTCCTTGAGCCAGGATGGTAGTAAGGCATAGGAATGTAGGATCATGGAATGTATAGCATAAAAGGACATAGCTAACCCTTTTATTCTGAAATTCAAGTTACCAGGGAGTTGGGTACATAAGTGTTTGAGGGACACTTATAGACATTGGATATCTCATTGTCGTGGGTGTATCCAATTAGATGAGAATGACATGCATGGTAGAAGTAACTTCCCACTAGGATTCATATTTCATGGAGGTATAATTATTTATGATGTGATATGAATGTGAGAAATTGAATTGTGAATAAATTGGTATTCTGAAGATGGTTTGGTTTTCAAATGGTGAAACATGGAACATGTGGAAAAGGTTGAAAGCCTTGTTGTGATAGTGTTCAATAATATGATTTGAAAGAGGATTTCATGATTTATATGGAAGCGAGACTCATGGTTGTTTGTTTATTGTTTATATAAATGGCACCGTGTAGGCATCGTAGAGAGCAAACGGAGGAGGCTACCGAGAACGTGGTAGCGGCTGAGCCTCATGTGATCCAGTAGTTGGTGCAAAGTATAGTGCAAGCTTTCCAAGATGTGGGAAGTGGGATCAAAGTGGATGAACCAAGGCATGTGGATCACGTGGTTCAATTCCACAAGAGAATCTTCCCATCTTCAAGGGTGATTCAGAGCTGGAGAGTACGGAAGCATGGTTGAATAGAATCAAAAAGATCTTCGATTTCTTAGGAAAACTTGTAGAGTTAAATGTGAAGTTGGCCATGTATATGTAGGAATATCATTCCCTTTAGTGGTGGGAGTTGGTAGTCAAAGTGGGGATAGACCAAGGTATGATGTGGGAAGGCTTTGAATATTTTATTAATAATAAATTCTACCCACACATTCAGAATTCAGCGTATGATTGATTTCTTCACATTGAAACAAGAGCTTATGTCGGTGACGGAGTATGAAGCTATGTTTATGAACTTAGTACGGATTGCACCTGAGGTGGCGAGTAGAACATCGTTAAGGAAAGGATCATTGAAGCAGGGTTAAGGAAAGAAATCCTTTCAATGATGGAGATGATGTGTATAGATTATTACACAGAGATGGTGAATAGAGCCTCGGTGGATGAGTGGGATTTTCTGGGTGCTCAGGATGGAGGAAGCATGCTGGTACCCATGGGGAATAGTGGGAAATCTAACTCTGGGTTCAAGATAAAGAGGGAGACTTATTCCCAGGGCAGGAATATGGCATATAATTTGATGGAAGGATCGGTAAATCTCCATCGAATCCCCAGAGCATGCCTGTATGTTTTTAGTGTGATTCTACGAGCCACAACAAGTGGGATTTTATGGACCAACCTCGAGCATGTCATAATTTTAAGCATATGGGGCATCTACAACGTTATTGTCAGAATTCTCCATGGTCGGGTGCGCGTGACACTCCTCAGGGAACATATACGCCGTATGATTTGATGGGACGGGGACAACAACATACCCCTCAGCAGTAGGGTAAACTGGGTCATAGTGATTCTCAGAATACCACGATGCCTCAGTAATGCAATAAAGAGCAGGGTGTTGCAACAAAGGTGTTTTTTGGAGATGAGAAGGTTTTGGTGGATGATCAGTCGGGACCATCCACAGTGCGAGGTACTATTCTTTTAAATTCTACCTTGATGCATTTGTTATTTGATACGGGTGCTTCACACTCTTTTATTTCTGAACATGTGGTTGATTTGCTGGGTTTAACAATAGAAATGATGCACTCGGTTTTAAAACATCAAACTCCTCTAGGTTGAAGAGAGTGTCGAGCCTTCCTGTGTAGAGAATGTTGTATCGGTGTGGGTGATGTTGAGATAGTGTGGAATTTCTCACTGCTTTAGATAGATGGGTATGATGTAATCTTTGGAATGGATTAGCTGGTTTCGTTTAAGGATCACATTGATTGTGATGCACGAACATTGGTTTTTATGATACACGATGGTGTTAGACATCTCTTTAGAGGAGAGTGGTATGAAGGGCATTGTGCAACGAGTTTGTTGGAACCAGAAGTGGGTCCATTATTGTATCATTTGGCGGTGTTGTCGTTGGAATTGGTAGACGATGTTGATAAGAATGTTCTTACAGCAATGGTGGATCAGTTCATGGATGTTTTACTTGAATAATTCTCTGGGTTACCTCCCATAAGAGAAGTGGAGTTTGCGATTCATCTCCTTCCATGGACCAGTTTGATATCAATTCTGTCCTATCATATGGCCCCAACTGAATTGTGGGAATTGAACGTCCAGTTGGAAGAGTTAGAAAACAAAGGGTTTATCCAGCCTAGAACATCTCTGTGGGCAGTGCCAGTATTGTTTGTGAAAAATTCAGATGAAACATTGAGGATTTTTATTGATTGTCTTATAATTAACTGAGTTACGATAAAGAATAGATATCCACTCCCTCAAATTAATGATTTTTTCGACCAGTTGAGGGGATCCCAGTGGTTCTCCCAGATCGACCTGAGGTCAGGATATCATCAATTGTGAGTGAGGAAGGATGATATTTCTAAAACATCTTTCAAAAGTAGATATGGAAAATATAAATATATGGTTACTCCCTTTGGTATAATGAATGCTCCAGCGGTGTTTATGGCATTGATGAATTAGATATTTCAAAGATATCAGGATTCATTTGTGGTGGTCTTTTTAGATGATATTATGGTGTATTCAAAGATAAGGGTGGAGCATGAGCAGCACTTGGAGATAGTGCTATGGATCTTGAGGGATCATCAGTTGTATGCCAAATTGTCAAAGTGTGAATTTTGGATATTGGAAGTTCTTTTTCTTGTCCATGTGATTTCTGAAAGAGGTGTTTTAGTGGATCCAGAAAAGACAAAGGATGTTATCTCATAGAAACTGCCTAAGAATGTGTTTGAGACACAGATTTTTCTTGGTCAAGATGGGTATTATCGGCATTTTGTTCATGATTTTTCATGTTTGGCTTCAATAATGATAGCTTTGTAAAGGAATAATGCTCCATTCTAGTGGAATGAGCAGTCTCAGTAGTGTTTCAAAGAGCTAAAGGGTCGCTTTACATCAGCACCAATCTTGGTTTTTCCCGAACTAGGAAAAGGGTACGTGGTGTATTGTGATGCATCGGGATTAGGGTTGGGGTGCGTTCTCATGCAAGGGAATCATGTGGTTGCATACGGCTCATGGCAGTTGAGGGTGAATGAGAAGAACTACCCAACTCATGATTTAGAGTTGCCATCAGTGTTCCATGCTCTGAAAGTGTGGCATCATTATCTCTTTAGTGAGAAATTCGTGGTATATACAGATCATAAGAGCTTGAAGCACATTTTCTCAAAAAGGGATTTGAACATGAGGCAAAGAAGATGGATGAAATATCTCAAGATGTTTGATTTTGACTTGATGTAAGCACCAGGTAAGGGAAATTCGGTGGAAGATACATTACGTTGAAAAGCATATGCCTAGGTGGTAAAACATGCATTGGACTAGTGGCAGTTGATGTGGGATATAGCTGATATGCGGTTGGAATGTGAGGACTAGGGTGATATAGCAGTCTTATTTTCAGTTTTGTTGATTCCTGACTTGGTTGACCTGGTTAAAGAGGCACATATATTTAATTCTTAGTGTGTGACCATGGGGTCAAGACTCAATGGTTGGGAGACCATTGAGGGTTGGAAATTGAATGGAGATTCAGTTTTGTGTTTTTGGAATCAGATGGTTGTACCAGTTGCTTGTCAGGAGGATCTTTTCAGCGTGTATCATCATTCCCGGTGATCTATTCATCCTGGAATTAAGAAAATGTATAAATCGCTAAAAGCACAGTTTTGGTGGGATGGTATGAATAAAAGAGTGGCTGAGTTTGTTTTGAGATGCTTGACTTGTCAGCAGGTCAAGGAAGAGCATCAGATGCCAGTAAGAATGTTTTTTTACTTACCAATCCTTGTTTGGAAGTGGGAGTAGATAACGATGGATTTTTTCATAGGTCACCCAAAAATGGTCAGAAAGTACAATTCCATTTTGGTGATAATGGATCGGCTATCGAGGTCAGCCCATTTGATCCTGATTCGTGAATCTCATACGGTGAAGGATCTGTCCAAAATCTACATCCGGGAGGTGGTAAAGAGGAATGGTGTTGAAGTTTCGACTGTATCAGATTGAGATCTGAGGTTTACATCTCGTTAATAGAAATCCTTTCAGCAATCCCTTGGGACACAGTTGACTATGAGCATGGCGTATCACACTCAGACGGATGGTCAATCCGATAGGAAGATACAAACTCTACAGGATATGTTACCGGATTGTGTCATGGATTTTGGTGGCTCGTGGGAGGAGCACTTGTCATTATTTGAGTTTTTGTACAATATCAGTTATCAAGAATCCATACAGATGGCTTCGTTTGAAGCGTTGTATGGGATGTCATGTCGTTCTCCTCTATGTTTGGTGGAAATGGGTGAGTTCTCCATGGATAGACCGAGCCTTGTCCTGGAGGCTACGGAGAAGAGAAAGTTGATTTGGAAGAGAATGGAGACGACTTAGAGTCCTCAGAAATCATATGCATATCATCGTCACCGACCGTTGTCGTTTGAGGTGAGTGATCATGTTTTCTTGAGGATCTCTCCTAGGTTGGGACATCGTCAGTTTGGAAAGCAGGGAAAGTTATCTCCAAGCCATATTGGATCTTTTTAGATTCTTGAGTGGGTTGGTGAGGTGGCTTATAAATTGGATTTTCCACCTAGGTTCAGTTCGGTGCACAATGTGTTTCATGTGTTGCATTTCAAAAAGTATCATCTGGATCGTGGCCATGTGATTCGATGGGATCATGTTGAGCTAGAACAAGATGCTTCATTGGTGCACATTCAAGTGTGGGTTTTGGATAGGCAAGAGAAAGTCTTGTGTTGTAAAAGCACTGGATTAGTTTATGTTTTGTGGCAGCATGTTCAGATTCAAGAGGAGACTTGGGAGCGGGGGAAAGAGATGGTCGGGCAGTGGCCCGAGCTCTTTCGGCAAAGGGTGGGTTCACTAATTTCAGAGGACGGAATGTCTAATGGTGGGAAGAATTTATTACCCCCAGCTTGAGGTATGTGGCCTTTGTTTATGCATTTTTATCTTTTTAATGTGCATGGTATGAGTTGGGAAGAGGTTTGGAGAGTTTGGAATGTTTTTGGATGAGTTTAGAGGTTTTTAAAGGGGTTCACGTTTTGAGAACAATTAGTGGAAACCGTGCGGATTCTCCAAGAAACCGTGCATGGGAGATAGTATTATTTTCTTGGCATGCACACGGTTTTACAAACCGTTCGAGGAAACAATGCAGACCGTTGCTCCCGAGGAAGTAGTGTGCACACGGTTTGTGCATGGTTTTCAAAACCGTGCGGACTAACTATGCGACCACTTAAAAATAGGGTTATAAGTTCTGAGCTCCCTCGGGCATAACCTATTTCACTCAAAACATACTCCCACACGTGACTCACTCAGGTTCTTCAATTATCAGGGGGTGGAGAATCTTTTCCACTCGATTTGGAAGCTTTTTGAAGAGATTTTTTGGTAGATTGAAGGTGGTATCTCCCGGATATGTCTCTCCTCTTGGTTTCCTTATGTTTTTTTTCTAGATCTACATCCCTATCTTTCTCGGTTTTCTAGATCTACACATTTTGTGTTTAGATATAGGGTTGTGGTTTCCTTGGATGATAGTTTTGAGGCTTATGGATGCTAGTGAAAGGAATCTAGAGAGGTTTTGGTGGTGCATTTGCCGGTGTTGAGGTGCAGTTGCTTGTGGGTTGATTCCTCGAGAACCCTAAATATAGGTGGCTTCTCTCTCGACTCCACTTGGTTAGAACTAGTGGTTATTTGTTACAATTAATTGTTGTGCTGAAAATTAATTATGTTTAGTTATGCGAAATTGGTTGGAAATCCATTTGGGAATTTTTTTTGAGAAAAGGGTGTTTTATGGTGAAATTATATTCTTGTGGATTTTAGAATAGAGATTTTAAAATGGGATGTTATGGTTGATTTGGGAAAATGAATGATGGAAATGGTTTTCAATAAAAGGGTTGTTTTATTGAAATTTTTCCTAGAATGGAAAATGGTTTTCAATAAATGGATAATTTGTAAAATTGCATTAATATGCAATGGAATTGGTTGATGGCATGTGGTTGTGACCTTGGTGGGTCATATTCATAGCATTGGATTGTTTTTCATGTTGTGTGGAAGTGGAGGGAAGTACCACTATAAAAAGGGGGATGTATAGTGTATGAGAGGGCCACTATCGAGGATACATGGACGGGAAGTGCCTCTTGGTGTGAATGGGTGAATGGGATGGACCGTAGCTATACCGTTTGGTTGTTATGGTTGTTTTTTGGGCATTGCTTTTCAAGATGGAATTGTTGTGCTAATGTGTAAATAATGATATGGATTGTGGAATTTTTGGTTGGCTCTCCCTTGGTTTCTTGTTTTGGGTGGGATGGCTTGCTATAGTCATGTTTGGCTTATAAAAATGGTTCCACTTGTGATTTATTTTAAATAAACTATTTTATATAATTATGCTAATGGTTTTACCCTAATGGTGTGTCTAGGGAATCCATTTGGGTAAATCCTACTGAGTATTAGTACTCACCACCTTCTTTGGCACGTTGGTGTCTTTGCAGATGTCATGTTCCCTATCATGATAAAAGTTAAGGCATCAACCTCCTTTAGTGGAGCATTGTGATCTCTTGGTAAATCATGGAGCTTGGAGCATGGTATGGAGCTGTGGTGGTTTCATGGATTGTGGTGTCTGTTTTTTAGTTTCCTCTTTGTACTCTGATGTTGGTGGACATGTCTAGTTATATTGTTATTGAGTTGTATTGTGGAACAACATGGGTTTCTTTTGGAATACATGTTTGAGAGATTTATTGACATTAATCATATTGTGGTTGGTTTTATCTTACGGGAAAATCATTCCCCAATTTGTTCTAGGAGCCCTCGACATTTATTGCCACCCTTTTGTGCCTTTGGAACGTTGCTCAAGGTCAATTAACCCTTACCGCCTCCTCAAGCCAATGAGGTAGGGGCGGGGTGTTAAAACTGGCTCTGGGTTATTAGAGTCTAGGTTATAAAAGTTTGTATTTGTGGATTTTTAGAAGAAAAATTGTGAACTAGATTAAGGAAAACATATATTTAGGATAATAAACCTATATAAATCATTGAAGATAAGTACATAAGAATATCCCTCAATTTTGTTAAAGAAGATATTATATGGTTTTTACTTTAAATACGATCATCTACGGATAAATAAAGTGGATTTAGTTTTTTTATAGTGGTACCTAGGAGTAATAAATTCAAAAAAGGGAACATTGGGATAGAACTGATTTTCACCTTCTAAAAAATGAGCATCAATACATACACGTCTTGAAAATCATAGGGGAATATAAATAGGATAATTCAAATTTTCGTTAGAATACATTATTTTGGATTTAAAAATTGTGATCCCCAAAATAAACCATGACCATGAGAATTACTATTCATAAAATGTTCAATTTACGTTATATATTTCATTATTTTTGGGAGTATAATATATGTTTCATAAATATTTGATCAAATATATTATATGCTCGCTTTTATAATGGTACCTAGTTGAATGAATGTAAACCAGAT
This sequence comes from Viscum album, assembly GCA_963277665.1. Classification (NCBI taxonomy): domain Eukaryota; kingdom Viridiplantae; phylum Streptophyta; class Magnoliopsida; order Santalales; family Viscaceae; genus Viscum; species Viscum album. The sequence goes on from OY728131.1 coordinate 411,017,161, forward strand.
CAATGAATGTAATTCACTGAGTAATGGTGATAGTTTATTTGAGGAGAGTAATATAATATTCAAAGGGATATAGTCTCTTAAATAGTCTCATCATATGAGGTCTTAATATAATTTTCTAACAATAAAGTGAAATAATTATCTAAGAATCATGGCTTCGAATGGAGGTCTTATAAGAATATGAAAATAGAGTGAAATATATATAAGGGGAATATGGGAAATCTGGTTTTCCCCAAATGTGATAATTGTGGGAAGAAACAAATGGTTACTTGCTTTAATGAATATAGATTTTTCTTCAAGTAAAAGAGAAATGACACTATGATCATGATTTAAAGGGAGAGAAATAAATTCCCAATGCGAAATTCTTTCACTCTATGGAAATATGGCACTATGTGAATAACTTCCCCCATCATCGAGGAACATTACCATAGAATAATCCATGAGATCAAGGTAGATATTATCATATCAATACAAATGAAGTGGAATGATTAATTTCTATGTTTATTTGCGTCCAAAAAAAGAGATGTAAAATTATTTTATTGTTGATATTCTCATAATATGAATCATGAACATACTAGTATTGTGTAGAAGTAAAATTTTGAAAAGGATTTGAAATCATGTGTCGAATTATACCAAAAAATGTAATTCTGTGGGATGTTGATTTTTTTTAAAAACATGTGATTTGGGGAAAATATGACCCGTAATATGTTCCTAATATTGAGATATTTATTTTGGGATAATGATATGATTTATATGGATAATTTATGTTGTACAGTATAAATAATCTTATAGAAAATAAATGATTTGTTGAAAAATTGTTTTATGCAAAAAATTGATAGAGTTTATTGAATTTTTAGATTTTTGGAATATATCAATATATCAATGTTTTAATTAAGTAATAAGAATGTATTAATGTTTTCAATATGGTTTTATATTAATTTTGGTCATTACCATTTTTGAAGAGAATATATGATGAATATATTCACATATTTGGTATGTGAAAATTAAGAGAAACATCATGTTGTTGAAAGATTAATGATATGTTAATTTTTCCAATTTGGTTTACTTCTTCATAATGTTTTGGATCCTAATATTTTAGAAGGATTATAAGGTTAAACATTTATTCAATTTTTTATGATAAACATTGGAATAGGTTTTAGAGATTAATGTATTACATCCCCATTTAAAGATTTATTCATATTCGGTTAAATGTACTTACAATTTTTCTATAACAATAACTAGATATTGAATGAATGTATTATCATTCTATTAATAATATTAAGTTATATTAAAAGAATTTTTTTGTTCTCTAGGAACAATAAATCCATTTTTGGATATTCATTTCATTTATTAACTTATTAATTAGGAATTTATTGAAGCACAATGAGAGGATGAATTTTTTGTGAATTAGAAACATATCAAGTAATTATTTTTTCTATTATTTATAGAGGGTAGAAAAACTCATAAACATTAAGAAAATGATCTTGAAATAAAAAATTTATCCTATTCCATTCATATATAATGAATCATATGGAATTTTAAATCATCATATGTTTATGGATTTTTTGTCCATAACTTTCAATTGATCTTAAAATATATTGTGATTAATGACCTCTATTATTCAAAATAATATATTTATATTATTCCTCTATATCCAAATCTTTACATACCACCAATGTTCTCATACTTGGAATCCTAGTAAGATTTTATCCCTTATGCCTTTTCTACTTCCCTTTACCTCTTATTAACAGGATTATTTATTAATTCTTTTCACAATTTAGGTAATCAATTTATGAATTGTAAAATATAAAACCCTTGATTATGGAGATAAAATTTAAATTACATGGATGTAGTTTATTTAAGGTGTATATAATGTAATACCCAATGATTTTAAAATAATAACATTGAATTTATTTGCAGATGTGACTTAATAAACCTATATTAGAAGAAAATATAAATTTCGAAGACATTATTCTATAATAATTTTTAATTAATTCGATCTTTTTAACAGCATTCATTACCAAAAAAACTGTGTTTATCTTGTGTTACCTAGAAATAAGATTTTTAATGATACATGACATATTATTGAAATATTATTATTTAATATGATAGTTATCACTTAGATGTTCTAATAAAGGGTATGAATATGAATAAATAAATTATAAAAAATATGGACTTTAAATAAAATAATATCAATTTAAATTAAACTAGAACCGTTTTCTAGAAAATTGTATTATTTACAGAAGACAGTTTAGTTTCATATTAAAATCTCAATTTAATAATAATTTTTAACAAATATTAATTTATTTTATAAAATGAACCTAATTATTAAAATCATAATAACAATTTATCTTTTATTGTTTTATTGAATTTTTTTAAAATGTATCAATTTTAGTGGAATAGAGAAAATACTAAATTTTAATTGTAAAAATGAGTTTTCATTTAAATATTTAATAATATAACATTATATTTTTAATTGCTATCAATGTTAATTTAGTCTAATTTGATATATAATAATCTAATTTTTGTTATTTTAATTATTTTCATATTGAGTAATTATATAAAAACATTGTAAACTTTTGAAAATTTTCTCTTCGAGGACCTTCTTTCTTATAGTGTCTGCAAGATTGATTTTAAATTAAATATTTCCACTTATGGGAATTGAATTTTGAAAATTGAATTGCATATTAAGAAAAATTATAATTTATATTTTCTAAAAATGTAAATATAATTTTTTTCATAGTAATAAGTAATGATAGTAAAAATAAATTACCGTGGTTAAGGTAAAAAGTGATATTTTTGCATGTTTCATGCACTTGTGTTATAATTAGTTTAAAAATAAAATTGTATTATAATTATATCAATTGAATTAAATTTTAATAATTAGTTGGTAAAAATTATTTAATATGACCCATTTTATTTTATAATTAAATAACAAATTTTATAGGTTAGGAAACTGATTACCGTGGTGGACACTAAACTGGTAAAAAAGAAGAAAACATATAGGATAAGGACTGATATGACTAAAACATGTGTTATTTTGTGTGGTTTAGGTTATTATAGACCATGTAATTCAAATGATACATTATTTATCAAATTTTTAGCTACATGAGGTGAGAGTTACCGCCAATATAGAATAATTTTTGGAATTTACCAAATTCCACTCCTCCATTATAAAAGGGCACTAACTCCCATAACCTTTTAATATATATAATTCAATTTTACATGAATAAAACTCAAGAAATATTAGTAAATACATCACTTAAATCATTCCATATGACTTATTTTGGACTTAAATCCATATATGAAAGGATTTGGTGTAAACCTAAGGAGGCTTCCCCATGAAGAGGTAACATTCACCAATGAGTATTTACATATTATTTCTCACTTTTCAACAATAAATTATTATAAACCAATTATTATATAAGAAAAATAGTATCTTGAATATTCTGAGAGATTTTTATGATAATTTTATGATATAAATATATCCCCACTACCATTAAATTTTTATTTAAATCAATATTCATGTGTATGATGAACTCATTCATCATGAGATAATGCTATTTATTCTTAAATTACCACCTATTAAAGTAGGGTATAATTATTGATATAAAGTATATATATGATATTTATAACATAACTATACCAATGTATTCATTATATCATATAATTATTTTTTACATTCTATTTTTTATAGGATATGATGACCTCACTCATGTGTATGATGACCGACTATCACGCCACGAAACGATATGATTCGTCTTTCACTAAGGGTCTACATGGATTCAAACAAGAATAAATAAAAATGAATATATGAGTTTTGAATAATATTATTATGATATTAATGAAATATTTATCATTATAAATATAGAATTTATCATTTTAATTTTTTACACTAAAAATTTATAAAATCATTCATGTATGTGTGTACCACCACCTTCATCAGGCGATGTGACTCTATTTTCCTCACAACACAATAAATATTATATATATAAGTACATTTAAATAAATAAAATGGTATGTATTATATTATTATCATTATATTTATTTAAAATATTACATACCTCATTTTCATTTTGATCCTTGGAAAATGCAAAAGTTTCTCATGTATACACATGACCTACCATCATCATGATCACAATGTACATCATTTTTCACAACCATATTCCATGATTTTTTATAAATTTTAATTTTTTTATTAATATAATAGTAATTTCATGATAATTATTCTTTAAATTATGGAACTATATAATTAAAACATGAAGTATAACTTTTATGAAAAAAAATATAAATGAGAAAACATGTTAGTTAACACCCAGATAAATGAAAATAACAAACTATTTTCTAAAAAAAGTGATACGATTACATAAAAGGATAATATATTATATTGTAAATATTAACATGTTTATTTTATGAGTTAATAAAATTTTTAAATACAATATATATGATGTTTAATCATTTCCAACTAGAATAATACATAGGGTAAGAGACTTCATCTTAATTCCCCATCATTGAGTCTTATCTAAATTTTATGGACCTAATTTCTTCTACATAGTTTATATACTATATATTTTATAGGTAATATAATGATTAATTTATAATTTATTTCATTTTATATCTAAATTTATCTTGTTTCATCCAAGTATATTTGAATTGAAAATTATCAATTGGTTAAATTTATTGTAAAATCATAATGTTATTTTGAATGTCAACTTTCCCTTGAAGAAATAACTTTATTATTTCAATTTTTTCATTTAAAATTATTTTTATCTTAAATATCCATATTGAATAACAAATAAAATTTTTATTTCATTGAACTTATATAGCTTTTTTAAATATTATGTTTAGTTTAAATGTATTTTGATTAACTGAGGAAATATTCATTAATATATATCCTTACTCAATGTTGATATTTGATAATAAGGAACATTGGATCAATAATTTAGTTGATTATTTTATTAATGAGGAATATTTAGGACTTTCTTATATGGGTGGGACCAAATTATAGATTTCCCCTTGATGCATCAACAGGTCTCATGAGACAAAAAAGTTTCCAAAATCCGATAAGTTTTTACCCTATAACACCCGAGACTTTTATAAGAAATATTTTGTTTTATATAAATCATAAAAGGAATCATTCACTATACAAAACACTATCTTGGATTTCTTTACATGCAATCGCGACCTTCCTCGATAGCTTGCGTTGAATGCAATACCGAGTTTCACTATACAACAATATGATATTAAAATATTATTAAAAATAGCAGTTATGAATAGTTATAACCACTTTTTGAAATTTTATAAATTTTATTTTTCAAAATGGACTTCATTTTTAGTTTCAGAATATTGAAATTAGCCTAGGTTGAAATTTTTGTATTTTTCTGAAAACTTCCAATTTTTGATGACTAGTGAAAACACTCGGTTACTATTTAAAAACCAACATTTTATTTAAATAATTATTTATTTTATTTAAATTTATTTTAGGTAAGAATTTATACATAATACCTATATAGGTTCAATTTTATTCATTGGAGTCATTTTATAATAATTTTAGATATATTAAAATTTTATTGAACTTTTGACCGTCTTTTACCCATCTTCTAGGAGAATTTTTAAATTTACATAAAACATAATTTTAACACTTCTGTGAGTGGAATTTCAAAAATCTTAGAGACATGATTGATGTCAATAAGTAAAATGTGGTTCAATGAGATAAAAATAATTTTTGGTGAATAGTAACTTTTTACACTTTTTACCATGGTTAAAAGTAAATAGGGTAATTAATGGTAAAAATGATATTATTATTACCCTAACACATGTCCTAATTCTATTGGATAAGTTTAATTCGACCAAAAACAACCTTAGGAATAAAAAATGACCATTTAGGCCCACTTGGATTAGATTAGGACATTTATTATTAATTTATTTAAAGAAGGGTTAAAATAGTTAAAATCAATGTTTTATAAATAAAACATTTTTAATATAGGGTTATACAAAAGATAAATTCGACTATAAATATTAATTAGAAATCTAAAAATATTTCCTACATAATGATATTTTATTTATAATTTTTAGAAATTAAATAATTTAATTTATTTATAACACAATAATAATGTCATAATTATATTATTAGTGAAATATTGACAAAAATGATGTTATAAATACCCAAACAAATGTAATTTGAGACTTTTTATGAATTAAAAAAAATTCTATGTTAATATTACATGTTATTATTAATTTAATTACCTTTTTTGAACTAATATTTCTTTTATTATTTTCACAAAAATCAATTACCAAATAGTGTCAAAATTGACATAAAATAGTTTTTAAAACTAATATTATATTATTAATTGTTATTTTATTCCTAAAAATCTAAGGATCTGCCAAATAACGTATTGAAGGTTATATATATTAATAATAAACAACTTGGGCTTCGTTTGTCTTGTTATGGTAAGTTTGTTCACCTTATAGTGTAAGAAAACAAAAAGACACGGTAAAAGTAAAATTATCTAACATAAAGTTAAATATAAATGATAAGGTCAAAATAATAACCTAAACTTGTCCAAATTATATTGGATGAGAGTATTTAGACCCATACACACTTTATCTTCTAAATAAATCAATTTGGAGCTATTTAAAACCGAATAAGACTTTATAATAAAATAATATTTTTTTGTTTTTCCAAAGGTGCCCCTCTCCTCCCTAATAAAAGGGCACCTTCTCGCTCTCTTCCTCACACCACTTTGAGACTTAACGCTCAGCCAGACCCTGACAATTTCTTTTATCCACTTCCCTAGAAACATCCTAGAGGTCATGTTCTTCTTAAAAAACCAATTTTAGTGCCCTAAAAGGAGGTCTCAAAGAGGCGCTTCAAAGAAGAGGTAATGTCCGTTACCAATTCTTTCAACTTTATTTCTTCTTCCACTTCTTCTTATTTAGTTGTATCATTATGAAATAATAACATCAGTATCACTCATATACTTATATGTTATTATATATAAGAAACAACCCCATTTCACCATTTATCCATTCTACGGAAAACAAAATCACCGCGCGTGCGTACGTACGGAATACCGTCTCCACGCCGTGGTGTAATCTATTCTCCACCACCACCTTACTTGGATGGGTATAATGGTGCAAATAAATAACTATATATGATTATTTTAAAGTGGTATTGATTCTGAAATAGTATACATACACTCCAATACAATTCCACGATCATGGGAACGATATCATCGCTCGTTCGTAAGTATGGAATACCATCTCCACGATGTGATGCGACTCGTTCTACATGATTTTCAATGAATAATGATTAAATAAATGAATTGAGTGAATAAATATGATATATATTACACTAATACCATTCTGTAAATGAGGTATCTATAACCTAAAAAGAAGAATAAGAATTTATTCGACAAAACACGCATACGAACAAAAAGCAAATAAACACCCAAATAACAAGTAACAATGAAAAATTACTAATAAGGAGCTATGAATATGACCATATATGATATAATAACAATGATTATGATTCTAAAATAAGTCAATGACATTATTTAAATCATTATACAGGAGGTTCAGACACTTACGAAGAAAATCAGACCTAAGGTAAGGGAAAATCTCGCAATCTCAATTTTTATCCGAGATTGTTTATACTTCAGAATTTACTGAGGAATATTTATCATCCACATCCATGTTTCCTCAATATGTAATATTTATATCCTTATACAATTTTTATTTCCAATTTTAACCTTCGGTGAATATTTAGTAAAAGATATGAAAGGAATCTTTTGTTGTTTTTCATACGAGGTACTTTTTGACTTTTCTGACAAAAGTACGAGAAGATTGTTTGTCTAACTTATACGACATGAATGGATTTTTAAAACATTATTTACATGAAGCTTCCTTTACAAGGTTTCAATTTTATTTTTAATCAACTTCTTTTAGTTTAAAATTATATGACATGTTAAGAAAGGAAAAAAAATTTTGAAGTAGAAAGGATATTTTCCTCAAGAATGAAGTTCATGTGTTTTATGAAAAGTATTTTCCATCTAAGATAATATAGGGTTCTGTTTCTATCCCTATTATTACATTGATTTGATTATGTTGTGATGGACTTATTTTTATGAATTCCTTTATCTTATATGAATTGTTTTATGATGTCAAGATGTTTAAGAATCCCATTTTTATTACATGGGTTATGCAATGAAGTATGATTTATGATTTTGTGACACACATAAGAATGGTATCATTATGAGATGGGTGGGACATATATCTCACTCCAATGAATTGGGTAAAGATTTATATCTCATAAGATAGACATGGCTGGAATGGTAGGTTAAACCGGTTCAGTGAAATTGGACTGAAACGAGGAGTGAACTCAGTTTAGAAATAGACTTTGTCCGCTAAGATAGTCTTGGCAATGAGTCTTAAATAATAAGAAATTATTCTCTACGATTATGTGTGTATGACACAAAGTTTCATGTTTTAATTTATGATTATTGGGATTACATTTTACTACCATTATTTATCCCATGTTATGAAATTATGATCTCTTTTGCAGGGTAAGATTTCCAAAATGTTATGTTCTTATGAATATGATGTGATTTATATTTATTTTGTTTACGCTTACTGAGCATTTGAGCTCACCCTTCTGTATGTTTTCTTTACCCAGGGTAGGAAGAAGGTTATTAAGTAAGATATTACAAAAGGGACTATAGATATGATGAAATAAATGGGAGACAATGTAGATGATATATGAACCAGTTGTTTATGTTTCCCAGTTTCTAAAGACACTATACCTATACGGTCTTTTCATGGTTTTGTTATATGTTGTAATAGGTGTAATTCAATTTTGAAGTATTTACAATGTATGTAAAGTATGGGTCATTACAGTTGGTATCATAGGCAAAGGAGGTAAGAATGTATCTGATCCTTGGGAACTCTCACATGTGACCGTTGGATGAAGCATGGATCTCCGCCCAAGGGCTTCATGAGGAAATGCCTTCTACTGGGGATTGTGGTGTGTCCTGCCCAGGGGGTGTAGTCGCCCATGGAGTACCCTGATAGGTATCAATTATATTCTACTAGAAGTAATTCCATATCATTATAGTTGGTATCAGAGAAAAGGTATATTCAACGTTTGGAAACTAGGATGTTAAAGCCATAGTAAAAACCCTAAGGATATGTCTAAGCATAGAACACAATATTAGTGTTTTTGAAATGGCCATAAGAAACCTATGATAAGACCTTAAGTGTAAAATTTTATTATTTATTATGTGTTTTTTCTATTATAATTAGTGTTTCTCACACTATTCTTCTTGGTTTTAGTCAATGGCTGGAACCCGAAGGAACAATGTTAATGCGGAATGCGACGGGCAATGAAATGATTTTCCCCCTGAGAAACCAAATATTATGGGAGATGGAATTAAAAATCTTGTAGCCATGCTCACACAACGTTCTCAAGCTATGAATCATGCAGGATTTCCAAACGAAGAAAGTAAGGAGAAACATTCTGTTGAATACTTCATGAGGTAGCGTCCACCTTCATTCAGCGGGTCTACTTATCCATTTGTTGCTGAACAATGGATCAGTACCACTGAAAAGATATTTTATGTTCTTCAATGTTCTGAACATGATAAATTCATCTTATCAGTATATTGTTTGTAAGGTGATGCTGATCAATGGAGGAATCTTATCAAAAATACGAGGCAAAAAGATGAAATTGAGTCTATGGAATGGGACGAGTTCAAGAACATATTTTTCAATAAGTACTTCACTCGTATTCTTCAAACAAAGATGGAGAAGGAGTTTCTTGAACTAAAGTAAAAGGATGATGAATCTATTGGTACCTATGAAGCAAATTTTACAAGACTTGTAAGGTACGCTTCTGGTATTATTATCTAACCTGAGAGTAAGATCGATCGATTATTTAGTGGCTTAAAACCAAGTCTTTGAATGGAATTATCCTTAAGGGACGTTAATAGTTATGAGGAAATCGTTCAATGTGCTCTCAAAGTTGAGATGGAGATCGGAGTAACCCATCAGTCATATGGGTTTGATAAGAAGAGGAAAATGGAATTCAAAGGAACATATAAAGATCACACTTAAAAGAAGATGAGTTTTCCCTTATGCTCAATGTGTGGAAAGAAACAAGGAGGGAGTTGTCTTAAAGGGACAAGTAAATGTTTCAATTGTTTATAGGAAGGTCATCAGGCATTTGAATGCTGCAATGATGGGAAGAAGATATATAGTGATGCGAACAAAGAAAAGGCTACACAGAGTCCAGCTCTTATACTTTAATGTTACAAGTGCAAGGAAATGGGGCATTATACCAATCAATGCCCTAATCCAAGGGTTGTTTATGATGATCGACGTCATTAAACTCTTAAGGATAAAGACATAGGAAAGTCACATGCAATTTCTATTAGCGATGTGGAGTATGATAATGAAGTGGTGAAAGGTACACATACCATCCACTCTAAAGTAGAAAATGTTTTATTTGAGTCTGGATCCACCCACTCTTTTATTTCTGAACAATTTTCTATGGGTATCACCGTATAACCTCAAAAATTAGATGTTGAGTTAGCTGTGACAACCCCTAATGGCACAACAGTCGCATCAAAAGTTGATAATTCTTCTCCGATTGACGTTTGTGGGAAAGTGCTTCCTTCAAATCTTGTGATCCTTCCTATAGTGGAATTTGATGTGATTCTTGGCATGGATTGGATTTCTCTATATGAAGCTCATATCAATTTCTAAATAAGGGAAGTCACATTTCATATTCCAGATCAATCTATGATCATCTATCGATGCAAGGATGAACATAACCTTCCAGTGGAAATTTCTTCCGTCTTATGGGTCTTGATTCAACAAAATGAGGGTTATTTATCTCAAATGATTGGTGAGAAACTCATAATTAAGAGTATTCCTATTGTACGGTAGTTTGATGATGTTTTTCCGGAGGAATTGTCGGGTCTTCCACCAAATCGTGAAGTAGTGTTTTCAATAGAACTCGTACCGGGTGCTTTGCATATTTCAAAGACACCTTATAGAATGACCACAATTGAGTTACCGGAATTGAAGAAGAAACTCCAATAGAATCTTGATAAAGGATTCATACGCCCTAGTGCGTCACCTTGGGGAGCACCAGTTCTATTTGTTAAGAAGAAATATGGATCAATGAGACTCTGCATTGATTATCGAGAACTTTAAAAGATTACTATCAAGAAAAAATATCCTCTCCCACGCATTGATGACTTTTTTGACCAACTATGAGGATCTCAATACTAATATAAGATTGATCTTTGTTTAGGGTATCATCAATTAAGGGTCAAAAGGGAGGATATACCAAAAACGGCTTTCCGTACAAGGTATGGACACTATGAATTTATAGTAATGCCATTTGGTCTTAGTAATTCCCCTGCTAGCTTCATGGATCTGATGAATAGAGTCTTTAGTGACTGTCTTGATTAGTTTATGGTAGTCTTTATAGATTATATTCTTGACTTTTCAAAGTGAAATGAAGAACATGAAGATCACTAGAGAATTATATTGAAGACCCTGAGAAAGGAGATGCTTTATGCCAAATTTACCAAGTGTGAATTTTGGCTTAAAAATGTTGCATTTTTGGGAAACAAAATATCAAAATAGGGGATATCTTTGGATCCAGAAAAAACAGAGGTTATCAAAAGATGGTCGAGACCAACAACAGTAACCGAGATCCGAAGTTTTCATGGTTTGGCGGGATATTATCGACGTTTTATGAAAGATTTTTCATGATTATCTAATCCACTCACCAAGTTAACTCGGAAAGGAGTTAAGTTTGTTTGGATGGAGGAATGTGAAGAGAATTTCAAGGAGTTGAAAAGAAGGTTATCCAGTGCACCTGTACACAAACTTCCTTGTAGTGGAGAAAGGTTTGTGATCTATAGTGATTCATCCAAGAAGGGGATGGGGTGTGTTCTTATGCAAAATTATATGGTGATAGCTTATGCCTCACGGCAGTTGAAAATCCATGAGAAAAATTACCCAACTCATCACTTGGAGTTAGCTGCGGTAATCTTTGCATTAAAGATTTGGAGGCACTATCTTTATGGAGAAAGGTGTGACATTTATACTGATCATAAAAGTTTAAAGTATATTTTCACACAAAAGTTGATGAATATGCGCAGAAGAAGATGGTTGGAGATGATTAAGGATTACGACTGCTCAATTCATTACCACCCTGGGAGAAAAAACAAGGTGGCAGATGCATTAAGTCGACAAGACCATGCTAACTTATCCATGATGAGGATCACAAAAGATCCAATATTTATGGATTTACAAATGATGGATCTTGTAATTATAATGAAAGGGGAAAAATCGTATCTTTCTCAAATGAATGTTCAACCATCTATACATGTGATGATTAAAGAGGCACAGAAAGAAGATGTAGAGTTACAATAGAAGGTGAGAAATGTTCCTTAATTCAACCTTTATTATGATGGAATAATAAGGTTTAGGAATCGGGTTTGTTTTCCTCCCATCCCTGAATTAAAGAATGATCTTCAAGATGAGGCTCATAGTTCTTCATTCTCTATTCATCTTAGAAGCACGAAGATGTATAGGGACCTGAAAGAGTACTTCTGGTGGGATGACATGAAAAGAGATGTTACTGAATATGTCTCTCGATGCTTGGTTTGTCAGCAAGTTAAAGTTGAAAGACAAAAGTCTAATGGGATGTTACAACCATTACCCATACCTGAATGGAAATGGGAAAAAATCATTATGGAATTTTTCACTGGACTTCCTAAAACATCCAAAGGAAATAATGCTGTCTGGGTTATAGTTGATTGTCTTAAAAATTGGGCACACTTCATTGCTATTAGAGAGTATTTCTCTCTAGATTAGTTTTCTAGGATATATGTCAAGGAAGTGGTAAGATTTCATGGAGTACAACTTTCTATTATATCTGATTGGGATCCGAGGTTTACCTCAAAGTTCTGGTGAAGTCTTCAGCATACTCTGGATACAGAGTTGAGTTTCAGCACTACTTATCATCCTCAGACAGACGGTCAGTCTGAGAGGACAATTCAAACTATAGAAGATATTTTGAGAGCTTGCTCTATGGATTTAAATGGTGGTTAGGATCAACACCTAACTTTGCTGGAATTTTCTTATAAGAATAGCTTTCACTCCAGTATTCAAATGGCTCCTTATGAAGCTCTCTATGAAAATAAATGCAGTACAACAACTTGTTGGGATGAAGTTAGGGAAAGATAGCTATTAGGACCTGATCCTGTTGATGAGATGGTAGAAATGGTCTGATCTATTCAACAACACATAAGATCAGCTCAGAGTCGACAAAAAAGATATGCCGACAACTGAAGAAAAGACTTAAACTTTGAAGTGGGTGATAAAGTGTTCTTACGAATATCTCCTTGGAAGTGAGTAATGAGATTTGGAAAGAAGGGAAAGCTGAGCCCTAGGTATATCGATTCTTTCGAAATACTGGATCGTGTTGGGAAGGTAGCTTACCGATTGGCGCTTCCACCGAATCTCTCTCAAGTTGACAATGTGTTCCATGTATCTCTCCTGAGAAAGTACATACCTGATCCTTCACATGTACTCAGCTCATAAGTTGTATCGCTGGAACAAGATATTTCTTATGAAGAACAGCCGATAGAGATTCTCGATCGTAGCAAAAAAGTCCTACAGAACAAGACCACTCGCTTAGTGAATGTTTTATGGAGGAACTACCAATTATAAGAAGCTACATGGGAGCTTGAGGATATGATGAGGGAGAGTTATCCTCATATGTTTGTTACAAAGTGACGAATTTCGATGGCGTAATTCATTTTAAGGGGGGTAGAATGTAACACCCAAGACTTTTATAAGAAATATTTTGTTTTATATAAATCATCAATGGAATCTTTCACTACACACAACACTATCTTGGATTTCTTTACACGCAATAATGACCTTCCTCAATAGCTTGCGTTGTATGCAATACTGAGATTCCCTAAACAATGATATGCTATTAAAATATTATTAAAACTAGACGTTATGAATAGTTATTGTAACACCCCGAGATTTTATGAAAAATATTATTTTAATTTCATTGATTTATTCTATTATACACCACACCACGTTTAGGTTGGACTATATGCAACACCGTATTAGCCTACAGTATACACAACACTATTTTTGGCCCGTGTTACACACAATTTCAAGTTTGTTTGATAGATTTTATTCTACGCAAAATTGAGTGTGTATGTATATATATATATATATATATATATATATTCAATTTATAAATGAAATATGGTTTTATTTTGTCATACTCAACAACAATGGAGTCTTTCACTACACGCAACCTATATTTGTCTTGCATTACACGCAATCGCGACCTTCCTCGATAGCGTGTGTTGTACGCAATACCAGGTTTCACTGAATAATGATATATGGTTATAATATTATAACGAACTGCCTTTGTGAATAGTATTAACTATGTTTTGAATTTTATTATTCATCTTACACATATTCTAGAACATGGTATGAGAACAAAATAAATTTTTCAGGTAAAATAAATATTCTTCAAAAAATGCAGTTTTGCCTCCTTTTGATGGAACCCCCACATTAAATCTAGTTTTTGACATGATTATAAGTTCAATTTTACAAAATAAACTTCTTCTTTTGAATCATGATATAAAAATTTACTTTAGATAAATTTTTCATACTATTCTGATATCTTTCATATTTTAATGAATAGTAAAAACACGTTATATTTTAATTAAAAACACCTTTTTTCATCGTAATAATTTATATATTTAGAATATAATATTTAATGGTTTTAAAGTATAAATAGAATATATTTTTACCATTCAATATAATTTATGTAATTAGCATTGATTTTACATTGAATTCATAGGTTAAATCAATTAAATCTTTTGCAATGTTATAAACAAAAACCCGTTTTCATTCAACAACGAGATTAATTTTAATTTAATTTCTTCAATTTCTGTGTATTGAATTTGAAAAAATGGATTCCATAAGTGGATTTAGTGGGTCCAAATTATCTTAATAGGTTACTTTTATTTTTTTGATATTGTGAATAGTAACTATAGAATTTTTTTTATTTACTACAGTTAAAGGTAAATCGAGTAATTAAGGGTAAAAATAAGATTATAAAATTAGCCTAACATATGGAACTATCCTATTGTATGACTAAATGTCGACCCATATCACATAAGGGTCAGATTAGATTCATTTAATGGACTTTTTTCCATGAAAATAATTTAATTATTATTAATACCAAAGAAAGTGACAACATGTCACTTTCTTATATCTTATAATTATATTAATTTTAATTTAGTGATAAAATTCATGAAACTTAAAACATGAATAGTTTCCAGAAATCTAATAAAATTATCTACATCATACTAATTTATTTATAATTTTTATGGATTAAATAATTATTATTAATTGTGACACAATAGTGATGTAGAAATTGTTTATCTAGTGAAAAATCAAGAATATAGTTTTCATTAAACTAATAGTGACCATAAAAGGCACAAAAACCTAACCAAAACATATTCTTAATGTAAATGTAAACCATAACCATCTAATGGTCTAATATTGGACCATTTGGAGCCTTATAAAAGCGATTATGACACTTATATTAGTTTATTTTAAATGATGTCAAAGTTGTCACCTTCATAATTTAATAAATATAACAATTTAAATATTGTTATTTTAAGATGTTAAATTCGAGTAAAAGTATTATTGTAAAACATAATATATTTATCTGCATCATAAGATTTTATTTTTAATTTTTATGCAACAGATATGTATATTAAATAATTATACAAAAATGTTGAAGTAATTATTTTATTAAGAGATATACCAAATCAATGGTTTTAAAAATATTAAAATACATATTATATGAACTGTTTAATGTGCTCCATGAAATTTTTAGACAAATTTGATATGATAGGAATCTATTAAATATTTTATCTTGAATATATCCTCTGTTTACATTTTATTTAAATTCAAATAAATGAATAGTTTCAAAATTGACACTATTGTTATTTTATAAAAATAACATATTATTAAATTGATTAAAATTCACAAAAATATTTAAAAATTATATGATTTAAATTTATATAGTCTAAAATGTCATTAATTTTCCAATTATGGAAAATTAACAACACATAAGTGATTATTTATAACCATTTAGAATTTATAATTTTACTACCACAAATAAACTTAAATAGATTAAATAAGGATAAATCAAAATGATAAGGTTTAAAATAAGATCAAAAAATGTATAAATTTTATTGGTTGATGAGATTACAACCCTATCTCATCTAATATTCGATTTGAGTCATTTTTGGAGGTTTTAATGTGAGGTTTGAATTTATATTAAACTAATATTTTTGAGGATTCCAAAGGTGCCCCTCTCCTCCCTTATAAAAGGGAACCTCCTCCATCTCCTTCTCACACCAATTTGAGCCTTCATGCTGGGCCAAACCCTGCTCATTTCACTTATCCACTTCCTTATAAACATCCTAGAGGTCCTGGTGTTCTTCAAAGACCAATTTTAGTGCCCTATGAGAATGTTTAAAAGAGGCACTTCGAGAAAGAGGTAATTCCTTCTACCGTTTTCTTCAAGTTTCATTCTTCTTCTAATATTTATTATATAGATGTTTCATTATTAAGTAATAACATAAGTATCCCTTATATAATAATATGTTATTATAAATATGAAGCAACCCTATTTCACCTTCTATTCGTCCTACGGAAAACGAAATCACTGCGCGTGCGTACGTACGGAATACCGTCTCCACGCCGTGGTGTAATCTGTTTTTCCACCAACACATTACATGGATGGGTATAATGGTGTAACAAATAACTATATATGGTTATTATAAAGTCATACTGATTCTGATATATTATACCATCCACTACAATTCTATTAAATAATTATTAGAATGATATCATCGCTCGTGCGTACATACGGATTACCATCTCCACGACGCGATGAGATTCATTCTCCATGTTAACCATACATGAATGATTATGAAGTTTATATGATGAATAATAATGAAATATATGAAATAATAATTATACTGGATTTATGTATATATATATATATTTATGTCATCTATTTAGTTTCATTCAATTCAATACGGAAACGAAAACAGCGTTCATGCGTACGTACGACCTACCGTCTCCATGAACGGTGTATTTCAATCCTTTTATCGATCTATAATATATATGTATATGATGAATATATATTATATATAAATCATGTTTTACATTCTGGAATTATGTAAATCAGGATATAAGTAATAATATCAAGAACGAAAAGTCGAAACACATACGATAAATGAAATAATTTTAACCAAAACGCTGCTTTAACATGGAATTTACAAAAGAATGGGTAATATAAAGTCATAAGTGAAACATATATGATATCATAGAAATGAATATGATTATGTAATAAGTCAATGACATTATTTAAATCATTATAAATGAGGTTCAGATCCATATGAAAGATATCAGACCTAAGGTAAGGGATAATTTTGAAAATCTAATTTTTATCCGAGACTGCTTATTCGTAAGTATTTACTGGGGTTATTTCTATCATCCATGTTCATGTTTTATTAAAGTGTTTTAATGTATGTTTAAAGTCCTTTTTACTCATTCTTGACTTTTACTACATGGTATGTAAGGAATAATTCTTTTTTTTACGTTACGAGGTACTTTTTGACTTTTCCGACAAAAGTACGAGAAGAATGTTTTTTTAACTTATACGACATGAAAGGATTTTTTTTAAAAGTTTATAAAGCCTTATTTTCATGAAGATTCCTCCAAAAG
Source organism: Viscum album (assembly GCA_963277665.1). Taxonomy (NCBI): domain Eukaryota; kingdom Viridiplantae; phylum Streptophyta; class Magnoliopsida; order Santalales; family Viscaceae; genus Viscum; species Viscum album. Next base: position 411,035,020 of record OY728131.1, read on the forward strand.
ATATCATGAATATTTTCAACAAAATACTTTTCTTTAAAAATTACATGACATTTTGTAAAAAGAAAATGATTTTGAAGAAGAAAGGATATTTTCCTCAATAATTCATTTCAAGTGTTTTATCGAAACCATTTTCCATCTAAGATGACATTATTTCATATGTTTATGTTTCAAGTATCATGTATCTATGATTTACATGGGTTAAATTTTCTTATAATGAAATTATATCCATTTCTTTTAGATAGATTATGTGATGATGAGATGATGTTTATGAAACCCATTTTATTCGTTGGGTTATTATGAATGATGTATGTTTATTTTGTAGAAGAAGTAAGAATGATTTCATTATGAGATGGGTGGGACCTATATCTCCCTCCAATGCATTGGGTAATGATTTATATCTAATGAGATATACATGGCTGGAACGGTAAGTTAATCCATTTAAGTGTTACATGTTTGAATTGAGGAGTGAAATCGATTCAGAACGGGACTTTGTCCACTAAGATGGTCTTGGCAGCAATGCCTTGGCTACTCTGGAAATCATAACATGTGTTGAATGGTTTCCACAATTACATGTTTTATTCCCATTATATTTTATCAGGGTTGATGTTCCATTATGATATATTCCTTACATACTTACATGATTTATGTGTTCTCTCAAGATTTTGATGTTTAAATTTCATGTTCAGGTTTTTGTTTTCAAATGTTTATGGATTGTTTTATGTTCTCTATGTTTTACCTTACTGAGCATTTGAGATCACCATTTTTATGTATTTTTTTCCCTAGGAAATAAATAAAGGTTTTAGGTAAGGTAACAAAAAGCGGATGATCGTTATGGGAGTTGTTGAAGATCTTTCACCACGATTAGAAGATTATGTTCCGAGTTTCCAAAGACACTAAACTATTACGGTCCTTGAGTGTTGGTTTTTGTTATGTATTAAGTATTCTGTAAAAGTAATGTAATGTCCATGTACATCACGCTCCAGGTCTCTACAGTTATAACCACTTTTTTAAAATTTATAAATTTTATCTTTCAAAATGGACGTCATTTTTGGTTTCGGAATATCAAAATTAGCCTAGGGTGAAATTTTGGTACTTTTTATGAAAACTTTCAATTTTTGATGAATAGTGAAAACACTCAGTTACTATTTAATAACCGACTTTTTATATAAATAATTATTTATTTTATTTAAATTTATTTTAGGTAAATATTGATTTATAATACCTATATAAATTCAATGTAATTCATTGTATTCATTTTATAATAATTTTAGATATATAAAAATTTTATTGAACTTTTGACCGTCTTTTACCCACCTCCTAGGAGAATTTGCAAATTTACATAAAAATTAATTTTACAGCTTCTATGAGAGGAATTTCAAAAATCCGAGAGACACTATTTATGTCATTAAGTAAAATGTGGTTCAATGAGATAAAAATAATTTTTTTTGAATAGTATCTTTTTACTTTTTTTTACCCCAGTTAAAAGTAAATAGGATAATTAAGGGTAAAAATGATATTATTATTACCGTAACACATGTTCTAATTCTATTGGATAAGTGTAATTCGACCAAAAAAACATTAGGAAACACATATAACCATTTAGGCCCACATGGATTAGATTAGGACATTTATTATTAATTTATTTAAAGAAGTGTTAAAATAGTTGAAATCATTGTTTTATAACTAAAACATTATTAATATATGTTTGTGCATAAGATAAATTAGACTATAAATATTCATTATAAATCTAAAAATATTTACTACATAATGGTATTTTATTTATAATTTTTAGACATTAAATAATTCAATTTATTTATGACAGAATAATGATGCAGTAATTTTATTATTAATGAAATATTGACAAAAATAATGTTATAAATACCCAAATAAATGTAATTTGAGACTTTTTAAGAATTAAAATAATTTTATATGTTAATATGATATGTTCGTATTGATTTAATTAACTTTTTTCGAACTAATATTTCTTTTATGATTTTCACAAAAATCAACTACCAAATAGTATCAAAATTGACAGAAAATAGTTTTTAAAACAAATATTATATTATTAATTGTTATTTTATTCCTAAAAATATAAGGTTCAGCCAAATGACTTAGATAAGGTTATATATATTAATAATAAACAACTTGGGGTTCTTTTTTTATGGTATGTTTGTTAACCTTATAGTGTAAGAAATCAAAAACACATGGTAAAAGTAAAATTATCAAACATAAAGTTAAATATAAATGATAAGGTTAAAATAGTAACCTAAACGTGTCCAAATTCTATTGGATGAGATAATTTCGAACCATCACAACCTTAGATTAGAAATAAATCAATTTAGAGCTATTTAAAACCGAATATGACTTTATAATAAAATAATAATTTTAGTTTTTCCAAAGGTGCCCCTCTCCTCCCTTATAAAAGTGAACCTCCTCCCTCTCATCCTCACACCACTTTGAGCCTTCAATCTCGGCCAAACCCTGCCAATTTCTCCTATCCACTTCACTAGAAACAACCTAGAGGTCCTGGTCTTCTTCAAAGACAAATTTTAGTGCCTTAAAAGGAGGTCTCAAAGAGGCGCTTCAAAGAAGAGGTAATGTCCGTTACCGATTCTTTCAACTTTATTTCTTCTTCCACTTCTTATTCGTTAGTTGTTTCATTATTAATTAATAACATCAGTATAACTCATATACGGATATGTTATTATAAGTATGAAACAACCCCATTTCACCATCTATCCATCTACAGAAAATGAAATCACCACGCGTGCCTACGTATGGAATACCGTATCCACGCCGTGGTGTAATCTATTTCCCACCACCACCTTACTTGGATGGGTATAATGGTACAAATAAATAACTACATTGGATTATTGTAAAGTAGTATTGATTATGAAATAGTATACATACTCTCCAATACAATTCCACGATCATGGGAATGATATCATCGCTCGTGCGTACGTACGGAATACAGTCTCCACGATTGATGCGACTCGTTCTACCTGATTTTCATTACATAATGATTACATAAATGAATTGAGTGACAAATATGATATATATTACACTAAAACAATTCTGGAAATGAGGTATCTATAACCTAAAATGAAGAATAAGAATTTATTAGACAAAACACGTATAATAACAAAAAGCAATAAACACCCAAATAACTAGTAACAATGAAAAATTACTAATAAGAAAGCTAAGAATATGACCATACATGATAACATAATAGTTATTATGATTATGGAATAAGTCAATGACATTATTTAAATCATTATACAGGAGGTTCAGACACTTACGAAGCAAATCGGACTTAAGGTAAGGGAAAATCTCACAATCTCAATTTTTATCCGATATTGTTTATACTTCCAAATTTACTAGGGAATATTTATCATCCACATACATGTTTCCTAAATATGTAAAATTTCCATCCTTATAAAATTTTTCAAGTCAAATTTTAACCTTCGGTGTGTTTTTAATAAAAGATATGAAAGAAATATTTTTTTATTTTTTGTACGAGGTACTTTTTGACTTTTTTGACAAAAGTACGAGAAGAATGTTTTTTAACATATACGACATGAATGGATTTTTAAAACATTATTTCCAAGAAGATTAATTTAAAAGTTTTCAAGTTTATTTTTAATCAACTTCTTTTAGTTTAAAATTGTATGACATGTTAAGAAAGGAAAAATGTTTTTGAAGTAAAAGGATGTTTTCCTCAAGAATGGAGTTCAAGTGTTTTATCAAAAGTATTTTCCATCTAAGATAATATAGGGTTCTATTTATATCCCTATGATTACATTGATTTTATTATGTTGTGATGGACTTATTTTTACGAATTCCTTTATATTATATGAATTTTTTATGATATCACATTGTTTAAGAATCCCATTTTTATTACATGAGTTATGAAATGAAGTATGATTTATGATTTTGTGACACACATAAGAATGGTATCATTATGAGATGGGTGGTACCTATATCTCCCTCCAATGTGTTGGGTAAAGATTTATATCTCATGAGATAGACACGGCTAGAACGACAGGTTAAACCGGTTTAGTGAAACAGCACTGAAACGAGGAGGGAACTCGCTTCAGAAATGGACTTTGTACTCTAAGATAGTATTGTAAATGAGTCTTGAATAATATGAAATTATTTTCTATGATTATGTGTGTATGCCACAATGTTTCATGTTTTATGTTATGATTATTGGGATTACATTTCACTACCATGATTTGTCCCATGTTATGAAATTATGATCTCTTTTGTAGGGTATGTTTTCCAAAATGTTATTTTCTTATGAATATGATGTGATTGATATTTATTTTGTTTACCTTTACTGAGAATTTGAGCTCTCCCTTTTGTATGTTTTATTTCCCCAAGTCAAGAAGAAGGTTATTAAGTAAGATATGCCAAAAGGGACTATAGGTATGATGAAATAAATGGGAGACAACGTAGATGATTTATGAACCAGTTGTTTATGTTTCCCAGTTTCTAAAGACGCTATTCCTATACGGTCCTTTCATGGTTTTGTTATATGTTGTAATAGGTGTACATCAATTTTGAATTATTAACAATTTATGTAAAGTATGGGTCATTATATACCCAGTAGTTTTGAACCATGTAGAGGATATATATTGATAGTATAGGGTTTCAAAGGCATGAGACCTGATGTTTAATATTTTATCATTTCCTTATTTAGTAACTTAGTTATTACTATCCATGATGTTTTAATAATGATAATGTCTATGAATGCATTTCATTGTCAGTTTATTAATTAAATGGATGTTTTTTAGTAATTCAACTTTCTATATTTATTATTATTATTGAATCAAGATATATTCCACTATAATTAACACATACTGTGAATTTTATCTCAATATTATTATATTCCCTCTCCCTAGTTTATGATGAATAGATATATGATTGAGTTTTTAAGGTTGTTGTTTCATTTTCTTTTATTATGTACTATGTTTTTTTATTTTCCAAATTTAAAATGTGTATCATGTATGTATTTTGTGTTCCAAATTTTCTAAATGGATCAGTGTTATGAGATAGGTCCCTTTGTATCTATGCCATTGTAATAAAGTATGTATTTGATTCTAGTTATTGGGGCACGTTCTAGTACACATGTGGTGTATATAATACCAATATGATATTTTTTCCATGAAAATATTTATATTTTTTTTATTTGATGTATCATTTTATGTTTTTTAGGTCAAGATTTTTATGATTCAAAAGTTACTAAAGATGTAAGTGTTTTATGTTTTAATCCCACTTTTTAATAGGATTGATTATAGTTAAATTTATATGGTTAAAATTATATGAAACATATCCCAAAAATATTTTATATTTTATTATAATATAGTTATATATAGATATTACAATTTTTAATTATTTTTACTCTCTCAAAGTACTCAAATGTTGAATATAATATTTTTAGGGAAACATTGTTTATTTCTCTCTTCAATTATAAATTGTTTTAATCCATAAATATATTTCAATTAAAATATTTGAAGATCATTTTTAATATTTTAAAATGATTGAAAAATTCATATTTAACTATTTATTAATTTATATGAAATGGTTTCAAAGAGAAAATTCTTATCATATTCCAAATTAGGTAATTTTTACCAATGGTGTGAATGATTTTTTGTTTAATGAGTAATTTGAAAGCTAGTTTTACCTCAAGTAGGATTAATATTTTGTTCAAGGAATCATTTACATGTTTACGTGGTTGTTTTCAGAGAAATATTTTTATTAATATTACTAGATTTTTTTATATTAAGTAAAAACATCAAAATTAAATGGATATTTTCCTCAAGAAATGATACTGTGATCTTTAAATGGTATTTATATAAATCAAAACATCTATTGATTTTACTTATTATCCTACAAGGATATGATATAATGTTACCAATATTTTTTATTTCTCGAATGATTTATTTTTTTATGATGATGAAATATTAGTGAAACCATTTTATATTTCCATGGTTTAAGAAATAAAAAAAACATGTTTTTTTGATCTCGTGGCATATATATGAGATTATTATGATTATGTGATGGTTAGTTTCCTTATATCCATATAATAAATTTGTTAATAAGTAACCATTTTGAGCTCAAAGGGTACATGTGCCCCTAGCCAAAGCACAATAGGGGTATATGATAGGTTAATTCATTACTCAATTAGGTACTGATGTGGTTATTCCACGATTAAAATTTAATTAATATCGTAGTTGGTAACGGTAAAATTTGATTTATATGATTATTATTTTTCCATTGTTTTTATGGAACTCTCTATGAAGTTTTCTTATAAATATGATATAATATCATTTAAAATAACATTTGAATCTTATATGGATCATATATTATGAACAACATTTTCTTTACACCATTGATATGATATCTAAATTACTATGTTTTATTTTAAAAAAATTATACCAAATCATAAGACCATTATTATCATGTTATATTATTAGATGTTAATTGTAGAAAATATCACAAGTTATCCCTCACTAATCACTTGATATCACCATTTATTAGGTTTTCTTTCCCCATATTATTAATAAAATATTTAATCAGGGTATGTCTTAGAAATGCACAATGTGAGATAAACATTGGGGCTAATTTTGAAGATTTTCTATGAAATACAGTGATTATATATTTATCATAAAAAGATGATATATATCTATGGTCCTTAGATGTGTATTATTATGAAATGTGTTATATATCTCTCTAAACATGATGTATTATTTATTTATGTTCTTATTGGTTCACCATAGTTGTTATCATAAGAAGGATTAGTATTTTAGAGATTAATATTAGAAATATTTAGTGACAACCCTTAGGAGAATGAAATGTATAGTATAACAACTTATGTGATTTTAAATAAAAAAATTGGTTTTCCAATAAAATAGATCAATATAGGGATACATGAAAGTGGATGTTCCTGTAGAAAAAATAAATGTAGTGCTAAAATATATAAAAGTGGAAGATTGGTTATTAGCTCGATTTTTACTTGTGTAAGACTAGTAGACATAAAACTGCATACCTGTCTAAACACTACCTCGAATTATCCTTATGTTATTTAACATTTTCTTTATGAACCATTATGATATATTCAAAAAAATAAATATTATGGATAACCTAACTTAATCCTAAAATTAATTATTTTAAAAATAAGGTGTCATTATTATGATATCCAAGGAATAAATATTCAATACTAGGTTTTTAATCAGTTTTTTTATTCTCAATCTATGATTTTTTGTTTTAGTCAATGGAATGAGGGAATATGCATCTTCATCAATTTTTAATGCAATATAGAATAAAATTATTGTACTAATGTTAATGAAAATGTAATTAGATCTATAATGTGAGAGCTTTCTCTTTTAACTAACATTCTATATAAGCATCTAATTAACATGTTGAACATTGGTGAGTCTCCAAAAGACCCAAATAAGATAAAAATGATGTTTTAGGAATTCTTGTGGGATAAATTCCATTGAAAAAAGAAGATTCAATTTTATACATGTCAATAATATGAGAAGAATCGCCCAGTTAAAGGTCTCAAATGAAATGTGTGATTCTTAATATGTAGAAAATAAAGTAATAATATAACACAATATTGAGGAAAAATTAAATATTTCATTTGGAAAATATATTTAGTCATAGTTATATACTAATAGTTCAATGTATAATTTGTCAGGGACTTGTGAATTATCCTAGTAAACAAACTAATCTATAGAATAAAATCATAGAACTAGAAAGGTATTATTCCATGTCTATCATTGAATTGAATCCCGATAATTAAGGCACACTTTATTTTTTGGTATTTTTTTTAAAAATATTACAATAATGGTACATAAGAAAATATTATTCTTTTTTTCATTCATAGAACATAATATTACCATGATCATTGATTTTTTATATCTATATAGATATCATATTAATTTCAAATAAAGGGTATCAAATTATTTATTCTGAATGAACCTGTGATTATTTTTCTATGTAAGGATGAATATGATCATTGAATATAATTTAGTTTCATTTTATGGGTAATAATTTCTATTCATTGGGGGTATTTGTATCATATTTTATTGGTGAAACATAATATCAAATATATTCATCTTGAATGATATTTTGTTAATGACTTGCTTGAATATTTTTTCTAGTCATCCTACTGATCGTGAAGTTGAGTTTTCAATTGAACCCATAACTAGAAATACACCTATTCCAATGATTCCATATACTTTGTATCCTATTGGGTTTTAGTAATTGAAGAAGAAAAATAGACGAATCTTGATAGGGGAATCATTCATCCGCGTGTTTTACCATGGGGGGGGGGACTATTTGTTTTGTAAAGAATAAATATTGATCTATACGAATCTATATATATCATCTGGGATGTAAATATACCATGATAAATAATATATATCCTCTACCCCATATTGATGGCTTATTTTTTCAGCTATTAAAATTTCAATAATTTTCGAAGAACAACCATCATTATAGAGAATATTAATTATGGGTAATAAATGAGGACATACTCAAGAAAACCATCCAAATGATGTATAGTTTTTCTGGATTTATAGTAATTCAATTCGAACAAACAAATTACCCGATAATTATTCTGTACTTAATGAATAGATTTTTTAGTGATTTCCTTGATCAATTTATGGTTGAAATAATAGTTGATTCTTATATATGTTCCAAGAGTAACGATGATGATGAATATCACTTGATAAATTTGTTAACAAACCAATGTAAAAATATATTTTTTTTTGTATATTGTATGTGCTATTTCGGGTTTATGTAATTATAATTCATGGAAAAAATTATCAAAATAGATGATATATAAGTAGATACTTCTAATACTCATTTCAATGAACACTATCCCATACTAACCATTTTGGGTGAGATCATTTGTTTTCTGGGATTAGATAGACATTATCAATGATTTTGGAAGATTTTATTACATATATATAATATAATTAGTATGATAACATTAAAGGGAGTAAATTTACTTTGTAATTATTAATTTTAGGAAATCCTTAACGAGATATAGTGATGTTTAGTTAAGTAACCTACACTCAAAAAACTGAATAGTGGAAAGGGGTTTGTGATCTATAGTGATTCAAATAAGAAGAGACTGAAATGTGTTCTTATGAAAACTGACATGTTGATAGCTTATGTCTCTCCATAAAAACGATTCATAAGAATAATTATCAGACCCATTTCATGGAGATATAATCGGTAGTATTTGGTTTAAAAAATTAGAAGAATTATCTTAACAGAGAAAGGTGTGACATATTTTTTGATTATAAAAGTTTAAAGTATAAATTCAAATTGAAAGTGTTGAATATGTGACATAGAATATGGTTGGTGTTGATTAAATATTATTACCATTCATTTAATTATAACACTATGAATGAATATATGATCACTGATTCTCAGCTTCTTAAATATCATTCTTACATATATATGAAAGGGTCACAAAGGATCAAATATTTATTGATTTTCAATTAATGGACCTCGAGACAATGAAAAACAAGGGAGAAATACTATCTTTCTCAAATGAGTATTCAAAAATCTATCTATATGAATATCAAATATCCCCATAGGTAATATATTGATATTCCAAAGATGGTGTGAAATTATCCTGAGTTTACCAAAGGTTTTGAAGGAATGATATTGGATTGGAAAATGTATTCTTCCCCATTATACAAGAATTAGAGAAGGGGAATTAGTTGAATCCAATATATCTTCATTATGTATTAATATTAGAAGATAAAAATAGTATAATTATATCATTAATAAATTCTAGTGGGATATCATGAATAGATATATTACATAGTATATGTCTCAATGCTTGGTATAATAATTGGTTAGGGCTTAGTAGAAGACGTCTAAGGGGATTTTATAACCACAAATCAAAAAAGTATAGAAATGGAAAAATTTCAACATGTATAAAAATATAAGAATCATTAGGATATCTAAAGGTAATAGTGAAACAATTTATGTAGTTTTTATCATTATATAATCATCATCATTCATTTATATATGAGAATATTTAACTCTTGACCAAATTTCCCAGATATACATCATAGAAGTGGTTAATTTTCCTAGTGTACCATATTATATTATATTTCATTGAAATAAATGTTTTATGTTGAGGTTCTAGAGATTACATTATAAATATTGGCATATGAATTAGTGTTTTATTCCTACCTATCATCCTCTAATAGATGGTTATTCTGATAAAACCATTCAAATCATGTATGGCATGCTTAGATCATTTTTAGATATAAAGTGTTTATGGGATAGACACCTTGAACATGTAAAATAATCTTTATAACTATTGATATCAATCACAATTCAAATGGATCCCTATGAATTAATATACATAATGAAGTGAAGAACTCTGAAATTATAGGATACATATGGTGAATAAAAGTTAAATTGAAGTGAGTGAGTTGAGGAGATATTTTAGAATCTAAGAGATATTCATTATCTATTCAAGTAATATCAATGTTGATTGAAGAGTTATGATGATAAATTTTAATGAGATTTTGAATTTTAATATAATGAGAATGAATTTATATTAATTTATCCATAAAATACAGTTATAAAACTGGGAAATAATGGAATGTTTTTCCCTTGGTATATCATCTGTTTTAAGATTCTTAATTAGATGAAAGAATTTTCTTATGCCTTAGAACACCCACAACAAATATATCATGTTCATGATGTTTTCAGTTTATCACTTATTAAACTATACATAAAATATCATTTATATGTACTAAAATCTAATTTCAGAGCACTTAAACATGATATTTTTTATAAAAAACAACCAGTAGAGATTTGGATCTTATATATAAAGTGATGAGAAGAATGATCACTCACTTAATAAATTTTTTTCCATACCATAAATTTATGGTAGAAAAATTGGAAACCGAGGATGTGATGGGGAAATAATATGCTTAGATTTTTAATTCAGTGTGAATGAATTTCATGGTTCAAATTATTAAATTATGAGTAGAATATAACACCCTCCTATTATATTTACAATACTTTGAAATAAATTTGACATATTTCATTAATCAATTTATAAGGAACCCTATGTATTGATAAAATATTTAATATTATGCTCATTTTAAACTACTTTTTATATTGGATAATATTAAAAAAATTGTAATATATACATATAAGTTTTTTCCTATGTTTTATTTTATTAATTAATTCTTAACAAAAAAATAATTTAGTTTTATGAAAATCATTCAATGATTAAAGACCTATTTTTCTAATGAAATCTATTATTTTTTAGTGTTATGAATTTTAATATAAGAAAATACATTTATCAATACTAAAAATAGATTTTAATTAATTAATTTATGTAATTTATGAATAATCATTCATACATGGTTTATTTATTGTTTTTTAATGAAGTTAAAATCATTTTTAATGTAAAATTATTTATTTTTATGAGAACGAAATCTATGATAACAATGTATATTTATCTTAATAAATTAAATAAATCACTGTTGATTAATGATGTTCATGAATTATATATACTATAAATTAAATATAATATTTTATATTCATATAATGTTTTTTCTAGGAAATTATTTAATGTAAAAAACTTTTTATTCTTAAAAATAATTTTATTCAAAATAATAGTTGATAATGAATATTTCTGACTTATTTTATATTTAACTTATACCACTGATAGATTTTTAACTTTATAAAATAGATTCAATAATTTGAATCAAAATTTTCAAATTTAGTTATTATTTCACTTTCAATTTTTGGTTATAATGAATAGTAAAAATTTTAGAATTGTGTATCCAAAGTTACGGTTATAATGGGTTTTCTAGGGCTAAGGTATGTGATAAGGGTGAAAATGAAACATAAAATTAAATATATTATATTATTTGGTTATATTTCAACATAAAATTATCATAATTTTATTCATTCCCATTTAGTTCTTCCTTCACGGTGAAATGGATTTATATTATTCTAATCATTTATATAATTTCATATGTGTCACTACCCTCACATTTAAAAATGATCCTATTATCCTATATTATTAAAAATAAATTATAAACTTATCCTAGAAATTAATTAACAAAAAACATTCTATAATTATTTAATTTCTTCTTGAGGTTCTTTACTTACCTTAAGACCATCCAAGTGAGTCTCAAGATGTAGCCTAAAATATGTCTCTCAAAGAAGAGGTAAACATATTTCCCAACTTTTTCAATGTTTATTTATTCCTCTAATAATTATAAATCTATTTTATACACCCCAGAGTAATTAATATGGAACAATAAATATTCATTTTTTTATAATTGTAGGACAACCATTTTCCAGCACCTTTTCATCAATTGGTAAATGAAATTATCACCTATACATATGGGTGGATGACCACCTCGATGTAGTGATAGGATTTATTTTACATTGTCACCTCACATTGATAGATATGATGATTAATTAAATAAATATAAATTAAATTTTATACTTTATTATTATTATTCAATTATAAAATTTAATTTATCTTTCCTTCAATCCTTTTGTTGGAAAATGAAAAATTATTCATGCATATGTACAGATTACTATCTCTATGGACATTTTAATTCATTTTTCCATAACAAAATTTTATATAATATTATGAATATGTATATTATTAATCTATATTATATTCATATAACTATAAAAATTATTTGTATGATTAAACTTTTTTCCATATATATATGAATCCTTGTAATCACACCGAAACATATATGAAAAATGAAAATGATAACAACTAAAATGATGACGACAATGAATAACTATTAATGAATGGGTAATGATACGTTTTAGGTAAACCATGTATGGTACCATAAGTCGGAATATGGTTCGATAATATAAGTATAATAAATAAAATATTATTATATAAGAGGTTAAAAATTCTTACAACGAGATATGGATAAATGATTAGGGTTTTGTCATCTCATATTTATTTATGCGAGACATCTATCGTATTCACCACATGTTTCTTTAATTTGGTTTCAATAAAAATAAATTTAGATTTTATAACTTTAATATATTAAAATTCAAGATTTTTAATTTATGATTGGAATTTATTTATTTTATGGGGTTTAAGATTCAGTAGATTATAATGTATTAAGGGTTTCAGGTCACTATATCACATTTTACTGGGGTTGTTTAGGTTTAAATTTTAGGTAATGAAATTATAGGATGTATATCTTAAAAATCATATTAATTTTCATAGAATATGAATATTTCTATTGATCACTACTTTTACATTACTTTTTCTCTCTCTAGGCACTCAAAAGTGTAAAAGAATTCTTTTAAGAAAAATCAAAACTATTTATCTATTTGATCGAGAATATTTTTCATCTATGTACAGATTATAATTTAAATATTTTCATTAATATTTTTACTATTCAAAAATTGATTTAATATGTATATTTTCTAAAAAAATTAATAACCTAAAAAGTCATTAAAAATAGATCTTCTTTTCATTTTATAAAAGAGATACCTCTTACCAATGGTGTGAACTTAATATTTGTTTTAACATATACTATATAAATAGAAGTTACCTTCCTTTACACTAGTAATTTATTTTACAATTACTTTAAAATTTTACATTGTTAATTTGAATGAATTTTTTTATAATATTATTGAAATATTTATATGTCAAATATGTTATTTTAATATCAAAAGATTTTTTTTCATATGATATATATCAGTGATATTTTAATAGTATATTCATCTATATTAACTTGCATTGATGTCACTTATGCTTCCTAGGGGGATATTATCCAATGAAACCATTCTTTTTTCATTAGTTGTTAATTTATTTTGATTAAGGAATATTGATGATTCCCATTTTCTTATCCATGGATTATTCTATGATGAAATGGTAAATGTTTTCATTATCTTTCTCATACATATAAATGGATTTTTATTACATTATGGATGGGTATTTTGTAGAACTATAATTAATTGGGTAATTAAAAATGTTTTATGAGATAAAAGGGTATATATGTGGTTCTACCATTGAAAAAGACAAAGTTTCAACACTTCAATATTCTACAACATAATAGAAGTTGGTATAAGAGGGACTTTCTTGTACTACTTCATGATATTTAGATCCCTTATACTATATATATTCTATATACAATCTAAAATGTTTGGTTTTAAAAAATATTATTTCTTCTTATTTTGATATAATATATTCTAATGATAATTATATAGAGACAATATTAATATTATAGATGGTAACATTACAAAATTGAGTATAATTACATTATAAACACAGGATATGACTCCCTTTAATATGATAATGATGGAATATAATTGACAAAATAATAGTTGGACAATATAAAATACATATTACTATGAATATGGGTTGTTGGTTTGGTATGATGAAGTTAGATATAATACTTTGGGTGTGATTATTGGTTAGGTCTAATTCAAAAATCTCTAAAGTGATACACCAGTGAAGTTTGGATGATTCATGATAATGTGTAGTTATTTTGGGATATAAATGAACAAGAATTCTTGTAAAGGTGAAATTGTAGTCGTGCTTTTTGAAATACCTAATGTATATTGTGATGTTTTATTATAATAATTTTAGTGGATACATATTAATTCATGAAATGATTTGGGGAGGCATGGAATGAGGTTTGTGTATATAAATGATGATAAGAAAATATATACACAATCATAATCTCATGTGGTGAGCCAAGTAGAGTTTTAATTTAGTGAGATATTGTACTGAGGATAAATATATTTATGTATTTCTATTATAATCATTTGATAACATAATATTCATATGAAATTTAAAGGTATACTTTTAGAAAATTAGAAATAAAATTGGGTTAAAATTTCATTTTATTTGGAATTTGAATCGTGTGTTTATTGGAATCTTGAACCGATGTGAGCTATAAGAATGGTTATATCTAGGGAACATAAAGTAAGGTAAATGACCATAATACAACTTAATTCCTATTATTAGTGGATCAATAATGATGTTGGTTTTAGGTGTTGATTTTCTTTGATGAGTTTAGTGGTCAAAAAATTATTAGGTGAGTGTATATTGAAGGATAACGATATAGAATAAATTTCTATTAGAAGGTCATACTCTTCCTCGCTTTGAAAGATGATCATATATTGATCCAAAATATAAAATTTGTCTTCCCTTCCTTGTAAATTGATATTAAATTCATATAGATAAGTACAATACATGCTTGGAATCGCATCAAATTTCACTAAGGGACCATGAGATTTTCAAGAAGCACTTTCCTACAAAATTCAACCAGAGAGAAATTATAATATTTTTATGTGAAACTATTGCAATTAAATGTTTTCATAGCTAACTCAACATCTAATTGTTGAGGAAATATTTTTATACCCTTATATAATTCATTAGAAATAAAAAAGTGCATGGATCCAGAATCTGATAAAACATTTTCTATTTTTTATTGTATTCTAAGTGTACCCTTCACCAGTTCATTATCTTACTCCACATCACCGATAGTGATCACATGTGAATTTAACATGACATTGAGATTAAGAGTTTACTTACGTCAATCATCATTGATAACAATTAGATACATGTCATTAGTTCTCATAATACATCTTTTACTTGAACATGTAGCATAGATGTGTGGGATGTGCATTCGGTGCAGTGTTGTCTCTATTCACTTCATTAAAAATATTTTTTCCAACAACTTCCTCATTAAATTGCATGACAAGATTCTCTCCCATAATTAAAACATTTTATTGTCACATTAAGATAATTTATCCATGTTTATTTCTAGACATTGATAATAATGTGATTCTCATATGATTTTTTAGGTTGGACTTTGTATATTCAATTAAATTCTATTTTTCTCTTGTTATTAAACCCACATCACTACGGGGTTACTCAAATCTCTATATCAACCATAAGAGCACATTTAACGATATAATTATATCTTATTATATTCCTTATTACAAATTCACTTCATAGACAACTTTATAAGTCACAAAATTATAGATCAATTTTAGTCTCAGGTTAGATAATAATAATCCAAAAATCATATATTTGAGGTCTTGTAAAATATTATTCATAGGTACCCACAGGTTAATCATCATTTTTCATAAACTCAAGAAACATATTATCCATCTTGGTTCAAACAATAAAAGGTAAGTAATTATTGAAATATATGTTCTTGAATATTCATTATTCCACATATTAAATTTCATTATTTTTTCTCGTATTCTTGATAAGATTCCACAATTGATAAGATTCACCTTCCAAATGACAGACATCTAAGTTGAATTTATAATTCTATAAACATTAGGAAACTGAATATATCTTTTTGTTGGTACTAATGCATTATTCAACAATTAGTGGATAAGAATACCCAGTGAAACCAGGTGGAAACTAACTCATGAAGGACTCAAAAAATGTTGTTCCATCCTTTTATAGTTTGGAATAACTCAATGATTCTTATCTTGAGAAAGTTGTGTTATCATAGAGAAAACATTTTTCATTCCATATCCCATAAAATTCGTTTTCTCAGGAGGAAAATCATTTCATTGACTGTCACATTCATCATTAACATACTTCCTTTAGGTTACATCCATTAACTAAACCCAAGAAGCATAGTGTGAGAAACTATAATAATCATGGGAAAACAACATTATCAAGAACAAAATATCAATTTAAGACACATTAGGTTTTATCCTCTGTTATTCAAGATCATTTTTAAAACGCGAGGATTTTAACCAATACTTCAACATACCCAAGGGTTCTTAATGGGGTTTTCTCATCCTAGTTTCCACATATTATCTTTACCTTTCCTCTAATACTAACTATAAAAACCAATACATTTAATAAATATATATTACATAAAAAATGAATAATATTTATTAAAAACATAATAAAACCACACAATTACTATATCAGTTTAGTGTCATTAGAAACTGGGAAATATAAAGAACTGGTTCGTAAGAAATCTATATTCTGTCTCGCTTATTCCTTCATATCTAGACCCCTTTTTGAGATATATTACTTACTTTTATTCTTTAAAACCCGGGGAATGGAAAAATAAGAAAGGATGATCTCATATGATCAGTAAGGGTATACAAGGAAGATATCAATCGTATCATAATCATAAGATAAGAAAACATAACATTTTAAAATCTTATCCTATGTATGAAAGATCATGAGACCATGTCACGAGATAAAAAATTAAAGATCATAACAAATAAATGAACATATTACCAAAAGGAATAACATACGTCATGGAATTTATGGGATACACAGAAGAATAGAATTTTTTTCATATTAGTTAAGTATAATTTTCAAGTCTATAATAGTCGAAAAATTCAACTATTTTACCAGGTTCACTCCTCATTCCAGCCATATATTACTGAATCATGTTAACTTTCAATTCCTACTATGTATTACGGAACCAAGATAATTTCTCATTCCAACGCTTTCAATATCATGAGATATAAATAATTTCCCATTACAGTGGAGGGAGATATTGGTCTCAGTCATCTCATAATGAAATAATTCTTATGTGTTCTACAAAAACATAAATAATTCATCACAACATAAACCAAGGAGTTAAATGGGTTTCTTAAATATCATTCCATCATTACACAATCCATGTTAAATAAATTGATTTCATAAATAACATTAAATAATAAACATTGACAAAAATAGCAATAATAAGGATGGTATACTTGAAACATAACAATATTATAAAATTTCATCTTATATGGAAAATAATTTTGATACATAACTTGAAATTAATTCTTTAGTAAAATGTCCTTCCTTCATAAAAAAATCTTGTCACAAAATGCCACACAAATGTCCAAGTAAATATTTTCTTTGAAAATAAACTTGATATTTTATAAATGAATAATCTTGTAAAAAGTTGTGATGAAGATATAAAAATATATCTATCCTATATAATATTAAATAAATCATTCTTCTCATATTGTTGTCATATGTGACAAAAAGTACATCATATTGAAAACAATAGATGATTACTTTATTACCATCTAATAAAAATTCAGAAATGAGTTAAATTAACATTAATCCTTTATAGAAGATTATAATCAATATCAAGTAATTAATATTTTGGAAAAATTGATATGGATGGTAAATAAACCCTAGTAAATACTTATGTATAAATAGTCTCAAATAATAATGAGATTGCAAACTTATCCGTTAAAATAAGCCTGATATGCTTTGTATGTATCCAGACCTCTTATATAATGATTTTTTAAAAAATAAATTAACTTATTTGATAACAATATTTATTTTATTATATCATATATTATCAAATTATCACTTATTTTTTAATAAAATTTCATTATTACTCGTTATTCAGTTATTAATGGCTTCATTTTCTTCTGCACGTTTTGACGAACAAGTTCAAGTTATCCTTATTTCGTTATAATTATATCATTTAAAAATGATATTTATATAATATATATAATATGTATTCATTCAATAAAGTTATATAATCACATGTTAATGGATTCCATGTATAATGAATAACATCAAATTGTTGAGATAGTAGGGTGTACATACACAAGAGCTGAAATATCATTCCAATAATTGTGAAATAGTAAGGAAGTGGATTGTATATATGTTATTATAGAATCTATATCATGTTATAATTATCACATATTGTTGTTATTTCCATAATAATACCCATCAAAGTGAGGTGGTTGTGAAAAACATATTAAACCACGATGTGGAGATGGTAGGTCGTACAAACGCATGCATGGTGAATTGGTTTTTCATATGATTGATAGACGGTGGAATAAGTTAATTTAATAATCATAATAACCTATTAGAATATAATTTATAATGTATTTATTATTTTATAATGGAATCAACTCATGAATATTATGTAGAAGAAGAAATAAGTTTGAACAAATCGGTAGAGGATATTATCTCTTCTTCGATTAGTTCCATCATGATCTCCACTTAATGAACTATGGTTGCTATTTAAGGAATACAAGAATGTCTATAATGTGACTTTGGAAGTTGATAATGAAAATAGGTAGCATTTGGTAGTGCTTTAAGGATCAAACTGACGTGAAGAAGTGAGGGAGGATGCAGCCTTCTATAATTGGGATGAGGGGCACTTTTGGAATCCTGCTAAATAATAATATATATTAAAATAAAACCACCTAAAAAACCTAAAAATATAATATCTTAAGATATGATATCAGATACATTTTCCATATCAGTATAAAATATATTTTAGACCTATTCTTATATTAATTTAATCATTATCATTTTAATTAAAACTTATTTATTCTATTTAATTTTTAACTAATGTAAATAATATTTTAGTATAAAAAGTGAGAAATATTTACTTATTTGTTTTAAATTAGACCATAAATGATTAATACAAAAACTTTTAGAGATGATCATAATTAATCTTGTTTTTTATAAATGTTTTAGTACTTTTCAATAATTTAATAGTACATTGTTTTGACAAAGGATGAATATTGTTAATTTTTACAATATTTAATTTATTGATTATTAACAATAAAAAGATAATAACATAACTTTGAACCAAATAGTTTATTATATTTTTAATAGAAAAATTCAATTTGAAAATTTTATGGATAAATTATTTTTCCCAAATTATATTTATTTTAATAATTTTAATAACATTTATTTGTTATCTCCATTAAAAAACTAATTCCTACATATGTTTTGTGTAATTATTTAATTTATTTTATATTTTATTAATAATTAAAAATAAAATTCTATGAAGAAGAAACATTTTCAATATTTCATAAATATAATTTTATTCAAATATATCTTCTCGAAAATAATTCATAAAAAATGTTATATTTTGTTAAAACATGAATGTGACAAATTCAACATCACATTAAATAAAATATTGTAAGTTTCATAATAATTTCTATATGGATCCAAATGGTTAAAAAATAGGACCATAGATGATTGTGGTTTAGATATATTGAACCAATAATATTTAGTTAAGTGTTTATTTTAATGGGTATAAACATTTTAATACCAATTATTTTTTTTTCATCAGATAAATTATTTCTCCATTATAAATGTCGAAGACATTAGTGTAATTATTTATTTCCTAATAATTATAAAAATTACCATGGTAATGAAAAACGTTATATATATATCAAATAAGTATTTATGGTTGAATTTATATTCTATATAACTTTATATTAAAATGATATTGTATTTAAAATATGAGTAAGACATATTTAACTTCTCTTCAAATAACATAAATTAAACATTGTAATGATACCATTTCAACCCAAGGAGTAATTATGTTGATAAAAATTTATAAACTTTTATTGGGATAATATTTAAAGTAATTGTACAATATTAATGTTAACCGTAGTCACCCTATTAACCTTATTTCTTTGTTAAAAAAATTAGCAATGTTACTACTAAAAATTCCCAAAAATAAAAGAAATATATTTTAAAAATATTGATATACGAATTCCAAATATGGAATCCATTTTTAAAAATTAATAATAAATAATTTGGGGTAATTAATTTAATTTAAATATGGTTTGAGGAATTAGAATACATGTTTTAAAAGTTAAATCATTATAAAAGATTGAAATGTTTTTACATCTAAAATCAGGGTAAAATTAATGATGGTGATCTAAAATAAATTTATAGATAAATATTTAATCTATTAATACATTTAAATTATTCAGTAATATAATTTAACCATATAAATTATTTTGATGATAAATTTATTATTTAAATTAAAATTTTATATTTATCAAAATTGAATGTTATCAGAAAAAATAAAAAATTCATCCAAAGTAAATTTTTATATCATGATTCCAAAAAATGAGTTTATGATTTCATATAAATATTATTGATTTGTAGAAATTTCATTTAAAAAAGGTTCACCATTAAAAGGCTGCAAAAGTACCCATTTGAAAAATATATCTTTTTATATATAAAATAGGGTTTCCTGATTTCCAAGAAAAAAATACATGTTGGATGAATATATAAATATTTTATTTAGTATATAAAATATATATTCTGTTAATCTCATTTACTAATTTTAATTAACTGAATTTATCTATATAAAAATAAAAATATACACTTTACATTTACTTGGTTTATATTATTCATAAATAATTAATAACCAATGAATTGAACAAACATTTTCATAAAATAGTTATATTTTGTTCCACTAATGTAGTTTCTAGGTTATAAATGTTATTTAATATTAATGGAATTTTTAGTTGTTTTTAATTCATGATTTTATGCAACATAATCTAATAAATAATTAAAATTAATCAATGAAAATATTTCATGAACACATCAAGCTGTTACAATATAAACTATAATAAATTATCAGAGTGCATGTATGAAATTAAAACAACCATGAAATAACAAATGAATTTCATATATATATGATCAATCATCACAACTAGAATCCCACTATGTTGAACCCATGTTAATATTAAATAATGAAAAAAGAGGATTTAATACACTCTATGAGCCTTATAATATTTGGATATCCTTTTCATATTCGAGATATCCTAATCCATCATGAACTGATAGAAATCCAGATTACCAAAACAGATACATACTAATGTCTTATTTGGTACCCAAATTCTAGGGCCACCCAAGTAGTGTGTGAGTGAAACATTGTTGGTAACTACTAATGTGGTCCCAAATATAACAAGTAAAGTATTGTTTTCACATATGATATAATCAAAATAAAATATAGTGTGGAACCATAAATAAATAATCCATATTTATCCTTAGGATTTATTGTAAAACCAAAGATCAACCATACATGCATAGTCTAGTTTTAGAGTTCCTCTTAGAATAAAACCATCATATAGAACCTAGGGTTTAACACACCTGAAACTAATAAAAAATGACTTCTTTTAAAAACTTTAGGTATAATATATCCTTATTAGAATGAATTTATCATATATATAAAATGGACACCATTACTATCCTTTCAAGGTAATATATCATCATGAAATAAAGAAACTTTTATCATCATATAGAAACACATATCATCATTTGAAAACATATGGTTCTGAATATCTCCTTAATGGAAATTTTATGTTTTCTAGATATTTAGTGGAAATCCAAGACCCATCCTTGAAATTTGTAACCACATATAGAAACTCAGGTGTCATACTCTCTACATACAGGAAATATAACATATTGAACTTTGGGTAATATTCTCTTTGTGAGGAAAAGTATCCATATCATACCAAATACTAGGGGACAGTTCCCTCCATATATCCATCTTATCAACCACACATGTCTTTTATAAGTCTAACCCCATCCCATTTCTCTTGGTTTATCTTCTTATTTGAAAATCATATATCCTCTCATATCATCTGCTTAATATGATCATCATTAGCCATTAGGTTCTAGGTGACCCCTAGAATAATGAATCTAGCCTCATTGAATTGACCCTATATAACATCCTAATATGTTTCGAAATATTATTTAAATTTTTTTATTGATATATTTCATTATAAAAAACATTGATTTCAACTTCGGTTACATGAAATAATGAGTTTCATCAATATTGTACATGTCACACAACACTAAGACTAAAATATCCATGAAATTATATTATTTTAATTATAACTATTATAACATAGATGTTAAATTGGAAGGTTTGATAATTATTCACTAATTTATTAAATAAATATAAAAATTTCATACTCAATATAAATTTATTAAATAATTATTATTAAATAACCAATAAATTTTTATTAACACAATTATATTCATCAAAATTTTGTTTTTAAAAAAAATTATTTTTATTTAATTTTTTGAGAATATAATATATTTAATTTATAATATTTTAAAAAAACAATTTTGTAAAATGTATTTAATTTTTAAAAAATTATATAGAAATATAATTATAGTTAAATATGGGGATCTTTTCAAAAAATATATATTTTTCACTACGTAATGAAAAGTAAGAATTTTTTTAAAACTAAAATTTCATTTCAATAGATTATGTATTCTAAATTCCCCATTAATTTTTAAATCACCTCAATAATTTTTATTTATATTTAATATAAATAATTACTTTTGGATCACCATTATATTTTATTTCTCTATAAGATTTTTGTTGGGTTTAAAAAACAGGTTTTACTAAAAACTATTTTAAGACACAAAATGTTTCTCCATTTTAATTAATTAAAATAAAATCTATTAAAGAATGCTTAAAATGATATTAATACTTTTTATATAAAAAAATTAATTTAAATTCATAAAATAATTATGATAATATATTTATTTGACATAATATTATATTTTTCATTGAAAAAACACTTCTTGAAATCCCACTTTTTTTGTGCGTTTGTGGGTTTTGTTGTAAATTTAATTTTAAAAATTTTGTAAATTGATTATGGTAAATTGGATTAAAGATATTTAATGATATCAATATATATATTATCTTTTAATTTTTGTTTCATTTTATTTCCAAAAATAATTATTAAAAATAAATATTATTTACAATGTTTTAGTTTAAAATGGGTATACAAGGGGTTATACATAAATAATAAAGATAAATGGAAGAAGAATATTTTAAAACACAATTTTTATGGTCATTTTAATAAATTTTAAACTCTAATGTGTGTAAATATCCCACTTTTTGGTCTTTTGGCATGTGAAAAATGTGGTCAGAACTATTGTTTTAAAAAAATACAATGGTGCCACTCGCCGCATTTATAAATGCCACCCACACCACTCTCTTCTTCCCAGCACTATTTTTTTTAAAACCTATTACAAAATAACCTAATTAATCCTATAATACCATTATATAATCCTTATTCATGTATGTAATCCATCCTATGAATCCTATTTGTGGAAACCAATAGATATTGTCTGAAGAAGAGGTAACATCTCTAACAAATAATATTATTTTAATTCCTCATCTACCTCATTACAGTTTCATTGAAATATATTTATATTATAACCATTATATCTAAAAAATAATATGATTTTATGAAATTAATTTAATTACCCACATCCATATCATTTATCTCAAAGGGTAATTGAAAATTTCGATCGGGTTTAAGGAAAACTACTGCCTCACGAACCAACATAGTTCGTTTTCCATCACCATTTCTTACAGATTTTTATGAAGATAGAAAAAAGTATACAAGTTATATTTTTAAATTAAATTTTTTATTTAATTATTATATATCATATAAAATTTTTACTTTTAATTCCATCAGGTTTATAATAATATCACACATTTACATGCAGGGCTACCGCCCTACGGAGTGATGCGATTCCTTCCTCTCATATTATTTACATAGAGGGTTGTAGGGAAAACATTAATAATTACATGTGATATTTATAAAGAAAAAATACTTATGGAAATTAAATATAACATCTATCTTTTTACCATCAATCCTACCAAACATATAATGTCACTCATGTGAACAACATACAACCACCTCATGAACAAATATGATGTATTTCTTATTTCTGTTTTTCTTGAATGGTAAAAAGGATTGATTAATCTAATATATATGATATATATATATAATATTTATTTAATATATAAAATAATTGTTAGTCTATAAGGGTTATATTTTATTTACATTTATTATGTTCTATCCATCGAGGAAATGGAAATGACGTTCATTTATATATAAGACCTACCATCTCCATGAATGGGGCAACTAATTTATGTTAATAATATTATTAGATTAATATATATATGATTAATATATATGATATTTATATCAACTTTGATATTATACCAATGATAAAACCATGATCAATTTAAAATATCCTAGAAAACATAACCAAAACATATAGAAAAAAGGAAGTAGTTGTTATCCGAAATGTAACATTATCAAGGAACTGTTAACAAATTGTAAATAAAAGGTTATAAGTATATCATATATTGTATAATATATATGAATATGGTTCTTTAATATATTTATAATAAACATATATCTATTATATAGGATTTCCTAATGTTTATGAAGGAATTCAAGAGTGATCGTAATAGAATTCATTTTCACTTTTTACATTAATGAGACACATTACATATTCATCACCTATTTATTTTATATGGTTTGTATAAATATAAAAAAATAAAATAACATTATATTAATGAATATTATTTAGATTTATGTATTCATTTTAGGATATCTATTCCATAGAATTTATAGTTTAAAAGATACTTATGTAGTAAGGGATTTTTTTCTATATTTTCTTTATTTGAGACATACATTATGTTATACAGGTATATTATTGTATGAGGTTTACATATATACACTTGAAAATTTTGTGGTATAAATTTATTTAATCTCATGATATTTTATGTGTCATTTAATTTTATTGTTTCATAGGGTTTAAAATTTAAGGTTTCCATAGTCTTATGGGTTTTATTATACAACGCATAGTTTATCAATATTGTTTATAATTTTGTTTAATATGTCAAAATGTTATGATATATCCATCAATAATGTAACAAATTTAATTCTACAAATTTTATTTCTATAGAATAAAAATTTCCCTTCATTTTCCCTGCTTTATGCACTCATGAGTTCAACCGTTTTTTTTTAAACTGCCTTTCATAGAATCCCATTTTTCATCCAAAAAAATGAATTGAAAAAGAGTTTTCAAAAAGAGTTTTAAATTAAAAAACTTGTTAATTAAAAAACTTACCCATGTTTTATTGTCTATTTTTTTAGAATGAATATTTTTATTGTTTTTAATAAAATTTCCATTTCGTTTTTACCATAAATGTTGATAAAATATTTATTTTTATGTGTACAACAAGAACATAATTAGCCATCTTCATGAATAATAATTACTCGAATGATTCGTTTAAAGCATTACATGTTGTTAAATATAAATGGATTTGAAAATGTTTTATATTTTAAAAATTATTTTCCAATGTAGAAAGGTTATTTTTCTTTAGAAAATTATTAATTTATTTATACATTACTTTATAACATTTTAGTGTTATTTCTAAATAAAATGACATCTGAAATATTTTATGAACTTTTAAAATTTTATTTGCAATAAAATGATATCTTACTCGTGAAATGTTTGAAGTGTTCTTCAAAAATCAGTTTATATATATGATGATATCCTTTTATGTTACTTATTTTTATAGGATATGATAATGGGATACCATTATTATACTTTTTCGTAATGGTTTATGTTTATAATGAACAAATGTTTATAAAACCCATTTTTTTATAAGGTTTATATAGTGAAAAAAATAATATGAAACCCACTCCTTATTAGGGGTTATTATAAGATAAAATGTTGAAATGATCACAAAACATTCATAATTTCCATATCTTATGATTTGATGAAATTTTCATGAAACCCACTTCATTTAAATAGTTATGATATGACGAATTTGTTATGATATTTTATAACACACATATATAATTTTCAAAATGTGAATGGTGGGAACTATATATCCCCCAATACATTTCATGAATATTATTATATCATGAGATAAATATTAGTGAAATTGGGTGTAGACCCAGTTTAGTAAGAGGCTTCGTCTATTATGATGGTATTAGGAGTGAACCTTGACTTCTATCATGGTTTGTGAGTGAACTAATTCCACTATAATATCCTTAGAAGTGAGACTTGACTAGTTTGTATGTTTATGACACAATTCAATGCCTTATTAATTTTTGATGATCCCATGGCCTATGTTTTTTCGATTCCTTAACAATTCATATATTATGAATTGAAATGATTTATGACATTCCTCTTGATTGTAATCATTGATATTCAGAGTATGGTTTGAAAATGTTATGTTCATTTTTTCATAACCTTATGTTAATGACATGTTTATTTGATCATTGATATATCACCTTCTTATCCTTATTTATAATTTGACCTCAGCATTATAAGATCATTATGTTTCATTTTCTATATTTAAAAATATTCTTTGGCCATTGGTGAATATGACACTAGCTAGAATCCCAAGTGCCTATTATTTCTTAGGACACATTTAGTTTTGTAATAGAAAGTTATTACTAATGGAATGATTTATTTAATAAAAAAGTTGATCGTACATAGTGAATATACATTATATCACATAATACATAATATCTGCTCAATTTCAAATGGAGTTGTATAGGAACCACCAACATCTTATTAATTAATTCCATTTAATCACAACCCAAAGACTGTCACCCAAACTCATACAAGATTCTTACCATTTCCATGAGATTATATCAAGAAAAAATTCCCAATTCAATTAATTATATAAAATTATAATTAAAACTATAATTTATATTAAATAGTAATAATTAAATAGAAAATAAAAGAGAAACAATAACTCTCTAAAACCTTAAATGACGGGTTGTGCTCTACTCCTGACATGCACACAATTCTAGGATATAATACCCAAATTTATATATAGGATTCAATGTTTAATGTCATTATATTTAGATGAAAAACATTGGAAAATATTATAGACATATCACCTTAGTCAAAATAACATACAATAATGTTGGTTCATCATCTCAGGATGTCCTCTTGACACATCATGTAAAAGAACCATATTATTGAGAATTTTATTTTCATAGAAAAATGAAATAGTAAATGAAAAAATGACTAAATAAATAACAATTATACATAATGAACGAATAATTATAATATATTAAGTGTAATAGGAGAACTCACCTTCACGTTTTCTATAATTTCCATCAAAACAAACCCATTTTGAAGGTGGATCAGCCAGAATAAAGTTGTAGGAGTCTTCTATGGTTTAATTTGTGTGACGGGAGTGGTATGGTTAGAACATGGTTTAGAAAAACCACCCCACTCTTAGTAACTAGGGCTGCACACTATACACCTCCTGGATACATGGTTTAGAAAATTGATCACCATCCATGTAGATGGAAATTTCTAACCTACACCAACTCATATAGCTTTACAAAATGGTATACCAAACCATGTTGTAATCCTGCAAATCCTTCAAAAAATAAAATTTAATTTTTTGTACAATTTTTCTGAAATCGTGCACACATATTTCACCAACACCCAAGGAAAATCCAACACAAATGGTATATTTGAAATTTTTAAACTAACTATATGACAAAAATAAACATGGTAAAACACTTTACCAAATCACAACATTCAATGAGAAGCTTCCAAGATTCACCCTAGAACCCAAAACACTGCCCTACCTTAATACATATCCAAACCTATATCCTCATGGAATTCCCCTATTAAAAAGACATTCATATTTACAACCTCAATACTATAAAACATATCATCCTTTAGATGTATTGGTCATCCTATAACAAAAAAAATGTAGAGCTATCTTGCTCATTAATAAATGATCAACTAACTATGCATTATCCCAGAATTCAAGACCAGATTCCAAAAAAAATCCAAAAATACATAGTGCAGTATATATCAAAACCCAAGATAACACTCATCACCAATTATAAAAATAATATGGAACATAAATTAACATGATTATTTCAAGATGTTATGGTTCCATAAAATGGTTCACCATGAAGCTTATGGTTCTTCCCAACATAATATTCATCTCACAAAGGCTAATTTTGATCAATGTTTCTCCCCTATATTTGATTTGACTATTAAAACACTTACTTAAAAGTCCGATTAATTAATTAATTTAGATTATATCTCAAAATAAAAATTTGGAATAAATAATAGATCATTTTTACACTATACATCATTCCTATAATATGATTGGACACAGTTTCCAATGTGTTATCTTAATGCTTGAGAACGGTCCATTAATTCTTGAAAGCATCTTGAAATCATCAAAACACCCAAATTTAATTCCATGATAAAATACTAGTGTAATTCTTTGGGTGATACCTGAACAAACTAATATAGACATTATGATCTCACCCCAAGCATTAATACACCATCTATTCAACTCATCCTCCTATGCAGTCTAATACTATTTAGAGCATAATGTTAATATAAAAAACATTTCTAATATTGTATCAAAAATCAAAATCGAAAGTTTTCAATATAATCAAATAAAACATTATCATGACACCCATTACCATACCAACATGGAGACATACCTCAATATCTAAAATGATTCCCCCAACTATATAGGTTTTCTTTTTACCCCTTCATTGATCCATAAAAATAAAAATCTCTATATGCCATTATCCTTCTATTACTACATGTAATGACTTAATGTGGATACCCATCTCATACCCAATAATAAACATAAACATCAACTATTACAAGTTCTAGGCTAACTAAGAACACTATAATTGGAATCCGCTAAAATTCAATTTGTAATGGGGGCCACATGCTCCTTTGGAAATTTTGTTCCCTCCTCACCATATGAAATTATTGATAACGCCAATGGAGTGAAAAAATTTGGTTTATTTACGACACGCTTACCACTCCTCAGGATCCATTATCACCCATACTATCAACCATTATAATGAAATAAACAATCATTAAACATATCAGGGTACCCCAAAACATCCCTGGTATACCCATCACATCCCGAGGTTACATTCCACACTTTTTTCAAAACCCTAGGAAACCTTTCCAAAATTGAATCAATGAATATATTAGCCTTCAACCCAGACATGGATGTTCACCAATCCAGAAACCAAAAGGAATAATTTATATCCTATTCACCAATCCTTGACGTAAACCATATCCAATGGTGTACATCCCCAAACAACCTGGTCGAACAAGTCGACTCAATCTCCGTTGAGTTTAAAAAAATCAATCCTTGGATCATGTAACCATAACATTTTCCATGATCCACTATATGTAAATATCATCAATATGACCATACATAAGAGATTGGTTCTTAATAATTCTAGAATTTTCTTCATGCTAAGGCATATCACATGATCACCCACCACTCATACACCATTCTAGAAATCATAATTTCCATTCCAAGATATACCTTTCCCATATGAAACCATCAAAGAATAGTACTTTGAAGTCCATTAGGATACATTATTGGAAGTTTTATAGCCATGAATTCAACCATTCCATTCCTCTAAAACTATAATTATACTAATAAAACTACAAGTTACTTAAATAATGAAACCCCTAGACGCCGTATATAGATTTATCACATAACTATAAAAACCTCTAGTGATTTAATGTTTATAATATAAAATTTATCGTTGTACCCATATCCCATACATGATAGTATATCCCATTCATCAACCTCAAAACCCAAATCATCAACCCATGTCTCCCATATCCAACCCATTCAATGGACCTAGATGACCCCTCAGTTATGTTACCCTTATATAACATATATCATTTCACCAACAAATAGGAGAAATCTTTCTTATCAATTATAACACATTGATCAATTATATCCTAATGAATACCATAAAGGCACTAGCCTCTCCCATGTAGCTCATAAATTATATCTCTCATTTTTAATAACTGACATTGAAACAAGTCTTCTCTTTCCTAGGTTATGAAAAAGAAACCCACGTTCCAAAAATACCACTCACAGTTTGTCAAATATATATATATATATATATATTTGTTATCACATTCCAAGTCATTAGATAACTATAGGGTATTAACTAGCACTAAGCATCCACATTCTAGACTACCCCCTCATAGACCACATTGTCCTCCCTTATCAAAAAATGACACCACCATGTAATGATCTATAATTTTTATAACCATGGATAATTTTTCTAATTAATATTTATTCCACCAATAATATATATAGGAAAATTCCATATAGGTAGTCATCGAATCTTTAGGAAAAAAGTTCCATTTTATTTCCAAAACTAGTATCAAGGCATGAAGTAACCATACCGTCCCACCAAGGGTCACTATACATAACATACAAGAAGAAATCATTGGTCTGATGAAAAACACCAAAGGCTACTGATTGGAAGTGAGGGTCTTAGATTTTATAGTTATGATAATAAACCCTCAAAACCATGAAACAATATGGAGTACACTATCCAAAAATAATATAAAACATATAATCATAGTATCCAGAGGAAATATACCATTACCATGCTACAAATCATTATATATGTACGCATGTATCAATCAATACCATCGATAACCCACTATTTCGACTCCATATATAAAATTAATAAATAATAATGTAAAAGAGATTATATTACCACCACCAATCCTCATCATTTTCTAGTTTTTAAATATGATATAAAACTATCATAATCAATCATTAAATGTTGGCACTCTCCCATACATGAACCAATAAATAGTAATGTCTACTGAGGAACACATGTTCCAGGGACACTCGTTCAAGGTCTGAGTTTATCTCAATATGGCAATTCTATTGAGATTTTTAACATAACCAGTAATGAAATGTATGCACATGTGATATGTTCATAATGAAACATAGTATAAAGTTTAAATAAATTATCACCGTATATAATAATGTTTTAAAATCACACACATGATCAGAGAAACCATATTTTACCAGTTTTGGAGTTTCTCTAAGGATAACACCATTATTTAGAACCTAGGGGTGTACACGCTCCATACTATGAAAAAAGATATGTATCATCTCAAAATAATGGGAAGAATACCTCGTATGGGAATCACGTATCATAATATGAATTATTATGGTTGTGACTATTACCAAAATAGTAATAGATCATACATAACTATGGGATGACTATCCTTAATATAAAAAATGCCTTATCATCTACAAATATTATGGTCATGAATATTATCTTATAAGAATATGTATATCATCTAAAAACTCCGAGGTATACCCACACCCAACCAAGAAACAAATAAAATCATCTATAAACGTTAGGTTTTTCCAGTCTCATTATTTTAAATAGACCATCTAGATGTTAGGTATAAACTCTCCATGTAATTAAACACATCTTGACCATGTCACATACTATTGGAACACTCATTACATAGAACCATCAATTCACACCCATAGTTTATCCATCATCTTAATATGATAATGTGACCCTATGAAATCCTATGAAATGTAAAAGATAGATACCATCATAACATATATACTAAACAATCATCAATAAAACATAGTTCTTTAAGAGACACCCATGAAAGAAAATATTTACCTCCCTTAACTACCATAACTATAGGGTCAATTTAATACGAGGGAACCCATCATGTTTCCATATAACTATATCATTATTCAGAAATCCATCATGGGTTAATCTACTATATTCTCTTCTCTTGGTCCAAGCCTATTTCTTGTTGTGAATTTTGCCTATCAATAACACATTAATTGTTTCATGGGCACATTGAACATCTTGGAAAAGTGCATAGGAACCACACTTTAGAGACATAATTATACCCATATCCCTTCATAAAATATCCTAGGTAATCCCTCACACCCCAGATATATATATATATATTACATCCCGAGGAATATCACCCACTATAGAGGCCGGATAACTTCCCCCACTCTCTGGGCTACCATCCAAAATGTTCTAAGGTATCTAATGATACCATAATATACCACTCAACCAATAAATTTATACCCACACTATTCTCTACATGGGAATTCCCAAGGGAACCTATATCAAGGTTCATTATATTGAACATAATTATTCACACTATTTTTTAGTCTTTATGACACATTGTATCCATTAATAAAATATTGATTGACCATCATTAGTCGAGATATAGACTTTTACCCAATGGACCATTATTTTTATAGTCTCATGTTGTTTATTCATAGTAATTGTTTTAGTGAAAATATTAACAAAATTAACTGTTGATTAGACACAATGGTGTGACCTTATATTAAATTATTTATAAAACATGTATAAATTCATAGTTATATGCATAGGGACAACCTTCCACATATAAACTAATTTTCTTTAATCAAATTCTAGCGACTCACTCCAAAGTTCCATTAAAACAGATATCATTTATAGAAACTGATACGATGGAAGAACACCAAATTCATTTACTTGTAAAAATTTGAAATTAGTTTTACATTTTAATTTAAATAGAAATAATTACCTAAAAACTCATAGAGGAGACCTACTCACTAAATCCTAGATAAATAGGGTGTGGTCCAATCACAAAGAAAACCAAAACAGAAGAAACAAAGAAACAAACAATTTACATTCTCATTTCAGTGGTTAATTTTATCCTATTTCCTTAAATTCCAAAAAAAACTATATGCAGGGATGTGTACCTTCACTAAAATGGAATCCAACACAAGGGTTATTAATCTTGGGACATCCTTTTTTCACATATATAAAAATACCCATTACACTAAGGCGATTCCACAATTGTGTGGTGTAATCATCAAAAAATGAGCTCATTAAAGACAATGATATTAGCTTCTAAGAAGAATATAAATATTAGAAGAATGATTGGGGAACTAAATGATATGGAATATATATAAAAAACCCTATATTGATGGGGGTCATGAAGGGGAATAGAGAAGAATAAATCCCTGGTCTGATGTATATGAGGTGAGAACAAGAAGAGGGTGATTAATTAAAAACTATGGGGGATGTTTGGTAATTAATACATTATTAATGAAATTATGGAAGAAACGTTGTGTAATAGAATAATATTTTGAACCATAAAACTCTCCATAGAATTGGATGAACAACTCATATGTTCACGAAGTATGATTTACCCAAATGTTACCTAATTTTGAAATTTTAAATGTTAATGTTACACTACAAATTAATTGGATGAAAAATTTACTGAACCATGGACCAACTAGAAAAATCACTATAAATTTTTTTTTATTTTTTTATGATTTTTTTCACCATACTAAAACTATTCACTAACACCCATGAAAAAACTAACTCATATTGTTTACTCCAAAAATTTCCACTAGATATGGAGTAACACTATATAAGGGTAAAAGAATTTTCAAAATCATAAACATTAACCCAATGCTATATATAATCAAAAGAGAACTCAAAAAACTTATAGGTAAATTATTTATATCCACACACATCACCTCAAGATACTACAAATCAACTTTTTTATAGGAATCCAGGTTCTGAAAATGAACCTCGATCTAAGAATAAAAAAATTAGATTTCTCTTGGAATTATGAACAAAAAAATACAAAATATTTTACACCCCACATTCCATATTTATTATCAAAAATTAATTTTTTGGATAAAATTGTAATCAAACGGCCTTTTCATAGTCTAAAATAATTTATTTTCCTCTATAGATTATTGAACACCATTCAGGGATTCAACCCGTTATTCATGTTTTCAATATTCATAAAAATTATATAAATTCCTTCATAATAATAAAGTGGTGTACTCAAAACTCCTTTTTAGATATGTTTTTTTAAGAAAATATATCTTTGACAATATTTGATTAATCAATCTTAGAACAATACATTATATTTTGAGTTAATGATTGAATAT
Organism: Viscum album; assembly: GCA_963277665.1. Taxonomy (NCBI): domain Eukaryota; kingdom Viridiplantae; phylum Streptophyta; class Magnoliopsida; order Santalales; family Viscaceae; genus Viscum; species Viscum album. The sequence goes on from OY728131.1 coordinate 411,069,414, forward strand.
ATTAATGAATAGACTTGTTTATATGATTAATCTATAGAATCAACCCCATTAAATATAATTTTACAACCCTTATATTTTAAATCAACATTATCTTCCTCTCCTGAAATTTCCAAAAATATTTAATATTTTTATTTTCCCATCATTACCCACAGTCACCTTAATATCATTTTTTACATGTTCTCATCACCCCCTATTTAAATAATTTATGCTAATTTACCTTTGTTATGTACCTTAGGAATAATCCATCATTAGTAAAATTTGTTCATTTTTCCTGATTTAATATTTTTAAAACACCTTGAGATTTAAACATTATTCATTTGATATAAATTTAAATTATTCGATAAATTTATTTATGCAAAAACATGATTCTAAATTAACCACAATATATCATGGAATATGTTACCTAGACATTTGAATTATGAATATGTATAGGATTAATCAATGATGAAATAAATAAATGTTTTCCTTAATTAAAATTTATTGATAAATTACTGTGAAATAATAATAAAATTTTAATAAAATCATTTCATGATTTGACAAACTTTTTTTTGATGTAATGTTTCTTTATTGGGGTTTTGATTTTGTATATAAAAAATTATATTGATCAAAATTATAATTTTTTATTAATAATTTTTTTAATATATTAATAATAATTTAATTATTAGTTATATAATGATTTGGAAAGAAGATATAGTCATTTTAAGGTTAAAAATTTATTTTTGAGAAAACTGATTTAAATTAGTGAATCTAATTTTATTTTAAAAAATAAAAGAAAACAATATTGATTAATTATGTTAGTGAAACATATAATATATATATTTCATAAAATATTATAACATTTATATAAATGTTTTTACTAGTAATGGAATAACACTAAAAAAATTTTATGTTTAAAAACTTATTTCTTCTAAAAATGGATTTCCATATTTTTTAATATTTATTTAAAATTAATTTCATCAGCATATAAAAATTGAATTTTATAATAAAGTTTTTGTTTTTTGTAATAAAAACTTATTAACATAGTAATTATTCTGCTTTATATTTTGGTCACAATGAATTGTAATAATACCAAAAATGTTGTAGTACATTTAGTGTTAGAATGAATTTCCTAGGGAGGGGAAGCTAAATAATGAAATAGGGGTTAAATGTAAAACAAAAATTTTATAAATAATATTGATTCAAGATATTTAAAATTTTATTAATATTTATTAAAATTATTATCCTATTTTTTCCCATGAAAAATAAAATGATTTTATACTATTAATTTTTTTAGTAATTACATGTGTCTATCCTTACCAAACTTATATAAAGAGATGTATTATCCTAATTTATTCATAAAAATATAGCACTCTATCTCAATACATACATTTGAAAAACTCTTCCTATATTAAATTTATTAATTCCATTACTTTTTTTCTTAACTTATGTCAATAATATGATGGTTTAATGTGTAACCCAAATGAAGACCATCAAAGAAGAGGGAATTGTCTTTCCCATCTCTTTTATTGATTATTTCTTCTTATAATTCATCTAAATGTTTTGTTTCAGATATAAAATAATTAATTAAGTACCATAAATATATTTATTTATTATTCTGATTGTTCTGAAAATGTTTTCCACCTCCTTTCTATCAAATGAGAATTACATGTATCACACATGCATGTGTGTGTTTAACCACCTCCATATAGCGACCTGATTCATTTTCCATCACTAACTCACATTGGTAGATTTAATGTTATATTAAGTAAAAAATATAATATATATCATATAATTATGAATATAAATATGTATAATTTTATTTATATTTCTTTCTTTATGTTCATTATAATATAAAAATATCGTTCTTCCAAACATAAAGACTACCGTCTCTAGAAATAGTTTAATTCATTTTAATATCACCTCTTTCATGGATGGTCATAAAAATTTATTTAATGAATATATATGATATTTTTATTTTGAAAAAAAATTATATAATGAAATCTTGATCAATATTCGATGTCCATAACTATAAAACCAAATCATACATTAATAATGAATCATTTAACACGAGAAATGATGATGATTATGAATGATTATTATTGAATAATTGATAAAATGTTATAAGTAAATATTGTATGGTAATATACATATGAATGTGGTTCATTTGAAAATTCATAATTCATATTTATTAATTATAAAGGAGGTTAAAATAATTTTCTAATAATGCAACACTTAGCGTATGGGTTTCTCATCTCACTGTTATCTCTGTGAGATATATTCCATATTATCCTCTTATTTCATTCATGATATAACATCCCATGATTATATAAAAAGAACATTGTATTTTATTGAGTATGTGATAGGAAACATCAATTTTGGGGATTAAATATAAAACCATGATACTTTATAATATATTTATTTTTATGTATAACTAATCTCTTAGATAACCTTTATTACACACAACACTAAGTTAATATTGCATTACACCCAACAAAAAGTATAAATAAAAGGTGAAATATTATTAAAATATCAATATCCCGTATAAAAATTATCCACTAGATGTTTTAATAGATGTTTATAATATCACTAAATAAATTATTGATATTATGGTTATAACTTTTCTTCAAATAAAATAATAATCATTTAAAAGAAAAAGAAATGTTTTATAAAAGCTGTATGTTTCAGTAAAAGATGTTTTTCTTACACTTTGCAGAAAAAATTTAATATAAATTTGAACCAAATTAAAAATATTTATTTCAAATAATTTATTTAATTTTTGAAATAATAATATCATAACTAGATTAGGATGAATTATTGAGATTTTTATGAAAGTATCATTTTTAAGGAATAGCGAAAAACCCCAAATTTTAATTGAAAATAGTCTCTTTATAAAAATGATTTATAACCATAAATTATATTTTAAATTTTTTGTAAAGTAGTATTATTTAAATTATATATCAATTGACACTATATATTTCACTGTAATCATTTTTGTGTTGATTTATGATATAAAGTTTTTTTACACTTTTGAACAGTTTCACTCTAAAACTTCACTTTACCTTCATGTCTATAGGATTAATTTTATATTAAAATTTTATAGTTATGTGAGTTGAATTTTGAAAAATGGATTATATTTTTTGAGACATAATAAAATATATTTTATTATTATTTTTGATTAATTTTTTAATAACAATCAGTAAATATATAAAAGTTATTTATTATGGTTAAGTTTAAAAGAATTATTTTTAATCCCTATATGTGTATGTGTTAAAATTAATTATTAACACACATGTTATTTTTATTTGATAAATTGGGTTAAATATTCATTATAATTATTTATAAATAATCTATTATGACCCATTTTATTTTATTGTTAATGATTTATTTATAAAGATTAAAAATCTAATTAATGTGGTGGGAGCTAATATCGTATAAGTGGAGTAAAGTTGATCACTGAGTAATGAAATGTTTAAAAAATAAGTTATTATGGGTGGTGGAGGGGTTTATATAAATTATCCTACATACCCACCATTAGTTATCTGTTTTGGGGCCACATAATGTGAGAGATGCCTTTCATTGTTGAACACTATTGGGTATTTACAAAAAATTCCACTCCTCAATTATATAACAGAAATCACACCCATCACTTATTAACACCGATCAAGATATTTTAATATATCAAAAAATGACCAATTAACATCAAATATTCACTAAACGCATCCCATGAGACATATTTTTTGAATAAATCCAATATTGGATAGATTTTGTGAAAATATAAAGAGGTTACCCAAATAAGTGGAAACGTTCATCAAAGGGAATTTTCATTTTTTCCCCCAACAACATAAATTTCTTTTAAACCATAAAAATAAATAACATTATGTAAATTACATAAAAATAAATTTTTTATGTTTATTTAATGACCTAAGACCATGACCTCTTCAATCAAATGGGTTATTAAATCATTATTCGTGCATATGGCGGATTGCCTCGTCCTAATCCGATGTCATTGGTTCTTCAATCACAACCTCTCATGATTGGTTTTGTTGATAGATAAAGTATATATATGAAATTTATAATATTATTATACTTATTGGGTCATCATGTAATATATAACAATTTAATTTATTTTGCTTTTGGGATACAGTAAAGTCTTTCGTATGTACGAAAGACTACTACCTCACGAAGCGAGGTGACTTGTCTTTCACTAACACATTACATGGAATGTAATAAAGATAAATTTAATGATTATATGTGATATAAATTATAATATTTTTATATTAATGAAAATTTTATCATTATCAAAATATAATATAACATTTTTATATAGTGAATAATGATAACATCATTGGTTTACGTGTGCACTACAACCTTCACGATGCGATGTGACTATCTTTTCATCACCACAAAATATGTATGATATATATAAGAATATTTAGATTTATAAATTTGTATATGTGATATTGTAATTTTTATATAAACCAAAAATATTACATACATCATTTCCATAACTATCATTTAAAAATAGAAATGTTACTCTTGCATTTGTATGACATGTCACATCTATTGTGTTAACATGCTACATTTTATATAACCATAATTCATGATGTGTTTTAAAAGATTAATTAATTTATAAATATTATAATTATTTCATTATTATTATTCTTGAGATGATGTATCTATATATTTTTCATAACAATGATAACATTGATGTCAAAATATGAATGAGAAGACACGGTAATTAACACCCAAAACATTAGAAATAATAGAAAATTATAAATTAATGGGTGATTTGTTTTTATAAAATTATAACATATGATATTATAATTATTAATATTTTTATATTATATGTTAATAACATGTTAAAAAATACTATAAAATATGTTAAATAATGTTTATAATATTGTTAGCAAGATGTAATGTCATTCATCTTAATTCCCCTTCAAAGAACCATATTATAATGTTATGCCCCCAATTTGTTTTATATGGGGTATATACTTTGGATTTGAAATATTATGTCATGATTAGTTTCAAAATCATGGCATTTTAAGATTCAATTTTCCTTATTTCATCCAAGGGTATTTGACTTGAAAATTACCAAGTGGTAAAAGTTATTATTGAATATCATTTTCTACTATGATTGATAACTTTTTTTAGAAAAAACCACGTTCTTATAATCAATTTTCATTGTAAATTCAATTTATATTAAATAATTTTATTCATTCAATATTTATCTAATTATTTATGAAAATGTATTCAATTTTCTTTACATATGATTTTAATTTTAATGTTATTTGAGTAGTTGGGGAAATATTGATAAATCTATATAATTACTCAATGTAGATATTTCATGATAAGAAAAATTGATTCATGAATTAAATAAGTTACTAGATATTTGTGTTGTGTTATGATATATCGATATGGGTGGGACCAATTTATAGATAGTTCTTGTTCCATCCACATATTCCATGAGGCAAACAAGCTGGCCCAATCAGATGGGTTTTTACCTAGTAGTTTTAAACTATCATCTTGATTGAACATGAATTTTTAGGTTTTTATGATTGTGGGACATGAAATATAATAATTAATAATTTCCTTCATTAGTAATTTATTTATTATCATCCATGATTTTTTAACAATAATATTATATTTGGATATATTTCATTCTCTGTTTATTGATTAATAGGAATGTGATTTATGTTATTTAATATTCTATATTGATTATTATTATTGATACATGATATATTTAAGGATACTAAACCAATATGAAAGATTTTATCTCACAATTAAATTTTTTTCCCTAGTTTATAAATAAGAGATATTTGAATGAGTTTTGAAGGATGATGTTTTATTTTCATTTGTTATATATTATGTTTTATTTTCTATTACTAATGAAAAGTGTTTATAATATACGAAAATGGTTCTATGAAACTACTAGAATGATAGATTCCCTAGCATTGCAAACATTTTATCTATGAAGATGTAAAAAATAAGGCACCATATTTAGGTTAATGGGGTTGAGGTTGTTATAGTTTGTGTTAGAGGTAGTTTAGTAGAAACATTTAGAATTAAATTACAGAAAAAATAGTATGGAAAATAACCATATGATAAAAATTGAAGATAAGTATATAATATAATAATATTTTTATACAGAATAAATTATATTTATTTTACTTATAATACCTCCCTATATGGAAACTAAATGTGGATGTGGTTTTAGCAAAGGGGTATCTAGGGGTAATGAATCTAAAGTGGGAGCATTGGGTTAAGCTTGACCATCTCCTGGTGCATGAAAAATTGTCTTTTTTTTCACATAATTTCAAATTCCTAGGTATATAATTAGGATAATTAAAATTTACCCCAAAAAAATATAAAGGATTTTTAATAGAAATATACCCAACGAAACCATGTTAATGAGGTTTTCTTTTCCAAAAATATCAATTTATGTTAATTATTTAACAATTTTTGTGATTATACATTATTTTTTATAATGATATGATCTAATATAGTTTATTACATATTTTTATTAATGTATTATAGTATAAGTAATGGGAACCATTTCAATGATTAATAACAAAAGAATAAGAATGATCATTTATTTTTATACCTGAAGACAAAATTTCAAAGAGAACTACCCTCCCACAAATTCTCATCATATGAGGTCATATTATCAGGTACTGACAAGATATATAAATAATTCTATTAAATAATGGATTCAATGGGATTATAGATAAGATAAATAAATCATTGAAACCATTTTATATATTGAATAATGGAAATAAGAGACTCCTCACATGTTATAATTGTGTAAAGAAAAACCATGATACATTTGTTATATGAAAGAATGTTTTATACAACTCTAGACATGAAGGATACCATTATTGTTATTTCAATGGAAAAAATTAAATTTCGTAAGATAAAAGATTATAATGTAATAATATGGGAAAAATGTGAATTAATTCCCCAAACATCATGGGAATATATCTCAAAAGAATCTATGGGATCAATCTAATGCATATGATATTGATACAAACAATGTATAATGATTAATGTTATTGAGTTTTTAGACACTTGAAATATGCTGTAGAATTATTTTTTCATGATATTATCATGATAAGAATAAATAAACATATATGGATTTTACTATAGTAACATTTTATAAATGATTTGGAAGCATGTGTTAAATGGTACCATGAAATGTAATTTTGGGGGAAGTTGACCATTTTAGAAAACAAATGAATAAGGGAAATTTTTCCCTGAATATGTTCATGATGTTGAGATAATTATAATTGGATAATTATAATATTTATATGAATAAATTAAAATTTATAGTAATTGCTACCTTTAAGATAAATTGTTGATTTTTGGAAAAAATGGTTCATTCTAACATTGTTGGAGTTTACAACATTTCTATATTTATAGAATATATCTAGAAATCTATGATTTATTTAAGGAATAATAAATAATTCATATTTTTAATAAGATTTTATGGTAATTACAGTTATTACCATGTATCATGATATTGAATTATGATGGTGTTAAATTGTTTGTAATGATATGATTAAGAGTTACATTATGTTGTCTGAGGTATTGATGATATGTTCTTTTTATAAATTTTGTAACCTTATACTAATATTTTGGATCATAATATTTTGGAATTGTAATAAGATTAATCATTAATGAGAGGGTTTATGTTGAGCATTGTACATGGATGTAGATAGTTTTGAATTACCTCACCATATGAATAATTATTCATATTGGATAACATTACTAACCATTTTTATAATCATATATGGGGATCAGAGGAATGAATTATCATTCAGTGAAAGATATTATGATCCATTATATTTAAATTTTAGTTCATCAAGCATATAAATATTTTTTTGAATATTCATTTGATGGAGTTAGTTCTAAATTGGAATTTCATCTAAGTACAAAAAATGGATGAAATTGTGCTTATAAAATAGAAATAAATCATGTAAGTATAATTCTTTATATTCATAGAGAATAAATTTATTTCTAAACATTAAGAAAGATATCTTAAAAAGAAAATATTATCCAATAAAATTCATATATAATGAATGATATAGAATTTGAAATCATTTTATATTTATAGTTTTTAGGTCCTTAACGTTCCATTGATCATTAAATTTTATGTTATCAATGACCACCATCAATATCTATTATTATTTATATTTTTATTCAATGTTCATATCATCACATACCACCAATGTTTTAATACCTAGAAACCGAGTTATATGTTTTACCATATGAATTATATACATCAATCTCAATCTTATGAAGAGGATAATTTATTATCTCTTTTTACGATTTTGGTTTATAGTAAAATAATTTTCAAATATCAAACATTTTATTACAGATATCATGTTTTACAAGGAAAAAATTTATTAAATTTGGGGAGAAAGTAACACCCCATTATAATTATGTCATGATTTCTAGATATGATGGAACTATTTTATATGCATAATAACTGAATCTTTAGTAAAAAAATATTATTGAGAAAGCAAGGCAATTAACACTCTAAATAATTCAAATAATAAAATATTTTTAATGTATTGGTGATAATATGATATAAAATTACAACATATTATATTATATACATTAATATAGTTCTTTTATAAGTTTATAACATGTTTAATACAACTATAAAAGAGTTTAATTCATGTTCAACTGAAATGAATCATGATTTGTAAGGGACTTAATCTAAATTCACCTTCATTAAATAATATCATAATCTTAATCCCCATATTTATATTATATGTTGTTTATAGTATCCCTTTGAAATTTAATATCACAATTCATTAATAATTTATGGTATTTCAGGTTTCAATTTGATTTATTTCATCCAAGGGTATATCACTTGAAAATTAACAACTAGTAAAAGTTATTGTACTATCTCATTTTCTTTTGTGATTGGTAACTTCATCTCAAAACTATGACTTTCATATGTTCATTTTTCATTTTAAATTATATTTATCTTAAATATAAATATTTTTAGGAGGTATATGATTATTTCATAAACTATATACCATTTTTTATGTACGATGTCTACTTTGAATGTTTTTAGATTGACAAGGGATATATTTATAAGTTTAGACGAATACTAGAAATAAATATTTAATGATAATAAAAATTTAATCATGGATTAAATATATTTTTCGATAAATGATAAATGAACAAGACATGCATATATGGATAGATAATAATTATAGATATCCCCTTAATGCATCAACAGGTCTCATGAGACAATCTAGTTTGCCAAATCATATTGGTTTTTTCCTCAATGATTTAAACCGCATTGGGGATAGATCTTGATAGTAGTGGTTTTCAAGTTCATAATAAATAAAATGAAATAATTATGTATTTCCTTGATTAATTAATTAGTTTTTATTATCTATGATATTTTACTAATGATATTATCTCTAGATGTATTAAATTTAATTTTTATTGATTAACTGGAATGTGTTTTTGTTATACTAGTTTCAAAATTAATAATGATTAATGATTCAGGATATATTATACATTAATTAACCCTTCTTGATAATTTTAGCTCACCATTATTTGGTTTCCTTTACCCATTTTATAAAGAAGATATATTGGCAATATTTTTCAAGGATTCAGTTTTATTTGACTTGGTTATGTATTACATTTTAATTTATATTCCCAATGAGAAATGAGAATTAGTTTTGTATCTATTTACTCAAATCTGCTAAACTAATAATCCCATCATTATTTTACCCATTATATGTATTCCTATGTAAAAAAGATAGAACTAGACCTGGGTTACTAGGTTCTAGGTAATTAAAGTTTGTATCAAAGTATTTTTAGAAGAAACATTGGGAACTAGATTAAGGAAACATATATTAAAGAAAATAACCTTATATAAATAATTGAAGATAAGTACTTAAGAATATCCCAAAATTTTGGTAGTGATTATATTATGTGGTTTTTAATAGAAATACATTCATGTATGGATAAAATAAGTGGATGTAGTTTTTGTACAATGGAATCTATGGGTATTAAATTCAAAAAAGGTAACATTAGGCTAGAACTGATTTTTACCGGCTGAAAAAATGAGAATCAATACATACACGACATGAAACTCATAAAATATATAAATAGGACAATTCAACTTTTATTTATAATCCATTATATTTTATTTAACAATAGTGATACCCCAAAATAAACATTTTCCATGAGAATAACTATGCATAAAATGTTCAATTTATGTTATATATTTCACTATTTATGGGAGTATACATTATGTTTAATAAAGAAATGCTCTAATATATTGTATTCTATCTGTTATAAATGGTTCCGATTAGATGGAATGTGAACCATACCAATGACTGTAAACCAAAGAGTAATGACGATATTTTATTTGAGGAGAGTAAGACAATATTGAAAGGGATATTTTCTTTTAAATAGTCCTTGTGGAGTCAATAAGGTTTTCCTTATGACTTTTCCATTCCTTCTTGTTTTGAAAATCACAAACACCTTATCTTTAAGAAAATCACTTTTATAAGAAAAGCGCTTTTATAAGGAAAATTTCTTTTATAAGGGATGTTTCTTTTATAAGGAAAATCGCTTTTATAAGATAAATTATTCTTATCATATTTTCATCCATATATTTCTTAAGTATAGGATTTGGATTCATTTCTATATTCTCGGAATCATTTGAAACGTTGATATGAAGCATTCTGTTTTAGGTTCCGAATTCTGGATGAGAACTATAATGAAGTTTCACTCCGAATTTCAAATGATAACTGTAATGAAGTTCCATTCCGAACTTCGGATACGAACTCTGATAAATTTCTACTCTGAATTCTGGATACAAATTTTGATGAAGAATTCTCAGTATGAATTCTGAAGACAAATTCTCAGTACGAATTATGATGATGAATTCTCAGTACGAATTCTAATGATGAATTCTCAGTACGAATTCTGATGACGAATTCTCATTACAATTTCTGATGATGAATTCTCATTATGAATTCTGATGATGAAATCTCATTATGAAATCTCATTCTGAATTCTCATTCATAATTCACCTATTAAATAGAATCTGATCATCTTTTCTTTATAAACTCCGAATTTATTTAGACTCCGAATATTATTTTTGGTTAGACTCCGAACATTCATTTTACTTACACTTTTATAATTTGTCTACTCTTTGACATTTTGTTTAGACTCTGAACATTTGTGTTAGACTTAAAATGATGTCGTACATTCTATTACACTTGTTTTGTTATAAAACGATGTCGTCTATTCTGTTATAAACTAAATTTTGGTTAAGTGACACGTGTACAGGTCCCTCTGAATTTTAAGGAAGATATGATCGTTGGAGGAGGGAGCCGACCTTACCTATAAATAGGAGCTTATTTGAAAGAGCTCCGAACAACTCTTTGACAATGTTCACACATGCTGTTGAAGTGATTTCTAGAGAGAGAGGCTCTTATTAACTCTCAATGCTTCATGCGACACCGAATGTTGGTGATTACATTCGAGGACTTACAGGTATAGGAAGACAGAGGTGCCGACCACCTTGATGTTCGAGGGCTTCCTTACTGAAGAAGACAGAGGTTCCAACTACCTTGAAGTTGATGGCTTGCGGGGATAGAAAGACAGAGACTCCTATCTTTGTATCGAGGGCTTACCCTGGTGTGGGTAAGACAGACTTGCGTGAAAGTATAAATCAAGGGACCTTTATTCAAGGTTGTTGGATACCCTTCTCTTTGGGTTAAAAGACTTATATCTTTATACTTGTAGTTTTACTACTAGTTTTTCCACTGAATTTTGTATTGTAAGGAAAGTATAACTTTCCTATACTTCCTTACGTGTACTCTGTTTCATTTTGATTCTATATGTTTTAATTCAGAATCTCATATTGTAATATTTAGTTAAGTTTCAACTTTCGGAACCATATTTCCATAACCTACTTTCAGAATCTCTTTATAGTATTAATCAAGTACATAGAACATGAAGTTTATAACTTCATTCCTTATTCCAAGTTTTCAATTGGTGTTAGAGGGGTTGTGAATTTTCTTAGTTTATCTTTGTTAAACATAGCTCTTTCCTTTGCTTAAGGAAAACATAGTTATTCGTAACTAACTTTTAAGGTTCTAAAGGAATTTTTAAAGTATACAATTCACCCCCCTCCCTCTTGCATATTGAGCATCTACATCATTATTTCGATCCTATAATTGGTATCAGAGAAGGTCTTTGAAATACTTATATTCACGTATAAGGATTTCTAGCTCTTTTTCTTCATACTTTCTTAGAACGAACTTTATCAATCCAAAATTTATCATTCCAAACTTTCCCATTCCAAACTTTGTTATTACGAAATTTTTTTCCTCTAACAAGTTTGTGTGCCGAAAGTCATTTTAAGAATGGAAGGATTTAATGTTGGTTCCATTGATAATCTAAATCCTACAAGACCACCAATCTTTGATGGTGATGACTATGAATACTGGAGAGATCGAATAAAGACTTTTTTATCAATACTGGAGTGGACAACTTCATTATGCTTACTGGTGATTATAAAATTCCTGATAAGGAAGTTAGAAGTTTCATAAACCAGGAAAAACAAGAGTATCAACTCAATTATAAGGTACACCATAATTTACTTTGTTTAATGACTAGAAATATATATAGCCAATTTTTTTCTTGTGAAGCAGCTAATTGTATAGGGAAGAAGTTAGAGGTTACACACTTTGGAACTTCTAACGTGGTTGAAACTAGGAGAGGTATGCTTAGAGCTGAATACCATGGCATAAATTTTCCTTATGGTGAACCGATTTGTAAAGTTCATCAGAGGTTTATGACTATCATCAACAGCTTACAGTCTATGGGAGAGAAAGCATTAGATGATGAAGCACTTGTGGATAAGATAATAGATATCATGCCCAATGAGTGGGAATCCAAGAGAACTGCTATAGATAAGAACAGGAAGGTCACTCAATTTTCTCTTGATGAGTTATTCGGAACTTCTCTCCAACATGAAACCAGAATGAAGAGAGATGCTGAAAACATCAAGAAAAATGGAAATGGTAATGTTGCTTTTACAACAACATCAAAATCAAATGAGAGCCAAGACTTCAGAGAGAGTAATCAGGTCCAAGTCTAAGAAAGTTATTTTCCAATCTGATTCTAGTGAAAGTGAATTCTCTTAAAATGAGTTAGAAAATCTTGCTCGAATGATGAAAAATATAGCTGGCCAAAGAAATTTCCAATCCAAGTATAAGAAAAAGGAATGGAAAGATAAGAAAGATGGAGAAGTCACATGTTATGAATGAAAGAGAGCTTTACATATTAGACCAGATTTCCCTTTGCTAAAAAATAATGAAAGCAAAGAAAGGTATTCAGACAGGAACAGAAAGAAGTATTATAACGCCAAAGCTAAGAAAGTACTGAAAGCTAATGACACCAGGTGTGCCAGTGGTGGTGACTCCTCAAATTATTCTTCTGATTATGAATCTTCAGGATAGAAGAATATTGGTCTTATATCCAGATTACCTATTGATAATCATTGTTTTATGGCTAAGGTATGAAATGATGAATCATTGACCAATGTTTCTTTAAATTTTAATGACAGTAAATATTATAGATCTTCTGATGAAAAATCTTCTTCTAATGAAGATAATACTTTACCGACTTATGAAGAAGTTTCTAGGTTTGCTGAGCTTCTTGAAATTGTGAATTCCAAACTCAATAAAAAACTTGATAAGGAAAAATATAGGAATTCTATTCTTACGAAAGAGATATCAGATATTTCTAAAGATCTTGATAAGAAAAATGCCTATTTTTAAAGTATTAAAAAAAATATTGAGGAAGTATGTTATGAGAATAACCAACATTCTAAAGAGTTAGAAAAAGTAATTTCTAAGAAAAATGTTTTTAAGCCTAGCTCTAGTTCTAAAACTAATTATTTTGAGGATAAAAACATGGTTATAAAACTCAAGTCCGAAATTTTTTCCTTAAGGAAGTGTTTATCAAAATTTACCCATGATAAGGAAAATTTTAATAAAATGTATTATCAAATAAGACCTTTAAGAAATAAATCCGGATTTGGTTATACCCATGCAAAACCAATTTTTAGTAACAATTATTTTGTTCCTCAAAGTGCCCCATTTTGTACCAAGTGTCAATGTGGTAGTCACTGGCCAAAGAATTTTTATTTAAACAAAACCCAATCTCTAGGATTTCACAAATCTTATTTCTCTATGAAGATGTGGGTACCTAATTTTTTTATCTAAAAATCTCAGAACCGAACAATTTTCGATTCTGAAAGTCTAATTCCCTTCTTTATTTCAGGAAAATAAAGCGAGTTCCAGCAAAAATACATGGTACATGGATAGTGGATGTTCCCGGCACATGACTGGAAACAAAAGCTATTTTGAAAAGATTATCAAAATAAAAGGAGATATCATTCTTCAGTTTATCTGAACGTAAGATCAACTTGCTGATATTTTCACAAAATCTTTTCCTTCTGATAGATTTGAATACATTAAACAGATGTTTGGAATGATAACCGTAAGGTATTATTTCTTAATTAACTTTCTGTTGAAAAAGTCTCCTTACTGTAATAAACTCCTTTTCATATGGGGAGTACATTTGATTGTTAAAGTAACTAAAATTTTCAAAGTTAGTTTTTCAAACTTTTCGGAACTACAATTCCGGAATGGAAATTTTCGGAATTGAAATTTTCAGAATGGATATTTTCGTATTGAAAACATTCGGAATGGAAAATTTTGTACCGGTGTTTCCATAACATGATTTTGGTACCGAGACTTTCATAATGAGCTTTTCTTATTCAATCATTTGTAATGATTTTTTTCTTGAAAAAAATCTTGTAATGTTTTTTTCGTTTTCTATGTTTAGTTTTTTTCGTAGTGAGTTTTGTGAAATTTTTCTTTTTATAGTAAAGATCTTTCGTAGTTAATTTTTCTTCAAGAAGAAGAATATATCCCATTACAAATAATCCTCCAAAGACAATCCGAAAGGTATGATTTCCTTACTCAAGTTTTCGTAATCATACTTTACTTGCTGATATTTTCTTATATTTTGTTTTCGGATTATAGTTTTCTTAAATCCTTGTTTTAATAAAAAACCTCAAAAGATCGGATTGAAGTTTTCTTAAGAATTGGTTTTCAACCATCAGATCTGATCTCAGCTTGTCATAACTGTTTGATCAACCAAGGATGTTGAAACGTCTTCTCGTTTCCTATATAAAGGGGACCCCAAATGGTTTTCCCACATTGGTTTTCAAGCTCCAGCATCTCGAAGCTCTGCCTCTCTGTTTTAAGACCATTCTGAACTTCAGCTTTCTCCGTTCCAAACTTCTCAGAAGTCTTCAGATCCGAATGTCTGTGGAAGCAGCTTCTCAAGACATGTCAACCACTAAGCCGATTTCGAAGTGGTTAGTATATAGAGAGAGGTTGGTTCATCCTAATTTCTTCAACAAGTATGATTCTCTTATATCTAAGAACATTAAGCTTAACAGATGGGAAGATGATGCTGTATCTAAGCCCGGAAATCAGGATGAAGTATTTTCGGATTTGCTTATAGAAATATATGAGACAGTTTCCTTCAATAAGGAAGATGAAAGGGACAAATTATTGTTTATGTCTTATGGAAAGACTTATAAGCTTTCTTACGCAATGGCAGCCAGCTTGGTGGGGCTGAACAGTAAACGAGAAGCCATGTTTATTTCTCATGTTTTTCCGGATTCAATGGGATGATTCGACAAGGAAAAGGATTTGGAAACTCTAAGAATTTTAGATGATAAGGCTTCGAATATTTCTTCTTTGTCTACAAATTTTTGGATTCTAGAATTATGGGTACATGGCCTTATCGTACCGAGAAAGGGTGACAAAGATAGTCTGAAGAAGAGCGAGATCTACATCCTAGATTTTCTGATAAATCTGAGGAAGTTTAATCTGATGAAACATATTCCTATTACCATTGAGAATGTTAAGAAAGGAAATTTGAGAGCTCAGACCATAATATATCCAGCAATACTCTCAAAGTTGATAGTTTGGTGCCTTGAGTCTTTCAAGGAGGCATGCAAGTCTAAGCCAAGAGTTTGCAAGATTATGTTGGTGAGTGATGGTACTCTCAAAAGGATGAATGTAGCCTTCGACAAGAAGACTGGTCAGTTTTTTGATTTACCTGCACAAGAAGAAACGGTTCCAAAAGTTGCTGAACCTCAATCCTCTAAGCCAGTAAAGAAGAGAAAGTTGAAAGAAGTTGAAGTTGAAGTAGATAATCCCAAATCTAAGAAAGTTCATTCTGCACCACCTAACCTGAAGAAGAAGAAAGCTTACCCTGATGAGGTAGTTGCTAAGTGGAGGGAAATCAAAGAAAAGAGAGAGCAATGGTAGCCTCAATTTGGCATGGATCCTGCGGAGGCTAAGGCCTTGAAAGAAAGAACAATGGATGAGCTATAAAAACAAGTGAAATAAAAGAAGCTCAAGAAGAATATGTCTGAAGTTGAGGTGGTTCAGACTTTGTTAAAGTTTACTGAGATGGCCTCCGAAAACATTCCTGTTCCGAGATCTTTTTCTTTGGAACCTCTACCTGAGACTCCATGAAGAAACATTGTCTCTCCGGAAGAGGCAGTTGCAAAGCATGTTGAGGAAGTCGAGCAGATTGAGCAAGTGGAAGTAGAATAAGCAGTTTATGAAGGAAGTGGTGAGACCAGAGATGTTTTGAAGCAAGTAAGTGATTATAAGGGGACACCTTCGGAACATTTGTCACTCCGAACTTGAGAAGCTGAATCATCTAAGTTATTCACTCCAGGAAAGGATGTGTAGAAAGGAGAAGAAGAAGTAGCTTATCATGCAGAGGAAGAACAACTTCTACATGATATTTCTCAAATGGAGAATGTAGAGGATGGTGCTCAAAAAGTTGATGATGATAAAGAAAATGTTGTTTAAGTGTCTGAAAGTGAACGGAGAACTCCGGAACAGGAATCCATTCCAAAAAAGGACATGGGAAAAAAACTATTTGTTGATAACCCGAGCTCCGTGGTTGTCAAGAGAAGAGAAGTTGGTGATTCTTCTAAGAAGAGGGATGAGAAAAATGAAGAAGAAAATTCTCCGAGCAAAGTCTCGGATTCGGAGTCATCTTCATTTGGGCATGACTTTGTTGTTCAGTCATTAAAGAAGTTGGTGGGTACTATTACGACTTTTTCAAGTATTGATTCAAGATGCCAGATGCTCCAATATGCTTTGAATCAGAAAATAGACTTTGTATCCATGGTTATAGACAAATTTGTTAAAATTGAGCCTCAGTTCAAAACTTTCTTTTTCGGCTATGAAGATCACTAAAGGTCTTGCAAAAGAATGATAAATTTGTTAAGAAAAAAATAGAAGAGATGAGGCTCTTTGATGAATTTCAATATAATGTTAAGGATGCCTTTGAGACAGAAGAGAGGAAGATAATTGAACTTACTTCATCCTTTGAAGAAAAGATGACAGATGAAAAGAATTTCCGGATTCAAGAAGTCAGAGATCTGAATGGGAAGCTGAATTCTGTTTCTCAAAACTGGAAGTTTGAAAGGGATCATTGGATTGAGTTTGAAGAGAATTTTTTAAAGCAAGAACAAATCTTGAAGGCTCAGGAAGAAAAGTTTCAGGCTCAGGATGAAAATCTTCAAGCCCAAGATGAAAATATTGAAGCTCAAAATGCAAGAATTGTTGTGTTAGAAAAGCAAGCCTAGGAAGACCATAATGACTTGAAAAAGATTAAGACTATTCTTAAGTGTCTCATGGTGAAGGAAAATGATCCAAAATAGACAGATTCAATCTTTTGTTGTATCTAAACTTCTTTGTTGTTGAGATTTCAAACTTAATGAAAATTTTACTTGCACGTTTCTTTTGTTGTTGCCACTAATATTTTCAGGTACTTTTTTATTTTTTTCCAATCACTCGAACTCTTTTTGAAAATCACAAAGGGGGAGAAGGAAAAGAAACCTAATAAAAGGGGAAAAAGAATCTTAACAATGGGTGAGAAAGAAAACAAACACTAATAGAGTTTATCTAAGGGGGGTTTTTTCATTAAATAAGAATTTATTATTCATAATGAAATATCATTCCAGAAATCTAGAATACAATCCTTAGAGTTTCAAATCCTAAGGGGGAGTTAGTCGTATTTATCAACATCCATAAAACAAAGGGATATAAGCCTTAATGTTTTATTTCTTCTTAGAATTTCTTTTTCGTAATGATGTTTGTGCTTTCCATAAATGGGGAGATTGTTGAGTCAATAAGGTTTTCCTTATGAATTTTCCATTCCTTCTTATTTTGAAAATCACAAACACCTTATCTTTAAGAAAATTTCTTTTATACGAAAATCGCTTTTATAAGGAAAATTGCTTTTAAAAGGAAAGTTTCTTTTATAAGGAAAATCTATTTTGTAAGAAAAATTATTCTTATCATATTTTCAACCATATATTTCTTAAGTACAAGATTTGGATTCATTTCTATATTCTCGGAATCATTTGAAACATTGATATGAATCATTCTGTTTTAGGTTCCGAATTCTGGATGAGAACTATAATGAAGTTTCACTCCAAATTTCAAATGAGAACTTTAATGAAGTTCCATTCCGAACTCCGGATACGAACTCTGATAAAGTTCTACTCCTAATTCTAGATACGAATTCTGATGACGAATTCTCAGTACTAATTCTGATAAAGAATTCTCAGCACGAATTCTGATGACGAATTCTCAGTACGAATTCTGATGACGAATTCTCAGTACGAATTCTGATGACGAATTCTCATTACTAATTCTGATGACAAATTCTCATTACAAATTCTGATGATGAATTCTCATTACAAATTCTCATTCCGAATTCACCTATTAAACAGAATCTGATCATCTTTGCTTTATACACTCTGAATTTATTTAGACTCCGAATAATATTTTTGGTTAGACTCAGAACATTCATTTTACTTACACTTTTGTAATTTGTCTACTCTTTGAAATTTTGTTTACACTTTGAACATTCACTCCTAACTTTTGTGTTAGACTTAAAACGATGTCGTACATTCTATTACAGTAGTTTTGTTATAAAACGATGTTGTCTATTATGTTATAAACTAACCGTTGGTTAAGTGACACGTGTACAGGTCCCTCCGAATTTTAAGGAAGATATGACCGTTAGAGGAGGGAGCTGACCTTACCTATAAATTGGAGCTCATTTGAAAGAGCTCCGAACAACTCGTTGACATTGTTCACACAGGCTGTTGAAGTGATTTCTAGAGAGAGAGGTTCTTATTAACTCTCAAAGCTTCGTACGACTCCGAATGTTTGTGATTACATTCTAGGACTTCCGGGGATATGAAGGCAGAGGTGCCGACTACCTTGAAGTTCGAGGGCTTCCTTGCGGAGGAAGATAGAGGTTCCAACTACCTTGAAGTTGAGGGCTTGCGGGGATAGCAAGACAGAGACTCTGATCTTCATATCGAGGGCTTACCCTGGTGTGGGTAATAAAGACTTCCTTGAAAGTATAAATCAATGTACCTTTATCCAAGGATGTTGGATACCCTTCTCTTTGGGTTAAAAAACTTTTATCTTGTTAATTGTAGTTTTACTACTTGTTTTTCCACTGCATTTTGGATTGTAAGGAAAGTATAACGTTCTTATACTTCCATACTTGTACTCTGTTTCATTTAGATTTTATACGCTTTAAGGTAGAATCTCATATTGTAATATTTAGTTAAGTATCAACTTCCAGAACCATATTTCCGGAACCTACTTTCGGAATCTCTTTACAGTATTAATCAATTACATAGAACTTGAAGTTTATAACTTCATTCCTTATTCCAGGTTTTCAATTGGTGTTAGAGGTGTTGAGAATTTCCTTATTTAACTTTTTTAATCTTAGCTCTTACCTTTGCTTGAGGAAAAAATAGTTATTCATAATTAACATTAAAGGGTCCAAATGAATTTTTAAAGTATACAATTAACCCCCCCTTGTATATTGAGTATCTACATCATTATTTCGATCCTATAATCCCATCATATGAGGGAATAATATCATTTTCTAAAAATAAAGTGAAACTATAATCTAATAATCATGGCTTCGGATGGAGGCCTTAAAATAATATGACAATAGAGTGAAATATTTATAAGGGGAATAAGGGAAAGGTAGTTTTCCCTAAATGTGATAATTGTGGGAAGAAACAAATGGTTAATTGATTTAATGGATTAAGATTTATCAACAAGTACAAATAGAAAGGATGCCATTATCATGATAAAAAGGGAAAGAAATAAATTCTCAATGTGAAATGCTTCCACTCTATGTTAATAGGGAACCATGTAAAAAACATCGGCAATCATCGGTGAAATTTTCCATAGAATAAGCCAAGGGACCATAATAGATATTATCATATTAATACAAATAAAGTGGAATGATTAATTGTTATGTTTATTTGGGTCTATAAATATGATTTTGAATTAATTTTTGATGATATTCTCTTAATAGGAAACAAGAAACATACATGTATTGTGTTGTAGTAATTTTTTAAAGGATTTGAAATCATGTGTCTAATAATACCAAAAAAAGTAATTCAGTGGGATGTTTATTTTTTTAAACATGTGATTGGGGGAAATATGACCATCAATTTGTTCTGAATTTTGAGATAATAATTATGGGATAATGATAAGTTTGATATGGATAATGTATGTTTTATAGAATGAAGAATCGTGGAAAAATTAATTATTTGTTAAAATGTGTTTTATGCAATAGTAGATAGAGTTTATTGGATTTTTGGATTTATGAAATATATCCATATATTAATGTTTTAATTATGTAATAAGGATAAATTAATTTTTTTTAAGAAGGTTTTATGGTAATTTTGGTCATTACCATGTTTAAAGAGAATATTTGATGAAGGTATTCACATATATCGTATGTGAAAATTAACAAGAACATCATGTTGTTGAGAGATTAATGATATATTAATTTTTCAAATATTGTTTCCTTCTTTTTAATGTTCTCAATCCTCATATTTTGGATTGTTCAAAAGGATAAAAATTTATTCAATTGTTTGTGATAAACATTGGGCGTGGTTTTAAATATTAATGTATTATATCACCATTTTAAGATTTATTCATATTGGGTAACATGTACATAAAATTGTTTAACAATAAATATATATTGAATGAATGACTTACCATTCTATTAAAAATATTACGTTATATTAAAAGTAATTTTTAGTACTCTAGGAACATGAAATCCATTTTTGGATATTCGTTTCATTTAATAACTAATGAATTTGTAATTGATTGAAGCAAAATTAGAGGATGAATTTTTTTATAAAATAGAAATGTATCATGTATGTATATTTCATATTATATAGAGAGAGTAGAATAATTCATAATCATTAAAATAAGGATCTTGATATAGAAATGTTGTCATATTGTATTCACATATGACAAATCATATGGATTTTTAAATAATCATATATTTATGGGTTATATGTCCATAACATTCAGTTGATCATTAACTATTTTGTGATCAATGACTTCTATTAGTATTTATAACTTTTTTTTGTTATTACTCTATGTCCAAATTGTTACATACCACCAATGTTCTCATACTTGGAATTCGAGTAAAGTTTTATCCCATATGCCTTTTTTACATCGCTTTTTTCATATTAATAGGATTTTTATTGAACATTATCACAATATAGGTTGTCAAATGAAGAATTTTGAAAATATAAAACCATTTTTTACCGAGATAAAATTTAAATTTCATGGATTCAGTTTATTTAAAGTGTAAAGAACATAAAACCCAAATATTATAAAAGAGGAACATTGAATTTATTTGTTGATGTGACTTAATACACCATGATTATATGAAAATATAAAATCCTAAGACATTATGATATATTTATTTTTTAATTAATTCAAGATTTTTTATAACTTTCATTACCCAGAACACTGAGTTTATCTTGTGTTACATGGAAAACGGATTTTAGACAATACGTGACATATTATTAAAATATTATTATTTATTATGATAGTTATCACATAGATGTTGCAATGAAGTGTATTAATATTAATAACTAAATTAAGAAAAATAAGAAATATAAAAAAATAATTATAATTTAAATGAAAATTGATCTGTTTTCTGAAAAACTGTATTATTTATAAAAGGTGGTTTAGTTTCACTTTAAAACCATAATTTAAAAATAATTTTTAATAATTTTTGAAATTTTATTTGATACAATTTACATAATTTTTGAAATCATAATATCATTTTTATTTTATAGTTTTTATTTGTTTTTTCTAAAATGTATCATTATTTGTGGAATAGTAAAAAAATATTGAATTTTAATTATAAAAATGAGTTTTCATTTAAATATTTAATAATATAATATTATATTTTGATTTTCTATCAATGTTAAATTATTCTAATAATTTATATAATAATCTAATTTTTTATTATTATTTTAATATTTAGTTATGATATAAAAACATTGTAAACATTTGATCATTTTCACATTGTGGACCATCTTTCTGAAAGTGTTAGTGTGATTGATTTTTAATTTGATATTTCCTCTTATGGTAATTTAATTTTAAAAAGTTAATAGTATATTTGGAATAATCATAATTTATATTTTCTAAAAATGTAAAATTATTTTTTTCATAGTAATATGTAATGATAATAGAAATTAATTACTGTGGTTAAGGTAAAAAGTGATATTTTTTCATGTTTCATGCACTTGTGTTATAATTAGATTAAAAAGAAAATATTATTATTTTTTATCAACTGGATAAAACATTTATAATTAGTATAAGTCAAAATTATCTAGTACGTCTCATTTTATTTTAGAATTAAATATAAAATTTTCTAGGTTAGGAAACCAATTACCGTGGTGGACACTAAACTGGTAGAAAAGAAGAAAATTTATCATCTAAGGCTGATTTGACTAAAAGTTGTGATATTTTGTATGGTTTATGTAATTATAGATCATATAATTCAAATTCTAAATTATTTATCAAATTTTAAGCTACCTGAGGTGAGAGTGACCTCCCACTATAAAATAGTTTCTGGAATTTACAAAATGCCACTCCTCTATTATAAAAGGGCACTCACTCCGATTACATTTTCATATATATCATTTTAGTTTACCGGAAGAAAAAATTTGAAATATAAGTAAATACATCACTTAAATAATTCTATATTACTTATTTTAGACTTAAATCCAAATATGGAATGATTTGGTGCAAACCTAAGTAGGTTTCCCCATGAAGAGGTTACATTCGTCAATGAATTTATATATTATTTCTTACACTACAATCATTAATTTATATTAAACCATTATTTTATAATAAAAAAGTATATTAACTATTTTGAGAAGTTTTTAGGTTAATTTTATGATCTAAATATATCCCCACTTCAATTAATTTTTGTATGAAATCAATATTGTTTTTTATGATGAACTCTCACGACACGAGCCAATGTCATTAATTATTTATTTACCACCTATGAAAGTAGGGAATGATTATTAATATAAATAATATAATGATATTTATAATATAATTATACCAATGCATTCCTTATTTTCTATAATTCTTTTTTATATTCCATTTCGAATAGGATATGATAACGTCACTCGTGTGTATGATGACTAACTATCATGCCACGAAACGATATGATTCGTCATTCACTAAGGGTCTACATGGATTGTAACAAGGACAAGGCTAATTAATATATGAGTTTTCAATTCTATTATAATGATGTTAATGACATATTTTTCATTACAAAAATATAATTTATCATTTTATTGTTTACACTAAAGAATTATTAAATCATTCATGTACTTGCGTAATACCACCATCATGAAGCAATGCAACTCTATTTAAATCACAACACCATAATGATGATATATTTATATATAAGTAAATTTAAATAAATAAAATTGTTTGTATTATATTATTATCACTACGTTTATTTTAAATAATACTTACCTCATTTCCATTTTGATCATTGAAAATTGAAAACATTACTCATGTGTACACATGACCTACCACTTCATGATCAAAATGTACATCATTTTTCAAAACAATATTCCATGATTTTATTAATTATAATATTTGAATTAATAAAACAGTAATTTCATGAAAATTGTTCTTCATATTTTGTAACTATATAATATGGAAAATAACTATAACTTTTATGACAAAAAAAAAATTAGAAAACATGTTAGTTAACACCCAAACAAATGAAAATAATAAAATATTATTAAAAAAAGTGATGAGATGACATAATAGGATCATATATGATATTATAAATAGAAACACGATTCTTTTACAAGTTAATAAATTTTTTTAATACAATATATATGATGTTAAATCATTTCAAACTAGAAGGAAACATGATGTAATGGACTTCATCTTAATTCCCGATCATTAAGTCATAACATAATTTTATGGACTTAATTTCTTTTACACAGTGTATATACTATATTATTTATAGGTAATATCATGATTAATTTATAATTGATTTCATTTTATGTTTAAATTTATCTTTTTTCATCCAAGTGGATTTTAATTGAAAATTATAAATTAGGTAAATTTATTGTAAAATCATAATGATTTTTTATTCTTAACTTTCTCTTGAAAAAATAACTTTCTTATTTTAAATTTTCATTTAAAATTAAATTTCTTGTAAATATCTGTATTCAATAACTATGAAAATAATTATTTTATTAAACTTATATAACTTTTTTAAATATTACGTTTAGTTTTAATGTGTTTTGATTAACTAGGGAAATATTGATAAATCCATATCCTTTACTCATTATAGATATTTGATACTAAATAACATTGGATCAAGAATTTAGTTGACTATTTGATTAATAAGGAACCTTTAGGTCTTGCATATATGGGTGGGACCCAATTATATTTTAGACCTTAAGGAATCCACAAGTCTCATGAGACAAAATTGGTTCTAAAATCCAATAAGTTTTTACTAGTAGTTTTGAACTGTGTTGAGGATAGATATTGATAGTAGCGGGTTTCATAGGATTGAGACCTGATGTCTAAGATTTTATCATTTCATTCTTTAGTAATTCAGTTATTACTATCTATGATGTTTTAACAATGATAATTTGTCTGGATGCATTTCATTATCATTTTATTAATTAAATGGATTTTTTAGTTATTAAATAGTCTATATTTATTATTATTATTATTGAGAGTATATATATATTACACTATAATTATCTCTTACTATGAATTTTATCTCACCATTATTTTATTCCCTCTCCTAATGTTATTATGAAAAGATATATGAATGGGTTTTTAAGGATATAGTTTCATTTTCATTTGTTATGTACTTTGTTTTTTTATTTTCCCAATTTAAAATGTGTATCATGTATGTATTTGGTGCTCCCAAATTTGTAAAATGATCAGTGTTATGTGATTGTGTCCTTTGTATCTTTGCCATTGTAATAAAGCATGAATTTGATCCTGGTTATTAGGGCTGGTTATATTACACATGTGGTATAAATAATACTAATATGAGATTTTGTTCCATGTGTATATTTATATTAATTTTATTCAAAGTATCATTTTTTATTCTTTTAGATGTTTTATGATTAATAAGTTACTAAAGATGTAATTATTTTATGTTTTAATATCACTTTTTAATATGATTTTTTATATTTAAATTTACAAGGGTGAAACTCTATTACATATATCTCAAAAATATTTTATATATTATTCTAATATAGTTATTTTTAGATATTACAATTTCTAATTTGTTTTTTACTCTCTCAATGTACTCAAATGTCGAAATTAATATATTTAGGAAAACATAATTACTTTTTCCCTTAAATTAAAAATTGTTTTCTTCAGTAAATATAATATAATTAATTTTTTTTGAAGATAGTTTTTAATATTTTAAAATTATTGACAAATGAAATTTTTAACCATTTATTAATTTCTATTAAACGGTTTCAAAGAGAATTTTCTTATCATTTTCCAAACAAGGTAATTTTTACCATTGGTGTGAATTATTTTTTTAAAGTGTAATGTGAAAGTTAATTTTACCACAATTAGGATAAATATTTTATTCAAGGATTCCATGACATTTTTATGTGGTTCTTTTAAAAGAAATTTTTTTATTTATATTATAGAAATTTTATTAATGGTATTTATATAAATCAAAAAAAAACAATGGATTTTACTTATTATTATATAAGGATACGATCTAATGTTACCATCCTTATTATTTATTTAAAGAGTTATTTTTTCTTCTGATACTGAAATGTTAGTGAAACCATTTTATATTTATATGGTTTAACCTAACAAAAGATACATGTTTTTTTTGATCTTATGGAATATATATGAATTGATATTGATTGTGTGATGGTTAGTTTCTTTATATCCATCTAATAAATTAGTTAATAAGTAACCATTTTGAGCTCCAAGTGTATATGAGTTCCTAGAAAAATCCCAACATGGGTATATGATAGGTTAGTTTATTCCTATATCCTATACCTAGGTGGTTATCCCAAGCCAAAAATGTAATGAATATCATAGTTGGTAAACATGAAATATGATTTGTATGATTATTATTTTTCCACTATTTTTATGGAACTCTCTATGAAGTGTTCTCATATATATGATATAATATCATTTAGAATAACATTTGACTCTTATATGGATCATATCTTGTGAACTACATATTCACTACACAATATATATGATATATAAATTACTCGGATTGATTTTAAAAAAAACATTGATCATATTATGAGGTCATTATTATCGTGTTATATTGAAATATGCTAATTGAATAATATCTCTGAAGTTATCACTTACTAATCACTTGAGATCACATTTTATTAGGTTTCCATTCCCCATGTTATGAATAAAATATATAAGAAGGGTATGTCCTAGAAGTTCAAAATGCAAGAAGAACATTGGGGGTTATTTTGAATCTATGAAATACTTTGATTATTTATTTAGAATAAAAAGGTGATAAATATTTATGGTCTTTATGTGTGTATAATTATGAAATGTATTATATATCACTATAAACATGATGTAATATTTATTTATGTTCTCATTGGTTCACGTTAGTTGTTATCATAGAAGGGTTTAGTATTTTAGAGATTAGTATTAAAAAAATTACGAGAACCCTTAAGAGAATACTATAAAGAGTCGAACAACCTATGTTAATGTAAATAAAAGACTGTGGTTTTCAAATAAAATAGACTAGTGTCTGGATAAATGAAATTTGATGTACTTGTATAATAAATAAATTTAGTGCTAAAATATATGAAGGTGGAAGATTGGTTATTAACTCGATTTTTGATAGGGTAAGACTAGTGGAAATAAGAATGTATACCTGTCTATACACTTCCACGATATATCCTTATGTAAATTAACATTTCATTTATAAAACATTATGATAGATTCAAATAAATAATAATTATGGATATCCTATATTAAACATAAAATTACATATATTAAAAATAAGGTTTCATTGTTAAGATATCCAATGAATAAATATTCATTATTATGTTTTTAATCAGTATGTTTTATGATTCTCACTCTATGATTTTTTGTTTTAGTCAATCACGGGATCTAATATGCATCTGCTTAATTTTTATTGTAATATACAATAATATTATAGTAATAATGTTAATGAAAATGAAATGGGATATATAATGTGTGATATTTTTTTACTTATAATATATATAGACATATAATTAACATTTTGAACATATGTGAGTCTTCAAACGATCCAAATGAGATAAAAATAGAGTTTTAGAAATTTTCAGGTGATAACTTCCATAGATAAAATAAGATTCAATTTTATACATGTCAATAATATGGGATTAATCACCCAACTAAAGGTCTCAAAGGAAGGGTGTGATTCTGAATATGTGGAAAATAAATACTTAATATAACACATTATTAAGGAAAAAGTAAATATCTCATTTGGAAAAATAAATTTCATCATAGTGAGCGACTAATAGTTCAATATATTATGTGTCGGGGACATGTGAATTATCCTAGTAAATAAACTAATCTAAAAGAATAAATCATATAACTAGTATGTTATTATTCCATGTCTATCATTGAATTGAATCATGATAATTAAGGCACACTCTTTTTTTTGGGATTTTTTTATAAAATATTCCAATATTGATACTTAAGAAAATTTTATTCTTTTTCCATTATTAGAACTTTATGTGACCATGAGGAATGATTTTATCTCTCTATATAGATATCATATCAATTTCCAAGAAAGTCTGTCAAATAATTTATTCCGAATAAAGATGTGACCAGTTTTTTATGTGTGGATGAATATGAGTATTAGATATAATTTAGTTCTATTTTATGGGTAATCATCCCTATTCATAAAAGTATTTGTCTCATATGGTTTTAGAGAAACATAATATCTAAGATATTCAACTTTTATGAGATTTTTTAATGACGTACTAGAAGAGTTTTCTAGTTTCCTACAGATCGTGAAGTTGAGTATTCAATAGAACTCATAACCCGATATACACCTATTCCAATGATTCCATATAGTATTTATCCAATATATTTGTAGGAATTTAAAAATAAAAATAGAATAATTGTGATAGGGGAATCATTCATTCAAGTGTGTTACCATGGGGGGATCCTATTTGTTTTGTAATGAATAAATATTGATCACTATGAATTTGTATTTATAATCTAGGATATAAAAATATCATGATGAATAATATATATCATCTACCTCATATTGATGACTTAATTTGAAAATATTAAAAGTTTGAAACTTTTCCAAGAACAACAATCATTATAGATAATATCAATTATGGGATAAAAATGATGACATACTCAAAAAACCATCCATATGATGTATTGAAATTTTGGATTTATAGAAATTCTATTGTAACATATGAATTACACTAAAATATTTATGTACATAATGAATAGATATTTTCATGTTTTCATTGAACATTTTAGGGTTTTAATAATAGTTGATACTCATATATTTTCCAAGAGTAACGATGATGATGAATATCACTTGGCAATTTTGTAAAAGAACCAATATAAAAATAAAATATATTTTAAATATTGTATGTGTTTTTTCTGTTTAATAGAATTATCAGTCATGGGAAACATGATTAAAAGGGAGGGTATATAAGTAGATACTTCAAATACTCAGGTCACTGATCATTATCCCAGACTAACCACTGTGGATAGGATAAGCTATTTTCTCAGATTAGATAGATATTATCAATGATTTTTGATGAATTCATCACATATATATAAACTAATTAGTATTTTAACTTGAAATGGAGTAAATTTCATTTTTACTTATGAATGATAGGAAAAAATTTACAAGATATAGTGATAGTCATTTAATTAATCTACACTAAAAAAATTGAATATTGGAAAAGGGTTTGCGATCTATAGTGATTCAAATAAGAAGAGAAAAGATTGTGTGCTTATGGAAAATGACATGTTGATAGCTTATTCCTCCCCTTAAAAAAGTTAAATGAGATTAATTACCTGACCCATTTCATAGAGATATAATCGGTAGTATATAGATTAAAAATTTTGAGGAATAATCTTGACAAAGAAAGGTGTGACATATGTTCTAATTATAAAATTTTAAAGAATAAATTCATATAGAAATAATTGAATATGTGACATAAAACATGGTTGGTGTTGATTAAATACTACTACTACTCAATTAATTACTACACTATGAATGAATACAGGTTCACTGATTCCTAGATTCTAAAATATCATTCCCATATATAGATGAAAGGGTCACAAATTATCTAATATTTTTTTATTTTCAATGAATGGACCTTGACATATTAATGGAAGGGGGATTTATATTTCACAAATGAGTATTCATAAATCTATCAATGTGAATTTTAAATACCCCCATAGGTAATATATTTATATTCCCAAATGGTGTAAATTTATCCTGATCTTAACCAATATTTTGAAGGAATTATATTAGTTAAAAAATACATGCTTCCCTATGATACCAGAATTGGAGAAGGGGATATTGGTTGAAGCCCATATATCTTAATTATATATTAATATTATAAGATCAAAAGATAATAATGATATCATTAATAAATTATTGTGGGATATCATGAATAGATATATTACAGAGTATCTATTTCAATGATTGGTATAATAATAGTTTAATGCTAAGTAGAAGACGCATAAGGGGATTTTATAACCACTAATAAAAAATGTATGGAGATGGAAAATTTTCAACATGTATAACATTCTAAGAATCAATAGGATATCTAAAGGTAATAATAAAAAATTTTATGTATTTTTTATCCTTATATAATCATCATATTACATTTCTATCATATAATATTTACCTCTTCACCAAATTTCCTAGATATACACCTTGGAAGTGGTTAATTTTCATGGTGTACCATATTATATTATATTTGATTCAGATCTATGTATTATGTTGAGGGTCTAGAGATTCCTTAAAAAATATCTGGATATGAATTAGCATTTTATTACTAACTATCATCTTTTGATATATGGTTAGTCTGATAAAACTATTCAAACCCTATAGGGTATGCTAAGATCCTTTTTAGATATAAAGTGTTCATGGGATAGACACCTTGAAATTTTAAAATAATTTTTTATGAAAATTGATATCAACCATGATTAAAGTGGATCCAAATGAATTAATATAAATAAATAAGCAAATAACTCTAAAATTATAGGATAAATATGGGGAATGATAGTAAAATTGATGTGAGTGAGTTGAGGAGATATTTAAGAATGTAAGAGATATTCATTATCTATTCAAGGAATCTCGATGTCAATAGAAGATTTATGATGATAACATTCAATGTGATTATAATTTTTAATATGAATAGAAGGAATTTCTATCACTTTATCTATGAAATATAGTTATAAAACACAGAAATTAGGGAATGTTGATCCCTAGGTATATTATCTATTTTACAATTCTTAATCAGATGAGGAAATTTTCTTATACCGTCGAACATCCACAATATATATATCATGTTAAAGATGTTTTGAGTTCATCACTTATTAAAATATACATGAAATATCCTTTATATGTACTAATCCCAAATTTCAGACAACGTAAACACGATATTTGTTATAAGGAACAACCAGTAAATATTTGGATCATATATTGATATTGATGAGAACAATGATCACTCACGTAGTCAATTTTTTTCCAACCGTAAATTTATTGTAGGTAAATTATAACCTGAGGATGTGATGAGGTAAAAGTCTCCTTAGTTTTTTAATTCAGAGTGAATGAATTTCATGGTTTAAAATTTTAAATTATTGGTAGAATATAAGACCCTCAAATTTTATATACAATACATTGAAATAAATTTTACATGGTGCATAAATTCATTTATAATAAACCATAAGTATAAATAAAACATTATAAATTATGCCCATTATAATCTAGTTTTTATATTGGAGAATATTAACCAAATTATGAAATATATATAGAAATTTTTTCTTTAGTTTTAATATTTTAATTAATTCATAACAAAAAATAATTTTGTTCTATGAAAATAATTACATGATTAATGACCTATTTTTTTATAGAAATCTATTATATTTTAGTGTTATTAATTTTAATATAATAAAATATATATCAATACTAAAAATAGATTTTACTTTATTTATTTAAGCAATTTATTAATAATCATTCAAATATGATTTATCTATTATTTTTTGAATGATGATAAAATCATTTTTAATGTAAAATAGTTTTTTTAAAACTTCATCTACAATCACTATGTATATTAATCTTAATAAATTAAATAAATCACTCTTGATTAATCATGTTCATTAATTGTATATTCTCTATATTAAATAAAATATTTTACATTCATATAATAATTTTTCTAGGAAATTATTTAATGAAAAATAATTTTTATTCATAAAAATAATTTTCCTCCAAAATGAGTTTTCGATGGTTATTTTTCACATATTTTTTAATTTACTTATACCACTTATTGATTTGTAATTTTATAAAATAGATTGAATATTTGATATCAAAATTTTAAAATTTATTTATTATTCCACTTTCATTTTTTGGTTATAATGAATAGTAGAAATTGAAAAATTGTGTTTCCATAAATAAGGTAAAAATCGGTTTTCCAGGGTGTTAAAGTACGTGATAAGGGTAAAAATGTAATATAAAATTGAATAAATTATATTAGTTGGATACATTTTCAAATAAAATTATCATAATTTTTTTCATTCCCATTTAGTTTTACATTTTCATTGAAATGGATTTATATTATTTTAATCATTTATATAATTTCATATGTGTTACTACACTCACTTTTAAAAATGAACCTCAAAACCACTATTATTGAAACAAATTGCATCTCTATCCAAGCCAATAATTACCAAAAAACGTTCTATAATTATAATATTTTTTATTAAGGTTTTTTTCATACCCTGAGACTATCCAAATGAGTCTTATGTTGTAACCCAATTGGTGAATCTCAAAGAAAAGGTAATCATATTACCCAACTTGTTCAATATTTATTTCATCTCTAATCATTATAAATCTATTTTGTACAGCCAAACATAATTTATAGAGTATAATAAATATTAAAAACATTTATTATAAATATAGGATAACTGTTTTCAATCACTTTTTCATCAAATGGAAAATTAAATTATTGCTTATTCGAATGGGTGGATGACCACCTTGATGTAGTGATATTATTTCGTTTACAGTGTTGCCTCACATTGACAGATAAAATGACGACTTCAATAAATATCAATTAAATTTTATACTTTATTATTATTATGTAATTATAGAGTAATATTTTTCATTCCTTCAATCTTTTTATTGGAAAATGGAAAATCATTCATGCATGTGTACATATTACCATCTCTATGGACATTGTAATTCATTTTTCCATCATATACATTAATATATGGTTATAAATATGTATATGATTAATATTTATTATATTTATATAATGATAAAAAGAATTTAGATGATAAAACCTTTATCCATATATATGAAACCATGTATTCACACTGAAACATATATGAAAAATGAAAATGCTAACAACCGAAATGATGATGAAAATGAATGACTATTAATGAACTGGTGGTGATATGTTTTAGGTAATTAATGTATGGTACCATATGTCTGGATATGGTTCGATAATATAAGTATAATAAATAATTTTTTATTATTCCAAAGGTTGAAAATTATTTGAAAGAGAGATGGATAAATGATAAGTGTTTTGTAATTCCACATTTATTTATGTGAGATATATACAATATTCACCACACGTTTCTTTAATTTGGTTTCAATAAAACTAATTTTATATTTTATAACTTTAATATGTTTAAATTCATGATTTTTAATTTATCAATTGAATTTATTTAATTAATGGGGTTCATGAATCAAAGGATTATAATGTATTAAGAGTTTCAGGTCGTTATCTCAATTTTTTCAAGGATTGTATAGGATTAAATTTCAGGTAATGAAATTATAGGATCTATATCTCAAAAATAATATTCATTTTATTAAAATATGGTTATTTCTATTGATTAATAATTTTACATTAAATTTTCTTTATTTAGGCACTCAAAAGTCTAAAAGAATGCTTTTAATGAAAATCAAATCAATTTATTTATTCGATCAAGAATATTTTTATTCTATGTCCAAATAATATTTTAAATATTTTCCTTAATATTTTTACTATTCAAAAATGATTTATTATATTTAAAAAAAATAATATCTTTAAAAATATTTAAAAACCGATCTTCATTTCATTTTCTAGAAGAGATAACTCTTTCCAATGTTGTGAACATAATATTTGTTTTAACATACACCATATGAATGAATGTTCCGATATTTTACACTAGTATTTTATTTTACAATTACATTAAAATTTTACACGGTCAATTCCAATGATTTTTTATAATATTATTGATATATTTATATGTAAAAATAGTTATTTTCAAATGAAAAGAGTATTTTTTATATGAAATATATCGGTGATATTTTAATAGTATCCTCATGTATGATAATATCCATTTATGTTACTTATGCTTCCTTGGGGGATATTATCCAATGAATCCTCCTATTTTCGTTAGTCTTTAATTTATTTTGATTATGTTATATTGATGAATCCAATTTTCTTATCCATGGTTTATGCTATGATGAAATTGTATGTATTTTTGTGATCTTTCTCATACATATGAAGGGATTATGATTATGTTATGGGTGGTTATATTGTAGAAACATAATTAATTGGGTAAATAAAAATGTATTATGAGATAAAATGCTATATATGTGGTTATACCAATGAAAAGGGAAATGTTTCAAAACTTTTCTATTCTATAAAATAAAATATGTTGGTATAAAGGGGAATTTATTGTACTAATTTATGAGATTTTTATCCCTTATACTATATATATTCTATAAAAAATCTACACTACTTGGTTTTAAAAAATATGATTTCTTCTTATTTTGATATAATATATTCTATTGATAACTATAGTGGGATAATATTACTATTGGAGATGAGAAAATTTCCAAATTGAGTGGATTTACAATATAAACATGTGATATGACTCCATGTATTAGGAGAATTATGGAATGTAATTGATAAAATAATAGTTGGACAATATAAAATACACAGTACTATGAATATGGGTTCTCGATTTGGTATGATGAAGTTGGATATAATTATTTGGCTATGACTATTGGTTAGGTCTATTTCAAAAATCTCTAAAGGGTTACACTACTGAAGTTGGGATGATTCATAATAATGTGTAGTTATTTTTGGATAGACATGAACATGAATTTTTTTAAAGGTAAAATTATGACCATGTTATATGAAATACCTAATGTATATTGTGATATTTTCTTATAATAATTTTGGAGTATTCTGATTTAGTTCATGAAATTATTTGAGGAGGCATGGAATGAGGTTTTTGTATATGTATGATGTTAAGAAATTATATACACGCTCATAATATCGCATGGTGATCTGAGTATGGTTTTAATTGAGTGAGATATTGTAATGAGGAGTAATATATTGATGTTTTTTATTTAAATTTTTTTAGAATGATATTCATTAAAAATACAAATAAATACATGTAAAAAATTGGAAGTAAAATTGGTTCAAAATTTCTTTTATGGTTGAATTTGAATCAGGGGTTTATTGGATTCTTCAACTTATGCGAGATATAAGAATGGTTATATCTAGGGAAATTAAATTAAGTTAAATGATCATACTGTAACATATTATCTACTCTTAGTGGATCATGAATGATGTGGGTTTTAGGTGTTGAGTAACATGGATGATGTTGGTGGTCAAAAAATTATTAAGTGGGTGTATCTTGAAGGATAATGATATTTTAAGTTATACTAGACTATGTTGTAAATACTATTTGGTAAAAAAATGGGATAATCTGAAAAATAGGTAAACTAAATTACTTAGTGGTATGTGGTATCATTTAACCATTAAAATAATCCATAAAAACCAAAAAATACCCATGTGATAACAGCAAGTATCAAAAAAACATAAATAATATATGAATATATTTTTTATTTTAAATTTATACAAAAAAAGAATTTATATTTTTAATCCAAATAAATATAAATAATTAAAATGTGGAAATCATTCAGATTTAAGAATAAATGTGTAACTATTTTTATCATGAAATAAAAAAAATTATGAAATAATTCCATCTTTTTTAAAAAAATTCCATTTTTGGTGATTTCCATGAATTGATTATAAAAGGGAGTCTAAACATGAGAAGAAGGTACCTAATATTTTATTATATGTCTAAGATTTATTTCTTTTTCTTCGTTGATTATTTTCAAGGAACATTGACAATTGAGTGATAAAACACCATGTTGATGATCTATAAGGAGAAAATATATTTTATATTCCTAATTATTTGTTTCTATATGTTCAATATTTTTAAGAATCAATGGATGAATATGTCATGGTTGGGGTATTGTTTTATATGATTTTATATATCGGATTAAACTATTTAATCCATCCATTCCATAGTTTAGTGTGTTTTTAAGAATCACTGGATCATTCTATAGTCATAAAAAATGACCCTACTAGTCCAGATAGAAAATTACTGGATTAGTAAATTATAAATATAATGCCTTGATACTCAAATTTTTAACTAATTTATGGTGATAAGTTTATATATATATATTTCATTCAATGAGAAAGACTACAAGGAAATTATAAACACTAGAAAACCATGTTAAAATTATTTTGAAAATTTTATAATGATTTATGACTATATAATTTATTTATTTCATTAATATATATCTATTTTAATTATAATATTCTTAAAATCCAACTAAAAACCAGATAAAATGTATTTTTTACGTTTCATTAAATAAAAAGTAAAGTGATATAAAATATCATTTTTTATTATAAATACAATGTGGAAGACAGCTTATAGTGTCTACAACAAGGAATTTCATTTTTAAGTACCATTTTTGATAGGTTTATGAAAATTTATCCAATTAAACATTTAGTTTCCTATTCTCACACACACAATGGTCAAAAAAAATTGATGAAATAATTAAAAAATTTAATTATAATAATTATCATGAATGATGAACCTCCTAGTTCATAACGGGTATTGGACATATGAAATAAGTATAAATCAAGATGTGGTGATATTCACCACATTATTTTTTCATTGTAGAATATTTTTTTATACAATGTCACAGTGTCCATGAAGAGTGATATGAGGTATCATTCATCCCATTAACAATTAATGATCATTATACATGAAAATTTATAAGCATTATGCGGTGATACTAGTTTAATTATGTGAATATATATGTAATTTAACAATTAATTTAAATAAACAATGGAACATTATAATTATTATAATGGTATCCAAAACATATTTAATTTCACAATTTATGAAATTGTTATTCTTTGACTAAATTCTTCATTCATAGAAGGACTTATATATAATAGATATTATGGAACTCATTTTTAGTGCTTAAATATTACAATCATATAATAAAAATATGCTTCCGGTTATTCTCTTCATTTATATTTAAAGAGGATACTCTAGAATACTTTTGACAGAAAAGGGTTCCCAATCAAGAATTTTTTATTCATTTTTAGTTTGTGTATTAATTTATAGATTGGGTTCATTTGATTTATAATTATCAATCTCTTTAAAATCCACTATTGTGTAAGATTATGAATAGATAGTAACTTACACTAGGTGTTCTATTTTTTCACTTTAATATTATTATTACCTCTCCCAGTGAATATAAAACATTGGTTTATTTTATTTTACCCACTGCATTTTATAATATATATTTACAAAAACACATTAAATGTTATTAGACTGAGTTCTGAAGAATAATTGATAAGGTTAAGATAAAAAATTAACCCAAATATGATATATTTTTAGAGAATAGTCTATGGTTTTTATAACCACAACTGGATTTATAATTTTTTTTATAAAATTTACATAGTTTGTGAAAATATTAATTGTTTTTCATAAAGAAATAAATAATCACATAATCATTATTTTATGTTAGAGATTTGAAAATAATAGTAATAATTTATAGAAATTATATTTCTTGAATGAAACCCACGACATGGCAAACAATTACATACTATGGTATATGGTATGAAATTTATAAAAATATATATTTGAAATATTGTGTATAAAATAATGCTTGAACTTTGATAACATTTTTGGAATTGATTATACTAATAAAAAATATTAAAATTATTTGCCATAATTTTGTTGAATTATAATTAAAATTATAAAAAATGCATGATTTGGGTCAAAAGGACCTCTATTGAATCAACACGACTTAATACCTTATAAAAATTATATTTGATCTTCATAGTAGTTCTAAATTTGTCATATATCTTGTCAAAAATTTGAATTGTTCAATTATTTATGAAATTACTATTCAATTTTCATTTATATAAATTATATATGTTATAAAAGTTGTAATTTGTTTGATTAATTTGATTAAATATATCATTAAAATTTTCATTCCATTCATCTAATGGTTACCTATTGGGTACAATATAATGATTTATAATCCATTCAATCAAATCAATGTTGTTTTTTAATAACTGATTTAATAATAAATGATGGTTATGATTTATATATACCACTTATTAAAGTGTAATTATAATTTATGTATCTATTTATTATTTATTTATGGAAAGTAATTATTGGGGCTGGACTACTCGTAGGTTTTAGAGATTAGGATCTATCTCAAAAAGTATGGGATGGAAATAGTGAGGCTAAAAAACCACAATAAATAATATATTTGACAATCCTTCTAATGAGAATAAATTATAAGACCTTGATCATTAAAATTGGTTCTGTTGTGATAATGTCGGGTGCCCATGAAATATATTTTTTAAGGAATAATTGGTGTGGATAAAAATAAGAGTTAAGTAACCTTATAACATGCTATGATTTGGGATACACTTAGCTATGAAACTCTTTGTGTTGATACCAATGGATTAAGAAGATTTTATCTATGTATTTAATTTGGGATAAGAATTATCTTATGAATAGTAATAGAAATATATATAAATAATTGTAATTATGAACAACTAAAATAGATAAATTTTTATTGAAACATTAATAGTATATTAAAAGGTAATGAAATATATATCTATTTCCACTAATATATATGGTGTGTGGGGTCAAAATTTTAGTGGGTATATGTTACATTAATATCATAATTAATTTCATATAAAATAGGATACATAAAATATATATATCTTTATATTTATGAAAAAATATAACATAAATATCATTTTGAGATAATTATAGGTTGGAACTATAGTATACTATATTACTATGTCATTTTCATACATTTTATCAAGGATAATCTTTTAGAGATCTAAGAATTAATTATTATTGAAATAAAATTCTATAATTTTTACCTAGTGGTGTTGAATATTTGTTGTGTATGAAATATTTAAATTGGAAAACATTGACTAAAAAATAGAATATAATTGGAGAATTATCAATTAGTTTTGTATTTTGAATGTGGGGTATGAGTTAGTATATTTGAGGTATGAAATTTTGATCAACACATTCCTAGTGGATTAATTTTATAATTTTAATAATGTCAATATTATTTAATAAAAAATATATATTTTAATTATATATCTTGTTAATAATAGTAGGTTTTTTATTCATGTTTAAAAATAATAGTTCTTCCATATACATGAATGATTTTTTTTAAAAAAAATAGAAATGTATTTAATATTTTATAAATAAAAAATATGGATAATATTTCTAAAATCATTCTTTTTAATATGGAGAAATTATTTCATTACACTACCACTTCGGTTTATCTTTATTTTTATGAATAAAAATTAAAAAAAATCAATAGTCTAGATAGATATGGAATTATGGAGTCATTTGATCATGAATCATTTTATAATTAGGAATCATGTTTTTTGAAAAAATGAAAAACAAATTTTAGTGGAAATGTAAGATAGATAGTTGATTAGTGAACATAATCCAAAGTAATTTGTATATACCAATGGGTAGATAAGAAATTGTTTTTATAAATACCTCATATAATTCACTAACGAATATTTATAGTATTGATAAGTATTTCTTATGACATAAAAAGTTGAAACTATTGAAAAGTATAAGGATATCATGAAATAAGTATGAAATAAATTCACCAAAAGTATTAATATTATTAAAGCATATATAGGGCTAAATATACTTAATCTAGGATATTATTTATAATTTGTGGGATATAGAATTGTTTTAAAACTCACTCCTAATGAAACATCCTAGTGGAATTATAAGTTTTATAAATAGAATCACACATTTTAGGACTTGGATTGATTGATTATGAGTTTGGCTGAACTTTATAAATCATTCCCTATATATTGCTTAATATAAGTAAAATTTATTCTAAACATTATTTCATTTAATATATTCATAAATAAAAAATATGATATATAGATATAGAGGAATAATATTTTTTATCTTTTATGATGATTTGGGGTTTTGAAGCATTTATAATGAATATATCTTCAAACAACCATGGTCTCAAATAAATGTTTTTGATTTATTTTGTTAATGAATGGTATGGTTATTATTTTTATTATTCATTTAGAAAAAAAATTATTATGTATCAATATGATTATTTCATTAAGAAGGATTATGTTAATCAAGGATTTAGTTGGAGTAAAATTGAACATGGATAATTTAAATAATAACATTTTGGAATGGTCATAAAAATAAAAATTACTTACATGAAAAATTCCATAAATATGCAAGACTTCTAAAGAGAATGAGAGATATATATTTCAAGTTGATAATGAAGATGAGATAATATTGATGAAAGATAAGAATACTAACTATTAAGTGTTTATTGATTTTTATTTCATGAAATGGTTTTAGGATATGATATATGAGTTGAATTCCATATACAATAAGTATTATTCAAACATGATGGATACACAAGGAGGGGTGAAACACATAAGGTAAAATTTTGTTTTCTAGAAGAAAATAATATAAATGGTCAAATATATACATATAAATCTCTCTTGGTGTCAAGATAATATAAAAATAGCTAATTTTAATCACTATAAATGTTTCTTTTTAGTATTATATAATGATAATTTTAATATAGATATGTAGACAAAATCTGCTTATTTTGATTGTAAGATATTTCAAATTGATGTAAAATTCAATTTTTTATGATGGTAATTTAGACAAGGGAATGATTAAAAACCCAATAAATTTTAAATAAAATAACAATATTATATAATTAATGTTCATTAATTACGACATATAATTTTATATTCATTATTTGTATATTGGTTAATTTTTCAGCTAAAAAGAAAAAAGCATTATTTCAAAAAAAATTGTGTTTTCTTGTATTATATAATTTTATATAAAATATTAATTGGAAAATTATATAATTTTAATTTCATAAAATGGGGTTAATTTTTTAATTATTCATGTTAATATTAGACAAAGATTAATTTTTAAATAATTTTCAAAAAAAGAATTATTTTTTAATGAATAATGATAATACTAATTAATATTGAAATATTTATATTATTTTCTTTTATTTAGAAAAGTCACATTATATTTTTATTAGAATTAAAAAAAATTAGCTTATATTTATTAAACATATTCTAAAAGAATTTCTTATATTAAATAGTGTACTTGAATTTTTTATAAGAGAATGTTTTAATATTAAGATGGAATTTCTTTTCGAAAAATCATTTCTCATTTTGTATTTGTGGGTTTAATTTTGAAATAATGTTTTCCAATTATATGACTTGGATTTGAAAAATTTGATTCCCTATATAGAATGAAAATAATTAGTCTTATTTTATAATATCTAATTAATGTTTGGTCATTATGAATATTAACGATATTAAATATTTGTCAACACATTAAGGGTAACTCGGGTAATTAAAATTATTATCAAATGATAAACCCTAAAAATC
The DNA here is from genome assembly GCA_963277665.1 of Viscum album. NCBI lineage: Eukaryota > Viridiplantae > Streptophyta > Magnoliopsida > Santalales > Viscaceae > Viscum > Viscum album. Next base: position 411,110,935 of record OY728131.1, read on the forward strand.
TTACTAAATATTGTATTAATTTTTTTTATGTTTTTTTCAACCAGTAAATTAGGTTTTTTTTATTGGTAAACATTGTACAACTTTTTTTATAATTACCCTTATATAATTCAATTAAATAAGAAAAATATTTCTATATATTTATTTACTGATTTAAATTAATTTCACAGGGATAAAAAAAGGTTATGTATGAATTAAATTTTTTATTTTAAATATGGATTTTATTTATCATTGTAATATTTTTTCAAATTTTAGTGATGAAAAAATTACATTAATTTCTTATTAAACTATGATACAAATCTTGTTTAAGTAGTAAAAGAAAGTAAATTATTTTTAGAACTCGGTAAGTTATTTTATCCAAGTTATAGAATCCAAAAAATAGTAAATTTAATATAACATATATGTATCATGTTAAATTTTCTTCTAATCCCATTGTTATGGTGGTGATTTTAAATTCAAATTAAATTAATAGTCTCTAAAATGACATTAATGATATTTTATAATAAATAATGACTTATTAAAATAGTTAATATTTCTTAAAAACATATCAATAACCAATTAAAATGTATATGGTTTAAAATACAAAAAATTATATAATTATGGGGTCATTTAAAATTTATAGTATCATTATTTTCTATTATAGTGTAGAAAAAATTGATACTACATTAACTATTCAAAGGGATAATTGGGGGTAGATCAAATATTTTTAGAGTAAAAAAATCACCAAAAACATTTAAAACATTTATTCGATGATATAATATATAATAATAATAATAATAAAATATTCAATCTATATTAATTGTTTTCCACATTTAATTGAAAATTAATTTTTATTACTTTATTATTACGATTAATTACAACAGTTTCCCTCCCATCAATTATATAGAGAACATCCTCTCATATTATTCTTATAAGATTTGAGAAATATATATTTACAATACCTTCCCATATATATTAATAACTACCTTTCATATTTTTAATAGTATCTATTTTTGATCAAAAAACTATCTAATGATGGACGTAGGTAAAATCATATAGAGGTTTCCCTAAGAAGAGGTGTAGATTTTAAGAGAATATTTTCATATTATTTAGTATTGATATTATATAAAAAAACATTCTTCTAGGATGAAATTATTACAAAAGTATGTTAATTATAAAAATAATTTATTATTTTAATGTAATAACTAATATCCTTCTTGTGTTCCATCTAATGGTAAGTGAAACGATCATTCATGTTTGCGGACGTCCACAACCTTATGAACTGATGATAATATTTTTCCATCAATTCCACTCAATATTAATTATAATAATGGATTTTATGTATATATATGAAATTCATCATCTAATTATAATTATTGAACGATAATATATAATATATCTTCTTACATTTCTATTCAATGAAAGCAGATAAAACATTTCAGGCGTACTAGTGGATTACCACCACCTAAAAGTTATAAAATTCATTTTTGATCCTCGTACCATTGGTATATTATATATAATTTATATTTATGGTATTATATGAAATTTACTATATAATAATAACAATTTCGGATTGAATAAATGATATTTACCTTCATCCCCTTATGATCATTGAAATATGAAAATGTTACACACACGTACAAAAGACCTATAGACTCCATGTTTGTAATATATTTAATTATTCAAAAACATATATCAATTATCTTTTAAAAATTATATTTAACATATAAAATTATAATTATGTCATTTTTATTATTCTAGAGATAATATTGTAATTACCTATTTTACCATAGTCATTATACTGAAGTCATTTTGGGCATACGATCTGAATACCTCCAAAACACCATATGTGAAATTAATTGTCATTTTAATTATATATAACACCCTAATAAATAAAAGAAATTTGATAATTAACATTAAATGGTAATAAAAAAACTAAAAAATTATAATATTAGTATTATTTGGGTAGTTATAAAAAATACATGATGATTCAGACTCATGTTATGGACCACTTTTCCTTAAAACCCTATTTTAAATGTTTTATGTATTTTTTTAATCATTTTCATAAATGTCTATATTCATAAAATATTTTTAGATGTATATATAAAGAACTAAATAAATTATACACGATATTTTATTATACTTTTTATGTTTCTTCAATGAATTTATAAACTAATATTTTTACATATTTCATATGGAACATATTGTTAAAAAAGTTTGGAGTGTTCAATTTTATCATATAGTGTTTCAATATGGGTTTCCCTAAAAAATAAAAATTATTTGATTATTGGATTACATTATAATAATACATTTTTTCATCAAATATAACTCTCCATTTCTATTCTTATAGTATTTTAAAAGTTTTATTTATATAGAATGAATATTTTAAATTCAATAAATGTATTTGTTATAGGTTTATAGAATATTTTTATAAGAATGATGATGGAAATGAAGTATTTCATGTTTTAGGATTATTTTTTGTTCATTGGGAGATTTTAATGATGAAAAATTTGCCTGATATAGCTCATGAAGATTGGTGAACCCGATATAGCTCATGATGTTAGATGTGCATGATATAAATCATAAATGAACATGGTAAAGGGAAGAAGTAAATTTTTTAGGTTTCTCTTATGATATTATTTGAATTTACAATTTATGCCATTCCACTATTATAAGTGATTTTATGAGTGATATGTAATTTTTTTTCCCAATATACCAATATGATTTGACAAGTCATTCTATAGAATTTTAAAAAATTATTATGATTTCACAAGATTATTAAATGAGATTATGTTTAAAGGAATGAGTATGATTCCTATTAATGGTGAAATATATAATTTTGTGAAATCATTTTCATGAGTTTTTCATGATTAAAAATAAATATTCATGAGATTATTTTATATTTAATCTAATTTTATAGATCAGGTACTAAAATTTCATAAATATTGTAAATGATAGGGGTAAATAAATACAAGGTGTTTTACAAATTAAGGTGTCGGTGACACCCCGTGTGTCCATATAAAAAAATTAAAATAAGTCTAGAGTCATAAAATGTTATAATGGTCACATCTTTATTATATCCATATTTAAAAAACCAAAATTTGATAGGCTTCCCTGAAATTTTTTAAACCCCAATATTGAGATGGATAATATCCTAAAGATACATGATCTAATGTGGTAGAACTTTAAAAGTGACATTCTTGGTTCTTTCCCATAATGAATCATTATCATTTTTATATTATGAATCAATCCGGAAAACAACCCCATTGGTGGTTGAATTTTTTTTGAAATATTGAATCATAACCCCTAGTTTGGCCTCATATGTGATACAATCCGCATTATAGTGTGAAATGCTTCCCATGAAAAATATGAGATGATTCCAGAAGGCTCCTCCATGCCGAAATAGTCTTGGTACACTAGAATCTTCTTTATAATCATCAAAATTCATCAATGAATGGATTTTTTAGATCTACTAGTCTGTTTAAATCACCAATAGACGTCACTACCTACCATGGATGATGAAAATTTAATGAGTTTTGAGTTTTGAAAAGGAATTATTCATTGAAAATTTCCAAATATTTTAGGTAGTAAAAGTGTCCAATTGAATGTTAGTGATTAACGAAATAGTAAAATGGGTATGGATATAAAATATCATATCTTTTCATAATAACCACAAATATGAAATTGTAGTTAAACATGCTATTACTAGAAAGATGATAATATTTTCACTAAAACTAGTAGAAATAATTTAAAATGATATGGATATCAGTTTACCTATTCCTATATAATTATATTCTAAAAATTTTCATTAATTAATCCCATAAATTTGAGACGAATTGAAAATTAAAAATTATATGATAAACGCTTTTAGTGCCCTACACATGTTGAGGGAACATTGATTCCATATGGATTCCATGTCCCAACATTTTATCAGTATTAGGTTTTCGACCATTAATTAATTTCCAGAAAAATAGTGTCCTTTAGTTCATAACAAATGGAACTCTAAATTTGGACTTCAAATGTTGGGTGTAAAATAATCCTTCATTATAGGTTATGTGATAATCTCTTTGATTAAAGTGAAAATTCCTATTTAGAGACCAAATGAGTGTCTCTATATCCAAGAATGTATAGATTTTTATTTCCAAGGAGACATAAGGGGAGATAATCATATAATGTATGATATTTCTATAAATAAACCCCATGATAGATAGGTGGTTGTTATTGGTAGGGACACCAATGGTGTATTTTAGGGGCTTTTTAAGACATGGAGTATTCCATAAATTTGCCTTTGAATTCATGAAAAAAAAAACATGAAATTTATATGGCATATTTGATGGAGTTTTTTATGGGAGTCCTAATAGAATAGGTAGGGTATTAGGTGTACCCATTTAAAATATATTTATTGAATCCTATAGAATGAAACAAAATCAAAATATCTAAAGGTTTAAGAAAAGTCCATGTAATTTTGGTGTGAATTCCATCATGGAAAATTATAATATTCTTCTTCCCAAGTCCCCTCATATCAACAGGATTAATGAAGTCATTCTATTCCAGGGTGATGAGTTTTATTTAATGAATATACATCGTCTTTATGAAATTACCATTCATGGATGGAAATTTCCTAATAATTAAAAACGATTATCTATAGATAAAGCGAAAAATAACAATATTTTTCGGAAAAGATATAACTGAACAGGAATATCATCTATTTATTGGACATAATCTTTTAATTACATTAATCAACTTGATAGTGGTTCCAGCCCAAATGAATTTAAAGTTAAATATTAAAACATTCCCCCAGAATATTAGATGTCTATGATAGGTGAAAGGTAAGGCCCCCCTGCTCAACCCAAGGGTTCTAGGAATACTTTTATTCCATGTTATAGAAAGACAGTCTCCAAAAAATGAATGTTTTGTTAAATCTAACAACCTTCCTTGAGACCTCATCAGAGTGTATGAAATGGCACAAATAACAGATAATTTCTTTATATAAATATCCAAAGAGTAGTACGTGATCAATATATAGTAGCGGAGATGGAGTGAAATTAACTCTTCCAACCTTAATATATTTATAAGGGACAATATAAACAAGATACTTTATGAATTATCTCATATAATCATCCTAAAAAGAAAATATACAACCTGAGATAGGGTCTCCTGGCCTAAAACCTCCTATATGAAGGAAGAAACCTTTAGGTGATCCATTGATGAGAATGAAAAAAACATTCCAAAATATGAATAGTGATGATAATACTAAAAAATAATTATAGAATCCAAGCCTTTTAACAATAAAAAATATGAAACACTATTTATAGGTATAAATGTGTTTTCAAATGTAAATTTAGAGTGAAATTATCTTAGCCTTTTCTTTTTTATTCCTTTAGTTAACACATTCTGAAGCGATAAATAGATAGTTTTAAATACACCTTCTTGGAATAAAACCAAATTTATATACCGGGATGATGTCAAAGAATAATCTTCTCAACATTGTGACAATGAATCAAATAATAATATTTTGTAAAATGTTCACAATTGTAACTTGCCTAAATTTATTAATATTTAAATAATTTTATTTGATTGGAATTAGAGAAATGTAATTTTTGTTGAGACTATTGGTGATCGATGAATGATTACTAAACTCCCAAACAACATTAACTACTTAAAAATATATTATATCAACTAAAATAATAAACAAATTTATTTTTGAATCTACCTTGTTTAGTAGAACTCTCAAGGTTTAGGGAAAATAGAATGGGCTATACCTTTTCTTTATATGGAGGAATGTTATGGCCATGGTTGTGATGATCATTAAATCATAATGAATATTATAAAACATTTTGAAGTTTAATAATTCCCATAATCCAAGTCAATCCCTTAAAAATTATCATCCAATGCATTATAAATTTCATTCTCTGTCTTAAATATACATCCATTGATACTAATGGAATTGATCCATCCCTCGACTATTTTCTCATTATACATTTCGTGAAAGAGTTTTCTGTTCCGAATATTGTATTATAACTATATAACATTGGTTTATTTTCTTTCCATACTCTCATTGTGGGATATAATGTTATCAAAAAATGAAACTCGTCTATGGAGGGATTTTTATGGCTCAAGAATGCATTTTTGTAGTGGGAATGTTTTACTTTAATTGTGTTAATGTCAACATCAATATTGGGTATTTTTTTCTTATTATATTAACTTTATTGGACCATTATTATTTTAATCTTTCTACATACCCTCTGAAAGGATTTTATAATTTAACCAATATTTGAAACTCGAGAATAATCTCCATACATCAAGGAATAGTAATAAATGAATTGTTAGAATTTCTATTAATATGAGATGACCATGAAATGTGAATAAGGATTTCTGTCATAATGTGATTTTGGCAAGAGGGGTGTTTGGGGTGAGTGAATCTCTAAATTCTAGTGGTAGATATTTTTTAATCAACATGGAAAATAATATATCAATATTTATATCTTGTATTATATTCAATGTTTATCTACTCAAGATGAACTCATATTTAATAATTGGGACCTCCAAACAGATTAGTTGTCTAATGTATAAAGAGAATATAGGTGATAAAATAATTCTAAAGTAGGTATAAGTTAATTCTTTAAGCCTTAAAACAATGTTGAAATCCCCAAAAATATCTCATTTTTGGCTCATGTGTTTATACATCATACCCAACTCCCATCAAAGATATCTTCTTCTTATTGACGAAGTGATGGCATAAATAAAGTTGATATGTAAACTATAGTTAGACATGGGAAACTATTGAGTCGTTCTGAGTGAACTTATTTCATAAAGATGTTTAAATACGTTCACTTGTATGAAAACATAATATGTACATGTATTTATTATGTAATTTTTATGTGAAAAATGTGTATTCAAGGGATACCCAATTAAAATAACACCACCATTCAAAAAACATATGTGGTTTAAAAATAACAATTAACATGGATTTTTACACTATAAGAAAATGTCTAAGGTGTATGAACATGGGGGGATTTTCAAGACCTTTATAGTTTTAGGAGAGGATACTCATTCCTTACCAAATTTTCATTTAGTTAGAGTCTCTCACCATTGTTGAATCTCCATCTTACCTTTATTGATTCTTCATTTTTCCCGTCTTTTTTCCTTTCCTAGGGGTTTTCCATTTTAGGTTTCTACTTATCCTATAAAAAGGGAGGTGTTGTATCATTAAATTGTCCAATATCAATTCTCTTAGGTAACCATCTATTTTTCATTAAATAATAAACTATGTTAGTCCTACATTTTTATATATTTATTGAAAACTCCTCATCCACTATGTAGGGATATTCAGTTGAGGTTTCTTCTTATCCTATTTAGATGGGGAGGATGTAGAAACATGTTGAACTATATCAGTTCTATTAGGCTCCCATTCTGGCGTTGTTATAACAACAACCACTACATCTTACCCTTTCTTTTAGGCATGGTTTTCAATTCAATTTTCATAACCACACCCTCTTAAGAAGAGTGTGAAGTATTGATGAGAACAGGTGTATTCATATCTGATCTCCCTTATATATTTTTATACCAGCGACCATACTAAGTGGGTAGTGCTTAGTTCGAGGGTTGCATGACTCCACATAGTCAATCGTATATTCTACATGTATATATCCACTATATTTATTATTATTTTAAAAATATTGGATAATCAGTGGATGGAGTATCAGTATGTTGAGAGAGAATATATTTTTTGACACATTATTTTCATGAATTATATATGGAAATAAACATCCCTATCTAATTACATCATCCACAAATAGGGTGAAAAAGGCTGTAAAATATTCTATGGGAAAATACACCCCTCATGCTCGGGAAAATATGAATATGTGATGTTTAATACTCTAGATAAGGATTGTTCAAGTACTACATTTGAAATAAGACAAGAGTCTAGTTTCTTATCCTTACCTTTACTCCATATACTTGTAGCTTCATCCTGTTCCCCAAAATTGAAAAATATTCATATATTTTATTTTTTACACTAATATAGTAGATTCCAAAAAAAACATTTCCAAAATAAAATGTCTACTTACTCTCATCATTAATATCAATGTTGACAATATTGTCCCTTATTATTAAAAAACATCATTAACTTTCTTGTTAGACTTATAAATATCCACTAAAACCATGGAATGTTTTTAATATAAAATTTCATCATTATTTTATTTCCATTCTATTGCGTTTGAAGTGAGAAGATTAAATATCCCATAAAATGCCTGGGTGCCTATATGACTAATTGATCATGAATCTAAAAATGAAAAGATGGATGTGTGTGTTCTCGGTATCATCATGATCAAATTTGTGATCCTCATCTTATACTTTAAAAAACCTTTGATTTAATAAGATAAGACCAAGGCTCCATACCATCATATTAATTTCTATATTGGGGAATACATCATAATATTTTCCTCTTTACATGGATCTTATCTTTTAGTAATTAAATCCACACAAATCCATAATATAGTGAGATAGGTAATTGAAACTCCAATTTTATCCCCACATGGAATTATAACCCTAGTGATAATGTATTATTTGCAGACACTAACCCTTTATTTGATAGAAACCTAGTTCATTGAAACGTAGGAAACACAACCATTCTTTATATCCTTCTTAGGATAAGGAATCCAATAGTCAAAAAATGAAATATTTGTATGTGATTTCACTACATCCATAAAATTATTATACAGACCAGATAGCTCATATAGGTGATGGACTTTCATGATTTATATTCCAGCTCAATAGACCAAAAATGTTCTATATGACAAATGATATCTACTTGATTGGCATTAAAATTATCTCCAGTGACCTTTATTTCATTATCATTCTATGTGTCGGTATAATGATTACTTGTTTCATCCACTTGATCCATTATCTAATAAAAATTTTCACGTATTTCATCATTTAAAATATTCTATTATAGGTTTTATGAATTTATTTTTTTTGGGTATTTTGGCTTCTTGGGTAGCAAAAAGAATATTTTTAGACAAAATTTTATTTAAAAAAGTGTTTTTCTCATTATTTTTGGATTAGTGAGATTCTTTTTTATGTCACTTAGTATGAATTTTTGGTAATAGAACATTTTTGAATATTTTTTCCATGGGTTTCATGGATGGCTAAGGAAACGTATGATGTCAAGATGAAATATGAGATGATATTTCATGAAAAGAAAAAATGTTAAATCATTATAGTTTTTAATTGTGTGAAAATGGATACTGAGTGGAAGTGTATACCATATTATTTAATATATGAATTATTAAGGGTGATGAACTATTTCTTTAACACTAAAAACATAAAAGATCTTAAATAATGAAAGAAAATGAATTATTTTCTAAATATTTTATTTATAGATTGGTTAATTCATGGACCTTATATTAAGTATATGACACATTGAAAATGTGTTGAATGTGAAAATGATGTTCTTAACATATTATAATTGATATAATACACATATAGTATTTTACAACTAAATCACTCATCTATGATAAACCAAAATGTAAATACTATGTTTTAAAACATAAATTATATGTTGTTGGATATAGTTTTATTGATTGTGACTCAGTTTGAATTTCCTCTATGTTGGGAAAAAATACCTCAAGTTGTAGTGTCAAGGAGTTTGTATTGTTGGGCTTACTGATGAAATAAGAGAATCAGTTTATAGTGTAGTTTGTGTTACTGAGGAAGATGTATTTAATATGGTGTAGTTTCCAAGTGTTTTCCAAAAAAAAAGTTCCCCAAAATTAGAATTTATTTATGGAAAAGGAAGGGACATCACAAGGAAAATTACAAAGACCATATAGGAATGTACAAGGATCAAATTACGATTATGTAGAATGTAAAGTAAAATTTATAAAGGTATGATGACCAGAATAGAGTTCGTGGATGAAAAAATATGTTTATAGATAAAATATAATGGTTTTTAGATGATAAAGGAGATCATAGATCATTGTTCGTGGACCAAACTATGTGTATTTCATTGACCACAATTAATTTAGTTTTCTGAACAAAAAAGCGACACTATGTGAACAACAAAAAATGTCTGTGAGGGATTTTTTCATTTCTAGAAAAATATGGTGAATTAATGATACCAAAATGGGTTACACACTATGTGAACCTGATATCATGATTTGTTAGTGATAATATTGTCCTTTGTATAGTGAAAGTGGTGAATTACATTTTTTTCATATGTTTCATCTTTTTCAAGGGGAAGAATTTGATTTATGGGGACCAAAAATGAAAAAAATGCAATATAAAGACTAAAAATATTTTTTTTGGGGAGGTCACTTATATAAATTAACTTATGGTAATTTTGATTACTGATTTTTTGTGGATTTATTTTGATATATAAAGGACCCCAAAACACATCATTAAGCAAGTTTAATTTATTCAAGAGCATCGTCGCTAGATGAGTTCTGTGAAGTCTAGAAGAGGCTCACTGGGAGGTATTCTATGTAGGAGAAAGTGGTTCATGATAAAGGATTTGGAGAATACATATTTCAAGTGGGAGGATTCTGTGTGGGTATTTTTTTTGGAAGGTGGAATGTTTACAAGGAAATATAGCTTATAGAGGAAAGGTGATTCATGCGACTTCATACTTCCATAAAGAAAAGAGCGTCTGTAAAATAGAGGTATCACATGATGCACTAATACTACATGGAGGAAGGTGGTTTGTGAAGAAGGTTGTTCACCAAGTATTTCCTTCATCTAGGGGGTCCCATAAATATAAAATGTAGTTCATGAATGGACTATATGAAATAAAATCAGTATGTGGAGAAGAGTATTTCACCTATAAGGTGAAATCATGAAGTTAGGGTACATTTATATGTCAACTATTTTTAGCTTATGACATAAGGAGATATGTGACAAGATAACCTAGTGAATAATATCACTCACATATCTGAATTATAATGAAGCTAAATATTGAAAAACATCACTATTATACTATATTTTAATAATGAATTTATTCACTACTACGTACAATGTAGTTAACGGATGACTTGTCATCTATTTAAGATCATTCCAAATCCAAGTAATTTGATGTTTCTGTGTCTAAAACAATGATATGTTTGTTGCAGGTATCTTGAATAGAATATGTGGGGAGTCAAATATTTTTCACTAATGTGAAGGAGTATAAAAAATGGAACCCAAATAGAGAATATAAATAAAATTGATGATGAATTCTTTATTACTAAAGAAGGGACCAACATTTCCATAAACGATAAGGGAATCCTTTCTAGAGTAGTGATTAATGGTAGAGGAATATGAGTATCATTTCCCTAGGAATTGATCCATCAAAGGGATGATTGAGGGGGTGACCCATGAGAAGGAGTTAGATATCCCTACATATTGTATGGATTCAATACTAGGTATAGAAGTGTTCTTTCTCGAAACTATTTATTTGCAGTGTGAATTAGTGGATTTAACACAACGGTATATTACAGTTTTATAATCCTTTGACACAGACTAGTGAGAGTGAACCATGTAAAAATGTATGTGTCCTTGTGATTAAATTATTGGTTTAAATTATATACATCTTCACCATTTATTGGTGGAAAGAATAATAACAACATTGAAATCAAATGAATATAACAATACCCTTATAATATAGAAGTTAATATCAAGTGGGACATAAATAAGTTTGGAAATAATTTATATAACTGATTCACCCCCCCCCCCCCTTTGGGTATCTATGACCCATTTGGACCCCAAACTTTGTCATTGTATGAATATTATATAGAAAATAACCTTATTTATACGAAATGAAATTTTATTGAATTTTATTATAAAGATAAAAATAAATATTTTGAACAAGAGTCATAATAATTTCCGTATAAATACTTGAAGTTATAAAGAATATATACCAATTTTTTCTATATAACCATTAATAAAAAAATTAATATTTTTTTTCTCTAATTATATTATATATTAGTATTTTTATAATTCTTTATCATATAATATGCTTGGCACTAAATATGGTGTAAGAACCCGATTCTTACTTTTGAGGTACGAGTTTCTTTTTTTCTCTTTTCCTTAAGTGTTTTTGATAAAATAGGGAAAATTTAGAAAAATCACAAAATTAGGAAGTACACGCCTGTACTTTTCCACATGCCGTGTACTTTTGGCAGTGTGGGATGAGTACACAGGGCGTGTAGCAATGTCGGTAACGAATGGTGTAAAGACCGACTACACATTGTGTAATGGTCCCTTACACGCCGGGTAGTCAATCGGTAGGAGAAGTGTAAGGCGCTGGCCAGCTGTGCGACCGAGCACACCATGTACTCAAGGAGACGTTCCATGTAGTCATTTCAGAATATGATCAATGCCACGCTGGTAGGAAACCTCCAGAGGAACAGTTAAAAAATGGGAAGTACGTGCTGTGTACTTGGAAATACACGCTGTGTACTTTGTTTTTTTTCTTAAAATGTGCTTTAGCCTCCCCTGTTCACAAGGAAGGCTTAGAATGGGAAGAGGGCTCGGGAGAGGAAGTCCGGAGCTTTGGAGATCCAACGAGCGCATGTCAGGAATCCGTTTTTTACACCTTCTATCACGTTGGAACTACACGGGTAAGCCCTCCACTATTATTTAACTATTCTTTCCAATTCTTCTTATAATGGGAGTTATTATCATTTAAGCAAGAATTAATTTACCTCAGATATACCTCATTCTAGGACAATTTTTGGAACGTCATTCGAGTATACTGATCAGGGGCATAAAAGGAAGGTGTCTTGGTGTTTATTTTCCAACTGTCATGCATTTTTGTGTGTTTTTGAGCTACGAACCCATATTTGGGGTGTAAAGACCGACTACACGCCGTGTAATGGTTTCTTACACACTGTGTAGTTAGTCTACAGGCAAATAGTAAGGTGCTGGAGAGTTGTGTGACCAAACATGCCGTGTACCCAAGGAGACATGCCATGAAGTCATGTCGGCAGATGAAAAGTGCCACGCTGGTGGGAAACCGACAGAGGAATAGTTAAAAAATGGGAAGTACACACCATGTTCTTGGAAATAAACCTCGTGTACTTTGTTTTTTTTGTATAAAATTGGTAGTAGCCTCCTCTGTTCACAGGGAAGGCATAGAACAGGAAGAGGGCTTGGGAGGAGAAGTCTGGAGCTTTGGAGATCCTCTAAGCGCACGTCGGGAATCCATTTTCTACACCGTCGATCACGTTGGAACCGCACAGGTAATCCCTCCACTCTTCTTTAATCATTCTTGCCAATTCTTCATCTAATGGGAGTTATTTTCGTTTAAGTGAGAATTAATTTACCTTAGATCTACCTCGCTCTAGGACGATTCATGGAACGTCATTCAAGTATACTGATCAGGGGCGTAAAAGGTGGGTGGCATGGTGTTTATTTTCCAACTGTTGTGCGTTTTTGTGTGTTTTTGAGCTACGAACCCATATTTGGGTGTCGTGTGGCTGAGGTAGTGGCTATTTAAATATCTAGAATTGTATAGGTAATTGAATGTGATATAAAAATTCTCCTTGGTATCACTTCTTGGATCCAAGAACACCCTGGGGGTGCGTTACTTTGTTTAGCCGTTTGTCCAAGATACCCAAGGGAAATGTCCTGTTTACTGCTTGGTTACATGTTGGGCATAGCCCGATTACCTGTTTAGGTTGAGGGAAGTGATGTGATTAACTTGTGGGCACTGCACTATTTAGCCTGTGGGCCACTTCTTCTGTGCCTGTGGGCAGCTGATTCTGTGCCTATGGGCGACACTCCTTACGCCTGTGGGCTATATCTGTATATCTATGGGTATATTCTTGTGGTTGGATTCTCTTTACCTGACGGTAGGGGTTTACATGTACAAGGACATTGGCTGTTTACTCTGAATATTCACTATTGTGGTATTTTAAATTAAATGATTAAGTGGATATTAAAATGGAAATATAACTAGTTATGTTAGTTACATTTCAGTACTGCATACTTTACTGCATTTTATTACTGCACATTGTTGTTTCATGTTTAAATGCAGTTGGGCACGGGCCTTTGGTGGGTGCCTACTGGTAATTTACATCTCACACCCTATTTGGGTCATACTTTTCGGCCCAAACATGTTACTTTTTTTTAGGTGTAGATAATGGAAAGGGTCCCTATACAGGTACATTATTGCTACTGAAGAGTAGGAGGTCATGGGACTAAGCCCAGGCTCGCGATGCAGCTGGCGGTTCTTTTTTGTTTTTTTGTACTTGTACTCTGTATTGTATTGTACTGCTATGTAACTTGTTCAGGATATTTTCTTATAACTGGAGACATGTTGCATCATATCTGTACATCTGGTTGGTTATCTTTTACTCTAGTTGTTATATGAAATGTGTATGGTTTATTACTTCTGTTGTTGCTGTATGCTATTTATTTTATTCTATTGCACTACACTTTGACAAATGAGGGCATTGTTTCCCCACTATCAGACCTGGGCCCTCACTACTAGTCGCCAGCCGTTGGAGTTTGGGGAAATGCGCTTTAGGTCATGTGGTGAACCGGGTTCGGGGCACCCGTTGAGTGGAACCCGGAACTGGTAAGTTACATATAGTTACTTCAAAGATAAGGTTCATTTGAATAGGGGAGTTAGTGGGAAGAAATATTGAACATGGATAAGCCTATGACCAATAGAAAGAAATGATTATTCAAATAGAAATGACATATATAAGAACATAATTGTTTTGGAATACTTTTCAAAATATTGATAGATAAATATTTTTTGTTGAAAATAATGATATTGTAATTCTTATTGATCATAACCAAAAATTTTATTGATAAGAAATTGGTAATTATACATCCATGAAATTGATAGAAGAAATGATATGTGATTTGGGATCTATGAACCCTAACCATGTTTGTAATTTTATAGACACATTAGAATGGGTGATACCCATTAGCTGTATGTGGGTTTTAAATAATAAAAATAATATATATAGTAGAGTTTCTACATATGAATTTATCTCATCATCAAAGGGGAATAAAAAAATTAATGGTATTGAATATGTATGTACCATTTAAGTAGTTTTTTTGATAAATTCTAATAATAATTTTCATATTATTGTATCTCATTGTCATTATGTGGTATATCAAATGGATTTTAAAACAACAGTTCATAATGGGAATTTAGACAATGGAACGTATATATTATAATTCAAATACATTCATGTTAAAAAGATATAATTATGGTTTGAGATTAATCATAGTCAATTTATATATTAACTTATAATTCACGGATCTGGAGCTTATGGATTTATATTTCAATCTATGAGTATTGTCACCAACAAATCTTCGATTCCATCTGACCTGACACCCTACCCAGTCTGTGACATGTCCCAAAGGGCGTTACCACTCCCCATGAGCTGGAAACTAGTTTTAGGAATCATATTTAAATCAAGTGGGAATGATTTCAGCTTAATAAACAAGGTAAAATAAATATACTAAACAAAATGAGAACGCATCAACAACCCATAGCTAAACATAAATGAATAAAAATCTGATCGAGATACAATATGGAACTAAACATACTGAAGACAATAACAATTGAAATGAAATTGAGAACAAAATAAAAATACACTAAGCTACCTCTATCTTCTTGTGATGTCTTTTTCACCTCCAAAACCGCTCCAAACATGAGCACCTAAACCATGATAACTGAAAAATTGAAGAACTTGAAAAATAGCTTGTTTCTACCGACACCGAGTGGTATAGTTAGGGTTTAATATAACATCTCATTAGGCAATCACCACATCTTCCAAGTGTTTTCTTTCTTAAAACATCCCATTAAATCAAGTTTTAAATACAATTATACAAATAGATTTTTCACATTTTATTAAAAAACCACAACATTACCATTTCAAAGTCCGACACATGTCACCATCCATTTTCATGAAAACTATCATTTTATTACAAAAACCCATCCCAAAAAATACTAGTTACAATTTTCAATGAAAAAAAATAAATGGAATACAATTTCAAGGAATTAAAATTTAAAGACAAAACACCTACTTTTAAAATTACCAACCCAACCTATGTTATATTGATGGGTGGTATAATATAATCATTGAGCACTAGTCACGGGAATTCCCCTAGGAAATAGATACCTTTGAGCCCTAGGTACCTTGTATCTCGGTTTAAGAGTAACCACAACAATATCTATTCTTGTAAACAAGAAACTAGTAGGGAGCTTACCCATAACCTAGTCATCCCCAAGATCATCATCATCATAATCATCAATATAGTTTAGTAAATGTTTTCATCATAAAACATTCTTGGTGAAATAGGATCCAAACCCCGTAGAATCACTAGCATACTAGTTCATGTCCACCCACCTAGATACCTAAGCTTCCCTTTTTGTGCTCAATCAAATTTCGCACATCACGTGTTACCACATACAACATTTATCAACCAAACCGAGCATCGCATTTGATAAGCCCCCAAAAGCACATCACAAACCCATATATGAGTAATAATGCACACCATAACGTTTACAAATCACTTCAAAAACCACAAAGAAAAATACCTACTTGAGAGTTTAGTAAAAAATACTTTCCATATTTTAGAAAAAACATTAAACTCTATAAACATGTCAACCAGGAATTTATGTTTACACACCCAAATTCATTTACCAAAACATTTCCAAAACATTTCCCAAACCATAATCAAGTTTCAAATGAAAAAAAATCCTCAAGACCAACATTTTTCAAAATACACACACCCAAATCCAAATAGTAATAACAAAATGGTTTTACATTTTAAACCACTTTTAGAAAACACACAAAGGATATGAAATTATTTAGAAAATAAGAACCATTTAGGTAACCACCATTTTAAGGAACACTGATTTAAAGCACCATATTCATTTGGGGGAACAAGCATGTGTGAACCTAGTGCACCCATGGATGTTCCAACATCGTATAGTACAACAAACATTCAATAGGAAACCCAAAAAACATTTCTACAAAACCAACCATTTTCAATAAAACCACATCCTACCATCCACACTAGTTAGGGTATATAAAAAATCTCCTTATAACCAAGAAACACTTTTAAAACATTTTAAAACATTAAACATGCTAAAATATTACCAAATCATAAACACCAAATCAATTTACCAAAAAAACCACAGAACCGTAATCATGGATAGAAAGTTCATTAAAACCCCTAATTTAACACCAAAAGAAAAATGGCATTTTTAGCTATAACCCGTAGTGCTATAAACCTATGAATTTCAAAAAATACCTTAGAAAACCTATTTTTAGTAAATTATACCAATAAAATTTCACCATTAACCACAAAAAAATAAATATTTTAGAGGTTATAATCTCAATTAAAAATAAAATGAAAACACACAAGTTCTTGTGGAGTGTTCCAGAAAGGAAAAAGTTTGTAAAACCTATTTCAACCATATGTGAATGGAATAAAACATCAAAGAGAGGAATATCTAAGTCCCCCGAAAACTCCACACACCCAAACAACTAGAAAAATAACTATAATGAAAGAAACCAAACCTTAGGGTTCATCCAAAAATGTTCCAATCCTAGAGAGAGAGAAAAAATGAAAGGGGAGAAATATTAGAAGAGAAATATAGAAGATTTGATGAAGAAACAATGGCCTTTTTTAATAAATATTCCCAAAAATTACCCAAATATATTGACAATGAAAGTGGAGGTCCATTAGAAAGATTCCCAACTGGAAGTGATTCATTTCGGATGTGGAATCCCTTAAAACATAGATCTACATCAAAAGTTATAAAGCTACAAGTGGCAAAACAGTTTTGCTACATGGTTTGTCAAACCATGCAAGAACCATGCAAGGGATACTGAAAAATTCTATAACATTGCATGATTAGGTTGCACAGTTTGTGTAGTCCATGTTTTAACCGCGAGAACCCATAAATTGCCTGAAAACTCACAAATTACACCCCAAACAACAGGTAAGTTCACCAAATGATCCCTGAATGTTTTAAACACAATTTAGTGACATTGTGGGTGTTACAAACTACCCAACATGAAACTCTATCATAATACCACCAAGAATAACTAATAATAGTTATAAATGGAAACCCAAACCACAAAAACACAAGGATTTTTTTTGGGAACTCAACCCGTACCTCAACTAAAATATCCAAAATTTTGAAAAGAATAAAATAAAGGAGTATCTATGGTTGGGGTGTGACAAGTATTGTATCATTCATAATATAGAATATAATAGTTTGAACAAGTGGTTTAGTTAGAGTGTTGTGATATTTAAGATGTTGTATGTCAAGGTCATACTACTCATTGAAAATTATATCTTCCCATTAAATAATATAAAATTCTTATACGTAGATTGTTTTTCAATTAAATACATTGGTAAAGATTCCAATATTTAAGGAATAAATATATATTGATATAGATATTAAATAATATTTATAATAAAACTAAAAACCTATATTGGTAAAAAGATAATGATTTTTTATATTTAGAACTTAAATAAAATTGAAATTACATGTATTTCATGACATGATTCCTAGATAGTTTTATTGATTAACATATGAGTTAGAGAAAAGAATCATGGGAAATATTCCTTTTGTTATTTTCCAAGGATTTTTCATGTATTATATTATATGTACTAATTTTGAAGAATCTATTGATTTGAGAAAAAATATTAGAGAATAATATAATATGGGATAAGATAACTTTATTATTGTGAATGAAATTATTAAGAACATAATATGAACTATGTATTTTATCAAATTATTTTGGTGCACGGTAGAGCTTATTTTATGTGGTTAAAATGATTGTAGATTCCAAAATATAATGGTTGTTAGAAGATAAAAATAACGTTTCTTGTCTATCTACAAAGAAAATTCTATCAGATGAAAGAATTTAAAACATCCCATCAACAATGTAATTGAAAACAGGAGAAATTTAAATCACCTCATTAGATTTTATAAATGAAATTTTTTTATCAATAAGTTAAACCCCGAACATAGGGTGGTTTCTCAAATTTAAAGACAACTTGATAATTATTTTGATAATAATTAATTTATTTATAATTACAATAAACCACATTATCATCAAAATTCTAATGTAATTATTTTAAAATATTATCTCATTCGATTATTCATTGATAGATGAGATGAAAGCATATTTTGGGTGGGTATAATAAAATTTCTAACATCAATCCACATAGGCATTGTCAAAAAAGAAGTTAGTGAGTCTTGGATGGACTCATGGTAATATATAGTTGAA
This sequence comes from Viscum album, assembly GCA_963277665.1. NCBI lineage: Eukaryota > Viridiplantae > Streptophyta > Magnoliopsida > Santalales > Viscaceae > Viscum > Viscum album. The sequence continues at coordinate 411,130,164 of OY728131.1, forward strand.
TAAATTAATATAATTATTTTCTCATTATAAATGTATCGTGGTTTAATAATAAATATAATATTAATTTGTTATTCATTATGGTGCACTTCAAATTTTACAAGAATTGTCAATTGATAAAAACACATCAAATTATCACTTTGGATTGTCTATAAAAAATCATCATCATGGATTATTATGGGTCAAGATTATATATAATATTATTTTGAGTAGTTTATTTTATATTGTGTATAGTACAAACAAGTGATAATAAGTTGTTTTATTTTTTAGACTAAACCGCTAATGTATGTTGCATGGAATGTCCTAAAATAAAGGATATACTAATGGGTGTATGGCTGTATTAATTCCCATTAGCTGAGTCTAAATAAATACTTGGCCAGCAAACCATTATACATTGATACATTTATTATGCTAGCTATATGGATAATATAATTTTTTTTGGTTGGGTGATTGATGAGAAAATATATCGCTGGTTTTACGTGTTAATTGTTATCTAATTTCTAATGGGGATCCCTGTTATTTAGACCATTGGTCACCATTTAATTATATTTTCCAATAAATCATCATTATAATTCACTTATTTAAGTTATTTTTGAGTGTTATGAATAATGATAGGAATGTGGTGTGGTATGGTTATGTGTTGTGGGAAGAGGATGAATATAAAATATGTAGTAAAAATATATATATTTTTTAGTTGGAAATGGTTTAAATGTTTGTTTAAATGGAATGGTTTTTCAATTATACATAGATATTTCTTAATATTTATTGATGATACATTGAATATAATTTTTGGGTTACCAATTTCATTATTTGTTATGGGAAATAATAAATATTCATAGATTCTTCAATGTCCATTTAATATCACCCACTCAAAAGTTATAATTTTTGAGTAATCCAAGTTCAAATACATTCCACCATTCCCTACCACTTATCATCATATATAGTTCATCAATTAGACTCAAAAAATAAAAACAATGAAGTGTTTTATGAGAACGTAGAGAGTGAAATATTAAGAATATTTTGGAATGAGTCCTTGTAAAAGTCTAATGGTGATTGGCCAATCACTTCACAATCCCTTCACAATCCCATTGCCTCACCATAATAGAACTAATAACTCAAAATAAATGAGAGTGTAGAGGCTTGGAAAGAACATGAATTTTACCATGAGAACTAAAATAAGGTTATACACTCACCATTATGATAATTAAGAAGAGGAATTTATGTATTCAATGAAAAAAACGTCTAAAAATAAAGAACTATTAAAAAAATATGAATAAATTTAATTATTGGGAGAAACTAATAAAAAATAGGTCAGGATAATAGAAACTAAAAAAATGTTATTAGTGTTATAATTCAGAGGAAATAAGGTTCCCCAATAAAGAATGGATGAATACTATAAGTTTATCAGTTCAGTAAATGACTCTTCTATATCGACTCTTTCTAGACTCTTCCCCAACTCAGTTTTTATTTCCCATGAACATCTATTCCACATGGTTTATGAAACAAATCCATGTGTAAACATTTCTAAATATATTAATGATTTGTAAATTTAATATAATGAATATTTTTTATAAAATTATTAAACAATTTACTCCACATGGAATCATATGGGATCAATAGCTCCTGAACAACTAATGCATTTAATGAATTCATCTTGACATTTGAAAATTATATTATCTTATTTGATCCATTTAGGGGTAATTCCTTATAAGATATTTTTAAAAAAATTTCATTATGATTGAAATAGTTAAAAAATATATTTTGTGAGTGATTCTATTTTGGAAGTTTCTTTTGTGTCGTGGTTTTAAAAATAGGTGATCAATTGGACCAAACAGTGATATTATTCATAAAATATCTTCACTATTATGGGAAATATATTAGTTAAAAATTTATTTTTCCAATACAGAAGTGTAAATAATATTTTATACCCAAAAAATATGATAGGTATCACCAAAAATATATTCTTCTTGATGTATCCTATATAATATCCATACATAATGTGTTTTTATTTACATATAAAATCAATAAAACACACATTAATATATTGAATCCAAAATTTTAAAACAGAACAACTATTTTAGTAAAACATTTAAAACATCTTATATTTTAGATTAATATCATTATTTTATCAATAACATAAATACTTATTATTTTTTCATATTTTAATACAATGTTTATATTTACTATACTAAAAATATAAACTCAATATACACACACACATGGGCTAATCACATCCCCCACACTAAGGAGTTTATCATTATAAATATATTCAATATGAATCAAATTTATTATATGTTAAATAATTTCATAATGAATGTTCATTGATAATGATTAAATTGAATCTCAATATTAACATTAACTTTTTTCCCAATTAACTGTTATTCTGGTCCTTTATTCACTCCCAATTTCTATATTTTCTTAATAAAATTAAATTAATATTTTAATATTTTATTTTCCTCTTCATTCGAATTTAATATTTACCTACAACTTTATTGTAATGAATCAATCCTTCTGGAATTCTAATTTATTAAAAACATGAAAATTGTAGTGTCTAGTGTGAATCTAGGTTGTTTTTGGGACATGTGATCCATTCTGACACTGTGTCAGTTCTAAATATTTTATAAATTTAGAAATTTATTGTTTTTTACGTGGTGTGTAATTATTAGGGAATGTCGTTCTAGTAACATGTGGTTCTTACAACATGTCATTCTCATGGAATCTCATTCTAGAGTCATCTCATTATGGTAATGTTCCATTCTAGAGTGAGGTTGCTCATGTATCATGTCATTCTGGTGGCATTCTATACTAGCGGTGCATCATTATAAATGTTTTTATTTGTAGAAACATTTCATACTGGTAGAGACTAAACTTAGTGGTGTTTCATCTTGATAGTGTGTAAACCTGGGGTTGTCTCATTCTAGCAGCATCTCATCCTAGCAGTATCACATCCAAGAAGTGTCTCATCCAGGCATTGGGACATTCTAGTAGTGTTTCATTCTTAGTGGTGTCTCATCCTGGTGGTGTCTCATCCAGGTGGTGTCTCATCCTGATGGTGTCTCATCCTTATGGTGTCTCATTTTCAAAATTTCTCTATTTTTCTAGAATTTTCCAGTTTTTCCAGTTTTTCCTTTTTTACAAATTCATTAATGATAAATTTTTTTAATAATGTAAATAATTAATTATACCATGATCTAAAATCAAGACACTAAAACCCTTAAATTTATAAATTTATGAGACCCTTTGTAATGATCTCACTGTGTGGTTTTCTTGAGGTCCACCATTAATGGCAATTCAAAAAATATATCTTTTCACAAGTGTTTAGCGTCTAAACTTTGGAAGAAAATATAATTCCTTCCCCATTTTAACATGCATTCACATTAGACCAGATGTAACAAATCTTTTATACCCATACTAATGTAAAATGGGTTCTATATATGGTTCTTATTTAAATGGAGAGTTTCCTGGTGTACGAGGACCCTTGTTGTTGGTGAAACAAGGCTTTTTTGATCATCATTCTTCCGAGTAGTATATGTTTTGTATTTTGTTAATTGTTTATCATGAAGAATGGGTATATAAATTTTGATCTTTATAGAAGATATTTAATTTTTAATTAATAAATATAACAAGTCAATTAATAATAAATTCAAAGGGGTAGGGGAATGTGAAGTATTATCTTACAATTTTTCATCATTTTTTTATTTGATTTGAAATTTTTTTATGGGAATAATTCATTTATGAATATCATATTTATTGTGGATTGACTATTATGTAGAAACATTGTCATGAAACCTCTAATTTCTGTTTTCTTGGTATCATCTTAAATAATGGGATAATTATGAATAAAATATTAATGAATTAAAGGACCCACCAAAATAGATTTTTTGATATTACCCTTAATTATCTAATTGGAATGGAAAAGAGATTCCTTAATATATCATAAAATATTTTTTTCTGATATATGATTTGTGTAGAGTAAACAGATATGATCTGTTGAGGATGTGGGTTGTATGTGGTTATTAGTAACAGAGATTCCTGGGAATGATTTAGTATTAGATAATGTGAAAGAATGAACTGTGGCATGATTTATGCTTATATGGGGTTGTGCCTATAGTATTGGTCATGGACATAGGTTAACATTTGAGTTAGTTGGTGACCTTATTGTAAACCCATAGGTGGGGACTCTTATATATATATATATGCATTATATTTTCCATGATATGTATATATGAAACCACCCATGTTGAGAACACCGTACCGAACACCTAAATTTCCACACATACGATGTATTTCCCAAACATCCTAGTTGGAGGATGGATGGCTGCCCTCCCACTTTTCCATACTCCCTCATCATTGTGATAGTGACCAAGGTGTCTTCGGGAAAGTTATAATGTGTGGTATGATGTGTCGTCGATATGAGATGTGTTTTTCTATCCCCCATGTCCTTGGGATGAGAAGTGATATGTTAGAATAAACCAGGTGTGTTCTGGTTTAAACTATTGTGAGGTGTGGACAAGGTGTGTGTGTGAGAGGGATGTGATCTGATATATTTAGGAGAGGTGGGAGTGCAAGGATGATTGTTGCTGGGGTGTGAGAGAGAAAAAATCATTGTGAAAGTGTTTTGGGGTACTCTAACATCAATGTTCCATATATTATATTACTTGAATGTTTTATTTGGTGAGTGAACCTTAGTGAGGTTGGGGTTATGTTTAGGCCCCCATGATCTAGTGAACAGACTATGAGATTATTGAATAACCAAGTCAGATGGTATTTCATGAAATGTAGAGACCTATGAGAGGTAAATGCATTAAGATGGATTGTGTTCTTGATTAAATTTGGTTTATTTGGGAATTTTAGATTGGTTAATGTGAATTAAATCGATTAATTTTAATTAAAAAATATCATAATAAATATCTGTACTTTCTATATTAGGTTATCATTGTTTCACATATAACTAGGGGTATTGGTCATTATCCATAAGTTTCTCAGGTAATAGAGGTTCCTCAGGCTGACTTGGTTATTCGGTGGAGGGTTGATACGGCTGAGGATGATGATCATTGTTAGAGGATGTTCCTCACATTTCAATTACATTCTATGTAAAAGTATTAGGGGATTATTTTTGATATGGAAATAGAGAGTTGGAAAAAGGTTCTATAGATCACTTTTTGTTTCATAAGATCCCTGAAGAAGTAAAAGGTCCCTTTGGTGGTTAGTCATATGAGAGGAGTTCTGCATCAGTGGTGGACTTTTCACCTTGGTGAGAAGTGGGAAGAATATGTTTCGTGGGTCAACATCCAAAAATTTATTTCAATAAGAGTTCCTATCATCAACCATGTGGGAAAAAAGAGGCAGGAGATACTCTCCATTTAGTAGGTGAGTATGTCTCTATAAGATCTTGGGATCAAGTGCAGGGACCTTTTAAACAATTACGTTGATATTTTTATTGATGATGAGTCCCATGTGAGGCATCCTGAGGATACACTCCATCCTTTGATCTAGTATGTTGTCACACCTTTTACATTTACAATGTTTCTTGATGTTTATAATAAAAAAGATTTGATTGTTAAGATTTTCTATTCATAAGGATTTCTATGAGAGTGGAACCAGTGGGGTTTCTTGAGGGGTATTGTTATTTCTGGTGGGTCTTAGGATATAAGAAATTTGAGGATTCTACCAACTCGGAGTCATCCTCAGCTGATTCCCTTTTGAAATTATGTTTCTATACCCATATAGAGAGATTAGGGCCGACGTTTTTCTTTAATGGGGTACATGGAGAAATTTACGACTAGGGCTCAGTTTCTTCCTACGCTCAATTTGGTCGAGGTGGAAATTTTCAATGTAAACCTCCGAAAACATTAGTAGTTATGTATTTCCACCAACCGGGGTAAAAGGATATTTGTCTGGTTTCATCAGATGAGGTAGGTAGTTTTCAGACTCATGATGTTCATTGAGACCAGGAACCTCGCACCAAGCATGATCGTGGAGGCAGACATCAGTAGAGAGACAAAGAATATGGGTGTGTTTAATCACATGTAATGAAGGTAGAAACATAAGATGAGACCGTGATCGTTAGAGTTACAATCATTTTATCTATTACCCTTTATTGTGCATTGTTTGATTTAGTAGCTCTACACTCATTTTTTCTCCCTATCTAGTATATATTCTATCACCATCTATAGAGAGGCATTCTGTGCCCTTGGATTTTACTTCACCAATAAGAGGATATTCCAGATGGTTTGATGTGTTTTAGGGGTGTATAATGATGATGGGATTATAAGGCCCCAACCTTAAACATTACTTAATCTTGAGATATATTTCAAAAATACACATTGAAGATCTTTTTAGGTTTAGAGTTTTAGATAATTATATCATAAAACATGCATTACATTCCACATTTAAACAATGTGGTTACATAAAATATTGTATTCATTTTTCCCATCAATGGAAACATATTTACAATAAAACATGGATTATTTCTGGACACTTCCTTGACACTATCATCATATCATCCACCTTTCCCTTGACCTGTGAAAAAACATTTCAGAAACATGGGATAAGAAAAAAAGCTCAGTAAGGGATATAAAAAATGGAAAGGAAACATGAGTACATGTATACATAAGAATCAATGAAATAATACTTTACCCATAAAACATAAGCACTTGAACATACCTCCTCAAATCATGAAATAAAAATCATAGATATCATAAGACATAAATGGTAACTTGAGGCATTTATAACATTCTTACGTAGGGAGTAACCCTCTTGGTTACGTTTGGAATACCCATCAAATTATATTCCCTAAATCTCATTGAATAAACCTTAAGGATTAACTTCTTCACATTACCCAATGCATTGGAGAGCTATATCGGGCTCACCCGCCCTTAGTTTATCACGGAACCACCCGTCTTCATGACAATGCCCAAGAACCATAACATAATCGTATCATATAAAACATGTATAAATGAAACATAACATTTCCACATTTCAATCACAAGATATCAATACCACACATTGATATAATAAAAACATTTTGAAAACCATTTTTCAATTCCAAAATAAAATAAAAGTAAAACATGGTATTTATTTTTCATTTTTTTAAGAAAAGTTATGGCTCTTAGAGGAAGCCGAAACTCAAATAATGGTCACGGCGGCTGAGAAGTCATTGTCTCCACATACGTATGACAAAAATACTCTCTTTTGTCATTTATTAAAACGCTTCGTATCAAAAAGATTCCTTTTGAATAAATATAAAATTCAAAGTGGTTTATACACCGTATAAAAGAAAGTTGTGTATAAAACAAAATATGCCTCAATGAAAGGAGATTTAGACGAAGTCTCATACCAAGATCATTTTATAAATAAAATAGATCAATTATGTGTATTCACTATAAGTACATATAAAGAATGTATAAATAAAATATAGAATATCAAAATTAATTTCTCACCTAATCATATCATGAAATAAACAAGAAGGAGAACATCAACCCAAAGAAAGGAATTTGGGTTAAGAAGTTCCCTTACCTCGTATCTGAATTGACTCAATCGTTCATTAATCTCTCGAATAATATACTTTAGTTACTTTCTACTTTCTTAAGAACCTTTTTCGAGTTCAGTATTCGTTTTATATCACTTCTTACCATGTTATTAACACTATGTAATTATTTAAGTTAATAATGGTTGTTTTGTCGATCATTGCTACTTGAGTCAAAAATAAACTCGTTATAATTACAAATTTGTTCATGGGGTAAAATATCCATTATATAAAGAATTATATTCATTATTTAGATATCATATATATCATATATATCCAGTGTATACATTCATTTATAATATTACATTACATTTAGAGGTAATAAATGAAATGCACCGTTTATGGAGACGGTAAGTCGTACGTACGTATGAACACTACTTTCATTTCTATTTAGTATTTTATGGAAAGGAATCATAATGATATAAAGTTATATTATAATTCAAGTACAATATCATATATAATATCATTAATTCCATCATTTATACGTCCCACATATGGCATTAACGAATCAAATCACTTTAAGGGGGTGGTAGTCCACACTTCCTAAAATGAAGGTATCGCGTATACCCATAATGGAAGCCATAAAGGTATGCCATAAATGAAAAATAAATAAGCTTAAGGAAAACATAAAAATATTATATATCATATATAAATATAGTGACATCTTAATGGCCACCTTTGAATGTGTTATAAGAATATTGAACAATCATGGTTTCGTGAGGTAGAAATTCTCCATCAACGGAAATAGTATGCTCATTAACCATTAGATGTACGTGTGTGTAATTGTAGATCGAATCATTCTTATAAAAAAAATCCTATTATATGGAAGATACTGGTGTTGTTAGAAAAGAAATGAATAAAAAGAGTTTAGGGGGTTGGAGAAGCAAAATAAAACAAAAGAACACAGGTGAAGACATTACCTTAAAATCGGGTAACTCCCTTTGGTTAGAATGAAAAGGTTTTTTTGAAGAGAATCCTACCTAAGGTAAGGCATATATTATTAGGAGAGATATGTGGAGAGATAAAATGTTCAGAGCTTGGCCGAGCCAAAGGCTTGAGAGGTGTGGGTAAGGAGGTAGGTGGGGGCCTTTTATAAGAGGAGGGGAGGGGCACTCTTGGAATGGTATAAAATGTTACTTTATATTCAAATTAGTTTCGGATTTTAAAGGTCCCACATTGATTTATTTCGAGTATAAGGTGATAAGAGTTCGAAATACACCCATCCAATAGGTTTTTGATATATGAAGGTCTTATATTTTACATTATCTTTTCATTTTATTTAAATCGTTAAATAATGAGGTAATCGCTGCATCATCATGATGTCATAAATAATTTAATTTATATATTGTCTAAAAGTTATAAAAAAAATATAATGATGAAGGAAATATTTTTATCTTTCCAATGACTAATTATATTCAATACTCTGACTTGTATTACCCCATGTAAAAATTGTTTTAGTAAAATAATACATGTTTGTGTCATTTTTACTTTTACTTTAAATAAAAGGAATTAATGTAATTATGTTACCCAAGTGGATCCATGGGGTCCAAAAAATTGACCCATAGATTTTATTTGTCGTCCATGACTCATCCAATAGGGTTAGAACAAGTGTCAAGATATTTTCTTTTTATTATAATAGCATTTTTACCATAAATCACACTAATTACCTTTAATTGCGATTAATAAAACTTAAAAGTTACCTTTCATCAAAAATTATTTTCATTCCATTGAACCACATTATACTTAATAATGAAAATAATTTATAGTGGATTTTTTAAATTCAAATCTCAGAAGTGGTAAAGTTCCATCTAAATGAAAAATCAGTTTTTGTAGCTACAACTTTGTGGTTTCACTATTAATCAAAAAAATAAGGTTTTTCAGAAAAATACCAAAAATTCACCCTAAGATATATTTGATATTCCAAATTCAAAAAATATGTCTATTTTACCAAATTCATAAAATAGAAGTTTCATTAATTAATTTTTTAATTAAATCCCGCTGTCAAATCAAATATTGTGTTTTTAAGAAACAATATCTATCAAAATATTGACAATCATTTATGTCCAGTATCAAAGTGATATTAATTACAATGACCACCATTGGATTAAATGGTAAAAATATATTCTAATTTAACTTTAAACCAAATTAAATTGATAATCTAACTATATAAATAAATTAGATTAAAAAGAGGTTTTGAATTAAAATACAACACATTGCACTATTCATTTAAAAATGAACATTATCAGAAAAATACCAGAAATTTATACAATGTAAATTTCAATGTCACAATAACAAAGAATAAGTTTATTTTGACCAATATATCTTATAAAATTGACAAAATTTTGATTTAAAAATGGTTCGCCATCAAAAGGCGGTAAACAATCTTTTAAAAATATTAGAGAATTCTATGCTTAAGATTGGATTTATTCTCATTTTAAGCCTCTAAAACACTATCTAATTCATAAATAGACATAGATAATAATATCTATTATTCATTACTTACTTGGGATGTTACATCCTTCACCCCTTTAGAAAATTGCGTCTTCACAATATATTTACTTATCGAATAAGTGGGGGTATTTATCCCTCATTGCATTTTCAGATTCCCATGTTGCCTCTTCAATCGTGTGGTTTTTTCACAAAACCTTTACTTAATGAATCACCTTATTCCGGAATACCTACTCCTTGTGGTCAAGAATCTGGATCGGTTGATCATCATATGATATATTCTCTTACAACTGAACTACCTCTGGACTCAAAACATGAGATGGATCTGGCATGTACTTCCTTAACATTGAAACATGAAAAACATTGTGTACCTGAGATAAACTCGGAGGTAAAGCCACTCGGTATGCAACTGGTCCAACTCTCTCAAGAATTTCATATGGTCCAATGAACCTTGGACTTAACATTTCTTTTCTTACCAAATCGTATCACACTTTTCGATGGTGATACTTTGAGAAAAATATGATCACCTATCTCAAAAGAGAGATCCTTCCTCCTGTTGTCCGCATAACTCTTCTGCCTGCTCTGAGCCATTCTCATGTGTCTCTGTATCCTCTAAACTTTTTCTGCCAACTCTTATACAAATTCTGGTCCCATCAACATTCGTTCACCCACTTCATCCAAGAAATACGGAGTTCGACACCGCATCCCATATAATGCCTCAAATGGTTCCATCTGTATACTAGAATGAAAACTCTTATTATAAGAAAACTAAACCAAAGAAAGATTTTGGTCCCAACATCCCTGATAATCCATCGAACAAGAATGTAGCATATCCTCCAAATTCTAGATTGTTCGTTCTGACTTCCCATCTGATTGAGGATGAAAAGTTGTACTAAAATTTAATTCCGTACCTAATGACTTCTGAAGGCCTTTCTAAAAGTTAAAAGTAAACCTGGGATCACGATTGGACACAATGGAGAGGGGAACAACTTGTAACCTGACTATCTCTTTAAGATACAAACGATAAATTTTATCTTGGGAAAAATTATCTCGTATAGCAAGGAAATGAGCAGATTCCATCAAGTGATCAACAATAACCCAGATTGCATTATTACCTTGAGGTGTCTTTGGAAATCCCACAATGAAGTCCATGGATATATTCTCTCATCTCTACTCTGGTTCTGGTAAAGGCGGAACCATCCCTTTTGGTAACTGCTGCTCTGCTTCTACCTATTGACAAGTCAAACACTTCACAGTAAAATCAGCAATATCCCTTTTCATTCTGTCCCACTAGTAATACTCCTGAAGATCTCTATACATCTTAGTACTTCCTGGATGAACTGAAAACGGAGAACTATGAGCTTTACATAACAACTCTCTATTAAACTGTGAATCACAAGGCACACACAATCTCTTCCCAAATCTCAAAAAAAAATCATTATCAATGATGAATTCAGGAAACTTACCCTTCTGAACCAGCTCTACCTTTTTCTGCAACTCATTGTCTTGCTTCTGTGCTTTCTTAATTCTATCTGATAGAGAATATTTCACTAATACCTGAAACAAAATAGAAGGACATCCTGCACAGACAACTTCTATTCCAATATTCATCAAATCCATAATCAAAGGATCACGTTCAAATGCAACATTGTTAATAAGCATTACTTTTTCTAATCAAAGCATCAACCACTTTATTTGATTTTCCCAGATGGTAATGAATTGTACAATCACAATGCTTGATTAATTCTATCCATCTCCTCGGTCTCATGTTCAATTATTTCTAAGTGGATATATACTTTAATCATTTTTGATCAGTATATATTTCACACATTACTCCATACAAATGATGCCTCCAAATTTTTAGAGAAAAAAACAACAGCATCTAATTCCAAGTCGTGTGTAGGGTAATTTACCTCATGAGTTTTCAACTAATGTGAAGCATATGCAATTACCTAATCATTCTTCATAAGGACACAACCATGTCCCTTCAACTAATAATCATTGTATATAATAAACTCACCATTCCTGGAAGGAAGTGCCAAAACTGGAGTAGTCACCAATCTTATTTTCAACTCCTGAAAACAATAATCACATTCTTTTGTCCAGATAAACATAACACCCTTTTGAGTTAGCTTCGTCATTGGACTAGATAACTGTGAAAAATTTTCAACAAACCATTGGTAGTAACCTCCCAAACCATGAAAACTACGGACTCAGTTACATTTGTGCGTCTTGGCCATTCTCCAACAACTTTTTTTAGCAGGATCAACAGTTATGCCATTTTTTGAAACAATGTGACCAAGGAAAGAAATTTGTTGTAACCAAAAATCACACTTTCTGAATTTTCCATAATGTTTCTTTTCTTTTAAGGTTTGCAATATAACCATTAAATTAATTCTATTCTCCTCATTACTTTTAGAAAACACCAAAATATCACCAATCTCATCACTATCCCTGATATTTTTCACCATCAACCACCACTGATCAGCTTCACCTTCAAAACAGTAAACAAAAAGATTAACCTTTTGATATTCTGAACACCCCATGACATCAAAAATCATCTCCAATGCTATAATCCACCCTTCAGCTAGAATAGGGTTAGATGATCCTCTGAATGATGGGGGATGTTGCCTCATGAAATGTTCCACCGCTAACATGTTCCTCTATGGTTGATCTAGATAATCACATGCATGGATACCACCACCATTTATAGCCCGAGTCAACTATGCCATCACTGCAAAAAACTGTTTAGTTTCAATTCCGACCATCTCTGGTTTCTGGTTTGGAAGGTTTTCTTCCTCCTGATGTCGTCCCAATATAGCGGCCTTGTTTCATATGTGGAAAACCATTCTGAACAGAGAAATATCTTAGGCGAATTAACATGGTAATCATTAAATTCTATACCATTTCAAACATATCATAATTTTTTTGGATATTCATTTAATAGAATTATAACTCCTAATGTTATCTAAACCGACCTCTGATACCAACTATAAGGCCCCAGCCTTAAACATTACTTAATCTTGAGATATTTCATGAATACACATTGAGGATCTTTTCAGGTTTAGTGTTTTAGAGAATTAGATCATAAAACATGCATTACATTCCACATTTAAACAAAGTGGTTACATAAAAGATAGTATTCATTTTTCCCATCAGCGGAAACATATTTAAAATAAAACATGGATTCTTTCTTGACACTTCCTTGACACTATCATCATATCATGTAACTTTCCCTTGACCTATGAAAAAACATTTCAAAAACTTGGGATGAGCATAAAATGCTCAGTAAGGGATAAAAAAATATGGAAAGGAAACATGAGTACATGTATATATAAGATTCAATGAAATCATACTTTACCCATAAAACATACTCACTTCAACATACATCCTAAAATCATGAAACAAATCATAGAAATTATAAGACATTAAAGGTAACTTGATGCATTCATGACATTCTTACATAGAGACTAACCCTCTTAGTTACGTTTGGAATACCCATCACAGTATATTCCCTAAATCTCTTAAGAGAAACCCTTAACGTTTAACTCCTTCACGTTACCCAATGCATTGGAGAGCTATATCGGGCTCACCCGCCCTTAGATTATGACAGAACCACCCATCTTCATAACAATTCCCATGAACCATAAAATTATCATATCACCTAAAACATGCAAAAAGGAAACATAAAATTTCAACATTTCAATAACAAGATATCAATACCACACATTGATATAATAAAAGCATTGTGAAAACCATTTTCAATACCAAAATAAAAGAAAAGTAAAACATGGTATTTATTTTTCATTTTAAAAGAAGTTATGGCTTGTAGAGGAAGCCGAAACTCAAATAATGGTCACGGCGGCAGAGAAGTCGTTGTCGTCGCATACGTATGACAAAAACATTCCCTTTTGTCATTTAGAAAAATTATTTGTATAACAAATATTACTTTTGAATAAACATAAATGTCAAAGGGGTTTATACACCGTATAATATAAAGTTTTGTATAAAACAAAATATGAAAAATGAAAGGAGATTGGGACGAAGTCCCATACCAATATCATTTTTTAAATAAAATAGATCAATTATGTGTATTCACTATAAGTACACATAAAGAAAGTATAAATAAAATATAAAATATAAAAATTCATTTCTCACATAATCATATCATGAAATAAACAAGAAGTAGAAGATCAACCCAAAGAAAGGAATTTGGGTTATAAAGTTCCCTTACCTCGTATCCGACTTGACTCGATCATGCTTTGATCTCTTGAATAATAAACTTGAGTTAATTTATACTTGCTTAAAAACCTTTTTAAATATCATTATTCTTTTTATATCACTTATTACCATGTTATGAACACTATGTAATAATTTTAGTTAATAATGGTCGTTTTGTTGATCATTGCTACATGAGTCAAAAATAAACTCTTTATAATTACAAGTTTGTTGATGGGGTAAAATATAAATTATATCCAAAATTATATTAATTATTTAGATATAATATATATCATATATATCTAGTATATACATGCATTTATAATATTACATAACATTTAGAGGTAAGAAATGAAATGCACCGTTCATGGAGACGGTAAGCCATACGTACAAATGAACGCTACTTTCATTTCTATTTTGTATTTTATGGAATGGAGTCATAATAATATAAAGGTATATTATTATTCCAGTATAATATCATATATAATATCATTAATTAAATCCTTTATACATCCCACATATGACATTAATGAATAAAATCACTTTGAGGGGGCGGTAGTCCGCACTTCCTAAAATGAAGATATCACGTATACCCATAATGGAAGCAATAAAGGTATACCATAAATAAAAAATACAGAAGTTTAAGGAAAATGTAAAAATATTATATATCATATATAAATATATTGACATATTAATGGACACCTTTGGGGTTGTTATAAAAATATTGAACAATCATCGTTTTTTGAGGAAGAAATTCGCCATCCACGGAAATAGTATGCTCATTAACCAGTAGATGTAGGTGTGTGTAAGTGTATCTCGAATCAATATTATAAAAACATCCTATTATATATAATATACTAGTTTGTTTACAAAATAAATGAATAAAATGAGTTTAGGGGGTTGGAGAAGCATCATAAAGCAAAAGAACACAAGTGAAGACATTACCTTAAAATCGGGTAACTCCCTTTGGATTGAACCAAAAGGCTTTCTTGAAGAGCTTAAATTCTAAGGTACGGCTTCTAGGATGAGGAGAGGGATTTGGAGAGACAAAATGATCATTTCTTGGCCGAGCCAAAGGCTTGAGATGTGTGGGTAAGAAAGTAGAGGTGAGGGCCTTTTATAAGAGGAGAGGAGGGGCACTCTTGGAAAGGTATAAAATATTAATTTATTTTCAAATGCGTTTCGGATTTTAAAGGTCCCACATTGATGTATTTAGAGTATAAGGTGATAAGAGTTCTCAATACACCCATAAAAAAGGTTTTTGACATGTTTAGGTCTTATATTTTACATTATCTTTTCATTCTATTTAAATCGTTAAATAATGAGGTAATCACTGCATCAACCCGATTTCATATATAATTTAACTTATTTAATGTTTAAAAATTATAAAAAAATACTATGATGTAGGAAATATTTTTAGATTTCCAATGACTATTTATAGTAAAATACTTGACTTGTATAACTCCATGTAAAAATTGTTCTAGTAAACCAATACATGTTTGTGTCATTTTTTATTTTACTTTGAATAAAAGGCATTAATGTCATTATCTTACCCTAGTGGCTCCATGGGGTCCCAAGAATAGACCCATGGGTTTTATTGGTCTTACATGACTCATCCAATATGTTTAGGAAAAGTTTCAAGATATTTTCATTTTTTTATAATATTATTTTTACTTTAAATCACACTAATTACCTTTAATCACGATAAATAAAACTTAAATGTTACTTTTCATCAAAAATTATTTTCATCCCATTGAACCAAATTTTACTTAATAATAAAAATAATTTATATTGTATTATTTAAATTCAAATCACAGAAGTGATAAAGTTTCATTTAAACGAAAAATCAGTTTTTGTAACTACCACTTGTGGTTTCACTATTCATCAATAATTAAGGTTTTTCAGAAAAATACCAAAAATTCACCCTAAGATATATTTGATATTAAAAATTCAAAAATGATGTCTATTTTACCAAATTCATAACATAGAAGTTGCATTAATTAATTTTATAATAAAATCCCGCTGTCAAATCAAATAGCGTGTTTTTAAGAAACAATATCTATCAAAAGATTGACACTCGTTTATGTCCAATATCAAAGTGATATTAATTAAAATGACCACCATTAGATTAAATGGTAAAAATATATTCTAATTTAACTTCAAAACTAATTAAAAAGATAATCCAACTATATAAATAAATTAGATTAAAAAGAGATTTTGAATTAAAATACAACACTTTTCACTATTCATTAAAAAAATGAACATGAACAGAAAAATACTAGAAATTTATCCAAAGTAAATATAAATGTCCCAATCATAATGAATATGTTTATTTTGAAAAATATATCTTATAAAATTGTCTAAAGTTAGATTTAAACATGGTTCTCCATCAAAAGGTGGTAAAACAATCTTTAAAAAATATTAGATTATTCCATGCTTAATATTGGATTTATTCTCATTTTATGGCTCTAAACACTATCTAATTCATAAATAGACATAGATAAGAATATCTTTTATTTATTACTTCTTGGGATGTTATAGGGACCACATCAACCCCATGAGTATCTTTTCATTCTTTTGATGATGCCATACAATTTCATCCTTTGAATCAATTAGTTTTATTCCATATGTAATGTTGTAGATTTCTTCTAAAATAGAGTTATCTATTAATATGTGGATGGAAAACATGTGAATTTTTTTAATAATAGGGTTTTTTGTTGGGATGTTCTCATGTCAGACCCCTTCATTCCCTGTTGAAGAGTTTTTATTGAAATCAGTCAACACGAAGATGATATAGGTTCCCAGGGTGGCTTGGGAGTTCATGGATGTTTTCCGTGATGAAGTTGTGATGCTATAACTTTGACATGTTGTTGAGTTTGGGATAGAATTACAGCATAGTGATTCCCATATTTCAATGTATTTTTATTATATGACACCTTCTGAGTTTTGGGGTAGGGTATTTAGATAGATTTTTTAATGAGAAAGGGTTTTATCGGTCCCTGTGTGTCACCATGCAGTGCATCAGTGTGGTTCTCGATGAAAATGTATGGTGGTTAAGGGTTGTGAATAGACATTCAGAGCATGAATAAGGTGATGGCCAAACTCCATTACCTTCTTCCAATGATATTATATCTTTTCGACAATATGAGAGGGAATTAATGATTTTCTAATATTTTGTTATGGATATCAATAGTTGGAGGGATAGAGAAGGAGATTCCCTGAAGAAAACCTTTGGATGTAGTTATGAGAACATAGAGTTTTTTCCCTTGATTTCAATGATAAAAATGCACCATCCATGTTCATGGTTATTTTGAACTCAGTTTTCTATGAGTTTGTAGACATTTTTTTGTTACCTTCATCAATGAAATACTGATCTACTCAAGGTTAGAGGAGGAGCATGAGGATCATCTACGAACATTTGTGCCAGTTATTTTTTTCCATCAGATCAATGGAAAAAATTTTCCAGTGTATGTCCTGCACACAAGCGACCTATTTCCTCTTGAATGTCGTGTGTTGGAAGGGTGTGGTAGTTGACCTAAAAAAGGCGAGGTAGTTTTTTCATATAAACAACATAAATATGCAGTAAAAGTTTGCATCCTAAATGGTATCACATAATATTATCATATATTTGTTCCCAATTTCAATTGATTTTCATCCCCATTGACAACATTTTCCAAGAAATTCCATGATTTTTTGTGGAACATTCAATGCCAGGGAGCATTAAATTACCTAAAGGGGAAGTTTGTATGCACTCCATTTCTACAGCTGTTGGAGGAGGGTGTAATATTTGATGTTTTTTTGGACACTTTGGTTCTTGTAATGGGATTAATCTTGAGGTAGAAGAAGGAGATGATATTTCATGCGACTAGGTAGTGATTCCCTAACAAATCTAAGTAATGAACCCATGATCTAGAGCTAGAGGTAGTTGTGTATTTGCTGATGTTGTGGTGACATTACCTCATTGAGGAGATAATTAATCTATTCATGGATCATAAGAGTTTGAGGTATATCTTTTCCACGTGTGAAATCAATCTATGATAGAAATGTTAGATATAGTTTCCTTAGAACTATGATTTTAACATCTCATACACTATTAAAAAGGGGGATGTCATGGAATATTCTTTGAGCAGAAATTCAAAGAAGGATGTTGTTTGGGAATCTATAGTTTCACAGAGAGCGATGGAGGAGTTGGAAGTCCTGCACATAGAAGCTATGGTGGAAGATGGTTTGGGATGTTTATTTCATATAACGGTTTAGTCTTCCCTAATACAGTAGGTGGAGGAGTCTCTATGGGGTGACTTAGAGGTAGAGGTGATGCGTGATCGTGTCAGCCATGATGATGCTCCATAGGGTTGGTTAGAGGATAATCAAAACCAGATATTGTATTAAGGAAGGATTTTCATTCCGGTAGAAATTCACATGTGAGATCATTGTGAGTTCTATATCTCACCATTTTTGGTACAATCAAATGTTCAAATATTTACTACGGACTGAGGCTAAATTTTTTGTGGCCCCGAATGAAATAGGTAGTGGTAGATTTTGTGTCTCAATGTGTGGTTTTCTAGTTAGTAAAGGCCGAGAATCGTGTTCCTGGTTGTATTTTGAATCCCTTGGATTCCCCAGAGTGAAAATGGGATGACATATTCATGGATTTCATCATAAATTAACACATATATTTGGGATGTTGTGATGATATTTGGGTTTTCATTGAGTGGTTGATTAAATCGGTCAGCTTCATTGTGATAATGGTGTCAGGCACATTGGATGATTTTTATAAGACGTTTATGGATGAGTTGGTGTAATATAATGTATTTTCGAGGTCTATTGTCTCATATTGATATGGAATTTTGACCTCATGAATCTGGAGGGGATTAAAACATTCTATTTACAACTAGTTATACCTCATCACTACATTTCTTCCTCATAA
This sequence comes from Viscum album, assembly GCA_963277665.1. Taxonomy (NCBI): domain Eukaryota; kingdom Viridiplantae; phylum Streptophyta; class Magnoliopsida; order Santalales; family Viscaceae; genus Viscum; species Viscum album. Next base: position 411,149,282 of record OY728131.1, read on the forward strand.
AGATGGGAAGACAAAATGAAATGTCCAAGCACTAGAGGATATGTCTCAGGCATGTGTCATGGATTTTGATAGATCCTGGTTAGAACACCTACCATTGTTCTAGTTCCCTTATAATAATATCTATCACCCTTACATTGGAATGGACCCATTTGAGGCATTATACGGACTTCCATGTCATTCTCTATTTTTCAGGATGAGGTTGGGGTGGCAACAGGTCATGGTCTTGAGGTAGTTTGGAGAATGATATAGATGGGTTGGTTGGTTCAAAAGAGAATGAAATATCACAAGACCCAAATAATTAATATGATGATTGAAGTATGAGTTTAATATACATTGATGTTAGAGATCATGTGTTCTTTATGTATTCCCCTAAACAAGGGAAGTAGAGATTCGAGATGAGGATTAATCTATCCCCCAATATTTTTGGTTATTTCGAGGGTTTGGGGAGAGTTATTGAGGTGAAATGTGATTTTTTGTTTCCACCAAGGCTGGGAAAGATCCATGATGTATTCTAAATATCTCATCACCATAAATATCTTCATGGTTACTCCCATATCATTGAATTGGAAGAGTTAAATATTTATGATGAATTAAGCTTCTTTGTTCTTATGGTGGAGATACAATACCATTGATAGAAGGTTTTGAGTGGACTAACCATTAATTTAGTTCATGTCCTATGGAGGCTTGGTTTCTTAGAGGAGAGTACATGGGGGTGTGAGATAATAATGTGATCCTAGAAGCCGAAGATTGATTTTGAGATATCCCTTCACTATTTTACTTATAATGTAATTTTTGTACCATGATTTTTTATGGGGTATAATGTTTTCCTCTTGATTTTATGTGTTCTTTGTTATGTGTGATGATGTTTTAACATGAGAAAAAGCAAGGACCTATGTCCTACTCATGATTCATTTTTCTATAATGGGATTAAAATCACTTAGGTGAGTCATTTATGCCTAGAGTTAATAATATCATGGAATAGAGAATGGTACACCACAATTATTATGTTTGAGGTAGTACGTTTATATAACATTTATGATAGTTTGGGATTAAAGGTTTGGTTTATGGTAGTGTTTTAGGTGTAATGAGATCCTTGAGTGGTATCTAAATGAAGGGTTGTTTGGACCCTTCTTCTTCATCTATCTAGGATGGTTTGAAATTCTAGAAGGTGAGAATAGTTTCATTAGATATTTGATATAAGGGAAAAACCTTCTGACCCATTATATTTTAAAAAATATGATTATTGAGGTGTCTACGACATAAAAATGGATGTTATTGGGAAAATAGAGTCATTCAAATGATGTTTCATTTACAATGTTTTGAAAAATTTAAGGTGTTTATTTTTTCCAATGGTGTGTCATTTTAACGGAATGTCGTTCTGGTAGCATGTCATTCGGGTGGCATTCTATTTTGGAGGTGTCTCATTTTTGGGGAATGTCGTTATGGAGGCATATAATTTGGGAAACGTGTTGTTCTGGAAGTTTCTTAGTCTACAGGGTTTTCATTTTGGCATTTTTTTTCTTGAGGCATGTCATCCTAGTGGTTTCACATCCAAGTAGCATCTCATCCTGGTGGTGTCTTATTCTGGAGGGTTCACAGCCTGAAAGTGTGTCATCCTAGTGGTTTATCATATGGTGGGGTCTGATTATTGAGGAGTATTAACTTGTAAATGTTTTATCCTAGTGTTGAGTTATTCCTAGAATTATCTCATCCTAGAGGTGTCTCATCTTGGTGGTTTCTCATCCTACCAGTGTCTGATTTCCCACAGTTTTCCATTTTTCATGAAGTTTCTTATTTTTTCATTTTTTCATTTTTTACATCTATTTTGATAATAAATTAGTTTATGACCAAATTAATGAATTTTAATGCTTTTTCAAATTCAATTAATCAAATATTTATTTTTCTAAATATTCTTGAGCCTTTCAAATGGTCACACTATGTCGTTTTGCTGAGGTCCTTCATTAATGGTGATTCAAAACAATGTATAATACCAAGAGTTTTAGATAAAAACATTCTAAATGAAATATTATTCCTTCTCTATTTTGTTATATCATTCAATTGAGCTTGTATTTCCAAAATCATTTTTCAATAAAGTCATGTAACCAAGATTATATAGTTGGTTCATGTTTGCCTAGAGAGTTTCATGCTGTATGTGTACACTTATTTTTTTTTGTAACTAGGTTGTGCCGCTCATCATTATTCCATGTAAAATTTCCTTCTTATTTCTTGATTTTTTATCATGAGGGAAGGTTATATAAATTTTTATCCATGTGGAAATAGTTCATTTTGAATTAAGATAGTAACAGAATCAATTAATGATAAAATAAATGGATCAAGGGAATATAAAGAATTATCATACAAATTTTTCTTGATTGTGTTAATTTTATTTAATATTATGTTCGTATAGGACCATTTCCTTAATGAATATCATATATTATTTTTTATTTACCTTTTCGTATAATCATCCACTTGAAACATATATTCTTTTTATTTTTTGGTATCATCATGAGTAATTTAATATTTACATATAGTCTTTTAATGAATTAAATTACCATGATCTAATTGTTATTATGATAACACACTTAATTAACAATGTGGAATTTAAAATATATTCTCCTATAAAGATGAAAATATGTTTTATGAGATACAATTTGTGTAGTGGAAATAGACACGATATGGTTGAGCAGTGAGATTTCATTTGTTTGATGAGATTTTCAAATGTGATTCTATTTCTATGTTGTTTTTTATAATGTTACCACTTATTATGAAGGGTGATATGAAAACTAATCAAAAAATAAAATTATTACAAGATAATGATTTAATGTCCGGTTAAATGGATGAATTTATGACTATATTTAAGTACAAAACAAACTATACGTTTAATGTAACAAGTTGGAAACATAGAATCTGGGAAATGATTTAATATTAGCTAATGAGTGAAAGTAATTTTTAGATTTATTTATTCTTTTGTGGGGATATGAATTTAGTAGTATTATTGGATATGGGGGAACATGTGAGTTGGTTTGTGATAAATTTGTAAACCCATAGGTTTGGATTGTGTTTCTTTATGTATATGATTGTACACATTGTATTTTACTTGTGATTTATATACACACCCCACATATGTTGATCACTATGTTCTAAACACCCAAATATTAATACATGGGTTTCTTTCCCAAACATCCCAGGATGGCCACCTGCTCCTCTCTACTCCTTGTTCTAGGTGATAGTGGAACATGTGTCTTTAGGATTATTGTAATGTGTTGTCCCTAGTGTCTTCAGTATGACATTTGTTGTGTTGTAGCAGGTGTCTTCATAGTGATATTTTACATGTTAGGATGGCCTACATGTCTTCAGGTGGGGCAAGCTGTGAGGTGTGGACTAGGTGTGTGTAGGACAAATGAGATATGATATATTTGAGGCAGGTGGTAGTGCTATGACATTAGTCTTTGGGGTGTGAGTGCATCTAGTATATGGGAAAGTGGTGTGGGGTACCCAATAATTGATGTTTTTATATTATATTACATTATTTTATATTATAATTCATGGATGACTAATTTTGTGAGAGGGACTTAGTGAGGTTAGGGTTATTTTCAGTCTACTAGTTAACTATTGTTCGATTCTAGTTTTTCTCGTGGGTACATTATAATGTTCATCTAACTTGTGAAGGAGTGACATTTTGTTTACTACCGAGTACACTTGTATGGTCACCCTATATATATATAAACTATTTTCTATTTTCTATGAGTATTTCATGGACCATTCAATGGATTACTAGTATTACCCTTGTACCATTTTTGTGCTGCTGCAATAGTTATTCTTTTGGGTATTTACTTTAGAAACATTTATTTTCATTTTACTTACACATGAATCATGGTATGGTTTTTAGTTTCTCCTTTATATAATGTCTTGGAGTTGTTGTGGATGACTCATTGTGTCTTTTGAACTTGTTTTCTTATAAAGATTAATCAATAATATATTATTATATTTTTATACCCTTGGATCTAGTCACCAACCCGTGTCCTATAAGATGCCAGACTCAAGGGGTCATTATCTCATTCCCCTCATTACGGTATCTTCGGTGGCAGTGGTTCGTGAAATAGATACCTCTCAAAAATAGAGTGAAAATTTATATTTAACTAGTGGAGAATTAGGGAAAATATTGAACTATTAAATCAAAACATTTGGAATCTCTAGAGTCCATGAGTGATTGTTGTGGAATTGAAGTAGGGTTTAGTCATCCAATTCACAAATAAATATAACTCTTTATTAATGAATTTAGATTTTATTACAAATAAACTAAAAAAACATGTAGTTCTTTGTAAATCTAATGTAAATTTATTTTCTTTTCTAAGTGCTCATTTTAATCCACCTTAAATTACCTATATAATTTTTATATATGGTGGATGGTGTTACTTTTGGTTAATAAAAATTTATCCAAATTAATTTTTTTGTGAGTCCATTAATTTTTGTTAATATATATATCAGTTAAATATTTTATCAAATAAAACTCAATTTTTATATTTCCAACAATAAAATTCATTTGTCTTAAAGTGAACCTTGTGTCCTACATAAATTGTGTTTTTGACATTTTAATGTTGTAAAACAATGAAATAAAATAAAACTTGTTGGTTAATGAAAACAAGTAGGAGGTAAAATTACAATGTTATTATTCAATCCAATGACCTGAGTAAATATTATATTCTCTAATTTTATAAAAAAATATAATAAAAAACAAATATTTTAATTTTATTTAAATAAACAGAATACCAAAAAGGGAGCAGAGGGAGAAATTTCTTGGTTTTACACCCAATTAGTTGATGGGTTTATAATATATTTAGTTAAGAAACAACAATTTAATATATTCAGTCAAAATGTGCATAGAGTATATGTGAAGTGAAATGACACCTTTTATTTCTTTCATTGTCTTTAATTATACACCTAGAATGGGAATTCAGTAAAGAAAATAATTAAATCTTAATCCCATATACGCAAAAGAGTGAAAAAACAAGTGTAACGAGGGAGGTAACTGAAGAAAGGGGTACTCACTGTTTAATATTTCCTTCTCAGATGGATGATCATAGAATTATTTAGAAGGTTAGGGATATAATTTATTCTCTTGGTTTTCTTCTTTAGTATTCACCAACTATTCAATGGGGTTTTCTCCAAATTACCATTCAACCATTTCCTTAGTTGTAGTATTTCATTCATCTTATTCATTACACAAGGATATATGTGGATTGATCTCTTATTCGTAATAATCCGTAAGGTATCTAGAAATCATTTATTATATTAAAAAATATTTTTTACTCATGGGCAAGATCTAATCAATTTTATTTGTGGGTATATGTAGTACACATATATTTATTTCAATTGATAGATGTGTTAGAGAACATGAGAGAGAATAGATATTAAATTACCTTCCAGATATGTGGAATATTAATTAAATATTAGAGGGATGATATTTTATTTTTTCATATCTTAATTATGGTAAAACATATGGATGTATTATTAGACATTGGTATGTTACATGGTGAAGGCCTCCATAATTGGATATTTAGGGTGCTTCTTAAGATCCTCATAGAGCTACAAGAATTACTCTTGTCCACTATTCATGATTTAAAATCCCCTCACCAATCCACCAAAAAAGCAGAAAACTTCATCCAGGATTTCTGGTTGTTCAAAAATATATTTCATTTTGCCTAATGTTTTTAATTAAAAGATTATATTTAAATATTTTCAATGAAAGTTAAGAATAATTATATATCAGATTAACTCCCCAAAAGTGGTGTGAAAATTTATTGATTTTAAACCTTATCAAATTGTAAATGTTTTAAATTTATTTCTACTCTTAATGGAGTATCCTAGTAGGATGATAAAATGTTTTCAATTGAGGATAATTTATAATCACTAAACTAGTTAATTCAATATGTTATTTTTTTATGTTAGGTTGTAAATCATGAAATGGGCATGGGAAGTGTATTTTGTATGAAATGTTCTAGTAAATATATAAATTTTAAAAAAACTACTCATTTATTAGTAAGAAATTTGTCATACCGATGTTTTTATAACATGGGTATTTCATTATAAAAATAAAATTCTTAAAATTAGTTTTTGATAAAATAACTATAAATAATAGATCACCACACTAAATGTAAATTATGGGACTTATTATAATTGCAATGATTTCAATGGTAGGTACAATTTGATCTTATATATGAGTTTAAGTGATTAATAACTGATAGTTGAAGACCTTGCACCACTCTACACTTGATCCCATCATACATTATTTTTCTAGAAGATTCTATAAATCCATGGTGTAATGATTTAGAAGAGATATGTGAGGGAGAAATATTTTTTTGAAATTATAAAGACACTAAAGTAAATAATATCAAAGATATGAAAATGTCCTCATATTTCCCCTTCAAATCCACTTCCTCATCATAATGGAACCAAAAACATAAAATAAATGTGAGTGTGCTGACATTATAAAACCATGAATCCTATAACAGGACCCTACCTCAACTAATTTACTCACTTATATGATCATATAAAAAATGCATGGATGGGGAAATAATTATTTGAGTCAATTAATCTAAATTATATACTATTATATAAAAATGAATAAATTGAACTACATAAGGAGTTCTTTAATAAAACTTGGTAAGAGATGAATTGTTTTGAAAGGTGATGAAAATGTAAATTTAATTGAAATATAAGTGCTCCTATAATGTATACAAGACTTAATTGTGTTTATAAGTCTATTAAACTATTTATCCACATGAACTCAATCTAAAAATATCATTAACTCATTAGTTATTCCCTATGTTATTTTTTCTACTATGTTGATAGATGAATGCCTCATGATAGGTTTCTACCCCCTTTTGGATTTTTCTATATATAATGATGTATAATGTTATTTTTTTGGAAATAATATTTGTTATATTTGACAATTAAATATATTTAATCGATGGATCAGGTACATCAATGAAGATGTGGGAAAATTTATTCTTCTTGGGAAAGTGTAATAAATGAAATTAGTTGGGATGAAAAATTTCATTACCCATGCCTCTAGAAAATAATATGTACAGATAAATATTGGTTGAAATTTTTTTATGAGTTCTTATTATATGGATTTATCTTTAATATCATGGTTGTATAATAAAGGTATTTAATAGGGCTCACATATGATATTTGTCCTTACATATTAGTTGTTCAATGTGAAAATTTTATGTTACTTGTAATGTTTCCTCTATGATAAGGGTAAAACCATACATATACATCATAAATATATTATGAATAATATTATTTATATAAAAAATAATAATAAGTATATTACACAACCCTTAGAGGCACCATACATATATTTTTTCCATTTACCCATAAAAATCATAAAAATATCTTTAATGTACGACCAACAATATTTAAGAATATAATGATTATTTATGAAATAAAAATCAAAATATATTAATTTTTTAGATTAAACTCTTTATTTATCATAAAATATAAATAAATAAATTATACAATTATAATATAATATCTGTATTATCAATTCAAAAAAATATACTGAAAAATATAATGACATCAAATGAAAAATTTATATAATACTGATCATGACATCAGATGAGATTAATCATTATAACAAGAAAAGAAAAAAATACACAATAATTTCATTATTATTCCTGAATATTCATCCCATATCCTAAATGGTAAGACAAATAGTGGAATAAATGGTTTAGTGACTTTGAGTACATGTAGAATAAGAAATAACTAAGTATATTTCCCCATAATAAATCCCCACTACACTCCCCTATAGAATTCTCAAATGGTATAATAATATTAATAACCAAGGGAATGAATATATAATATGGGGTGAGATAAGATTTTTAATTAGTAAAATATATAAACATGTCATCAGGGATTATTTCATAGTAATATGTGAAATATATAACATGGGGTAATATTTTATTAAATTTGAATGGAACAATATGATTTTCCCATAAGTAAATATATAAGGAGATGAAATCTCAAATTAAATACATATTAAAACACAATTTCATTTATCAAATATGTGATGAATTTTATTTTGTATCCAATATGTTGAGAACCTAAAAAGTCAATTTGATTTTGTTTTGTTGTTTATTGTGGTATTATTGAAGAATTAAATTTATTTTATTAATTTAAAATATATAGGGAACAATTTATTCAAATTAGGATGTGAAAATACAAAATTAATTAAAGGCCATGATATATTCATATAATTTTATAAGGGTAATGCAAGGTATTTTGATGAATATTTACTTGGCCATGAAAAATATATTTTTAATGAGAATCTTTTAATATTTTTGGAAATTATTTTTGAATATATAAATTAATTCCAAATTAAAATAAAGAGGATATTGTTTTTCTAATTTGAAAATTTGAGTTTTTTTATGCATTTAAGGTCTTGAGGATTTTTTATACATTGAAATTTATGTAGCTTTTACAAATTACATTTTTTTGGCCTTTATTTAAAAATTAGTGAACCACTTAAGCACATGGAAAATTATAATCCAACGATATGGAAGGAATCCTGAACCACCTGGGAGATCCATTTCAAAAAGATGATGTTGTTTTTAGAGGCCTAAATTAGAAGGTGCATGCACACATGAAGGTGCACTGATGTGCATTAGTCAAGGCACTAGAGAAATGGGTCACGACATAGGGGTGGTAGCACAAGGTTCCTTGTTGGATTTGATAGATTCCCATTACTTATATCATCTATGTCTAAGGTTGAATTTGGAAAATATTTTGGATGTTTTCCAAGGATTAGGAAAATGTGGGATCATGGAGCCACAATACTATTCATCTTCCCAAAAATGATACAGAAATAACATGACAAATATATATGAATATATGTGATGAATATCTTATATCCATGAAATAATTTTCCTTATATAAGTAATGATTTTTTTTCATGTGATATATTTAGGAAACAGAAATCATCAATCAATCCATGGAAAACAATGGACATCCCAATATGACATGGATGAATTCTTGAGGTAAATATTATGGGATGAAATGGATGAAATTATCATCATGAATGTATATGATATTTTGAAGAAGACGTATATTATAAATAATCATCTTAATAATAGAATCATCAAAATGACTCCTAATAATCAAATGAATGTGAATATAAACAAGAATGTTTTACCTAGGGTAGCCACATTGCATTAAATGTGTTTCCAATAAGCTATTTCATGATCAATTTAACTAATCATATTATAACATATTAACATAGGCGTTTCATTCTTATTGGTTAATCAAGAGAGGTGGTGGAAAAATAAAATAGATTCAGTGCAATGAGCTATTGTTTTTGTTTTTTCATAGCCTTAAGTAAGTGTAAGTTCATATATAAATACCCTGGCAATAAAAAATTTGTAGCAACAACTTTAAGAAAAATATGAGAATATTGAGATCAGAATATAGACATCATAATTATTTGCATTCATGTGATGGGTATGTGCGTTGATCATAACATTTATACGAAATCTTATGTGAAATCACAATGATGAATATGATGTTTACAATTCTATTGATAATTTTAAGGAAGAGGATATTTATGGTAGAGTATTTCCATGTGGTTATAACATAAGAAAGAGACGAATACAACCATGTGATTTGTTCTAGTAAAGTTGAACTCACAATCATTCATGGTTACACAAAAAAATAATGAATGTTTATAGATCTATTTATATAAAACACTTATGTGAAGTTTATTTAGGTGTATAAAACATGATAAAATATAAAATCAAGAGTTTTAAGGTTATATTTTCTTGATTTCATTGATTTCTGGTGATACTCATGATATTATGTTTAAATGAACCATGACATACTATTGAAATCTTATTATTTAATGTGATAGTTATTTAATCAATGTTGGATTACATGGTCTGAAAAAAACAAAATAAATTTTGTGAAATTAATGGTTTATAAATATAAATAATTCATTGAATAAACATTAATTAGAATAAAAAATTAAAATAATGTGAAAAGAAAACAAGTTGATTTTTAAGAAAAAACTATTTTTATGTCTACATTGTATTTTTATGATAATAAATTCAGATAATCAATATTATTAAATTCTTTAAGAGGTATTTATATATCATATAATAAATAAAATGTTGTATAATTCATATTTTTTTAGGAATGTGAAGGATTTAAATCCAACTTATAGATTGAAAACCAATTTTTCTATGAAATATTTTTTTTCATGTTTCACATATTTATTTTAATATAAATTCATTCCACCAATTGAAATTGAATTGTAAAAAATGGATTGCATAAATATATATTTAGAAGGTTATAATTTTTGAAATATGTACTTTTAATTATTGGTCAACATGGATACTCACTGTAAGAACCCGGTTCTTATTTTAGAGGTATGAGCTTCTTCTTTTCCTTTCCTTAAGTGTTTTTGAGAAAATAAGGAAAATGGGGAAAAATCCTGAATTTTGGAACTACACACCGTGTACTTTATCCACAAGCCGTGTACTTTTGGCCGTGTTGGGATGACTACATGGGGCATGTATCCATGCAGGCGAAGAAGGGTGTAGGAACCACTACACGTAGTGTAGTGGTGCCTTACATGCCATGTAGTCAGTCGACATTATTAAATATTAAGGTGGTGGCATTGCCTCCAGCTGGGCGATAGTACATGCCATTTACTCGAGAGTACATCTCATGTACTCATGTCGACCGATGAACAGTGTGGCGGTGCAACCAAATGAACAGTTAAATGAAATAAGTACACGCCATGTACCCAGAAGTATACGCTGTATACTTTGTTTTTTTGGCTTAAAACAGGCAGTAGTCACCCCATTTGGCAGAGGAGGCACTTGAGCCATTTTGGAGCCAAAGGAGGTGGACAGATCTTTGAAGATCCATTGGGCGTTTTTCTGGAATCCGATTTGTATTCGGAAGATATCGTTGGAATCACACGGGTAAGCACTTTCTTCTCCTGGTACCGTTCTTGCAAATTATTCTCCTAACGTATGTTATTTACATTTTAATGAGTTTTGTTCTTCATCAGATTTACGTAATTCTTGGGTGTTTCTGTAATTGGCATTCGAGTATAACGTTCATTGACATATAAGGTAGGTGGCTTTGTGTTTAGTCTTCAAACTGCAGTGTGTTTTCTGCGTTTTTGTGCCACGAACCCATGTTGGTGTGTCGTGTGGCTGAGGTCGTTTCTATGTTTAATGCCTATAATTTCTTAGGTAATTAAACTATGATATTAAAATTCTGGTTGGGATCGTTGCTTGGATCCGGAACTACCCCCGGGGTGTGTTTCACTGTTTAGCCGTTTGGCCCGGATACCCGAGGGTATGCCTTTAAAGTAGTAATTGTAGAATTTCCTTGAGAGTAATTTCTTGTTACTGCTTGTTTACCTATTGGGCATGGCCCAGTTACCTGTTAGCTTGAGGGATTTTTTTTGTATTTATCCTGAGGACGTTGTTGTGATTAGCGTGAGGGCACTGCACTATTTACCCCGAGGGCTGTAGTTATTTCGATTGAGGGCAACCTTTTGTGCCTGAGGGTTGACTTCTGTGCCTGAGGGCGACACTTCCTATGCCTGAGGGAAATTTCTATTACACCTGAGGACTAAACCTGCGGGTTGGATTCTACTTACCTGAGGGTAAGGTTTTGGTTGTCTGAGGACATGGACGGTTTACTAGAAATGCACTTTGGTGGTTTCTAATATTTAAATGGATTAAATGGATAATGAAATGGAAATATAACTGGTAATTAGTTACATTTGAGTACTACTTACTTTATTTCATTTTACTACCCCACACTGTTGTTGCATGCTTACACACAGTTGGGCACATGCCATTGGTGGGTGCCTATCGAGATATATTTCTCACACCCTATTTTGGTCATGCTTTTCGGCCCAAACAGATTATGTTTCTACAGGTGTAGATATGGGCAACAGTCCCTATACAGGTGCTTGACTGTTGCTGAGGAGTAGGAGGGCATGGGACTGAGCCTAGGCTCGCGATGCCGCTGCCAGCAGTTTTTCTTGTTTACTGTACTCTATTTTCTACTGTACTGTATTGATGTATAACATGTTCTAGCTATTTTCTTAGAACTTGAAACATGTAGCATCATCACTTATATACTGTTGGTTATATCCACTACTGTAGTTTTTTTAGTTGTGTATGTTTACTTCTTCGGATGTTTGTTATATGTTTATCTTGGTATTTCGATACGCTACACTTGATGAATGAGGGTATAGTTTCCCCACTATCAGACCTGGGCCCTCGCTACTAGTCTGTAGCATCTGGTGTTTGCAAAAATGCGCTTGAGGTCATGTGGCGAACCGGGCTCGGGGCACCCGTTGCATGGCACCCGGGTCTGGGATGTTACAAAGTGGTATCAGAGCATGTTTCTTTTCTTTGACATACTATTTGGAGTCGTAGTCTGGGATAGGACAGAACGGTAGTTGGTAATAAGCTGTGCCCAGGCGTAGCTAACCCGTGTACATGGAAAAGCCAGTCTACCTCGTTTTTTGCATTATTTTGATTTTGCAATGTTACGGTTGATATGTTTTCACCATTGGGTGATGCACTTGGATTGTGCTGTTTATATTTTATCTGTGGGTTCTATTTAGTTGAAACCCGATGAGATGAGGGTATGTCTTCTCATGCATCAGATAGGCACATGCAATATATGACATGCCATGCATAGTTTCCATGCCATGTAGGTGCATTAGAATTTACATGTTTTTGTGATAATTGTTGTGCTAATAAAGCATGCTGTTGTGATAGCTGCATGATAAATACCTGCCGTGTGATATGGTATGTTTGTTTGAGCTTGTTTATAGAATGGATGCCAAAATTTGGTTTTTGGGGAGTATGGTCCCCTATTGACCGGAATTTGGTGGGTCATTGACTGTTATAGGTTATAAACAGAGAAGATTTCAAACTTTGATTCGTGGGGTGTTTGGGACCGCATGGGCCGGAATTTGACACTTATGTGTTGGTTTCTAGTATTTTCTAGGTTCTGGGGATGTTTCTGAGGCATACTGTCCGGAAAACCAAGAATACACGCCGTGTAGGACCTCATACATGCCGCGTGTGTTCTTCTATTTGCGAAGAAAAAAATGAACTTTTTGAGTACACACCGTGTGCCCCGAGTACAAGCAGTGTAGTCTCTTCTCGTGTCACAAATCGTGTGGGTGGCGACACGGGGTAGGGAAGGGCTTGGGTAAAACACGCCGTGTAGTCTAAGTACACTCCATGTAGTGTGACCCCGAGTTCGGTCATGTAACTAACAACAGGGGTCGGTGAACTCCTGTACAACACGCAATGTCAATGATGAACACGCCGTGTAGTGTGACTTAGGGACTCGACCGTGTAACTAACAACACGGGCCGATGTCACCTCTCCCTAAACATGCCATGTACCTGTGGGACACACCGTGTAGTATTGTTCGAGGACATACCATGTGGAGTTAAGCTGAGTAGTCGGCCGTGTCACAGATGACACTGGCAGTTGGAAAATAACACAGTACACGTCGTGTAGATATTATACACGCCGTGTAGTTTGGTTGAACGGAATCCATGTGGGAGAGCCATGTAGAAAGACCCGGGAAGGGGAAAAGAAGTCAAGTACACACCGTGTAGTCAGTGTACATGCCGTGTAATCTTGATTTTCCAATTTTGAAACGCTATCTTCATCTTGTTCCTTTGTGGTTCCTTCGCTTTCAGTCTTAATAATCTTGATTCTGAGGCATGCTTTTGACCTTGTAGAGTCATTCCGCCTAGACGACCGCGAGTTTTTCACCAGGAGAGTGGCGATGATTATACTCCAGAGATGGTATGCCATGAGCTACAAGTGGATCCACCAGCAGAGCCAGATGTGGAACCAGATGTTATACCAGACACAGGCGTGGAGGTTCAATTCCGTGAAGGCTTATTGCGGTCATGCAGACCTTTCAGGGAGCACCGCAGGCTGCCACATCTATGGCCGAGCTGACGCGTATCTTTCAGCAGCAGCATCCACCTAGATTTTCAGGGGATGGCAGACCACAGGCTGTAGAGTATTGGCTTGGATCGATGCAGACTTTATTCGAGCATCTGGAGATGCCTCCAGGGCAGAGGGTCATGCTCGCGACTTACATGCTGCGTGATTCTGCCAAGAGGTGGTGGGATGTTACCACCCAGGAAGAGCATCACAGGGACATGGCGTGGGAAGATTTTCAGGAAGTCTTCTATGAATTCTTCTTTCCCAAGACGCTGAGGGTAGATAGAGCTCGAGAGTTCATGAATCTGCAGCAGGGCGCTATGTCGTTGATGGACTATTCTTCTCGCTTTACGGAGCTTCAGCGTTTTGCACCTGTACTGGTGGGTGATGAGATGTTGATCGCCAGATGTTTTGAGGATGGTATTTGGTATGACATCCGAGTGCTGGTAAATGTTTTCAGGTTGCCTATTGTACACGCGATTGTGAATCAGGTGTTGATTATGGAGAGGAACCTGCAGGAATCAAGTGGTGTGGGCCAGGGCGGTTCAGCACCAGTTAATGGTTTCATTTCTATTGGCAAGAGGAAGAGACAGATGGACTTCTCTCAGGGCGGTAGTACCAGCCATGAATCTTCTTCAGGTGGACCGATCAGGTGATACCAGTGTGGCAGAGAGGGGTACAAGAGGCCGCAGTGTCCACGAGACATAGTGGAGTACCGAGCTTGCGGCAAGATGGGTCATCTTCAGCGCTTTTGAATGGCGTTTCTACCAGTGGCTAGTGAGAGAGGTTCCGTGCAAACTCCACATGCAGGAGCAGGACCAGTGGCTTCTTACCAGTCTGGGAACTGGAACACGTCAGGGTGCGTAAGAAAAGATGGTGGTCGTGGCCGTGGTATCCAGACACCAGGATCACAGAGGCAGCAAGGCGGGATAGCTCAGGGTAGCTAGGCTGTGTCGCAGGGCCGCGACACTGGGCAGGCATTTGCAGTGCACTAGACCTAGCAGGAGCAGGATCCCGGACCTTCTATAGTTAGAGGTACTATTATAGTAGCTTCTGTCTTGTCTTCAGTACTTTTTGATATGGGTGCTACACATAGTTTCATATCTATACCCGTTGTGGAGATCCTAGGGCTCAGTGTTTCCACTTCTTCTGATATCTCGATGCTAGACACTCCGTTGGGGACTAAGACGGTTGGTGTGCATCAGTTCAAGGACTACCCTCTTGAGTTTGGTGGGTTTCACTTCCTTTGGGACCTCTATGTCCTAGAGATGACGAGCTATGACGTCATTCTCAGGATGGAATGGTTGGTTCCCTTTTGATCCTTTGTAGAATGCTATCATCGTAGGGTGTGTTTCACGTCACCAGAGGGTGGGGAATTTCTATACAAGGGAGAGTGGGATGTTCTGGCGAGTCGAGCTGGACCAGAGCATCAGGGGTGAGGTGGAGTCATAGCTCAGATGGCGAGCATATATCTGGATGACCATGGGACTTGTCAGACAAATTTCCCTCCAGTTTCTGATCATTTTGGGGATGTCTTCCCAGACGACTTTTCAGGTCTACCTCTGGTGCGTGAGGTGGATTTCTCTACTGAGGTGGTGCCCGGAGCAGCACCGGTGTCCATTCCTCCTTATAGTATGTCCATGCCTGAGTTGCAGGAGCTCAAGAGGCAGTTAGAAGAGTTCCAGGAAAAGGCTTTTATCCGACCCAGTACATATCCTTGGGGTTCTCCGGTCCTTTTTGCGAAAACGGCAGATGGTACCCTCAGACTTTGTGTGGATTATCGGAAGCTGAACCAGTTGACGGTTAAGAACTGATATCCCTTGCTGAGGATAGATGATCTGTTTGATCAGCTTCATGGAGCACGAGTGTTCTCGAAGATTGACTTGAGATCCAGATATCATCAGCTGCGCGTTATACAATTAGATATACCGCTTACAGCTTTTTGGAGTAGGTATGGTCTATATGAGTATATGGTTATGCCGTTCGGACTCACGGACACGCCAGCAGTTTTCATGGCTCTGAGAAATCGTGTGTTTCATCCGTATCTTGATTCATTTGTGGTGGTATTCGTGGATGACATATTGGTGTACTCTCACACTCTACACGACCATTCCACCCATCTTGAGATCGTATTGAGTACACAGAGAGAGCATCAGCTATATGCTAATCTCTCGAAGTGCCACTTTTGGATGGACCAGATTCACTTCCTGGGTCATATGATCTTAAAAGCAGGAGTTGCAGTAGACCTAGAGAATGTGAGAGCAGTAGTTTCCTGGGATCATCCCAAGAAAATGTTTGAGATACGGAGTTTCTTAGGGATAGCTGGTTACTATAGGCGCTTTATATGGAACTTATCCCACTTACCAGCACCGTTGATAGGTCTCACTAAGAAGGGTGTGAAGTTCGTTTGGTCAGAAGCTTGCGAGACAACTTTTCTGGATCTGAAGGGAAGGCTGACATCAGCACCGATGCTAATTCTCCCAGAGCAGGGGAAGAGCTATACAGTTTACTGTGATGCATCAGGGATTGGGTTGTGAGCCGTTTTGATGCAGGGCAACCGAGTTGTGGCGTACGGGTCTCAGTAGTTGAGGCCACATGAGAGGAATTACCCAACACATGATCTCGAGTTGGCTGCAATTGTGCATGTGTTGCACTGTTAGAGACATTATCTTTTGGGAGAGCATTTTGTGGTTTCCACCGACCACAAAAGCCTCAAGTATATCTTTACTTAGCGTAACCTGAACCTGAGGCATAGAAGGTGGGTCGGGTACCTACCGTCCTTCGATTTTGAGCTTGCCTATACACCTGGTAAAGTTAATGCAGTAGCTAATGCACTGACCAGGAAGACTCAGATACAGGTAGTGCAGGAGGCCAGTGGTGAGTGGCAGCGTATGGCTTTATTCTCTGAGATGCATCTGGAGGTGCATGAAAGGTAGGTGAAAACTTATCTTTCCTTGTTAGCTGTGACTTCTACCCTCCTGGATAGAGTGAGGATGAAGAAGCTATCTTATTCAAAAGGCCTAGTTCTACGGGAATCGGTGGCAAGTGAGGACCCTCCTCCCGGTTGGGTGATATGCGACGCCGAGGTTTTGCGTTTCCATGGATGAGTATGGGTTCTAGGGGATTTACGCAAGGAGCTGATGCGAGATTTTCATGCGTCATCTTGGGCAGTTCATCTCGGAGTTACCAAGATGTACCGAGACTTGAGACATCAACACTGGTGGCCGGGTATGAAGAGGGAGATAGTTGGGATTGTTACGAAATGTTCCACCTGTCAGCAGGTGAAGGAAGAGCATCAAAGACTAGCTGGACTGTTACAACAGTTACCCATTCCACAGTGGAAATGGGATAATGTCGCGATGGATTTTATGACGGGATTTCCAAGGTCACCTCGAGGCAATGACGCCGTGTGGGTTGTTGTGGACAGACTCACGAAGGTAGCTCACTTCTTGCCAATCAAGGAGGCCTTCAGTGTGGTCAAGCTCAGAAGGCTGTATATCCGAGAGATCTTATGTCTTCATGGGGTCCCTCTCTCTGTCATTTCAGACAGGGATTCCCACTTTACGTCTCTTTTCTGTCAGAGTTTTTAGAGGTCGCTGGGTACACAGGTGCTTCTGAGCACAACATACCACCCTCAGACTGATGTCCAGTCAGAGCAGACGATACAGGTCCTAGAGGAAATGCAGCTTGCATGAGTCCTAGAATTTGGGGGCTCTTGGGAGAAGTATATACACTTATTTGAGTTTGCCTCTAACAATATATTTCATGCGACTATTGAGATGGAACCATATGAGGCTTTATATGGTAGGCCATGCCAATCACCTTTGTGCTGGTTAGAGGCAGGTGAGGTAGCTTTACTGTGGCCACTGCTCGTGCAGGAGACATCTGAGCAGGTCCAATTGATTCGCAAGTGGATGGATACCGCACAGTCTCGTCAGAAGTCTTATGTTGATCATCGTAGATGACCTTTGGAGTTCGTGGTCGGAGATCAGGTTTTCTTGCATGTTTCGCCGAGGCTGGGACACAAATGGATTAGGAGACAGGGTAAGCTTTCACCAAGTTATGTGGGACCATTTGAGATTCTGGAGAGAGTCGGACTGGTTTCCTATCGGTTGCAGTTACCGTAGCGGTACCGATCCATGCACGACGTCTTCCACGTGTCTCAGTTGCATCACCACCATTCAGAAACATCTCACACCATTCATCCAGAGGAGGTTGAGCTACAGCATGATGCGTCTTTTGAGGATAATCTGATCCGTATCATTGACAGTAGAACAATGGTTCTCTGAGGCCAGTCAGTTCCTCTCGTACGGGTACTATGGCAGCATGGTCGAGTGTAGGACGAGACCTGGGAGCGGGAGGCCAACATACGTGCTCAGTTCCCAGACATGTTCTGATCATTATCTTCACCACCCCTGGAAGTGCAATTCGAGGACGAATTACTATAAGGGGTTGGGGAGTTTTTAAGAACCCGATTCTTATTTTAGAGGTACATGATTCTTCATTTCATTTTCCTTAAGAGTTTTTGAGAAAATTAAAAAAATGGGGAAAAATCCTAAATTTTGGAACTAAACGTCGTGTACATTATCCACAGGCCGTGTACTTTTGGCCGTGTTGGGATGAGTACACGGGGCGTGTAGCCATGCCAGTGACAAAGGTTGTTGGAACCACTACACATCGTGTAGTCAGTCGGCAGGCTTAAACAGTAAGGTAGTGGTGTTGCCGCCAGCTGGGCGACAGTGCATGTTGTTTACTCGAGAGTACATGTCGTGTACTCATGTCGACGGATGAACAGTGTGGCGGTGCCGCCAAATGAATAGTTAAATGAAAGAAGTACACGCCGTGTACCCAGAAGTACACGCCATGTACTTTTTATTTCGGCTTCAAACAGGCAGTAGCCTCCTCATTTGGCAGAGGAGGCACTTTAGCCATTTTGGAGCCAATGGAAGAGGCCGGATCCTTTAAGATCCATAGGGCGTTTATCTGGAATCTGATTCGGCTTCGGATGATTTCGTTAGAACCGCACGAGTAAGCCCTTTCCTCTCATAGTACTATTCTTACCAATTATTCTCCTAACGTAATTTATTTACATTTGAATGAGTTTTGTTCTTCATCAGATTTATGTCTTTATTTGGCGTTTCTAGAATCAGCATTCGAGTATAACGTTCATTGAAGTATAAGGTAGGTGGCTTTGTGTTTAGTTTTCCAACTGCTGTGTGTTTTGTGCGTTTTTGTGCCACGAACCCATGTTTGGGTGTTGTGTGGCTGAGGCTGTTGCTATATTTAATGCCTAGAATTGCATAGGTAATTAAAATATGATATTAAAATGCTGGTTTGGATCATTTCTTGGATCCGAAACCACCCTCGGGGTGTGTTTCACTATTTAGCCGTTTGGCCAGGATACCTGAGTGTATGACTTTAAAGTTGTAATGGTATAATTTCCTTGAGAGGAATTGCTTGTTACTTCTTGTTTACCTATTGGGAATGGCCCGATTACCTGTTAGCCTGAGGACATTTTTTTTGTATTTAGCCTGAGGGCGTTGTTGTGATTAGACTGAGGGCACTGCACTATTTAGCCCGAGGGCTGTCGTTATTTCGCCTGAGGACAACATTTCGTGCCTGAGGGATTGACTTCTATGCCTGAGGGAGACACTTCCTACGTTTAAGGGCAATTTCTGTTATGCCTGAGGGCTATACCTGAGGGTTGGATTCTGCTTACCTGAGGGAATGGTTTTGGTTGTCTGAGGATGTGGACTGTTTACTAGAAATGAAATATGGTGGTTTATAATATTTAAATGGATTAAATGGATAATGAAATGGAAATATAACTGGTAATTAGGTACTTTTGAGTACTTCTTACTTTATTGCATTTTACTACTGCACACTGTTGTTGCATGCTTACATGCAGTTGGGCACATGCCTTTGGTGGGTGCCTACCGAGATATATTTCTCACACCCTGTTTGGGTCACGCTTTTCGGCCCAAACAGATTATGTTTCTATAGGTGTAGATAGGGTCAAGAGTCCATATACAAGTACTTGACTGTTGCTGAGGAGTATGAGGGCATGGGAACGAGCCTAGGCTCGTGATGCCGCTGCCAGCCATTTTGCTTGTTTTTTGTACTCTGTTTTCTGCTGTACTGTATTGATGTATGACATGTTCTGGCTATTTTCTTAGAACTTGAAACATGTAGCATCATCACTTATATAATGTTGGTTATATCCACTTCTGTAGTTATTTCAGTGGTGTATGTTTACTGCTTCCGCTGTTTGTTGTATGTTTATCTGGGTCTTCCGCTGCGCTACACTTGACGAATGAGGGCATAGTTTCCCCAAAATCAGACATGGACCCTCACTGCTAGTCGGAAGCCTTTGGCGTTTGGGAAAATGCACGTGAGGTCACGTGGCGAACCGGGCTCGGGGCACCCGTTGCGTGGCACCCGGTTCTGGGACGTTATAGTCACCACACAAAAAAAATTCACTATAATTTGGGTAAAAGATGACAAATACGATTAAAAGATTTGGATAAGGCATTAAAATTTATATAACACTTTCATTAACTCTATTTTATGAGTTAATATCATAAATTTCTATCAAATTATAAAATATATGGGCACTTGGTGGCATATTTCATAGATTATTTTGTTTTTATTAATTTATGAAAAATTAAACAATGTCACTCACTTGGAATAAATATATTAAAAAATTTTACATAAGGGAAAAAGAGGATATGTTTGGTTATAATGTTTTATTTTTTAGATAAATAAAAAAAATTATCATAGAAATTTAATTTTTATTTTTATTTACATAATAATTACCTTTAATTCCGACCCAAAACCTATAGATTATTTTTTGAATATAAAGAAAATAAAATAAAATATTTTAAAAATATTTAATGTATTAAAATTTAAATTGATTCTTGTGTTTCATGAATTTTATAAATATAAAATAAATATTAAGGAATTTTTAAATTTATATTCTAATTATATATTTCTATTTTTTTATATATGTGTAAATATTCCTTTTTTGAACCGGATATAATTTTCTTAAAAAGTTTTAACATTTTCAATTTCTAAGTGAATTGTTTTTGAAACCGAGATTCAAAATTCAATTCCAAGAGTTGGGATGCTCTTATGTGATGTTTTTGGACTTTTGTGGAGGCTTTTTAAGTTTCCCTGATGGCTCAAGAGGTCTCGAGGTTGTTGAAGCCCCAAAACATCATGTTTTGAAATATAGGATTGTGCACATGGTTTACACATGATTGAGTAAACTTTTTGGCCCACTACAGGTAACCGTGTGGCCCTAATTAAGAGGGGAGGGGTCAGAGGAATTTATAATATGATTTACATGGTTTCCCATGTCATGATCCTAGTCCATCTGAAATGAGTCTCTCTAACATGGGTTCTCACATGTTTTTCCCACTGTTGGGAAAACCATGTGGGTCAAACAATGTGGTTGGTTCTATTGAAGAAAATATTTAAATTTAAAATTTAAAATTGTAACCTAAAAACTAAAATCCTCCCTCCCATTCTATATCTATATTTGTGACATCCCCAAGGGGTTCTCACCTTCGACGTACGGAACCCCCCTCGGCCGACTGTCCATCTGTAATAAAATCTACCTAGATGTCATCGGTTCTTTGTGTGATCATCCAAGGTAGAGTCTATCCTCACTTTTCCTCCCTTTTCAATGATTTTATTTTTCCAAACCATCTCCCCATAGGGTTCGGTCGACCCTATCTCTTTAGGTATGATCTCAGTTTCAATTGTCTTTTGGTTTATAGTCACTTAGAAGGTCTCTCATGACCATTTGATGTGTGTTTCGATAACCACCATCGAAGGAGAGGCAGTTCAGCTAATTTCAGTTGGTCAATAATATATATGGTGAGGTTTGCATCTTTTTTCTCGGTGTCACACATTCTAATTTAGATTTTTTATTTGTTTTCAGATTCCTCGTATGCTTTTTGTAGTGCATTGGTCTGTTCATTTTGGTTTCAAGTTTCCATGTCGAGGGTGACTCCTCTACATGTGCATAGGTAAGTAAATATATATATGTGGGTTCCCCCATTACATTTAAAATCATACATGGTAGCGATTTTAAATTTATGGGGATAGGTGTTCCAATATATATATGTATATATATGTATATATATAAATACATGCATAGGTGTGTGGAGAATGGTAAATGTATATAAGAATATGTGTAAGGATCCCCTTTCACTTTCTCATGGGCATGCTGGGGTGTGCATATGGGCTAGGTGTAGCTTCATGTGTTCGAATGTGAATATTTCCAGTGTGGGAGAATCATATTTTAGTTTGAAAGTTCCAAGAGTGGAAGTAGATGTCTTGGTTCTACATTGAGGTTGGGTCCCTTTCCCTACCATTCTTATTGAAGAAAGCACGAATTATTCCATTTCTAAGTTGCTCACACCCTTACATAATTCTTTTCATGTGGGGTAGTTTATTATTAAGGGTCATTATTTAATAAACCCAATGAATTTAATAAATGATATAATTTTTTGATTTATAATAAAATTATGTCTTCGTAATAAAACCCCTCAATCGAGGTGTGTTTTCATCAAGATAAAAATGTATTGTTAGACTATTGTTGCATGCCTTAATACCATTATTTATTCCAAATACATTGTTTAGAATTGATAAATGACATGTTAGGTTGCTTGGACCCTTTATGTATCCTTTTCCCAAGTGGGTACACGACTTCTATCCTTATGACCCCGTATTACATTTTAACCCTTTATCCAGTTTTCCATGTTTATAGAAATTAGACATGATAACCATGAATAGGGAACTTGCCATAAAAGTCATTCTTTTATTAAATGCATTGGTCACAATGAATTTCTTTCCTTATATAAAAACTAGGATTAAATAAAAGGGTTCCCATGAAATATAATTTTGCATGGTCAAGGAAATACATGAGATTTCCTCACCTCATTGGATGTTTTAAACATGACTGAGCTTATGTTAATGTTTTAATTGTAAAAATTTTGATGGGATACATTTAGCATTAATGTGAATGTAATTCTTCATTTTTTGACTATGGAATGACCATTTGAAATGAATAATAGGTACTTCTAAATGAGTTACATTACAACTATGAAAATGATTGTAATTTACATATGGGTGGTACTTATATTTACCCCATTCCATTATTTGAATTTGGAGGTTGTCATTATAGCCCTGAGCCATTCATTAAATGTGTTTAGTAGGCATTGTAGCCTCGATCTATTATTTATATGTCTGTGATTTGCATTATATCCCCTATCCATTATTTTAAATGTGGTTGGAAGGTATATTTACCAAATTCCATTATCTATATATAGGGATATTGATTAAATGTGCTCTCGGACCTGGGTTGGGGGCAGTCTGTGAGAGCTCCCCTAGAATTTGGATGGTGGGGGAAGGTCCTGATCCACCCCATATAAATCTATATATATTAAAGAGACATGATCAGACCAACATCCTGACATCGAGATGAAGCTGTTATAGACATCAGGTGACACCTGGGAACCTGGATGGCTGTTTATTAATTTATAATGATTTATTATTATCTATATATACCTGCACACTTTTTAATTTATATTAAATTATCTGGAGTGGACCTGACACTGTTGGTACAAACCTATTGATATTTATATCTCAAACCCTACACGGTCTACCATTGAACTGAGGTACCCGAGAAGACCTTTTTTGTATGCTGGACTGCAGACCTTAGACCATTCTTATTGTTGTATTCTCATTCCAGGAGTTTAGAGAAATGTAATGAGCTGGTTCTCAGGATTATCGTGGATTTTTCCTTATATGTTTTTGGTTCTTTTTCTTATTTGAGTATTATATTGTTCTATTGTGAAAATCAAGTTGGGTTTTTACTACATTCTTATTAGATATCACTGTGGCATTCAATTATTGAATAAAATGGCATTTTCCACTTTAATAATTTGATTATTTTTTTCCTTACTATATTGCCTATTATATATCTTCTTCTTCCACTATTTCATGATATTTCTTGCTGCATGAACTATGATATTAGGGTTTAGTTACCCCAAGGTCAACTTCTAAGTCCCTTGATGCAATTTGGTAGCCTCTGGTGTACAGGGAGATGTTCTTGATGCCATCTGACCTAGCAGTCCAGCTACCTAGTTTTGGGTCAGTCGAGCATGGAAGTTACAAGGTTGCATTAAGATTTTTTTACTTCTGTTGTCTTACTATTTTGGGTTGGTATATCAGTGATTAGAAATGTTTAGACACTTCTTTAATAATTTTTTTAGGGACTAATCATCCCACGTATGGGAAATGACCATGTGACTAGGATGGGGTTGTAGTTCACTATTGTATTCTATTACAATTAATAAGATTTCACCTTGGGAGACTATTCTATTTCTTCTTCTTATAATTTGTGAATGTTATGGAACTTCATCCTTAGACTGATATGGCATGAAAGTCACATTACAAGCAACATAATAAGTAGAAAATAATTAACATGTTAGGTTTGTATCATGCCGTATAGTTTCATTTTTAGAGATTCTTCTCGATTAAATGCATTGAGTGTTATTCCATGCCTGATTGTATACCATGATTTATTGTTATCAACCTGTTATGACATCCATTTAAATTTTTTAGCAATCTTTATGTGTTTAATTATTATTATGTCATGTTTTCCTCGTTATATCTTCATTATTAATGAACAAAAGCCAATTTTTTATTATAATGATTGTGGGTGCCTGGTAACTGGGAAACGGTTACCGATAGATTCAAAATATCTTGATCCTAACACATACATACATCTAAAGGCTATCATGAAAATGTAAAGGATGATATGTTTAAAATATAAGGTTAATTTATTTTGACTAAAGGTAGCTAAATGCCAAAATATGAATTGTATTGGTGCTTTACAGGTTCATAAGTGGATATCCATATGAATGGACTGTTGATTTCAAACATGTTAAATTCTGAATTGAATTTGTATTCCAATAAATGGGAGCCAAATGCCAAACTATAATTTGTATGGGTGCTTTATATATTTGTAGATGGCCACTCCTTGGGTTGTGCTATTATATATGTGTATGTGAGAAAGTTATAGTTTGGCATTGGATTTGAATCAATTTATAGGAACTAATTTGAAATCCATGAATTGTACGGGCCATTCATGTATTGGGAAATGGAAGCCCACTATAAATGTAATGGAATTATTCATTGTTAGATGTTTTTAAATGTTAACACTATTTAGTTTTGATATGAAATGAATAGAGAAACTACTATTGGGTTGTCTTCTAGAAAACCTAGGTTAGATCGGTGGAACGTTTATAAGTTTCCTTAACGATTAGAAGAAATTCATTATGGTAAATTTACTATTTTTGACTAGATGTGATTGAATATTGAAATGTCTAAAAAAATGTTTTTTTTAACTTTCATTCAATACTTGGGTTAGATAAATCAAGTTTCTTTGTTTTTGTTTCAAATTGTTCTTGATGTTTTTAAATGAAATAATTTTTATGATTGAAGATTAAATGTGAATAAATTTAATGTGATTGGAAATAGAGCCATAAGTGGTGACCATGGTAAACCCCTAGTGTGTGATGAGCTTGATTTTTTCCATTTTTTTCTTGCGATGTAACCTTAGGTGTTTCCGTGGACTTATTCTCTTCAGAAATGGCATGAACAGCAGGATCTTGAGCATGTGGCTTGTGTTATCATGGCTAAATGTCTGTGTTGACGCTTGTTCTTAATAATGGTCTATCCCGTGGTTGGTAGCCGCCATGGAAATTTTTTCTTTACTAGTGTCATTTTTTTATATTTGGTTCCTTTCGAGCACCATTGTCCAAAGTAATAGTTTCAGTTCTTGAATTAAACCCTTATTGGGATGGGTTTTCATGCTTTCATGACCATGATGCGGGCTTGAGAAATCAGTATTGCTTATTTTTAACTGGTTAGACATTCATAGGGCCTGGTCATTTGTTTATTGTGTCATATGATCCCTTTTATTTTAATCAGGTCGAATGTGTTTACATACATAGTGCCATCGAGGGATAAATGAAATAATGAACCAGTTGAGTTTGGTTTAATCGTTGAGTTTTGTTCCTTTGAGTACAGTCTTGGGTAATCTCCAGGTAGAGTTAGCAATAAATTTATGATAGGATTCATCACAATGGATATGATGTGTTTATAAATACAAATTTTAGTTTACATGGAAGTTTTATATTTTTTTCTTTTTAGGATTCATAAAATGTGAGTGTGACTCAGAGAAACGTCACACATCCGTTTATGGTGTTTTTAATAGAACTCTTGTGAGAGGCTAGGGGATATTCCATTCCATCGAAGACTAAGGAACTTCTCAGATGAGAAGTGCGGGGTCTGTGCTGGTGTTTCTGTTTCTTTCTATAAAAAGGGAATCAAAATTAAGGGGACCATTTGTGGATGTTCAGGTTATGTTTGAGTGCCATGAGGCTTGTTGGTGTTGTTTTGTGTCAGTGTTTACATTGTAAAATAAATGTTCCATATTTTTCTTTGTGTAGAATTCCTAATAAAAACTATTGTCTTGGGATAATCTTTGGTAGAAAATATTGAACAATCATAGAATGTATTTTGGTAGAAAATTCATGTTTTTGGTTAATGGTGGTTTTTCAGTAGGTAATGTCGAGTTCTTTCCTTGATTTGACCAGTTTTGGTTCAACTTTTCTCCTTTCTATCATTTGGTAATGTTCGACTGGAAACTGTTTCAATCATCTTAGTGTACTCATCTAAGCAACGAGAATGCCATCTATTTTTTCTTCATCCAAGATTCACTATGAGAGTTTCTATATTACTATTTTCTAATGCTTTCATGTTATTCATATTCTGGGGCGAGGGTCTATTTTGGTGTTTCATGAAGGATGTGTGTTTTACCATCATGGTTTGTTCTATGAAGCATCACCAGAATCCATGTATTTATTTCGCTGTATTTGTTCATGTAAAATTAGAGGTTCCATGGGATAAAGAATGACAGTATAACATATAAAACAACTGACGTCTAAGAATGGTATATTCTTGAATGGTTAACCATGAGTCTTGACTCATTCCTTTCTTTTTTATGGTTACGATTGGTGAAGAACAATTTTATAGAAAATCGACAGTTGAAGATGAGTGTGGTAGGTGTTCACTAGTTCATTCATGATCACCCGGATTGACTTGGAAATTGATGTCAAATGGAATCAACTACTTCATCATTTTAAAATAATGATAGGAGCATCTTTGGAATGCTTAGAGAATGCATTGGAAGACAATTCAAATGGTGGAGGATGTGTATTTTGAATTTATTCATTTAACATTAAAGCCAATGGTGGGAGGTAATTTTGATCAAATACATAGAGATATTATGATGGGTTGATGTCTCTAGGTATAAGATCTCATGAAATATTCATCTTGGTGTTTAAGTTGGAAATTCTGTGTTGAACCGAGTTTAAAAAGGACTTATGTGCTGCTTTCTTATAAAGTAATTCAAGGTGCCTTTGATGTTTAGAAATTAAAAACTACCATTTAAAAGAAGAATCATTACCTCTTTATAGGATGGGTAATGACAAACGCTGACCTCAAAGGAATATTTGGGAAGAGAAGTTTTATGGTTGGAAGGTTGTAACAATCCGTGTTTTGAGCTGGAAGGAATTTCATAATAATATTGAACCTTTTCAATTACTAGGTGGGTTTTGTAAACTACGCTTTATAATTTAATTCCGAGATGTGGATACCTCCATAGTTATGTTTTTGGACTATTGTGAAGTCTCATTAAGTTCCCCATGTGGCTTGATAAGTCTTGGGAGAACCTGACCCCCAACAAATCATGTTTTAAAAGATAGTAAGGGGTGCACAATTAATGCATGGTCTCATAAAACATGAGTCACATCATAGGTAACCATTCTACACACCGAAGGTAAACTTTTTACTTAATATTAGTGGGGTTTGGAGGTGTTTCTCATGTTCTACGCACAGTTTCCCAAACCACTCACCTTTCCCATGTGAAATGAGTCTCTTAGACAGGGGGTCCCAAATGATTTGTGCATGATTTGGAAAACTGTGTGGGTCAAACCATGCAGTTAGGTTTGTTTTAGCAATTAAATAAATTTAAATTTTTAAAATAGGACAAAAAAACTAAAACACTAGCCCCTTATCACTTTCATGAACCATGAGACCCCCAATGTGTTCTTACATTTGACATGTAGAACGCCCCTCTTCCAACCCTCTATATATAACAGATTCCACCTAAATTTTTTCTGTTATTTATATAATCCTCCAATTTAGAGTCTCTCTTCCCCTCTCATCCATTTTCCCAACATGGATTCATTATAACTAACTCAACATATAGTTTATCTAAACCCTATATATTATGTTTTGATGTTGTTTTCTGTTCTCTTTTGTTCGAGGGTTGTGTGGAAGGTCACTCTGGACCCTTTAATGCCTGTTCCAACAACCGCCAATTAAGGTGAGTTAGTTTGAATCGTTTTGGTTGGTCACCAATATATGAGGTGAGAGTATTATCTTGTTTTTTGATTTTGAACCTTCAAAATTAGGTTCTTTATTTGTTTTAAGGTTACCGGTATTCTTTGTGAAGTGCATTGGTTTGTTCTTATTGGTTCTAAGTCACCATGTCAAGGGAGAGTCACATGCGTATTTATAGGTAAATAAATAAATATATATATGGGTTCCCCTAATACATGTAAAATCATCCTTGGAAGTTAGTTTACACATATTGGGGAAGTGGTACTTTTGTATATAAATAAAAATGTATGTGTATGTGAGTGGCGGCCGGTTAATGAATATAAGAATATGTGTAAGGATAACCTTCTACATTTATATGGCCATAAAGGTGTGTGCATATGGGTTAGGAGTGATTGAATGTGTGTGGGGATACATATTCCTTGTGGGGTAGTAGAATATTTTAGTTAGAAATTCCTATGATCTGAATTGGACAAAGTGGTTCCACTTCGAGGTAGGATTTTTTTCCTTGACCTATTTTTTATAAAAGCATTAATTGTTCAATTTCCAATTTTCCCTGTCCTTTAGTTAATGCCTTCAAAGTGGGGTAGTTTTTTAAAATGCAATTTCATTGAAAACACAAATTAATGTCTTAAATTTGACAATTTGTTTTTTGATAAGAATGCCATTTTTTTATAACAAAACCCCATAATCGAGGTGAACTGCCTTGAAGATAAAAATATATCATTAGACTATATTGTTTCTAGTGTTATTGTCTTGTTTCACTCATTATAGTAGGGATACAATTGATAAAGGACATGTTAGGCTCCTTGTCCCAATTATGTTTATTTTTCCCAAGTGGGTACATGCCTTGTAGCCTTGGCACCACTTATTACTTTAGGAACCTTTAACCAATTTTCCAGGTAAATAGAAATTAGATGTGATAACCTTGAATAGGGATATTTCAGTAAATAACATGATTTAATTAAATGGTATGGTCAAAATGAATTGATTTCCTTACAGAAAATGGGTTTAAATAAAAATTTTCACTTTAAACGGAATTAGTTAGGGTTATGATCATACAAGAGAAGTATGTTCCTCATGGGATTTTTTGAACGTGATTGGGCTTATGTTGATGTTTTAATTTAAATACTTAAGATGGGTTTGCTTAAGTATTAATGTGAATGTGATGGCTAATTCTGTGAATATGCTATGAATATTTGAAATTCATTAGAGGTAATTCATTTTTCATTACATTACAACTATGGAAAGGATTGTAATTTACAAGTGGGACGTAGGTATATTTACTAATTTCCATTCATTATATGTGGGCGGTAGAAATTATATCCCCGAGCCAATTATTAAATATGGGTTGTTGACATTATATCCCAAATCCATTCATTAAATGTTGGTGGTAAAAATTATAGCTCGATGACAATTATTTAAATGTGGGTGGTAGATATATTTACCCCATTCCGTTATATCCATAAATAAAAAGATATTAAAAGGGCTCATGGACCTTGGATTGGGGCAGGCTGTGAGATCTCCCCTAGAATTGAGATGGTGGAAGTTTCTCCCAATCCACCCCAACTCACAACTATATATATATATATATATATATATATATATATATTCAATTGACGTGATCATAATGACATCCTGAAATCAATCCGAAGTCAGTATAGTCATCGGGTGACCCTTGGGAACCTTGATAGATATTTGTTAATTTATACTATTCTATTATTATCTATCTCTACCTTCAAACAAATTAATTTATATTAAATTTTCTCAATGGGGCTTGACCCTGATGGTTACAGACTACTTATATTTATATATCACAACCTACCCATTCCTCGATTTCACTAGGGTATCCGAGCAGTCCTTTCTTTTTCTCCAGACTGTGGACCTTGGACCTTGTCATTTGTTGTATGCTCATTCCTAGAGCTTGGATTCAAGGACTGAGTTGGAGAATTGGTTTCTCAAGGATTTTGAATTAGGAAATATTATTTTTTTCCCCTTATTTGAGTCATTCATTTTTATTTTGTGATAATAATTCTTGTAGTTTAATTTAGTCAAATTATTTATCATTATGGAATCTAGTTATTCAATAAACTGATGTTTCCTACTTTTATAAAGTGAATATTTTATGTATTCCCCTATTATCTGTTATTTATCTAATTCTTAAACTATTTATTGGTATTTCTTGCTATTTGGTCATTGATATGAGGGTATAGTCACCAAACTGGAACCTCATGAGATCCTTTTTCTAGTCGTCAACATTTTTTGTATAAGGATACATGCTTGAGTCCAGGTGACCCACCAGTCCGGCTATAGAGTTTATCGTCATTTAGGTTAGGATGTTAATGTATAACTGTCATAGGGCATGTAAAAGGAATATATTTTTCTAATATAGTATAGATGATAACCATGGTAACCTCACATGTGTAGTCTATCAGTTTTTTCACTCACATAATACAATTCACCTAAAATAAGTTATTTTAAATTTTTTTTGTTTTATGAAATGCTTGAGAAATTGGGCTGTATTTTACTGACTAAAATATTAAATAGACCTGACTAATGATATCGTTAAAAATAACAAAAAATATATTCTAATAAAATGTGACTAGGTATAAATAACATGTCCTTGAGTTTGGTTTTGGTTTCCATAATTATTCTATGTTGTTAGTTCAAATTCCATTTGATAATCCATTCATAAGATCAAATATGGCATTGATATTCCTTTATTTAGAAATTATGAATTATAGAAACCCAAATGAAAACTAATTTTCACCTCTATTTGTAATAAAGGTTAATAACACACCTCGATATAGAGTATTCCATCTTCAAATTCCTAGCTCTATAAATTTTCATTTCATCCATTGATTGGCTCAACTCTATCATAAAAAGAGTTATCCAATAAATATGAGGAAAATAAATTAAAATAATAATATAAATCTATTGTTTTTAATGACACATGGGACATTATCCTTACAAATTCACAACATTAATATAAACCCCAAAAATAAAATAAACATTATATAAGAATTTAGGAACCCATTTTTCTCTTTTAGGACAAGCCTCAAGGATACCTCCCATTATTGGCGGTAAGAGATCACTTGGTGGATAAATAAAAGTGATGATGTTGAGAAAAGAAATAAAAATAATCGATGCATGATAGATAAATAAAATAAAAAATATGATTAAAAAGAGAATAATAAAACATATCGAATAATAAAATAATAATAATAGAAGAAGAACGAAATAATTAATTGGAAGAAGAATAAAAGAAAAAAAAATAGAGAAGATATATATATATTATAAATATTGATAATATATTAATAAAAATATGAATTAGAAACCAAAAGATATATAATAATAATAATAATAATAATCATAATCATAATAATAATAATAATGAGAACATGATGAAATGAGAATGTGGATGGGTGGAGAAACAATTTAAATAAAAATACGTTATTTTTTTATAAAATAAAATCGAATAAAAATTACTTTTAAAATAACAATAAAAGAAAAAAAGAAAAAAATTGAATAAAGTACATCACTGACCTTTACTCGGATCCCTTCATGGGTGAGGACGTTAGAATCCTTGTCCAGAGCATAGTCCTTTTTATTTATAGGCAATTTTTAGGAATAACTTGAATTTTTCTTCATTTAAATATCCATCATAAGATCTAAAAATCTTTCAAATGTTTGTAATGGTACACGACACCCGTGATTATTATTGGAAAAAACTAACAAAATCATATGTTTGATTTTATTTCATCGACTATCAATGGAGCGGGGTAGCATAGTGAAAAGAAATGTGGACATAGTGCTCGAATGGAATTCATGGGATGCCTTCGTGTGGAAATGGAAGATCTCTTAGTCCTCAATGTCATCAAACAATGATATTTCCAAATGAAGCCTCGAAATGTGGTTGTCATGGTATAAAATAGGGGAGATATGATCCATGTTGACCCCAGGTAGTGACAGATGATAATTATCTCAAGAAGAGCTCTACTAGTATCAGCCATGAATTTTTATGGTAGTAAAATGGAATTATAGATAGTATCTGGTGAGGATGTGGGGATGCAACCCATATTTTCCTGGAGAAGGCTTCTATCTAAGGTGAAGAGAGAAGAGAATATGTGTAATAGTGACAGTTTTTGTAAAATATTATTTGTAACCATGTTAATTTTCGGTCCCACATAGGTTCGGGTAGAGGGAGGATGAACACATTTAAGTAAAGGCATTGGATCATCAGGAAAATATCATAAATTAGGGTGGGATCGTGCCATCACAAAAACACATGTACATGGGCAGAGCCACACCACTTGTATCGCATAGGCTAAGGCATACACTATGCTACCACTACCTTTATCCATGTACCGAATCTTTAATACCACTATGTGAAGGAATTATTATGGCCATTTATTGTTAATTTACCCCTGGGGATGGGATACTTGGCCATGTGCATTGTGGTTGAGTGATTTCCATGGTTGGACATTGTGATTTTTGTTAAATAACCACTATAAAAAATATTCAAATATTAATATAATACAATGATATTATTACAATAAATGCCACCTCTGATGTTCATAGAAAAATAATAATTTTCATTCCATCTCACACACACATTTTCAATTATTAATTTTCTAATAAAATATTTAAATATAAGGGAATATATATTTAAATGGATCATTTTTTTATAAAAGTAAATAAAAATATCTTTGATATTTGAGCATGTCAAATACCTCCTCCACACAAACTCTTCTTGTCCTCAAAAAAAAATTAATAAAAAAATATATGAGGGAACCAATTTCACAGATATTAAAATATAAAATATAATGTTTTATATAGTAATCAACAAAAATCAAAATTTTCAAAAAAACACATAATATATCGAGTAAAATTTTCAATTATCAAGGAAATTATCAAATCATATATTTTATATTTCCCATTTCATGAGGGAGGAAGTTTTATTCCAATTGATTAAATTTTTATAACAAATTATTAATAATAATTCCAAATCATGATCTACCTTACTTATTACTATTCTCACTCAACTTTAATTATATTAATTCATATAGAGTTATGGTTATTTTATGAATGCATGCTCATTATCCATAGGATTGTAAAGGAACACTTTAATCAACACAATAATGAAAAAAATAGCATTAAATCTTTTGGACATGAAAATCATTATTCGATTAACCCTGAGGATTATGGTTAGAAGGAAATAATGTTTTAATAATAAGGATAATAGAGTATATTTTCAGTTTATTCACTCAGTTAATTCATTTCACCTGTACTCCTTTGTTTTTTCTACTATTTCATGAATACCACGATTAATTGGGAATTTTTTTTAAATTATAAAAGATTCAAATGGCCTGGAAAACTATAATTTTTATTTAGACTGACATAAAATGGTAACAAGAATGTGATTATGAAAAATGAATATCATCATAGGTTTTTTTGGTTCTAAAATAATTTTTATTTGTCAGTTCAAATTTGGATTTAAAATCCATTTATGAACTCTCACACTGAATTGATATCCTTTTATTTAGAAATTTTGAAATCTCAAAAGAATATTGAAATATAAATTCAACATCCTCATATAATCATCGTAGAAATCATACTTTAGTCTAGGGTGTGTCATCTTCCAGTATCCGGATCCATCGATGTTGTTTCATCCATTTATATAATCAACTACATTGTGTGAAGTGATAACCAATGAATATTTTAATAATATAGTAAACCAAATAATGTAAATATATTGACGTTAATTTCATTTATGAAATTAACCACACCCATTCATGAAACACTCCATTAAAATTATCATCATGTAATAATTAAAGAACACGGTTTCCACCCTAGGCTAATCCTTGGGCCAACCTCCAATTTTCATGAGTAAAAGATCACATGGTGGAGATAAATATAAGAACAAGAATGGAAATAACATAAAAATATATATGTAAAACGAAGTGAGAGAGAAAATAAAATAGAACGTCAAATTAAGAAAAGAATAATAAAAGCCATAAAATAATAGAATAATAATAATATAAGAAGAATTAAAAAAGATTAGGAATAAGAATAAAATAACATATAAAATAGAAGCTAAATATTATATATTTAAATTTAAATTAATAAAAAGATGATGAAAAAATAATAATATAAAGTTGAAGAATAGATAATGCAGATGGGTAATGAAACAATTCAAACTAAAATGCATTATTATTTTGTTAAATAAAATTCGAATAAAAAAATTCAATAAAGCTAAAATAAAAATAAAATATAAAAATTTTTTGAAACAAAAAAATCATCTTTTAGTGGGATACCTATTCATGTGTGGATGTCAACGCCCATGGGTATAAGCCAAGCCAAATTATTTTCTGGCTAATGTCATTGATTCCTCAACCAAATATTCTTTTAAATCCATGATATAAGATATACAAGGACTTCATGGATTTCTAATCCCACCTAAGTACCTATTTTATCTCTGACCACACCAAATAAAATTGGCTATTTGAATTCAATATATGTGTAACCCCATGACCCCAGATTCCTAGAGATGGTGCATTATTATGTTAATTTTGTATATTTTATAGGAAATAAATCCCAAAGTACTAATCAGTTTAATATATTGGAATAACAGAATACATACACGATGCCCATAATAAATTAGGAAATAAAAAATACAGAAATGATATGTAATAAAATGAAATAAACTACATCCTTGAAATCTTAATAAAATAATTCTTCTTCATAGAATAGGGAATGTAAATATAGTAATTATGAGATCAAATTCTCAATAGCTTTATGTAAATTGAAATCGATAATGAATCAATATGAATAAAATAACATTGAAATGTAAATAGATGATAACACATGACATTGAAAAAACCCAAAAATTCAATATCAATATGGAAAAATAAAAAACATAAACTCATTAAATTTTTATAAATAACCATCGAATGAAATGTATGAATTAATATGGCGATAAAAAATCTCATGGATGAATAATAAATGAATCTAAATAATGGAAATGCTTTATTATTAGATTCCATGGTCCTAAGAATATTGAAAATTTAGATTAATGTCCTTTCATAAGACGGTTTACAACATATCAGGTAAAAAACCATCTGATTTCTCCAAATTATTCAACTCAGGATAATATCGATTCATTGAGTGACTATAATAACTATGCCCCGCCCGTGTCATACCAGTTTAAAGCAATCCTCATATTCATGAACATTGTGTCTTTTTCAAATACTTTTCTTGAATAAATGATATGAATTTATCAATAACTCTCTAGTATATGACAATGTAAAAACATGGGTTTTTGACGTTAATGAATGGAAATACCTTTGAAATAGTATAAAAATATTGAGTGAAATGAAACTTGAAACATTCCAAAGTGTCCCATACCACATTGAAACATTTAAATCTTAATCCTCATGATGTAATAATATTAAACTAAAATTATAATATCTTGAGAGTAAGGATATTCAAAATAAAACATTTCAAAGGTCATTAAATACCACTAATATATGTTCATTGGTGGATAACAATAAATAACACTCAATTGAATGTAGGTTGAGACGAAATCCCTTATATTGACCTTATTTTTGTTGTCTGGTCTTTATCCTCCCACATAAGGGCCTAAAATAACTTAATATCTTAATCAAAGGATCTACTATTGTTTATAATATTATATATTAACATCCTGTAATGTTATAGAACACATTTATTAACAAGATTTCATTATTTTTACTATTTCGAGTGTTAATTACCTAGTTTTCAAAAGTATGTTTTGACTAGTTATTTTCTTGTCGTATTATACTGATCAATATTTAAAAAATATCCATAAATTAAAACATTAATTAATTATCTTATATATTCTACACATATGTATTTATAATAATCTATAATTTTTGGATATAAGAAATGGAATGCATCATTCAGGGAGGTAGTTGGCCAAACGTAAACACGAATGTTACTTCAATTTTTAATTTCATATTAGAAGACTTCAAATTAAATGATAAGTATGTAAATTATAATTGAAATATCTTATATCTTTCATATATGTAACATAGTTTTATCAAGGCAACTTTTTATACATACCATTTATGGTATGAACTTGTCACATCGCTATGAGGGGGTGATAGTCCACACATTCTTAAATAAAATTATCGTATTTACACAAGAAATAAGGAATAATATAATTTTACAAATAAAAATTAATGAAGTATATATGCTTTAAAAATATCATATATTTCACATATAAATACATTTCTATCATAATGCCCACCATGATATGCAGTAATGGAAAAATCAGCAATCTTCTTTTTGTGAGGAATTAGTTCACCAAACACAGAAATAGTATGTTCATTTTCAATTATATATATGTGAGTGTAAGTGTAGGTATAAATATTTACATAAAAATCATATTTTATTCTGTATAATTTTTCTGTTATATAGGTCGTGAATAATTATATTTGAGGGGTGGATAAAGGAAATGAAACTAGAGATCTTGAGAGAATAAGTTACCTCTTAATCAACTAACTTATTTGGTTTATTCAAAATGGATTCCTAGAATTGATTCTACCTTTAAGGGATGATTCTAGGTTTATGAGAGGTATTTTGGGAGACTATTTTATTATATATTTTGTGAGAAAAATTGGCTTTAGTGGTCTGAGTAAAGGGTAGAATTCATTCCTTTTTATACTGGAGGAGGAGTGAATCTATTGTAAATACCCAAAAGATATTAATTGATGGGAGGTATACCCTATATAATATTCCTAAAAAAGAAAAAAATAATGTATTAATGTGGAATAACAATCGAATAAAACCTGCACCATTAAAAATATGTTCATTTTTACAATTTGGTTCTTTAACTTCTAAATTCTCCAATTTTATCATTTTCTATTATAACATCCAGTAAATGTAATACTATTAATTTTTCCACTAAGAATAATCAAAGGTGAGATTTATTAGATAGTATATATCAAAAAAAATTAATATTATTTCCAATTTTAAAAAAATTCCATGTGATTTAGAAATCAATTTTAAAACAACCGCATATGAAGCGATATAACACTACATAAACCCCGAACATGTTATCTATTTTTTAAAATATATGAGTCAATATGTTAATTATTAATGACAAATTTCTCCACTAATAAAACATATTTCATTTGTATTAACACTTAAAAATGACTTGGAACAATATATGATTTATATTAATTCTAAATCTTTTAACGAATTAACATTTATAAGAGAATTATAATAATGTCACTATTGATGATATTTATTTGATTTTAATTTAAAAAAATGAAAACAATATTGGAATTATAATATATGATGTTTCAATCAATTTAAAATGGTAATTAATATAGGCAAAATAACTACTCACAGTTATTCAATCAATATATTTATCTTTAAATATTTATAATATAATTTATATTAGTTAATTATTAACAAAATAATCACTATGTGGGAATTTCTTAAAAATATTTAGTAACTAAATCATACATATAATATATTTTTAATTATCATGATAAATAAAATTATAATCCAATGGATATTTATAACCAACTATATGTTTTTAATATATTTAATGTTTTATTAATGTTTTAGGTAAGGAAAGTTCTGTTTTTTATTTTTCATTACTTAACCATTTATATAGAGAAATTCCATTTAATAATATCCTAATAACCCAAAAATTAAAAAAACGGGATATGATAGAATTATTAGCAGGAAATGGATTTTGGAGAATTTCTATAGTGATTTTGGTCGATAAGATTAAGGTTTAGTCCTTTATTATGTCTAATTTTACCTTAATCACCGTAATTAATTATAATATCAATC
Organism: Viscum album; assembly: GCA_963277665.1. Lineage (NCBI taxonomy): Eukaryota > Viridiplantae > Streptophyta > Magnoliopsida > Santalales > Viscaceae > Viscum > Viscum album. Next base: position 411,187,621 of record OY728131.1, read on the forward strand.
ACTAATATTTTTTTTAAAAAAATCAATTTTATCTTATTACAAAAAAATATTATATTTATTAGAAACTTTTATATAAATTTAAAAAAAATCACAGAAGTGTGAAAACTAAGATTAATTCTAATCTCACTGATGTATCAAGAAAGCCAGTTTTTAAGGAAAAATGTTCGATCATTATATAAGTTTTTATATCTAATTTAAATATAAAAAATTAATTAAAGGACATAAATTGGATTAATATTTGAATAATTGATCTATTTTTTACACTAAAAAAAATTTATATTATAATTTTACACTAATTTTTCATTAAAAGAAATGGATGTTTATAACTAAATTGCAGTACTCTTAACTATTCATCCAAAAATAAATTTTATCATTAAACTAAAAAAAATCACCCTAATATAATTTCCAATTTTTCAATCCGGAAATTATTTTTCTTTTGAATAATATAATTAATAAAATATCAATATTTATTTTTAAAATTGGTATGAAATTAAAAGGTGCTAAAACCAACTTTTTCTTGTAACACAAGCCAGTGAAGAAACTTGTTTTTGTGTGTGCTTCATGCTATATGTGTGTCAAATTCATTGTAATCTATAAATTATATTAGATTTATACAATATAGTAAATATATTATAATTTCATAGGATGATAAATTTTATTATGCTCTTAGTGATTTGTGTGATTCACACTCTAAAATATATTTTTCTTACTCTTGAATTTTTGGGTATTAAATTCTCCCCACATTAATTAAATAACATCCTCACAGTAAGTACATGATCACAAAAATCGAGAAATTGATATTTGAATATAATATTTTGTTGAAAAACCCACATCGTAAATAGGGTTAATAATAAATATTTTTAATAAGAGTGAAAATGAAGTAAATGGTTATGTAATTGGGTACCCTAGAATGAGAACATAGGTGGGAAATAGAAACCTAGATACAAAAGAAAAATATAAATATAATGTTCTAATGGAGAGTTCTACGCAACATGCTCAACTGATAGTTGTTGAAAACAAAATCATAATCTAGATGTGTGAATAAAGGTTATTGACATCATCATAGTAGACCTTAAGAGGAAAAAAATTTTCTTTTAATTCTATATTCCCTATATGTGATAAATTTTTCCAATCTATATAATTAAATAAAAAATTTCAATATCATAAATTTTTTTTAATCATTTTCTTATTCCTTAAAAAAATTTACTTAATATCTTTGGAAATGATGCATTGTTTTGTGAAGTAATTCATTAAATTCTATAATCCAAATATTAAAATAAACCATTTTATATATGGTTTACATTTCAAAAATATTATGATCCCAATGTTTATAAATAAGGTCACTAAATTTCGAAAATTATATTATAATTTTCCTTTAATCAACATGTATAAGATCAAAACATTACACATTCCAAACATGGGAGTAACTTCATCATCTCTTATCTTGAAATATTTTAATAACTAAAACTAAAATTATATATTATTAGAAACATGAATTCATCATTATTCATTATGTATGATACGTGTTATTGGATATATTCTTTAAATATAAATGTTTTCTAATCTTCATCAATTATAAAATATACCACTTGTTGACGAGACTTTAATTAGTTCCATGGCATTAATCTATTTTCCAAATCAATCATTTCATCATCATTATCTTGAAATCAAGAATATATTAAAGGATTTATTTCCCTAAATTATCTGTTTAAAAAAAATTAACTTTCTACTTAATAATTTTTCATGGTACCATTCAATATATGATCTGAAATCCTTAATTAAATAGTACTTCACTACAATACTCATATATTTTATAATTATTATAACCTATACATTTATGATAAAATATTCAAATGACATAATTCTCAAATAGGTATATTAATAATTTCTCTTAAGATATGGTAGTAGCATAACATGATCATTATCCAATAGCGTCATTTAGGCTATATTCCTTTGACACTAGAGATATTTATTTGCATAGTGTTCCATGTCTTTTTGGTTGGATAATTTTACATTAGAAACCATTTTCGTACCCTTTCAATAACAAGAATGGTGGAATTTCATTCCACACATATTGAAAAATTACATTCCATTTAAGATGTACTAGGGTGTTTCTTCCAACAATTATTAAATGTGGGAATGTACATCTTTCCCTTTACACGTAATCCATATTTTTCTCTTACATATTCTTCTTATATTTCTTCCCTTAAAATAAATGGGATTTGTTGATTTTTCCCCAAACTTGAAAAAACATGATTCTATTTTCTAATTTGATAAGAATACATGGGAAACAACTTCCCTTAAAAATGTTGGATTAAGAACATAAAAGATAAGATCCTTCTTATACTCTTGATCATGTATATTGGTGGAGTTATCATTACATATATTAATCAACATTTCTAAACAATAAAATATTATGGAGTACATCTTAAAATTATTATCATTGAACAACTCTAGATATAGTGTTGTATATAAAAGAAAATTTATGTATCGTAAAGCCTTCAATCACAAAATTTTAATCTTTAGAAAAATTATTACTTTTAAATCCTACATAATTGTATGTAAAAAATATGAATAATCCTATGAATATCCTATGAGTGTTTCAAACCATGTATGTTGTAAGGCATGTTGTCTTATACCAGGTTTCCATGAGTAAGGCTCATAAAACCATGTTAGTTTTGTAAATCCTAGTTAAATATATTCCATAAACACATCAACTTGTAATATCCATCCATGGATGTATTTTTAGTAATACCCACATAATCTCTACCTTTTAAAAATTATATGATGTTCTTGTATACTTATTCTTAATATATATACTAGGGTTGTACCCCATAATCTATGTTTTCAAAATCTAGTTTTCAAGATTTCTTATAGATGTCATTTTCTTCTAAAAATCCCTTACTTCAATGTTTATTCTAGATTTATTAATCCACTTTGGATTTTTGAGTGGCATAAATGATATAAAAAATGAAATAAATAAGAAATTTAAAACCGAGTGAAGCTGGATTTTATATGTTGAATATAGTCTCCATAAGAACCTCTTAAAGGGACTTTTTTTAATATTTTGGGGAGATTAATAGGTCATGGATATGAGTAAGATGCACGGTGACGAAATTTTTCATAATTTATACAATCTACATTGATTTTTATTTGTCATTTGAAGGGGTGGTGGTGGTGGAATTTATAGGAAGATGAGCGGGGATTTTATAGTCTTTTATTCATTTGTTTATTATTTTTGTTGATGTCATTAAATTTTTTTATTAATATTAAGAAATAAAATAAATAAATATTGTGAGTAAAAAATAATTATGTCTTACCTCATCCATACATCATCCATGAATCAATAATTATTTTATTTATTTAAAATGTCCAAAACCGTAAATTATCGTATTTCACTAATCACAAAAAATTCAAATATTTATGACAAATTCCAAAAAATAAACTCCCATTATTTTTTATATTTATATTTCCTTAATGGACTCAATTTGTTGAAAATAATTTAAAAAATATGATTAATTTATTTTTTAATTCAACTGATCAATTATTTGTAAAATACAGACATTAATGTTATAATAGGTTTTATGACACTTTTAAAAATTCACTAAAGTCTTATAAAATTATATTATAAATATAATACCAAAAAATATGAATTATTGAATATATTTTATGGAAATAAATTTTCCTTTAAATAAGAATATTATTTATATAATTATAAATTAAAATTTAAGTTTCAGAAAAACACCAACACATTATTTAATATTTTGTAACATTAATTTAATTTTATTATGATGTCAATAAATAGAGATTTATTTTATGAGAAATGTAAATTTTTTTGTTACTTTTATAGGTGATGTTATTATTCAAATAACTAGATTACTATTCCAAATAGTCAAATTTATATTCCAACAAACAGGTTACTATTCCCTTGGAATAGATTCATTAATTTATATAATGAAAAAAAAATCATTTTAGACATATAATGATTTTTTTTAATTAGAGAATGAAAAAAATATTTTATATGTAACCATGTTATTAAAAATAAAAATTAATATCATATTTTCAGGACAATAATTCTCTCCAATTAAAGTTTTATAATTATAGGTGAAATAAATAAATATAAAAGAGTCACAAGCTATCAATTACAAAGACACTCTGAAACGAAGTTTTTTCAAGAAAAAATTTAAAAATGTTCTTATTTTAAAGAATACAAAAACAAATTGTAAAATGATATTTAAATTATATGAGGATAATTATTCCATAAGATCATTGACAAATGTGACATTTTATTTTGATAAATATATGCATGCTGATGTTATTTTGATGAATATTGTGGATTAAACTTTTAAATCTAGAAAAACATGGGTGAAAGAATAATCTAGAATTTATTATAAATTTAATGATATATTAAAATATTTACATTAACTGTTTTCCCCAAATAAAAAAAAATAAAGAGAAATCTTGTATACCAATAAGATGCTGTCAATGATAGTCAGAATGTGTCACAAAATAAGAAATAAAAAGTTCTTGGCATCTGTTAGTTCTACTGAATGTTTTGGTATGAACAAATAAAATATAGAAAAAATAAATCAATATTAGAATATTATTAAATTAATATAATATTTTTTATAAAATATGAAAAACTAGGAAATTTATAAGAAAATAAATTAATTATTATTAATAAAATTAGTCTATCAAGAAAAGATACGATTTATTTAAAAATATATATGATTACAACAAATAAATTGGGAAATTTTACAAAGTGTGTTTCCATATTACATTCATTAAAATAATATTTTTTTCATGTAAAAAAACAACACAAACAATGAAACCATGTTAGAAAATAATATAATAGGTCACTCATGGTGTGTGAAAAAAGAAGAAAAAATTATTCAAAAAATTTCCAAGATGTTTGTGAAAAAGTATTTGAAGAGTGTCATAACAAAGAAAATAATATTCTACTGTGGTAGTAAATTCCAAAAAATGGACACTTAAATTTTTACTAAGCATCAGTACTAAATAATTTATTTCAGAATCATGGAAATAATAAATTCTGAAATGAAACATCATGATTTTTATTATTAATTAAATATAAGATGAAGAGTCTATAAATTTCCTAAACTAATAACTTGATGAAAACTAAAGACATGGGAAAATATTATATAGTTATCAACATTCAACTAAACATTTATTGACTTGGATTCCATGAAAATAAATATTATCAGAGAATAATTTGAATTCAATAGTGGCTACTTGTGAAAAATATATAATTCTTAAGATGGTGTCAATAAAAAAATGAATTATAACCATGTTACTAAAGAATGGTTTATCATATGACTATATATTTTACATGATAATAGAAATATAAAAAATCATTGACAACTAAAGCTAAATTTTTAAAAAATGTCAATAATAATACTTAACATAAGCATATAGTTTCACTAAGAAATAATTGTAATCCATGCTGCTATATAATGGGAGAATCAAAGAACTACATAATTTTCTTATATAAATTGAGGTTTATTTTCATATAGGTAATTGATGGTGATGAGTGTATTCAGATGGGTAAATAAATTTGATAAATAATGTTTTGAACGTCATATAAATACAAAGTAATCCATAATGGATTGTTATTTGAATTATATTTCCTCTATGAATCATTTCAAATGTTATATTATGATTCAGGGATTTCATTATCTACGAAATCCAATAATGATGAAGAGGTTTAATATAAATCCATTGAGAGGGATCACAGATGGAAAACAACAAAAAATATATATCAAAGTTGATATATAATTAATATCTAACATACTTGGGAGGGATGATTATGGTGATTCTTGAAGTAAATAGTCCAGATATTGAATATTTTCATCACTGAGGTATGTTGATTTTATTTTATTTTCTCTATTTTTAAAATTATATACTAAAAGGATATATTTATATCCTAATGAAAAAAGTAAAAATAAAAATAAAAATATGAAGTTTATTATCACACATGAATGTAATTAATCAGTTTTATGATATGAATATAGAATATTTGATGAAAATATCTTGAAGAACCCATAAAAATGATTCATTGTTGGTATCATGTATTTAAATATATTAAAAAAACTGATGTTAATTTTTATCATTCTTATTTTTTTTAAATCATGTTTCAAGTATAATTAATTTTCATTAATTTTATATTATATATATTTTATGAGTTGTCCTTTCCTTCCCTGGAGTAAATTAAATAATATGTTAAAATAGAATAATATGTTCTCAAAACATATTTTTTAAGATGATAATACATTCTCAAAATAAGAGGATAATAGAAAATTGAATTTTCAAATTATATGAGTGTTTACAAATAATCCAAATGGGGAGATTGAATAACCCATGTTTTTTTATTTAGGTTTTATTTAAGTTTATTTTTTAATAAGTTAAAAATTAGAAAATTCATTTCGGTTTTTATGACATTTGTAATACTTTTATTTATTATCTAAAATGAATGTGTAAATTGAAAATGGATATGAAAAATTATCTACAATGATATTGTGTAAATAGGTAATATAAATCATTGGACATGAAATATTTATATAATTGTTTTATGAGAATATAAGTAATTTTCAATAATTATTTTAATTCATGAATTATATATTTTCTATGATAATTATTTATATATTTTGATAAATGAATTTTGGAATTTATAATTCAATTCCAAATTAAAATAAAGGTCAAATTGTAATTTTAATTTGAAAAATTTTATTGAAGATTATTGTTGAAAAGATATTTTTAAGGATTTTATATGTTTTAATTTTATTAGTTTTTAATAAATAGATGTGTTTGGGTCTGTTTTAGAAATACATGCCTCCCACTAAAGCACATGAACCGGATTAATCCTAAATTGTGGGATAAGGACTCAATCATGTGGAAGAGCAAGCTCACTAAGGAGTGGTATTATAAGTCCTACGTAGGTTGGGGGTGTGTACATACTAGTGAGAGTTAGCTGCATGAGATAAGTGGATCACACCATAGGGGAAACAACATGGTGAGACATGGTGGTAGGGTGTGTACCACATTACATGATTATTATGAGATGATGTATGGATTTTTTATATAGAATATGGATTCCTAGGATGAAAATGGTGTAAAATTGTTGAGATTCAATAATTTTATCCCTCTTAAAAATGATATAGTCATAATTATACTATCTAATCTAAATAATTCCAATGAAAATATTTTCTCCATATCAATTCCCCCTCATATTTTTTAGGGTTTCTATATGAAACACTTTCACACAATAGTAACCATCAAAAGATCTCTATACCACCATGGTTTTCTCAAGAGAGTGTGGATATATTCTCATGATAAAAAAATGTGATTAAATTTATGCATGATATGTATTTCATGAATAAAATAATTTTAATAATATTTCTCTCTCGAGGCTTCATGTGAATAATATTACTGTCATAAGAACACCCATGGAATCATAGTAAAAATAATTCATGTAATAAGTTTATTCCACAAAAATCCTTGTCTAAATTAATGTTTTGTTCATCAATTTAACATATGATCAAGATAAGTGATCATACGATCACATATTATCAAAAGTATTACATTAAAAAATATTCACAATGTGAGGTTGCAAAAAATAAATTGGAGTCTGAGGAAAAGATTATTTTTCAAGTTTATTAGAGTCCTAGGTCAGTAGAGATTCACATATAAATAACCCAACACACTGAGATTTAATACCAAATAGATTAACGAAAATATAAGATTAATTAGAATAAAATATATAGTTGATTGTAATATTTATTAAAATTAGGGATCTATGATGTTATCCTGCTATGATTGCTGATTATTTTATGATAAATTCCCTAAAGAATATTAATTTCAATGTACTTTGTAAAATATTAAGGAAATTTATTTTTGAAGTAGATTAATTTATGATATTTATAATATAATAAGGGAAATTAAATAACCTTATGTCTTGTTAATTCCAAATAGTAAACTACAAACTTCATTAGAAATGAAAATAAGATAGAAGTTTCACATGATTTTTTCAAATTAAACTAATTAGTGTGAAGAAAACTAAATATAAAATTCTTGGTATGAATGGTCACAAATACATGAAGGCATAATACATGAATGATATCATTATTATGATCTAGTATAAATCCATTCTGAATGTGAATTATAAATTTGATAGGTAATGTGAATTAAATATATATGTGATTTCAGAAAATTTTAATTATATTTGAATGTAAACAACATTTTAAAATTCATAGAACAATGTATTTTATTATACATACAAGCATATTCTTAATGGAACATGTAACACACTTTTCATGGATAGTTTTCAATAAGTTGTGACTAAAGAAGAGGATTGATTTTAATAAATATTTTAGAATGTATTCATATTTGTTTTTTGTGTGTGTTGAGAATATAATGACACATTATACTATCTTTATACAAGTAGATTTGTTTCAATAAAATATATTGAATAAATTGTCTTAAAAATTTGTAAAAATTAATATGAGTTGAGGACTTCGTCATACTGAAAGAATAAAGTTTACCAAATAATTTTTTTCACTAAAAAAATGATCATTCTTATGTGATAATTTTTTTAGCAAGACCATTAACTTGAAAAGTTAAATGAATATGTTTAATTGATAAAGGATTATGTAAGAACATAATGGAGTAATATCATCATAAAACGGACAATACATATCTAAGTGGTTAAAAAGATTATTGTTCATGTTATTAATCTATCTAAAGTAGATTCCCTTACCTTCAGTGGGGGATGGGGCTAAATAATGTATAGAATGTATTGATTCGAGTGGGGGGGGGGTGGATCCAATCACTGGAGTAAATGGTGTTGTGTGTGTGTGTGGGGGGGGGGGGGGTCTAACCAACGATTTATGGATGAATGTATCTAAGAGCGGGGGTTATAAACAACTTGAAATTGTGGAATTTGACTAGTTAATGTCGAAATCACCTTTAACAATAATGTAGAGTCAATGTGGGGGGGGGGGGTCTAACCAAAAGAATTAGAAGTCAGTGTTAATACCCAACTTTGTAAAAATATTTTTATATGTTTATTTTAATTTATGGATGATATATTAGATACCATCATGCCAATAAGACAAATATTATTTAATTATATAGTCGTACCACTTAATGATAGTAACTCATTAAATCAAATCAAATCAGATTCACCACCATCCCAATGTGACTATACAATCCACTAAACATAATAATATATATCATTAAAAATATATAAGGAATAATAATATATTAAAATGACTCCAAGATTATAATAATAGGAATAAAATTATGATATTATAGTGTTTTATTAACTTGACTATAGAAATTAATTGTCAATGCTACCCACTATGACATTCATCATATAATATTTTTGGATAATGTACTATATACCTTATTAGGATTGAGAACATATTCCTTTATACCGATCTAATTAGGATAAAAAATTTCATCAACTCCTTTTTCTTTTCATAATTCCTTCTGTGTACCATTTGAATTGGAAACAATCATCATATATACCCTTTTCCATGATATAAATTCTCATGCACACCCGTTATTTTGTAATAATCCTCCTATGTACACATTCACTATTGATAAATAATCTCACGTAACCTTCATATTGGGATAAATACTCTTAAATACATTTTATCCAAGGATAATTCACGAATTTTACCCTTTAGCGTGGGATAAATCCACCAATGAACCCTTTGTCTTGGGGTAATTCATCCTTCAGACCATTTTTCCTTGGATAAATCCTCAAGTGTAGCCTTCGCCTCAGGATAAATCATCTAGTATACCATTTTCATCTCATGAGATATAAAAATTTCAAATTTATTGCGGGTATAAAAAGGAATAAACAAATAAATCATCCATACATATGCTCCAACCTGAAAAAAAAAATCCTTAAACACATCAGAAAGAAACAATAAGGAAAAAATGGTTTTAAAACATTTGTAGATGGTATCACAAAAATTGACCTCAATAATATAAATGGTCAATACCCAATTTCAAATCACCAAAAATGGGTATTTCATGATAAAACTTAATGGATAATAAACTAAAAATATAATCTATAGAATTATTTATTTTAGAGATGATGGGGAAAATTGTGGTGAAATCAAACAAGAGTTTTTAGAAAAGTATTTCATCAATGGTGTAAAATAAATTGGATAAGTAACATTGAAAATTTTATTATAAAATAGTAAAATAAGAACTATTGTAAAGAACATTAATTATAAAAATAATAATTAATAATGGAGCTTTAGAAATAAATAATGGTAATCAAGAGAAATTTTGGGTTTATAATAAAACATTTGAGTATATGGAGAACATTCTTATGTATTTTGAAATATATTAATTGAAAGACCACATTGTAAATAGAAGTTATTGTAATTATATTTGAAAAGTTTTATTGAAAAATAGAAAGCCCACTTGAGATAAAAATTATTAAGTATGTAAATTATAAATTTCAGTGTAATGAATGGAAAATATAGAGAAAGATGTTATATCATCATTATTAAGGATACGAATTATTCTTAATAATAACATTCGTTTTTATTGGGATTAAAGCCATCATGGTTGAAGAAATTAATATAAAGTGTTATTTTAACTCAAATAGAAAGTGAGGTAAGTGCAAAATAAAATTTTAGTTTGGGAAAAAACCAAACATCAAATTGATAAGCTCAAGAAGAAGGATTTTAGCTAAATAAAATGAGTTGCCTAAAAAATGAACCGTACTTCCTTGGTATATTTGGAATTTGAATATATTTTAAGAAGAAATTTATATAGCTCTTAAAACCCCATAAATTAAATGAATATGGTAATATAATTTCATTATGATGTAATTTCACAATATTAAGCAATTCATGGTACACAATAACAAACATGTCCCTAGAAATTTAATTTGAGACTTGAAAACCATATCGAAAATTCATGTTTAGTTGATTTTAGTATAGCATCCTCAATTCATAGATTATCATCTTTCTTAATAGAGTTAAACCTTTAACTGATGGACTTTTGTGATGAAGAGAACCTATTAAAAGAAGATATAAATGATGATGAGTGGGTAGTGTGGTGGTTCAGTGGAACTATGTGGGTTGTGTTATGTGGGGAAGTGAGGACAAGAGTTACCATTTTATATGTGAAAATGAGGAAATTTTTATAAATTCAAATAAAATTCTAAAAATATTAATATAATCCCATGTAATGTGATAAACAATATGAAGAAAATTGAGAGATCGAAGGATAATTTTAATAAAGGCCTCAATCAATATTTCAAAGTGATGTTTTACACATGTTTGTGGCAATTCCCACATGGTTGATTCTATTTTAACCCTTTTATTTTTTACCAACGTATCTACTTTTTAGCAATGTAATTTATCATTTATTAATTAAAATAAATGTGTAATATTAAAATAAGTTATACTTAATGATTCATTATAGGAAATATATGTTAATATATTAATTAAATATATATATATATATTACAAAAATTAATTTTAAAATACTAAATTCATAATTTATTAAGAAAATATTTTTTATAAATGTAAATTATTTTAAATAATGCACGATAAGTTTTTTTAATTAAAAAATATATTTCATAAATAATAAATTCATATTAAAAAACATTATATCTTAGAAAAAGGTTTAATGAAATATAAAAATAAATCTTATATATTAATAATGTTATAAAGGTCATGGTATTCGATAATTTTTAGTAGATTAATTCATTTCATAAAAATATATAAAGTAAATCTTATACTAATATAGATATTTAAAATTTTGAAATATAAATAAATTTAAAAAATAAATTTCTAAAATTAAAAAATTTATCATTTAAATGAAAATATAAAAATGGGGTTTCAAAGAAATAAGTAAAAGTAATGTTTTCTTAGTACTATTTAAAAACAATTTGTAACTTAATGATTTTAAGATGTTATTAAATATATAAAAATATTATATGTTATTGAAATAATTTAATATATGTGTTCAATTTTAGTTTAATATTACAATAAAAACATATTTGAGAATGAATAATACTTTTATATATGAAATAATATTAAATATATATCATCTAAATTTCACATTTTTTAATTTTTTAAAACAAATATATTTAATATTGCATTGGTTATCATTAATTTTTATTAATATAAAAGTTTTCACATCTTATTTAACTTCAGTGTTAGGTGTGGGGAATTCCTTTTAACAAACTCCATATTTATAGAAATATATTTTGAAATATTTGGGTTCTACATTCTCCCCAAGAAATATTTTATCATTGAAATTTTAATTTTCCATTACAAATTAAACTAATTGAGGTTAACTATGAGATATATGGGTGTCACGATAAAATTTCTAGAGTGATATAAAAACCATAGAAATTTGAACTTTACCTTATAATATTCCAATCCATATATTGATTTTTAATCCAATCATTTGAGCTAAAATCCCTCAGGATTCGGAAAAATGACTTTTATAATTAAATTACTTTTCTTGGAGAGCTCATAGTCACCCTTACATTGATAAATGATCATATTTTGTTTTGAAATATTAAATGTTTTTTCCCTATTTCATTTATAAAAAATGTATTTTTTGTTGTGATGGACAATCCATATTCAAAGTCAAATTTAATTCATCCAATGAATGGATAATATGACATTCATAAAGCACATTCCATAAACCTCTTCTTGAGATATTAGAATAATAGAACCTAATATATAGTCATTGTATAGTTGAATTTATGCTATTAGAAAACATACGTGGCATACTTGGTTTTATATAAATTAATTATAATTGTATATACATAAATATACTATGAAGGGTGAGTATACCTTTAACAATTCTTTTTCAAGATATACTTTTATGTATAGGGATAATAGAGGAGTTCCCTAGGTTCCATGGTTTAAGAGGTTGCTTTTTCAGCATCATTTATGATATGTGAGGGAATCATTTTTCATAATGATGAAAATCCATATATTTGAGGAATTTGAAATTATTCACCTCCATTTCATTGTTTAAATTTTTCACCCTTGCTTGAAAATTATGAGACTATTTTTTAATCCTTCGTCACTTGAATCACTTTACTATTCCACTATGATATTACATTATTTTATTCATCCAAAATTTCATACTTATATGAAGTTAAATATTAATTCCTTCATCATTTCATTATATGATCATCTATGAAGATTAATCTTTACATTCTCGGGTGTGTTAATATATATAGAAATAAAAATGATGGTATTCATAATGATTTTCTGTGGACTCTATGAACCATTTAGAAAGGGGTAGGGGAGGGGTAGGGGTGGAATCTATGTATACATTTTTCAATTACTTATCTATTGAAATCAAACCCTTCATCTTGTATAAATTAATTATTTTTCATCTTTAAAAAAAGTAAAAACACTTTTTAATAAGTTGTAAGAAGTTAAACTAGATCAAATATGGTTTATAGGGGTGGCCCCTAGTAAGGGAGACTAAATCCCTGACATATAGTTGCACATCGGTCCTAGAAAATCTAATATAATTTGAACTGAAAATAATTTTAGACATTTCCGATTACCCTCTTTTAATATAATGATATTTAATTTTCCTAAATTCCACAGATTATAAATACTTTTTATACAACTAATTGAAATAATTATATGAATGTTTTCTTAACATCTGATAGAAGTTTCATCTGAAAAGTATCCCTCTGATATAATCTATTAGAAGAGATCTCATCTTGTGTTCTCTTCCTTCATCTATTATAACTCAATTCATTTCACCTCAAATCACTATAGAAATGATCTATTCTGTTTATAATGAGTGGAAAAAGGCCTCAAAATCACTATTTTCTTTCCCTATACATCATCTCTGACTACTATAACTCTATATGGTATCTCTTTATTCCTCTATTATCTGGTTCCTTGGTCGAAACCTCACACTTTTTAATCGTAATATTCTTTTTCTATTCTCTCTATGGTATTTCTAAATGATGCCATTCCAATATCAAATCATCTATCATTCTTTAAGGAACAATTTAAAAAAAATCAACTTACGAAATATTACATGGGAACACATCCATGAGAATATTTTGGGAACTAAATTGTCTCTCACACTGATCCCATCAAGGAAATTAAAATATCCCACTCAACAATTTTACTAGGATTCCATTCATACATTCAACATCATTGTGAAACATTATTAGAAGATTTTTATTACATGAATCATTTTTAGACATAGAAGATAAACAAACAATGAAGGATCTACTCAAAATCATTATTAAAAACAAGTTATAGTGTTTTGTAATGAATATCAAATAATCATCCAAAAATGATTCACTTATTATATTATTAATTAAATTCAACATCTAGATATATTTTGAATGAATCCATTTTGAATGATCTTCGTCCATTGATTGACTCTTTGATTAAATAAATGCTTATCTATTTGGTTATCTTCATATTCCTTATCTATCAGATAAATTCAAAAAAGCCTAACTGATGAAACTCATTGAGTTAATTTGCCATATGGACCCAATAATTCTTCACCAACACTCATTTTACTCGTATTCTATTCCTTATTCGACCAAATTGAATACATAATTTGGTTCACAAAAATCAATATATTATATCTTCATATAATTATCCATTCGAATAAAACAAACTTTTATTTTGAATTTTCATCTATTTGATGTAACATTCAATAATCATATTGAATTGAAAAATCTTATAGTAGCAGACTCATTATCCAACCAATATCTTCAACTATTGTATTCCTACTTCCCAGCTGGTAAAAATATTTATAAAATAGTCTGATTAAACTTTATATGATTTATAGTAATTTTTTAAAACATATATATAAATTGGACACATCAAACTAGTTTTTTTTATGGTATAATAAAAATTTCTTTAGCAATAATTACAACATATCAATAATACAAAACTCAGTTGGATGGATTCATATCTAATGGAATCGATCTTATAAACTTCATTAAATATTTTACACTATTTTATTGTAACATCAATATTTTTATATCATAATGTTCAATATTTTAATGATTTCTCCTTCATTAATTTACACTCTCTCTATCTTGAAGCTTCACCATGATCATTATGAGTCATATCTCCAAATTTTCACCTTCGTGGAAGATTCATATGCCTACGTTTAGTAGGTTTAGTTTTTATTCCTTGAAACACATATGACTATTCATTAGTAAGATTGAATGTTCAATTTTTTCATAGTTCACTTCTCTCTCATTTCATTAGTATTTAGAAACTATGAATCACGAAAATTTTTAAATCCTTGTTTGATAACATTATCGTAGGTTCATATGATAACAGTTAAAATCCCCAATATTTATAGAAAATATATAGGATGATAATAATATTAATTATGCGAGGAACATAGAGAATAAGGGAGAATCAAATGTTTTTTAGGGAAAAATTTGTAACCATATTAAATAATGTTTCATAATAACTATAGAAACTATTTCATAAAAAAATAAAAAGTCATTTAAAAAAAATCATGTTGAAAAATAAAAATATAACATTTTAAAAAACAACAAAAATGATCTTCAATATCCACATCTAGTTTTTTTGAAACATTTAAAAAGATCATTACTCAATTTTGTAAAATATCTCTAAATATAATAAAAAAAAAACCATACTCATTGAGAATTTTTAACACCATACTACCCTGAAAAGATGTTTTTGAATGAATTCCATCCCTTATGAAAATATATTTTATATAAATGCTCTCATAAACTCCCAATCAATTTATTATCACCCACTTTTTTTTATAACACCAACTTTAAATTCATGAAATATTTTAATTTAGATTTCTAATTTATATCCCCATTTGAAATGAATACAATGGATTAATTCAGATATTTCTTATAAAAATTTATAAAGTCATTGGTTTAGGTTGAACATGTTTTTGAACATTTAATTCCTCAAATATTTCTCTTTTAACATCCATTGAACATCATGTAGAATTTTATATTTTTTTTAAAAATATACACATGATATACTTATTTACATGAATGTTTTTATTTGTCAAAATGATATTTATAATCATTGTGATATTATCTAGAATCGTTAATAGGATTTTTGGAGGGGAAAATTAAACTTAAACTATAAAAAATAATCATGAATTTTGAATCATAAAACACTCATAAATCATCAATTTAAATATTCATCACCATCATATGTGTACAATCGTGGGTAGTGGAAATATATTCATATTCCAAAATAATTAACGTAAAAAAACCTTATTTCATAATATTATATATCATAAATAATTCCCCCAGTAAGAATCATGATATTTATTTTCCATCATTATAATCTCCAGCCATGTTAATATAAGACAACTGAAGAAATTTTTTCTTATTATTTCTAATTGTATATCCAAAAATAATTTGTTGTTTATTTAATATACCTCAGTATCCTTTCATCTTACATCATGCTTAATTTTATCATATAACTATGTTATTTAAAACATAAACTACAAACAAACAAAATATCTAGTTTGGAAGAAACATTATAGTGCACGATTATTATCAACTTCTATAAATATTTTTGATTCATACTTTTCCCCATTTTTATCTTCACTCAAATTAATACCAACACATATATGTGTATAAAATTACTGTGAATCATCGATGGAAATCATTTTTAACAACACATCTACATAATTTTCATGATAAATGAAGACGTACCTTCAATTTTGTTTAACATTTAGGACCTGAATTTTTTTAACTCTCAATTAAATAACATATCAAAGTTCTTATTCATATTCTCAAAAAATTCATCACAAGTTATATCCTAGTCTATTTAAGTAATTATTTCATCAATGTAAATAATTTCATTAAGGCTACCTATCCTCATTTATTCACATACATGTTGCCATAAGGTTTTTCATTTTAAAGGTGTATCTACTTGAGGAAGACATCATTTTATGAATTTTATGATTGAGGGGAATATTTTAACCCATGCAATGATTTCATTAGTCTACATACCTTGTTATATATTTCTCAAGTGTGAGTGCATAAGTATAATCAATATAAACCTATTATTTAATATCCTTATTTAAAAAATATATCCTAACATACTTCTAATAGACTCTATAAGTTCAACTTGAAAAAAATTCAAGAATAATAATTTTGTTTTATGTATAATTATAGGGGAAATGTTTCTTCAAAATTACATTTTTCTCTTATGTGTAACCTTTAAAAATCAGATGAGACAACTTTCTTGAAATATCTCAATGTTCATGGAAAAAATTTATGAAAAACTACTTTGTTTTTATAACATTACTATCTTCTATTTAGGGAAAAACATCACAGTTTTATTTTTTATCAATTTGATCTAACTCACTATTTATATTCTATAATTACTCATTATATTCAATTGCCTCTGAAACTAGTGGTGGTTTCACTTAAGAGATAAGTGATGTCTGATTCTCCAATATTAATTTCATCATTATCAGAATAAAAGAATATTGATTTCAAATAATGTTATTGGATTCAAAATATTTTTATTTTGTTTACTTTACAATCATTCTTCCGGTCATTATTTACTCATCACTAGACTATTCTGAATTATCATGACAATTTTTTGCCTCGCAGCCACCATCCTTCTATGTATCTTCATTAGAAGTTAACATTATAGACTTCAAAACATATTATATATTAGTTGTCAATTTTTTAATAGAGATTTATCCATATATTTTCTGATCATACATGGATGTAAATGATTACAAAATATTCAATTCCAAAAACAAATTTAATCCACATCAGATATGTATCAATATTAATATATATCTAAAATATAAAATATATTTTAATAGGTTTTTTGATTATTAGTAGAAAACAGTATATATTTAAATCGCCTAATGGTTACATAAAATTTTCTAAGTATAAAATCCTTAAAATCATCATAAAGTTTGATAATAATCATCACGTTTTACTTAATACCATCAAAAAATAAAAAATTATTCATTATCGGTTTATGAGGATAAATATCTATTGTTCGTTTTACTATTATTTTCATTGGGAAATTTCTTTTCCAATACTAAATACTCCTTTGTATCAATATACAACATCATTCAAGGTCTTTATGTATACTACATAATGTGAAGTGAAAACACTATTGAGAAATAAAGGATTATTCATTTGTCTATATTATAGTGAAATCTTAAAAAGTATAGATCTTTTCTCATCTTTTTTCTTGTAAGCATCATTTAATTTTATATAATATGAAATATTTACATATTTTTTTTCAAAAACAATTTATTTTAATGTCCTATTTGGTCACTATTAATAAAAATATACTATATAAAATCAAATATGATTTTCTATGGAAATTTTCAAGTATCTAATGTCGTTTATTTTCTTTTATTATAAAACATATGAAATTCAGTTTTTTTTCTTCATTGATACTTCCCCTCAATTCATTACTATATATAAGGAAAAAAATATTATAAAACAAATTATATGAATTATTCCAATATATCCCACATCACCAAAAATATCCATTGTACCTTTATATTTATTATAAATATGATCTTTTCCTATGATGAGTATGTTGACGTTCAAAGTGAAATAATGCTCCAATTTCGATTATGCATGGGAAACAATTTTCTTTAATTTATTTTCATCTTTTATTGATGTGTTTTGTCTCCCAAATCCTTTATCAACTAAAATTCCCCAAACATTGTTTCTAAAAACAATATTATTTGTAAAACAGGAAAAAATGTAATGTTTATTGGGTGTGGATATAACCTGATTTCTTGGATGAGTTCTTTTATCTTTATATAAATTTTCAGACATTACGTTAAAAAATATATTGAAATTATCAATCATATTCTTATAGAAACATTCATCCTATAGTAATGAATATATAAATTTATGAATCTCTATATCATTAATAACATGTTTCTTAACGATATATTCCACCATCATTTCTCTTTCTATAGCTATCTTCATGTTTTTTCTCAATGTAAACACCGTATTTTTTAAGGATTTTTTCATATCACACATTATATTTCAAAAATTATTTATCCAATAAAATAAATTATTTATTGTTTTTTATTTTTCTCAAGGCATGAATCAACTGCAAATATCATTAGATATTCCTTATATGTTTCTTCACCTTCTTATTCTTTATCATCACTATTCTATGAATTTTTTATTCTGTCGACATTAAAAATGATTTTTATTAACATATATCTATTATAATATTATAAATAAGTATTTTTAAATATAAAAAATGATTATCTCACTTGAAATACATCTTATGTTCTTTATGGAATACCTTTTTTACTTTTAGTTGATTCATTATATTAATTGGAAAATGTTTTCTAATTATTCTTTGAAGAATTTACTATATATCCTAATTATACTATTTATATTTTTTATATTTATAATTCATTGAAAAATGTAAAATTCCTCTACACTTACAAAATTTAAGTTTTATTCTTTATTTTTTATTTTTCTATTCCATTTCAAATATATTTATACAAAAGAGACATGATTTTATAATTTAAATTAGAATTTAAATTCCTTATCTATATATTCATTTAATCTCAATTTCCCTTGATTTGGTTCAAAAATATTCATCTTATTTATGAAATTCATTAAATGGTAAATCATATTTATCTTCTACAGAATCAAATTTAGGATATAACCCATATATAATACCTCTAGAAAGAATAATAAATACTATATAATCTTCTAATAGATATATAAATCCACTAATGTTATGAGAAATTTAATTAACTCTGATAAAGTACCCATCAATAGTTTCATCATATCCAATTCAAATATAACAAAAATGGTTCACAAGATTTGTAGATTTTAATTAATAACAACCATATTTCCCTCAAAGATACTTTCATGTTTTTCATATGGTTCATTATTATCCTAAATAATAATCATCTTCGTAGAATAATTTTTTGAAAAATAAATGAGAATAATATTTCATGATTTCCCTTCAACCTCACGATTTCATTCGAAGAAAACATTCATTGGAGAGTCATATGAGTGGGTAAAAACCCAATTGTAGCTGGATCGATTACCTCTAAGATAAAAAAAGGAGATAATTTTTTTCTTTCCAAGATAATTATTTCATAACAAAATATATGATTAAATCTTTTGATCAATGAGTGGTGATTATCCAGGATAAAGAAGGTGATGATCTTATAGATGGAACCCAGATTCTATGATACTAAATGATGTTCCAAAGAGTGTTAGAACAACTATGAGTGGAGGGTGAATTATTGGTTATATTTTAAAATTTCCACTGTCATGAAATTTTCATATTGAAACTGTGGGGTGTTTATCCTCTTAAAATTTATATAAATCATCCACAAAAATTATGAAATTTCATGAAAATAAATTAAGGTATAATAAATTTATACAGGTTTTCCCTAGTCTTGATGACATAATAATTACTATAGAGGCTCCCTATAGTCCATGGAAATACAATATAATATGAACTGCATAAAATTCTATCAGAATCATGATATACTCTATAAATGTTATGATATATAAATATAATTAATCTTATAAGTTAAAAATCATTCGTTTGAAATTGAAAAAATATATTAGAATTTTTTTCTTAATATATCAAATAAATATTGTTAGGAATTTATTAATTTTATGAAATCCATCATGTGAGGATTTTTCTTGTGTTATTCTCCTTTGTTTGGTATTACTTATTTCAATGCATGTAAAACAACTATTCCTCTAATTGATGGATTTATTGAGTGAAAAACTCTATGACTCACAACTACTATCTAGTACCCCATTCAGGTAACATTCACCACTACACCTAGGTATGGTAGATTCTTCTCCTTCAACCAATATATTCTTTGACTGGAACCTCACACCCCATAATTATAATCTATTTTTTTCTCCATTTAGAATCTCCATTCAATACATTTTTTATTGAATATTCTATCTTTTTCTCAAATGATCTATGCATATACATTTTGTATATACTACCTATTATATTTGTACACACATGAGATAATAACATTGGAACTGAAATATTTTCCCAATAAACAAAAAATCAAAATATGAATCTCCCACTCAACAACTGTATTGGGAAACATCTCATAAATTCTAAAAAATTATTCAACTTTCGAAAAATATATCTGATTCTTGATATTTTTTATGGATCACAAGATAATAAAATGTTTTGATATTATCTCACCCCAACAATTAAAAATATATTTACTAATTTTTCAAAAAAAAAATTAAGAATTCATTCCTATAACTGTTTGGACAATGAATATATTTAAAACTTGTCCTTCCACATCCACACTGTAGCATTCTCTTCTAACTGACCTATATCAATCACATGAATCGATATGATGAAATAAAAACATCTTTTTTAACACCTAAAACCTTAATATATAATACCAATTTTATAGATAGATTGTATCCAAAAATTCATTCTGATAAACATTCATATAATTTTCTATTTGATGACCTCACGTTTTTTATCCAATGGTCTACCATCTGATGTAACTTCAACTGAATCTCATTGCGTGAAAAACTAATTCATTTGGAATCTTTTATCCAACACATTCTCTAATTGATCCAAATCCTCCTTCCCATTATGGTATATATTTTTAAAATATACTATAATATAACTTGATATGATTGTATCAACATTTTTAGAACATATCCCTAATCTATGCAAATTATACATGGTCATTTGGTGATCTGATAAACATAAATTTGAATAGTATGAAATTGGATATTCCATATGGAACAAAGTTTTATGGAACATTTTTTTATCAGATTTATCCAATAGACTTAATATATAATTATCCTATATGATATCAAAACATAAAAATATATACCTTGTGAATCTTTTAACATTGTAATGTTTTCAACATCATCATTGTGCACCATGTATGTTTGGAAAACTATACATAAAATTTTTATGTACTTTATCAAAATATTCTTCTCCATGGAAAATTAAAACTAAAATATCCAATAAACACAATATTTCAACCTCTATTTATATCTATTTAACCATTATTGAGAAAATAAATCAACTTCATTATTAATGTACTTATCCCCTTTTGTATAGATTTGTGAAAACCCCACAACATAGAATTATATCAATCCTATTTCTGACAAAAGAAGTGACGACTCTTCCTATAACATTGTACATCCAAAAAAAATTTATAAACTCATCATGTATAATGTAAATATTCATTATTCATGGAACTTGATGACCAATGTAATAGTATTTAAGAATTGTGGAATCTCTCTAAACAATCTTCTGGAATGTTTTTTGATAACTCAAATTTTTTTCACATATTATATAAATATGTACAAAAACATACACATAAAAAAACTTACAAAACAACCCAAAGGATCCTCACATAACTTATGATAGTTGTGTAAGAATAACCACTTGATTTTCAACACTATATTCTATCCCATATGGTTCCTCATAACTAATGTTACTATATTTTCCATGAAATTCATTATAGAAATAGTTACTACTAGTTCAAGTAATTTATAAAACCCAAAGGTGTTATTCTATATTGATGACCAATTAACACTATAAGAGAATTATTTTTGAATAATTAAATTAAGAAATTCATCCTAAAGAAAATATGATACTATTATAAGTTATTACATTAGGTTTCGATTCAACATAAACCAATCATAGTTTAATATTGGATTGTTTATTATTGGTTCTATCATTTTTCCCAACCTAATACCATATCACAATAAATCTATTATAATGACATGTAAAGGGAATTTAATTAATAAATCATTATACCTAGATAGTTCCAAGCCTCATTTATAATCTTATCCCCACTCTATGTTAACTAAAGTGAAGATCGAATCAATGCCTAAAAATCTATTTAATAGTG
Organism: Viscum album; assembly: GCA_963277665.1. Classification (NCBI taxonomy): domain Eukaryota; kingdom Viridiplantae; phylum Streptophyta; class Magnoliopsida; order Santalales; family Viscaceae; genus Viscum; species Viscum album. Next base: position 411,210,532 of record OY728131.1, read on the forward strand.
ATTACAACTAGGTAAATCTATTTCACAACCACAACCACTTCTTATTATTTGTACAAATATATTATTTATAAGAAAATAACAATGCCTACACTACAAATCCATTAGTATATTATCCTATACATATAATTATACCTAATGTTTTCACTAATTTCCCCTTATATTATTCACAAAAATTAAAATAGTAATACAAAAATGGATCTAAATCCTCCTTTGATACCGAATATGGGAACCCAACATAAAAGAAAAATTTTATTCATCTACATTAAGTGAATAATAATTTTATCTCCCAATTTATTTCCCAATATAATTAACCAATGTATTAGTGTCATTAACGAATAGATTCATTAGATACACATGTGAAAATTATTATATGATCACAATATATGATACTCTCTTCTAAACCGCTCATATGTTATAATCATCTTTATTTTCATCAGAATGAATCATAATAATGAAGTGAGCTCAAATCCATTTTAATGGAAATCATATATTTAAAAACTCACAATTTTGGATATAATTTTTATAATTACATGGAATTATTTAAAGACACCAAAACTCGACAACACGTGATTCCGAGGCCCAGATAGGCCAGAACAGAATTCTGAACTTTTGTTAAGGTACATTCCGTAAATGTGTGTGTGGGGTTTTATATATTTTGAACTTGTTCTCAAATAAATAATCCAAGGGAAATTTTGAACACTAAGCACCAATATTTTTCTATTAATGACTTAACTTCGTCCGATAAGGGCCGATGATAAGTCTTATTTTTCAGACTTTTTTGATAAAATAATAAAAAAAATTAAAATAATTAATTTATTTCTCTCATTCCATTGAGGTTCAAATGGTGACGTTGTGGTACAACGGAGAGGTGACGACAAGATATAGTAATAGAGATCAATAATAACTCATTGAACCCACAATTCTATTATCTTAATGACTGATTAAATGTACCTCGCTAAATATGGCTGATTTAATGAGCATCATTAATGGGCCCAACATTACTAGGATTTATTTATTTTAATAATCCCACATGTGGAGTTTTGGAATTAAACGTGGAGTATTCTATGAAAAAACTTCGTAGAATCTCCCCTCCAACGCAGATTGACAAAAGTTGGTGGATGTTCATCGTCTTTGACGCACGTTGAAAAAAGGATCTGGAAGTGACGGTGTCGATACCTTGGACGCCTAAGGATGAACTATTTAGCATCAAATTTCAAATAGGTATGTGTTTTTTTGTTATGATGTTCTTCCCTCATTGATTCTAGAAATTACAAATGTAGATCAACCAACAAACAGGTTGACTTGCACATCATGCATTAATGCAGGAGGGTGGTACTATTGGGGGATTTCTTTATCTGGGATTAATATTAATCTTGTATGATCAAAAAAAATCCATGATCCTCCCCCATGATTAAATGCCTCTAATGCAGAAGGGTCAGGGAAAACACAAACAATCTCTATGCAGCTCCTTTTGTTAGTTACTTTTTTCACATTCTAAAAACAATGGAATGGGTGATTTTTGGCCATCACAATGATGAAGCTGAACTATAGAGTCCATAGATACAGGAGATGTGAATAACAGAACATTGATGCGCATCTCGTGGTCCTCTGAAGGATCTGTTGCTACACCGGTGCCCACAACGGTGGCAGCCGCATGCGGCGGCACATGCTTTCCCCATGCTGGTCAGTGGGATGGAGGAAAACAAAACCTTTTAGAGGCCGGGTGAGTGACACGCTGCAGCGACTAGAGACCGTGGTCATTAGGTCGTGGTAGAAATGGGTGAAATTTTAGGTGAGGTTCCTCTTGGAGGGGTGGCCCAAGACCGAGCCACACAGCTAGCTGTAGGAGCTGTGGTATGTTGACCATGGCGTCCTATGGGGCAGAGGGCGACAAACGCTGATGAACATCATATCCTGGATGGGCGGTGCACCTCTGGCCCCTCCAGTGGCATGTCCCCAGTTGGTGGGTCGATCCACCATCGGTTGGGGCCGGTATCATGACCCAATGGTCTGGGCTTGTGCCGGCATGCCAGATCCACGACGACAGGCTGGACCCGTGCCCTTTGGGCCGGGCTAGACTAAAATGTGTCATCGGGAGGCCCGACAGGCTGGACCTCGGCAAAACGGGGCCGGGCCAAGCTAGACCAGACCGATCCAGACCCAAAACAGGTCACTTTAAGTACATATAATTAATTAGGTGTATGTGGAACCCCTTAGTTGGGTCAGTTGGGTCTGTCTGACGAGGTCGGACTTAGAACCTAGTTATTAAAATGCTCGTATCATGCAAACTTCACGTCTGATTGATGTGTCGTTCGCAGCATTGGGACCCTCTTCATGAGGCGGATCTTTTGGAATTTTTTTTTTCATGGACTATGATATGTGATGAATGGATTGTGTAGAGTTTATCCCCAGGGTGCTACGTACAGAACCCTACGGTCAGTTGAAAACTGAATACTTTTCAACGATGGACTAGTGGGAGGAGGCTCAGTGTGGACCAGTAGGTCTTTGGTGGAGAGAAGCTCTATGTGGCCCAGAATACCCATGGTACATGATAGGAGAAGTACATTAGTCCGGCCAATGTGGGATGTATCTCTGTGTGACCCTGTCGGCCCACGGTTGGGAGAAGCTTTGTGTGACCCAGCATACCCACAATACTCATTAAGGATGAGTACCAGAACAATCCAATGTGACTGGGAAGAAGGCAGGCCAAATTCACTCGATATAGAGGGAGTTATTTACTAGTTGGGGAGTTTGATGATGTATATAATGATTATACTATAACTACCCAAGAATATACCTAGTGTTAGCTTCATCTTTTACTTTGTGCGTTGTATTTGAGATAGTTCATGCTGGCATTACCTCTGTTGTAATTTTTTTTATTATTTTGATTTCCTTCATGGATTACTGAGAGACCTTTGGAGGTATTGGGGTCCCTACTGAGTATTTGTGTACTCACCCCCACACATGCATTTTCCTCACGTGTTGTGTCTGGTGTAGACAATCAAAATTTTGACAGTGGTGCTCAGGGGGACAGGAATGACGGACGCTACGGTGGTGGACATGGTGGCCAAGGACAAAGTGGCACCAAGTATGACCAGGCAGACATGAAATTTAACTTCGGCATCCATTATTTTTACTACTGTTATGTTCAGGTGGGGCTTTCCATGGATGGCCAACAGAGCTCCTTTTTGTACCTTTGTCTTTGAGTTCTTTTGTTAGGTTTTTATTCATGCCCAATTTCTTCCAACTATACTTCTTACTCAGTTGGGTTTTTGTAAAAAAAATTTCCCTTCAGTGTGTTGAGGCATGTTTTGGAATGTGTGTATATATCTGTAGTCATGAAAATGCCTCCCACTTGTAGGTTGATGCCTTCAGCACTAGTTGCATGCCCCTAGCCATTGGGTGGCATGATAGGGGTAGTCATGGCATGGGCCTCTGTGGATGGGTGTGACAAAGTGGATACCGAGGGTGGTTAGTCATACAATAATGATCAAGAGATAGTGTTTTGTTTTGGGGAAACATGTGTTAGTTTTTTTGTGTTAGAATATCTTATATAGGGTGTCCAGAATTGGTGTGGTGACTGACATATCCATACACCAGAAAACTGAATTCTACTTTTCAAATCAATACATGAAAACATTGGTTGCATATGTTTCTCCTTATGTTATTTTGAATAAAATTCATCTCCCCAGGAAAAACCTTCAAATAGTGGTTCATAATGATCTATATCAGGATGCCTCTATGTGGACAACCAGCCATAATCCCGATACATGGTAACGCGGAAAGCCCGCATAGCTACGAGGTTCTGTTCTGGGACTCATTCTTGAGATAGACCCACTGGGTGGTGCATCAATTCTTTTACCACCAGATGGTCTGCATCTACCTCCGGATGTTTCAGAAGAGGAGTTTTGTAGGCACAGTTTTGTAAATGATTTTCCTAGATATAGACCTCCTAGACTCAGGGGTGAGATGAATCCTTTGGTCACTGAGGATTGGTTGAAGGCCGTGATACGGGTTTTTCACCTTGTGAGGAATCCTCCAGGCTAGATGGTGATTGTGGCATCAGTCCTTCTATAGGGATCAGTATGGAGATGGTGGAGCTTGACCACCTAGATGGACGATTAAGAGAATCTCACCTGGATAGTCTTTGAATGACTTTATGTGCAGGTGTTTTCCATGCAGCCTTCAACTCATTGCACATTCAGAAGCTACGACACCTAAAATAGGGAATAATGATGGCAACCGAGTACGCATCGAGGTTCACCGTGATATCACTCTACTCCACAAAGTTGGTGCAAGACTATTTCTTTAAGGATTGATCCTTTGAGTAGGGACTCTGGAAGAAGATCAGGTCATTGGTGTTGTCTCTCATCATCCCTAACAATGACATGGTGCTAGGGTGAGCCCTTCTTGTGGAGAGATTCATGGAAGAGGAGGCACAGAGAACAAGTGTCACCAGTAGACCCCAGGTGGGTGAGTATTCAGTATGTAGCAGGCAATAGACACCCGGTCCCAAGCTGGACAGGTCTTTCAAAGGCTGACTCTAGGAGTCAAGGTCAGCAATCAGGGGTTCCTAGTCTAGGGGTGTCAGCAGGGATCCCGACAGTGCTACACGTGCAGTGGGCATGGATACATTGCACCTGATTTCCTGACTCGTTGTATAGATTACTATGAAACGGTCAAGGGTCCTCCCAGGAAATGATATTGATTTGAGTGAGGAGGTCCACAGGGCGGGGTATGTGGAAGGGGAGCTAGCTGAGTGATACACAGTGGGAAACCAGTTGATGTATTTCCACCATCACCCCCAGGAGGTCCACCCCAACCTTAGAGAGCATGCAATAAGGGGAGAGATCAACTTCCTGTAGCAAAGTATTACGGCCACGATGCTCTAGAGATGATCATAGGTATGATCTGTGTCTTCTCCACCATAGCTATAGTTCTTATAAAAATAGGTTTTATTCAATCCTTCTTTTCCATGAATCTAGTTAGTAGCTGAGAGATTCTAGTGGAGTTTTTAGATCGATTCTTATGAATAGGGGCTCATATGAGATGGAATATAAGGATTACACACTAGTACCACCGGTGTGAAATTACACTAGGATGAGAGAGATTTTTCTTGGATATCTTACTAGATGAATCGAATCATTAAACATCATCATTGGTATGGACAATCTATCCAAAATCAATGATTAGATCTACTGTTTTAGGCATACAATGTGGTCTTTCCATAGAAATGTAACAAGGTTTTTGATCACTGGTGAGAAGAAAACCCTTTTAGTGGAGAAAAGACTCTCTCAGAGGATGGTGCAGTCGAACCCTCACTAGTGCGATGGCCTCACTCTCAGTGCAGTGGATGGAAGAAGTCTAAGCCTTCTGGTAGAGGTGGAAGAGTATGAGGATGTTTTTTGTGAGGATGTTCTGTGACAACCTCTTCATAGAGAGGTAGACTTTTTCATCAACGTGAACTCTGGGATGACATGGATATCAACACCGTAATATCGGTTGGCTCATGTGGAGATTGACGAGATGAGGGTAAACCTAGAGGACTTTCATGAGAAGGGGATTGTAAGGCCCAACATTTTACCATGGGTAGACGCAATTTTTTTTCTATGAAACTAGATAGAATATTATGGTTATGCATGGACATCCAATGCCTGAAACAGGTGACCATGAAGAACATGAATCCATTTTTGTGAATTGATGACCTCTTAGACTAGTTTAATAGATCGAAATGGTTCTCAAAGATAGACCTTAGATCAGCTTATCACCAGCTTGGGTGCAACATGATGAGGTACCGTAGACATCCTCTAGGTGCTGGTATGACCACTATGAGTTCCGGATGATGCCTTTCGGTGTGACCAATGACCCAAAGTGTTCATGGACCCCATGAAAAGGGTCTTATATCCTTACCTTTACCAGTTAATTGGAGCCTTCATTGATTACATTTTAGTGTTCTCATCATTGTAGGGGAGCATGCTACACATATGCGGATAGTTCTAGATACACTCTGAGAGAAACAGTTTTATGGTCAGCTATTGAAGTTCTAGTTCTGGATTTGGGAGGTCCAATTTTAGAGACACTTCATCTCAGAGACTGGAGTTTCGGTATACCCAGCGAAGATAGAGGCAATGCTTTCATTGGAGACACCAAGGATCATGACTGATGTGTGAAGATTATTTGGTTGGTTGGTTACTATTGGAGTTTCATGACATACAATTCTTGAGTAGAAGCAACCTTTTCATCCTTGAAACAGAAGAAACAACCCATAGTGTGGGAAAAAAGTGGTTGTAGAGTTTCCAGGAGTAGAGGTGGAGACAAACTAGTGCCCCCATCTTGAGACAACATAAAGAGGACATTGGGTATGTAGTTTTCTATAATGCATCAGGGAATGAATTGGGTTGTGTCATGAAGAATAATCAAGTTCTGGTTGCCTATAGATCACACTAGTTTAGCTAGAATGACAAGAACTACATGACCCATGACCTGAAGTTAATAGTAGTGGTTTTTTCCTTGAAGATGCAGTGACACTACTTGATGGTTGAGTAGTTTATAGTTTACACTGACCAGAAGATTCTATGGTATTTTTTCTCCTAGAAGGACCTGAACCTGAGGAGGTGGAGAAGGATATAGTTCTTCCAAGACTCTGACGTTGAGATAGACTATAATCCTATGAAGGTGAACATGGTTTCATACATGCTTAGTAGGAGGACCAGTTTTCCACTACTGAGTTGGGAAACAAATAAGTTAGCCAAAATGTAGATAACCTTCATGGATAGTAATATAGAAGATTACATCCTGTCAACAATCTTGATTCCCCCACTATTATAGCGATTTAGGGAGGCACAACATGTGGATGTTGACTGTGAGGCACTATGTGCTCAAATAAACTCAGAACGTGCTCTTGATGGATTTTCGATATGTGGGGAGCACATCATTATTTTTAGAGGGTGCACCGTTGTACTAGTGACATTGTGGGAGGAGGTATTGAGGGAGTTACATACATCCTATTTGGTGGTACATCCTAGAGTGACAAAAATCTACCAGGACCCATGAAGTTAGTACTGGTGGTCGGGGATAAAGTAAGCGATGGCCGAGTTCATTTCATGATATATCATTTGTCTATAAGTGAAGGTTGAGCATTAGGTTCCAGCAGGCTTTGTCCAAACACTCAAGGTACCAGAGTGGAAATGGGATGGTATCTCAATGGCCATAGTTTTGGGGATACTATGTATAGCCCGAGACCATGATTATAATTAGGTGATCATTGACCGACTCACCATGTTGACTGACATACTACCCATCTAGGAGCAGGGACCAGTATAGGGATAATAATTCCTCTACATATATAATATAGATTGGCATCATGGGGTGCCTTCGATGATCAATTCAAATCATGATGGCCACTTTACATCCTGGTTGTGGAAGTTATTACCAGAGGGGTTCAGGATGAACCTATGTTTGAGGACAACCGGTCATCCCCAGAGGGATGGTCCGATAGAGTAGACCATATAGAACATGGAGGAAATTTTTTGTGTTTTTTCTGTGACGCTGGTCGCAGTCTGGAGAGACATCCACCATTGGTGGAATTAATGTACAACAACAACTATCACTCCACCATTGACATGGAACAGTTTGAGGATTCGTATGAGAAGCCATTCACATCTTCCTTATACTGAACAAAACCCAGGGGAGTTAGAACTCATGGGTCCAGAGATGGTATAGTATACCACTGAGTGGGTGAAAATCATCCAAGAGTGTATTAGGACTACGAAAACCATGCAAAAATTATTTTAACAAAAAGAGATGGAGACTCTTAGAGTTTGATGAGGGAGACCATGTGTTCTTTTAGGTCTCACCTTGACAAGGGTTACTGAGTTTTGGACAGGGAGGCATGATATCTCTGTTGTTTATCAGAAATTTATAGTTCTATAGAAGAATTGGTGAGGTGGCGTACTACCTATCCCTTCCCCCCTAGGTTCACTGGGTTCATGATGTTTTCCAAGTGTCGCAGTTGAGAAGGTACGTGCACAAAACCTAAGAGTAGTGTTTTATATCGTTTGAACCAATGCTCAGATTAAAAAACTATGGGCATTGTTGAACTCATAGTGCTGTTATTCTCATAGATATGACAGATCCTTGGATGTAAAGGGCCAAGAAGAATGGTTATTTTACCTACATTTTGTGAAAAATAATAAAATAAATTGAAAGAATTATTTTATTTATTTCATGTTGTTGAGTGGCAGATGGAAAAGCTGTGGTGCAGTGACATGGGGGAGATGAGGATAATTTATGCAGGGCCAATAATTTCTTGTTGAAACCATGATATTTTTATCTTAATAAATCATTAAATATGGATCATTAAATGTGGATAATTTATTGATCATCATTAATGTTCCCATTGTCAGTGTGATTTTTGTTTTATTTTAATAATCCAACATGAAAAGTTTGGGAATTAAACATTGAGGATTCTATGATGAAACTTTAAAGAATCTCCCCTCAAACAATGAACAACACACACTAGCATATCATCATAGTCTTCCATGCAACTCAAAGAATGAACTGGAAGTGACGATGTCAACACGTTGGATGCCCGAGGATGAATGCTTCGGCATCGAACATCAATGCGGAATGGTTTTTATATAATTTTGTTTTTTCCCCATTCGTTTCTAAAATCAATGAACGTGGATCAACACATGAACGGGTTACCCCCACATAGTGCTTTTATATTAGAGGGTAACACTCTATGGGGATTTATTTACTTGGGATTAATATTACTCTAGTATGATCAAATAAAAATCCCCGAGCCTCCCCTCGATTATAAAACTCAAACATGGAGGGCCCGAGCCGATACAAACAAGGCATGAGAACCTCTGATTGTGTGTTCTTTGTGGACATATTCTCCAAACAATGACAAAGGTGATTTATGGCCTTTATAGTGAATAAGGAGAACTCCGAAGGGAATAGACGCATGTAGTGCGAAAGGGGACCACAGGTGCAAATCTGATGGTCTGCCGAATGAATGGCTGCCACGCCAGCGGTGGAATATGCCAGCTATTTTCCGGTCAGTGGGATAGAGGGCCGATGTCGACGCTAGTGGTCAGGTGGAGTGGTGAACCCATCAGCGTGCCGCAGCGCCTGGAGACCATGACTATAATATCATGGCAGCAGAGCACGCGACGCTAAGTGGGGTTCTACGGGAAGGGGTGTCTTGTGACCAAGCCAACTGGGTGGAAAGAGAATCCACATTATATCGCCATAGTTGGAGGTGGGTGCCTCATGGAATCCCGTGGTGCAGAGGGGGCCAGATGTAGTTGGTTGCCTCATCCGGGGTGTGCAGTACACCACTGGACACCCCAGTAGTCGGTCCCAAGCTAGCGGGCCGAGCCCCCAGATGGTCGGGCCGGTCATGCGGCCTAGTGGGCCAGACCCATGACAGAGGGCCAGATTTGCGCCAGTAGGCAAGACCCATGATGATTGTCCGTATCTACACACTTTGCACTGGTCCAGACTAAATCGGGTCACCGAGTTACCCGGCAGGCAGGACTGCCATCCAAACCAGGTCGGGCCTAGCGAGGCCTATTGGGCCTGGCCCACTGTCTAGGAATGACAAGAACTACCTATAACCCAAAATTTTTAGGTTGAGTCTATCTATTTTAACTGGGGTATGTGTCACCCTCAGGACGAGTTGGTTGGGTCTGTCTGATAGGGTTGAACCGGGCCCTGTCGCAACCAGCCCCTAGTTATTAAAACACTTGTATCTTGCAAAACACATGTACAATTGATGAGCCATTTGTGTATTTGGGACCCTAATAATGTAGTTTATGTTTTCGAATGATTTTTGGAGTTTTTCCTAGATGGGGAGATGCAACATATGTCTTGAGTAGCTGTTCTCCAAAGCACGCTATGTATGGAACTATGCGGTTTGTTGAGACCTAAAGACTACTAAACGATGGCCCACTAGGAAGTGACTCTATGTGACCCGATATGCCCTAAATGGGGAGCATCTCTATATGTCCTAGAATACCCATGGTACTCTATAGGAGGAGTACCACAGTTCGGCCATGGTGGAATGTGACACTGTGTAACCGTGCAGGCCTATGGTGGGGAGCGGCTCTATGTGACATAGAATACCCATGGTACTCATCAAGGATGAGTACCACATCAGCCTAAGGTTAGTGGGAAGTGGCCCAATATTTCCTGAAAGTTCAAATATACTTTATAGAGTAGTATTTCTCCAGAAAACACAGAGTTTGATGATGTGATTGATGATTATAATCTCACTTCCAAAATATGCATGGTGTGAGTTGTGTCTTTTAGTTATCGCAATGTGTGTGTGGTCATGCATGGTGGCATTACCAGTGTGGTATTTTATTTCTTTTGTGTTTATTTCATTCAAGGAATACTAAGAGAACTTCTAGGGTCTCAGGTTCCATAGAGAGAATTGTTATACTCACCCTAACACAGGCTTCACCTGCACATGTTGTTTCTGGTCCAGATGATTGATGTTTCAACAGAGGTGCTCAGAGGACAAGATAGACGAATGCTACGATGGTGGACATGTGGCCTAGGACTAGGTGGTCCCTAGTAGGACTAGGAAGAAATTAAATTTTACTTAGGCTTCCATTAGCTTCACAACTATTATGATTAGGTGGGGTTTTCTATGGATGGGCATCATAGCTCCTTTTTGTACATTATTGTTTCAGTTCTTTTGTTGGGTTTGTATTTTTCCCCAATCACTTTTAGCTAAACTTGGTACACAATATTGTTTTAGTATACTCATTTTCCCTTCAATGTGTTGGGACATCATTGGGTGTGTGTGGGCATACATGTACTCGGGAAAATGCCTCCCACTTGTAGGTCGATGCCTTCACCAGTGACCTACAGGCCCTGGAATTCATGAAGTGAGTTTGGGGTAGTCACAGAACGAGCCCTAGGGGACGAGTTGTTACACTTTAAACATTTTACCCTTTGTTAGAAAATAATCATATGAGGAAACATAAGAATGAAATATATATCTTATTAAATTAGTATGGAACAATAATATTTTTCCATAATTAAAGTTAGAAGTACCTGTGATCTCAAATGAACAAACACCTACCATTGAAAAAGTGTTTGGAGACAATATAAATTAAACAATAGTTAATGATAATTATCATAGACATAAGATTATGATATTATAGTGTGGCATAAATGTATGAAAAATATTCATATGTCATGAAAACTTGACAATATATGCCTTACATAATAGGATTATGTTAATAAACCATGTACATTCAAGGGATTTGGATAATTCTCTTGTATTCCCTTGGGCTTGGGATGAATCCTACTATATACCCATTTAGTTTGGGTAAATCATTCCATGCACTTATTCGTTTGGAATAAATCCTCCCATGTACCCTTTGGTTTTTGATAAATCATCTTATGTACTATTTATCTTGTTACTATTGTTCATGTGTATTCAAATTGATTGGGATAAGTCATCTCATGTTCTATTTTTCTTGTGATAAATCCTCATGTGTTCGTTTTGGCATGGGAAAATTCCACCCTTTTAAAATTTTTGATTGTCTAAATCCTCTTGTGTACCTTTAGGATTATGATAAATACTTTCATAAACACTTTTTCATGGGATAAATCCTACCATATACTATATGGATTGAAATATATCCTCATGTATACCCTTTTTCTTGGGGTAGATCCTCTTACAAAAACATTGGTTTTGGATATATCATCTTACATGATCATTAACATGATATAAGTCCTCCCATGTGATATTTAGAAAGGGTTAAATCCTATTGTCTATCCATTTTCATGAGATAAATACTATCATGTACTCTTTATCATAGGAAAAATCATAATGTGTACCCTTTTTATTAGGATAAATACACAAATATTCCATTTGTATTGTGATAAATCCCCTTGTATAAACATTTGAGCTCACTATATAAGAAAATTAAAAATAAAGTGGAGGGATATATTGGACCCCACCATTAAAATATCCCCATATATGGTTCCATATTAAAAAAATAAATTAAACACATCAAATAGAACCATGGAAGTAAAAATGGGTTTTGAAACATTATTAGAAGGTAACACTATGATTGACCAAAAAAATGTAAATAATAGATAAAATAATACAATCATCCCAAAATTGATTTACATAATAATATTTAGTGGGTGATAAATGAATAATCTCTTAGAGTGAATTGCAATAAAGAGGAAAATTAAGTTGAAAAAATAATAGTGTATTTTGAAAACACTTTTTTTGAGGAATAAATAATGCTTTATTCCATGCTGAAAATTCATTTACGAAAAGGAGAAGTTTTTTTGAATGATATTTAATTTTTAGTAGAATCATTACTAATAAATATTTTAAAGAACATAAATTATATCAAATTAAATATTCGATGGATGAATATACATTTGAATGGATGGAAAACATTTTTATTTATTTTAAAATATGTTTGTTGAAAAACCACCTGATAGCAATATCTTTTTAGTGTTCCCCTTGAAATGTGTTAATGGAAAATATGAAGGTCACATGCGATACTACATAAATGGGGTTACTAAATATAAAACATAAAATTATTTTGAGATAAAAATGATAATAATTTAATACAAACTTTAATAAGGATGATAATTATTCTCAAAGATGATATATTTTTCATCAGGAATAAATTACTAATGTTAATGTTTTGTATCAAAAGTATTATTTTTCCCATATATAAGTATAATGTGACCTAAAATAAAATATTACAGTGGAAAATACCAATATTAGAAGAACAAAGTTCAATAAGTATCATTATAACGCAATGAATTTAGTTTGGTTTACAAAGAATATAATGACCATTGTATATATTTAAATTAAATGAATTTAATAAAGGAAAATTATATAGTTCTCTAAAACAAAATAATTTATGAAATGGGGTACAATATATTTAATAGGTATTATTCAAACCATAATGATGTTATAAGGGTGAAAATTAATAAATATTCCTCTGAAAATTAATTTTCAGACATGAAACCCATACCTTGAATTCACATATAGTTAACCACTCTCTAACCACCTCAATTATTTGAATATCACATTTGAAAAGGGGTTTATCCATTGAGGGATGGTGTTTTGAGAATGTACGAACCTCTTGATTGTGGATTCATATTTTTATGAGAGGGTTGGGTTGAGGTCATGCCAAACAATATGGGTTGTGATGTGAGGGGAAGTGAGAAGATGAGTTTGAGATTAATAATTGAAAAGGGATGTCATTTTAATAAACACTAAAATTATTTTAAAAATAGAAAGTTACACTAAATGGATTTTATACTAAAATAAAGATATAATGTATATGGGAAATCATAAGGTTGATTAATGTCTCAAACCCTCATTTACACACATGTTTGAAACATGTTTTTGGTCGATCCCTATTTGTTAAACCCATTATAAATTTTTTGTTTTTTTCATGGGTAATAATTTTTTACAATGTAATTTATCCCTTATGAATCAATATAAAATAATATTTATTATATAATTGTGACATAATGATTCCACATATTAAATATAAATCATTTGCTTAATTTTATATTAGTTATACATATTAATATTAATGTACTAAATATATAATTTTTAAAAAACATTATTTTTAAAAATAACACATGTTCAAAAAATAAAAAAAATAAAAATATTTTTTGAATTATCCCAAAAATCATCTTTAATTAAACTTTTTACTAATATTGGAAGTTATTTTCATTTTTTATTAAAATCCTAAAATTTATAAATTTATATTTAAAATTAAAAAATAAATAAAACTTATTTTATTGACAAATGAAATTTTAATCATTATGTGTTAGTATTAAATTATCATATATATTTCTATCTTAATGATGTTAAAATGTGTGTTAATATATTTAAATATTATATACTATAAGAATAATAATTTATAGTGGAATGTTGTTAAATAATTAATAAATTAAACAATTATTTGAGAATATATAATCAATTAATATATTAAATCACAATTCTTATATGTCCTCTAGATATAAGAAATTTTAATTGTTTAATATCATTTTATTTACTATTCAATACATTTTCCATTCATTTTTTAAAGAATAAATATATGCTTACTCATTTTTGTTTGGGGCTACTTGTAGAGAATGATATTGAAAAATGTATTTATTTAATGAAATATATTCTAAAATCTCAAAGTATTACAATCATGATGTTTAATTTCTTCTTTTATATAAATTAATCCATTTTGACCCTAAAATAAATTATTATAATGAAATAAATGGAAATTATTATTTGTGTATAATTTGACATTTTCGACTACATAGATGAATGATATTTGATGTATTCATTTAATATGGTTAGTTTGTTTTAGTGAATAAATAAATAATATTTTTCAATCATATATTTCCATGTTCCATGTCGAGATATCACTCAATTTATTATGAAAAGTGACTATGTATACAAGAATATGATGTATAGAGATATATATTAGGGTATAGATGTTTATATGACGATCATAGTGTGATTCATCGGGATCGCAATATAACAATTTTTTACTTGATTAAGAATATTGTTTTTAGTGGTCACTCAGTGTTTCTAATTATTTGTTTATGATTTCATAATTGCTATAGTCTTTTTATCTGATTTCTTATACTATAACATGATGTTCATGATGATTCATATGTGATATCGTTTATTCAATTCCTCTTACATTGATTTGTATACATTTAATTTTATTAATCATCTTTCTATGAAAGTATTATTAATTTTGTGAATGAGAATTTAATTAAAATTTCATTTAATGTAATGAAGATCCATTATAATTGTTAAAATGGTATCAAAAGAGTTAGTTTTTTAATATATACAAAATATATTGACTTCAATATTATATTTTTTGAATGAATGAGTTCAATATAATATAATAATTGGACTTAAATTTCAATGAATTGATAGTTCATTTATATTTATCCAATAATTTCTTACATAAATTGTACTTATAATTAACGGAATATTCATTATATATTAATATAATCCATTCCAAAATTAAAATTTTAATTGTCTTTAGAAATATGGATGCATAAAAACTAGTAGGGAAAAAATATTTATCATTTCCCATTATGATTTTCATAATAAAAATCATTCTACATAAACATGGGAAGCGAAACATAAGAAAGGGTGAGAGTAGATGATCAATAAGGATGAACATTAGATTTATCAATCTATAATCATATGTGAGCATAATATTGGAATAATGGTTTGATAAAATTACCATGCATTATAATAATCATATCCAATTATTCATATATATATAAACATTAACCATGGAATAAACATTTTTAATCAAAAATATATAATACATAAGAGTGTAGAATCATCAGTAATCATTCAAAAGCCATGGGAAAAAATATAATAATAACGAATTAATTTTTTGCAATAAAAAAATAATATAAAATCATTTCCTTAGTCATGCTCATTGTGAAGATAATCATAATAGATTATGTTTACTCACCATTACATCATTTCCATTATTTCCGTTCACACCAAAGATAATATTATGGTCTAATTTCCATTAATAAACTTGTCCAATACCCATTTTATTCATTATTATATCATGATATAACTCTGATTACCAAATTTATTGGTGATATATATAATTTCTGACCCACGAATCACATAATTGAAACCGTACCTATGTTTTCCATAAGAATACAATTAATTCATCATATCATCAAATAATAATGTATGGAATGGATGTGGGTTCCATA
The DNA here is from genome assembly GCA_963277665.1 of Viscum album. Taxonomy (NCBI): domain Eukaryota; kingdom Viridiplantae; phylum Streptophyta; class Magnoliopsida; order Santalales; family Viscaceae; genus Viscum; species Viscum album. The sequence goes on from OY728131.1 coordinate 411,226,297, forward strand.
AAAATTTCATAATCATTATCATAAAACATATAAATAAATAATAAAGACAGTAAACATGGTTCATATACAAATTAAATAAAATTATAAATCCAAGCGTATTCTAGTGGATGAAAATTCAATTGAAAGATCATGAGATTATTTCATCAAGAAAACACTATTTTCAATTGAAATTATTTATTTAAACTACAAAGATTCACTAAAATTGAGGAAAAAAATTTCTTTGAAATGTAAAATGGAAACTTAATTAGGATTAAATAATTAAAATAGTATTATTTGTTGTGTGTAAATATATTCATACAGTGTAAATTAAATCAAAATAAATTCATTTCTGATATTTGGGAAAAAAAGATAGGAGCACCTCTGAAAAAAATGAATTTTAATTCAATGAATTTTTATAGAATACAAATAATGAGTCAAAATTAATATTTGGATACTGTAAATAATTATTTTAAAGAAATGTTAATAAAATATGGAAATGGGAGGATCATTTTATGGGTCAAGGAGAGAAATGAACACATTGTCCCTTAAAAATATTCATGTGGTTTATTGAGAAAAATATTTGAGTAAAATGAGAGGTAAAAACTGAAAATAAATATATATTACCAAATTATAATAAAATAAATAATACATGGGGTATATATTTAAAAAAATTTAATCATTAGTGAACATAATCATAAGAAATCTTCATAAATATTGTTATTGTAGAATTATCCTTTACCAATGTTGTAACATTAAAATAATAAACCCCATGATAGATATATACTCAAATAAATATTTAAATACCACGAAAAAATATTAATGATAATATATATATATATATTCACATATACAAATCTTAAAATTATGTAGGATTATAACGTAAAAATTACTTAATGAAAAACATTAAGGAGAACAACCCTTATGCATTTAGTAATTTATAAATAAAACATAATTAAAAGAATGAAGATAATACAATTTAATTATAACCATGAATTAAATATTGGACCATTATAAAAAATTCATTGTTAGTATGAACACCATATATATAATACATTGATGTATAATTTTGAAAAATTTATAATTGAAGGAAATTTGAGACAAACCCTTTACCATATGTTTTTTTGGTATATAAGATCTATAACCTTTGAAAAATGAATATTAATTTATTAAAAATATATAAAAACCATTAATTATAAATATAATATCATATATAATCTACTTATGTAATTTTAAGTTATTTTTATTCATAATTCTCTAATAAAGGCATATTTTTTGGGTGTTAAGTTATTATTTTTAATGTATGTTTTGGTTCTAAATTATTTTTCATGGAAATTAATCATGATTTATATATATATAATATGTCAATAAATAATAAAATAACATTTATAATTTCTATACACATATGTTTATCAAATAAAATTATGTGGTGATGGAAAATGAATTGCATCACTTCATTGAGATAATAACTCGTGTGTACACATTAGTGATATATCAGTTTTTTTATGGATTGAATGAAATGAAGGTAAATGATAATTAAAATTTTAAGAATAATTTTTATATAAAAAATATAATAAAATATCATTGAATCTATCCTTTTTTACCATCTATGTAATTTGGGTATGTTATAGAAATCACCTTGATACATGGAGGTGGTAGTCCACATGCAAAGAATATCAATGCTCTCATTTAAGAATAAATTAGAAGGTAATATAAAGATAATATTTTTTAACTAGATAATATTAATTATGTTTTAAAATTTATATATAAACAATAATCCCATCGTAATAACCACCCATTAAATATGGTTATGAAAAATGAATTGAATTACTACATGGAGGCATTAGTCTATACATAAACTTATATGATACATTCATCTCCCATTCGATTGAGAGGAGTTGGTAAATGGTTATCAGAATATAGTATTAAAATATATTTATATTTTTTTGTTTTATTAACTATTTTTTGATACATTAATTAGATATAATTTTTAACAATAAATAAAATTGATTGAGCTTGGATAAGATTTAGACCTCGTCTTGGACATATCTCAATTGGATTAAAAATTATCCCTTGAATTATTGGTCTTAAAAGAATAAGAGATTACCCAATATGATGGTAATAAGTAAAATAAAAAAAAAATTATTAGGGAATTTTTAATTTATAAGGATGAATGGTTTTGAATAAGGGAGATGTAGATTCTTCTATTTTTAGTGAGGGAAGGGATAAATATAGATTTTCTGAAATTATTTCTAAAATATACGAACATTGTTTGGGAAAATTTCTGCAAATCAATAGGTATTAGAATTTAGGATAATATATGGTTGTAATATATTCCAAAAGTAAACATTATATTGTTTTGTGTGGAAATCCTGCCATAATCTCTTGGTTTATCCAGTCAGAAACATGTTTTGACTTAAACTCTGGCACGAAAATTGTAATATCTTTACAAGTCAATATGAGAAAATTTACCTAAAGCTATTAGATAGTATTAATTCTTTTTTATTTCAAATATCAATTTTTTTTATTATATTAAATTTCATTAATATTATAATTTAATTAAAAAAATTGTGTAACCCACAACGAAACCCCGTTTTGGAAAAAAAATAATTTTATTCAAAAATTATAATTTATTTCCATTAAAATCCATTAAAAAACAATAAAATCAATTATGAAATATATTATTTAGTATATAATATATAAAATTTATTTAAATAATAAATTAATATTTATAATATAAATTTATTAAGATAAAAACACATTTCACACATAAAAAGAATCTTTTAGAAATATCTGTTTTTAGCACAAAAAAATGAAATTCTAAAATAATGTGTAAGGATTATTATTTTATAATTACTTAAATTATTAATAATAAAAATTGTTAAATATTACATTAATATCAAATTTAATGAAAATATTAATTTTTTACTTGATATGGAATGAATGTAATTACCAATATCAATATTTTTTAATATTTTTGAAAAAATAAATCATTTTAGAGAAATCATCAAAAAATACCCTAAGATAATTTTATAATTAGAAATTAATAAATGGTATTAATTTAACAAAATAAAATTTATAAATATAATATAGAGTAATTATAATTTTTTTACATTAAATTCAATAAAATAAATTTTTGATAGAAATATATTTTTGAATCATAAAGTGATTTTACAAAAAAATTAGGACATATTTATTTTTCAATCGTAAAAACATTATTGTTTTTAAAAACATGCATACATAACTTTTATAATGTGTTGACTATTACTCACACAATAAAATATAATGGATACCTTATGAAAGTATATTTTATTATTGTTTATATAGACTTGAGGCTGTATTTAAACCATCAATTATAAATTGTAAACATTATTTAATGAAAAAAAATTCTAAATTATCAGGTTATTAAATCTCTAATGAAATATATAACATTTTAACACCCTTCTCTAAATTTGTCTTTGATAAGGTTGTTCAATCAGACCATTGAGATATAATCGATCCAATCAATGAAATGAGTGATATTATTTCAGCTAATAGAGGCATTTAAAGAAATGGGCCTTTTATTACTAATAAAGAGTTTAATAAAACTCATTATATTGGACTATTTTATATATAATGTTAGGTATGATTTGTTTTGTATGTTTTCTTTCAATTTATTATTAATTATTCTCATATATATTATCAAATGGTTTTATTAAATCATCTACCTTTGAAGATAAAGACATTTATTATGAAACCCTTCATTATGGAGAAAAGAATTTCCATGAAACCACATTAATTTAAATAATACAATAAATTTATAAGGAATTATCCAAATTTCAATTATATAATATTTATGAATGAAATATTTCTCATTTATAGACATTTTTTTGTGAAATGTGTTTTTAAAATAATATCACTAAACAAAATAACATCAAATATGGTTGAAGATTTAAATTGGATTTGAATAAATATTTATTATATATATATTTTTGAATAATAAAATGATGTTAAATCAAAAATAGGTTTACTATTTTTTATTGTAATATTTTTTTTCAAAATTTAATTTCAAAAACAATCAACATTATAAGACATGTCATACAAAATTAAATCATTCTAATATAATTATAATCATTGAAACATGAGTGAAAATAATGTACAATGAATCATTTGTTTTTAGAATTTAATTACCAAATATCCAAAATATAATCCATTAAAAAAATATTACATTCCAACTATAAATGAATAAACATATATATATAAATATATATAAAAACATGAGAATCATTTAAAAACAATATATGGATGACATGCCCTAAACCATCAAGATGTCACCTGGTTTTGTTGTTATCACAACATGACACCCCATGAACTCATCCAATAGGTCATGGGTGGGTGAATAACACTTGGTAGTAATGATACACATATCCGGATCCTTACCCTATAGAATGTGTAACAAATATAAATTACCATTCAAACTAGAATATTAAAAACTATATGAGATATAATTATCTAAATAAAATGAATATATATAAAAATATATCTTCTAAAACTCAGAGTGGAATGAAATAAAAATTCTAGTTCAAGAGGGGAAAAATTAAATACCTAATACCTGATAGTTTTCTTAGACTTCGAGATCCTTGGAATAAGGGGATCACTATATGACAAAAAACATTTTCAGGAACTACAATATATGAATTCCATTGGCATTATAATGCTCTAGATCCACTATCATCCCATCCACATATATCTACATTTACATGTAAATAAGATGAATATAAAAAATGTATGGGGGAAAATAAAATAATGGTATATATATAAAAATACATTATAGGTTTTCTTAATTAAAATGGGTCACACGATTCTTGGTTAATATAAAAACAAGGGTTGAACAATATATTTATATAACTAAATCAATATGGGAAATTGACTATGGAAGATGATATAAAATCACTTCCAATTTTCACTATAAAAATATTTTAGGGGAAGAATCTATAGTGGTTCTCACCATTATAATCTTTTTATTTTTCATTTTGGTGTCGTTAGAGAAGTCTTGATGTTGTTCGTTAGAGGATGAAATGATGTTAGTGGGTTTATCATTCAAAAGTCCTAAAATTAAATTTTTATAGGTATGATAGAGGCTATTAGGAGTTGTGTAGTGAGGTAAAATGAGGTTTCAAATGTTTTTCCTCGAGCCAAATAATTTTGCGGAAAATTATTTTGAATATAGAATGAAACTCCCATAGTGAATGTTGTTTTGTGTGGGGGATTAATAGTTTCAGAAAACAAGAAGATGACCATTACATAAGTTATGGTATTGCTGTCACATGTAGGGTAAAGTGATCCTATTCGGTAAAATAAACTCTATTTCTAGGCATTAAGTATTTTTTCCAGAGTTTTGTGCAAAAGGAAGACTAAATATATAAAAAGAGATCCACTAAAATTATCATTATGCCTATTTTAGATGTTATGAACCTCAATGAGTTCTCCTTCCCGAAACTTGAATTGTATAAATTCTTAATGTTCTAGGAATTATGGTGTATGGTTTAGATTAATTTTCAATATCATGCAGGAGGACGAAATAGTTATATGAATATTTTTATAGTATATAATAAGGTTTGGTGAGGATAAAATATAGGGAATATTTTCTAATTATATGGTTAGTGGTCGTGGTGGCAGGTTGGATATCTTTATATGATGTTCGTTACACAGTTAACATAGAAATGTTTTAATCGTGGATACTTCAATGTAAATGAGAATTAAAATTAGATACTTTAGCATGTAGTTAAGTCAATTTGACATGGAAAAAAATGTATTTAATTTTTTTTTTGCATTTGAGCATATTTATTTTGGGGTATCTTATTTCATTCCATGTAGTAGGGTGTAAAGTAATATATTTTTTTGTTTAGTTCAATTTATTTGAGGGTGAAAGGGTTATTGTAAATACATTTTCATAAATAAGATACAAATTTTTATTTAATAAATGTTGAAATTATTTTAAAGAGTTTTTATAAATGGGTTAAAGGATTATTTAAAATATTTGTTTCCCAAAGGGTGGATTTAAATTTTTTTGAAATTATATTGTTATATTGATTTTTTTAAATATCTGGGTTTTAATGAAATGTTTCTGTATCTTTATCTAATGTTTCATTTTTATGATTCTTTCCAGAATTTATAATGTTATTAGAATTATATAGGGTGATTTTTTTATATGGAGAGTAGCATTGGGGATTTTTATTTAGGTAGCATTGTGGCAATCATTTTGTGATAGAATATATATGTGGGAATGTGGAATGATATTTTTAATATCCTGTTGTATATATGGATTATTTCGTGTTGGTAATGAGGTATTTGTGTTTTTAGAGAGAAATATATAAGTTAAATCAAGAATTATGTGATTGTTCTATGGATGATGAGTATGTGTGAAGTTGAGGTGTCGGAGGGTAGACATTATTATTTATGTTTTAGTTAATAATCAAGAATATTGTTTTGTGGTTTGGTTGTATGTAATGAATTTATTTATTTTCATTCTAGGTAGTAGACATATAATTGGATAATATTTTATGTAATGTGCTTTGGATGTTTAAGGATCCATCGAATCTAGCGTTAAATGAATTCTGGAAATGAATGTTACTGGAGTTCCTCGGTAAGGGAGAAACACTCAACGTGGATAGTGGATAGGGCAGGTTAAATTTTCTTTCAAATTGATGATGAATTCTAAAAAGAATAATTTTTATTTTTCTTGAGATCAGTATGAAGGTTTCCATGAGAATGGTGGAAATAAATTAATGGTTGGGTGTATAAGGTTTTAGGGAAATGGGGTTTTAACTCAGTTAAGAAGAAATTTGTTCCCTAGGTGTTGTTGAACGAACACAGGAATGATATTTTCAAGATCTGATTATATATATACAATATAAATCATCTCAGGGGTCCCTTTTTTCACCATGAGAAAAAATTTCTATGCCACTTAGTTGATGATGGAATGAAAATGTTGTATTTTGTGTCATTATTGAGGATGTATATTTGAAGATGGATCGAGATCATAATGTTCAAATCATGGATGAATGTGAAGAATCATGATGTGGTTATCATTTAGAGTCTTTTCCATTCCATGATGAAGGATGAAGGTGATGTCTTGAGTTATGAGGCTAGTGTTAAGTGGAAAAGGAAGTGAGAAATCCTATCAATTTTTGAACATTCTATCCATCATTGTGTCTACCAATCTTTAATAATCCTATGATCTGTAACCTAATTTGATTTCTTTAAAATGGTTTCAGGAACCAATGGTTCTTGTGCCCCATGGTTTCATGGTGTTTTGGGTGCAAGTGTGGTGGTTCATTTACTCATAACGAGTAATTCTACAACCAATGTTCCACATACTAGTGCCCCAATCTAGTCTACTAAGGGACATCAGGCACGCCTCCCCATAGGCCAATGGCTACCAACTAGCTATGTGGGTTTGAAATGAAATGAGGGGAGACTATACCTACTTTATCAAAGTACAATAATAGTTGAAATCAATAGGAAATATGTCCAAGATAAAATAATAATTAATATTCAACCAAAAAACACATGAATAAATCCATAATATCAAATATGAAAATAATCCAAGGTAGTAACCATGTTAGGAAACATACGTATCATGTGTCTAATGAAAAAAATAAGACACACTGAAAACTCCCAAGCAGGTTTTGATACCCTTTCTGTTACCTCATCCGGACTCCAACCCAAATCCCAAATCCTCCATCTAACATTGGGATCTTTCCCATATCCTGTCATGAAAATATGAAGTCTATTCAGGTACCAATCATGGGATCATTTATTGTATGAGTACAACATAGTGGGACCAACTAATAGAGACAAATTAAGGATACATTCTTTAACAATGTATGAATTATTATAATGAATAAAGATCATATAGAAAAAATAAATTGTTTTGTCATTTATTATTCATTAGCCAATATCGTTATGCATTCTTCTACCCATGATAGAGTCTGAAGCATAACCTATTGAAATATTATAATTCTCATTTTTATGGGTTTTCATTATTCCATTTAATTCAAATTCATATTCATACATAAGGGTATGAAAACATTATTCTCGAACATCATGTGTATTTGGAATAGTTGTCCCACACCCTCAACAAATTTTTCACATTCATGTATAAATATATATAATGAGGGATTATATTAGAATTATATGTAATAATTAGGATATTATTTAAGGTATATATACTTTTAATTTAATAGATGTTTTTTCGTCATCAATGGCATGTTCTCATACCCGAACCAAACATTATGGTAGATACCGAAAGCCTAAAAAGTTAAGAGATACCATGTGGCGAAGCCCACACGATTACCCCAAACAACATGGGGAATGATATTTGGTAGAAGGGGGAATCATGATTTGAAGAAACTATGCATATTGAGTTGTATTCTTGTGCAGATGATCTGTAGTATTTATCAGAGCCATTTCGCATGGTTGCAACATGGTTTATCCAACCATTCATCCAATCTGTGTATCTCCATATTTTGTGTAAAATTACTATACTAAAATTAATTTATAATAACCCTTACCCACTGTTAAATATTGTTTATTTCTCCACCATATAGTGGGTTTCTATCCCCTTTTAGATTATTCCACCCTCATGTTGGGTTCTTCAATAACATCCCCAACTAACATATGAATAATCTTCTATTGGTCTCATTAGATTCTTCCAATTAAGCTATTTATTCATCATATTCCTATATTTATTTTTATTTCTCTCAATAGAGATATTGAGGTTCTTTCTCATATTCTCTATTTTTGGGAGTAGGTACATTCTTTAATTATGTATTGATCTAGACCAAATCAACGGTCGATACAGGATGAGGACAAATATACAATCTTAAGATATGTGGTCTACTAATTATAAATTTATGTCTGGATGTTTTAAAATATGTAATATTTACAACACACTAGTTTCCTGGAAAGTTTCCCCCAAATTATATATTCATGGAACTATTTATAATACATGGAAGAAAAGGTCATGTTAGAACCCAAATACATGTTGATATTTACAAACATAGAGTGAGATATCCTTTTAGGTGTTCCATTCATATCCCAAAATTACATTTATTATCATTGGGGAAAATAACAACCCAGAGTGTTTATATTACGTTTAAATGAAGATAGTATAAGGCCTGTTGAGGAATGTAGTGTCATAGCATGGGTAACCCTCTTCACAATTTTAATCAATTAAATTGATTAGTGGTGATTGAAAATCACACATCAGCTAATTAAATAGAACAATGCTTGCACCATTTCACTTGTAAAAATTCAATGAATTATGAATTATTCCTTGTATTGAATTAATGTAAATGGATATTATTAATAAAGATGTGTGGGTATGGATGCATTTTTTAGTTAATGAAATTTGGAATGATGACTCTTATGAATGATCAATATAAATTAGCATGGCATCCCATATGCTTAAAACTAACAGAAAATTACTACCATGGTGATTGATATATATATATATATATATATATGTTCCTAGAGCCCGTTTATATTAATATGACATGACCATGGAATCTGTTTTACATCTATGACATGGGAATAGAATCCCTATATGTGATACTGGGCATGGAATCCCCTTTACTACGATGATATTTTGAATGGAGTCCATATTCTATGATACTAGTCATGGTGTCCCTATTTGATGACACTTGTCTTAGAGTCCCTTATAAATGTGATATTGGGAAAGACATACCCTATCATAATATGATATGTGTCATGATGTCCCTTATAAATGTGATATTTGGCATTGAATCACTTAACACTTGTTTTATGATATACTAGCATAAGATGAAGCTTGTACTATCAAGAATGTTTTTTAAGGAACTGTATTAGACCCATTTATAGTTTTTATTACTACTTCAATTATTATATTTATAAACATACATGTAATACACAAGGACATGATATTTTCTGATACTGTTGGTGGTGTCCTACTGAGTTTATCTCACACTCTATCTTGGATGGTGATGGAGCCTCAAGGGACTATATGTATACATGTTTAGAAAATCTGAAACATCCTTTTATGGATACTTTAATTTTTTTTTATCACAGGATGTGAGCATGGAAGTAGATTTTTGGGATGGCGCTCATGATACTTGGATAGACTTTTTACCCTTTATACCTTATGTATATCTTTTAAAAAATATATTTCTTAGGGATATATATATATATATATATATATATATGTTTTACATATTTATGTGATACAAGAAATACATTATCATACATCTATGTATGATTTTTTTCTAATTGATTATAGTTTCATTGATGTTATATATTTTTTATGCTACAACATGTTACTCATTTAATAATTATAGTGTCTTCTTGTGCGGTATTTTCCATTGTTGATATGATTAACCTACTTATCTATTATTTTTAGTATACTCTAATACACTATGGTATTGAGATAATAGTATTCCCCTGGACACACATATTCCCTTGCTTCTAGTCATGATCCTTTTTCATTCACGGAGCTACACATGAGGCTATGTGGCTAACCGGGCATGAAGAAACATTGAGTGGAACCTGGGTTGGGGAAATACCAATGTGGTACCAAATGATATATTTTAATTCCTTACAACATGGAGAAAATATATAGGAGAATATGAACACAATGTGATTTTTTAATGATTTGGTTCTAGGAGTGGATTACCCATGAATACAGAAAATCCAAATTACATCAAATTGATTTTTTTTCATTTTTCTTATTACATTTGGATTGATTCCACTTTTGTGTAGTGCAAATGAATTGTGATATTATTATTTAAATAATTGAAGTTTATAATTTTATCCTTGGCCCAATTAGGTGAGGGATAAGAAGTATTGATCATGAATCGTATTAGGGACCTTGTAGAAAATTCACATTCATGCATACACCATTCCCTATAGGAGCATTATGTTGTTATTATTTATTTGGATATCTATGAGTGATTTCATTAGAATAAAAGAAATATTATGATGGATGACATTTCTTGAATGGGGTAGAGTAAAAATAGTTGGTATGTATAGTTACTTATATAACATAAATCATATTTTCCTATATAGGCTATAGCATACACCCTATATAATGAAATATAGACTGTTCATTCCTAGGCCATTTTTTGGAATAAACTATAACATGTTATGGTATGGATTTATTAGGAACTACATTTCAGTTAATAAGGTGTATCATCTATTATAGACCAGAAGAGGTGAACCATTTGGTTCAACCCAACAATAATGAATGTAATAAAAATGTGCAATTTTAAATAAAATTGAAATTCAAAAACACAAAGCTTGACCCACTATCGACATAGTAGTTGGTAGTAGTTGGCACCTCTATTTTTATATATCAATGTTTATATCACCCATACCTAACTAATTGACCTATACCATGTTTTTAGATATTAAATATAAAGGATTTTTACCACTTCTATTTCTATAACCATTGCCTACTCCATTATCATAACATTAAATGAAGAATTTTATTATCATTTGTAGAGAAAAAGACCATGATGTAATCTAATGGTGCACCAAGTGGCAGCAAGGACTGTGCTCCGGAGTTGTTGGGCCTTAGAGATATAATTAAACAAATTTTTGGTCCACCTATAAAACCTATTTCTATTCATAATGTGGGTGATGATGCTTGGTTTTGAAAATATTTCTAATATCTTATTTAGAAGATACATGTAACTTCATGCTCTGGCCATTTATGAGAGAGTTTACTCATGATTTACAAAAGTAGCATCTTGCTACATTTGATAGTTATGGAGGACTATTGGATGTATCTTTATTTCTGGATAATGGCTTTTCAATATTTGATCATCTAGAGATAGCTAATAAGAGTACTATGAAACCCTATACATAAAATCTTCTAGGATCCACCAAATGCTAGTGGGATATTCTAAATCATGATAGTTTGTATCAAGAAGTGATGTGGAGGGATTTATATTTTATATTTATTTATTATTTATTCATTGAGACACTGATGTCTTATCATTCTAGGGAGTCCCTGAACTTGTAGTAGAGTTTTATGACTAGTATGGATTACTCATATTGTTTTTTATAAATTCAATGCATTGTTCTTATCCGTAATTCTACTAAACCAGTAAAATTGATATCACTAGAGGATTGTCCGAGGAATCCTAATAATTACCAAGAGTATCTTTTCCAGATAACTACCCTATTTGATATATAGGACCAGAACATTATCCTTGAGAAAAATCGAAGGGAATATTCCAATCTCATCAAAAGTGGTTGTAAACCAAAAAAATTTATTGATTTGACCAGCAGTTCAAAGAGATTCATTGAGATTGCATAATTTAGATTTAGTAGAAAGGTGAAAGTTGTTGATCGTTTTGTGTTATGTCAGTAGTGTAGGAATATTGGGAATAAGAGGCCCATTTTTCCCACAGATACGTTCATGTGTTTAAGAAGATTTTGATTGGGGGATCTATAGTGATTCCACAAGACCTTACCATGTGTTTTGAGTGATATAGGATCTATTATAGCTCCACCATTAAGCGCACATTAAGTAGAACCTTTTTATGAAAGTGGGTGGGGTACTTCTGAACATACAAGTGGAGGGGTGGATATGGATGTGGTATATATGATTTAGATTTACAATGCTGATAGGGCAAAACCCGCTCCACGAAAATGGGTTAGAGCGTCGGGTTAGTTATCAGATGATATATATATTGTGCAACCTATTCAATGTAGGAACTTGGTTCATCTATAGTACAATATACAATTATAGTGGCCTCCACTATATCCTATGTCTTTTTGTATATTGGTACATCACATCCCTTCAAATTTGTGCATATTTGGAAGATAAATTGGTTTTGATGAAAGGTTTTAATATGGTGTTATGACCTATGATACATGTTTGGCTATATTTTATGAGAATAAACTCTAGTGAAAGGACTGTCATCTTGAGGTAGGAAGCCATCGTTTCATATGGAATGTCATTCTCCTTGAGATGATTGTATTTGATGTCATTCTTAGAATGTACTAGTTGGTTCTATACCATGCCTATGTGGATTTTTGTGGCTAGAAGATGTCTTTTAAATCACCATAAAAAGGTACATATCACCATAAGGGTGATAAATATTTATAAGAGATTAGATATTCACCATAACATCTTGGGCTAAGTGGAAGGACCACATAGATTTATAGCCATTATATGAATGACCAAAGAATATCTCAGACCGTGTTCTATCTTGTGGTTGACCAATTCAATGATGTATTCCCAAGGGACATTTCAAGAATACCTCCTGAGATATAGGTACAAATTTTTAATCATATTTTTTGGAGCCTTAATAGTATACAATATTTATTACATGATGGGTACTAAAGAGTTTCAGAAGCTCAAGAGGAAGCTAGTGGATTTAGATTCCAAGAGTTTTATATGGCCTAGTACTTCTCACTCGGGTTCATGAGACATTTTCCCCAAAAAAAATTGGATGGAACCCTCAACCATCATTCATATTACTAGAAGACGAATCAATTTATAAAAAATGGCATCATTTTCTTTTCATATATGATCTCTTCAACTATATTAGAGGATCGAGGTTATTCTCGAAGGTCATCAGTACATTGGTTATCATTACGTTTGAGGATAGATTTAATATTCCTTGTTATAATTTCCTTATTTTGTATAGATCATATGAGTATCATAGTATTCCTTTTGGTATTATGAATGCACCTGAAATCTCCATGGATTTGATGTATAGGGTTTTGATCCCCATTTGTGTCTATTTTTTATTATCCTCAAAGATGAAAACTTGGTGTATTCTCATAGTTTACATGACCATCCCACTCATTTGGATAACATTTAAAATATGTTGTGAGAGAATTGTATGTATGTTATGTTTGGAAATTTTCATTTATGGATCGACAGGGTTCAATTTCCTGGTAAATTATCTCAGGCCAAGGAGATTTATTTGATCTTGAGAAGGTGAGAGATGTGGATAAATGGTAGTTTCCCAACAAAGTCTTCGACCTATAGTGTTTCATTGGGATAGATGGTTACTACATTCATTTTATACTAGATTTCTATTTCTCAGAGGTACATATTATAGGATTTATGATGAAAGGTAAAATTTTTATGTTTTAAGAATCCTACAAGATATCCTTATAGAATCTCATTGAAATATTTAATTTAGTGTTGATCCAGATTCTCCATGAAATAGGAAGATTCTATACAATATATTAGGATATTTGAGGTTTATAGCTGGTAGAATTTTTTATTCATGAAGATAAAGTAATCTCAAATATTTGATAGAAGTTATTCCATTGTGAGTGGAATTAGCCAACACATTATCTCGACTCCGAAATTATTGTACATGTCAGGAATTTTTTGAGGCATTACAATGTTGGATAGAATTATGTTCTTTTCACGGACCTCAAAAAACAGAAGTATATTTTAATAAAGCGTAACTTAAAAATTCATAACCAAGGATACACATAATATCTATAGTCCATTTATTTAACACCCCAATATTTCATAGTGTGTTATTTCTTCAAAATAATTCAATAACTTGAACTACACGCAACACCGAGTTCAAGCGCAACATGACTTACCAAACAAGCCGTTAAAAACAGTTTATGAATAGTATTAACTAAATTTTAGACTTTATATAATAATTAAATTTTTAGAATACATATTATGAGTTTCTCAGAAATAATGTAAGAACAAATTCATTTTTTTAGATAAAAGAAGTATTTTTCAAAAAATGCACTTTTACCAAATTTAAAAAGTGAAACCCGTTTTATTAAATCCAATATTTTAAACTATTATATATTCAATTTGACTAAATTAATTTATTCTTTAGAATGGGGACATCAAAAATTTACAAGGTAACACCACAAGCATCCACGATACACTTCTCTTTGAATAATATAGTAGCGAGTGTTGTACACAACTTCTAGTTCTAACACACACTACAACCAATCAAAATAGGCGTTATGAATAATAATACCTAATTTTTTAAATTTTTTAAATTTTATCTCTCAAAATGGACTTCATTATTGGATTTGGAATATTGAATTTATCCTAGGGTGAAATTTTGGAACTTTTCGGATAACATTTATATTTTGATGAATAGTGAAAATTTCTAAATTTTAATTAAAAACAACTTTTTTTAATCGAAATAATTTATATTGATAAATTATGAATTTGAGTGGTTTTAAAGTACATTTGGAATATATTTTTACCATTTAATAAAATTTTGGTCATTGTACATAATTTTACAATTAAACCGGACATAAACAAGTGTCCCTCATTTGATAGTTATTTTCTCTTAAAAACAAACTTTTTGTTTTAACAACAGGAATTAATTTTAAATTAATTATTGCCACTTATGTGTTTCAATTTTTAAATTTGGATTCCATATTTTGAATCATGATGTCCGAATTGTGAAAATAGGTAACTTTTATTTTTATACATTTTTAATAGTTACTTCGATAAATATTTTATTTATCGTGGTTAAAAGGTAAATCCGGTAAATAAGGGTTAAACAATAATATTATTATAATAATAAATTACCATATAACGTGTCCTAACCTTATTGGTGTATACATGTCCGACCATGGACATCTTTGGGTCGATTTCTGGGACCCCATGGAGCCACTTGTAGGTGATAGGGACGCTTTATTTTAATTAAGTTAAAATAAATACAAAAATGACATAAGCATATATCTTTTAGAAAAACATATTTTACATAGGGTGATATATGTTCTATTTTAGATTATAAATATTAATTAGAAATATGAAAATATTTCCTACATAATTATATTTTATTTATAATTTCTAGACAATAAATAATTTAATTTATTTATGACACAATAATGATGCAATAATTACCATAATAGTGAAAAATTAGAATAATTGATATTATAAATACCCAAATAAATGTAATATGAGACTTTTAAGAAATAAATATAATTTTATAGGTTAATATGAAATGTTAGGATTGATTTAATTAACTTTTTTTTTGAAGTAATCATTCTGTTATTATTTTCACAAAAATCAATTTTCCAAATAGTTTCAAAATTGACATAAAAGAGTTTTTAAAACAAATATTATATAATTATTTGATATTCAATTCTTAAAATATATGGATCGGCCAAGAGACTTATATCATGATAGGAATATCATTAATGGAAAACTTGGGGGTCTCTTGGATGTATATATTACATTTATTAACCATATAATATAAAAATACAAAGAGACATTCTAAAAGTGAAACTAATTAACTAGGAGTTAATACTTAATGATAATGTTAATATAGTAACCCAAACCTGTATAAATCCTATTTGTTGAGTGGTTTTAGAACTATCCCCACCATAACATTTAAATAATCCACTTTTGAGCCATTATAAACCGAATATGAATTTATTATAAAATAATATTTCTAGCTTTTCCAAAGGTGCACCTCACCCCTCTTATAAAAGAGCACTCCACCTTCTCATTAATTCACACCTTCAAAGCCTTTTGGTTCGTCCAGAACCTACCCAAATACTCTCTAAACATCCCTAAATACAACCTAGAGGCCTTAGTTTGATCAGAAATCTAGCCTAAAGAGCCCTTTTGATCTAATCAAAAGGAAGAACCCGAAGAAGAGGTAATGTTTTCACCACCCTTTTTCAAGTTACTTTCTTCTTCCACTACTTCATTATTTGTTTTCCCATTCTAAAATAATAACTCCAGTAGATTATATATACTGTGATGTTATTATAAATATGGTACAACCATATTCAGTATTCTATCCATCCTTCGAATAACATGTCACTAGACGTGCGTACGTACAGCTTATCGTCTACACGTAGTGGTGTAATTGTTATTCAATAAATTATTTTTTGGATGGGTATATTAATGATTTGTAATTCATGTGAATAATAAATATAACATTATAATGATTCTTTATATATGATATAAAATCCAATTATATTTTATTTTAATATCAAAATAATTATATTGTCGCTCGTGCGTACGTACAGACTACCGTCTCCACGAACGCGATGAGATTCATTCTCCATCATATCCATTAAAGTATAATTATCATTTTATGATTTAAAAATAATGTTTAAGGACTTGATATCATTTTGAATATGAATAATATACAACCTATCCATGAAAACCATGAATCAAATAACAAAACATATAAAATAAAACGAGTAAGTTAACACCCAAAACAACGATAGTACTAAGATATTATTAACAAAGAAATGTTAAAAGATCATATATGATATCATACTAATGTATATGATTTATGTATAATTTAATAACAATTATTTTACAATTATAATAGAGGTTAACCTACCCCCAACCAAGGAAAAGTAAATGGTAAGGGTTAATTTTTCAATCTCTTTATTATATGAGGTTGTTTATATGTAATTATCTACTAGGAACTCTTTATCATACACATCCATGATTCTTGAAAGTGTATTTCAAAACATTATTAATATTTTACAAAATATGGGTAAAATTCATTTATACCCTTTTTTGACTTTTTATAAGATGTTTATAGAGTAATATTTATGTCGTTTTCCAAACAAGGTCCTTTTTATCCTTTTAGACAGAATTAAGGTAAGAATGTTTTTTTAACTTATACAGCAGGTGTGGCTATTTTCTGCTATTATAAACTTTTTTAAGCTTCCCATACAATCTTATAAGGATATTTTCAAAGTAAATGTATTATTTTATAATTATGTGACTTTTAAATTAATTCAAAATGAATATTTTGAGAATTTATGAAAGGTGCTCTTTATCAAAATTAGAATTTTAAATGTTTTAAATATTTATTTTTCTAAATCTTTTTAATTAATGTTCATGTTTTCAAAATGAATTTAAGGATTTATTTATATCGACATGAATATTTTAAAATGATATTTGTTTTCAAAAGCATCAGAGTGGTATGAGACACTTTGATTCAAAAATCTATTTTAAATTACTTAGTAAATGTCTAAATTATAAATGATTTTAAAAAAGAGATATTTCTCTCAAATAGTTTTGTTTTAATCTATGTCAACATATTTTAAGTTTATTTGAAGTTTATTTATTATGATACAAAACTTCCATATTGTTTGATAATTTTGTGATGTGTTTGACTGTGCATGTGTTATTCTTATACCATTCGTGGTTTATGGATGATGTATTTACATTTCGTATGCTAGTTTTAATACGAATGTTTATGTTATGTTTGATCCTTTTCAAATAGGAATTCATTAGACTTAATATATGATAGGTGGATCCCTCTATAGCTCCTCGATGCATCTGTAATTCTCATGAGACAAACTAGTGTCTTGGCACAAGGCCTTGGAAAAATCTTATTTATAGTCTTGTCACGAGGCCTTGGCGATGTGGTTATGATAGTCTGGCATTATGCATTCTATCATTTTGAAAGTGGTTATTGATATTTCATGTGATTATTTGATTAGTAGAATATCCATGTGAATATGTAAATGGAATTATTTCAATTTATTTTTTCCATACTATGTTGAAGTTCAAGTTTAAAAGGCTTTTGTTTTAGTTATACATTGCCTTAAATGTTTATTCTTATTCATGAATGTTTCCGCTATATTGTTATCCTTACTGGGAATTTGAGCTCACCCCCTTTTCTATTTTTTATATTCTTATGTAATAACGCACTGACTCTGGGTATCTAGGGTTGGGGCGTTACAGTTGGTATCAGAGGAAGTTTAGTACATACCTTGGAAGCTAGATTTAGATAAACTCTGATTAAAGAACATAGACCTAAGAAGGAATTTGAGGATTAGTATAGAATAACATCTTAGAATTTTGGTATTGTAGAAATTTTCTGAGCCTTCTGAGAAATACATCCCTTTCTGGATACGAGCAAGTTGAGGCAGCTTTGGCACAGATGTACCTAGGGGTAAAACCCAAAAACACCGCTTTCAGCTAGACTCGAACGAGAACTGGTGCACGACAACAGGCCTTACGACACTCTTGGTTAGAACACTCCCGGGGGATATGCTTAGAATAAATCACATTTTCTTTACAAACCATTATGAAGGGTTTATATGTATATACTTTATCAATGGAGTCATTTTTATGTTTATGGATTATATTCATAAACTATTTTATTTATGATAAGTTTTTTACAAGTTTGGTATTAGGTATTGTTATTCATAAACTAATCTTGTGTATGCCATTGTTTAGAAATGGTGCCTAGTAGAAGAAATGAGAACTCCAGCAATGCACATGATCCGAAGAGAAATAAGGATCATATCTTTCATGGTCTTAATCCACAATTTATAAGAGAAATAGTCTCCCATGTATTATCATCATATGAAGAAATAATATCATGTGTTGATAAGATAAGTAAAGAGTTTACTGATTCATATGGATTTGAAGGGAATCAAGAAAAGAAAAGGATGGAAGAGAGAATGATCGATAATGGGAAGATCAAAAATAAAAATTTTCCCATATGTGAGAACTGTGGGAAGAAACACCCTGGAACTTGGTTGAAAGGAATGGGAGTTTGTTATATGTGTGGAGGAGAAGGGGAAAAAGTAAGTGAGTGCAAGGGTAAGAAAATGGTTTGAAATGTATAATGATTTATTTGCAAGGAGATTGGACACTACGCGAACATATTTCCCAGTCATCATACTATGCCACAAATGATGCTATTAGATAATAATCAAGTTATTATACTACCACAGATGAAGAGGAATGAGTAGAGTTCTTATGTTGATTATTTCATTTGAGTGTTGTATAACAAATTTACTTGTTACAATAATTATGGAGTATATAAGGATTGTACTACAGTACTATTTCATTAAAGACTTGAGATTGTGTGGAACAAAGAAAAGTGACTCAACAGTAGGTTATTTTTTTGGAAAATATATGGTTGAGAGAAAGATAAACCATAATATGGTTCTGATACTGAGGTAGAAATTTTAGAATAATATATGATTGATTTGGATAAATTATATTGGATATTCTTTACTACCTTGAAACTGATTAATGATTTGAATATTCCATCATTGTTGGGGTTTACAACATTTTTTGATTGAAGGAGTATATCTATTATTATTTAAGGAATAAGGGATCATGAATGTAATCAATAAGGTTTTATGGTAATTCAGGAGGTGGAAGTGTTTTAAAAGAATACATGATGAAGGTGTTCACATGTTATTACATGGAAAAAGGATCTTCATTATGTTTACCTTCCATATAAATTTTGGACTGAAGTATTTTGGATAGTTATAGTTTGGATTATTTTGGATTTCCATAAAAAGTACAAACCGGAGGTCGGGCGGCAACCCGTCGCGTCCGGCAAGGCCGTGAGACTTGAACCCACAACCGAAGGGCGACAAGGGTGTATCACCTACCACTGACCCACGTGATGTCCTGGATTGAATAATGTAGTTTTTTAATGGTTCTGTTAGATGAAATATAAATTCATTTTTTAAACCCTATACGAATAGAAAAAATAGAATATTATTATTAAGGTATATTATCTTTTAGAGTGAAAGATGAGTTTGTGGCAGAACTTAGTTAAAGGATGAGACTCTACTTTTCAAGTATATATTTTTCTTCTTCTCTTATTAAATGAAGAAATTAATTCTTATACTTTAGTGAATGGATATTAAAACAAAAAAATGTGTTATCCGAATACCATATGTTTTTCTGAACCGATGGTATTTTAAATCATCATAGATTGATGAATTTAAGGACATCAATTTTACACTTGTTTATGATTAATGAACTCAATAACTACAAATAAATATTTACGTTTTTCATCCAATTATATATGTCTAATTTCCACCAAGGTTCTCTGAATAGAGATCATAATTTGGTGGTGACCCTTTCATTTCTCTTTTCTTCTTATTAAGACAAAATTTAATTAACCCAATTTTCGATGTGGGATTTCCCACAAAGATATTTTCTATATTCCCCATTTTATTTTCAAAGAACAATTTCAAATCGAGAGGATGCAATTTATTGAAGTAAGGGATAATGTAACACCCCAAGAATTCATAGTGTGTTATTTCTTCAAAAAAATTTAATAACTTGCACTACATGCGACACCGAGTTCAAGCGCAACATGACTTACTAATCAAGCCGTTCAAAATAGTTTGTGAATAGTATTAACTAAATTTCAAACTTTATATAATCCATATAATTTTAGAGTCCATATTATGTTTTTCTTATACATAAATTATGAACAAATTCATTTTTTTTTCAAATAAAAGAAGTTTTTTTTCAAAAAAATGCACTTTTACCAACTTTTAATAGTGAAACCCTTTTTTTAAACCAATTTTTTAAACTTTTATATATTCAATTTGACTAAATGAATTTATTCATTAGAATGGGGACATAAAAAATTTACAAGGTTACACCCCAAGCATCCACGATACGCTTCTCTTTGAATAATACAGTAGCGTGTGTTGTACACAACTTCGAGTTCTAACACACACTACAACCAATAAAAATAGCCGTTATGAATAATAATACCTACCTTTTTAAATTTAATATATTTTACCTCTCAAAATGGACTTCATTTTTGGATTTGGAATGTCAAATTTATCCTAGGGTGAAATTTTGAAACTTTTCGGATAACATTTATATTTTGATGAATAGTTAAAATTTCTAAATTTTAATTAAAAACAAATTTTTTTAATCGAAATAATTTGTATTGATAAATTATGAATTTGAGTGGTCTAAAGTAAATTTGGAATATATTCTTACTATTTAAATTTTTTTTGGTTCTTGTACATAATCTCATAATTTAACCGGACATAAACAAGTGTCAATCTTTTGATAGTTATTATCTCATAAAAACTTGTTTTTTGTTTTAACAATGGGAATTAATTTTAAATTAATTCCTGCCACTTCTATGTTTTGAATATGGAAAGATGGATTCCATATTTGGAATTAGGATTTCCATGTTTTGAAAATAGATAACTTTTATTTTTAGACATTTTGAATAAATACTTCGGTAAATATTTTATTTACTGTGGTTAAAAGGTAAATCCGGTAAATAAGTGTTAAACAATAATATTATATTAATAATAAATTACCCTAAAACGTGTCCTAACCTTATTGGTGGATACATGTCCGACCATGGACATCTTTGGGTCGATTTTTGGGACCCCATGGAGGCACTTGTAGGTGATAGGGATACTATATTTTAATTAAGTTAAAATAAATACAAAAATAACATAAGCATATATCTTTTAGAAAAACATTTTTTACATATGGTTATATATGTTGTATATTCGATTATAAATATTCATTAGAAAGATAAAAATATTTCTTACATAAATATATTTTATTTATAATTTTTAGACAATAAATAATTTTATTTATTTATGACACAATGATGATGCAGTAATTACCATAATAGAGAAAAACTAGAATAAATGATATTACAAATACCCAAAAAAAATTAATATGAGACTTTTAATAAATAAAAATAATTTTATAGGTTAATATGACATGTTAGGATTGATTTAATTAACTTTTTTCGATGTAATAATTCTTTTATTATTTTAACAAAAATCAATTTTCAAAATAGTGTCAAAATTGACATAAAAGAGTTTTTAAAACAAATATTTTTTTTATTAATTGATATTCAATTCCTAAAAATATAAGTTTTATCCAAGAGACTTATATCATGATAGTTGTATCATTAATGGACCACTTGGGGGTTTCTTGGATTTATATAGTATGTTTATTAACTATATAATATAAAAATACAAAGATACATTGTAAATGTGAAACTAATTAACTAAGAGTTAATACTTAAAGATAAGGTTAATATAGTAATACAAACCTATATAAATCCTATTGGTTGTGTGGTTTTCTACCTATCCCCGCATTAACCTTTAAATAATCCAATTGGATCCCTTGGAAACTGAATATGAATTTATTATAAAATAATATTTCTAGCTTTTCCAAAGGTGCCCCTCACCCCTCTTTTAAATGGGAACTCCCCCTTCTCATTAATTCACACAATAAAATCCTTTTGGTTCGTCCAAACGCTGCCCAAATACCCTTTAAACTTCCATTAATAGAACCTAGATGCCTTAGTTTGATCAGAAATCCAGCCTAAGGAGCCCTTTTGATCAAATCAAAAGGAAGAACCTGAAGAAGAGGTAATGTTTTCACCACCCTTTTCACGTTCCTTTCTTCTTCAACTTATTCTTTCATTTTTTCCCATTATAAAATAATAACTCCAGTATCTTATATATATTTTTATGTTATTATAAATATTGTATAATCATAATCAGTATTCTATCAATCCTTTGAATAACATCTCACCATACGTGCGTGCGTACGGCTTACCGTCTCCACGTCGTGGTGTAATTGATATTCAATAAATTATTTTTTGGATGGGTATAATATTGATTTTTAATTCATGTAAACAATAAACATAACATTATAATGATTCTTTATATATGATATACCATCCAATTATATATTATTTTAATATCAAAATAATGATATTGTCACTCATGCGTACGTACGGACTACCGTCTCCACGAACGCGAGGAGATTCATTTTCCATCGTATCCATTCAAGTATAATTATCATTTGACGATTTAAAAATAATGTTTAAGGACTTGATATAATTCTGGATAATAATAAGATACAACCTATCCATGAAAACCACGACTTACATAAAAAAAATATAAAATAAAATGAGTAAGTTAACACCCGAAACGACGATAATACTAAGATATTTTTAGCAATGCAATGTTAAAAGATCATATATGATATCATATTAATGTATATAATTATTGTTTAATTTAATAAAAATTATTTCACCATTATACATGAGGTTTAACTACCCCCAACAGAGGAAAATTACAAGGTAAGGGTTAATTTTACAATCTCTTTATTATCTGAGGTTGTTTATACGTAATTATCTACTGGGACCTCTTTATCATCCACATCCATGATTCATGAATGTGTATTTCAAAACATTCTTACTATTTTATATAATATGGGTAAATTAAATTTATACCATTTTTTGACTTTTTATAAGAAGTTTATAAAGGAATATTTCCATCATTTTCCAAACAAGGTCCTTTTTAACCTTTTCGACAGAATTAAGCTAAGAATGTTTATTTTAACTTATACGGCGGGTGCGGATATTTTCCACCGTTATAAAATTTTTGAAGCTTCCCTTACAATATTATAAGGATATTTTAAATGTAAATGTTTTATTTTATAATTATGTGACTTTTAAATGATTTCAAAATGAGTATTTTAAGAATTTTGGAAAGTTACTCTTTATCAAAATTAGAATTTTAATTGTTTTAAAGATTTATTTTTCTATATCTTTTTAATTAATGTCCATGTTTTCAAAATGATTTTAAGGATTTGTTTATATGGACATGAATTTTTTGAAATGATATTTCTTTTCAAATGGTTCGAAGTGGTATGGGACACTTTGATTCAAAAATCTCTTTTAAATTACTTAATAAATGTGTGACTTTTAAATGATTTCAAAAAAAGGGATATTTCTCTCAAATAGTTTTGATTTCATCTATGTCAACATCCTTTAAGTTTATTTGATGTTGATTTATTATGATACAAAACATCCATATTTTTTGATGTTTTTGTGATGTGTTTGACTGTGGATGTGTTATTCTTATACCATTCGTGGTTTATGGATGAAGCATTTACATTTCGTATGCTATTTTTAATACGAATGTTTATGTTATGTTTGAACCATTTCATATGGGAATTCATTGGACTTAATATGTGATGAGTGGAGCCCACTATAGCTCCTCGATGCATCGGTAGGTCTCATGAGACATACTAGTGTCTTGGCACACGGCCTTGGAAAAAATATTATTTGTAGTCTTGGCACGAGGCCTTGGCTATGTGGTTATGATAGTCTGTAATTATGCATTCCATAATTATGAAAGTGGTTATTGATATTGCATGTGATTATTTGATTAGTAGAATATACATGTGAATAAGTACATGGAATTATTTCATTTTATTTTTGAAATACTATGTTGAAGTTCAAGTTTAAAAGGATTTTGTTTTAGTTATACATTACCTTACATGTTTATTCTTATTTATGAAATTTTCCGCTATATTGTTATCCTTACTGGGCATTTAAGATCAGCCCTTTTTCTATGTTTTATTTAACCCAGGATGTGAAGAATTATTTTATGAATGACCTACAGGGATAGTATGAGGGGATATGAATACAATATATTATAGTAGTTTTTCACTTATTGATGTAATGTAAACTTTATGAATATATTTAGTGTTTCCAAGGCTACTAATCTAATCGGTCTTTCGATACTTGATCGTTCTTGTGATCATGCCAATGTGATGTAATAATTCACCGACTCTAGGTATCTAGGGTTGAGGCATTACATTTGGTTTTAGAGGAAGTTTAATACTAACATTGGAAGATAGATTTAGATAAACTCTGATTAGATCACATAGACCTAAGAGGGTCTTTGAGGATTAGTATATAAGAACATCCTGAATTTTGGTATTGTAGATATTTTGTGAGTTTTCCAAGAAATACATCCCTTTCTGGATACGAGCAGGTAGAGGCGGCTCTAGAACAGATGTACCTAGGGGTAATACCCAAAAACACCACTTTGAGCTAGACTCGAACGGGAACTGGTGCACGACAATGGGCCTTGCTGCACTCTTGGTTATGACACTCCTGGGAGATATGCTTAGGATAATTCTCATTTTCTTTACAAACCATTATGAAGGTTTTATGAGTATATACTTTCTCAAACGAGACATTTTTATGATTATGGATTATATCCATAAACTATTTAATTTATGTTAAGTGTTTTACAAGTTCTGGATTAGGTATTGTTATTCATAAACAAATCTAGTGTATGCCATTGTTTAGAAATGGCGCCCAGTAGAAGGAATTAGAGCTCCATCAATGCACATGATCCAAAGAGAAAGAAGGATCATATCTTTCATGGTCATAAGCCAAAATTTATAAGAGAAATAGTCTCCCATGTATTATCATAATATGAAGAAATAATATCATGTGTTGATAAGATAAGTAAAGAGTTTACTGAGTCCAATGGCTTTTAAGGGAAGAAAGAGAAGAAAAGGATGGAAGAGAGAATGATGGATAAAGGGAAGAGGGAAAAGAAGAATTTTCCCATATGTGATAACTGTGGGAAGAAACACCTTGGAACTTTCCTGAAAGGAATGGGAGTTTGTTGTATGTGTGGAGGAAAAGGGAACAAAGTACGTGACTGCAAGGGTAAAAAAATGGTTTCAAATGTACAATCCTTCATTTGAAAGGGGTTTGGACACTACGCAAACATATGTCCTAGTCATCAGACTATGCCGCAAATGATGCTATTGGATAATAATCAAGTTATGATACTACCACAGATGAAGAGGAATGATTAGAGTTCTTATGTTGATTATGTCATTTGAGTGTTGTATCAAAAATGTACTTGTTATAATAATTATGGAGTATATAAGGATTGTACTGAAGTACTATTTCATCAAGGACATGATATTGTGTGGAACATGGAAATGTGACTCAATTGTAGGTTGAATTTTTTGAAAATATATGGTTGAGAGAAAGATAAACCATAATATGGTTCTGATACCGAGGTAGTGATTTTAGAATAATACATGATTGATTTGGATAAATTATATTGAATATTATTGACTACCTTGAAACTGATTAATGATTTGTATATTCCATCATTGTTGGGGTTTACAACATTTTTTGATTGAAGGAGTATTACTATTATTATTTAAGGAATAAGGGATCATGAATGTAATCAATAAGGTTTTATGGTAATTCAGGATGTTGCATTGTTTTAAAAGAATACAAGATGAAGGTGTTCACATTTTATTACGTGGAGAAAAGGATCTTCATTGTGTTTACCTTCCTTATAAATTTTGGAATGAAGTATTTTTGGATATTTCTAGTTTGGATTATTTTGGATTGCCATAAAAAGGACAACCATGAGCGCGGGTGGCAACCCGTCACATCAGGAAATGCCACAAGACTTGAACCCACAACCGTAGGACAACAAGGGTGTATCACCTACCACTGACCCATGTGATGTACTTGATTGAATAATGTCGTTTTTTAATGGTTCTGCTAGATGAATTATAAATTCATTTTTTAACCCTATACAAATAGGATAAATAGAATATTATTATTAGGTTCTATTATATTTTAGAGTGAAAGATGAGTTTTTGGAAGAACTTAGTTATAGGATGAGACTCTACTTGTCAGGTATATATATTTCTTATTCTCTTATTCAATGATGAAATTAATTCTTATACTTTAGTCAAGGGATCGTAAAACAAAAAAAAATGTGCTATTTGAATACCATATGTTTTTCTGAACCAATAGTATTTTAAATCATCATAGATTTATGAATTCAAGGCCCTCAATTTTACAGTTATTTGTGATTGATGACCTCAATAACTAAATATAAATATTTACATTTACCTCCAATTATATGTCTTTAATTTCCACCAATGTTCTCTGAATAGAGATCATAATTTTGTGGGGACCCTTTCATTTCTCTTTTCCTCTTATTAAGATTGAATTTTATTAACCCAATTTTCGATGTGGGATTTCCCACAAAGATATTTTATATATTCCACCTTTTATTTTTGAAGAAAAATTTGAAATTGTGAGGATGCAATTTATTTATGTAGGGGATAATGTAACACCCCAAGATTTCATAGTGTGTTATTTCTTCAAAATAATTCAATAACATGCACTACACGCAACACCGAGTTCGAGCGCAACATGACTTACCAAACAAGCTGTTCAAAAGAGTTTATGAATTGTATTAACTAAATTTAAAAATTTATATAATCCATATAATTTTAGAATCCATATTTTGAGTTTCTCATACATAATGTCAGAACAAATTCATTTTTTTCAAATAAAAGAAGTATTTTTCAAAAAATGCACTTTTACCAACTTTTAATAGTGAAACCCTTTTTTAAATCCAATATTTTAAACTTTTATATAATAAATTTGATTAATGAATTTATTCTTTAGATTGGGTACATCAAGAATTTACAAGGTAACACCCCAAGCATCCATGGTACGCTTCTATTTGAATAATATAGTAGCGTGTGTTGTACGCAACTTCGAGTTCTAAAACACACTACAACCAATCAAAATAGCCGTTATGAATAATAATACCTAATTTTAAAATTTTTATAAATTTTATCTCTCAAAATGGACTTCATTTTTTGATTCGGAATATCAAATTTATCGTAGGGTGAAATTTTGGATCTTTTCGGATGACATTTATATTTTGATGAATAGTGAAAACTTCTAAATTTTGATTAAAAACAACTTTTTTTAATAAAAATAATTTATATTGATAAATTATGAATTTGAGTGGTTTTAAAGTAAATTTGGAATATATTTTTATCATTTAATACAATTTTGGTCATTGTACAAATTTTACAATTAAACTGGACATAAACAAGTGTTAATCTTTTGATAGTTATTATCTCTTAAAAACATGCTTTTTGTTTTGACAACGAGAATTAATTTTAAATTAATTCCTGACACCTATGTGTTTTGAATTTGGAAAAATGGATTCCATATTTGGAAACAGTATTTCTAAATTGTGAAAATAGGTAACTTTTATTTTTAGACATTTTGAATAATTACATAGGTAAATATTTTATTTACAGTGGTTAAATGGTAAATACGGTAAATAAGGGTTAAACAATAATATTATAATAATAATAAATTACCATAAAACGTTTCCTAACCTTATTAATGGATACATTTACAACCATTTTCATCTTTGGGTGAATTTTTGGGACCCCATGGAGCCACTTGTAGGTGATAGGAATGCTTTATTTTAATTAAGTTAAAATAAATACAAAAATGACATAAGCATATATATTTTAGGAAAATATTTTTTACATAGGGTTATATGTGTTTTATTTTCGATTATAAATAATCATTTGAAAGATAAAAATATTTCCTACATAATGATATTTCATTTATAATTTTTATACAATAAATAATATAATTTATTTCTGACACAATGATGATGCAATAATTACCATAATATTGAAAATTTAGAATAATTGATATTACAAATACCCAAATAAATGTAATATGAGACATTTAGTATATAAAAAAATTATATGTTAATATGAAATGTTAGTATTTATTTAATTAACTTTTTCTAAGTAATCATTCTGTTATTATTTTCACAGAAATCAATTTTCCAAATAGTGTCAAATTTGACATAAAAGAGTTTTTAAAACAAAAATTATATTATTAATTGATATTAAATTTCTAAAAATCTATGGTTCGGACAAGGGACTTATATAATGATATTTGTATAATTAATGGAACACTATAGGGTCTCTTTGATGTATATAGTATGTTTATTAACCATATAATATAAAAATACAAAGAGACATTGTAAAAGTGAAACTAATTAACTATGAGTTAATACTTAAAGATAAGGTTAATATAGTAAACCAAACCAGTATAAATCATATTTTTGGAGAGGTTTTCGACCTATACCCACCTTAACCTTTAATTAATCCACTTTTGAGCGATTAGAAACCGAATATAAATTTATTATAAAATAATATTTCTAGCTTTTCCGAAGGTGCCCCTCACCCCTCTTATAAAAGGGCACTCCCCCTTCTCATTAATTCACACCTTCAAAGCCTTTGGATTGGCCAACCCCAGCCCAAATAATCTCTAAACTTCACTCAAAACAACCTAGAGGCCTTATTTGGATCAGAAAGCCAGCCTAAGGAGCCATTTTGATCAAATCAAAAGGAAGAACCTGAAGAAGAGGTAATGTTTTCACCACCCTTTTTCAAGTTCCTTTCTTCTTCCACTTCTTCTTTCTTTGTTTTCCAATTATAAAATAAAAACTCCAGTACCTTATATATAATGTGATATTATTATAAATATATTACAACCATATTTAGTATTCTATCCATCCTTTGAATAACATGTCACCATACATGGGTACGTACGACTTACCGTCTCCACGTCATGGTGTAATTGTTATTCATTAAATTATTTTTTCGATAGGTATAATAATGATTTTTTATTCATTTAAATAATAAATATAACATTATAATGATTCTTTATATATGATATAACATCCAATTATATATTATTTTAATATCAAAATATTGATATTATCGCTCGCACGTACGTACGGACTACCGTCTCCACGAACGCGATGAGATTCATTCTCTATCGTATCCATTCAAGTATAATTATCATTTGATGATTTAAAAATAATGTTTAAGGACATGATATAATTCTGGATATGAATAAGATACAACCTATCCATGACAACCATGGCTTACATAAAAAAACATATAAAAGAAAATGAGTATGTTAACACCCGAAATGACGATAATACGAAGATATTATTAACAATGTAATGTCAAAAGATCATATATGATATCATATTAATGTATATGATTCTTGTATAATTTAATAACAATTATTTAACCATTATACAGGAGGTTAACCTTCCCCCAACCATGGAAAAGTACAAGGTAAGGGTTAATTTTACAATCTCTTCATTATCTGAGGTTGTTTATACGTAATTATATACTGGGACCTCTTTATCATCCATATCTATGATTCTTGAAAGTGTATTTCAAAACATTCTTAATATTTTACAGAATATGGGTAAACGTCATTTCAACCCTTTTTTGACTTTTTATAAGAAGTTTATAAAGAAATCTTTCCGTCTTTTTCCAAAAAATTTCCTTTTTAACCTTTTTGACAGAATTAAGGTAAGAATGATTTTTTAACTTTTATGGCGGGTGCGGCCATTTTCTACCGTTATAAAATTTTTGAAGCTTCCCTTTCAATATTATAAGGTTATTTTCAAATAAAATGTTCTATTTTATAATTATGTGTCTTTTAAATGATTTCAAAATTAATATTTAATGAATTTTTGAATGGTACTCTTTATCAAAATCAGAATTTTAAATGTTTTAAAGATTTATTTTTCTAAATATTTTTAATTCATGTCCATGTTTTAAAAATCATTTTAAGGATTTCGTTATACGGAAATGAATGTTTTTAAATGAATTTTATTTTCAAAATATTTGAAGTGGTATGGGACACTTTGATTCAAAAATCTCTTTTAAATTACTTCCTTAATAAATGTGTGACTTTTAAATGATTGTAAAATATATATTTCTCTCGAATAGTTTTGATTTCATCTATGTCAACATCCTTTATGTTTATTTGAAGTTGATTTATTATGATAAAAACCTCAATATTGTTTGATGTTTTTGTGATGTGTTTGACTGTGGATGTGTTATTCTTATACCATTCGTGGTTTATGGATGAAGTATTTACATTTCATATGATAATTTTAATACGAATGTTTATGTTATGTTTGAACCTTTTCATATGGGAATGCATAGGACTTAATATGCGACGGGTGGAGCCTGCTATAGCTCCTCGATGCATCGGTAAGTCTCATGAGACAAGCTAGTGTCTTGGCACAAGGCCTTGGAAAAATCTTATTTGTACTCTTGGAATGAGGCCTTGGCTATGTGGTTATGATAGTCTGGAATTATGCATTCCATCATTATGAAAGTGGTTGTTGATATCGCAAGTGATTATTTGATTAGTATAATATCCATGTGAATAAGTAAATGGCATTATTTCAATTTATTTCTTCCATACTATGTTGAAGTTCAAGTTTAAAAGGATTTTGTTTTAGTTTAACATTGCCTTAAATGTTTATTTTTATTTATGAAAGTTTCTGCTATATTGTTATCCTTACTGGGAATTTGAGCTCACCCTTTTTTCTATGTTTTATTTTTCCCAGGATGTGAAGAAGTATTTTATGAATGAACTGCAGGGATAGTATGAGGGGATATGAAGACAATATATTGTTGTAGTTTTTCACTTATTCATTTAATGTTATCTTTATTAATATATCTAGTGTCTCCAATGCTACTAAACTAATCAGTCTTTCGAGACTTGATCTTTCTTGTGATCATGCCAATGTTATGTAATAATTCAATGACTCTGTGTATCTAGGGTCGGGGCGTTACAATTTACATCACAATTTTTTATACTCCTCAAAAATAAAAGTGTGTTGTTAATAATCTGAGAAAGTGGTCTCAGAGATAAGTAGTTATGGGTGGCTATAGATAATGTAATCATATAGATATATTTTATTAGATAGTCATATAGGTGCCATATGTCTATGGATATTCTATACTTGC
This sequence comes from Viscum album, assembly GCA_963277665.1. Lineage (NCBI taxonomy): Eukaryota > Viridiplantae > Streptophyta > Magnoliopsida > Santalales > Viscaceae > Viscum > Viscum album. Next base: position 411,258,515 of record OY728131.1, read on the forward strand.
ATTACTTTTAGTGACATATTATTATTGGAGAAGGTAGTCCTGAGACGATTTTCAGATCTAGAGGGTTTGGTCCAACAATAGGGTATTTTAGTTAACAAATCACATATTTATTGGAATATTGATGATGATGATATACTGGGTATACATGGAAATATCTAGGAAGATCTGATGTAGGAGTCACATGCTTCATTGTGAGATGTTTTCCCAGGTATCTTCAATATGTATTTTTTTATGCATAGACATAATTGGTGGACATGGATGAAACATTGGATAGAATGTTTTATCAATTGGTGATCTATGTGTTATTTGGTGTAGTTGGATCACCGGTAACATTCTGGTTTGTTATATCCCTTAACGATTCAGGAATGGAAATAGGAATACATTCATTTGGATTTTTCACCATCTTATAATGATCTCCTAGAGGTAATGAAACATTTTTTACATCATGTACCAACCTCCAAATGTATAACACTTTCTATCAAGGATACATTATTAGTTCATGATATGGGATAAGTATATATACCTGAGATCATAGGACTTCAGGAGATCTATTTTACCATCATTGTTTATTGGGATGATAGCTTTACATTAAGGTTATAGCATGGGATGTATGTGTTCATGAGAATATCCTCTCATCCTCCTTCTCATGGTCATTCAGAAATGACTATATATGTTTTATGGAACATTATCTATGCATGGATCCTTTATTTAGAAGGTTATTTGGTGAATCATATCCGACTTTTCAAATTCAAGTACAAAAAAATTTATCAAGTGATGATTTAAATGGCTTTATATGGTGACCTCTATTGTAGAATGTTCTATTCACCCATGTTCATTTTCGAGGATAGGTGTAGTAGTTCTACAAGGTACCTATATGTTTCAAGTGAAATACGAACATGTTCAGCTCATAAACAAAAATATGTATACTAATCAGTCTAGAATAACATAATATGATTATTTTCATTCATGAACTAGGGAGTTTGAGGTCACATATCATGTATTAGTACAGGTATCACCCAGATTAGGGAATAGATTGATGTAGAGGAAAGGGAAGCAATCTGTATGATATTTTTTAGAAATTTGAGACTCTTGGGAGATTTGGGATGGTATAAAATCAGTTTTTTATTACCTCAAAGGTACCCTACCATTCATTAAATCTTGTACATTTCCAAACTTCATCGATATCATGCCAACTGATCTTATAATTTTAAACCCGAGGATGTTGAGATAAATGCTGATGCTTGTTTTGAGGAGTATCCTATACTCATAATTTAATATAATATGAAGGATCTCTATGATAGGTCTGTCCCATTAGTAAGGGTGCTATGGTTTCATGACTGGGTACAAGATAGAAATTGGGAGTGGAAGGCTGATGTACGTGCTTAGTGGTTGGAGTTTTTCACATTGATGTTTTCCCACCCATGGATGGTGAACATAAGTACGAGATCCATTAAAGTGGAAGACTATATGAATCATGATTTTATTTGAGGCATGGATAACATTTATGTGGGTCTAATTATTTTATTAGAAATAATTGGGATTCACAGTAAGGTCGCAAATTCCTCGAGGGTGTCCAAGACTTTTTCAAACTTTATAACCCATCTTTTTGGGAGAAAGCAACTGACCGCATATTTAGACAAAAAAATGTGGGGTAGGCCACATGGTTACCCCAATACATTCAGTGATGGATAGTGTACAGTAGGGGGATGAACAGTTTTGGGAATATATGCATATTAATCCACATGCCTATGTGGATGGGCAATATTTTTTAGTAGATCCAATCCATATAGTTGGTGCACATTTTTAACCACCATCTGGACAGACCACGAGCATAAGTTTATTTAGTAAAATTAACTAATTGGAACTAATATATTATAACCCTAACCCCTCCTCTATTTTTATTTCTCCACCATGTTGTCAGTTACTATCCCATTTGAGCTTCTCCCTCCCACATTATAGGTTATTCATTAACCTCTCCAACTAAAGTCTGGATCAACTTCCATTTGACTCATTGTATTTCTCTTGGAATTCTATGTATTCCTCTTGTTCCTTTTTCAATTTTTCACTAGCTAAATAGATTTATCAAGGTGTAGTCACATATGCCCTATTTTATGGATATTGATCAGATCATCCATTTAAACCCGATTTAGACAAAATCAATGGTTGATACTTAATTTGGAGAGTATTATAAGATTGAGGTAGGTGGAATACTAATTATCCCTTAATTTAATGGTGTTTTTTATTTTTTACATGTTACACACACTGATTTCACCAAATAATTCCCATAATTTGTATCTTCCCTATGAGTTGGTTGTCAAAATTTTAGCCAAAATTTTTTTAAAACCCAAATACATGCTTAGTTTATCATTCATAGAGAGATCCATCTCTTTGGGTGTTCCCTCAATATTATTCAATGTATTTTATTATTATAAGTTAAAATAACCTCTTATACTGTTTTTGTTAAATTAAAATGAGGATATTATAATGATTTTCGATGAAATTAGTATATTTTCATGATCAATTACATATACAATTTTATATAATTGAATTGATTTGAGGTGAGTGGTAATCCAAATCAACCCAATTAAAAGGAATAGTGGTTATTCCCATTTCATTAATAAATATAATTAAATTATGAATCATGAAATGTCTTGTATTAGTGAAAAGTGATATTATTACTAATGATGTGTGGGTGTGTCAACCCTCTTTAATTAAAGAAATTTGGAATGATGACTCTTATGCATGGGAATAATGTTCCTTTTTATTTATTCTAAATGGTTCTGATGACAATTGTTCTTAATATATTTATACAGGCATGGAGTCCCTTTATATAAATTGGACATGGTAATGGAGTCCCCTTTATTACTGCGACATGGTAATGGCATCCATTTAGGCAATTTCAGGCATGGGGTCCCCTTTACTATTGTGATAATAGGCCTGGAAACCAAATTCTAGGATACTGGTCATGAAGTCCATTTTTAGTGATAATATGAATGGATTATAATATAAATTTGATATTGGGAATGGATTCCCCTATAATAACATCATAAATCCATGTAATTAATGAAAAATGTGATATTGGGCATTCTGTCCCTTGACAGATGCTCAAAGAAATAATTATATAGACAGAAGTAGGTAATGTAATCCTCCTTTCCTTTCAATAACTAGATTATAAAAAAATTATTATTGTTATTACTACATTAATTTTTATACATTCACTCTTCCATGCTATACACACAAACTATATATTTATAGACGTCATTGGCGGTGACCTACTGAGTATATCTCACACCCTATCTGGGCATCCAATGGCACCCAATCAGAGTATATATCAATAGTTATAGATAATGGGAGTAAAACTATTATGGATTCATTAATTCATGGTAATATTAATATCGGAGATCAAAAGGATATTATCTTGTTGGAGCTCAAGATGCTTGAATGTACTTTTGGACTTTCTGTACCTTGGGTTTATCTTGTACACCATGTAATTCTGGAATACTTGTATCAATGTTTCATTTTTAATTAGATAGATAGAATACAAATATCATCATTTTGTACATAAATAAGATTATAAATATTATTTTGTTAGAGTTTATTGGATGATATGTCTACTTTAACTATAGTTGGTAACTGTTATAGTCATTATAATGTTCGTTTTGGATGTATTTTCCTTATTTGTATGCTTCCACTATTTATTTTTTATTTCTTATTTAGTGTGCTCCACTCTAGTAATGAGGATATAGTCTCACCCTTAACACCCATATGCCATCATTTTAGTTATATCTCTTTTTAATAAAGGGAAATGATCTTGAGTCCATGTGGCCAACTAGGATCACAGAACCTTTCAGCGGCACCTGGGTTCGAGACATCATATTCAAGAACCCCATGGGAATTTTGAGCACCAATACCTATCAAATAATTCATTTTTTTACAAAAATATACATATATCATGGTCTAAATTTATATTTCAGATATCTACATTTTCAACATTATTTACCAATTAATTTATCGAATCTATCCATGGTTCTCATCATTTTTCATAAGGGACAACATGAAAAATCTTCCCATTAATCAATTTATCGTCATTTTTCACAATGCATTCACCCTTATTCATTAATCCAATGGACTCCATAGATCAAATTATAAACGTAGAATAAGTATTTATCATAGTACTATACACCCATTATTTCACAATTCACAATTTATAGTTATCATATCATGGATAATTGGAACACCTTTTGTGTTTCCCATCACTCTGATTTTATAATCTCAAATTGTTCAAATAGAATCTTTGAAGGGTTTCTCAATTTAAAGGAAAACAGTAAACATTTTTTAATTTAACTAAAATTTAAAAACATGGAAATGAACTAATAAAAATACAATACAAGATCATGGTAAAGACTATGTGATTTATCAATTATTCCAACTACCACTAGATCGTTGAAAAAAACATTCCAAACAATCGCCCTTAATTTGATGTAGTGTGATCAATATCCCAATGGTGGTGAAGCTATAGTATTAGTGCACATGATCAAAGTATAATGAAAATAGATCCATTAAAACCTATATCAATACAATAAAATACATAGTAATTCATTACACTTAATGGCAATGAATGATGAAGAGTTAGAAACCATAATAAATAATGGATCACAAACTGGAATTGAGGTCCGACCTTCCATATGATCATTGATTCATAAGGAAATGGGGTACATGAGATTATAAATCCTTTCCAGATCATAAAAATTGATAGAATAATGTTAGTTAGAATAGTTTTTATTTTTTTTATCAACATGTTGTTTTGGAAATTTTAATCTAATTTCTAAAGGTTAAAAAACATAGTCGAATATTTAACTAGGCGGGCCACGTGATTTGAAAAATTATTTGCCCACTCCATGTGCCCCTATTTTCTAGGGGTTATTAAATCTATTAAGTGGAAAAATATTTTGAAACACCATGAAGTATCTATGAAAACCCCTCAATATAAGGTTGTATAGTATGGGGGAGGGCGGTTGCACAGTTTTGTCCAACTTTGTGCCACATTCTAGTGGCTCAATATTGTGTGCATTGTTTCCTAGGGAAACCACAACATTTTCACTATCTGTGTACCAATTGTAGATAACCCCGTGTACTAAAAGAATTCTCTAAATTCATTCATAACATCCTCAAATAATGACCAAAAAATATAAAATTAAAACAAGTGTAATATAATAACTAAATAAAAGTATGATTGATATCCAAAAAGGTCCAGATCTTATAATCTTCCAACCTTATAAAGAATATCCTCAAGTTTTACTCCCATGAATCACTAATAAATTGAGGTAAAAAGGTTGGGACACTAGGACCACATATATTATTTCCAATCCTATGTTTCATCCTAAACATGGCCTTAGTGGAACTCTACTCACACAAACAACATATTCATTCCCTATAAAACATTGGCACTATAATCCACACACATAAAACAAATGATCCACAAAAGGCTCATCTACTACATGATAAAATTAATAAAAATTGATCCCATGATAAGGGTATGGTTTATAAATTTGATAATGTGACACGTGAAAATCATCATTCATTTAAATATAAATATATGGAATGGCTAGTCAATATTCCAGTGGTCTGATTATCTCCATAATGTTAAGGGGTCCGACAAACCAGGGTGACAACATGCCCTTCCTCTGAATCTTATGGTGAGCCAATATAGGTGAAACCCAAAGGAATACAAAAAAACTCACTGTAAACTCAAGAGGGGAATAATTTCAATTATTATAGGATAGATTTATACACTCCACCACAACTATATATTTATGAATCAATTTAACATGTTTTGATGTCTCCTTTATTAGACTCAGTCCCAATAACTCTTACTAACCAGACGCTATCCTTCCTCGAGGTGATCATCATGGCCTACCAGAGAGATCCTCATATTAATACATCTTAATATATTCTTGAGAAGTTTTATTATAGTAAAATTCAATATGTGCTAAGGGTTTTTTATATGATATAATAAAGCCTAGGATGAATGCCTCTAGCTTCTCCTCTGGTACCTGAATAATACACACCAATTTCCACTCTCTCTCTATGTGAAAATATATAATCAGAAATACATATATACCTAATTAATTCTATATGATATTCCAAAATAATGATGTAAAGTATGATTCACAGTCTGAAACTATTCTCTATTAAACACCATGCATACAGACTATCTCCCAAACATAGATTTCACACAATCGACCACCTATGAAATTTTACCAAACATGAATGAAATGGTATACATTTTAAACTAATCTGTATTAACACATACAATGTCATTATTCAAAGGTATCATGAGAATAAATAGTAAAAAATCTTTGGTAACCTCTTCCTGCATCTATTATGGATTTGGAAGTGACAATAACAGACAACTGAATTGTTGATGGTTATCCTTTACATGTTGATAGGTGTTGTATCATCCCATGTAACATGAAATATCCATTTTCAATTATGGACACTAATATTATTGACATAGGTAATTGAACATTTTTGGAAAAAAAGTTACACTGAACACTTTGAATCATGAAACTGATCCATCAACTCCTCACACATAGATGTGGGTAAAACATCCTAATACCAAACATAAACGATTTCATCCTCACCAGTAGACTAATAATATGGTTTCTACCAAAATTTATGGATATACATAAATAATAAAAACTCTTGATCCCCATAAATTTTTTCATTTATATATATCAAAATTCTTGATTCAACTGATAAGGTGTGAGGTTCATTGGCTCCAAACCCTTAGGATCATTTATATGATTTTCAGTGAACAACACCATCACATTAAACTACAATATAGACTATCAGATATCTTGAATTTATGTATTCCAACTCAATGAGTTAGAGAAAATGTTCCCCATTCTGGGTGTATAGGATATCTATGAATAAAAAACATACAGACACTCAATATATCTATACTAATCTCACATAGAGAAGATATTCCTTAATAGTTTTAGGTATGTATACATAGTAATATTTTCTCCAAATAAATAATTATGAAAACTTTTAAATGCATAATACACTATGAACAAATTGAGACACTACATAGGGTATTTCAATTAATGTAGCATCAAATTTCTCAACCAATACAACAACACCCAATCTCACTGCATCAATAGTTCTCCTTGTCTGATCCTAAATGCATCATAAGAAAATTTATACTCCTCACCCGACTAGGGTATGATCGAAACATATTCAATATTAAAATTCTTATTTAGCCATTGGAATTCATATTCACATGCTCCAGTCCACTGAAACATCATACCATTATTGGTCATTATTTAAATTGGTTCTCCTTAATTTTATATGACATAAATAAATCATGAATAAAATACCTATAAAACCAAAGTGATTAGATATAATAAAATTGGTTCTTATCCCAAGAAACTAATGCCAAAAAATTATCATTTTCTACTGAAACATATTCCTTAGAGATGATGTGACCCAATTAATTTACCATTTTGATCTAGTATATAAATTTATATGGATGAGATAATAGTTGATTATCTCTTAGTGTACTTAAAACAATTTCATGATATTGGGCATGATCATCACGAGTCTTATAGTACCCCAATATTTCATCCATAAAACTGAAAAAACCTAATCTACGTATGGATGAAAGACACAATTCATCAATGAAATAAACATAATTTGAGAAATATTAAACCAAATGACATCATGAAGAACTAATATAGATTATAATTTCTTTTAAAAGTATTATATGGTAAATAAAAAGGTAAAAATATCTACTAATGGTACCCTATTGTGATGTCTATTAATGATAACACACAAGCACACCTCTTCTGGTCAAATATTTCATTAATATGTTAATGAAATTACAGGTTTTTAATAATTATCTAGGTAATATTTTGGAAAGAAACACATAAACTAAATACCCTATCATCATTCATGGGAAAAAACTGGAAAACACTGAAGGTGATGTACATGGATGAATAAATCCATTATCAATCAAATATTATTTTTAGGTATTATTCTCTTGATGTTAATTTGGTTCTATTAAATATAGGGAAATGGAAACTAGAACATATCTAGGTATTTACTCAGTTGTAAACTCAAAATATCTCTTAAGTGGAACACCATACATGTCTTCAAGAAATATTACAAAAAATCAATCCATTACTGGTAGAAAAAAATTAGGTTTTATACCACTATAATCACAAGAAGGCTTGAAACCTATTTAATGAGCTACCCACGATTCTGGAAAACATGCCTATTGTGGCCTATCTAATTATCCCATTCTCCATGACGAACATAACTTTTACCCTCTAGAAACATGATGGTTTTTCTAATACGGTAATAAATGATTTGGGTTCAATACAACAATAAGTAATCCATTCCCAAAATAAGATCAAAAATGAACTTTTATATTATATAAATATCTCAAATGAAATGATACCCTCCATCCTTGAGGACGCATCCATTTTATAACAAGATTTCATTTGACAGTACATCCATTAGTGTGTGGATATTCAAAGCACCACTTCCGAACTCCACCAGAAGAATAGAAATGTTAAAATAATCAGTATATATAATAGAATTTGGGGATCTACTACCAAATAATATACAAAATAGAATATAACATAATGTAATAAAACATATGACTATCGATGAAACACACTTTCTATCCACAGGTGAATGTTAAACTACATGATAATGAAATTCACCTCTACACTATGCACCTATAAGAGTCACATGAGCTTCAATAGCTTGATAATATGAGATCTTGTTATGTTAAACACCACATCCACCACCCCTACCTTCATGGATAGTATAACTCATTCTGCCAAACTTTAATGAGGTTAGGGACCCCCATAGAGTACTATGGTTTGGTCGAACTACACCTCCTCCACCCATAGATCTAGGGCTCATAAAATACCTCTATAAGTGTCCCACCTACCATATGCTCAACACTCTATTAGTAGATGTGGATAGTGGGTATGAATGTGACCTGACCTACCACACAGATTGAAGTTCTCTCTATTACTTCTCTAGTAACTAATCATTCTCCCTTGCTCCTCTATTTAACATTTCCTCAGATGAAGTTGTCATAGTGATTTTTTCTACCCTCATAAGTCATTTCTCAGGGTCATCCATCATTGATCACATGTCATCCACTAGAAGACTCTTTCATGTTCCACTTAGAAATGAGGTACTGATTCACCACCTCAAAAAATATCGTCTATCACAAGATGTTAACTAGAGACTCAAAATGAAATTTATGACCATACTAAAAATGTGTCATTTCAATTTAATAATCCCCTACCTATGCTGGGACAATGTTATTTAATATGGTGAACTCAAAAAAATTTCCATTACTGACATTCTTCTCAGGGTTAACCATATATAATTTGATTCGCTCTCATATCTTAGTGGCTCTAGGTAAAAGGATTCTAGGAAATCTTCATGAATTTCATTCCATACCATTCTCTCCAATTTCTAATATCAAAACTAATTATCAAAAAAATGTTTAACTTGACATCAAAACATATAAGCATAAAAAATGATTCATTTTGACACATGTGTCTCTCAATGGTTTATAATTGTCCGTATTGACTCAATCCAAAACACAGATGCATCATGTCCCTCAACTCTATATAATTTTGGAGGGTGTTGCAACATGAAATCCTAGGTTAAATAAAGTATATTTCACATAGCCGTAATTGTGACTCTCCCCATGAACTACATATAGCGAGAAATATTCAAAAAAATATTCTCTCCTTCCAATTAATCCAAAAATTAGAGTATATTATCCCACAATTATAGGCACATTTCAAAAAATAAACACCTACTTTTTCTATCAACTAATGTCATTGTGGATTTGAGTCTCTAAAATTCAATATAAAATTCATTATACACATAACAGAAAACATTTACCTAAATGGGGTTCACATAAATCCATAATTATGCATCCCTCATATCCACAAGGTCATAACTGAGCCAATATCACTAACCCCTAACCATACCGAACCCAGTCCATGATGAAAAAGTGAAACACTATTCAAATTTGTATTTTACCTAGTAGAAAATAAATTTTATCCATTTAATATTACCAAATTTATCCTAATTTAAATTTATCTGTCACTTATTAGGGTCTATTTATTTTATATTACTCAAATAAATAAACCAATTTCATTTCCTAAACCCACTAATCACCTGATTTTATGTGGGTCACTAATATGATTCATGTTTACTCAACTATCATTACATCTAAGGACATATGGAAAATATCATAAAAAATAACATCACACAAAATGATCATCACCCATGGAGAAATAACATTTTATTATAATAGTAAACATCAAGAATAATAATCCCACCCTAGGAATATTGGTTTTTACACCACACATGGCTTAGATACTCCAATGAATGAGATCAGAACCAAGGATCAGACCATACTAGTTTTATATCGACTTTTTTTAAAATAATAAGACAACATAAAAGTATAGAAATCCACTTAGATACAAATATGTAACACCATAACCTGGGTTCTACATTCTAGTTCCCTAAGATTTTGGTCACATGAGATCAATCATGCCTCCATATAAACCATATGAAACCAACAATTGGTGAGGGTCTAAATTTCAATATGGTCTTATAATACCCTCTTTATCAAATCATCAAATCAATGAAAATTAATATCTAATATATCCAAAAAAATATAATAATTAATTATTTACCAATTAACACATTATAAAATCTAAAATATGGATAATGAATAAATACCAAAGTAGTAATGATGTCATTTCATAAACGTTTCATGTGTATAATGAAATCTAATAATAAGACATACTGAAAAATCCTAAGAGAGTTATGATATAATTTATTGTTCTCTTATCCATACTCCATCGTGAATCCCAACACATACATCTATCATAGGGATATTTCCAATATATTTTCCTCCAAGAAATTATACTATTTGAGTACTGATCAGTTAGATGGAGAAGGGTGTGAGTACAAATATTTAGGCCACCACCAATTATGTCTAATGAAATATCCAGTCCACAACATTGCATACAGTTGTATATAGGATAAAGATAAATTATAAATAGTAAATATGTTTCACATTTTGTATTCTGTAGCCAACTAAATCCCACCTTATCCAGCCCTATCCATAGTTTGGTCCATTCCCCATTATGATTTTCAATTTTTCATATTTCATGGGCTTTTATTCATTAATTTTATTCATATAATCATTCATGAATGAGGTACTAGAGAATAATTCTTTCACCCCACGGGTATTTTTAGGAGTATTACTTAACCCACAAATACATTTTCATATTCCCATATATATAAATATAATTTTGGGGCAAGACTAGTAGTCCAATAACCAATGGTTTTTTTGTATCATTTCTTGATCCAAAAAACATTTTTCACATTGTAGAATAAATATATATAATAGGGTCCAACAATAGTATTCTAGAACACCATGGGTATTTGGATAATATTTCATATCCCATAACTCATTGTTCGTATACATAAACAAATAGTATGGTTCCACATTCATAAATCATTTATCAAATGTTTTCAACATTTCATAGTAATTCATTTTACAAACACAACCATAGTTACTCACATTTATGATATGTAACAACATGATAAATTTTACCATTAATCCATTTATCAACATTTATATCAAAACCCATGATCTAGTTAATGTTATTCCAATCAACAATTTTATCATATTATCATCATTAAATGAAGATTTAGTTCAATTACATCTTCCCATTTTTCCAATTTTAATATTTTAAAATATCCAATTCAAGGATAATTAGAAAACCATAAGGGTTTTTATCAAGCTAGGTTCATAATCATTAATGGTTTGATCAAAATCCAGGAAAGGTTTCTCAATTTAATGGAAAAAAATTATATTTTTTAATTTAATCACAATTATACAACAGAGAAATGAAAAATTAAAACAACCACATAAAACAAACACTAATTCTATTTAATTTTTTTCAATATAACTAACTACCTTAATATTTTTAATAAACACTTGAAAAAAAACTAACCCTTAATTTGATGTAGAATGATTGATATCACAATAGAGTGGAAGAACAATGACTAAAACCAAAGATCAAGTTCCAACGAAACATGATCCATTAAAACCTCGATACATACCACTGACAATGGTGTAATTAATCCATCTTAATGGGAAGAGAAATAAATTAGTGGGGGATTCATAAAAAAGAAGATATTAAATTTTGGAATATAGAATGGTAATTATAGTCAATATTTGATTAAAAAATTGGGTTTGAGGAGACATGAAACATTTTTTTAGCCTCTAAAAGCAATAATAATAATTCTTGGTTCAATATAGGTTGTTATGGATAAAAAGTGTTGTCACGGATTTTTTATTTTTAATTTTTGTTGTTTACAAACTCGCGAACATGTTTTCCAAGGTGGGGAACATGGTTTAAGAAATTGTGTTCCCTAATCATGTTCCCATACCATTTACAGTGCATAGTTTCTCATATGTGGGTGTAAGTTTGGAGAAATCATGCACAAACCGTTCAAACGCCCTCTGTCTCAGGGTATATGGTTTGGGGAGGGAGGATTCAGGGTTTTGTAAATCTATGTTCCCCCTTATAGTGGCTCAAAATGGGGTGCATTATTTCGTAGGAAAAATGTCATGGTTTTCCCAATCTAAGAACCAGCCATGCACAACCCCATGGGATTCCAAAATACTACAAATTGACCTAAAAAATCATTGAAATAAGACCCGGAAAAAGTATAACTAATCTAGTGGTAAAAACAGTACCAAAAAATGAGTACGAGATATTTCTAAATTTGCATCTATCTTATAATAGGTTGATAAAATATGTAACAGTAGGTTATTATGACTTATGTTGGGGTTAAGGTATTGAGGGTATATTTATGTTAAAAGATTAATCATTTCATAAAAAACATCTTTTATGGTTTTCCAAATATTAGACAAAAATATTCTTATTTAAATATTATTGATATTATCTTGTTAACATGAAACTATAATATTAAATTAATGGATTAAATGTGTTTATTAACTTAAATTTAATTTTATTATATAGAGAGTTAATAATGGATTCATTTTGTTAAATTTTTCTTGTGTTTTTAAACACCAAGAGTAATATTTGAGAAAAAATTCATAAATAAAAAATCATTATTTATTTCACCACTATGATTGGAGAATAGGTCAGTATTTGGAGGGATGATACTTTTTGGAGATTTGTAATTTTTTTTCTCTCTTAATGTACTATTTCATCATTGGTGATGGTGCTTCAACATAATATTTGTTCCCAATGTGAATGATATTTCTCAGGGAAGACTTACTAAAAGTTTTTTGAGGCCCTGGCTTAGCCACATTCCGAGAATTAATGGATGGTGATCTAATTTGACGTCATATTTATCTCACGTGATTGATGGGTAACAGAGTTTTCCTTATAAGGGTTGGGTCAGAATTGTGGGAGACTTTTTTATTAAAGGGTGTTAAGTTCATTATTGGTGATTTTCCTTGAGCATAGTATTATGTGGGAGTATGAGGTTTCCCCATAAAATATTTGATTCTGTTGGAGTTTAGGAGATTAGTTCATTTGATATCATTGGTAATGTAATTTTGGTTTCTACCTGAGTAGTTATATAGTGGCATATTAATTCCCTTGAATGAGTGGTGAATGAAATGATTGATTTAGTGATGTTATGATTGAGGTATTTATTTATTGTATCAAATTAGTTTCTAGGCAATGGAATTACCACTATTGAGATAGTTATATCTCAAGGAGGATTGATTATATGATGATATGACTTCTTATCAATTATCTAATCTTTATATGTGGTGGTCAGGTCTAGATTTTATTGAGATTCCAGAGAAGTATCTCATATTGTAGTCATTTAGTCCATCTCTATTTTTCCTTCCATTTTGTGTTTTGTTCTAATGATCATGCATGATTTTTTTGGGTATCCAATGTAATATCACAAAACACTACAAGAAATTCCATTGCATTTTTATCTATTTTGAGGCATCGTGAGGGATTTTGGTGGTGTTCTAGTGGTTAATGATGAATTTTTCTGTCTAGATATCCATAAGGACATAGTTTTGTACCTTTTTGAGTTATGTAGTGAGGTTCATTGGTGTATTGGAGCATATATATGGAGACAAAATATTTTAGGTTAATTTTTCCACCCAGAGGCCTAACATTTCCATGATAGAGGGAATTTTTTGGGAGTCCTCCTCTGAGAAAAGGAGATGTTTATTATAGAATAGGATGTCAGTTTGTTATTACATAGAATATAATTTTGTATATCATGTCATAGGTATAACCACACTTTGGGATATATGAATTTTCTTTGTGTGATTCAATACAATGTCTACCTATGTAAAATGTGTCCCTTAAAATGCATAGGGTTACTATTTTGGTGGGAATAGCATTTGGTGTGTCCACCTATTTGAAATAATATCCTATAAAACTTCTAGGGCTGTAGTATTCATTTTGTATGTGGTAAAGGTAATGCTTAGAGTAACAGGGACAATGAATAATTGAGATAAATATTTCCATTCTATATTATTGGTCATGATTGGTTTTATTGTCATTAGATATTTCCCTATTCCATGGTGATTTGATGTTGTGGCATGTCATATGTCCAATATTCCATCCACCATCCTATAGCATAAGAAGTGTATATTCTAAGATTATTTTAAATTGGTTTTCAATATGAGTTGGATTCATGTGATTTAGTAATTTCAAACATAGAAAAATCAGAAATCTCTTATTCTGAAGATAAAGTAGCCATTTTCCCACCTCTATACTGTCAGGATGGTTTTTCAATCTTCTACTATAAAATGAGTTCCAAATATGTATTTTTTCAATTTTTATTCATTCCCATTTATTCCAAGAAAACCAATGTAATTCCCACTACTCTCCAATTGATTTAATTCAAAATTATAAACGTCTTGGAATACTAGAATCAATCGTATTGGTTCTATGTACTCCTTTCCCCCTTCTCATATACTTCATTATTCTTTTTTTGATGGTTAATGTGGTATGATTGCTAAATTTTAGGGATCCATTTGGTCCATGTATTGAGGGTTGTTTATTGTGGTTAGATTCTTGAGAGTATCCCTTAAAAGGTCGGGATTGTTACTATTTATTTCAATTGTTGTTATGTGGTTTTCCCCTAATACATTATATCCTAAAAGGGGATTCTAGACTCTCTATTTTGTTTTTTTAAAATATCGGGGTTAGAATAAATCTACTTCTTTGGGTAATTTTTATTGATTAGCATAAAAAATGTAAATTTTAGAGAATATGGGTAAATTGGATGGGAAGTGATGTGTGTGTGGTTTATCTATGCTCATTATTATTTCTTGGAATGGAAAAATCATTTCTTATTTACTATGTAAATTAATGAATAAGTAAAAAAGAATATGATACAAAAAATGGTTTCCAATATCTTAAAAAGAAGTGTGTTGTAATCCCTAATATTTTTTTATAAATGAAACCTCCCCTAAATTGAGGAACCTTTGCCTGTTTTCATGATCCCATTTATTATTATAATTTGATTTATACTGAATGAATTACTTTTTTGTGGTTAGATTCTATAATAAAATAGAATAATATAATGATAATTCATGATTATAAATAATTTTTTGATTGTTTTATAACTAAAATTATGTTTGTTATATCCCATGTATTATTATATTCTACAAAAGGTATTTGTTATTTTTTATATGAATATTTGGTTGTGATATGGTGAGAATGTGTGATGTATAATATTTTTGTGATGGTATAGTTTCATTTTTTGGGTTCAATAGATTGGAATAGTGTTGTATTAGTGGTGATGTTGTTGGTTGAAAAGGAAGAGGATAATATTGGTGATTTATTAACATGACATTCATGAAAGGGATAGATTATGTGATATGTGCTGGTGAATTACATTTAGAAGAAAATATAAGGTGGATTGCTGTGTGGGTTGGGTGAGAATTGGGTCGTTGTGGTTTTTATTGTGGTGATTGATTTCTGGAATTGGACAAGTGATGTGGATATTTTTTGGCGATGCTTTCTAATTTAGGATAAAATGGATTAATAATGAACCATAATGGGGTTAATAGATTATAACTAATTATTTGGTAAATCATTATGAATTATGTTAAAAATAATTGTAATATTGAAAAGGAATATTTTGGAATTCAGTTGTGAATGGATTACTATTGAATATGAGTAATAAAAGGAAAATGACAACAACATCTGAAGATAATAGAAAATATATATGTTTTGAATAAAATTTTAAAAGAGACACATCCTCTTTGTATATGTATGTTTTCATGTGTTTCATTGATTATTGTTTTATAGAGGTATATCTGGTCCTCAATTTGTAATTTTGAATCGATTATAGAGTAGATATGATTTTATCATGATGTCTACAAGAAACTATAGGAGAGTTTCTATGTGTAAATATCCATCCTTGTATTTTTCTTGTGATTTCTCTATAATCACCACCATAGTAAGATGACATGAAAGTTTCCAAAATGTTTTGGGTTCTGAGTGTTTTCCACAAACATCCAGGTTAGTAAGGTTGTATGAATTTCTATCTATTCATCACCACTATCACTTAACGAATTTTATAGATCAATATTAGGATATCACAGGGTTATGCATGATGAGTGTAGGGTTGATGGTTAATTTATTTTATTTTTTTATCATCTATTAAGATGGATATAAATGAAATGAGGATGGGATGATGATGTAATACATATAGTGGGTTTTGTGAATGCTAAGAGGAGGGAACACAGTTGATGTCCTCCATTTTAAAAATACCTAATTATTATAGATACTTATGTGAATATTTTTTTGGACTATGTTCTTTTCATGTGTTTAAGTGGATTTGGTATTTTCATTGATATAAATTGTCCCATAGAAGGTATAGTTTTACTTTATGTATGATCTTAGGTAATTAGAGAGTAAATAATTTTTGGATGTTATTTGAGAGATCCTATAATTATATTTTTCACATATTACTTTCTTTTATTTTGTGTTACCCTGATTGAATTTGTATAATAGCCTATATCACACACTCTGAGATCCTTTACTGTAATCAATAATCTTATATTACCATATTTGTTAGTGATAATTGTGACCCAATTTTTTCATATACACCTTACCACATTAAAAGGAAATCAGGGATCATTTACATAATGTAGAACATTTTTGTTTTAGTGTTTCATAGAATTATTAGATTTTATACAAAAATGATTCAATTGATTTTAACTGTTAATTTAAACCACTTAACCAATATTTTATTTTCACATAATGATTTCTTAATCAAAAATATAAAATCCCTTCTAGAAATAACTTATAAAAAATTATTATTTTAATCTTTCAGGAAAAGGAAACACATGAAGGGTCTCAATAAAGGAAAATATATGAATTAACAAATAAATTTCATCAGTGAGAATATGAAGATAACATGTGTGTGATGACATAATAAAATTTCCTTTGTATAATATAAGAATATTCATACCAATAAATAAAAAAAATTTCAAATTGGAAAATATGTAATAATACTTTAAAAATGTAAATAGTAATAGGAATCAATAATCATGAGCCACGTGATATTAATACTATACAAAATAAACAATATAAACCCACAACCTGAATATATATTACATGTTGGTAGCTTGGAACATAATCTCATACAACCGTTACAAAACCCTTATAGTGAATTGGGAATGTAATAAAAAAAATTGACTACTATATCTAGAGTACCCAATGCTTTGAAGAAGTATTTGTGTTCACCCATTGTATAATCTATAAAGGGCTCACCAGTCATTATCTAGGTGGACCCATCATTTATTTTTTTAAAAACCAGATACATTTAGAATTAAACACAACTAATTTAAATAAAAATTATTATTTTAGGAACATGAGTAACCCCGGAAAAGGAACCATGTTCTACTAAAATATATTTGAATCATGGTTAACCCATTGAAAATAAATATTATACTAAAATATCAGATTGAAACATGATTTAACCATAGAATATAAATGGGTATCAAAATAATATCATTGGATCATGATTAACTAGTGGGATAGAATTGGGTTCCATAAAAGTATATTTTAAACATGATTAACATATAGAAAATAATTTTTTTAAAAAAATAATTGAAACATGATTAACCCAAGTAAATCAAATGGGTTCCAAAATAATCCCATTGAACATGACTACACCATGGAAAAGAAATGGGAATAAAAAAAATCACATTAAAACATGATTATCCAATTGAAATTAAATGGGATCCATAAAAATATATTTGAATCATTATTAACCCATTAACATAAACTATTTCCCAAATATCCTCATTAAAACATGATTAAATCATGGAAAAGAAATAGGTTTCAAAACAATTTCATTGAAACAATCTTACTCCATCCATTAAATAATGGGTATGGTATAAATAAATATATTCCCAATATAGGATTATAATCTACAAGGTTTTTTCTTGTTGATGAATGGAAATTTAATTAAAATATCATAAAAAACATACACAAATAAAAACAACAATTAATTTTTCCAAAGTGTCACATTCCACCTTAAAAAAAATGAATCATAATCCCTATGAAGTTATAAATTGTAATTAAATTGTGAATATAAATAAAATAAGGCAATTCATTATATAAAATTTACAAGGATAAGTATATAAACCACATAAAATAAAATAGTGGTATAACATAACAAATTCTATACAGAAGAAAAATCCTGACAAAAATCAGTTACCACTTTAGTAAAATTGAATATGTGAACCCTAAAAAAGGATCTCATAAAAGAATATTCAAATACCACCTAAATTTAATTATTATAATTATAAAATACAATTATTTATATTATAATCACTACAAAACAATAATAATGTTGGAATAGTTAATGTACTTAAAAGAAAAAATTGTGAGGTTAGAAACAATACAATAAAGACCTTGTCGTTGGAGTTAGAATAAATCAATGAAATAATTTGGTGTAAAAATATAATTCCAAAAAAATAAATTTTTAAATGATGTATAATAAAATAAGAGTTAATTTTTTACATATAATTTTCGTATCAAAACCAAGGATATAAAATTTTAACACAATGAATGAAAATTGAGTAAAGAAAACCATTACTACTTGAGTAACATTTTAATTATAATACCAATGAAAGGAATAACATCAAATGAATCAATAAAAAATATTATGTAAAACTAATTCATGATATGTAATACAATATGGTCTGTATATAAAACACAAAAAATAAATATGTATAAAAAAAGGCATTTGGCTCACAGAATTTATAGTTAGACAAGAATCCCTCATTTGGAGATTGATATTTCATGAATGTCCTATATATTGTTGAATAATACACTTATTATAGTTATTTACTTCATTCATATAATTTTTCATGTTTATTTTTTCTTTAATTTTATTTTTAAGAAATTTATATACAATTAATTAAACCATAATGTTTAAGGTATATGATTTGACCATATTCAACTTATGTTTCAAAACATACATTGATTGGTCGACTATGGTCAATTAAGTCATTGTTAAAAAATCTATAGAATGAAAATAAATAAATAAATATCATATTTATAAATCAATTATACTTTCATAATACTATATTAATGATGTTTATGAAAAATGAACAAATGTTACTATGAGAGAGATGATAGGTTATATGTATGCGTGACTAACATTCTCATTTTTCAATGATAATTGTTGAAATAAGGTAAGTAATGTTTATCTTTAAAGAATTAAAGTTATATAAAAAACATATTTTTTAAATATATATTCTTATATATGTCATTATTTTGATGTGGTAATGTAAAATAAAAGAATTAAATCCCTTCGAGTAAGTGGTAGTCCACACGTCCATAAACAATATTATAACATTCATATTGTGTGAAAAAAGAAATAATTTAATGAAATGTTAATATTCCAGATATATAAAAATGCCATTAATATCATTACAATTTCATTTATATTATATTTTTTTATTAATCCCAAATTTAATACATTCCATGTAAATGGTGAACATATCTCATTACATTGAGGAGGTGGTTGTCAACACATCCACAAATCACGATATTATATTCCCACAAAATTAAAAGAATAAAGGTGTGTGTTATATAATAATTAACAAAAATAGAATGTAGATCATAAATATATTATATATCATAAAAAAATAATTATATCACCCTTTCCAACCCTGATATATAGGTATGGAAAAACACATGACATTTGGTCATGAAGATGTAGTCAACCTTATAGACGAACGTTGATTGTGTATCCCATTTAATGGAAGTATTTATAGGTGTAGGTATAAACTGTAAAATAAAAAATATTATTTTATTGATTAAACTGTAGTTATTAAATATTCATGTAATAAGACAAATTGGAGTAGTTTGATAAATAAATAAATAAAGTTATCATTGAAAAATGATACTTCTTTTTGAGTAATGTCCTTTTGGTTTACACTAAATGACTTACCATGATTAATTTATTTAATGTTTTAGGCTTATGGAATTATATTATCAATTTTTGGAGCTTATTTTTTCAAATTTTTGATTATCCAATGGGATTTATAGGTGTGAATATTTGGGGAGGATAAGTGAATTATTAAAGTACAAGAGGAGTGACATTCTTGTAAATATAAAAATTTAATAACAATTGGGTGGTAAACCTTAAATAATTAGATTGAAATAATTATCCAAATTTTATAAATGAGGGTATATGGTCAAATAATTTCTATAATATGGGGTTTGGAAAGCTTTCTAGGTCATTTGGTGTCTTATCCTTAAACTTTATCCAATAAGTAGTCGAATTTGTACCTTCATCATTGTGATTAATTTTATTTATATTCACCAATATATTTGGTCAAAAAATAAATTTAGTTCCTTATAAAGTATAAAAAACTATAATTCTATATATGTAATCCATTTACCAAAATTTAAAACATGTATGTGGAATAGAGTAACTTAAAATAAACCCCACAGATGGGATGACAAAGCATGTTTTTTTGTTAAAATTATTAAAAGTATTCATAGTTTTTATATCTAAATTTAGTGCTAAATTTATTTCACTAAATTAAATTGGTTTAAATTATTTATTTTTGATCAAATTATACCTTAAAAACAATTATTAATATTCTTTCAAAGAAATCCATCACTGTAGCATTGAAGCATTTTTTATCTGATTATGTTTGTTGTAAAATTTGGCTTCCATGAACAGTTGGGGAGTTCAAAAGATATTTTTGGAAAAGTATTTTGAAAAAAAAACCATGAAATATTAATTGATGATATCGGGGTTGTACAGAAAGATCGCATTCAAGGTTGCTTCATTTTATAATATCTTTGGATAAATAATTTGCGTATATGTTTTTTGGAGGTTCAGAATGTTGCATGAAAGAAATATATCAATAGGGTGACATCAAAATATAGAAAAGGAAAGAAGTTGACACATGTTATGAAGATTCACGAATAGTGATATTTCATGAGTTTTTGTAAAATATAATTTCATGAGTTATAGTTTCACGCTCTGGGAAAAGATACTTGAGTTTCCCACGGTGTTATAAAAATTCCTACAAATAGGTGGCTACAAACATCATTTGAGGATTCTCAACACTAAGAGAAAATACAAGATTTGGATTGTGCAAGTAGCAGTTGTCTCCTAAAAAATGAGTTTCATTCATAAAGTGAATGTCACTCATGAAGGGAGTTGAATGCAAGCATTGTGTTCCACACAAGAAGAGATATTCACGTAAGAAGAAGAGTTGAGTGAAAGAATGGATTTGCTCACAATAAGTGAGTTTCATGAAAGACGTTAGTTTCACACCAAAACGGAGTTGCACATAAGAATAAGATTTTATGGAAAGTAGGTGGTTGATACAAGTAGTGAGTTTCATATAATAGATATTCTAGATTATAAAGTGTTGTGTATGTTGTTTTCCTGTGATAATGAAAATGTGGCGTGCAAGGCATTACAATAGCACACAAGAAACCCGATATTTGTGTGGAAGTTTGAAGTATCCCAGTAAATATGTTGTAATGTAGTATTAACCAGTGGATGAAAGTTGAACTTTAACACAAAATCTATACTCATCTTAGGATGTATTCATTAGAGATAATGAAAGGACTTACAAGTCCATAAAATGTGTCTTGATCTATCATAAAAGAAGTTACCATAGGAAGTGGAAGACGATGATCCTTTCCATAATTAGTGATCTAGAGAATGAGACTTAGTTAGAAACTATTGAGAATGTAGTTAGAAGTCCATAAACATTATAATGGTAGTGACCCTGGGTATAGACAAGATATATCCCAAACCACTATTAATTATAGTGATCCTTTGTGGATTTTGTACCATCGACATATTTTCATTATATTCTCATTATATATTGAATAGTGAGGTTGAAAAAATTAAAAATATATATGTCCTTGTTTTTTCATTATTTATTTAAATTCAATTCATTATCATTAGATAAAATTAGAAATGACCTGATCGATATTGACATTAAAGAGCAGAAAAGGATACCATAGAAATAAAGAGGTCAATATCCTGTGGGAAATGTTTTTTTATAAAATATTATCTACACCATGATTCACCCACCCTTGTAGGGTATGTTGGCCGCTTTTGGACATAACAAATATAAATTTACACTATAAATTATTTAGTTGAAAAAACAATTTTCAATTAAAATTTTGTGTCAATTACTATACATAAAAATAAAAAATTTCTCATAAAAATAAAAAAATTACTAGAATTAATTGTTTATATTAGTTTTTCAAAAAAAAATTATTTTTTGAAATAATAATTAAGAAATGTCAATAAGTATATTAAAAATAGGTCTTCCATTAAATGTTGGTAAATCTTCTTTTAAAAAACATACATCTTCGTATTCTTAAAATTTTATTTATTTTTATATTAACCATATAAATAATGTAATATAAATATAAAAAAAATTTATAAATATATATCATATATATTTACTTAATATCATTCAATAATAGTGATTAATTTAAATTATTATAATAAAATTACATTTTGGTCTAAAAATACTTTATCATAAAAATACTTTATGAAAAAACACTTCAATTTGTTGTTATTTTCATTTCCAATTAATTATTAACCAATAAATTCAATTTATAAACATGTTGAAAATATGATTTCATAATTAATTAAATCATATTCATTGACTCCATTCAAATTTCTAGTTGATAACTAATATGTTAGATAAATAATTTCAATAGTATTTTTTTGTTCTATCAGACTCATCCTTCTATGTAACACAATTTTATTGAATAGACTCAATTTTACATGAAATGAAAGATAAAAATGGTGTTCCATACAATTAAAGATAAATTGTTCATTACTTGTTACATAAGATATTAAATAATTTTTATTAATTGGAGAGAAGATAATTCTAAAAATATAGAGATGTTACATCACACCCCAAATAAAATTCATTTATCCCTAAAAACTCATCTCAACCATCAGATGATTAACTGTTTTATAATTCATTTATTAATACACACATTTTACAATGGGTTAATAGAATATCCTCTTAAAAAGAAAAAATATGAAACATAAATTTCATCTGAAGTAACACAAAACTAGAATTACACATAGGGATAAAATTGAGGAAAAGTGAAAATAATTATAGAGAGTGACTGAGTTCATTGATCACAAATAAATTTATGATCAATGTAGTGTTCAAGGCATCAAATTCATAAAAATTTGATGATATAAAAACCATCATATCATCTGAATTTTTTATACAAGGATAATAATTTTCATTAAATATATTTATCATTTAGTTAAATAATTCTTTTATAATTTAGAAAAATATAAAAGGGAAAATGAAATATACATACATTAAGACTATATTTTCTTCATTTCATCAATTTCGACAAAACTCCAATATTTTTATCCAAAAATGTTTAATCAATATTAATTTTTAATTCCTAAATCACTAAAAAAAACTTTTAAATTCCACATAACCATGAAAGGGATATAAAATATATTCCACATTTATTTATAATTAACTAAAACCAAACTGTTTACCACATAGTAAGAAAATTCACAATATGATTAAAGAGAAAATGAAACAAAAATATTCAAAATTCAGTAGTAATATAGAAAAATGAAACTAAATTTTTCCATGAATAAAAATCATTAGAGTTCTTCAAATATTTCAAGAATATAATTGAAACCCAAATATTATATGGATAAGATCATAAATTCATCAAATATAAATCCTAAATTATTACTAAAATGAAATTTCACGTGCTACTGAAATAATCATCACCTAAAAACAATTTCATTACATCGAGGACATCATGTACGTTAGTGGTTGTGCATAAAACCGCTATCATCCATTGATCATGGTTTTAATCCCCAACTCATAAACATATGTTACAGGGTTTCACATTGTATATGGGATGTCCTATTTTATTTAAAAACTAAATTTAAGTCCTCAATAATATCACTTCATTTTGATTATGGGTTAGTGGTTGGGCGTAAAACTGCTATCATCCATTGATCATGGGTTTAAGCCCAAACTAATAAAGATATCTTACATGGTTTCACATAGTATATGGGATATCCTATTTTATTTAAAAAGTAAAATTAAGACCTCAATAATATCACTTCATTTTAATCCTCGTGGTTAAAAATGCATCATCCTAAAAAAATTAATTGAAAAATAATTTTAATAACTCCTCTCATAAAACCTCTATGGGGTGTCTAAAGTATTTGAACCTGTGATATTACTTTAACTTATAGACCTTGAACGATATAAATAACTCTTAGTATATACTAATATGAAATTATCATAACCTCAAATGCTTTCTAAATTTTTTTACAACTACTATAATTTCCCAGAGACCACACTCTCGGATCTGATGCTAAAATCCATAACATTACATACCCAAGATTTGATACTGATAATTGTTACCCAAACATTTCATATAAGCCTTATAATATCAAATGGAAAACATGTATCATCTACATACAATAGGTCCTGTTAGTTTTATATTTTCATATAATTCAGACAAACTCCACTATATAAAATTCACATGACATTAATTTATCATTTCTCTCAAATGACCTTACTTTTCTTTTTAAAATCAACACATCATGATCGTCCATATTAAATAACATCTTGAAATGAATCGATCAACACAATAATTTAAAACCTGGTAAAAATAAATCATAATAAGGGTGATCTAAAATTCTCTGAAAGGGATATTGTAATAATTAACAAAATTAATGTCATCCATGAGAATAAGAGGTTTATACGAGTATGATGAAATAATTTCCTTACATAAGAATAATATATTAATATTTTTACAAATGGATAAATTATTTTTTAAATTTGGGAAAAGGAAATATGGATTTAATATTGTAAATGGTCATAAGAATCAATAATCAAGATCCATGTTATATCCATTCTGATAAAAAAAACATCATAAACCCATAGAAAAAATATATAAAACATGTTTTTATATTGAAACATCATCTCATAGAACCCATATAGAACACTTAATGAACACATGTAAATTTTATAACATGTTTGGTTGACTTCCATATCTTGAGCACTGAATGCATCAGAGGAATATCTAGATGCACACATCATAAAAGCTACATCGTGATCACCTGGTGCTATCTGGGTTCACCCTTAATTTACAATGTTAGACCACCATATACATAGACAATTAATCAAAAATAATTAAAACATAAGTTATTATTTCCAAAACCTAATTAACCCATTAAAAGGAAATAATTTCTACTAAAATCTATTTGAAACATGTCATCCTTAGGGAAAAGAAATGTTATCCAAAATAATTGTTTTGAAACAAGATTAACCAAAAGAATGAATGGCTTAACAAAAATCTCTTTGAAACATGATTAACCCATATAAAAAAAATAGGATCCATAATAATATATTTGGAACATGATAAACCCATGAAAAAGAAACATTTTCAATTAAAATATCATTGAAACATTATAAGCACATGAAAAATAAATGGGTTTCAAAAAAATCTCTTCGAAATGCTATTTACCAATGGAAATCAAATTGTTAAAAAAAGTCTCATGGAAATATAATTAGCCATAAAAAATAAATGGGTTTTAAAAAACATCATTGTAACATTATTATAAAATTGAATAAATGGGTTCCATAATAACCTCTTTGAAACGTGATTAACCCACAAAAAATAAATGTGTTTAAAAATAATCTCATTAGAACATGATTAAACCATGTAAATGAAATGGGTTTCAAAAAAATATTTCAAACAATATTATTACATCCATAAAATAATTTAGAAGGTATCAATAAATACATATCTCCTTTTTAGGGAAATTAGAAAATATACCTATTGAAATTGATGAATAAAAATACCAATAAATTGTCATTAAAAACATTCATGATGAAAATAACCAATAAATATTCCAATGTGTTCCATTATTTAATTAAACAGTTGAATCGTAATACAAATGAAGTAATAATGTTATATAAAACATAGAATATCATGATAATATGTAGATTAATGATTTATTATTTCAAAATAGAATTAAATATACATATTAATATAAAATAAATATATAAGATAACAAATACCACAAGGAAAGAAAATTGAGACAATTATGAATTACCACTTTGGATAAAATGAAGCCTTAAACCCCATGAAATAGATATCTTAAAATAATATCAAACCACCCATAAATATAAGTCTAATAAAAATAAAAAAAATTATAGGTAGTATATAAACCAAAATAATTATGTGGTGAATATAGAATATATATCACAAAAATAAATGTTAGATGAGAAAAACCCTAAGAAATATATTATTGTTGGAGTGAGAATAACTGAACAAAATAATTAACTTCCACATATTTATACCCAAATAATAAATGCTTAAAAATATCATTATTCAACAATAGGTCCTTAAAAACATATTATTGGTATAGAAAACCCATAAATTATATGTTTAACCCCATGAATGAAATTTGAGTAAAAAACAGTTACAACATGAGTAACTTTTGAATTATAATCCCCCTAAAAGAAATAAAATAAAATGAAACATTAAATACCATCAATATAAATGTATTAATCATATATAATATAATAGGGTATGTTTATACCCCACAAGAAATAAATAAGTGGTGAAAATGGAATATGCCTCATGGATGTAAATGTGGGACAGTAATCAGTTTCCTTGAGCCCAATTTGTCATGATTGTCCTCTATCTTCCATTATAATAAAATTATGTTAATATATACTTACGTAATAACCTTTAAATATTTTTATTACATTTATTTCATTTTAAGTAAGATATATACAACTACATAAACAATAATTTTTATGTCATATGCTTTGTCTAAATTCACCTTATGTGCCAGAACTGACCTTAATTGGTCAACTACATTCAATGGGGTCATTATTTAAACATAAAAAGATTAATACAAATTAATTAATTATCATTTTTATAAATAAAATAATATTATAAAATATTAGATGAATTATGGTTTTGAAATATGAACCAGTGTTATGATTATGGAGATAGTAGGTCGTACGTTCACATGGGTAATGTTATCATTTTTCAATGATCATTATAGGAAGAAGGTGTGTGATGTTTTATTTAAAAAATGATCACTATAAATTCAAATTATTATTTAATAATATTTAATTATATATATATATAATTATGTGGTGATTAAAAATGGAAATTCACATCAATTTTGAGGAGGTGGTAGTCCAAATGTCAATGAATGACTTTATCACTTTTTCAGTGTGTGAAATAAAATGAAAGAAATGATATTTTAATTTAAAATATATATAATACTATAATTAATATCCCAAATATTTCATTTATATTATACATTTTTATTAAACCTATCATTAATACATTCCATGTAATGGATGAACATATCACATAACATTGAGGAGGTGGCGGTCCACACTTCAACAAATGATGTTATCGTATTCCGAAAAAATGATAGAATGAAGGTATGCATTATATAATAATTAAAAAAATAAAAAAGGAATAAAAAATATCATATATATCATATAAAAATAGAATTTTCCTCATTATTTTTAACATTTAGAGGTGGTAATGGATAAATTAATGACATCAATTGTCAAGGTAGTAGTCCATTAAACAGAGGAACGTTGATTAGCTATCCCATTTGATGGATGTGTGTGAAGGTGTAGGTATAGAACTTAACATAACAATATCTAATTATATTTATTATACTTAAGTTATTATATAATCATGTAATAATAACAATTGAAATGTATTGAGAAATAAGTAAAACAAAAAATATCACTGAATAATGTTACCTTTTTTCGATTCAGTACTTTTTGTATACACTCAAGGACCTCCATGAATTAATAAATGGAAAAATTGAGAATTTAAGGATGAGATTATGTATGTAGGAAAATTATTTGGGTAGTTATTGGATGATCCAATGGAATTTATTGATGTGAAAATGTGGGGGGGGGGGGTGAGTCACATTTTATAGTGGAGGAGAAGGGAAATTTATGTAAATCTAAAGAGGTAAATTTTATTACATGGTATCCCTTACATAATGTGACATTCATAATGATACAAGTTTGAAACCAGAGGGGATATTGATGAAAAATTTCTATAAATGTTTTTTGGGAAAATTTTACTGTTCATTTTGACTCTTAAGTATAATTTTTAACAACTATTTATAGAGATCTCAACCATAATCATTGTAATTAATTTTAATAACTTTTACTAATATTTTTGGTGAACTAGTAATTTTAACTTTCAATAAATAATTAATTTTTTTGACTAAAAATAATGAATCCATTTTTATATATTCCAATCACATATGTTGTATAAATTAATTTTAAATTAATCTAGTAGGCTGGGTGATAAATTGGATTTTATAATTGAAAAAGCTCAAATGTTTGCTGCATTTTTATAACTAAAATAAATAACATATTGATTCCATTGTCATAAATTGTGTCAAAAGCAATAAATTTTATCTAATTATACTTTAAGATCAATTAAAAACATTATTTAACAATAAAATGTTTTTATAACAAAATTATTTAAATTAAAATTTGGTGTCATTCACTATTTATTAAAATATGAGAGTTCTCAGAAAAAAAAATTGTTCACTCAAATAAAATTTAAATATTACTTAATCAAAAATAAATTGTATTTTTTAAAAAAATTATAAACATTTGAAAAATAAATTTTACAATAGCGCGTCAATTAATAATATGTAAATCTATAATATAAGAATATCAAACTTTTTTTTCTTAAAATTGGATTTATTATTACCATAAAACTATAAAAATTATTAGATGAATTTTAAAACATTTTAGTAAATATATATCATATACATTTAATTTATATATTTCAATAATATTGATTAATTATATTTATTATGATAAAACACCATTCTCTTTATAGAAAATAGTTTTTCTAAAAAAAGTTCAAATGGTTTTTATATTCATTCATAATTTATTTGTAACCAAGGAAGTAATTTTATAAACATGTGTAAACTGTGATTTCATTATTTTGTTAATAATATTTATTCCCACTATTCAAATGGTTATTTTATTTTCATTATGTCAAATAAATAATATTAATAGTATGATGTTATTTGATATGATTTTTCCATGAGGGTAACATAAGTTTATCGAAGAAACATAGTGTTATGTGAAATGAATGATAAACATGGTTTTAAGTTCATGATAGGATAAACAATTCATTTCATAAAACACAAGATATATATGAATATAAATAAATTTGAATGAATATATTTCTTAAAATCTAATGATGTTATAATGATACATGGTGAGGATCGGATTGCGTAGTTTACTTTATAGATGCCTATTAGATCTGATACATGTTTACCCATGAATTAATATGACTTTATCGCATTTTGATAGGGGTCTAGAGGAGGATCATACTGATTAAACTTGTTAATCCATCCCATATATATCTAATCATTTTTATGCAATGAGGAGAGATTTTGTAACTATTTTGGGCCACACTAGCTTAGTGTGAAGAGTTATTATTTGGGGTATTTCCTAGTAATCTTTTGGTATATTATATTGGAATTTCCTTTTCAGTCATATATTTCATGTTTTTAATTTTTATGGTATCTTAGATCACATTATATGATTTAGAATTTTTCTTTTTTTCTTATATTATCATTTTCATTTACTTTCTATAGTGAGGATAATTCCTCCTATTATTTGTTTTATACCCTCAGTGGCAGTCTCTGGCCTGTGGAATACTAGAGAAAGGCTTCAAGGTTCACCCTCTCTCGTCATTTTCGATCTAAGAGGGGTCCCAAAACTGGGGAAGAAACCTCCCTACTCATTCTAAAAATATTCAACACATTCATCATTAACACCGCCACAATTTTCCTCCCTGAAACAAAGGATCTTCCCACTTTAGTCCTCTTGATGAGAATAAAATTAAAATCAAAGCATTATACCGCTATAAATTAGTTAGGATGATACTATACTAAAGATAACCCTACCAATCCACAATCTACTCTACATGAAGCAACATCGCCACTTGACAAGCCTATAGGGAAAGGAGACTTACATACAAGAAAGTGATTATTCAAAGAAAAAAAATATTTATCATTGAAAGATCATATGGATATCCCACACAACATGTTAAGAATACTAAGTATGGCCACAAAGGGTGAAAAAAAATATAATGATACAATTATTTATAGGGTAACCATGAATACTAATTGATGACACACCTAACATCCCATGGGGAGTTCAATACTTGGTCCTAGAATATGAGAGAAACCACCTCATATTTTATAAAAAATGAAATATTGTGACATAGACATACCTAATGGTTGTGATTAACTTGTTTTATGTTTAATCCCATGAAACTAAAAATTACTCCATTAGAGTGGAAAAACAGATTTGAAAAACCAAGTTTACCATAAATAAGAAAATCCATAAAGATCCTTGAAATTTAATGAATCTTGAATACCACCACCATCCTACTGTTGATATCATTCCATAAATGGGAGCCTACCCTGAGTTAGGATATATAAAACTGATAGAGTGTGTTACAAAAAATTATAATCTTAACAATCTAGTATATTCAATTTCCATAACCATCACTTTAACACTCTTAAAAATAATAGGTAACCCATTCATCATAAGAAAATTCATGCTAGTAGAGTGATTCCCAAACATTGAGAGGACCTCATTCCTATTAAAAGTTTATGATTTACCATGAATAATACAATCAATATCAGTTTAATAATTAGTCAATGATTCAATGCATGAGATCCAAGAAACTATTTCCCTTCATATAATATCTACACTTGACATCTATAGGGAAATACTAATTCTGTCAATGGAACAAATTAACCACACCTCATCCCATGATAAATAATTTAAGAAAAACACAAATTATGTCATTATACCACTCAAATCACATAATTATATTATCTTTAGGTCTAATATGAGTGAGATAATATGAATACATCACATACACTATAATAAATCTCTTATTGTCTCATCCTAATGTGATACAAAGAAGAGAGAAGATATATTCCTACAAAAACAATGTATGAATATATATGAAAATATTAAAATGGATAAAATAACCCAATATTACACCTTCCAATAAAAACCACATGCATAAACAGAAACTATGTGGTGTACAAGATGTTTTTAAATCTCCTTGATTTTCACTTATAGTATTAAGTCACATTGAACCACTACACTATAAGAGGTCATCACTATCAACCATCCCAAAAAATTACATATGTGGTGCTCTATCTAACCAAGATATAATATTTATATCACAATGTAGAGGTTATTGGTATTAGAAAACATTTTTGGTCTCATACCATAAGGTCAAAATATAATACATCAGATTAATATCCTTGTACCCTCTTTGCATCATCACCTAGATCCTGTAATCATCACCGCATGTAAATGATCAATAACCATGTTTAAATAATCTCACATATTTCAACTATTATAAATGTGAAATATATAATCACATTCTACATGTAAGGATACTTTTAATGGATTATTGAATTTTTTCAAAGCATGATCCATAGAGATAAATCATGAAAATTCCCTCTCAGGGGATTGTAAATGGAATGTACCATAGGGAATATGGTATTGATTTATAACAACTTACTCGACGAATTTACCTCAGCTAACATTGATGGGTATTTAAAATATACATGGTGTTACTCCATGATAAAATTGCATGTTTTCTATAAAAAAATATTGATTCATGAATCCTATCTGATGTGATAATATAAATCCCAACACGGTATGTATATATATATACAATGAACCTCAAATGTGGTTTGTGGATGTATACGTGGAGACTCTGAGTAATATCCAGATATTTTTACATAGGATATCCATCAATGAAAATTTAAAATAGAAATATTCCTTAACCCATGGAATAATAATAAAAATATTTCTTTTTTCTCAGAACTATACACCATGAGATTCAATCTTTGAGATGTATAATTCCAATGAACAACATGTGATATCCATTTCACAATGAAGAAACCCTCTATAAGCTTTAATAAATACGCAAATAGGCAGGATTCAAAAATATATTTTGAAAAAAACGTCAAATTGATTATGAGGAACAAATTAAAATAATAGTCCAATATCACAGTTAATCTATAAAACCACATATCTGATTCAAGCACTATGGATGTTGCATCATGATTCGACTCCAACTGAAACTCTCAGAAAATGATCCTCCACAAACATACCCAACTTTTATCAGATCTATTATTTCAATGAGGGGAATCATCTCCCTTTCTCTGATGTATAATTTGGAAAGAATAAGGTTATGGGAGATTAAATAAAAAATTAATATTAAAGAAGTCTCCCACTTAAGGGACTCACATGGTACCAGCACAATTTTTAGACCTCACCTATGAAAAATATCCCTTTACTACAATAACCCTATTGTCAAAATTTAAATTTATATATTAATTTATGAGATATTTATGTTAGCAGGTCTGAGTATAAATAATTTTTTTAATAAATATTATGTATACCGGCAAATATTTTTATCTCATAATCTCTCTAAATTCATACCAAAGGGTAATGTTTCAATCCCATGAACAATGGTACCATTAAAAAAATTCCCAGGGTTATTTTCTGGTAAATATCATAAATATTATATTCATAAGGGATCAATTATTTGAAACTCCAAATAATTCTTTGTCCCACCCCATGGAGAAACTGGTGTTGCTACATCCTCCACATCTTTGACTATTTTCATCCATAAAGAAAACATCCCAAACTGCACTTCGAAAAACACAAAAACAATTCTAATGTAAGAATATAACACTATCACACATGATATACTCATGATTTTGAGTGTTAATTCCTCTATAAGGACTTATAATGGAACCGCATTTGGGATTTCATCTGTTCTAAATCAAGAAGATCAATGATACTGTATCCATGACACTCTTTCCTTTACCAATAATAAATATCATAATCCCACAATTTGGGAAGCTCCCAAATCCGTCATGAG
Organism: Viscum album; assembly: GCA_963277665.1. Taxonomy (NCBI): domain Eukaryota; kingdom Viridiplantae; phylum Streptophyta; class Magnoliopsida; order Santalales; family Viscaceae; genus Viscum; species Viscum album. The sequence goes on from OY728131.1 coordinate 411,292,132, forward strand.
GGACATCATAGATTTTATTAGGATATTCTAAGTAAATATTTTTTTTCATCCGTGGAGGGACACCAATCAGTTCTATAATAATGGGATTCGGTGAACCTACAGTATCACATAGATATGTTCTATTTTTTAATACCATTACCATGGGGGTATCACAGTCATCACATTTAAAAAGGGATACCCCAAATACATTCATGTTGATACAATATAACTACTTCAAAGCAACACCATTAATTACCTCAGAAGTGAATCATACCAACACATAGGGGACAACCACCACTATATTTATATAGGTTCTCATACAATATAGATGGACCAATCTATATTTGTCTTATACACAGTTTATATCTTCATAATAATCAAATATTGGAAACTATAACACAATAGATTTATGTGGCTCAACAAACATCCCAAAATACCTTACAGTATATCTTGTTGAAACTCTCTCTACAATACTTACGTGACCATATTATTGAAATGAGGGACTACAAATCATTCAAATACACAATAATATCAATCAAGAACTATCTATCATGTTTAAACATAGAACATAACCATGAAAATAAATATAAACATAAAAAATCACTATAATAATGAATCCATCATATTTCCAATGTAATCCAAATGCATGTATTGGTCTTTGATTCAACTCCTTTGGGTATCTTGATGTTGAAAAATTCTATAATATCAATAAGTAGCACGCTTAGATTATCAATGATATCTCTTGGGAAAAGGGAAAATACCATAATGTACCAATGTAGGATTGATCTTAAAATATTATCATATTTCCTAAGGATACAATCATTAATTAGTGAATGATTTGATTTTGGCTTCCTAAGTGTTTTCCCTACACATTTGTATGGTATAACTTCCCAATATAAGTGTACTGAGATTAATATGAATGATCATAAAACATTATATAAGAGATTGACATATAGTTAAATGTATGACATGTGTGATTATACATCCCCAAAATACCATAATTAGGCCCCATTAATTCATTATAGAATATAAATCATTCATATTTTCCAAATAATACATCCACAAAAAGAGTAATTGAGAGACAAACTTCACATCTTCTAAGAGTCTCCAGTAATATCACAATATACTACGGACTCCATAGGGATCGTTAGATAATAGGAAAACCACAAACAACATGCGAATATAATGTGTTAGTGATAAGCAGTATGAATTCCAATGTATATTCCATTGATGATATCTCAACTAGAGCAAACATCACAAAGAAAATCCCTATATAGATCACACTATGCAATAATCATCAAGGTAGTCATCAGTGGACAATTTCTACAACCATGTTAATAAGATTTCTATACAAATGATAACATGAATGATGGAGGTGGAACATCTGATCAATCCATGGATCCTAACCTTATAAAAATTAATTTAATACCATAATATGTGAGAATATATTTATATTTAAATAAATTGTAACTCTTTGATAGCTTTTATATCACAAAACACTGAGCTTATAATGAAAAATGATATATTTTTGCATAGATGTTCAATTGATGGGTATTAATTTGATTAAAAATATTACGAAATATATAAAAAATGTTTTACATAATTCAAATGTTTTAGTTAATCCAAAATATATATGTAATCAATTATTAGTATTGTTATTTTAGGATTCAAAAATACATTTTCCTTAAAAATGGGTTTTATATCATTTTTTGTGCTAATTTTAGAATTAGTTCAATTTTTTTATAAAAATAGTTTATTAAAATGGAAATCATTTTAATGTCTTAATTTCATAATTAACATAGGGTAAAATAATGGTATTTTTCTAAAATTATTGATTATTCAATGAATAGTGAAAATAAAATTTTAAAAATATAGTAATTTGTTTTTATTAAATCAATTAATTTAATGTCCCCATTATATATTCTATTTGGTATTACAGTTATATTTGATCATTCAGATTAATAATAATCTATGTTATTTTATTTGAATCTTAAATATTTTTTATTTAAATTTATGTTAACCATAACATTCAAAACCATTTGGGCGCATGATTCTATAGTATTACTGTAGCGGTACTGTAGTAGTGGTGGTACTATTGATTGGTAAGAACAGTAGTGGTGGCATGACACTGTATCGTTGGTGAGTACTGTAGCAACTGGGTTACTATTCACAGAATATGACTTTGGCCAAAAAATTGGGTATACGGGCTATGTAATGGGACACATACCCACTAGGTATTTGGACTATGTAATGGGTCTCACTCTACCTAGTTAAGAGATGTCTTTTCTATGATGTAAATTAAAAAATGAGGTTTCTGCCCAAACCTTTAAAAAATAATAACATTGAAAACACAGTTGGCTTAAAACTCTTTTTCATTGGATTTTACTCATTTACATTAAAATTTATTTATTCCATTTCTAGATATTGAATACAAAAAAAATAATTCAATTTTTTGAATCAAGAGGTTTATAATTTGTATAAAATTCACTTTTGTTTTTGGCCATTATAAATTGTATCCATGGTAAATTTTTATCACATTAGTTGGGATAAAATGGGTAAAATAGTGGTATAACCTTGAGATAATGTAACATAATCAACCAAAAATGTACCTTAGTTACATTTTTGGAAAAAATTGTAACATATACATCCAAATTTTGAATATGTGGCTTTTTGGTTCTAATTTCCCTTCATAAAAATATTAATATTTTGTTCTGTAATGAAAATTCCAAAATTTTAATCTATTGATTTCAATATCTCAAAAAAGTTATGAGTATGAAAAGAATATATGTCCTAGTATAAATATTTATATAATAGAATAAATATTTTTTATGGTAATTTATTTATAATTTTAGTGATTGAATAATTACTATATGGGTATAAACAAATTTGACACCATATTTTTTTCATTTCATAGAAAAATGAAGAAAATGATATTAAAATTATAAAAAGTAATAAAATTTTGGTATATTATTATGTCCCGTTATTTTTTAGATAAATATAAAATCTTAGTTTTTTATGAATGTTTTATATTTTAATTCCGTTACTATATTTATGAGATCAAAGTCAACGTAATATAATTGTTTCTAAAATGACCGTAATGACATTTTTTTGGAAAATAATACCTCATTAAAATGTTTAAATATTATAAAAAATCTTCCAACTGGGAAATTATAATTACAAATGGATGAAAATATAATTTTTTTATATTTATCATAAAATTCTTACCTTATATGTAAAATTAAAAATCATTAAGAATAAAAAATTCATTGTTGTTATTTCAATTAAATTTTGTTAATGAAAGGGATTAAACAAATGACAAGGTTTAAAATTACATGAAAAACCAGCTAAATTTTATTTCCTAATGAAATTTAAACTATAAACTATATTAATTATAATTAATTTAAATTTTTATGCTTTATTCATGAGATAAAAATTAATTATAGTTAAATCATTTATGTAATGCCAATGTTTCCATTCCCTTCATTATAGGAAACCCATTTTTTATTTTATTAAAAACTTCCTTGAGCCATATAACATAAATAAAATCAACCCAATTATTTTTTAATTTTATCTCAAAATTTATTATATGTTATTATATTCTTAGAATTCAAATAAATTTTCTCTTAATAAGGGGTATAAATAAGTTCTACAGAAAAAGGTGTAATAATATTACATAACTTGTTTCAATTGATATATTTGTATACATATAAAAAATATTTTTCAATAATTATAATATAATATAATTATTATTCTAAATATACTGAAATTTTATTTTTATTAATTTCATGAAAGGAAAAATACCCCCCTCTATTTCATCAAATGTGTAGTGAATGTATCGCTATCGAGTATGTGTGGACTAACCCCTCCATATAGTGATTCAATTCATTATCCATCACAATATCAATTGGATGATAATTATGATGGTTTTAATTATTATATATTATTTTTAATATATAATTGTTATTATATAATTATAATATCTTATCGACCATTTTATATTCTAAACCATAAGAAAATGACAACATCGCTTATTCATATATGAGGATTACCACCTCCATGAAGTGATGTAATTCAGTTTTTTCTTTCAATTTACATGGATGGATATATAGATAAATATAATGAATACATATAATATATATTATATAATAACTATTTTTGGAATGTGTTTTTTTATTTTATATATCCATCATCCCTTCTATCTAAAATTGAAATAATTATTCATGTGTATATACAACCTACGGTCTCTTACATGGATTAAATTTATTTCAATATATCTAAATTTTATATATGCAGATAAAAAGATATATAATGAATATATATTATATTTATATAATGAAAAATATTATGGGTATTATTTAATTGTTATCCACATATATGCACTGAAACTATTAAATTGGAATTCTCGTGAAAAATGAAAAATTTATTACTAGATAACAACATTTTTTAAAAGTGATTATTAATAAATTGGTGTTAAATTTAAAAAAAATATATGACAGTATAAGTAAATAAATTACTTTGGAATAAAATTATAATGAATTTAAATTTATTATACTTGAGGTTAAATCACATTTACTGCAATTCGAGTTTGAGGTATGGGATTTTCATCTAACTTTTACATTAGTGAGACAAATTCCATATACACCACATTTTTATTTTACATTTTGTGTATATTACCCATTATTTTAATTTATCGTTCTTATCATGAAAATTGTGGGAATATATATTTCAATCAATGTTAATAACTTTAAGGATATTTTGATATATATGTTACCAAAGTGGTATGAGATTTATGTTTAAATCTTATTTTAAAAATATTACCAATGATTTAATTTCAAATGAAGGAAATTATATGATCATTCCCATATAATATATATTAGTTTTTTATTATCATATTATTATTTCATAGAAATAATATTTTCCATTCATTCTTACATATTTATGTACCCAAGAGACAGAAATAATGTTTTATTGGAAAATAACATTATTTTTCTTAGTAGTTAAAAATACAATTGTGTCCATATCCATTATTTTTAAAAATGGTTTCAGATTTATTATATAAAATAATTTTATTTTTAAGAGTAATTTTTACACATCATTGACTGTTTAATAAAAATTAAATGGATACTTTTTTTCATTTTCCAAATGAGGTGCTTTTGACATATTTACAAAATATGGGAAAGTAATATTTTTTTAACATAAATTTCAAGAATATAATATTATAAATAAATTATCAAACAATTATTTGAAGCATACTTTATAACATTCTTTTGTTCATTAATAATAAAAAAACAGTCATTAGTATTTGAGAAATATTTTATATTTTCATATGTTATTTTGCGTTAAAAATTTTAATTTCATGATGAAGTATTCAATTGAAATTTTATAGGAAATTTTCCTATATGATAATATACTTTGATGAGGCTTAGTATTTAATTATAATATAATCCAATGATAGAGTATTTATTATTTATGTAGCTGGTTGATGTTTATGATGTGGAATATCAATGATTTCCATTTTTTTCTATAGGATAACTTGTGATTAATTTTTTCATTATTTTTTTAATTAATACTAATTACGATATGATTATATCATAGGTGGATCCTATGTAATATGTATCTCCAATGTTTTGGAGAAAGATTAGTGTTGTATTATCTAATAGGGTATACAAGAGGTTATCCAAATCATCAAAGAGTGTACGTGATATGTTATTTCAATCCTTAAATAGGGTGCATTCGAGGTTATACCAATACCAAAGCTAGTACATTAGAAATTAGACCAAGCCAAAAAAATGTTATGAATGCACTAATAGGTATCCTTGAAATAATATTTATATGTTAATGAATTTTATAATATTTATACCACTCTTTATTCACATGATCTCATGCCAATTTTATGCTATAGAGGCTCATATTCATTGTTCAGTTTCAGATTCAGGTCTAATGAAAGGGAATGATAAATGAAATTACTAATGGTTATGATATTTTAATTATTAGTTATGAATTCTAATGGTAATTACCATGATATCATATGATTTTTCTCATTTCACGTTTAATTGATAATTGATATCTCCCTTGTTATCCCTTACCAAGCATCTGAGCTCACCCTTTATATTAATTTCTATTCCCCCTAATATGAAGAGAAGTTTTAATTACTATTTTCCTTATAAGAGATATATTTTTGATAACCTAAATGTGTGAGGATTGATAACTTTTATAAACTAGTGTTTTACCTATCCGTGTTTCCAAATGAAAAATAACATCATGGTTTGGTCATAGACCATATTTCTATATATTGAATATTATTCTAAAATAATGTAATATTTCTGTATGAAAGGTACTCATCTATATTGTTTCTATCGAAAGATGTTTTTTTTTCAACACTTGTATATTTATATTAGATATCTTTGGTGAAAACCGTAGTAAAAAAGCAGAAGTAAATAAAAATATATTAATGTTTCAGTAAGATTGATATTTTATGTTTTTCCTTGAAATAAATCCCTATCTAGAAATTGAAACAAGAAATTGTTTAGTAATATAACCATATTAATGTAACATACCTAATAAGAATTGGTCAACTCTATTTTAACTATCATTATGATTCAAGATGAAGGTTTCCATACTACTAACATAGTTAGACACATCTAGGATATATGCTTGTTTTTATTATCATTTTATTTATAAACCATTCAAAAGAAATTGAATAGATGAAGACCGGAGATGACCTTTATTAATTATGTGGTGTCATAGATTTGAATGAAGGTATGTTGATTTAAAAATTCTAGAAATTATTTTCCATGATCCCTCTCTAGGATCATTGTTTCTCCCATAATGGTTTATTTATATAATGTCTTCAATAATGAGGATTCTAGTTAATGGTGAATGTGGTAGACAATAAAATTATTTAACTCATTTGAATCAAACTAAAATAGGATTTTAAATGGGAACCCTTGGGATTGTGCATAATCTTCTATTATGAAATATGACAAAGAGTTTGAACTCTATTGAGTTTCCTCATACATAAAATAATACAAATATGTAATTTTTTGAAATTTCATGTGGTAATGGCCATAGAGAAAATAATGTTTAACTTTATCTATATAAATATTGTGGGAAGGAGACCCCAATAGATTTTAGCAAACAAAGGGATGATGTTTTATCTATTGAAATAAATGTCATAGTGAAATAAACTTCTTAATGTTTTAATTAATTCTGTGTTTGATGTTTGGGAGTTATTCGAGTCAATTCAGAGATCCAAGGGTTAACTCATAGACCATGGAATAGAAAATTATATCTCAATCATTAAAATAAAATTATTATTGTATTTATATATTTTTATTCATGAATTATTTCGTAGAAGTGTTATATTAATGATATTATGGATATAAGAATCATGTAACATCTATGGAATCTTTCATAGTAGTTTTTAATTATGTAATTGTTTTTGAATGGTATAGAAAAACATGAAAACTAATATAATGGTAAGGTTATATTTTTGGATAACATATGATTAAGGGAATGATTAACATTTATACGTGTCTTATGTTTAATAGAAAATGATTAATTGGAATAATGTGTTGATTTATATTGATTAAGTATATGGTGAGTAGAATATATGTTAAATACATAGAATACAATAAAAATGAGTTTTATATCATGGAGTGGTGTATGTTTAATACAATATATTAGTTTTGGAGAGGCAGTTTTCATGGTAGTTTAGGATTCTTGTGGTGTTCGGTGGTGACATTCCTCTTGTTTGAAACATTCACACTATATTACAAATATCATTTTCATGTATGGGATCCTTTGTTTCTCAATTATTTGTATCACATGAAAGAGGAAACTTCTTTTTTTCATTGGGATGATAGTAATGCATTCTTGATGAATGTAATTAATTAGTAATATGAATAATTAAAGGGGGACACAAATGAAATCACATACATTACATATTTTTGATATTATAGACACTCCGATATTATAGGATTCATGAATTTCTGAAAATAATGGTTTTGGAGTTTTTTTATATTGTATAGTTGTGATTATGAAAATATCAGTGTGCGTTGCCTATTTTCACCTTTAATTGCAATTTTCTATCCAATTATTGGTGGTTAATAAAATTATTCTACCATGGATTCTATATCCTATATAAAAATAACCATAGAGTAAAAATGTTTAATTTGATGAAACATCCTTGATAAATATAAAACTTTTATGTGAATATAATTTTAAAATAGATTGATGTGTGTTTATGTTGTTGGTATTTTTTTGGGGAGGATGTGATGATATGCGGTTGGTATGTTACAAATTTGATGATATGTGGATACTCAGTTATGTATATGATGATATGTGGTTTGTATGTGACAGATGTGATTAGATTTAGTTGTCATGTGGTTGTTGGGATGATTAGTAATTGTAATGTAAAATATTTCTTATTTGGTTCCTATTTAATGGATAAGAAGGAAGGGATAGTTGTTTTATTAGTGTGTAGTGTTATTTTGGTTTCCTAGATAGTATTTGAATTCATTGTTTAATAATGAATTTTTCCTCAAAGGATGAAATGGATAGTGAATTTTTTATTAATTTGGGATCAATGGATACACATATTGCTTTAAAATGTGATGTTAATGGTCTAGAAATATTTAAATTAATTTTTTATTTAAATAAATATGTGTAAAATGGGAAACATGTGAAACAACATAATTTTAAAAGTTATGTGAAATGTGGAAGGTGGAATGAGGATTGTGCCATTTTTTTGTTTTTTTTTTCATTTTTCGGTGGTAGTGATATAGTGGAGGTTGTGAGGTGATGTGGGGATTTTGTGAGATGGTTTGTGATCTTGTTGCGAACCCATAGATAAGACTTTTTCCTGAATTTATTTATATATATATTATCATTTTTTTTAAATATTAGATTAGTGAAACTTCGATTTGAAGGAGTTATTGAAAAACACCTCTAAATTCATTTTCAATACAAGTTATTGGTCCATATGAACAACCCCCTCTAATCAGAAAATTTTGTGGGGTTCACAACCCCCTCTATTGTTTTATAATTTTTTAATATTTTTTTTGATATTAGAAGCGATCATGCTAAAACCATCGCTAATTTAATAATCAGTAGTTCTATGTTTTTGGTTGGATTTAAGATATATATATATATATATTCTATTCTATTTCATTTTATAATAACTATATATATATATATATTTTAATTTGATTTTTTTCAGAAAATAGTTGGGGTTCGCAACACCCTACAATCTATTTGATTAGAGGGGGGTTATGAACCCCCACTAATCTCTTAAGTTATTAGGGGTTGTGAACCCACACTATTTTATTAAAATAATAAAAAAAGATATATATAGTTATATATATATATATAATTAATATACAATATGTAAATGTATCTAAAAAAATAATTTGAACATATTATATAAATATGTTTATATGATTTATTTATATGATTGTATATATTCGTGTATATATATATACACAAATATAATTGCATAATGTGTTCATTAATATATATTTAATTTTATTAAATTTTAATTCATATAAAATTATTTATAATGGAAAAGAATATATGTATAATTAAATAATATATATACACAAATATAAGTTATTCAAAAAATCAAATAAAACACTATGTAGTTTTTATAATTTATATTATAATAATAGTAGTAGATTATAAATACACATTCATATAAGTAGAAGGGGGTTTTGATCCACCCCTAATTTATGAAATTAAAGGGGGTTCATAAATTCCACTAATTTTTATGAGTGGAGGGGGTTTTACCCCTTCTAATATTTTTTTTAAAATACATCAAATTATATAATATGATTGTATTTGTCTTATAAACTCATTATGTAAATTTATTTAAATACTTTATGAACATAATATTTACATACATTATTTAAATTAAATAAATAAATACAAATGTATATAAACTGTAATGTAAGTATATACAAATATTTATATATAAATATATGTTATATTATATTGCACAGATATAAATATATTTCATAATTATATTAAGTATATATATATTGTTATTAAATATATTAATGATATATATCTATACAAGTAAATACAATTATATTAATACACATAAATGTGTTCGAATTAATATATGAAATACATGTGTATGCTTTATATAAAAATATATATATGGATATTTATATAAGAATATATATATATAATATTTATATATAATCATTCATTAAATTTTTTCTATATAAAAATATTATATTAAATTATATGTATATGTATAATAAAAATAGTATATATATTTATATATAATATAAATATTATATATGTATAATATATATTTTTTAAATAAATTTATTTATGATGTTTATAATATATTTTATTCTTATAAATATGCAATATAAATGAATATTAATATTCTTTAACTGTGAATGTTGAAATAATACATATATATATAATATAAGTTTTTTTATATAAACATATAAATGTATAGTAAATATATATATGAAAATATATATAACTACATAAATATAAATATATAAATATATATTTATATTTATATAAATTTTTTTGTATAAATTTATGCATTAATACAAATGTACACATATAAATACATATGTCATATAAATATATAAATTTAATGAAATATAAATTTATATTTTTTCAATACAAAATTCATAGTATAAACATGAAATAAATAATTTATATATGAATATAGTCAATATATTTAATGTACTTAAATATATTTAAAAAATAATATATATTTGAATCAACTTTTAAATATATATAAATAATACAATGTGCATTATTACAATACCCCATGTTTTTCTAAAAATAAATAGAAATGCATGGAACTTTGTTTTAAGTTAATATTTATAATTAGCCATTAAAACATAACTTTTCCACTTCTATGTTTTGAATTTCATGAAATTATCATCTCCAATTGTGTTCATTATGTTATTTAAAGTCTATTGGAACCAACTTGTTTTTTTGGTGAATAGTAACATACCCTTATGAATAATAATATAAATATTAATATGACCTTAATGAATAGTAAATTGTATTATTATTTTATTTTCTTATTGATTTAAGATAATGACATCTTGAATAATTTTTAAATGCGATATAAAAGCAGTTATAGTTTTTAAATAATTAATTTTTGATTTAAGTATTATTTTATGTAAAAATTATTTTAAAAATATTTAAAAAATATTTTCAAAAAATGGACTTCAGTTTTGAAATCTATGCATCGATAAATGGTTAGGGTGAATTTTAAGAAATTTTCAGAAAGATTTGATTTTACAGTAAATAGTAAAAAATACAGTTTTTAGTTTGACTGTGTTAATGAAATCATTAATGATATCATAATGATGTAATAAGTCTGGTCAACATTTGTATAGTTGAATAATATGTGAGGTGTCCCAAGTGGCTTTTACCGTGGTTAAGCCCGTGGTTTTGCAAAGACCACCCATGAGGTGTCCCTTCAAAACAATTAAAATATTCCCTTACTTTCCATATAAATACAAACCCATTCCTTCATTAACCTCATTCCCAATTCATCCTAAATGAATATTTGGACTCCTTACCATAATATTAGTCCTCAAAATGTTTCCTCAATCCCCCAAGGTCCCAACCATCATGTTCTAAGGGTTACTCTACAGGGTATGATAATTCTCAATTTCTATCTTTTTCTATTAACGTTATTTTGTTGTGGTATAACTTTTAAGTTTCCATACAATGTACTTATTTGCTTATTGTTATTTATCTATTATATATTATAAATTATTTTTGTATGGGTTACCCTTGTACCCGCTCTTTTTAAATGTTTTCTAAAACCCAATTGCATAGCTGTTGGGTTGCCAAATTTTTGTATGGGATTTCTCACTTATTCTTTTATTTTGAGTTATTTTATTTTCTTATTATTTCATCATATCTTCTTACCCAAGAGGCATGAAATATATAGAAATAATTTATATTCTGGATGTTCTCATGTTCATGGAAAATTCATCATCATTTTTCTTTCTCCTCTCCCACTTATTCAATGAATTAAAACATTGTTCGTGTTGTGTCAAATTACCGACATCGTGGATGATGTGATTTCAATTTTCATTAACTCTTTAATGTCTAGTGGTGAAACCATTTTAAAGGATGAAAAAAGTTATAATATATGTATTATTTCTCATCCATTGTTCTAGAAATATTTTGTACACATGGTTTTAATTTATAAAACAAAATGAGGTCGTTATTATTAAAGAAGCACTAAAATTATCTAAACGAACATCATTAATATTTTATCTTATGAATCATCCTCATTTAAGAATATAAAATGATAAATGGTATTATTTATTGTACTGAAAATATTTAAATACTACTCCATTTCAATTCTATAGTTTCACTTACAATTGACAAGAACATCCATCATGATCCAATCATGGAAATCATGTGAAGAACTCACCCAAAAACTGTACAAGGAGAAAAATACTAAAAATTATAAGCTGTAATCATGTTATGAAATGATCATATAAACTTTTATAAACATGAAAATGTTTCTTTAAAATACTAATAACTCTTTTTTTGACTATTACACAAGATTTTTAAACAAGTTTGAAGTAAGACAAGCCTGAGGTAATGGAATTCATAACCCGATATAAATTCATTGGGTTAACCTTATAATTCATTATTTATTATCTATTTAATTGTTTGTGTGATGGGTTATGTTTATGTTATGTTCTATTATGTTTCTTTGCAGTGTATATACTTACTTCATCCACTTTATTAAGTCTCTCTTCAATTTTATGATATTTATAAGGGGATTTTCATTATAGATCCTCATTTTTTTAATTCAGGTATAATAAATTCCAAACCAATGTTTTTATGGAATTATTGATGTTGTATGATTATGTTTTTGTTGTTGGGGATTATTTATGATGGAGGTTGGGACCTATAAATCCCTACAATGCATTGGTTATGAGTAAGTTGGAGGTCAGCTGTATGGTTACTCCATGTGTAACTACGATGGTTACACAAAGTAAGGTTGTCATGAGGGTTGCAAATTATAAGGTAACCAAGAATGGTTACAATATTAGTTAAGTAATGAACTAAGTTACATTTATGATAGTTTTATGTTATCATTTTTTCTGTGTATATTGTGTAAATATAATGCTACAATAAGTAAGTATACGTGGGTGACAATCATGTCTTTCGAAAATGATTGCATACGTTACAAGTATTCATGGAATAATGTGTTCTTCTCATCTTTTTATATCCCTTAATTAGATTTAGTGCTCATCCCAAGTTTAAATTATTTTCATAGGTTAATTGATGTGTAAGACAAAGAAGGAAGCCATGGTTAATGTTGAAGAATTGTCATGGAGTCATGTTTATGTTTTAATGTTTTATATTTTGAAAAACATGGAAACTATTTTTAATGTATCCACTCTGTAACAATGTGTAATGTTATGAATGTGTTGTACTAATTCTATAATGCGATAAACATGAAAAGATCCTCAATGTAAAAAGGATTTTTTTTCATGACTAAATTTAATATTTTGTGTGTAATAAGGTCGGGTCCTTATAGATGGTATCAGAGGAAAGGTTTATACAACATTATGGATTATGAGTTTTCGTTAAAAATATAGTTCGTCTGTATGTCTATTATTTAAGATAAATCCTTATTTTATAACTTTTCAGATTAAGGAATTTCAGTTAAAAATGTAAGGAGGATGATCTCAAATGACATTCCTATATCTTCCTAATGACTATCCTTGAATAATTATAGCAAAGTCATGTCCGGATGACTTTGAAACATTTTCTAACATACAAATCACTAGGAAGAAACTATTAGAGATATCAAACACCTCCACTATTCCTCAATACCATTGTGGATCATGGGTTGTATTTAGTCGAATCCTATTTTCTTGATATTGGTATATTTTTAAAAAAGGTATATATTATCATGTATTTTTCAAATATTTTTCCTTATCAAGATATTTTGAAGCATATTGTGATTTTGAAAGAGGTGATGAAGAAAGAGACACTTGCACAACCCATTAATATTTTATTTTACAAAATAATCTTTCAGGAGATACTTATGGTATCTTAAAAGGACCAATGATTGAAAGTTTCAACTCAAACTCGGTCTGATTATTTTATAAAAATCAAGTTTTATTAGATGTTTTGAAATTATATGTCATATAATATTATTTTGCAAAACTATTTTTTTTGTGAACACCAATATGACCCATGTTGTACAAGGTGTATTTGGATAAAGGAAGCAAATGATTTTTAAGGACATCTAATTCATTTTTGCAATGAATTGACCTTCTATTTACGTGAGTAAGATGATAATGAGACCAGGTGGATCCCATGATCAAGGTAACCTCACTAGTTTAATAAGTAAATTAAATTGCGAGGACACAATTTCTAGAAGGTGGGGATAATGTAACACCACAATTTTTTCTAAAAATAAATAAAAATGCATGGAACTTTGTTTTATGTAGATATTTATAACTAGCCATTAAAACATAACTTTTCCACTTCTATGTTTTGAATTTCAAGAAAATGTCATCTGCAATTGTGTTCATTATGTTATTTGGAGTCTATTGGAACCAACATGTGTTTTTAGTGAATAATAAAAACCATTATAAATAGTAATCTGACCCTAATGAATAGTAAATTGTATTATTATTTTAATTTCTAATGGCTTTAAGATAATGACATTTTGATTAATTTTTCAATTGATATAAAAGCAGTTATAGTTTTTAAATAATTAATTTTTGAGTTTAGTATGATTTTATTTAAAAATAAAAATAAAAATATATAAAAAATTATTTTTAAAAAATGGACTTCATTTTTGAAATCTACATGTTGATAAATAGGTAGGGTGAATTTTGAGAATGTTTCTGAAACTATTGATTTTTCAGTGAGTAGTAAAAAATATAGTTTTTAGATTCGATGTGTTAATTACATTATTAATGGTATAATAATTATGTCCTAAATCTGGTAGACTTTTGTATAGTTAAATAATATTGGAGGTGTCCAAAGTGGATTATACCATGGTCAAGCCCATGGTTTTTCATATACCACCCATGTGGTGTCCCTTCAAAATTATTAAAATATTCCCTTACTTTTCCTATAAATACCAACCAATTCCTTCATTAAATTCATTACCAATTCCTCTCATAAGAAGCTCTAGAATCCTTACCTTCATAGTAATCCTCCAAAAGGTTCCTCAATCCCCCAAGGTCCCAACCTTCAAGTACTAAGGGTTACTCTACCAGGTAATAAAATTCTTAATTTCATTCCTTTTCAAATCAGGTTATCTTTTTGTGGTATAACTTTCAAGTATCCATAAAATGTTTTTACTTTCTTTTTATTATTGATCTACTCTATATTATAATTCATTTCTATATGGTTTACCCTTGTACCCTCTCTTTTTAAATGTTTTCTAAAACCCTGTTGCATAGTCGTTGGGTTACCAATTTTTTGTAAGGGATTTCTCATTTATTACTTATTTTTAGTTCCTTTATTTTTGTATTATTTCTTAATATATTCTTACCAAAGAGGCACGAAATCTCCAAGAATCATGTATTTTATGGATGTTATCATGTGAATGGAAAATTCATCATCATTCTTCTCCTCCTCTCCCACTTATTCAAGGAATTAAAACATTATCTATGATGTGTTGAATTATCGACATTGTGGACGATGTGATTTTAATTTGCATTAACTCTTTCAAGTCTGGTCATGATACAATTTTTTATGCTTGGAAAAAGTTAATATATATGTATTATCTATCATCCATGGTTATGGAATTATTTTTTACACATGGTTTTAATATATAAAAACAAAATTAGGTCGTTATTATTAAAAAACCACTAAAATGATCTAAACGAACAGCGTTAATGTTTTATCTTTTGAATCATACTCATGTAGGAATTCAAAATGATAAATGGTATATTTTATGGTACTGGAAATATGTAAATACTACTCCATTTAAATTATGTAGTTTCACTTCCAATCGACAAGAACATCCATCATGAACCAATCTTGGAAATCATGTAAAGAACTCACCGAAAACTTGTACAAGGAGAAAAATAATAATAATTGAATGGTGAAATGATGTTATAAAATGATCATATAAGATGTTATAAACATGACATTTTTTATTTAAAATAATAATAACAATCTTTTATCCATTATACAGGATGATTAAACAAGTTTGAAGTAAGACATACCTGTGGTAAGGGAATTATTAACCTGATTTCCATTTTTTGGGTTAACCTTCTACTTCATTATTTATGTTCTATTTAAATTTATTTGTGTGATGGGTTCTGTTTATATTATCTTGTATTTTGTTTTTTATAGTATATATACATACTCCATCCACTATATTATGTCTCTATTCAATTGTATGATATTTATAAGGGGCCTTTCTTTAGAAAGCCTCTTTTTTTATAATTCGGTTTTACGAAATTACAAATCAATGTTTTTATGGAATTATTCATGTTGTGTAATTATGTTTTGGTTCTTGGGAATTATTTATGATTAAGGGTGGGACCTATATCTCCCTCCAATGCATCATGTATGAGTATGTTGTAGGATGGCCGTCTGGTTACTCCATGTTAACTGCGATGGTTACATAATGTAAGGTAGTCGTGAGGGTTACAAATTATAAGGTAGCCACAAATGGTTACAATATTATGTTAGTGATTCCCTAAGATACCTTTATTATTATATTTATATTCTCATGTATCGTGTGGATCTTGTGTAAATCTCATCCTACACAAAGTAAGTATATATGGGTGACAAGCATGTCTTTTGAAAATGATTTCATATGTTACAAGTATTCATGGAATAATGTTTTCTTCCCTTCCTTTTATATCCCTTACTGATTTTTAGTGTCATACCAAATTAAAATGATTTTAACATGTTAATGGATGTGTAATACAAAGAATGAAGCCATGTTAAATGTTGAATAATTTTCAAGGTGTCATGTTTATGTTTTAATGTTTTATATTTTGAAAAATATAGAAACTATTTTTATAGTAGCCACTCCTTAACAACGTGTTATGCTATGAATTTATTGTCCTAATTCTATAAATCTATAAACATGAAAGATCCTCAATATAAAAAGGATGTTTTTCCTTGACTAAATTCAAGATTTTGTATGTAATAATTCCAGGTCCATAGAATTATATAACATGTTTTGGTTAGAGTTTATTGGTATAATCCTTAAGCTTATTTCATAGAGAACAAACAATTGATCATGCAACACAAAATTTTACATGGATTCTAGTGGGATGAAATATGGTATGATAAAGATATTGTGTGTGTGGGGGGTGCACTTAGACACTGGATAAGGGGAGAGTGCGATCACTGAATGCATGGGGAGAGGAAGAGGAGTTAATGGGGACATAGGTGAATATATGAGTGGAAGAAACACGTGAAATATAGGTGTGGAACATAATGGGAGGGTGGGCTCTCACAATGAGACACATGAGGAAGGAGCATGTGAGGGGGGAGGCGTACATTATAGGAGGGTGGTTATGAACACAAGAGGTTAAAAAAGAAAAACTATAGGGGTTCCTGTTACAAAAAACCCAAAATTCATTGAAATTAGTTATATTATGGATGATAAAACCCATTTTGAAATTTGTATTGAAAACCCAAGTAGAAGAGGATTCCAAATACCTCTAAAACCAAAATATATTAGGGGTGATTATAACATCACCTAATTAATGTGTTTCTAAAACATGTTAGTTGATATTATAGGGCTTATAATCCTCTCTAATTTAATCATTGATAAATTCACCATCACATTACAATTAGTTCGTCAAAACTACCCTAGATAATACTAGATGACCACATTAGTTGTTGTTCCTCATAACCGCCACTAATGTGTTTATAGACTGTTATAATAACCTCTAATATAATAAATATACCCTTTTAAATATTTCATATTTTTTATTGTTTATTTTTGTTTTCTATAATCACCATACCCATGTCAAGCTATTCATTCCTACAACCAAATACTTTGAGTGGTTTTTTTACAACATCTTTGTGGTGAGAATGGATGAATGGTTACCCGCTATTTTATTATATCTCTTCTATGTGAGTTAGATATGTATATCCTTTTATTGAAAAGGAATCTCATGTGTAATAGATGTGGTTTTTGGATGATATGATGATATGTATTATGATGGGAATCATTTATGTATGAGGGGTGGAAGAAGATCTATGTCCTTTATGTTTATTAAATATTACTATTCTTGTTATGGATGTGATTTGATATGATAGGACATGTATACTTGTGGAGATATGATCTGATGTAATGTAATAGTGGTCCTTGGGAAATATGTTAAGTGGGGTTATAGATTAGGTGTCATTGATAATGATGAATTTTGACTTGATGAATGTCATTTATTTTGCCAATATGTGATGTGATATGTTGTATGGAAGATATGGGAGCTCCATTAAATACAATGTTTGTGTGTGAGAGTGTTAAAACATTGGGAAACTGGTGTAGGGAATCAAAATATATATTATTCTAGTTTTTTAGTATATATGAATGCATTATTTTTTGTGTGTTCCTTGGGTAATATGAGATTGGATATATAAAAATTTTATTTGTTTTAAGTTATTCTGTTCTATCACTAGTGTATTATCATGATTCATTAACATGTACACAACAGTTATAAGAGTTCACACTCTATATACCTATAAACATAGCACAAATATATAAAATTATTTATAAATTTGTACTAGGATATCAAGGACCATGATGTATATTAATAATTTGGTCCTTTGGAGATATTATTTAGTAGGTTCCTTAGTACATTTTTTGGAGTATTTATCAAGAGGCTCATTTATTTATTTTCAATATTCATAATTTCTACGAGTGTTTAAAGTTTCATTATAGAATGATATGTCATAGAAGTGTTTTATCATTGATATCATGTATTTTTTCGTCAAATTATTAATGATAATGCCTTTTATTTGTGAGATTTTGATACCCCAAAAGTATGTCAAAAAATCAGGGCCTACTAATGGTGGCACTCGGGGGGTCATTATCCTTCTTCCATAATTTTTTAACAATTGGGGTATAACTTTGGTGGTAGGGGGACCTGAATGAGTGGTATGATATATGATGGCTAAGATATAGGATGGAGTTTAGTGTTTTCCACTGTTGGGATTTCATGGGTTAGTAAGGAAACAATGTCAATTGATCTGGGTGTGTTACATTATCCAGAGAAGACAGACATGGATATGAGATTTTAGGACTCAATGATCTGATGTAGGGACTCTGTGATAACTGATTTACCATTTGAGGTGATACAACTTATATGGGAGAAAAATCAGAGAGTTTTAATTAACATATTTGAGTTTTATTGTTGTTTGAAATGGGTATATATTTAAGAATAAAATGAAAAAAATAATCAATAAAGATATATACATCCAAGATTAAGAAAATTTTATTTTCTTTTTCATAATGGGATACATGTAATCATTATCATGTTATTTAGGGAATGATGGTTTTGCAGAATAATCTGATTGATCACTAAAGGGTTGATCCATTTTGGGAAAATGGTTAGTGGATGAGGATGTTGAAAACCATTCAATATTAATATTTGAGTAAGTATTCGGGAAGCATATCTGATTATGAAACATAATGATGGTTATATGAGCTCGATATCTTATTCAGTATGATGCAAGACCCCTTATAGTATCCAGTCCCTTATGTAGTTATCCATATGTAGGGAGATGAGTTTCACTTCTGGATGTTATATCATTTTGAGCAGATAGATGAATATGTTTAATGTGTAATATTCTAGAAGGAGTTCATTGAAGAGTTATTTTATTAGAACATAATAGTAGTAAATAGAAGGGAGATAATATATATTCAATAAGGGATTATTTATGTGATCAACCATCAAATTAGGTTCAAGGACCTCATTTTTCTCCTAATTCTTTTATTGGGGAGGATTCCTAGTAATTCTTTATGGATTCAATCTATCATTCTATTTATTAAGAATTTTTTTTATTTTATGATGGAATCATATTTTGAGGTTTAAAAGAAGGAAAAGGTAATTGAGTAGATTCAATCCCAATGATGTTTTCCAGAAGAGGGGAACTAGTAGGGTTACTCGGGGAAAATAGTTTAAAACAAAAATTCATACGTGATAAGGCCTTCATAGATTTTTATAGCGACAGCCAACCACAACTGTTTTTCTTCTAGACCTTTGGGGATGGTGGGTTTTTATTTTCTCAGGGAATTTGGAAAATCTTTTTCTTCCATGAAGTTTATTCTTATCAATAATATGTCTTCTCTGCCATTCATAAAATTAGTGAGGTGTCGGTGGATAGGTTCACAATCAACATCAACAATAACATCAATGACTGAGACCATTTTAGTTTTATGGTAAGAATACCTATGGTAAATAGAGAAGAATCAATGTATACAAATACTAACCATACAATGTTTATTGTATTTAGATTTCTTAATCCAATAATGTTTGTGGAGGTGGGATTCAACATAAAGGTAGATGATCTAGGTGTTAAATTTATCATGTAGTATATTTTTCATCCCCATAAGGACCAAGGATCATTTGAGGTAAAACAATCTTCTCCCACCATTGATTGTTCTTCCTCTGACTCAGGAGCTTCACACTCCTTTTTCAACCATTTTATGCTCTTCTACAGAACTAGATTTATAGTTGATTTATGTTCGACTAGTTTTGACAATTCTAGTATGAGGATATGCCATATTGTTTGATAAATGTTAGGGGTATAGAGTAATGATGGGGACACATCATTCATGTGGGTATTTTTTCAAATCTATTTATGTAGTTTTATTATTTTTTTACTAGTATTAAATGGTTTTATATAATAAATGCTCCATTAAAATTATTTAATGATAGAATCATATTATCTGATATGGGTGGCTGACATAAAGTTCCACATAGAAAGTATATTTTTCATGTGGGTTATAGATGTTAGGACAAACTTATTTATTATATAGCTCATTTTTCTATTGAATCTTTTGATTCTGGGATGGGGGAGGATCCTAGGGTATTAGAGGTGTTTCTAATTATTTTTCTATAGATATTTTTCAAAACTGCATGATCTACGTGATGATGAGATTATAGTAGACTTTTTTGGTGTTATCCAATTTTGATAGAACTTTATAGTATATTATCCTATGAGTTACGAGATTTCGGGATATAGATATATGATATGGTGCAAAAAGTTTTTCTCCATCCATTAGGGTCACCATTGGGTGCTTCTATTTTATTCTCTATGAATTAAGATGGTTTTATGTGATTATATAAAGTCCATTTATGGTTGAATCAGTTGATGATTAAGAATCATAAGACCCTTAATAGGATTGATTATATTTGCGATCATTTGAGTGGGATGCATTGGTTTTCTAAGACTTTTCTATAGACTAGGTATTAGTAGTTTAGGGTAACAGAAAGATATATATTGAATACATCCTATATATGTGTGTTTGTGGAATTTGAGTTCATGGTCATGTTATTTGGTATCACTAACACAATGTTTATATTCATGTATCTAAACCACTCTATGATTAATGAATTTTTGGCATGGTCTATTTTTAAGTTAACAAATGGCATGTTGATCTACATGAAGATGAAAGAAGAGAATTAAAATCATCTCTATGTTTTCATACAGGTTCATTGAGATGTTCACAACGTGGGAATGTGGTTTCTGAGTTGGTTGTGGTCATGGAATCATTGAAGGTCAAATTTAGTGTTTCTTGGTACGAACCTCTAAAATATAGAATAGGATCATAGATTCCCTGGCCTTGTGGGATATTAAAATTATTTCATAGTAAAATTATCATTTATTTTGGATCTGTTGATATATTTGAATAATAATGGAAAGAATAATATCTGAAATATTTAGTGTTAGAATTCCATTTACTACTGAAAGTGGATATTTATTTTTTCTCCATTAATTACGTTTATATAGTAATGGTTAATTTTTTGAGGTGTTCTGTGATGATTCCCATCACAATACATCAATATCTTATGGGTTAGATGGTTAACACTATGTAAAATTAAATATTCTACCCATGACTATAGTTATGTTTATGATGAAGCTATGGTGATATTACATCATTATAGATCACATTTTTTGTTATTCAAAGATTAGAAGGTATTGAGGCTTGTCATTTATTAGCAAGAAAAAAATCTATAAAATAGAGTTTGATAAGATTTATCAAGGATATTGATTTCTATATATCATACTTCTTATTAAATAGAAATGTTGTGTATAAATATTTTAGGAGGAATCTACAAAAGGGCATAGTTTTGGATTCTAGGGACTCTTTGAAAAAACAAAGGAGTTGGACGTATTTATATTAAATGTAAAGGTGGATTATTTTGATGATTTCATAATTCAGATGATAGTGTAGTATTCTATGTTTTAGTATGAAGATGAGTCTTAATGGGTAGACTCTACAGCATTTGTAAAAAGTGATCATGTTGGTCATAGTGATGCTCTGAAGGGATTGTCATAGGATGTTCAAAATTAAATTATAATTCAGTGGTGGTTGTTTTTTTTTGTTGGTGAAACATGGGGGAATAGATCTTGAGTTTAAGTAATCACCTTTAGTGGAGAACCTAGGAATATTAAATATGTTATATATTTTGAGGATAATGTATTAGTTTCATAAGATGAAATGATTTTTTCCGGTGTTTGGGGATCGATGACCAGTTTAACATTAGTTAAATATTTAGAATAATGTTCTTAATGATTTCTTAAAATCATTTGGATTGTTACTCCCTGACCCCAATTGCCCAAAGTCGGTGAATTATTTTAATACATTGGCATGATTACAAGGAATTAAGTCCCGAAGTACTGATCGGTTTAGCAGTCATGGAAAATAGATTACATAAATGAAGGTAACATTACACTTTATAACATAAAAAACATCATATTAAATCCTTTATGAACACCATTACTCCCTTATCTGAACCCTGCATTTCAATCACAATACACTTCTTGGAATCCTAGGAAAATAAAGCATAGAAAGGGATGAGTTGAAACACTCAGTAAGGGTAATTAATACAGCAAAAACTTTCACAAATAAGCATAAACATTTAAGGAAATGTATAAAACTAAAACAAATGCCATTTAAACATGAACTATAGCATAATATGAAATAAATAAAATGAAATAATTCCATTTACTTATTCACATGGATATTCTACTAATCGAATAGTCACCTGCAATATAATTAACCACTTTTATAACGATGGAATGCATAATTTCAGACTATCATAACCACGTAGCCAAGGCCTCGTGCCAAGTCTACAAATAATATTTTTTCAAGACCTCATTAAAAAACAATATTTTGTCTCATGAGACCTACCGATGCATCCAGGAGCTATAACATGCTCCACCTGTCACTTACTAAGTCCAATGCATTCCTCATATGAAAAGGTCTAAACATAACATAAACATTCATATTAAAACTAGCATAATAAATGTCAATACTTTTCCCATAAACCATAAATGGTATAAAAATAACACATCCACAGTCAAACATATCACAAAACATTCAACACAATATGGATGATTTTTATCATGATAAATCAACTTCAAAACAAGTTTAAAATCTATTAAATAATTTTGACGTTGATAAAAATGATTTGTAAAACTCTTTGAGTGAAATACTCTTTTCTCATGAAAACTTTTAAAATTCACAAAATTTGTAAAAGAATTAATTTTAAAAAAAATTGAATCAAAGTGTCCCATACCACTTTGAAACATTTAAAAGGAATTAACATTTTAAAAACATTCATGTCCATATAACTATATCCTTAAAAACCATTTTGAAGACACGAACACTAATGAGAAAGATTTAGAAGAAAAAATATTTAAAACATTTGAGATGATGTTTTAGTAAAAAATTCCCTTAAAAAAATCCCTTTGAAAACTCTTTCATAAAACATGGACATGGATAATAAATATGTAAAAACATCCTCCGATAATAAAGAGATTGTGAAATTAACTCCTACCAAATTGGTAACTTACGAAACATAGAACCCCTGAAAGAGGTATCATACAATGAATATGTAAATACACATAAATTAAATTGTATTACACAAATAATACAATTATGGGCAATACATACACCACACAAAAGGTAATAGTGGCAATATGGCATGAATCTCGCGGGATTAAGGAGTGAGATGAAAACACCTTACCTTGCACATTCCTTTAGTCGAGGGTATGTTTAGCCTCCTGTATGAAGACTACAGTGTGTTATTAAATTAAACCAGAACAATATTAATATTTATGATATCATAAATTATTCATTTATTACTTTATACAACCCATTTAATAATAATTTCCATGTTATATTAATATTTCGGGTAATAATCGCTTTCTTTATCATAGGCGTTTTAACTTTGTTACTCTTGATTGTATCACATAGACCATGATTTAAATAATTCCAGAATATAAAACATGATTTATTTATAATAGATATTTAGAATATAAATATTTATAATAGACTTTTATATGAAATGGAAAACACCTTTTATGGAGACGGTAGTCCGTCCGTACGCATAAAGGTTGTTTCCATTTTCATATAGTATTAAACTGGAGTAAGTGAATAAGATATATGTAAGTACATAAAAACTTATATATATTAATATATATATCTCCAGTAGAATTATTATGTCATATATTTCATACTTAATATTAATATATATTTTTATAATCATCGATGAATGGTGAACTTGGAAATGAATCTCATCGCGTCGTGGAGACGGTAATCCATACGTACGCATGAGCGAAAATATCATTCTTTTGATATTAATATAATATAAAATTGGGTGGTATATAATATATACAGA
The DNA here is from genome assembly GCA_963277665.1 of Viscum album. Taxonomy (NCBI): domain Eukaryota; kingdom Viridiplantae; phylum Streptophyta; class Magnoliopsida; order Santalales; family Viscaceae; genus Viscum; species Viscum album. The sequence goes on from OY728131.1 coordinate 411,316,980, forward strand.
ATCCTTATAATTTTATATTTATTATTTACATCAAATACACATCATTATTATATCCATCCAAATAATAATGTATTGAATAACAATTACACCACGACGTGGAGACGATAAGCTGTACGTACGCACGTTTGGTGACATCTCAATCAAAGGATGGATAGACTACTGAATATGGTTGTACCAAATTTAAAATAACATCACAGTATATAAGAGATACTAGAGAGGTTTTTTTAGAATAGAAATAAAAAAGAAAGAAGAAGTTGAAGAAGAAAGGAACTTAAAAGAGGTTGGTGAAAACATTACCTCTTCTTCGGGTTCTTCCTTTTGATTTGATCAAAAGGGCTCCATAGGTTGGATTCTTGATTAAAATAAGTCCTCTTGGTTGAATTTAGGGATGTTGAGAGAGTATTTGGGTAGGGTTTGTCCGAACCAAAATGCATTGAAGGTGTGAAGAATTGGTTAGATGTTGGGTCCTTTAATACGGGGGAGGAGGGGATCTTTAGAAAAAACTTAAAGTATTAATTTATAATAAATTCATATTTGGTTTCTAATGTCTCCAAAGTTTATTATTCAAAGTCTAAGGTGGGGATGCGTCGAAATATTTTCAACCAATAGATTTTATACAGGTTTGGGTCATTATATTAACCTTATCTTTTAGTTTTATCTGTTAGTTTATTATTTTGACACTAACCATATCACTTGGTATTTTTATATTATATAGTTAATAAACATAATATATACATCAAAAAGACCCCAAAGTGGTCCATTAATGATAAAAAAGTAATGATATAAGTCATTTGTCCTATCCTTATATTTTTAAGAATAGAATATAAATTAATAATATAATATTTGTTTTAAAACTAATTTATGTCAATTTTGACACTAATCAATAATTGATTTTTGTTAAAGTAATAAAATCATTATTAATTAGAAAAAAATACATTAAAGCAATCCTAACATGTCATATTAACCAATACAATTCGTTTATGTCATAAAAATTTTCAAATTATATTAATTTTAACATTTATAATACCAATTATTTCATTCTCTCATTAATAAGGAAAATACTGCATCATTATTGTGTCATATATATTTTTACTTTTTCAATATCTAAAAATTATAAATAAAATATCATTATAATTGAAATTTTTTTATCTTTCTGGTGAATATTTATAATAAAAAATATAACATATATAACCCTATGTAAAGTTTTTTTTCTAAATGTTATAAGCTTACGTCATTTTTGTATTTACTTTAACATAATTAATATAAACTGTCCCTATCACCAACAAGTGCCTCCATGGGGTCCCAAAATCTACCCAAAGATGCCCATTGTCGGAAATGTATCCACCAATAAGGTTATGACATGTTTTAGGTTAATTTATCATTATTACAACATTATTTTTTACCCTTATTTACCGGATTTACCCTTTAACCATGGTAAAAAAAATATTTACCGAAGTAATTATTCAAAATGTATAAAAATAAAAGTAAAATATTTACACCATTTGGACATCCTGATTCAAAATATGGAATCCATTTTTCCAAATTCAAAACACAGAAGTGTCAGAAATTAATTTAAAATTAATTCCCGTTGTCAAAACAAAAAGCGTGTTTTTAAGATATAATAACTATCAAAAGATTGACCTTTGTTCATGTCCGGTTTAATTTTGAAATTATTTCCAACGACCAAAATTGTATTAAATGGTAAAAATTTATTCTAAATATACTTTCAAAACAATCAAATTCATAATTTATCACTATTAATTATTTTTATTAATAAAGTTGTTTTAATTAAAATTTAGTAATTTTCACTATTAAACAAAATATAAACGTTATCAGAAAAGTACAAAACATTCACCTTAAGATAATTTTGATATTCCGAATCCAAAAATGATATCCATTTTGAATGATAAAATTTATAAAATTTCAAAAAGTGAGTATTACTATTCATAACGACTAGTTTGATTGGTTGTGGTGTGTGTTAGAACTCAAAGTTGTGTACAACACACTCTACAATATTATTCAAAGAGCAGAGTACTGTGGAAGCTTGAGGTGTTACATTCTCCCCTCCTTTAATAAATTTCATCCTCGCAATTTATGCTCGGTATTGGAAACCTGGGGTTGACGTTTCAAAATATCTTGGTTGAAATCCCATATCGAAAAATGAATTAATGAGGCCTCTATTTAAAATAAAGAGTGGTAAGTATGAAGGTTACCGAAAATAACACATAATAGAGTTCCATGTAGGAAAATATGGACATATAAGAGAAATATAACCATTAACATCTGATGGAGAGTGGTAGATAACATGGCTATGAAAAGCCAATAATCCCAAAGCCATAAATTTGTAATGATCTAAGGTACTATCTAGGATAATATTTTTATTTTAACTTCTCTTTATTAATGTTTAGGAATTTATTTATGAGATTGGCAAAGATAATAATGAGATATACTTACTTTATAATTAGAGTATTATCCATTAATAAATTTCTACCACAAACTCATCCTTCACCCCAAAACATAATACAACTCAAAAATACTCTATTTATCGTAATCGTATAGGGTTCCAAATATAATGAATTTATAATTCACATATCAGACCCTTTATGAAAAAAAAATTACATTATACAATCTATGAACTTCACGTAGTATAGTGGTATGTGATAAATCCCAATTGCACTATGGTTGTGGGTTCGATTCCCGTAGCTTTGTCTGACACGACGGGTCGTCACATAACCTGTGTGTTTTCCTTTTATAAAAATCCATAAATAACCTTTAAATCTTAAACCCTTACAACCTTTATACTTATCCAAAATACTTCGGTAAACTCTCAGTCCAAAATTTATATGAAAGGAAAACATAATGTAGATCCTTTTTACCCCATAATATAATGTGAATTCCTTCATCACGTATTCTTTTAAAACACTAAAACATCAAGAATTACCATAAAACTATATTGATTATATTCATGATCCCTTATTCCCTATAGAATACTGAATATAATTCATCCATCCAAAAATTTTGTAAACTCCAACCATGATGGAATATACAAATCCTTAATCAGTTTAAAGGCATTCAAGAATATCCAATATAATTTACAACAAATCAACCATTTCTTATTCCAAAATCAGTACCTCAATATTAGGACTCTATTAAGGTTTATCTTTCCTTCAACCATGTAATTTACAAAAAGTTTAAATTGTTTAAGTGTCACTTTTCTTAGTACCATAAAATCTAAAATCCTCAAAGAAATTGTACTACATTACAATCCATATTTATTTCTAGTACATTATTGATACAACACTTCAATGGAATAATTCCAAAATAACAACATAAGAACAATAGTCATTCCTCTTCTTCTGTGGTAGTTTCATAACTTGATTATTATTCAATACCGTCATTTCGGGAATTCTTTGATGATTTGAACACTGGTTTGTGTAGTGTCCCAACTTCTTACCGATGAATCATTGTACATTTGAAACCATTTTCTTACCCTTGCAGTCACGTACATGGTGTCCTTTTTCTCCATACTTATAACAACTCCCATTCCCTTCAAGCATTTACCAAGGTGATTCATTCCACATTTATCACATATTGGAAAATCCCTCTTTCCCTTATTCCCTTTATCCATATTTCATTCTACCATCCTTTTTTTCTCTTGCTTCCCTTCAAAACCATATGATTCAGAGAATTCTTTTCTGATCTTATGATACTATTTATTCATATGATGTTAATATGTGGGAGACTATTTCCTTTCTATATGTTGGCTTAATACCATGAAATATATGATCCTTCTTACTCTTTGGATCATGCATATTGCTGGAGTTATCATTCCTTCTACTGGGAACCATTTCTAAACAATGGCATACACTAGGTCTGTTTATGAATCACAATTCATAATTCCAAACATGTAAAATACATAACATGAATTGAATATTTTATGGATATAATCCATAATCACAAAAATGTGTTCTTTGAGGAGGTATATACTTATAAACCAGTCATAGTGGTTTTTAAAGAAAATGTTAATTATCCTAAGAATATCCCTTGGGAGTGTCGTAACCAAGAGTGCATCAAGGCCCATTGTGGTGCACCGGTTCCCATTAGAGTCTAGCTCAAAGCGGTGTTTTTGGGTTTTTCCTCTAGGTACATCTGTTCCAGAGCCACCTCTACCTACTTGTATCCAGAGAGGGATGTATTTTCTTGGAAAACTCATGAAATCTCAACATTACCAAAATTCTAGGAAGTCCATCTATACTAATCCTCAAATTCGATCTTTGGTTTATGTTCTCTAATCATATTTTATCTAAATATAGCTTCGAAGTTTATTGCTAAACTTCCTCTCATACCAACTATAACACCCCGACGCCAGTTTCCTAGAGTCGGTGCATTATTTTAATACATTGGCATGATTATAGGGAATCAAGTCCCAAAGGACTGACCGGTTTAGCAGTCTTGGAAAATAGATTACATACATGAATGTTACATTACACTTTATAACATAAAAAACAACCTAATAAATCCTTTATGAACACCATTATTCCTTTGGCTTAACCCTGCATATCAATCACAATACACTTCTTAGAATATTTGTAAAATAAAACATATAATTGGGTGAGCTTAAATGCTCAGTAAGGGTATGCAATAAAGAGGAAACTTTCAAAAATAAGCATAAATATTTAAGGAAATGTATAATACTAAAACAAAATCATTTTAAACATGAAATTCTGCATAATAGGACATAAATGAAATGAAATAATTCCATTTACTTATTCACATGGATATTCTACTAATCGAATAATCACATGAAATATCAATAACCACTTTCATAACAATGGAATGCATAATGCCAGACTATCATAATCATGTAGCCAAGGCCTCGTGCCAAGACTAAAATTATATTTTGTCAAGTCCTCATGAAAAGACACAAGTTTGTCTCATTAGATCTACCGATGCATCAAGGAGCTTTAACTAGCTCCAACCGTCACTTACTAAGTCCAATTCATTCCTCATATGAAAAGGTCTAAACATAACATAATCATTCGTATTAAAACTAGCATACGAAATATCAATACATTACCCATAAACCATGAATGTTAAAAAAAATAACACATCCATAGTCAAACATATCACAAAACCTTCAACACCAAATTGAAGATTAGTATCACGATAAATCAACTTCAAAAGATTTTTAAAATCCATTAATTTTTTTGACGTTGATAAAAATGATTTGTAAAACTCTTTGAGAGAAATACCCCCTTTTCATGAAATTTTTTAAAATTCACACAATTTGGAAAAGAATCCATTTAAATAAATTTTTAAATCAATGTTTCCCATACCACTTTTATACTTTTTAAAGGAATGAACATTTTAAAAACATTCATATCCATTTAAATATATCCTTAAAAACCATTTTGAAGACATGGACAATAATGAGAAACATTTAGAAGAATAAATATTTAAAACATTTGAAATGATGTTTTAGTAAAAAAGTCCCCGAAAATAATACCTTTGAAAAATCATTCATAAAACATGTACATGGATAATAAATACATAAAAACAACCTTGAATAATAAAGATATTGTGAAATTAACTCTTACCAATTTGGTAACATATGAAACATTCAACCCATGAAAGAGGTATCATACAATGAATATGTAAATACACAGAAATTAAATTTTATTACACAAATAATACCATTATGGGCATTACATACACCACACAAAAGGTAATAGTGGCAATATGGCATGAATCTCACGGGATTAGGGAGTGAGATGAAAACCCCTTACCTTGCAGTTTACTTTAGTCGAGGGTATGTTTAGCCTCCCGTATGAAGACTATAGTATGTTATTAAATTATAACAGAACCATATTAATATTTATGTTATCATACATTATTCATTTATTACTTGATACTACCCATTTAATAATAATTTCCATGTTATATTAATATTTCGGGTAATAATCGTTTTCTTTATCGTACGTGTTTTAACTTATTACTCTTGATTGTATCACATAGATCATGATTTAAATACTTCCAGAATATAAAAAATGATTTATTTATCATATATATTTAGAATATATAAAATTAATAATAGACTTATATAAGATATGGAAAACACCGTTTATGTTGACGGTAGTCCGTACGTACGCATAAACATTGTTTCCGTTTTCATATAGTATTGAACAGAAGTAAGTGAATAAGATATATGTAAGTACATAAATAATTATATATATAAATAAATAAATATCTCCAGTAGCATTTTTATGTCATATATTATGTACTTATTTGTAATATATATTTTTACAATCATCAACGAATGGTGAACATGGAAATGAATCTCATCACATCGTGGAGACGATAATCTGTAAGTACGTACGAGCGAAAATATCATTCTTTTGATATTAATATAATATAAAATTGGATGGTATATAATATATACAAAATTCATATAATTTTATATTTATTATTTACTTAGAATACACATCATTATTATACCCATCCAAATAATAATGTATTGAATAACAATTACACCACGATGTGGAGATAGTAAGCCATACGTACGCACGTATGGTGACATGTCATTCAAAGGATAGATAAAATACTGAATATTGTTACAACATATTTATAATAACATCACAGTATATAGGATATTCTGGAGTTATTATTTTAGAATATAAATAACAATGAAAAAATAAGTTAAAGAAGAAAGGAACTTGAAAGTGGTTGGTGAAACCCTTACCTCTTCATCGGGTTCTTCCATTTGATTTGACCAAAAGAGCACCTTAGGTTGGCTTTCTGATAAAAATAAGGCCTCTAGGTTGAAGTGAGGTAATTTTAGAGAGTATTTGGGCAGGGTTTGGCCGAACCAAAAGGCTTTTAAGGTGTGAAGAATTGGTTATAAGTTGGGTCCTTTTATAAGGGGGGGGAGGGGCTCTTTTGGAAAAACTTAGAGTATTAATTTTTAATAAATTAATATTCAGTTTATAATGGCTTAAAAGTGTATTATTCCAATTATATGGTTGGTATGGGTCGATAGATTTTCAACCAATACATTTTAGACAGGTTTGGGTCATTATAATAACCTTATATTTTAGTTTTAACTCTTAGTTACTTAGTTTGACACTTACCATGTCACTTTGTATTTTTCTATTATATAGTTAATAAACATACTATATACATAAAAGCGACCCCAAAGTGGTACATTAATGATACACCATTAATTATATAAGTCCTTTGGCCTAAAATTATATTTTTAGTAATAAAATATAAATTAATATTATAATATTTGTTTTAAAAACTCATTTATGTCAATTTTGACAGTACTCAATAATTGATTTTTGATAAAGTCTTAACAACATTATTAATTCGAAAAAAATTTATTTAAGTAATCATAACATGTCATGTTAACCAATAAAAATCTTTTATTTCATCAAAATGTTAAAATTATATTTATTTTAACATTTATAATACCAATTATTTGAATCTCTCATTAATAAGGAAAATACCGCATCATTATTGTGTCATATATATTTATACTTTTACAATGCCTAAAAATTATAAATAAAATACCATTATGTAAAAAATATTTTTATCTTTCTAATGAATATTTATAATCGAAAATATAACATATATAATCCTATGTAAAAATTGTTTTTCTAAAAGTTATAAGCTTATGCCATTTTTGTATTTACTTTAACTTTATTAATATAAAGTGTCCCTATCACCAACAAGTGGCTCCATGGTGTCCCAAAATCAACCCAAAGATAACAATGGTCGGAAATGTATCCACCAATAAGGTTAGGAAATGTTTTAGGGTAATTTATTATTATAATAATATTATTCTTTACCCTTATATACCGGATTTACCCTTTAATAATGTTAAATAAAATATTTACCGAAGTAGTTATTCAAAATGTATAAAAATTAATGTAACCTATTTACACAATTTGGAAATTCTGAATAAAAATATGGAATCCATTTTTCCAAATTCAAAACACAGAAGTGGCAGAAAATAATTTAAAATTAATTCCCACAGTAAAAAAAAGCGTGTTTTTAAGATATAATAACTATCAAAAGATTGACACTTGTTCATGTCCGGCTTAATTGTGAAATTATGTACAATGACCAAAATTATATTAAATTGTAAAAATATATTCTAAATATACTTTAAAACCAATCAAATTAATAATTTATCACAGTTAATTATTTTGATTAAAAATGTTGTTTTTAATTAAAATTTAGTAATTTTCACTATTCATCAAAATATAAAAGTTATCAGAAAAGTACCAAAAATTCACCATAAATAATTTTGATATTCCGAAGCAAATAATGAAGTCCATTTTGAAATATAAAATGTATAAAATTTCTAAAAGTGGGTATTACTATTCATAATGGCTAGTTTGATTGGTTGTGGTGTGTGTTAGAACTCGAAGTTGTGTACAACACACGCTACTGTATTATTCAAAGAGAATAGTACTGTGGAAGCTTTGGGGGTTACATAGATGTTCTAATGTTTATGTGGGAATACATTAGAATGTATTTTTTATTTATTTACACTAAATTATCATAATATGTGATTGTATGTAGGTAATAATGGATAAGTTGTTGAAAAAATATCACTTTTTAAAGACTAGGGATACCAAAATCGTGGCTGTTTTGGTGAGGTTGTATGTGGATTAAGTGGTGATGATTAATGGAGTCCAAATATCCATTTTTTTGGACTGAGATGCTAATTTTATATAACAAACTCAACTCCAATAACCTTGATCCATTTTCTACGTTATTAAATTGGCATAATATTCAATGATTACATTCTAAATGACTCAATATTTTTGTATTTTTTGTAAACTAGATATATACATTTTTTCCATATTACATTTGAATATAAAAATGTCTACATAATTATATTTGATAATATCATTATTCTCTCTATCACTACGGGAAAAATGAGCAATTGCGACGGGTTATTTGCGACGGGATTTATTCCCGTCGCAAATAGTCATGTTAAAAACTTATTTGCGACGGGGGTACTTCCCCGTCGCAAATAAGGAGGCTTTTGCGACGGGATTGCTTTCCCCGTCGCAAATAGTTTTCCCGCGATGCGCGCCAAATCGCGGGAAACTTATTTGCGACGGGGAAATATTCCCGTCGCAAATAACCGGCGGCGGTAAATGGTATTTGCGACGGGAATATTCCCCCGTCGCAAATACTATGTCGGCAGAGGGTTATTTGCGACGGGACCCGTCGCAAATAACTATTTACCGGTTGACCGTAATAAATGTTGGCGAAGGTATTTGCGACGGGTCCCGTCGCAAATAATACTATTTGCGACGGGATTCCCGTCGCAAATGGGCCCGTCGCAACTAATCTAACCTATAAATACCCCCATCCGTTTTTTTCATTTCATTCTCATTCCTTATCTTCTCTCTCTCTCAGAATCATATTTCTAGAGTTCAGTTTTTCTCCAGTTTAAGGTTTTTCTCCGGAGCCGATATTAAAGTTTTGAAGAACGATCAGAACAGATCAATTTTCAAGGTATTTATCTTCATTTTAATTTTTTATTTATTTTTTATTTTTTATTAGTTTTTATTATTATTAATTAGTTGTAATTTAATTATGTTTACATTGTTTTATTACTTAATAAATTTAAATTATTAGTATTGTTTATATGGTAATTAGGAATAATTAGTAATAATTTTTAATAATTAAGAATAAATATTAATAACTAGTAATAAATACCAATAATTAGGAATAAGAACATTATTACATTATTAGTTTATTTTATTATTAATATTAAAATAATATAATTTTTTATATATATACAGTTCTTTTTTCATCTGTGTGTTTGCTGTCTTCACATGTATTATTTGTATGTGGAGATAGAAAACGCACAGATGAAAAAAGAACTGTATATAAATTAGAAAATTATATTATTTTAATATTAATAATAAAATATATTAATAATGTTATTATTTATAATTATTGGTAATTATTTCTAATTATTGATAATTATTCATTTAATTACTAATAATTATCAATAATTAAGAATAATTAGTAATAATTACCAATAATTAACAATAATTAGTATTAATTACCTATAATTAGTATTAATTACCAATAATTAATATTAATTACCAATAATTAGTATTAATTACCAATAATTCGTAAAAATTAGGAATAATTAACAATAATTACTAATAATTAGGAATAATTAACAATAATTACGAATAATTAACAATAATTAGTAATAATTAGGAATAATTAGGAATAATTAGTAATAATTAGGAATAATTAGTATTAATTAGTATTAATTAGGAATAATTAGTAATAATTACCAATAATTAGGAATAATTAGGAATAATTAGTATTAATTACAAATAATTAGTATTAATTACAAATAATTAGTATTAATTACAAATAATTAGTATTAATTACCAATAATTAGTCTTAATTACCAATAATTAGTCTTAATTACCAATAATTAGTATTAATTACCAATAATTAGTATTAATTACCAATAATTCGTAATAATTAGTATTAATTACCAATAATTCGTAATAATTAGGAATAATTAACAATAATTAGTAATAATTAGGAATAATTAACAATAATTAGGAATAATTAGTAATAATTAGGAATAATTAGGAATAATTAGTAATAATTAGGAATAATTAGTATTAATTAGGAATAATTAGTATTAATTACCAATAATTAGTATTAATTACCAATAATTAGTATTAATTACAAATAATTCGTATTAATTACAAATAATTAGTATTAATTACCAATAATTAGTCTTAATTACCAATAATTAGTATTAATTACCAATAATTAGTATTAATTACCAATAATTAGTATTAATTACCAATAATTAGTATTAATTACCAATAATTAGTATTAATTACCAATAATTAGTATTAATTAGGAATAATTAGGAATAATTAGTATTAATTAGGAATAATTAGTAATAATTACCAATAATTAGTATTAATTAGGAATAATTAGTATTAATTAGGAATAATTAGTATTAATTACCAATAATTAGTATTAATTACCAATAATTAGTATTAATTACCAATAATTAGGAATAATTAACAATAATTAGTAATAATTAGGAATAATTAACAATAATTAGTAATAATTAGGAATAATTAACAATAAGTAGGAATAATTACGAATAATTAGTATTAATTAGGAATAATTAGTTATAATTACCAATAATTAGTATTAATTAGGAATAATTAGTATTAATTACCAATAATTAGTATTAATTACCAATAATTAGTATTAATTACCAATAATTAGTATTAATTACCAATAATTAGTATTAAATAGGAATAATTACCGATAATTAGTAATAATTAGGAATAATTAACGATAATTAGTAATAATTAGAAATAATTAGTATTAATTACGAATAATTAGTATTAATTAGGAATAATTAGTATTAATTAGGAATAATTAGTATTAATTAGGAATAATTAGTATTAATTACCAATAATTAGTATTAATTACCAATAATTAGTATTAATTACAAATAATTCGTATTAATTACAAATAATTAGTATTAATTAGGAATAATTAGTAATAATTACCAATAATTAGTATTAATTAGGAATAATTAGTAATAATTACCAATAATTAGTATTAATTACCAATAATTAGTATTAATTACCAATAATTAGTATTAATTACCAATAATTAGTATTAATTAGGAATAATTAACAATAATTAGTAATAATTAGGAATAATTAACAATAATTAGTAATAATTAGGAATAATTAACAATAATTAGTAATAATTAGGACTAATTAACAATAATTAGGAATAATTAGTATTAATTAGGAATAATTAGTATTAATTAGGAATAATTAGTAATAATTACCAATAATTAGTAATAATTACCAATAATTAGTAATAATTACCAATAATTAGCATTAATTACCAATAATTAGCATTAATTACCAATAATTAGTAATAATTACCAATAATTAGTAATAATTACCAATAATTAGTAATAATTACCAATAATTAGCATTAATTACCAATAATTAGCATTAATTACCAATAATTAGCAATAATTACCAATAATTAGCAATAATTACCAATAATTAGTATTAATTACCAATAATTAGTATTAATTACCAATAATTAGAAATAATTAGAAATAATTACCAATAATTAGCAATAATTAGCAATAATTAGCAATAATTAGCAATAATTAGAAATAATTAGCAATAATTAGAAATAATTAGCAATAATTAGAAATAATTAGCAATAATTAGTAATAATTAGCAATAATTAGCAATAATTAGTAATAATTAGGAATAATTAGGAATAAGTAGGATTAATTAGGATTAATTAGGATTAATTAGGAATAATTAGGATTAATTAGGAATAATTGCCAATAATGACCAATAATTGCCAATAATTACCAATAATTGCAAATAATTAGGAATAATTGCAAATAATTAGGAATAATCAGGAATACTCAAGAATACTCAGGAATACTCACGAATACTCACGAATACTCAAGAATACTCACGAATACTCACGAATACTCACGAATAATCACGAATAATCACGAATACTCACGAATACTCACAAATAATCAGGAATACTCAGGAATACTCAGGAATACTCAAGAACACTTAGCAAAAAAAATTATATTATCAATATTTATGAAAAAAATATTAATATTATTAAAATAATAAAAATTTATAAAATATTAAAATTATCAATATTTACAACAGATTTTGCTCTATTCTTAACATGTTCAAATCTTAAAGGGTCGCTAATTGTCAGGTCATGCGCAATAAAAAGTTTCTGTCAGCCATGTCCAATGTAAACTCTATAATTGTCCTTGCATGGTCGATCACTTCAAAAGTAATGTTGCAATCAGACAAACCAAGTCATTCCCTTCTTATCTATAAGAATCATCTCACGTGAACCTTTACATAGACCATTCTTCCTTGAAAATTTAAGGGAAAAATAATGATATCCCCTCAAATTTTTAAGGAAGAATGATCTATGTAAAGGTTCATGTGAGATAATTCTTATAGTTAAGAAGGGAATGACTTGGTTTGTCTGATTGCAACATTACTTGCGAAGTGATCAACCATGCAAGGACAATTATAGAGTTTACATTAGACATGGCTGACACAAACTTTTTATTGCGCATGACCTGACAATTGACGACCCTTTAAGATTTGAACATGTTAATAATAGAACAAAGTTTGTTCTGAATATTGATAATTTTAATTTTTTTTAATTTTTTTTATTATTTTAATAATATTAATATTGTTTTTTCGTAAATATTGATAATATTTTTTTTATTACTAATAATTAGTAAACGAAATCTGCTTGGATAATGAAGGGAAAATTTATAACCATCTCCACAACGATGATTATCAAATTTCCTTTCATTATTCAAGCAGTTTTCCTTTTGCTAAGTATTGCTAAGTATTGCTAAATTAGTAATAAATAGTAATAATTAGCAATAAATTGTAATAATTAGTAATAAATTGTAATAATTAGTAATCCTTGCTTGAGTGTTTTTTCTAACAAATTATTCAAAACCAGTAATGCTTTTATATTTTATAGAAAAATATGGAACAGCGAGGTCGTCAACAGTCATTATTAGATGACCGCATATGGATAAATCAACGTAGAAATCCAAATGGTTCTGGTTTAAATCCAGTATATATAGAGGGTGTGGAGATTTTTTTATCATTTGCGGCATCAAATTCAGAATTTGTTTCAGAAGGAAAGATCAAATGCCCTTGCAGAAAATGTGCATTGAGAACGTTTGACACGTTTGACAAAGTGGGGGAACATCTCTTGCGTTTTGGTTTTCAAGCAGATTATGTTTTTTGGTATCAACACGGTGAACGCAGTTCCAGAGCAGATGATACCAACTTGATTCCGGATCCATCCCAGTTTCAAGATTTAGTACATGATGTTGCAGGTTCATCTGTTCAACATACAGAAACTCCGGCTGATATAGCTTCAAATCCTGAGTTGGGACCGTCTGAATTTTATGAGTTGTTGAAGTCTGCTGAGGATGCATTATATCCTGGCTGCAAGATGAGCAAATTAGAAGCAGTTGCAAAATTTATGGCTATCAAATCAGATAACGGAATGTCAAACACATGTTTTGACCAGATATTTTCTTTGCTGAAAACACTGTTACCCGAAGGAAATGTTTTACCTGCAAATTACTATGAAAGTAAGAGGTTGGTTCGAAATTTGGGGCTTACTTGTCAGAAGATTCATGCATGTTCAAATGACTGCATTTTATATTCAGGGGAAAATGAGTCGTTGGATAGTTGTCCCACATGTGGGCAACAGAGATATAAAGAAGGACAACACGGGAAGTCTGGTTTGATTCCTGTAAAACAGTTGAGATATTTTCCGCTTACATCCAGACTTCAGCGTTTATTCATGTCTAAGAATACAGCGACAATGATGTCATGGCATAAAGAGAATATTTCAACCGATAAAAGCTTGAATCATCCAGCCGATGGTGATTCATGGAAACATTTTGATAGAGTGCATCCATCATTTGCTTTAGAAGCTAGAAATGTTCGACTGGGCCTTTCCACTGATGGTTTCTGTCCGTTTGGATCTTATGGTAGTCAATATTCATGTTGGCCTGTTTTTTTAACTCCGTATAATTTACCTCCATGGATGTTGATGAAGGAGCCATATATCTTTTTGACTTTACTAATTCCAGGACATCCGAAGAAAAATATTGATGTTTATTTGAAGCCATTGATTGATGAATTAAATTTATTGTGGAGTACTGGTGTCAGTACATATGATGTTGCAACGAAACAGAATTTCATACTGAGAGCAGCATTGATGTGGACAATAAGTGACTTCCCGGCTTATGGGATGTTATCTGGCTGGAGTACACATGGTCAGAAATCATGTCCTTACTGTATGGGAGAGAACAAAGCATTTATGCTCATTCATGGAAAGAAACCTTGTTATTTTGACTGTCATCGCAGATTTCTTCCAGCTGATCATCCTTTTCGCAGAAACAGATCTCATTTCAGAAAAGGAACAGTTGAAAGGGATGGACCTCCAAAAATGCTATCAGGTTCGGAGTTAAAATCGGTTGCATTTTCATTACCTCCCATCACTTTTGGTCCCACAATAAACCAACAGAAAATTTCTGGTTTTGGGAAAGAACACAATTGGATTAAACGTAGCATATTTTGGGATTTGCCATATTGGTCTGATTTGTTGGTCCGACACATGTTAGATGTCATGCATATTGAGAAGAACTGTTTTGATAATTTGTTTCATACAGTTTTGGATACGCCAGGAAAGAGCAAAGACAATGTAAATGCACGTTTAGATCTTGCCCAAATTTGCAGACGTCCAGAATTGGAACTATTTGAGAATGTCAGAACAGAAAGGTTACTGAAACCAAAAGCAGCTTATACACTGTCTAAAGAAAACCGTTTATTATTTTGTCAGTGGATTGCAGATTTGAGACTTCCAGATGGCTGTGCTTCCAATTTGGGTAGATGTGTAAAGAATGGTCATATTACTGGATTGAAAAGTCATGATTGTCATGTTATAATGGAGAGACTTCTACCAATTGGATTAAGAGGTCTGTTGAATTCTGTGATTTGGGATTCCATAACAGACATGTCTCATTTTTTTCGGGAAATTTGTGCGGCTACGGCAGATTATGATGCTCTAGGCAAACTTGAAAAAGATGTTGTTGTAATTATATGTAAACTGGAAAAAATATTCCCGCCGTCTTTCTTCGACTCAATGGAACATTTGATGTTACATTTGCCATATGAAGCCAAATGTGGAGGTCCGGTACAGTTTCGATGGATGTACCCATTTGAAAGATGCATGCAAAAATTGAAAAGAAAAGTACGCAACAAAGCATCTGTTGAAGGATCTATTGCAGAAGCTTATTTGCAAGAGGAAATATCTTTTTTCTGCTCCCATTATTTTGAATCTGAGTATCCTTCAAAACACAACCGAATGGGACGGAATGAGAGGAATATTGATGAAATCGACAATCAATTATCTGTTTTCAACCAGTCAGAGCTTGGTTTTGGTGGAGTTTCTGAACGCTGGCTTTCAGATGATGAACATCATAGAGCTCATACGTATGTTCTGCTCAACTGTGAAGAGATGACATCAGTTGTACTGTAAGTGTTTATATCACTTATTCTATCATTTATGTTACAGTAAATAACTTTGGTTTTTATAGGTTGTATGATAATCATATCAAGAAACAAATTCCACAAATTACAGCAGCTGCTCTCGAAGAACGGCGACTGAAAAATTTCTCTCAGTGGTTTCAAAAACTGGTAACATAAATTCTTTATCATTTAGCAACTCATTCAATGTATAGTTTACTATATTGATAATTATTTCACAAATCTTCAGGTGTCTCGACATGCTGATAAAATTGACAAACGGCTCTGTGTATTGAGTAACCCACCTTCCAAACTTGTTAAAACTTATAATGCATATGTGGTGAATGGATTTCGATTCCACACGCATGCATATGGGGAATCGAAAAAAACAATGAACAGTGGAGTTAGCTTGAGAGGATCTCATCATCGAGAAAATGAAGTTGACTTTTATGGCATGCTTGATGAAATCATTGAACTCTGTTATCTTGGACAACATTACATAACCATGTTCAAATGTCGGTGGTTGGATACAGAGAGAGGCGTGCGTGTTCATCCGACTCATGGAATCATCGATATTAAATGTAAAAGTGTTCTCGCAGTAAATGAACCATTCTTATTGGCTCAACAGGCATATCAAGTTTATTATGCAAAGTACTGTGCAACATCAAGAGACTTGACTGATTGGTGGAGTGTAATAAAAATCAAAATTCGAGACAATCAGTTTAGTCAAAGTGAATGTGCTTTCACTGATGTGCAAAGAATTGAAGTTTTTCAAGAAAGTACTCAAAATCAATCTTTTTTACAAAGAGAGATGAGTATCGATGACGACACCCCACATTTAAGAGTCGGTGATGACGATGATGTTAATGATGTCACACATGAATTTGAAATGGTAAGAGATGAAGCAACTGCAACTCGAATGGATATCGATGATGTTGAGGAGGAATATGAAGATGACATTGACATATATGAAGATGATGATGAAGATGAACACTTATAGAATTCCATGGTATTTATATACAATCATAATATGTATATATATGTATATATAATAGTAATTATCAATTATTTGCTAATATTAACATTTTCTGTTTCAGATGGACGAGGCCACATTTCGTGAGTTGACGGAGGCTGACCTGCCTTTCGATGCGGATGAGTTGCTGGCAGATGACCCTCAGCCTGCAGGCGCTTCAGGGAGTACGCGGAGGGGGCGCGGTCTTGCACGATTGATGATTCCTGACCCCGTCCCCGAGCGACGTCCACGTCTTGGGTTTGATCCGCGCACCCGGAGGTGTGATAACCTGTGTAATAACCTGTGAATTTGACTAAGATTTCATTAATCTATTCACATAATAAATGTTTATTATTTTTTCAGTTTTTCGCATATAGCAGTCGGACAGGGCAGCGCTATTTTGCGCAACTATTTCTCTCAGCCGTGGACCACATGGGAGCAGATTCCCATTGATGTGCAGCAGGCCATGTTCGGCCATTGGTTGGTACGTACGTAAATAAATAATTTTTATTTTGAAAATTATTTCATTTCTAACTTGATATTTTGATTTATTTGTAGGGTTTATGGTATCCGATCGAGGATACCATGCGTGACGCCATCCACGAGGCATGGGAGGTGGCCATGCGTGATCGCCTTCGTCAGTTTTTGCACAATTTAAGAAAAGCTGCGATGAAGAAATCAGGAGTGTCAGATTTTGAGGAGTCATGTAGAGCACACCGACCAGAGTACATTTCATCCCATGTATGGGATGGATTATGTGCGCACTGGTTGAGTGGTGCCTTTCAGAGGAGATCATCGGTGGGGAGGCAGAATCGGGGGAGGCAGGAGGTGACTCATCGAGCTGGGAGTCGTTCTTTCAGTACTCATAGACAGCATCTGGTACGTACATTATTTATAAATATTTTATATAACTATAAATATTAACAGTTTATTTTTTATTCTTATAGGCTGTCGAGCACCCCGATATTACAGAGTACGACGTATATCGGAGGATGTATAGTGATCCTGCTACTGGGGAGCTCAGAGGTGATCGTCAGCATCACATCGTGGTCAGTATTATTTGTTTTCAAGTTTAAAAATTAACTGCATATAATATATTCACAATTTTAATTTTAAATTGCAACTATAGGAGTCATATGAGGCCGCAGCGGCACAGGCCCGGCCTGAGAGTCAGGCCGAGTCATCAGATCAGACAACTGCCCGTCAGTTTGATGAGGCGGCATGGATGCAGGCCACCCAGTATGCCTTCGAGAAGGGCCGGGTAGTTGGTATCGGCTCTCGACTGACTCCCGGAGATTATTAATATTTTTTTATTTTTTTTAAAAAGAGTATTTGCGACGGGACCCGTCGCAATTACTATGAATAGTATTTGCGACGGGTCCCGGTTCCCGTCGCAAATACTAGTATTATTATTTTTTTTATTTTAAAAAAAAAACGTTATTGCGACGGGCCCGTCGCAAAAACAATTTGCGACGGGTACCGTCGCAAAAGGTATTTGCGACGGGGCCCGTCGCA
The DNA here is from genome assembly GCA_963277665.1 of Viscum album. NCBI lineage: Eukaryota > Viridiplantae > Streptophyta > Magnoliopsida > Santalales > Viscaceae > Viscum > Viscum album. Next base: position 411,335,679 of record OY728131.1, read on the forward strand.
ATAACTGTTTAAAAAGTTTTTTACAAAAAAACGGAATACTATTTGCGACGGGGCGAATGCCCGTCGCAAAAAAGGGCTTTAGCGACGGTCCCGTCGCAAATAAGTTTAGTTGCGACGGCGTTTTCCGCAACGGGCTATTTGCGACGGGACCCCGTCGCAAATGGCTATTTGCGACGGGATCCCGTCGCAAATAGCCCGTCGCAAATACCTGGTTTTCCAGTAGTGTATAGTATACATATATATCATTAATAGTACATTTCATGGATTCTTCATAGGGAAAAAAATAATGGTGCCGTGAAATATTCCATGAGAAATATGTAATGTAGATTATATTCGTAGTAAATTAATAATAATGAATATAGACTAATAAAAATGGTATGGTAAATATCTGAACACACATCCCATTTAATCAGTAACATAAATATCATGTTTAGAAAAGAAATAATTAATATTGTAGAGTAAATAATAGAATACATATTCCATTTAAATTGAATAACCATAAATAATAGATAAGAATTAATAAATCTCTCTAGATAAATAAATGAACACACGTTACATTTAAATAACAAGAATATAATTAATATCTTAGAAATATTCAAATTTTAAAGGTGAATAATTGAAAACACATTCCATTTAATTAATATATGGGAAGCAAATATATCCATAGAAATTATCATTTTGAAATTATAAGGGATAAAAATAAATGAATTATTAATGAAGGAAATGATTAATTAATGGATGTCATGTTCTCATACATCAGAAAATATATAATTTCACGACCTTTCAGAATATAGTTTAAAATTATGGATAAAAAAATTTATCTTAGCTTACTAATTTTCCACATGGGACTGTTAATGCATCGAAGGGATATATAATTATGGGACCTAACAATAGGTATATTTACAAATCATTCCTCATACACCAAATCATTCATTTTATTCATGAATCTATATTTCATATCTGAAATTTTCTATATTTTGTAAAAGATACATATTTATTAATATTTCCTTAGTTAATCATATAAATTTGAAAGTAAAAAACCTATGTAACAATGTTATATAGTTTATGGAATAATAATATCAATTATACATGTAATATATAAAATAAACTACTTGATCATATGAAGGAAAAGTGAAAATATTTTTTAATGAGAATAAAATAAATCCCAAAATAAAAGTATATTTTTAAATATATTCATACCTCTCTTGTAAACATCAAATTAAAAACCCTTCAAATAATATTCTTAAACTGAAACATTAAATATCGTGAATAAAAAATTATAAATCTTAAATACATAAAAGGGTAGTATATACACCACATAAATGTTAATAGTTTCATTTTAACAAATATATATCAATAATGTGGAAACTGAGGAGAAATCCCATATATTGATTCTAACGTTGAAGTGAGAATCAATGAAATGATTATAAATATAAATTATTTATCTAAATAATATTTTTTAAATAGAAAATAATATTTTATAATCTCTCAAAACACATAATCATATTCTATCAAAGACAATAGAAATTTCCTATAACTCAGTGAAAAGTAATTGTGTTTTGAAATTATTTACAACATGGAAATTAGCATGTCAAATATACTTAGATGAAATAATAAAAATTAAAAAATGAAATAAAAATATGTAATAAGTATTCATGATATAAAATATAAAATTGTTTGTTAGTATAATATATAAAAGAAATTATGTGTATAATAATAGAATATGAATCAATAAAGGGTAATTGACATGGTGTCTATTATGTCACACATCCTTTTAACTGAAAGTCAATTAACCTATTGTATAAATGTTTAAAAAATCTAATTAATTTAAAACATAAAATTATACATATATATAGTATCATATAGGATCCCCATATAACATTTTACCACATGTTTGTTAATACGTTTTCATTATTTTTATAGTACATGGTGTTAACTGCCGTGTTTTCAAAAGCAAGATTTCTTATGAAAGATTCAATTGTTGAGTATATTATATTACCATATCATCTAAAAAATTGTAATAATTTTATAAATATCAATTATATTATATAAATTTTTAGAATAATTATTTAAATTTAACCACGATCGCATTGCTTTGTGGAGAAAGAGTTCGTACTTAAACATGGGCAACATTATCAGATAAAAACATAGTGAACTAGAATAGATTTGTTTAATATATTAATTATAATTAGTAAAAAATATTATTTATATATATAATATATATTCATTAATTTAATACTTACTACCTTTCATGTAAAGAGTATGTGAAAAATGTATCACATCTTTTCATAAAGCGATTGTCAACCATACACAGAAGTGATGTTTTTAAATTTTAAACATAATGGAACGTAAGAAGGTACAAGTGATATTAAAATTAAAAATGTAATAATTTTATATATATCATATACATCTATCAAATATATCATTAAATCCATCATTTAAATGTGGTGATGAAAAAAGAATGACATCAGTTCTTGAGGCGGCAGTCTTCCAAAAACATGGTCTCCAGTTTTTTTCTCATTTGATAGAAGAGGATATGAATATATATAATTAAATTGCGTAATATCATATTGTTATATATTTTAAGTAAATTTTTTTTATATTATAATGGGTTATTTATATTTTAAGGATGTGGAATAAGGATTAAAAAATCATTTTTTAAGAATGTAAACTATTTTGTGGAAAAAACATAGATTTGCAAAAAAAATCCTTCTAATACTGGTGTCTTGGAAAAAAAGGATCACAGATGTCAGGATGGATATAAGAAAGTTATTTTGGTATTTATTTTCTGAAAAAAAATTTCATGTTATGATGGGAGGTTTTGTGGTGTCATTTTATATATGGGAGAGAAGAAACACATATAATTTTTGAATAAAATTAATTACATCCCCATTTTTATCATTCCAAAACAATTAAAATTGATAAATTCATGACATTAGAGGAAATATGGTAAAAATATTTACATAAAATTTATATTGGAAATGTTTTTTGTTCATTTTAACCATTATCATTTTATTTAATCGCCAATAAATCAGTATTTACATAAACTCTGGTAATTAATTTTTAATGCATTTACTAATAATGAAAATAACAAATTTAATTTGAAATTATTAGATAATATAAATTATTCTGTTTCCAATCCTGAACCACATTTTTATAAATTTAATTCTAAATATTAGAATAATCTAATTTTAAATTATACATGTAAACACTGTGAAAAAATTGGCTTCTGATGAGAATAATCAAATAAATATATATGGTTTTTATATCAAAATTCAATATTAAATTGACTATAATTACCTAATTTAGTTGAAAAATTTTATAAAGGAAATATGTTCACTTTAAATTATTTATATATAAAAAATCCTTGTAAATTATTTAAATAGAAATTTAGTTTTAAATGAAAATCAATATTTTCACAATTCATCAAAAAATTAAACTTTTTAGAAAAAAAATTAAAAATCAACCATAAGATAATATTAATATGATGATTAATAAAATAATGTGAATTTTTAAAAATAATGAATCTAAAATTTTTACAAATTAAAATTATTTTATGTGTTAAAAGCGCGATGAAATCATTTTGTAGAAAAATTTCGATGTTTAGAAATTATTTTTTATTTATTTTAAATGAATATCATTTTATTTCAAATCAAAATATAACGAAAATGTCCAACATTTACTAATTAATATTAATACCCATCAATTTAATGTTTTAGTTATAATTTTATAATATATTATCGTTCATTTATTTTTGGGTTACAGATTCCATAAGATACTGAAGAGATTGTGTATAATAAAATATATGCCGTGGGTTATTTCAAAGTGGTGTTACGTGTCTCATACATTATCCAAAAATATATTTCTATTTTAAAATACCAAGGAGTCAAATTATACCCAACATCAATAAATTGACTCATCATAATCAAATCATAACCTTGTTAATCATCAGGTGGATATTTCAAAGTACCATTATTGAAAAACATATTTTGTAAAAGTGTTAATAATAAAATATCTTTATAGAGGGAAATAGAATTTATAAAGGTCACCTGTAATTGAATATAAATTATTCTACAAGTTCGATAAATTATTCTTCAAGTGCAGATATTGAAATAGGATAAAAATTTACATAATTAATTAGAGTGATAATGGCCATTGATCATAAAAACATTAATGATAAATGGAATGTTATGGACCTCAAAGACATAAATAATTGATTATTTAAAAGACCATTTGATTATTTAGATATAATGGTAATATGATATATTTTTTTACGAGATATCTTTCTTATATTTGAGAAATTTTTTACGGTATAAGAATATATGTAAATTTTCTTACTCAATATATATGTATTTAACAAGAGCAATTTCATCCTTTGGTTTGACATTGTAAAATATAAAATTTATCATTTAATATAAAAAATTAATATCCAAATATGATTTTTTAATTAGAATACTAAAATAAAATTTTATTATTTCACAGATACATAAATGAGTAACATATATTTCTAGTTTTCTGTAAATATGTTCCTAAACTAATATAGTTATTAGAATTTATCTAATAAAAGAGACGATGACAAGCAGCGTAGAGCCCACCTCCACACTTCGAATTGAAGATTATGGATTCCATCAATTATCTTCAACATCAAAGGAATAATTCCTTACTCGAACATGCTTTCATTCTCTTAAGATCCTTGAAGATCCAATTCACATGAATCCACATCCTTCGAATGTGAGTTTGAATAATGTTAGTTTTGATAACAACCCTTTTTCTTCCTTTAAATGTTCGAATTCCAGTATTCGTCGAAAGGGAACAAGTGCTCTTATAAAATATGATATGGCTGCTATATTAGAAAGACTTGAGGTGGGGGCACACTCCATCATTTCTAGACTCATATTATCGAGAGTCTATCTTCCATGGAAACCTGATCTTCTGATACACTGTTTGACGAATTTATGGGGTTTCACCTCCTGGATGTGTGTCTCTTTAGGCGAATGTTACTACGACATCTTATACACATCTGGAGACCTTAAGATGCGTACGTAGGGTCACATGTATATCATTTTCAATCCTGGAGCACTGCATATCCCGGAATAAGAAAGAATGTTCAACCGACTAGAAATAGTAAACACAAAATTTCATACATGGGGGAAGGTCTTCGGTTTGAAATGGATCCTTTGAAACCCTCGTATTCATTATGATATTTCTCTAGCATTGAGAGTTCTAATCAAATTAGATAAGAAAACTGAGGTTTCCAGGTATAGAATTTATGCCAGATTATTAGTTCAAATAGACATTGGCTCTAATTTTTATTGATAAATAACATCTATCGATGGATGTTGATGAAGTAAAACTAAAAATTGAATATGAAAACCACCCCATGTTTTGTCAAGACTGTATAACAATAGGTCGCAAATATACAAACTATAGAAGATCACTTGTTTGTGCATTTTATGATGTATGTGGTCATGATATACAGTAATATTTTAATTAAACACACAATCAGAAGGCGAATTCATCTATTATTACACAGTATGATGGTTTTCATGGAAATCGCATGGATTCTGTCTATCCTACTTAGAAGAGGTCTGTTTTAGATGTCCAACTCAAATTTTGGAATTAACAGTAGACGATTATTTCACATCATCCTACTACTATGCATAATACACTTGATGACAACACTATATGTTCTTTTATAAACCCCCTAATTTTCATGTTCACCCACAAAAGACCATATGTTAATATAGAACTCGTTCATGGGAAGCTATTGTTGATCATGGGAGAGGGGCCTATAAAACAAAGATTGCTAAGGTCCCCACTCAGGATCCGGAAATGGTGGGTCAGACTACTCAATTGAAATGCAATAACCCCTTCTTAGTGTTCCAGATGTTACTGTTCTTGTTAATGATATTTCATCTACCTCTACCACACATTTTTGTGATGATAAAATTGCTGTGAAAAAGACTCTATGCCTAGCACCTGATCCCAAAACTGAGGTTCCACTTAATTCTAATGTGGTTCCCTCAAAGGAATTACAACCTATGCATATTGATGATAGGGCTTCCAACACCTCACCCTTGGTTCCCTCACCTAGAAAGGATAATCCACATTATTCTTCACATGTGTAGGTTCCACTACTAATTCAATTGGTGTTCTTAGAAGTCCTATGAATCATTTTGAGGTTGCGGCTATTGTTCATCCTCTGTAAGTGGTGGAATCGTAGGACTTGAATCTATCCCAATCAAGGATACCAAAACCACATCAAATGATATAGGCTCCCCGAATATTAGATATTCTTATTGTAGAGGAGTATGGTCACTCTTCGCAGAATTCCAAATCAGGGGAGCGCATGAGACTCCCTAGAAATCGTGGGTGAGAACGAGGTCAAGCATAATTGACCTGAATGCATGATGAATTACACTCTATGGATTCAAATTCTGCTGAATACATTGATATCCTTCTTCAACAAGTATGTAATCCTGAAGCACATCACTCTAGTGGCCGAAGACTTGGGTGAGGTCATGGATTTGATTTGGGATCCATGCGGGATACAAAACGAAAGGTTTCAAATAAGATAAGAAAAAATTGATCTCTCGTGATGAGGGATAGTGACATGTGTGAAGTAAACTACTTCAATCAGATTGTACGCTTGCTTCTATTTTAATAAATAGGGCCTTGGCTCTTGAATTTAATAAAATATACAAGTAATCTAATATAATACATTAAACACTAATTTCATATATAAACACCACTAGGAAATCATTAATATTTATTCACAAATTGTTTATGTAAAAATATAAATAAAATGTTAAAAAAAATATCATATATGTTTTTACATGGTTTTTAACCCTTATAACCACTTAGTTATGGGTTATTACTCATGACTTTACTAGATGCAAGAGGTTTTTACAGGGCAGGTGGGATTTTCTTTTTCGAAAAATATATAAATATAATTACCATAACATTACCAATGTGTAATAACAGAAAATTACTAAAACATTAATGATAAAAAAACCATAATGGCTATAAATAAATATAATTTAATGATAAAAAATTTAATGGAATTCTGCATTAAATAAGTTATTCACTAAAACACATATTAAACCACCGGTTTGTATATACATAAATGTCTATCATAAAATTAATTCATGTAGACTCCCATGAAATAAATCGTAAAAAGCAGTGTTTAATATATTTATCTTATGATCAGTGTTAAACTCAAAAACACATTATGGTTTAAATAATTCTTATGTTAATGGATACATTTACTATTCAAAAAATTAACACAATCCATAGATGTTTCATGGTTCATATTACCAAAATACCATTGGTAAAAACATTCTACAAAATAATTTAAGAATTGAAATATTTAAAAGTATTGATTTTATTTCAATATACCACCTTACATGGTCTAGGTTTTATCCCATAAAAGATCCCATTGACTAATTTAATTTACAAGTACACCACATTTAAGGAAACAAACTATAAATGGATAAAAAGATGAGATTCATTTCTTTCTATCATTATCTTCATTTTTCTTCATAAATTAATTAATTTATTCACATAATTTACTGACAAAAAATTTCTCCCTATTCATTAGAGACACATTACTATATGCATTTTTCTATATTTCAGACATGATTGAAATTTATCCTACTTTATTCTATGGTATCCATCATTCAATATTCTTCGAAATTTATTCATTCTTGTATTTGGTGACTCTGGGATCTTGATAATGGATTAGATTTTAATTATTTTTTTGGATTATTGATTAGAAAATATCACTGTAAATTTTGATCCAGTCATTATCGAATTTGTTTTCTCATAGTAACCACACTATCCTTCATGTTAAATGATCACATGATTCCTTCCGGTTTGGGTCATTGAATAATTATAAAAAAACTGTGAGAAATAGTTATCAATGTGGGAAAAACATATTATCGTTTAGAGGATGTTTAAATAATGTAACTATCTATTCAATCTTTGAAATCATTTTTTTATCTTGGTCAATCACCATCATCATCTATTAAAACCCTTTATAATTATTTGTAATGAAAATGTGAATTATCCAAATAATATTCTCTAGTATTGTCGAACCTAGTTCAAATTAAGTATTGTTGTCATTTACTAGGTAATGATCATGTCAAGCATTGAATACAGAGTTATTACACTGAATTACATTTGTGATAGAAATAAATTCACTTGAAGTATCTAGATAGGGATGTGTATCTAGGAAAACTATATTACTTATACCTTACAAAAATATGTAGTATTTTATTTTATACATATACCCATGTGTTATAATAGCGATATGTTTCTTAATCAATGTTTTTGTAAATTAAATTACCATGGTTTCTACTATACTTCCTTTAATACCAACTATAAGGATACAGACTCCATTAAAATGAATCTAGGGTCTGAAATGTTACAATTTCATAAGATACTAGGAATCAAATCTGAATGGTCCTAATTTTATATTAGTTTATGGAAACAAGATATTTAAATGATTCCCATATTAAAATTTAATGTACAAACTAAAATTTATTTTTTCAATATATTTATTCAATCTACCTTTTAATTGTATGGAATTCACATTATAGTTATTGTAATATACATTATCGGATTCATATATTTTGACTATTTCTGAGTTTCTAAGGTACATTGTTCTATGAGAAATCCTAATTTGAGTCTAGTGGGGTTCGATAACAAAAATATATAATTATGGAGAATACATGGGGGGCAAGTGTCTCCCCCCTATATTCACAAAATACTGGAAACATAGCCTATACACATGCATATATACCCAAAATGTACAAAACATCATGGGTATAGATTTCATGTATTTGTTTTATTCCGATTTTTCGTGTAAAATATTAGTATAGAATGTATATCCCTACATTTAAATAAATTATGTTACAATTTGAACTATTCCACTGGTTTTTTAATCCCTTTGGTTTGACTTCTCGCATATACCTTAGTCTCCCACCCTCCACCATTCACTCTTATTCCCAATTTCAGCATCACTCAACTGATGAAAGATTCTTCACTTATCATATGTTCTCCCGTAACACATGATTGTTATTATTGTGATCTTATTAAACATGATATTAGTTTTTTTTGAAATCCTTATTATCATTTACGAACTAATTTTTTTTATTCTTATCTATTTTTGAAAACTAGTCCAGGGTATAGTTAGGCTATAACTAATCAAGTTTAGTTGAATTAAGGTTCTTTAAGATAAATTTTATTATAGTATTTAATAATAAAAGTTATTATAATTGATATATTTTTTGTTTTAATTTAGTTTTCCACAACATTTACATAGATCCAAAAAAATTATTTTGTAAAATATATTTATTGATCAACTAATAATTAATGTAGTTATTTCATTGTTTTATTACTGTATTAGGGGGTTAATATAAGTCATTTGAGTATATAGAATAACTAAGGAGTTACCTTTTTATAGATCAATGTCCCTTACAAATCCCTCAACATTTCCATCTAACCTATAAACATGTTAGTGTACTCATACTCATGTTAGAATGTTTGTCTCGCCTTTACAAAGGATTTATCGATCTTAAATGAACCATATGAAAATTATAAAATAGATTTATCTTACCGTTACACATGTGTAGGGAATATACCACTTATAGAGATAGTCTAGACAACTAGAAAACCATTTCATCAAATTTCACAATAATGAATTATTGTTTCAACTGAGGCAAACAATATTTTATGAGTGAATAATTATCTCACCCAAATTTTTATAACTTTTTTAAACCACTTTTTTAACTAATTTTTGGATAATTTTTTTTCTCTGTAGATTACCAATATCAATAAAAACACTTATATGATAAGAACATGTTAATTTATAATATATCATTTAATAGGCCTTCCAAATCCCTTAACTACATTTGTAAAACTAATAATAGAATTTAAATCATGTATCACTACATAATAAGATTAGAATCCACTGAATCTTTAATATTTTATTAGATTAATATTTATTCCTATGTGTATGGTTAAATTCAATGTTTTCTACATTAAATTAATTATTTTTATAATTATATAATTTTCTAGATATTTAATTTCATTATGCACTATGGTATTTTAAACCTCCTTTAATGCACACCTGGTGAATACTACAATGGATTATATCTACACCATCATAATACATACCTCAGTTTATCATATTTAAAAATAAATTAAAATGGTTGAGGGTGTCTATAATATCCTCATTTTAATGATTGTTCGTTTTCGGGATGAAACACCACTTATCTTCTACTATTTCACGAGGCATTGATACTGGATGTTTTTGGAAAACCCACATCTGATGATTCAATTTTAGATGTTCTCTATGAGATTCATAATCCTTATTTTCTAGGGATTGATAAGCATTATGAGTCTAATGCTACTAATATTTTTCTATTATTCTGATACATTTATCTTGCACCCTTCATCATGTTTTCTCTACTAATAGAGGTATCTTCATCCAACATTGACCTATTTTCTTGTGGAGTGATATTAGTGATAATTAAGGAATAATTTTTTCTTTTCCTCCTCTTTGATATATTTAATAGTAACTTGAGTCTCTTTTTTATTTATTGAATCTTTATATAAGGGAACATCCTTTTCAATTTAGGCACTCTTCATGTGTATGTATACCCAATTTACATTGATTTTGTAAGTAGAAATATATTGTTTGGGATTGTGGATAATTGTTGGATGTTACTTTGGATTGTGGAAGGAGAAAAGGGATATATTGTTTTATTTTCAATTAAATATGATTAATTATTTCAATAAAATTTTGTATTATATGTCATATATCATACATTATTGGGATTCCATATCATTTATTAAATTTTTGACATGTCCTTATTTTATAAAAATCATAATTTATATGATAATAATATTAGTTTATTTTTTATATTTATACCAATTATTATATAATTTACATGATATTATTATACCATTTTATTGGTTTTGATGTTGGGATACACATTGTTGTTATTATTGTGTAAAAGTTTACCATCATAAATACAAGTGTAAATAATTTCATTAATTTTACATTTAAAATTTGGATGTTTTAAAAACAATTGTTTCATAAAAACATATGTACATAATTGGATTTGGTAATAGTTGTTTCCCATTCAATGTCTTTTACTTTATATGGTTCGTTATATAAAGGACACTATTACAAAATATGTTATTTATATTATTCAGTATTTTTCAAACTATTAGTACGATTTGAAGAATCTCATATTAAAATTGGTTGTAATGAATTTTTTTACTATGCATTACATTTTTTTTAATATAACCTTTTTCAATTTAAAAGATAGTCTAAAATCTGGATACATCATACTGATCAGATTTAAATTGATATTAAAAATTATTTGGATAATTTTAAAATTTGTAATTTTAAAAATTCTTCTGATGGAGTAAATATATAGTGACTATGATATAATTTTATTGAAATATAATAATTAACATTATATGAATTTATAAATCATATATAAAAATATATATTTCAAAAAAATTATAATTTTTTGTATCATAATGGAGAGATGAGATAATCATCCATTGCTGATGAACAAAAATAAAGAAGTGGTTTGGAGAAATTTTTATTTGATTGGGTTCTATTTTTGAATCAATAGAAAAGAGATAATATTATAGTGATGGAAGATGATGATATTAATAAGCATGGTCAAATTAATGAGCATAATTACGTTAAGAGAGTGAAAAAAATTAGCAGATGATACAACAACTCATGTATGTGAAGAATATATTAAAGTGATAATTTATAAATTTTTTGTGGTAATATCATTGAAGAAACTTTAATGGAATTTCTAATACCACAATTTCTTGTATTCTTATATTTTTGATGTAATTTATTTATGATTTTTATAATATTCTCTCAAATAGTTATATGGAATGTTAATTAATTAAGCATCAAGAATTTTAATGAAAAAAAATCATGCATGTTTGAAAGATAGTTGTTTATTTAAAGAGGAAATAATAGACCTTAATGTCTGTATAACATGTGACCCATCTCAATGGATAGAAAATACAGATGAAACACTATATATTGTGACAGAAAATTTCAGGTGGAAGTATCCATTGGTTCTAATGATTATGTATCATTTTAGGTCTATATAAATCTCAACCAATATTCCATGGAATGATTCTATGATACGTAAATGAAATTTTGAGTTGGTTCACAATTCATATGAATTATCATGGATTTAATTTTGTTAACAACATTCTGATTTTTTTACTTGAGATGTGTAATGTAAGGATGAGTTGATCTTGTGGTGGTTTTAATTTATTTGGTCAAATAATTATTTCTCACAACACAAGGAAAATTTATAATCACGTTTATAATCTTCCTCAATTTATTTGTATTAATAAATCATTCACTTTATTAAAGATAATAATAAATGGACCATATGGTCTTGGAAATGATATAAAAATCAATATTAAACTATAGATAAGATTTTGAAACAGATTTTGGATATGGGTGTGACTACATTCAATGATTCTTAATAAAATATTTTAGTTGGGTGTTTCCATTTTATGGATTATAAAATATTTTCCTACATATAAAATGATGTCATTATTATGAAATTCGACAAAATGTCATATTCTATTTGTATATAAAAACATGACTGTGAATACATAATTATCATCATGGATTCGGTTTCATGGGCATCGATGATTCCTGCATATGGATCATCAATAATGGAAGAATCACTAGTGGTTTTATAAAAATTTTGACATAGAATAACCACCTCGACATATTCTTGGAATAGATATTCTTAACGAATTGAAATATTTCAGTTTTTATTTGGGAATGATTATATTAAATATAAATGAATGATTAATGATTACATTGAACCCACATACAATAAAAAACTATCTTTTTTGTGTATTTATATTTTTTACCAAATTTTCCCATAATTATTTAGATGCAATGCACGTCTATAACATTATATTTGAAATTTTACTTTCAATTCCTCTAAATATAATGTTAAAGTCTAACCCCAAATTATGATCTTTCTCATACTTTTTGGATTAGGGTATTTGAACATAAGTGTGTCCTATTATATTGGAAAAAATATATAATTTTTCTGTGATTTTTATGTGATAACACATTTAATGGAAAATAAATATGTTAAATTATTAGATAATATCAATGTTAAGGGTGTGTATTCTAGTTATATTATAAATTGATTCATCGGAATGGAGATGAAAATAAAATCCCTAAAAACTAATGATTATCACATCTGTCTTTATGTATTGAATCCAATAGAAATATAAAATTTAATATCTAATAGTGTAAGTTTTCAAGTGAATCGATTGTTTTATTTTTATAGGGCACTTTGTGGTAAAATTAAATCCACGTGTTTCTTGATAAAAATTCACTATGAGGCACTATTAATTTAGTTTTTGTTTGGAATGATGGTTTTTTATTACTATATGTTTTCATTGTATTTAAATAGATTTATTAAAATTCATAAAACACATATATGGTTTTATTAAAAATATATCACTTTTTTTTAAAATATATATTTCTATATTTTTTATGAATTATCAAAAAAACATATCTTAATTCTTAGATATAGGAATAATTATTAGAAATTGTTTCTAAAAAAGTCAATTTCATTACTATGAAAATAATGACTGATATTGGAGAATATTAAAGTAATATATTATTTGATATTGGTCGATGGACGCATGATCAAGGGTTTCCCCATCCTATTCCCTTAGTGTGTTTAATAATTGTATTATTTTTCTTCTAGATAAAAAGTAATGTCATGTTCTTAATATTTATCACTCTTTTTGGGTTTTAAATTTGAATCTGAGTTGACTTCTAATCATACTACTAGTATGGGTTCAAGGGTGGGTGATCATACACTGAGCACCTATTATACCCATTCAAACACTATTACACCCACCAGAAACCCCATCTACCACCCATGTTGATCCCCTAGTTGAGCATTCATGGATGTTCCCACTCATTCCTTTGCCATAATATTATTTAACTTATTCTTTTCATCAAATATCTATGTCACCTATAGTGATATTACCACATATACCTTTTATATATATATATATCTTATTATATACAAGTAGCACATATATAATAATCCTACCATGTATATCACTCCTCAATTTCTCATTATCAATCCAGTACATGATTGGTTTTTTTATCATCCACTTAAGAACATAAAGATGACATTATGCATGCATTGGAACGATTATATTATATAGAGGCCAAAAATCCAATACCTCCCATAGATCCATCCGAGCATAATGAGCAGTTTTGATTATATTTTTTATATGTTCGTAAAATTATATAACGCCTATTATATCATGGTTTACTGTGAATTAATCCTTCCTATTTCTCTTCTTATCTTATTCGGCTGCATATTCTAATAAGCTATGTGGTCACACACATATGCATGATTCCAATAATCATCAAACACAAATATTGGTGTGTTAAAATGAAGACAATCAAATGATAGGTAAATATTCAATGTATTGTAGATGTTTTATGGAATCATTATCAAATTATAATGATATCATTCAGGTGAAACCAGTCTCATTGATACATATCGGTTATATGATTATAGAGAATACATGTATGGAAAGATGGGTATGATTTTTTTTAAAATGATATCTATATTATTGTTTTATTTATATGAATTAACATGTTTGATGAAGCATTATTTTAACTATATTGATGGTGAAGATGCTAAGGTCGTATGTTTGATGGATCTTGGGGATTTTTAGTGATCGTATAACCATTAGTTATATGTTTGTTGGAAGATTAAAGAATGTATTTATTTGGAGGGTGTACCAATATTCACCAACTATCAAGCAATAAAATATCACGTGAGTATCACATATTGGTAGTGTAGTGGGTTTAACTTATTCATAATCATTAATAGTTTTCATTAAAAATTTAAATATTATTAATGGTATTTATTTTTTGTTTCTATAATTCACTTGAAAAAACAAAAATAACAATGATTAGATGACATATTTGGACACTTTGGGGAACAATTCAATGTTTGAGCATGTGGGGTAAAATGTAAATTAATAAGAATAAAAGATATATATATATATATATATATATTATTAATAAAGTTGTAGTTTTATTTGAATTGTATTTTAATTATGTAAAAAATATAAATATTCATAAAATTTGTTTAAAAATCAATAAAATATTCATAAATATTATTAAAATAAATTAATTTATTTCTAATAAAAATGGAGAAAAATAAACATTAATACAAAAGGTTAGAAATTCGCAATTTAATTATAGTTACATGATAAAATTTATGTTTTCTTATCACGATTTTTTTATATAAGGAAGGAAATGCCCATTTTATCATTTATTCTAATTTTTACAGATGATATAATTCATTAATGGTCTCCCAAAATCCTATGTATATTCTACCACTTCCTAGAGCATTCTAAATTTGAAAAAAAATCAGGACAAATCATATTTAATATATTCTTTTAATTTCCCCATGAATTCAAATATTTAATTCCTTCCCTAATTCTTCTCAACTCCTTTATATAGTGATCATGAGAATCTACAAATATTGATAACATTAAATTTAAAATAAATCATTTAAACAATCATTTTTAGAAACTAAAACATTTTTAATTGGTAATTATCCCAATAATTAAAATAATAAATTACCCTTTATCCTTTATCTTATAGCCTTTAGAATTAGTCACATTTATATGTTTTATTTCCAATTACTCAATGTTATCTATATGCTATGGAAATATGAATGAAACTCCAAAGAAATTTTCTTATAATAATAAATTATTTTTATTAAATAATTAATTTTCAATTGATTTCAACTCATTAGGTCTATATCCCATTCACCAATTTGAAACAAGAGGAAAAATAACAACCCTAATAGAATTGATCTGACTATAAATTTAGAAAATTAAATTAAAAAATATAAAAATTTAAAAATTTAAAAAAATTATTTTATAACAACATATAAGAAAGAATTCAAGATCATATTTTTTTAAATTTAACATGACAAAAGGTAAACAAATTTATTTAATCCAAAATGAGTAAATTTACAATGAACAAAACTATATAGAATTTAATAAATATTTCTAATCATGACATGATTTAAGGAATAGAAACCAATAATAAAATAATCCCAACCAAATTAAACTATTCAAAAGTGACCGAAACTGATCTAATGTAATATTATCTAAACTATTTGGACCCAAGCTAAATTAAATGGATATATTTTATTTATAACTATTCCAAAAATTATTACATGGATATAAAATTATGAAAAATACCTAATCAATACATATATTAACAAAACTCACCAAAAACTTGTAAAACCAACCAAAAGAAGTAAAATTCAATAGATCTATGTTTAATAGGAATAATCC
The DNA here is from genome assembly GCA_963277665.1 of Viscum album. NCBI lineage: Eukaryota > Viridiplantae > Streptophyta > Magnoliopsida > Santalales > Viscaceae > Viscum > Viscum album. Next base: position 411,352,116 of record OY728131.1, read on the forward strand.
TATATAATATAAGACAAAAATAATCAAACTAGTCTGAAGATTACTTGAAAAGGACTATAAATGTATTTTACAATTTGATTAATTGATTATATATTCTCTATGATAGAGACAATTTAATTCTTTTTAGTGAAATATATCTCCTTTTTTCTTTTGGTTTGAAAAATATTGGATATAATGGTTTAAAAAATGTTAATAATAAAATATATTGAATAAATCTATTTTACATTATGTTTTACATAGATTGATTTGTATTAAACATTTATGGGTGTGTTTTTGAAGAATTTGTTTTACATTAGTAGTCAAATCATAAATGGGTGTTTCCTATGTTAATAGATGAAATAAATTCTTGCATGCCTTATTACATATTATTCCAATTTTAATATATATTTTCTATTTATATATCTCGTTTATTTTGTAAGAAAAATTATTTTGAGATTAGTAGTGTGAAACAACATAACAACATTATTCCAAATGATCATTTGATATATTTATATATATGAGGTGATGAAAATAATGGAGTAGAGTGTAGTTATCTAAACAAGTCTACCTTTCCAAAAATTAGACCTAACTAAAATATGATATGAGGCAAAGATGATCCTAATGAATGTACGCAAAATTAACCAATTTTTATAACCAAAGATGATGTAGATAACCTAACAAAAAAATGAAATAAATAATGCAAGTGAAAGAAAAATAAACAAACTTACCCATAATAAACTAATTAATTTTACAAAAAAATTCACAATTGATCAAATGACCTAATCCAAAAAAAATCCATACAAAAAAAATAAACAAAATAACATAACCCACAAATGTCATAATCAATTAATAAACCAAGAGACAGAACCCAAAATATACTCTTTAACCTAACAAAAAAATATATAACCCAAAATGTAACTAAATACCCTATCATAAATACCAACACCAAAATGAAAAATTTTCACAACCCAAATTAAAACAAATAATGCAATCCCATGTAATCCAGTTGTTCAAACAAAAAAATGAAAAAAATGACCAAATGAACTGAAGAAGAATTACATAACCATTAAGTGAAACAAATTATTTCAACCAAAATAACCAAATTGACCAAAATATAATTTGACATATCCCAATGATAAACAAAATTATTTAATCCAAAATTAACAACTTGAAATAAAACAAGATAAAGCAAATCCCATATCAAAAAATGAACTAAATAACATATCCCAAAGAATAATAAATATCATAACCAACAAAATTTACTTACAAGAATTAAAAAATTATCAATTGACCTAATCCCAAGCATACTGATAAACAGTTGACCAAAATAAACCAAAAGACGTAACCCAAAAAATACATAACCCATAAATAAAAAACATTATCTGAACAAAAATGGAACAAATAACCTAAAATAAAAAATTGATAACCCCAAATTTAACTCAAAACCCTTATTTAAAAATATAAAAACCAAAATAGAAAAAATTAAATAACCCAAAATAATCTAAATAACCAAAACACAAGAATAGAAATTGTTCTGACTAAAAAAATAAACAAATGACAAAATGAAAAAACCCAAAAAATAACACTAAAATGAACTGAATGATCTAGTAAATCTACTAAATGACCAAATATAAAAATGTATATAGCCTAAAAATGAAGGAAATGACAAAACTCTTTAATGAAAGAGACATAGTCACTCAAAATGAATCAAATGAACAAACCAAAAAATATGAAATATTATATAACTAATTAACTAAATGAACAAATGAAAAAATGAACAATTTACCAAACAACCTATACAAAAATTGATGTAAATGTCCATATGATCAGAAAAACCAGTGAGAAAATAACCAAAAATTTAATAGTAATTTAATTATTCCAAAATAAACATATTAGTAGAAATAATATCATAGCCATCTCTAGCTTTTAAATTACTATTTTTTGATAATTTTATGCATGTAGTTTAAAATATATTATAAATTTTATATTTAATTTTTCTTTATTTTATGGATTTCATGTAAATATAAAATTTTAATTTATTCTTGGTTTATAAATATCATTTTATTCAATAATTTATTATTTTACAAATCAATTTCATTTCTAGAAAGCAGCATCAAGTAATGAAAGTCGTCTGCTTTGAGAAAAATAATTTTTCTTGATTAGTAGGAAAAAGGATGGTCCTAATGTAAATGAACATACACAATAAAATATTGTTACATTATTTTCGATATTTAAAATTTTTATTTTTAATTTGTATTCAAATAACTTTTTTATATTTTCTATAGTGTTCCCTGTACACCATAATTGAGAAGAAAGATAACAATATCTGAAAAAATGACAATTTGTGGAAGGTATTAGTTGAGAAGCACCATAATAGAGTCTAATGTCAAACCATGAATAACATTAGACCCACATGGTATTGGACATCATCCGGTGCCTCACAATCCTCTCACACAACTGAGGTGAAAAAAACTCCTGCATAAATATTTGAGGTCAAAAAATACCTAAAGAAGAGAGTGAAATGGGTTAAATAGTTACCTAAATGTTCTTTAAATCCATGTTAGTTATATGTCCTACAATTAATTCAAAGGATCGTAAATTGTTTTTTAATTTATATAAATTATTTTCATTATATATTATGAACCAAGTGATGTGAATAAGGGCCTTAGTGGTAGCTGATGTGTTGATACTAGTGGTGGTGGTGGTGATGATGCTGATGATGATGTTGATTCTTTAGAAAATTATTTTGGTGGTTATAGTGATAAGGTTGTTTCTGATGGTGATGGGGATGAGTATGTTGGTGGTGGGGGAGTTAGTGAAACCCTCATTTTTTAGACAATTGTGAATATATATGTTATTATTGTTTAATGACTTCAATTGATTTAATGTGATAATGTATATATACATTAAAATATTTACAATGGCATGAAAACAATTGTAAGAAATTTATTTAATGATTAGTACACAATATATGTTTTTTTATTGAATGTGTGACATTTTTTTTATTTATTTTACTTGTCCTTGTATTGTTTGTGTGGTGTAGATTGATGGGGTACTGCTGATATTTGGGGACACTGAGCTACACCAATATTTCAATGAAATGTTGGTATATTCTATTTTGGGGACAAACAGTGCCAATGATTCTACTAATTTAGGTTATCAATATGTACCCATGATTATCCTAACCATGAATATATATATATATATACATATGATTTAATTTGAACCATGGGTACTAAAAATAATTCACAGTCTATACCCATGTGTTCTATTGAAACTATGGTTATAACATTATACTGAGGACATAAAAACCCAAAGTTCATAGAACCATGGGTATAACCTATTTATAGAGACCCTAATTTTTCATACATGATTATTAAATCATTTTAAATATATAGAACATAAAGGCATTAAAAAAATATGATCCAAAGGTTTTGTGACTTAGGTAAATTCAGAAAACACATAAAATTTACAAAATAAAAAATAAAAAATTATTTATTCCCTTCTTCTGTAGATTCTTAGTGGTCCTTGTGTTCTCATTATTACAAATAATCACCTGATAAGAGGTGAGATAAAAAAACTATAAGAGGATATATAATAACATGCATAAACATAACATAGGGTGAACATAATCATGAACATTATAACATAATCCATGTATCAGCATCATAATCTTTAGAGGAAGCGATAGAGAGATGATTGGAACATAGAAATGCATAAAAATTATAAATCATGTCATAATGGTCAATTACCAAACATAGGTTTGAAAAATGGTAGAATCAGGTTAATCTATATTTTATATTATCTCATAAGATCCATCACATTTCCCAATTCATTGGAGCTCTATATAATTCTTGGTGCACCTATCACATCATAACATTTACATAATCATGCATTCCACATTGAACATATATCAATATTAGATATAAAATAACCCATGAAAATGATTGTATTTATATTCATAAATAAGAATTTCATGAATAAACGTTGGGGTCCGAAACAAAATAGGGAATAAAATAATTTTTATAAGAATCATTAATCTTTTTTGAGTAAAAAATAAGATAATGGGAATTAAAAGATGTTCTTTAGAAAGTAGAGTTCTTTAAGAAAAATATTTTCATTTTTCCTCAAATAAATTTGGAAACATGAATATATATAAAATAAAATGGAATTATTGTGAAAAACTCATTATGTAAAATTAATGGAACATTCATAATAAAAATTGAGTGAAAGGGGGAAAACCCAAAGGAAGATAGTTTTGTCTGAGAATCCATTTACCTTTTGTCTAAGTGATTTCTTCACATTAATATCCACGATAGTCAAATTAAATTTATTTATTAATAAATAAAGAACATAATATAAATATATATAATTTATTATAGTTTTAATTTAGTTTATCTCTATTTATATTTGTTATTGAGATCAATTCCTTCATTCTAGAGTATTTAATTTCTTAGTTTTCATGATTGGTTCACATGAATATGATTAGAGATGTTTAGGTTGAATAGTTATAAATCTCTATAATTGGAAATTTTTTCTTTTTTATGAAAATTAAGTGGTTTAAATGGTTATATATATTATTTTTTTATATATTATGAATATAAATCATTAGATAAAATGTTAGTGATAATCATTTAAATGTTTTGGCAGTTTTTAAATCATCAAAAACGAGTTTGGTTCAGTTTTGGATTATTCTGTATATTTTTTTATTCTAAAAGCTAAATATTGTTTTAGATACATTTTAAAGTATTTTTTAATAATTATATTGGTTTTATGAACATTATTGGATATATTCAGGGAATATTGATACGAATCATCCATATAGTTGGTAAATTGACACATCCAGAGCGAAAATTTCATTTTTTAGAATAAACAAGATAGAGAGAAACGATTTTGATGATGGGTCTAACATTAAAATGGTACAGATCAATATATATAAGATAATGGATTTTTAATTTCATTTTTTATATAGGAGGTTAATATATAATAAGAAAAAAAATATTAAATGAAGTTTCAATAAATTAAGAATAAATGAAGGAGATTTTTTACTTCATGAATTTTCCTCCTTGAGAACCTCATTAGGGAAAAACATTCATTTTTTATGTGAACATGGGATTTTAGACGTTGTGGAGGGGCTTTGGGTGAATTTTATTGAATTTGGGAATGGTTAAAATATCCTAATGGGTTAGGAGAATAGGTGGTGATGGGTGGTATTTATAGGGAGGAGATTTGTGTTTACAAATTATTTTATTCATAAGTTTATCATATTGGATAAATACTATGATATGTTTTAGAATTATTAGTAAATATATTAAAATAATTAAGGGGTGTTCAATATTATGGTGATTACATCTCCAATGAATCAATTAATAGTTTATTTAACTTATAATTTATATATAACGTAAATTTATGTATGTCACTATTCACCCAACATTCAACTATTTTATAGAAATACCAAAAAAGAAACCAAGATATATGTTTTGTTGAATTTAAAAATAAACACCATTTTATAAAAATAATTTAATAAATAGGAGAAATTTAATTTGTAAATAAAATCGCCATTTATTAAAAAATACAAATTTTAAATCTATAACTAATTTTATGAAACTTTTATAATTAAACATAGCCTTAGGATATTATATTATAGTTAGAAGACAACAAAAATATTAATTTATTATTGTATTTTATGTAAATTAATCTTATTTTAAATAACTATATTATTATATAATTTTAAATAAATATTTATGACTTCTAAAAATTGTTATACTTAATTTATTATTTTTAAAATATATTATATATTCCTGCATAAAATACCCAAATATTGTTCGCACTTTCAAACATGAAGTTACAATTACAATGGTCACAAAACTATTCAATAATTTTAGGTTTCATAATTTATGATAGAGCCTCTAATTTTATTCATTGTTTAGTTATATGATTTTTATTGTGGAATCTATGTGATTTATATTACATGAAAAAATTATAATAAGGGAGAAATTTCCTTGATAATGGTTTGGGTGATTACATTATTCACCCCTTTGTAAATTTTACCCTTGGAATATCATTTTACATAAATAAGTGAGGGTACTTCACTTTCATCATTTCCTATGGTTTACTCCTTCACAAAACTTTTACAAGCTCGGTTTTCTTATTTCATAGAAACTTATCTCTCTGGTAGAGAATCATTTATGGATGCTTCTCAAAAGAGATATCATCATATAGCAATACCACCTCTAACCATAGTACATGTGAGGGATCTATTATGTACTTTCTCAGAAGAGATACAAGGAACACGTCATTAATTTGAGCCACACATGGTGGAAGCGAAAGATCACTGGCCACTAGTCCTATACGATAAAGAATCTCAAAGGGGCCAACGTACCCTGATCTATGATTCCCTTTTTTTCAAACTATATGACTCTCTTCTATGGTGATAATAAAGGAAGTCTTTTTCTCCAATTTTGAACTCCATTTCAATTCTACGGTTGTCATTAAAGCTATTTTTATTAATTTTGATAGAATCGATATGTTCATTGATGCATTGAACCTTCCATGTAATCTCATTCACTAGATCATGTCTATGTAGATTTTGTTAACAAAATTCATCCCAACGAGTTAGAGTTCTAAGTCACTTTCCTTATAGTGATTTATGTGAAACCATCTGAACACTTTAGTTGAAAATATTGTTTTATGAGAAATCAAAAAATTAGAGATGTTGATCCTAACCAACTTTGAATTTAGTTGAGTTATCTCTTAGTAGGTCTTCAAGTGTCATAATATTCCTATAAGATTTTTCATCAGCTTGGGGATGAAAGGACATGTTGAAATTCAATTAATTACTCATATAAGGATAATGAAACCTCTAGAATTTAGATGTGATCCAAAAATCTTGATCTGTTCTAATAGAGGGTAGAACCCCATATAGTATCACTGATTCCTTCACGTATATCTTAAAAATTTGTTCATGAATAATATTTTCTTTAATAGAGATAAATTGGGTAGTATTTTTGAGTCAATCCACCACAAACCACATAATATTAGTTCCTTTGGATGTATTTATGAGGCCATTATGAATGTACAGGGTGACATTCTCCAATTTCCACACATGTATAGGCAATGGTTTCATTATCCCTTTGGACTTATGTAACATTACGTTTACATGCAGACATTTCCTGAACCCTGAGATTCACTCTAAAATATATGTATTCATACTTTCCCACAAGAAGTGTTGTCAATGATCATAATACATCTTGGTACTCTCATGATGGATAATAAAAGTTGTTCTTTGTGCATTACCTAATATATCATTCCTCATTCCAGGTGATGAAGGAACACAAATCCTCAGTGAACACCAAATCACACCATCATCATCGATATCGAACACTTTTATCTTTCCTTCCATTACGAAATTCACTATATTTTGTAACTCTAGATCCTCCCTCTATGCCTCCATAATCTTCCCTTGGTTAGATGGTTGGAAAATCAGTTGGGTAAGGTAGTATGTATTCACTACTATAATGATTTACAAGTCCATCTATTTCGTAAACATAAAAACATTGTATTTTCAATCTACAAGATGGGTAGGTACCTTGTTGTTTGCTTCTAAGAGCATCAAAAACCTTCTCCACCTTCCCATGATGATATTGTATAGAGAAATCATAGTCTATGATTTACTCTAAGAATCTCCTTAAAATCGTGTTGTGATCCTTTTATGTGAATATTTAATTTATGATTTTCTTTGATAAGTATATATTTCACACTTCTCACTTGATAGGTAGTGCCACTATATTTTCAAAATAAAAATTAATGACAATTATCTTCAGATCAGGCTTCAGATAATTCATCTCATGAATCTTCTAATACTATGGGGCATGGGTATCACTTTAGCTTTCTTAAAGAGTACACAACCCAAGACGTTATTTGAGGCATCACTGTATATGAAAATAATTTCTCTAATGGTTGGTAATGTGAGTATTGGTTTAGTGATTATCATTTTTATAGATCCTTGATGCTTTCGACGCATTCTTCCATCCTGACATACATTTCCCCATTCATTGTTAACTTAGTTAAAATGCTTGACAATTGTGAGAAATTTCTCAAAAAATGTTTATAGTACCCTTTTAATACCAGCTAAATATGGATTTCGATAACACTACAGGTTCTAAGCCATTCCACAATTGCCTTTCTTTTCAATAGTCCATAGAAATTCCCCCACTTATGATCATGGGTCCTTATAAAGTGACCTGATGCATCAATAAATCACACTCTTTGAACATGGTGTACAATTTCTATTTCCAAAATGTTATGATTAAAATCCTTATATGTTATTTCTATTTCCCCGTAATCATGTAGTAAATGAGAATATCATCTAGAAACTCTAACACAAATTGTTCAATTTAGTTTCTAAAGACTACATTTATTAAATCTATGAATTTCGTAGGATAATTAGTAAATTAGAAGTCCATTACATGAAACTCATTATGATAATACCTTGTATGGAATTAAATCCTATGAATATCTTATTTATTCAACTTTAGTTGATGATTTCCAAAATGGATATCCACCATTAAAAATTATTGATCTCCTCATAATTGATTGAACAAGTCATAAATTCGTAAAAGTGGATACTTTTTGTTTATGGTTACCCTGTTAAGTTCTTGATAATTGATACAAATCCACATTTATCCATCCTTATTTTGGAAAAAGAGCACCGGTATAGCCGAAGGTGACACACCAATGCGTATGAACCCTTTTTCCAAGTACTCTTGAAGCTACTTATTTAGCTCTTTTAGTTCAATTGGGGACATCCTATAGGGTCATTTTGATATATGAATGAATCTGGGTATGTGTTCTATTGAGAACTCAACCACACAATTTGGGTGAAATATAGTTAACTCATTTAGAAGTACATCACTATATTCCCTCACAATGGGAATATACCCAGGGTTTCCACCTTCTGATGAATCATCCATTTTACTGAGGTATGATTCTTTATAGTGAATCATCACCCACAATATTGAATGATTTTCTATACTAGATTCATTGTCTTCTGTGTACCTTTAGTGGATAATGGTATTTTTTGGAAGATTAGAAGATAGTATCCTTTCATAATAGTTGATGTGTGATCTATATAATAATATCCAATACATACTAAGTATAGAATCGAATTACACAAGGTTAAGTATCATGATATTTTATTAGAGAATATTCCCATATATTCCAACAATAGAAGAGTCTAGTAACTAGGTTATAATGAGCACACCACTTGGTGTATTTATGGATATCTTTACTTAATGGTTTGGGATATTTGATTCAATAATACTAGAAAAAATGCATGATATAATGGAATGAATATAACAAGAATCAAATAATAATTTTCTAATCTTTATTAAATAGTGGATGTACCTTTTCTGAATTTATATTATTTCTCCACTTCAACTGTTGTGATGGAAAAAGTGATCCATTTCTCTGTTGTATTTGGTATATTATGAGGCTGATTACCCTTAATGAATCAATGTTTAGAGCATTGGATTCCATTATTCCCATTCTCCCTACACATTTAGAATTGGACAATTGGTTGTACTCTCGTTTCCTACATTGTATCGACCATCTTATTTATGTAACATAAAAATTCATGAGCTGGGTGGCCATCCTTCCCACACTTACATTATGTCTACACACTTTGAAGAATTTCCATGATGTTTCATTCATCATTTTCGACATGTGATTGGTTGAGATTTCTTCCAAATTTTGTCTTGAGATCCTCTGGTTTGAAACACCATCATCCATTTCTTATCACCATATCCATGATAAAATTCTAAAAATCATTCTCCACATTGAGATCACATTGAATAACATCTTCATTATGACAAAATTATATAATTTCTAGATCATTTTGATGGTGTGTTTCTAACCCACTAAATAATCAATCAACATTAAATATTTGTATGAAGAGTTTGAGGAAAACCCTTGTTAAAAAAATATCATAAAATGTTCTCGCTCATTTTTTCTGATTTAATTAATTGAAATTGGGTTCTTAATGAACACAAACTATATGTTAGACTATCCATCAAGATAATAAATAGCCAGACTCACCTTCTCCATATCAGATCAGTGAACCATAGAAAATATATTCTCCATTGAGTTTACCCAATATTCTACGACAAGTGGATTTTATGATCCACTAAATTTGGTGGTATTTTCAAAATAAAGTAATTTATAGCTAGTTTAATCCTCTAGGTGAAGCAGGATGTTCCACATTGTCCAGGATATATTTCATAGCCTAAGTTAACAAGTTAAGAATTTCAATGATATTTTTAACTACTCCTCCCATTTCATTAGTGATACCATTTGGTCCATCGCTACATTTTCCCTTTCATGTGTAGTCAGCCATGTTTTTCCCTATTTCAAAACATTTCTAATGTAGTAAGGGTTAGAATAATACATTGGTAAACAAGTCAAGAATAATTTACCCCTTTGTGAAATTAACACTAAATGGATATCTTATTGGATCTCTTTGTTTGGAAACTATTATTATGTGATTACATATTCTTAGTATTATTGAAAGGGTTTTCATTTTGGTTCTCTAATCCAAATTACCAAATTAAATAAACTTTTCTCTGATACAAACTATAGTTACCCTACATTTTCTTATATAACAATGACTTCAATTTAATGATAAATAAAATAAAATCATTACAGAAAAAGTATCTAACTTTTTTTTCTATTTAAGAAATAATGAACATAAAAAATTAAAACATAAAACATAAATAGGTATTTACTTCTATATTCTATAAATTCTTTGTGGTTCTTGGGTTCTCATTAGTGAAAGTAATCACCTTAGGATATACATTTTAAAAATTGGGTGATATGAAATCCTAGTAAGAGGATAGCTAAGAACATGGATCAATATAACATTGTATGATTATAACCATAATTATATTAAGATAATCATGGAATAGTTATCATAATCATGAGAGAAAGCATTATATAGAGGCATGGAATATGACAATGTGTAAAAATAAAACATCATGGCATAGTGGTCAACTGCCACTCATACAGTGAATAAAGAAAGAATCAACTTCACGCATATTTCACTTTATATGATGAGATTCATTACAATAACTGATTCATCGAAGTGGTATATTATTATAGGAACACCCATAAATTCAATAAACTTATATGTACTATAAAGTTCTTGGAATACTCGTCAAATCGAAAAATTTACACAATCATGAATGCCACTTAAAAAGTATATCTATAATGGATATAAAATTACAAGTGAATAGGAATGGGTTTTATTTCAAAAAGGCTAATTTCTTGAATAAAATTTGGTGTTCCTAGAATAAATATAGGGAATAATTGATATATGAATCAACAATATTTATTTTTTAAGAAACAATCTCATGATAAGTAAAATTTGTGTTTTTAGAAATAAATGTTATTTTGTAAAAATATTTAAATTTTTTATAAAATAATATTGGAAACATATATATATATATATATATATTCAAGGATAATGAAATTATATTTAAGGTCCAACAATTTAACATTAATACTATAAATTGATTGAAGGAGGGAAAACAAATGTAAGAGAGTTGGGTTCGAAAATCCCCTTAACTTATGTCTAAATTCATTATTCACAATAATATACTAGAGATTCGAATTAATGTAAAAAAACATAACCTTCTATATATTTATGTTAATTATTATTGTTTTATTATGATCATTTATATCCTTTTAAATATGTTATAGTGTTCAATTATGTCTTTCATGATTTTTTGTGTTCTTGGGTTTCATGGTTAGTACACTTGAATATTAATATGGAAGATTATGTATAATATGAATAATTATCCAGAATAGAAATTATATGAAATTAATGAACATCAAAAGGTATAAATTGTTAAAAGGATATTGCTCGTCATTTATATTTTTGTCGTTTTTTCAAACATCCCAAACTGGTTTTGTCCCATTATGTATTATAGTGTATATAAGTTAGTTATAGAGCATAAAAATGGTTATTAAATAAATTTTAGAGTATTTATTTAACACCCCAAGTTTCTAGGGTACACTTTTCTTTGAATAATACTATAGCTTGAAGTGTACGCAGCTCTGAGTTCTTGCAGACCACGACGAATCAAAACAACCTTTCAAAAAGAAGTTATAAATAGTAATACCCAATTTTTTTAAATTTTGAAAAATTTTATTTTTCAAAATGGAATTATTTTTTGGATTCTTATTATAAAAAATAACTTATGGAGAATTTTTTGTATTTTTCCGAAAACATTAACTTTTTGATTAATTGTGAAAAACACTATATTATTATTTTAAACTGAATTTTTATTTAAATAAATATATTTAATTTACATTTATTTTAAAGTGAAAATAAATACATAATACCCATATTAGTACAATTTAATTAATTATAGTACTTTTATAAAATGATTAGATATATAAAATTTTATTGAAATTTTTAATGTCTTTTAACCACCTATTAGGTGCATTTTCAAATTAAAAAAACAAAATTTTACTGATTCTGAGAATCTAATTTCAAGAATCTGATAGAAACAGATATCATAAGTATTTAAAATGTGGTTCAATAAGATAAACATAATTTTTTGTGAATAGTAACTTTTGAATTTTATTTACCATGGTTAAATATAAAAAGTGTAATTAATGGTAAAAATAATATTATAATAACATAAAATTACCCCCAACACAGGTCCTAATTCTATTGTATAGTTTTTTCTGACCAAAATCAACCTTCAGAAAAAATATATGATACTTTTTTATCTAAAAGGGTAAGATTAGAACATTTATTATATTTTATTTAATGAATAAAATATAATTGTTAAATTCAAATTTTAATAAATAAACCATTTTTAATATAGTGGTATACATAAGATAAATTAAAATATAAATATTCAACAAAAATCTAAAAATATTTCTTATATCATTGTATTTTTTTATATTTTTAGAAATTATATAATTATGTTTATTTATGAACCAATGATAATGTAGTAATTACTTTATTTAGTAAAGATTAAAATATATGATATTATAAATATGAAAAAAATATAAATTGAACCTTTTGATACCATACAAGAATTTTATAGGTTAATCTGACATGTTCGCATTGATTCAATGTATTTCTTTGGAATTAATAATGTAATTATGACTTTTATTTAAACTAAAAACAAAATAGTGTCAAAATTGACATAAATGTTTTTTTATAAAAAATAATAATTTATTAAATTATATAACAGTTCTAAAAATAAAAGAATCCAAAAAATGAAATAGATAATATTAAATATGTTTTTAATGAACCACTTGAGGTTATCTTGTCAATTTATAGTAACTATATTAAATAAGTAGTATAATATTACTAGAAGACATGGTAAAAGTTAAACTATTTAACTAAGGGTTAAATCTAAAATATAAGGTTAATATGTTGACCTAAACATGAAAAAAAACTTATTAGTTGAGTGTTTTTCGACCCTTAATCATATTATAATATATTTAAATTCATTTTGAGCTATTAGAAAAAAAATTATAATAAATTAATATTTTAACATTTCGATAAAGTGGTTGTCACCAATCTTATAAAAGGTCACTTCTACTTCTTTTATATTAACTTCTAAAAATACATTTTTTTCAACTTAACCCTCCACAAATATCCTACCAACTCCCCCTAATTATCCCAAGAGTACCCACATTGAGAATAAATTCATCCTAAATACCCCTTTTCATCAAATCAAAAGGTAACACACGAAGAAGAGGTAATTATTTTATCACATATTTCAATGTTCTTTTATTCTTCTACATCCTCTTTGTTTTTTGATACCCTACTAAAATAATATCTCTAGTGCCTTCTACATTCAGATATGTTTTTATAAATATGGTACAACCATATTCAGTATTCTATCTATCCTAGGAATGACAAATTCACCATGATTGCATGGTAAAGATTACAGTCTCCACTTCGAAGGGTAGATTTTTATTCAATTGTATATTTTTTGGTTATGTATAATAATGATTATTATTAATTTAAATAATGAGTATAATAAGTTAATTTTTCTATAAATATAATATACCATCCAATTAGATACAATTTCACCATCAATAGAATGATATTGTCGCTCATGCATTCTTACAGCTTACTATCTCCCCTACTAGAGGATATTCAATTCCCCATCATAACCATTCTAGAATAATATTAATTTAATGATTAAAAATAATATTTATGACCTTATTATCAATATGTATATGAATAAAATACATCTTATCCATAAAAAATCACTTACTTAAAAAAACAAATAAATTGAAAATGAGTCAGTTAACACCTCATATAATTATAATAATGAAATATTATTCACAATGATATATTAAAGGATAATATATGATATCATATTTATGTATGTTTCTCATTTATAAATTAATAACAATTATTTAACCATTATACAAGAGGTTAACATACCTTCAACTAAGAAAAAGTTCCAGGTAAGGGTTAGTTTTAGAATCTCTTTTTTATCTCGGGGTGTTAATACATATGTATCTATTGGGAATTTTCTATAATCCACATCCACTATTCTTAAACATGTATTTGAAAACATTTTTACTATTTCATATACTATGGTTAAAATTAATTTATACCCTTTTTTAATTTTTTATAAATTTTTTTGAAATTAATATTTCTTTTATTTTCCAAACAAGGTTCTTTATGACCTTTTCGAAAAATTAAGGAAAGAATGTTTTTTATCATATAATATGAGTGCTGATATTTTCCTCCATTAAAAACCCATAGAATAATCCCTTACATGATTATAATAATATTTTCAAAATAAATGTTTTATTTTATAATTATGTGACTTTTAAATGACTTCAACATAGAAATAGTTAATTCTTTCAAATAGTTTTTTGATAGATTTCATCTTTGTCAACATCTATAATTGGATTTTATGTTAAATTGAAGTTGATTTATTATGATACAATATCGCATATTGTATTTATAGTTTTACGATAGGTTTTACTGTGTATGTTATATTTTTATTTCCTTTATGCTTTATGGTTTATGTATTGACATTTCTTAAGCTAGTTAAATAAAAAAATTTATGTTATGTTTCACCCTTTTCATATGAAAAATTCATTGGATGATGTAAGTGATAGGTAGGGTCTGATATAGCACCCCGATGCATTGGTAGGTCTCATAAGACAAACTAGTTTTTGGCATAAGGACATGAAAATAACTTCATTTGTAGTCTTGGAATGAGTCCTTGACTAAGTGGTTATGATATCCGGAATAATGCATTCCAACAATATGACATTAGATATTGATATTACATGTGATTATTCGACTAATAGAATATCAATGTGAATAAATAAATGAAATTATTTGATTTATCTCTTCAGTATTATTCTGTTTTTTAAGGAATGTGTTTTAGTCTTATAAATCGGCTTATTGTTTTATGCTTATTTATAATAGTTTACACTACATTGTTATCCATACTAAGAATATATGATCATCCATTTTGTATTTTTTATTTTTTTCCCATGATTTAAATATGTATATTATGACTGACCTTCATGGATAGGGTCAGGGATATTAGTGTGCTCAATGGAGACATAATGTTGATTTTTTTCATTGCATAATGTAATGTAAAACTTACGTATGTATTTAGTACTTCCAGAGCAACAAAACTGATCAGTATTCTGGGACATGATCTCTAGTGATCATGAAAATGTAATGTAATAAGGCACCAACTATAGGGTACCAGGGTCGGGGCATAATAGTTTTTTTCAAAAGAATCTTAGTACTAGTCTTGGAAACTAGATTTATAAAAACACTGATTACAGAACATTTCCCTAAGTTATAAATTAATGATTATAATAGAAGAACATCCAAAAAAATTTAATGTAGATATTATGTATGTATTCTAAGAAATATATCACTCTGTAGATACTACAAGTGGATGTGGTTCTAAAATAGATGTACCTAGGAGTAAAAACTCCGATAAAGAGTTTCAGGCTTGACACGAGGGTTCTTAGTACATGACAAAGAGCCTTATTGTGCACCCTATTTGACACTCTCAAAGTATATGATTAAGTTAAATCACATTTTCTCTACTAATAATTATGAAGATTTTTTTTGTAAATACTCCCCAAAGGATATAAATTTATGATTATGGATTATATGCATAAACTATTCAATTTTTGTTAAGTATTTTACATGTTTGGAATTAGGAGTTTCTATTCATAAAAAAATCTAGTGTATTCAATTACATAGAAATGGATCCTAGTGGAAGGATTTGAAACCTTATAAACACATATAATCCAAGTAATTATTTACCTCCAATTCAAGATAATTATTATTGAGCTGGTGATGCATCATTTTCTGAATAGATTATAACCATACATGGACTACTCACTCAGTTAATGAAAAATAACCTTACCCATATGGAGAACCCTGGTCCACAATGCATATGATTAATGTTATATATCTTAATGAGGAAAAAACCACCAATATTAAATGGGACAATAAATTCATTCATAACTATGTGATGGATATGTTCTATAGAAAAAAAATATGTCAATGTTTGGGGAGTAGGGAAAGGGAAAATCATGTCATGGTAGTCTATCACTTATCAGGAGATGGATATTAATAGAAGTAATTAATTCAAAACACAAAGAAGGATGATGAAGTAAAAAATATGGAATGGAGGGAGTTTAAATGTATTTTCTATAAGAATAGTTTCTTCATGGACATCAAGGGAATATGAAAAGTCAGTTTTTGAGTCTGAGGAAAAAGTAGGATGAAAATGTCACAAAGTATGAGGTTAACCATTCAATGTTAGTAAGACTTGCTACATATTATATACGTAACCAAATAAGAATGATTTATCAATTTTTTATGGGTTAAAAAATTTATCTGACATGCATTAGTCACATAATCATTCTAAATGTTGTAAGACATAGTCTCATGTGATATCAATATATAAAAGAAATTCCCAAAGTCTTATGATTTTAATGTGATTAAAGAGAAGAAGAGAGCTGTTGAACACTCTGGAAATGGAAATAAGTTGAAAAAGAACATTTTTAATTTCGAACCATTAGTAAATGTGGAAAAAAACACCCAGGTACATTCCTGATGGGAATGAGAGTTTTTTACTAGTGTATAGAAAAAGGACACCAATATTTTGATTGCAATTAGATGAAATAAACAACCCATTTTCATTGCAATAATTATTATGATATTGGAAATTATGTAAATTATTTTCCTAAACATCATTAAAATTTTCCCTAGAAAAAGAAAATGGAAAAAGGCCAAGATTATGCAATCACTACTACTGAGGAAAAAGATTATAATGACATGGTGGTTGGTACTTTAATAATTTCCTCAAAAATAGCCAATGTAATATTTGATTTTGGATCATCACATTCTACCATATATGTTTCATATTTCCAATATAATTGGATATTTCCAATTTGACATAATAATGGAGTTATAAGCCAAAATAGTAAAGGTAAGTATCATTTCAACAATGTTTTGTCCGAAGGTTACAATTTTTTCATATAAATAATCTTTATCTGCTGATTTTATTGTCATATCTGTTATTGAATTTGATATAATACTCATTATGAATTAGCATTCAAAGCATGATGTGAAAATTTATTATCAGGAGAAGGTGGTTAGAATTTTTGATAAAGATAAGGAATACCTTATCTTTAGAGAAGAAACATAACCATCTTATTACCATACCGATCCACCCCTAGTAGCTCTACTAAATTCAAGTATTGAGGAGGAAGGGAGTGAAATAACTATGGGCGAGGAAAGGAATGTTCAAATACATTAATACTTATTGTTCTGGAATATAATGATGTGTTTACATACGATTTACACATACATCATCTATAATTGGAAATTGAGATTTCCATTGACTTAATTCCTTGTTCATGGCTAATATCGAAGAAACCTTATTGAATAGAAATAGTGGAATTTGTCGAACAAAAGAAAAAAATAAAGAAATTGAGTAATTAAGGATTTATCCACCCTAGTGTTTCTCCATGAGGAGACCATGCTAATTTTTATAAGAATGAAGCTGTAACTATGAGGGTATGCATTCCCTATAAATAGAACAATGTTATAAAAATAATTAATAGGTTTCCCCTACCTCACATTTATTATTTATTCTATAAAAATCATGGAGCTCAATATTTTTCAATGATTGAACTTCGATCTGGATATCATTATTTGTGTGTTAGGAAAGAATCAATTCACAAAGACAACATTTTCAATAAGGTATGTGAAATATGCATTTATAGTAATTCATTTTGGACAAACTAATGCGCCCTCTGTTTTCATGGATCTAATGAATATAGTTTTCAAGGAATATCTTGATGACAATGTTGTGGTATTTATTAATGATATATTGGTATACAATACAAGCAAATAAGTTCATGAAAATCACAATGTAACTGTTTTGAAAACACATAGGAGAAATAAATTATATGGGAAATTTGGAAAGTGTTAAATTTGGCATTATGAAATTTCTTTTCATGGAGATATTGTCTATAAGGATGGAATCTCTATTGATCCTTCAAAGATAAGGGAATCCTAATGTTGATAGCATTGATGAGTATAAATTATTTACACAATTTTATTGGTTTAGCTGGTTACTATTAGTGGTCCGTCAAAAATGTTTCCCGATTGTCTAACCCAATAACCAATCTCACACATAAAGGGGTTAAATTGGTTTTGACAAAAGTGTTTAAAGAATGTTTTGATAAATTTAAGATAATATTAGTCAATTCTCTTATCATGACTCTACAATATGGGAATTTTGTTTTTGTAATTTGTAGCGATGCATCAATGACAGGACATGGTTGTGCCTATATGCATAATGAATAAGTTACATTTTATGCATCATGATAGCTTGAAATTCATGAACAAAACAATCCCCTTTATGATCTTGAGTTAGAGGCTTTAATCATTTCTTTGATGATATAGAGACACTATCTCTATGGTAAAAAATGTGATATATGTTCTGATAAAAATAGTTTGATGTATATTTTTTCACAGAAACAACTCAACATGAGGAATATTTGATGTCATGAATTACTCAAGGATTATGATTTCACAATATATTAATACCCATGTAAGGAAAATAAAGTGTAATATTCTTTGAGTACAAAGTATCATTATGTTATAAATAATATGAGAGATTAATGGGATCTCATGTTCATTGATCTAGTAAATATGGATATGGGAATAATCATGGATGGTGAAATATAAATTATTTTTCAAATGGTTTCCAAACCATCTTTACTAGAATGGAAAATATGTTTTCTAACTGATGATGAGGAGTTTCAAAAGGAAATTAAAGCTATGAATGATGGGAGATTGATTGAATTTGTATATGAAAATAGAATATTGAAATTGGGGAACAGGGTTTGTGTTCCCGATATACCAGATCTATAAAGAGAATTATTGGATGATGGTCATAGTTAAAATTTCTCTATACAACCTATTAGCACTAAAATGTCTCGATATTTGAAGAAATATTTTTGGTGGGACAACATGAAGAGATAGATGGTTGATTAAGTGTCATTGTTTAGGGTATTCCAATAGGTGAAAGCTGGAATGCAACAATGTAGAGGAGTCATGCAACCTCTTCCCATACATGAGTGGGAATGGGATTATAGTACGATGGACATTGTAATAGCGATACCAAACACTCCTAGAATTAATGACGCAATATGGGTCATTGTTGATCATATTACCATGTAAGCACGTTTTCATGCTATAAGAGAAGATTTACCACTTGAACATTTATCAAGACTATATATTAATGAATATGTAAGATTTCATGTTGCACCTGTATCGATTTTTACTAACCGTGAGCCCTATTTTACATTAAGATTCTGAAAAAGTCCCCAAAAATCCCTAGATACTGAACTTCGTCTATGAACTGCCTACCACTCTCAAACTGGGGGACAATAAGAACAGACTATTAAAATGTTTGAATATATGTAGATATCTTGATCACATGACTTTCACGGTATGTGGGATAAATATTTACCTCTAGTATAATTTCTCTATAACAATAGCTTCCATTCAAGTATTCATATGGCATCATATAAAGCATTATTTAGAAAGAGATGTCACACACCAACTTTTTGGGATGATGTTGGTGAAAGAAAACCTATAGGCTTTGAACATGTTGAGGAAAAATGGAAACAGTGCAGATTATCCAAACCCACATCAAAGCAGCTCAATGTATGAAAAATATCTATACCGATTACTAGAGGAAGGAGTTGGAATTTTAAGTAGAAATCATGTTTTCAGAAAGGTATATCCATGGAAAAGTGTTATGTGATTCAGTAAGAAGGGTAAATTAAGACCCTATTATATTAGAACTTTTGAAATTATTGAATGAATTTGAGTTGTAGCTTACCATTTGGAAATGCCACCAACTCTCTACAAAGTTAATGACGTGTTCCACGTATCACTATTGAGAAAATACGTGCCAGACCCAATGCATGTAGTCACCTATAAAAAATAGAACTAGAACCCAATATTTCTTATTATGAAGAGCCTATCAAGATTCTTGATACAAGTGAACATGTGTTGAGAAAATGGATGACTATTCTGGTAAAAGTTCTTTTTGAGGAACCCTAAAATGGAAAATACAATGTGGGAACCTAAAGAACTTAAGTTGAAAAACCACCAAGTCATTTTATATAGTAATATTATATAAATTTTAAGGATGAAATTATTTTATAGAGGGAATAATGTAACACCCCATGCTTCTATGGTACAGCTCTCTTTGAATAGTATAACAGCTTTCAATGTACGCATCTCTAAGTTCTAGCACACCACGAGCAATCAATCTAGCCGTTTAAAAAAGCCATAGTTAATAGTAAAACCTGTTTTTTGAAATTTTATAAATTTTATCTTTCAAAATATACTTCATTTTTAGATTCGTAATATCAACATTACCTTATGATAATTTTTTGGTATTTTCTTGAAAACATTCACTTTTTGGTGAAGAGTGAAAAACACTACGTTATGGTTTAAAACAGTATTTTTATTTAAATAATTCTTTATAATATAAATTTATTTTAATGTCAAAATTGATACATAATACATAAATCAGTAAAATTTTATTTATTGGAGTCAATTTATAAAAATATTTGATATATATAAATTTATTGACCTTTTTAACGTCTTTTACCAACCTTCATGGAAAATTTTCAAATTTTCATAAAACATAATTTTTATTCTTCTATGAATTAAATTTCAAAAAACTAACAAATATTGTTTTCATTAGTAAGTAAAATTTGGTATAATAGGATGAAAATAATATTTTGAGTATAGAAATTTTAAACATTATTTACCACGGTTAAAAGTTTACAGGGTAATTAATGGTAAAAATAATATTATAATAATACACAATTACCCCAACACATGCCCTAATTCTACTGAATATGTTTTTAGACCAAAATTGTCCTTTTCAAAATATTATGATAATTTTTTATCCACTTGGTTTATATTAAAACATTTATTATATTTTATTTATAAAATAGTTAAAAATGTTACATTCAAATTTTAATAACTATACCATTTTTAATATAGGGGAATACATAAGATAAATTATACAATAAAAATTCATTATAAATATAAATAATTCCTATATCAAGGTATTTATTTATAATAATTAGAAATTAAATAATTACATTTATTTATGAAACAATGATGATGCAGTAATTACATATTAAAGAAAGATTAAAATAATTTTATTATAAATATTAAAATAAATTTAATTGGTACTTTTGATGCCTTCCAAGGAATTTTTATCTTAATACGATATTTTATGTTTAATTAATTTTTTTTATTATTCAATCAAGTATTTATGACTTTAACAGTAATCATTTACTAAATAGTGTGACAATTGACAAAAATAAATTTTTAAAACAAATACTATTTGATTAAATTATATTATAGTTTGAAAAATATAATATTCATCTATATAAATTAGATAGTGTTAAATATTTCATTAATGAACCCCTTTATATTCTATTTTAATTTTATAGTATCAATATTAACCATGAAGTATAAAATTACAAGAAGACATGGTAAAATTTATACTATATAACTAAGGGTTAAATTGAAAAGAAAATGTTTATATGGTTACCTAAACATTACTAAAACCTATTTTCGGAGTATTTTTATACCCATAATCATATTATATTCTAAATATATTCCTTTGTAGATATTATAAAATTACAATAAGTTTATAATAAATTAATATTTCAGGATTTTCCTAAAGTTCATTCACCTCTCTTATAAAAGGGAAGTTCTCCTTCTCTTAAATTCAAACCTCTAATGACATTTTTATTGGAAAAAATTTGAACAAATATACTCCGAAATATCATAACTTAAACATGTAGGACTTACCTATTGTATAATTCCAACATAATGGGATCATTTGTTCAAATCAAAAGTAAACACCCAAATATGAGGTAATTTTTTATCACCTCTTTAAAAGTTATTCTATTCTTCTAATTCCTATTTCCTTGTTGATAGAATAATAAAATAATAAATCCTATAACTTATACATTATAATAGTATATTATAAATATAGAACAAACATATTCATTATATTATCTATCCTATGAATGACGAAGTCACAATGTGAGTGAACGTATGACATAATCTCTCCAAGTTGTAGTGTTGATTGTTATTCAATACTACACTATTTGGATGGATATAATAATGTGTATAAATAATATAAATAACGAATATATCATAGTAATTATTCTTTATATATAATATAACATCCAAATACCTATGATTTCACCGTCAATAGAAAGATATTGTCACCGGTGCGTACCTATGGCCTACCGTCTCCACGATGCGATGAGATTTCGTTCCCCATATTATCAATTTAAGAAAAAATTTCATTGGATGATTAAAAATAATTTTTAAGTACATAATATCATTATAGATATGAATAAAATACTTCCAATCCAAAACAAACATTCCTTATGTAACAACCTATATAAAAAAATGAAACAGTTAACACTAAAAACAATTATAACACTGAAATATTATCAACAATGAAATATTAGAAAATCCTATATGATATCATATTTATGTATGTGGTTCTTATATAATGTTATAAAAATTATTTAACCATTATATAGAATGATAAAGTACCCTCTACTAATGAAAATTTCAAGGTAAGGGTTAATTTTACAATCTCTTTATTATCTGAGGTTGTTTATACATAATTGTCTCCAAGAGATTTTTATCATCCACATCCATGTTTCTTTAAAATGTATTTTAAAACTATTTTATTATTTCATAGACTGTGGGTTAAATACATTAATACCATTTTTTATTTTTTATAAATTTTTTTGAAAGGAATCATTCTGTCATTTTCCAAACAAGGTATTTTACAACATTTTCGAAAAATTATGGAAATAATATTTTTTTACCTATACAGTGGGTGTGAATATTTTACGCCATTATAAAACCTTCAATGTTTCAATATTATAAAAATATTTTCAAAATAATTTTTTTCTTTTATTTTTTTGTGACTATTATGTGATTTCATAGTAGAAAGAGATATTTCTCTCGAATAGTTTAGGGATTGATTTCAACTGTGCTAACATCTATTGTTAGATTTTATGTTTAATTGAAGTTTATTTATTATGATACAATATTCTATATCGTATTTGTATATTAATTATATTTTTACTGTGGATGTTCTATTTTTATGTCATTCATGTTTTTCGGGTTAAAGTATTAACATTTTGTAAGCTAGTTTAATACGAATGTTTATGTCATGTTTCAACCTTTTTTTATGTGGAATGTATTTGATGTATTATGTGACAGTAGGTCCTACCATATACCTTTGATTCCTCGATATGTCAAATGAGACAAACTAGTGTCTTGGCACAAGGTCATGAGAATATGTTTTTTGTAGTCTTGGAACAAGGCCTTGATTCTGTAGTTATGTATTCTAAAATTATGCATTCTATCCTCATGAGATTCTCTCATAATATTACATGTGATTATTCGACTTGTATAATATTCATGTGAATATGTAAATGTAATTATTTTATTTATCTTTTCCATATTATTCTTATGTATTTTTTTAAAAATATTTAGTTTTGGCCTTATACATAGACTTAATTATTTATTCTTATTTATAATAGTTTCCACTATATTGTTATACTTACATAGAATCTGAGCTCTCCACTTTCTTATGTTTTATTTTTTTCCTAGATGAAATGAAGTATATTATTATTAACCTGTAAATATTGGATAAGGGATATGAGTGTGTTTAAAAGAGACAAAATGTTTTTTTATTTTTTATTTCATAATTTAATGTAAAACATATATATATGTATCTATTACTTCTAGGGGTACTAAACTGGTCGGTCATTTGAGACATGATCTCTTGTGATCAAGCTAGTGTTATGTGATAATTCACGGACAGTGGGTAATTGGGGTCCAGTGGTTAAAATTTACCAACCATATAGTGGATTTATTAATATACTTGAAGGTGTTAATGGAAAATTTTAAGTCATCATCCATGATGTCGATAAATTGACACATCACAGGAAATGATTTAATTTTTAGAATATAAGAGAGAGACAAGGGATTTTGTTGATAGATATTACATTATAATGATTAAATTGTTGTATATAAATTATACTAGTTACATAATTCATGATTGGATAAAGGAGGTGAGGGGATAATAATAACATAAAAATAAATTAAAAGAATATAAAAGGAAAATAAATGGGATTTTACCTTTTGAATTTCTCCTCATTGTGAACCTCCTTATAGAAAATATTTTAGACTATTTTTGAGACCATTTGTTTTTGGTATTAGGGGATGGTAATGGGATGATATTGGGAATAATTTGTTTATTTATCAAATTGTGGATGGTGTTATGATAAGAGAGGGTGAGGGATGGTGTTTATAGGGGATTAAAGGGGTGTTTTCTTATTATTTTATTCTTTATTTTATTCATTATTTTTTTCAATCCAATGAATAGTATGACCATTATAACTAAATATATAAATATAATGTAGCGAAGTTTTATATTCTTGTTATTACATCAGAAATGAATCGTGGAATACTGTATTAAACATATAATGTATATATATTGTAAATTACTATATTTTACTATTCACTAAAAAATCAATTATTTTTGAACAATCCTAAAAAATCAACCTAACCATTAATCGATGAGTATAATTCATAAATAAACTCCATTTTATGGGAATAATTTTCTAAATATTTGAAATTTACCTTTTAATTTAAATAATCATTTATTCAAAAAAACCAATTTAAAAATTATAACAATTTTTATGACACTATCAAAAATTAACTAAGGTTTTGTAAAATTATATTCTAATAACTATAAAATGAAATATACATTTATGTGCGTATTTAATGAAAAAAAATATTCTTTTAAATAATTATTTTAATTATAATATCAGAAATAAATATTTATGACTTATAGAAACTAGAAATAATTAATTTTTCATTTTATAAATATATTATATTTTCATTCATAAGACACCTAATTTTTATTTATACTTTAAAAGGTTAACTGACAATTCTAAAGGTCAATTTGCTATTCTATCATTATAGACTCCATAATTTTTTTAAATTCCTATTTTTTAAGTCATTAGTAATTTATGAGGTTTTTATTATTGTCTCAATGTGAAATCATGTAGATTATACTATATGACATGATTTTTGGAACATATAGATTTTATTGACAAATGTTCGGATTGTTACATTGTAACTATAGTTTTTGGGGATATAAAAATAGTTCTAAACCATCAGTATAGTCTATGATTCCAATGTTACCATCTCATGGGATATTAATGATGTTTTATGGGGTTCATATTTTTGTGTAAATATTTGGGATTAAATTCGTTGAGGTGAGGAATTTTTCATACAAATCTAAATCCCAAAAATATACATAACGGGTATGGGTTACACACCATGTAAATAATCTATAAAACACGTCTATAAATGTTGTTGCAGCTCTGGGATTCAGAATCCTTATTCACCATATCCCAATTCCAGGCATAATATACTCACATTCCATGTGTTTCGGGATTCCATTGATGATGAATAATTCCTAGGCTTCATTCTTTGATTCGTAGTGATCCAAGGTGTGGGGTTTTTCTTGTGGGTTCTCCCTAATTTGTCTCTTTTCCTCCAATTTCTTCACACCATGATATGGAACTTCTATTATCATATTATAATAAGGATTATTTATTTTTGATGATTTGTTTGTGGAATTACACCATCAACACATCATATTTTCCTCACATTAGAGTAGATATAGTTTCATAATGTTCGTTCATTCTCATATAAAAAGATTGATTCCATTCAGTTAAGGGATTCATTGGTACTACATTTAATTACATTATTTTATAAATTGATAATGTTTTATAACATATTATAAAAATGTAATGAACCTAATAATTAAGAAACCAGATTAGTAAATTTTGATAATGATCACATGTTTATGTTGACGCTCAATACAATTATGATGGATTGCCTCTTGATTTTATATATATTGTAATATCATTTATAAGGATTGATAGAATGTTATTATAATAGTAATTTAATGTTGAAATTTTTAATGAATGTAAACCTAGAATTAATTGATAATTTATTTTACTATTAATAAATTGAGATGATTTGTTTATCTGGTGAAACTATAATTTCAAGGTAAATAAATTGATGAATGTATCCATGTCTAATTAAATTTAATATTTGATATGATCTATGTAATTACTAAATTATGTGAATAGTTTTTGGGATTTTTCATATAAAATTAAATTCATGTTAAATGGTAATATTACTTCTTCCAATCTGATGAAGTTAGTTAAACTATAAAGCATGTTTAATCATTGATAGCTTGTTATAGATTGATTCCTTAGGTTTTCCATAATAGGACATTGTGAATAAAGAGTGGGTTAATTCAAAATAGAATAAAAATATGTTATGAGAAAAATAATTTTTTGTGGATATATTTTACTATCATCTTGTGAAGGTCATGTTCCTTGAGATTGGATTCATGATATCCTGTTTGTGTGTGAATGATAAACACCTTGATTTAGTGAATGGAAAACCCTACTGGGTGTAATTATTTTGTTCTCGATTATTTTATTATTTTATCTAGATGTGAGATTCACTATGTGATATGATTTTGGAAGGAGTGGCCCATCTGTGATATGGTCCTGGGATGGATGAGTATTGGACGGATGATATGATGTGGGTAGAGATTATTATATGATGAGGCATATGTTGATGCCTATGATGGAGAAATTCACAGGGGTATTATTGTGGATATTCAGGATGGTACCATAGTTTATAGAATGGTTTGATGATTTTATTTCGTGTTAGTGTATTTCTTTGAAATGGTATTCTCTATTGTGAATATGTTCAGCGACGAGTGGTCATGTTTATTGTTCCATATGCAATCTTTTCATAACTACTCAAGTTATCTGGGTATTATGGATGAAATATTAAACTTGATGGTATATTTGGATGGTTTTAATAGATTAAATAGATATTGAGGTATTTTTATAATAATGAATTAAATAATTCATTACCCATGGGTTTTGTGCTGAGGGGATGTCAATGATGAAAATATTCTAACTTGAAAAACCATGTACATTGTTTGGATAATTCCTCGAGGGCATAGAATATACTTTTTTGATTAATATAATTTCATGTTGAATAATGATAATAGTTAATTTATGGTTTTTGAAATAATTAATGTATTTAAATGATAATATGATAAAAATTAACTGATTTGTCCCTCAAAAATACTTTTGTTCTTATAGAAAATATGGTCTTAGTAGTGGTAGATGGATGCTCAAGTAACAGTAACTATTGTTGAGTCTATGACAAGGAAATTTATATAGCATGATGGTGTGATATATTATATACTATGTATTATTTCTATCATTTTATAATCCACCCTCTTCCATTATGGAAACTGACACATAGAGGACTATAAGAGGATATTTTCCTCAACATCTTAGTGGGAAGAGGAATGTTTGACTACCTTCTATAGAAAAAACCATATATCATGGTACATGTACTATTACGAATGATAGATGGACACCCAATATATATTTTTTTAATGTTGGGATGTATTTTGTTTATTCATATATTATTATTTCTAGGTATAATTAAAAAAGTATTATTATCATTATGGTGTGCATAGGATGTGATGATATGATGTACGTACTCATTTTATAGGCTCTAGTTGTGTAAGGTATAACACTCAATGTACGATACACATTTTACGGGATGTGGTGGTTCATAAAAAAATACTAGTTCATTATATATGAATATTTGGATGGTATTATGTGATGATGTGATGCATGATGTGAATATCATGATGATTTTCCCTGGTTTTTTGTTGCCCTACATTGTAGAGATATTGATGAGGATGTCGATGTCGGGATAGAGAAAGAAATTTGATGTGATGTAGAAGCAAGGTACTTTTAATATTTCCTTAGTATATTACTTGATATATTTTTTGTGATACTTGGATGATTTAATCCATCGTGAGGTTCGGAAAATAGTATATTTAATGCCCAAAAATTTTAATGTAAGAAAAATGTATTTAGTAACATGTATGGCACGCTACACCAAGAACATAAGCTAATATAATATCCAAAGACATTACAATATAATTAATATATGGAGTAAATTCAATATATGATAAATCTTCAAATTAATGAGAAAATGGGTTAGCCTAAATTTCATACAACAACGAGTTTCGTCGATGAATTGCATTATATGTAAGATAGAGTTTTACCTAACAACAATATATTAATAAAATATATTATTTAATATAATGTGATATAATCTAGCTATTAAATTAAATCTTATGAGCGGTATTAACTATATTATGAAAATATAAGATCTATAGAAAAATAAAATTATTTCATATGTTATAAATTAATTATAAATGAATATAAGAACCAATTGAATGTAAAGGGAATGTTTTTATATAAAATTAATTTTATTACCAAAAAACTATTTTATCATAATAAAATATATTAATTACAACTAGTGAGTTATATAATGGTTATATAAATAATATATATTATATAAAATGTTTTTTATATCCATAAAATATATTAGATATGCATAAGATAAGAACAAACATACTTTTATTTATATAAAACCTTAATTTTAATATAGGTATTTTTGCCAAATTTTAATGATGAAAAAATTCTAAATTCTATTTTTGGAAATTTTAAGGATTTTTGATATCAAATTAAACCGTGAAATTTAGAGATGAAAATAAAAATTATCCAAGATTACATATTTTATATTTTTATATGATGTTTCATTTTTTAAAGATTAATGAAAAATATTGAATTTTATTTTTGAATTTCTTTTTCATAAAATTATGTTTAATGAAAAATTATATTGTTTTTTATAGATTAACCATATCAATTTTATATCAATTAATTAAATATTTATCATTATAATGAATAGATCCTTGAAATTGGAATTTGTATAAATAAATTTCTCAATGGGGAAGAGAATAGTTTATAATTTCTAATATAGTAAAATTGGTTTTTTCCAATTATATAAGTGAGTGTTATTCAAATTAATTGCACTGATTAATAGAATAAATTATTTTCAGAATGGAAAAAACCTTTAAAAAAAGGGCCAAAAATTACATAGGATGTTGACCAAAATCAATTGGATTACCATAGTTAGACCCTATAATCCATTACATAGTATTTTCACCATTATTTGAACCATATTTCCATGGAAAAACGTTCATGGAATTCCATTTCCAATGATTTACAAGAATTCCACTCTTCCATTATAGAAAGGAACTCACACCTTCCACTTCCTCACACTTCTCAAGAAACACTATATCAACCAAAATATACTGAAATATCTCATCAAAATGACTAACCTTATCCTTTAATCCTCAGATTTTCAATAAATCCATCAAAGGAATCCCTTTGGTGCTAATCAAAAAAGGGTACCCGAATAAGAGGTAACATCATTCCTCAAGATCTTTCATTTTATTTACAATATCCACCCCCTCATTTATTCTTATTATTGGATTAAAAAATAACATGTTTATACTAAATATAATAATATGTTTATAAATTATGTTGTGTACCTACACTTACACATTCATCCATCTAATGGCCAACAAACCAACTGATTATGTGTACGGTGAACTACCACCCCACAAAACAATGAGTGTTTCTTTTTTTTCCTTTATCACATCTTATTAGTGAGAAATATAATAGAAACAATGTTAATATATGTTATATTTTATATTTATAATTTATAATTTATTTTATAATTTTGATATATTTATATAAAATATGTTTATGATTTATATATTGTGTAAATATGATTATATTGTGAGTGGATGTGTGGGTTATCTCCTCCTTAAAGAGATATGCTTCATTCATGCTAAACATGTAGTGTATAAAGTAGGGTTTTAGTATAAGTTTATAAAATATATGACATTTATATGATAATGTAATTATAATATTCATATATATAAAAATATTATATACTTTTCATTATTTTAAAATATGATAAAGAAATTAATGTAGTGTTCATGCGTATGTACAACATACCGTATCCATGAATGGTTCATTTCATTTCATATCTCGAAAATTTAAGTATTATTGAAAATCATATATATAATGAATATAAATTATACTAATATAATGTTTTAATTTTTTGGGATTATGAAACCCTAATATAATTAATGAGAACAAAAATTCAAAATTTAAAATATACATGACAAACTATGAAATTAACAACCGACTAAGAGAAAATAATAAAATATTGATAACAAACGGGTAAAAAGATATTTTAATAAGTTAATAAATCATTATGTTCCTCGTATAATATAGTGAAACATTTAAAAATATTATATAGGAGTTCAATTTTTATTCACCCAAAAAGGAAACGCAAGGTAATGGATTCTCATCTCACTTTCTATATTAGTGAGAGAAATGACATATTCATCACATAAATATTTTGTATGGTGTAACTAATTTACCTTTGGATATTCAATATCATGAATTCTATTAAATTCTTGGTATTTATATATTTCATTTCATGATTATTTGTTTTGTGACATCTAATTCATTTGTTACCATATTGGTGATGGATCATCATCTCACTTTTTATATTTGTGAGATAAATGTCATATTCACCACATAATTTTTTTGTGTGGTGTATCTAATGACCCTTTTGATATATTATATGATAAATTATTTTATATTCCTTATATTTTTATTTTCAATTTAAATTATTTCTTCAAAGGGGATGTGAATTATGAGCCACCAAGTGGTAAATAATATCATAACTTCACTCATTTCCATTGTGTATACTACTTTCTCATTATTGTTAATATTATATAATTATGTGTATAATGAATTTTTATATCAATTGTTGTATTTAAACATATTTATGTAGAATTAGAGTTGATACACCTAATGTATTCATTTATTTATTCTAACATTTACATTATGGTCTTCGCATCGGTTTACATCACAATCTCGTTTCGTTCAGGATTTTTTACACATAAATTCCAATAAAAGGTAATTATTGCATAATTATTTAATAAATAATTCATTTTTTTCTTCTATACTAATGAATGATCTATTACAAGTAATGGTACCATTTTTTCCACTTTTTTGTTCTAAAATTTTTTATAAGAAAATATTTTTCTAAAAACCCGACATCATTTATTTCTTTAGATGGATAACATGTTTTATTCTAAAATCCCTAATTTTTAAAATCGTTTTAAAAAATTATTATAATTGTTTAAGATTAGTTGTTAAATAAATTTTTACCTCTTTTTATTTTTTATCAATTTTTTCTACGAAATCATCTTTTCGCTTTCAAAACAAGGCATTTTTCTAACATTTCTTCTATAAATATAGAAATTCTTTTACCTTGTATGACATGTACAGATTTACCTTTCATTATTTATTCGAATATTCCTTTGTATGTTTAAATTTTATCATTATTATACCCTCATTACACTTGACGTATCATGATAGTAACCTTTATCCAATGCATTAGAGTGCTATTCGGTCACACCCTTCTTAATCATTTCATTTCATACATAAGTGTGCCACATAGATATTAAAATATAGATTAATTAAACATAATAATTTATTCCACTTTCAATATATATGGAAAAAATACAAGTAATTCCTCAATTGACATGTACATGTGCATTACGGTGAATACCCTTGACATGGAAATGGGTATGGTATTCACTTACATGATGATTTTTTCATGGAAAGTTTTGTGTAACATCGGAAGCATAATGACATCAAATAGAAATTGTAATATGGGTTGATGAGGTATAAAAAGGTCTCTCATAATTAATACATGAAATAAAATGTATGGGGGTAAAATAAAATAATATCACTTAATAAGTAATGGAATTTAGATGCAAAATATAAAAGAATTTCTATAATGTAAATGAGAAGAGAGGAATACCTTAAGTAATTTTGGCACGGTAACAGGTCTAAATGGGAGGAATTAACGAGATAGAAAGAGGTATATCATCATTAAAACAAAATGAGTGATGTATTTGGTTATGTTAAATCATAACACATCATTTTTAATAGAAAATTAATGGGTATAACAACATAATAATGTTTGGACAAGAATAAAAAAGGAAGAAATCATTTACATGGAAATGTGATACCACAGGCTAGAGAGAGGCTTCAGAGGTAATTCATGAGATCATGAGGCATCTTTAAAGGATTATAGAGAGATTAGGGTAGGGTTTGTTTGAGATCCAATTGGTTTTACTGAATTGGAATGGGATATTGGGTGGTTTTATATAAGAAAGGAGAGGGAATTCATTTTTATTTTGGTTTTAGACCCCACACATTAGACAAATCAAAACCAAAAACCATTTCATGGGTTTTTCCCATGGTTTTTTACAAAGTGGAGTGTAAGAAATTATTTTTTAGGGAAAATGGATATACTTATTAAATTATTAGCCTTTCTTTTGTGAAGGTGAGTCACACTCTCAATGAAATGATTTTAAAATGTTAAAATGTTTTATAAGTAATAGTGGATTCACTAAGACATTGTAAAAAATATCAATCAAACCTATAATCACGATATTTTAAAGTTAAAACATACATTGGCCAAAATTCTCATTTATTTTATTTTATTACATCACTATTTGGTCATTATTATGTCATAAAACAAATTGTATATTTAAATAGTATTTAATTTTTACACAAAAAATTAATTGTCTTCAAAAATTATCAAAAATTCACCATTGGATAATTTAGAAATCATTATTAAAAAAATAATATTCGTTTTATCAAAAGAATTTTCCAAATATTTTAATTTTTACATTTTAAAATAAAAACCACCATTTATCAAAAATGTATGGGTTTTGACAAAAACAACTTTCAAATCGTAATAAATATTACAATTGAGTTCATAAAATTAATAAGATAAATTATATTTAATAAAAATGAAATTAGTAATAGTATTTTATTAAAATATTATTTAATTCCAAAATCCACTAATACATCAAAATAAATTTCTTAATTGAATATTAACTCAAACAAACTATTTGTGCTTATAAAAAAATTTATAAAATAACAATAATAAAATGAATGTGTATTTTTTATTCTATAAAAAACTAATGAATGTAATAAAAGTGATAGGGTCTTGTTACAAAAACCCATATAAAACCATATAAGACTTAAGGGCATGGTTTTGGATGGTGAATGGTTCTTAGGATGGTTCGGATAACATCGCTCTGGGTGTAATCTCTAGTAACATCCAGTTCTCCCATAAATGGTTCTATTAAAGATTAACATGTTTATGCTCGGCTTGGGCTTGGTCAAAAGTGAATCCCAGTGATGATAGCTCCTTTTAGATTTAAAACAAATGGGCTTCGTACAATGAAATTATATTGGGTGCGGAAATCACTTCCTTTTTCTGTGTAAATTGGATTTCTTAAAGCCATGTATTTTCACTAATCATGTGATCCCTGTTCAATTAGTATATTGGAAAAGAATAAAAATTAAAGGTATTTTAAAATCCAAAAACATAAAACCAAGGATTTTCATATGTTATATTACCATTTAATATATTAACAAATTTAATTATATTAAGAAGAAATGTGTCATTAATAAAAGATTGGGTCATTACAATCTTCCCCCCCTTAATAATTTTCACCATTGAAATATCCTTTTCCCACACTAAAACAGTTGAGGACAACACTACTTCATCATTTCCTCTAATTCTCACATTCCTTCAACAAAATTTTGGTTTCTCTAAAACACTAAGACGATGGGAATTTTTGTGTTTTGTAGAACTTTTTTCCTGCGATCTAATATCATCACCAGCTTCTCTACATATAAGAGGTCATTATCCAATAGAACCACCTATGGATTGAGTACATACAATGGGTCAGGTATGTACTTCCTCAAGAGTTATAAATGGAATACATAATTTACTTGAGATAAGATCATTTATAGTTCTAGTAGATATGGAACTTCTCCATTGAGATTATGGATCTCAAAAGGGATGATGTACATTGGAATAAGCCTTATCTTCTTCCCAAATCTCATAACCCTTTTCCACGGTGATATGTGGAGGAATACCATGTCTATAACATCAATATCTAATTCACTTCATTGATTATAAACATTTATCTTTTGTTGACTTTGAGTAGATTTAATTTCATTATAAATCGTCTTAACATTCTCCACAATTTCATCAAGCATTTATGGACCTAAGAGTTTTCTCCCCCCAACATTATTTCAACATGCCCGTGTTATGAACATCTTTCCAAAAATGGATTCATAATGATCCTGTTGGATTCTTGAGTGGAACATTTTATTGTAAGAGAACTCAATGAGAAAAATATGTTTACCCCATACTACTTTAAAGTTCATTGAGCATGCACTCAACATTTTCTCATGTGTTTGGATTGTCCACTCAAATTGGCCATCAGTTTGAGGTTGATAAGACATATATAAGGTCATCTTAGAATTAAGATCATGTTAAATAATCGTATTGAAAATAGAGTTGAATTTTGGATCTTGAGAGGATACAATAGATAGTTGTACTCCATGATGCCTTACCACTTCTATGATGTATATCGATGCAAGTTTATCCAATGATTAATCCTCCAGAATTACAATGAAGTCTACAGTCTTTTTATGATGATCCCTAACAACCTAGATAACATTGTTTCATTTGTATGTCTTTGGAATTCCGGAGATGGAGTCCATGGTTATGTTCTCCCATGTCCATGTTGGTATGGGTAATGGTTGCATCATTCCCATATATTTCCTCCTCTAAGTCATTACTCGCCGACATACCAGGCACATTGATGTATACTTAGAAATCTCATTCTTCATGTTATCCGACCAATAATGATTATAGAGATCTCGATACATCATTGTGTTTCCTATGATAATGCCTACATTTCAACTATGTGCATCATCCAAAAGTTCTTTTTTTAACTGAATATTTTATGGAACACATTGTCTTGTTAAAAATCACACAATTCCTTCTTCATTAAAATTAAACTCCATATATTTACCTTTTTTATTTTTTCAACTTTCTTCTAATTACCATATCATCATTTATATAATCCTTTAACCTTCCCAAAATTCATGGTTGAGAAATCATTTGTGAAATGATTGATTATGTTCAATTCTATATGATTTCTATGTCCATCTTCATCAAATCTATAAAGATTGGGTTCTTTTTAATCCTCATCAATGATAGAATCATTGGGTCCTTTATACTTAGAGAATCTATTACATTATTCGCTTTCCCAGGGTGGTAATGGATTGAGCAGTCATAGTCTTTGATCATCTATAACCATATTTTTTGGCACATGTTCAACTCTTTCTATGTGAATATATATACATAAGGCTTTTGTGATCTGTGTGTATTTCACACTTCTCCCCAATGTGGTAATATCGCCAAATTTTTAAAATGAAGATTACTATAGCCAACTATAGATCATGTGTTAGATATTTTTTCTCATGAACATTCAATTTCCTTGAATCATATGCAATGAATTTGTTATTTTTCATCAAAAAATAGTCGATTCCTTTCTTCTAAGAATCACTAAATACCAAAAAAAGTTCTCCACTTATGGGTAGTGTGAGAACGGGCATAGTGATAATCCTATATTTCATCTTCTTAAATCTCTATTTTCATTTATCAGTCCAAACCTTCTGAGTTTACTTGGAAAGAGGGTTTGAAAATCATGAGAAAATTCTCACAAATCAGCGATGACATCTTTCTAACCCCTGGATGCTTTAGAAATTCATCACCGATGTTGTCCTCGATTATATCTCTATTGTATCTGTATTAGAAGGATCCATAGATATCCCATTTTTGTGATTATATGACCCATGAATGAGACATCCTTCAACCAAAAAAAACAATTCTATGTACTTTTCATAGAGACTTTCTATTCACAAGGTCTCTAGAATAGTTCTTAGATGCTCCTCATGATCCTCCTTGTATTTTTAGTATATTATAATATTTTCTCTAAAGACTACAAATTTTTTTTCGAGGTAATATATAATGACTTTATTCATCACATCCATGAATATTTTTGGAGCATTAGTGAGTCCAAAAGTCATTAGTATTAATTAATAGTGCACATACCTTGTACGAAAAGTTGTTTTGGGGATGTCCTCCTTCTTGACCCTTACTTCGTTATATCCCGACTGTAAATCCACAAGGGATAAATATTGTGCTTCTTGTAGCTAATAGAAAAGTCATAAATTCAGGGATTATGATACTTATTCTTTATCGTTATTTTGTTGAGCTCACAATAATCAATGTGAAGGTGCATTGACCAATCCTTTTTCATGATGAAGAGAACTCGTGCACCCCACGGTGATGAACTTGGGCATATAAAACCTTTACCAAATTTCTACTATAGTTATTTATTCAGCTCATCAGGCACCACAAAATCCATTATATATGATGTTTTGGATATTTTAAATTCTCCAATTATATGATAAATTGTGAATTCGAAAACTCTCTAGGTGGAATACTAGAAATTCCTTGGGAAACATTTCAACAAATTCCATCAAAATAGGCATGTCTTCATGGATAGTTTATACCATAGACTTGATCATCAATTAATGATACATGTGATCATAGGTCACTAATATCCATGCTTGATATGATAGTGCAAATTAAGATTCATCATCCTCCTTGTAGTTGTACATAATTGGGGAATCAATTCGCAATACAGAGTGTGATTTCCCTCTCACAGTAATTTATGTTGGCTCTATATAGGGAAATATAATCCATGCCTATAATTGCATCAAATTTCACTAGATGGTGTATGATGAAGTTCAAAAGGAATTTAAAACCACAAATTATGATAGGGGAGGTGTTATATTCTTGGGATGCAATGATTTCCCCATTTTTTTTTATCACTAACATCATTACTTCCTTGATTTTTGGTTGTGTTGGGATCATTCTGCTAAACATTTGGGATATAAAAGAATGCGTTGAACTAGAAACAAAAAAAGAATACTCACAATTATTGAATTAATAACTACCATACCTATCACCACATTGTTTTCAAGGTTCTCTTTGGTGGTAGTGATGGAAAAAGATCACCCTTAATGCCTTGGAGGTTGATGGTTACCACTGAAAACCCTTGTATTAGGACAATATATTTCAATGTTCCCCAGTTCTTTGCAGTTTTTGTAGAGAAAAAGGAATTGACAGTCAAACATGGCATTATTATAATCTGTTGTAGTATCAGGTTTTTCATGTCGATAGTTAACAGCTAGGTTCCCTTATCTTTCACACCTAATGAATTTCTGTTTCCCGATAAGGCAATTTATGGGGTGCTTCTTTCCACACCATTGGCAAGTGGGGTGATGAAATTTCTTATCATTATTTGATTAACCCATCTGAACAGTAGAATTAGATTCCACCGTATGCTTATTATCCCCATTATACCCCTGAGACATACTGACTTCCATTTTGACTTAGAGGGAACACAAGACAATTTTATCATAGCTCTTGAGGGCACAGATTGCTAGGGCATTCCATTGGGTTGTTTTTGGCCCACCAATGAAGCGGTCAACCTTTCATTCAGGGTTAACGACAATGTTGGAGGCATGTCGGGAAATCCATAGTTATTTTTTCCTATGATATGATGGATTCATCTTATTTTTCCTTGAGGGAAAGGAAGTCACTTTCAATCTTAAGTCAGAGGGTGCAAGGAAAATATTTATCAAAACACATTTTCCAAAAACTATTTATTCCAACACCTCGATATCCTCCATACACTTTGTATTTTTGATCAATTTCCACAATTAACAAGATTCGACCTATATATAATAAGAATCTAGATGTGTCTTCTCTTTTTCAGAATATTGAATGATGGAGAACATATTCTCAATAAAGTTGATCTATTTTTTAATGATTGAGGGATCAGATGATCCATTAAAAGGTGGATGCCTTTATTTAATGATTAAATTTATTAATATTTGTTATTTTTAGGGGGGTTGAATGTTCCTCTTGAACCATGTTTCTATTCAATTCCTATGTTAACTAAGAGAGTATTGTGACAAGGTTTGTGATTCCCTCTTCCATCAGATTGGGAATCTCATTAGAACAATCGTCACAATGATTACCACCTCAATTGTTAGCCTGATTCGTCCAATTAATGGAAATTTTATAGAATAAAATGAATGTTGGGTGTAACACATAAAGAAACACCAAATTTAAAAAAAGGATAAATTATAAATTTTATTTATTTACTTAACTTATCTAAGTTGTCCACAATCTACTTCCCATATTATATTCTTAGAGGAATTTTTTTAATTCCCAAACTAATAGTTCATAATAAGACAATGAATTTACCAACGCATATCCCATGGGAGTTTCTTCACCAATAGTGCAGTAAGGCCTGTTTTCGTGCACTAGTTTTCTATCGAATCTAGATCAATGTTGTGTTTTTGGGTTTTACCGCTTGACACATCTATTCTAGAGCAGCCTCTACCTTTTCTTATCCAATCTGAGACGTATTTTCTTGATTTACCACTTACTCAATACTCACCAAAATTTGGTGATTTTTTTATTATACACAGTATTGTCCCTAATTCTTTCACTAGGGTTTTCTAATACTAATCCCAAAAATAAAAAAAACCAATCCTTTGAGACCAACTATAACAACCACACCCTTTATCACACAGTTAATCATGATTTATTACATAAAATTTCACATAATACAACCTAGAAGATAAATAGGTCTAGTGTATTTGGGTATTAAGAACAATACATAACAATTAATAATTTAAAACAAAATATATTTATTGAAAACTTCTTTTACATGACCACAACATTCCATCATACTTAGCTTTGTAGGGGACAACCTGAGGACATGTATAAGAAAAGGACGGGCTACAAATCCTAGTTATGGAGTAAACAAGGCATATAAAGAATAAATTACATGTTAGGAAATAGGAATATAAATGGAGAACAAGAGAAAAATGAACATTATTTCATGATATTGCAAGATTATTATAACATTGAAATGTAGAAACTACATTTAACATGATATTATCATGATCCATGCCTTATTGCTCATGGAGCATGAGTAAACCCTCATTACACCTGAATTAGTATGTGTAAAACATTGTTTCAGTTGAATTATCACTTGTAAAACCTCATTTCACTTTATTTATCATGATACTAATCCTTACCCAATGCATTGGATCTCTATCAAGGCATACTCTTTTTAATCATTTCATTTCATACATAACTATGCCACATAGATCATACAACGTGGATTCATTATAAATCTTAATTTATTTAATGATAAAGAGATTTGGAATAAATAAATTTATGTCCAAAATCAACATGTACATGTTAATTAATGTGAATACCCTTGATAGTGAAATGGGTATGGTATTCACCTACACTATGATTTTGGCATGGAAATTTTGGTGTAATTTCAGCAGCATAACGACATCAAATATAAATCACAAATTGTGTTGATTATAAAGAAGTGGGTATATAGTCATTTATACATGAAATGGAATTTATGTGGGTAATGGAACTGAATACCCCAACATAGGTAATGGAATTTAGATACATAAGATAAAATAATTTCTTGAATTTAAATGAGAAGAGAGAAATTTTAACGGAATTTCAGTAAGGTAATGGGTGTACAAGGGCCGCATTATTGAACTAGAAAGAGGTATCTCATCATTAAAAAATAAGGATAGCAGTATGGGGGAGGTGAAAATTTATACCCAAAAATTTTTAATTGAAAATAAAAGGGTATAATAACATAATGAAATTTGGAGAAAAATGAGAAAGGTAGAAATCCAAAACTTGGATGTGTGATCCCAAAGGCTTGGGAGAGGCTTGAGAGAAGATTCTTGGGAGCTTGGGGTGACTTGGGAGGATTCCAGAAAAAGGAGGTTAGGGGTTGGTCGATCTAAAAATGGTTTTAGTGAATAGTAATTGGAGATTGATTGGATTTATATAATAATGGAGAGGAAATTATTTATTGTTTAGGTTTTGAACAACACACATTAAACTAATCAAAACCACAAACCATACCACTATTTTTTCCCATGGTTTTTTTCACAATTTAGAGTTTAATAAATTATTTTATAAAGAAGATGGATGAAATTAATAAAATATTATTGATTCTTATGTGGAGGTGGGTAACAATATCAAGGAAATCATTTTAAAATGTTATAATGTTTTATAATTCAGGGAGGGTCCACTAAGGCTTGGTAAAATTATTTAAACAAACATAAAATAAAGTTATATTTACGTTAAAACATATATTTTCCAAAAATACCATTTTTATTATTTTTTTACATCACTATTTCGTCTTTATGTTGTCATAAAACACATTATATATTTAAAAGGTATTTAATTGTAACATAAAAATTTTACTATCTCAGAAAATTATGTAAATGTTACCATTTGATAATTTCAACATCATGATTCTAAAAACAATATTCATTTTATCTAAATAATTGTCTAAATATGCGAATTTTTTTCTTTTAATTTAAAAACTGAAATTTATCGAAAATTTAGGGGTTTTGACAGAAACAACTTTCAAACCTTAATAAAAATTACAATTTTCTTCAAAAAATAATATGATCCTTTAAATTTAATAAAAATTAATTTATTAATAATATTTTATTAAAATACTATTTAACTAAAAAATACAATATTTCATCAAAATATATTTCTTAATTGAATATCAACTAAAAAATTATATTTTTTTAAACTATTTACAAAGTAAAAATAATAAAATGAATGTATACTATTTATTCTATACATAACTAATGCACATAATCGTAGTGGTAGGGTCCTTTTAAATAACCCCTTATAACTTTTGCATAAGACTTTAGGTTAATTTGTGCGATGGTGACATATTCTTGGGGTTGTTCAAATAACATCGTGCGGGTTGTAATCTCTATCAACTTCCAATTCTCCCATAGACAATTCCTTTCAATTTTAATGTGTTGAATCATAGATTGGTCTTGGTCCAGAGAGTAGACTAGTGATGAAACCAATTTTCTGAGCTCTGAAAAATGTGCTTCATATGTAGAAATTCGACATGGTCAGGCATCACATCTTTTATCTATGTAAATTGAATTTTTTAAAGCCTTATATTTATAAAAATCATTTGATCACTTCTTAATAGCTATATAACAAATGGTAACAATTATTAGTGGAATTTTATAAAACAAAAACATAAAACCATGAATGTTCATATTTTATATTACCATTTTATATATTACGACATTTAATTAGATCAAGTAAAATTTTTAATTAATAAATGCTTGGGTCGTCACACCACTATAATTAGAAAACACAAGTTTCCCCCATCAATTTCAATTATAAACATATTTTGATGATAATAATAAATACAAACTGGTTGAGAAAGTAGAAAATTCCCCCTGATGATGATTTGAAATTTTTCTAGATGAAGAACTAGACAGTTCTATTCAAACTCCACATTATCTGTCTAAATAGAATACACAGGACATTAAAACCCATGCTATTTACGCTTCTGTATTTGTTTTTTTAGTTCCAAAATAATGGATATGAACTCTATTGGATGTTTGAACATATCCCAAACATGAATAGATATAAATTCCATGGGTAGAAAGAAATGAGTACAAATCTCCTATGTAATATAGAATAATAAGTATAAATGATAAACTAAATTTGATACCACTAATTATATATTGGAAATAATCAACCTTCATGGGAAATTAATGAACATTTTGAAGTTTCTCCACTATTGTGGACATTGGATAAAGTGATATGGACTATGAAGACATTAACGATTCTACTTTGACCTAAGGATCTGAAGATACCTAAATATAATAAGGTGCAGACAAAGATGGGATTAACATTTAATGTTTGTTGTAATGGCCACAAGAACTAGAATTATATCCTTGTAGGGGAAAATACCATTCAGTGTGCCATAGGCTTCCACAATAATAGAATTTAGGGGAACACTATTGGGTGATACCTAATATGAATAAGAAGACTAATACTGAGAACCACCTCCATCACCATTATTGATATTTCTCTACATTATATTAATTTCATATGCACCATTGGAACTTCTACAAAGTGAAATAAAAGGGTTATAAAAGACATTATTTCCCATCATATCTATTTATTCAATCATATACCCGCTTATTGTCTCAGTATTTGTAGTAATTTTTAACAAATATACACATGATAGAATTTCTAGATGTAATATCTATAAGTATTTACTATCTATCATCTAATCATTCATGACCACCTTCAAATCAAAATGAACCAACATAACAAAATAGTTGTTTTACACAGACAGTAAATTATCTCCCTACTAGAAGGATATGAACTCAATGGAATTATCTATATTCCAATAT
The DNA here is from genome assembly GCA_963277665.1 of Viscum album. Lineage (NCBI taxonomy): Eukaryota > Viridiplantae > Streptophyta > Magnoliopsida > Santalales > Viscaceae > Viscum > Viscum album. Next base: position 411,395,103 of record OY728131.1, read on the forward strand.
TATAGCTATAACTACTTAAAAAGTGAATTGAATCCATTCCACTACAATTCCACATAAAATTTTCTATAACAAATGAATCCCACCGCTACATTTTGGGAATCTTAATCAGGAACATTACACATTTCACTATAACCAACTCAGGTGCATCTAAAAAGTTGAATACATGTTCAATCAAGTCTATTTAGTAGTCCAAATTTTGGGGGTAATTCTTACAATTTATGTATATAGTCTTATCATTTATGAATTCTAACTCTTGGTTCGAATCTAATATATCTCTTCGATCCACATGAATAACATGGTTCAAATCCATGATATTTTCTCATCTACAACTCAAAATACCCATACGATAGCCACTAATAGATTATAATCTAGAACATTTATCCCATGAGGAGCATCTTCAACTACACCCTCTTGAGAAACCGAATTAATATGTATCATAGTCTTTTTTTCACATACCAAAAGGAAAATATAATTGAAATAAAAAACTAAATAATAGTATTAACCAGATGAACATAATTATAAAATGAGGTAAATTTCAACACCCAACATATGGGACACACATTGCAACGTTATTGGTGATTTAAGGCATGCCGTTATAATAGATTTCATAGATTTAAATAAACCTATCTATCAAGTCCCAAAAAACCTAAAATTAATCTACCAATTTCACAAGTCTCAAAATAGGTCATTTATGATAAAAAATTGAAATTTTTCATCCCAAAAAACGTACGAAACAATGATCTATAACTGATTTGGGAATGAACCAAATGACATTCTTGATTTTCATAGGTAGGTAATTGGAACTTGGGAACAAAAAATAGAAATATGGTATTATTTTCCTACCTAAAAAAGAAATATGATTTATATATATTAATGAAAACCTAAATTATATATTTCATAATCAAAAGGCTGAAAACTATGATGATAAAAAATATTATCAAAAATAAACAATGATTTTGATAACCATACAAACAAGTATTAATGTGAACACCCAAAAATATCAATGAAACTCTACGTGATACATCTAAAACAACCCCATATTTCCTGAATATCTACATAGAATATGCTAGCCAAGAAACCTCTCCACCTTCATCTAGTAGTTTTCCATTTTCAGAAATTTGACATAATAAGGTATACACACTATAATGGGAGTGTGCATTGTGTGATCTAAACAGAATCTTTAGGATCTCAAACAAGAGTTTCATGATATTTCTATGTCAACTAATTCAACTATAATCAATTTTAATGAAAAAAATGGCTTGTTATGAATTTTCAATGATTTATATCAAATAAATTGTAAAAAATATTCGTTTTAAAAAATTCTAAAATTAAATTTCATTAATACAATTTTTATTATTGAATTTAAACGACTCAAATTCAATAATAAAAATATGGATAACATCATATCAAATCCAAATAATTATAATCCAAGAAATAGTGGCAATCCCCAATAAGAAATAATGATTGGTAAAACCATGTCACTCATAATGAAATCACAAACATTGACTGGTGCATACTCAATCCTTAGAGATAAAACATACATAAATAAGGAATAGTGGAAAAACATAGAATGTGAAGTCTGTTAAATTTCAAAATCGAGATACTATAGAAAATCTATCTATGATCATTGAATGATGGGTAAATCCATAAAGTCAACCCCCTTAAAATTTTAACTAAAATGATGAATAATAAAATCTTTACAAAGGTACCAAAGTCCCTCATGTTCATCGTACATCAATTCAATTTCAAAATATTATCACATTTAATAAAAATTTCCCAAAACGCTTTTCATCAAAACATGTTATCAAAACCCATTTCAAAAACCATTATATAATTATTTAAAATAAATAACCTAAATAAGTCAAAAATACTATTTCTAAAGAACACATTTTTACTTAATAAAATAAATCAATTAATGGTTCATTATAATATATTTTGAAAAATATTTAAAAAACCTATGAAAATTCACGGTTCCTAGAACATAGGTTAGATACAGAACCACCTTTCTCAAACTCATTTCTCACAAAGACAACAATAGAATCCATCCACCAAATATGAAGAAGATGAATGAGAAAAAAACACGGGGACACAAAAATTTACTTCCATAAACTAGATTCATGTTTTCATAATAAATTGGTTAGAAAATAGATATATTATAACATACCTCATTAATTTATGTCACTACACCAAAAACAACCAGAGAAGTATCCTCTAGAATAAAATAACATGAGTGATGTTCAATATATTCGAGATGTATCATAACATGGTCATTAGATCCCATAAATACAGTATATACCCCTCCCAAATATAATAGAACAAAAATAGGGAAGTAATAAGGAGAGAAATATTATCAAACATACCTATAAAATGAAACTAGATTTATCCAAGATCGAAACGCTACGAGAAGAAGTATAAATGATGTTAAAATTGAAATTGGAAAACCTTACTAGATAAATGGTCGTACAAAGTTTGAGAATAAGATATTAGGTGAATAAACAATGGTTTTATGGGGATATAATTAAAATTAGACCCATGTTTTCCGAAACCATCCAGATGACACCAGCAATCCATTGGAAATGCAATTGTGTAGTGGCTACCGGCCATCCTACCACCATACGTGTATAATCTAATCAGGAAGATAGTTGAGTATAATTCCTCCATGGTTAAATTAAAATACACTATCTAGTTTGATGGCTATCCATAGACACCATTTTTCCCAAGATATTAAGCGAAACCCATGCTTCTATAATGAAAACACTTTATCTAGAATAACGCCTTGTTAAATTTATTTGTAGATGTATTTATATAGAAGATATTATAGATATGGAATTGGAGCATATGTTACCATATGAATGAAATTAATATTTCATTACATACGATATTAAAAAAGATAACAATGTATGATATCATATTTCATATAGTGAATCCACATTTCCCAAATACTTTATATTCAGTTATGAATCATCTAGATTTTTCATTTTTGTCATATTATTATTTTTTACTCTTTAAAACATTCGAAAATAAAATATCTATAATATAAATACATTATGAATAGAATAGGGTGATTAATAATTATACGTAGTTATGATTGTACTCCTTTATTGATTGAGGAATATATATATATATATCTCATATGATACTATACATTTGTGATGGTGGTGGAATTCTTGGACAATATGAAACTCCCTTATTATGGATTCCCCATTAATCATTAAAGAAATGTTGTTGTTACACATTTTCGAATTCCTAGTTCCCTGACATAGAATTTATTGATTCTCAGGGTTGGTTTGACAACTATTGATGAATGGTAAAATTTATTTTCTTATATTTCTATCTATTATAACCACTCAATCAAGGTAGATCACACTATACGTTGTATATTAAATTCTATTTTATTTCATCATTCCTCTTGTTGATTCTATGATGATAAGTCTGTAAATGTGAGGGGTTTCCTCTATTTCATATGAGAATATGATGTTATATAGAAACCCAAAAATGGTATCCAAACAAAACATTATCATAAAAATAACATGTTTTTAGACAATTTTTATAATTATTTTACAAATAATTAGGTTAATGTTTCTGTATCGTATTCTATGACATGACAAGGATAAATGTTATACAATATGTCACAATATTGTTAGAAATGATATGTTCTATCATAATGTATGATTCATGAATTTTTATATGATTTTAGGCTATCTAGGATGACTCATAGAGTACCAAATCTATTTATTTCCCATATATCATAAGTTATAATTCGTGTTATCGTAGTTTATTATGGTAGTTGAGGTGACAAAATAATGTGTGTCATATCATAATGACAATATTCATGATACCATTGATTAACATTGTAAAAACTGAGGTAATTATATAATATTTCTTTTTTGATGTATATTATATGTTTTTAATTTAATTTTATAGATTTATATTCATTATAAAGTGTTAGGGAATTTTTTCGACTAAAAGGGAAAAATATTATTTATAACAAAATTTTATTTTATAGATTTTATGGTTTTATTTTAAAAAACTATTTTTGAATTGCATAATATAAATATTAAAAGATGGCCTTAATTAATGTATTCATCATTGTCAAAATTATCATAGTTTAAAATTTTATGAACTTGATAAAATTGTTTATTTATAATGAAGAGTGAATGTTACAGAACTTTTTTATACTATATTTTGTTTTAAAATATTCGTAATATAAAAATCTACTTGTATTTTCTTTTAAATTTAAGTTCCATCGTGAGGATTTAAAATATAAAAATTATGGGAATTAAATGAATTTTATATTTTAACTTCATATGAAAATATTGTATATTTTACAAGTTCATTTTTATGAATAAAACATTCATTTCGTTTTTTCAGTTTTATTGTAGATTAAATTACTCCATATCTATGTTCTAAATTTTGAAAAATGGATTCAATATTTTGAATCATAGTGTATATATTTTGTTAATAGGTCCTTTTCATTTATTTAATGATTAGTAAACTTAGTAATTTTTTCTACCCCAGTTAAGGGCCAATTGGGTAATTATAGTTAAAAATAGGATTTGGACTTTAAAATGTCCATAAAAGATGACATAATCATATTTTTGAGTCCATTACATCCATAATATTTAAATTTTTGGTCATAGAATATTTTTTTTTCACATGGATAAGATATTAACAATTATAATATTTTACTTATTTAATCCAAAAAAATGACAACTTCTCTTTTTCAAATATGGACAATTTTTTGAGATGATGAAAAGCTAAGGTTATTTTATGAAAGATATATTAATTTAATGTCTAAATAATTTTTCATTGTCCTGATAACATTTTTTTTATTTTTTTTTAAAAAATATTTTCCACAAATTATTACACAACTATAATATAATAATTTTATAATTAATGGAATAATAAAATAAATGATATTTAAAATATTAAAAGTAAAATAAATAGAAATAATTAATGTGAGAAACAAATTTATAGACCATAAAAAGTTTTAGGGAAATTTTCATTGTTTATATTTTAATTTGTTGATGTCAGGATATTATGACAATCAAAACAAATGAATAGTTCATATTTTGAGGTTATTGTCATTTTATAAAAATAATATTTTATTAAAAGATAAAAAATTACTAAAAATTAAATATCCATCCAAATGAATAGGATATGACTAATGGAATAAACCATGGTACACATATTGGTTGTTTTTAATTTTATATCATCATTATTAACCGTTAATTTATAAAAAATTATAATCTTGTATAAATTCTCAAAATGGTTAATAAATGTTGAAAAAAATATAACTGAAAATGGTTATCCAAAATTTCCCAAATTTAATTTTATAAGAATTGTTATAATAATATATCATGGTATTATATTATCAATTTGGATCCATTTTATCATTATAATTTATTTATTTTACATTAATATTTTATGAATTAAAAAAGTGTATGTACCCTATCATATAAAACGGAACCACTTATTCTCAATTATTAACTTTTCAAAACACATTTAGTTCAGGCAAGACTTTCTCAAATCCCTTCGTAGAATATCTACCCTCATTATGATATATTGGTTTAGTTATATGTCCATCCTTGGAGGGATAATGGTTTAAATCAATGTATTATTTACAAAGAATATGATGGTAATGAAGGTACGTGTTGAGTCAGACTCAACATAACGGATATTATTTTAAAAAATATATTTTAGAATCTCCATTAAAAATAACTTTTTCTCCATATATATGTTTTCTAAAAAGGTTTTAAAGAAGGTTTTTAATATTATCTTATGATTTTTTATTTTCTTTTTTACCCATATATTATTTTTTACATTCTTTTTGAAATGAATCATTTTTCATTTTCAAAATGACGTAACCTTTAAATTTTTAGAAAAAATTAAAGAAATAATATTTCTTAAATTAAACTGAATAAATTTATATCCCACCATTTTGACTAATATTTTCCTATAATATTCCATTAGTTTTTATGAGGTTTTTCTAAAATAAATTGTTTTCCCTTATAAGTGCATAGTTTTTTTAAGTGATTTCAAAATGGAATCGAAATTTTCCTCAACAATGTTATAGTGATATTTAATGGTATTTTTATTTATCATATACAAAAAACCCTTTATTTTACTTTTTTATTGTTGAAGATTTGATCCATTGATACCATCCTCAATCTTTCACTAGATTGATTGTGATATTTCTAAGATGTTTTCATAGAGACTATTTATTTTCATAGGATTTATAATTTTATGAGTGGAATATGGGACATGTACATTATTTATGTTATTGTGCTTAGTAAATTTTTATTATAATCATTATTTATATTATAAACCAACGATGTGTGGGTCTATGATATCCCCCTAAAGCATTGTCAATGTTATTGTTGAATTTTTACCGTGATGATTATTCCCAGTTTATCTATGATGGTTTCTCCAGGTATAATTACTAGTGTTATTTCAATTATAATTCTGAATGTTTTCAACTTGTAACCATGAGATTTACTGAATTTGTAGAGGTAATGGAAAATTCATGTGTATTTATGATAAGATAATGAATCCTAAAGTATCTTTTATGAATTATATTTTATTTTTATGTGTTTTTACATAAATTTATGTTCTCACATGTTATGTTATCAACAAAATGTTCAATGGATGTTATATTTTTCTTTTTATTGGTGAAAATATTTACATTCCCAAAAATTATTCTTCAAATATTTAATTATTTCATGGAAACAAATTTGGGTTTTATATATTCCCATAATGTTTCTTATGAAATTTTTTATTAAAATATTTGGTCATAAGAGTTCATTAATTGGGTATGAAATATTTATTTTTAAAATAAATTTGATATTTGAAAGATAATTTTTTTATAATTATTAAGGGGATAAAAAATTATTATTTCCTTTTTCTTTACATTAATGAGTATTTATTTATAATACGTTATTTTAATATCTTATTCATGGGATCAAAAATGGTAAATGGAAAATGTGATGTCATGTTAAAAGTTATGAATATTATTCACGAAAATAAAACATGTTTTATAAAAAAGGTTTCTTATGTGTAAAAAATTGAATCTAAGTGGAAGTGATCACATTATGATGTAATATTCATTTATAAAATACTTATGAACTCATTATACAAAACTTTTAGGTCCACATGGAATGACAACCTGAGAGGGGTAAATCTGGGTTTGAGATATTAGAACAATTTTTCCATTTTATTTTGTATTGTTTTTAGAAAAAAAAACACTTCTCCATCCTTCCACATGCATTGTATGTAAAAATAATAAAGCATGCATGAGACAAGTAAAATTTATATGGTTCAACCTCACTAGGATACATATAAGTAGAATATACTAGTAATGTGTCGATGTACCAAATACATAATATATGCACTACTGTTTACAAGTTTGATGCGGACTCACTGTCCCTCTGGGTTTACAAACAATAACTATTTGAAAGATCAATCCTCTATTAACTGATGTGTGTTAACTTCTTCTTCAGAAGATCTACTTAAAGTTAAATGACATGTAGGTCCTTTCATTATCACTAATGAATGAATCCTCCACTGAATATAGATTCTCTGTGGAAGTATAAATTTAATCCAAATATGAATACCACCTTTTCCACTAAACATTGCGTAGTGACCTTTGAAATACATTTACAAGGCTCAATATTTTGAAAATATCCCTATTTTTCAAATCCCAATCATGACTTTAAATGTTTACACCTCTTTTCAAATCACACACCTTGTAAGAGCTCACTACTTTGTAGAGAACAATACTTTACAAAGATCATTCCATTGTAGTTCTCAGGCCTTCGTATAGATTAGGTTGTCATAAAGCTCAAGCTTTCAAAGGGGGTGTCCATTGTGAAGCTCACCAAGGTAACAGGGAAGGCCCATTCTTTGATAATATCTCAATACATATCGGAATTTATATTGTTCAATACAAGTATATCCTTTTCAAAAAGATCAATGATTTCATTGAAACATTTCCCTATAGAAGACCCCCTTTCTTGGAGAAATAAAAATGACTCTAAATTTTCTCTCTTAATCCCATTTAGAATGAAGAGGGGTGACCTCTTTTGTATATGTGTCATCAAACAGGGAGTTCTGATTCTTCCATCACGATTTCTGGATCATTAAAAATAATCAATGCAGCACATCTTCCCTTCACAATGAACCGCTGGAATTTGTTGTTATAGAAATTATCTTCGTCAAATACTTCACGCTACCACTATAATGCACCCTCATAATGTTCTTCACCTATTCCATTCTATGAGCTCGACATACTCACCGATCTCACCGCCTACATTCTTCACGTCTCTATCAAAATCATTACATGAATCCCATTATTGTAAAAATCATTCCATTTCCACCTTGTATCAATTGATATATACTACCTCTAGATCTTCCATTTTATTATCATGTTTCTTTGTGAACAAGGATTTTTATAAACATCTCTAAAACTCAATAATTCCTCATAAAAACCTACATTGTAAACAAACACATCCAACAAAAAAATGCTTCAATGTTACATTGAGGGATGCTTTCACAAAAATATACCCCTTTTAGTTTTTTGATAACTCTTCTCATAATGATTCTCTAAACATTGATAACCCACTGAATCTCCATCTGTCATCTACTATCATTCACCTCTTAAAATTTAAATAGTGACCCATGATTCAATCACCACATACTCTAATACCATATGAGAAATTATCATTGTGAAAAAAAGAGCACTAGGAAATTTACATCAATGATTCACTTCATTTAAGACATCAATTGTTGATACCATTCCAACACCACGCTTCCTATTGCATCTAGAACCTCATCTATCGTGATATCTAGTCATTTTTCAATTAGTTCTATCATCGTTAAATTTACATCTCTTCATTACTTTCATTGATCTCCCATATATCTTTACTACACCTAACAACTTCTTCATGTGTCTTTTACTAATAAAGTTTCCAATCTTTAGCTATAGTTTATCCCCCTTTAGGAGTCACACTTTCTCCGCATTTTTTAATGAACCCAATGGTCACTCCGTTATGGTCTAAAACAAAGTAGAGAATACATATCAACACATTAGGGAAAACGCACCATACCTCTAGGATAGGGGGTCCAAAATCCACACATTATCATGTGAGGTGAGTCCACTAGACTTCCATAGCTAGTCAATACCTCTCAAAGGCTTCCATGGATATAGCCTTTGTCTGAATTTATTCAACATGTTGCTCTATAGGCACATAGTCTAAATTCACTAGCCCATGCTCCTCCTTATCTTGGATAAAATTATATTTAATATCATTGTGATTTTTCTATGAGTTATGGACTAGATTCTTTATAAGAATTATAACACTCCAATTATCACTAGCTGATATTTATCATTATACATGAATCCAAAATTGACAGTTCACTTAATAAATGTATTAATTATTTTCACTGAAATTATTTGGCATTATTTGGTATTTCATTGGTATATAACTATTAGGCTTGTGGAGAGAACAATATCAGGTATAGTTGATGTTAGGTACATTAAACATAAAATAATCTGCCTATATTCTATGATATTAACTACTTTTCTATCATCATATTTTGATAATTTCATTTAGGTAGAAAATGGAGTCTTCTTCTCTTTGTATTTTCCCATTACAAATATTCTCATAACCTCCATGAAATTTTTGTACTAAGTAATGAATGTTCCATTACTTCATTATGTCATTTGAAAACCATGAAAAACTGCCAAATCACGAATCATTTACCTTTAGAAATCATTTTTCATTAATTTCAAAAACTGTATACACTGAGCTTCATATGATTTACCAAATATTATTTCATTGACATAAACCAGCACCATAATCCTTTGATTATTTTTTTTGTTCAAATAAAGAATGTAATCAACTCCACTAAGCTAAAATCCAAGCATCTTTAAATACTAATCAAGCCTCAATGACCATTCTCTTGGTGCCTGTTTTAGTCCATATATAGATTTATTCAATAAAAAACCATTTTTCTCATTTTCATGAATGATAGTACCATCTGGATGGTCAATAAAAACTTCTTCTTCTGGAACCACATTCAAAAAGATAAATTTGACGCCTATCTAGATGACATGGAACTTCTGTGGAACCGCAATGAACAAGAATAATCTTTTTGTCACTAGCATGGAAATAAGTGAAAATATCGCATCGACATCAATAACCTCTATCTAGGGGTTCCATTTTCACATCAGTTGTGATTTGTTTCAAATAATTGTGCCATATTAATTTACCTTTTTGTGGAAGACACATTTTGTCCTGAAAACATTATTATCTGTTGGACTCGAAGCAATATCCCACTTCTGATTCTTTTCAATACAGTTTATCTATTCATTCATATATTGAATAAAGTACACAAATCTAGTTACATCAAAAAAATATTTCAGATCTACCTAATATATTAATAATCGTTGTTGTATTTAATTCATTCTTCTTGTTCGAACATTCTCTATCTGATCACATATGATATTTTTCTAATCAATTTCAGCTCGACTCATTGGATTCTTTGCAGATAGAGACTTGAAATATTTTTTCTCATCGTTAGTATATTCTTATTAATCAAAATAATTAACCTATTATCCCCCCAAGTTTCTTTTCTACTCATCACATTTATAAATTATTCCCCATTGAGGTATTGCATCTGATTAAGAGATAGATATCTCCCCATATGATGTTAAACTCTTACTATAATTGGGGCCAATGTGTTTTCCCATAATAATTCTCCTTATCCAATATAATTTATTATCATGTTTCACATTTCAATAAGCCACAAAAAACCTATATACCTATTGATTGAAACATGGTGTTGGAAACCAGTGACAAAGATAATAATATAATTACTATCTATTTTGATAAATTAATTCCACCTGTCTCATGAATCATTATAACATAAACTCCTTTTAATAAATTCTTCCAGATTCCAACTTTAGTTGTGGGAACTAATCTAAATAATTTGAAATTTGGGATCACATCAAATCACTGCATATCACCTCTTGATCCAACTTCCCCTTGGACTATATCTCCCATTGAACCTGAAACACATAAACATCAGTTAAGAGGATTTATTCCCATAGGTAGAGGGCATCATATGCAATACTATATAAGTGGATTTGGTTTAATCATGATGGGTCGGCCTTTTGATTATTTTTTTCAATGTATCACACTCTTTCCATGCCTACTCCAACTCCCTAGAAAACAACAATAGTTCTAGACATATAGAAAGGAACTCATTAACAACATTAATATTCTTATTCCAATATTCAGATATTGTATTCTCATACTTTTTCACAATTTTGGAATTAATCCCATTAGTATAAATTTCATTCTTTAATGCTTCACCAATATCCTATTTTTCATGATTGTTCCTCTGAGCAGAAATCTCTCCACAAATCATCTTCTATTTATTCATCCTCTATTGGTGAGGTATTTATGTTTCCTTCACATCTCTGTATGTGGAATGAAATGAGAATTTACTAGGACATTCTTTAGTCCCATTTATTTTATCAATTGTTCAACTGAAACATCCTTTTCATGTTGGGATTGATTCTTCCACTATGTTTATATTCTTCTGAATTACAATTAGGGAATCTCCTTCCTTTTTCTTCCAATATTTTCCACATCAATTTTAGGGGAGTTTTTTTGAGTGTAAAAGAGGGAGTGATTGATAAACATTTTTTTGAGAACCTTGTGATTCCCCTATGAGTGAAAACCTATTTTTCAACTTATCATGTTGTCTTCTAGCATATATGTTTTCATTGTACACTACCTTTGCTAGAGATCTACTACTGGGTTCCTTTTCTTTTCTTGATTTCTTTTTTCTATATTGTCTTTACAAATTCTCATGATTAAAACTAATAATTCATATTCATTAAAATACATACTTCATCTCATCAGTTATTAGTTGAGATTTTGATGCATATTGAGTTCTTATTTTGACAATGATCACCTGAGATTCCGAACACATACTGATGGTGTGATGCATTCATCCACAATATAAGCACTTCATGGATAATTTCTTATGATAGACTGTTCTTTGTGATTTATCAAGATTCTTCTTACGATTCTATTATTTAGAAAACTTTCAATCTTCATAGTATGATAAATTTTCTTGAACCTCTAAAAAAGTCTTGATGTATGACCATGAATCCAATAGATATATCACATTTTATCATTTCTTTCTATAAAAGGATTTTTTTGGTCTGTCTTTAGAAGTTATAAGACTCTTCATATTTCTAGAACTCTTTAAGGCTCTCTTCCTGTCATGTGTGGGAGGGGATTCATCAAATCCAATGCTGGATTTTCCTAGACTATATGGCCATTGAGATAAAAAAATATGCTCCAATTTATCATAAACAATAGCATATTTTAATTTCATTTCATCATCACCAGCCATAGGATAGTCAAATAATAAGTGTAAGAAGCCATTTATCGTGTTATTTCTACTATAACATCATTTATCCGCATCTTTCATTGTTAATTCATGCTCTTCTTCTAGTTGTTGAATCTTCATAAAAATTGATTTAATTTCGGAATTTTATTCCCTCTTGTTATTCTACCAACTACTCATATTATATTCTAATTATTATGTAATCTTATCCACCATGTCACTTGGTTTTATTAACATAGATTTCATCAGAGAAATTGAATTACTATAAAATAAATTCTGATATTGTAGTCCTTTCTTTTTAAGAGCTAGTTCAGATAGTTGGGTAGAAAGACCAGCAATTATGGATTTTTGAATATGAATGTATGATGAGTTTAGATTGTTTCCCTTGTCAATAGATTTGTATTTTTAAATCCTTGAAGGCATCTTTTGAAGTTCTTCAGCTTGAAAATAATTCTTCTCTCTTAGGTCAAAAGCCACATCAATAAGCCTTTGATTTAAGCCTTTTACTTTATTAAAATTAATTTCAAATACTTGGATCAAGATATATTTTAATTTAATTTATTCATCAAACTCCTTTTTATGATATAAAACATAAAAATTTATACTTCTTGGAGTTTCATCATCATTAGTAGTTCCAAAATAACATGTAATTTTATGTTATTTATTCATTAATTCTATGTCATTTAATCAATAAATAGTCTCATAGTCTAATACATTATTAGTTTCAGTCAACTGAATCACATTATTTTTATTGAAACTTCAATTTTGAGGAATTTCACTAGACTTCTTCTTCTTTTTCAAAGTTCTTCCATTTTCCATTGGAAACCAATATAAGAGTAGACAGAACCACTAACTGCAATAATTGACTGAACCAAGTTAGAGAAAACAGATCTGAAAAACAAAACATACTATCTGATACCAGTTATTATGTCTAATAGGCTAGATACCCTAGGAGGGGGGTGAATCAGGGTATAAAGACTAAAACAACTTCCCCCTTTGGTGTTTTTTTAGACAAAACACATTTTTGTTTCATTCCAATATTAGAGTATGAACAAATATTAAAGAAACAACATGAAAATTCTATTTTACATAGTTCACCCTCACTACGCTACATCCACAGAACATACACTGGCGATGATACAATATAAGAAATCCACTATAAACACACTTTTGTATACAAGTTCGAAGCGGACTCACTATCCATCCTGGTTTACAACATATCACAATTTAAAATTTCACTACTCTCTCAACCGATGTGTGCTCACTAATTCTTAGGAATATCTGCTCATAGTTTAAAGACTTGTAAATTCTTTTACAATCACTAATGAATGAATCTTCCACTGTACGTAGATGTTATGTTAAAGTCCAATTTTCATCCACTGATTAATACCCCATTTTACACTGAATAGTGTGCAATGTCCATTGAAATACTTTTTCAAATCACACGGCTTCTCAAATCTCCCTGTTATGCAATGCTCAAACTAGCCTTAACAAACTTCCTACATCTTCACTAAGCACACACCATGGTAAAACTCACTGCTTCACAGAGCTTAATCATTTAAAGTCTTTAAGACTTCATAGATCGCATGGCATCGCAGAGCTCAATCATTCGTAGATCGACTTCCTTCAAAAATCTCACTATGAAAATGCACAACATCCCTTCATAAGGAGGCTATAAATACCTAAAGTCGTTTACATTGTTCATGACATAGACAGGCCTTTTAAAAATCTCATGAAATCCTTCTAAACCCTAATTTTATGAGCACCCCCTGCTTCTCCAAACAAAAATGACTATAGATTTTCTCTCATAAGCTCATCCGGAATGAAGAGGGGTGGCCTATTATTTTTAGGCACAGTTGAACAGAGAGCTCCACTACATCGGCCGCGACTTTTGGATTGGTCAAAATTGTATATGGGGTGCATATTCCCTTCAAAAATCACCACTAAAATTTTATTTTGTCGCAATTATATCCATAAAATGATTCACTCTACCACCAAAATTCTACCTAACAATGCTCTTCACCTCTTCCATTCGTAAAGCTCATCATAATCGTAGAGATCACCATAATCCTTCTTCATGTCTATATGAAAACCACTTATTGATGCCAATATTATATTCCACCTCCAGATCTTCCATTAGTTTTTCATGGATCATTGTTAACATGAATTGTCAACAACATCTCTAGAAATCATCAATCCAAAATGAAAACATGCTTTGTCAACAAACACTACGAACCTAAAAATGATGCAATGTAACCATGAGAGAATTTTTACCAACAAAAAAACTAAACCAAAATGATCCTAAGGATAATAAATAAGTGAATTATATTCTATAGGAAAAATAAAATGTAATGCTTATGATTGGGTCATAATATTTTGTATTAGAGGAAATGTTCAGATAATTTTATTGGTTAAAAAAATATATTTAAATATTTTTTTATATGGTTAAAATGAAAATGATATATTTTTTGAAGATTTAAATACCAATTTATCAAAACTATGTCTTTTAGAATAGATTTAAAAAAAGAGAAAATGGATGATGATGTTGGATGTAACAAATTGGATGATATCCTTCCAAATATGTAACCCATAATGGTTTGAATTAAAACAAAGCTGTTTTTGGAGGAAATGTATCAGTATATAGAGGAAATAAATGGTGGTGGAATCAATGTGTGAGTGGATATAGATCTATCATAGATGAAGATGAACATAGTGAATAATTTATGATAAAAATTCCCCAATATTATGAGGATATTCTAAACCAATGGTACATAAAGAATGGATTAAATCCCAAGAAAATATATTTTATAAAATGGGATGTTTAGACAATCAAAATATAATATTTATAATTATAGTTTTTAGGGGAAGACTGTCAGTGGTAGAAATTGGTGAAGAATACTAGATAATGTTATGAAATTTATATCTTGTAATATAAGGATTCTAAGAAAAAATTCATTTATAAATCTTTTCCAAAGTCTATTTGACATGGGAAGGGAAAAAATCATTGAATTAAGAAAGAAAAATGGGAGACTATGACATCATGTGAAGAAAAATACACCAAATTGGAAATGTAAACTGTAAAATCAATATGGTATATTAATTGTAAAATCAAACATTTTTAATTGTTATTTAGGAATAGATATCAAACAAAATTAGATTCTGGGGAATTAAGAATGTTATTTTAAGCATTTTCAACCTGTTAAGCTGATAGAAATGGAATTTTATGATGATCATATATTTCATAAAAACAAGATAATGAGAAGTCTCGGATAAAAATAAATGGTTAAGCATTAATCAAACATATATGATGGTAAGAAAACAATGGTTCCGATTTGTGAAAACTAAGGAAAAAATCAATTTATGAATTCCCTTTAAATTATGTGAAGTGATTATAGTGTATTATTTTTTATACATGATCACATGATTATAATTTAATAGATATCAATAGTGGTACAATCAAATTTTAAAAGTAAGCAGCAAAAAGTTTTCAATTTTGTGATATAGAAAAATATGAATATTATAACTCTTAGAATGACAGGAATGATTAGAAGAGATAAGGAAACATGAAGAATGGTGTGAATAAATCCTTTGAAAATATATCAATAGTTATTCAGACATCAAAATAGTGGTATAAGGAACATTTATTTTTTATTTATATTTTGATAATTTCTTCTTTATTTTTGGGTCTACAAATTTTTAAATTTCTAAAAAAATTACATAAGAAATGGTATATTAACCATCATGAAATGGAAATAGATATTTTTCTTATAATTAGGTTGGTAAAGTATTTATGTAAAAAAGAAACAATATGAATCATCTTATCATTTTAGGTGGAATTAATTCACCTTTAAACCTTGTTGTATTTACCTAATTATAGATAAATATTATTTTGGGCATTGGTTGACTCTATATTTAACACGCTACGATTTAATGTAGAGATAAAAATTTTGTTTTCCAGAAAGAGTTTATATTCATGTACAATCATGAATTCGTACTATTTATATCATATTAATAAGTTGATACATTATTTAAAGATATAAATGAATTTCATCATTCACATATTATTGAAAACAAGAGACATATTAATTTTTTGATGTTCTACAGGTAAAATAAAACAAAGATCATATCCTAATGAGTTTGGTGGTGTTATACCTAATCATGAAGTTTCATATAAAAATTTAATTAGTTCATAAGGAAGCCCAATTTTAGATTTCTCTTATTTGATGCCTCAAGTGTAATATCTATAATCGAAAATGCCTTTATTGGAGTTTCTATATAGATGTTTAATTCATACTATAACTTTATCATGAGTTGATATTATTTTATTTGTTAAAAATTAATATGGTTAAATGATAAATTACACTGATTATAGATATTTTAATAACATTATAATTAAGTGTAAGTAATTGTTTCCTCATATTGATAACATGTTTTATCTTCTATAGTGAGAAGATTATTATTCAATGGATTTCATGATATCTAAGTACCATTAACTAATTGTAAAGTAGAATGCAATTTGCAAGACCATCTTTCAATGATAGATATGTGAATCATGAATTTATAGTGAGTCCCTTTGAGTTAAAAAATTCCATCACTATATTTATAGATATTACGAAAAATTAAATCAATGAATATTTTTAGATATTTATGGATATTTTTATTTATATATTTGGGTTTATTCTAAATGTTATTGATATCATGAAAAATATTGATATATTTTTCAATAATCCCTTATGTAAAAAAAGTTATATATAAAAATTTAAAATTTTATTTTTGGTTACAACATTTTTATTTCCACGGTAACATCAAAAATAAACTTTTAATAAAATAATATCCCACCAAAAAAGATGCAGATAAATGGAGAAGACCTATTTTTTTTGAAATTTGTAGTTTTAATGTATTAGTATGCTATTTTCAATAGTTTGTTGAATTGTATTTCACATTTATTTATCCCACTAACTAAACTAACCCAAAATGAATTTAAATTTATCTACACAAATAAATGGGATGATATTTTTTAGAACAAAAAATAATATTTGTGAGTGAACCATTTTTGGTACAACCATTACATGTGGTGATTTTTTCATCTTAAGTGATTCATTATCTAAGAGATTAGTAGTTTCACGATTCATAATGATAAGGTAAATTTTTAAAATTCAGGGAATCAAAAAACTCATGAGATTAATTATCTTACATCGGATTTTAAATTAGCTGTTGTGGTTTTTGATTTAAAATTATTGATGAATAATTTATATAGATCCTAATAAGATGTATATAATGATCCTAAATGTATAAATTATATATTTACATGGAAATATATGGGCATGGGTTAGAGAAGATGAAAAAACCAATTATGGATAATGAATGCCAGAACCATTTCCTTCCTAGAAAATAAAATATCGTGCTAGATGCTTTGATCTGAAACAATAATTCTACATTAAGTATGTCTCATTGGTTTTTTATTTGATGAAATCTTTCACTGGATTTGTGGATGTAGGAGATTGCACTTTTTTTCTTTTGTGGTAAGGTTAATTGTCTCTGTCAAAAACAATTATCGATTCTCAAAAGGACGATTGTGAGTTAAAATAAATTGTATAATTTTTAAATAAGGTTATATTTTTTAAACTTAATATTGAATAATAATGTACTTTGATATATTTAATGAGGTTATATGTGTATTGTGATTCCAAATTTATGTTGGTGTTGTTATGTTAGTCACATAGTACTCCATTTTTCAGTCAATGAGAAAACATTATGATGTATAAAGACCATAAAGAGTATTACAAATATGATATAATGAAAAGAAATAATATTGAATTTACTGAGAATTTTTTGAGTTTTAAATATGTTAAATTGGAATGAAAATTAGTTATGGTGATCATTTAACATTTTCTAGTTCCAGAATTGAAAGGAAAGATATAATCATGGATTTTATTTTGGGATTTCCAAATAATTATAGACATATTAATGGAATTTGGTTTATTTTTTTTATCAAATTACTAAATATGTACATTTACATCCAATTATAGAAACGATATAATCATATGAAATCATCAAATGTACATAAAAGTGATATTAAAGTAACCTTGAGTTTATATATTTATTGTTTTTACTTGATCTTTGGGTCACATGATTTCTTTTTAAAGTCCTTCGAAAAATTTTAGGTAATGAATTAAATTTCAATACATATTTTCATCATCAATAATAAGGATATCCATAGTGAACATATCAAACCTCAGTAGATATGAATCAAGCTTATTCAATAGACTTTTAAATAAGTTGACATAATCATCTTTCTTTGGTTGAATAATCTTATAATTTTTTTTCATTATAGGATGTAGATAGAATATTTTTATTCCTTGTTTTAAAAGAGGTTAAAAATATAATATTTTATGATGATGTAGGATAAAATATATTAATGGTAACACAATAAGTAAATGAAATTGATAAGAAGTTAAAAAAAATCAATTACATATAAAAATTACACAAAGATTGTATAATAGATACGATGATAAATAATGGAGAGATCATTCTTTTGAGATGTGGAATTAGGTTTTTTATAAATTATCTCCCTAGAAATTTATTATGTGTTCTAATAAAAATGTAAAGTTATGTCCCTAGTTTATTTGACTATATGAACTACAAGCCAATGTTGGATCACCTTCCTATAGATTATCCTTACTTCTAATTTTATCATTAGTGCTTAATTTGTTTTTCACATTATGATGTTAATTTTTTTGTATTCATCATTTGTTATGATCATTGAAGTAGTTTAGTTAGAAGAGAATTTTTTTATGAGTAACAATGTATTCAAATTCTTGTCCATAGAGTGGAAGAATGTTATAATAAATTAATTCAAAAGTTTATGTTTCTTCAGAAAATAATGTGGTTTATGATGAAATATGGGATTATAAAAATATTATGATGGAAAGGTAACCCCACATATTTAATAAGTAAATAATATTGTGATGACTAAATTTAGAAAAGGTTAATGAATGTAGAAACAAATTTATATATATAACTAATATTTTTTAGGATTATCAATACTGATTATTTATTATTTATAGAGCTAAATTCATTATAAAAAATTTGGAATTTTTTTCACTCATTAGAGAAAATGAATTATTTATAAGAAATGAGTTTTATAAGTAGTCAAAATTATTAAAAAAAATTAATTTCTAATTATATAATTTAGAATATAAAAAAGGAATTTAAATTTTGAAATCTGTACATTAACATTATTTGAGAACGTTTTTTGTTTAAAAATATTAATGTTTCAATGAATATAGAAAACTACTGACATTTAGAAATAATATTTTATTTTTAAATATTTGAAAATTAAAATGAAATTTTCCTTAATTATAAATTTTTTTATATTTTTATTATTAAAATTACTCCAATTTTATTTTTTAAAATGAAAATTGTACTTGAATCTGGTCTAACAACATTTCATATTTGAAATCAACATTTTATTGAGAAATTGTTTTTCATTGCATTTTTCTAGTTTAATGTAAAAATAAATTATCCCACTTAATCATTTTAAATAGAGTAAATTGGTTTCATATTTTTAATCTTCTGTGAACATTTGGTAAAAACATCCCTTTTATTTTTGGTCAAAATGAATGGAACCATTGGTTATTTTTGTTAACACAATTATGGGTAAATTGGGTAATTAAGGTTTAAAAAATGATAAGGACTGGAATATTAAAAGAACACTATACTTAATATTATTCAATGATTCTATATTGTCTATACTCAAACAGTATTCTATTAGGTAAAATAACATGTCAATTTAAAGTGATTATAATATTTATAATATTTATTTAATGATATGTAAAAAATTTCACACTCTTTTTTTAATAACAATAGTATTTTTAACATGAAAGAAAATTAGTTGATATATTTAGTTATGAATAACCATTTGAAATATAAATTATTTATTTTAATAACGATGAAGTATATTTTATTTTTAGTTATTGAATAATTACCTAAAATTTTTACACAATGCTGATGAAGTAACTATTCTATTAATGGGAAAAATGACATTAAAATTTTTCAAGGTAATATAAATAAAAACCATTAATATTATCCGAAATTATTTTATATAAAATTAACATTTTTGAAATATGTTAAGTATTTAAATTTTAAATTATTATTTTCCATTATATTTTAAAAATATATGTAAATGAATAGTCTTAAATTTTAGATTAATGTTATTTTTTGGAAAATTATGTTTCAATAAATTTGATATAATTACTGAAAATATTTTATAATTCAAATTGGATGGGATTTGGTGAATTTAATTACTGATTATCTACTTATGGTCCATTTTTTTCTTTTATAGTGACAATATAACCAATAATTGGTAGAATGTTTTTATTTTGAAATAATTGATTAAAGGGTTAAAAATGGTTAAAACAACAAATAAAAGTGTAGAATATTATACATAAATGTCCAAATTTTGTTCAATGATAGTAAATAGACTCTAAACTAATTATAATATAATATTTTATATTTGGATCCATATTGAGAAAATAAATAACTTATATTAATTTAGTTTTTATAGAATTTCAAAATATCCCCTTCCATATCTTATATTAGGGAACCACATATTCTCAGCCACCCCAAAAAATATTTATTTCATCCATAACAAGCCATATCCCTTCCAATAATCTGGCCCTCAATCTTTAGATCTTGGTTTCTTTTTAAGAGAACCCTATGTGGGCTTAATAAGGTATTCAATGGGGAGTTTCCAATGAATAAGAAGACAATGAACATATGTGATGATTTAGATTCAAGGTAAGGGACATTAATTTTACAATTTTATATAAATGATTTCATTAAATCCCTGTTTTCCTTCCATATCAGTGTTTTCAACAAAATATGGAATATTTTTATAATTATCCTATAATATTTAATTCTATTATTATCATGATTTAAATTTTAAAAAAGGTGTGGATGAAATATTCTTTTTATATCCCAAATTATTTACATTGAGAAATGTTGGTAAAAAGTATTTAAGGAATATATTTTTAACATATATGGAATGAAATTATTTTCCTATCTATCCTGAATTATCCTTAAATTAACACTTACATTATTTTTTACAACATTTTTTTCAAATAGAATGTTTTACATTAATATGTAGAATTCTTTTGATAACTGATTTCAAAATAGATATTTTATTTTCACTAAGAATATTTTAAAGATCACAAATGTCATTTATATTTCTAAGAGACCAAAACCATTGATTTCACTTATGCTTACTAAGGATATGCTCTATTGATACCATACTCAATATTTCTTAGGAAGGATTTTATTTTTACAATTTTTTCTTTGATCCCATTTCTTTTCCATGGGTGAATCATGTTATAAAAGTAATAGTGTGTATTTACAATATTTATCTCATATTTATTAATAATTTGTTATGAAAAAGATGGTTCTATTGTTAATTATATACAAGTGGATCCATGTTATAATTGTAATTCATTGTGTATATTTATGTTTGATATTGACTGTTATGGTTATTCAATGTGTAGCTATGATGGATAATCCAAGAATAACCTTAACTTTTATTCCATTTACATCAATGGTGATTAATTTGTTGGTATGTTTGATATGAAAATGATTCCTAAAGTAACCAATATGGATTATATATTCACTCCATAGGGATCTATGAAAATTCATTATTTAAAATGTAATATTATTGAGATTATGTTCGAAAGAAAAATATATTATTTATTAAGTTAGAAACAAATAACATTTGATGAAAAATTAATGACTTTTTCATACTAAAACACTTATTGGTTTGATTTTTTGATTAATATTCAAAATTAATTTTTGAGAAATTATTGGTCATATGTGTTGATTTATGGGTTAAGAAATATTTATTTTAAGCCTAGTGTTTATTTTTTATAAATGTAAACATTCATAATTATTCATGGAATACTATTTTCTATATATTTTTCTCTTATTGTGATTTTGGTTCTCAAACCATGTTGTTAATAAATTTTCATGTGGTTTAAGGATGGGTATTGGGAAATTTGAATTAAGGTTAAACGTCATGATGATTTGTCTTGAATGAAAGCCAATTTTTATGATAAACGTTTTGATTGGTAGAAAAAATGGATAACATGAGGGTGTATTATATTTAGGTCATATTATTTTTTTATTATGTGTTGACGGCCTAAATCTATTTAAATATAATAAAAAATTTTCCTTGGGATAGTTAGAATGTAAATTCCATTCTAAAGATTCTATAATATGTAATGTTTAAGACCTAAACTTTATAGTTCCAATTTTAGTGATGTATTATATAACGTTAGAGGTTAGGAAAATGTAAGTAAATACTATTAAATATTTTACATTATGATTAAAGTAAAATTAATTTGAATTTGAATATTATCATCTTAATTAATCAATATTGTGTTTATTGAGAATGTTTTTCTATTGAAATAATGTTGAAGCTGATATTGGAATCCATATAGAGTTTTACATCCTTTGAAATATTAAATATAGAATGGTTGAATTTAGAATAGAGTAGTTTTTGTTAGTAATGGACAATTTGACATGGGCTTTAAATTATGGACGCATCCACAAGAGAGAGAACCGAGATATACTTTAAATATACCTCTAGATAGTGTAGCTTTTATTATGATACAGTACTCCATGATTCAGTGGATATTCAGAACCAACAGTATAAAAACGATGGATTAAATCCCTACAAAAGATATTTATTATCATGGGATGTTCGAATCATTAAAATAAAACTCTTCCTATTTGTTATTTTGAAGATCAAGATAATCATTGGTGTGAAAGATTTAATAATACTAGAGAACGTGAGAAAATTATTATCTTAGAATAATAATAGGTCATGAATATTTAACTACAGAAATATCATCCTAATTATATTGAGCATACAATTGATTTTTTCTGAATTGAATTATAAGTTGAAGTATTCTATGGCAGTATATTATGGATACTTCACCTGATAGTAGTGGTATGATACAAATTTAATCCAATACTTTAATATTAAAATATGCCATTTTTACTCAGGGTTAAGTCCTTATTATTACAGGGTATTAGATTCCCACAAATTTATAAGTTATAAGAAACTTTTTGGTTATTATTTGAAGTTGGATGTATAGTATTCCAATAATCATGTATTTCCTGAAAAAATAATATGAAATTATCCAGATGGGGTCAATGGGAAAGAATTATTCAATAAAATATAATGGTGGGAAAATAATGTTTCTATTTTAGGAAATATCTGTTATAAAGTAGTATGGGGTATGCCTTATCAAATCATGGAAGTTAATTTTATATGGTAATTCTAGGAATATTTAATGTGATTGTATGAAAAAATATCATTTAAAAAGTATGTCCAATTCTTTTAAGAAGATACTAATGTGTTTTCAATGTGGTGAGATTGGGAATTATGAAAATACTTTATTGAATAATAACACTAATTATGGGTTATCGATAGACTATAATCATAACAATGTTGACAAATTCATTATAACTAATTAATTAGATGTTGTTCCATTAAACGAATTGATACAAGGTACATTTTTTAATCATATTATGATAATTTATTTTTTTATTTTGGGTATTAATATTTATTCATTTCTGATAAATTGTATAAGAAATTGTACGTTACACCTCTTGGAATGGAACTATACTTTTTTGTAAAATACATAGGTGATATATCCTAGCAAAAAAATTATTAGAATATTCCTGTCATTTTCTATGGAATGAATTTACCTACAATAATTATTTTCCATCCCTAAGTAGATTATGATGTTATTCAGGGTACATATTGGCTATCTAATTACAATGATTAGATATATTTTATACTACAGGATATGTTTTCAGAAAGGGGGTAATGTTCATATATAATAATTAATTCATTAATTGATAGCATATGAAGAACATGGGAATCATTTAAAATTTACAAATGAAATGTATTTTTCGCATGTTTTTGTTAATAAATGAACTATTTTGATTGATGATGTCCCTATAAAAAAGAAATATATATATTTTTCTTGATTAATATTCTTTTTTTATACCTAAAACTAATTTTGGACATATATTTGAATTTGATTATTAATATAATAATATTTCAAAACCCCAATATAAAATGACTCAATTAGAACTTCTAAAAATGAAACAGCCGTTAAAGGGATTTCTAGATAAAGGTTACTTTCTTCTTAACACTTCACCATAGTGTTCCCTAGTTTAATTTTTTAAAATAAGTATGGTTCCACGAGGATTTGAAATTATTTTAGATATTTGAATAATATTACAGATAAATAATGGATTCTATATTTTTAATCACTAGGATAAATGTTATAAATTAAGGCACATTATTTTTTTATTATTAATTATATATTTGGTGAATAATTATAATCATTGTATTTGTAAAATGAGTAAAATATGGTTAAAAATTAGGATAAGTATAAGATCCAGAACATTTAGAAGATAAAAACTAATTTTTTAAGGTCGCTATTTTCCATATTTTGTACATATTTTCATTTAATCATTTCATGGGTGAATTCAGGTGAGTTTTTGAAACATTCATAAGCATTTTGGGAAATACATGGTTGGCACATAGTTTCCCAAACTGTGTAAATACCCCCCCCCCACCAAACATTTAATCCATGATAGAGGGTTATGAAACACATAGTTCATGGGTTGTCAAAACAAGTGGATATTAAGAGATATTATTAACCTCAAATATTAGTGGCATGTGTTTTGGAAACCCATCCAACCTCACCTTGGAAATTATGCATGAAAAATTTAAACCCAAAAATCATTTAAAAAAAATCAAGAACCCCTCAGTTATTACCACCAATCATCCCAAAATTAATTAAAAAATTTTCCTTATATTTTGAAATCGTTTGGGAGGATACGAAATATCCAAAAATCCTATTATTGTGAAAACTAAAGATCAGATGGATGGATTTGACCCTTATTAAAGGTTATAATCTCATCTCATTTAGTTTCATTTTCTTTAAAATATATCACTATTTTATTGGAGGGATGATTTACTCCATTGGAAATGTGTTTAGATCTAGATTTTTATAAATCATGATTATTTTTATCTTGTTCTACAATTTTGTTCATAGGTCTCCAAAACTGTTGTGAATTAGACAGTTCAACATCGAATTGAGGGTTATATATTTGTGAGAGTTTTTCAATGATATTGAGGTAGGTGTTCTAATTGTGACTTCCCATAGTCTTGATTATTAATGGATATATGTAATTTTTTAATTACAATTTCCATTTTGTAATTTTTATATTTTTATATTAAATTAATTTAATTAATTGATTATCCATGTGATTATGATACCCTTCATGGATCCTATTGGCAATGTTAGAGGTGATGAAACTTTCCTGATAGATTCCCATGGGTTTTGTAGAATACCATTGAATTATATACTTAAAATGTTAAAAGGGGAGTAATTTGGTACATACTACTATTCCAAATTCCCATGGGATTATACATTTCTTAACTATTCCTCTAATATATACATTTACTAAATGACATCACTAAGATGTTGGATAGAGACTACAGCTCCAAATACCCTTGGGTTGTCAAAATTTTACTCCAGACCCCTAATGTATGAATGTTAAATTTCAGTTAAATTATTTATTAAATACATGAAATAATTTATCTTGATTCCCTATATTATATTATTTATACTATATCATGAGATGAAGTTGGAATAATTTATTCACATGTCACTTTAAACATGGGGGCCTATGTGATTACTTAAAGAACAATTAACAGTTAATCTTATTTAACATTTTATTTACACTTTATTACTTATAAAAATTTTAAGCTCTATTATGGGTTTTATATTTCATTATACCCCATTGGAGGTGGCCTATTGTTCTTTACTCAAAAAACTACCCAGGATACTTGATCGATACTCAAAGAGACTTCATGTTTGTAGGACATGATAAGGGGAATAAAATTATTTTATATGGCTGTGTTGGGATGGTATTTAGAACCTCCTAGGCGTATTTATTTTCCCATTATTTACTGGTTTTCATTGAAAACATGACAGTCATAGGACATGACATATTTAAAACTTTGGATTTGGTTATTATTGTCCTATTATGGATTTATCATTCGATACTTGGTATTACATTGGATTGGCCATTATTAGGGTTATTTATAATAATCAATTAAATATTTTTTATTTCTTTATTTTATTTTCGTACTTTTATAGAGTGGTAAAATTATCCCCATGTTACTTATTAGACTCTCTGTACTAGCCATCAATATTTATTCAATTTATAGAAAAATAAAATAATTTATTTTTAATATATTAAATGTTATACAAATTGGATGAATTATTATGTTCCAAGTATTTTTAATAGTAATATGACACATTTTGTAAGTTTATAATTATTAGATTCTTATTATATATTTTAATTGGTGTCATTAGATTAAAATTAAATGAATATTTAAATAGGGATCGTAATAAAAATTTATTTTAATTTTTTTAAAATTAAAATTACATACAATCATAAAAGTACGGAAGGAAGATATATAAGATACTTAATGGTTGAAAATATCATTTTATAGTCATTTATTTTAAAATTTTAACTATATAGGAAAAATCATATCTCTATAATATCAAAATAGTTATTATCAGGATTAAGGATAATTTTTTTAAACCGAAGTGTTAAATCAAAATCCATGGTTTGAAAATATATATAAAAATATAAAATTATTATTGTATGATTATATTAATTAAATTTATTTATTTAATTTAATTAATTTTTATTTTATATCCATTTTACATGACTTGGACATATATTATTTCATAATATTTTATGTATAACCAAAAAATAATTAATGATATAATATAATAAAAAGTAATTGTGTGAAATGATTTAAAACAACCAAATTTTTTTCATTATAAAATTTAAGGGATTATGGTTTAATATATCATCCATCATCCCTTTATCTTTCAATTTTCCTTTTATATTTAATTTCATGATCTCTAAATAATACAAAACTTTGAAGACATTGTCAATTTGGATAATGGGCGATAAAATTAAAATATAACAATGAAAATTAATTAAAAATGTAAATAATTTAATTTATCTCATTATTTTGACTCAGAAGAATATCATTTTAAAATTTTATTAATTTTGAGACATTTTTATATGATAAAATAATTTATATTAATATAATACCATGAGTATTTCCTAGAGTGCTCTAATATAATGTATAAAAGAAAAACCCTGCCATATTTTCTTTATATATTCTTAGGAAACACAAGTCAAATTAAAAAAAACAATTATTTTAATAAAATACTGGTACAAGAATAATAGGTTTTGGTCATTTTAAAATACCATTCCAATGGTCCTAAAAAAGGATCTAAAGGATGTCTATCGAAGAAGTGTTAATTTTGTTTAGCAGATCATTAAAATTTATTCCTTATTCTACATCATAAAAATCTACTATAATGTTCCTAAAATAAATAATCCAATGTAATAAATATAATGAGATTTTATTATTGAAATTGGATATCAATTTTATATATAGATACAATGAAAAGTGAAAACATCACTCAGGTATACGTACAACAAATCGTTTCCAAATAGCATTATAAATCATTTTTCATACCCACATTGCATGGATAATTTCAAAGTTGAAATTAATGAATATATAATATAGTTAAGAAATAATTATTTTTCTTTATATACAATATATTACCACCCATATTATCATCTTATCCTTTAGAAAATGATTATGTTATTTATGCATATGTTAGGACAAACACCTCCACCGATGTGATTCATATTTCATTTCCTCTTTATATGGATGGTAACAAGGATTTATTAAGTGAATATATATGATATAAAAAATATTAATTAGAGGTTACTTTTTATTTGACATTCTTTTGATTCATTCATTTAAATGTGGAATCATTGTTCATTCGTATGTATCGACTATAGTCTCTATGTATAATGAAATTTATTTTTCTATCTATAACATTCATGGATAATTACTAACATATATATATAATTAATATATATTATATCTATATCCTTATTATATTTTTATAGTTTATATATCCATTATTAAAATAAGGATTAGAACCACCGAATCAAAATGTACATTAAAAATGAAACAATTAACACTCAATAATAATGGATTTTATAAATAATTATTAATTAATGTTTGTATTAAAATTATAAGTTGATAATATATGATAATATATGTATTTTATGATTATTTTATATAATTATAATAATATCAAATTTAATATATAGAAATTTAAATATATATAAAAAGAAAATTACACATGAGGTAATGGGTTTTTGCCTTAATTTTCATTCATTGGGGTATAATTCAAATTCATTGACCTGTAGGAAATTATTATCTGTAAAATTAAATATAATTTTATATAATTTTATTGAAACTTGTTTTTTAATTCACATTTTGTACACATAATAAAATTACCAATCAATTCTTTTTTCAGTGGAATCATAAATGAAATGGGTTTTCACATCACTTTTATTTCTCTAAGACATGTGAAAAAAACACCAACAATTTATTTCATGGGGATTAGAGACATTTAATTTTATATTAAATATCATGATTCAATTTATACACATGTTTTATAATATTTATTAGGAAGTTAATTGATGGTTTTAGTTTTTATTGAAAAGTTACCAATGTGGTAATGGTTATTTCAGAAACTACCAATTGTTCTAGATTAATTGTGGGTATGTGTCCTTTGAGGGAGTCATATGATATTTTTATCATAAAATAAATATATGTTATTATCGATATGTTATTTATGAAAAAATAATTTTTCTGCCAATTATATTATGTTTGGACTCAAGAGAACAAAATAATTAATCAATGTAAATCAAAATTTATTGTTTATTAGAATAATATTATTTTTCATTCATTCCAATATTTTAGTTATTTTTTTGATGATTTACTTTACTGTTATCATTTTGTTTTTATGGTCATTTTTTTAATATTTGACTTCATAATAAAAATGTCAGTGTAATCTTCTTATAGATTTCGGAGCAATGTATTTTTATGAATTTCAACCTAAAATATGTGTGGAGTGTTTATTTTAACATACATACCACGATCAATATTTCCCACTATCATGAATTATCAAATATTTTTTTCTCTAATTACATGTTTCTACAGTTCATTCCAAAAATAATATTTTCCCCAATATTCATTTCGTATTTAGTTTTTTAATGTGATTATCAAATTAAAATAGGTATTTTAGTCAAGAATGAATATACATTTATATTTATGGTAATTCTATTCATTAATAAAAACACATTATAATACTTATTCTATAGTGTGTATATGTTGTAATGATACCATTATTATTCTTTCTCTAGATTATTTAAGATCAGATTCAAGGGGGGGGGGTATTAACATTTTGTTTGTTAGTTCTTCCAATTCTGATTGATTTATATTATTAAGGCATCATTATTAATTTGTATTTTATTTTCATATGATGAATATATTGGAATTATTAAGTGATTAGTGGGGTTTTGTTATAGATATCCCATCAGTAAATTGATATATATTACAAGAAAAACATGTTTGGTTATTTGGCCAATTCATTAACCATTTTTGTTAGATGTCTTGTCTTGAGGCATCAAAATATATTTTTTTATTTCCCAAATTAAACATTCCATTATTATGAAATATTTTACTTATATCAATGTTATTATTTTAATAGTTATTATTTACATAGTTATGCCTCATGATTATGTATATGTAATTAACTCAACATCATTTATTCCCAACTTATTGCTATTTTTTCTTAAATAACTGATTAAAAAGAATGTATTTTTGGATATTTTAATTTTTATATATATTATTCCATATTCACTCATGATATCGTTTACTATACATAACCCAAATTGTAAATTAGAGATCAACCATGTTTTTTTACTTTTCCTATGATATGATGAAGGAATCATTGAAATGATTCAAGGATGAAAAAATATTTCTTTCAGTATTTTTTATATTTTATTTTCAATGCTTAAATAGGAATCATGTATGCGCATTGTTCCTCAAGACCACTATACTATTTAGTACATTAGGATGTGATGAATTGAATAAAACTATAATTTAATAAATTCACCAACAATTCCATGCTACTGGGGTTGGGGTCTTTTCAATCATAATTTAAAATTCTATTTTTCTTAATCATTGGGTATAATCAAGATGTGTCATATTGTATAATATTATAAGATGCCTTTTTAGTTTTACATAGTATCCAATGATATTGTTGAAATCATAGACAATGATATAAAAAGAAGTTGTTCAAAAACAGGGCATCAAATTTTAATTGTGATATTGGTGAAATCCCTAAATACACATCAACTATAAATAAAGGAAACTCAACAGATATGTTGGGGATACACTGCAATCATGACTTACTAATGTTTTAAACCAAATTTAAGGGTTACTTGGTATATATGAGTTACACGACTACCACAATGTATACGTTTGAGTCTTCACCGTTTCCATGTAACATGAAACTATAATATTTTACAATCTATATATATTAGGGTTACATAGTTTGATCCATAATTATGTATGGTTCATTCCATTTTTCTATAAGTTTAAATGTTATGTTATCCACTAATAATAAGTACTAATATGGTTATCAATTGTTAATTATGATTAATGGTAAATTAAATGTTTATATAGTGAAATCCTATCAATCTTATTACATATCTAATTTTATACAATTTGTTAAGATATAATAGGTTATTTAAAAATAATTTAAATTAGTATTTTAATAGTATAATATATAATTTTTTAATAAATTATAATAAAATGTTCGTTGGATAATTTATTAATTAATAAAAGTTTTTATAAATGAAATATTCCTAATGTATGAATAATTATTTACTTAAATGGGTTATACAATTTTATTAATAAATATATAATATTATATTATGTTAATATCTAAACATGTTTTATATTTTATGGAATTATTTATTTTTGGGAAATAAAATTATTATATAAAAATTATAAGGGTATTTTATGAAGTGTTTATAAATTAATAAATATATAAGACATAGAAAAAATATTATATTTTTTATTAAATGTTCTAATTAATGGTGCTACATGTGAAACTATTTTGACTACAAGAAACTGAGTTTTCATAATTTTTTTAACAGAATTTGAAATAATGATTAATATGTGATATATAGATTATATACGTTTTTACATAATAAAATTGACATATAAAACAATTATATGACTTGTTGTATTTTATAAATAATGTAGAATACCATAGAATGGTTAATATTAATGTGTAAATATTTTTAAATTAAATTAATTTTATCATATAATTACTATGGAATGTACAAAAGGTCAGTTGAATTATAATGTGTAAAGTTTTGAATTATTTATGAATTATTCAAAAATAGTTTCAATCCTTTTTAAATACCATAATTATTAATTTTATTATCTATTCCCTACTATATTTAACAAATATAATTTTTAAATTATGAATGTATGTATTCCATTTTTAACTTATGAACTACTTCAATAGATTATAGTACAAGAATTTAAGGAGTTACCTACATTTTATATTAATTTATTCATATTTATTATACATTAATTTTTCTAGTAATATGTTATGAGATTGATTTACTAGTCATTTATTATTTACACATATTAGGTTTTATAATAATGATATTAATAAGGAATCTTTCTGTAATGTAACCCAATGTTTATGGAAATTTGGTCAAACAAATTACACGACCAAAGGCTTACACCTTCTTATATAAAAGCTGATGCTGACTATTTTGTGGTTCTAGATTTATTAATGCATGGATTACAGATATTATATAAATAAATACATTAAATGAAAAATTTTAATATAACTAATACATATGGTTCATTTGGATATTAATAGAAAAGTACATAATTTAATTTGGTTAATAACAAAAAAGTATGATTTCTGTAAAATATTTCCCAACATTTTGTTTTATATATATTGGTTTGATGGAATGAAGATTCATACCTAAAAAATTGTTAGAAGAAATAATTCATTAATGGAATAATATGAGATTATATGGTATGATTATAATCTCTTATAAAAACTATGTGTTAGATTATATTTAATGTGCCTCTTGTGACTCTCTTGATTCATGCAACCATGTAGTTAATGGCAAATCAAGATAATGCTGGACTATCTTCTTTATGAAAATAAAGTAATGGGTGTCGCTAATAAGAATAGGTTCATGTTCATGGATTTTACTTGGGTAACTTATATTTGAAAGACCCTAATAGATTAATGTTATAAAATTAATGGAGTTGTGTTTATCCGTGTAATGACCAGAAATTTTATCCATGGGAAATCTCTTATAGATATATATATAATTGTTAAATATTATTTATTACCATACAATTTAGTCACATCACATAATAAAACCAAATAAATTTCTATATTAATGTAAACATTATATTGGGATAATAAATATGAATAAAGTAATTTAACATTTTATTATGGGATAAAAAATAGAAACTAAGAGGACAATAATATGAAAATTTAGATATTCACACTTTCTCGAAATATTCTCAACCAGGAAAAACATTGTATAAATTAGTTAGAATATTAGTATTTAAATATGAAATTATGAAAGTAACATTTATATATATTTATATATATTATATATAAACAATGTTAATGTTGAATGAATAAAATATAAGCAATTTATAGAATTTAGGGAACCTATATGATTGTTATAAATCATTCCATTGAAATAGTAATCAGACCATTAGAATATTAATCTAACCACTAGAAATAGTAGCCAACTATTACAATAGTATCCCCACCTATAAAAATGTGAAATATAGTTTAGTAATCCCATGAAATGATAATATGAGTTATTTATCTCGTGAAACATTTAAATAAATGTTTTAAAATGTATAGTAAGTGTATATATTTTTTTGAAACATAAATATTTTATTTTAATTCATTTATGAATGATAAATATCAATAGACTGTTTGTTATTATAATTTTTTTTAAAATATTATTATTTTGTTTTATAATTTTAATATAAATTTTTGAGATAATAAGTAATTTTTATAACTGTTCGAAAATTAATAATAATATTAAAATTTGAATTTTCCAAAAAAATATAGATATTAAATAAAAATTCAAATTCCTGTTTTTGGATTACCATTTTTAAAAAATGGAATATTTTTTAATTTTCACATTGAATAATTGTTTTGGTGAATTTTTTACTCTGAAATTGTATAATTTTTTGTGAATAGCGAAATACTACAAAATATGATATTTAACATTAAAAGGTAAAAACATTAATTTTTTATTCAGGAATGATGTAAGAACACATTATATAGAAATAAAATTACCCATTTACTATATATGTTTTTATTATTCATCACTATTAATTGCGTGGATCCAATATAATAACCAAATGGTTATAATATTCAAAAGTAGCAATCCCCTCTACTTAAAAATACCAACCTTCACCACTTCTTCTAAAATTTTCCAAGGCTTATACTGTACAAAATCTATAATAAATTATATTATAAATAATAACCACCATTTTCATGTGCTTCTTCTCTCTGCAAATTCTATTTTAAAGATAATTTATGGGAAACCTTAGGTGAGACAACCAAAGGAAAAATGTGAAATTTTTCAGCAATAAATTCTAATTATATTTTTCTCCCACCACATATATATATATTTTCCTTCCTATTATACATTATTAAAAAAATATAAAAAATATATTTATATTTTATTATTATAATGGGTCATCCTTGATATACCCTTCCTTCATTAAATTAAATCATGTAAACATTGATTACAATATTGATGGTTCCCCAACTATATGAACAATGTACTTCGGGTTTTCCACCTCCTTCATACCTTGTTAGAAAAATATTATTATGGTTTTAAAAATTGATAAAAAGTATATTAAAATTTATTTATTATTTTTTAATGAATATATATTAATACTATTAAACCAAATGAATCTAGTTTGTGATGGTTCGTAAAATTTCTAAAATGATCCAACCATATAACATTAATGTCTTGACTAAATAAACAAACCATATGTCATGAAAAATGGATATATGGAATCATTTTAATTTTTATATGTACATTAATACAATTTCATTTCATTTATGGAGTTTTACTATTTTTTGACAAGAAATAATAAATTATCCATTATGGATCTTTCATTGGAACCATGAAACAAATTAACACAAAAAGATGAAAGTAATCATAATATCCCATTCAAATGGTACTAAATAACCAAAATAAAAATATATAATCAATATATATATATGTATAAGATTCTGATGTTTGTAATTAATCTATATAATTTTATTTTACAAGATGGTATGTGCCTGTGATGAACGATTATTTAACCTAGTTTTAGGGATCTCTCATAAAAACCAAATTTTCTTTAGGTTATGAAATTTATATCCCTAACTCACATTGTCTCTCTGTTTTTTTATGTAAATTTAATAAATTATGTATATGTTTATATTACATATATACCAAGGATATAATCCCATATTTTAATAGACTAATATATTTTGTAAGTTCATTTCTAAAATGTGATCTTCAAAATAAAACCCGGTTAATGGGGACATTTCCCACCCTCAACCCTTTTAGGTAATAAAATCTTAATTTATTTATTCACTTTCATGCTTTGAATAATTAAAGGAATATTTTTTGGATAAACATTCTATTTTACAACTATTTTTGTATTAAATTTCCATAATTATTCTTTCATCAACATCTTTAATTGATTCCTTAAACAGATTTGATTCTTCATTTCAATACCGAATTATATATTTTTTCTCATGAAACTTTTTTTCAAATGAATACCATATTTATAAAGGTATTCATATAAATTCAGATATTAATTTCCCAAATATTTATTTCCTCCTTCTATTGAAATCTTTTTAAATCTCATTGGATTGTAATATGAGAAAAGATTGTGAAACCAATTTCATTAAATGGAGAATTCTTATGTTTATGCCTTCAGATTGATTTTCATTTATCTCAAACAAATCAATGTACAAGTGATGACTGAGGGACATAGATATATCTCAATTTTATTAAAAAAAATTATGTATATTGAGATTATAGATGTGGAATTATGGATTAACCCTAATCTATTAAGGGACTTTGTACACCATGTTATATTTCATGATAGTCATCTTTGACATACGCTTATGTCAAGTAATATGTGGTTTTAACATTCATATGTTCTTGAGATCATATAATCCAGTTTTATTCTTTAAATTTTTTTATTATATCATTTAATGATTTTTGAATCTAATGAAATAATTTTTTATCATGTTTATTCCCTTGTATTTTTATATCACATATTTTTTCAATGTATTCCACAGATAATCCTTTGAATTTTTTGTATGTCATTGTGATTTTGTAGGTAATTTTTGAAATTAAAATAAATATTATTTATATTGGTTTCCTGTTGATGATTTATGAACCTAGTCATCCAATGAAACTTGTTCTTTTATCCACATTTGGAATTAAATGAATATTTATGTTACAATCCATGAAAAAATATATGTAACTGTTTTGGGAACTATAGATAGAATCAAATGGACTAATAATAACATTTAAATAATATCACTATAATAACTTATTAAAAACCATTGGGAAATGTCTAACTGTAGTATAATGTCTAGAAATATTGGTGAAGCATAAAGCAATTTTTTTTATATAATAAATCCCTAAATAGATATTATTTTTGGATGTGGATCTAGAAAAGTTGTACCACGGGATAATAACCCAAAAGGGTATATTTTTTATTAATTCAATCATAACCTCATTCTTAATAAAGATACCATGCTATATACAATGTATTAAAATCAGAAGGGATAAGAATTAGAAAATTCAAAAACACTTTATGAACCATTATGAAAGAATTGAATATAATTTTAGGTTTGAGAACATAATAGTGAAAAAATCTATTGAAACATAGAGACTCATAATTTAGGATAAAATAATATTTATATTTTATACCTTTTTTAAACATTCCCATTAATGTGTTATTTGTTTATTGTTAACATATATTTTATTTATTTCCATTATTTTTGTCATTGTCCTGAAATAGGAGGAACTTTTCTAATAACCAATGTGGTGGTCAATGTGATGGTTTCATTAATTATAATCATATACATATACTTATTGGAGTTAATAAATATAGAGAAGTAATTGATCATATACCTCATGTTATGATTGATTATATGGATTGTGTGGATCACCCACCTTGTCATAAGAATTATAATGCTTTTGTTGAGTCCTTTATGGAACTGATGTCTCCAGCCATTAGTAGATAGTATGATCTACTCATCATGGAACAAAGGATTAAATCCATTGATAATATATTATATATTATCCTATTATATATATAATATAATGTAGTGATGGTTGTATTCCATAATAAGGGTAAAGACAATCAGTGGAAGAAACAAATGATGAATACTAAGTCCAATGAGTCAATCAATTATGTAGCGAACCAATGTTTTTTCTATACAAATTTACTTATTTTAGTTATTTTATATGATATAAAATCATATATAACAAAATAAAACATTTATAAATTATGAAAAAATGAAATAAAAAAAATAACATAAGTTAAGGAACCAATACCGATAAAATAGTTAGTTTACCTCTACAATAGTAATGTGACACTTATGAATAGTAAACTGAACAATTGAATAGTAACCTAACCATTGAATGTAAAATAAAATTTATCTATCTAATAAGTGAAAATATGATATAATTATGTCATATTATAAGTTAACATATATTTTTAAAAATTATTAATTAATTTTTGGTATTTTTAGAAGTCAAAAATATTTAATTAAAACATTATGAAAAATTTAATAATATAAAAGAAAAATTATTTTCATAAAATTTATTCATAATTTATTTTCAATTATTATTATTACAGGATCATTTTTTGATACCTTAAAAAAAATTCATATTGTTTGTAAATTGGTATTAATTTTAAAAATTTTATTTTCCATGTAAATAATAATTTTAATGAGAAATAAACATTTTCATATTTAGAATAATATTTCCACAAAGTGGAAATAAATTTTTAATTCTACTCACCTATAAATGGCCAAATCAATTTTTAGGTATTTTTCTGAAATAATTGATTTTTTGGTGAATTGTTTAGTATTGTAATTTGAAAAATTTATAAATTGATTATTTTTTGAGTTATTATTTAGTCATGGATGATGTATGTGACCATTTATTCGAATTAACATGAAAAAATACTTTATTGATTAAGCCTTAACTCATGATCCTCTATGTGAAACAACCCTTGACTCGTGGTTATTTATATGAAGCGATCCTTCAATCATGCTAAAGTCAATATTTATATTGTTTCTACAATACTATTAATTAATTATTTAATGATCCCATGTTATGATTCATTATCTTTAATCATGTTCTATGCATGTTTATATCATTATTTTATGCCTTATAACCCATGTTTTATTCTTTATTAATATGTTTATTACCTTAATAAGATTTCTAGATCATCCATTTGATTATTTTATCCCCATGTGATCATATATATATGTAAGGAATCAATGTAAGTTAGGATATTATTATGGATTATAAGTGAATAAATGTTATATTTAGTCCCAGGTTTTTATTTTTATGTACCTAGTCCTTCAAGATACTAGACATTACAATCATTTTCTTGTAATTTGTTGTTTCATTTTGATTATAATCTTGTAATGATATGTGTAAAAGTCTAGGGTTACTATAGTTTGTATCTTAGGAATGTGTTAGTTATTTTTGGAGATTAGGAATAGAATACTTTAGTAAGAACCATAGGTAGAATAATAAGTATGAGAAGGAATCCCTAAATGTTGGTAAGTACAGAGTAAGTGGTTTATCAAGAAAATATAACCCTATATAGATACTAAAATTCAGTGTGGTTATTGAACAGTATAACCTTGGAGTGAAAACTCTGAAAATTTTTTCTGGGTCCGACTTAGGATAAATTGTTATCTAACAATGAGCCATACTATGCACCTTTTTTGACGTTCCTAGGGGATATGTTATGGTAAATTCATAATCTCATTCTGAAATATTATTAGTGGAAAAAATATAGCCCATAAAAAATATATTAGGAAATAAATCATGGACAACGTAGATTGAAAAGGAGGTAATTCCTTGTAATGATTTAATTTTCCATTATTAGTTGACTCATTTATGTTTAATATTTCCATTTTATGAATATTAGCTAAGTAACCAAGCCCCTTAATTGAACATTCAATTTCAAGGTTAATGGAGGGAAATATATAAACATGTAAAAAATCTATATAACTTGAAATGTGATGATTTCTATAATTATATGCCGAATATGATGGAGACGAGTGATCAAAGTTATATGAAAGTAATTTATCAAATGGCTCAAGTTGTGAATAATTACTTGAATCATGTGGAACCTCCTCTTTCTCCTAAGAGAGATAGTGGGTTTCTGTCGAATACATTATGTTGAAAAGGACTCTATGTTTAGTGGATCTTTTGATCCCATCCTCACAAAAAAATGGATTAACCCCCCTAATAATATATTTTCTATACTCTAGTGCTCATAATAAGAGAAATTCATGTGAGATCTTTATCATTTTATAGGGAATCTGTTCTGTGGTGGAAACTGATCAACCACAAAATGTCCAAGTAGAAAATTTATTCTATGGAATGGGAATATTTTAGGAAAATATTTTTCAATAAATATTTTTCCTTAACCATATATATCAAGTAGGAAAGAGAGTTCCTAAGACTTATTAATAAGGTATATGAGTCTATTGGGGTGTATGAAGAAAACTTTAGAAGTCATGCAACATACACCTCTACCATTATAATGAACACCAAATGTATGTTTGATAACATCTTTAGTTGACTCAATCTAAGTATTCAAATAGAATTGGTGATTTTAGACTTCTACATTTATAAAAGATATTTTCTATTGTGACCTAAATGTTTAAAATTAGATCAGAGACTCTCAATAGTCCTGTGTACCAAGTGGAAAAAGCAAAAAATGGAGTCTAGTATGGGTGGATCAAAAAATAAATTCTATGATGGAAAAAATTATGAATATCCCACATGTCAAATTTATGAGAAGAAGTATCCTTTGAACTATCTAATGAAAACAATGAAATGATTCAAAAGATGAAAAATGGGGTATCTGGCTATGAACTACTGAAGGTATATGAATAATTACACTAATGTGGATTAATAAATGATGTTTTAGATATCAATAAGCTTGTTGTGTAGAGTTTCAACTAAAGAGAACATGTTAATTTTTCAATCCAATACCCTAATCTAAGGTTATATAGAGGAAATCAACAAGAACCTCCAAGGAAATAGGGAGTGGATCATGCTATATCCACTAATGATGTAGAGTTAAAAAATGATATTATTATATGCACTCTTGTTATTCATTCAAGAATATGGAACATACAATTGTATTTTGGATTCATGAATTCTTTAATATATTGGATGTTTAGTGGAACTATTCAAACACCAATTCTAAATTTGGAGGTTACATTATCTGTGAGAATAGATAATGGGAATGTTGTTTCATATAGAGTATATAACAATTACCTAGATAATTTATGAAGAATTGACCTCCCAAAAAAACTTTTCATACTTCTTTTAGTAGTCTTTGATTATATTTTGAGTGTGGATTGTCTATATTTATACAAATACAACATAAACATTTGGGAAAGAGAGATAAATAATCACATCCCATAAAAATCGTCCAATTCCATACATGTGTAAGGAGGAAGATTAATATCCTTCATAATCATTTTATCAATTATGGATATTACTATCTTTTGATATATAATATATCATTAAAATGATTGAGACAATGAATATGCTCCTAATCGAACACATGCTCATCATGACGGATTACAATGATGTGTTCCTTGAAGAATTTTATGAAATTTCATTTAATCAAGAGGTTTAGATATAAATTCAACTTATTCAAGATCTCTTCATATATCAATGACACCATATAGAATGGCCAATGTTGAAATAGGGGAACAAACGAAGCAGTACCAATACAATTTGGAAAAGGGTTTTATATGCCTGATCACTTCAGCATAGGGTGCACTAGTCCTCTTCATCATAAAGAAGGATTGATCAATGCACCTATAAATTGATTATCATGAGCTCAATAAATTCACGATAAGAAAAGTATCAACTTCCATGGATATATAAATTGTTTGATTAGCTATGTGCGTCCAATCATTTTTCAAATGTGGACCTTTGGTGAGGATATATTCAATTAAAGGGGAGGAGAAAAGATATTCCCAAGACTGACTTTCTAATGAGGCAGGGACGCTATGATTTCTTAGTGACACCCTTAGGACCCACTAATTATTCATAAATGTTGATGGATTTAATGAATATTGTCTTTATATATAACCTTTTTTAAATTTTATGTAGTCTCTAACGAGGATTTTATTTTATAATCCCTGATCATAGAGAAACATTAGAACAATTTTAATAATTTATTGAGGACTTTGTGAAGGTAAAAACTATATACGATGTATAGTAATTGTGAGTCCTAGATGGTGGATGAATTACTCTTGTGGAATTTTATAACTAGATAAATTATATGTGTGGGACCTTACATGGTTAAGGATATAAAAGAGTGGACTATGAAAAAATCTATAATGGAGATCAGTAGATGTTTTTATCAAGTTTTTACAGATTATTTGTGAAGAACATATCATGATTATCAATCCCAAAAACAGAAATAACATAGAAGGGAGTCAATATTTTCTAAACTCATTAATGGGAGGAATGATTTTAAGAGCTTAAAAATAGTCTTATCATTATGCATGTACTCACACTCCTAAAAAGTATAGAACTATTTTTGGCCTACACTGATAAATTATTGGAAGGATTATGATATGTGATAATGTAAAATGATAATGTTATAAAATACTCCTCAAATCATTGTAAAATTCATGATAAAAACTATCATACACATGATATATAGTTAGTGGACGTGATCTTCTTGTTGAAAATATGGTAGCATTATCATTATGGGGAGAAGTGTTATATAAAATGATCATATGAGTCTCAAATATATATTCACATAGGAAGAGATTAATATGAACCAGTGATGATGGTTAGAGACTATAATGGATTAAGACTTCCCAATTTTCTACCATCCCAATAAAAAAAATAGCGTGGGGGATGCTCTACGTAGAAAGGACACATCATATTTATCAACAATGAGAATTGAGAAGGATCCAATATTCATATACTTAAGAAGGATATATAGGGGAATTATTAATGGAGGAACATGACGAATACTTTATCTTATGATTTCTCAAGTGTCTCTTGTGGAGAAAATAATGTTTTCTCAACAAAATTATGTGGAAATTTAGAAAATGGTTTAAGAAATCCCAAATGGAAAATATGAAGAGTTGATGATTAGTGAAGATGATGTAATAATTTTGGGGTCATGAATATTTGTACCATAAAATCCAAATATAAAGATTGAGCTTCTGAAGGATGTACATTGATCAACCTTATTTGTACAACCAGGCAGAACAAACATGTATCGAGCTCTCTGGGAGAAATTTTTGTGGGACAATATAAAAAAAGAGATATCTGAATATACATGACTGTGCCCATCTGTCAGAAATTAATGGTTTAAAGGAAAATGTCTAAAGGGTTGATGTATCCATTACCTATACCAACATTGAAATGGGAAAACATCACCATGGACATTGTCTCTATACTTATAAATAAATCTAGAGGAACAAGTATATATTGATTATTTATTATTATATTATAAAGACAACTCACTTTGGCACAATTCATTAGGACTTATCACTTGATTAAAATAAAAAAATATACCTCAAATTTGTGGTAAGGTTTCATGGAGTACCACTATCAATTGTATCTAACCGAGATCTGATATTCACCTCCATGTTCTAGAAAAGTATAAAACATACTCAAAGCACTGATTTGAATGTTAGTTTGGCCTATAATCCTACAACTAGTGTACAATCATAGTATACTCTTCAGAAACTAGAAGACAAGTTTAGAGCTTGTTATATGGTCTTTAAAAGAGGATAGAATCAACACCTTCCACTTGTCGAATTTTCATACAACAATTTTTTCCACTCAATCATAAAAATAAATCCATATTAATCC
This sequence comes from Viscum album, assembly GCA_963277665.1. Lineage (NCBI taxonomy): Eukaryota > Viridiplantae > Streptophyta > Magnoliopsida > Santalales > Viscaceae > Viscum > Viscum album. Next base: position 411,437,775 of record OY728131.1, read on the forward strand.
CATTATGAGAAATTATATAGAACACTGATATTCAAGCATATGGTTAGTGAATGTATGGTTCTAAAACCAAAAATGGTTGAAGAAATGGTGGAGATTGAGAAAACCATTAAATATCACATCAAGGTAGATTAATGTAAACCGAATATTTATGTAGGAAATCAGTGATGGGACCACTCCATTATGGTCGGAGACTAGTATTACTCCACATATATCTGTGGAAGTGGATAATGAGATTCATAACGAAATATAATCTATGTCCTAGGTATATCGGTTACCATGAGATACTTGATTAAGTCAGATTTATGGACTATGGACTATAACATTCACCAACCATGTCCCAAGTATATGATGATTTCCACATATCTCTCTTGAGAAAGTTCATATTGGATATTTCACATGTTCTGTAACACGTAGTTGTTTTAATGAAATATTTTCAATAAATTATTTTTAATCTTCAGTAGCTTACTTTTCAAGAAATTTTGAGTTTAAATGATCCACATAATGTACTTATTACAAAATTACCTTTATATAATCTGAATTATTTTATCAGTAATAATTATAACCATCTTGTTATAATGCATTTTCAATTCATTGTCTATTAATTATTTATAAAAAAATATAAATCAATATGAATTTTTTTATTTTTTAGTGAATTACATTTGGAAATGAAATTAATAATATATATAAATATATGTGTGTGAGTTATATACTTAACAATATATTTTTCATATTTATCCAATGGATATTTTAGTCATTAGGAATGAATTAAATCCTATTTGATGTATAAAAACATATTTGATTAAATAGTTAATTTTACACTTTTGAGGGGTGAAACCATTTTAAGTTAAGATTTGAAAAAAATAAAAAAAATTATATGAAAATCTAATCATTTTATTTATAATCTAAAAATAAAAAATTTATTTTAATGATTTCCTTTTATTTTTATGATGACATTCATGTTTTGATGAATTGTAATAATACGCTGTATTTAAATTGAAAATAAAATTTTTTTCATTGAAATAATTCATATGGTTAAATTGAATGGTTTCAAATTATAATGAAAATATATTTTTACCATTTAATCTAAAATAGTTATTTGTAATGAATATTAAATTATATTCATTTTTAAAAACATGTCAATCTTTTATAATTTATTAACTTTTAAAACCCTTTTTCTTATTTCAACAATCAAATAAATTTAATATCATTTACTCTAACATCGATGTATTGAATATTAAAAATTGGATTCCATATTTGGAATCACTATTTCCAGTTATGAAAATATCATTATTTTATTTTGGGGAAATTTGAATTGTATCTTCGGAAATTTTATTGACAAGGATCAAGGATAAATCAGGAAATTAAGGGTAAAAATAATATTTTAAAATTACCCTAAAACATGTTATAGAAATTTAATTATTATAACATTACCTAAAACATACTTCAGTCTAAATGGAATCCATTAGATCCAACTTGTAGGATATTAGGACATTTAATTTATTTTATTTAAATAAATGTAAAATATGTATCACTCAGTCATTAATAATTAAATTATTTTTAATATATTGTTATATATAAGATAAATTCTATTATATATACTCATTTAAAAAAATCATTATCATGAAAATTTATTTATTATTTTTAGGAAATAAACAATTACCTCAAAGAATTATACTTGGATAATGAAAAAAACTAATTAATTGATGACATATAATTAAAACAATTTTTTAAAAAATATTAATAATAATAAATGGGAAAAAAACCTTAAAAACCTTATTGGCCGAGTATTACTGGAAAATAGTATCCCAGGGAGTACATCTTAACAATATATAGTCTTATAAAAGTGATTATGATAATTATATTATTTTACTCTAAGTGAAGATAAAATTGTCAAATTCATGTTTTAAAAGAGTGTAGAATTTTTAATATTGGGTTTTTAAGAAGATAATTTTAATAAAAGTATTATTATTATAGCTAATAGATTTATCTTGGAAAAATTACTCTATTTCAAAATTTTATTCAACAAATAAGTATATTACATAATTAAAAAAATTGAGGTAGTAATTATTTTATTAAGAAAGTGATTAAATAAATATTATTAAAAATATTATAATAAATTTAATTTGAGATAATTATTACAAAAAATGAATTTAATATATTATATTTACCCCTTAATGATACAATAAATTATTTGTATTGTTTTTCACTTCTTATTTTTATATTTGTAAAAATCTATGAAATAAATAGTGTCAAAATTGACACTATTGATATTTTGTCAAAATAAGGATTTCATAAATTATATAAAAATCATAAACGTTTTGAAAATGTAGAATAATTTTTATATGCTCTAAATTGTTATAAATTATTCATTTATGGTATATTTGAATTAAAATGTGTAAATTTTTCACCCTTTTAATATTGAAATATTTGTTACCCTAGTTAAAAATTAAATAGAATAACGAAGTGTGAATTAAAATAATAATACATAAATTGTCATAAATACTTATCTAAAATTTATTGGTTTTTGAAATTACAACCTAATATCATCTAATATTTTGAATTTGGTTATGTTGGAGGTTTTTATGGGGTGTTTGGATTAATTATTAATTATTGTTTTTGAGGTTTCCAAAAGATACCCTCACCTCAATTATAAATGGGAACTTCCTCCCTTAACACATAACTTCATTTTTATCCAACAAGCTCGAACATACCCTACCAATTTCCATTATAAAATTACCTATAATAATTATAGAGGAAATTTTTTTCTCTATGACCATCTCATATTCTCTAAGATGATATTTAGAGGAGGTATGTTGATGAAAATGTAACATCATTTAACGATTCATTCCATCTTTATTTTCTACTAAATCCACGACATGATTTTTTTCATTAAAAATTATTAACTCTAGTAGTAATTATATACATAGAGTTTATTATGATTATGAAACACCCATATACCACATTCTACCAATCGTATGAAAAATGAAATCACCATGGGTGTGTACGTATGGCTTACCATCTCCACACCATGGTGTAATCCATTTTTCACAACCACCATACATGGATGGTTATAATGATAGTATTAATATATATATAAATTATTAATATAAAATTATATTGCATCTGAGATATTATACACTATCTATGTCAATACCACTCAATAATTTGGGGAATGATATCGTCACTTGTGTGTATGTATGACTTACTATCTCCACGATGTAATGTTATTCGCTCAACATAATCATCAATAAGGCATGATTATACAAATGATTTGAATAAATTAATATGAGAAATATTATACTAATACCTTATATAAATTATATAACTATAATCTAAAAAGAGGAATAATAACCTATCAGACAAAACATGCATAGGAACATTAAACTGTTAATACCTGAATAACAAGTAACATAAAATGATACTAAAAATAAATGAAAATATGATCACAAATGTTATCATTAAAAGTATTTTTATTCTATAATAAATTATCAACATTCTTTAAATAATTATATAGGATGTCGAGATACGTACAAATCATTCCAGTCTTAATGTATGTGACATCATTGCAAATCTCATTTTTATTCGATATTTTTTATACGTTAGTATTAACTGGGGTATATTTTTTATTAACATCCATGTTTCCTAAATATTTATTTCAAAATATTCTATATATCCATATATTATATTACCCATTGGAGATTGTTTACTAAAAATTATGAATGTAATTTTTTTTCTGTATGTGGTACGTTTTGATTATTCAGGAAAATGTACGAGAATAATATTTTTTAAACATGTAGGACATGAAAATATTTTTATGATTTCATAATGATTTATTTACATGAAGATTTCACTAAAAGATTAAGAGGATGTTTCCAAAAAACAGATATATTCTAAAATATTTATGAATTTTGATGAAGGAAAATGTTTTTGAAGAAGAAATGATGTTTTTTCTGAGGAATTAATTACATGTTTATTATGAAAATAATTTTCCATCTAAGATGGAACTTTATAAATATAGTTGTATTTTTAACCATGTTATTACTCAGAATTTATTTTATTTCTAATGGAATGTTATTTTGTAATTCTATTTCTTTTATATAAATTATGATGGGATGGTGTTTATGAAAACTATTTTATTTCATGAGTTATGCTATAATGAATGTTTTTAGGTATTTGTGGAACACGTAAGGACGGTTTAATTACGAGATGGGTAGGACCTATATCTCAGTATAATTATTTTGGTAATGATTTATATCTAATCGGATATACATGACTAAAACATCAATTAAATACATTTCAGTTATATAAGACTAGAATGAGGAGTGAACTTAGTTCAATAACGAACATCGTCCTCTATGATGGTCTGGGAAATAACCCTTGACTAATATGAAAATATTTATATTCTCATATGTGTATGAGAAGTAATTTGTTGTCTTTTGTTTTAAATATTTTGATGAAATTTCACTTTTATGATTTATCCCATAAAATTCTATAATGATATTTTATATGAATGATATGATTTCTGAATGTTATGTTCATATGATTATTATCTGATTGATATTTAACTAGTTTACCCTTTCTATGAATTTGATCTTACCCTTAAAATATTTTCTATTCTCTAGGTCATGAAGAAAGTGTATAAAGTATGATATGTCAAAAAGGAGTCTAGTTATGAAGAAATTAGTGGAAGACAAAATAGATTTTTTATAAACCAGTTATTTATGTTTCCATGTTTCTAAACACACTAAACAATTATGGTCCGGGTATGGTTTTTGTTATGTTATGTAATAAATATTATTTAATTGGAATGTAATATCTATATGTAATGTGTGAGATTTTATATGTACTGACTTCAGGGGTGGTACATTTGGAGAATGATCTTTCGTACAAGGAGAATCCAGTGAAGATCTCAAATCATAGAGATAATGTACTATGAAACAAGACCAATCACCTAGTCAAATTACTATGGTGGAACCATATTTACGAAGAGACGGCATGTGAACTAGTGAAATGGTTAAAAGAGAAGAATCGACACCTATCCGCAACATCGAATGTAAAACAAATACAGAGAGAAAAATTTCATAACGTGGGAAGAATGTAATAGTCTAACGTTTTATCAATTTAAATTCCATTCTTATAATTGTTTTATATGGTATAACATATAGATAACACAATACATGAATTATAAATTATGAATAAATGAAATGTGGACCGTTTATAAAAGTTAAAGAACTTATACCAATGAAATTGTAACATGATCTTCAGAATAGTAATGTGACCCTTATAAATAGTAAACCAAGAAATTGAATTGTAATCTCATATGATGAATTTATAAATAATATTTATCTTATTTTAATTGAAAAATGTTATAATTATATAATAACCTAATTAAATTAATATTTAAAAAATAATAATTATGTGTTGGTATTTTTATATGACATTAATATTGAATTAGAAATTAATTATACATTTAATAAATTAAAATTAAATGTATTTTCATAAAATTTATTCATAAATTATTTTTTTATTTATTATTATTATAAGATAATTTAATGTGACCATAATAAAGTTTTCAATGTGTTAGAAAAGTAGTTCTAATTTAAAAATTGTATTTTCCATGAAAATTTTGAATTTGATTAAAAATTAAATTTCTCATATTTAGAACCTTATTTACTTAAACTATAGTTCATTTATAAATTTTATAGGTTGAACAATTGTTACAGTTATTTTTTGGGGTTTTTTTTAAATATTAGATTTTTTTGTGAACAATGAAATATGTTAATTTATAGTATGTGTACATAAATTAAATTATGATTCATTCTTGATTAATGGATGATGTAAGTGACCATTTTATATAATTCACATTAGCATATTAATTTATTGACTCTCAAAAATCATCACTATTTATTATCTTGAAAAAATAATAAAATATTGAATAAAATAATGAGAAAACACCCCCATCCACTATAAATTCCGCCCATCCCCAACTCCTCTCCTTGCACCTCTCAAAACATGAGTCTTGTCAATATTCTAATCATTAATCTTCCAAAACCTCTCCCTCACATAAATGAGATTTTTTTAAAAAAAATTCATAGACAATCTCTTATGTATGTTCTCAAGAAGAAGGAATCAAGAGGTAAAACTATCTTCTTTTTTCTTAGAATTTATTTTTGATGTTAATTTATTTTATTCTATTCTCCCTACATCACCATACCTATGTGGAAATAAAAAACCAATATCTCATATATAATATAGTTTTATCATGTTTAATAAATAATTCTTCATCAAATCTATTCTCATCTGTCTCATTTATTTTATGAATGGAAACATTGTTTGTGAGGTGTCAATCTACCACTTTCATGAAAAACATGCCTTCATCTTTCTATTTAATCTTAAATCCCAGTCATGAAACCATTTTAATTATTCAGAAAGATTATTTTATATTTATTATATTTTATTTAATGTTTTATAATGATTTTTTACACCTAATTTTAATTTATAAAACAAAATTAATTCTTTGTGATAAAAAACTAAATAAATCAAAATAACTATCATTAATGATTAAAATAATGAATTATCTAAACCTATGTAAAAATGGTTTTATAATGTTATATATGATCATTAATAACATATATGTTATGTTCTAAACAACTATCCTAATTCTACATTTTTTTCATACACATATACAAGTAAACCAGTCATGAAAAAGAACGAAGATCACTCTTCTAAGTGATGAAATTGAATTTCATATCCCACCATAAGAGAAATAAATGACAATAATTACATTATAACAAATAAATTAGATTTATAAATTGTTAAGTATTTATTAATTAATTAATATAATTTTATTATTAAGGATAATAATATCATGTGTAGAATCATTTCAAACACAATTTAAAGGATTCTACACAAACATTTATTATTAATTCAGGTTAATTAGTCTCTATTTTTACGCAAATGAACTTATATTATATTTTTATGTATATATTATAAATTTTTTATATGTTCTGAACTCATTTATCAAGATCCATTCATCCTTGTAATCAGAGATATACTTGTTTTTAAAAGGAAACTCAGTCAAATCTTTCTGATATGAAAGCATGATTTAATAGAACATTCCTAATTCATACCCATTTTTATGTGTGATCCATAGTATATTTTCAGACAATATTATTTATGTAAAAAAATTAATTTATCATAAAAATATATCTTATTTAAATTTTTCTTTTATACAAAGAATTATTAATTTTCAATTGTAATAAATCATGAAATTTATCACATAAACCGTACTAAATTTTTTATCCTATATTTTCTTAAACACTCTTTTGACTTTGTTTTGACATAAATTATCATGATATATTAATATTTATTTATCAATTTCCTTGTATGATTTAATTATTTTATTTCATGGACACTTTTATAATAATACCATTAATTTTTCTTTTCGAATTATTATGATACCTGATTATTTTCATGCGTAAAATTTATGTTTGTGTTTGATTACATTTGTATGATTCTTTTTGTGGAAGGCGTACTCATGAGCATGTTATGATTGGTGTACCCAGATAAAACTCAAATGTATTTAATAATTTTTAGTCTCATGAGATGTGTTATAGTACAATTTTGGTGTTTAACCTTGACTCATGCACCATGCGCAACAGTGTTGGTAGATTTCCTTGACATGTACACCTCTATGTGCAATAAGACTTGAAATGTGCTCCATTATATGAAATTATCATTGACACTTGATAAAGTAATGTTTTATCTTTCTTCAATATTACAATTAAATCATTTTTTTATGATCACATGTAATGATTCTCTATGTTTAACCATGTTCCACACCATGTTATTCCTCCTAACCCACATTTTATGATTTATTTTAATGTTTTTTCACATACTACTATTTTTAGATCCACCCATTATTTATGTTATCCCTACGTTTTCTTATATTTATTTAGATGTTCAATGGATGTTATGAGATCATAATGGATGATAAATTATAAAAGTTTTCTTTTAGTTCCATGTTTTCACTTTTATACGCCCTATATTCCAACACACTGGACATTACGATCCATGGTATATAATTTGATGTTTAATTATTTTTAAAATCATGTAATGATATGCGAAAAAGGATAGGGTCTCTATAGATTCCATGTAATGGAATGGTTTCAAAACAAATAATTTTCATATAATATATTCAATAGATTCCTCACTTAAAAATAGAGTTGGGTTTTCTCATTCTAATGAAGTAAGGGAGATTAGTATATATAGTTTTATGATGAAAAGATCATAATGATTACATTGTATTCCTGAATATTTTTTATCGAAACAAAATATATGGTGGACCAAATTATTAATAGATTAAATTAATGTATTGGAAAATATGTGGTGATTTTATTATTTTAAGGAAATGAATAGATTATTTTTTCTCCCAAAAAATGTTGAGATATTGATTTATAAATCTCAAAGGTCTAATGGGTTGTGTAATAAAAATCATAAAATGGAGATTAATTCAGTAGGGTCAATATAAATTTCACATCTACGAAATAAATCTCAACATCCCATATGTCATAAGTGTGGGAAGATGAATCTCAGAAACTATCCCAAGGGAACTGTGAGGTGATTCAATTATTATAAAAGGATGAATTGGGATAATTAGTGATTTAGAGAGATAAAGATACCCAAAATGTGATGGAAAAATACTAATCATAACTCAACTCATCCAATATTATAGTGTTTCCACTAAAATGATCATAATAACTATGAATTATTATTTCTTAGGACAAGGGTTGACAAAGGCTATCAATAAAGAAAACCTATATGACCTATATAGAAAATAAAAGAATATTTTATAACTACTAATGAGGTTAATCATCAAAATGATCTGGTGACATGTACACTAGTCATTAATTAAATAAAAATGAATTCAATTTTCAATTCTTTTTCTAAAAAATATTCCATTTCATTCACATTTAGTAGGAATAATCAAAAACCACCTCAATACATAGGGGTTGAACTGTCTATTAGAGCAATAAAAATTAAATTTTTGAATACCATGTATATATATCATCCCATTCAATATTTTAGGAATGAAACTCCCTATAAATATTTTCATACTCAATTTAGTTTAATATTATTCAATATTTTCCATCAATTTACTATCCTTATATAAATACCACATAAACAGTTGAGAGAGGGAGATAACTTTTCATAGAAGGATTCATCCTCTGATTCTGTACAATTATTTGAAGGATGTTGAGTTTGGTTTGGAATTTTATTAATAATTACAAATATTATTTCCTTATAAGAGTTGGTATGTTTCTAAAATTAGAATGATAATGGATGGAATCATGCTTGAAGACATTATTATTATAAGGGATTATAATAATGTATTATATATATATTTTCCTACTCTTCCTCTAATATGAGATGTTGAGTTCTCAATTGAACTTCTTCTCATATCTCTACAATCATCCAAGACTAATTGAAGAATATACCGCCATTGAGATGGAAAAAATGAAGAATAAATTACAATATAATATAGAGGATGGTTTAATATACTAGAGTAGTTAACAGTGGTGATCATGGGTCATATTTATCAAGATAAAGGATGGCTCAATTTTCAATTGCATTGATTTTAATGAAATCCAATAAATCACTATAAAGACATGTAACCTTACCATTGATTGATCACTTGTTTGATTGTCTATATGGAGCCAAATATTTCTATAATGTATACCTTCTTTTTTATATAATAAACTAATATTGAACAACTAAGGTATTCATATGACCTCTATTGGAATATTTTTTAGCCTTCACGAGTTCACAATAATTTCGTTTAGAATCACTAATCATCCCACAATATTTATAGTCAGAATAAATTTTATATTTCCGAATTATTTTGAAGACATTATGGTAGTATTTATAGAATATATTATTATATCTCTTAAATAATGTTGGAGTGCGTGTGGAATTTGAATACTATGATAAATATATTAATAAAGCAGTATCTATATAGAATGTATAATAAAAGTGATTTATCAATATAGAAAGTATCATTCTTGGGAAATGATATCTCAAGAAAATGGATTGTTGTAGACCATTCTATTATAATGAAAATTAATGATTTTCCTAGACCTATATATTTAATAAATATGCATATTTTATTAGGAATAGTTGGGTATTATCAACTATTTGTGGGAAGCATCTCATTATTTTAAACCTGGTAGACGTGAAAGAGAGTAATGTTTTCCCATAATAATGAATGTAAAGAAAGTTTCCAAATAATGAAAAATAGTCCTATCACTACACCATTCCTCGCACTTCCTTTCAGTTGGAAGCATTTAATGGTATATAGTGATGCTTCAATGAATGGTCTTTGAAGTGTTCAATTATTGAATTATAAAATGAGATCCTACATACTCATTAATACTGTAGTTCATGAGATCAACTCCCCAACACATGATATAGGGTTGGTTTTAGTGATCTTCAAATTATTTATTTTTTAAACTATCTTTATTGAAATATTTGTCAAATAGATACAGATCCCAAGATCCTCACATATATTTTCATGGAAAATGAGCTTAGTATGTGCAATCAAACATTCCAAGAGCTATTCGAGGACTATAAATTCTCATTACACTATCATCTTGGAAAATAAAATAATGTGGAGGACTACCTAAGTAGAGTGGATATAAAAACATTATCAATGATGATAATTGAAAACAAACCAATCTTATTAGACTTGTAATGGATATACATGGGGATTATAAAGCAATGACCATCATCATTACTTTAAAAATTGATTTTTAACCAAACCATTTGGATTTGATAAAAAATTATAACTATGATGGTGTAAAAATTTAGATAAATGAGTAATATATAAGGAATGTGAAAAAACCTAGAGGTTCACATTTATGTGGATAAATATATATGATTTCTTTCACAACTATGTGTACCACAAAATCCGGATATAAAAGAAGAGATGTTCAAGGATGCACATACTTGAACCTTCACCAATAACTTGAAGGGGATGAAGATTCATTTAGATCTATAAGATAACTATTAGTGAAAAAATGAGGAATAATATCAAAAAATATACATCATGATTACTAATATATCAGCAAGTTAAATTTGAAAGTAAAGAGAGGGGATTACTTAAACATTACCCTTACCTATATAGAAATAAAAAAAACATCATCATTGAAATTTATAATGGTTTTTTGAGGAAATAATGTGGAAATCATTCAATTTAGGATTTGGTGTATTTTCATGTAATAAATAATAATTTCATTAAAATTAAAGAGAAATTCCCACTCAATCCAAATCAAATATTTAACCCTACATGAAACACCTCTACTACTTATATCTGATCAGGATCCTATGTGTAATGAAAAATTAATAATATTTTAAAAAATAATATTAAAACATAATTGAAAATATGTATGAATTATCACTCAAAAAATAATTTCATACAGGACAATAAAATAGAGACACATGAAGCATGTTTTTATCATTTGTGAAGGACCTTAATAGAGGATGGGATCTGCAACATCCTTTTCTAAAATTATTAGAAAATAACATTTTACAATAATGAATACCAAAGTATTCATATGAATTCCATTATGGGAAGTTATGTATGTCACCTACATGTTGGGATGATGATATAGAACATATGTTTTGGGTTTCAAAATAGATGAAGAATTGATAGATATGATCAGTATAATTAATGAGAACATCTTGGTTGCACAATGTTGGCAGAAGAGATATGATGAAAATCATTTATGAGAACTAATGTCTATAGATAGAGAAAAATGCATTCCTATATATATAAATATATATTTGGAAGATAGTAAATATATTCTCAATTCGATATATTTGGGTATTATAGAATGCTAATCCACGTGTACATTGGCCCCTTCTAAATTCTCAATTCGATTGGAGATGTGACCTATCGACTAGAACTCCCACCAACCCAATCTCAAGTATATATTATCTTACATGTATCCCTATAGATGATGTACATACCAGATATCTCATGTTTACTAAACTTTAATGTTATTGTTTTGTAAAATTTTCTCTCATATAGGGATCATCCGTTTAAGATATTATACCATAGAGACAGTGTACTTTCAAAAAACACACCGAGTATCTGTACTACCTAAAAACTATAAGCAATCAGATATATAATGAAAACTGAAGGAATAAATGAAGTATAAGTACCATTTCCTATTTCCACCATAGCATGTCTGATGAAAAATCATGGGTGAAAATTAATATTGGGTGGGGCAGAATTTAATGATCCATAATTTTATCAATGGAATTTTCATTCTAATTTTTTTTTCAGTTTTAGTAATATAATATAATGCAGATGTAATAAATGATTAAATACAATATTGTTTATTATAGTAAAATAAAAAAACTATTTAGAGAAAAACTATTTATATAATAAATGAAATTATTTTAATGGGATATAAAAATAAAATTATATGATAATTATTTCCAAATTTGGATCTTCTTGATCCATTAAAATAACCAGACTTATGAACAACATTGTTGAAATTATATAGAATATTAGAAATTAAATATACATTTTGATAATGAAAAAATACATATTTGATTTAGGTAAATTATTAGTTAATTAAAATTAATTAAATATGATTTATTTATTAAAAAGGGAATACATATGACCATTAAAAATCTAACCATTGGAATAATAATCAGATAGTTGGAATAATATTATGACATTTGGAATAATAATCTAACCTTTGTGAATAATTACATAACCATTATAATAGTAAAATCAATAATTTAAACATAAATTAAAATTTTTGTACCTTATAAAAATAAATTATGTTATATTTATATAAAGTAAAATGTAAATAAAATTTTTAAATAAAAAGCAATTGTTTATATTTTTTGTGAAAAATATATTTTTTAATTTCATTTTTATAAAAATTATAATGATTTAAATGAAATAATACATTCATAAAATTAGTTTAAATATTTAACATTATATGTTTTTAATAATGATAATATAATTTTAGGAGATTATAAGAAAATCTGTAAAGGGTTAAAAAATCGATCATAATAATAAAAATGGTATATGAAAAATGAATAAGAACCTTATTTATAAATTAAACACCTCATATTTATAAAATTATATTCAAAAAATGGATTTCATTTTTTATTCTAAAAAATATGAAATGGATATTAATAAATTCAAAAATTTTGTCTAAAATAAATGATTGTTTTGTGAATGGAGAAATTCGATAAAATACGATAAATAAAATTTTATTCCCAATACATGAAAAATTTAGTCAAGATGGATGTAAATACCCATTACATAAAAATAAAAATAATAATTTAAAATATATTATCCAATGATTCCTAAAAATTGGTTGTATTGAGAGAAAATAATAAAATATTAATAAAATATTAAAAACCCTATCATGCCCTTATAAATATCACAACTCACAACCCCTTCTACTAAAATCCTAAAAGCCTTGCTGTTTGAAAATTTTTAGAATAATTTTCTTCTAAATATTCTCCGACAATTCCCAATTCTTCTCTACTAAATAATGGAAATTTCAATAATAATTAAATGGTATCCTTAGAAAATAAAACCATATGAGGTGAGAAATTTCACGACTAACGTCTTTCAATTTTATTATTATTCTACTACACATTTATTTACTTATCCACATATTCATAGTATCATTGGTATCCGAACAATAATTATATGATATTATAATGTTGAAATGTTCATATTCTAGCTTCTCTTTTTTATATTTAAAAATTAAAGTGTTGTTTAGAATATGTTTACACACAAACTCAAGCATCAACGTTCTTTATTTTTCTTCACCACTTTCAAGGATGATTGTAAAATAATTATTATGAATATAGAATATTAAAATAGTTATATAATTAAATATATCATGTGTTTTAATTAATATATGGAAATAATATTTAATAAAAAAATTAGGATAGTTCTTAAAACCATCTAAGTGAACTAACCATATGATGTTAAGATTTTGAATACATGAATTGTCCAAAATGTAAAATAAAAAGGCTATTTTGGACCATTAAAATTTAAATAATGAAATTAAAAACTTTTAACATTACAAATTTATTTTTATTCACATTATAAAAGAATATTAATAATTACCATCATGTGATACGGCTGTGGATCCATGAAAGGAATCCATCATAGAAAATAAATTGAACATTATATAAGATTGAAATAGTTATAAAAATAATAATAAATTAGTGTAAATAAATTTTTGATTTAAAATGTTTTAAATCAGGCAATTAATTAATATAATTTCACTATCTATTACGTTATTTATAATTTCATAATGATTATGGAACCAATGTTAAGTGATATCTCTAAACCTCCCAGTCTTCATTGGGTTATAAAATTTCTCAATATAACATGGATTCCCTAACTATTTTATGTTATGGAGATATTATAAATGTTGAATATATTTTTAATAAATATATGACTAGGTTATTCTCTATTCCCCCTAATGGATTTAAACTTTTATTATGTCAATTTTTCAAATATTTTTTTAGTGGTAACTTTTCTATCCATTAACACTTTTATGTAAGGATATTTTAATAAACATGTTCTGATTCATTGTTTGAGTAATTAATGGAATATTTGGGGATTACAATTATATTTTAACTATATGTTTCATTTTTAATTTATTATTTATTATTTAATCAAAGGCTCTAACCGATTTCATAGACCATGATTATGAATGTTAATTTATATACATAATTTGTTACCCTTCCTCGTTAAATTTTTATTAAATGAACATCATATTTGGAGATCGATGATTATTAATTTGGATACTGTCTTCTAAAACATTTAATTCTATATTTTATTTAGAATCATTATGAAATCACCTTTGATTGTGATATTATAAAATATTAAGAAACACATTTCATTCCATGGGTAATTATTGTATTTATGCATTTTGATTCATTTCCATTTTTGTCACACATAAGCATTTACATTTTTTTACAACTACACCTAGAGAGTTATTCAATTCATTGGCTAAGTTTTTTGTCTCATGGGTTGACATGTATGGGACTAGGGAGAAAACATAATCTTTGATGTCGATCTATCTAGTGAGTGATGCTTCCTTAAATTATTAGATCGAGGTGGTAGTCGTATATTTATATGATCATATGGTTCCATATTCTTTATTTTGTTTAATAATATTATTATTCATGTTTATTTTTATTCTTGTTATCATGTTATTAATTTTTATTCATATATAAAAATTTATTTTCCTGATTATTCCTTTAATACGATTTTTATGTAACCAATTTTTTATATAAATTACCATGTTTATCTAATGAAGTTTTAGGTTCTAAAAGTGAATTACTATCTCCTAATATTTATTAAAATAAATTAATCAATATATTGATGTTCTATGAAACTAGTCTTTAAAATACATTAGGAATTTAGGCCCTTGGTTTTTATTTATTGGAAATCGATGATAATAATCATGTAAAAATATGTGTAAAAGGGTTGTTTCACTATAATCCTTGTGGTGGATTTGGAAAATATTAATCTGTTGAACCATCCAAAAATTATATATGATATATTTTTAATGATTCCATACATAGATATCTTTATGATTGGATAAATTCAATAGTGACACAATTTTAGTGAAATATAGATCATGTTCTACTAATTGAAATGAAGAATATTAAATATGATGATCATTTTAATGCATATAAATTAAATAAAATAACATAATAAATGTTGTAAAATCATTATACTCAGAGAATAAAATATATTTTTTTACCAGAAGAACATTATCATCATAAAAGATTACTATGAGATTAACCCTATCAAAAAGAAAAATATTATATTAATGAACATATAAGACTGGAAACATATGAAATATTAATAATTAAAGAACAATTTTTTTGGGTTAATGTATAACACTACAATTGAAACATATGAATATATATTCATGAAATTATCCAAGAAAAATAAGGAACCATTAAATACAATAAAAATGTTTTTAGGAGTATTATATGCAATATTACCAATTTAATTTATTTCTCCACACATTTTCCTAGTAGGATTGAGAATTTAAATGAATTATTTATTTGTTAAATTTCATAAAATGATTTAATTTTTTATAAAATTAATCATATTATCACTGATGGATTTATTGTTGCAATTGAAATAAATTTAAGGAATGTTTATATGATATTATCGATTTTTACAGTTACTAAAATGGTGATGTGATTTTTTAGATTTAATTCCATGTTTAATATTCAAGTGGGTAAACATTAAAAAGAGAAATAAATAGATTGAAATAGAAAAATCATTTCTTTGAGTATCCAGTCTTGGTTATTGTGTTCTAAATAGTTATTAATAAAGAGGATTAATGATTCATATGGTCAAAATTTCTTGAGTATGTGAATATGATTTAAAAACCCCAAGGAATTTCTAGGTTTGAAAAATGTGTTATAAAAAAGAATTATTTAGTTTTTAAGTGTATTTTATATGAAATATATAATTTCAAAATGATGAAAATAGAATGAACTTAACTATAAATGGAATAATTTAGGGAAATTTTAGTTTTTATAAATTCATCAATAAACGTGGTGTTACATGAATGTTTTGAATTCAAATAAATAAATCATGCTTATATATTCCTACATAATTGATGTGTATCACCATCATTTTTATCTTATATGATACCGAAATTTGTTTACTAAAAAAAAATTTTGTCATGAAATATATGATATATTGGATTATAAACATAAGGAACAAGGTTCATCAATTTCAATAACAATTTTTTCAATGAATATAATGATAAAAATGTTTAGTTTAGTTCAAATGAGTCCATAATAATATTTATTAAAATTGAAGAGTATGATTGGACCACCCATTAGAGACATATGTTAATGAATAGTCATTTTATCAGGAAAATTATCTATTGATATGAAATATAATATATGATATGAAAAAACGTTTTTTTGTTAAATATTCATATTATATTGTAATAAGAGTTTTATACAATATAGAAATTAGGTTTTCATCATATAATGTAATTATAAAATATTTAAGGTCCTTAGGAGGCTAGTAGTTGTATATTTTAACATATAGAAGTTAAATGTTTTCAAATAAAATTTTATTATAGAAAAAAAGGAAAAGTTTGTTTCACTTTATATCATAATGGAGCCCAGGATGTGTTTTTTTGGGATAGTATAAATATTAAAATTTATTAACAAACAATTTCAAGAAAACATTAGATGGAATATATATTTTTTAAATTGATGATGTATTTTGACAGAGTTGTATATATATATCATAATCTATTAAAATTGTAATATGTAATATTATAGAGTTTATGAGTATCAATATGTCAGTGGAAATGAACTTTTGGAATATGATTCTTAAGTCTCACCATTATAGAAAAATATTTGATTCATAAATATTAGTATATAATGTGTTTCAAGCAATTTTTTTATTAAATGTTCACCAAGAGATGTGGTTGGAGTTACCTAGATATATAACAATTTTATGAATCCCCATTAAAGTGAAGAAAAAATAAGGATAGTATAAAATTATTTCATTCATGATATTTTAGAAATGTGAATATAAATGGTTTCATTAATTATTCTTAAATTATCTTAGGAATATAAAATTTGTTATTTCACATAATAAAAATATTTACTTTGTAATTTATTCATGTTGGTTAGAAGAATGTATATATTGACAAGCATTTCATGAAGCGTAATTATAAATGACACCTCAAAGTATGTCATTTAGTTATTAATAACCGATATTTTTTATCGGGTATTATAGGTTGTATGTAAATGTTAATGTTAATGGTAGTTTGATACTTTTATCAAGACATGGAATAAGCTCATGAAGAAAAAAATGAGTTTTTTCATGGATTAACCATAATCAATACCACATAGGAAATTGTACAACATGTATTTGATATTCATGGGGTTCATGTATTATATTTGTGGACTCTAATATTTATGGTTGGTGATATACCAATTTTGAGAGGTTGTATAATTTTATAACATTATTATTCATGAATTGAGGCAATGAAAATTAAGTAGTGTATCAGTATGTTCTTAATCATGTTGTTGGTTGAAGGTCAACTAAGATGTGAATTTCCATCTTACATGACGAGTGTGACATCTAAGTATATTTTCTTTTAATGTCACCAGAAAAGTGATGAGATTAAAATTTTGTAGTACATATCTTATATCTGGTGGACATATATATACTGATACATGTGTTATATATATATATATTACTTTTTACCATTGATAGGTTATGTATAACTGATAATTTTCAGGAGGATGATCATTTTATAAATATATTGATCCAATGATTCATATTTTTTTCAATTCTAAAGTGTCTCGTGGGGTCATAATTACTATTTAACTAATAGGGGATAGATCTTGACCAAATAGAATCCTTTTAAGTAAATTATATTTAATCCTAAATACTTTTAGATGGGTATTCATTTGGTATTTTAAATTATTTTGAACATTGAAAAGTAAATGAAAAATTATAGATGTTTGTAACAATATATAAATTTTTTTTGGGATATTGTTTTTCAAAATTTATTATATTATATGATTTATTAGGTGAAATATAAAAAGTTATCTAAGGATTTCGTGGAAGCATGATATTAAAGGAGATTTTTGTAAAATACATTAAATCAAATGTCGAGTTTATGGCCATATTTTTTTCTAGTCGGTTCATGTTGTTTGATATGAAATTTATAGAATATAATTTTCTATAATATCTGTCATAAAATAATAACTATCATGTTTTAACAGTTTATATGATGGTACATTAATTTTTAATAGTGAAGTACGTCAATAGCTATCACATGATGTTTTTAATTAGGACATTTCATAAATTGACATGCATGAGAGTTGAATTATTATGATTAATTGATAATTGGAGCAGAAAGTACTCATACATTTATTAATGCATGAGTAAATTCATGTTAACTTGATGAGATTCATCAATGGTTCTATTTCAGTAATCATTAAGAAATATGGTGGTTGTGATCATGTTGGTGCTTTCTTTCATAAATCTCTCTCAATACCATATGTCTCTTAATATTCATTATTACTTTCAATGAGGTATTATCAATCCATGTGTAATGAGAATATACTACAAAATAATCTTAAAACTCATAATATCACATTGATAACTTTTATTATCGGATTCAGTTAGGCAAACTCTCGGCTTATTTTTATAAATAACATATAGACAAAGATTGAAACAACAACACAATTAAGCCAGGTACACATGTAATAGATTATTAACCACATATTTTTGTTTATTTCATTTATCCCCTGTGTTTTTTTTCATGTTTTTGTATCATATATTATGTCCTCTGTGTTATCCGAGTGTTATTATATAATTTTAAAACAAAACATTTCCATAAATTAATTAGACTTATATTATGATTTTGGGGTTTTTAATAAAATTTTATTTAATTGTAATGTGCCTTACAAAAAAAATGCATGGTGTAAAAATCATAAAACCAAATTTAGGGTAATCACTAGGAATAATATTTGCCTCTAGTTAAAATGGAAATATCAATTAGGATATTTCTTCCCATAGTGACTTGTAATTATTATGATACATATAAAATTAAAATTAAAATAATTATCCTTAATTTGAATTTAGTCATGGAAATTATTATGCTAGGTAATAATGGTCTAAATTTTTCAATTGAGTACTATATGGTTTCAAGTTGTAATGTTCCTTTTATATATGGATGTAATATTCTTGAAGATAAAAGCACATCAATGATGATATAATTAATGAGTTAGTATATATTTAACATGATTATGAATTTTGAGTATAAAAGTTTTTTAATTAGGGTTTCTATTTAGTATTTATTATATATAGATGTAATAATTTAGAAAATAAATATTTTCCAAACATTAAATATTTTAATGATATTTTTTGAAAAGTGAATCTCAAAGAAGAATATGGGTGAAGCATCTTACATACCATGTGTGATGATCTATAGAGTTATATTAAAGGAGTTTTGTGTACTGATTAACAAAAAATATATTAGTAAATGGATAAACTGGTTTAGAAAGTGTAAATCAAATAAAGTTTATTTTTTAGTTTTATTTGAAAAAATATAGGAAATATTCCAAATCCATCTAAAATGGAATTATCTGTGGATATTATTCTTTTTAATGATCGTTGATTTTCTAGTTTTACACATTTTTCATTTTAAATAATATATTTAATGTGGTCATAAATATATTTATTTTAATATTTAATGATGATTTATTTTTAAAAATATATTTTGAATAATATAAATTTTATTTTTTCACACTTACACTTGTTAATAAATGTAATTAATTCATTAATAGACATTCAGATGGGATAATCGACATCATGGTTGCATCTAGAATAAGGGGGTTTAACCTAGTAATTGCGTAGTTACAATTCACCTTCAGAGTCTTGAGATTACACATCATGGATGTTTAATTAAATACCACTTAATTAATTTTTATTTGAATAATTTTAAAATATATAAACCCTAAACCGAATCATTTAAACATTTATAAATTTTGAAAATAATATTTTTATTATAAAAACTATATTTTAAAGTAGATATTGAGAGAGAATAAAGGATACGATGGAAAAATTAATTGATAATTATCAAGAGAAAACATGGAATTATATGAACAACTCTTCAACAATCAACTTATTTATTATCCAATGCTCTTTATTTCTACAATTTTTATCCTTTTTTGGATCTTGAGACTTGATATATATTTTTTGTAATTTTTTATCAAGATTCTAATGTCCCAATGAACTTATGAATTTTTATTATATATTATTAATTCATATCTAAATACACTTTTTCAATGGGGGGTCCCAAAAACAATTATCAAGTTTTTGCTTTTCAATAGAAACAAATATCATTCCCTCTATAAAGTTTCTTTAATTTGTTTTCAATTTTTCTATACAATGTCATCACGAACCCTTTAAATAGTTAGTACATAAATTAATATTGAACTATATTTATGAACCTATTATATTAAATTATTGGGATTATTAATTTTGTTATTGAATCCAATATCAATTTGTAGAGAAGGATCATTGAGTGATGATGAGATATTATAAGGTACTGCAATGAGGACTCCTGAAGTAAAATGGAAATTCATTGTTTAAAAAATACATGGGAAACTATTTGTGAGAATTTTATAGTTCATTATTAATAAAATAATAATATATTAGGCATTATTGATTAGGTGTATTTAGGAGTTATAAGAATTATTAATGGTGAGAACAAACAAATTGAGGCCAAATACCTAATTTGTTATATTTCTGTCTATGTTTTCATTATTACACAACTTGTATTTTCTCAAACAAAACTTCATGTTATTAGATCATTATCATATTATATTTTTAATAGGGTTTAGTAGCTGACTTCATGCGTGTTTAATACACAGATTTTGTTACACTATAGAAATTGGATTGGTCCATATTGCATTTACATGCCAATATAATCATATTGGCATGCCTGACATTTGGTTTTGAAGAACTTTTCATATACCTATGGCTATATATGACTGAACCTTATTAATATTACATTCCATGTGAGCTTTCTAGAACAACATTTCATGTACCTTTAGAATAATATTAAAAAATCTACCCCCACATGAACATTAATAAAATAATATATCAATGTACCCTACTTTTCCTACACACCATATATTCCATCATGAAAACATTTTTGGATGACTTATACACACTATGTGTGGAGGCACACATGATAGAGATTCCATTTATGAGATATATTCTCTGTATACCTATAGTATATGTCGTAAAAATTATTATTTTTTTTGTATTTTTTTCATATATTATATCATGGGACTCACATTTTGGTATGTGAGTAGACCATCATTATAATTTTTCTATGTATGGAATGATGACATACCCATATATTGAATTACAGATGATACATGAGGAGATTTGGGTAGTTTAGTCTCCTTATATCCATATGATAGAACAAAGGAATCAGACCTGATGATTAGTGTATTCACCAGTTTATGTACTCCTTTGGGAATTTATTTATGATATAAAATACTCTCCCTATCTATATGATATGGTTATAAACTCCCATACTCACATGGTATAGGTACTCCAAATAAATAGTTGGGTATAACCATGCTTAATAATATATAAATGATGTGATTAAGTTCCTCCAGTGAGGTCAGTTCATCCCTTGAATAACATTAATCACATAGAGAGGTTTGGTGTGTTGCATACTGGGTGATTTTGGATATAAAGATTCTTATTGGCTTGACTATTCTATAGGGGAGCTATGCTAAGTGAGAATTTATTATTTTTTCTTATTTCTATTTTTATATTAATATATATATATATATTATTTTCCACTAACATGTGTGGGTTTGAGCAAACTGATATTCCCCATTTTTCCCTTTTTTAGTTTTCATGTTTTCCATCTAATATATATATTCTCTCCTCAACCTTAGTGATTTTCTAAAATGTGATGTGTTATGTGAATATAATGGGATGTTAAACAATAAAATGTTTTGATATAGTGTTAATCACCCAAAACGCTTTAACTAATTACTTTGTGATAATCTGTTGTTTTCAGTGTTATAGGATATGAACGTTTCCATATCCAACACAATTCATAGTTTTATAGTTTTCCATGTTTTCCAATTGTGCCTCACCAATGGAGTCACCTATGGGTAGTGTCACCTAGGCAGCATCACCTGACAGTGATGTTAAATTTATGGCATCACCTATCGGTGGTGTCATCATGCGGTGTCACATGGATGTAGTGTCACCAGGTAGTTTCTTGTAGGAATTATATCCCAATGGCGGTTACTCACCCCATCAAATTCAATATATGTTATGTCACGATTGGGTGTTGAATGGAGTGGAAATATGAAGTGGGTTAAATTAACATATTTTTTATTCCCCTTTTTGACATGTGACATGATTATGTTTTTTCTTTGTGATTAGTATTTTTCTGAGTAGTGATGTAATAAATGAATTATTAATAATCTTGATGTAAAATTAGTTGGTTTGTTAAATGGGACAGAGTTTTTAAATGTAATTTTATAGAATTTATTGCGTGGTAAACTATGCTTAAATATAAATAATGAAATTATATGGTGTTAATCAATGAATATTTTTGAATCTGCTTATATTTTTCAATATCGGATGTGACTTTTATTGATACTAATAAATCCAGTTAGAGGTTATAGAGAAGTTGTAATTGTTGTTTTATGGTGGTTTATCTAAGGACCCATAGGTTGGGCATGAAATCATGGAATCATATAAGTGTATAATTTTATTTTTTTTCAATTGATTTCTACTTTCCCCTTACCCTTGTTGAGAACCATGTGAGGAACACCCTCATAGTAACGTGGGAGTGTTTCTTTCTCAAACATCCCAATAGGATGATTGAGGACTGGTCACCCACTCTTCCCTACTCCCTCTTCCAGTCAGTAGTATCCCATGATTATTTGTGTAGGATTTGGTTTTTGATGCCTAGGTGTGTGAAGGAATGTTATGTTTTCCTAGATATCATCTGGATGATATGAGTTTTCTTTCC
Organism: Viscum album; assembly: GCA_963277665.1. Lineage (NCBI taxonomy): Eukaryota > Viridiplantae > Streptophyta > Magnoliopsida > Santalales > Viscaceae > Viscum > Viscum album. Next base: position 411,461,414 of record OY728131.1, read on the forward strand.
CATCTGTCTTCAAAATGGGATGTGATGTGGGTTGTGGCCCTGGTGTCTATGGGTGGGATCTGATGTTATTTTTGGACCAGGTTTCTATGGGTGGTATGTGATGTGGTTACTGGGCTAGGTGTCTATGGGAGGGATGTGATGTGGATAATGTCCTAGGTTATGGGTAGAGGTGTGGTTGTCTTCCTTAGGTGTGGGTGAGTGGGCTGTGATGTGGTTATTTTTGAAGAGGTGGGAGTGTGAAGACATTTCTATTTTCCACCTGTTTCTAAACCAGTGAGAAGTGGTTTAGGGCACCCAAATCATTGATTTGATTACTAAATTACGTAACATGACTTATGTTATTTTGTGATCATTCCATGGTGTGGCTGGGATGGTTATTATACCTATTAGATGCAGTTTGGTTCTACTATTTTCTCATAGATACATTAGTCTTATCCCTTTCACTTGTGCATGAAGGACATATGTTTTTCATTATCAGTATACTTGTATTCTCACCCTATGTATATAAAACTATTATTAGGTTTACTTTGTGATTACATTGTCCATGTTGGTTATTACTAGATTGAGATTTTTGATAGTTGTTGAGTTGCTACTCTAGTTTTTTTGGTAATTATTTTTGAGTTTTTATTTCACTTGTACCAAATTTATTTTAAGTATGCATGTGGTAGGGATTTTGGTTTCTATTATATATATATATATATATAATGATGTTATTTAGGGAGTAATAATATTATCACTAGATCATATTTTTCTTTGAAAGGAAAATGCCTCATATATTTTGAGATTGTATACCCTTAGTGTTCATCGCCACACAGGGCCTAATGGTGGTGAGGCTCATGGAGTCCTTATCTCCCTTTCACCACTACCATCCCAAGAGGGTTACCATTTGGAGGGAGGGGGTTATGCCAGAATGGTATCAGAGGTGATGGTTAAGAGATAGAATGGAGTTTTGGGTTAAACATAGTGATTATTTGATGGGTTGTTAGAAAAAAAGTTACAAGATCATGGTGAATGACATAGACAAGGGAAGATGGATAGAAAACAGGATGTTAGGGCCCCCATGATAGGATGAAAGGGCTCTGAGCCTACTAAATGTCTATGTGAGACTACACTGGTTGCATGATGAGACTCTATAGAAGGTATATGCATCATAATGAAATTTTTTATTTACCGAATTTTTTTTAGGGAAATTGGGAAAGAATGACAAGAAATGAGTTGAAATGAGTTAAAACGGGTAAATATTAGTTAAAATTAATCTTCAATGAGCTTATATACTATTCTTTATTATAAATTCAATAATTACCTTTCATCTATGGATCCTCATTTTTCATCTGTGTATGGCTTGGGCGGTTGAGGATCAGCATCCCGATTTGGTTGATCGGTGGAGGTTTGATCAAGTGAAGGAGGATGACTAGTGGTATATAATGCTACATTCTGTACAACTACATTCTTTTGGAATGTAAAAGGGTAGTGATTCATACATGGAGATAGAAATTTGGCTCAAGGATCTTGTGATTACCTTGGCCATCATCTGTTCCCCAATAGAGTACTAGGTTCCATTGGTGGTCATCCAGTTGAGGGGTGTTACGCATCAGTAGTGGAATCTTTATCTGGGGTAATGTAAGGAATCATATTTTTTGTGGGTCTTCTTTGAGGATTAATTTCTAGAGGAGATCAATTTGTCGACTATGATGGACGGGAAGAGGCAGGAACCATTCTCCCTCTATCCTAGGATTATTTTAGTACATGAGCTTGGGATCATGTTTAAGGACCACTTACGTTTTTGTAAGAACCCAAATATTTATTTCAAGTATGCTTCTTTATTTCAGGTGATCGTTTTTTGGAAAAAGGAAGAAATGGGAAATTTTCAAACTAAACTCTATGTACCTAGTTTCCGCATGTAGCTGTGTGCTGGCCGTATAATGGCCGAGTACATAAACATGTAGGTGACATGGAAGATTTATTAAAGCGAGGATCAGTTGAGGTGAGTACACAGTGTTTATATTAAATAAACACAATGTGATCTTTTATTTTTAATTGATTAATCATAGCAGGTTCATGTTTCATATTTATAACGTGCTTTTTATCCCCTTGGTTAATATAAGAGAGCCCCAAACAACCGAAGAACATCGAGATACTCCCAGTTCTTAATCCAAACTTTGATTAAGATGCTGTCAGTTTCATTGGATTCCCACAAGTTATTTATCTCTTTCCCAAGAGAATTTATTCTTGATTTATCCTCTCTTTTGAGTTAACCATGATTTGCTATTTTTACCCTTTTCCTAGATCTAAATAATTCTAGGCCGACACAAAGGTCAACGTTGAAGGGTGTTCAATATAGAACATCATGTTAGGTGGTAGGTACCTTTCATCAAATTTCATTGGATTATATATGCGAAAATTTCTCCATACCAATATTTAGGGTATTTCATGATTGATGATTTATCAATTTTATTTTCTTTAAATGGTTAATTGATTGAAAATTTATTTTTTATATGAATATGGTTTATACCTAATTAAGGGACACCCCATGGGTGTGTTACCCTGATTGACTATGTATGGATGTTTTCCCTAGGATTTATATGAGTCATAACCTGTATTCATGTCTTGAATCTTTTAGGATACAATAGATTGATTATATGATTTTCTTGTGTTATGATTGAGAATGATAGCCATGTGGTGGTTATATATTACATTTGTATCCTTGTTATGATATGCACACTATTTTTTCCAATTGAGTGTGAGATACTTGGACCAAGAAATATATGGGGGTTTCCATGTTTATTTACATAGGATCATGAGAGACTTGGCGTAGAGTTTTACCCAGTGGTATAGACCGTAAGAGATGCCCCAGAAGCCATTTATAAGTTATTGATTCCACTTAACCCAGTGGTATTGACAGCGATAACTACTGAGGTGGTTGTTTTTATTTTATTATTGCTATGGTAAAAAAGGTGTTACACTGTGAGATATTTCCTAGAGGGTTGTTTTGAATGATTGAATGATTTTAGCGAGTCATCAAGCCATTGAACAAGCTTCGACTCGGACTTACTTGGTTGTTTAGATAGTCTTCCAAGATGTATGTTGTTACTATACATGGAGGGATATAGAGCTTAAGATAGATCCCGTGATTTATTATTAATTGGTTAAATAATTAAAAAATGTAAAAGAATATAATTTAAATATATAAGATTTTTACTTTTGAGTACTTCAATGTTTTCTATTCATTTTGGAATATTACATGCTATATATATAAACGGAAATTTTGGCACATATCATTTTGTGGTTTCCTAATGTGATACTTCTCAAACCATTTTTGGGTCATGATTTTGGGCCCAAATAGATTATATGGTTTCAGGTATAGATATGGAAAAGAACTTGTCTTCATTTGGTACTTGATAACTGATGTAGCTAAAGAAAATGGGACAAATCTGAGGCTTGTGATACTAATGGAGTTTGTTGAATTTTTTTACTTTCGTTTTATAATTGTATTTAATACATTGTGACTTGTTTGGATGTCGTCATAGACACTTGGGACATGCATCCTTTTTTATACATATAAAGTAGATGTATAATACTATCAGTCTTCTGGGGTTTACATTGTTTCACGGAATTATTGCATCCACTATTTGTGAATATTTTGTATTCCTCTGTGAATACTCTACTCATGATGGCATAGTTTCTCCAATATCACACTATACCCCTCACTACTAGTTAGTAGCCTATGAAATTTGGGTAAATCCTCTTGCAGTCATGTGACCAACTGGGTTCAAGGCATATTTGGGTGGCATTGGAACGAGAACATTACAAAGTGGAATTAGAGGAGTTACTTCAGATTTATTTTACTATATGGAGCCTATAGATATGGATAAAGAGGAATATGTAGTTGAAAATAAGTTGTGATTGGGTGTATCTAACCCATTTATAGTGAAAATCCAATTTACCTCGATTATTGCAATTTTTACAGATTTCGAAATTGTTACAATTGGTATGATTACACCATTGGGTGACACAATTCTATTATGTTATTATTATTGATATCATTGTGGTTATATTTTTTTCAACCTACTTAGATGAGGGTATCCCATATCATGCATCATATAGGCACTTGTTAGAGACCACATGTCATGCCTTTTTTTGTATGCCATTTAGGTGCATTACTGACTTTATTCTATTGTCATAGATGCCTTGAAAAAATACTGCTATTTTAATAGGGTATTTGGATATGTAATGTTTAATTGGTATATACACCAAACATTATTCCTTGATAAGTTAAAGAACCTCATGGATTAGAATTTGGTGGATCATTTTTGAACATTAATTGATTATTTTCTAGTTATGATATGATTAAGGATGCAAAACACTAATTCAAAGAAATATGGGCTCTCTCAGTTTGGATTGTGTCATTCTTCGGAAAAAAATTATGTTTTAAAGGGTTTAAGAGATGTTTCAGAGGATTACTATTCTGAAACTAGGACAACACGACAAGTGGTGTTATGAACACATTCTAGGTGTTATTTTATTATGGATGAACATAATTTTCTTAAGTACTAGTTGTGTACCGTTTGTACACACTATGTAGTGATTGACCATATGATTGACTGTGTTGGATGATACATGGGGTTGGAAAGCATTCCGTAGAATACACCAGGTCTATATTTTACATGTTGTGTTATAAAGACCCATGTATCCTTCCTTGTGACCAATGACATGGGTGGATGAATCATAGGTTTTACATGTCGTGTCTGGCCTATACACGCTATGTACTTATAAACCATATATCTATCCATGTGACCAATGACATGGGTGGATGGGACATAAGTAGTACATGTCATGTGTTGGGAATGCGCCATGTATATTACATCGGGAGAGAACTATGTATTTAGAGACTTGTATAAGAGCCTGGGTAAAACAGAAAAATCAAGTACATGTCGTGCCTCATGAGAAACACACTGTGTGTAGGGGTGTTACATGACAAGGCCTCACAGAGGTACACTCTCATTTTAAGGCTTAAAGGGAACATGTAATGGGGTAGTTGTACATGTTTTGTAACCATGTTTTCAAAAACATGAATGATTTCTTCTCCTATTCTGTTCGTGAACATCTATGTTGTTGTCCTTGATAATAAAAGACTGAGGTGTTCTCTTGACCATGCAGAGTTAGGCCACCAAGTAATCCTCGAGTTGTATGCCTGATATAGGGAAACGATCACACACTGGAAATGGTAGATCAGGGACTACCTTAATATCATCCAATCTTTCCCATTTTTGATGTAGCTTTTATACAACATGCAGTTGCTGATGCACTGTTCTGTGGAGACTTTTTCAGGATGATGTAGACATTCAAGGAGCACCACATCCTACCTAGACTATCGAAGTGTTGATAAAAGGGTTATATAAATATAATCCTCCCACCTTTTATGGGGATAGAGAATCATAGGATATAGAGTCATGGTTTGAGTCCATTCATTCCATCTTGAAGCATCTAAAGATGCCTCCATAGAGGAGGGTTAAGCTCAATACTTACATGCTATGTTATTCTAACCATAGATTGTTGGATGTTGTCTAATAGGCGGGGAATCATCGGGATATGGCATGGGATGAGTTTCAAAGGACCTTAAATAACTAAATCTACATAGATACATTGAGTTCCAATAGATCCCGAGAGTTCAGGCACTTGGAGTAGTGTGCACATTCAGTGATATAGTATTCTTTTCACTTTACAGAGCTTTAGCACATCACACGTGTTTTGGGAGATGTTGAGTTATCTTTGGCTATGTGATTTGAAGATGGAATTAGGTATGGAATCCGATCACATGTGAATGTTTTCAAGATTACTTTGGTGACTACTATAGTAAACTAGGCACTAATTACTGAGTGTAATATGAGGGAGTTAGAGGATGTGAGCCTGGGATGTTCAGCATCCAAAGATGATAATCCTTCATTTGATAGTAAGAATCACCGTAGGGAGCCTTCATAGATATGTTACAGTATTAGGAATGCCTCTACATGAATCCAAGATATTTGATACCAGTATTGGGAGAGTGGGAACACAAGACCGCAGTGCCCGAGAGACCCATTCGGGTGCCGATCTTCCAATAAGATAGCTCATCTTTAGTGTTTTTGCCAATTTTTCTCACCAACAGCTAGTGAGAGTGGATTAGTTATGAATCCATGTTTAGTAAAATGACCATAGGTTTCTCCTCAGTCATATTACAAGAGTTCTATAGGATGTTCGGGTTGCGGAGGTGTTCGTGGCCATGGTAGTCTGGAAAAAGGTTTTTTGTGACAGTACGGTGGATCATCTCGGGGTAGTAAGGAAGGGTCATAGGGTTACAGTAAGGGTCATAATTTTGTAATGGAGGAGAACTAGTTTGAGCAGGATCCCAGAACCTCTACAATTAGTGGTACAGTTCTATTTTCCTCAATTTTATATTCTACAATTTTTGATATAGGGTACTCCTATAGTTTTATATTTGTTTCCATTGTAGAGAGCCTTGGGCTCTGCATATTTACTTCTTATGATGTAATAATGGTTGAAACTTCGTTGGGGATTAGGGAGGCTAGTATATTTCAGTTCAAGGAGTGCCCTCTTGTGGTTAGTGGGTGTAACATTTTATGGGACCACTATTTCTAAGAGATGAAAATATTTTATTTCATTCTTGTAATAGACTAGTTTCTCTCTTTCTAGTCCATTTTTGACTACTATCGACATGGGGTGAGTTTCATATCACCAGGGGGTGGGCATTTTCGACACAATGGATAATGGGATGTATAGGGAAATATAGTGATACCTAAGAATCATGGGTTGAAAATAATTACAGCCCAGATTGCTAGTTTTTATTTAGATGACCAGGGGACTTAATACATAGACATTCCCCCAGTGATGTATTGTTTCAGTGATGTCTGTCTAGATGAATTTTCAGTTTTAACTTCAGAGAGAGAGGTATATTTCTCTATTGATATTATGCTAGGAGTGGAACCAGTGACTTTTACTCTTTATATGATGGCTAAAACAAAGCTACAAGAACTCAATATTAGTTAGAGGAGTAGCAGGAAATGGTTTTCATCTGACACAGTACTTCTCTATAGTGTTTACCTGCCCTTTGGAGAATAAGTTGGATGTTACCCTCAGACATTGTGTGGATTATCAAAAGATAAACTAATTTGCAGCCAAGAACCGAAATCCCTTTCTAGGGATTGATGATCTCTATGATTATATTCGAGGATCCCATGTGTTCTTGAAGATTAACTTAAGATATGTTTTTCATCTGTTTCATGTTAAACCAATAGAAACACATTTTACAGTCATTCAGAGTATGTATGGTCTATAAAAGTATTTGGTTATGCTATTCGGTCTCATGAACATGAAAGTAGTTTTTGTAGCACTGATTAACCGAGTGTTCCAACCTTACTTGGATTCTTTTGTGTTATTCTCTGTGGATGATATCTTGGTGTACTCTATAACTTGATACAAACATACTACCAATGATAATATTGTATTGAGTACACATAGATAGAATCATAAATCTTCTAAACTATCAATATGATAATTTTTATGGACTATATTCACTTATCTAGTCACGTTATCTCATATACAAGATTGACAGTAAACCCATAGAAAGTGAGAGAAGTAGTATCCTATGAGTATTTGAAGAATTACATTGAGTTTTTGAGTTCTCTAGGGCCATCTTGTCACTATAGGTTCCTTATATAGGACATTTTACACTTAAAATCACCATTTATGGTCCTGACAAAGAAGGGTGCAATGTTTTCATAAATAGATTCTTGTGATTATTTATTTTATGAGCAGAAAAAGAGATTGACTTCAACACCGATATTGGTTTTTCTAGAGCAGTAAATGAGTTACACCATTTATTGTGATGCATCGGGTATCGGGATGGAAGTAGTGATTATCCAAGAGGAAAGAGTCATTGAGTACAGGTCCCAGCTTTTAAGGAAACATTAGAGGAATTATCAAATGTACAATCTCTAGTTTGTTACAATTTTGCATGCTTTACACTATATGAGACATTATCTTTTGGGAGAAAATATTGTGGTATACCATGACCACAAAAAATTGGAGCATATCATTACTCGGTGTGATCTGAATTTGAGATAGTAAATGTAGGATGATTACCTTTAGTATTTTTACTTTGAGCATGCCTGTACACCTGGGAAAGGAAACACAGTGGATGATGTGTTGAGAAGGTGAACTCAAATACATGTTGTTTAGGAGGCCAACAGTTAGTGGAAGCCTATGGCTATGTTCTCTAAGATACATTTAGAGTTTCATGACAGATATGAATATATGTTTTTCTTCTATATCTATTACATATACTCAATTTCATCATGTGTGAATAAGGTAGCATTCAGATTTTGATGGCCTAGTCCTGTGGTAGAATGTGTCTGGTGAGGACCCTACTTTTGGGTGGACCATAGGAGATGATAAGATCATTCACTTTCATGGATATGTTTGGGTGTCAATAGTCATGTGTGAGGAGTTGATGTTATATTTTCATTTCTCAGATTGGGTTGTTCATCCTGGTGTCACATAGATGTATCGATATTGAAACCTTCAGTATTTTTAGCCATGTATAAAGAGGAATATAGCATGTTTTATTTGGACATTTTCTACTTGTCAGAAATTGTATGAGAAGCATCAGAAACTAGTAGTGAATTTGTATTATATATCTATTCTAGAGTGGAAGTGGAATGATTTCATGATGGGTTTATTAATTTATTTACCGAGGTATCCTCGAAGAAATTTTGTGGTTTGGTTTTTTTACTAACTCTTGAAGGATTCACATCTCATTCTGATCAAGGAAACCTTTAGTGTTGATGATTTTGGAAGGTTGTACATTCGAGAGATTGTAGTTTTTATTGGGTTTTTTCACATTATCATTTCTAGTATGAATGACTATTTTACTTCTCGTGACTGGAAGGTACTACAGACAGATTTGGGTACACAGGTTCTTCTGAGTACTTCATACTATCCCCAGATAGATGTCCATTCCAGGCACACAATTCATGTTTTTTAGAACATGCTTGAAGAATGTATACTGAATTTTGGGGGCTCTTGGGAGAGACATATACCCATAGTGGAATTTTCCTATAATAAAAGTTTTCTGGTGATGAATCAGTTGGCACATTATGAGGCATTATACTATAGGTCATTCCGATCACCCCATTGATTGAGGGAGGATGGAAACGCGGCTATTTTGGGACCTCGCCTAGTTCAAAAGACCATTAAGAAGGTGAATTAGATTCGAAAGAGGATGGAGACTACCAAGCCCTTAAATAAATATTATGAAGATCAACGCCGATGACCTATGTAGTTTGAGGTTAGAGATCAGGTTTTTTATATGTCACACCGAGGATGGGACAAATGATAATTGGAATACATAGTAATCTTTCACCGAGATACATTGGGATGTTTGTGGTTTTGGAGAGAGTCGGGATAGTTGCCTATCAGTTGTAGTTACCTCAGAGGTACTAGGAAATTCATGGAATCTTTCATGTTTCTCAGCTACGATGATACTTTTCAGACCCGTATCATGTTTTTCATCCTGATGAGCTTGAGTAGAAGGTGGATACATCGTTTGAGGAGCACCCAATTTTGATTTTGGATCGTAGCATGAAGTTTATCCATGTCGTTTTGTTCCTCTATTATGTGTGATATGGATTCATGGGAAACTATAGGATGAGACATGGGAGAGGGAGGATGATGTACGATCCTAGTGGCCATATTTGTTTGATGTTTCTTATTTACAATTTTTGGAAGGGAAATTCAGGGATGAATTTCTTTATAGTGGTGATGTCTATAAGAACATGGATCTTTATTTCAGGTATGGATCTTTATTTTAGTTTTTTTAGGAAATGGAAGAAATGATAAATTTTGTAAGTGCATACCATGTACTTTTGAGTGAATTCCATGTACCAAGTTATAGTGTATAGTTATATACTTTTCATGCAACGACAGATTACATGGCCATGTAACAATGAGTACATTGTCGTGAGACGGTGAGTACATGGATGTGTACATGATGTAGAATACTACCTAAAGCAAGGGTCAGCTGAGACAAGTACACAGTGTGTACATTAAATGAACATGTTGTGTACTTTTATTTTTAATTTGTGAATTAGATCAGGGATACATCTCATCTCAAGAAGGCACTTCTTCTCCCCTTTATTTATACAAGAGAGAAAAGAATGACCGAATAAATTTGAGCTCTTCTTGGTTCTTCGTCCGAAATCAATTTAAAATTTCATCAGTTTCATTGGATTCATATCCATGAGTTATCTGTTTACATATTTCTTTTCTTCCAAACTTCTCCTCACTATTGAGTTATAGAGGGTTGGTAGTTTTTACCCTATTCATAGATCTATGTAATTAAAGGCTGATACAATGGCTGATGTTCAAGTGTGTTCATCATAAAACACCAAGGTTATTGATTTCTACCTTTTTATATTGTCTTTGGCTTATATATGGTAAAAGTGCCACATACCCATGTTTGGGGTATGACTTGATTGAAGATTTAACCCTATTATTTTATTGTTTTGATTAATTGATTTAAAAGGGGTTGTTTAATATCCATAAGGTATTATACCTTATTATGGAAAACTCCAGGGGTGCGTTCCCCTGATTTACTCTCAATGGACGTTTGGCCTAGATTTCCTATGATGCATACCTTATCTCCATGGATTGAATTTTTTAGGATGGTGTTAATTGATTATAAAAATTGCATGTATTATTATTGAGAATTTTATCCATTTAGTAGTTATATATTACATGCTCTTCCTTGTTATGAGATGCACACTATTCTTACTAAGGGACAGGGAGATCCTTTGACCAGGAAAACTATGGGGGTTTCCATGTTTATTTACACAATACCATGAGATCCTTGGTGTAGACCTTAAGACAAGATTATTAACCATGAGAGCTACCTCATAGGTCCATTATATGTTATTGATTCCATGTTTACCCATGTGTATTGACCGTGAGAGCATCCTAAGTAGTCCTTTGTATTTGATTAGTGCTTTGTGAATCCAATAGGGTTGGACCATGAGAGCTTTCCCATAGAGTTTTTGTGAATGATCGAATGACTGTTGTGAGTCATCAAGAAAATGAAAAAGCTTGAACTTGGTCATATATTGTTGTTTAGATGGAATTTTGAGATGTATGTAATTGCTATACACGGAGGGATATAGATCTTATGCTAGATCAAAATATTCATTATTCATCAGGTGAATAATTTATAAATGTAAATGAATGTATTTGAAATATGCAGGATTGTTTACTTTTGAGTACTTCCTAGTTTATTACTTCATTTATATATATTACCTGCTATACATATTAATTAATAGTTATGCATAGATCTTTTGATGGTTTCCCACTGGGATTCATCTCACACCCTGTTTTGGTCAGGATTTTGGACCTAAATAAATTATATCATTCCAGGTATAGATAAGGGAAAGTTCCATTATCCCACAGGTATGTCGTTTTTATTAGAGTTGGAGAGCATGAGGCGATCATGTGTCTTGCGATACTATTTTGGTTTTCGGATTTTCATTTTGTTGTGTTTAGTATATTATTTCTTGCATTGCGAATTTTTTGAATTCTTTTCAAGATACAAGTGACAAGAATCATTTATTTAGATATATGTTGCAGCTGTGTTATACTATCAGTATTCTACTGTGTATACTCTTCCAATGAGGGCATAGTTTCCCAAATATCACATTGTGGACCTATCTTCTAGTCGGTACACTCTGGAAATTTTGTAAATGCACATGAGGTCATTTGAACAACTGTGTTTAGGGAAGCTTTGGGAGACACCTAGAACCAAGACATTATAGTTTTTCACCTGACCCCTTTTCGACCGAGGAGTCATGTGTAAGATGTCTCAAGGATTCACTCCATCCTTCAATCTAGTATTTTGTTACTCCATTTACCTTGACAACATATCTGGATGCTCAAAAAACGGAGGAGGTGATCGAGATAATTCATTCGCGAGGATTTTTACCATGAGATAGGATCCAACTGGGTTCTTTGAGAGGCAAGGTTACTAGAAATAGGTCGTTGGCACTAGAACCTTCAAGGTTTTGTCCAGCAGGGAGTCAAACCCATCGGCTTCCTATTCAACAATCTAGTCCTTGTGATTTTTCTACGATATTTTAATCCTATTAATTTTTCTATGGATTCAGTGACTGTATTCATAGTTAGTGAATAGTGGATGTTCAAGCTCAATATGGTTGATGTTGGAAGGTTTATGCTAGCCTTAGCAGTAGTTGTCAGTTAGGACATATCAATATTAGGGCCAATATATTCATGATCCATTTAAGGGAGCTGTTTTCTATTACGGTCCAACCTCAGGATGTCCCTTAGGGACCTCAACCAGTTCATCGTCATAGAGGTGGTGATCGTTTGAGGGGAATAGAAGCAGGGTTTGGTCAGTTGCATGTAACATAGGTAGCAGTTTTGACAAGACCGTCTATCATTTGAGGTAAGATAAATTTCTTATGTTTCGTTTTACCTTTAATTGTTTGATTTAGTACCTTCACACATATTTATTTAACCCTCTCTATCGAATGCTATGGGGATATATATAGAGAGGTTTCATATTCCCGTTTTGTGGAGTACACCAATTAGAGGTCAAACTAGCTTGTTTGATGTGTTCTAGGGATGTAGACTGATGATGGACCACATCTGTCTAGTAAGCCTATTTTCTTGCTACAGATTCATTCATTCAATTTAATACTTGGAATCAACTAACTGTATTCTGTGTGTTCTGTTATCAAATACATTAGGTGGAAAGTAATGTTTTCATATGTTGATGTCCAGCGTGCTGTTTTTGTTTGAAAACAGGGTTCTTATGTGGGTTTTTGGCATGTAGAGCATCTTCATTTTTTGTTTTCCAAAATGTCAGTAGAATAGGATGATGTTTAAATGGTAGAGGTTCCTGGTGTTGTTTGGGAGTTACTATATGTTTTTTCCAAAATATCTTATGATGATACCCCCAAGACATGAGGTTTAGTTCAGAAAAGACATGAAACCTATTGCTTCTCTGATTTGGATGGCTCCATAGCTGATGGTACCCTAAGACATGATTAAATTGAGGATTTTCATTGATGATATGATGCTTATTGGTTTCATCTAGACCAATGTGTCACTATTTGGTGCTCTAGTAAAATTAAAAAAGAAGTCATACAATGGATTGTTGTAGTTTATACACTAATGGAGGTTGAATTAGGTGACAGTCAATAAAATTTTCCCCTTTTAAGGAGAGATTATGCTTTACACTAGTCGGTGGTGTTATGTTGGTGTTCTAATATTTTTCTATTTTATGGATATCAACAGTTGAGGGTTATAGAGAGAGATATACCAAAAGCTTCTTTTAGTTGAAATTATAATCACTTCGTGTTTGTAGTCATGTCATTCAGTGTTCAAAAAGCACCATTCATGTTAACGGGGATTATGAACTCAATTTTATGTGACATACTAGATCACTTATATGTCATATTCATTGATGATAACATGATCTTATTGAACTCAAAGGGGGAGAATATGGAGCACCTTAAGACATTCATAAAATTCTATCAATGCCACCGGCTCTATAGAATGTTTTCCAGGTGTATTTTATTGATAGAAGAGGAGAATTTCCTCAGGAATGTGGTGTCACTAAAGGGTGTGGTAGTGTACCCTTCGAATGATGAATTATTTTTTTCGTGTACAACATCTAAGAATTTGGTAAAATATCATATTTTTCTTGTTCTTATTGGATATTATTAGTGGTTTGTACCAAATTTATCTCATGTTTCAACTCTATTGATAGTTTTAACAATAAAGGACCAATATTTTGTGTATTGAATGCAGTTTCATGTAGTGATCCATTATCTAAAGGGGATTTTGTTTAGTTCTCGTGTGGTCATGTTTCTAGAGGAAGGGGGATGATTGTGGTGTTTTGTGATACTTCCATTTTGGGGTTGGTATGTGTGATGATGCAACATCAATTAGTGATATCTTATGGGAATTAGAAGTTACGTCTGCATGAGTGTAACAATTAAATTCATGATCTTGATCTACTAGTGGTCGTGTTAGCACTAAAATTATGGTGGCATTCCCTTCTTGGGATGTTCTTTGTGGTCTTCACAAATCACATAAGTTTGAGGTTTATATTTACCCAGTGAGATCTAAAATTGTAGAAGCGAAGGAGGATAGAGGATCTTTAGGAAGAGGATTTTGATATTTCATTGACCTCTATATGTGGAAATGTTGTGGATGATTATTTCAGTATAACGTCACATAAGGTGGTTTTTCTGGAATCTACAGACACTTGGAAGGTGATGGAGGAGTTCACAACCTTTCACATTGATACAAGAGTATGTTGTTGAAGAGATTGTTTGTTTCACAAGATACTAACTTATTATATGATGCAATAGGTTGTAGAGTCTCAATAGGGAGGCTTAAATGAATCATTTTTGTTTGATATTTTTGGCCATGGTGATGCTCTTGAGGGTTGGATGGAACTAGATGTTGTTTTGAGGAATGTTATTTGTCCCTGTAGTTGTGCATGATAGAGTCCTTTATTGGTTTCATATCTCAGCATTAGTAGTGCACCGATGAGTTTTTAAGATGTAACAGGGCTTGGGAACATAGTTTTGGTGGACCGTGATGAAATATTTAGTGGCTGGTGTTGTGGAATTTTTTTTCCAAATTCCATCAGGTGAAGGCTCAGAACAATATTCCTAATGGCTTGTTAGATCCCTTAGATGTCACTGAGAATATTCTATATGACTTTTTGATGTATTTAATCATAGGGATACCAAATTACCATGGAGTCTATGATTATATATATGCGATCATGGACTAGTTCATGAAAACATCTCACTTATTAGCAATTAAGGATTCTGGTGTATTAAATGCTTTGGCTATGATGTATATAGATGGGGGTGGTGTGATTTCATGGAATTGTGAGATCTGCTATCTCATATCGAGATGTATGGTTTAGTAGACGAGTTTGGAGGGGATTGCAGTATGAATTTTCACTGAATTTCCCTATGTCACCACTTTCCATCCTCAGATATAAGGGAACACAGAGCGAACTATACCATCATTGGATGATATTATTCAGGGACGTGTCTTCAATTTTGGGAGATGTTGTGCATGGCACTTTACCTTGGTAGAGTTTTCTTATAATAATTTCTATCAATCCTCTAATGGTATGGCCCTGTTTGAAGTGTTCTATGGAAGGACGTTTCATTCTCAATTTTATGGATAGATGATGGGGAGGTATTTTTTCTTGTTCTAGATGTGGTGCAAGGAATGATTGAGAATGTGCATCTTGTTAGATAATGGAAGAAAGTAGCATAGCACTAGAAAGAGACTTATACTGAACACAAAATGTGGCCCTTGGGGTTCAAGGTTTGGGAACATGTGTTTTTGAAGGTATCCCCTCAACATGTGTAGCAGAGGTTTGGAGGAGGAATTAAACTTTCTCCCAAGTTTATTGGTCCCTTTGAGGAGTTAGATAGAGTTGGTGAAGTGGAATACCAGCATGCATATACATCATAGTTAAAAAGAATCCACTATTACTTCTACATAACTCAACTTCTTCAAGATCATCATGATGACTCCCATGTAATTTACTGGGGAGAGTTGAATATTGAGGATGATGTGAAATTTTCGGATTGACTTGTAGAGATTTATGATCATTGAGATAATTTTATGCATGGATGAACCCTTACATGGGTTCTTGTTTATTGGAAGCATGGATTCTAGGAGAAGTGTACTTTAGAGCATGAAACATGGATTCATTCCCAATTCCCAGAGTTGTTTTGAGTTTTACCATGTTTTTTATTGTTTTATAATGTAAATTCTGAACATTATATTATATGATATGAGGTTTTCCTTATATATTATTATGTGTGGTGCATTTTGTGAAAAACTTTTGATGTATGGAAATTGGAGGACATGATTCATAATCCTAGAACAATAATTTAAATTAGGTTGAAACCGTTAAGGAGATTTAGTGCCACCCAGAGCAGATAATATCATTACATGGAAGATAGAATTACCTATCCCACTTATTCGGACATTGTAGTTTTCATGCGTGTGTGTTGTGTTGTGTGGTTATTTGGTTTTTCAAATTTCAAAGGAGGTTTTCCTAGATATGGAGGATTCAAATCTAGATTTCAAACTATAGATGGTGATTTACTATAGAATACTGATATGTTTTGTTTTTAGAAGTGTTTCTATAGTAGTGTGACCCTTTAGAGGTATCTCGTGGTCTAGTTATTTGGAACCCATTTTATTCTAGGATTAGTTTTGAATTATTGAGGGAGAGAATAGATTGAGAGGTATTTGATTTAATTTCATTGACCCCTGTAGTATATTTCTTTTTAAAATATAGGGGTTTCGGATTTTTGGGAGATTAAATTCGGCCATTCCAAAACATGGAAAAATTTACATGTTTTTAACATTTTACAATGGTTCTTTACCAATGGCATCACCTAGCGGCGGTGTCCCCCTACCAGTGTCACTAGGTGGAGATTTTATCCTAGTGGTGTCACCATAGTGTTGGTTTTACCCTTTCTGCGGTGTCACCCATGCAGTGTCACCTAGCGATGGTGTCACCCTAGTGGTGTTGTCACCTAGCATTGGTGTCACCCTGGTTGGGTCACCCTGGTGGTTTCCTGCTAGAAGATTCTCACCATAGTGGTATCTCACCCTTATGGTCACTCACTGGAGGTGTCTCACCCTAGTGGTGCTTCATCCAGTAGTTTCTCACTGATAGTGTCTTGTGAAAAGTGTTTCCAGTTCTTGTTTTTTATCTTTAAATGTCTCTTTTGACGTGAAATAACTTTAAATCCATATTTTAAGTTATTTGAGTCTTATTGAAAGCCCAGAGATATTATATTGAATTTCTACATGTCTATGGTCCTTTACTCTATCAAAAAAGACTATCTTCACCAAATCTGTCTTTTATGGTTTTTAAAAAGCATATCATATCAGTTTATCTATTCAGATATTTCCCAAGTCGAGATACCCATGACCCTTATTATTCATTCTTGTTTTCCTTTGGTACAGGACACCTAGAGTTCTTACTCATGTAGAAGTCATTCCATAGGTATGTTTCTTCTAGATCTTATTCCCCTGGTGCTTTCATGTTTCATATGCACACCCATGTCTTGGTGCCATCATGAACTATAGATTTCCTCATTGTTCATGTAGGTTTTCTTTCATCTCCCTCAATTTATATCATGTGTGGTGGGTGAATGAATGTTTTCTCCTTGGGAATATGTTTTAATACCAATTTAATAGAGTTAGTTTGAGCTTTTTATGATTAATATATGAGGGTCTTGGATGAAACGATGCATGTTTTTATTGTTCATCGTTCCCTTTTGATTTTTTGACCCATATGTGGTAACTACCCACTAAAAATCCAGGTCCTTGGGGTGTTTGTTTATACAACTTTTATGGTTTGTGAGTATATTTTGGTGGGTTTCTATTGAATAACTATTTATATGAAATCTATTATCCAGGAATATTCAGTTTATTAAATGGATTACCCCAGATTTTATGGCTCTGATGATCACATGCTCAATTTTAGAAGTGGATGTATGAAAATATCTCCTATCGAATGACTAAATTAGTAGTTTTATGGTTTTGAAGTGTTGTTTTATAATGGTTTCTTATGTTGGGAACTGGATGGATTTGGTTTTATGATGAGGATATGGTGGGTGTGGTGTGGTTGTGTAGTAGGGTTTCCAAAAATGGTTCTAATGGGATGTGTTTCTAGGTGAAAATATGAGTTAGGGGTTTTCTAGAGAGTAAGGATTAAATATTATGACTATGAATATGGAAGATGGTAGTTGTTGGTATGGGTTCATCACCATTAATAACCTGATAAGGATTCACCCAGTGTCTCGGGATAAATATATATCATATCATGAATAGGTGTTAAACAGAACGATATAGTGAAGTTGGTTAAATTACCCTGGTTCCTCTTCCACTTTGTTGCTTGTGATGTGATTCTTGTTTTGGTTTTTTGTTATTACATTCCATATAAATAATGAATAAATAATAAAGAAATAACAACAATATTACATGAGATGGTTTGGTTAATGGGATGGATTTTTTTTTGGAAAGTTATTTGATGGGTTGTGTGGTTCACTATGGTTAATGGTATATAATGAGTCAAATGGGCTTTAAGAAATGAAGATTTGTGAAGCCTCTAAAATTTAACAAATTATTCATTGAATATTTCTAATACTAACAAATATATTTAGATATAGTGGAAAAGTATTAAAATTTTTTTGTTGGTGGTTTTTCTATGAAAATGTATGTTGGGATATAGTTCTTGTAAAAATATATTTATATACTTTTATTTTTACTTTTGATTTATATACACACCCCACAGTTGTTTAAGACCATGATCAAAACAAACCGATTGTCACAGGGCATGTGTATTTCCAAAACATCATGGTGGTAGGATAGATGGCTAGCCACACACTCTTCCCCACTCCCTCTCCCAAGAATTGTTATCCTAAGAATCTTTAGGGGGTTATTGTTTGCAATGACTTGGTTTTTGGTGTCATGTTGTATGTCCCATGTTTCATTGGGATGTTATGATTTGTTATTTCCCATGTATATTCCTGATTGGATGTGATGTGGTTTGTTGACCAGGTGTTAATGAGAGGGATGTGATATAATTTGTGGCACAGTTGTCTCTGGGAATGATTTGATGTGGTTTACGACATAGGTGTCTCTGGGAGGGATATGATTTTTCAAATGGCCCATGTGAAGGCACAAGGTGTGGTTTTGAGGATAAGGCATGCATGGGCGGGTTGTGATGTGATTATTTCAAAAAATATGGGAGTGAAAAATAATTTTATGTTAGGAAAGAGTACATAAAATAGTGGGAATTGGTGCGGGGTACCCAAATCATTGATGTTCTTACTATATTACATTACATGACCTGTGATATTTGGTGAGAGTGCCTGGGTGATTCTGGGCTGGTTAGTATACCTTTTTGGTGTTGTTTCGTTCTATTGTTTTCACATAGGGGCATTAATATGCTCTATTTAACTTATTCATGAGAGACTATGTTTTTTAATACTGGTAATACTTGAATACTCACCCATCATAAATAATATTAATTTCAGGTTTCAAGGAGGATTACATGGACCATGATAGAAATTATTGTCTCTGTATTTGGGCGAGTATCAGAGTCACTACATTAACTTTCTTTTGGTACATTGGAGTTTTTATTTCACTTGTAAAGGATTTATTTTATACATGCATGTGGGATGGATTTTATATTCCTTATATATATATTGGAGTTTTTTGGTATTAACCATCTTATCTTATGATCTTGTTTTCCTAAAAAGGGAAATGCCTCCCATTTTGTGAGAATGTATTGCCTTGCTGATAGTATCCACCCCGGGGCCTACATGAGGTTAGACTCTGCATCATTATCTCCCTTTAATAATTTCCATCCTAGGTGTTGGTCTCTATTTATTGAAGGGTGATTAAAATATTTTTGATGGTTAATGTTATTCTATTATGGTTACAGTAGTATAAAATAATTGTGTATAAAGAGTTTCTACTGTAGAAATCCCTTCACCTTTTTTTTCTATTTTGTATCATATTGGGGTTTCATGGGAATTAATATTTTCCATTAATTTATGGTTTTTTACATTCATTATTCCATTAAGGATCATAATGATAGTCATTATATTAAAAATTATAATTTAGTTTATTTTATTATCATGAATTATTATTGTTTATGCAATGTTGTTTGTTGTGTAAAGATACACTACGATAAGGCCACCCATCATGTTTAATGTTCGTAAACTATATTGATCATGAAACCATAGCCAAGTAAAAGCAGGATTTGGGTGGAATACTAGGACAACATTATGCTTAGTTGGAGTCTTATTGGGTGAGGTCATGTTTGAGTGGTATTAGAGAAGCTGTATCATAAAGACATGGTTAAATTTCAGGTTTAATGTGATGATTTATTTAGGAATATAAGGAATAAATGTCAATGGGTTTAGATATCAATATTCACTATAGGGAATAATAGTTGGTGTAACAGCTGAATGATCCATTCACTAGGTCATTGATAAACTATTTTTGAACAGTGTGAAATGGGGTATTAGATGTAGTAAAAATTTGATAGGTATATGAATGTTTATACTATATTTGTATTTGTTTTTTCATTGAGTTCATGATTTAAAATAAACTAATATGTTTTTCTAAAAATCATATAATATTTAAATTTTAGGATTATTTTTTCTTGTAATATTTATTTCATTTTATAAGAAATAAATAGAGTATTTTGGTTTTTGTTTTAATAATTGTTCTGGAAAAATTTACGGGTGTATGGAATCACTATTCTAATACCATTATTTTTAGAGATTGTTATGTCTTGGAACCTATCTTTTAGTATGGAACTAGAAATTTCACTCTATATTTTATGTGAAAAAAAATTATTTATAACCCAAATATTATGATTAATCATATGTTCAAGTATTTATCTATGATTAGATAAACCATTTTTATAATCAATTGTTCATTTTGAACTATGATTTTGAAGACTCAATATTTGGTAAAATCTGTATATGTGATATTTTAATCAGTAAAATTAGAAATTTATATATCGAACAATAATCCAAAAATGGTTTACCTATAATAAATATCTCTTTACGATCTATTAAAAGTATGTATCTAGTGATTTAAATAAATAGAGTAAATCATTACTGTTTCTAAGGTATGTTTTTATTTTCTATGTCTAATTAAAATTAAAATTTTAAATGTTATGATATTTTTGAAAATTCATTGTTTATGTGGAGATATTTTTAGATCTATTTGAAAAACAATAAATAATATTTTTAATTTATTCGTAACTGTTTTATTATGAAATCTACAGAAAAGTCTCTAATTTTTATAATGTATACACTATAGAGACCTATATGTTTCTATACATTAATGATTTTTTAATCTAATATGATATCAATACAGTGATACATTTTCATATAGTCATCTATTTAATTATTTTTCATTTTGAGTGTACCTATTCTTATTAGATGTAGATGCAACTATGTGTATAACATACTTTGGAAACTCAGAAATATCATTTTTTGAGTGATAGATTATCATGGAATGATGTTTCATTGAATGTTCATGATTAAATAACCAAGTTTTTTAATGGTTTCAACTACATGCACTTATCTGTAGAGATCCGTGTTAAATGGACCATTCTACTAAAAATAAAAAAATATTGCTGATAAAGTGCTTTTTGAGGTGGATATGGGATATTTAAGCCCTAGCCCTTATAAAAATTGATTTGTTATTACAATATTTATTTGTTTTTAATAATTATATTTAAAGAAGTGAACACTTCTTTTCCATCATGACTACAATGAGTGATTATATATACTTTTTTATTGTATATTTATAATGAAAAAATTCTGCCCCCTTCTTTTGTCATTATGTATATTATAATAAATAAATGGTAACATTGGAGTGAATTTTATAGAATTTTGTTAGTATCTAGTAATATTGTATTAAAAATCAATTCAAATAAAATATTTCAATTGATAAACTAAAAGAAGGGATGTCAATGACAGTAGCACCATATTTCATTGGAGTAAAATGTGGATACTAGAAAAAAAGATAGTAATCTATTTAAAGAATATTGGCTTCAAATAATACATAAATATTTTTAAACCATACTAAATAACAAGTTATCATTAATAGTGGGATTCTATAAAGGAATTAGAAAGTGATTTAAATTGAAATATATGAATGAAGTTATATGTGGAAATTGAATTAATGAATTAAATATTTTATCAAAATATCCCATGAACAATGAGATCTGTATGACTATTACCGTTGTGTTCGAGGAAAATTATAGTGTTAGATAGTAATATTACAAATAGAAAAAATAAAACAAAATTTCTTGCTTCTATCAGAAAATAAACTAATAGGAAAAATAAACCAATAAATGAAATATTTGGTAGTCAAATTATGTGTGAATCCAAAATAAAATATGAGTAAAAAATCATCGAATGAAAAATATGGAAAAATACTGCTCTAATAGATAATCATCCTTAAATGTAAAACATGATCTAGGTAGTTTTATATTATCAATTAATTAATTATTCTCATAACATATAGGAAAGAATTTCTCAACTATCCAGAAGATTCAATAAATTTTATAATAATAGAGGATATAAAATATACTAAAATGATTTCATAAAGAATGATCATGAATAAAAATAGGATCAGTAATATGAATAAACTAGATGGGGTAGATAAAACATAATATCTCATATGTGAATTAAAACAAAAGAAGAAATTAATTAAATGGAAATATGTACAAAATTATATCTAATTATAAGGTAATCTATTTCAAAATACTCTAGTACCTCTTCAATTTTTAAAGAATAGAAACGTAAATAATATCTATAAGAAAAAAACTAATTTATAAGTAAGGAAAAAGAAACAAAATCCTATTATTTATGTTAGTTTGATTATTATGTTTTCTCAAATATATAGTTAGATATATCATACTATATTATTGATTAGAAATGATAAGACATAGCAAATATGATAATTATGAAAAATATTTATAATGAAATTTTAAGTGAAAATAATTCAATTTTATAACAATAAATTGAATCAATATAATAAGAAAGTAATATTCCATGATACTAAAATTTTCATGAGACTATATGTATGGAGTAGGAGGATAATGTGTGATCATTTTGAATGACATATATTCTATTTAATAAGGCTCAGTAATTGTTAAATAAGACTATTAGAATCATTTTAAGTGAAATGGAAAATAAATATTGGATAAAATGGTTGAAATACATAGTTATATTTTTATTAGTTCTTCTCTAGGTCATGGAAGAAAAGCATTTCTAATGTTACCAAATTTATTATAGAATTAATGAAAGTTATATAAATAATTATATCATGAGGAATCCAAATTTGAATAGTGTAATTAATTTCTATTTCATTAAAATATTATAGAAAATTTATTATGGAATTTTTCAAAATATTAAACATGAATAGTTTCCCATGTACTTATATGACTACAACACAAGACCAAAGTCCATTTGGGTGCAAAAACAGGACTTTTTTAATGTATTTGTATGTTTAAATACATATAGATAGATGTGAAATATTTTTTATGCATAGTTTCAACACAAGAAAATTGGGACTATACCTTTCAAATTTTCACAAACTTTCAAAATTATATGGAGGCTTGAATTTTATTGTGGATGAAGATTATAGAAATACTGTTAGAGATCAATTAGTTAGTGAAAATAAAATTTAATCAAAAATATATATATATATATTAAAGTACTGATGCACAAATTTATAATAAATTTACAACTAAATAATTTTGGATTATATGCATAATTTTTTCAAATGAAATTTACACTATATTTTCAGATGAGTTTATTATTTTTAGAGCACCTAGAAAATAGATTTTTATATATTTATCTTTAATTCCATTTGTAGAAAAGATAATAACTAAACTAAAAAATAATAATTATATATAGGAAATTGAAGTATTGTGAATTGTGAGATATTTTTCTAATCATAGTTTTTTTAAAAATATCATTTTGAGATATATCCTTTCAAATTTTTGTTAATAACAGACTATGTAATGTATAGAATATATGAATGAAAAATATTTTAACATGATTAAAAAACTAATAATATTCAAAACTATCATCATGGATTTATTTGGGATATAATTATTAAAAATTATGGATTTTACATTCTTTGTTTTTATTTTGGTTGATAAATTCTATATATTTACCAATATATATTTATTAAATTTTAAAAGTTAAGATTCATTAGTTTTTTAATGTTTTTTTAATATTTATCAAAATGAAAAATATTCCAAAAATAATTTATTCGAGATGTGATCATGGAGGATAACGTCATAATTATGAATCAAATACCTCATTCTAAAATATACGTATTAATAAAATTCACATCTAGATCACAAAAAATATGGAATTGTTAAAAAATAAAGATTAATATTAAATAAATTAGGGGAACTATATTTAATGTATATAATATTCATATTTACCTCTCAAAAAATATTTTAATACATAATTTCCTATGAGGATTAGAGTTTTACGAAGGCCCTTTTTTAGAATACACCATATTTTTGATTGGATAATATAAAATTTAATGTTAGATACTTTAGAATTTTTGGATGCAATCTATATAGTTGGAATTCTATGAAAAACAATTAAATGTTTGATCCAATGGATGATGAAATAATATATCTATGATATCTTACTACTTTTATATATTTCGGAGTGTAAAATAATATATCATGCATAGTTGAGAAATATGATCATGTGGAGTGTTATGAAAGTGGTCCTTTTGTCAACATAAAAAATTAAATAGATGAACTGAATGAATTTTTAAATAACCTGATAATTGAACCTTCTCAATATGTTTATAAAAATGAAGTATAATATGATAATATTTAATCCAGTTAATAAAAACATAAATATGATAGAGTTGAATTTATATTCCTAGACATCATAAAACCTCAATATACTTACCTTTTGAGACTGTTATAGGATAAATATATTCATAATTATGTAAATCTATATATGTCCTCAGTATTAATGCCCTATTTGATCCTAACTATATAGAATCATACATTTAAATTGATATTTTTATATTAAATATACTTGAAGAACTAAAAAAATTTATGATTATTGATGTTTGGGAATTAGTTGATAGGTTTTCAAACCCTCTAGAAATTGGAACACAAAGGGAATTCAAAAATAATAAATATGAATAAGGAAGAATTAATAAGAATATGGATAGTATAGTCGCCAAAGGACACAACCATGATGAAGTATAAGATTATAAAGAATATTTTTCCATGGTTTCTAGGATATAATACATTAATATATTATTATTATATGAATCCTATTTTAATTTTAAATTATAAAATACTAGTATTAAATATGAAATTTTAAATATTAATTTAGTATAGGATGTTTGTGTTATATAACCACTTGTTTTTTCATACACACAACCACCAAAATCTATTTTTAGACATAAAAAAATATTTCCTTAAGAAGAAATAATGGTATTGTAATGAGATACTATGTTCATTCAATTTGAAAATTGGTTTTTTATTGGTGTCGTATGATCGTACTATATTTAAAAATAATAATATTTTGGTAGTAAAAATCAATTTAGATTATATTTATTTTGATAAAATATTATTATTATTTGTAAAGAATTTATAAAAACATTTGAAAAAATACATTTAAATGATTAGGATGGGAGGATGTAATTTAAATCTTGGTTTTCATATTTATAAAAAAATTGAAATGTTTATAATAAAAATATATATTGTGGATTTTAAAAAAAAAATTAGAAATATTAAAAATTATGAAACTTCCATATGTTTACTAATAAAAACAATTTTCCTTATAAATATAGGAAACCAACTGAAATTTGTTTTACTGTTATGATTGGCACTGTGCTATATTTTTTCTGCTCAAAGACTATATATTATGTTTTAGGGTTGTGTTTAGGAAGGATTTCAATAAAATTCTAAATAACCTCATCATACTTGTGAGAAAATGATATGAGATATTTAGAAAAAAACTATTTTTCTATATTTTATTTATAATACATGATTCTAATTTAATTACATATTGATATGATGATTTTGATTGATATATGTTAGATAGAAAATGCAACTTAGGAAAAAGTCAATTTTTAAGAAAAATAATAGTTTCATTATCTATCCATAAGAAAATTTCAACCACATTGTCAATAGCTATGTCATAATATACTTCTTCATGTAGCTGTTATGTGGATGTTTTGTTATAAAGGTTACACATATGGAATTTATAATATATTTTAATCATATGTTTTATTTTATGTGATAATTCTAATGATATAAACATTTCAAAAAATTCTATTATTCAATATATGATTAAAAATATTGATACAATTCATTGTTTTTATGAGATAATATCCATAATGAGGACATGTATTAATTATTTTTCAATACTGAATATCAACTTTATGATATTTTTATTGAAAAGCTTCCCACTGCTAGATTTGGTTTTATTTAGGTGGAGATAGATTCATTTGATTTTAAATAATAAATTTCATTATATTTTTAATGTTTATTTATAATATCAATCAGTTTATTTATGTTATTTTTTAACTACTTGTATTATTATATTTAGAATTCTTTCATTTAATGTCATTTTTTAATATATTTTTAAAATTATTATTTTTATTTATGAATCCTATTTGATTACACTGCAATTTTTCCTCTAGAAGCTAAACCATAAATTAGACTAAATAAAAATTAACATTCTCCCAAATATCTTTAGACTTACTCCCTTTAAATATATCATCCCCTCTTATTTAATCTATTATATACACATATTTGTTCTTGAAACCATCAGATTAACGCAACTGAAGAAACCATGATAATTGGTGAAGGTGTGTTGAGGGAGACAAGGTAGAAATGTCCTTTTAGTTACAAAATTAGTGTTATGAAATGAATAATTTTAGTATTTAATGGTTGTTCTAGATGATAATCCTTCTAAATATAGACTATTTATTTCATGGAATGTATTACTTTTTTAATGATGAAAAAGAGTAGTTTTTTCTAGCAGTAAGTGAAAGAAATTTATGAAAATAATCTTTTAATTTTAGAGATAAATAGGATGTTATTTCATCTATGATAAACCAAGTGGGTTTACAATTTTATCTATTAATGAAGAAATTTTTGTCAAATACTCATATATGGATCAGGGTCAAATATGATTGAGTTCAATGATGTATAGTGTCCACAATAATAGGATATAATGTATTTTTTGTTTTGGACCTCCAAAATGAGAACAATGTCGTTTAGAGATCTAGTGAATGGTAATATTATTTATGGAAAATTTATACAATCTGTATTAGTTACAATAATATTAGATATGGGAAATGTTTTTCAGATTAGTATGTGATGTTATTTCGGATGAGAGAAGTTAAATTTATTTTAAAAATATCATTGTTGATATATATATATATATATATATCATATCTCTTATAGAGTTTCCATAATATTTTTCTACCCATATAAAATAATATATTACTTTTTCTGTATAATACAATTACGATTTATAAAATTCATAAAAGTATTGATGTTATGACAAAAATAAACACTCAAATAGTATGGTTAGGAGATTTTTATTTTTTTAGGGAATAACCAAAGTTATGATAATAATAGTTAGAGTAGAAGAATACGGTCTATCTAGAATGCATGGTTATATCGAAAAAAGAAATTTAAAGTTAACTATTTTTTCAAGAAAAATTATTGAGGAAGGTGGGGAATCTAAAATAAAATGAGGTGGTGGATTTTAATTTTCATATATTATCGATAAAATATTTTCAATCATTAAAAGTTGAAGAAAAATTATGGAAAAGATTATCTATAATAAGATAGGGGAGTTCCTCGATCTCCTAGATCATATCAATGTACTTATGGATATGTAGATAATGAAGATATTCTTATTCCTAAACTATGAAGAAGGTTAGAACTAGTTTAGTTAGATATAGTTCCTCTGGTTGAATCGGTGATTAAAAAAATTTTATATGATTATGTAAGATTGAAGAATGATAGGGATGGAGTTACTTTTGATGAATGTGTTAAGGATGAAGATACCAAGCAAGAAGAAAAAGGTTGATCATATTAATAATCTCATTTTTGGGTATATTCAATTAAATTATAATTTTAATACCGCTTTATCTAGTACATGTGATCTCATTAGTGGCCATATTGTGTCTCTTTTTGACTTTGTAGATAGAAAGCTTGAAGTTCAAAGTGTTTAAGAGAATGATGCATATTGATAAATACCATTTATATTTGTTAAAGAAATTGAAAATAAATCACTAAAATTAGTTGATGTTTCTCATACTCATTTATGTACAGTTGATGTTTTTTCATATTTTGATAAATATTTTTAATATAAAACATAATATCTTTCATTAAACATGGCCCAAATTTTCATTCAAATTACAGAAGACACAACAAAATTTATGTGATAAGATTAATATTTACAAAATAATATAGAACATTTGAGAGGATCATATATTCCTATATCAGAATTAATATATCAATATGGTCAGTTTCAATGTTAAAAAAAAATTTCACTTCTAAATTTGATTTTGATTCTTTTTAAAGATAAATTAATTATAAATTTTGGGACGATTATATGTGAATTAGATTCACAATTTTTTTAGATCTGAATATGTTTTAATGAAGCTAGTTTTAATTAGTCATAACAATTTTAAGCCAAGGGGAATCATCTACTCCAAAACATACAACATATCCATATTTGATTTAAAAAATTGAGTCAAATGATGCAATTTTATAAATATTGAATGATAAAATTATAATATAATAGTTAGATAGTATTATTTCACTCACTATTTAAGACAATCAATAAATATTTGTTTCAGGGTTAACTTTTACAGAGCTAGATGATAGTGTAGTGTTTTATTAGTTGAGAAAGACTATGAAAAATTAATATTATGTTAGCTATATATTGTAATAATTTTATAAAATCAAAACGGAATGGATCTCCCATTATATGTTAAGAATCAACGTTGATGATGTATAAAATTTTAGAGAAGATGAATAAAAATTTAAATTTATTAATGGTGGATATAAAGGAATAAAATTAGAAGTTTTTAGATTCATTAACTACTGAATCTTTATCCTAATAAGAGTATAAACCATAACTTTATCCTAATCGTTAGCACTTTTACCCTCAATACAAATAGTTTTGTGAATTAAGATTCTCAATAAAGAATTTATGTTCCCTATTTACTTAAATTTTTATAAATATATTTATTGTTGTTTGTTTATGTTTCAAGGCCATATTATCCAGGATACATTTTAACTAAACATAATAATCACTAACAATTTAGTGAAACAATGAATGTGTTTTTAACTATATATCTAAAGTATTTTTTTATCACATAATGGTTGGGAAAATTTGGTTAAACCAAACATATCATTAAAATAATGTTATTAGTTGTGTTCTATTATCCTTATTATCCTTTTCTAAATATTTTGGTAACTCTGTGAGAAATTTTTATAAAGTAAAAATTATTCAAATTGATTTCGAATATATCTATTTGATTGATAAAATAATAAAATCCAATGTATTTTTATTTATAATGATTTAGGATTTATGATCCTAAGAAGGATGAGTTTATTTGGCATATAAATATTTATAAAAAAAAATAATTTTATCTATTATTGATTTTGATAATCACAAATACCATCATATTTTTTACCATTAAATTTACATTAAGTTAATTTTATTATTATGTTCATCTAAATATTAATTTAATTTTTCCTAAATTCTATAATTATTTTTGTGGATATTTTTTTATGTGTTAAATATTTTTTATGGGAGTATGGATTTACTTATATAGAACCCTATGTTTCCAAGGAAAATTATATTTAGGATAACATGTTATGGTAAGGATCACTACTCTTGTACCCAAAATTTGATGTGAACATGAGTATTGAAACCCGATTTTTGTGATGAACCATGTGCTCATGTTTCTAATGTATTTTTAGTTAACCCAATTATTAAAATAAATAATACATTTTGATCCATTGTTTTGATACCTCCAAATATAAAGAAATCCCAACATTTGACGATGTCACATGTGTAATTTGAATTCAATATATTTCTCGAGATATCAGATGTGGTTTATCTTCCATTAATATCTCATTTATATCCATTAAAATTCAAATTCTATGTCATTTTATCAACATATTAAAATATATTTTTATTTAAAAAAGATATGTTTAGATATTTTGTGTTGATTGAAAATTTAAATTTCTTATATGTAGAAATTTTCAATATAATGATTATTCAAGATATATTTTCTAATTTCATTGACCAATATAATGATTCATTTATTATTTAGTATGAATGATTTCGTTATGTCAAATTTGTTAATATATATGATTCTATGATGGGATAAACATTGGAGACATATATGTTTTGATCTATTATAATCTTTTTATATATTATAGGGTATCTTTTTATCGAAGTTTTATCTAAAATAATTTAATGAACTTATATATATGGATTCAAGTTAGAGACGTACTTATTTATCATTTTTATAATTGTTTATCATATATCATTTATAGTATTTATTCTTTCTACTACTATGTGATTCTTAATATTTTCTCAACCAAAAGAACATAGTTTTACCAAAAGAAGTGTGTTTTCATGATCATTTATTTTCTATAAGGATATATTAATCTATGAGTTGTGGAGGAGATAGTGTTTTGAAACAGATTTTAACATTCCACCATATCTTTTAAATTGGAGTTTTAGCCTCTTATTCTAGGCTTTAGTTTCTAAGTATCTATAAAAAATCATAATTTGTTTTAAGGTGTCAAATGAATCAATCTATTGTGGATATTTCTAATTAGATGATGTATTTATTGAAAATTACCATGATCACAAAGAGATAACTAGGGGAGTTTACATTGGTATCGTTGTAACTCAAACACATATAAAACATGATGTGATCATGAATACTACAAGATATTTATAACCACAATAGAGGATTATATTTAATTTATCAATTTTATTTTAAATGGATATAACTCATCCACCAATTGTGTATCTTAGTATATTCCCACCAATAAAATAAATTGTACATCTATAATATTCTAATGGATTTTCGATTTCATAATTCTCAATAGTAATCTCTATGTTTGTTTTAATGAATATGGTTCATCTTTTCAACATTATGATTCCCCCACAAAGATAATCAGCTGTAGTGCTGAGGTTGTGTCATAATGATCTTATGATATTGATTCCAGGTCATATCATTTAATAGTAGAGTGATAAGGCATTGATGAGTAGAATATTTCATGATATACAACCACTTGGTGTACAGGGAGCCATACCACCCCAATATTATTATTTCAATATGCAGTTATCATAGTGTATGTGGACATTCCTTCATCTTCTTAATATTTTATTGTTACATTTGGATGAAATGATTATCTGTGTTGGATGATATGGGTTGACCTATTGTAGCAATAGAGACTACCCAATGTCAAGGTGATCCTTTTGATCTGAAAACCAATGACTTCATTGAGGTGGTGATTCAATTGTTTTTTCTAGGATTGGATTATTAGAATATAGATGGTGGATGTAAAATACAACTTTGTTCATGAAACAATGATCATCTAGTTGATCTTAATCATCATGTCTTGTTATGAGCTTCATCAATTACAGTTATAATTTAAGTACATTTTCTAAGTGGGGAACTATGAGAATTGATTTTTGCATATAGTAATCATATAGATATTGAAGTTATAATAGATTATCATGTCCGATATTGTGTATTCATTAAGCTTCATAGGCCTCATGAGGTTCTATCTGAACATTAATTTTCAATATTTCTTCTAATTTTAAATGTTCAAAATTCATATCTGTATAGAAATATAAGGAAAAATCCATCCATGATTCTTCACTAATAACATTGGGGGTTCTAAAGAGATCATTGGTAATTGTAATTTTATTAGAAGAGGTATAATATGTAGAAGATACTGGTGTATGTCATCCAATAATATATTCAAAAGATGTGGTAATCTAGTTGTAGGTTCCAGAATTGTGACATAGAATTCATATACATGTACAGTTCTAGTCTATTGAGTCAATATCAAAAGTGTTTAACAGAGGATCTAATCATAGTGACATTAGTTTAAGAACAAAAAAAATATGAGGTCAAATAAATCATCAATTCCCAAGCATGTGTGTAGTATATTAAAGTTAAGCCGAGGGTGGGTCTTCATAAATTAGTAGGATATGTGGTCAGGGATTTCTCAGAGGCATATGGGGTTGTCCATATGGAGGTAGTTATGGAAGAGGATATGACAATTAATTATGAGGAGGATCTAAGGGTGAAAGTCTATACGATCCAATTATACATCAACCAGTTTGAGGTGGTCCATGATAGGATTATAGAACAGGAGGTGAGGGATGAATAAAGATATATGTGATGGGGAGATATGAATAGAAAGTTATTGACATGACTTGAGATAAGATATATATATCATCTACTCTATAACTAATTCGAAAAGATAATAGATTATTCCATTCTATTATTTATACACATATAGATTTATTTATAGAATAATAGGTATAGTGCAAATCACAATTCATGTGGTCATAAAATTCTACAACAATCAATCAATAACTAACCCATATATTCTAATAGTGTGAGATTTCACTTAGTGGAGGGATATTTTCATGAGACCTCATAGTGTGTGGTATAAATCCTTGTGTATTCATCCTCTATGTAGACATATAATCCATTGTCTATTATTATATTGAAAAATTTCATCATAATGTATTATGTTCACGAGTATCTGGATATATATTATACAATGTGGATTTGTGAGAACATTATATTGTAAGTGTATTATATATTATGGGTAATTTATAGTCAATCACTTATCACATTGTCAGTATGGATCTATGTGTGGTGGATGATTCATATAGTCATGTATCTGAAGTCATAATTGAGAATATGGATGTCTTCCTATAATATAATCGTTGAATTAACCCTCACTAATAGATTGATCTCTTCATTCAATTTAACCCCAGAGATACTCGAATATCTTTTTCAACCTATCAAATCATCTCGATGGTGGTTAGGAAGTTGAAGGTGATGTTGGAAGTCCTTATAGATAGGAGTTTCATTAGACCCAATGTTTTGTCCTATCTAACTCTAGTGTCATTTTGCATTAGCATCTATAAAATATTGAGGCTATATATTGATAATAATAAAATAATTTTTATGGAAATGAATAGTGTGTACACTATAATAAGTATTGAAAAAACATACTTCTAAGTTAGAATGGTCATATTTTTTCTTAGAAATTTATCATCCCTCATGATATAACCATCATTGGATTCATGACTTGGATATCATGAAGAAAAACATCCCATTCCAATATAACCATTATTGGTTTTTCGTGATATCATTAAATAAAAATAACCCATTTGATATGAACTTGGGTCTCATAAACCGTATTTTCCCATCATGTACTAGCTCATGGGATTACTAACAATCATACTTCGTTAATGAGAATAAAAAATAATAATTTAAAAATATTCATAAATTTTTAAATAAGATCAAGATAACATGAGATACAAAATGGTATAGATGTGATAGATATATATTAAATAGGACCACTTCATACTATATATCATATTATAGGGTAGAGTATTTATGCTTCTAATAAAAATAAAGATGTTCTTTCATGGAATCCACCCCATATATTTTTTATGTTTGACTTTTACATGGTTAGTAATAATACTATAATGGATTAATAGTGGACATCTATTAAAATATAAATCATATACGATCTCTTATAAAAAATTGATAGAATATCATCTGGTCCAGACAATATAAAAGATATTTTTAGGATTTCAGGAAGATGTTGATGAGTTACTATAACATTTGGCGGTTTAGAGGGTTAATTGAGTAAGTGGTATTTTTTTATACCCCTAGATCTTTGACTATATTTGAGGTGATATAAAGTAGGAGGATGCTTATGTGTTTAAACATTTGATACATTTTAAGTCAGAATATACTACCAATTAATTATATATGTGAAAACCTACAATTTATTTAAATTCATTGATTAATTACCATCCCTATAAGTAGTTCGTAGTCCATATAGACAATAAGAGACTCAAGTATATCCTCATACATAGAGATGATTACATTATACTGTGTAATTGGATTGATTTCCTAAAGGAATATGACCTTTACAGTGTCTATTTATTCATTCCTTGTCGTGGTGCATTCAAAAAACCATATTACCAAGGTATTTTATAGTTGGGTGATATTATGTATTCCCAGATAGAGTGATCACAGATAATGATTTTTCAATTTTGAGTTGATTAAAAAAATTGATCTGAGCGGGGTTGTAAATTTTATAATTGTGTAATGTATGTTAAATGATTTGTATTAAACTATTAATGAGAAATAGTCATTAAGTTAGGCTTGGGTAAACCATATTGAAATAAAATCATGGATTTCCAATTTTTAGGTAATAACTTTCTATAAAATAGTTAAAAGGGAGATTTCATGAATGATTTTTCAATCACAATTTTCGAGATGTTGATACTGAGAAAATCCCCATCCAAACCATCATGTTACACAATACTCTATCCTATGTGTGTGGATGTCATAATAGTTTATCTTGATTGATGAGTGGAATACCCATTAAGATATTGTAATTCCATTACTACCAATAGTACTTCCACAATTATGCACACATGTTAATGATCTCTGATCACTCAATATATAACCCTTTCATGTTACAATGTATATAGACCAAATTGGGCAGAGTTAAATATTGGATTATTTAATACGGAAATTGAAATACAATACTTAAAAAAATAATACCACAATGTTCTAAATTTAAAATTTGAAATTAAGAGTTGAAACTATATAAAAGAAGTAAGAATTGGTTTTATTAAATATAACAAAAATGAACTCAAGAATTATAAATTTTTCCATGATTTCCATTACCGATCACTTAGATGCACTACCCCTATATATATCAGAAAATATATTTTATTTGGGAGTAAGAAGGGATCATAGAAATGAAATAAAAGATAGACTGGAAAATATGGAAATAAAACTAAAGCAGGTTGTTATACAAATAATCCCCTTAATGATCAATATTTCTTATAATACCCCAGGTCTTCATTTTATTGTCATATTATACTATAGTATTTAAAGTGTATTATGTTTAATATATGGTTTGATTAATTTTATGTTTATAAAATAAAACATAAAAATTTCATAAAACTTATAATGTAGGTAATGTGGAAAAACCTATTTCAAGTATTAGAAAGTGATCTGATAGAAATTTATATAGATACATTATATAATCAAAGTTATGGAAATATTATAACATTCAACTTTCCGTAAATACATTCACAACAGAAATATATACTTATTAAAAAACTAAATCTAATTTTAAAAAACATGTATAAAAAATTACAAATGATTATTAAAATGATCCTCAATATAACTATTAGTGTTATGAAAGTCTATAACCCATAATTGGGGAACCCATTGTTTCTAAAAACCCTTTCAAACATGGATTCCTTACAGTATGGATATATTGATAAAAATATTTAAATACTTTTTTCCTCTATCACTAAGAACCCTTGATCAAAACAATCATATTAACATCAATCATTCTATCATTGAAATCCCTCAATCCAACAAAATATGTGATAGTCAATTAAAAACATATAGATCATAACATATATCAATAAATATATGTATATGATTACTTAGTAGAAAACTCTCCAAATATTACAATGAATTTTCCTTCATGAATGAAGAATTTCTAAAATTATATATAGATAAAGTTGATAGATTAGATTTAAAAAATACTTTCATACCTTCAAATGCTTATTTTATTTAATAGAAATACATCAATGGTCATATATCTCATTTATTATATCTGTTTTAAATGATATTATAATAAATACTCCCATGATGAAAGAGTAAAATACATATTCTTCATCTAATGGTAGATTCTAATCAAAAACTATTTCAATGATTAAAATTTCATTTCTGATAGAAATATTTTTGTTAATTAAGAAAATATGTTATGCTTGTGTGATTATGTCCTTATAAAGTTCACATTGATGTAATTTATGAATCCATATAGTAATGTTTTTCTGGTATACTATATATAACTTCAGTTGTTAGGATATTTTTATAAATTCTATTATTGACATTATTGTCTATGATTTGATTATCATTGAAATCATCCATATGATGTACAATGTACATGTGTGTATGATTTAAATGATTTTTTATAACACATAAGTTATGATCCCTCTATTTTGGTTTACATGGAAATTATAAAATTTATTTTTTAATTTAATAATTATCTACATTTAGAAAAAAAAGTTGTTTTCTAGAAAAACATTTAAACACTAAATATTTATAATGTAAGAGGCACTATGTATTTATAGAAATTTTATGTGTTTTTTAAAAATATGGTTATAAAAATTTGAATGAAATAATTTAGAAAAACAATCTCCCCATTATTTTTTAAGACTGAAGTCTCAAATAAAATTTCTAATATTTAGATAAATTTTAATATATTTACTCTCCAAGGCTTATAGAATTTGGCAATTTAATATTTTTAATTATTTATATTATTATTCCTTTTATATTAAATCACCATTATATTTGAGTAAACATTATCTAAATATTTTATTTTGGGATTTGGTTTTCCCATATTATTTCTCCCCATTTGTGACTTTAAAAAAAATTGTACAATGTTTACATAAAATTTTAGTGGATGAATATTTTCTATGAATTTCATTTTGAATTTTTTAATAAAAACCAATCCATATAATAACTAAAAACATTATTAATTTAATGAAATTATAAATACATCCATTAAAAAATTATAAAGATACATTTATATAATACATTTATAAAAAAATGATCTTGACATATTACAAAACATTTCATGACTTCTGAAGAATAAAATAAATTATTATTTTTATGTTTCTTCACAATAACCATCACATTATTCATATCATATTGAAAATTTTCTAACACAATAAATTTTTATTTGAGATTCACCATCACTTAAAAAACCTAAATAATTATATTATCACATTTCATATTTATATGTTCTTCTATATCTCCAACTTTTTCCCTGGATATGAAATCTCATAATCATTCTGTATCTCTAAAAGCTTGAAAATTTTAATTACCCTTACACTTTCACTAATTATGGAACACATATCTAAAACCGTCAATCAATTTTTTAGGATTTATTTATTCCATTAATTTATTGATCCTTAAAATTTAAATCACCCTTAGGTTCCTGATCAATCTAAAAACATATTTCAACCATCACTATTTGGACATTGATATTACTCGTAATCATTATGATTTGATTCATTTCCCATATCTATTTTACCCAGTTGTTTAAATGTATTTTAACATTCTAAAGGTAAATTATCTGTTTTATTTACTTTTATAAATCTTGAATATGAAAAAAATAATATTCTTATTTATAAAAAATTTATATAAAAAATTTATTATTATTTTAAGAATTTTTTTCTAGTACATTAGGATGAGTGGGTTAAATGAGATGACCTATTTGGAATCATCAGAGCAGAAAATCATGAACCACTTCAATATCCTTTTTTTACTTGAGTTTTTGTTATAATCTTATATTGTTTCATCTTTTTTACCGGAATCACAATTTCCCAAAACCATTTATTGAGAATACTAATATTCATATTCTAAAGAAAAATTATTTCAACTTTTTTATATATGTATTTATTTATGATTGAGTTTACATATAAGTAGAGGATGTGGATAACCTTTATTATTGAGACTCTATAGGATTATGTTATTATTATTTATAGTTCCATACTTATAAATTTACATTTTCCAAATTTGATAAATATATATATATAATTAAATCTTCAATATCCTTCAACTATTATTATTTTAAAATAGATTAGTATCATTTTTTTTCTGTAGAATAATTTTTTTATAAGGATTAATCATTTTACACACCTATTAATAAACTAAAAACTATAGGTTGTATAATGGAAATAAATGAAATTGGTAGATGTACTCTCTATGTACTATATAAAAAAATTCATTATTTTTATATTCATCATTTAAGAACATTCTTTAAATTTAATCTTCCTTTACTTTTATTCTTAAGTTTCTTCTAAATTTTATAATTATAATAGTTATTATATGTTTTTTTATCAATAAATTATTAACCTTATGAAATCCAAAATAGGTCTAATAAATCATTATATCCTTTTTCTATTTCATATGGGTCAAAAAACCCCTCCCAAGACATGGTTTATGATTTTTTCTTTGGAAACGGTGGGGAAACATCTACAACCTTTTTTTGTAAAAACATATATATAAACATCTAAATTTAATATTTACACAAATATTTTCATAAAATTACAACTAAAATTCTTCATCTTGTGAATATAAACAAGCCTCATCGTGAAAATGTTTCCTTTATAAATGAAAGACGCATTCTCCCTAAATGGTCTTTCATTGATTTGTCTCTCTTATACTTCCATGAAGATTACACAAAACAATTATTGAAACTAAAAATTTATAAATTTATTTTATATAGTTCACTTATAAAAATATTCATCATATATAAAATTTAGCTTTAGAATGTTATATATTCTTGCATTACAAATATAGTCCATAAATATATATATTTAACCTTTAGCGTATCCCTTTTACAACTTCATAATATGAGATGATTTTTCAACCAAATATCCATTATTATTTATTCTACAGATATATGATGAAATTTTACTTCATTCGAATAAGAAAAAACCATTTTTATC
The DNA here is from genome assembly GCA_963277665.1 of Viscum album. NCBI lineage: Eukaryota > Viridiplantae > Streptophyta > Magnoliopsida > Santalales > Viscaceae > Viscum > Viscum album. The sequence continues at coordinate 411,499,936 of OY728131.1, forward strand.
TTAACATTTTAATTCTTTAAACATTATAACTTTTTGAGTAGCTAATGTGTAAGAATATTTTATTCACCACTAAAATACACTCTGACCAAATTAACTATTTTTATATTGATATACTAAAACTATTGAAAGAAATTGTGAGGTTATAAATTCAATAAAAATCAAGTGTAAAATATAATAAAAAAATAAAACTCCCTTACAATCTCTAGGAAGTTAATTTTGTAACCTTATTTCTCTAGATACAGATCTTCCCATTATTGAAATATAATAACATTGTTATAAAAAGAATCATATGAATAAAAATTGTTTCCAAAAATTATTCATTATATAATATAAAATCAATTTGTAATATCACATGAGGAGTTAACTAAGCCAATATGATGAGCTGAGAGAAACAGATAAACATCAAACAAGTAGAAAGACAAAAAATCAGGCCAAGAGAGAGGTTTTTAGAAAAAATTATTGAAGGATGATGTTAAGACCCACAAAAATTTATATTGTATTTATAAAAAAATTGGATAATATCTCACAATTAAGAGACTCAACATAAAATGCATTTATTGATCAACAATGTATACTTTTATCTAAACAAAAAAATCAATGAACTCTTCTAGTTTTCTAAACACATGTAGGTATTTTTTTTGAATGAGGATTTTTTTTGAAAACAACTCATAAATGTTCGTAAAACATTTTATAATGTCATAAAATATAATTTTTATAAATAGTAAAAAACCATATAATGAAATATATAAATAAAAAATGATGAATTAGAAATTAACACTCATAGAAGAAAAAAACATTTATTCCAAAAGTTCATCCGATGATTATAACTTCATGTTATTTTGAAATATCTTTTTGGAATTATTTTATAATTTTTTTCATGAAATATGTTAAAAAAATTTAATATATAATATTTCATGAAAACATTGTCATATTGAATTCTATAAAAAGGTTATAAAAATAATATATTACAAATGTTTTTATGAGAAAAATTTTTTTGATTTAAATATAATAAAAAAAATCATATTTTTTTAAGCAATATGTTTAAATGTTATGTTGAATTGTTCTTCCCCATTTTGAATAGTTTTTTTCAATTATTTGATGGTAAAAAATTTGTAGACATAAGTGACCATAAATTGTTGACTATAACAATTTTCTATTTACTATATGAAAATTTACTTGAATTGTGTGGAATGGTAAAAACTTAATCAATATCATCTTATGTTCCAATGAATTAATATATAATATACCTATTTTATTTTTATCATAAAAGGGAAGGTGTCTTATATCTATGTAATTTTTTTCTTGAAATTTTTTAGAAAATTATTATCTCATATATTTCTAGAAAATATTGTCTAATTGATTTCTGTAAAAAGGTTTTACAAAAAACAATTTCTGAATGGTTTTCTGAGAAAATACTTTTTGTTTTGAATTTTTTAAAAATAAAAAACATAATTTTTATAAAAAATATGTTTTAATATAGTGTAGAAATGTGTTCCCCATTTTTAATAGTTTTTAAATTTTTTTATAGTAAATATTATTAGAACTATTTGATCATAATGTGTTAACTATAAGAATATACTATTTAATATAATAAAATTTAATTGAATTGAGCGGTAAGGTAAAAATATATTCATGATCACATTGTTTTCCAATGAATTGATATATAATATCCATATTTTGGGTATTATCTTGGAATAAAATGTGTCTTATATCTATGTGGTATGATCAAGAGTTATGTTATGGGTTTTTCATAATTCTATGGATCTTGTGTTATCATAAAAAAATTATAATGTTACTAAATCTCATTTTAATATTTTTAATTGTGTGGTGGGTCCACAAAAATTAGGAATAATAACCTCTTGCTTTTATATATTAGGATTCAGTAGTGGAAGGTCACAAATAATTTCTTAATTAAAAGTCCATGAAACTAATTCTTCTCCTGAGAAAAATTATAATTCCATGTTTACAAATAAAATCAATTTTACATAAAAAAAAATCAGTATTTGTAAAAAAATTCAGATGAAAATTCATTTCTGTAATTTTAAAATAAACGAAGCTCTATAGTTCCATTAAGGATACAAGAAATATGTTTTATAGATTTTGGATGGGTATATTTTTTATTTGTTTTATATATTAAAAATAACCGTGAAAGAAACATTTTACCTCAATGAATATCTATGAGAAATATTAAACTATAAATAATCCTAATAAAAATAATTTTATATACTAGTTTACCAAGTTCATTAAGATCAATATTTATTAAGTTATTGATAAGAGTAATAATATTATTGAAACTATAGTAGACAAATGTTTTATTTATATCTCTTATATAACCTTTTTTATTTATATAAGTTCAATATTTTGTTTGAGAAATTTTATAACCAATAAAAAATGATAATTTTCCAATTTTCTCATCTCAAAATCATATTTTATAAGATCTAGAAGGCAATTAGAGAGAAACATTTGATTTCATAAAATATAATTTTATCACCATAAATATATAATTTATGTAACCTTTAATTTTTTTTAAAGAATGCTGTTATATACAAATATCACAAAACTATATATTTTGTTTGTAACAAAAAAACTAGTTATTCAATGATTCCAGACTCTGGATGATTGTTTATGTCTATAAAGTGCCATAGTTTATCACAAAACATTATCTATAGATTTTATTTTAAAAAAACATGTGTTCTTTTCTAAATTAACATCTTTATATACATATCCATCATGTAAACAAAACATTATATATTTTTGAAAATGGTAAAATATAGAAATGATGCTTATTCTATAAGTTTATTAAAAATTTAAATTTAAGATAAAATTGTAATATTATCTTTATATCGCATTCCTTCTTATCGATTATAACCATTTTCAACATGTCTAAATTTTTTATCTAACTATTACCCAACTTTAAAAAAATTTCGATTGAAACCCAATTCTACTCTAGATAAAAGATATTATTTATGACATTTCAAAAAACTCCAAACTTTATTCATCAAAAATATATTTAGTTCTATATTGTATGAGTTTTATCCAATATAAATCTCTTTAACACTCTTCCATAGTCAAATTCTCAATTTTTTATAAACATTCACAATGTTCAATTTCATTTGTTAAGAAAATTCATGTTTATAGTACATTAAATATACCACAAATGATATTAATACTAGGATGACTCCTAAATATTTATAAAATCATATGTTTCTATTTTTTTATTAATTGGTTGAATTTAACTTTGTCATGAAACTAGAAAAAATTTCGTCTATTATTATATCATGATCTTAATTTTCATATATGGTATGAAAATTAGTTATTGTAAAAGAATATGAAGATGTGGTTTATGGTTATATGAAACACGTTATCACTTTCATAAAATTTGTCATGTTGAACATATTCCATAGTACATGGTTGTTTTTTAAAACCTTATAATCCACAATACTATTAAAATAACCAATCAAAACATTAATTAGAAATTGGATAAAATTTATTTAAATTTTCAATATTATTCCAAATTATTACCTTTGACCCAAAAAATTTGATGTAAGAAAGTGTAGGATTTTTATTATCAAAAACACATAATAAGATTTATTAATAAAATTAATATTTCAACTCAATATATAGTATTGATTTATTTAATTAATGTTGTATCCCAAAAAAATTAGAAGCTATGTATTCGCACAACATGGTTCTTTTAATCTATTCAAGAACTCTACATCTAATTTTAACAACACCATTTTGCTGATGTTTTTTGAGAGCTGAGAAGTTATATATTAAAATTATTTTACTATTAAAATTTAGAAAATAAAATATAAAAAATTTCAACTATGGTCACTCTTAATGGTGACCCACTGTAGGGTTTTGTAATGTTTATGAGGTAAAATAATGTTTTTAAAATTGAAAATGGATTCTAAATTATAGCCAGAAAATATACCAATGTGTATCTAGGGTATTCATGAACAAAAAAATATATATAATATTTCCCATCAATATTTCTAGTTTTTGTTGGACCAAATAAATCCACATTCACAAACTGTAATTATCTTGAAGTTGACACTTTAATAATAGATTAAAAACATGATTTATGTTTCTTTTAAGATGATAATGATTGAAAATATTAAATTAATTAAACCAAAAAAATGGTAAATGTACAACTATTCCATTCATAAAATAATTGTATAAATTTATAACATTTATATGTTCTAATATTCTATGTGACAACATGTATTGATAATCTATTGCACCATGGAAGGGTAGATCATACCTTCTTAAGTCTTCTATGTATATTGTTTATAGATTCATAGGACTATCATTAGAAATAATGAATAAACATTTCCAAAATAAAACTGTTCATTTATAATTTCTAATGACTAATAGGTAATATGCATTACAAAATTGGATTATGATTAAAATGTATTGATTCTGATGTACAAAAAATTAAACATTTTAATTTATATATTTTTTTGTGGAAGAACATTACCTTTTCCATTGATTTATCGATTTGAATTATAACCAAATGAATCATTTTCAAATTTAATCATCGTGATCTTCTATCTGAACATTGTTTTCCCTATTATTTTATAAGAACAACCACTGTATATATAAGAAAAGTTATAATGGTATTAATTTGTCTTATATTCCTAAAAATAGAAGTATTTAATTTTTGGAACCCACTCATGCTTTGGTTTAGCATTGTTAGAATTTAATTAATTGAAAATCCATATCATTCCAATCCTTTTTTGTTGAATATATATGAATTATTTATCAGTATATACTATATAAAATATAATTTATTAAAATCCCTACAAATGACATATGTTTTTTAACAATCATCCACTCTATAATTTTATAATGATGATAAAATTTTACCAAAAAAATATAATGGTTTTTTAAATTTTGTTTTGGATTTATAAGAAATATTTTAGTTGTATTTATATGAGGTTTTTTCTATAATTTGTTTTTCATAATTTTCATTCCCAGATTTAAAATGTTATAAAAGGATAAATAAACATAAAAATTTGAAATTTATCTTTCAAAACAAATCATTATCCTCACTATTTCTAACTGAGTATTATGTCATTTAAAATTCAAATGTAATAATTAAAATATCATAAATATTTATAAAAATTTAAGAATATTCTATGAAATATTTTTACAAAAAATCATTATTGTTTTAAGAATCAATAAAACTATGTTTATATACTAACACTTAAAATTTGGATACTGTTTCAAATATGGATAAAGAATCACCACCTTAATAAGTATATGTTTTTTTATATGATTAATTACAATCCCATTCATTCTTATAATCAATAGGGGTTGAATTAAAAATAAAAATTATAGGTGATTCTGATGATAATTATTCATCATTGAATTGGTTGATATTCAAAATTCATGAAAAAAATACCATATTTTTTTTGACTATCTAAGCTTTATTCTGAATAATTTTTTAAAGATATATCTCTAAAAAACTATTGGTGTAAGGCGATTATATGAATCTCCTTCTTTTTTACATATAATACAACTTATAACTACTTTTTTTTTTACTTTTTTCATTAATCTAGATTTATCTTGAATAATATTTATAGTATTATTACATTTATATCATATAAATCTATGGCAATATATATTAAAAAATTCATCCTTAGAAATTCCTAATATTTTTACCAAATTGTTTCTTTCCATATTTCTTATTCATTCTAATTAATATATTATCATGTTTATTCGAGCATTATTATGATGTACTAATTTCATTCCCAGCATTAAATTTCTTCTTATTATAATATTTATAAAATTCATTTGTAGATCAATATTTACTAAAAACCACATATTTTGAGGAAAAAATACACAACCAATTCCCTCCTATTTGTCACATCGTTTCTTTTTAGGTACAACCTCATATTTCTTGATGGTTCCAATTATGTCATCTAAGATAAATTTGTTTTAGGTAACTTTTATCATCAAAGAAAGATATTTTAGATTTTCACTCATTGGGAATAATGTCAATTATCTTGTTGAACAAATATTAATTACTTAATTAACTATATCACAATGATAGTAACTATTCACAATAGTTATAGATCTCTGGTTCATCTTAACATATAATTCTATAGTTGAAGAATAAATGTCTTGATATTTATCTCGTAGAATGGATCTTCTAGTATAATTATTGTTGATATTTAAAAATGGGTAACTTTTAATTTATACTAATAAAATATTAGCAGCTTCAGAGGATGAAATTTTACTATATAATTTCATTTTCATTGATAATTAAATATTATTTATGACTCTAAAATTGGGATGATGGTCTAACATTTCATCTAAAAAAGGTATAATAATATTTTTCTAGAATTATATTATTTCCACTCAATATAACTATTTCATCAACTGTAATTTTAATTAATGAATTGATCATTTTATCTCTCGAGTCATCATATAGAGAACCAAAATTTATTAATTCATCTAAGATTGAGATTTTCAACATCCCATCCTTTATTCCTTCCACATTTAAACATATATTTACACATATTTATTATGCATGTTCATTAAATATTTTATATAAATTATTAAATGAAAAACAATATTTCATGCCAAATGATGGATTGAGAGGGTAATCAATTAAAAAAACTGGTCGTCAGTGGATGTGTTTTAGTTTATAAAATAAAATAGAAATTTTTTTCTTACCCCCGTTATTTAGAAATTTCAAAACAAAATACTTCCTATAATAGAATACAAAGAGACAAAATGTTGTACCGATTGTCTAAAAATCATAGTTAAGGAAACATTTGTAATATCAAATTTAATAAAAAAAAATTAACAGCATAAATATAGTCTTGTAATAATAAATAAAGTCAAATATATAAAAAAATTTACCGACATATATATGTTATAAAATAATGATCCAAACTTCATCCATTAGTTTTATAGATATCAATAAATCCAAATTTAGGTATCCATAATGTTAAAAAAACTGTAAAGGTTTATATTCCTTAAAACATATGATCTTTGAATAAAGATCAGTACATACTCAATTTTAATAGCTTTGGAATGTATTTTCGCAAGTTCCTCGACCTAGTTGGTGAGGACTCAACAAGTGCATCCAAGATACATGAGGTCAATACCAAGTGGGGTGATAAATTCCAACATACTGTAGCAATTACTGTAGCACTACAGTAGCACTTACTATACCAGCCAGAACTATTCACCTGTTTAGGCCTTTGGGCCACCGTTTAGGTATTCGGGCCTTTCATGCCCTTCTGGCCACCCAAGGCCTTGTGTATTGTCATGTTTCAGGCCACCACAGGCCTTCAGGCACTTCAAGGCCATTAGTACACATTATCAATATAGGTTCTCCAGATAGACTATACAAAAATCAGCATCCCTGGAGAAGGATTCAGAGTAGGCGTACCCACCAGAGCAGAACCAATGAATTTCAAAGAATGCGAGGGTATGGAAATTTCATTAGCACTATCTTGTTTTGCACAGGAAGCATAATTAGAGGACAATCCAATGGTGGAGAGCTACCATCACAATGTAGATTCTGGGGAATGGTAGTTCTATATAGTTGTAGACTGGTTATTTCCCTAAGATCTTTAGGTCATGTAATGTTTCATAAACCTATGGTCCATGTAATCTCTATTAATATTTTCCTTCAAATTGTTCCCCCCCATCCATTGAAAGGCGTGGTTATTAATAAATCAATAAATAAATAAATCCTTCTGTCTATTTGGGTGTGTAATGGTGTCTAGAACACAGGATCAGAAAGATCAGAATAACCAATTTCTTTAAATTACCTAAAACCCTCAATCAAACACATGATTAGAAAAAACTTTTGCAATCACTAAATTCTTAAGGAATTTATAGAGAATTTCAATATTATATGCATTAATATGAAACTGTGAGAAGATTTAAATAAACATCTATAAAAGTAAAAATATTTCAAAATAAAAATTAGAACAATTTTTAATGGATTTGATATAAAAAATTCTTCGTCCTCCAGAAACTATTATTATATTTATAATTATTTCTTCAATAGTAATTTTACATGTTTCTTAGAAATTCTAGAAATTATTTCATACAACCTCGTCTTCACATGATAATATTCTAAACATATTCTTCATCTGAGGAGAGATTGAAATGAAGCAACTTTTTAATTTTTGAATGGTTTTGTATAATAGAATTATTTTAGGTCATCTGAAAAATACGTAAGGTTCATTTGATTGGGTGTTTATAAAATATCATTTAGATATCATATCATAATTTTTTCTGTTTTTTTATGTTTTACATATATAACATATTTTTGAATAGATTTTTTATAATTATTGTTTTTGAAATTATATAAATTCAATCAATTATGCATGAAATAATCCATATAGTGTACAATGTACTTGTTCATTTTGTTTATATAATTCCATCCAATTTTATACTTTTTTAATAATTTAGTGTAGTTAAATCATTACTTTTCATCCAGAAAGCTGCAACAATATTCTATATAATTTACAAAATTTTATATATCCTATAAAAATTTATTTTTTCTTCAAGAACACAAAAATCACTATGGAAATATAATTTTTGTAAAATAATGTATATAAGGATGTGTGTTGTGTTTTTAAAAAAATTTAGAATATTCTAATTTAAACATTCAACTAAATACACATAAACTTAGGTTGTCATAATTTCCCTATAGATAATTAAAAAATAATCTAATCTATTAAAAGGGTTATAAAAGGGGGTCCATGTTTTAAATTAGTCAAGAATAAAAATTTCATTCTCCTGGAAAAACTTTTTCATTTTTAAATGATCCTTTACAATGTAAAATCTTCCAGGACATACATAGAAAAAAAGTTGTGGTATAAATTTATGGATATAAACATTTAATGTTAGAGGAACCATAGTTGGTCCTTTTCTTATTAGACATCATGTAGAATAATTATCTTTTTAAATTATTCACATTTAATCTCATCTTTAATCAAATATATATCCTTACATAATATTTTAAAACAATCAAATATTTGAATGTTTAAAAAATTAAAGAACATAAACAATGTATTTTATATCAAAATAGAGAAGTATAAAATGGATCAATCAATTCACCCACATTTGGAAATTAATTTTAACTAATAACTTAATATCAATATAAATTAAATAAGACCAAAATAGTATGATAATTATAATAGAAAAACAATAAAATCAATTGATTATTAATATGGGATTCACTATAAATATTTGACAAAAAACATCAATTAATCCTCACATATTTCCAAAATCATAATAAATGCTTTTATGTATCTTTTTGACATTTATAAATTTTGGATACATTCATGTCATTAATTTATATGTCTCAATTCATCTTTATCAAGATTTTTATTTCATGAATTATCTCACAATAGAGTCTTATCTAATAATACTCATGATAAAATTAATGTAGATTTTCTCATTTCATGAGTACATTCTCTTTTTTTATATCCCTGAAAAAAATCTATATTATCCACATTGTAGAGAGAAAATTCACATCAAATCATGATGAATTTGAATATACGATTATTATCATTCTGAGGTTTAAGGATGGATATGATTGATATTAAAATCATTAAATTTTAAAAAGGTTGTGAATATATAAAAAAATGCATGATATTAATAGAAAATTTTACCAAAAATATCTTATTTAATATGATAAATTCCACCTCCCATAACTCAAAGTATGATCCTAATGAATGTATGTATAATGAATGAAATTCACCATCCTGAATTTTTCTCCATATTTTTACTATTTAGTAGGTATTCTTAGAACAAAGTTCATATCAACCACAAATCCTCAAATGATAAGATCCTCAACATGAGAATGAGGATATTTGTTTTTCTAGAGGCCAACCATTTTTTATCATTTAATATATATATATATATATATATTATTACCTAAACGTAAATAAATATGAAAACAATTAATATAACATGATAATTTTAAAATACCTAAAATTGAACCCCCATACTTTTCCTTATAACAAAAAATATCGTTTAATCCAAGACAACCCAATATATAAAAAATTATCTTATGAATATCATAACAAATCAATGTGCTTTGATAGGGATCATTATAAATTGATTATAAGATGGATAATTACTAATGAGTTCACTGATGTTATTTATGGGAAAAAATAATAAAGAAAAAGGTGGTTTAAACGGAAAGGTATTACCTATAAAATATTCACCAATAATGTTTAATGTGGGTTTTCATAGTCATATCATAAACAGGTTCTAATGCATGAACTAGAAAGTTTCCTTCCCTATGTTCACTCATAACATATTCTCATAAAAATATTGATTGTTTTTGGCATATAAATACTCTCTATAAATGAATCTAAGATATCATACAATCAATCTTGAAATGAAATAATAATAAAAAATCTATACTAATAGATTTCTGAAATTCAATGTTTGAAAAAATGGTAGGTAAATTTCTTTCAACTAAATTAAATTATCATATTAAATACTTATTCGTAATAATTAAATCATATAATTACCTTTAGTTTTTTAAATTTAAATTTTGGTAACACCCTGACTGAAGTTACCTAGAGACAGAGAAAAATTACATAACATTGGAATGATCAAAAGAAATCATGTCCCAATAGACCGGTCAGTTTAGTAGCATATAAAGTACTAGATACATACATAATATTTACATTAGATTATGAGGTGAAATAATAAATCAAATAATAACATGTAATCATAATATGAAAATAATAACATGTAATAGCAAATAATAACATTATGTAATCATAATATGAAAATAATGTCGAACATCTTAACCAAAATAATAAATCAAATAATACCATTTACTTATTCATATTGATATTCTACTAGTCAAATAATAACATGTAATAGCAATAGCTAATTTCATTATGATGGAATGTATAATGTCGAACATCTTAACCAAAAAGTCAAGGCCTTGTACCAAGACCCTAAATATATATTTTGTCCAGGCCTTGGTGAAAGACACTATTTTTTCTCATTAGACCGACCGATACGTCATGGGGATATAAGGGGTCCTTCTTGTCACATAATAAGTCCAATGAATTACTCATATTAAAATGGTGAAATATAATATAAACATTCATATTAAAACTATCATGTGAAATGTCAAAACATTAACCACTATCCATGAATGGTATGAAAATAGTGCATCCAAAGTCAAACATAACTAATTCAATACAATATAAATGATTTTATTATATAAATCAACCTCAATAAATAATAAAATACAATTAAGGATTTTGACAGTGTTTAAATTAACCAGATAAACTACTTGAGATACATATCCCCATTTTCTTGAAAACATTTAATGTCACACTATTTATCAAAGAAGTCATTTAAAAGTGATTTTTGAATCAAAGTGTCCCACACCAATTAGAAACTTTTGAAATGATTCTAATTTAAAAACATTTATTATAGATAAAGAAATCTATAAAACCATTTTTAAAACATGTACACTAATGGGAATTATTTTGAAGAATAAATCATTGAAATATTTAAAACGATATTTTAGTTAAAGTGTTCCAATCCAAATGATATATTATTGAATACAAATAATTGAAGAATATAATTAATTATAACTTTATAATATCATAAGAATAACGGTATACATGATATACCATGTCCAAGTACAGTATATACACCATATAAATGTGAATTGGCGCATAACAACAATAAAGACTCAATGGAAAGTAAATTGAGACAGAATACCTTATAAAAACCATATCCATATATTAAGGATATATAAATGACCTAATTATGTGTGAAAAAAATATAAATAAACTCAATATTATTGGATATTTAGTGTAATTCAATCAAAGTACATTCACACATATTCTTGTAAAACCAAAACCATTGACTAAGATCTTTAACTCAATAAATGAGAATTGAGTTATGATTACCATTAACTCATTAATATGAAATACTTGAGAATTTATTAGTAGAGTGATTATGTGTATCAAATGTCTATCCACCCAAATTAGTGTTGAAATGATTACATAAATAAATAAATAGTTATTCCACGCTTAATCTTGGAGTAAAATAATCAATGAAGTATGCGTAAAACCCAATGAGTGGGAATTTAAATTTGAAATCCCCTTAATTATTTGATAACTTATGAAACATACACCCAATAAAATAAGGATCATAAAATTAGATGTAAATACCCATAAATTAAATTATATTACACATATAATATAATCAATAGAAAAACATACACCACACAAAAGAAAATTGTGGCAAATATAGTATTAATCTCACAGGAATAAAAAGTGAGATGAAAACCCCTTACCTAGTAATTTTCATTAGTATTGGGTTCATTAATGTACTATATAATGGTTAAATAATTGTAATTAAATTATTCAATAACATCATATATAAATATGATACCATATATGATCCCGTGATATTGATTTTTATAATAATATTTCTGTAGTATCATTGTTTCGGGTGTTAACTTATTCTTTTTCCTCCACATGTTTTGTTACATTAGTCGTGTCCATTATGGATACGATTTATTTTATTCATATCTATAATTATATTAAGTTATTAAAAATTATTTTTAATCATAAAATAAAAATTATTCTTTAGTGGTTATGATGGAGAACTAAATCACATCATGTCATGGAGACGGTAAACCATACATACGTACGAGCAACAATATCATTCGATTGATAGTGAAATAGTATGTAATTGAATTTAATATAATATATACATAATAATTAACTTGTTATATTTATTACTTACATCAATTATACACATTATTATACCCTTAAAAAAGAATTGTGGAATAATAAACTACACCACGACGTGGAGACAATATGTCGTACGTTTGCATGTATGGTGACATTATGATTCATAAGATAGATAGAATGATGAATATGGTTGTACCATATTTATAATAACATATAATTATGTATAATAAACATGAATTATTATTTTAGTATGGAAACAACAAAAAAGGGGATATGGAAGAAGAAAAGAACATTAAAAGATGTGATGAAATAACAATCTCTTCTTCGGGTGCTTCATTTTGATTTGAATTATAAGGATAATAAATATGGATTTATGATCAAATTCAGGACACTAAGTTGAAATTAGGGTAGTTTGACAAAAAATTTATCAGGGTTTTGATGATACAAAATGCATTGGATGTGTTAATCTGATAGAAGGGGATGCACCCTTTTATAAGTGAGGCGAGAGGCACTTTAGGAAGAGCTTGAAATATTTAGTTATTATAAAATAATTTTAGTTCTATAATACATAAAAATGGATTCATTTATAAAATAATATGGGGATGGGTCTAAATCGACTCTACCAATATGTTTAAGAGAAGTTTATGTCACCATATTAACCTCATCTTTTATATTTAACTCTTAGATAAATTGTTTCAATTTTATCATGTCTTCTTGTATTTTTATATTACATAGATAATATGGTTACAATAATATTAAAAGAGAACATAATGTTCTTAATTAATGACATATATAACATTATATAAGTCCTTTGGACGAATAATATATTTTTACGAATATTATATCATTTAATAAAATAGTATTTGTTTTTAAAATATCATTTCTGACAAGTTTGACACTATTTAGTATTAGGTTTTTTTTGAAAGTCATAAAAACATCATTACTTCTAAAATATAAATTGTATAAATCCAAAAATGTAATGTTCAACTAGAAAATTTGTTTATGGTATCAAAAGATTCAAAATACATTAATTTTATTATTTATAACATCAATTATTTTTATGTTTCATTAATAATGAAATTTCTGTATCATCATTGTGTCATAAATAAATATAATTATTTAATGTATAAATGTTATAAATAAAAACCCTTGATGAAGGAAGTATCATTATCTACTTAATTCATAATAATTGTTCAATTTATCTTATGAATTACTCTATATTAAAAATGGTTTAGTTAATAACATTTTGATTTAACACTTGTAACACATCATTAAATAAAATATTATAAATGTTCTAATGTAATTAAAGTGGATAAAAAAGGATAATATTTTTGTCCTAAAGTTTATTTTGGACGAAATACTCAAATCCAATAGAATTAGGACTGGTTTTACGGTAATTTGATGTTATTATAAAATTGGCCTTTCCTTTAATTATCCTATTTACTTTTTACCATGGTAAATAAAATTCAACAGTTAATATTCACCAAAAATTATTTTCATCTTATTGAACCACATTTTACTTAGTGATAAAAACCCATTTATGTCAGATTTTTGAAATTCAAATCACAGAAGCAGTAAAATTACATTTTATGCAAATTTCCAAATGTTCCTTGAAGGTGGCTAAAAGACGTCAAATAGTTCCATAAAATATTATATATTTAATCATATTATAAAAGGACACAAATTAATTATATTGGATTAATATTTGAATTATATACATTTTTTAACATTAAAATAAATTTATATTTAAAAAAATTATTTAAAAAAATTTAGTTTTAAACAATAAGGGACTGTTTTTACTATTCACCAAATGTTGAATGTTTTCTTAAAAATACCAAAAAAAATTCCCTAAGAAAATTATGATATTATGAATTGAAAAATTAAGTCTATTTTACTAATTCAATATCTTGTAGTATTTAAAATTCATTTTATTATGGTTTAAAAAAGTACATATAAAGTTGTTCTTTTATGAAAATTGTTTTCTAAATATATATCCATTTTAACAAAACTTTTACAATTCATTATAAATAGTTATTTAATTGGGAAAAACTATATATAACATTTAAATTTTATTTTATACTATTCGTATTAAAATATATAATAAAAAATTAAATATATCATTTAAATAATTTTAAAAATACAGAGTGGCTTTGCAGAAACACAATCTTGTGTAGAAATCAATCCAAATCGGTGTTGAGTGGAAAATAATCCATTAAATTACATTAAAGTTATAACATATTATAAAATCATGGAGTGTTACATTTTCTCTTACTTCAATAAATTGGGTCTTCGCAATTTAAAATCAGGATTGAAAACGATGGGTTCGACATTTCATTTCATCATAATTTAAATCCCACATTAAAAATGGCTTAATGAGGACTATATTTTAAAATAATCGAATTTAGGTATATAGGTTAATTGAAATAAAAAATACTAGGGTTTAATATAGGAAAACATGGATATGTAGGAGAAAACTAACCATCAATTTCTTATGGAGAGTGAGAGAGAATATTTTTAAGAGAATGTGAAAATATGAAAGCCATAAACTTGTGATGGGTTAAACAGTATTTGATTTCCTAGTTGGAATAGTAAATTATCAACATTTTTGTTTTATGTTCCTTTTCATAGTGTTGAGGAATTTGATTAATATATTGACTAATAACATAAGAAGATACACATACATTACAAATAGAGTTTCATCAATTAATAAATTTCTACAACAAACTCATATTATCTGAAAACGATGAGTATTCAAGATGGCTTGGCCACAACTGAAGCACTAGGATCAACATATGGAGAATCACATTATCCACAAAATTTGAACTATATATCTACCTTATATTTAAAAATTATCCAAAACCAAAATGGTTAGTAAAAGATAAGATGATCCCCAAAAATGATAATCAATTAGTGAAATAAATACTACTTTAATATCCAAATTTAAACAAACAATACAAAAATTTGAACAATGACCATTCAACAAACAATTTCCTTAAAATTATTCAAAATGATCCAAACGAATTTTGAAACCCAAAATTCAGAAGTATTTGATTACATATCCTTCCATGATAAATCTTAACATTTATCTCCAAATAACATCGACTACTCTTAAAGTCACAAACATTAAAGGAATTCCTATAATCACATATTCTCTATGATAGGTTAATAATTTCTATTAATAACACAAATATCTATAAGTCCAAAATAAAATAATAGATTCTTCCAAAATAAAAGTCCACCATTACTCCTCAAATGAAATCCCATAGTATTCTATTTTCCTTAGGTATATAGTGTTCCCAAAAGAGATATCATCTTCCAAAATAGCATTTATCATTTAATCACCAAATATTTTTCCTATAATAAGTATATCAATTTGTTAAAACATAAGTTCCCAAAATCAATATGTTATTGATTCATATAATCATTTAACTAAAATTGATTATTCATACTAACCAAGGACTTCATGTAGTCTATTGGTAAGTGATAAATCCCAATCACATTTTGGTAGTGGGTTTGATTTCCACTGCTTTGTCCGAAGAAACTGGTTGTCCCATGGTCTACATCTTGTCTTTTTTCAAAAAAATTATATTTTTATAAAATTTCCAAAAAAGATATATATTCTTCAAAATTAACCATAACAGATTTCAACAATAATGGTTATCAAAAAACTCACATTTCCATCCCAAAAATTAATAACATGTAAAAAATGTAATTTCCAAAAATTAAAGGATCATATAAACCCAAATGATACTTTATAATTTTATCCTCAAAATAAAATATAATTATTCTACAAATATAATTTTCACATAAAAATCTATAGGGTTTCACATACAATAGAAAATTATTCAAAATTAATACCATCAATAAAGGGCATTAATATATTTAAACATTTCTATATCCACTTATTTCTACATAGGTTCTTCATAGACCCATATATTATCATATAGAATTGGGAATTGAATTTGGAAATTCCCTGGTCCACTACATTTACAGAAAATGACTGGAAATGAGTTCTTAGAATATTTTTTATTTTATTCTATAGTACTCTTAATTTGTTTCCACAATTATTTACATTATGTCCTTCTTTCCCACACATACAGAATTTTTTTTATTCATTTGAGACAATTTCCTAGGTTTATCCTTTCAAATTTCCTACATAATAGAAATTGAGAATTCTTTTCACCATGGTCTCCACTACTGGATCACTTATCATTCTTTTCTATTCATTTATTTATGGAGTTCAAGTGTTGTTTTATGTATTTGTTGATGATCATATTTTTAGAAAATTGATTCAGAATGAACATGATATTTTTTACACCTATCAATATTCTATTTCATTGCTCATTCACACCATAGTTACAACGTTGTAAATCATGTTCAATGTTACTATGATTTACTTGGAATATAACAATCCATTGATATTAGAAATCGTAGTGTTAGTTACAATAGTAAAAAAATTATATAATAACATGACACCTTATTTTAACTATAAAACACCTTTGGTTTTAACCAAGGTTATTTATTCTCATCTTATATTCCAATCTATCAAATCAGTTTGTAATTAAAATGTGAATTATCATAAGAATATCCCCTATGAGTGTTGCATAGTAAGGCTCGTTGTCATGTACCAGGATAACCCGGGTCAAGCCCGAAACTCCTTGTTGGAGTTCTCACTCCTAGGTACATCTGTTCGATAACCATTCCCACTTTTAGTATCTGGGAAAGGGATGTATTTCATGGAAAACTCACATAATCTCTATATTACCAAAATTATAGGAAGTTATTATATACTAATCCTCAATGTCTATCAATGGGTAATGTTCTATAATCATAGTTTTTATAAATCTAGTTTCTAAGGATTTTACTGAACATCCTCTGATTTTAATTATAACTCCCTGACCCCTATAACCCAAATTTAGTAAATTATTACATAACATTAGCATGATAACAAGATATCATCTCCCAAAACACTAATCAATTTAGTAGTTTTGGAAGTACAAAATTCATACATAAGTTTTATATTACATTATTAAATAAAAAAAACATTGTGTCGACTTTTAACTCCCTATTATCCTATGGCCTACCCCTACAGGTCAGTCATAATATACACCATCACATCATGAAAAATTTTAAAATATAAGAAAGGGGTGAGCTAAGATGCTTAGTAAGGAAAAAAATATAGTAGAAACCATCATAAGTAAGCATAAACATTTAACGAAACATATAAAACTAAAACACATTCCTTTTCAAAATAAAATTCAGCATAATATAGTAATGATAAATAAAATAATTCCATTTATATATTCTCATGGATATTCAACAAGTTGAATAAT
Organism: Viscum album; assembly: GCA_963277665.1. Taxonomy (NCBI): domain Eukaryota; kingdom Viridiplantae; phylum Streptophyta; class Magnoliopsida; order Santalales; family Viscaceae; genus Viscum; species Viscum album. Next base: position 411,517,991 of record OY728131.1, read on the forward strand.
CACATGTAATATAAATAGCTAATTTCATAATGATGTAATGCATAATGCCAGATCTCTTAACCACAATGTCAAGGCCTTATACCATGACCCTAAATATAAATTGTTTGAAGGCATTGTGGAAAGACACTATTTTATCTCATGAGACCTACCAATGTATCGAGGGTCTGTAGCGGGACCCGCCCATCACTTACTTTGTCCAACACATTTCTCATATGAAAATGGTGAAATAAAATCTAATTATTTTTGTAACACCCCAGGTAAATAAAGAATATACATTTTCATATTTATCCATATTTTTGAATAAATTATTAATATTACTTTAAAGGGTTTCTATGTTCGATAGCATACCCGATACACAACAAATAGTTTCATTGAAATCTTACGATGCACTCTAATAATAAAATAATATTATTTTAAATGGTAGTTAACATGTAGCCGTTGTATTGGCGGGAATCGATAGAAATAACTAAAATATGATTATATATGTTTTTAAATGTTTTTAGATATATCCCATAAAAGATAAAGGCTTAAAATACAGAAAGAAATCAATTTTAGGCGTATATGCCCTAGTTCTCACTAAAGGTTCACTTATCGCCTTTTGATGGAGAACCGTCATTAAATATAGTTTTGTTCACTCTTATACATTCTATTGGACCCAATAAAACTCTTCTTAAGAATTGGGACATCAAAATTTACTTTGTGTAAATTTTTGGTATCTTTCCAATAAAGTTCATTTTTTAATGAATAGTGTAAAATGTTGTATTTTAATTCAAAACCACTTTTTAATCTAATTTATTTATATGATTAGATTATCTTTTTAATTGGTTTTAAAGTGAAATTAGAATATATTTTTACCATTTAATCTAATGGTGGTCATTTGAATCAATTTCACTTTGAAATTAGACTTAAACTGGTGTCAATCTTTTGATACTTATTGTTTTATAAAAACACGCTATTTCCTCTGACAGCGGGAATTAATTGTTAAATTAATTAATGTGACTTATATGTTTTGAATTTTGTAAAATAGACTTCATTTTTGAATTCGGAATATAAAAAATATCTTAGGGTGAATTTTTGGTAATTTTCTGAAAAACTTCAATTTTTGATGAATAGTGAAACCACTAAGTGGTACTTATAAAAACTGATTTCCCATTTAAATGAAATTTTTCCACCATTGTGTTTTGAATTTCAAAAATCCGACATACATGGTTTTCATTAAGAAGTAAAATGTGGTTCAATGGGATAAAAATAATTTTTTGGTGAATAGTAACTTATTAAGTTTTTAATCGCGATTAGAGGTAATTAGTGTAGTTTAAGGTAAAAATAATATTTTAAAAATATGAAATGAACATGAAACATGTATTAAACTCATTGGTTGTGTCATGGACGACCAATAAAAGCCATGGGTAAACTAGGGGACCCCATGGATCCACTTTGGTTGGGAAATTACATAAATAACTTTTTATTTAATGTAAAAGTAAAAATGACACAAACATAATATGTTTTACAAAAACAATTTTTACATGGGGTTATAAAGATCCGATTTTCTCTTATAAATATTCATTGGAAAGATAAATATATTTCCTACATCATAGTATTTTTATTATAATTTTTAGACATTAAATAAATTAAATTATTTATGACATCATGATGATGCAGCGATGACCTCATTATTTAACGATTTAAATAAAATGGAAAGATAATGTAAAACCTACAACCTAAACATTTCCAAAACCAATTGGATGAGTGGATTTAGAAGCCTTATCACCTTATCCACGAATTATATCAATGTGGGACCTTTTAAAACCGAAACACATTTTCAAATAAAGTAATATGTCTTTACTTTCCAAAAGTTCCCCTCCTCTCCTCTTATAAAAGGCCCCCGCCTATACCTCATTTCACAAACTCCTCAAGCCTTTGGCTCGGCCAAACACTGCCCATTCACTCTCTCCACATCCCTCTCCTAATCCTAGAGGATTCACTTTGGGCAGAATCCTTTCAAAGGAAGCCTTTAGGCTCAAATCAAAAGGAGTTTCACTTTTAAAGGTAATTCATTCTATCATGTTCATTTGTTTTATTTTGCTTCTCCAACCCCCTAAACTCTTTTTATTTACTTATTTTGTAACAACAACAGTATCTTCAATACACTAGGATGTTTTTATAAGATTTATTCGAGCTACACTCTCACACAACTACATCAAATGGTTAAAGAACATACGGTTTCCGTGGATGGCAAAATTCTGCCTCCCGAAACGATGATTGTTTAATACTCATTTAACACCTTAAAAGGTGGCCATTATGATGTCACTATTTTTATATATGATATATAATATGTTTATTTTTTCCTTAAGCTTATGTGTTTTTAATTTTGGGCATATATTTATGGTTTCCATTATGGGTAAACGCGATATCTTCATTTAAAGAAGGGCGGACTACCGCCCCCTCAAAGTGATTTGATTCATTAAATACCATATGTGGGACGTATAAAGGATGGAACAATGATATTATATATGATATTATACTGTAATTATAATATACCTTTATATCATTACTATTCCATTCTATAAAATACGAAATAGAAATGAAAGTAGAGTTCATGCGTACGTACGGCTTACCGTCTCCATGAGCGGTGCATTTCATTTCTTACCTCTAAATGATTATGTAATGTTATAAATGCATGCATTTACTGGATATATATGAAATATATGATATATAAATCATGAATACAATTCTGTATATAATAAAAATTTGGCCACACGAACAACATGTAATTGTAAGAAGTCCACTTTCGACTTAAGAACCAAATATCGGCAAAACAAATATTATTAACTTAAATGATTACATAATGTTTATGACATGGTAATAAGTGATATAAAAGGAATAATGAACTTGAAAAAGGTTCTTAAGGAAGTTGAAATTAACTCAAGTTTATTATTCAGGAGATTAAAGAACGATCGAGTCAAGTCGGACCCGAGGTAAGGGATCCTACACCTCTCTTTCTTTTTAAGTACACTCTTTTATGTCATTCATTTTAAGCTAATATTTATTATGATTGGGATGTTCTTTTATATTAATCCTACTGTGCTTATTATGTTCATATGATGAGAGACCCTATTTCCTCTAATCAATCCATTTTGGAAGTTTTGAGTGGCGCCATTAGGCTGCCGAATTTTCGTAAGGGATTTTTCATCTCACTTTTATTCTCGTGAGATTTATGCTACATTTGCCACAAATTCCATTGAGTGGTGTATGTACTTCCCATTATTCTACTCTTTGTGTAATATAATTTCGTTTATGAGTATTTTCATCAATGATCTATTTTCCTTCTTTAATGGGGTGTATGTTTTGAAAGATACCCAAGTTGGTAAAGGAACCTTTCACCCTCCTCTTTTTTAAAAGACTTCTTTTGTTGGGTCTTTTAATTTGCATATTGTTATGTTGGGATATGTTCTCATATATCCTTATTGATTTAAATTTTATGTCCAAGTGATGAGATACACTTTTTATCTCTCACCAACTCATTTTGATGTGATGCCGTTAGGCTGTCAAGGGAATTTTTTAACCCAATTTCAATTTCTTTGGGTTCAACATGTAGTCATTGAATATGTCATCCATTGAATATGTGTGAATGACCTTTTATTGTTTTACACATAATATCCACTTATATTGGGTGTATTTATATTTTTCACACATATTTTTGAGATTTATTTGTCCTTAATTTAAGGATACCTTCTTTATAAGGGATTTCAATACATTTGACATTTCTATTGAGGGTTCATTGTTGTTATGCACCAATTCACTCTTATATTGTGTATATACTGTCCTTTGGAGTATTATATCATGAGTCCATTTATTCTTATGATATTATAAAGTTCCGACTAAATGTTATTCCTCAATTGTTGTATTCAAGTTCCTCTAATTTTGGTAAAACCCCTTTAACCAAAATATCGTTTTAAATGTTTTAACTATTTGTTCTTATTAATATCCAAGTTTTCAAAATGTTTTAAGGATGTATTTATATTGATATTAGTGGTTTAAAATTTTAAGCTTCAAGGTGTTATGGGACACTTTGATTCAAAAATCTTATTATTAAATGTTTTAAATGGTTTTGGAAATGGTTACTTTTTGTATGGATTCATTATTTCAAAAATACTAAAATGTTATATTGTGATTGAAATGTGGAAATGTTTTGTTTCCATTATCCATGTTTTATGTGACAAGTTTATGTTATGGTTCTTGGGAATTGTTATGAAAACAGGTGGTTCCGTGATAAACTAAGGGCGGGAGAGCCCGGTATAGCTCTCCAATGCATTGGGTAACGTTTAGGAGTGAAACGTTAAGGTTTCTCCGAAGAGATTTAGGGAATATACTGTGATGGGTATTCCAATCATAACCAAGAGGGTTACTCCCTACGTAAGAATGTTATGAATGCCTCAGGTTATCTTTATGTCTTATGATTTCTATGATTTATTCATGATTTGATGAGGTAGGTTAAAGTGCCTTTGTTTTATGGGTAAATTATGATTTCATTCTTAAGTATATATGAACTCATGTTTCCTTTCCATATTTTTATATCCCTTACTGAGCTTTTTATGCTCATCTCAAGTTTTTGAAATGTTTTTCATAGGTCAAGTGAAAGGTACGTGATGTGATGATAGTGTAAAGGATGTGTCAAGAAAGAATCCATGCTTTATTTTCAATATGCTCCCTCTGATGGGAAGAATGGATAATGTCTTTTATGTAACCACTTGTTTTAAATGTGGAATGTAATGCAAGTTTTATGATCTAATTCTCTAAAACTCTAAACCTGAAAAGATCGTTAATGTGTAATCTTGTATTAACACAATATTAAGTAAGGTTTAAGGTCGGGGCCTTATAGTTGGTATCAAAGGTCAGTTTAGATAACTTTAGAGGTTAGGGTATTATTTAAGCATAAGTGACAATTACCATAATGGTTAGGATTTCAGAAAGAGTCTTAGTTTTAGATAAAGTGAATGAGTAAGTATAACTTAGTGTTTATCTTACTCATTAGTACATTATGGTTTTGTTGATATACTCACACTGACCTTTTTGGTTTTAGTAAATGGCTGGATCTAGCAGGCACCAAAGTAACAGTGGATGTGAAGGAAACTGTGACAGTTTTTTGAGCAAGAAACTGAATGATATGGGAGCTGCAATGAGAACTCTTGTGATTATCCTCAACCAACTATCTGGAGTCATGATTGACCACCTAAACCTTGTAGATTTCTCTAAGGAATCATATATGCAAGAAACAAATCCCTGCGGAAGTACATGTAATAATCATAAAGGTAAGTGTGTTCGAAAACCTATGTGTCAAAGATGTGGAAAGAAAAACCTAGCAAAATGTTTCAAAGGGACAGAAATATGCTATAGATGTGGAAATGAAGGTCATAAAGAAAGAACCTTCCATGGAAAAAGGAAGCATCCAGTTGACTTGAGGAAAGGGAAAGAAGTTCTTTATGAAGGATCAATTGAATATTTTAAATGTGGTGTGCATAGTCATTATGCAACCACATGTCCTATGAAGAAGTTTCGTGAATGGGGTCACCAAGAGAGTACCAATATTCGTTTACCAATACCTAATGCCATTCCGATTGAGGATGAAGAAACTGACAATGACCAATCAAAGGTTTGTACTATTTCGTGACTATTGTTTTCCTATTTTGGAATCTTAGGATATGATTCATGATTTTGTTTCTAGGAAAGTGGTATTTCGGAATAAGTTAGAAAGGAATGGATAATGGATCATGAAGAATGTTGAATGAGTAAGATGTCAACATATAAGGGCTTCAAGAGTTATGGTGAAATTCTTAAGAGTATTAAGACTCTTTTGATGATGGGGTTACATTAGAAGACTTTTTATATTATGTGTAACCCTGATGATTAATATAGTCAAATTTTATCCAAGTAATAGTTATCTTTTCGTTTGTGGACATAGTTATAAAGAACCATTTGGGTTTATATGATCCTTACTTTTGAGGTAATTATGGGTTATTATAAGTTATGATTGAAGTGAAATGCATGAGATAAAATTGAGGTTAAATTATGTTATGGTTATTTTTTAGGATTTTATACCTTTTTGGGGAATGATTTGATAATTATATAGTTTTGGAAAAAGTACAACACGTAGACTGTGTGACTACCTGTCACGTCGGACAAAGCTGCGGGAATCGAACCCACAACCAAAGTGTGACTGGTATTTATCGCCTACCACTGGACTACGTGAAGTCCCTGGTTAGTTTGACTAATTCTTTTTAGTTATATGATTTTATGAATTAAGAGTAAGTTGATTTTGGGTTATTTATGAAAATTATTAACCTATCATGGAGGATATGTGATTAGGATAATTACTTTTCAATGCGAGACTTTAGGAGCGACTAATGTTGTTTGGAGATAAATGTTACGATTTAACTTGGAAGACTATGTGACTAAATCCTTCAAATATTTGTGTTTCAATCTTATATTGGTTTACTTTGAAGAATTTTATGGACAAATTGTTTATCGGATGGTCCTCGTTGAACTTTGGGTTTTGTTGGACAAATTTTGGAGATTAAGAATAGATTTTCTTTTTATAAGGGGTTATCCTTTTCTGGATTATCTGATCTTGTACTAGCCTTTTTGGTTTTGGTTTTGGTTAAAGTCTAAAGACATGGGATGTATATAGTTCTCTTTTGTGGATAAGGTGATTCTCTAGAAGTTTATTATAGTACTCTTAATGTGAACAAGTCTTCCTAAATACTCGTCTTTTGTAGAAAATACGAGTTTGTGTAAAAGTTGAAAGTCAACATGATAAGTGATTATGTTTCCTTATGAATAAATTACTCAATAAAAAGTAACTTAAAACAAAAAATTTGTCTATTAACTTTTCCTACTAGGGAATCGAATACCGTTTAACCCATCACAAGTTTGTGATTTTCTTGTGGTTAACTTTCTCCCAAACATTTTTTCTATCACTCTTCATCAGAACATGACCCTGTGTTTTCTCCTCCATGTCCATGTTTTCATACTTGGAATCCTAGTATGGGTTAACTCGGGTGACCTTTGTACTTATCTTTCTTTATTTTAAAGTGATTATTTTACCGACTCCTCTTCCGATGTGGGACTTTCAAGGATGTTACCAAGCCCAATTTTAAAATTGCGAGGACGCAATTCCCAAAAGGGGGGAAGGATGTAACACCCCAGGTAAATAAAGAATAGACATTTTCATATTTATCCATATTTTTGAATAAAGTATTAATATTACTTTAAAGGGTTTCTATGTTCGATAGCGTACCCAATACACAACAGAGAGTTTCATTGAAATCTTACATTGCACTCTAATAATAAAATAATATTATTTTAAATGGTAGTTAACATGTAGCCGTTGTATTGGCAGGAATGGATAGAAATAACTAAAATATTATTATATATGTTTTTAAATGTTTTTAGACATATCCAATAAAATATAAAGGCTTAAAATACAGAAAGAATTCAATTTTAGGCGTATATGCCCTAGTTCTCACTAAAGGTTCACTTATCGCCTTTTGATGGAGAACCGTCATTAAATATAGTTTTGTTCACTATTATACATTCTATTGGACCAAATAAAACTCTTCTTAAGAATTGGGACATCAAAATTTACTTTGTGTAAATTTTTGGTATCTTTCAAATAAAGTTCATTTTTTTAATGAATAGTGTAAAATGTTGTATTTTAATTCCAAACCACTTTTTAATATAATTTATTTATATGATTATATTATATTTTGAATTGGTTTTAAAGTGAAATTAGAATATATTTTTACCATTTAATCCAATGGTGGTCATTGGAATCAATTTCACTTTGAAATTAGACTTAAACTGGTGTCAATCTTTTGATACTTATTGTTTTATAAAAACACGCTATTTGCTCTGACAGCGGGAATTAATTATTAAATTAATTAATGTGACTTATATGTTTTGAATTTGGTAAAATATACTTCATTTTTGAATTCTGAATATCAAAAATATCTTAGGGTGAATTTTTGGTAATTTTCTGAAAAACTTCAATTTTTGATGAATAGTGAAACCACTAAGTGGTACTTATAAAAACTGATTTTCCGTTTAAATGAAATTTTTCCACCATTGTGTTTTGAATTTCAAAAATCCGGTATACATGGTTTTCATTAAGAAGTAAAATGTGGTTCAATGGGATAAAAATAATTTTTTGGTAAATATTAACTTATTAAGTTTTTAATCGCGATTAGAGGTAATTAGTGTAGTTTAAGGTAAAAATAATGTTTTAATAATATGAAATGAACATGACACATGTATTACCCACATTGGTTGTGTCATAGACGACCAAGAAAAGCCATGGGTCAACTTGGGGACCCCATGGATCCACATTGGTTGGGAAATGACATAAATAACATTTTATTTAATGTAAAAGTAAAAATGACACAAACATAATATGTTTTACGAAAACAATTTTTACATGGGGTTATAAAGATCAGATTTTCGATTATAAATAGTCATTAGAAAGAGAAAAAGATTTCCTACATCATAGTATTTGTTTTATAATTTTTAGACATTAAATAAATGAAATTATTTATGACATCATGATGATGCAGCAATGACCTCATTATTTAACGATTTAAATAAAATGGAAAGATAATGTAAAATATACAACCTAAACATGGCCAAAACCAATTGGATGAGTGTATTTATAAGCCTTATCACCTTATCCACGAATTATATCAATTTGGGACCTTTTAAAACCGAAACACATTTTCAAATAAAGTAATATTTCTTTACTTTCCAAAAGTGCTCCTCCTCTCCTCTTATAAAAGGCCCCCACCTATACCTCATTTCACACACTCCTCAAGCCTTTGTCTCGGCCAAAACCTGCCCATTTACTCTCTCCAAATCCCTCTCCACATCCTAGAGGATTCCCTTTGGGCATAATCCTTTCAAAGGAAGCCTTTAGGCTCAAATCAAAAGGAGTTACACTTTTAAAGGTAATTCATTCTCTCATGTTCATTTGTTTTATTTTGCTTCTCCAACCCCCTAAACTCTTTTTATTTACTTCTTTTGTAACAACACCAGTATCTTCAATATACTAGTATGTTGTTATAAGATTTATTTGAGCTACACTCTCACAAAACTACATCAAATGGTTAAAGAACATACGGTTTCCGTGGATTGGAAAATTCTGCCTCCCGAAACGATGATTGTTCAATACTCATTTAACACCTTCAAAGGTGGCCATTATGATGTCTCTATTTTTATATATGATATATAATATGTTTATGTTTTCCTTAAGCTTCTGTTTTTTTCATTTTGGGCATACCTTTATGGTTTCCATTATGGGTAAACGTGATATCTTCATTTAAGGAAGTGCGGACTACCACCCCCTCAAAGTGATTTGATTCATTAAATACCATATGTGGGACATATAAAGGATGGAACTATGATATTATATATGATATTATACTGTAATTATAATATACCTATATATCATTATTATTACATTCTATAAAATACGAAATAGAAATGAAAGTAGCGTTCATGCGTACGTACGACTTACCGTCTCCACGAACGGTGCATTTCATTTATTACCTCTAAATTATTATGTAATGTTATAAATTCATGCATGTACTGGATATATATGACATATATGATATATAAATCATGAATAAAATTCTTGATATAATAAAAATTTGGCCACACGAACAACATTTAATTGTAAGAAGTCCACTTTCGACTTAAGAACCAAATATCGGCAAAACAAATATTATTAACTTAAATGATTACATAATGTTTATGACATGGTAATAAGTGATATAAAAGGAATAATGAACATGAAAAAGGTTCTTAAGGAATTATAAATTAACTCAAGTTTATTATTTAGGAGATTAAAGAACGATCGAGTCAAGTCGGACCTGAGGTAAGCGATCCTACACCTCTCTTTCTTTTTAAGTACACTCTTTTATGTCATTCCTTTTAAGCTAATATTTCCTATGATTAGGTGTTATTTTATATTACTCCTACTATAATTATTATTTTCATATGATGAGAGACCATATTTCCTCTCATCAATCCATTTTTGAAGTTTTTAGTGGCGCCGTTAGGCTGCCGAATTTTTGTAAGGGATTTTTCATCTCACTTTTATTCTCGTGAGATTTATGCTACATTTTCCACAAATTCCATTGAGTGGTGTATGTACTGCCCATTATTCTAATCTTTGTGTAATATACTTTCGTTTATGAGTATTTTCATCAATGATATATTGTCCTTCTTTCATGGGGTGTATGTTTTGAAAGATACCCAAGTCGGTAAGGGAACCTTTCACCCTCCTGTTTTTTAAAAGACTTCTTTTCTTGGGTCATTTAATTTAAATATTGTTATGTTGGGATATGTTCTCATATATCCTTATTGATGTATATTTTATGTCTAAGTGATGAGATACACTTTTTATCTCTCACCAACTCATTTTGATGTGATGCCGTCAGGCTGTCAAGGGAACTTTTTAACCCAATTTCGATTTCTTTGGGTTCAACATGTAGTCATTGAATATGTCATCCATTGAATATGTGTGAATGACCTTTTATTGTTTTAAACATAATATCCACTTATATTGGGTGTATTTATATTTGTCACACATATTTTTGAGATTGATTTGTCCTTAATTTAAGGATACCTTCTTTATAAGGGATTTTATTACATTTGAAATTTCTATAGAGGGTTCATTGTTGTTATGCACCAATTCACTCTTATATGGTGTATATACTGTCCTTTGGAGTATTATATCATGAATCCAGTTATTCTTATGATATTATAAAGTTCTGACTAAATGTTATTCCTCAATTGTTGTATTCAAGTGCATCTAATTTTGGTAAAACCCCTTTAACCAAAATATCGTTTTAAATGTTTTAATTATTTGTTCTTATTAATATCCATGTTTTCAAAATGATTTAAGGATTTATTTATATGGATATTAGTGGTTTAAAATTTTAAGCTTCAAGGTGGAATGGGACACTTTGATTCAAAAATATTTTTATTAAATGTTTTAAATGGTTTTGGAAATGGTTTCTTTTTGTATGGATTCATTATTTCAAAAACACTAAAATGTTATATTGTGATTGAAATGTGGAAATGTTTTGTTTCATTTATGCATGTTTTACGTGATACGTTTATGTTATGGTTCTCGGGCATTGTTATGAAAACGGGTGGTTCCGTGATAAACTAAGGGTGGGTGAGCCCGATATAGCTCTCCAACGCATTGGGTAACGCGACGGAGTGAAACGTTATGGTTTCTCCGAAAAGATTTAGGGAATATACTGTGATGGGTATTCCAAATGTAACCAAGAGGGTTACTCACTACGTAAGAATGTTATGAATGCCTCATGTTACCTTTATGTCTTATGATTTCTATGATTTATTCATGATTTGATGAGGTAGGTTAAAGTGCCTATGTTTTATGGGTGAATTATGATTTCATTATTATGTATATATGAGCTCATGTTTCCTTTCCATATTTTGATATCCCTTACTGAGCTTTTTATGCTCATCCCAAGTTTTTGAAATGTTTTTCACAGGACAAGGGAAAGGTACGTGATGTGATGATAGTGTCAAGGATGTGTCAAGAAAGAATTCATGTTTTATTTTCAATATGTTTCCTTTGATGGGAAGAATTAATAATGTCTTTTATGTAACCACTTTTTTTAAATGTGGAATGTAATGCAAGTTTTATGATCTAATTCTCTAAAACTCTAAACCTGAAAAAATCCTAAATGTGTAATCTTGTATTAACACAAGATTAAGTAAGTTTTAAGGCTGAGGCCTTATAATTTTTATCACAAATAGAATAAAAAATTTCAATACTTTGACCACAAACCATTCATGGTATAAAAATATCATATCCAAATTCATGTATAACCAATTCAATACAATATGGATTATTTTATTTATAATAAATCAACCTCAATAAATAATAAAATACAATTAAAGATATTTACATAGAAGAAAATAATCTGTAAAACTATTTGAGAGAAATATACCCTTTTCTTGAAAACATTTATAAGGCGCACTATTTATCAAAGATGTCATTTAAATGAGATTTATGAATCATAGGTTATTAAACCTCATTGAAACCATTGAAAGGAATTTAAAATTCAGAAAAATCAGGGTTATCTAATTAAATCCTTAAAACCATTTTCAAAACATGGACATTAATTAGATTAATTTAGAAGAATTATTTTTTAAAACATTCAAAACGATATTTTAGTTAAATAGTTCCTAAAAAACTGAGAGATTCTTGAATACAAATAATTGTGGAATAAAATTTGTGAAAAAGTTATAATATCATTAAAATAACGGAATTCATGATATACTATGTCCAATGACAGTACTGCCACTATATAAAAGTGAATTGGTGCATAATAACAAAAAGTATTAATGGAATGTAAATTGAGATGAAATATTTTATAAAGACCATATCATTAGATTAAGGATAAATAAATAACATAATTAGGTGTCAAAAAAATTAATACACTAAATATAATTGGATATTTAGTGTAAATAAATCATAGTACATTCACATATATTCTTGTAAAAACAAAACTAATGGTTTGGTGTTATAACTAAATGAATTGAAATTGAGTTAAGATTACCCTAAAAAATTTCATATAAATGAATTGAAAATTTTTCAATGGAGTGATTATGTTTATAAAAATTATGTCGACACATATTGAAGATTAAATAACTACATAAATAAAAAAATATTGATTCAACACTTCATCATGGAGTAAAATAATAAATGAAGTATGCGTAAAACCTAATGAGTGGGAATTGCTATTTGAAATTCCCTTACCGATTTCATAACATATGAAACATACACACCATGAAATAAGGATAATAAAATTAATATGTAAATACCCATAAATTAAATTAAATTACACAAATAATACAATAATGGGTAGTACATATACCACACAAAAGGAAATAGTGGAAAATATAGAATGAATCTCACAAGAATAAAAACTGAGATGAAAACCCATTAACATTAATTTTCTCTAGTAGAATGTATGTTAACCTCTTATAATTTTTTTTAATTATTGTTATTAAATTATACAAGAACCAAATACATGAATATAATATCATATATAATCCTCTGATATTAATTGGTTAACAATATTTTAACAGTATCTTTGTATCTGGTGTTAACTAATTCATTTTCCATCATCTGTTTTGTTACGTAAGTTATGTTCATTGTGGATTGGATGTATTTGATTCATATAAACAATTATATTAACTTATTAATAATTATACTTAATCATCAAATGAAAATTATTCTTGAAAGGTTATAATGGGGAAAAAAATCTGGTCGTGTTGTGGAGACCGTAAGCCATATGTACGCACGAGCGACAATATCATTCTATTGATGGTGAAATCGTATGTAATTGGATGGTATAATATATATAAAGAATCAGTAACATGATATATTTTTTATATAAATCAATTATACTCATTATTATACCCCTATAAATAATTAATTGTTGAATAACAAACTACACCACGATGTGGAGATGGTAAACTGTAGGTACGCAAGTATGGGGACATTTTCATTAATAGGATGGATTGGATAATGAATTTGATTGTAACATAATGATAAAAACATATCAGTATGTATAACGTACTGGATTTATTATTTTATTATGTAAAAAATAAAGAAATAGGAAGTGGTATAAAAAATGAACTCTGAAATAGGTGATTAAAATAATTACCTCTTCTTCGGGTGCTGTATTTTGATTTGAACAAAAGGGATCCATTGATTTGATTTATAATCAATGTAGGGCCTATAAGATTAGTTTATGGTATTTTTGAAGAGATTTGAACTGGTTTTGTCAGAGATAAAAGGTTTTGGAGATCTGAAATTGAGGAAAGGGGATGCACCCTTTTATAAGGGAGGTGATGTACATTAGGAAGAGCTTTATATATTAATTTATTATAAAATAAGTTTCAGATTCTAATAGCTCAAAATGGATTTATTTCGAGTCTAAGGTGGTTATGGTTATAAATACTCTCAAATAATAGGTTTTATACAAGTTTAGGTCACTATATTAACCATATCTTTTAGATTCAACTCTTAGTTAAAAAGTTTATCTTTTACCACATCTTCATGCATTTTTTTATATTAAATGGTTAATATAGTTAATAAAAAATTCCAAAATAAGCTCAAGTAGTTCATTAATCACATATATAAAATTAATTAAGTTATTTTTAAAAATCGTATAATTTTAAGAATATTATATCCTTTAAAAATAAAAGGTTTTTTAAAAAACTCGCTTCTGTCAATTTTGACACTATTTAGTATTGGTTTTTTTAAATGTCAAAAAAACTTTATTACTTAGAAAAAATACATTTAATAAAACCTAACAGTTATTATTCACCTAGAAAATTCATTGATATCAACAAATGTATTAATTTTATTTTATTTAAATATTAATAACATTAATTATTTTAATAATTCATTAATAAGGTAATTAATGGATCATCATTGTGTCAAAAATTAATTTAATTATATAATGTCTACAAAAAATTAATAAAATACCATAAATTAGTTAATATTTTTATATTTTTATTTAATTTTTATAGTCAAATATATTAAATTTATAACACTATATTAATAATGGTTTAGTTAATAAATTTTGAATTTAACAATTTTAACCCATTTGTAAATAAAATAAAATAATTTCTCTAATCTAATCCAAGTGGAAAAAAAGGATCATATTTTTGTCCTATGGATTATTTTCTTTGAAATAAAATTTTATATTAGATTCTGAATATGTTTTGGAGAAATTTTATAGTATTATAATATTAATTTTTCATTTAATTACCCAATTTACATTTAACGGTGGTAAATATAATTCAAAAGATACATTTCACCAAAAATTACTTTAATTTTATTGAACCAAATTTTAATTACTGATGAAAACCATGACATTATTATTTTTTTAATTCAATTCAATGAATCTGTAAAATTATGTTTTATGCAAACTTGAAAATGTTCATAGAAGGTGTGTAAAAGACGTAAAAAATATCAATAAAATTTTATATATCTAATATAATTATAAATTTAAACTAATTAATTATATTGAATTAATATATGTATTATATATATATTTTTAATTTAAAATAAATTTTAATTTAAAAATAATTATTTGTATAAAATGTTGATTCTAAATAATAATAGAGTGTTTTTACTATTCATTAAAAATTTAATGTTTTCCAAAAAATACCAAAAAATCACCCTAAGATAATTTGGATATTCAAATTTCAAAAATGAATTATATTTTACCAAATTCAATTTTTAGTAGTGTCTAAAATTAATTTTATTGTTGATCTCAAAAGGGCATAAATAGTTGTTCTTTTAAGAGAATTGTCTTTCTAAATATATAACTATTTTAACAATACATATACATTTAATTATAAATATGATTTATATAAGTAAAAACATTATAAATAACATTTAAAATTTATTATTTATTATTTAATATTTATATTACAATATTTAATTTATAAAATAAATATATCGTTAAATAATTATAATACTAATGTGTGATTTCACAGAAACTCAATCTTGCGTATAACCCAAGACAAGTCGGTGTTCTGTGCAATATAAGATATTAAATTACTTTAAAGAGATAACATACTATGAAATCATGGGGGGTTACAAAATTATTCATTAAACCACAATATCATTGAAACATAAGATATATAATCAAGGGATTCTTAATAAAAGTATGTCTCCTAGACCATTATTTAATGAAAAAAAGGAATATTATATGCCAGTAATTCATTATTTTAATGCTCAATAAATGATTTTAGAGCACTAGGACTAAAATAAAATAAATAATTGAAACTCATTATTTACTATTAAATGATTATTTAGTTGCACTTTATATCCAATAATTTTTCATAGTTATCTTCTATAAATATTTCGACATTGATTTTTATTTCATGAAAGTAATTATATTAAGACTATGTAAAATAAATTTGTTGGAGTGTGTATTCTATAATATTTTACCATTTTTCTTGATAAATTTTTACGGTGTTATAAATAAGAATAAAAAAAGATGATGTTATATTCATATTCAATCACAAAACAATATGAATCATATAAAAAGTGTACATTGTAAAATATATGGGTTTCCTCCTAGAGGTTCTTGTGTTTGATGTTTTTATATAGACTCAAAATAAAACATTTTAGTTAAAAATTACCATATTCCCTTCCCCATAATTAATTTAAACAGTTTTCTTAATGAATTTAAATTTCAAATTCATTCATGTATACTTATTATTGAATTACAACATTTAATAAAATGTAAATGAAATGTATAACCTAGTGGGTCGTCAATAATAAACGGGGTGAATAAGCATTTTATTGTCCCACAGTTATTGAGGTATTTTCCCATGAAAGTTCATTAGAATGTTCCCATTTCATGTGAATATATTTTATCCTCTTTAATTTTATATCTACATAGTACCAATTATATATACATGAATAACAATAAAATGACCTTCCCATATGAAATAGAGTTTACCTATAATTATTTTATTTTTGTATTTTTATAACTACACATGACCTCTCAAGTTGATGGATTTTGATGAATTATTTTATCATGTACCATATTTTCATCTATATATATATATATATTAATTTTCAAAATATTATTTCCTACTATTTCTAGATCCTGTAACTATAATCTCATATCTTTACAAGATTTATCAATGTGCAGATAAATAACTTATAATAATTTGTTGGATCTATGCTTCTATTCCATTTGGAGGTGGTTACTCTATCCATACATCAACACATAAGGTCTCATTAATTTTGGGATATTATAAAATGTTTTGTAATCAAATAAATTATTATCTATTCTCTCACCCGAGTCTTTCAAATTCTGTTTCTCAATCATTTCATGAGTATATTTCATATCACTATTAGAAACATCATCTAGGTCATTCATTTATTGAATATTTGGTGTTAATTTTTTATGATATTTCATATAATTTTATTAGTTCATCCATCTACCCATTTAAAAATTTGAGTACCTACTTATCTCTTGATGGGTCATGATACCCTATATATATGGAATACTTTACCAAAAAAATAATATAAACGTTTAAAACTGTTAGTTTTGGTTTAATTTTATTCCATAAATCTTGAAACATAATGCACATATTTATGAATAAAAAAACTACATTGGAAATGTTCCCATGATTTTTATGTCCCATATATAAAACATTTCACAAACGGAAATTTATTTTTGAGGCATTGCTTATCTATATAACCAATTAAAAAACATTAAATTTAACAAAATAGTAACACAAATCATAATCATAATTGAATAATGTGGGATAATAAGTTATGTATTTTAAATGTTTTTTAATTTCCTATGTGATCTAATATTTCCTACACATGATAATATCTAATAAATCCAAAAACTACTTAAATTACTCTATATGGTAAGAATCACTTTTTTATTTTTACATTAACAATTTCCCATATGAATGGATCTTCCAATTATTAAAATCAAAATTCCTATTTGAGTTTTTACATATGATGATAATTAATATAGGATGTTACATGAGATTTGGCCAATTAATTATCAATTTATATAAAAAAGTCTACTTATCATTCCATTATATACAGTTGTTTTCTAGGATATAGATAATTGATTGTGTTTTGATAAGGAATTTCAATTTTTTTGGTGTGGGGAAAACATCTAAAATGATTAAACACGTGATTTTTAATTTAATACTTGCCATTAATTTTTAGGTGGAACATTTGTAAAAGAATCATCCATCTCTTTAATCATTGATTAAAATCAGGATTCTTCATTTGGAACACATTTAAGTTACTTATAAAAACATGGTTTAGATATAAGGAAATTTGATATGAATATATCTTCTGTCAAAAAAACAATAAAAAACAACTTTTCTAGAATCAGGTAGTTGTTATATGTGGAAACTCATATCCTAGAATATTAAGAAAATTCATTATTTTCTCCATTAGTTTTATGTCACATGGATTCTCCTATATCTTGTATTTACACATCATAGAGTATAAAAAAGGATTTTCCTAGTTGGGTAATTTTGTAATATGTGATGTGATCTACCATTTTATTTGTTGAAAAATTCCTTTTTTTGATCTCCATCAAAATTGAAAATAAATTCTTCTAAAATTAATCATGAAAGAGGATGAGAAATATTAATAAAATATATGATACATTTCTTATAAAATCATATATATCCAAAAAAATACATTGGATGTTTTAAATGGGATGGATATAAAGATTAATTAATTACTTTGAATATTGAATATCATATTAGTAATATTTATGTGAAACAATATGCACAAAAACTATTTCTTATTTATCTTTTATATGAGTCATTTTAATGTTTAATTTTTTCTCCTCAATGAATAATTTGAAAGAACATCTGAAATCACTAATGAAAATATTTAATTAATTACCAAAAATGTGATGTCATCATAAAATACCAATAGAAATAACACAATATGATATCATAAAATACTCAATAGAAAATAATGAAATTTACCTAGGTCATTATATATAAAATATGTTATCATCTTGTATGTGAAGGTCCCAAAGGGATAGGTTTCGTTTTTTTCCTCTGGTCTTATGGAGTAATTTTTACCTCTATAGTTCCTAAAAACCCATCTAATTAGAAGTAAAAAATTTTCCATGAAAAACATTCTGGAATATTATTTATGAATATGATAGAAAAGTTGTATATTTTTATGTCCTTATTTATATTTTTTTATATATTAAAAAACCTCATAACGTTTTACACTCTCATGCGAAACTTTTAATTGTTTTTTCATTTTTAAAAGAGTTCAAAAATATTTTTTTGTTCAGTTATATGGTTTAAACCACTTTGAGATAGATATTATGTAAATGATATCTTCTATTTAAAAATTTTCTATTTCTTTCAAAACTTCATCAGTTTTTTATAAGGTTGTGTCTTTTTATAGGGATATTCAATGGTTGAGTAAAAAAATTCGTAAAAATATGATATAATAATAGAAATTAGAGTAGATCCCCAGAATATCTAATAGAATTTATCAAATTTATCCATAATCTCATTTAAAAAGGTCATTCTGATTTTTTTTCACAGTTATTAGATAAATTATTAGAAATTATCTATGGTAATTATTAAACTATGATAAGGTAAGAATACATTAAATCACAAGAAATTGTATTTAACTATAGCATTGGGGTGTTTCTAAAGATTATATTTAAAATTTATTTCATAAATATGAGGCTTATTTTAATTATATAATATCATATTATTTTAATAAATCATTGATTAAATTAGATGTTACATATTCTTCTAACAGAGGATAAAATTTTCTATGTAATGTAGAATTTATATTTTGGAATGAAAAATTATCCCTAATGATATAAATTCATAGATATACCCAAGTCTTAAATTTGATAAATCTATTATATTTGAGATATTTAATTAAGTGAGTGACTTATGGGAGGTTTTTCCATTTATTCAAGTATTTTTAAGTGGAAAAAGCTTACCCTGAACTCTATTATGATCATCCCATTACGAGCATTGATTATAATATTGTATTGTTTTTAGAAATTTTTTCTCAAAATGATGAGAGTGTGAAATGAAATTATAACTTCTCCCATTGAAAAATTTATATAATTAGATGGAATGATCATTCCTCTTACTCCACAAAATCAATATTCTAAAAAACATGATCGGAAAATATGGATCTATTTTCTAATTATAATAAAACTCATAATGGATATGATTCTCTAATATATATGGAGTAAATAATTGAACGAGGCATCAAATTTATTGAATCACCTAGAACACATAATTAATGAGAAAAAATTATAGAACTAATAGTCCATAGTACTGAAAATGACCCAACATCATGATTTTTTTTGTCAAATAAATGTTTTGATGAGGGCCAAGACACTTTTTGTTGAGAATATATACTCATTTTCAAAATTATAACTCTTATATTGCATATCCCATTCAATTATATTTTCATTTTTAGGAAATTTGTGGATTAACTCTAATAGGGGGATGATAATTTCAAATTTTAAATAGTTTCCTAAATTTAGGATTCTAGTTTCCCTTATTCTGAATTTTTAAACTGAATGAATTCATAAGGAAATGTTTTTGGAATATCATTATTTTCAATTACATGCTTCTATAATATAATTTTTAGCCTCTCTTTCTGGAACCTTATATTAGTTTCTGCTCTCAAATGGATAGATTGAACATTACTATTTTTCTAAAAAAATATTATTATTTTAGGTGGATACAAAATTTTACATGTTTAATAAGTCTAAATATCATTTCATATTCATGTTATATTTTCTATTATGATATCATTGGGATTTGTGATTTTTCCCATTGTAGTTTTCTTATATTATATTGTAAAAAATAAATAAGTCTATAAAGAATAATATTCAATTAATTTACTATATTCTTATATTATTCAATATATATTCAATGGTGGCTATAAAAGAATGTGTGGAAGGTTATTCACAATGATTATTTGGGAGTTTTTTTGGTTGAAAGAATTTTTTTCTATATTACATTTTTAGTAATGATGGTGTTAATAATATTAGAATGGAAGTTGATTTGGTTATTGGTTGGAAACACAAGTTCTATAATGATTATATCAGTTTCAATATCCCCATATGGATTGCATTTTATCATACCACGAATGATTTGAAGTATAATTTCGTTGAATTACAGTATATTTCACAACAATACACTCTTTTCACATTTCTACACTAGTTAATATAATGGTTAGGTGGATAACATAAACCACATACTCAAGGAATAACCCATTTCATACATACTTGATTTCTAGACATTTAGGGCACTAAACTAGTCACATCCTAAACTTCTTTCATTCATAATGTTGATGAATCAAATTTTTTTACCTCTTATAAACACCTTATACCCATTTTTATGGTAGAAAATTTCCATGAGGTTTTTTAATTCATTTTAATGAAAAATCTGTCATTTATAGTGATTTATCTATCAATTGTTTTCAAGATGTGATGTTGAGTAATATTCATTTATTATAAAGTATGTTTTACTTGATGTAAATGAGGATGTTTTCCTCCAACAATTCCTGATGAGGGTTTCTAGAATAGAGATTCTTGAACGATTCGAAGTATTCATAGAGAGTGACTTAGGATGATTTCTGAATTATATATATATCTTTCTAGATCTTTATTATTCTTGTAGTGGGAAATAATATTTCCATAAATCATCTATTTTTGTCTTCCTGTTCATTATATTCTATTATTTTTAGTTTATACAACCATTATCTCTTATATCCCTCTACTGAAAAATATAATTTCATTCCCATGAACCGTTCTTTGGGTGATTGTATCAGAAAAAACATGAGCATACACAAGTGAATTCTTAAATACAGTTTTAGGTATTCTCCTACAAGACCCTGGAATTTAGATATAATTTTAATTATTTTTATTCTAATATCGGATTCATTTTTTAATCTAGGTGAATCAACTATGTTATTTTTATTTTTTAAAAATGGTGCAAAAATATAATGCGTGATTTGGGTGGAATTTCCTACTATTTCTTCAGATTTATAGTGAGTACTAATATTTTCACTTAAAAATGTGATGAATATTTCATTAATTTTATCCTTTAAGTTTCTTTTTCTAAATATGTTAAGGTTCATTCAATATTTAGACTAAAATAAATCATGGAATTGT
This sequence comes from Viscum album, assembly GCA_963277665.1. Classification (NCBI taxonomy): domain Eukaryota; kingdom Viridiplantae; phylum Streptophyta; class Magnoliopsida; order Santalales; family Viscaceae; genus Viscum; species Viscum album. Next base: position 411,539,779 of record OY728131.1, read on the forward strand.
TTACACTATAGATCATAAATTTAATTTTTTTCCCTTTGTGCAATTACATCCCTAGTAATAGTGTCGTGTTTTTTAGATTCCATTTCATTGGGCATGGGAAAAAAATTAATTACCTAAGTACATTATTGTAGGTAAACCTTTATTTTTCAATGAAATTTTGCTTCACATGAATAACATTCATTGCTTTTATGATGGTCAATAAAATTGATTGGATTTCTATTGTGAATTTATGTATTTTAGAAAGTATAATAAATTAATTATTTTAAATAGTGGATTAGAAGTAGTGATATGGTGGGTCCAGAATTAATGATATTTAAATTATATCATGGTTATCCATTTTCTACTTATTATTTATTATGTAAAACATGTAGTATATTGATTTTTCAAATTAATTCTCTCACCCATATTCCAGATATTGGTGGTAATAATATCCCTATATAAAACCTCATGTTGGTCTACCCTCAATCATATATGATTTCTCATTATAGTGGTTCTTGTTTTTTATATAGGGTAATATTTGATAATGTATTTTTATTCCCAAACTACTAATTTTCCTTATATAAATTCAACACATGGGCCTTTGCTCATAAGAACTCACAATTTATCCCTAAATTAATCCAATGTATACAGAACATAATTGTTGGGGTTTATTTTTTATCATTAAAAATGAAACTTTTATTTAATAAAAATAAAACCCAACACAACCACATTCATTATTTTATGAAAATATAAAAAAATAAATACAACAAAATAAAAAATAAATGGTTTATTAAATTTAAGGGCATTAACTAATGAGTTATAAATTTTACAATCCTTACCATTATAGGATACATAGAATAACTAACCCACTATTAAATGTGTTTTAAAGATTATGTGTAAGGAATAAGGTATAACTGGAATGAATGAAAAAAATTAAAGGGAAATAAGGATATAAAACTACAATATGTCATCGTTGAGAGAATCCCATTAGAGAACTATCAATTTTATAATCCCATAGGTCATCAATTTATAAATTTGTTACACACACAAGGGGTATAATAATTTACCAATAAATAGGTCAATATCAAACTAGTCCATTAAAGTAGTCATATATGGTTGTTGTGGTATTAAATTCATCAAAACATGATATTTCTATATCCTACTGAAATATTTTACATCATAAATAGAACATTAATAAAGTAAGATTAACAAAGGAAAACCTATGAAATTTTTTCTAAAAATTTAATTAATGGATTCAAAATTTTTAAATTTCATGAGTATGTGACATATATGTGTGATGCTATGAAAAATTATGTCATTCTCCTAGAAACATTATTTATATAGTAAAAATTACAACCTATAAAATTTCTATGTATTGATGTTGTAAATCACACATTTATCAAGTAAGTTAGTTTATTCTAGTAGTTTTAGTCATATTTTAGATCAATTATTCATTTAGGGATCATAAAGTTGGTTTTTCCTTATATGTCCTCATGTGACATCATTTTCACCAAAACTTCTTCAATGATAATATCTTTTTCAATTAAAAATTGTATCCTACAATAAAAAATTAAAATATAAAAATTTTGGAACATTTATTCAATTAAAAAACATAAATATTACATATTATTTAAAAATAAATATTCATCAAATCGTTATAAATATTTAATCAGGGGAATGGACACATTGGTTAGTATTTCCATAGAAAGAAGCACTATGCTTATTTAATATGGGATAAGTCTGAGTAATATATGTGTCCAATCATTGATATTTGTTTTTCATATAAATTAATTGATATTTTTTTTAATTTATGTGTTTAAAATAGATTATAATTATTAATACAGATCTTCTGTTGATTCTATTTTTATATTCCAATCCATTAATTTTTTTCACAAAATCTATTTTCTTGGACTTTAATTGATCAAACAATTATATTTTATATATTATTACATTTTTTGATTAATTCTATTTTTTTATTTTTTTTATTTCCCACTCCATTCTATTATTGAAGAGACATTTTATAGTATTTTAGAGGTAGAACATAAAATAAGTTAATTTTCCATGCCATGTTTATAAATTTTATTTAAGATAAATTTATAGTCGTTTCTAATGATCTGAAGTATCATGGAATTATAAGTCTTGATGATTAAATTTTTTTACATTTACTTTGTTTCAATCTATGGAATTTTCTTAGATTAGGATAACATGAGTTTTATCTTCTTGTGAATTTTAAGATCCATATAAGACTCTTATAAGTAGGTAGATGCTTCGGTGGTATTTTTGGATTCCATCACTATATTGTATATTATAATTTTATTGGGATGTGTGATAATTGTACACCAATTCCTCTAAGATAAATTGTATCATCTCATTAAATACGTTTTTATTATCACTGAGTAAGATATTTTTATGAGTAAATTATTGGATAATTCCATCAATTTATATATCTTATGAAACCATGAATTATATTTCCCAGTGAACATATAAAAGAAATGCCATTTTGGTCTCATATTAATCATTTGAGGAAGGCTTGGAAATTGGATTATGCGAACATGAATTAGGATACCAATTGAAGGAATAAAAACTCCAGGACATCGATTATTATTGAAGATAAAAACTAGATAGTGGAAACATGTATGATTGGGTAATGATTTGTGGTGGTAATGGAGGGACAAAATTCCTTAAAATTTCATTGAACAACTAATTGCTTCCAAAAGGAAGAATAAACTCAATCAACTTCTGTGCTCCCTAAGAAACACATTAGACACCCATTCATGTCAAAAAAAATGTTTTCTTATGATGGTGATAAACTCATAAAAACATAATTAATTTTTTATTGAATATATATGATGATCGAATACGGAGAACCATATTGTAAGTGTTTAAAGTAAGGTTTTAAAGATAGATGAATTGAAGAAGAATCATATGATACCATTAAAACTTCCAAAATAAGGTATAATTGAAAAAATAATTTTATTCTCAAACATAGTTGAGCCCAATTAATGGAATTCGATATGATTATATGTTTTTAAAGATTATGAAGCGATGATTATCATTTAGAGAAAATCACATCAATTTTTTGTTTTAATATTTATTAACAAGTTTACTAATACTTTTGATAATGGTAGAGGCCTCAGAAATTATATCACTCTATATGTGAGTTAATTTGTGAGGGCCAGTGATATGGTAAGTTAAATTCCCTAGAGAACCTAGGGAATGATTAATGTTACTGGAACTTGGTTGGGATATTGTATTTCTAGGTCGATGTTTCTTCAATTCATCTTTCTTAGTGTGGAGAAGAAGATAAAAATTACATATCTTTAAACCATGTTTCTTTGATCCAATACGTCATTTAGGATAAAAATACACTATTGAAAATGTTGAAATGGAAAATAAAATTACAAACTTGCTTCTTAATTCCACACCAATGAAATAATTTTTAGTTCATTGAAGAGATCATTTGGAGTTGATGGTTATTTTAATTAGATGGTATCAATTATTATAGGGTAAATTATTCTTTTTTCATAAGGTTTAGAGGATAAAAATAGTATAAATAATATTCTTAGGTACTTGCACATTCATTCAGATATGGGATCTAAGGATAACATTGGATGAAGATGGGATGAATGATCTAGAGTTAGAGATTGAGGGAATATTCTTTAGTTTAGTATTTTTTACTCATTGTTATACTAGATTATAATTAATTTTGTGTGTTTGATTTGTTACCTATGGAAAACATTTTTTAGTGGTATCTATTTGTTCATTACATTTCAATAACTATTCTTAAATTAGTATATAAAAAAATTAATTATTTTTATCTTCATTTCATCATAATCACTCATTACTCTTGGTTCGGTGATCTCAATTTTAATATTCATTATAACGAATTGTGATTTTAAATTTTTTGATAATAAAAATTCTATTGATTTCACATCATTAATTTTTTGATAGTGGAATGGATTCATTTTCATAATTATTGAATGGAATTTTTTTCCCTCAATAAATAATAATATTTTTGAAACGATCATATCAAATTTCACTATCTTATTCACTATTTTTAATTTATTGTATATTTTTATTCATCCTATGAATCATTAAATTTACCCAAACTCATCATCCCCCATCTCCATGTTCTATTATTTTATGAAAATCAAATGATTTAACCCATTCAAATCATTTATCTTTATGCTATTTTTGTTTTCATAATTGTCGATTTTTTCTTAAAAGATAGATAAATTTCACTTTCCAAAACATTTGATACTCTTTTCACCAATTTTTAGTAATTAATCTGGTTTATAAGAAAAATAATATGTATTTTATAATAATGACGATGTGAAAATGAGATGAAAATGATGGTTTTCCTTTTTTTCCAAAACATTTAATTCAAGAAATTGGTGCCTAAGAAGACACATATGATTAATTTTTCATGAAATTCTATCAAATAATATTACTTGTTAAAATATTTATAAGATCAAAATGTTTTGAATAGTATTGAGAGGAATTTCATTAAGAATTTTAACTACCAATAGGACGATATTAAAGATCAGTCTTTATTGAAAAAATATAGTCCAAAAACCATTGAAGATAATATGAAAAATTATAGTGATTTACCACTTAACTAAAAAAATATATTCAAGATTAAATGGTTGTAAAGTAGGGAGTGTAAAAAATGGTTCTAGGATCGAGGTGAACTACAAACTAGATGATACTAAATATCATCATCAATCCTTAATCAATAAGAATTTAAAATAAAATGATTGTCATGAAGGAAATAAAAATCCATAATAATCTCATAGAGAATAATTCTCTCTTAGTGGCAGGTTTGGGCACACTACAATCAATTACCAAGAAACAGATATCCCTTCTCTAATATAAAAAAAAATTAAATTTCATTTGATAAAGTATCTGTATCAAAAGAAGATCCATTTTCAAAAGCCTATAACCCACATAGTTGGAATCAATAAAATTTAATCTGGAAAGTACATGAAATAGTGAAATAACCTAATACCTAATGTTTCAATAAATATTAAAACAATTAAAACCTATAATTTTCGATAGCATGTATGTTGAATGTTCCAAAAATTATAAGAAAAACTATAGTCAAAAATGCTGAACATGATTTCAATAAAGATAAGGAAAATTCAATGATAAAAAAATCTGATAAAATATTTTGAAACCTACTATAAAATTAATTTATGAGATTTGATTAAAATTATACGAACCTATTATAACAATGAAAGGAATAATTCCATGGATATGATAACTAGGATTTTATTAAAAACATTAAGGAATATTTAAGATGATTCATGAAATGTGTTCAGAAAAAATGTGCAAGAATCTAACAACTAGAATATGGAAGGAGTAAATTTTTAATTTCAGACAATAATATAGGAAATAAAATAAATTAAACTATTTGATCTCAAAAAAAGTCTTCATAATGAAAATTAATTACGGTAAAAAAATGATTAAAATATAAATTATAGAAATTTACACATTTTAAATGAAAATTTTCCTACTAATCCCATATCCTCAAAAAGTGAATCCAAAAATTAAATAATCCAAAATGCACAATTTTCATTAACTTTTCAACAATATTTATTTGAATAATTCATTTGTTAAATACATTTTTTGGATTCAAGAATAAAAGTTATTTCAAAAAAATTATCTAATAAACACTGATATAATTTTATTCATATTTCCTCACTGAAGAGTATAACATACTCCTTCATAAAAAAATTTGTTATAAACATAATGATCATGTTTGTTTATTGAAACCATAAAAATTATGAAATATAAGTAAAAGGAATAGTATTTTAAAACATAGGTATATGATTACTATTTTTTATTACTCACTATTTAAATAGTTGATTGTAAGAAAACTATAACCAAAAATTACCATCCTATAATAATTTGATTGATCTCTCTCAAACACTATAGGAAAACTGGATGACATTCTAGTTGAGATTGGGATGATGTTTGTCTACTGATTCTGCTATTCAAGATATGGATTATGATATCAAATTCCATATCTTATTGGTAGGCCATTCGTAGCCACATGGGGGGATATATACCGGCTATGGATAAGATGATTTTGAATCTGTTAAAGAAACCTGAGGTGTTAGTTTCATTAAAAAATAAGAATCAAACTATATTTGGGGAGAATAATTAAATAGTCTGATTTATATAAGTTAATGAATCATTATATCATTATGAGGAAGTATATAATAAATCAATAACTTATTAACCCACTGTTGATGTTGAAAATAAATTTCTGAAACATTGTGACAGTATTCATAATGAAAATATGTATAGTTTTCGATAGACAGACTTCAACTATGTTTCTATTTCTAAATTTTTTTTGAGATAATTTTTCAATTTCTCTATAGTGGGATTATTTATGAAATATTGATAGTGGTTACACATCATTATAAAAATAATAATATCACCTTGATATTTACGAATTAGTTCTATTTTAAAATTTTAATTAATTATTGTAGAATTTTTTTAGAGTTTTATGTGTTTAAAGAGAAGTGATATTCCTTCACTAAATTATAGAGAGATGAAAATCTATTATATTTTATAATCTGAAATCAATCCAATTTTAGATGCACATTATGAAACACAATGCTGATCATGGGCCACCATGATGCAATATTATACTTTCTAATCAAGAATCACCATAAATACAATCCAAACCTGTTACCTTTCACCTTAAATACTAATTTCTTGGTCAAAAATCATCAAATTCATGCATTATCCAAAATTAATTATATAAAATTAAAGAGGAACATATTTTATCTCTCTTGAAAATGATAAATATTTTAATATGTTGGACCCTTTCCAACATCAATGAGATAGGACCATAATCCATCCATTATTGGAACCCTATTGAATCAAATAATACTCCATGGGTTAGGGGAAAAATGAGGATCCACCCAAATATAATATATGTTTTGATAAAGGAAGTTAGAAATCTTCATGATGGTGGGACTGTATATCCCAATATTGATAGCTCATTAATATATTTGGTTCATGTTATTCTAATGAAACAAGGATTCACGGTTGTGAATAATAAAAAAATGATTTTTTTTATTTTTCTAATGAGACAATTTGGGGGGGTTCATTCAATAAATTTATATTATTTAATCCCAAATAATTGATAATTTTCATATTAATTTCTTATAAAAAATCCATAGATAATGTCTATGAATGAATTTTTTAATCTATAGGAAGACTATTTTTGTTACAACAAGATCCCTATAACCATAGAGTATCTGAAGATTACTAAATACACATTAACTAATGGAAAATTTAAAAAATTATAGAATTAACTTTAGAAGATGTGGTTCCCCAGCAATGTTTCAAAAATTAATGAGGACAATTTTTTAAAATATGAGTGAGGGAATAATTGAGCTATTTTGGATGATTAATTGATTGTTGTAAGTACTTTTGAAACATCCTTAAACATTCAAAAAAAATTGGAAAGGTTTTAAGAAATTAAACTTCATATTAATTAGAAGAAATGAAAATTCATGGACACTAAAGTGTCTGTTATATATAATAATGTGTCATTGAGTGGTATATAGATTGAAAATTATAAAAAAAAATTATTATAAATCTGACCTCTCAAACAAATTTTAGTGGTGTTAGATGAGTTTTGGGTCATTATTATTTATATTTGAGGTTCATAAAATATTTTTTGAAAAAACATTCTTCCATATATCATTTTTGTTAAAAATAGATCCTTTAAATTTATTTAAAATGATTTATAATTATTATTCTTTATAAAAAAATTCAATTCTTAACCAGTCAATAGTACCCATAACTGAATTCATACTTTTGATTTTATGTTTGATAAAAGTGACGTGGTGGTTGTAGATATTTTAATACTAAAAATGGACCATAATCTTGTTATTTTTTATTATGATAATAAATTTCTAGATGAATATAATGAAAATTACACGACAACTGAGAAACAGTTTTTTGATATTGTTTCAATTTTATATAAAATTCGCTAATACATGATATGGGATATGTTTATAGTCCTTATTGACTATTTTATATTGAAATACATTCTCTCCAAAATATAGGCAAAAAAATTACTTTCATGTATCCATTTTTGGTATATATTTAGTAGAGATATCAATGATCATCATGGAACTAAAAATATAGCTTCAGATCATTTTTCGAAGTTCTCTAATATGTAAACTAATGACCTTAGAGAGATTTAACTTCTTTTATATATGATAAACTACTTACTGTGGAATTAAAATGATCCTATTGGTGTATATATTTTGAAAATTTATTACTCTACACAGTGATTACTAAATAATTTACATAAAATCAAAGGAAAAAATATTTCTTGGTTTAAATTACTATTTTCTCAATTAACATATAATATTTGAGAGGTGCGTTAATGGAACTCTTAGAAGGTGTGTGCCTTATAAATGGATGATATATATTGTCGATGTTTTCATTATAAACAAAGGGATTGTAAAATCTTCAGATTTTATGAATTATTTATTTTACAGATTAATTTATATTTTTATATATCTTGTGTTATCAAATACTCCAACATTATCTTCTTTCACATGGAACAATTAGTTTCTTCATTATCATGCCTAACACACGACACCAATTTTCAGCCCATAAGGAAACTATATTATTATAAACTAGATGTTATATTCTGGTTTATGAATATTATTTTCTAGTTTATGAAATATAGAAATTAATTTCATACTGAATATAAAATTTATTATATTTTTATAGTAAATAATCAATGAATTTTCAGTAATGTAATTATATTCGGAAAAAATAGGTTTTCATCAAAAAAAAATTTCAATAATTTTTATGAAATATGATTATAACTAATTTATAGATATTTTAAAAAATTTATTTTATTAAATGATACTCCTTTTAAAAAAAATCATATAAAAATTAATTTACGTTTAATTTTTATATTTTTTGGAAAATATGCATTTTTTTAGAATAATAAAATATAATGATTTTTTTAAACTTATTATTTTAATTAATAAATGTTTTAATTCAAATTTCCTATAATTTTTTACATTAAAATATGAATTATTTTTTAATATTTAAGCCACTTAGTTCTATTTGAATCAACATTAAAAAGAATTTCAGTATAAGTTTATTTTTTGTTTAAATATTGTTTTATTATTATTATTTTAAATGAAATAGTGTTTCTTTAACTATATAACTATATTAATACTTAATGAGAAATCATTTAAATTAAATTTATATACTATATATATATTTTTTTTATTTTTAATTCAGAAAATGATTACTATTAGACAATGTTTTAATATATATTATATTATTCTCGAAATAAATACACTTCTCGAAAAATAGCTTGTTCATCACGTCTATTGGATTTGTTTTAATACAAATTTTTAATTATTTTAAATAAATATATTTGTAAAAATAATGTTTATTTTTAAATCATAATTTCAAAATAATATTAGTGTGTTTTTTATATAATCTTATGAAAAGGATAAATTTTTTATGAATAATGAAAAATAGTGTATTTTTGTTAAAAATGTTATTTTCAATTTATTTATTTATAACATAAAATAAAAATTTAAACTATTTGTAATGAAAACATTTTTCAATAATATATATTTATATATATATCTAATTTAGGTCATTTGAATCAAATTTATATTTAATTTTCGATATAAAAAAATTTCAATCATTTGATTTTTTTATATCTAAAAATCTAACTTCACATCACATTTAAGAGATTAATTTTAAATGGATAATATAAACATATTTGAATATAACTTGTAATAATGGATTAAATTTTTATAATAATATTAATTTAAATTATCTAGTAATGTGAACAAAATTTTTTGACAGAAATAATACTAAAATTGTAAAAATTATTTTTTCATGGTAAAGGAAAATTAGTTTTTTATGCGATAAACTAAAAAAATTAATGTTGAAAATAACTAAAACATTATAAATAGAAATATATGGAAATATATATTCCTTATATCTTCTATTATTGATAACGGTTCATTATTTTATCATTGGGATAAGAAAAAAACTTTTTGGGAATTAGTTCATTCAAAAAATTACCAGTCTTCCATTAACCACACTTACGAGAGGCCACCTCTTATCCACTTCTATAAAAACCATAAACCAATTCGATTAAAGAATTAACAAATCAATTCACTCAAATAATAACGTGTATAATTATATAATCCTTAATTTTGATATAAATCCAACCACGGAAGGCCTTTGGTGAAATCCTAAGGAGGATACCTAAAGAAGAGGTAACGTTCATCAATGAGCATTTTTTTACATCCTCCGCATAATTAAATAATTTTTATACCATGTTGATATTAAAAACCATTATATTCTAATTAAATATATGTTTTTATGTCAATTTAATGTTCTATAACCATCTCCAATGAAATCAATTGAGTTACAAAATGATTATTGGTTTGTATGGAGGTCTAAAGCCTCATGAACCGATGTCATTTTATTCCATTAAAACCTATCATGGTTGTAAATAAAGATTTATTTATTATTTATGTGTTATATTAATTATATTATTATACTTATAGAATTATTATATCACACATATCTTCATAATATCCATTTTTAGTAATATGACGTTTTTGTTTCTGTGTACAGTGGACTACCACCTCATAATGTGATATAATTCATTAATTCCAACCATGAATGGTAATAATTATTGGTTTAATGAATGTATATGATAAATTTAAAAAACATTATTCTGTAATTATAATATAAAATTTCCCTTGATTATTTTCAATGTAACTAGAAAAAGGAATCAATCCTCATGCATACGTACGACCTATTATCTATACGTACTGCTATTTCATATTTAATCAATAAATTTAATAAGATCTATAAATAAATATATACCTAATATATATGAGATTTATGTCATGGATAAAATTCGTGAAAACAATAAATTATGACCAATGTAAGAGTTTAAAAATAAGAAATCATAACAAATAAGAGAAACAACATGCTTATTGCCCAAAATAAAACATTATCAGGGAATTGTTAACAAAAGGTTAAAAAAATTCCTAAGAAAATAATAAATTGAAATATATATGTAAATAGTTTAATTTAATAGGTTTATAATATATTTATATTTATTATACATTACATTTGATAATGTTTGATGGAAGTTAATACTTGAGTTAATCGATTTCTAGTGTCTCTTCAATTTCTAAGAGACATATGAAAATTACCCATTCAATTATTTTGGGTCGTATATATACTTACCATATTACATGAGATATTGGTAATATCTTCATTTTTAGTATATAATAATTTTATTATTTTTCTTAATTGTTTATTATTTTGATATAAAACAATACTAAAGAGAGAATGGATTTGAATCTTTCTTTTCTGTTCGTTGAGATAAATTACATTTTCACCACATGTTCATTTTTCATGGTGTGTATAATTTTCATAAATATGCTATATAATAATTATAATTAAAACATTTTTATTTACATATAAATTTTATGATCTCTTTACATTGGGTTTACTGTTCAAAACTTACCCAATCGGTAATGTATTTTTGTCTTAATTATTCTTCTTTGAGACAAATGATTATTTTATGCACCAATATTCTAATAATATATGTATATATAAACACTTTTAAATATAATATAATGAATTTATTTATTGTTATTATATTTTATGTTTCATTTAATGATGTTTCTTAATGGGGAAAACATTTTAGTGTTACTAAAGTGTTAATGACTCTGTAATAATATCATCATTTATAGGTATTGTTTAGTGTCATTTTTAAAATAATAGAATCTTAAGATACATCTATCCATAATACCATTTAATTTAGTATGATATGGTATCTCCTTAAAATTCATGTTCTCCATTCATTTTCATTTCTATATATACCCATGTATATAAATAATTGGTTAAGAACAATCCACTTTTTGGTCGAATTTTTTCATCTTCTAGAAAACTATTATGGAAATATATTTTTAGAAATGTATTTGATATTTTTAATTGAGTCTATTGAATACATTTTTACCCATGTATTAATTTTACAATTTTTTTTAAAATTAATATTCATGTCTTTAAAAAAACCTTTGGAATTTTCTAAAAATGTGAACATAATCAATGTTTACTATTGGCACACAATTTTCCACTGTCATGAAAATTATTTTCATTAAATATTAAACTATATATTTACAATGTTATTTTAAAATATAATTATTTTCAAAATATTTTATGTTTTAAAATTTTATTTTAAATTTTAATTGTTTTTACACAAAAATTTAAAAATTCATTTTAAATATTTATTTATACATTTTCACGTTAATTTTAAAATAAAATTATTTAAAAAATGTTGTATGATTGAGATGGTTTATTACAATGAAAATATATCATCATCAAGAATCATTCCAAGAGAATTATATTTCTAAATAATTTTCTATCTATAATTAATTTTATGATATAACTGATGATTTACTAATGATATGAACCAAGTATACCATTATTATTCTTTCTTGGAATGATTTATGGTTAAAATATATTTATGAAAATCATTTTTATTCAAAATGTTATATCATGAAATTTTTTTAACGAAAACCACATTCTTTTCCACTATTTCTGCTCAAATGAGAAGATGAAATGGTTATGAAACCTATTTATTTTCCATATGATCTAATATGATGAAATACTTTTGAAATCTATTTTATCATGGGTTATGATATATTTAATATTCTTAGATTTTGTGGGTCATTAATAAATTAATATTTTAATACATGGGACTTATATCTCCCTCCAATGCATAGGTGATGATAATGGTTCTATGAGATCATTGGGTGCATGTGTATTTAGACTAATCCCAAAATGGATGGTATGTGGGTGGTTACTCGATTCCTAACATAGGGTATATATGAGTTCATCGCAAGCCAGATGTAGGTACAGGGGTGGTTATCTCAAGAAAAACATGTTATGAAAATAGTGGTTGGTATAAATACCATATTATTATTTATACATATATATATTCCACAAACCATTTTCTAATGCTAATGTTCACTATCATGGATCATTTCATTTGATTTTATTATGATTGAGGTCTTATAAAATACCAATAATTTTTCAATTAATTCAGATTATTATATTTTATATATTAGTATTGGTTTTCAAATGTTTTTCTAATGTTTTTATATAATTATGTTCATGTTATGAATATGTATATCCCTTATTTGACACTAATGACCATATGACTCACCCTTTCATATGCTTAATTTACCTAGGTTATCAATAAAATTTGATGTAGGACATGTTTTTTGAGATCACAAAAGTGGAAGATAATTATGGTATAAAATGAATATATTCAACCAAATTAAGATGTTTTTCACATATCCTGAGGCAATAAACTATGATGGTCCTCAGGCTAGTGATTGTGTAATGTAATGAGTATTCATTAAAAATATGTAATATATATGTATGATAATCATGGGTATAAATAGTTGGTACCAATGTAATGGTTTAGTAATACATAAGAATCTATGATGATATAACATTAGTCAAATACCAATGGATATTTATATGGATAGGTATAGGAATGTTTCTAAGGATTAGTCAAATGATGATTCAATTTTTAAGAAAATGCCTTGGAATTTTGATAATGGATAATGCTTGTGGATTCCATGAAATTACAACCCTTTCAGCATAATACAATTGGGTGTAACTTTATCTCAATTATATCTAGTTTTAATAACTCTAAGAAGGGTGTATTGAGTTGGATACGTTCAGTACATGGTGCAAAAAATAGGCATTATTGTACACCTTGTTTGACAGTATTGTGGTATATAATTTTAAAATTAACAAAGTCATTAAAAACTTTCTTAATGGATTTATATATATTTTGACCATGAATTTATAATGATAAACCTAAGTTTTCATATATTTATGAAAGAAACATGATTTAGGCATCCAATAATTGATTTTTAATTGTGGTTCTCCATCAAGGTTATTGTTTATTACACTATGATTTTTGGTTTTAGTAAATAGTTGGAACTCGATGGAACTGCTTTAACATTGAATATGATGAGAATCCAAATAAGATTATTTTCGGAGTGATGGATATTTTTATTATTAAATTTCTATTATCATGGAACATTATTAACAACCCAACCCTTAACCATGTCATATACTCACCATAGAATAGAAATATATTGTTCATAGTACATTTTTTTGTGGACAAGGAGGAAATTATATTTATATTACTATATGAAAAAAAAATCTGAAGAATCATTTTTAGGAATATCTCAAATGAATGAAAAGATGTTTCAGTTGTGGAGAAGGAAGACACAATTTAAGATATTTCCAATGAAAAAAATGAAAAGTTTATTGAACACAATGTTTGGGAATATTGGTCTCTCTATGTTATTATCAAAATATGAATATTGTAACTATGTAAATAGTTATAAATAGGTGATTTTATGTCATAGTGGAAATCCTAATAATGATAATAAATAAGTTTTAATGATTAAGGGTTATAATACTAATTTTGAGTAAATGATTAATTTTCTACGAAAGGAGAGAGTTTCAGGTGTACAAAATTATGACGCTTTATTAAAGGCATCTAGATGAGGTGGTATAATTGAAGTTCTCATGTTTTTTAATTATAGAAATCTAAAATATATGAACATTATTTATTAATTTTTTTATGGATTTAAAAGAATAAGTTGAAAGTTGTTTTTGACCTAGAAAATTGATTTAATATAAACATTATATTCATGAAAATAACATGATTAAAGGATGTATATTCATTAATATGTTCTCAATAGTGATATAATGATTTTTAGATAATGATTTTATTGATTTCGATAATGTATATTAGATAGTTATTATTTCATTATATCTTAATAATGATTTATTTAAAGTGTGGTTTATGTTATCATTGATTGAGTTTGAAATAATTTTTTAGTTACAGTATATATTCAATATGATCGTATTTTACTCTAGGGATAATGAAGAATGTATTTCTCTATAAGGTTTTATGGTAATTTATGATATTACGTTCTTTCAAGGTAATACATAAAGTATGTTTTGACAAGTTTGGTTTACAAAAATCAAGTGGAATATTATGACAATTTGGGGGGTTTATGTTAGTATTATTTTTAGAATTTTAGTTGCATTATTAATAACATTCTAATTTTTTTAATGGTTATATGGATAACCATTTATGTAATTATTTAATTTGTTCTTTTGATAATGTTTAATATATCAATTTATTTCTCTACCATATAACAATTTATGCATATTGGATAGATTTTTATAATCAAATTGTTATGATTATAACCAATGATAGATGGAATTAATTGTCATTGTATTTTTCTTATATTATTATTGATTAGTTCTTCAGGGTTAAAGAATTCAAATTCATTTATTTGAGCAATTGATTAAGTGTAAATTTATCATGGAATAACCAAAATGTGACATTTTTCTTCTTGAATGGAATGATATAAAGTATGTATATTGTATCGTGAAAATTCAATAACATCCTGAAAAAGATCCTAATATAATATGGTGTCCTGTTATTATAATTTTTGGTGACATAAATATGATTTTAATTCCTCTTTTGTTTATGGTTGTTTGTTCTATAACCACATCTAGATAACCATCATTCTTGTGATAATATATCTCAATCACTATTTATAATTATTTATTCTTTCCTTTGAGAACCAAATCATTACATTCCACCTTTGTTCTAATATGTTGAAAACTATTTATGATTTAATTTATGTATTCTTCCATCAACTATCTCTTTATATGTAATTTTTAATTATTCATTTGTATGATGTTTGTTTCTACTAATTAATTCTAAAATGTTAAAAAATATGTGATTAAGAAGAATTTATAGGGAAAATTAATTTTATGGGAGGTGTAATGTAACATTATAATATATTGAGAAATAATTTGATTTATTTAAAAAAAATTATATACATTATGTTATATTGAAAACCATATTAGGCATGTGTTACATCTAACAATGTGTTTTTTCTTTAATTTTCATAATAGATGACATTGAGTTTCAAAGAACCTTGAAATAATATTATTATATAATAGATATTATATAGATGGTATTGAATAATATTAACTAATTTAAAAAATGTTAATAAAACTGACCAAATAAATATAAATATATTTATAAGTTCTTAATAACTAGTAAATAACTTTTTAAAAAACAATTTATATTCTTCAAAAAATATGATATATTAAAAAAAAATTTATTAAGAAGTAAATATTATTTTTAATATATAAATTCATTTGGAAAATATATTTTACAACTATTTAATTATTTTTGAAATTGTCTTATAAAAATAAACGTTGGGTGAAATTATGGGTTTTTTGTTCATATTTATTTTTCATTAAATTTTGAAAAAATACCATATTTAATAACACTATAATTTTATTCCAATAAATAATTTTTTAATGAAAAATATTTTTTAATTTACCAAAATAATTCATTATTTATATTTAATCCATATAATTAATTTTGAATCTCACTTATATAATATTTTAGTATATATTTATATATGGGTTTAGAAAGGAGGATTTTATGAGAACTATTTTCAAGTGAATAATTTTTATCCATTTTAATTGAATAAATTGATCGCCAAAGAAAAAAAATATTAAATTAAATTTATTATTATATATTAATAATTTATTACTTTATATTTAGAAAATTATTATTATTATAAATATAGTTAGTATAAAATATCATGTGTTCAAATGACTTAAATTTTTCAAAAACATCAAAATTCACCATGTTTGTGGGATTTGATTTGAGTTAAAACTAAAAACAATTAAAAAAATTAATTAAAAAATAATATTTTATTTTTAAAACATGTTTTTTATTATAATAAGAAAATGTTTTTACAACTTCTTGACAATATTAATTTTCTGATGAATAGTGAAAAATACTATATTTTTATTGAAAACATATTTTTCATTTAAATTATTTATAATGATAAGATCAATTTAAAATTTTCTTTAAATAAAATAATAGTTCCATATTATATATATATATATATATATATAATTTACTATATTTGAATAGATTTCATAATGAATTTTTATATAGAAAAATATTAATCTTTTGAACATTTACTCTTAAAAAATGGTTTTCTCATCGCTTATGTGGAATTAATATTAAATTTAGAATTTAGAATTATATAATTGAAATTTGGAAAAATGGATTCTATATTCGTAGTCAGAATAATTTATATTAACATAAAATATTAAGTAACTTTTTTTCCGAAATTAATAGTAAAATAGATAGAAATTATTTAGCGTTGTTAGGGAAAAATTGGTTTACCAACATTTTACCTAAGATGATAAGGGTTGAATATAACACAATACCTAGAAAAAAAATTCATTGATATATATTTATATGATATATTATATGATTTATAATTTAATAATATTGGATCCTTTTTTCATGAATAAAATGTTTGTGAAATTATTTTTTTCAAAAAATGAGGTTTTTGATACACACCTCACATATAAATGGACACCTCTTCTCCACTTATCATCACATCTTCATAAACATTTGGATCCACAAATATCTATCCAAATAAATTAATAAATTCTCTATTATCATCATATAATCCCTTCCTATACATAATTCGTTCCTATTATTTCTTTTGTTGTAGACATTATGAGGATACCTAAGGAAGAGGTAACAATATTCATGAGATTATTTGTTTTATTTTTTCCATAACATCATTAAATTATATTTATATAAAGATTATATGACAATATAGTTATATTAAATATACATATACATTTTTATTATAAATTAATGACCTAAACCCATCTCTATTTCCATAAAACAGGTTACGAAACAATAGTACGTGTGTACGGAAGACTACCACCTCACAAAACAATGTATTTAGTTTTTTCATTAAAATTTCTCAAGGATGGAAATAATTATAAATTTATTTATTATATAATATATTTAGGATATTATTATAAATATATAATTATTATATCATGCATACCTGAATTCATCCCATTTTTTGAGAATACGATATCATCACTCATTTGTAAGACGAACTACCACATGGAAAAGTGATGTGATTCATATTCTCATAAAATTGAATGTAACAAAGATTGGATTAATTAAAAAGGATGATATATATTAAATTAAAATTTTTTATTTAATTATTATATATCAGTTACATTTTTTATTCAATCCAAAATGAAAATTGATAAAACTTTTATGTGTACGTACGACCTAACATATCCATGAATGGTGTACTTCATTTTTTATCAATAAATTGTATTGATTACACTGATTTAATATATACTAAATATATATTATATTTATATAATTTATAATATTATATATATGATTAAATCATGATCAATATAACCATATAAAAAATAACAAATCAAAACTTATATGGGAAAAAAATTTATTAACTGAAACATAACTTTAACATAGAATTGTTAATAAATGAGTAATAAAATGTCCATATAATTAACATATATTGTGATATATATAAATAATTTTATTATATAGGTTCATAATAATTTATTATATAATATAAATGTGTATTTAATTTTTATATCAGAAGTAAATAATTAATGTAATGGATTTCTGTTCTGTCTGTTATTTCTTAGAGGATTGTACAAATTCACTACTTATTTATTTTGTTTGGGTTATAAACATTATATTTTTATAAATTCAATAGTTAATCACTTCGTTAACATAATATGTTATGTTTTAATTTCTATTAGTTTTTATTTTTCCTTGAAATTCAATATACTACTATAGTTGTAAGGCGTTTCCACTTTGTTTTTATTTTCAATAATAAAAATTCCATATTTTCCAAATGTTTCTTTTATATGGTTCATAAATCCCCATGAATGTGTTTTATTATTATTATTTGTGATATTATTTGTATTTAAATATCCATTTTATAATTTATCATTCTTTCGGCGGTAGAGTTAAAAATTTACCAAATTAGTAAGGGATTGTTGTCTCTATTTGACTTCTTGGAGATATATGATTATGTTATGAAACTATCATATTTTACAGGGTGTGTATATAACCACATTGAAATATAATATAATTATATTTTTACTCAAGATGTTTCAGTTTTAATTTAATGATATTATATCATGGGTCTTATGTTTTATAATAAACAAAGATGTAATGATTTTATGTCGAAATGTCATCATTGATCCAAAATGTTTAGGATTATAAACTACAATTATCCATATATAAAAAAACCCCAGAATTTAATTTTCATCTGGGGATTTTATAAGAATACATGATCTAATATTATTTTCATCTACTTACGTACAAAAGAGTTTAAAAAACACTTTCATGAAAAATCATTATTTCTGTCAAAACCCATTTTCATCCATTAACATTTATTATAAAAATATATTTTTAAAATGTTTTCAAAATTTCTAATATGATTAATCAAATAAATTTTCACCCAATTTTTACATTATTTTTTCTTTAGGAAAATACTTTTCATTTTAAAAATAATATTTTTTCACTTTCTAAAATTGTGAAAGGAATCTCTGTATACAGAAGGACCATAATTTCCCTTCATCATGAATTTTGTATTATTTTATGTTTACATGAAAATTTTTTGAGACTATTTTAAATATAATGTCTTTTGAATTATTTTAAAATATTTTTTTACATGTTTTCATGTTTACATAAAAATAAATGAAATTAAAAAAATATGATTTACAAAGTTATTTTCCATGGAAATTTAACTTCATCAATATAAATTTCATGTGATTTGTCTATAAAATTCATATTCAATCTATAATGAAATATTTTGATATAAATGGTGCTTAATTTATAACATTAATAATTTTTACCATTATTATTATTTATTGGGATTTATTATAATGGAAAAATGTTTATGAAATCTGTTTCTCATCTATGTGTTATACAATAAAAAATTGTTATGAAACCAATTTATTTTTCATGTTTTTATCCTTTGACTAAATTAAATGAGCACAAAACCAATATTTTTTCCACTAGACATGGTATAATGAAATTTATATGAACCCTATTTCTATTCACGAGGCCTAATATAAGGAATTTCTTATTATATCATTAGAGATAAATTCATTGATTATGTGATAAGTGTATACAATTTCTCCCCTACTGAATTGAGTAATCATATATGTTATAAAAACATAGAGGATATTAGGGTTTCTAGAAAATGCCTGACAAAGTTATCACGGGTGGTCATCCCAATCCTGAAGTAAGAACAATGGTGGTTAACCGATGATTAAAATGTTTTGAACATCATGGTGGGTAGATATTAAAAAATATTATCTATGATTGTTTTTATTCCACAATTGCATGTCTTATACCAATATAATTCTCTCATAAATCATTTACATTAATTATTTTATTATTCTTATATTATAAGATACTAATATTTATTCCATGAATACATATAATGATGTATTATATGAATTTTAGGGTTTATAAATGTTATTAGATTATTCACATTAAATTATGTTTATTTTATGATAATTATCATGTTATCATACCCTTATGTTCATGTTATGCTTATGTATCCCCCAAATTTCTCTTACTGATCATCTGATGTTAGCATTTAATGGGTTAACATTAAATATGATATGATGAAAAGTTTATCTTTGGATTGATAGTAAAGATTAATATAGGGGTAGAACATTAAAAGCGACATTGAATATCTTTCTCAAATTCAAAAATATTATTCTACAGAATCCAAAAGAACTAAAATATTATGATCCTTAAGCAAGAATTTTCATAATAGAATATATATTATTACATTATTATTTTGTATACCTATATGATAATCTTGGGTCACTATAGGGATGACCAACGGGGGGAAGGGAGCATTGCTGTAAATGTTTATATAGTTTGATTTCTACTTTTCTATACACATTATGTATGATATGAGTTCACTAAATGTTTTTGATATGTGTAAAATGATAGTGAATACAAGAAATAAATAATAGATTCATTAAAATTAAATTATATAATTTTATATTTTATATTTTTTGGAGTTATATTTTATTGTAAACTTCCATCACCTCAGGGGAATTTGAATATTATTTTAAAATTTCATTATGTAGTAGAGTGTGGTGAAGCGATATCCATTTAAAAAAACATGAAATTAGTTTTGATAAATTCATTATGATGAAAAATTCTCCATGTTAACAGTGCCCAAGGATTTTATAATAGATAATGATAATCTCTTTAAGAATTATAACTTCAAATAATATATAGGAAGTTATGGTTGTGTTCAACAATATAAATTGATACCACCATGAATGTCGTAAAAAATATGAAATTTTTAATTGGGAGCATAAATATATTTCTAGTGAAAATTTTTTGGGTTCTAAAAGGGTATGGACTTTAATATTGAATGATCCATTATGGTTATACTGAACTACTATTAAAAATTCAATTGAAATGTATCCATATATAATAGTTTTTGGTAAATCATGTCATTTACCTTTTGAGATTCATCATAAACCCTATTAGTTAATTGGGGCCCTAAAACATTATTTTAAATATGATAGTGAGATAATATTACTAGATATTTTTAAATTATATTATATTAGAAGAAAACCTTCTAAAAAGTTTAAAATTAATAAAGATAGGTAAATTATTTTATGGACTATATAAAACCAATTACGAATATTTTGGTCAGTTAGAGAGTGTTTTATTAATTACAATCCATTAATTTTCCTTGAAAAGAATTAATCATTTTGGTTTGGAACATTTATCATCATATTACTGTTACTTAATAGATATTTTGAGTTGGTAGGTGAAGAGAACGTACCGTTCTTAGTAAATCAATAAATGGATAAAAATTATTTCAAAGGGTGAAAAAATTGTTTGGATGATATTTTTTTCTAAACAGAAAATAATTCATTGATTTCTAATAGAATAAATAAAATTTATTTCATAATTGGTTCCAATCTGTAGTATTTTTTGTTTTTATATTTTAAAAAATTAATTACATTTTTTATGCTTTTGTTACTCTATTATATTCTAATTGTATTTAATTTACCCAATATCTATTCTATAATAATAATTATGATTAATTAGTGTATCCAAAAAATTAATGGAAACATTTGTTGTGTATAATTATATAATATTTTTTTCTACATAAATTTTTTAGATACAAAACTAGTTAAAATATTAGTAGCTGTAATGTGTATCTCAGGTCAATCATCATTACAAAAACTGGGTCACACATTTTAGATTAACTCTTCTATGTTAAGATTTACTGTCATTGTATTTATTACATTAAATTTTAACATGTTTTTGATAATTTATATTCAATTATCTTCGTGTTTTTTTAATTTTTAATGTTGAAAATTTATTTTAGAGTTTCCATTTTTTGTGTTAAAATTATCATTATTCATTATTATTTTTCTCCTCTTTGAAAAAACATATTTAAATCCATGGTCTAGGAATGAATAAATATAAAAAAATTATTATATAGAAAATTATTTGAAGTTTTAATTAGATGGATAAATATATATTGTTATAAATATATAATTTTTTTTTCAAGGAGGGAAAATGATTTTTATATTTCATATAACCTCTTAAACATGATTCTTTTACCTGTAAATTGATGGTATCACCAGAAAACTATATTACAATAAATTATACTTTGATGTAAGTATTTATCAATGTGTAAAATTATTGGTTTTATTTGGGGGTGAGAGGTAATAAATGTTTTAATATATATCTATTGGAGAATAAATTAGAACCCAATAATATTATTTTTGAAATTTTTATTTTGCATTATATATATTTCTTATAAAAGTGTTGAAATTATTCCTAATGTGAGAAGGTTGTTTTTTCCCATTAGGGAGGTGGATTTTTTAACTCCATGAAGATAATTGGATAAATTATTTTATTTCCCTCTTGAAAATTATTATATTTATGAAAAATATTTTGAGCATTTCTTACAATTTTCATTGAATTTATAAATTTTAATTCAAATTAAACTCATATGATATTCCCCCAAATTAGCAAAAAAAATAAAAAAATTATTCCTAGTTGTAATATTTATTCATCATTATTTATCGTATAAATGGGTTAATAATTTATTCATTTTGATTAATTTATTCATCCATCATTCTTTTATATCAATTTATAATTTAATAATCTATGTTTTTCAATTAATATTGATAAAAAGAGATGTTTTGATTATTAATTTTTATGCATATTGAAGTGTATTTAATTCTGGTTGAAGAGATAAATTTCAATAATTTTTATAAAATAATAAACAAACATTACCCTAAAGATATCTAATTTTATGAGGGAAACATAGTTGAAAACCTGAGAGAGTCCATAGTGGAAAATCCATTAGAAAATTTAGCCATTGTGGCATATTAGTTTTCAAATCCTGATAATTACTTACTTTCACTGAATTTGAGTAATTTATTTATTTAACAAATAAAATATATTAACTATATAAGAATTTTATGTGACCATATTTTGATATAATTTTTACAAAAATGTTCAAGGATAGTTTCATATTTTTCTATTTCTATATGAGTTTACAATGATTAATATATTTTTTGATGATTGTCTATAAAAATTTTGAAACCCAAAATACTTTCATAAAATCTTGTATTCTGGTTCTTAATTTATAAAATTATCTTTTATTTTATTTTCTTATATTTTAATGTTAATTAAATTGTTACTTTTAATGAATTTACACTATATTTAGTTTACAAATATATTTTTTCAGGTAATTTTGATATATATCATTAAATTATCAAAATTTCAACGACTTGAATATAGAATTTTATTTATTTATTATATTCATTAATTTTTATTTATTTCAAATTTAATGTTTTTTTGATTTGATGTTTCTTTTTTTAAAATTAATATTGTTTCTCTGAATTCATTTTTTTACATATGGGGATTAAAAGAATTTTATATCTGTTTTATTTTATACAGGCCTCGTAATAATTTTTTAATAAGGAAACATATTTGATGTTTTATTATATATAATCACTGTATGATATTATACATAGATAATAGGGTGTAAGATAAATTTACACCAATTCATATAAAATATATTATGGAAACTCCTAAAATATATTCCCCTCCAATTTTTACTCCAATTCCCATGTAATAAATTATACCAACTTCTAAAATATGTATACCAACCACTATGTATGAAATTTGTTTCTTCTAAAATAAGTCTCACAATGAATATTTCATATATATATATATATATATATATATATATATAAGTTTGACATAATATGGATTTGCGGATAAGATAAAATAATCTTCTCGTGATTTTACTGTTTTTCAAAAATAATAAACATTACTTCCACTTAATCACCTTTTCATACTTATAATGACACATTAATTGACTTTTTCTTTTATTATTTATCCACTAATTCACCCCCTGATGGTGGTTTTAGTTCTCAGTATAGGAATATCACCTTATATGGATCGAGATTGAGAGATGTTCTGTTCTTATATGAAAGTTATTAATCTTCACCCAATTAAATTTTTAGATGTATCTATATATTATTTTCAAGAGGTAACTCTAGAGTTGATCTATCAAATTTTTCATGATGGTGTTAGGTTTATCAACCTTCTCATAGATTATTTTTGGGCAACCGTGTCTCATCATCAATGAAAACAAGTTGTATGAATCAGTCGAGAACATTACCAATTCCCCAATATTAATAAACTAGTTACCTCTTAGAGGTCAGAAGCTCTAGAGAGGGTCTCAATGCCCATTCAAAAGTTATTATACATTGTCAAAGATTCCAAGGAGTATTTCATGAGATTATTATCAAATCACACATGATCTTGTATAAAATAGTGTTTTAATCCATTCAAATTATATGTGAGGGTTTAATCTACCCGAGACTATCCTCCAAAAGAATTTTTGTTTGAACTTCCAATTCATGCTCTCCCATTCGATAAAATATCTTTTCCCTAGTCTATAGGGTATACAATGGAATTTTCATTATTTGTGTTTGACCATTCATTGAATATGTTTGATCCCTCAATAGTGTGTATCTGCATCGAAGTGTATCTCTCATATCCCTTCCTATATCATATCGTAATTAGAACATGAAATCCCTTATCATGTTATAATAAGCTTCATCATTTTTCTTTTGTGCATTTCAACTCACACTACCAACAGCAAGTCTACTCTTTTTCAGATTTCATGAGGTATGAGCTTGACTTGCAGGTTCCTATCCAATGTAATTTTCAAAATGAATTTGCATTTTCCCTATACAAAATCTTGTTTCCTGATCTTCCTTAATTCCTTGAATCATATAGTATTCTCTCTGAAACCCACATCATCCACATATTCCCAATGTATAGGTATATTTTCTTAAGTTGGTCCCCTCATAATGGAAATTCCAGATTTTCTAATATTGTATCGACCATTATGATATATCCTCATTGTTAAATGGATGTTTCTTGTAATTACTTTCTAATATATAGGTCATCAAGGACCATGAAATAATATTTTATCTCTTCCATTTTCATGTCACTAAAATGAAAAGGTATAGAAGATAAATTTAATCTATCATAGATATCCTCCCTTGAAGACTCTCTACACACTTCTGCGTCCTCATCAATTCTTCTATCTAAAACCTTATATATTCTATGTTAATACCCCCAATTTTTTCATAATTAGCTTCCCTAATATCCCCCATCCACATCTTGTGATCCCTCTTGCACATAAGGAACATGATCCCAATTGAAACACATAGCAATTGTGGTTGTCACCCTATTTTCAACCTCCTTTTCCACCTCCAAACATATCTCCTCTCATCATTAATGATATCTATCACCATATAGAACAATTTTGAGATGGGTTATCATGCTAAAATGATTTACAATATATTTTTCATTCTAATATATACTCTTTAATCATGGTAGTTCTTTAAATAATGATATAAAGCTACAATATATAAAACATAAAATATAGAGTAAATGTATGGAATTATATGCATGTTGATACTCCTAACCCTCGTATCTGTCAATATTGTAAAATAGGTCCATCGGTGATTTTCATGGGAGCACTAATCAATATGTTTCCACAAAAATCAGCACATGATTTCACTTCCTTTACATTACATTCATCTAGGCTAAATTTGATGTGCGAGATAGAGTTTCTATATCGAATTTTCTCATGTTTTTTGACCTAGAGGGATTATTATGGATTGTGTTGAACATTGTCCCAAAAACATTAAAAAGTAAGTGAGGTTTTTCTTTTCAATAAATATTAATTCAAGATTTTCATAGAATCATTTCTCAAAAAGGGATTTGAAATTATGTTAATTATAGGGAATTATTTACGAATTCAAATAACAAGAAAGATTTTAGTCACAAATGTTTTCATCTTGATCAGTTTCTTTTGAACTTTCAATCCATCTCTTCAATACCCAGTAAAATATTTTCTGTTATTGTTTGTGCTATCTCAGATCATTATCCATTCCTTGTGGAACTATCACCATGACATAGAAAAGGAGGCCACTCCATCTTCCCCAAATTCTAGTCTTCCATTCAAGGATATCATCAGGTGGTGGAATCATCTTGGAATTAAACTATTCAGGGTTATATTAAGATATAGAACTATCAAAACATGCAATGTATCAATTGTGATCTTTATCAATGTATTTAGAACCATCCTCCTCACTAACAAGATCTATATCTATTACAAATATAGATCGAGTCGTTATAGTCATGGAATAAAAATATCTCGGAAGAAAATTTATTCAATGATCTTTTTCACAATAAGAACACTATTGCATATTGTATTATGGAATATGAACATTTAATTTGTGAGTAATCCTAGGTCATATTTTTTGAAAAGGAATAAAAAATATATTACATAAAATACATAAATTAAATAAAAATGGTTCCTTACTAGAACAAATACTAACTTAAAGAACTCTACCTTCTCTAATGACTATGAAAATGTGGGGGGCTTGGTGGATGTTCACTTCATTTTTCTTCTCATTGGAAAAAATATTTATATATGAGGTGTCTATCTGAGTGGACAAGGAAAGCATTTGGTTTCGATCCCTAGAGTGGTGTTGACCTATTTAATCATAAACTTGGAATAAATCCCTGAGAAAAATAGATTCATGAGGTAGCCTTTTTAGTTAATTTTTTCAACAATATAGTTCTTGAAGAATTATTAGTTTTATTTTACATTTCCTCTTGATAGATTGCTAAAACATCTCTTATGGAAGTGTTGCAGGAAATCTTCTAAGGTAGTAGCATCCCTAACATGATTTAACCACATTATGGGTTCTTATTACTATACATAAATACCACTCCTCATTGATATTTAATGAACATCATGTTTTTGGGAAAGGAATATTGTTTTACTCTACAATCAGTTTGGTGAAAGAGATGATTAAATGTCATAATTAAAGGGTGATCAACTATAATATCACAATCATTTTGGACATAGGCAATTCCTATAACCGGATTATGTGGCCCATTATTCTGAGGGTTCACTAATTCATGGGTTTTTATAGAGGAATAAATAATATATTTTCATGATTTTATGGTCACCTTGGCAGTCTATTTCATTAACGAGGAAGGATTTCATGTTATTAACGTATATCATGGATATTTGGAATGGAGACCCTCTATCCCATAACATATTTATATTTTTGTAATAAGATATTAGAAGAAATATTTACATGATCCTCTAAGATGGAGATTTCCTTCTGTTTGGGTGTGTTTCCCAAATCCATGGTTTTTTACATCTCATATACATAGATGATATAGTCATTTAATTAAATGACACATGAACTCAACTCATATAATCATTATTGTTTTAAAATAGTATTAAAATTTGAATAGTTAGCTTTAATATTTGGGCAAGAGTTGTAACTACATATCTATATGATGTCGAGATAGGAGAGTGGGAGCTATAGAATCCATAATGGGTGTTTATAGAAGGATCCACTACATTGAATATCATACTAATCTGATAACATAAAAAATTATTCGCATCCATCATTTTAACATGTTTATCGATCATATTAAGATCATCCCCTCAAAATAGTATAATAACATAATTTCATTCAATGGAAGGATAAATTTGGTTAATAACGTTATCACATTTATTCCATTTCATTGAAAACCAGTACTTAATAATAAAAAATTAGTTATATATGGTATTGAAAACAAAATTTATTCATCATATGGGATGCACACTCTGAGGGTATGCATAAATGTTCTATGAGGTCAAGACTAGATATGCCTACGAGGGAGGGTGGAATCAACATCATGATTTTATATAGTACAACGAATTCCATATATGTGAAAATCATTTGGGAGCTTATCAAATTTTATTCCATATATTGTAGGTTCATCTATGAAAAATATGGTTATTATATGAAGCTTCAAATGGGAAAAATTTCCTGTCATTAGAATATTATCCAAACACATATTCCATTTATCAAGAGCCATGCTCACTGGATTTTAGGTCGATGATATTACATTTTTTACTGCAGAACTAGGTGTGAAGTAAGCTCTATGTCCAAGGATGTCCCACACTAGACATGGCCTTCAGAAAAAGAAATCATTTACCCAAACTATATTTAGGAAGAGTTTTATAATTAAAAACATGAATCTTTTTTATCATATAATGATTAATTCTAACCTTGAATTACTTTTGTAGGTTTTTTCATGCACTGACTTTGTAGGGAAAATGAGGTTATAAGTATTAGTACAATGAAATAGAAGCTATTTTTTAAGAAAATTAGAGACCATTATCTTCCCATCAATGATAACGTAAATTACATAGGCTTCCAATTTGTATCTTTGAAAACATATTATATTGATCCCTTGGTGAAAAAATATTAACAAGTTATTTCACAAGTAAATGGCTGAGAATTGTATGGAAACATATTTTCATCTTAACCAGTGTCTCTATTCATGATCCAATAAGAAAATACTTCCTCATTAATTAGTTCTATGGAACAAGGATTAAAAAACTAGTATAAATAGAGATAAATCATTTTTTCTACATGTTGTTGTAGTACCTAGTATGAGGTAAAGAGCATCGGTTAAGGGTCTCATGCACTCGTTCATTGCTATTTTTTTTAATTACGAGCCTTTTTGGATTCTTATGAATAGTGCTAATGATCCATCCCTTAGATCCCTCAAGAACATTGGACACCCCATTCCCCAAAAAACCGCTCCTAGATACTGTATTCACTGGACTCCTCATAACTTATGCATCATGCATAGTAAAGATGGTTCGAATAAAATTAGTGTCATGTGGGGTGGGGTAATTATTCATGATATACGAGTCTACATTATATTTTCCTTGACATCCCATTTCAATAATGCAAACATTATTCATGTCGAGTCCAATGATATCTTAACGAGGTTATAGTTTTTTAGGGGAAAATAAAAATAAAATTGGTTGAAATAGAGTCCCAAATAATCTATATTTCATTTCATGTCCATAGTCAAGTCTATTGTATAATCTCTTACCAAAATATGGAAATGTGGGAGCCACATTAACAATAGTATTGAGATCTATCACATGTGTAATGATGGGAACAAAGTAAACAATTTTCATAAAACATTGGATTCATATGAATGCCTTATTAATTCCTTTAATAGTTTTCAATACCTATATTAGAAGGGTGTAAAAATGTGTAGAGGGGAATCTATTTGGAATCATTACATTAGACCATCATTACCATATGTTATTATTTTCACTTATATGGGTTTCATTTAATATAACACATCATAGTGTTTTATGTTATGATCTTGTTATGTTTTTATATGTATGAAATCATTCATACATAAACCATAAAGTAATCACATAGAATATAATAACAATAATTTATAATATTGTATTCATGTATAGACTTTTATTAAATATCCCAAGAAAAAATTGGTCTCCATTATAGACTATAAATAGTTATTTTATGTTGGATAATCCATTTCTATTTGTAAACTTGAATAAGTATATAGACCTAAAGAAGTTTAAATCAGGGATGTAAATGCTTATTAAAGCTTATGGTTATTATTTTTGCACATTTTAGCTAATATATGGATTTTAGGTGTTGAATAATTGTTAATATTTATCAGTGATTATACTGATGAACATAATTCTACACAAATATATACTAATATGGATCCTGTTATGAGCTACTGAAATCCCATTAAATATGCACGATCTCTATGAAAGAATATTATTAATTTTATAGAACATGTTGAATCAAAATAAAAATGATTTGGATTTGAAATACTATATGTGGTTATTAAATCTGGGAAACATAATGTAATGTAATGTGATGATTGTTTTTGAGTGATTATAATTTAAGAGAGATTATTAAAAAACATAAATAATTGAAAGTATCTTGAATTAATGAAGTTGATCATCTAAACATGAAGCTCAAACACTATTGAGCCGGATGATCATAATTTTTATAGGTATGAGTTACCAAATATTTTTAACTAAATATTTTGAGTTAGAGACAATGATTTCAAATGATGATTTTAATTTTTTTTAATATTCATGAAGATATGGGTGGAATCGAACCTTCCCATTAAGCTAGTTGTTAGTCTTCTTATGATTATTTATTAGATGCCTAAGAAATATCAGCCTTGGGTCACATGGTATGTTTTATATCCCCAGTTCATTGTTTGGATCATGTATTTACACTAAAAATTAGTTGTCATTCATTTTTTATAGTGTATCGAGGAAGATGAACAACAGGGTAAGATGAAAACATGGAGTTAGAATATGTAATTATTTGAGGTTGAATCACTATTTTGAAATCTGGAAATGATGAATCACAAACTCCTTATGAACTATTATGTCACACCACTATGTATTTTTTTATTGAGTATTTGAGTTTTATTATTCTCAATAGATTACCTTATAAGTTTTTACTTGATTTAGATGAATAACGAGTGATGTAAAAATGTTTGACCTTGTGTCCTGGGGTTGGAATTTCTGACCATGGATATCTGAACAAAATCAATAATATGAGGGACCATTTGAAATTTGAAGAAATAGTTTGGAAGTGTAAATTATTATATTAATAGGGTAAAAATAAAATAGGATGATGATACATCTCTAGGATATATAAACATTCATTCAGAGATGGAAAATGAGGTAGCTGCAACAAGATGAAAAAAGATTAATTAAGAGAAGGAGATTAGTGTTATATTATTATTCTTATTTCTATTTATTTCTATCACATTGTACATGATTTTAATTTCTTATGATTATCTATTTTAATGTTGTTTTCTAGGGAAATCATGTATTGGGGAATTTAATTTATTCAGTTTTTTTGTTAATTTGATCTAATAAACATTTTTAAAAATTTGTCTCTCACCATTTATAGTTGAAAATAATTACTCACCAATATGGTTTTTGTGATCTGGACATCACATTTCATTTCCTTTGATTGGGTTTTTTAAGTGATGAAATGAAAAATTCAATTGATTTTTGGAATATCAAAATGAAAAAGGGACCTTCTTAATTTTGGAGATTGTTGACTAATTAATTTAGTCACAAATGACATATTTTAAAATATTCGTTTTAAATTCTCATAGTGTCTTCATTTTTTCTTATTTTTTGTTGATTATATCATTCATATAAAACCATTTATTTTAAATCACACATCAATTTTATATATCTCTCTTATCCAAATGTTTTATGAAATATTATGTTAAAATTTATTCAATTATTCCATTTATGTTTTTTTAATAATTTTGATTCCATAGACCGTACACATATTTCACATTTCTATAGGATTGGTTCACTTCTAAGAAATTTATAATATTTAATTTGTTTTAAATAAATAAATTTTTTTGTTTCAATTAAAAATGTAAATATATAGAGTTTATATTGTTATATATATTGGATAAATACGATATTGCTTATATTTGATCAATTTTAGTGGCACCAAATATTTTATAGTTCTTACAGTATTCTTAGATAAGAGACATCTATTTTATTTTTATTTATATCTGAATTCCGTAAGCAATGAACATGGTTACCTTTTTGAGGTTGGAGGATAACGATCATATCATTAAATGGTGAAATAGTCATTCTAATCATTTTGTTTGTGGGTGTGGGGAGGGATTACTATACATAATCATTAAAGATATGTAAAATTGTAATTATTATGTACCAAGACATAATTCACCAATATTGATGCAATAGAATATTTTGATGCATTTTTATATTTATACCATCGAGTCCCAACTACATGTACATAATGTTTGTGAACCAAATCCTATAAAAAATAGACCAAACCCTTAGGGTTACAGAGTGGAATTGGGATATTATATTTAAGGACTTCATACTTGGTTTTCATTTATCAGTAAGAGGTAATGAATTTTTCTAGGTGATCATCCACTAATTGACCAAGTCGGTGCACTTATTTCCTGTTTTGGAGAGTAAATAAATCGAAATGCAAGATATTTTCACATGAAATATATATTTTTTAATGGGGTTTGTTTCATAAATAGTTCACAATGATATTATTATTTTGTAGCATGATTATGAATTATCATGTTGGAAGTATTGACCACTCGATTTTGGATGGGTATAGAAATCGACCCTCAAGCTAATTGTCTGAAAGAGGGAAATATTTATGTAATCATAGATATGATGAATTCAATCATTTGGGGTTTTCTAAGGATCTAGGAGGATCAATTACACTTAACAAATATCACACACAACTACTTATAACACTATAATATTGGTATATCACCTTTGTAAGCCATGTATTGTAGAATCTATAAGATACCCTTGTAATAAATGTTGATAAAAGTGAATTATCTAAATGTGTCAGAGATGATGCAGTTGAGAATAGGTAATGTGTTAGTGATCCAAGGTCAGAAGAATATACGTCAAGAGAAATTATATTTCCTATGAAGATAGATTATGAAGTCATTTGGAGTTTGTGGAAAGAGATAATGATTTCATAAGGGGAATTACAAGACATGGATTATGAAGATATATATAGAAAATAAAAGTATATCATAGAATTATCAATTCTTTTTAGATCATACACATGGTAGGATAGGTACATTACTACTTACTATTTTTTCAAGTATTTAATTTGGTGAACATAAACATATTACTAAAGCAGTTGGGGTGATATGTAAATGATCAGTCACACGTCATCAAATGAGGTGAGATATAAATCATGAATTTAGCAGTGTTCATAATGTACCTTATAGAAATTGAGGTCCAAAGGATGTTAACACCTCGAGGATTTGAGATATCACTTGTGTGTGTCTTCTATGGAAATATAGAAACCATAAATGTATTTATATTCGAAGATCAAATACGCCAACATGCTTCCCAATCAGAACCTGTCTAACTATTATGTCATGATGTGTAAATATTTACCGAATTAATTGGAGGACTATATAGGTATGACCTATCACATAAAGATCATTCAGACACATGTGATCCACATGAAAACATTAGATCATCACATAATTAAATTCTATATGTTAGAATGAATTCTATTATACATTTCAAAATAATTTACTTGAATGACCGTATAAATATTTCAATTGACACCAAATTCAACCACCCATATAAGTAAAATTATAAAATTGTTCATAGGGTGTTTTATAAACATAACACCATGGGAAATTGATCCCTTTTAAAATATTGTGGATAACAAATGATCAATAAAAAATAGTGTAATGTAGATTATATATAAAATAGAAAGTATAAAAAATCACACGAATTGATCTATTTTTGGAATTAAATTTATTAAAGGAGAACATTAGTGATTAAAATAATATATATTTAATAATTTTCCTTTTAATATTAATTAACAAATAAGATGAAAAAATATTTTAATTCAATAGAAAAAAAATCATGGCAGGGGATTCGAATTAAGAACTCACATTTCCCAAAAATATTAAATTGTATATCATATAAAAATGTGATAATTAAATATATGTAAATAGTTATGGTTAAATATTAGATGAAACATTACTACATAAAGAATTAAATTTGAGTCAATAATGTTCCTTACATATACACAATAATTTCCAGAAATTTATTTATCCACCCATTTATAAAAAATAATTATCTTATTATCCTATAATATATCAATAATCAATTATAAATTCTTATATAAACATATTTTTATAATTATTCTTATTATATTTATATTTTTTTATTTTATTATAGTTTTCTATTTCGGGTGTGAATAATGTGATCTTTTTGAATTGTTTCAATATAGTGATAATTTTCTCCATTCTTCCCTAAAATTTTTCATTCCATTATCATAAATGGTAGTTGAATTTATACTTTTAATATTATATGATAGATAAAATTTTAATTTTATGATAGTTCTAGTTATAGTTAATTTACATGAAATGGAGTCTTATCAATATTTTGTGATTTTTTAGAAATTTACAACTGTAACATAGTTAAAAACTTATATTAGTATATTTTCAAAACATAAAAATAAAATAATTGTGTTTATATAAATATTAAAATATAAAATTTACAATTCAATAATTTAAAAACATTTGTATAATCTTTTACATTGGTGATTTAACTAAACCAACAAGAGTGCACTATATTCTATGTGTGAGTATGGATATAAAATATATCATTTTTTATAAATCAATTATCACAAAATTTTATAAAAATTATTTATAAGTCATTATGTAAATGAATTGTAATTATAAAATGATATAATAGTATGTTAAATTATAATATTTTTTGTACATAACTAGAAATATCATTTTCTCCGAGTATGTTTTTATATGGTTATTTTTATAATGAATACAAACTAATATTATCACATATTGAATTAATAATATATATTTATTTCTATAAAATAATGACATATATAAAATTTAAATATATTAACACAATTTCTAGATCGATTAATGAAAGTTGGTGATTTGAAAATGAAATATATCATTCACAGAGGTGGAAGCCAACACACACATGAAAAAAGTTGGTTTTAATTTGAATTAACGGGGAATAGATAATAGTTATACCATCAAAATTAATAATTAAAAATATATAAATTATCCTTATTTCAGTATATAATTGTTTTATGGTGTGTTTGTTGGAGGTTGGGTGATAATTATTAAGTAATGGAGTCAAATAAAAAGTAACACTTATATTGAAAATTTATATCTTTTATTAATGTGTCAATTGTTAATGGTGGAATTTATGAAATTATTTGAGTATAGAGGATTAATATACGTTTAGGGACTATTTGTGAAGTAAATCGAAGTGATTTTAGTGTCAATTTTCTATCTTAGTGTGTGGATTTGAAATGAGAATATGTGAGATCCTTTAATAGATAAAAAATAGCGAAAAATCGTTGACAAAGAATGTTAGTTAAGGGAAAAAATGTAACGGAATTAGGATTAAGTAAATAAGATGGGGAAATGTCTTTCAGAAATTTATTTATAATTTTTATACCTAAAAATTTCCTTCTATAATGTATATGAACCAAATTAATTTTGTAACGTTGAAGCCAAATTATATTATATTTCATCACTTAATAACTATTATAAATTACTAATAATGGTTAATGATATTTAAAAAATGTAAGAACAATTATGATGAAAAAATTTAATGTTTGTATATAAATATTTACTCAATTTAATTTAATTTTAATTTTTAATATAAAAAATCGCACATTAAATTAATAGATATCGTGTGTTGAAAAAATATTTTGGGAAGGAAACCTATTTTAATCATTATGGGTATTTGATATCATTTAACATTTATTTCCAAAAATAATCAGTTTTAATTAATTTTTACATATACTTAAATATTATATTAGTGTCTCAATTTAAAATATTTCCATTTCATTAGAAAAATAAAATATTTATAGATGTTTCAATTTTTTCAAATTTATTACTTTATCATGGTAACTAAAATCTACCATTTTAAATTCTTGTAAAAATATATAATTAACCATATTATAATAATTTAGTATGATGACTATAAATATAAAAAAATTATAATATTTAATTTCTAAAAATTATAAAATAAAAAATTTTAAGTGTTCATAGAAATAATTTTAAGAAACGTGTATATTAAAAGAATAAATGGAATTTTTTATTATATGTTTTTGAATTATTAATTTAAATTATCAGAATCTACTAATACCCTACAATTTAAGGAATATTATATATCATTTATTTTTTTGAACGTATTGTTATAATTTTTTTAATTTATTTTTTCATGTATGACAAGAATGTCATGTGGTAAATAATTATAGAGAAGTATTTACCAAAAATAACATGGGTCGTTACATTGGACCCCCATCCTGAAAAATGAATTCTATCCATTAAATTTTTTCATTGAGATAAAAATAAGTGGTGTTTTTTCATTTTGCATTCTCATGTTCACACATAACTTTCTCAAATTTATGATTCACCTATATACCGTTCGCTGGATGAGTTGTATTAATATGTAACACCTTATCTATTTGATCCCTAATTTTCAATTGTAATTACTCAAATGAGTGTTCAGGTTCTATATTTATGAATTATATGTATAATACATGTGATAGGTCTTGTATATACTTACTCAAAAATAAATACACGGAACACATCATACAACTGCGAGAGGTTGAGGGGGCCACTAAGAAATATGGTATAAGGACCGAGCCTTAAAGAATTACATAATCTTGAATTAAATAAAAAATTCACATTAAGGATCTTTTCAGGTTTTGAATTTTAGATAAATTGGCCATAATTATTACATATCTACTTGAAAATTACATGTAGACATTACTACTAAGTAACCATTTTTTCATAAAATAAAAACTCATAAAAGGAAACATGTCTACTTCCAAAATTTAGACATCATGACTTCACCGGGATCCCATACATGACCCTATTCATATTTATGTCCCATGGAAAACATTTTAAAAAAATGGGATGAGCATAAAATATCTTAGTAAGGGTTACAAAATAATGAAAGGAATCATTAACTCATCAATAAATACAAATCTATGAAACCATACTTTTTAATCATGACAAACCTCGTGAAATCATAGGATTTATGAATAACACATAGAAATAATAAATTATAAATCTTACTTGTGGAATCCATATCATACATACATTGAAGATATCACAGATATGTATAGAGTTACATTTGGAATACCCATCACAGTATATTCCCTAAATTTTTTAGGAGAAACATTAACTTTACCCTCTGTCATGTTACCCAATGCATTAGAGAGATATCGCAGGCTCACCCACCCTAGGTTTATCACGAAAACACCCACATATGTAAACAATACCCAATAATCATAACATAATCATAACACATAAAACAAGAATAAAAAACGATAAAATTTCCACATTCCAATCATAATATATGAAATCAAGATATTGAAATGAACAATGCTTTATCAATCCATTTTCAAAACCATTTATAACATTTAATAAAAATATTTTTGAATCAAATTTTCTCATACCACTTTGAAGATTATCATTTCAAAACAATAATGCCTATATAAATAAATCCTGAAAACCATTTTTTAAACATGGACATTAATGCGAAATATTTAGAAGAATAAATCATTAAAACATTTAAAATGATATTTTAGTTAAAGAGTTTTTTACAAAAAGAGATATGCCTGAATACAGATAATTGAGGAAAAAAAATTAATAAGAACATTATAATATCATGAGAATAATCGTATTCTGGATATAATATGCCAAAGGACATTATATACAACATATAAGTGTGAATTGGTGCATAACAACAATAAAGTCTCAATCGAATGAAAATTGAGACGAAACCACTTATAAACAATGTATCCTTAGATTAAGGATATATAAATTACATAATAATGTATGAAAAATATAAATACACTAAATATTATTGGATATTTAGTGTAAACCAATCAGATGACGTTCAAACATTTTATTATAACGAAAAACCCAATGAATTTAACGTTTAACTCAATGAATGGAAATTGATTTAAAATTACTCTTATAATGTTCATATTTATGACTTGAGAATTTATCAATGGAGTGATTATTTTTATTAAAAGTATACACACACAAAGGGAAGAAGAAAGTACAACATAATTAAATAAACTGTTATTCCACACGTAATCATAGCCTGACATAATTAAGAATTATAAGATTGGCCCAAGGAATGGAAATTGGGCTAAAAAGTTCCCTTACCTATTTGGTAACTTACAAAACATACACCAAATGAAAGAATGATCAGACAAATAAGATTTAAATACCCATATATTAAAGTATATTACACAAATAATACAATCTTGGGTAGTAAATACTCCACCAAAAAAGAAAAAATTGGAAAATATAGCATGAATCTCATGAAAATAATAAGTGAGATGAAACCCCCTTACCATGTTGTAATCAATCGAGTCATATGAACAAAAGCTAATATCCACCAAATGAATCTTATAATTCCATGAATATAAATATAATCATTATACTATGTATCAAATTTCAGTACACAATACACCATATGTAATAAATAAGTGGTGAACAATAGAAATCTCAAAGAATTAAATGTGAGATAATAAAACCCTTACCTCTTGTCCGACTTTACCCGTTCATTCATTAATCTATTGAATAATATGATAAATTAAATTTATACTTCTTTAAAGACCTTTTAAATTTTATTATTCCTTTTATATCACTTATTACCATATTATAAACATTATGCAATCATTTATGTTAATAATGGTTGTTTTGTCGATATTTGGTACTTGAGTTAAAAATGAATTTCTTATAATTACATGTTGTTCATGTGGTCAAAAGACCATTATCTCTAGAATTATATTAATGATTTATATATCATATATATCATATAAATTCATTATATGTATATATTTATAATATTACATAACATTTGAAGATAAGAAATGAAATTCATCATTCATGGAGACGGTAAGCTGTACGTATGCATGAACATTACTTTCATTTCTATTTCATATTTAATATAATGAAAACATGATGATATATTGGTATATTATAATTACTATATAATATAATATTATATGTATGTTACATATTTTCATTAAAATCGTCCTTTATATGTTCTATTTATGTCATGGACGAATCATATCACCTTGAGGGGGCTAACGTACACACATCCTCAAATGAAATTATCATATTGAAAAATATTATAAAGCATAAAGGTATGTTTGTAAATAAAAATTACAGAATAATAGTGAAAAAATAAACTTAATATATATCATATATAAATATACTTCCATTATAAGGGCCGCCATGATATGGGGTAGAAAATAATTGAACAATCATCATTTTGTGAGGCAGTAGTTCACCATCCACAGAAACAATATTTTCTTTAACCATTATATGGATATGTGTGTAAGTTTAGTTATAATCCTTATCATAAACACAAACTAGTTTATATATAATATTTTTTCTATTATATAATAATTTAATAAAAACAGTTTATGGGGTTTGAGAATTAAAATAAAAGAAAGTAACTTAACAGAAGATGTTACCTTTAAATAAGGAATCTTCCTTTAGTTTGAACAAAAACGTTTAATTCAATTTCCTTATGCCTAGGGTAATGATTATAGGGGGAGGATAGGGATTTAGGGAGCTTAATTATGTCGAGTTTACGTGGGCCAAGTGGCATGAGAAGTGTGAAGAATGGGTTATAAGTGAGTTCTTTTTATAAGGGGGAGGATGGGCCCTTTAAGAATGTTTAGAAATATTATTTTATTATATAATTATTTTTGGTTTCTAAAGGGGAAAAACTTATTAAAGTAGATTATATGATGAATAATGTTAGAAATAAAATCATCCAATAAAATTTGATAGGTTTTAGATAATTTTTTAATCTTTATAATCATATTTATTTAAATCATTCATTAATGAGGTAAACACTTCATCATTATTGAGTCATAAATATTATTATTTATTTAATGTCTAAAAATTATAAAATAAATATCATGATGTAAAAATATATTTATCTTTTAAATGAATATTTATCGTCGATGAGATAACATATATAACCCCATATAAGTGTTGATTTACTAAAAGATATATGTTTATGGCATTTTTGTATTTACATTAAATTAATAGATATAATGTGTCGTTATCAATCCCATAGGGATCCATGGGGTCCCAAAATCTACCCAAGGATGACCATTGTCTGAAATGATTCAATACATAGGATTATGATACATGTTTGAGTAATTTTATATTATTATAACAATATTTTGTTACCCATATTTACCATATTTATCCTTTAACCATGGTAAATAAAAATTTTATTGAAGTAAATATTCATAATGTAAAAAAACAAAATATTCCTATTTAAACAATCGAGACCTCTAGATTCCCAATATGGAATCCATTTTTCCAAATTGAAAACACATAAGTGGGAGAAAGTAATTTAAAATTAATTACTACTGTCAAAACAAAAAGGCTTGTTTTTAAAAAATAATAACTATCAAAATATTAATGCATATTTATGTACAATTTGAATTTGTACATACATATAATGACCAAAATTGGAATAAATATTAGAAATATAATATAATTACAAATTTAAACCAATTAAAAAGAAAATATATATTTATAAATAGATTAGATTAACATGCGGTTTTTAATTAAAATACAGTATTTTTCACTATTCATTAAAAAATTGAATATTATCAGAAAAATACCAAAAATATACCCAATATAAATTTTGATGTCCCGGTTCTAAAAAAATTATTTTATTTTGTCAAATATAATATATAAAAGGGATCCAAACTATATTTAAAGAGTGTTCACCAACAAAAGGTGGTAAATCAACCTTTTAATGAATATTAGAGTATTTATGCTTAAAATCAGATTCTTTCATATTTTAGGCCGATAGAATTTATTGGATAAAAGTATAAACATTTAAGAAAAATATTTAATCATAATTTGGTTAGTTTTTTTATTTATGCCAAAATAATGGTTATCCATTAACTACTATTTAAAATAATATTATTATATTAATATTTTTTACAATAACTCAATGTTGTGTGCAACACAAGTTTTCAACAAAACCTGTTACGGCGTATCAGTTATTCTATCAATCATAGCTTCCCCTTTAAGGTAAAATTAAAATTTAACTAACATATTTTAATAATTATAAAAAATTATATTCTTTATTTACCTGAGATGTTACATTCTTCCCCCCTTTTTTGAATTACATCCTCGAAATTTTAAAATTGGGCAAGGAATCATCTTTGAAAGTTTCACATCCA
The DNA here is from genome assembly GCA_963277665.1 of Viscum album. Classification (NCBI taxonomy): domain Eukaryota; kingdom Viridiplantae; phylum Streptophyta; class Magnoliopsida; order Santalales; family Viscaceae; genus Viscum; species Viscum album. The sequence continues at coordinate 411,581,065 of OY728131.1, forward strand.
AAAAAGAGTCAATAATAATATCACATTAAATGAAAGAAATATAAATAAAAAGGTCACCTGAGATAGCCCATACTGGGATTCCATGTATGAAATCCTTGATATAGAAGAGAAACAACCCATCAAGGTTTTATGGATAGTGGTAGAAAACAAAATTATGAGAAAGTTAACCACAAGAAGATCACAAACCTGTTATGGGTAAAACGGTCTTTCATTCCCGAGTAAGAAAATTTAACAGAGAATGTTTTTTTAGGTTATTTTTCAAAAATTTGTGGGTCTTTTTTATGTTCTTAACTAAAAACATAAGGAAACAAACATAATTTTTATATAGACATTCATAATTTACTAAATTTCTACCATAAACTCCTAATTTCTTCAAAAAAATGAGTATTCAAACTGACTTAGTCTCATTAAATGTTATAGAATCAACTTCTAGATTATTAGATAATTCACAAAAGATGTTATATATATTTACGATGTCTTTAGACGTCAACCAAAATGTTTAGTACAAGACCTTATAATCCCTAAAAAAGGATAATACTTTACAAAAATAAAAACTACTCTTAATCTTCAAAATTTGTCAAACAATACCCAAATTCAAACAAAGACCATTCAATAGACATATTTCCATAATATTCTTCAAATTAATCTATACTAAAATTGAAACCCAAATCTCAGAAGAATTTTATCACATAGTCTTCCAAGATATATCATAACATTTATCTATAAATAACATCAGTTACTCTAAAAGTCTCATACTGAAAAGTAATTAACCTAATCACATATTCTCCATGTTAGGTTAATGATTTCCATAAATTCCCCAAATCATTATATATCCACAACAAAAACATATATTCTTCCAAAATAAAATTTCAACCATTACTCCACAAATTAGATCCCATAGTATTCTATTTCCCTTAAGCATGTAATGTTTCCCAAAGAGAAAACATCTTCTAAAATAACCGTAATCACCTAATCCCCAAATCAATTTCTTATATTAAGGTTATCTATTTGATAAAACATAAGACCCCAAAATCAACTTATTCTTCCTCCATAAAATCATTTAACTAAAAATAATAAGTCATTTTTACCAGGGACTTCACTTAGGACAGTGGTAGGAGATGCACACTTATCGCCCTTCAGTTGTTGGTTCGATTGTTGTACCTTTTCCAGACACAACGAGTTTTCACCCCTCTTACAGGTTATCATTTCTATAATACTCAGAAATATCCCAAACATTTTTTATCATCAATGTTTTTATTATACATTTCATTTTCATCCCAATATATTAAGACCTCAAAATCTAAATTCGTGAAGCCTTATATATATTTTCCTTTTTTATTTCACCTCTATATGATAAAATAATACTATTCCTTACAGAAAGAACAACATACATTCATCATGGTGTCCATAAAGTTTCATAGTCATCTAGTTAATTTAGGTAGAAGATCATAGAATGACAATAATGATTTAGAGATCCTTCTAAATCATTGGATTCCTTCATCTAAAAAAAACTTGTACATATTTTGTCATATGGGTGTTAACATAAAAATATTTTTGGAAAATATTCTTGAATGAAATATAATTTTGAAACATATGATAAAACATGATTTTTATAAAATAGTTGGACCGAGTTTGAGTTGAAACATTAAATTAATGGTCCTTTAAAATACCATACGTATGTGCTGAGAGAAAATATTGTAAAATAAAGTATAAATAGGTTTCACAAGGGTCTCTTTCTTTGGAACCTTTTTCAAAATCATAATATGCTTCAAAGTCCTGTGATAAGGTAAAATATTTATAAATGCATTGAAAATATTTACCTTTCTTGAAAATATGAGAATATTGAGAAAAGAGTATTTGATTAAATACAACCCATGAACCGTGATGATATCATGTTACAGTAGAGGTGTTTGATATCTCAACAACGTCTTTCAAGTCAGTTGTTTGCTAAAAATAGATTCACAGTAATTTGAACATGAAGATACAATAATTTTTACAAGCATGTCATCAGGATGAGATTAGAATGTTATTTAAGATCCTCTTACTTTCATTTTTAACCTACTTTCCTTTATCAAAAAATTTTATACAACATGGATTTAACTGAAATAATAGACAAAGGTACTAACCTTGTGTTTAACAAAAACTCATAATCTCTAATGTTGTCTAAACCGACCTTTGATAACAAATATAATGACCTATACTTAAAACATTATATAATATTTAATTAAATGAATAATTCACATTGAGGATCTTTTCAGGTTTATTGTTTTAGAGAATTAGGCCATAATTGTAACATAACATATTGAAAAATACATGTAGACACTACTACTGAGTGAACATTTTTTCATAAAATAAAAACTCTTAAAAATAAACATGTCTATGTGGAAATCATTTCAAAAAATGTGGGATGAGCATAAAAAATCTCAGTAAGGGTTACAAAATAAGGAATGGAAACATTAAACCATGAATAAATACAATTCAATGAACCTATAATTTTTATTCATAACATGCCTCATGAAATCAGATGATTTATGAATAACACATAGAAATCATAAATCATAAACGTAATGGGTGGCATACATATCATACATACATTGTAGCTATCACAGATACATAGGGAGTTATGTTTGGAATACCCATCACAGTATATTCCCTATATATCTTAGTAAAAAGAGTAACGTTTACCTCCGTCATGTTATCTAATGCATTGGAGAACTATCTCGGGCTCACCTACCCTAGGTTTTTCACAGAACCACCCATATATATAATCAATTCCCAAAAATCATATCAAAATCATAACATATAACACAATCATAAATGAAAGATAAAATTTCTACATTCCAATCACAATATATCAATTCAAGATATTGAAATAACAATTCTTTATCAAACCATTTTCCAAACCATTTTAATCATTTAATAAAAATATTTTTGAATCAAAGTGTCCCATTCCAATTTGAATATTTTAAATGAATTTTCATTTGAAAACATTAATGTCAATATAAATAAATCCTAAAAATACTTTTGAAAACATGGAAATTAATGATAAATATTTATAAGAATAAATCATTAAAACATTTAAAATGACATTTTAGTAATATAGTTTTTAACAAAAAGAGTGTTAATTGAATTCAAATAATTGAGGAATAAAATTTAATCAGAACATTATAATATCATCATAATAAATGGATTAATGATATAATATGCCAAAAGATAGTATATACACTATTTAAGAGTTAATTGGGTCATAACATCAATGAATTCTCAATGGAATGTAAATTGAGATGAAATCCATTATAAAAACTATATCCTTAGATTAAGGATACATAAATTACATAATAATGTGTAAAAAATATAAATACACTCAATATTATTGGATATTAAGTTTAAATCAATAAAAGGACATTAAAAAATGTTTTTTTTATGAAATAACTAACGACTTGGATGTTTAACTCAATGAATAGAAATTGAGTTAAAATTCCTCTTATCATGTTAATATCAATGACTTTAGAATTTATCAATGTAGTGATTATGTGTATGAAATGAATATCTAGAAAAATGGGAGTAGAAATTACAACATTAATAAATAAATAGTGATTCCACACATAATCAAAGCATGACATAATTATGAATTAGAATATTAACCCAATGAATGGAAATTGGGTTAAAAAAATCCCTTAACGATTTGGTAACTTATGAAACATACACCACATGAAAAAATGATAATACACAGAAGATATAAATACCCATATATTATATTATATTAAACAAATAATACTATCATGGGAAGTACATACACCACACAAAAGTAAATAGATGCAAATATAACATGAATCTCACAGGAATAAAAAGTGATATGAAACCCCCTTACCATGTTGTAATCAATCTAGTAATATGAAAAAAGTTAATAACCACCAAATAAATCATAAAATACTGTGAATATAAATAGAATAATGATAATATATATCAAATTTCAATACACAAAACACCACATGGAATAAATAAGTGGTGAAAAATGGAAATCTCATGGAACTAAAACTGAGATAAGAAACCACATACCTCATGTTCGACTTGACCTGTTCATTTTTTAATCTCTTGAATAATAAAATAAAGAAAATTTCTACTTGAATAATATATTTTTTCATGTTTATTATTCTTTTTATATAACTTTTTTACTTGTGATTAACATTATTCAATCATTTAAGTTAATAATAGTCGTTTTGTCGATATTTAGTACTTGAGTAAAAAATTAACTTCTTATAATTACAAATTGTTCATGTGGTCAAATGACTATTTTATCCATAATTATATTCATGATTTGGATATCATATATATCATGTATATACATTTTATGTATGTATTTATAATATTACATAAAATTTGAAGATAAAAAAATGTAATTCACTCTTCAGGGAGAGGGTAAGTCGTACGTATGCATGAACACAATTCTCATTTATATTTCATATTTAATGGAATGAAAATATAATGACATAGAGTTATATTATAATTAAATTATAATATAATATGATATATATGTTACATAATTTCATTAACTCAATCCTTTATACGTTCCATGTATGTCATGAACGAATCATATCACCTTAAGGGTGCGATAGTCCGCACATCGTCAAAAGAAATTATCGTATTTACACATATTGTAAAGCATAAAAGTATGATTTTATTTTTAAATAATATATGAATATAAAAAACATAAACATAATATAAATAATATATAAATATAGTTTCATCATAATGACCACCATGAGAGGTAGTACGAGGTAATTGAATAATCATCGTTTCGTGAGGCAGTAGTTCACCGTCCACGGAAACAGTAAGTTCGTTAACCATTAGATGGAGGTGTGATTAAGTGTAGTTATAACCATTCTAATAACAAAAACCTATTATATTAAGTATACTTTTTTTGTTATAATATAATGGAAAAACAACAGTTTATGGGTTTGGATGAGTAAAATAAAACAAAATAACTGAAGAGAAGATGTTGCCTTTAAATCAGGTATCTCTATTTGGTTTGAACCAAAAGGTTTTTTGGAATTTCTTTATGACTAATAGAAGACATCTAAGAGTAGGGTAGAGATTTAGAAAGCTTAATTGGGATGATTTTTTATGAGCCAAGGGTCTTGGGATGTTTTAATAATGGGTTAGTAGTGAGGGCTTTTTATAAGGGGGAGGAGGGGCTCTTTAGGAATGTTTAAAAATATTATTTTATTATATAATGATTTTTGCTTTCTAAAGGTCCAAAAAATTTTAAAGTAGAATCTAAGATGACTCATGTTTGAAATTATATCATCCAATAAAAATTGGATAGGTTTTTCATATTTTTTTAATTATTTTAATTTTATTTATTTAAATCATTCATTAATGACGTAAACACAACATCCTTATTGTGTCATAAATATTTTTTTTATTGGATGTATAAAAATTATAAAATAAATATCATGATGTAAAAAATATTTTTAGTCTTTAAAATTAATATTTCTATTATAATATAAAACTTATATAACTCCATGTATGAATTTATTTACTAAAATATATATGTCTAAGTCAATTTTGTCTTTACTTTTAATTAATATAAAGTTTCACTATAATTCCCATGTAGCTCAATGGGGTCCCAAAATCGACCCAAGGATGCCCATGGTTGGTAATGTATCATCAAATAATATTAAGACACATGTTAGTGTAATTTAATATTATTATAATAATATTTTTTTACCCTTTTTTACTAAATTTAACCTTTAAAAATGGTAAATAAATTTTTTACTGAATTAAATATTTATAATGTCTAAAAATAAAAGATACCTATTTACACAATTTTTACCTTTTGATTCCAAAAATGGAATCAATTTTTAAAAATTTAAAACAAAGAAGTGTCATAAATTAATTTAAATTTTTTTTCTGTTTTCAAAAAAAATGTTTTTACGGAATAAAAACTATCAAAATAATGTCTCTTATTTATGTCCAATTTCAAAGTAAAATTACATAAAATGTCCAATATTAGATTAAATAGTAAAAATATAATATAATTGAAATTTAAATCCAGTTTAAAAGATAATGTACCCTTATAAAAAGATTATATTTAACGTCAGTTTTGAATTAATATACAGTATTTTCACTATTCATTAAAAATTGAATTATATCACAAAAATACCAAAAATTTACCCAAATTAAATTTTGATGTACCGATTATAAATAAGAAATTTATTTTGTCAAATACAATATATAAATGTTTCCAAAACTATATTTAACGTGGGTTCTCCATTAAAAGTTGGTAAATTGACATTTTTAATGAATGATAGAGTATTTATGCCTAAAATCAGATTATTTATTATTTTAAGACTCTAAGATTTATTCAATAAAAGTAAAAACATTTAAAAAACATATTTAATCATAATTTGGTTGGTTTTGATCATTCCATCAAATACAACAAATATGATTTAACTACCATTCAAAATAGAAATATTATATTAATATTTTTCAGTATAACTCAATGTTGTGTGAAATATACATTTTCAAGAAACCTGTTGTTGAGTATTAGAAATTCCATCAAACAAAGCATACCATATAAAAATTATTAATATTTAATTTACAAATATTAAAAAATATAATAAATTTATATTATTTTTTACCTGGGATGTTACATTTGGTGCTACCCCAACATGATCAAGGTTGTCCAAGGGACTATTTTACAAAGGGATAATTTTCTCGATCTCCCCAATAACATAACCCCCTTCTAATGAGATATTGGGAGAAAGATCTTATCAACTCCATGAAACTCCATGATCAACCACAGTTATCTTTATAACTTTTATCATAAATTTTGGTTACATTTATTTGAAACCAATGAATCTGACATTTCCCATTATTTCATGTAAATTTTCAAGAGCTATCATCTTACTCTCTCCAACTTCATTAAATAATTTTTTTATGCAAGATTTATTCCTATATGGATACTATTTTTATGTTTACTAGTTTGTAAATTCCTTTATGCTTATCATGTTGAGTATTTCTATGGATAAATCTTATTTTATGGGAGTAATATTCACAAAAAATGTAAGGGGATTAAATACAAAACAAATAGAATTATAGACATTAAATATTTTAGGAAGTACTATGTTAAAATCCATGGTATCTTTTTTCAATTTCCAGAACTATACAGGTAAAAATTTAAACATACCCTTAGACTTTTATCATTAACCCATAAATATTTAGTATACTAAGCATCGATATATGTATTCCAAATACATATCTCTTCCTTATATCTTACAATAATATTTTTTCTAGTCATTAATTACTATTTTTAATTCCTAGAATATTATATTTTTATGTAAATTGTGAACTATAAAAAATTAATTCTTTAATTCATGTATTGATGGGACACATATCTAGATTAAAACCCTTATAAAACCATCATTTCATTGTTTATCTTTGAAATATTCTATACCTTTTTCATATCTATATATCATTTTTTTTATTATTCTTTGATCATTAATAAAATAAATGGGTCAGCATTCATTTTGAAATGATTAAATTTAATTCCTCCCATTATGACATCATCATTTTTCATTTGAAAACCCATTATAATTAAGAGTTTTTCAATCCTCATCATGGAGAGTTTAGAATTTTCTATCCTACTCAATGAATTATAAAACTTATTTACATTATTAGGATAATAATTTATTGAGAAATCATATTATTTTATACATTCCAAACATCTTTTTTGGTGTATATTCATATCCATTTGTGTGAATAAATTACTAAATGTATTTTGACTAATATATGAATAAATGTTTTTACCATATATACAATGACTCAATATATTTTGAGAAAAGTTTATTAAAACCAAATAAAATTCATATGTTGGGTAATATTGGATATGAGTCCCAAATTTGTGTAAAGTTTAGGAAATTAGCTTATCTTTTATCTTTAGTATACATGTAGTACCTTTTTCAAATAATCACAATATATTATAAAACCATACCGACAATAGGTTAATGTATGTATTTTAGGAGGGACTAACCTTATTTTATTTAGATGAATTAATATTTTCATTCCAATGTCAAAAGAAACATTACAAAATTATATGTTAACATGGTTATTCATTCTGATAGTTTTCATAAATTTCAACAAAAAGTGTTGATAATTCCATATTATCCTCTAAATGCTATAGATCTTTGATAAAATGGATACTCTAGGATATTTAATTATTTCTGGCATAAATTATGGATATACTAAACTTTCATAATATTACAAATCACAATAAGGATACTTTAAATTTCTAGTATTCACACAATATAAATTTGGAACAAATTTTTCCCTTTACAATGGTGCTCAAAATATTAATTTATACTGATTCTATTTGATTGAATTTGAGTATATAAGAATATCAAAAATAAGGAAAACAATAATTTAAAAAAATTAGTATATAATGATTCAATTTGATAGATCCCTGGATACTAAACTAGAATTAGTAATTCTTAAGGGGATCATTATAATTTAATAACTATAATATATCATTCATTGACCAGTTTCATAAATATCCCCACACTAATAAATATATTATTATATTTGGGAAAAAATATAACTTTGAGAAGAACTAATATCCTTCATATTTATTGAAGAGGTCACTAATAGAAGTTAATAGATAATTATAATTAATTCTATTCTTTGTTAATTTTGATATGGTCAATGGATAGTTGCTCTAAACATCTTCCATTATAACAAAGATGATGTATACTCCCCAGGGTTAATCTCTAGGGTTCAAAAATCCATATTTAATTTATACTTTACATTATTATTTATTTCCTCCAATTTTATAGGTTTCATTTTATAAATTTTATATTTATAGCCATCAATCAATATGTGAGTCATTCAAAAAATCTAACTAATTCCCTCAATGAAGGAAAATTTATTACATAAATTATTACCTCAATATATTACAATAAAAAATTAATTTCGTTAATTTTTACTTTCACCAAATCATTGAGTTTGAAACTCCTCGATTTTGGGTAATAACACCTATATTATTTAATTTTCTTCTAAATATAATTCCACTACTATCCCTATTTTGAAACATTAAAATTTGATAAACCAAGAAATGAAATGACATATCCTTCACAAAATAATTTATATTTTCTATATTTTGGTATTTCTATTTCATACCCAATTTTATGTGAAATTCACAAAAAGTAAAAATAAGTATACCTACATGAAGTAACATAATATATATTTTTATTAGAGAAGATCTATATATATAAGTCATGATTATCACACCACTAGGTGATTTCATAGAGAGCATAATATCAAATGGTTTATGTAAAGATTCATGTTCTTTAGAATCCAATTTGTTAAAAATTAATAAGAATAACTAAAATCAAGTAAGGTATTCATTGATCTATGATAATTTTTTTTACCACGAATTAGTTCATACAATTATTTCAATTATAATGCTTGTTGAATAACACATTCATGAAATCTTCCAATAAACTAGGGTAAACCTCTTACTTTTTTATTGTATTCTCAACCAGATTACAACATTGTTTGGCCTAAATTTCCAACTTATAGACCATGAGAATAACATTCAAATGATTTGACTATTGGATAATGGAAAATATATTTTTCTTTACATTGATCTATTTCTCAACAATAAGTGTATTAAAAGATCCACTAATTTAGGGAGGATGTTTCCATAAAAACTAATCAATATCTTGTCTCCCCATCCTTAGTGTTCTTTGGAGATCAATTCAATTTTCATTAAAATTCATATTTTGGGAGTGTTTAGTGAGAAATTACATCAGATTTTTTACTATAACTACCATTTTAATTTTTTTATTGGTGATGTCATACAATTTCCCTTCACACCAATATTTAATTTCACTCCTTTTATTTATATTAATCTCTAAAACCAAAATTCTTTTATATTACTTATATATATTTCAAATCATATGGTGGTTATCATAATCAATATCAAAAAAATAATTCAAAATTAAAAATACATTCCTGTTTCTATAATCATGTTATCCTATAATTCATTTAGATGAACATATACAAATCCTACGTTACATTATGTTTGTATATATTTTAATTATAAATAAAATACCTTAGTGTAACTAGTAAATAAATCCTTCATAGTGGTTTGTAAATTAAAAATATTCAACAAAGTAATACCACATGGGATTGTCATAATTGGTGTGCAGTTATGACCGATTATCATGAAAAGGTTTTGATTAAATTAATTCCCAACAGACCTTTTTCATGGTTAAAGACCCTACATATATCTATTCAAAATTCAGAAACCACTTATAGTATAATTAAAATAATTTACCTTATGGAAAACAACGTAATATTTAATTTACCAACAATTGATGATATCATCAAATACTTGTACTAATCTATAAGGGCTTATATAAAGATTTTCGTCCCTAATAGTAAATTTTACAAAATTATAATCTAAATATAGTGAAACCTTACTCTAATACCAACCAAAGAACACAATAGTAAATCTGAAATTATTCTATATAATTTCCCTAATTAAAACATTACAATAAATAATAAAATAAATATGTTGAGAATTAGTTCTTTTAGTGTTTTCAAAGACTTTCCACATAAGTAATTTATTTTATAATCTATGTGATTTATCTCCCATAATTTCATCACAATAGGTATTCTTTAACAAATATCTAATGATGAACTCATCCACATGCCCTAGGAAATAAATACATAATAATTATATGAAAATAAATTACTTATAATGAAAAAATAGGCATATAAACCGATTACCAAGAGTGATATCAAAAATAATTATAAAACATAACCATGAAAGAAATAATATATTTGAATAATATGGAATCATAAAATAAATTCACATGGAAAGATAAGAGAAAAATTAACCTCATATGATCAAATATATAAAATGAAGTAGGGACTGGAAAACCATGAAATGTGTATCCAAAAAATTCAAACATAGAATATTCACCTATAAAAGGAGGGTAGAATCAACATAATCATAAAAATAGAAAATTTTAGTATTGATATCACTATATAATTCTTAGAGTGGGTCACACATCAAAACCTATTATTGTATGTGGATCATGCATAAGAAATTATTATAGATTTTTTATCAATGATCATTACTCATATGCATAATATCACATGATATGTAATAATTTACTCAATGAAGAGTAAAGCATAAAAAGAAGTAAATTTGAACTATAAACAAATTATTACCAAATATGTTATATAATAAATAATATATTATATGATATCCTATAATACAATTAAATTATTATGTTAAAAGTTTAAATGAAGCTACATAACTTAGAAAAATATATTTGAGTTACCAATGTCACATTAAATTACACTTTATTTCCACAGATGTTCATAAATATCATTTATATAAAAAAATATCTTAGTCCTTGATTTTATAATCTTTTTTATATTCCTAACCATTTATGAAATTAATTTATAATTATTCCCTTCATGTATATCAGTTTTTTATTATTCATTTTAAATGTTGGGCATGTGTAATAATGATAATTTTGAACTAGTTTTATAATGGTGGTGTTATTTTGAAATTTCCCCCAAATTTCATTATCATTAGAACATAAAATGTACTAAAATAATTTTTTAGAATATTTTTTGAACTTATGATTTCATTCTATGATTTTGTATTTATGGTTTCCATATATATAATTATCGATGATCATTATTTAACAACATTTAACAAACTAAATGTGGTAATATAACTAGTGATTTAATTATTCATATTTTAAAAAAAATTATTCAATAATTATTATCTAATTTTACGATTCACATTTTATACTTTTTAGAAATTTATTTCTACGATCTTTTTGGTTGCTAAGATGAACCAATAAAAGTATTCAACAATCAATGTGTGGGTATTTCTATGGTAGAGATTGATTTGTTAAAAAACATTATCAAAAATACCTAATATCATTATCTAGATGATATTAAATTGATTAATAATTATTTTTAATAGTAATGTTAAAAAGGTAATTAGGGAATTGTTTTCCACTTACAAATAAATAGCTTTTCATCTTGGTATGGTCATTTTAAAATTTTAGTATTATAATGAAATATTATTTATAATATGAAATATATAAATAAAAATTTATATTTCAAAATATTTATCATGAAATAAATAACATATTATTCAGTAAACCTATTTATAAAACCATTTTCTTATAGTGGGGATGGAAAAATTAATCATGTGATTTATAGAGGTGGTAGTCCTTAAATGTACATTGGAAACGTTCTCATTTGATGTTTATTATAATAGATAGTGGTTATACCATAAATATTATAACATATCTGTACAGTATTTATAACAATGTAATTATATTCAATATTTTATAATGGTTTTTGATGATCATGGATGAGGACGACGAAGAAATGGAGTTAGTGGTTATGTAATATAGATGTTGATAATTCACATATTCTCTTGATAGGTCCTTTGAGAATGATAGAATTTGAGAATAATTTTTATAGAAGAGGCTGCCAAACTAGTTTAGGGTCTCTAGATTATGTGTATTGGAAATATTTTATGGAATTACAAACTATGTGTGTGACATTGAAAATGGGGGATGCAATCACCATTTATAGGTGAAAAAGAAAGGCAAAACATTGTAAATGAATGTTATGTTAGTGTTATGAGTAATCTTTCAAGAGAGAAAGGAGAGTAAGTAGGTGAAATGATATCAATACATTTAGTTTTAAATTTATAACCTATATTTTTGGGCAAAAATCCCTCAAGGTATCACTGAATCATTTATGAGGTAATTGTGTTTGTTGACAATGTGGGCCTCTGTGTTGTGTTTTTTGACAAAGAAAACCATGGCGTACAAATTTATTGACAAAGGGGTTTTCATTGTGTAATGTCAAGTTCAAGGGATGTTGTTAACGATCCATGATTGATTCAAAATATGGAAATTCTTAAAGGTTCACCCAAGTTTTGGGTTTGGTCGTGTCAGTGACTAGGGTGACAGAGACTAAGGCGGTTGTACTTGCACGCCAAGAGGAGACTTTCACGCTAGTGCTTAGGGTGTACAAATTCCTATAAATAGAGTTCGACCCTCCCCATTCTACAGCGAGTTCAACAATTAGAGAAAATCAGATCTCCCATTGCAAATGTGTTGTGGTCGCGCAAGTGGTGGTGTGGTCGCGCAAGTATAAAGTTATTCAGAATTTGTGTGCCAGTTGATAGTTGTGCGCCCAATGTGGTTTGGGTGAGAAAGGGTGTGAGTCACCCAAGTTTAGATTTGAAGAAGGGGGTGTCGCGCAGGTGGTTCGGTGACACTTTCACGCCAGGCTTTGAAGAATCATGATAGTTGATAGTTGCGCGCAAAAATTTCTTTGGGTGTAAAAGGGTTTGAGTCGTGCAAGTTTGGAGTTGAAGAAGCGAGTGTCGCACAAGTGGTTGAGGTGAACTAGCATGCCGGCTTGAAGAAGCACGACATGTATTGTTGAAGCACCCCAGTTGTAACACCCCTAGATTACATGAGAAATATTATTAATTTCTTTGATTTCTTACGCTACACCAAGATTATCTTGTGCTCTACGCAACATTGTATTATCATGTGGTATTCACAACACTATTCCTAGCTTGTGTTACACGCAATCGTGACCTCCCTTGATATCCTGTGTAGTACACAATACCGAGTTTTTCTAAACAACAATATATTATTATAATATTGTTATGAACTAGATGTTATGAATCATATTAACTAAATTTTGAATTTTATAACATTACTATTCATCTTACACGTTTTCTAGCACGTGGTATGAGAACAAAATAAAATTTTCGGGTAAAATAAGTATTTTTCAAAAAATTCAGTTTTGCCGCCTTTTAATGGCAAACCCACTTTAAATATAGTTTTTGATATTTTTATAAGTTCAATTGGAAAAAATAAAATTCTTTTCCAGAATCAAGATATAAAAATTTACCTTGGATATATTTTTCATATTATTCTGATAACTTTCATAATTTAATAAATAGTAAAGACATGCTATTTTTTAATTAAAATCAACTTTTTCATCATAATAATTTATAGGGGTAAATTATAATATTTAATGGTTTTAAAGTATAAATAGAATTTATTTTTACCATTTAATATAATTTATGTCATTAACATTGATTTTACATTGAATTCATAGACAAAATCATTTCAATATTTTGCAATGTTTTAACGTTTGAAACTGGTTTTCTTACAACAGGATTAATTTTAAATTAATTTCTGAAACTTATGTGATTTGAATTTGGAAAAATTTATTCCATATTTGGAATTAGTAGGTCCAAATTATGTTAATGGGCTACCTTTTATTTTGGGGCACTATGAATAGTAACTACGGTTAATTTCATTTTCCATAGTTATCGGTAAATATAATATTATACAATTACCCTAACACTTTTCATAATATAATTGGATTATTATATTTCATCTTAAGGAATATTTGGGTCTTAATGGAATCCATTTGAACCCACTTTGATTTGATTAAGACATTAAATTTATTTTATTTTAAATAAAGTGAAATATGTCTTTAATAATTAATGTATTTTTAATATAATTCTATACAGAATATAAATTAGATTATAACTACTCATTTGAAATATAAAATATTTTTCTTTGTTATGGTAATTTGTTTTCGAATTTTTAAGAAATATTTATTTACCTTATCAGTTTATTCATTAATGATGCAGAAATTATTTACTTAGTAAAAATCAATAATATAGTTTTTTTTTAAGTAATAATACCCAAAAAAGTCCCAAAAACATTCCCAAAACTTATTGGTGGAGTATATCTATACTATAATCATCCAAGGGTCGACTTGGGGACCATTTTGAGCCGTATAAAATAGATTAGTACATTTATATTATTTTATTTTAAATGATGTCAAAGTTGTCACCTTCATAATTGAATAAATATAACAATTTATATGTAGCTATTTTAAGATGGTAAATTTGAGTAAAAGTATTATTATGGAATATATTATATTTATATTCATCATAGTATTTTACTTTTTATTTTTATGGAACAAATAAGTATATTAAATAATTATACAAAAATGTTGTAGTAATTATTTCATTAAAAGAAATATCAAAAAAATGGTTTTTAAAATATTAAAATAAATATAATATGAACTAATTAATGTTATAAAAAAAATTTATAGGTGAATATGACATGTTTGGAATCTATTAAACATTTTTATATAATACATACTTTGTGTTTATTTTATTTAAATTCAAATAAATGAATAGTGTCAAAAATTAACACTATTGTTATTTTATAAAAATAACATATTATTAAATTGTTTAAAAATCACAAAAATATTTAAAAATTTCAAATTAAAATTTATAGGATCTAAAATATTTTAATGTATCATATTATATATAATTACCAACACATATGTATGTATTTATAACCATATAAAATTTAAAACATTATTACCACAAATAAAATTAAATAGATTAAATAAGAAAAAATCAAAATGATAAGGTTTAAAATAAAATCAAAACATGTCTAAATTTAATTGGTTGATGAGATTACAACCCTATATAATCTAATATCAGAATTTTAGTCACTTAAGAATTTTTTATGTGGGTTTTGGGTATATTATAAATTAATATTTTAGAGGTTTCCAAAAGGGCCCCTCTCATCTCTTATAAAAGGGAACCTCCTCCCTCTTCTCCTCACACCACATTGAGCATTCAAGCTCACACAAATCATGTCCATTTATTTTATTAACATCTCTATTAACATACTATAGGTCCTTCTATTCTTAAAATAACAACTTTAGTGCCCTAAGTTGTGGTTTAGAAGACGCGCGTCAAAGAAGTGGTAATATCTTTTAACGATTCTTTGAAATTTATTTCTTCTTCTACTTCCTCTTATTTAATTGTTACCTTATATAGTAATAAAATTAGTATCAATAATATACTGATATGTTATTATAAATATGAAACAACCATATTTTACCTTCTATCCATCCTACGGAAAATGAAATCACCGCACGTGCGTACGTACAGAATACCATCTCCACACTGTGGTGTAATCTGTTTTTCCTCCACCACCTTACATGGATGGGTATAATGGTGTAAATAATTACTATATATGATTATTATAACATGATACTAATTATGAGATATTATTTCATCCACTTCAATTCCATTCAATAATTATGAGAACGATATCATCGCTCGTGTGTACGTACGGATCACCGTCTCCACGACGCGATAAGATTCATTCTCTATGTTAACCATTCAAGAATGAATATAAAGTATATATAATAAATAATAATGAAAAATGTGTCCTAATAATGATAATGTATTTATGTATATTTCATTTAATTACATCCATTAAATTTAATAAGGAAATTAAAATAGTGTTCATGCGTACGTACGGCCTACCGTCTCCATAAACGGTGTTTTTCATTCCATTTATCAATATGTCATATATATTTATATTCTGAATATATATTATATATAAATCATGTTTTCAATTTTGGAATAAATTAAATCAGGTTATATGTAATAATTTTATGAACAACAAATCCAAACACGTACGATAAATGAAACGATTTTTCCAAAAATGCTGCTTTAACAAGGAATTGACAAATGAATGGGTAATATAAAGTCGTAAGTGAATCATATATGATATCATAAAAATTATTATGGTTTAGTTACAAGTTAATAAAATGTTTAAACCTACTATACAGGATACTTAGGCACATACAAAAGAAATTTTACATAAGGTAAGGGAAAATTTTACAATCTCAATTTTATCCGGGATTGCGTATACGTAAGTATTTACTGGGGTTATATTTTTTAATCCATGTCCATGTTTTCTAAAAATGTTTTCATAAAATGATTATTATTCATTCACGTATTTTTAAAGTCATTTTCACCATTTTTGTTCTTTTACCACATTGTATGGAAGGAATTGTTCCATTGTTTACCATATAAGGTTATTTTTGACTTTTTCTGAAAAAGTACGAGTAGAATGATTTTTAACTTTTACAGAATGAATGGATTTTTTGGTTCCATAATGCCTTATTTACATGAAGAGTACTAAACAATATTTCATTATTATTTTCAACATAATTACTTTATTTCAAAATCACACGACATTTTTAGAAATGAAAATAATTTTGAAGAATGAAAGGATATTTAACTCAACAATCCATTTCTAGTGTTTATTCAAAACTATTTTCCCTCTAAGATTACATTCTCTAATATAGTGATGTTTCAAGTATAATTTTCACATTATTTACATGGGTTTATTTTGTTTATGATGAAATGATATTCATTGTTTTATATGGATTATGTTATGATGGGATGATGTTTGTGAAACCCATTCTATTATTTGGGTTTTTATGAATGATTTATGATTATTTTGTGGTACACAAAAGAATGATTTCATTATAATATGGGTGGGACTTATATCTACCTCAAATGAATTGGGTAAATATTTATATCTCATGAGATAGATATGGCTGGAATGACAAGTGAATTTGGTTCAGAAATACAGGGCTAGAATGTCAAGAAAACCATATTCAGTAGTGGACTTTGTCCACTATGATGGTCTTGGAAGAAATGAATTGACTACTATGGAAATACTATCATGTGATTAATGTTTTTCCACAATTAAATGTTTTATTACCACACTATTTTATAATTATTAATGTTCTTTTATGATCTATGTCTTACATACTTCCATGATTTATTTTGAAACTCATGATTTTAATGTTTAAATATTATTTTTCGGTTTTTAAGTTCAAATGTATATGGTTTGTTTTATTTTCTCCATGCTTATGCTTACTGAGAATTTAAGATCACCCTTTTTATGTTTTCGTTCCCCTTGGATATAAATAAAGGTTTTAGGTAAGAAAACCAAAGGGGAAGATCTTTATGGGAGATGTTGAAGATCCTTCACCATGGATAGAAGATTATGTTCTGAGTTTACAAAGACACTAAACTATTATGGTCCTTAGTTGCCTGTTTTTGGTATGTATTAAGTATTCTGAAATATTAATATAATTTCCATGTATGTCATGTATGGGTCTCTAGAGTTGGTATTAGAGGAAATGTTTAGTAAACCTTTGGAAACTAGGATGTGAAAACTTTAGTGAAATCCCTAGGGATACTTCTATGGTATGTCTAGGGAAGTCTCTAAGGTTATTTATAAGTATAGGTTATAGTACTAGAATTATGGTAACGATATTAAAATTAAACCTAAATGATAGAGATTGAAAGTACTGCCCTTGATTATGTTGTTTTCCAAGAATGATTTTTTTTGTCTCTCACACTATTCTTTTTGGGATTTAGATGATATTAGGAACCGGAAGGAACCATGTTGATCAATGTAATGGACGATACAATGATTGTCCTCCTGAAAAAACCAATGTTATGGGAGATGGAGTGAAAAAATATTATTGTTATATTTACACAATTTATGAATCATTCGAGACTTCCAAATGAGTAGATAAGGGAACAATATTCTATTGAGTCCTTCATGAGGCATTATCCCCCTTCTTTCAGGGGGCCTTCTAATCCACATTTTGCCGAAAAATGGATCAGTACCATTGAAAAGATATAATCCATACTTCACTATTCAGAGCATGAAAATTTCATTTTAGTTATTTACCATTTAAATGGTGAATCAGACTAGTGGTGGACTCTAATTAAGAATACCAGGCCCCAATATGAAATTTAATCCATGGAATGGTCTGAGTTCAAGAACATGTTTTTCAATAATTACTTCCCTCGTATTCATTGAACAAAGATGGAAAAGCTGTTCCTTGAGAAAAAGTCAAATGTTGATTAATCTGTTGGTATGTACAATGTGAATTTTACAAGGCTTGCAAGGTATGCATCGGGCATTATCATCCAACCAGAAAGTAAAGATGATCGGTTCTTTAGTGGATTAAAACCGAGTCCTCGATGGGCGTTAGCTATAAGAGACATCAGTAGCAATGAAGAAATTTTTCATTGGGCTATCAAGGTAGAACTCAGAGTTAGTGTTACATATCCATCACATGGTTTTGACAAAAAAAGAAAGATGGAGTTCTAGGAAAAATCTCAGAACAATCGTTAAAAGAAGATAGAAGTTTATTTATTCTCAAATTGTGGAAAGAAACATGGTGGAGATTGTCTAAAAGGTACTAGAAAATGTTTCAAGTGTAGAAAAGAAGGTCATCAAGAAGCTGAGTTTCGAAGTAATGGGAAAAAGGTAGCTAAAGGTGTGAATGGAGAAAATACTGTAGAGAACACACCACCAACACTTCAATGCTACAAGTGTAAGGGAATGGGGAATTATGCTAACCAAGGTACTAATCGAAGGGTTAATACTGATCGATATCTACAACCACTTAAGGAAAAGGACAAAGGGAAGTCACATGTGATCACTATTGGCGATGTTGAGTATGAAAATGAATTGGTGGAATGATTAAGTGTTTATATAATGGGATTCCAAAATAGTGTTGTGGAATCTCATTTTTAGTATTGTGGAATACTTGAATATGTATTTATTGGTTTTTGTGGTTTTCAATAATCATATGGTATCGGTAACCATTAAATGTGATTGAAGTATTTTTGGTAAGCAGATCAAATGCGCATAATGAAGGGATAAGGAGAAAATAATATATATGATAGTATTCATGAGCTCATGAATGATATAAGGACAAATTGATATCATGGTTTGAGCAAATAGAATTTTTGGGATTTTCGTATATGGAAAGAGTAAAATTTTGACAACATTAATGTTTTCACTATGGATATATGGTAATTTATGTTTCAAGAGAATATATGATTAAGGTATTCACCAGTTTGTACTGTTATCAACAAGATATATCTTATGATATATGGGTGATAAATGACGGTATACACATAAATGTTATGTGACCTTTCGGTAATATGATTCATTATACTATGAGTTTGGACAGATGTATTTTTTATAATTCTAATAATTGGAATGGGTTATTTTGGACATCAGATAGTATTATTTAAGGCTAGAAATTTTTTCGATATTATTTCTGTAATTTTATAATCGTGTAGTTTTAGAAAAAGGACAACCAGTAGGATGGGAAATAACCGGTCGCGCCAAACAAGGTTGTGAGAATCGAACCCACAACTGAAGTGCCACAGGCCTTTGTCACCTACCACTGGCCTACAATAAGTCCTTAGTTAGTAATAATTAGTTTAATTTTGTTAATCAGTATGATAAATGAAGTATAATTCTATTTTTGAAATCATATACGGTTAATATAACCATAAGATGGACTTATGTATATAAATTTTGTTAACCTAATGTTTGAGATAGATGGAATGACCTATCGTTTTATCACATGATCTGGAAAAACTTCATTGAAGAAAAAATTAAACTTCATTTCTTTAAGAGATGAAGTGGAAATTGTTCATGGAACAAACAATAGTGAGATTGTACCAAAATCATGTATGTATTTTTTTTTAACATAAGGGAAATGATCTTGAAAACCAGAAACGTTGTCCCAGTACCCTCATATTCGATTAATCAGATGGTACTTTATATCATCTCAAATTTATGGCTTTTTGATTGTTGGATTTTTCTATATCCTTGCTCTCTACCACTCTTCATTAGATTATGATGATTATATTTCTCTGTCTTATCCATATTTTCACCTATGTTCTCATATGTGGAAACATAGTGATGAGTTAATTTGGGTAACCATTACGTTTCATACATTAGTTTTTAAAATTTTGTTTTAGTATTCCATTTTATAATGAGGGTTTCTATGAATGAAACTTTATTGTAGTAAACCATTTATAACCCCGACGAATTTTGAGGGTGAAATTCATTTTAAGGGGGGTAGAATGTAACACCCTTGGATTTTATGAGAAAATATAATAATTTCATTGATGTCTTACACTACACAAAGATTATATTGTGCTATAAAAAACATCATATTAGCTTGCAGTATACCCGACACTAATCTTGACTTGTGTTACACACAATCACGACCTTCCTCGATAGCGTGTGTAGTACGCAATACCGAGTTTTTCTAGACAAGGATATAATATTATAATATTGTTATGAACTAGAAATTATGAATATTATTAACTAAATTTTTATTTTTATTACAATATTATTCATCTTAAACATTTTCTAGAACATGGTATTAGAATAAAATAAAATTTTCAGGTAAAATAAGTATTTTAAAAAAAATGCAGTTTTTCCACCTTTTGATGGTGCACCAACTTTAAATATAGTTTTTGACACGTTTATAGTTCAATTTTAAAAAATAAAATTATTATTTGGAATCAAGATATCAAATTTTACTTTGGATAAATTTTTCATATTATTCTGATAACTTTCATATTTTAAGGAATAATAAAAACACGCAATTTTTTAATTAAAAACAATTTTTTTCATCATAATAATTTATGTGGTTAAATTATAATATTGAATGGTTTTAATGTATAAATAGAATTTATTTTTACCATTTAATATAATGTAAGTCATTATCATTGATTTTACATTGAATTAATAGGTAAAATCATGTCAATCATTTGCAATGTTTTTACTTTTAAAACTCATTTTCTTTTATTGGGATTAATATTAAATTAATTTCTACAACTTCTGTGATTTAAATTTGGATAAATGGATTCCATATTTGGAATCATTAGGTCTAAATTCTGTTAATAGGCTAATTTTTATTGTGGATAACAAAAGATCAATAAAAAATAGTGTAACGTATATTATATATATAATATAAAGTATAAAAAATCACACGAATTGATTTGTTTTTGGAATTAAATTTATTAAATTAAAGCATTAGTGATTAAAAGAATATATATTTAATAATATTCCTTTTAACAGGAATTATCAAATAAAAGGAAAAAATATTTTAATTCAATAGAAAAAAATCTTGGGAGGGGATTCGAATTACGAACTCATATTTCCCAAAAAGATTAAATTGTATATCATATAAAAATGAGATAATTGAATATATGGAAATAGTTATGGTTAAATATTAGATGAAACATTACTATATAAAGAATAATATTTGAGTCAATAATGTTCCTTACATATACAAAATATTTTCATGAAATTTATTTATCCACCCATGCATAAGAAATTAATATCTTATTATCCTATTATATATAAATATTCAATTACTAATTATTATATAAAATTATTTTTATAGTTATTATTAATATATTTATATTTTTTATTTTATTACAATTTTCTATTTTGGGTGTGAGTAATGTGATCTTTTTGAATTGTTTCAAAAGAGTGATAATGTTCTCCATTCTTCCCTAAAGTTTTTTCATTCCATTATCTTTAATGGTAATTGAATTTATACTTTTAATATTATATGATATAGAAAAATTTAATTTTATGATAGTTATAGTTATAGTTTATTTACATTAAATTGATTATTATCAATATTCTGTGGTTTTTAACAATTTTACAATTGTAACATAGTTAAAAAGATATATTAGTATATTTTCAAAACATAAAAAAAATTGTGTTTATATTAATATTAAAATATTAAATTTACACTTCAATAATTTATAATCAATTATATAATCTTTTATATTGGTGATTTAACTAAACCAACAAGAGTTCATTATATTCTATGTGTGAGTATGGCTATAAAATATAACATTTTTTTTAAATCAATTAACACAAAATTATATTAAAATTATTTATATGTCATTATGTAAATGAATTATAATTCTAAAATGTTATAATAGTATGGTAAATGATAATATTGTTTGTACATAACAATAAATATCATTTTATCTGAGTATATTTTTATGTGGTTAGTTTTATAATGAATACAAACTAATATTATCACATATTGAATTAATAATATATATTTATTTCTAAAAAATAATGACATATATAAAATATAAATATATTAACACAATTTATAGATCGATTAATGAAAGTTGTTGATTTGAAAATGAAATATATCATTCAAAAAGGTGGAATCCAACACACACATGACAAAAGTTATTTTTAATTTGAATTAACGGGGAATAGATAATAGTTATATAATCAAAATTAATAATTAATAATATATAAATTATCCCTATTTGAGTATGTAATTGTTTTTATGGTGTGTTTGTTGGAGGTTGGGTGATAAGTATTAAGGAAGGGAGTTAAATAAAAAGTAACACTTATATTGAAAATTAATATCTTTTATTAATGTTTCAATTCTTAATGATGGACTTTATGAGATTTTTTGAGCATATAGGCTTAATATACGTTGAGGGACTCTATGTGGAGTAAATCGAAGTTATTTTAGTGTCAATTTTCTATCATAGTGTGTGGATTTGAAATGATAATATGTGATTTTCTTTAATATATAAAAAATAGTGAAAAATCATTGACAAATAATGTTAGTTAAGGAAAAAATATAATGGAATTAGGATTAATTAAATTATATGGGGAAATGTCTTTGAGAAATTTATTTATGATTTTTATACCTAAAAATTTCCTTCTATAATGTATATGAATCAAATTAATTTTGTGTCGTTGAAGTCAAATTATATTATATTTCATCACTTAATAACTTTTATAAATTACTAATAATGGTTAATAAAATTTAAAAAATGTAAGAACAATCATGTTGCAAAATTTTAATGTTTGTATATAAATATTTACTCAATTTGATTTAATTGAAATTTTTAATATAAAATATGGCACTTTAAATTAATAGATATCATGTGTTGAAAAAATATTTTGGGAAGGAAACCTATTTTAATCATTATGGGTATTTGATCTCATTTAACATTTCTTTCCAAAAAGAATCAGTGTTAATTAATTTTTATATATACTTAAATATTATATTAGTGTCTCAATTTAAAATATTTCCATTTCATTAGAAAAATAAAATATTTAGGGAAGTTTTAATTTTATTTCAAATTTATTACATTATCAGGGTAACTAAAATCTATCATTTTAAATTCTTCTTAAAATATTTAATTAACCATATAGTAATAATTTAGTATGATGATTATAAATATGAAAAAATTTATATTATTTAATTTCTAAAATATATAAAATAAAAAATTGTAAGTGTTCATAGAAATAATTTTAAGAAACATGTATATTTAAAGAATAAATAGAATTTTTTATTATACGCTTTTCAATTATTAATTTAAATTATCAGAATCTACTAATACCCTACAATTTATGGAATATTATATATCATTTATTTTTTTTAAATGTATTATTCTAATTTTTTTAGTTTATTTTTTCATGTAAGACAGGAATATCATGTGGTAAATAATTATGGAGAAGTATTTACCAAAAATAACATGGGTCGTTACTTTTGACCCCCACCCTGATAAATGAATTCCATCCATTAAATTTTTTCATTCAGATAAAAATAAGTGGTGTTTTTTTCATTTTACATTCTCATGTTCACACATAACCTTCTCAAATTTATGATTCATCTATATACCTTTCACTGGATGAGTGGTATTATTCTGTAACACCTTATCTATTTGATCCCTAATTTTAAATTTTAATTCTTCAAATGAGTGTTCATGTTCTATATTTATGAATTATATGTATAATACATGTGATAGGTCTTGTATATACTTATTCAAAAATAAATACATAGAACACATCATACAACTGTGAGAGGTTGAGGGGGCCACTAAGAAATATGGTACTAGTACCCAGCCTTAAAGCATTACATAATCTTGAATTAAACGAAAAATTCACATTAAAGATCTTTTAAGGTTTTTAATTTTAGATAAATAGGCCATAATTATTACATATCAACTTGAAAATTACAAGTAGACACTACTACTAAGTAAACATTTTTTCATAATATAAAAACTCTTAAAAGGAAACATGTCTACTTCCAAATTTTAGACATCATGACTTCCTCGGAATCCCATACATGACCCTTTTCATATTTATGTCCCATGGACAACATTTTAAAATCATGGGATGAGAATAAAAATCCCAGTAAGGGTTACAAAATATTGAAATTAATCACGAACCTATCAATAAATACAAATCAATGAAACCATACTTTTTAATCATGAAAAACCTCATGCAATCATAATATTTATGAATAACACATAGAAATAAGAAATTATAAATGTAACTTGTGGCATCCATATCATACATACCTTAAAGATATCACAGATATGTATAGAGTTATGTTTGGAATACCTAACCCAGTATATTCCCTAAATCTATTAGGAGACACATTAACGTTTCCCTCTGTAGTGTTACCCAATGCATTAGAGAGATATCTCAGGCTCACCCACCATAGGTTTGTCAAGAAAACACACACATATGTAAACAATACCCAATAACCATAACATAATCATAACACATAAAACAAGCATAGAAACGATAACATTTCCACATTCCAATCACAATATATCAAATCAAGATATTGAAATGAACAATGCTTTATCAATCCATTTTCAAAACCATTTATAACATTTAATAAAATGATTTTTGAATCAAATTGTCTCATAGCACTTTGAAGATTATCATTTCAAAACAATAATGTTTATACAAAGAAATCCAAAAAACCATTTTTTGAACATGGACATTAATGTGAAATATTTAGAAGAATAAATCTTTAAAACATTTAAAATGATATTTTAGTTAAAGAGTTTTCAACAAAAAGAGATATGCGTGAATACAAATAATTGAGGAAAAAATTTTAATAAGAACATTATAATATCATGAGAATAATGGTATTCGTGATATAATATTCCAAAAGACAGTATATACAACATATAAGTGTGAATTGGTGCATGACAACATTAAAGCCTCAATCGAATGAAAATTAAGATGAAGCCCCTTATAAAAAATGTATCCATAGATTATATAAGGCCCCAGCCTTAAACCTTACTTAATCTTGTGTTATTAAAAGATTAGACATTGAGGATCTTTTAAGTTTTAGAGTTTTAGAGAATTAGATCATAAAACATGCATTACATCCCACATTTAAAGAAAGTTGTTACAATAAAAGATAGTTTTCATTTTTTCCCATCAATAGAAACATATTTAAAATAAAACATGGATTATTTCTTGACATTTCCTTGACACTATCATCATATCATGTAGCCTTCCCTTGACCTGTGAAAACATTTCTAAAACATGGGATGAGCATAAAAAGATCAGTAAGGGATATTAAAATATTGAAAAGAAACATTAGTACATGTATACATTAGAATCAATGAAATCATACTCTACTCATAAAACATAAGCACTTTAACATACCTCATAAAATAATGAATAAATCATAGAAATCATAAGACATAATGGTAACTTGAGGCATTCATAACATTCTTACGCAGGGAGTAACCCTCTTGGTTATGTTTGGAATACCCATCATAGTATATTCCCTAAATCTCTTTGGAGGAAACATAACGTTTAACTCCTTCACGTTACCCAATGCATTGGAGAGCTATATCGAGCTCACCCGCCCTTAGTTTATCACGGAGCCACCCATCTTCATAACAATGCCCAAGAACCATAACATAATCGTATCACATAAACCATGCATAAAGGAAACATAACATTTCCACATTTCAATCACAACATATCAATACAACACATTGATATAATAAAAACATTATGAAAACCATTTTCAATACCAAAATAAAATAATATAAAACATGTTATTTATTTTTCATTTTAAAAAAGGTATGGCTTGTAGAGGAAGCCGAAACTCAAATAAAGGTCACGGTGGCGGAGAAAACGTTGCCACCGCATACGTACGACAAAAACATTCCCTTTTGTTGTTTAGTAAAACGCTTCGTATAAAAATAATCCTTTTGGATAAACGTAAAAGTCAAAGGGGTTTATACACCGTATAAAAGAAGGTTGTGTATAAAACAAAATATGACTCAATGAAAGGAGATTGAGATGAAGTCCCATACCTCGTATCCGACTTGACTTGATCGTTCATTAATCTCATGAATAATAAACTTGAGTTAATTTATACTTGTTTAAGAACCTTTTTCAAGTTCATTATTCCTTTTATATCACTTATTTCCATGTCATAAACACTATGTAATTATTTAAGTTAATAACAGTCGTTTTAACGATCATTGGTACATGAGTAAAAAATAAACCCTTTATAATTACAAGTTGTTCATGTATTCATTATATCCAGAGTTATTCTCCTGATGTAGATATCATATATATCATATATATCCAGTATATATGTGCATTTATTATATTACATAACATTTAGAGGTAAGAAATGAAATGCACCGTTGATGGAGACGGTAAGCCGTACGTACGCATGAACGCTACTTTCATTTCTATTTCGTATTTTATGGAATGGAATAATAATGATATAAAGGTATATTATTATTCCGTTATAATAACATATATAATAACATTAATTACATCCTTTATATGTCCCACATATGGCATTAACGAATCAGATCACTTTGAGGGGGCGGTAGTCTGCACTTCCTAAAATAAAGATATCACGTTTACCCATAATGGAAACCATAAAGGTATGTCATAAATGAAAAATACAAAAGCTTAAGTAAAACATAAACATATTATATATCATATATAAATATAGTGTCATCTTAATGTCCACATTTTAAAGTGTTATATGAGTGTTGAACAATCATCGTTTCGTGAGACAGAAATTCGCCATCCACAGAACCAGAATGTTCTTTAACCATTAGATGTAGGTGTGTGTAAGTGTAGCTTGAATACTTCTTATAAAAACATCCTATTATATTTAAGATACTGTTGTTTTTACAAAAGATTGAAATATAAATAGTTTAGAGGGTTGGAGAAGCAAAATAAAACATAAGAACACAAGAGAAAACACTACCTTTAAAACGGGTAACTCTTTTTGATTTGAGCTCAAAGGCTTCCTTGGGAAGACTTATGCCCAAAGTGATGCTTCTAAGAGTTATAGAGGGATGTAGAGAGACAATATAGGCAGGTTTTTTCTGAGCCAAAGTCTTTGGAAGTGTGGGTAGAGTGGTATAGGTGGGGCCTTTTATAAGGGGAGAGGAGGGGCACTCTTGGAAAGTTAAGAAAAAGTACATTGTTATAAAATGGTTTTTGGATAAAAAAGTCCCAAAATTATGACATTCGAGTATAAGGTGATAAGGGTTCGGAATCAACCCATACAATAGGTTCATGACAAGTGTAGGTCTTAGATTTTACATTATATTTTCAGTTTATTTAAATCTTTAAATAATTAGGTAATCGCTGCATCATCATAGTGTCATAAATTATTTAATTTATTTAATGTCTATAAATTATTAAAAAAAATATCATGATGTATTAAATCTTTTTAGATTTCTAATTACTATTTATAGTCAAAAATCTGACTTGTATAACCCCATTTAAAAATTGTTTTAGAAAAATAACTCATGTTTGTGACATTTTTTCATTAACATTAAATAAAAAGAAATTAATGTCATTTTCCTTCCAAAGTGGCTCCATGGGGTTACCAAGTTGACCCATGGATTCTCTAGGTCTGCCATGACACATCCAACAATGGTAGGACATGTTTCAAATTCATTTCATATTATTAAAACATTATTCTTACCTTAAATTACACTAATTACCTCTAATCGCGATTAAAAACATAAAAGTTACTATTCACCAAAAAATTATTTTAATCCCATTGAACCACATTTTACTTCTTAATGAAAACCATGTATGTCGGATTTTTTTATTTCAAAACACAGAGGTGGTAAATTTTTATTTAAACAAAAAATCAGTTTTTTAAGTACCACTTAATGGTTTCACTATTCATCAAAATTGAAGTTTTTCAAAAAAATACCAAAACCTCACCCTAAGATATATTTGATATTAAAAATTCAAAAATGATTTATATTTTACAAAATTAAAAACATATAAGTTACATTAATTAATTTAATAATTAATTCCCATTGTCAGTGCAAATAGCGTGTTTTTACAAAAAAATAAGTATCAAAAGATTGACACTAGTTTATGTCCAATTTCAAAGTGAAATTAATTCCAATGACCACTATTTGATTTAATGGTAAAAATATATTCTAATTGAACTTTAAATTCAATTAAAAAGATAATCTAACCCTATAATTAAATTATATGAAAAATCATTTTTGATGTAAAATGCAGTATATTTCACTATTCATTAAAAAATGAACATTGTCAGAAAAATACCACAAAATTATCCAATGTAAATTTAAATGTCCCAATCATAAATAATAAGTTTATTTTGAAAAATAGAGCTTATAAAATTTCCAAAATGTTGATTTAAAAATGGTTTTCCATCAAAAGTTAGTACAACAATCTTTCAAAAATATTAGTGTATTCCATGTTTAAGATTGGATTTATTCTCATTTTAAGCCTCTAAAACACTATCTAATTCATTAGTAGACATAGATAAAAATAACTATTATTCATTACTTACTTGGGATGTTACATCCTTCCCCCTTTACAAAATTGCATCCCCGTAATTTATTTACTTATCGAATAAGTGGGGGTATTTTTCCCTCATGCATTTTCAGATTCCCATGTTGCCTCTTCAACCATGTGGTTTTTCCAAAAAACCTTTGCATGAAGAATAAACTTATTCCATAACACTTTCCCCCTGTGGTCAAGAATATGGACCGGTTGTTCCTCATAAGATAGGTTCCCTTCCAGCTGAACTACCTCTGGACTCAAAACATTAGATGGATCTGGCATATACTTTCTCAACATCGAAACATGAAAAACATTGTGTACTTGAGATAAACTCAGAGATAAAGCCACTCGGTATGAAACTGATCAAACTCTCTCAAGAATTTCATATGGTCCAATGAACCTTGGAATCATCTTTCCTTTCTTACCAAATTGCATCACACTTTTCCATGGTGATACATTGAGAAAAACATGATCGCCTACCTCAAAAGAGAGATCCTTCATCTTGTTGTCCGAATAACACTTCTTCCTGCTCTGAGCTATTCTTATGTGTTTCTGTATCAGCTAAACATTTTATGCTATCTCTTCTACCAATTATTGTTCCATCAGCTTCCTTTCACCCACTTCATCCCAGAAAGTTGTAGTTCGACACCGCTTCCCATATAATGCCTCAAACGGTGCCATCTGTATACTGGAATAAAAACTGTTATTATATGAAAATTCAACCAAAGAAAGATTTTGGTCCCAACTTGCCTAATAATCCATCGAACAAGCACGTTGCATATCCTCCAAGGACTGAATTTCTCGTTCTGACTTCCCATCTGATTGAGGATGAAAAGTTGTACTTAAATTTAATTCGGTACCCAACGACTTCTGAAGGCCTTTCCAAAAGTTAGAAGTAAATTTGGGATCACGATAAGATACAATGGAGAGATGAACTCCATGTAACCTGAATATCTCTTTAATATACAAACAGGAAAGTATATCTAGGGAAAAATTATCTCGTATAGCATGGAAATGATCAGATTTAGTCAAGAGATCAACAATAACCCAGATTGCATTATTACCTCGAGATATCTTCGATAATCCCACAACAAAGCCCGTGGATATATTTTCCCATTTCCACTCTGGCACTGGTAAAGGCTAAAGCATCCATTTCGGTAAATATCGCTTTTCTTTAACCTACTGACAAGACAAACACTTCACAGTAAAATCAGCAATATCTCTTTCCATTCCATCCCACTAGTAATACTCCCGCAGATCTCTGTACATCTTAGTACATCTAGGATGAACTGAAAATGGAGAACTATGAGCTTCACATAACAACTCTCTCTTCAAATATTAATCAAAAGGCACACACAATCTTATCC
The DNA here is from genome assembly GCA_963277665.1 of Viscum album. NCBI lineage: Eukaryota > Viridiplantae > Streptophyta > Magnoliopsida > Santalales > Viscaceae > Viscum > Viscum album. Next base: position 411,611,864 of record OY728131.1, read on the forward strand.
CAAATCTCAAAGAACAATCATTATCAATATTGAATTCAGGAAACTTACCCTTCTGAACCAGCTCTACCTTTTTCTGCAACTCATTGTCTTTCTTCAGTGCTTGCTTGATTCTGCCTGATAGAGAAGATTTCACTGATACTTGAAACAAAACAGAAGAACATCCTAAACCAAAAACTTCTATGCCAAATTTCATCAGATCCTTAACCAAAGTATCACATTCCAAACGCAACATTTTTAATGAAGCATTAATTTTTTGACTCAAACCATCAGCCACTTTATTTTCGTTTCCCGTGTGGTAATGAATTGTACAATCATAATCCTTGATTAATTCTAGCCATCTCTTCTGTCTCATTTTCAATTCTTTCTGAGTGAATATATACTTTAAACTTTTGTGATTGGTATATATTTCACACTTTACTCTATACAAATGATGCCTCCAAATTTTTAAAGAGAAAACAACAGCAGCTAATTCCAAATCATGTGTAGGGTAATTTACCTCATGAGTTTTCAACTGTCGTGAAGCATAAGCAATTACCTGATCATTCTATATTAGGACACAACCAAGTCCTTTCAATGAAGCATCATTGTATTTAACAAACTCACCATTCCTGGAAGGTAGTTCCAAAACTAGAGAATTCACCAATTTTTTTTTAGTTCCTCAAAACAATCATCACATTATTTTGTCCAGATAAACTTAACCCCCTTCCGAGTTAACTTCGTCATTGGACTAGATAACCGTGAAAAATTTCTATCAAACCTTCGGTAATAGCCTGCCAAACCAAGGAATCTACGAATCGCAGTTACATTTGTGGGTCTTGGCCATTCTTCAACAACCTTTGTTTTTGCAGGATCAACAATTATCCCATCATTAGAAACAATATGACCAAGGAAATAAATTTTTTGCAACCAAAACTCACACTTGCTGAATTTCCCATACAATTTATTCTCTTTTAAGGTTTGAAAAATAACCCTAAAATATCTTTCATGCTCCTATTTAATTATATAAAACACTAAAATATCATCAATGAAAAAAACCACAAACATATCCAAGAACTCATGGAAAATTCTATTCATTAAGTCCATGAATACAGAAGGTGCATTGGTTAGCCCAAATGGCGTTACTACAAATTCATAATGGCCATATCGTGTACGAAACGCTGTCTTCGGAATATCTTCTTCCTTTACCTTCAAATGATGGTACCCCGATGTCAAGTCAATGTTTGAAAAATATTAGGCTCCCTGGAGCTGATCAAAAAAATCATCGATATGAGGAAAATGATATTTTTTCTTAACAGTGATGTTATTCAAGGATCTATAATCAATGAAAAGTCTCATAGAACCATCTTTAATTTTAACAAATAAAACAGGAGCACCCCATGGAGATGTTCTAGGTCGAATGAATCCATTCTCTAATAAATCTTGCAATTTCTCCCTTCACTCTAAAAGTTAAATTTGACCCATTCGATAAGGGTGTTTTGAAATTGGCTTTGCATCAGGAACTAAGTCTACTGTAAACTCAACATCCCGATCTAGTATTATTCCAGAAAACTCATCCGGAAAAACATCAGGATACTCATTTACCATTGGAACATCATTAATCTAAACAGTTCCCTTTTTTTTAACAATATGTGCAAGGTAACATTCATTTCCATCTTTTAAAAGTTTCTTAGCCTTTTGATATGTTATCAACAGTAAGGATTCATTCTTTTACACAAACTGAAAGTCTTTCTGAAAAGAAACTTCTTTAGCTCTACAATCAATCTTAGCAGGATAAATAGAGAGCCAATCCATACCCAGGATAACATCAAACTCTACTAGAGGTAAAATAATAAGGTTCGCAAGTAGGTTATTTCCACGGATAAGGATAGGAAGATTCTTATAAATTCTTTTTGCCTCAACATTTCCCTCAGGTGTTTTTACCACAATTTCAAGATTCATTTCTTGAGATGGTATTCCAATTTTACTAGAAATGTTTTAAGAGATGAAAGAATGTGTAGACCCTGAATCAAACAACACACTGGCATAATCTAAAAAAACAAAAAAAGTACCTAATACAACTTCATTTGATGGCCCGACATCTGCTGAAGTAGTTGCAAAGGATTTCACCACCCCTTTCGCATGTAGTCTTACTGCTTCCCTTCACTCAAGATCTTTGTCGGACACTCATTTTCATAGTGAACCATCTCATTGCACTTAAAACATTTCACAAACTGTAAATCAAATTTGGTCTTACCATCACCCTGATGTTTTTCAATGCAATAATGAGACTTATGTCCCATCTTACTGCATTGGTAGCACCTTCCAGAATTCAGAAGACATTCCCCATCATGCCTTTTACCACATTTATCACAAACAGGAAACTTAGTTTTCTTATGTCAGATTTTTTTGAAGAATTATTTCCATTCTCCTGCCACCTCGGTCTCTTCTTCTGCTGGTTGTTATAGAACACTTCATCATCGGCAAACTCCATTTCCACCTTCTCAGCACATTTAACAAGCTTTTCATAACTTTTGAACTCACGAGAAGAAAATTCCCTTCAATATTTTGGCATTAATCTTGAGTAAAAATGATTGATTTTACTAACAAGGTCTTGGATAAAATTTGGAGCATACCTTGCCAATCGAGTGAACCTCTCTTCATAAGCAGCCACTGAGTCTTCCTCTTGCCTCAATTCCAAGAATTGTTTTTCTATCCTAAGTCAAGCATCCTTAGTAAAATACTTCTCAAGATACATGACTTTGAATTCATCCTAGTCGAGATCATCAATCTCATCAGCGTCCCTAATATTTTCAACCATCGACCACCACTGATATGTGTCACCCTCCAAACGGTAAATAGCAAGACTAACCTTTTGATTGTCTGAACACCCCATGACATCGAAAATATTCTCCAGTGCTTTAATCCACCCTTCATCTAGCACAGGGTAAGATGATCCTCTAAATGATGGGGGATTTTGTCTCATGAAGTGTTCCACCACAGATATGTTCCGCTATAGTGGATCTGGATGATCTCGTGCATGGATACCACCGCTATTTATCGCTTGAGTCAACTACGCCATTACTGCAACAAACTGTTCAGTTCCAATTTTGACCATCTTGGGATGCTGATTCAGAAGGTTATTTCCTTTTTTATGCATTCCTAGCACTTCTTCCCTATTTCCTCTGCGGAAAACCATTCTGAACAAACATGTCTTTGATGAAGCAAGATGGTAATCTTCAGATGCTATATCATTTCAAAAAAATATTTTTGGATAATCATTTAATAGAATTATAACACCTAAAGTTATCTAAACTGACCTCTAATACCAAATATAAGGCCCCATCTTGAAACCTTACTTAATCTTGAGTTATTACAAGATTACACATTGAGGATCTTTTCAGGTTTAGAGTTTTAGATAATTAGATCATAAAACAAGCATTACATCCCACATTTAAACAAAGTGGTTAAAATAAAAGATAGTATTCATTTATTCCCATCAACAGAAACATATTTAAAATAAAACATGGATTCTTTATTGATACTTCCTTGACACTATCATCATATCATGTACCCTTCCCTGGACCTGTGAAAACATTTCAAAAACTTGGGATGAGCATAAAAATCTCAGTAAAGGATATAAAAATATGGAAAGGAAACATGAGTACATGTATACATAAGAATCAATGAAATCATACTCTACTCATAAAACATAAGAACTTTAACGTACCTCATCAAATCATGAATAAATCATATAAATCATATGACATAAAGGTAACTTGAGGCATTCTTAACATTCTTACGTAGGGAGTAACCCTCTTGGTTATGTTTGGAATACCCATCACAGTATATTCCCTAAATCTCTTCGAAGAAACCTTAAAGTTTAAATCGTTCACTTTACCCAATGCATTGGAGAGCTATAACTCGATCACCCACCCTTTGTTTATCACGGAACCACCCGTCTTCATAATAATGCCCAAGAACCATAACATAATCATATCACATAAAACATGCATAAAGGAAACATAATATTTCCACATTTCAATCACAAGATATCAATACAACAAATTTATATAATAAAAACATTATGAATACCATTTTCCATACCAAAATAAAAGAAAAGTAAAACATGGTATTTATTTTTCATTTAAAAAAAGGTATGGCTTGTAGAGGAAGCTGAAACTCAAATAATGGTCATGGCGGTGGAGAATTCGTTGTCGCTGCATACGTTCGACAAAAACATTCCCTTTTGTCGTTCAGTAAAACACTTCGTATAAAAAGATTCGTTTTGGATAAATGTAAAAGTCAAAGGGGTTTATACACCTTATAAAAGAATGTTTTGTATAAAACAAAATATGCCTCAATGAAAGGAGAATGAGACGAAGTCCCATACCTCGTATCCGACTTGACTTGATCATTCTTTAATCTCCTGAATAATAAACTTGAGTTAATTTATTCTTGTTTAAGAACCTTTTTCATGTTCATTATTCCTTTTATATCACTTATTGCCATTTCATGAACACTATGTAATTATTTAAGTTAATAACGGTCGTTTTAACGATCATTGGTACTTGAGTCAAAAATAAAACCTTTATAATTACATGTTGTTCATGAATCTATTATATCTACAGTTATAATCATGATTTAGATATCATATATATAATATATATCCAGTATATACATGCATTAATAATATTACATAACGTTTAGAGGTAAGAAATGAAATGCACCGTTCATGGAGACGGTAAGTCGTACGTACGCATGAACGCTACGTTCATTTCTATTTCGTATTTTATGGAATGGAATCATAATTATAAGGCCCCAGCCTTAAACCTTACTTAATATTGAATTAAATGAATAATTCACGTCGAGGATCTTTTCAGGTTTAGAGTTTTAGAGAATTATAACATAACTATTACATCTCAAAAGATTACAAAGTAGTCACTTATACTAAGTTTCCATAATAAAAAAAACTCTTGAAATAAACATGTCTATTTCCATGTTTTATATAGCATGACATTCCCTTGATCCCATCCTTGACCTTATTACATATTAAGTCCTGTGAAAAACATTTCAAAAAAAACTTGGGTGAGCATAAAAATCTCAGTAAGGGATACAAAAAGAATGAAAACTGTTAGTTTTTCAAACATCAAGTAAACCATGTATACTATATCAAAGTAATACCTTCACCTTCATGAAGTAGTAAAAAAAATCTTCACTGAATAAAGCATCATTACTTACCTTTTTGTAACCAAAGGATTACCATAAAACCCATAAAAAGAACACATAGAATATATAAAGGTAACTTGGGACATAAACATACTTAAGTGGAATAACCATATGGTTGACTTCCACACATATCACTTAATGGAATAGCCATACGGCCAATTTCCATACATACTTAATGGAATAGCCATACGGCCGACTTCCATACCCAATGCATTGGAGGTTATAACGTAACCACCCGTCCTGGTATTCACGACACCACTCGTCATATGGTTTATAACATAACCACCCGTTAAAATGTCCAAGTACCAGTATAAAATCATAAAACATAAAACCAATATAAAGGAATGATAACATTTCCACATTTCAATCACAATATATCATAAATATATTGACATAATAGAATCTTTTTTCAAAACCATTTTCAATACCAAAATACATAAAAGAGTATATGGTATTTATTTTATTCTAAAAACATTACGGCTTGTTGAGAAATCCAAAGATCAAATAATACTCGCGGCGGCGGAAAAGGTCGTTGTCACCGCGTACGATAAAAAAACATTCCTTTTTTTCGTTTAGTAAAACGCTTCGTAGAAAAAGATTCCTTTTGTATAAAAGAAAAAGTCAAAGGAGTTTATACACCGTATAAAAGAAATTTGTGTATAAAACGAAATATGCCTCAATGAAAGGAGATTGAGACGAAGTCCCTTACCTCGTATCCGACTTGACCCGGCCGTTCTTTAATCTCATGAATAATAAACTTGAGTTAATTTATACTTGATTAAGAACCTTTTTAAATTTCTTTATTCCTTTTATATCACTCATTGCCATGTTATAAACATTATGTAACCATTTAAGTTAAAAATGTTTGTTTTGTCAATATTTGGTTCTTAAGTCGAAAGTTGACTGCTTACAATTACATGTTGTTCATGTGGTCAAAAGTTCTTTATATCCAGAATGAAATTCCCGATTTGGATATAATATGTATCATATATATCCAGCATATACATGTATTTATAATATTACATAATCATTTAGAGGTAAGAAATGAAATGCACCGTTCATTGAGACGGTAAGCCGTACGTACGCATGAACGCTACTTTCATTTCTTTGTCATATTAATGGAATTAAAACTAAATGAGAGGTATGTATATTTTAATTCCAGAATTATATTCATCACTTAGATATATCATTAATTATATATATCCATTATATACATGTACTTTTAATAGTACATTACATTTGGGGATAAGAAATGAATTGCACCGTTCATGGAGACGGTAAGCCGTACGTTCGCATGAACGCTACTTTCATTTCTATCTCATACTTTAATGGAAAGAAATAATAATGATATAGAGGTATATTATAATTCCAGTATAACATCATATATAATAACTTTAAATCCATCTTTTACACGTCCCACATATGGCATTAACGAATCACATCACTTTGAGGGGGCGGTAGTCCGCACTTCCTTAAATGAAGATATCGTGTTTACCCATAATGGAAACCATAAAGGTATGCCAAAAATGAAAAATACAGAAGCTTAAAGAAAACCTAAACATATAATATATCATATATAAAAATAGTGACATCATAATGGCCACCCTTGAAGGTGTTAAATGAGTATTGAACAATCATCGTTTCGGGAGGCAGAATTTCGCCATCCACGGAAACCGTATGTTCTTTAACAATTTGATGTAGTTGTGTGAGAGTGTAGCTCAAATAAATATTAGAACAACATCCAAGTATATTGAAGATACTGGTGTTGTTACAAAAGAAGTAAATAAAAAGAGTTTAGAGGGTTGGAGAAGCAAAATAAACAAATGAACAAGAGAGAATGAATTACCTTTAAAAGTGTAACTCCTTTTTGATTTGGGCCTAAAGGATTCCCTTGAAAGGATTATTCCCAAAGGGAATCCTCTAGGATGAGTATAGGGATGTGGAGAGAGTAATTGGGCAGGGGTTGGCCGAGCCAAAGGCTTGAGAAGTGTGTGAAATGAGGTAGAGGTGGGGGCCTTTTATAAGAGAAGAGGAGGGGCACTTTTGGAAAGTAAAGAAATATTACTTTATTTGAAAATGTGTTTCGGTTTTAAAAGGTCTCGCATTGATATAATTCGTGGATAAGGTGATAAGGGTTCTAAATCCACTCATACAATTGGTTTTGGCCATGTTTAGGTTTTAGATTTTTCATTATCTTTCCATTTTATTTAAATTGTCAAATAATGATGTCGTCGCTGCATCATTATTATGTCATAAATAATTTATTTTATTTAATGTCTACAAATTATAAAAAAAATACTATGATGTAGGAAATCTTTTTATATTTCCAATGACTATTTATAATCAAAATTTGGACTTGTATAACCCCACTCAAAAATTATTTTATTAAAACAATTTATGTTAGTGTCATTTTTACTTTAACATTAAATAAAAATATATTAATGTCATTTTCCAACTAAAGTGGCTCCATGGGGTCCCCAAGTTGGCCCATGGCTTTTCTAGGTCGTCCATGACTCACCCAATAGGTTTAGGACAAGTGTCATGGTGTTTTCACATTCTTATAATACCATTTTTACCTTAAACTACACTAATTACCACTAATCGCGATTAAAAACTTAATAAGTTACTATTCACCAAAAACTTATTATACTCTCATTGAACCACATTTTACTTCTTAATGACAACCATGTATTTTGGATTTTTTAAATTCAATACACATTAGTGGTAAGCTTTTATTTAACTGAAAAATCAGTTTGCTTGATTACCACTTAGTGGTTTCACTATTCATCAAAAATTGATGTTTTTTCAGAAAATTACCAAAAATTCACCCTAAGCTATATTTGATATTCTGAATTCAAAAATGAAGTCTATTTTACAAAATTAAAATCATATAAGTCACATTAATTAATTTAATAATTAATTCCCGCTGTCAGAGCAAATAGCGTGTTTTTATGAAACAATAAGTATCAAAAGATTGACACTAGTTTAAGTCTGATTTCAAAGTGAAATTGATTCCAACGACCACTATTTGATTTAATGGTAAAAATATTTTCTAAATTCACTTTAAAACCAAATCAAAAGATAATCTAATCATATAAATAAATTAGATTAAAAAGTGGTTTTGAATTAAAATACCACATTTTACACTATTCATAAAAAAATGAACTTTATCAGAAAGGTACCAAAAATTTACACAAAGTAAATTTTGATGTCCCGATTCTAAATAAGAGTTATATTTGGTCCAATAGAATTTATAAGAGTGATCAAAACTATATCTAATGACAGTTCTCCATTAAAAGGCGATAAGTGAACCTTTAGTGAAAACTAGGGCATATACGCCTAAAATTGAATTCTTTCCGTATTTTAAGCCTCTAGCTTTTATTGGATAAATGTAAAAACATTTAAAAACATATATAATCATATTTTAGTTATTTCTATCCATTCCCGCCAGTACAACAACTACTCATTAACTAACATTTAAAATAATATTATTTTATTACTTGTGTGCAATGTAAGTTTTCAAAGAAACTCATCGTTGCGTGTTGGGTACGCCATCGAGCATAGTGTCCCCTTTAAAGTCATGTTAATATTTTATTCACAAATATGGATAAATATGAAAATGTCATATTAATTATTTACCTAGGATGTTACAATAATGATATAAAGGTATATTAAAATTTCAGTATAATATAATATATAATACCATTAATTACATCCTTTATACGTCCCACATATGGCATTAACGAATCAAATCACTTTGAGGGGGCGGTAGTCTGTACTTCCTAAAATGAATATATAGCATTTACCCATAGTGGAAACCATAAAGGTATTCCATAAATGAAAAATACATTAGATTAAGTAAAACATAAACATATTATATATCGTATATAAATATAGTTTCATCTTAATGGACACCTTTGAAATTGTTATATGAGTGTTGAACCATCATCATTTCATGAGGCAGAAATTCGCCATCCACAGAAACAGTATGTTCTTTAACCATTAAGTGTGTAAGTGTAGATTGAATTATTCTTATAACAACATCTTAGTATATTGAAGATATGGGTGTTGTTAAAAAATAAATAAATAAAAAGAGTTTAGAGGGTTGGAGAAGAAAAATAAAACATAAGAACACAAGAGAATACATTACCTTTAAAATGGGTAACTCTTTTTGATTTGAGCTCAAAGGCATCCTTGGGAAGACTTATGCCCAAAGTGTGGCTTCTAAGAGTTAGAGAGGGATGTGGAGAGACAAAATGGGCAGGGTTTGGTAGATCCAAAGGCTTTGTATGTGTGGGTAAGGTGGTAGAGGTGGGAGCCTTTTATAAGGGGAGAGGAGGGGCACTCATGGAAAGTTAAGAAAAGATACCTTGTTATAAAATTGTTTTTGGACAAAAAAAAGTCCCACAATTATAAATTTCCTGGATAAGGAGATAAGGGTTCTAAATCCATTCATACAAGAGGTTTTTGACAAGTGTAGGTCTTAGATTTTACATTATATTTTCATTTTATTTAAATCATTAAATAATTAGGTAATCGCTGAATCATCATGGTGTCATAAATAATTTAATTTATTTAATATCTAAACATTATAAAAAAAATTTCATGATGTATTAAATATATTTATCTTTCTAATGACTATTTATAGTAAAAAATATGCTTTTATAACCCCATTTAAAAATTGTTTTAGTAAAACAACTCATGTTTGTGACATTTTTACTTTAACATTAAATAAAATGATATTAATGTCCTTTACCATCCAAAGTGGATCCATGGGGTCCCAAATTTGACCCATGGATTATCTTGGTCGGCCATGACACATCCAATAAGGGTAAGACATGTGTCATGTTCATTTCATATTATTAAAACATTATTCTTCCCTTAAATTACACTAATTACCTCTAATCGCGAATAAAAACTTAAAAGTTACTATTCACCAAAAAATTATTTTAATCCCATTGAACCACATTTTACTTCTTAATGAAAACCATGTATTTCATATTTTTTAAATTTAAACAAAGAGGTGGAAAAATTTCATTTAAGCAAAAAATCAGTTTTTTAAGTACCACTTAGTGGTTTCACTATTCATCAAAAATTGAAGTTTTTCAGAAATGTTCAAAAACTCCACCCTAAGCAATATTTGATATTCCAAATTCAAAAATGATGTATATTTTAATAAATTAAAAACATATAAGTTAAATTAATTAATTTAATAATTAATTCCCGCTATCAGAGTAAATAGCGTGTTTTTATGAAACAATAAGTATCAAAATACTTACACTAGTTTAAGTCCAATTTCAAAGTGAAATTAATTCCAATGACCACTATTGGATTAAATGGTAAAAATATAATCTAATTGAACTTTGAAACCAATTCATAAGATAATCTAACCATATAAATAAATTATATGAAAAATCAGTTTTGATGTAAAATGCAGTATTTTTCACTATTCATTAAAAAATGCAAATTGTGAGATAAATTCCAAAAAATTTTCCAATGTAAATTTCAATGTCCCAATCAGAAATAATAACTTTATTTTGACAAATAGAGCTTATAAAATTGTCAAAAGTTTTATTTAAAAAAGGTTTTCCATTAAAAGGAAGTAAAATAGTCTTTTAAAAATATTAGTGTATTTCATGCTTAAGATTGGATTTATTATAATTTTAAGCCTCTAAAACACTATCTATTTAATTATTATACGTATATAAAAATATATATTATTCATTTATTACTTGGGATGTTACATATTAAGGATATATAAATTACATAAAAATGTGTGAAAATATAAATACACTAAATATAATTGGATATTTAGTGCAAACCAATCAGATGACATTCAAACATTTTATTATAATGAAAAAGCCAATGAATTTAATTTTTAACTCAATGAATTGAAATTGATTCAAAATTACTCTTATAATGTTCATATTGATGACTTGAGAATTTATCAATGGAGTGATTATTTGTATCAAAAGTATACACACACAAAGGGTAGTGGAAATTACAACATAATGAAATAAACTGTTATTCCACACATAATCATATCCTGACATAATTAAGAATTATAAGATTGACCCAAGGGATGGAAATTGGGTTAAAACGTACCCTTACCTATTTGGTAACTTATAAAACATACACCACATGAAATAATTATCAGATAAAGAAGATTTAAATACCCATATATTAATGAATATTACACAAATAATACAATCATGGGTAGTAAATACACCACCCAAAAAGAAAAAATTGTAAAATATGGCATGAATCTCATGAAAATAATAAGTGAGATGAAACCCCCTTACCACGCTGTAATCAATCGAGTGATATGAACAAAAGTTAATAACCACCAAATGAATCATATAATTCCCTGAATATAAATATTATCATGATACTATGTATCAAATTTTAGTACACAATACACTACATTCAATAAATAAGTGGTGAACAATGGAAATCTCAAAGAATTAAATGTGAGATAATAAACCCCTTACCTCATGTCTGACTAGACCCGTTAATTCATTTATCTATTGAATAATATCCTAAAGTAAATTTATACTTCTTTAAAGACCTTTTAAATTTTATTATTCCTTTTATATCACTTATTACCTTGTTATAAACATTATGCAATCATTTATGTTAATAATGGTTGTTTTTTTGATATTTGGTACTTGCGTTAAAAATGAATTTCTCATAATTACATGTTGTTCATGTGGTCAAAAGAACATTTTATCCAGAAATATATTAATGATTTATATATCATATATATTAATTATATGTATATTTTTATAAAATTACATAACATTTAGAGATAAGAAATGAAATGCATCGTTCATGGAGAAAGTAAGTTGTACGTATGCATGAACATTACTTTCATTTCTATTTCATATTTAGTATAATAAAAACAAGATGATATATTGGTATATTATAATTACTATATAATATAATATGATATGTATGTTACACATTTTCATTAACACCATCATTTATATGTTCCATGTATGTCATGAACGAATCATATCACCTTGAGGGGGATAACGTACACACTTGCTCAAATGAAATTATCATATTGAAAATTATTATGAAGCATAAAGGTGTGTTTGTAAATAAAAATTACAGAATTATAGTGAAAAAATAAACATAATATATATCTTATATAAATATACTTCCATTATAATGGCCACCATGATAGGTGGTATAAGATAATTGAACAATCATCATTTTTTGAGGTAGTAGTTCACCGTCCACAGAAACAGTATTTTCTCTAACCATTAGATGGATATGAGTGTAAATGTAGTTATAATCCTTCTCATAATAATAAACTAGTATATATATAATACTATTTCTATTATATAATAATTTAATAAAAAGAGTTTATGGGGATTGAGAAGTAAAATAAAAGAATGGAACTTAAGAGAAGACGTTACCTTTAAATAAGGTATCTCCCTTTATTTTGAACAAAAATGTTTAATTCAATTTCCTTATACCTACGGTAATGATTATAGGTGGAGGAGAGGGATTTAGAGAGCTTAATTATGCCGAGTTTGGGAGGTCCAAGTGGCATGAGAAGTGTGAATAATGGGTTATAAGTGAATTCTTTTTATAAGGGGGAGGATGGTCCCTTTAAGAATATTTAGAAATATTAATTTATTATATAATTATTTTTGGTTTCTAAAGGTCCAAAACTTATTAAAGAATATTATATGATGAATCATGTTAGAAACAAAATCATCCAGTAAAATTGGATAGGTTTTAGATAATTTTTTAATCTTTATAATCATATTTATTTAAATCATTCATTGATGAGGTAAACACTGCATCATTATTGAATCATAAATATTATTATTTATTTAATGTCTAAAAATTTTAAAATAAATATCATGATGTAGAAAGTATTGATATCTTTTAAATGAATATTTATAGTCAATGAGATAATTTATATAATCCCATGTAAGAGTTGATTTACTAAAAGATATATGTTTAAGTCATTTTTGTATTTACATTAAATTAATTGATATAATGTGTCGTTATCAAACCCATGCGGCTCCATGGGGTCCCAAAATCTACACAAGGATTACCATGGTTAGAAATGTTTCAATACATAAAATTAGGATACATGTTTAAGTAATTTAATATTATTATAACAATATTTTGTTACCCATATTTACCATATTTATCCTCTAACCATGGTAAATAAAAGTTTTATTGAAGTAAATATTCATAATTTATAAAAACAAAAGATTCTTATTTAAACAATAGGGACCTCCAGATTCCAAATATGGAAGCCATTTTTCCAAAAAGGCATGTTTTTTAAAAATAATAACTATCTAAATATTAATGCTTATTTATGTACAATTTGAATGTGAACATACATATAATGACCAAAATTGGAAAAAATATTAGAAACATAATATAATTACAAATTTAAACCAATTAAAAATAAAATCTATATTATAAATAAATTAGATTAACAGGCGGTTTTGAATTAAAATACAGAAGATTTCACTATTCATTAAAAATTTGTATATTATCAGAAAAATACCAAAAATATACCCAATGTAAATTTTGATGTCCCAATTCTAATAAAGAATTTTATTTTGTCAAATATAATATATAAATGTGATCCAAACTATATTTAAAGAGTGTTTTCCAACAAAAGGTGGTAAATCGACCTTTTAAATAATATTAGAGTATTTATGCTTAAAATTAGATTCTGTCATATATTAGGCCGATAATATTTATTTGATAAAAGTATAAACATTTAAGAAAAATATTTAATCATAATATTGTTAGTTTTTTATATATTCCAAAACAATGTATATCCATTAACTACTATTTAAAATAATATTATTATATCAATATTTTTCACAATAACTAAACATTATGTGCAACATAAGTTTTCAATAAAACATGTTGTTGCGTATCAGCTATTCTATCTAACATAGCATCCCCTTTAAGGTAAAATTAAAATTTAACTCGCATATTTTAATATTTATAAAAAATTTATATTCTTTATTTACCTGAGATGTTACATCCTTCCCCACTTTTGTGAATTACATCCTCGAAATTTTTATATTTGGCAAGGAAACATCTTTGAAAGTTTCACATCAAAAAAAAGAGTCAATAATAATATCACATTAAAAGAAAGAAATATATATACAAAGGTCACCCAAAATAGCCCATACTAGTATTCCATGTAATAAATCCTTGATATGGAAGAGAAACAACCCATCAAGGTTTGATGGAGAGTGGTAGAAAACAAGGTTATGATAATGTTAACCACAAGAAGATCACAAACTTGTTATGGGTAAAATGGTCTTTGATTCCCCAGTAAGAAAATTTAACAGAGAATTTTTTTTAAGGTTATTTTTCACAATGTTGAGGAATTTTTTTATGTTCTTAACTAAAAACATAAGGAAACAAACATACTTGTTATATAGACATTCATACTTTACTCAATTTCTTCTATAAACTCATAATTTCTCCAAAAAATGAGTACTCAAACTGACTTAGTCACATTAAATGTTATAGAATCAACTTATAGATTATTAGATAATCCCCAAAAGATGTTCTATATATTTACGATATCTTTAAACATCAACCAAAATTGTTAGTACAAGACCTGATAATCTCCAAAAAAGGATAATACTTTACAAAAATAAAAACTACTCTTAATCTTCAAAATTTGTCAAACAATGCCCAAAGTCCAACAAAGACCATTCAATATACATATTTCCATAATATTCTTCAAATTAATCCATAATAAAATTCAAACCCAAATCTCATAAGGATTTTATCACATAGTCTTCCAAGATATATGATAACATTTAACTCTAAATAACATCAGTTACTCTAAAAGTATCATACTGAAAACTAGTTAACCTAATCACATATTCTCCATGATGGGTTAATCATTTCCAAAAATTCACAAAATCATTGTATATCCACTACAAAAACATATATTCTTCAAAAATAAAATTTAACCCATTACTACACAAATTAGATCTCATAGTATTCTATTTCCCTTAAGCATATAATGTTTCCCAATGAGCAAACATAATTTAAATAATCGTAATCACTTAATCACAAAATCAATTTCCTATGTTAAGGTTATCCATTTGATAAAACATAAAATCCAAAAATCAAATTATTCTTCATCCATAAAATTATATAACTTAATATAATAAGTCATTTTTACTAGGGACTTCACTTATGATAGTGGTAGGAGATGCACACTTGTCGCCCTTCAGTTGTGGGTTCGATTCTTGTGGCTTTTCCAGACACAACAGGTTGTCACCCCTCTTACGGGTTATCCTTTTTATAATACTCAGAAATATCCCTAACATTTTTTAACCTCAATGTTTTTATTATTCCTTTCATTTTCATCCCAATACATTAAGACCTCAACATCTAAATTCATGAAGCCTTATATATATTTTCCTTTTTATTTCACCTCCATATGATAAAATAAAACTATTCCTTATAGAAAGAACAACATACATTCATCATGGTGTCCATGAAGTTTCATAGTCATTTTGTTCATATAGGTAGAAGGTAAATGCATGACAATAATGATTTAGATATCCTTCCAAATCATTGGATTACTTCATCCAAATACCACTTGTACAAATTTTGTCATATGGGTGTTAACATAAAAATATTTTTTGAAAATATTCTTGTATGAAATATAATTTTGAAACATCTGATAGAACATTATTTTTATAAAATAGTCGGACCAAGTTAGAGTCGAAACATTCAATTAATGTTCCTTTTAAAATACCATACATATGTGTTGAGAGACTATATTGTAAAATAAAGTATAAATAGGTTTCACAAGGGTCTCTTTCTTTAGAACCTTTTTCAAAATCATAATATGCTTCAGAGTCCTGTGATTTGGTAAAATATTTAAAAATACATTGAAAATATTTACCTTTCTTGAAAATATGAGAATATTGAGAAAAGAGGATTTGATTAAATACAACCCATGAACCGTGATGATATCATGTCATAGTAGAGGTGTTTGATATCTCAACAACGTCTTTCAAGTGAGTTGTAAGCTAAATAATGTTTCACAGTCATTTGAACATGACGTTGCAATAATTATTACAAACATGTCATCAGGATGAGATTAGAATGTTATTTGAGATCCTCTTACTTACATTTATAACCAACTTTCCTTTATCAAAAATATTTATAAGACATGGATTTAACTGAAATAGTAGACAAAGGTACTAACGCTGTGTTTAACTAAAACTCATAATCCCGAAAGTTTTATAAACCGACCATTGATAACAAATATACTAACCTATACTTAAAACATTATATATTATTGAATTAAATAAATATTTCACATTGAGGATCTTTTTAGGTTTATTGTTTTAGAGAATCATGCCATAATTTTTACATATCATATTGAAAATTACATGTAGACACTACTACTGAGTGTACATTTTTTCATAAAATAAAAACTCTTAAAAATAAACATGTCTATGTGGAAATCATTTCAAAAAATGTGGGATGAGCATAAAAAATCTCAGTAAGGGTTATAAATAAGGAAAGGAATCATTAAACCATGAATAAATACAAATCAATTAAACCATACTTTTCATTCATAACATGCCTCATGAAATCAGAAGATTTATGAATAACACATAGAAATCGTAAATCATAAATGTAACGGGTGGCATACATATCATACGTACATTATATCTATCACAGATACAAATGGAGTTATGTTTGGAACACTCATCACAGTATATTCCCTATATATCTAAGTAAAAAGAGCAACGTTTACCTCCTTCATGTGATCCAATGCATTGGAGATCTATCTCGGGCTCACCTACCCTAGATTTTTCACAGAACCACAAATATATGTAATAAATTCCAAAAAATCATATCATAATAATAACACATAACTCAATCATAAATGAAAGATAAAATTTCTACATTACAATCACAATATATCAAATCAAGATACTAAAATAAACAATGCTTTATCAAACCATTTTCAAAACCATTTAAAACAATTAATAAAAATATTTTTGAATCAAAGTGTCCCATTACAATTTGAATATTTTAAATGAATTTTCATTTGAAAACATTAATGTCAATATAAATAAATCCTAAAAACCATTTTGAAAACATGTAAATTAATGAGAAATATTTATAAGAATAAATCAATAAAACATTTAAAACGTCATTTTAGTAAAATAGTTTTTAACAAAAATAGTGTTACTTGAATTCAAATAATTGAGGAATAAAATTTAATCAGAACATTATAATATCATCATAATAAAGGTAATAATTATATAATATGACAAAAGATATTATATACACCATGTAAGAGTTAATTAGTGCATAACATCAATGAATTCTCAGTGGAATGTAAATTGAGATGAAATCCATTATAAAAACAGTATCCTTAGATTAAGGATACATAAATTACCTAATAATGTGTGAAAATATAAATACACTCAATATTATTGGATATTAAGTTTAAATCAATAAAAGGACATTAAAACATGTTTTTTATGAAAAAACTAACAACATGGATGTTCAACTCAAGGAATAGAAATTGAGTTAAAATTACTTTTATCATGTTAATATCGATGACTTGAGAATTTATCAATGTAGTGACTATGTGAATGAAATGTATATCCACACAAATTGGAGTAGAAATTACAACATAAATAAATAAATAGTGCTTCTACACATAATCATAGCATGACATAATTATGAATTAGAATATTAACCCAATGAATGGAAATTGGGTTAAAAAGATCCCTTACCGATTTGGTAACTTATGACACATACACCACATGAAAAAATGATAATACACTGAAGATGTAAATATCCATTTATTATATTATATTACACAAATAATACTATCATGGGAAGTACATACACCACACAAAATTAAATAGAGGAAAATATAACATGACTCTCACGGGAATACAAAGTGAGATGAAACCCCCTTACCATGTTGTAATCAATCTAGTCATATGAACAAAAGTTAATACCCACCAAATAAATCATAGAATACTGTGAATATAAATAGAATAATGATAATAAATATCAAATTTTAGTACAAAAAACACCACATGGAATAAATAAGTGGTGAAAAATGGAAATATCACAGAACTAAAAGTGAGATAAGAAACCACATACCTCATGTTCGACTTGACCCATTCATTTTTTAATCTCTGGAATAATAAAATAAAGAAAATTTATACTTGAATTATATACTTTTTCATGTTTATTATTTTTTTATATCACTTATTTACTTGTGATTAACATTATTCAATCATTTAAGTTAATAATAGTCATTTTGTTGATATTTAGTACTTGAGTAAAAAATGAACTTCTTATAATTACAAGTTGTTCATGTGGTCAAATGACCATTTTATCCATAATTATATTAATGGTTTGGATATCATATATATCATGTATATACATTTTATTTATGTATTTATAATATTACATTACATTTGAAGATAAAAAAATGTAATGAACTGTTCATGGAGAGGGTAAGTCGTACGTACGCATGAACACAATTTTCATTTATATTCCATATTTAATGGGAGGAAAACATAATGAAAGGGAGTTAAATTATAATTATAGTATAATATAATATGATATATATGTTACATAATTTCATTAACTAAATCCTTTATATGTTCCATGAATGTCATGAACGAATCATATCACCTTAATTGTGCGATAGTCCGCACAACGTCAAAAGAAAATATCGTATTTACACATATTTTAAAGAATTAAAGTATGATTTTAAATAGAAATAATAGATGAATATAAAAAACATAAACATAATATATATAATATATAAATATATTGCCATCATAATGTCCACCATGAGAGGCAGTATCTTATAATTGAATAATCATCGTTTCGTGAGGCAGTAGTTCTCCGTCCACGGAAACAGTAAGTTCATTAACCATTAGATGTAGGTGTGTGTAAGTGTAGTTATAACCATTATAATAAAAAAAACCTAGTATATTAATTATATTGGTATTGTTATAAAATAATGGAAAAACAATAGTTTATGGGTTTGGATGAGTAAAATAAAACAAAATAACTTAAGAGAAGATGTTACCATTAAATCAGGTATCTCCCTTTGGTTTGAACCAAAATGATTATTGGAATGTCCTTATTACTAAGAGAAGACATCTAGGAGTATGGTATGGATGTAGGGAGCATATTTAAGAAGATTTAGTACGAGTCAAGGGGATTGGGAAGTTTTAATAATGGGTTAGTAGTGGGAGATTTTTATAAGGGGGAGGAGGGGCTCTTTAGGAATGTTTAAAAATATTATTTTATTATATAATGATTTACAGTTTCAAAAGGGCAAAAACTTTTTAATGTAGAATCTAATATGACTCATGTTTGAAATTAAATCATCAAATAAAAATTGGATAGGTTTTGGATATTGTTTTAATTATTATTATTTTATTTATTTAAATCATTCATTAATGACGTAAACACAACATCATTATTGTGGCCTAAATATTTTTATTTATTGGATGTCTAAAAATTATAAAATAAATATCATGATGTAGAGAATATTTTTATCTTCCATATTAATATTTATATTATAATATAAAACCTATATAAACCCATGTAAGAATTTATTTACTAATATATATAGGTTTAAGTCAATTTTTTCTTTACTTAAAATTAATTAATATAAAGTTTCATTATCATTCCCTTGTAGCTCAATGGGGTCCCAAAATCAACCCAAGGATGCCCATGGTTGTTAATGTATCAACCAATAATATTAAGACACATTTTAGTGTAATTTAATATTATTATAATAATATTTTTTACCCTTTTTTACTAAATTTACCCTTTAACAATGGTAAATAAATTTTTTACTGAATTAAATATTTATAATGTCTAAAAATAAAAGATACATATTTACAAAATTTTGATCTTTTTATTCCAAATATGGAATCAATTTTTAAAAATTCAAAACAGAGAAGTGTCGAAAATTAATTTAAATTTATTTCTGTTTTCAAAAAAAAATGTTTTTACGGAATAAATACTATCAAAATATTGACACTTATTTATGTCCAATTTAAAAGTAAAATTACATAAAATGACAATTATTCGATTAAATAGTAAAAAAAATAATATAATTACAATTTAAAACCATTTTAAAAGATAATGTACCATTATAAATAGAATATATTTAATGGAAGTTTTGAATTAATATACAGTATTTTCACTATTCGTGAAAAATTGAATTATACCACAAAAATACCAAAAATTTACCCAAAGTAAATTTTGATGTACCGATTATAAATAAAAAATTTATTTTGTCAAATTGAACATATAATTGTGTCCAACACTATATTTAACGTGGGTTCTCCAACAAAAGTTGGTAAATTGACATTTTTAATTAATGATAGAGTGTTTCTGCCTAAAATCAGATTATTTCTTATTTTAAGTCTCTAAGATTTATTCGATAAAAGTAAAAACATTTAAAAACATATTTAATCATAATTTGGTTGGTTTTGTTCATTCCATAAAATAAAACAACTATGATTTAACTACCATTCGAAAGAGTAATATTATATTAACATTTTTTAGTATAACTCAATGTTGTGTGAAATGTACATTTTCAAGAAACCTGTTGTTCAGTATTAGAAATTCCATCGAACAAAGCATAACATTTAAAAAAATTATTATTTAATTTACAAATTTTAATAAATATAACAAATTTATATTATTTTTTACCTGGGATGTTACATATAGTGCTACCCCAACATGATCAAAGTTGTCCAAGGGACTCTTGTACAATGGTATAATTTTCTCGATCTCCCCAATCACATAACCCCCTTATAATGAGATATTGGGGGGAAGATATTATCACCTCCATGAAACTCCATGATCAAACACGGTTATCTTTATAACTTTTATCAAAAAAATTGTTTCATTTATTTGAAACCAATGAATCTGACCTTTCCCATCATTTCTTGGAAATTTTCAAGAGCTATCATCTTACTCTCTCTAACTTCATTACATATTTTTTTATGCTAGATTTATTCCTATATGGATACGATTTTCATGTTTACTAGTTTGTAAATTCATTTATGCTTATCTTGTGGAGTATTTCTATGAATAATTCTAATTTTATGGGAGTAATATTCACAAAAAATGTAACGGG
Organism: Viscum album; assembly: GCA_963277665.1. Lineage (NCBI taxonomy): Eukaryota > Viridiplantae > Streptophyta > Magnoliopsida > Santalales > Viscaceae > Viscum > Viscum album. The sequence continues at coordinate 411,633,249 of OY728131.1, forward strand.
ATTAACTATAAACCAAATTGAATTATAGACATTAAATATTTTAGGAAGTCCTATGATAGAATCCATGGTATCTTTTTTCAATTTCCATAACTATACAGGTAAAAATTTAAAAATACCCTTACACTTTTATCATTAACCCATAAATATTTAGTATACTAAGCCTCGATATATATATTCCAAATACATCTCTCTTCCTTATATCTCACAAAAATATTTTTTCTAGTCATTAATAACTATTTTCAATTGCTATAATATTATATTATGATGGTCATTATGCACTATAACAAATTAATTCTTTAATTCATGTATTGATGGGACACATATGTAGATTAAAACCCTTATAAAACCATCATTTCATTGTTTATCTTTGAAATATTCTATAACTTTTTCATATCTATATATCAGTTTTTTCATTATTCTTTGATCATCAATAAAATAAATGGGTGAGCATTCAATTTGAAATGATTAAATTTAATTCCTCCAATTATGACATCATCATTCTTCATTTGCAAACCCATTATAATTAATAGTTTCTCAATCCTCATCATGGATAGTGTAGAATTTTCTATCCTACACAATTAATTTTAAAACATATTTACATTATTAGGATAATAATTTATTGAGAAATCATATTATTTTATATATTCCAACCATCTCTTTTGGTGTATATTCATATCCACTTTTGTGAATAAATTACTAAATGTATTGTGACTAATATATGAATAATTTTTTTACCATTGATACAATGACTCAATATCTTTTGAGAAAAGTTCATTACAACGAGATTAAATTCATATGTTGGGTAATATTGGATATGAGTCCCAAATTTGTGTAAAGTTTATGAAATTTCGTTATCTTTTATCTTTAGTATACATGTAATAACTTTTTCAAATAATCACAATATATTATAAAACCATACCGACAATAGGTTAATGTATGTATTTTAGGAGGGACCAACATTATTTTATTTAGATGATTCAATATTTTTATTCCAATGTCAAAAGAAACATTACAAAATTATATATTAACATGGTTATTCAGTCTGATAGATGTCATAAATTTCAATCAAAGTGCTGATAATTCCATATTATCCTCTGAATACTATGGATAATTGATAAAATGGTTAGTCTAGTATATTTAATTATTTCTTCCATAAATTATGTATATACTAAACTTTCATAATATTAAAAATCCCAATAAGGATACTTTTACTTTCTAGTATTCACCCCATATAAATTTGGTACAAATTTTCCCCTTTATAATGGTGCTCAAAAATATTAATTTATACTGATTCTATTTGATTGAATTTGAGTATATATTAATATCAAATATAAAGAAATCAATAATTAAAAAAAATTATATAATGATTCAATTTGATAGATCCCTGGATTTTTAACTAGCATTAGTAATTCTTAAGGTAATCATTATAATTTAATAACTATAATATATCATTCATTAACCAGTTTCATAAATATCCCCACACTAATCAATAACTTATTATATTTGGGAAAAATATATAACTTTGGGAAATATTATTTAATTTTTTTCTAAATATAATTCCACGACTATCCCTATTTTGAAACATTAAAATTTTATAAACCAAGAAATGAAATGACATATCCTTCACAAAATAATTTATATTTTCTATATTTTGGTATTTCTATTTCATACCCAATTTTATGTGAAATTCACAAAAAGTAAAAATAATTATACCTAAATGAAGTAACATACTATATATTTTTATTATAGAAGATCTATATATATAAGTCATGATCATCACACCACTACATGATTTCATAGAGAGCATAATATCAAATGGTTTATGTACTAATTCAATTTCTTTAGAATCCAATTTGTTAAAAATTAATATGAATAACTAAAATCAAGTAAGGTATTCATTGATCTATAATAATTTTTTTTACCACGAATTAGTTCATAAAATTATTTCAAGTATAATACCTGGTGAATAACACGTTCATGAAATATTCCAATAAACTAGGGTCAACCTCTTACTTCTTCATTGTATTCTCAATCATATTACAACATTGTTCGTCCAAACTTTCAAACTGATAGACCATGAGAATGAAATTCAAATGATTTGATTATTAGATAATGGAAAATATATTTTTCTTTACATTGATCTATTTCTCCACAATAAGTGGATTAAAAGATCTACTAATTGAGGGAGGATGTTTCCCTAAAAACTAATCAATATCTTGTTCCTCCATCCTTAATGTTCTTGGGAGATCAATTCAATTTTCATTAAAATTCATATTTTGGGAGCGTTTAGTGAGAAATTACATCAGATTTTATACTCTAACTACCATTTTAATTATTTTATTATTCGTGATATCATAGAATTTCCCTCCACACCAATATTTAATTTCACTGATTTTATTTATATTAATCTCTAAAACCAAAAGGGTTTTATATTACTTATATATATTTTAAATCATATGGTGGTTATCATAATCAATAACAAAAAAGGAATTCAATATTAAAAATACTTTCCCATTTATATAGTCATGTTATCCTATAATTCGTTTAGCTAAACATATACAAATCCTACGTAACATTATGTATGTATATATTTTAATTATAAATAAAATCCCTTAGTGTAACTAGTAAATAAATCCTTAATAGTGGTTTGTAAATAAAAAATGTTCAACAAAGTAATACCACATGGGAGTTTCATGATTGGTGTGTAGTTATGATTGATTATCATTAACAAGGTTTTGACTAAATTAATTCCCAACCAACCTTTTTCATGGTTAGAGACCCTACATATATCTATTAAAAATTCAGAAACCACTTGTAGTATAATTATAATAATTTACCTTATGTAAAACAACCTAATATTGAGTTTACCAACAATTTAGGATATCATCAAAAACATATACTGATCTATAAGGGTTTAAATAAAGCTTTTCATCCCTAATAGTAATGTTAACAAAATTATAATCTAAATATAGTGAGACCTTACTATGATACCAACCAAAGAACCCAATAGTAAATCTTAAATTATTCTATATAATTTCCATAATTAAAACATTACAATAAATAATAATGTAAATATGTTGAGAATTAGTTCTTTTAGTGTCTTCAAAGACTATCCACATAAGTAATTTATTTTAAAATCAATGTGATTTATCTCCCATAATTTCATCACAATAGGTATTCTTTAACAAATCTCTAAATATGAACTCATCCACATGCCCTAGGAAATTGATACATAATAAATATATGAAAATAAATTATGTATAATGAAAAAAATAGTCATATAAACCGATTACCAAGAGTGATATCGAAAAAAATTTATAAAACATAACCATGAAAGAAATAACATATTTGAATAATATGAAATCATAAAAGCAATTCATGTGGAAAGATAAGAGAAAAATAACCTCATATGATCAAATATATAAAATAAAGTAGTGACTGGAAAACCATGAAATGTATATCCCAAAAAATCAAAAATATAAAATTCACCTATAAAAGGGGGGTAGAATCATTAGAATCATAAAAATAGAACATTTTAGTTTGGATATCACTACATAATTCTCAGAGTGGATCACACATCAAAACATATTATTCTATGTGGATCATGCATTAGAAATTATTATAGATTTTTGATCAATGATCATTACTCATATGAATAATATCACAACATATGTAATGCTTTACTCAATGAAGAGTAAAACATTCAATGAAGTAAATTTGAAATATAATCCAATTATTACCAAATATATTATATAATAAATAATATCTTATATGATATCCTATAATACAATTAAACTATTATGTTAAAAGTTAAAATGAAGCTACATAACTTATAAAAATATATTTGAGTTACCAATGTCACATTACATTACACTGTATTTCCACATATGTTCATTAATATTCTTTATATAATAAAATATCGTAGACCTTGATTTTATAATCTTATTCATATTACTAACCTTTTATAAAATTATTTTATAATTATTCCCTACTTTTATATTAGTTTTATATTATTCATTTTAAATTTTAGGCATGTGTAATAATGATAATTTCGAACTAGTTTTATAATGGTGGCGTTATTTTGGATTTTCCCCAAATTTCATTATCATTAGAACATAAAATGTGATAAAATATTTTTTTCGAATATTTCTTGAACTTATGATTTCATTCTTTGATTTTTTATCTATGGTTTTCATATATGTAATTATCGATGATCATTATTTAACAACTATTAACAAACTAAATGTCGAAATATTACTAGTGATTGAATTATTCATATTTAAAAGAACAAAAAAAATAATTATTCAATAATTATTATCTATTTTTATGATTCACATTATATAATTTTTATAAATTTATTTCAATGATCTTTTTGGTTGCTAAGAAGAACCAATAAAAGTATGCTACAATCTATGTGTGGGTATTTCTATGGTAAAGATTGTTTTATTAAAAAACATTATAAAAAATACCTAATATCATTATCTAGATGTTATTAAAGTGATTAATAATTATTTTTAATAGTAATGATAAAAAGGTAATTAGGGAATAGTTTTCAACTTACAAATAAATAACTTTTCATCTTGGTATGGTCATTTTAAAATTTTAGGATTATTATAAAATCCTATTTATAATATGAAATATATAAATACAAATTTATATTTCAAAATATTTATCATGAAATAAATAACATATTATTCAGTAAACCTATTTATAAAACCATTCTCTTATAGTGGGGATGGAAAAATTAATCATGTGATTCATAGAGGTGGTAGTCCTTAAACGTACATGGGAAACATTCTCATTTAATGTTTATGATAATAGATAGTGGTTATACCATAAATATTATAAAATATCTATATAGTATTTATAACGATGTAATTATATTCAATAGGTTATAATGTTTTCGGTTGATCATGGATGAGGACGACGAAGAAATGGAGTTAATGGTTATGTAATATAGATGTTGATAATTCAAATCTTCTTTCGATGTATCATTTGAGAATTATGGAATTTGAGAATAATTTTTATAGAAGAGGCTACCTAACTGGTTTAGGGTCTCTAGATTATGTATATTGGAAAACTTTTACGGAATTTCGAACTATGTGTGTGACATTAAAAAGGGGGGATGCAAGCACCATTTATAGCTAAAAAAGAAAGACAAAACATTGTAAATGAATATTATGTTAGTGTTATGAGTAATATTTCAAGAGAGAAAGGAGAGTAAGTAGGTGAAATGATATCAATACATTTAGTTATAAATTTATAACCTATATTGTTGGGCAAAAATCCCTCAAGGTATCATTGAATCATTTTTGAGGTAATTGTGTTTGTTGACAAAGTGGACCTCTGTGTTGTGTTTGTTGACAAAGAAATCCATGACGTAAAAATTTATTGACAGAGACTAAGGCGGTTGTACTTTCACACCAATAGGACACTTGCACGCTAGTGCTCAGGGTATCCAAATGCCTATAAATAGAGTTCGACCCTCCCCATTCTACAGCGAGTTCAACACTTAGAGAAAATCAAATCTCCCGTCGCGACTGTGTTGTGGTCGCGCAAGTGGTGGTGTGGTCGTGCAAGTATAAAGTTATTCAAAAGTTGTGTTCCAGTTGATAGTTTTGCGCCCAATGTGGTTTGGGTGAGAAAGGGTGTGAGTTGCCCAAGTTTATATTTGAAGAAGGGGGTGTCGCGCAGGTGGTTCGGTGACACTTGCACGCCAGGATTTGAAGAAGCGCGATAGTTGATAGTTGCCCACCAAAATTACTTTGAGCATAAAAGGGTGTGAGTCTTGCAAGTTTAGAGTTGAAGAAGTGAGTGTCACACAAGTGGTTGTGGTAAACTTGTGTGCCGGCTTGAAGAAGCATGACAGGTATTGTTGAAGCACGCCAGTTGTAACACCCATAGATTACATGTGAAATATTATTAATTTCTTTGATTTCATACGATACACCAATATTATCTTGCGCTATACACAACTCTATATTAGAATGTAGTATACACAACACAATTCCCATCTTGCGTTACACGCAATCGCGACCTTCTTTGATATCGTGTGTAGTACACAATACAGAGTTTCGCTAAACAACAATATATTGTTGTAATATTATTATGAACTAGCCTTTATGAATCGTATTAAATAAATTTTAAATTTTATAACATTATTATTCATATTACACATTTTCTAGAATGTGGTATGAAAAAAAAAATTCTCAGGTAAAATAAGTATTTTTCAAAAAATGCATTTTTACTGCCTTTTGATGGCGTACCCACTTTAAATATAGTTTTTGACATGTTTATAAGTTTAATTTGACAAAATAAAATTCTTTATAAGAATCATGATATAAAAATTTACCTTCGATAAATTTTTCATATTATTCTGATAACTTTGATATTTTAATGAATAGTAAAGACATGCTATATTATAATTAAAAACAACTTTTCTCATCGTATTAATTTATAGGGTTAAATTATAATATTGAATGGTTTTAAAGTATAAATAGAATTTATTTTTACCATTTAATATAATTTATATAATTACCCTTGATTATACATTGAATTCATTGGTAAAATCATATCAATCATTTGCAATGTTTTAACTTTTAAAACTGGTTTTCTTACAATGGGATTAATTTTAAATTAATTTCTCAAATATCTGTGATTTGAATTTGGAAAACATTATTCCATATTGGTAATCATTAGATCCAAATAATGTTAATGGGCTACTTTTTATTTTGGGGCACTCTGAATAGTAACTACGGTTAATTTCATTTTCCATAGTTATAGGTAACTATGGAAATTAAGGGTAAATATAATATTATACAATTACCCTAACACTTTTCATAATATAATTGGATGATTATATTTCATCTTAAGGAATATTTGGGTCCAAATGGAATCCATTTGAACCCACATGGATGTGATTAAGACCTTTAATTTATTTTATTTTAAATAAAGTGAAATATGTCTCACTCAAACTTTAATAATTAATGTATTTTTAATATAATTCTATATAGAATATAAATTAAATTATAAATACTAATTTGAAAGATAAAATGTTTTTCTTTGTTATGGAAATTTATTTGTAATTTTTAAGAAATATTTAATTGCTTTATTAGCTTATACATTAATGATGCATAAATAATTTACTTAGTGAAAAATCAATAATATAGTTTTTATTAAAGTAATAATACCGATAAAAAATCCCAAAAACATTCCAAAAACTTACCTATGGAGTATATATATACTCTAATAATCCAAAGGTCGACTTGGGGACCATTTGGAGACGTATAAAATAGATTATAACATTTATATTATTTTATTTTAAATAATGTCAAAGTTGTCACCTTCATAATTGAATAAATATAACAATTTATATGTAGCTATTTTAATATGGTAAATTAGAGTAAAAGTATTAGTATATAATATATTATATTTATATTCATCATATTAGTTTACTTTTTATTCTTATGTAACAAATAAGTATATTAAATAATTATACAAAAATGTTGTAGTAATTATTTCATTAAAAGAAATATCAAACAAATGGTTTTAAAATATTAAAATAAATATTATATGAAATAATAAATGTTATACACAAAAGTTTTAGATGAATATGACATGTTTGGAATCTATTAAACAATTTGGATAGAATATATCCTCTGTGTGTATTTTATTTAAATTCAAATAAATGAATAGTGTCAAAAATTTACACTATTGTTATTTTATAAAAATAACATATTATTAAACTGTTTAAAAATCACAAAAATATTTATAAATTACAAATTAAAATTTATAGGATCTAAAATGTAATAATTTATAAAATTATTTATAATTACCAACACATATTTAAGTATTTATAACCATATAAAATTTAAAACATTGTTACCACAAATAAAATTAAATAGATTAAATAAGGAAAAATCAAAATGATAAAGTTTAAAATAAAATCAAAACATGTCTAAATTTAAATGGTGGATGAGATTACAACCCTATAAAATCTAATATCCGAATTTGAGTCACTTAAGAAGTTTTTATATGGGGTTTGGGTATATTATAAATTAATATTTTAGAGGTTTCCAAAAGGGTCCCTCTCCTCTCTTATAAAAGGGAACCTCCTCCCTCTCCTCCTCACACCACATTGAGCATTCATGCTCAGAAAACCAATTTCCATTTATCTTCTTAACTTCTCTAGTAACATACTAGAGGTCCTTTTATTCTTCAAATACCAACTTTAGTGCCCTAAGATGTGGTTTAAAAGAGGCGCGTCGAAGAAGAGGTAATATATTTTAACGATTCTTTGAAATTTATTTCATCTTCTACTTCCTCTTATTTAATTTTTTCATTATAAAGTAATAAAATTAGTATCAATAATATACTGATATATTATTATAAATATGATACAACCATATTTTACCTTATATCCATCCTATGTAAAAATGAAATCACCGAACCTGCGTACGTACGGAATACCATCTCCACGCTGTGGTATAATCTATTTTTCCGCCACCACCTTAAATGGATGGGTATAATGGTGTAAATAATAACTATATATAATTATTATAACATGAAACTAATTATGAGATATTATTTCATCCACTTCAATTCCATTCAATAATTATTAGAATGATATCATCGCTCGTGCGTACGTACAGATCACCGTCTCCACGACGCGATGAGATTTATTCTCTATGTTAACCATTCAAGAATGAATATAAAGTATATATAATAAATAATAATGATAAAAAATTTATAATAATGATAATGTATTTAGGTATATTTTATTTACTTACATCCATTAAATTTAATAAGGAAATGAAAATAGCATTCATGCGTACGTACGGCCTACCATCTCCATGAACGGTGTATTTCATTCCATTTATAGATATATCATATATATATATATATTTTGACTATATATTATATATAAATCATGTGTTACATTCGGGAATAAATTAAATCGGGTTATATGTAATAATATTATGAACAAAAAATCCAAACATGTATGTTAAATGAAATGAGTTTACCCAAAATACTGCTTTAACAAGGAATTGACAAATGAACGGGTAATATAAAGTCCTAAGTGAATCATATATGATATCATAAATATTATTATGGTTCTGTTACAAGTTAATAAAATGTTTAAACCCACTATATAGGAGACTCGGACACATACAACAGAAATTGTACATAAGGTAAGGGAAAGTTTTACAATCTCATTTTTTTCCGGGATTTCTTATACGTAGGTATTTACTTGGGATATATTTTTTCATCCATGTCCATGTTTTCTAAAAATGTTTTCATAAAATTTTTACTATTCATCCACATATTTTTAAATTAATTTTTACCATTTTTTACTTTTACCACATTGTATGGATGGAATCGTTCCTTTGTTTACCATATAAGGTTATTTTTGACTTTTTCTGAAAATGTACGAGAAGAATGATTTTTAACTTATATGGAATGAATAGATTTTTTTGGTTTCATAATGCCTTATTTACATGAAGATTAATAAACAATATTTCATGATTATTTTCAAAATAATTCCTTTATTTTAAAATCGCCTGCCATTTTTAGAAATGAAAATAATTTTGAAGAAGAGGGGATATTTAACTCAAGAATCCATTTCAAGTGTTTATTCAAAAATATTTTCCCTCTAAGATTACATTCTCTAATATGGTTATGATTCAAGTATAATTTTCCCATTATTTATATGATTTTATTTTGTTTATGATGAAATTATATTCATTGTTTTATATGGATTGTGTTATGATGGGATGATGTTTATGAAACCCATTCAATTCTTTGGGTTTTTATGAATGATTTATGATTATTCTGTGGTACACATAAGAATGATTTCATTATGAGATGGTTGGGAATTTTATCTCCCTCAAATTAATCGGGTAAAGATTTATTTCTCATGAGATAGATATAGCTGGAAAGATAAGTGAATCTGGTTCAGTAATATAGGGCTAGAATGTCAAGAAAACACTATTCAGTATAGGACTTTGTCCACTATGATGGTATTGGCAGAAATGCCTTGACTACTATGTAAATCCTATCATGTGATTACTGTTTTTACACAATTACATGTTTTATTCCCATGATATTTTATAATGATTAATGTTCTTTTATGACCTATGCCTTAGATACTGCCATGATTTATTTCCCAACTAAGGATTTTAATGTTTAAATATTATTTTTAGGTTTTTATGTTCAAATGTATATGGTTTGTTTTATTTTCTCTATGCTTACCTTTACTAAGCATTTAAGCTCACCATTTTTTTATTTTCTTTACCCTAGGATATAAATAAAGGTTTTACGTAAGAAAACCAATGGGGAAGATCTTTAAGGGAGATGATGAAGATCTTTCACCATGGTTAGAAGATTTTATTCTGAGTTTCCAAAGACACTAAACTATTATAGTCCTTAGGTGTCTGTTTTTGTTATGTATTAAGTATTCTGAAATAGTAATAAAATTTCCATGTATGTCAAGTATGGGTCTCTACAGTTGGTATTAGAGAAAATGTTTAGTTAACCTTTGGAAACTAGGATGTGAAAACTTTAGTGAAATCCCTAAGGATATTTCTAAGGTATGTCTAGGGATTTTTCTATGGTTATGTATAAGTATAGGTTATGGTCATAGAATTGCGATAATGATATTAGAATTAAACCTAAGATGTTAGAGATTGAAAGTACCCCCCTTGATTATGTCGTTTTCCATGTATGATTTTTTTTCCTTTCATAGTATTGTTTTTGGGTTTTTGATGATAGCAGGAACCCAAAGGAACCATGTTGACCAATGTAATGGATGATACAATGATATTCCTCCTGAACAAAACAATGTTATGGGAGATGGATTGAAAAATATTATTATTATATTTACAAAATATATGATTCATTCTAGACTTCCAAATGAGTAGAGTGGGGAAAAATAATCTATTAAGTCCTTCATGAGGCAATGTCTGCCTTTTTTCAGTGGTCCTTCGGATCCACTTGTTGCCGAAAAATAGATCAGTACCATTTAAAAGATATAATCCATACTCCGCTATTCAGAGCCATAAAAATTCATTTTAGTTGTTTACCATTTAAAAGTTGAAGCAGACCAGTGGTGGACTCTAATTAAGAATACCAGCCCCCAAGATGAAATATAATCCATTGAATGGTATGAGTTCAAGAACTTTTATATCAATAATTACTTCCCTCATATTCATTGAACAAAGATGGAAAAGGAGTTCCTTGAGCATAAGTCAAAGGTTTATTAATCTATTGGTATGTATGAGGCGAATTTTACAAGGCTTGCAAGGTATGCATCTGGCATTATCTTCCAACCAGAAAGAAAAGTTGATCGATTATTTAGTGGATTAAAACCAAGTCTTCGGCGAGAATTAGCTATAAGAGACTTCAGTAACTATGAAGAAATTGTTTGTTGTGCTATCAATGTAGAGCTCGATGTTGGTTTTACATATCCATCACATGGTTTTGACAAAAAACGAAAGATGGAGTTCAAGGAAAAATCTCAAAAAAATGGTTAAAAGAAGATGGATGTTTATTTATTCGCAAATTGTGGAAAGAATCATGGTGGAGATTGTCTAATAGGTACTAGAAAATGTTTCAAGTGTAGAAAAGAAGGTCGTTGAGAAGCTAAGATTCGAAGTAATGGGAAAAAGGTAGCTAAAGGTGTGAATGGAGAAAAGATTGCAGAGAACGCACCACCAACACTTTAATGCTACAAGTGTAAGGAAATGGGGAATTATGCTAAACAAGGTACTAATCCAAGGGTTAATGATGATCGATATCCAAAACCACTTTAGGAAAAGGAGAAAGGTAATTCATATGTGATCACTATTGGCAATGTTGAGTATGAAAATGAAGTGGTGGAATGATTAAGTGTTTATGTAATAAGATTCCAAAATAGTGTTATGGAATCTCATTTTTAGTATTGTTGAATACTTGAATATGTATTTATTGGTTTTTTGTGGTTTTCAATAATTATATGGTACCGATAACCATGAAAAGTGATTGAAATATTTTTGGTAAGCAGATCAAATGCGCATAATGACGGGATAAGGAGAAAATAATATATATGATAGTATTCATGATCTCATGACTGATATAAGGACAAATTGATATCATGGTTTGAGTATATTGAATTTTTGGCATTTTGGTATATGGAAAGAGAAACATTTTGACCACATTCATGTTTTCACTAAGTTTATATGGTAATTTATATTTCAAGGGAATACATGATTGAGTTATTCACCAGTTTGTATTGTGATCACCGAGATATATCTTATGATATATGGGTGATAAATGATGCTATACACGTAAATGTTATGTGACCTTTTCGGTAATCGTTTTCATTATACTATGAGATTGGACAAATGTAATTTGGATAAGTCTAATGATTATAATGGATTATGTTGGACATCATATAGTATTATTTAAGGCTAGAAATTTTTTCGATATTATTTCTGTAATTTTATAATCGTGTAGTTTTAGAAAAAGGACAACCAGCAGGATGGACAACAACTGGTCACGCCAAACAAGGTTACGAGAATCGAACCCACAACCGAAGTGCCACAGGCCTTTATCACCTACCACTAGCCTAAAATAAGTCCCTAGTTACTAATAATTAGTTTAATTTTATTAATCAGTATCATAAATGAAGTATAATTCTATTTTTGAAATCATATATTGTTAATCTAACCAAAAGATGGACTTATGTATATAACTTGTGTTAACCTTGTGTTTGAGACAGATGGAGTGACATATCAATTTATCACATGATCTGCAAACACTTTATGGAAGAAAAATTAAACTTCATTTCTTTAAGAGATGAAGTGGAAATTGTTCAACGAACAAAAAACAGTGAGATTGTACCAAAATCATGTAAGTATTTTTTTTAACATAAGGGAAATGATCTTGAAAACCGGAAACGTTATCCTAGTACCCTCATATTCGATGAATCAGATGGTACCTTATATCATCACAATTTTATGGCTTTGTGATTGTTGGATTTTTCTATATACATGTTCTCTACCACTCTTCATTAGATTATGATGATTATATTTCTCTTCCATATCCACATTTTCACCTATGTTCTCCTATGTGGAAACCTAGTGATGAGTTAATTTGGGTAACCATTATGTTTCATACATTAGTTTTTAAAATTATGTTTCAGTATTCTGTTTTATGATGTGGGTTTCTATGAATTGAACTTTCTTGTAGTAAACCATTTATAACCCCGACGAATTTCGAGGGAGAAATTCATTTTAAGGGGGGTAAAATGTAACACCCTGGGATTTTATGAGAAATATTATTAATTTCTTTGATGTATTACACTACACCAAGATTATCTTGCGCTATACAAAACATTGTATTAGCTTGCAGTATACGCAACACTAATCTTGACTTGTGTTACATGCAATCATGACCTTTCTCGATAGCGTGTGTGGTACGCAATACCGAGTTTCGCTAAACAACGATATAATGCTATAATATTGTTATGAACTAGCCATTATGAATATTATTAACTGAATTTTTAATTTTAAAACAATATTATTCATCTTAAACATTTTCTAGAACATGGTATGAGAACAAAATAAATTTTCAGGTAAAATAAGTATTTTAAAAAAATGCGGTTTTGCCGCCTTTTGATGGTGCACCAACTTTAATTATAGTTTTTGACACATTTATAAGTTCAATTTCAAAAAATAAAATTCATCTTTGGAATAATTATATAAAAATTGTCTTTGGATAATTTTTTCATATTATTATGATAACTTTCATATTTTAATGAATAGTAAAAACACGCTATATTTTAATTAAAAACAACTTTTTTCATCATAATAATGTATATGGTTAAATTATAATATTAAATGGTTTTAAAGTATAAATAGAATTTATTTTTACCATTTAATATAATTAATGTCATTAGCATTGATTTTACATTGAATTAATAGGTAAAATCATTTCAATCTTTTGCACTGTTTTTACTTTTAAAACTCGTTTTCTTACATTGGGATTAATATTAAATTAATTTCTGCAATTTCTGTGATTTGAATTTGGATAAATTGATTCCATATTTGGAATCATTTGGTCTAGATTCTATTAATAGGCTACTTTGTATTTTTGGTCACTATGAATAGTAACTATGGTAAATTTCATTTACCATAGTTAAAGGCAAATCCGATAATTATGTGTAAATATAATATTATAAAATTTCCCTAAATTTTTCATAATAAAATTTGATGATTAATTTCATATTAAGACATATTTGGATTGAAATGGAATCCATTTGAACCCACTTGGATATGATTAAGACCTTTAATTTATTATATTTTAAAGAAAGTGAAATATGTCTCATTCAAACTTTTATAATTAATGTATTTGTAATATAAGGTTATACATAATATAAATTCGATTATAAATACTCATTTGAAAAATAAAATATTTTTCCTTGTTATTTTAATTTATTTTTAATTATTATGTAATATTTATTTACCTTAATAACTTATACATTAATGATGCAGAAATTACTTACTTAGTGGAAAATCAATAATATAGTTTTTATTAAAGTAATAATAACCATCAAAAGACCCAGTACATGACCAAATCTTATTTTTCGATTATATCTATACCTTTATCATCCAAGGGCCTACTTGGAGACCATTGGGATCCATATAAAAGATATTAGGACATTTTTTTTAATTTTATTTTAAATGATATCAAAGTTGTCACCATCCACATTTAATAAATATAACAATTTATATGTTTCTATTTCAAGATGATAAAATCTTGTAAAATGATTATTATGAAAGATATTATATTTAACTTCATCATAGTATTTTATTTATAATTTTTATTCAACAAATATGTATATTAAATAATTATACAAAAATGTTGTAGTAATTATTTCATTAAGAGAAATATCAAACAAATGGTTTCAAAAATATTAAAATAAATATAATATGAACTAATTAATGTTGTCCACAAATTTTATAGATTAATATGACATGTTATGAATCTATTAATCATTTTGGTTCGAATATATACTCCATGTGGATTTTATTTAAATTCAAATAAATGAATAGTGTCAAAATTAACACTATTGTTATTTTAAAAAAATAACATATTATTAAATTGATTAAAAATCATAAAAAATTTAAAAATGACAAATTAAAATTTATATGATCTAAAATGTAAATTTTTTTAAAATTATATATAATTAACAAAACATAATTAGCTATTTATAACCATATAAAATTTATAACATTATTACCAAAAATAAAATTAAATATATTAAATAAGGATAAATCAAAATGATAATGTTTAAAATAAAATCTAAACAAGTCTAAATTTATTTTTTTGATGATATTAAAACCCTATATTATCTAATATCCTAATTTTAGTCACATTGGATGTTTTTAAGTGGGTTTTGGGTTTATTATAAATTAGTATTTTAAAGGTTTCCAAAAGTGCCCCTCTCTTCTCTTATAAAAGGGAACCTCCTCCCTCTCGTCCTCACACCACATTGAGCCTTAATTCGTGGCCAAACCCTACCCATTTCTCTTCTCAACTTACCTAGAAACATACTAAAGGTCCTGGTCTTCTTCACAGACCATCTTTAGTGCCCTAATAGGTGGTTTAGAAGAGGCGCTTCGAAGAAGAGGTAATATCCTTTACCGATTGTTTCAAATTTATTTATTCTTCTACTTAATCTTATTTAATTGTTTCATTATAAAGTAATAACATAGGTATCACTCATATACTGATATGTTTTTATAAATAATAAACAACCCTATTTCCCCTTTTATCCATCATATGGAAAATGAAATCACCGCGCGCGCGTACGTACGGAATACCGTCTCCACGTTGTGGTGTAATCTGTTTTCCCACCACAACCATAATTAAATGGTTTTAATGGTGTAAATAATAACTAAATAGGATTATTAAAACATTATAATATTTCTTAGATATTATTTCATCCACTTCAATTCAATTCATTAATTATGAGAATGATATCATCGCTCGTGCGTACGTATGGATTACCATCTCCACAACGTGATGAGATTCATTCTCTATGTTAACCATTCAAAAATGACTATAAAGTATATATAATAAATAATCATTAAAAATGTGACATAATAATGATACTATATTTATGTATATGTTATTTACTTACTTCCATTACATTTAATCAGGAAACAAAAACAGCGTTCATGCGTACGTACGGCCTACCATCTCCATGAACGGTGTATTTCATTCCATTTATCGATCTATCATATATATTTATATTCTAAATATATTTAATATATAAATCATGTTTTACATTCTGGAATTATGTAAATCAGGTTATAAGTAATAATATCAAGAACAAAAAAGTCCAAACACGTAAGATAAATGAAACAATTTTACCCAAAGCGCTGCTTTAACATGGAATTTACAAATGAACGGGTAATATAAAGTAATAAGTGAATCATATATTATATCATAAATATTATTATAGTTATGTTACAAGTTAATAATATTTTTAAACCCACTATGCATGAGTCTCAGACAAATATGGAAGAAATTGGTAATACGGCAAAGAAAAATTTTGCAATCTCATTTTTATCCGTGATTGCTTATACGTAAGTATTTTCTGGGGTTATATTTTTTCATCCATATCCATGTTTTATAAAAAGGATTTCATAAAATGTTTACTATTATTCCATGTATGTTTAAAGTTATTTTTCGCCTTTTTTTACTTTTACCAAATTGTATGGAAGGAAACTTTCATTTGTTTACCATATAAGGTACTATTTGACTTTTCCAGAAAAATTACGAGAAGAATGTTTTTCTAACATATATGAAATGAATTGATTTTTACAGTTTCATAACGCCTTATTTCGATGAAGATTCCACTACAATATTTCACGATTATTTTCAACAAAAATATTTTCTTTTAAAATCTCATGGCATTTTGAGAAATGAAAATGATTTTGAAAAAGAAAAGATATTTTCCTCAAGAATTCATTTCAAGTTATTATTCAAAACTATTTTCCCTCTAAGATTACATTCTTTGATATGGTTATGTTTTAAGTATAATGTTCCTATTATTTAAATGTTTTGATTTATTTATGATGACATTATATCCATTTTTTTATATGAATTATGTTATGTGGGATGATGTTTTTGAAACCCATTCTATTTTTTGGGTTATTATGAATGATTTATTATTATTTTGTGGCATACTTAAGAATGATTTCATTAAGAGATAGGTTTGAACTATATCTCCCTCCAATGCATTGGGTAAAGATTTATATCTCATTAGATAATCCTAGCTAGAATGGAAGGTGGATCCGGTTCAGTAATACAGGGTTGTAACGGCAAGTAAACCAGATTTAGTAATGGACTTTGTCCACTATGTTGGTATTGGAAAAAATGCCTTGACTACTATCAAAATCGTATCATGTGATTAATGTTTTTCCAAAATTACATGTTTTATTCACATGATATTTTATTATGATTAGTGTTCTTTTAGGATCTATTCCTTACATACTGCCATGATTTTTTTCAAAACTCATGATTTAAATATTTAAACATTATTTTTATGTTTTTAAGTTCAAATGTATATGGTTTGTTTTATTTTTTCCATGCTTACCCTTAAAGAGAATTTTTTTCTCACCATTTTTATGTTTTCTTTTCCCAAACATATAAGTAAAGTTTTAAGGTACAAAAACCAAAGGGGGAGATCTTTATGGGAGATTTTGAAGATCTTTCACAATGGTTAGAATATTATGTTCCGAGTTTCCAAAGACACTAAATTATTTTAGTCCTTAGGTGCCTATTTTTTTTATATATTAAGTTTTCCAAAAAAGTAATATAATGTCTATGTATGTCATCTATGGGTCTCTAAACTAGTATTTTTAGGGCTGCTCGGAAGCTATAAGATTTCCTAATATCTTCAGTGCAAAGTGAGATTCATCTACGGGTGAAAGTTGGACCTCAACAGAGAATCTACATACAACAGACAATGTGTTCATTAGTGATAATGAAGAGACCTATGGGTATATAAACTATGAGTGGATCCTTTCTAGAGCAGTGAGCAATGGAAGAGGAAGATGTTGATCCTCTCCACGGACAGTGATCTAGAGAAATAGAAATAGGGAGTGACCCTTGGGAACATAGTGAGCTAACCTTAAACATTGTAAAGGAAGTGATCTTTGGAATAAGAGTGATCTATCTTGATCATTCTAAACATTAGTGTTCTTTTAGTGGATTTTGTACATAGACACATCACCGGTGTATGCTCTTTGGTCGTAGCCCAGTGAGGGTGAACGATGTAAAAATCATTTTTTCATGTGCATGCTTTAGTTTTTGTTTATACTTTGCTTCATGAAAGAGATAGAAGAGAGTATTGCTTAACAGAGATACAAGATCAATTGGGGCAGTTGTTTTAATCTGTCATACCCTGATTCACCCCCCCTCCCTCTCAGGGTATCCACATATATCATTTATTATAATATTTTTATGAATAAATTATTTAAGAATAAATGGAGTAATATTTTATTATTCATTTTAAAAATTATTAGTGTCGATTAAATCATAGTCATGGTCATTGTTTTACCACATAAAAAATAATATTTTACTTATTATCATGTTTTAATAATATAATTCTAATTTGGAAACTATTTAATATAATTAATATTCTATAAATGAATAAATTTACTATTCAATTATAAAATATATTTTTTTTAAAGCAGTAAAAATACATTTAATCGTTAATTATCATTAATATTAATGACCATTAATATCTAGTTGAATGGCTATTAATTAATGTGGATATTTTATGAAAACAATATTATAGCCCTAATATAATATTTGGAAAAAATAACTAAAAAATAATATTTAGAAAATTATCAATCATTGAAAATAATTATTTAATCCCAAAAACTAATATTTACATTGGTAATTTTTTCCAATTTTTTTCCCCATCTAAAATATGAGAATATCATATACAAATATTCAAATTACATCATATGATTAAATTTTTAAAAGTTCTTAAAGAATTTTTAAATATAAGTTCACATATTTCTATAATAAACATGCATATTCTATTCATAAATTTAAATTTGTTTTATTAAACCTTTCTATATTATTTTTCTAATGATGTTTACTTTACTAACTCCCAAAAATATACCAGCTTCAATATAATTATATTGTTTAAAAATTTTAATCTGATAATACTATCAATTTATAGATTATTTTTGTATACATGATACACCACTCATAAAATAAAAACTTAAGTTAAATTATTTATTATAAACGTGTGTTTTTTAACAATATTTGATAGATTTCACTATATGGTACCCCTAATTAAGAATTTGAGATCACGCATTTATAGTTTTTACCATTTCCTTAGGATGAAAGATAATTGTTATGTGTGGTGCATGTAATTTCAAGGAGAAATAATAAATATTTAATGTTTCATATGATATATCCTTGGTTATAAATTTAATTTAATATTGAATTATGTTTCAATTTTCCTAAGACTCTTAAAATTATAGATCCTATGATCAATGTCCTTTATACCAATATACTTAAATAAACTTCTGCACTAGGTTTCTGGATTTAAGGTGTAAATTTTATATATGTTGTCAACCATATAAAGTTTCTTAAATTATATATCTCCATATAAATATTGATCTCCTGATGAATCATTATGATAATTATCTTATCATTTATCTACAAAATTTTATTTTATCATATGAGGATTATGATTCAAAAGAATATAATAAATTAATTAATTATGTTTGGTGCCATTAAAATGAAAACCACATTTGAATCCATCAAAACCATTAGTTTCCCAATAACTATTCTTCACAATGAAATGAGACTCCTACATCATTCATTTTAACACATAGTTATTTAGGTATTCCATTATTAAAATCATATCATATATGACTATTTTATGGTTGAAAAGAAAACTATCCACCATATTTAACATATTTATTAAATCAATGCCATTACACTAGTAGTATAACTATTATATTATTCTATGAAAGGGTAAAAAAATTATAAAAGGATTTAGTTAAATAAATATTACAGATAGAAATTTCAACAATGTATTTCCCAATATAATACTTGGTCAAGATGATTTGTATGAACCTAAATGGTTTAATGATCATGGTATTTACAAATGATTTCTTTTGATGGAATCAAAGGAATTGTATTTATATGAGGATTTAATCACATTATCTTATATAGTGTTATTACCTTTACATATATTAATTCATTTAATATTTTTTTTATAATCTTATTCCATCCCCCAAATCAATATGTTTAATCTATATTGATTTTTAACAATTTACAAACCACCAGGATAATGTCACTAATTAAAAGTTAAATATTATTATATTCATAGATACCAAAATGCATCCCATTAATAAGGTAAATGAAACCCTTTCACATAATGTTTTACAATTATATGTAATCCACAATATTCATATAATCAATCCTTGATCCCAAGATATTTATCCTTCTCATTTCATGATAAGGCATAAGTCTCTAGTGTAGTGAGCATCTTGACCCAATTTCCGCCTACAAGGGGATACCTTAATCAAGAGATAACTTAATTCCATCATAATTCTAATAGATAATATTTATAAATCATAATGAAATTTTCAATTCATTCTCAAAATCTTGTTCAAGGAAAATTTAAGGCTGAATAAATCCAAATCATTACCACATTGAGCATCAATATATTAATATATGATTATTTATTGAATCATTTTAAACACCTATAAACAAATTCATACAACATAATTCATAATATAAAATTTTTACCTTTGAATAAAATAGGGAATAAATTTTAAATAAATTCACAATCAACATATTTATACATCAAATAAATAATTTATGAAAAATTCTTAAATTAAAAACATTATTTAACACTTTATAATATTAGCTAACCATATTAATATTATATAATTTAAATAAAACAATTTCTATTCATTTCTAATATGAACTCATTCATATAATTTAATATGTAGAACATATTATAAATATACAATATTATATGATATATAAACATTTAATTTTCAATTTATATGATATAAATAATTTAAATAATTTAAATATCACATAATCAATATTATATAACCTTAATCAAATCAATTATTAAAATCCATTTCTATGTTATATAAATAATTTCTCTAAAAATGACCACTAATTTTAATTATTAAAATTAACAATTATAAAAAATTAATGTTAATAATCACGAAAAAAAAATCAAAATTTTTAATACAATCTATTTAAATAATTATCATTATTATAACCTTCAAATCATCTTATAAAATATACTTTTTATTTACATGTAATAAAATTATATCTAACATATATGGAATTCTATATAATTTTAAAAAGTAATTTGTATATTAATAATTAATATTGTATGATATTTATTTATTAAATAATTTAAAAAAGCTAACAAAATAATGACAAAAATATGTAACTAATTAATAGGTAAATATATTTCTATATTAATTCATATCAAAATATACATTTTTTATAATTTATATGAACCATATAAACAAATTAATTAAATTATTAATGAAATTTAAGGAAACTAATTTTCTCATCGAATTATATTGTATGATTAGAAGGAAATAAGAATGTCGGTGTTATAAATCATAAAACATGATTTATGATCATGGATTTCATGAGTAAAAAATGACATAAACTGTAGGTACGAATGACTCACATGAAAAAAACAATCCAGGTATATGATAATACTTGGGTAATAATAATAATTCCTTATTCTGTGACCTATATTAGGTGAAACTAGTACTGGTTGGAAGGTGGGCTCACATAACATTGACATAGTGCACAAGGATTGTATAGGATTCGTTCATAGTTTGTGGTTTTTATTTTCCTCAATAAGCTACTCATTTAATAACATCCATTACCTAGAGATCCTGCAAAAGAATGATTAAGTCCTATTGTTTCCTATATTGTATTAAAAAAAATATAAGATGAAGTGGGCCATGTATGATTAATCTAGTACAAGAAATAACAATGTAGGATTAAACCTGTTCGACTGATATCTGGGATGAATAAATCCAGGAAGGCAAATGAATATACTAATTTAACATTTAATCCATGTTCCTTTATGATGTAATTTATATCTTAATTATGATAGGATGCTATATTTTTATATATTCATTCAAATTTTATTTTTATAACCTTATTTTGGGAATCTAAATCCATGGTAAATAATTAATAACATTTATAGGTTTCATAGGATCTACCATCACATGTTAATCTCAAAAATAAGTCCTAATGTGGCCCAAATGCCTCGCTACCTAGTCACCGGAGCAAGAACTGACATAAATCGAAGGGTTTTTCCATGCCCCATGGGTTTTTCACTTGCACCATGAATCATAAAAGTTAAAAACTAAAAAAATTTCCAGGACATTAACAAAAGAAGATTAAATTATTTGATAGTATGGTCAAAAGAAAACTCCATGGGGATAACTGTATTAGAATTCAAATAGGTAAACTGACCCAAAGTACAACCACAATATACTAGAAAGTAGGATAAACAAACGATATCCCAAAGATCAATAGTAACTACCACCTCAAATTTCTTATTTACCCTTTCTCGATTATGGAAGAATATAATCTATAGACACTCTATGTAACAAGAAGGGTGTGAGATAACACCCATCAGGGTCTCAAAAAAGATTCTATAATAAGATTTCACAATAATTAACCAAAAATGATTCCATCTTTATATAAAAATTTATGGTAGTACAAAAGAATATTCAAAATAGATTATTATTTTCTTTTCAGTTTACTAAAATATTTCACAGAGTGGATTAATAAAAATTTGAAAAAATTAGTTTATAAAAATTCACAAAGAATGTTTAAAAAAGAATACAAACAATAGAATATATATCAAAAAATCCAAAAAGAAGAAACATGGTCATATTATAATAGGTATGATAGTTCTCGGTTATGAGATCCTCACACACTCTTATAGGTTATCAGAGAAATATTTGTACACACATCCCTTATACACTAGTCAAAGAGGACTCATCACTATCCCATCAGGGATATGACTTAATACAAATGTTTTTTTAGAGTTGTAAATAATAAATATTGTGTTTTCTAAAATATCTCACAATCAACATTGCCTTAAATTTTCTCAAACAACTATAAATAATGGGAAAATATATTTCAAAAAATTTCAATGTATGATTAACCCTTTTTTGCATTTCAACACTCGAATTTTAATTTAATAACTAAATTGTGTTTTTAATAAATTAATGATTTTTCTAGTATAAGAAAAATGTGTAATTATTAAAAATATATGTAATTTTCTCAAAATAAATTTTTAAATCATTTTTATAATTTATATTCCATAACATAATTTCACAATTATCCACCAAATTTCACAAACCCCCAAAATTACTTGAAATTGGGTGGTTTTCCACAATTTTATGCCAAGGAAAATTCAAATAAAAATCATCAATGAATTGTTTTTTCAAAAAGTAATTTGTTTAAAATTAATTTAAATCAATTAAATTGGGTTTAATTATATGTGATAATAAAAAATGGAACCACCTACCTCATGATAACAAATCACAACACCCGCAACAGGTGTATCTAATGAAGAAAAATAAAATTAAAACATAAAAATCAACCTTATGTTCAAAATCGTACACTATTGGTATTAGATCCACTAAAACATAGAGATCCAAAAAATCTGGAAGAGAAGATATGAATGGGCTGGGAGAGAAGGAAAGGTGAAGTAAAACTTCTCAATATAGGATCAAATGATAATCATCATGCCTTGATACAACATGGAGAGTGTTTGGAAGAGAAAACACAGTATCATGGGTTCTCTTCCTTCCTAAGAAAATGTACTATCGAGAGTTACATTTGATCGGTGGTCAAACATCTGATTTGGAGTAGTTCTGATCAATTTTCATAATAAAATGATTATGGTTGAATTAGTAACTATGAAGGGCCTCAATATTTTTCAAACCGTGTTCCTTAGCTATACACCCTGCCTACTAGGGCTACATAGATTCACCTTATTTAGTGTACGATTTATCTAACCATGCCCTATCCATGAAATCCCTCACTTATTGGGTATTATAGCGTTTCAATAGTGTGGAGCATGGTTTGGGAAAACCATGTTCAAACCATGAATAAAATAATATCCCTTAAAAATTTCTAAAATTTCACACGAAGGACCGCAAAACCAATCCCATGAAAATAATTATCAAATTATCATTTATAGAGTAATATAAAATAGTACAGGTTGAAACAGATTCCCCACCATAGAAACCTTTTCCCCCAAGAAATCATTTTAAGAAGCATCCATATTAAAAATATGATGTTTTCTCTCCCATAAGTGCCTATATCTAGTAAATCTAATGACTATCAGAAGTATCAAGATTCATCTCTAAATCCAATAGTGTCATCCTCCCATAATGTATGTTAGTTTTAGGTTCAACTATCATGACTGGATGCTCAGTCCTAGATAAATTACGCTCCATATCGGGATCACTCCATATCAAAACATGATATTGAACCAAAACATACATTCAAATATACAATACATGATCACGTTATGTATCTCCATAAAATATGATGGAAGTGATAATTATAATAAAACAATCACCAACTGATAAATAACCTCATAAGGTCCCCCAAAACATGAATCATGTTTCCCTTTCCTCTCAAGATTTTGATGACCTAATCAAGGTGACACATTCTAGAAAGCCTTTTATCCTAATTAAAATTTTAATTATCCATAACAACAATCATCATTATATTTATACATACTCATTTACATTTACAATTTAAGATAAATGAATTGAATCATTTATTTTATCTCTTGAACCGAGATTGATCCAGCTAAGGAACATTCAATGATATCTAAAAAAACAATATCGATTTACACGAATGTCCTCAAAATGTGTGATCATGATTATGGAATGATAAATATTATTATAATAAAACTCAATAATCCTAAATTGGTCATTACATGAACAAAAAATGACTTCAATTATGGCGTGGAACATATGTTTATGAATCTGTATTGATCATCTAATATGGGTATCCTAATGTGGATGATATTCCATCCTAAAAGGGATCTATGATCCCTGTTCTTGCAGGTGGCCTCTCCAAAAATAATAATTAAACATGGGACATATATCAGTGATTATAACAAATAGAACATCATGAAAATTAAAAATATCATTTACATAGATAATTTACATCAACTTATCTTCATTTTTACCATCAATTGGTATAAACGTGGATGATTTGGAATACTTATCCACCATAACCAATATAACATTCTTTATTAACTGGGTATTCAAAAAATCCACAAAAAATTTACATAGATTACATCCCACTTCCAAGTCACCAATTGAAGTTGTTAATGTAAAATCAATGGTCTCTGGTGCTCCGCCTTGACCTCTAAAATAGTATAACTGTGATTGATTTTTTTTCAATACCCCATATCATAATTTTATGAAAAAATATACACTACATTTCATAGAACATATTTATGGTTCCTTGGTGCACTTCCCACTGGGAATTCTGGAAATACCCCATTATATATTTTCTTAGAGGAAAAGGTACAATGTAAAAATTCCATAATAATTGAATACCCACTTTAGATAATGACCACTCATAAACAGTCACCCCACAATAAATATTTTTCTTAATACTATATTATTCCTTATAAAACTATTTTACTAGAAGAATAAACATAGGAATAATGGATTTTAACGAAACATTGTAAAAGGTATAGTCATCCCTAGATTATTGGACACAGATATATAACTATACAAAAAGATCCACCATGTTCCACACAATCAATGATTCATTCATAACCTAGGTTTGAAGTTTCCTTATCAAATCATCTATGATGACACACCATTTCTATGTTGTATAGGAAATTTAAAATTCAAAATATTTATATTATTCCACCCTATGACTCCAGATGAAATTCAATTATTTTTTGTAGAATATAAAACTTAATCAATTGAGTTTATAAAACATGGTAACACTTTATCTGGAAAGGAAATTCTGCAATCACTTAAGAACATCTGTCACAGATGTATTTTCAAGATCAAGGGTCTGGTAATTCTTCTCATGTTCCCTATGATGTTGAGATCCATAGGAAATGATGTAATCACCATACATAAGAACACATCCAAAACTGAAACCTGATGAATCACTAAATACCACATAGAATATCCTAGTATTTGGAGGATTCAAGAGTCCTACAGTATATAAAAGAAACCTCAAATCAAAAAATAACCATGAAATTTGTCATCCTAAGAAAAAATTACTCCCTTCCATGTTAGAGTACTCGTCATAAAATAAAACATTGAGCAATACTTTATAACCCATAAATAGTATCAAGATAAATCTAAGATGATCTGAAACTCTAAATCTTTTTATGGTCACTCACATGTCATAACAGAATTCACCTTTTCATTGTCAATTGAAAATCAGTTTCAAATACCAAATGTCCCAAAAACAACACTTTTCGAATCCAATATTATCATTTAGATAGCCTGTCATAAATTTCTTAATTTTTCAAAAATTCTAGAACATATCCTTGGTGATTCACATGATCTAACTCTTACATAGAGTATTAAAGGATTGCATCTACAATATCCACCACAATATTATCATGATACTCAGGAAATATCAAGTTAATTAAATTTATAAAGGCAATAAAATAATTGTTTAAACACAATGGTATGAAATGGTACTCAAAATGGTCATACCTACCCCAAAAAAGGTTTTCTAAATAAGAGATTCTTTTATTATTAACTGATGGTAACCAGATTGAAGATAAATATTCTAGAATAATTTTACACCTTTATTTGGTTTATTAGATCAACTATCTATGTTAACATATATTTGTTCTTTACCATAGTGAAAATGCACCACCAAAGGTGACACACGCAATCATATAAACTCTTTCTCAAAAATTCCAGCAAACTATGTCTTCATCTCTTTCATTTGAGTCAGTTCATTGTGGTAAAAAGAATGAGAAACTAGTTTAATAAATGATACTAAATTGATAGAAATTTATACCTCCATTACTGGTGGAAACCCAGATAATCCATAATGAAAAACATTGATATACTCAATGATAACTAGAGGGAGATTGAGTCTCAATGATTACCTCTCCAAATAAAAATAAAACATTTATACTACATTCCCAAAATCCATAAAAATGATATGGATCTAATAATCACTTGTTCCCTTCCCCCAAAATAATATGGAACACTATAATAGGTTCAGTAAAAGAGGGTCATCGACGATAAATATCAATATAGGATTTATTAGTAATGATCCAATCCATCCTGAATATGACCTCATGGGGTCTCTTTTCCAAAACCATAAAATTCAATGAATGATTAATCTCTGATAAACAGAATAAAAATGAAAGATAATGGTTACCGTTATCTATCTTAAATCCATGATGTGTAGTAATATCAATAGAATAAAATTAAATCTCCATAGATGTGTTTTGTAGGTTCACAATTTGAGTTTAAATAAATGAATTAGATGCACCATTATCAAATGAAGTAGTGACTAATAGTGATGCTTTGGTACCTCCCAACATTGATATAAATCAATATGCTTCCCTTAAAGACTATTCCAATGTGTGTGGAAGCATCATTAAGGATGAATGTCGGTAAAACTAGTTATCCCGTGAATGATCTAACTCCATTATAGTAAATTTTTGTGTTGATGATATTGTCCCACTATAGGAAGAAGAATATAAATGTACACAGTGGACCGAATGTCCATAGGACCCAAAATTTTGGATGCCTATGTGGAAACATTTTTCATGTTTCCCAGGTTATACAAACAAGGAATGAATATAATGGCCTCTTATATGAACTAATGGATATATACAAAAACCCTGAAGCTGTAAGAACCCAAATTTTCTTTTTTAGATATGGATCTTTATTTTCCATTTTTTAAGAAAAAGGATGAATGATAAGTTTTCTATGTACATGTGACATACTTTTTAGTACACACCATGTAACTATATACTATGTGTTCCTATGTACTGGTCGTGTAACGAATGAGTACATGGATGTGTAGGTGATCTAGAAGACCGACTAATGTGGGGGCTGGTTGAAGATAGTACATAGTGTGTACATTAAATTAACAACAAATGTACATTTCTTTTTAATTGATATATCAGAGTGTGGATGTGTCACTTTTATAGATCACCCTTCTTCTAACCTTGGTTCATACAAGAGAATCGATAAACGGCTGAAGAACATTGAGATCCTCCCATTCCACTGTTTGAGCTTCGATTAGTTGCTTGGTGCATTGGATTCTTTCTGATGTGTTCTCTCATTAACTAGATAATATCATCCTAATTCATCTTCTCTCATGGGTTATTCAAGATTTAATGATTTTAACCAATTTTTAGATCTATGATGATCTTGTCCAATTCATGGTCTGGCATTCAACTATAGTGATCTCTCAAAATTGAGGTAGGTGGTTTATAACATTCTTTGTTTTTCTATGGATAATATATGTTAAAAGTGCAGAAAACCAATGTTTAGGGTATCTTATGTTTTGGAATCTATCCCTATTTAATAACTGTTTTGGTGTGTTTTTTGAGAAATGGTATTGATTAAGGAATGTGTTTTATTCCTTGATTTTGGGTGTCTTTAACTTGTTTGAATTATTATAAAAGTTTGATCTATCATGCCTTTTAGAATAGCTTGGTTTTCTATGACTTGTGTTGTTGGGATAGAGTTAATGTTAATTTGACATTCATGTGATTCTCATTGTGAAAGTATGACCAAGAAGAATTTTACAATTTTAGATTCATGAGGTAGGTTCATTTATGAATAAATTTTATTTATATATACCTAGAGGTATTGAATGTGAGAACTATCAGCTGGTCAAAGAACTGATGTGTTAGACCATAAGAGCTACCGATAGGGTCATTTTAAATGAATATTTGACATTATGTAATTTACTTTGAGAGCTTCCATGTGGTCATAATAATTTATTATTTCTAGGAAAACCAAGGGTTATTAAAAATAAGAGCTACGTAGGTGGACTTTTGTAAATGATTGGTGCAATGTGGGACCCAAGGGGTTAGACAGTGTGAGATTTCCTAGAGGGTCATAATTTATTGAATCGATGATATGTTAAACTAGAGCGGTTAGACTATGATAACATTCATAGAGGGTTTCATTTTAATTTTCGATGAATGTGGCGTGCCTTACAAGAAAAATAAAAATATTGGAATCGATTGAACTTGATTTTAGATAGTCATGCGTGGAATCTTTTTTTATGTTACACATAAGATACATAGTTTAGGCTAGATCCACGGATTTTATTATTCAACAGAATGAATATTTAAATAATGTAACTGAATGAAATTTAAAACTATAGGATTGTTTACATTAGAGTACTTTATAGTTTTTTGATTCTTTTATGGTTATTACCTGCTATATATATATATATTCACTTATAGTTTGGAAAATATATTTTGTGGGTTTATACTGACATTCATCTCACACCATGTTTGGGTCATTCTTTTTTGACCCAAATAGATTATATGGTTGCAGGTATAGATATGGTAATGAGCCCTTCATCATCATGTACTTGATTGTTGTTGGATCTGGAGAGCATGAGACCAAGATGAGCCTTGTGATGCTGTTGGAGTTACTGCATTTCTTGAATTTTTTTTGGTATTTTATGTCTGACATTGTGAATTGTTTGGTTGTTTTCCTAGATACATGTTACATGCATCATTTATATATATTCTCCAGTTTCTTATTTGATATTAGTCTTTTGATGCTTACTTATGTTGTATGGTATTACTACTTCTGTTATTGTTTAAAACTCCTTATTACATTGTGTATACACTTATAATGGGGGAATAGTTTCCCCAATTATCATACCTTATAAATCGTTGCATTTCGGTAGCTTGTGGGGTTTGGGGAAATGTGCTTGAGGTCATGTGAACAACTGGGTCCAGGGCACCATTGGGCGGAACCTGGAACTGAGACATTACAAAGTGGTATCAGAGGAGTTATTTTTAATTTAACTTTCTATTTGGAGCATATTGATAGTTATTGGAATGAATATGTATTTGATAATTTTTTGTGCTTAGGAGTAGCTAAACCTTGTATTGGGAAAATGCAAGTTACCTCGAATATGGAAATTTTTTCTCATTTTTCAACTATAATAGTTGATGTGATTTCTCTGTTGGGGGACACTTGTCTTGTGATGTTATTATTTATGTCATTTTTGTTATATTACTATTGATATCGGATGAGAAGAGAGTATGGAATCTCATTAATTATACAGGCACATGATAAAGATCAGATGCCATGCATTCTCGTCATTCCTTTTTGGGTGCATTACTGATTGCATGTTGTTATGAAAGTTGTTGCGCTAGATTAGCATTTTCTTATGATAGATGTCATGAAATAATACCTAATATTTTTATAGGGTATTGGGATATGTAAATTTTTATTTGGATGGACACCAAAATATTGTTCTTGAGGTTTTATGGGCCTTCTTGGATCAAGAATTTAGCATATCATGATTGAACTTTAATTCAATTTTGTCATGTTATGATATGATTAAGGATTCCAACCATTAATTCACGTCTATATGGTCTCTCATGGGTCAGAATTTTTCATTACATGGAAAAATAATTTATATCTCTAAGGGTTACAGAGACGATTCATAACCGTATTATCTGGAGAGACAAACAACATGGCATGTGATGTTATGAACACACACCATGTGTTCTACTATTTTGGAAGAACTACCTTTTCCTAATTACACACCATGTAATTGGAGTACATTCCATGTAGTGCATAACTATATCACTGACTATGTGATAAGATACACAAGGATGGGAAAATTTTGGTAAAACACATCGTGTCAAGATTGCACACACAGTGTTGTAGTGAACCATGTATCTATCATGTGACTAACGACACGAGTGGATGAAAGATGGTTTATACATATCGTGTATCATTTATTCACATAATTTAGTTATCATCATTTTATTAGGACATGTGACCAATGGTATGGGTGGATTGGAATTATGTAGTATAGGCATGTATTTAGTGAAAACCCCATATAGTCTTACCCATGAGATAATCGTATAGTTCTAGCTGTGCAGAAGTACTTTTGCAGGAGGGAAAATTTAAGTACACACCATGTATGAATAAGAACATGTCATGTGTAAGGATGTTACTTGAAAATTTTTTGTATATGAAGAATCAACGTTAAGACCTTAAGGGAAAATGTTTTGTAAAGTTTATACACACCATGTAACCCTCTTTTGTAAAACATGAGTGTTTTCTTTTCTCATGTTCTGTTCTCACACTTCTATATTGATATCCTTGATAATATTGTACTGAGGTGTGTTATTGACCATGAATAGTGATTCCATTGAGATATCCTCCCATTAGATTCCAAATATAGGGCAATGATCATACACTAAAAATGGTAGATCCGGGGACACCATCAGATCATTCTCTCATGATCATTTTGGCATCGGTTTTTATACCGAACTCAGGTACTGATGCACAATTATGTGAAGGATTTTTGGGAATGTTATAGACCTTTCATGGAGATCCACTTCATGCCCCGTCTATAGATGAGTTGATGTGGGTGTTCTATCATTACCATCCTCCATCTTTTTCAGGGGATGGTGGACTAAGGGCTGCAGATTCATAGTTGGAGGCCATGCTTGAAATCATCGGTCACATATAGATGCCATTAGAGTGGATGGTGAATCTAATGAAGTATATTCTACATTATACCCCCAAAATATGGTGGGATGTTATCTCATAGGGGATACATCATCGTGATATATCTTGGGAGGTGTTTCAGAGGACCTTCTATGATTAATTCTACCCCAATATGTTGTGGGCTGATCAAGCACGAGAGTTCATGCACATAGAGCAGGGAACTCTTTCAGTGATGGAGTACTCATATCATCATTCAAATTTGAAACACTTCATACACATTCTGGGAGGTGACAAGTAATATTTGTCTATGAAATTTGATGATGGTCGCACATATGACATCTAATCATAAGTGAATGTTTTCATGATGACCTCAGTGACTACTATAGTGTACAAGGTGATGATTACTGGGAACAATCTAAGGGAGTTGGAATCTATGATCTAGGTTGGTTCAACATCCTGGGCTAGTACTCCTTATATATATTGAAGGATGTGTCGTAGGGATCTTTCACTTAATGTTTCTTTAGGTAGCTTCATGGTATGTAATTAGTGTGGGAAGATTTGGAAAACAAGTCCAAATTTCCCAAAGGACCCAGTCCAGTTCCGTTCATGCACCAAGATGGGTCATCATTAGCATTTTTTAAGGATTTACTCTCCAATTGTGGGTGATAGGGGTTCTATTATGACTCAATATTCAAGAGCAGGACTACTAGTTTCTCATCATTTAGAGAAGTAGAGTTCACCAAGCCATTCAGACTTAGGAGGTGGTCGTGGTCGAGGTAGTTATGCAACATATTTTCAGTGACAGTATGGTGGATCATCTCAGGATAGTCAGGTAGGGTCACAGGGTGATGGTATAGGTCATACTGTTGTAGGAGAGTAGACTTAGTAGGAGAAAGTCCTCGAACCCTCAACAATTGGAGGTACTATTCTAGTTTCATCCATTTTATCTTCACCTATTTTTGATATCGGGGATTCTCTTTATTTTTATATTTGTTGTCGTTTTTTGGATCCTTGGGCTCTATATAATTATCTCGGACGATGTTATGATGATTGAAACTCCATTTAAGATTATGAAGGCTTGTGTACGTTAGTTAAAGGATTTTCCTCTTGATATTGGTGGGTGTCACTTTTTTTGGGTCAACTATGTCTTTGAGATTACAGGCTTTGATTTCATTTTTGGAATGAACTAGTAACTCTCATTTCAGAAAATTTTTTACTACTATCATCGCAGGGGGAGTTCCACATCACTACAGGGTGGGTCTTTTATACAAAAGGAAGAATGGGATGTACATGTATAAGTCCCCTGCCTTAACCCTTACTTAATCTTGAGTTATTACAAGATTACAAATTGATGATATTTTCAGGTTTAGAGTTTTAGAGAATTAGATCATAAAACATACATTACATCCCATATTTAAACAAAGTGGTTACAATAAAAGATAATATTCATTTTTTCCCATCAACAGAAACATATTTAAAATAAAACATGGATTCTTTCTTGACACTTCCTTGACACTATTATCATATCATGTACCCTTCCCTTGACATGTGAAAACATTTCAAAAACTTGGGAGGAGCATAAAAAGCTCAGTAAGGGATATAAAAGTATTGAAAGAAACATGAGTACATGTATACATAAGAATCAATGAAATCATACTCTACTCATAAAACATAAGCACTTTAACATACCTCATCAAATCATGAATAAATCATAGAAATCATAAGACATAAAGGTAACTTGAGGCATCCATAACATTCTTACGTAGGGAGTAACCCTCTTGGTTACGTTTGGAATACCCATCCCTGTATATTCCCTAAATCTCTTCGGAGAAACCTTAACATTAAACTCCTTCACGTTACCCAATGCATTGGAGAGATATATCGGGCTAACCTGCCCTTAGTTTATCATGGAACCACTCGTCTTCAAAACAATGCCCAAGAACCATAACATAATCGTATCACATAAAACATACATAAAGGAAACATAACATTTCCACATTTCAATCACAAGATATCAATAAAGCACATTGATATAATGAAAACATTATGAAAACCATTTTCAATACCAAAATAAAATAAAAGTAAAACATGGTATTTATTTTTCATTTAAAAAAATGTATGGCTTGTAGAGGAATCTGAAACTCAAATAATGGTCACGGCGGCGGAGAAGTCGTTGTCGCCGCATATGTACGACAAAAACATTCCTTTTTTTTCATTTAGTAAAATGCTTCGTATAAAAATATTCCTTTTGGATAAATGTAAAAGTCAAAGGGGTTTATACACCGTATAAAATAAGGTTTTGTATAAAACAAAATATGCCTCAATGAAAGGAGATTGAGATGAAGTCCCATACCTCGTATCCGACATGACTTGATCATTCTTTAATATCCTGAATAATAAACTTGAGTTAATTTATACTTGTTTAAGAATCTTTTTCAAGTTCATTATTCTTTTTATATCACTTATTTCCATGTCATGAACACTATGTAATTATTTAAGTTAATAACGGTCGTTTTAACGATCATTGATACTTGAGTAAAAAATAAACCCTTTATAATTACAAGTTGTTCATTTATCCATTATATCCAAAGTTATACACATGATTTAGATATCATATATATCATATTTTTTTAGTATATACATTCATTTATAATATTACATAACGTTTAGAGGTAAGAAATGAAATGCACCGTTCATGGAGACGGTAAGCCGTACGTACGCATAAACGCTACTTTCATTTCTATTTCATATTTTATGGAATGGAATCATAATGATATAAAGGTATATTATAATTCCAGTATAATATCATATATAATACCATTAATTACACTCTTTATACGTCCCACATATGGCATTAACGAATCAAATCACTTTGAGGGGGCGGTAGTCCGCACTTCCTAAAATGAAGATATCGCGTTTGCCCCTAATGGAAACCATAATGGTATGCCATAAATAAAAAATACAGAAGCCTAAGTAAAACATAAACATATTATATATCATATATAAATATAGTGTCATCTTAATGGCAACCTTTGAAAGTGTTATATGAGTGTTGAACAATCATTGTTTCGTGAGGCAGAAATTCTTCATCCACAGAAACAGTATATTATTTAACCATTAGATGTAGGTGTGTGTATGTTTAGCTCTAATACTTCTTATAAAAATATCCTAGTATATTTAAGATAAAGGTTTTTTACAAAAGAAAGAAATAAAAAGAGTTTAGAGGGTTGGAGAAGCAAAATAAAACATAAGAACACAAGAGAAAACACTACCTTTAAAATGGGAAACTCTTTTTGATTTGAGCTCAAAGGCATCCTTGGGAAGACTTATGCCCAAAGTGAGGCTTCTAAGAGTTATAAAGGTATTTGGAGAGACAAAATGGGCAGGGGTTGGCCGAGCTAAAGGCTTTGGAATTGGGGGTATGGTGGTAGAGGTGGGGGCCTTTTATAAGGGGATAGGAGGGGCACTCTTTGAAAATTAAGAAAAGAAACGTTGTTATAAAATTATTTTCAGATAAAAAAAGTCCCAAAATTATAAATTTCGAGGATAAGGTGATAAGGGTTCGATATCCACCCATCCAATTGGTTTTTGACAAGTGTAGGTCTTAGAATTTAAATTATATTTTCATTTTATTTAAATCATTAAATAATTAGGTAATCGTTGCATCATCATGGTGTCATAAATAATTTAATTTATTTAATGTTAAAAATTATAAAACAAATATCATGATGTATGAAATCTTTTTATCTTTCTATTGACTATTTATATACAAAAATCTGACTTGTATAACCCCATTTGAAAATTGTTTTAGTAAAACAACTCATGTTTGTGACATTTATACTTTAACATTAAATAAAAATATATTAATGACATTTTCCTTCCAAAGTGGCTCCATGGGGTCCACAAGTTGACCCATGGATTTTCTTTATCGTCCATGAGATATCCAATAAGGGTAGTACATGTGTCATGTTCATTTCATATTATTAAAACATTATTCTTACCTTAAATTACACTAATTACCTCTAATCGCGATTAAAAACATAAAATTTACTCTTCACTAAAAAATTATTTTAATCCCATTGAACCACATTTTACATCTTAATGAAAACCATGCATGTCAGATTTTTTAAAATCAAAACACAGAGGTGGTAAAAATTTATTTAAATGAAAAATCAGTTTTTTAAGAACCACTTAGTGGTTTCACTATTCATCAAAAATTGAAGTTTTCCCAGAAAAAATACCAAAATTTCACCCTAAGCTAAATTTGATATTCCGAATTCAAAAATGTTTTCTATTTTACAAAATTCAAAACATATAAGTTACATTAATTAATTTAATAATTAATTCCCATTGTCAGAGCAAATAGCCTGTTTTTATGGAACAATAAGTATCAAAAGATTGACACTAGTTTAAGTCCAATTTCAAAGTGAAATTAACTCCAACGACCACAATTGGATTAAATGGTAAAAATATATTATAATTAAACTTTACAACCAATTCAAAAGATAATCTAACCATATAATTTAATTAGATGAAAAAGCAGTTTTGATGTAAAATGCAGTATTTTTCACTGTTCATTAAAAATTGAACACTGTCAGAAAAATAAAAAAATAATTATCCAATGTAAATTTAAATTTCCCAATCATAAATAATAAGTTTATTCTGATAAATAGTGCTTATAAAATTTTCAAAAGTTTGATTTAATAATGGTTTTCCATTAAAAGACAGTAAATCATTCTTTTAAAAATATAAGTGTATTCCATGCTTAAGATTGGATTTATTCTCATTTTAAGCCTCTAAAACAATATCAAATTTATTAGTAGACATAGATAAAAATATTTATTATTCATTACTTACTTGGTATGTTACATCCTTCCCCCCTTTAAAAAATTGTGTCCCCGCAATTTATTTACTTATCGAATAAGTGGGGGTATTTAGCCCTCATTGCATTTTCAGATTCCCATGTTGCCTCTTCAACCATTTGGTTTTTTCAAACAACCTTTACCTGATGAATCACCTTATTCTATAACACTTGCTCCATGTGGTCAAGAATCTGGACCAGTTGTCCCTCAAATGATAGGTTCTCTTCCAGCTGAACTACCTCTCGATTCAAAACATGAGATGGATATGCAATATACTTTATCAACATCGAAACATGAAAAAAATTGTGTACCTGGGATAAACTCGGAGCTAAAGCCACTCGGTATGCAACTGATCCAACTCCCTCCAGAATTTCATATGGTCCAATGAACCTTGGACTCAGCTTTCCTTTCTTACCAAATCACATCACACTTTTCCATGGTGATACTTTGAGAAAAACATGATCACCTACCTCAAAAAAGAGATCCTTCCTCTTATTGTCCCCATAACTCTTCTGCCTGCTCTGAGCCATTCTCATGTGTTTCTGTATCAGCTGAACTTTTTCTGCCATCTCTTCTACCAATTATGGTCCCATCAGCTTCATTTCACCCACTTCATCCCAGAAAGCTGGAGTTCGACACCGCTTCCCATATAATGACTCAAACGGTGCCATCTGTATACTGGAATGAAAACTGTTATTATATGAAAATTCAACCAAAGAAAGATGTTGCTCCCAAATTCCCTGAAAATCCATCGAACAAGCACGTAGCATATCCTCTAAAGTCTGAATTGTTCGTTCTGTCTGCCCATCTGATTGAGGATGAAAAGCTGTACTAAAATTTAATTCGGTACCCAATGACTTCTGAAGGCCTTTAAAAAAGTTAGAAGTAAACCTGGGATAATGATCAGATACAATAGAGAGAGGAACTCCATGTAACCTGAATATCTCTTTAAGATACAAATGGGAAATTGATCTTGGGAAAAAGTATCTCGTATAGCAAGGAAATGAGCAGATTTAGTCAAGCAATCAACAATAACCCAGATTGCATTATTAACTCGATATGTCTTCAGTAATCCCACAACAAAGTCCGTGGATATATTTTCCCATTTCCACACTGGAAATGGTAAAGGATGAAGTATCCCTTTCGGTAACAGTCGCTCTGCTTTAACCTGCTGACAAGTCAAACACTTCACAGTAAAATTAGCAATATCTCTTTTCATTCCATCCCACCAGTAATACTCCAGCAGATCTCTGTACATCTTAGTACTGCTAGGATGAACTGAAAACGGAGAACTATGAGCTTCACATAACAAATATCTCTTCAACTGTGAATCACAAGGCACACACAATCTCTTCCCAAATCTCAAAACACAATCATTATCAATGTTGAATTCAGGAAACTTACCCTTCTGAACCAGTTCTACCTTTTTCTACAACTCACTGTCTTTCTTCTGTGCTTGATTGATCCTGCTCCAACAACTTCTATGCCAAAGTTCATCAAATCCTTAACCAAATGATCATGTTCAAAACGCAACATTGTTAATGAAGAATTAATTTTTTGACTCAAAGCATCAGCCACTTTATTTTCTTTTCCCAGGTGGTAATGAATTGTACAATCATAATCCTTGATTAATTATAGCCATCTCCTCTGTCTCATGTTCAATTCTTTCTGAGTGAATATATACTTTAAACTTTTGTGATTGGTATATATTTCAAACTTTACTCCATAAAAATGATGTCTCCAAATTTTTAAAGCGAAAACAACAGCAGCTAATTCCAAATCATTTGTTGGATAATTTACCTCATGAGTTTTCAACTATCTTGAAGCATATGCAATTACCTGATCATTCTGCATTAGGATGCAACCAAGTCCTTTCAATGAAGAATCACTGTATATAACAAACTCACCATTCCTGGAAGGTAGTGCCAAAACTAGAGCATTCACCAATCTTTTTTTCAGTTCCTGAAAACAATCATCACATTCTTTTTTCCAGATAAACATAACACCCTTCCGAGTTAGCATCGTCCTTGGACTAGATAATCGTGAAAAATTTCTAACAAAACTTCGGTACTATACTTCCAAACCAAGGAATCTATGAATCTAAGTTACATTTGTGGGGCTTGTCCATTCTTCAACAACCTTTGTTTTTGGAGGATCAACAGTTATCCCATCTTTAGAAACAATATGACAAAGGAAAGAAATTTTTTGCAACCAAAACTCACACTTAGTGAATTTCCCATTCAATTCTTTTCTTTTAAGGTTTGAAAAATAACCCTTAAATGTCTTTCATGCTCCTCTTTACTTTTAGAAAACATCAAAATATCATCAATGAAAACAACCACAAACATATCCAAGAACTCATTGAAAATTCTATTCATTAAGTCCATGAATACATCAGGTGCCTTGGTTAGCCCGAAAGGCATTACTAAAAATTCATAATGGCCATATCTTGTATGAAACATGGTCTTTGGAATATCTTCTTCCTTTACCTTCAACTGATGGTACCCCGATCTCAGGTCAATCTTTGAAAAATATTGATCTCCCTGGAGCTGATCAAACAAATCATCGATATGAGGCAAATGATATTTGTTCTTAACAGTGATGTTATTAAAGGCTCTATAATCAATGCAATGTCTCATAGAACCATCTTTCTTTGTAAAAAATAAAACAAGATCACCCCATGGTGATGTGCTTAGTCGAATGAAACCTTTCTCTAATAAATCTTGCAATTTATCCATCAACTCTAAAAGTTCAATTTGAGCCATTCGATAAGGGGGTTTTGAAATTGGCTTAGCATCAGGAACTAAGTCTATAGTAAAATCAACTTCCCAATCTGGTATTATTCCAGGCAACTCATCAGGAAAAACATCAGGATACTCATATACCACTGGCACATCATTAATCTGAATAGTTCCCTTGTTTTCAACCATATGTGCAAGGTAACATTCATTTCCATCTTTTACAAGTTTCTCTGCCTCTTGATATGTTATCAATAGTAAGGGTGCATTCTTGTACAAAAACTGAAATTCTTTCTGAAAAGAAACTTCTTTATCTCTACAATCAATCTTATCATTGAAAATAGAGAGCCAATCCATACCCAGGATAACATCAAACTCTACTAGAGGTAAAACAAGAAGGTTCGCAAGTAGGTTCTTTCCACGGATAAGGATAGGAAGATTCTTATAAATTCTTTTTTCCTCAACATTTCCCCCAGATGTTTTTGCCACAAGTTTAGGAGTCATTTCTTGAGATGGTATTCCCATTTTACTATAAAATATTCAGTGATGAAAGAATGTGTAGACCCCAAATCATACAACACATTGGCATACTCTTAAAAAACAAACAATGTACCTGATACAACTTCATTTGATGGCCTGAAATCTGTTGAAGTAATTGCAAAGGATTTCACCACCCCTTTCTTCTTGTAGTATAATAGCTTCCCATCACTCATGATCTTTGTCGGGCACTCGTTTTCATAGTGTCCCATCTCATTGCACTTAAAACATTTCACTAACTGTAAATCAAATTTGGTCTTACCATCACCCTGATCTTTTTCAGTGCAATCACGAGCCCTATGTCCCATCTTACCGCATCGGTAGCACTTTCCAAAATTTAGGAGACATTCCCCAGCATGCCTTTTACCACATTTATCACAAACTAGAAACTTAGTTTTCTTACCATTAGACCTTTTTGAGGAATTCTTTCCTTTCTCCTGCCACCTCATTCTCTTCTTCTGCTTGTTGTTATAGAACACTTGATCATTGGTAAACTCCATTTCCACCTTCTCAGCACATTGAACAAGATTTTCATAACTTTTGAACTCACAATAAGACAATTTCCTTCAATATTTTGGCTTTAATCCGGAGTAAAAACGATTGATTTTACTATCATGGTCTCGGATAAAATTTAGAGCATTCCTTGCCAATCGAGTGAACCGCTCTTCAGAAAAGCCACTGAGTCTTCCTCTTGCCTCAGTTCCAAGAATTATTTTTCCATCCTTAGTCGAACTGACTTAGGAAAATACTTCTCAAGAAACATACCTTGGAATTCATCCTAGTCTATAGCATCAATCTCATTAGCGTCCCTGATACTTTTAACCATCAACCACCACTAATCTGCTTCAACCTCCAAACGGTAAATATCAAGACTAACCTTTTGATTTTCTGAACACCCCATGACATTGAAAATCATCTTCCAGTGATTTAATCCACCCTTCAGCTAGCACAGGGTCAGATGATCCTCTGAATGATGGGGGATGTTGCCTCATGAAATGTTCCACCACTAACATGTTCCTCTGTGGTTGATCTGGCTGATCTCGTGCATGGATACCACCTCCATTTATCGCTTGAGTCAACTGCGCCATTACTGCAAAAAACTGTTCAGTTCCAATTCCGACCAACTCAGGATGCTGATTTAGAAGGTTATTTCCTTTTGTATTCCTTCCTAGCACTGCTTCCCTGTTTCCTCTGCGGAAAACCATTCTGAACAAACATTTTGTAGATGAAACAACATGGTAATTGTCAAATGTTATATCATTCCAAAAAAATATTTTTAGATAATCATTTAATAGAATTATAACTCCTAAATGTATCTAAGCCGACCTCTGATACAAACTATAAGGCCCCAGCCTTAAACCTTACTAAATCTTGAGTTATTACAAGATTACACATTGAGGATCTTTTCAGGTTTAGAGTTTTAAAGAATTAGATCATAAAACATGAATTACATCCCACATTTAAACAAAGTGGTTACAATAAAAGATAGTATTCATTTTTTCCCATCAACGGAAACATATTTAAAATAATACATGGATTAATTCTTGACACTTCCTTGACACCATCATCATATCATGTACCCTTCCCTTGACCTAAGAAAACATTTCAAAAACATGGGATGAGCATAAAAAGCTCAGTAAGGGATATAAAAATATGGAAAGGAAACATGAGTACATGTATACATAATAATCAATGAAATCATACTCTACTCATAAAACATAAGAACTTTAATATACCTCATCAAATCTTGAATAAATCATAGAAATCATAAGACATAAAGGTAACTTGAGGCATTTATAACATTCTTACGTAGGGAGTAACCCTCTTGGTTACATTTGGAATACACATCACAGTATATTCCCTAAATCTCTTCAGAGAAACCTTAATGTTTAACTCATTCGCATTACCCAATGCATTGGAGAGCTATATTGGGCTCACCCGTCCTTATTTTATCACAAAACCACCCATCTTCATAACAATTCCCAAGAACCATAACATAATCGTATCACATAAAACATGCATAAAGGAAACATTACATTTCCACATTTCAATCACAAGATATCAATATCCCACATTGATATAATAAAAACATTATGAAAACCATTTTCAATACCAAAATAAAAGAAAAGTAAAACATGGTATTTATTTTTCATTTAAAAAAAGGTATGTCTTGTAGAGGAAGCCAAAACTCAAATAATGGTCATGGCGGTGGAGAAATCGTTGTCGCCGCATACGTACGACAAAAACATTCCCTTTTGTTGTTTAGTAAAACGCTTCATATAAAAATATTCCTTTTGGATAAATGTAAAAGTCAAAGGGGTTTATACACCATATAAAAGAAGGATGTGTATAAAATAAAATATGCCTCACTGAAAGGAGATTGAGACGAAGTCCCCTACCTCGTATCCAACTTGACTTGATCGTTCTTCAATCTCCAGAATAATAAACTTGAGTTAATTTCACCTTGTTTAAGAACCTTTTTCAAGTTATTTATTCCATTTATATCACTTATTTCCTTGTCATGAACACTATTTAATTATTTAAGTTAATAACGGTCGTTTTAACGATCATTGGTACTTGAGTAAAAAATAAAACTTTATAATTAAAAGTTTTTCATATATCCATTATATCCAGAGTTATACTCAGGATGTAGATTTCATATATATCATATATATATAGTATATACATTCATTTATAATATTACATACTTTTTAGAGGTAAGAAATGAAATGCACCGTTCCTGGAGACGGTAGGTCGTACGTACGCATTAACGCTACTTTCATTTCTATTTCGTATTTTATGGAATGGAATCATAATGATATAAAGGTATATTATAATTACAGTATAATATAATATATAATAACATTAATTATATCCTTTATACATCCCACATATGGCATTAACGAATCAAATCACTTTGAGGGGGTGGTAGTCTGCACTTCCTAAAATGAAGATATCACGTTTACCCATAATGGAAACCATAAAGGTATGCCATAAATTAAAAATACATAATCTTAAGTAAAACATAAACATATTATATATTCTATATAAATATGGTTTCATCTTAATTTCCACCTTTTAAAGTGTTATATGTGTGTTGAACAATCATCATTTCGTGAGGTAGAAATTCGCCATCCACAGAAACAGTATGTTCTTTAGCCATTAGATGTAGGTGTGTGTAAGTGTAGATCGAATCCTTCTTATAAAAACATCCTAGTATATTGAAGATACTGGTGTGGTTACAATAGAAAGAAATAAAAAGAGTTTAGAGGGTTGGAGAAGAAAAATAAAACATAAGAACACAAGAGAAAACACTACCTTTATAATGGGTAACCCTTTTAATTTGATCTCAAAGGCTTCCTTGGGAAAACTTATGCCAAAAGTGAGGCTTCTAAGAGTTATAATGGAATGTGGAGAGACAAAATGGGTATGGTTTGGCCGATTCAAAGGCTTTGGAAGTGTCGGTAAGGTGGTAGAGGTGGGGGCCTTTTATAAGGGGAGAGGTGGGGCACTCTTAGAAAGTTAAGAAAAGATACTTTGTTATAAAATGATTTTCAGATAGAAAAAAGTCCAAAAATTATAAATTTCTAGGATAAGGTGATAAGGGTTAGAAATCCACCCATCCAATAGGTTTATGAAAAGTGTAGGTCTTAGATTTTACATTATATTTTTATTTTATTTAAATCATTAAATAATTAGTTATCACTGCATCATCATGGTGTCATAAATAATTTAATTTATTTAATGTCTAAAAATTATAAAAAAATATATCATGATGTATTAAACCCTTTTAGATTTATAATTACTATTTATAGTCAAAATTTTGACTTTTATAACCCCATTTAAAAATTATTTTAGTATAACAACTCATGTTTGTGACA
The DNA here is from genome assembly GCA_963277665.1 of Viscum album. Taxonomy (NCBI): domain Eukaryota; kingdom Viridiplantae; phylum Streptophyta; class Magnoliopsida; order Santalales; family Viscaceae; genus Viscum; species Viscum album. The sequence goes on from OY728131.1 coordinate 411,677,048, forward strand.
TTTTTACTTTAACATTAAATAAAAACATATTAATGTCATTTTCCTTCCAAAGTGGATTTGTGGGGTCCCCAAGTTGACCCATGGATTGTATTGGTCGTCCATGACACATCCAATAAGGGTATTACATGTGTCAAGTTCATTTCATATTATTAAAACACTGTTCTTACCTTAAATTACAATAATTACCTCTAATCGCGATTAAAAACATAAAAGTTACTATTCACCAAAAAATTATTTTAATCCCATTGAACCACATTATACTTCTTAATGACAACCATGTATGTCGGATTTTTGAAATTCAAAACACAGTGGTGGTAAAATTTCATTTAAACGAAAAATCAGTTTTTAAGTACCACTTAGTGGTTTAACTATTCATCAAAAATTGATGTTTTCCAGAAAAATACCTAAACATCACCCTAATCTATATTTGATATTCCAAATTCAAAAATGATTTCTATTTTAAAAAATTAAAAACATATAAGTTACATTAATTAATTTAATAATTAATTCCCGTTGTCAGAGCAAATAGCGTGTTTTTATAAAACAATAAGTATCAAAAGATTGACACTAGTTTAAGTCCAATTTCAAAGTGAAATTAATTCCAACGACCACTATTGGATTAAATGGTAAAAATATATTCTAATTTAACTTTAATACCAATTAAAAAGATAATCTAACCATATAATTAAATTAGATGAAAAAGCAGTTTTGATGTAAAATGCAGTATTTTTCACTATTCATTAAAAAATGAACATTGTTAGAAAAATACCAAAAAATTATCCAATGTAAATTTCAATGTCCCAATCATAAATAATAATTCTATTTTGACAAATAGATCTTAAAAAATTGTCAAAATTTTGATTTAAAAATGGTTTGCCATCAAAAGGCAGTAAAACCATCTTTTAAAAATATTAGTGTATTACATGCTTAAGATTGGATTTATTCTCATTTTAAGCCTCTAAAACACAATATAATTCATTAGTAGACATAGAAAAAAAATCTATTATTAATTACTTACTTGGGATGTTAAAACATGTGAGAAAATCATGATCCATTCATCATGGGTTGGGAGGAGTTACAAACCAGTTTGCTAGTTTATATCTGGATGAATAGGGACTTTACAGATGGACTGTCCTCAAATGATGGATCATTTCAGAGATGTATTTCCATATGACTTTTTAGATTTACCTCTATAGATAGAGGTAGATTTCTCTATTAATCTTGTTCTAGTAGAGGCCCTAGTGTTCATTCCTTCATATAGTATGACTACACCAGACTTACAAAAGATTGTAGGTTTTTATGCGGTTCTATACTCTATTATTTCAGATAGTGATGTCTAGTTAACTTCTCAAATCTGGCATGGACTACAGAGGGCATTGGGTAGACAGTTACTTCTATATATAGCTTACCATCCCAATACAGATGGTCAGTCTGAGTGTATGATTCGGGTTTTGGGGGACATTTTTTGAGCATGCGTCCTGGATTTCATGGGATCTTGGGAAAGACACATAACCATAGTGAATTTCTCCTACAATAATAGTTTTCGGGTGATGATTCAGATGGAACCTTATGAGAGTTTTTTTGGTAGGCCATTCTGATCACCCCTATGTATGATGGAGGCAATAGAGGCAGCTATTCTAGGACCTCATCCTGTTCATGAGACCACTAAGTAGGTGATGTTTATTCAGAAGAGGATTGATGCTGCACAGTCTCAGTAGAAATATTATGTTGATTGACAAAGACAACATCTAGAGATCGAGGACGGAGATCATGTTTTTCTTTGTTTCGCAATTGGGTTGGGACACATGATGATTAGTAGAAAGGGGATGTTCTAACCATGATATGTATAGCCATTTGAGATTTTGGAGAGAGTCTGGTGGTCTTCCAATCTATTTTGGTTACCTCAGAGGTATCAAGCTATGCACGATGTATTTCATGTCTCTCATCTACAGAGTTACATTTCATACCCGTCTCATGAATTAAAACCAGAAGAGGTTGAGTTAGAGGTAGATTCATCCTTCGAGTAGCACACTATTGTGATTTTGAATCGCAACACAAAGGCTTTTTTGGATAGCTTGTTCCTATATTATGGGTGTTATGCCAGCACATACAAGTATAGTATGGGGATTTTGTGTGGGGGTTGATATAAGATCCTAGTGGCAAGAGTTTTTTTAAGTTTTTTCTTCACCACCCATGGAATGGATATTCCACAATGAATTTATTTAAGGGGGATGTTTGTAATAACTCAGATTTTATTTTAATGTATGAATCTAGGTTGTGAGTTTTTTTAAGAAAAATTATGAATGATAAATTTTTTATGTATATGTCGTATACCCAGTTTCCAGGTGTATCTATGTACTAGCTATGTAACATTCGAGTACATGGTCATGTAAGTGATCGAGCAGACCACCTGAAGCAGGATCCAGTTGAGGCTAGTACATGTCAATCACATTAAATGAATGTGCCATATACTATTCTTTTTTATTGATATATTGGAGTGGGGACATGTATCGTTTCCAAATCACCCTTCTTATAACCTTTGTTTTTTACATGAGTGTCACATAACATCCAAATAACATCGAGCTCCTACCATTCCACAGATTCTTCTCTAATTAAGACATAACATGGTGTGTTTGATTCTCACTGGTGATCACCCTATTTCCCTAGATCCTCTCTTCCTGTTTCATCTTCTCTCGTGGGTTATTCAATGTTGAAATATTTTAACCTTTTTGTAGATCTAAAATGATCTAGGCCAATTCATGGGTCAGCGTTTAACTTTAGTGATATCCCAATATTTAGGTATGTGGTATGGGACTTTCATGCGTTATCTATGAATTATATATAATAATAGCCCTGAATACTCATGTTTTGGCGATTTAGTGTTTTGGAATTTAACAATAGTAAAGACTGATTATTGTGTGTTTTTTGAGAAAGGGTTATTGATAATGAAGAAGGTTTTATTCCTTGATTATGGTAATGATTCTCATATTTGATTGATTATGTAGTTTTGGTCTACAATACCAATTATCCTCACTATTTTTTTCATGCCTCATTTTGGTTGGAAGGTGTTACTGTTTATTTGAGATGCATTTGATTTTCATTATGAAAGCATGAACAAGAATAATTTGATTGTGAGAGATTATCAAGGTAGGGTCATTTATGTATAATTTTTTGTTATATTGATTGAGATTTATAGTTTGTGAGATATACTTATTGGTCATAGAACAGAGGAGATAGACCATTATATCTACCCATAGGGTCATTATTAAATTAATGTTGGACTATTGGGAATTGAATGTGAGAGCTACCAGTCGTCATTATAATTTATTGTTTCTAAGAAGACCAAGGGGTGTTGACCATGATATATACCCTAGGGGTCATTTTTATATGATTAGTGCTATGTGGGAATAATGGGGTTACACTATTGGAGATTTCCCATAGGGTAATTATTTATTGAATTTGTGATATGTTAAACCAGAGGGGTTAGACTGTGAGAACATTCCAAGGAGGGTGCTTTTTAATGTTTGATGAATGTCTTGAGCCTTCTGAGCCAAAGCAGAAGCATGGACTTAGTCTTAATTTGTTTAGACGGTCCTTTGAGACATCTATTTTCTGTTACACATAGGATTCAGAGCATAGGAAAGATCCCTATATTTTGTTATTCAATGGATTAAATAATTAATGAATGTAAATTGATGTAATTAAAAACTATAGGATATTTTACCTTTGAGTACTTCTAAGTTAATTTCATCATTTATTCTTATTACCTGCTATATATATTCAATGGCTGTTAGGCATGGATCATTTATTGGTTGGATATTAGGATTCATCTCACAACCAGTTTGGTTCATTCTTTTGGACCAAAATATATTATATGGATGTAGGTATAGTTTAAGGAAATAATCATTCTTCATCAGATAAATATTTTCTATTGGAACAGGAGAGCATGTGACAATGATGAGGATTGCGATGCTATTGGAGTGACTAGTTTTCTATAATCCGGTTTTAGTATTGTATTTCAATAATTGTGACATGTTTGACTACTTTAATAGACACAAGTGACGTGAATCATTTATGTATGCGCTATAGTTGCTTATTTTTTATCAGTATTCAATTTTTACTTATATTGTATGGTATTATTGCTTCTCCTATTATTTAATTTTTTTATTTCGTAGTGTATACTCTACCAATGAGATAATAGTTTCCCCATTATCAGACCATGGTCCTCACTACTAGTCAGCAGCCTCTGGAATTTGGGGAAATTCTCTTGAGGTCATGTGACGAATCGGGTCCAGGGAACCTTTGGGCAGTAGCCGGAACTATGAAGTTACAACATCTAATTGCCATCATGGGAATCATAATTCGTTCTCATTCATTTTTGGTAACACACATAAGATCCCCAAAGAGTAAAATGATCTCCTGTCAACCCCAAAAAACCATCTAGGACTATTTCCACAATCAACTTTGTATCTAGTAAACCATCATGAGAAAGAATATATAGAAACAATACCTAAAAATGAATATTTTATCGAAGTCCCATGGTTACGAATAGAGTCTTCTTCTTCTCATTTGTAACATCCCGAATTCGGGTGCCGCCCGAATGTCCCTCAAACACAGTTTCATAAATAACCTCAACCACATGTCCCCAAATCCCAGAAACCAATGAATAGAGGAGAGGGCCATGGTGTGATATTTGGGAAAATATTACCTCATTATTAGAGTCTATACTGTGGAAAAAAATAGTAAACAATAGCGTAAGTAGTAATACAAAAAAAATTAAACATCTTAAGACTGAAAGTAAATCCAATAGAGCCCACAAAATATATTTATAATCTTTTTAATATGTATCTACTAAAGAAACCAAAAATGTGAAAATACAAGAATGAAATATAGATTCACAAGTAAAAAAAGAATAAAGTTAACTCTAGTAGTATCACAAGCCTCATATTGGCCCCATGCTCTCCATCTCCTACAGTAGTCAAGTACCTAATGAAAAAGAAGAAGCATGTTTCCCTTATCTATACCTACAGTCATATAACCTATTTCAACCCAAAAGTAGGACCCAAATAGGTTTTGAGATGAATCCTAGTAGGCAACCACAAAAATATCTATTTTTAACTTTCAGTGAGTATATATAGTAGGTAATAGGGAAGATGATGCAATAAACTTGGATGCAATCAAAATTAAAAAATAATACAGTTTTCAATTACTATCATTTACTTTTAATAATTATTAAATTTTTTGAATTGTGTAACCCCAAGATCTAGCCTAATATCATCAATCCCTATGTAATGTTACAAAAAAGATGTCTTATAAGGATATCTAAACATTCAAGTATGGATAATCCACTGGTTATTCTTTATCTTTGTATACTCGTCAAAATTATTCAATTATTCATACACTACCCTGAGAAAGATCTCATAGTCTTTCCCCTCTGGTCTAACATAGAATCAAATCATTAATAAACTACCCTCTCAGTAAGCTATCATGGTTTAACACCATTGGCCTAACAGAGAAACAATCAATTAAAAATGACCTCCTTGGAAAGATCTCAGTGTATAAACCCATGGATCCGAAATTCATTTAATCAAATAATAATGATCACCTGGGCACATCTCACAGTCTAACCCAAAGAATTCTAGATGAACACTTGGGTAGCTCCAATGGAGTAACCCAAACAATTATAGATGTCATATTGGTCATCTCCCATGGTCTAACACCTTTTTGGAAGGCTCTCACAGTCCAATCCCCTTTGGTCAACATTCACAATTCATATCACAGGAATTTCATATAATCAGAAACTCCATCCTAAAAAAACAAGGCAAGGAAAACAAGGAAAAATTAATAGTAATTCTAGACCAAACAACCATAAACAATCAACCATGGAAAACAGAACCATGGGGTGCCCCATAAACAATGTATCCAGCATTATTCATATGAAACAACCCTTAATTAATCAATCAAACCATAGAATGTAATAAACATGGTTAAATCCCAAATCATGCAATTCCTAAAACGTTGTAAGCATCACTTTTACCATATTCGATCCAACTACCAATAACAAAATCAACAAACCACCTACCATGAAATCAAAAAATGATATTCTAGAATGTAGGCCCTTGAATTAGCCTAAATCGGTATATATCTATTAAAGGTTGAAAAAATAAAAACCCTTAACAACTCACAAGAGAGGATGAATCATGAATAATTGATCTAGGGGTTTTGTGAACATACCAGTGGGATTCCAATGCACCTAATGATGTCTCAATCAGATCTTGTATAGGGAATCAGGAGGGGTTTGAAGTCCATCGGCCGTTAAGTCAATCTCCTTTATGAACCACAAGGAGAAGAAGATGTTTACATACATAAGATTCGACCCCTCACTGATATATCAAATATAAAGTAAACTAAATGGAGTGTTCATTATAACTACACGTCGTGTAGAACCCTTAACTATCCCCCCGACTTATGTAGTCTGCTAGGTCACTACACATCCATGTACTCTTCCATTTCATGGTTAGTATGCAGCTATACGCCAAAGTCAAGTTACATGGAACGTACTCAAGAGTACACTTCATGTACATAGAAAAACATCTCCTCTCTCTTTTTCCTAAAAGAACACCTAAAATCATGATCCACACCTGAAATAAAGATCTGGGTTCCTACAAAGTACCCCCATAAAACAATTCATCTATAAATTTCCCTTCCATGGGTGTTGAAGAAGAATATATGAACAACTTTTGCCTCGTCGATCATGTGTCAGCCTCCTTATCCCAAGTCTCTTCCTACACTCATCCAGGATCCCATAGAACTTTTACCATAGGAACAGACCGGCTAGAGATAACCATTATGTTGTGATCAACAATTTGAATAAGGTACTCATCGAAGGATGCATCCACCTCTAAATCAACCTCATAGAGATGAAAAAAATGTTACAGGAATGAAAAGTAATACCATAACTAAGAAACATAAATTGCTTCATGCATATCCTAATACAACTAAGGTTACTAATATAGGCAGGCAATTTGCTCGACTGTCTCCAAAACCAGAAATGGGCTGACGTATCTCGATGAAAGATTTACCTATCGGTTAATCCTCATGTGTCCCAACCTTGGTCTAACACATAAGAATACTTGATATTCAACCTCAAACATTAGATTTCATCTCCATAGATTATCATAATATTTATTCCAAGACTATGTTGTCACCAATTTCTTCTCAATAAACTCCACCATCTCAGTGGTAATCTAAAAAAGATGAGGTCCTAGCCAAGATACCTCTCCGACCTCTAGCCAACATAGGGGTGATCAACATGGCCAACCATAAAATGCCTCATAAGGTTTCATATGAAGCATTTCTTGAAAAATATTATTGTAATAAAATCCACCAGGGGTATGTGTCTCTCAAAAGACACCCCGAAATCTTGGATTCATGCTCGAAGCAAGTTATCCAAAACCTAAATTGTGCACTCAGAATGACCATATGTCTAGGGATGGTAAGCGGTAATCATAAGTACCTATATACCAAAATCCTTTATTAGTCCCTTCCAAACAATAGATGTAAATCGGGCTTCCCAGTATGAAACGATGGAGTGTAGAACCCCATGAAAACGTAAAATCTATAGGATGTACAACTTCCTAATCACGTCAATAGTGAAGGTATCCTTGATCAGTGAGAAATGTTCAGCCTTTGCGAGTCTATCAATAACAATCCACACCAAATAATTAACTCGATGCGATCTCAGTAAGACTATTATGAAATCAATCGTGACATCATTCCAATTCTACTCAAGAATTTGTATGTTCTGTAAAAGCCATTTCATTCTATGATGTTATTCTTCCCCTTACTGATTGGTGGACCATATAAAAAAAACTAGCTACATCCCTCATCATGTTTGGCCTCCAATACTGATGATGTAGATATCAATACAACTTGGTGACACCAAGATGAACTATCCATATGGTGGAATAAAAATATTTCAGTAGGCCCTTCCACATATCTTCTGACACCCATATGTTCCCAAGAAAATGAAAAAACTCAGCCTCTCATATTTTCCACCTAGGAGTATGGTCCTCTCCTTACACAATCTCTTGTAGGACTAGGCCTTCAAGATCTGATAGGTTCACCATTCGCACTCGATCCAGTATAGTAGAGGTAAATGTTACTGAAGAAATAAATGTCTACCCCTGTTTGTCATGCACCTCTAACTGATTCTATGAGAATGTAGCCAAATTTTTCCACTCACTACTGGCCTCCTGAACTACCTATATCTGATTCCTCCTGCTCAAAAATTTAGAAAATTCATTGCCTTTTTTAATCATATAGGCAAGCTAAATGGAAAAAGACTAATGTTACATAACCCACCTTCTCTATGTCGAATTCAGATCACACTGGGTAAATATATAGGTGAGTATTTTGAGGTCATTGTATATTGAGAAATTCTATCCCCAAATATATTTTCTCTAAAAGTTCAATGAATTCACAACTACAGAAATCTCGAGATCATGTGTCAGTTAATTCTTCTCATATGGCCTCAACTGCAAAGACCCGTACGCAATGACTCTTCCCCAAACATAAGATCTACTCCAAGCCTAATACTAGATCCATCATAGTAAATGGTGTAACTCTTTCTCGGATTTGGAAAAATTAGTATCAGTGCTGATGTTAGCCTTCCTTTTAGCTTCTAAATGGATGAATCATTGGAATTAATCCACAAGTACATTATATAATTCCTATTAAAGCTCGTCAATGGTGATGCTAAGCATAAAAATTCATGAATAATGTGTCCGTAGTAACCTGCTAGCAATATAAAACTCCATACCTCAAAAACAATTCTTCAGATGATCCTAGGAAACTACCGCTCACACTTTCTTTGGGTCTACTGATAATCCTATCTCTGAGAGAACATGACCAAAGAAATGAATATGGCATATCCAATAGTGTCACATTGAGAGTTTACAATATAAATGATTTTATCTTAGTGTACTCAATATGATCTCTAGATGTATGGCATATTTGTGTAGAGTGTGAGAGTACATGAAGATATCATCCATGAATACTACAATAAGAAAATCCAAATAAGGATGGAACCCACGGTTCATTAGTTCCCTGAAAAATGTCGACATGTTCATGAGATGGAATGTAAAAACCAAATACCTCTATAGACCATAACAGCACAGAAGGGCTGTAAGAGGATTATCTGAGGGTCTAACACACAACTAATGATAACTGGATCTCAAGTCAATCTTCATTAACACTCGGGATCCTCAAAGATGATTAGAGATATCATCAATACTTGTCAAGGGATATTGGTTCTTGGACTTCAACCGGTTCAACTTATGATAATTAACACATAGTCATAGGGTATCATTAGCTATCTTCGTGAAAAGGAAATCTGAAACCCATGGAGAAGAACTAGTTCAGATGAAATCCATTTTTAAGACACTCATAACTACTTCTTGATCTCTAGAAATTCTGATGTATCCACCCTATAAGGAAAAATGGAAACTGGTGCCGCTCCCAGAACATGATCAATATTGAAATCCACATCTAAATCTAGAGGTAAACCTTAAAATGTATACAGGGAAGACTTCTCTGAAATGATCCTCAAAAATAGGAATGTACGTTTTGATGTCCCTTGATCATCCATATGTAACCATGCATTCTAGGTTGTAATTCCTCCCATCCCATGATGCTCGAGTCCATATCTCCTCACCTGGACATCCCATTCACCCTTTTGTAGAAAACATTCACCATTTCGTAACATGAAACTCACCTTGTGGTGATAGTTGTCAAAAAATTTCTAAAAGGAGACCAACCAAATCATTCTAAGAATGACATTGAAGCATTACATTTCTAATAAAAGTGGTTCCATAAGAAGTGAAAACCACCTACATCAATATGTAACTCCTTTCATTGACGTACACTAGACGTCCTAATCTAAAATGGATTGTCTAGGATCACTACCTTAAAAATGTAATGATACAGAGATGAACTCTCTACAAAATGACAAGAGATATAAAACTATGGGAATACTCTATATCAAAAAGGGTAAAAGCTAAAACTCAGGATAGTATAATCGTACCTCGAACAGTAGAGGTTTTGGGATCGTGATCATACTGGCTCTACTCCATCGCAAAATTATTACATGTCTAATAGCCCTGCGACTCTTCCTAGATACCTTTAGCAGATCCATCATACTGTTGCTAAAAATATTTTGTCTAACTACCATGACCATGACAATATCCTTATCATAAATGGAATAAATAACTCTAGTTCTCTTACTGATGAGAAATTGGTGGCCCTACTCTTGAACGTGGAGTCATAATAGATCCCCTCTCACTTGTTGCTAGTGAAAACATCATGAAAAAATTCTAATGACGAATCATCTTTCTACAAGATCGATACTCGACTGGGTCCTTCGGGAAATGTTTTCGTGTATGCCCACTTATTCCACACTGGTAGAACACCACTTGGCTACCTGAAGAAACATCCATGTGGATCTTTTTACTATCGGTCGAACAAGTGCCAACCCAGGATGATGACTTCTCTAGTTCGCATCTCCAAACTCCCTAAAATTTCACTCCATAATCAATGATTGGTTTACTATAGTATTCACTAATGTCAAATTGAAAACCCTCACCTCTAATAAGATGTATTTCTTAAGACCTTCCTCAAATAGACTAGATAGTGATAACTCATCACCTTCCAAAATAGGTGTGTAGCACTATATCACTGAAAAGAAAAAACAAATATCCCTCACTAAATGAGCACCCTACTTTATGTTGATGAACTCCCAGGCTCAGTCGGATCTCAACGTCTCAGGCTAGAAATAATCATATAGGTTCACAAGAAAATCATCCCATGTAATATCCCGATGACTTCCCTCTTGTGAGAAAACATCCCACCATATCTAGGAAGAATCACATAGAAATTTAGCCTCAAGATTCAAAATCATCTCCAGAGGCCTCTCTAGATTATCAAAGATAGAATGCATGGCCTCTAACCACGACTCCGCATCATGTGGTCCTCCATAACCAAAATATTAGGACAATTCTACTATTGGAAAACCCATGTCAACTCTTCATTAGTCATGGAAGGATTTTGTGCTCTCTGGAAGTTTTGCATCATCATCTAAAATCTTTTAAGGATTTGTGCATTTTACCATGCGTCTGCTATAACAGCTGGTTCCAAATTGGGTACAATGATAAGATTTATGGGTAGTAACTGATCTACATGTTCAGGTGTCTGATCATCGCCATGTACCCAGTGTCCAATCAGAATACATCTTGGTTGCATGACTCTGCAAGTTCAAGTGTGCACATCAGTAAAATATTATCATGGAGAGAAACATATAGGGGGAAGAGCAGAACAAGAGAAAGAAAACATTCAAGTTTTACAAAACAGGGATACACAGCATGTTGAAACACTACACGGTGTGTTCCATTATGCCTTTACATGTGCGTGTACCTCTGAAAACCTAGTCTTGAGACACCCATACATGCAGTGTGTTCCTCAAGAGAGATGGTGTGATATTTAATATTAACTATTTCTAAATAACTTATACATGGATAGAACCACACGGTTCTCCTAGTGTAACATTACATGGGGTTCACATAGTAGACACTTCATGTAAAATAAATTCTCCATCCACAAGTATTGTTAGTCCCACAGCTAGATACATGATCAATTATAGCATGATGCGTACTCCCAGTAAATAGCTTTTTCAACTAAAATTATACCAACCCCTTTTCTGCACTAACATAACCAGTCACATGGGTAACAAATACAAGGTTTTTACATATCTTACAGAGAATGTACTTAAGAAAATTCATTTTTTTTTGAAAAAAAAGAAAACACGAAGCTTGTTCATAACATCACACATAATGTTTTCTAGGATTTCCAGGTTTTTGACTCTGAAACTTTTCTAGAACCACAAAAAATCTTAAAACATCACCAGGGCATGCGATGTTTCGATCCATGAGATCTATACTCCGAGTGAATCAAAAATTGACATCCTTATTCATATATTAACATAATTAAATTAATGTTCAAACATGATCCACAAAATTATGATCCAAGAGGGCCCATAACACCTCTTGGACCAAAGATTTGCATCTATCCAAATGAAAATTTTCATAGAACAATATCATATAAGAATAGAAGATTTTTCTATCATGACATCTATCACAATAGAATGAATATCTATCACAACATCTATCCCAATATCATGTAATTAGTAATTCACCCAACTTTGAATGACAAGAATGCATGATATATGATCTCTAACAAGTGATTACATGATGAATGAGATGGAATACCCTCATCTCATATAGTTTAAATATAATAGAACTTCAATAATATTAATTATAACCATAGAAAACAACTGAATCACCCAACGGTGAAATCAAATCCACTGTAATAATTGAAAAACTAGAAAATTTCAATATCCGGGGTAACATGGCTCTCCCCTATACATGGGTTAGCTACATCTGAGCGTAACATATTACCGATTACACATTCCTTTATATTTCAGTTTATTGTCTCCAAATATTAATGAAAATCCGGCAAGAAATCTCCACTAATACAACTTTGTAATGTCCCAGATCTGGGGTGTCACCCAATGGCTCCTCGAACCTGATTGGTTACATAAACTCAAGATCATTTCGCCATACTCTTGAGGCTCTTGATTAGTAGTAAGGAAAAACGGGTGATATTGGGGAATCTATGACCCCATTGGTAGAGTATAAATAGTGTAAAAATTTGTAAACAACAGAGGAAGTAGTAATACCAAAAAAAAGTAAACATCGGAAGACTGAAAGTAAATACAACAGAAGACACAATATGTATATATGATGCATGGAATTTGTATAAAATAATGTATCCAAACAAGTCACAATTTTGGAAAGAAAAAAAACCCAATTACAATAGAAACAAGTATACTCTAGTATCATCGCAAGCCTCAACTTGGTCTCGTGATCTACAACTCCAGTAGTAATCAAGTACCAGAGGAAGATGGGAATTTTCCCTTAACTATACATACAATCATGTAATCTACTGGATCCAAAAGCATAACCCAATCAAGGAGGGAGATTAATCACCGTAGGAAACCACCAAAATATTTGTGACTAAATGTCAGTTAATATATATATAAAGTAATAGAAAAAATGAATAATAAACTAGGAAGTACTAAAATGTAAATAATCTTATAGTTTTCAATTAAATTCAATTACATTTATGAATTATTCAATCTGTTGAATTATGTAACCGTGAATATGTCCTGAGCCTTATACCCCCTATGCAATTTTACAAAATAGATTACTCCGAAGACCATATAAACAATCATGTATGATCAATACCAAGATTGTGCCTTGGATTGGATGACTCTTCACAATTATACAAATATTCATACATGACTTGTTGGGAAGTTCTCACCATTTATTCCCTCACGTATAACATGGAATCAATTCATTATGAAACAATCCTTTGGGAAATATCTCGTGGCTTATCCCCTTTATCCTATCATAAAATAAATCAATTAAAAATTACCACCTGATCAATCTCTCATAGCCTAAACCCCTAGGTCCAATATTCATTTAATGAAATAATAATAATCACATAGGAAGCTCTCACAATCTAACCCAAACAATAATAGATGAAGACCTAGGAAACTCTCGTGGTCTAACCCAAATAATTATAGATGACCACCTAGGTATCTCTAATAGTCTAACCCCTCTTTGGAATGATCTCATAGTAGAATCCCCTTTGATCGACATTCACAATGCATATCGAAGGAGTTTCGTATAATCATCAACTCCATCCTAACTAATCACGACGTTGAAAACAAGGCATGTCTAACCTGAATTGTAGGCCATACTTCCATAAACAATCAACATAGGGAAACACACCCATAGGGTGTCTCATAAAAAAGGTATCTAACATTACACATAGAAAACAAACATTAGTTAATCAATCAAACCATAGAAGGTAATAAAAATGGTTAAATTCAAAATCATGAAATGCCCAAAACTTTGGTATGCATCACTTTTATCATATATTATCTATATACAAACAACTAAAGGCACAAACCAACTACCTCGATGATAGATAATCAATATTCTTGAATGTCGGCCCTTGAATCAGACTATATCGGTGAAATATAAAATAAGGTAAAACCCCTAAATAACTCAAAAGAGAGGTGTAATCAAGAAGAATGTATCTAATTGTTTCGAGAACTTACTTATTTTACAATGAACATGACGATGTCTGAATTGAATCTCATACGGTGAATCGAGAGGGGTTCGATGTTAGTCGATTATTCTGTCACTATACTACATGAACCACATGGAGAAGAAGATGTTTACAGACATAATATGCGACCCCAAATTGATATATAATATAAAAATATAACAAAATGTAGTTATCAATAAAAATATATGTTTTTTAGTATCCTTAATTATCCCCCAAGTAATGTGTTCTACAAGGACACCACGCGACCGTGTAATCAGCATTTAAACTGTTAGTACACGACTGCACGTGGCATGATAGGTACACAACATTTATATAAAAAAACCTATTATATTCCCTTTTCCTAAAAAACCACCCTATATCATGATCGATACATGAAATTAATATCCAGGTTGATATATTATTTATGACAATCTAAGTGGAAAACTGAAAAATATCAGCAAAGTGATTTTCATATTCTGTCAGGATCCTATCAACCTTCTTGAGTTTGGAAAACTCTATATCGATTGAAAATTCAATAGAATCTAGATATAAATGTTTTGTTAAAATAGATTTAATATTTTACCACTCTAATTTATCATGCTTCCACACCATCACCATCATGTCCCACCATCTCCTGCTAGGTCCCACTATATTGAAGATGGCACAGTTTACCTTGATTTCATCAGGTGTTTCATTGAACTCAAATTGAAGCTAGATATTTCGTTGCCAATCCTCATCTAGTTGAAGATCATTAAAGCCTTCAAATATTGGTTTCTTTTTTGGAATAAAAATATTGAGCATGAATTTTGAAGCCATCCATCCAAGATTCCACATCTGGAGCCTGAATAAGAGTGGGTGTAGGTGACTATCCTAGAGCATAAACAACACATATAATTTATCAAACATTATTCTATTCCGTATATATATTTTCATTCCATGGTTCATTGGAATATTCCTCATAGATCTAGTACACACATATTCTCAGAGGGATGATGATAAACCATAACACCTAACAACATTGATGTAATTTTATTAATACATAAACAAAATAACAAGAAAATTAATCTATACCTATAAGAATAAATGATTTGGATATTAACCTATCCAAATCATATAAGTGAAATAAGAAGAACTAAACCTTAATACAATATTAAAAAAACACTGATGGTGAAATAATGCTCATTTTAGTGAGAAACATCCATACACTCAATAATAACTACCTACTATGTCCTAAAAATACTACTCAACTTCATACAGATATCAATGATAGATTCCTAACAACCAATGATACAAACTTTTCATGCACTTTTTGGGATACCCTAGTACCATAACACCCAATACAAAATTGATATATCTTGAAGGGAATTACATATACCCATGGGTTGGGGACTAGAACATGGAATTATATAAGATAAACCAAAATTTTTTCCCATATAAAGAGATGACGAAATAAATTCTTTTCAATATGATCAAAAGAAAACTCCATAGAAAAAACTATTCCTGATTTTCAATTGGTTAATGTACCAAAATACAACCAAAATTAACTTGAAAATAGAATAAACAACTCACTTCCCAATATAAATCAACAACCTCCTCCAAGAGGTGCATTAACCATACATAAACCAAGAAGATAATAATCTAAAAACACATGATGGAAATGGTTGGGTGTGATATATATCCAAATAGGGTCTCACTAAGGATTCCATTATAAGATGCCACATTAATAAACAAAATAATTCTTTCAATTTTATATAAACATGCGTGGATGTACAAAATAGAATTTTAAACAAATCAACCTTTTTTTTTAAATTCATAAAATTATTTCAAACAATGTGTAAATAAACATATTTTAAAAAATAGTTCTTATAAATTCACAAGACATGTGTAAATGAGTTTAAAATAGTGTTTTATGTATTAAAATAATCAGAAAGGAGAAACATGGTCACTTTCAAAAATTTATGATATACTAGGTTATGGGATCTGCACACACCAGAATAGGTCATCATTAAAATATGTGTACACACATCACTCAGACACTGGTAAAAGAGGACTCCTCATGATCCCACCGAGGATGTGATCTGCTGCATATGTTTTGTTATAGATATAAAGAATCAAATGATTTTTTTAAAATAACTCACTAACTACCAAGGTATTCATGTTCTCTAACAAAAATCAATAATGGTCAATATATTTCAAAATTATTCAAAATATAATTAACCCTGTTTTCATTTCAATATTCCAATTTCTATTTAAAAACAAAATGGGTTTCTTATTAATTCATGAATTTTTTTAATATAATTCCAATGGGTTCTTACTAAAACAATTTAATCCTTTTTTCTCAAGAAAAAAATTTAAATAAATTTTCAAAATCAATTTCACAATTTATTTTCACAAGATACCATAGATTTCATCAAACACACCCTAATTCACTGTAATTTTGGGAATTCCTCAATTTCAAGCCCAGGAAAATCCAAATCACAATCCTCAATGAAATGGTTTTTTAAATTTTAACTAAAATAAATTTATTTTCAATAAATAAAATTGGGTTTAATCAATGGGAAAATATTAAACGGGATCACGGGTTCACAAATCATAAATCTCGGAATGGTTAACTCAAAAAATAACATCAGAAAATATGATCCAACACTAAACCCTAGATTCAAGATATAAATAAATGTGGATTAAGTACACCAAAAACATCGAGATTTGAAAAACCCTAAGGAGGTTAAATAAGAGAGAGTGATAGAAGGAATTAGGATGTAAAACATACCATGAAAGGATCAAATGATGACCCCTGAGTTTTGATATTCCATATAGAGGGTTTGGGGGATCCCAAATTGGTTGTTGGTAGCCCTTTGAACCTAGGAAAGCATACTATATTGAGTTATAGTCGATCATGGGTCTAAATGAGTACTTGTGGATTTTTTTAACAATTTTTGGAATAAAATAATTCTATTCTCATGGTCATCTAGGAATGGTTGTATGGTTTTTCAAATTTTGAACCCTAGTCATATTCACCTACTAGTGGAATTTAATTGTTTCTCCTTACATTGCACTTGATTTTTTCAAATCATGAACCCACTACTCACACCCTCACTACATGGGTTCTAATGGTGTTCAGTAGAAGGGTGCATGGTTTGGTAAACCCATGTGTCAATCGTGCACAAGCCAGGAGATATTAAAAATATTTAAAATTTCACCAAACTAACCCCTTAAAAAAGACCCAATAAAATCATGATCAAAATAGGTGTTGAGGAGTACCTAAGAATAGTTACATGATTTTATTATTCTATAAGACTTATTAAATACATGACTGATATTCATTAGAACCTGAAATCACACTATAAATAATATGAAGATACTATTTTTGTAACATAAACCAATGATCATGTTCAAATATGTTCAATTGTATGAGCATTTAAATGGTAAAAAGTGGTATCCAAAAGGTTTGTATTATCCATGGTGTATCTAGGTGTTTATGTTGAATCATACAACACTAATGTGGGACTCTCAAAAAACCCACAAATGTGATTACCTCTCATAAAGAAGGTAAGAAACACAACTTTTTTGGGAGAGACACAACATGTAAAAACAAAAATCCATGGAATTTAACCAATTTATATAGTCCCCAGGGACAATACCAATGATTATTTTATTAATATGTCATAAAATACATATTTAAATTAATTATTCAATAATAAAATCTTTCAGTATTTCATAATATGAAACAATTTTTTAATGATAACCAATGATAGAATATTTTAATGATAAACTTACTATTTCAATTATATTATATGGTAATGAAAAGTCATTTTATATTAAATATTATTTGTATTTGTATACCAAAGTATCATATTAATATCAAACATATCATTATGTTTGATATCCTATATCGTGGAATGTAGTAAGGAAATAAAACATCATATAGATAAGTCTTTTGGGAATATACATATCCAATAATACCCCCCAATCCTAATTATTTTTAATTAAAAATTAAGTGATTTAAGAAGGTGCCTTTTAAATAATTTGATGTCATATAATATTAATATGAGTGTCACATGGGGTTATTCTAATATATGACAGGGTGAAGAAAAATTTGTCTGAGCCAATCCAACCACTCATAATTTGGAAGATCAGTAATTTGTGTTTATGAATTATGGTTTATATAAAATTTTGAAAGTTGGGCTAGGTTGTTATCTTTGAAAAGATTATCAGCTCAAGATATTATAGATAATTCAATGAAAAACATACATCAATGGTGGAATGTATTCATTTATAAGTTGAATATTATCCTATTCCATTATATTTTTGTTCTCTTAATGGTTTAGTTTATTATAATCCATGACTGAATAATATGTTCCCCCTAATTTTTATGTGAGGTTAAATTATTATTATAAATTTTAAAATATTAATATTGGATTTTCAAAATCATATGTTTTTATGAAAAATATTAGATTCTTATCATTAATTTGGTTTCAATTTGAGATATACCAATTATGTTAATATTTGAATGAGAACACATTATCAGTATAAATGTAATATGTTTGAATAATGTTTACTGTGGTGTGTATTTGAAATTCTATGGTATGAAATTACCATATGTTGTTATGGGAAATGAACATGGTTGAAGATGAATTTCCCATATAGATTTATATGTGTAGGATAAAATTCACTATAGGTGTATTATAATAAATATTAGGTCAGATTATGAAAAAAAAACATGACTGATTACTTTTTATAATTTTTATAATGCCTTTAAATATTAAATTATTATTTAAATGAATAAAAAATAATGGGATTTTTTATGTTTGGAATCATGGGTTCGATGGTAATCATACTTGGAGTTTAGTGTGCTTTATTTTAAATGATTATAAATTATTAAATTATATATTGTTTATATTTTTCTTTGAGTAATTAGAGATATAGTTTTTTATATATTATAAAGGGGTATTTATATTACAATGTTATGTGTTATTCACCAGTACTTGTATATCATAGTATGCCAAAATATTTTTTTCCCATAATATAGGAGGAATAATAGATACCATTTTCATTACCAATATATCATGGGATTTATTTTCATAGTGGTATTTGATAGTGTTCATACATGTTTTTTTAGTAGAGTATATTATCCATGACTAATAGATGTCATTATTATACCATTGGTTATTTTTTAGGAATATTTTACTTTTTTAAGTGAATTATGATTCTTTTTTAATTTAATTTCAATATTTTTAATAATTTTTCTTTATTAAAAAATAATGACAAAATTTCCTTTATAATTATAGTATTTTCATTATTTTAAATTTCCCCAAAATGATTATTTTGTTTCCCATTGTATCAGAAGTTAGCTAATAGAATCTTGGAATATGCATGAGGTAATATGGTTATCTGAATCAGGTCTTGGGTTTTTTGGAATTTAGTTTGTGTCTTTACATGTGTTTTATACATGAGTATGTTGTATTATTAAAGAGTAATCGTTTTCTTCTATAATAGATTAATTATTAATAACATTGGGTTTTATTAATTTTCATAATTTTCAAAATTTAGTTAGTGTTACCTCAAACTATTGCAATAAAATAACACTATTATAATGTTTATTTAGGGTTTGTATAAAATAAATAAATAAATAAAACCAATGTTATTATGTTATTGTTGATTATGTATATTTGTAAATAAAACAATTCATTAATAAAAAATATCATGTAATAATCCATCAACAATCAATAAATTGATAATAATGAATCTTTATAAAATCAAAAAAAAAAATTGAACCTCCACTAATATATTATTGATAGTCATATAGACTATGGGTTTTAAATATATATATATAAGTAATTTTGTATCAATTTTAAGCATTACTAGTCATGACCACCATCCAAATATCCCCCTCCTATGATGGAAAGGGGGGATGATAGATAGTTCCCCTCGACTCCCACTTCAAGTAGGACCATAAGTGGGGATCATCAACACGGGTATAAAAAATATCAAAAAAATTAGAGGCATTACCCTTTTATAATAACCAATATTGGGATATAAAATGTATCAATATAAAAACTATTCCAATATATATATATCTATAATAATTCCAAAATACATTTGATATTCATATATAAAACAAAAATGCTACAAATAAAAATAATAGATCCAAAGTTAATACCCAAAAGAAAATCTGAGAAACAACACAATAACTATCCAAAACTATAAGCAATTAACCCCTAGAACGGTCCTAGTAGTCCTCCTAGAAACCTGAATGTTTTTATTATATATAAAGGGTGATGATACAAGCATACTCGGTATGAAAAACCCAATGTATCTTGGGTTAAATTGGGAAAGAATACAAATTATCCCATGAGAAAATGACAAAACCAACATCACCTCACATTGAATAATAAAGATCCCCACCTCACCAAGGAAACTCACCAAATAACTCAAGTTGTGTAATGTAATATAGTAAACACATTGTTTATAGGGTACCCCATCCCACATTCCCATTGATTAGCATCTCTCACACCCTTAAAAGAAAACATTATGGTGCTCCCACATCTTTTGAAGAAACATTTCTCAACCACCCCGCACAAACTAGTCCCCATAACTGCATCTCTCCCATAGAAACGAGTGACACATACCTCATGAAATCCCACTCGCAGACACAAGGGACACTACCTCAACACATCCCACCCATAGACACCTTGGAAATAAACACAAGCCATCCCAATGACATTTGAGAAGCATAACACATCTAATACTGAGGACATCGGGTAAACCAAACTCGCTCGAACACACCTGGGCCTCAAAAACCACAACATTCTTGAAGAATATTGGGATATAACTTAATGTTTAATGGGGTGGGAAAGAAAGAGTGGATAGAAAACCTTCCTCCCATATGGATGTTAGGGAATGACATACTTTCCTATGAAAATGTGGTTGTTTGAGACATATTTCTCAAATGGGGTGGGTGCATATAGAAAAAAAGGAAAATACATGTATAAAGATATAATATCATCAACTGATGTCAATTTGATGAGATTCATGAAAACATATTCCTATAAAATAAATTCATCATTAATGGACGTCACGTCTAATGATCATAAATTAATGCCATATCACAATAAGACACAAACTAAAATAATTTCCACAACTAGTTCAATTAACCTATTCTCAATATTTGTAATACTGTTCATTTATTCATTCAATATAAAATTAATAAACTACTAATAATAACTCACAATAACCAACATAGGAAAAAAATCAACACTTCCATATTCATTTCAAAAAGAGAAGAGCCGACTATTTTAAAACACATCATACTTCCACTCTATTTAACACCCATTCATGATATACCAATGTACCAATCCTGAAAAATATGGAAGATATTTTTGTATTCTACACATAGAGATCCTTCCTCAAACACATCCTACCCAAACCATCCTTTCAATAAAGATAAACCCCATTTAGCAAAACACCTCAAAACTACCACCATTAAAGTATCGCGGCATAACAACACCACACCCCTCGATACAAAAATCTAACAATATCTCCGTACAAGATTATATTACACCACCCGTTCCACCCTACATCACACAACCAAACCCACAACTATACCACAACAGAAAAAACTATTCATATTTAAAATGGATATATTAATTTTTTTCACATACTACTTCGGGGGTTATCATAAAAACTGTGATACACAAGAGAATAGATTTATTTGTCATGTTTACATAGTTATCAGTATTCATGTATATATTGTCATTCAATATAAGGTGAACAATAAGAATTCAAAAGCCATCACAGATGCACAATTAGAGACCACTAATGGATGTGATATTCAATAGGAATATCCCATCCAGATCACAATATTAATAGATAAAAAAGAAGAACATAATTCGCTTTTCCATTAGCTGCACATGTTGATCTTTAAGACAATTCATTTATCTATATTTAGCTGGTATTCTGATGTCATCACAAAATAAAAAATAATACATGCACTCTACAGGATACACAAATAAAAGGATAGATGAAGGGATCCCAACCATGATGAAAAGATGATCAGTAATTCCTCATTCCACCAAAATAATAGTGCACATACATTACAAAGAGCCTCTAAGAAAAACATGATCCAAGGGACACAACACACTGCATGATTACTTAAGAAAGAATAGTTTGGTTGCATGAAGAGAAAAGAACCTTCAAATAAAGGATTTCACCATTTCAATGTCTAGAAACTAATACAATAGAAGAAATGGGTTTTAAAATCCATTAGGATAATATCATGACCAAGACCATGCGGTTCGAAAATTTAAAAGTCTTCATGAGTTTTATGAAATTAATGATATTATTTATAACCCACATAATAGAATCAAACCTATATAAATATGATATTAACTCATTTTACATCAAAGAAAATGTTAATGGAATGAAACTGTAGAAAACTGCAAAACTAGAGAAATTTTGGAATTTTCAAAAACTATTGGAAATGACTCATAAGTGGATGTCCTAAAATTGGATGACTCACTATTAGTAGACCTACCATTAAACCAATCACCAATGGATGAACCACCAATAGATGAAATACTATGGTAAGTCACCTATAGATGAGTCACCATCACGAGTCACCAATGGATGATCAACCACCGCCAGTCACCACTAGATGAGTCACCATCATGAGTCACCTCTGGACGAGTGACCATCGTGAGTCACAACTAGACAAGTCATCGTCCCGAGTCACCACTATATGAGTCACCAAACCAAGTCGCCACATGACGAGTCACCATTGTTCGTCACCCATGAATGAGTAACCATCGCGAGTCACCACTGGATGAGTCACTCTCATGAGTCACCACTAATGACCTACCATCGACAACTCACTATTATGTGAGTTAAAATTGAAAAAATGGATTTTTGTAAAACTCTTGAAATGAGTCATCGTTGCCTTCTAGAACATCTCAAAAACCATATTTTTGCAATGTAATAGACTGGTGTGGTTTAAGCCATTACATAAAGTAACTCTCAAAATATTCTCGTCCTTCAGAATCCAAAACCATCTCTATATAAAGAGAGATCTGAACAACCACCACGTGGGATACCTCTCAAGAATCCCACTATACTTGATACATCGTTAAAAAACACACCCAAGTTCAATGATAACCACCTTTCATTTATAAAAAGATGTAGAGGAAAACCCCTTCATAAATGAACCCCTCCTCTAATATCTGTTAACCCAAAAAAAACCAAAATTCACAGAAAAAATGCACAACAACCACACAGTCTGAACAAGCGAAGAAGAGAATTCTACCATCCATGTAAAGATACTTTTCCCTACTGGTATAACTAACTCACCCATAAGGGTTGGATCTAAACTAATGCATCTCTAGTAGGAATTAGGTCCTCCCCTCATCATGAATTGATACATTATCCCACATTATAGAAAAATTATTGAACTCATCTTATAACAAACAAGGTTCAAGCATCACATTATAAGGAAAAATATTACAATGCAGAACACAAAACAACTTTGCATATTGGGATCACATTTATGCTTCTTTCTCTCATGTAATATTCTCTAGGCCACGTTAACTCCATAAGACATGAACTAGAGGAATGTTCTACCCACAAAGAACCTTATACAGATGATCGTAGATCTCTACTGGTGGCTACACATACATCATAATACCATAAATATCCAAATATCCCTAGTAAATGACATTGGATTCATCATGATGTTTCTAAAAAATATGAGATACATAGAAGACTTCAAGAATACCTTCAAATTTGGTGGCAGTGCGAAATGGTTTTCCACCTCACCAACTCGTACGAACATCGCAAAGGGTCTGATGAACCTAGTAGAAGTATTACTCCCTCTGCCAAATCTCTGCTTCCCGCACCAATGAAAAACCTTCAATAACACGTGGTACCTAACTTCAAACACTAAGGGCCTCCAACTATGATTTTCATACAACATATTAATTTCCCATACTATCTTTGTTCTCTAAATAATCTGAACCTTCTTGGCCATGGTCTGAACTACCTCATGCAATGAACAGTTTTCTCTGCCGCCTTTATTCATCAAAAAGGAAAAAACATGGTATTATATACAAATAATAAAATTGAGACATTCCATTATAATAGTGGTAGACGTTATTATAATAATACTCACCCATGATTTTTTGTCATAACCATGGCCGAAAAATTTCCATGAAGTATGTCCTCAATATATTTTTGAGCCTATTGATTGTCTGTTCTATCTGCCCATCATTTTGGGGGTGGAAAGTAGTGATAAGGAAGAATTGAGTGAAAAAGGCATGCTTTAATTCCCTATGAAATCATGTGGTAAATCTAGTATCCAGAACCGAGAAAATGGATCTTATATCATTGTGTAGACACACCACCTCAACAACATAACTGTTTACCAAGGCATCCATTGTGCCCGACTCCTTGATCGCTAGAATGTGAGTCAATTTTGTTAGTCAATCCACTACTACATAGATGGCATCATAGCCTCAACATGCCTATGGTAAAGCAGTGATTAAATTCATTTTTATTTCATCCCACATCCACTTGGGGAGGTCTGAAGGCTACAACAAACCACTGGAAACACAGTGCTCAGCCTTCACCTTTTAGCGCACTAAGAACATCACCACAAACTCTACCACTACCTGTTTTATCCTAGGAGACCAAAAACTAATCCTTAGTCCATGATACAACTTATAAATCCTTAGATATACATCCAAGGATAATCAATGAAACTCACGAAGGACCCCCTCGTGCAACACCACTAGAACGAACAAACTCCCATGGAATATATCCATATTCGGACCATCCTCCAACCATCTCCAAGGAAAATCAGCTTGGTCAACATAGTCTTGCTTCACCACTATAATTGAGTCTCCTCATTGAGACTCTTCCACCTACACATTTTGAGAATACTTCACTATCATCTGAATCCTATAGCCACTATCACTATCCAACATTTCTTCAATGTACATATATTCCAACTCCTCCATTGCCTTCCATGCATCCATATATTCCCAGACAACCTCCTTATGTGGATTAATATACATGGAGTCATCCATGACATTACCCTTTCTTGAGGTATTGTATATCTAAAAATAATTGTCTTGAAGAAACTTTTTACTCCTCCATTATCGATAGTTCATGTCACATAGGGAAAAGATACAACTCTAGCTCTTCTGATTTATGAAGACCACACAGTTCTCCCTAACGACATAATGTCACCACAACATCACCATAAAAACGACTGTTTCTAGCTCCATAAATTGGGTGGCATAATTATATTTCTGGGGATAAAACATCTTGGACACATAAGAGATCACTTCCAATCGATGCATCAGCCGAAATCCCTTGACTTGATAGGATGAGTCAATAAACACCCCAAAAATCACCCATTCCCCTAGAAACC
This sequence comes from Viscum album, assembly GCA_963277665.1. Classification (NCBI taxonomy): domain Eukaryota; kingdom Viridiplantae; phylum Streptophyta; class Magnoliopsida; order Santalales; family Viscaceae; genus Viscum; species Viscum album. The sequence continues at coordinate 411,702,699 of OY728131.1, forward strand.
ATGAACTAGAACACTAACCAATGTCCCCTTTAGATAGCTAAACTCTACCTAAAAATACTCGCTCCACATTAGAGTCAGGTCATAACTTGTCAGAGCTGTCAATAGAGAAGGAACTCGAGAGAAATAGGGTACAAATATCTGGTAATAGGTTTTTAGAATGATAAAACTATAATCTTCTATAACACTCATTGGTACTTCACAATAAAATAATTCCTCGACCTTGTATGGGTCCACTTCTACACCTTGATAAGACACAATATTTCCAAGAGAATGTACATTCCAAGGAAAAACATGCACCTTTACTACATTACATATATTTGGTTTCTTCTAAGGACATGAAAGAAATTCTGGAGATGCTTGGTATGCTCATACTCTGACTTCGAGTAGCCAACGATTTCATCAAAAAATATTATTTTAAACCAGTCTATGTTCTCATAGAAGAGAAATATCATATTCCCCATGAACATCGCCAGTTCATTCGTAACACCAAAAGGCATAAACATGAACCTGAAGATCTCAAACCATCACCCAAATGAAGACTTCATGATATCATTATCCATTACCCTAAACTGGTGGTATCTAGAGTGTAGATCTATCATAGAAAAACAAATTTCTCTTCTTATATGGTTGAGAAGATTACAATTCCTCATAATACGGTGACAGTTCTTTACCATCATTATATTCATCCTTTCGTAGTCTATGCATAACCTCAGACCCCCATATTATTTTTTTCATTTACAAAACTAGATCACCCCATGGTGAATCACTAGGCTAGATAAATCTCTTCTTTATAAGGTCATCAATATGAATCCTTAACTCCTGTAACTCAAGAGGAGCTATCCAATAAGGATCCATCAAAATCGGACAAGCATCAGGATGTAAGTCTATCATAGAGGCAACTTCATGTAGAAAGTGTAGATTTAAAAACTCCTTTGGGGAAAAAATATATGATATAAACAATAACTATTGGAACCTCTAACGCCTCAGAATCCATTGATCCTAGTGACAGTTTAAAAAACATTTAATGAACATGATCTACATGCCAACAACCCCCATGGAAAATATTCTTTCCAATGAAAGCCACACATCGACTATACCCCTAAAAACATGGATCTCCTCTTGGAGAAGATGATAATGGAATTACAAAATAAAACTAGTTGATAACATAAATAAAATATTATTTTTATATCTGCCATATGAAATTATTCCCATGGGACTGATGTGGTCCCATAATCGGTCAACATTCTCAGCGCACATCAAACAATTTGGTATTGCCTCCGACTGGAGTACCCTACACAAGGGTAATGTAAATAATTTATATGTATAATCCCATATATTGGGCAAGAGATGTTGCAATTAAAAAGTATGGATATCTTGAATCAAAAAAATTGAAAGATATTTTACTGAACATACTGATCGTACCTCAAACGATCTTCGGACCGACAAGGACTGCTACCTATACAGTGTGCAACTAACTACACCAAGAACCTATCCCTCACTACTGATGATCACTTTCTTGACAATGACTAGGTCATAGTCCTTGGGGAACAACATGTTGTCAGTCTTACCTACTTCTTCTCCCATCAGTGGTGTGTGGGACCTCTGTCCCTAATGCTGGAATGGCCTTTCTAGAAACTACTACGTAGGGAGGTGCTGAACCTAACTCCTTACACCATACTAATATCGAACGGCCACTAGAAACTGATTCTAAATATTCTTGAATAACCTAAAGTTGAAAAAATGACCCATAGGGACATAAGAAAGGCACAATGACAAGATGGTCGGAACATAAGCTACTGATGACCCTCTAATGGTTAGAACCTCAAAGGACATGGTGACTAAGACATACTGTTGATGACCATGTCCCATGAATAACCATTCTTCCACTTCCTTCACGGTAGAACACCTTTTTATTGCGTCCTCTCAATCACACTATTCTTATTATGTACCTCTATGTCCATCGACAATGTGAAGGAGGTAACAACATACTAAATAGGTGGAAAATGTGTCTCATTTAGGCCTCTCGCATGGGACTCCTCATTTGGAAACAGATCAGGAGAAAAATGAATAAAATACTTGAACTTGATCCCAATATGTCATACTAACATACTACTTTGTTGATGAGAGTGTAAATCTTTCCTCTTCTCATTCATCATGGTTGAAAAATGGAATTATGCTCAAAACACTTTCTCAAAATAGACCCACAATATGTCAGCCTCCTTCCTCTCCCCCAGGTATAACATCCACCATTGAAGCATAGCTCCCCACATCTACCTCACTTTTAAAAGAACCATGTAATCTCTTTGATTAATCCCTTTGTCTCTATTTCTAAAATAGAACCCTATAAATTTCCCAGAGTCAACCACTGAAAATCCCATAATGTTTTATACCACTGGTTCTCCTCCCCCACTATATCAACCCTCTAATGACCTATAAGATTGTCCTTATAAGACTCAACATCCCATTCCAGATGTCGAAGATGGTCTATTTCCATACCTGAAAAGGTAAACAAGGAATTCCTAATCCAGAGTAGTATATAATTTTATTTAATATTCATTTTAACTCATTAATAATTTAAATTTTCCAAAACCACCCAATTCATAAAGGAACACAAGTGATTGAGATGCTTGTGTCTTTCCTCGGATCTGTACACTACAAATTATGTAGCCTCACTTGGTCATTTGGTAAACATAGATTCCTAGCATCGTATCATGGGGGGACCTAAAATCTCAGATCATAGACCATCTTATATAGCCTATGTCATGTGCTACAGCCATCTAACACTACTCCCCTACCAATCCATGAAATCCTCTCCATTCCTAACTCTAACCTCTCTCATATCTCTCAACCATCAGCTATGATATGGTTATATCATGACCCCCCCTCAAATAATGACCCACCTACGATGGAAATGGAAGAAGAGACATAATGACCCCTCAGTCCCGCTTCTAGTAGGCCCTTAGGTGGTGACCATCACTAAGGGTATAAAAATCTCAAAAAAATGGGAGGAATTACCCTTTTATAGTAACCATGATTGAAAGATAAGATGTATCAACCTCAATAAAAACTCTTTGACACATATATATATATATAATAGAATTCCAAAATCCAACCCATATTCATGTTTAAAATGAAACTTCTACTAATAAATAAAAGATATCCAATGAAAATATCAAAAAGTATAGCGAAGAAGAAACACAAAAACTATCACAAAATACGAGCTAGTAACACCCATCAAGATTCCCATATTCCTCCTAGAAACCTGAATGTAGTTATATATATGTAGGGTGAGCATTCTTTTATAATTAGTAGAAACCCCAAGGTACCTTGTGTACAATTTAAAGATGCATGCTAATTCTCTCATGAGAAAATGAAAATATCAATAACGCCTTGTATGGTATACTAACCAACCCCACCACACCATGCTACACTCAAAAAATAACTAAAGTCATATAATGTAATATGGTAAGCACATCAAGAATAATGTACCCCACATCACTTTCCCTCTAATTAGTCACTCTCACAACTTAAAAGTAAATGTACTGGAACTACAAATTCATCCAAAAAGAACCACGTCACAATTATCCCATTCACATAGGGGCTCAAAACTGAATCTCTCCTGTAGAATCATAGGAAACATACCACATCACATCCCACACTCAGACACATGGGACACTGGAACAGCACATCCCATCAACAAACACATAGTCCACAATGACACCTTATCCCAAAGACACCAGGGAAGCACAAAACATCTCTTCCCAAAGACCCCGTGGAAATAGAACTCTCCAGCACACACCTAGTCCTGACAAACCACAAACTAACCAAAGAATCATAGGCTATCATCAATTGGAAGAGAGTTCATGAATGAATGGGTGGCCAGCCATCCATCCCCCATTTGAGATGTTCCTGAAAGACCCCCACCTCATGACTATGGGGGTGTTCATCACATGGTGCTCAACTAGGGTGGGGTGTGTATAGAAAAAAAAAAGAAAATATATTTATATATATACATATATATTGTCAAGAACTCAAGAACAACCAACGATATTCTCAAGAACTAATATCTCTATACACATTTATCAAAATTAATGATGGTCACTTACGAAGTTAACAAATGAAAGATGCCTCACAAAAAGACATAGACTAAAATCAGACCCCCTTAAATTTAATTAACCTTTTCTCAATTATTGTTAAACTATTAATTTATTCATTCCATATCTACAAAGGAAAATACTAAGAACAACTTACAACAACAAACATAGAAAAATAGTAGCCACTACCATATTCATTTTAGAAGGCGAAGAGTCTACTAAGTTAATAGACTTCATACTTCTTCTCTTTTTAACAATCATTCATGGTATAACAATGTGCCAATTTCAAAACTCATGGTAAAACATTCGGCATGTTAATCCCAGAGAAACACCAATAGAATTACCCATACAAATAACTGATGTGGTTATTCAATCTCATCTTTCCCAAACCATCCTCTGAACAAAACTAAAAACCACTCAACAACACTCCTCAACACTACCATCTTGGAAAAGCTCACTTGATAACAACACCACACCTATCCATTCCTCAATCAATAAATCTCTCAATAGTATATTACATTACACCGGCAATGCCTCCCAACATAACATAGCCAATCCCACACGAGTACCCCCACACGAACCAATCAAAACATATTAAGATTTAATAAAAATATTTTCATTAATTCCACATTCTCATTCATAGGTTATCATAAACAATGGGTTATCATGGGGTATCCATTAATTATCATTGTTTATGGGACCAAATATTTTCATGTATATACAATCATTGAAAAGGTAGAAAAAAAATAATTCAAAATCCATCATATATATGAAAACAAATACAACCAAAGAATGTTTTTTTAGTTTTCATAGGCCATCCATATTACCATATCAATAGATAAGAAATAAGAACATATATAACATTCCCATCCCTACATATTGATTTTTATGTTCATTCATTAACCATTACTAAGTTTATATTTTGTTATCTTTACAAAAGAGGCATTCATACACATACTCTGAATGATTTATTGTTAAACAAAGTGACTAATGGATCCATACATCTAAGAACAGATTATAAACACTTCTTTATTGTTCTAAAAAAGGGGGCACACAGGTAGTAAAAAGATCCTCCCAGAAAAACAAGATTCAAGGCACTCAATTTAATGCACGACTCGATGGGGAAGAATTTTCAAGGGAAAAGAATGAGAAAAAAACATGATGAAGAAAGGATATCATCTTTGGAAAGGCCAAATAATGTATGAATGGGAGAAATATCTTTTAAAATCTCTTAAAATTAGATCATGACCAATACCATATATTACAACCATTTAAAAGTCCTTAGGACTTTTAGGGATTTAATGATATGATCCATAACCCTCAATTCTTCATCAAAATCATTTATATAGGGTATTTAACTCTTTTTATGTCATGGAAGACATTAAAGAATAGAAACTACATGAAAATGGAAAACATGATAAATTTTGGAATTTTGAAAAAACTTTTGGAAATGAATCACATGTGGATGACCTACTTTTGGATGAATCACTGTTAGGTGACATACTATTGGATATGTCACCATTGGATGACCCACTGTTTTACGAGTCAAAATTAAAAGTAACAACTATATGAGACACTTTTGAAAGTCACCAATGTGTGAGTCACCCTCACGAGTCACTATTGGACGAGTAATCATTGTGATTCACCCATGGATGAGCTACTATTGAGAGTCCTAGATACACGAGAAACCACCCGAAGAGTCACCTTCTCAAGTCCCCACTGGATGAGTCACCATCCAGAGCCACCATTGGGTGAGTCACTTTCTTGAGTCACCACTGGATGAGTCACTATAATGAGTCAACGATGGTGACCTACCATCAGAAAATCACTGTTAGATATGATACCATTAAAGAAAATAGATTTTTTAAAATGTCTTGAAATGAGTAGTTGTTTCCTCCCAGAACATCTCAAACACCTGATTTTTTCAATGTAATGGACGAGAGAGGTCCATTCCATTACATAACATGTAACGCCCCGACTCATGTTACCTAGAGTCAGTGTCTAATTTTAATACATTGACAAGATTACAAGGAATCAAGTCCCTAAGGACCAATCAACTTATCAGTATTGAAAAATATATTACATACATGACCATTATATTAAACATTAGAAAATAAAACGCAACATAAATGATCATTTGAGAATGCCATTAATCTCCAAGATTAACCATACTTATCAATCGTAATACACTTCATGGAATCCTGGAAAAATTAAACATAAGAAAGCAGTGATCTCAGATGCTCAGTAAGGGTAAATAATTTAGCGGAAGCTATAACCATTTAAGGAATTATTTGTAATAAAAAACATCCTTTTTAAACATAAACATGAAAATAATATGGAAAATATAAATCAAACATTACCATATAAACATTGACATGGGTATTCTACTAGTCAAATAATCACATGTAAAAACTAATTTAATAATGAAGGGAATGCCTAACGCTGGACATCATTACCACATAGTCAAGTCCTCCTTCCAATACTACAAATAATTTTTTTTCAAGGCCTTGTGCCAAGACACTAGTTAGTCTCATCAGACCTAATGATGCATCGAGGAGTTATAGCAGGCACCACCCGTCACTTACTATGTCCACTGCATTTCTCATATGAAAAAGTTTATTCATAACATAAACATTCTTATAAAAACTAGAATATGAAATGTCAATAAATTAACCATAAAAAATGAATGGTATAAAAATAGAACATCCATAGTCAAATATATTATAACTCATTCAATAAAATATGGAATATTTTATTATAATAAATCAACCTCAATCAAAAATATTATCAAGTAAAGGATGCTGACATAGTTGAAAATGAGGAGTAAAACTTTTGGGAGAAATATCCTTTTTATATAATCATTTAAATTTCACCCATTTATAAAGGAAGTAATTTTAAATATATTTTTGAATCAAAATGTCCCATACCACTATGAAACTTTTTAAAAGAATTATCATTTCAAAACATTCATGTTCATATAAATAAATCCGTAAAATCATTTTGAAAACAAGGACAATAATGAAAATGGTTTAGAAGAATAAATCAATATAACATTTAAAATGATGTTTTATTAAAAAGTACCTTAGAAATAATCCCTTTGAAAAAGATTTTATGAAACATGGTCATGGAGAATAAAAATATCCTAGTAAATACTTACACATAAACAATCTTGGATAATAATTAAATTGAGGAATTAACCCTTACCTTGAACATTCCTTTAGTTGAGGGTACGTTTAACCTTTTGTATGAATATTTTATCATGTTATTAAATTATACCAGAACCATATTAGTATTTATGATATCATACATGATTCATTTATGACTTTATATAACCCATTTAATAATAATTTCAATGCTAAATTAACATTTAAGGTAATAATCGATTTCTTTATCATACGTGTTTTAACTTGTTACTCTTGATTGTATTACTTAGATAAAGATTTAAATATTACCAGAATATAAAACATGATTTATATATAATATATATTTAGTATATAAATATGTATAATAGACATATACATGAAATTAAAAACACCTTTTATTGAGATGGTAGTCTGTACGTACGCATAAACGTTGTTTTTGTTTTCATATCGTATGGAATGAAACTAAGTGATTAAGAAATATGTAAGTAAACACATATATATATATATCTAGTATAATTATTATGTCATATGTTACATACATATTAGTAATATATATTTTTATAATCGTCAATGAATGGTGAACGTGGAAATGAATCTTATCGCATCGTTGAAACAATAATGTATACGTACGCACGAGCGACAATATCATTTTCTTAAAGGTGTGGAAATGGATGGTATGTTAATATTACAGAAAAATTACCATTTTATTTTTATTATTTATATACATATTACTCATCATTATTTCCATCCAAATAACATAGTGTTGAATAAAAAATTAAACCATGGAGTGGAGACGGTAAGCTGTACGTACGTAGGCATGGTGACATTATCATTAATAAGATGGGTTGAATAATGAATATAGTTGTGCCATATTTATAATAACATCACAGTATATAGAATATATTGCAGTTATTATTTTATAATGGAAACAACAAATAAAGAGTAAGTTGAAGAATAAGAGAACTTGAAATAGGGTGGTGAAATTATTACATCTTCTTCCGGTTCTTCCTTTTGATTTGATCAAAAGGAATCCTTAAGTAGGCTTTCTGACCAAAGTAAGGCCTATAGAACAAATTTACGTTAGTTGGGAGGATATTTGGGTAGGTTTTGGCCAAGACAAATGGCTTTGGTGGTGTGATTTTGAAAGAAGGGGAAGTGCCTTTTTATAAGAGGGGTGAGGGGCACCTTAGGAAAAACTTAAACTATTATTTTATAATAAATTAATATTCAGTTTAAAATGTCTCTAAACTAATTTATTTAAAGGATAAGGAAGGGATGTGTCTAAATACTCTCAACCAATAGGTTTTAGATAGTTTTGGTAACCATATTATCCTAAAAATTTATAATTAACTCTTAATTAAATAGTTTGACATTTATCAGGTCTCTTTGTATTTTTATATTATATTGTTAATAAACATACTATATTCTTCCAAGAGAAAACCAATAGGTTCATTAATGTCAAATATAATATTATTTTGGCCCTTTTTCCAGCCCTTAGATTTTTAGTAATATTATATCAATTAATAATATAATATTTCTTTAAAAAACTCTTTTATGTCAATTTTGACACTTTTTAATAATTGATTTTTGTTAAAGACATAAAAACTTTAAAATTCAAAATAATTTTTTTTATTCAATACTAACATGAAATAGTAACCGATAAAATTATTGGATGGAATAAAAATATACAAATTATATTTATTTTAACATTTTTAATACCATTTATTTGATTCTTTCATTAATAAGAAAAACACAACATCATCATTGTGTCATCATTATATTTTATTAGTAAATTTCTAAAAAATATAAATAAAATACCATTATGTAGGGAATCGTTTTATATTTCTAATGAATATTTATAGTCTAAAATATAACTTATATAACTCCTTGTAGAAATTGTTTTCCTAAAAGATATATGTTTATGTCATTTTTGAATTTACTTTAAATTAATTAATATAAAGTGTCATTATAACTATCATGTGGCTCCAAGTGGTCCCAATATAGACCCAAATATTAACATAATCAGACATGTATCATCAAATATGGTTAGGACCCGTGTTAAGGTAATTTAATATTATTATAATATTATTTTCTACCCTAATTTACCGGATTTACCCTTTAACCATGGCAAATAAAATATTTACCGAAGTAATTATTCAAAATGTCAAAAATAAAGTTGCTTATTTTAATAATTTGGACCTCCTAATTATGAATATGAAATCCATTTTTCAAAATTCAAAACACAGAATTAGTAGAAATTAATTTAAAATTAATTCTCGTTGCCAAAACAAAAAACGTATTTTTTATGAAATAATAACTATCAAATGATTGACACTTGTTTATGTCTAGTATAAATGTGAAATTTCTTCCAATGACCAACATTGGATTAAATGGTAAAAATATATTCTAACTATACTTTAAAACCACTCAATAGTATATATTATCACTATTGATTATTTGGATTAAAAAGTTATTTTTTATTAAAAGTTAGTATTATTAACTATTCACCAAAATATGAATGTTATCATAAAAATACCAAAAATTTATCAAAACTATTTTTTTATATCCTGATTCAAGAGAAGAAGTTTATTTTGTCAAATTAAATATATAAAAGACTCAAATATTGGATTTAAAAAGGGTTCGTCCTCAAAAGGCCATAAAATAGAATTTTCTAAAAAATACTTCCTTTATCTAAAAAAATGAATTTGTTCTTACATTGTGTCTATGAAACTCATAATATGGATTCTAAAATTATAAGGATTATATAAAGTTAAAATTCAGTTAATATTATACATAACCACTTTTGAAAGGCTTGTTTGGTAAGTCGTGGTGAGCTTGAACTCAGTGTTACATGTAGTGCAAGTTATTGAGTTACATTGAAGAAATAACGTACTATGATATCATGGGGTGATAAATTCTTCCCTCCTTCAATAAATTTCATCCTCACAATTTGAAATTGTTCATTAAGAATAAAAGGATAAAAATATAAAATACCTTCATGGGAAAACCCACATCAGAAAATGGGTTAATAAGATTTAGTCTTAATAAGAGAAACAGGGGAATGAAAAAGTCACCACCAAATTATGATCTTGATTAGGATAACGTTGGTGGAAATTAGGGACACATAATTGGAGGAAAAACATAAATATTTATAGGGGTTATTGAGGTCATCGATCAAAAATAATTGAAGCATTTCGGGTGTCAAAGCCATCAATCTATGATGATTTACAATATCATCGGTTCAACAAAACATAAAGTATTAGGATAGCATATTTTTTGTTTTAATTACTCTTACCTAATGTTTAAGAATTAATTTTTTCATAGAATAATAGAAGGAAAAAATATTCTTCACAAGTAGAGTACCATCCTTTAACTAATTTATACCACAAACTCATCTTTCTCTCTAAAAGATTGTAGAACTAAAAAATATATTCAATTTATCCGATTCATATAAGGTTCAAAAAAAATAAATTTATAATTCACCAATCAAACCCTAAAAAAAGAAATTACATTATACAATCCAGGGACTTCACGTAGTCCCGTGGTAAGCGATAAATCCCAAACACACTATGGTTGTGGGTTCGTTTCCCACAGCTTTGTCCGATGCGACGGGTTGTCACACAGTATGTGTGTTGCCCTTTTTATAAAAATCCAAAAATTAACTAAAAAATAGTATCCAATTTCAAACATAATCCATACCAACCTTTATAATTATCCAAAATACTTCTTCCCAAACTCATAGACCAAAATATATAAGGAAGGTAAACACAATTAAGATCCTTTTCTCCATGCAATAACATGTGAACACCTTTATCATATATTCTATTAAAACACTGCTACATCCTGAATTACCATAATACCTTATTTATTACATTCATTCTCTCTTATTCCTTATAGAATTCTGGATATTCTCCTTCTATCCAAAAATGTTGTAAACTCAAACAATGATGGAATATAAAAGTCATTATTCAGTTTCAAGTGAGTCAGGAAAATCCAATATAATTTATCCAAATCAACCATCTCTTATTCCAAAATCACTACCTTATTTTCAGGACCACATTAAGTATTACCTTTCATTCAACCATGTATTTTCCAAAAAGTTTATCTAACAATTATGTCACTTTTCTTAGAACCATATAATCTCAAATCCATAATAAAACACTACTGCAGTACAATCCTTATTTATCTCCATAATTCAAATAACCAGTATACTATACATACAACACTCAAATGAAATAATTCAATAATAACCACATAAGAACAATAGTCGTTCATCTCTTTGTGAGGTAGTATCATAACATGATTATTATACAATAAAAACATTTAGGGTATACTCTGATGATTTGGACATTGATTTGCGTAGTGACCCAACTCCTTGCAGATGAATCATTGTACACATGAAACCTTTTTATATCCATGCAATCACGTACATGGTGTCTTTTTTCTCCACACTCATAAAAAACTCTAATTCCCTTCAAGAATTTACCAAGGTGGTTCTTTACATAATTATTACATATGGGAAAATCCTTCTTTCCCTTTTTCCATTTATCTTTATTTCTCTCTACAATCCTTTTCTTCTCTAGCTTCCCTTCAAACCCATAGGACTCAGAGAATTTCTTACTTATCTTATTAACACATGATACTATTTATTCATATGTTGGGAATATGTGGGATACAATTTACCTTCTAAATGTTTTCTTAATACTATGAATGATATCATTCTTTTACTCTTTGGACTATACATATTGCTGAAGTTCACATTTCTTCTATTGGGCGCCATTTCTAAATAATGGCGTACACTAGGTCAGTTTATGTATTGCAATGAATAATTCCAAACTTGTAAAATACCTAATGGTAATTGAAAGGTTAATGGATGTAATCCGTAATCATAAAAATATTTTCTTTAAAGTGGTATATACTCGTAAATCATTCATAATGATTTGTAATGAAAATTATAATTATCTTAATCATATCTCCCGGGAGTGTCGTAACCAAGAGTAAAGCAAGTTCTGTTGTCGTGCACCAGTTCCCGTTCAAGTCTAGCTCAAAGAGGTGTTTTTGGGTTTTACCCATAGGTACATTTGTTCCAGAGCCGCCTCTACCTGCTCGTATCCAGACAAGGGATGTATTGCTTGGAAACTCACAAAATCTCTACATTACAAAAATTCTAGGAAGTTCTTCTATACTAATCATCAAAGTCTATCTTAGGTCTATGTGCTCTAATCAGAGTTTATCTAAATCTAGATTCCAAGGTTATTTCTAAACCTCCAAATTATACCAACTATAATTCCCCGACCCCAGTTACACAGAGTGGGTGAATTATTTTAGTACATTGTCAAGATTACAAGGAATCACGTCCCGATGGACCGATCAGTTTAGCAGTCTTGGAAAATAGATTACAAAGATGAACATTACATTACACATTAAAAAACAAAAGACAACATAAATGATCCTTTTATAATGACATTAATCCCCAAGCATAACCCTTATTATCAATCATAATACACTTCTTGTAATCCTGGGAAAATAAAACATAAGAAAGGGGTGAGCTCAGATGATCTGTAAGGGTAAATAATTTAGCGAAAGCTATAAAATTTTAAGGCATGATTTCTAATAAAAAACAGCCTTATTAAACATAAAAAAGAATATAATATGGAAAAAACAAATCAAACATTACCATATAAACATGCACATAGATATTCTACTAGTCGAATAATCACATGTAATAACTAATTTCATAATGAGGGAATGCACAACATCGGACATCATTACGACATAGTCAAGGCCTCGTGCCAAGACTACAAATAAATTTTTTTCAAGACCTTGTACCATGAAATTAGTTTGTTTCATGAGACCTATCGATGCATCAAGGATCTATAGAGGGATCCACCTATCACTTACTAAGTCCATTGCATTCCTCATATGAAATTTTTTGAACATAACATAAATATTCATATTAAAACTAGTATACGAAATGTCAATACATTAACCATAAACCATGAATTGTATAAAAATAGAATATCCATAATCAAACATATCATAACTCATTCAATACAATATGGAATATTTTATTATAATAAATCAACCTCAATCAAAAATAATATCCAGTAAAGGATGTTGACATAGTTGAAAATGATGAGTAAAACCTTTTGAGAGAAATATCATTTTGGTAAAATCATTTAAATGACACTCATTTATAAATAAAGTAATATAAAAGAGATTTTAGAATCAAATTTTTCCATACCACTATGAAACATATGAAAATAATTATCATTTCAAAACCTTCATTTCCATTTAAATAAATCCGTAAAATCATTTTGAAAACATAGACATTAATGAAAATGGTTTAGAAGAATAAATAATTGAAACATTTAAAATGATGTTTTAGTAAAAAGACCTTTAAAAATCCCTTTAAAAACTATTTTATGAAAAATGGACATGGATAATAAAACTGTCCCTGTAAGTACTTATACATAAATAATATCGGATAATAATGAGATTGAGGAATTAACCCTTTCCTTGAACATTCCTTTAGTCAATGGTACATTTAACCTCCTATATGAATATCATTATATGTTATTAAATTATACCAGAATGATATTAATATTTATGATATCATACAATATTAATTTATGACTTTATACTACCCATTTAATAATAATTTCCATGTTAAATTAACATTTCAGGTAATAATTGATTTCATTATTATACGTGTTTTAAGTTGCTACTCTTGATTGTATCACTTAGATCACAATTTAAATACTTCCAGAATATAAAAATGGATTTTTATATCATATATATTTACAATATAAATATGTATAATAGACAGATATATGAAATGAAAACCACCGTTTATAGAGACGGTAGTCCGTACGTACTCCTAAACGTTGTTTCCGTTTTCATATCATATTGAATGAAACTAAGTGAATAAGATAACTGTAAGTAAATATATATATATATATATATCTTGTAGAATTATTATTTCATATATTACATACTTATTAGTAATATATATATTTATAATCTTCGATTAACGGTGAACATGGTAATGATTCTCATCGCGTCGTGGAGACGGTAATCCGTACGTACACACGAGCGACAATATCATATCCTTAAATGTGTGGAATTGGATGTTATATTAATTATAAAAAGTTATTAGCATGTTATTTTTATTATATATATGCATATTACTCATCATTATATCCATCCAAATAATATAGGGCTGAATAACAAATTACAACACATTGTGGAGATGGTAAGCTGTATTTATGCAGCATGGTGTCATTATCATTCATAATATGGGTAGAATAATGAACATAGTTGTTCCATATTTATAATTAAATCAAATAATATAGAATATACTTGAGTTATTTTTTATAATAGAAACAACAAAGAATGAGTTAGTGGAATAATAAGAGAACTTGAAAGAGGGTGGTCAAATCATTACCTCTTCTTCGAGTTCTTCCTTTTGATTTTATCAAAAGGGATCCTGAAGTTGGCTTTATAACCAAATAAAGGCCTCTAGGATGATTTTAGGATAGTTGGGAGGATATTTGGTCAGGGGTTGGATGATCCAAATGTCATTGGTGATGTAATTTTGAGGAACGGGGAAGTTCCATTTTATAAGAGGGGTGAGGGGCACCTTAGGAAAAAAATAAAATATTATTTTATAATAAATTCATATTCGATTTATAATTGCTCCAAACTGATTTTTTTCAAGGATAATGTGGGGATGGGTATAAATACACTCAACCAATATGTTTTAGACATGTTTGGGTAACTATATTATCCTTATCGTTTAGATTTAACTCTTAGTTAAATAGTTTGACATGTACCATGTCTTTGTGTATTTTTATATTATATAGTTAATAAACATACTGTATACTTTCAAGAGAACCCCAATAGGTTCATTAATGTCACAAATAATATTATTTAGGCCCTTTTTCTGAACCTTAGATATTTAGAAATATTATATCAATTAATTATATAATATTTGTTTTAAAAACTCTTTTATGTCAATTTTGACACTATTTAATAATTGATTTTTGTTGAAGTCATAAAAAAATTGTTAATTAAAAATAAATATATTTAATCAATATTAAAATTACATAGTAACCTATAAAATTCTCAGATGGAATCAAAATATTCAAATTATATTTATTTTAACATTTATAATTCCATTTATTTGATTCTTTCATTAATACAAAAAACAATGCATCATCATTGTGTCATAAATAAAATTAATTATTCAATGTCCAAAAATTATAAATAAAATACAATTAGGTAGGAAATATTTTTATAATTATAATTATAATTTATATTCTAAAATATAACTTATATAACACCTTGTAAAAATTGTTTTAATAAAAGATATATGTTTTTTGTCATTTTTGCCTTTAATTTATATTAATTAATATAAAGTGTAATTATCACACTCAAGTGGCTCCATGTGGTCCCAAAATCAACCCAAAGATACCCATGGTAAGAAATGTATCATCCAATTGGGTTAGGACACGTTTTAGGGTAATTAAATATTATAATAATATTATTTTCTACCCTTATTTGTTGGATTTACCTTTTCACCTTGGTAAATAAAATATTTAGCGAAGTAATTATTCTAAATGTCTAAAAATAATAGTTATCTATTTACACAATTCAAACTCCCGGATTCTAAATATGGAATCCATTATTCTAAATTCAAAACACAAAAGTGGTAGAAATTAATTTCAAATTAATTTCCTTTTTCAAAACAAAAAGTGTGTTTTTATGAAATAATAACTATCAAAAGATTGACCTTTGTTTATGTCTAGATTAAATGTGAGATTACGTCCAATGACCAAAATTAGATTAAATAGTAAAAATATATTCCAACTACACTTTAAAACCACTCAATAGTATAATTTGTCACTATAAATTATTTTTATTAAAAAAGTTGTTTTTAATTAATATCACTACTAGAAATGTCGCTTTTAGCGACCGCCAAAAGCGGTCGCTAATGGGCTTTAGAGACTGCCTAGCGACCGCTTTTGGCGGTCGCATTAGCTTCGTCGGTAAAGCCCATTAGCGACCGCCAATGGCGGTCGCTAATGTTTCACATCGACACAGCATTCTGCTGCTCCTCATGCGGCGATGTGGTCCTCATGCGGGTCATCGTCTCGGCATATTTTCGGCAAGGGACACAGGAGCTTTCCCCCACCGGCCATGGCGGACACACGGTGGCGGTGGATGTTGGGTTATTCGGGTGTTGAGGATGAGGTCGCCGGATGTCCGAGGCGAGGGTTCAGGCAGTTCGGATGTAGACGGCGGTCATGAAGGAAGCATGGTATGGCATGAAATGAGGTGGCGGCGTGCGGCGGAATGCGGCGGCGTGTTGCATCGGGATTTGCAGCGGCTAAAGCAGGCGGGAAGAAGAAGATGCACACGCGGGAAAATCCCCGCTAGAATTTTACATTCACATTAGCGACCGCCAATGGCGGTCGCTAATACCTTCTTTAGCGACCGCCAATGGCGGTCGCCCGCTTCAGGAGGCGCAAAAACATAAATTTCTAGTAGTGTATTTAGTATTTTTCACTATACAGCAAAATATGAAAGTTATCACCAAAATACCAAAAATTTATCAAGACTAATTTTTTGATATCCCCATTCTAAAGAAGAAGTTTATTTTTGTCAAATTAAATATATAAAAGTGTTAAATATTGTATTTAAAAGGGTTCTCCCTCAAAAGGAGGTAAAATTTCATTTATTTAAAATTACTTCCTTTATCTAAAAAAATGAATTTTTTCTTACATTATATCTAAGAAACTCATAATATGGATTCTAAAATTATAACTATTGAATAAAGTTAAAAATTAAGTTAATAATATTCATAACCTCTTTTGAACAGCTAGTTTGGTAAGTCGTGTTGCACTTGAACTCAGTGTCACGTGTAGTGAAATTTATTAAGTTACGTTGAAGAAATAATGTACTATGAAATCAAGGGGTGTAACATAAAAACAAATTAAAAGACATATCCACAAATATGAAAATTTTATATAAATATATTTTATTAATTTATTAACCCTTTATATTTTTTATCATTATTAGATATGTTGGAATTCATTAGACAAATATTATTATACCTATAATGATTTTCTTGAACAATGAATAACTAATTCTGAAAAAATGAGAACCAATGATGGTATGTTTTATTAGTTCTAATAGATTTTCTAATCTCTATAAAGTAGGGTTACGTTGTAAATAATAATTTATGTATGATGGAGAAATGATTTCATAATTATATACAAAGAGAATAATTTTAATTACTAACTAAAATCATTTTTTCTTGATTAAAATTCATGGTTCAAGTAGAAAATTTATTTGGTTGAGATCAATTATTCATAATATTATAAAAAAAATCTGATTAATGATGAATTATATTATAACAATATTGCATGAGGATAACATGGGTTATTTACAATATTTAATAAATGTTATCATAAATGTGATATGAGAAAACCCATTTCACAAAAACCAAATTGTCAAGAATTTTAAAATAATAGAGATGTATATATCAAATAAATTAAATCATTGGACATTCAAGTATATTTATTCATGAAGGTATTACAAACTACAACTAATAATTAAATGTTTCATTATACTAAGATGTGAAATCATTAAATTCTATCACTATTTAATTATAGGAGTTTTCATTAAAAACTATATAATGAAAACACTACATTTCTGGATTTATATATAGAGATTTACATAATATAAACCCAAATGTCTAAGAGAACTGGATTGTTTTAATAGTTATTTACATTAGAAATTAATTTAAAAAGAGATACAATTTCATCATATAAAAAATTATACAATTCTATTAAATTATATTGATCTTCAAATACCAAACATGATAACGAGGGGAAACACATAGGAAAGGGGTGAGCTATTAAGCCCAGTAAGGGAATCATCTAGGAGTAACACTATTTTAAATTGTACATGTGAGTGAGTAGTCATAATATAATGACATATAATGGTCATAATAATATTTAAGAAAATTAGATCATGATTAAGGTTGACAACATCAATTAATCATTGGAATGTAAAAAACAAAAATCATTAGATTTGTAGAACCCAATGATTTTAGTTTTTAAAAAATGTTAATTTCATTAATGGATTTTATTACAAACAACACTGAGTTTAAAAAACCACATTATACTATTAAAGTATTATTTTTTGTGATAGTTATAACCAAGCCCTTAAATTAGCAGCTACAAAGAGTATTATCAATTACAATAAATATATGTAATCTTTATACTCAATATAAATGTATTGATGAATAATTAGTAAAATACAAATAATTTTTTAAATTTCATTTTATTCCTCAAAAATATATTTTCTTCGAAAAGGATTTTCATTGATTTTTAGGAAAATATATAACAATAATTTTTATTAAATTTTATAAAATATATCATATAAATTTAACATATTTTTTTAATCATCACATTAAAATTATCATTGGATGAATTTTTATAATTTTATGAATGGAATGAATAACCTGTGAATAATAAAAAAAAATTGATTTTATTAAAAATTATATGTATAATGTTAGATTTTTTATAAAATGGGTTGAATATAAAATTAATTTTATAACTTTTTTATTACACACTTACATCCCCTAGAATTGTTATCATGTTTCAATATAGTATGAAAGCAATTTATATGTAAATACAATTTCATAAAAAATAGGTTTTATACATTCAATATACTTTTAACATAAGAAATTAAATTAATCACTATTTTTGAATAATTTTAACAAGAATAATATATCATATATCAAATAAAAATTTTTCACGTCATTTTTTTCTATACTTGATTTATGAATAAACCAAATGTTATGCTTAAGATATATATTTCTAAAAATCCATTTTCATCGGGTGTTACAAACATATTGGGAATTAAATTTATACTACTTATAAAAATTTAATATGATGGAATGGAGTACAGATTTAGAATAATATGGATGAAATTTTGTAACCATAAACCATTTATTTTGTGTCAAAATGATATGTGACTATGGTGAAATATTATCTCTTCAGAAAAGGGTTAATCATCTTATTCATGGATAAAAATTATTTATAAGCCCATAATCATTAATCAAAATATTGTTGGATGAATATAATTAAAACCTTCTCATATTATGTTCTAAATAAACTAGTTTAATGGCCACATTTTCAGAAAAATGATGTTTATAATATTTACTGTAAATAATGTTACATAATGATAATCTCTCAGTTTTAAAAATGTCTTACATGTCCACATATAGAAAAGATAGTATTTTAAATGAATATAAGTTTCTATATTAATCTTAATTAATTTATTTTGAATATTGAAATTTATTTATACTATTTATTAATTATATTATTCTCTTAAATATTTATGAAACACCAATGGTTTATTTCTATAATTAAAATAATTCATAAATAATTTTTTATATATTAACAATAATATTATTTTAGTGAGTTAATTTTTTCCATGGGATTTTTGATTAATATGACCTAGCAGTGTGTTTTTAATTAATTATATCTTAATTTAAGTATTATTTTTATGTGTTTTACTTCATATTTGATAAATATTATCTAAATTGAAGATATTTATATTTTATAAACGTTTTATTATATTAAATTACCCAAAAAAGAAAAAAAAGTTAAATGAATTGTGGAGAAATTGAAAATTATGATATTTGTTCACTAGAAAGTTAAAATTGGATCAATTGTCGAATCATATGATGATCCTAAATCAATTGACTGAAGTTAACTCCATGGTGTACGATGATATTAAGAACATATTCATTAATATGTAGTTCTTTTATATTTTTCTCACGAAAATGGTGAAAGACATACATCATTTTAAATAGAATGATGATTAATATATTGATACCTATTAGGATAATTTTCCATGATTTATGAGGTACAAACTTATCATTATCAACCAACATGAATAACAAGTTGGATGGTTTTTTAGTGGCTTAAAGAAAGGTATCCTATGGTAGATATATAGATGGTACCTTAGTAATCTGGATGATATCATTGGATTTTTTAATGCTGGAGATGAAGATTATATTTACCCATAAATATCAATGTATTGAAATTAAATTAATGATGGACTTCAAATGAAATTATAAAAACCATGTAGTGAACAATATGATATTTAAATAATTCTCAATGTGTGGATGGAAACACTAAGAAAATATTCTAAAGGAAATTGGTAAAAGTTTCATGTTTGTAAATTAAGATAATTATGAAATAAAATTTATAATTTATGGGAAGAAGATATATTATTATATGAGTAGATATAGAACTCCAATGAATGCACCAATCACACCCTATATCAATAATCTTAAGGATTTGAGAATTATAAAAATCAATTCCCTAATATATGGGCTAACAAGGATAATATTCAATAAAAACTATTTATGTAAAAGGAAAAATAGAAAACCTATGAATTCTCGATAGTATATGTGAGTCCTAGTAATTATGGAATATTTATCCACCAATATATGGTTGTTTATTTAATGATTATGTTTGTATAAACTGGCACTTTGAAAATCTTATTATTTATTGTTTAATGAAATTTGAAGCGATTTTGAGTATTGATTAGATTTCTATACATATAATCTATAAGAAATCAATGAAATTTTATTTTGGGAATTATCATATTATAATATATTGGTGAAAGGAAGAACTTATATTTTCAATGGAAAATTTTTCATTTATAAATGATCTTTTTTATGAAATATAAAGAGATTAAAATTTTTGAAGAATGTATGATTTTACTGTAACTTAATTTTGGGAAATGGTAAGGGTTTGTATATTTGTGTATGATACTTTTTTTCTGGTTAAAATTATCAGAAAATGATCCTTAAGTACACTATTTAAGGATATAAGATCAAATCACCCCAATATTTGGGATTAAATTTTAGTCTATCATATTTTTAAAGAGGCATATATTTACCTATTTATGAAATTGATTAAGATAAACAATGAATTTTATTGAATAATATTTTCCTAAAAATTTTGATTTTGTAAATTATTTAGAGGCATAAGGATTTACTTATAGATATTATGATTTAATGAATGATAGTTTTTCTACATTGGGTATAAAACATAAATATTGAATATTCTTTTCATTGAGTTAGTGATAAATTGGAATTTTATTAAATGAAAACCAATGAATATGAGTATAGAAATAATTATATGTGGGAATTAGGTAGCTTTTCTAATGAAAGGGAAATTTATATCCATTCAGCAACACATCATGGTATCTCTACGATGATAGAAATGTTATAGTTACAATTATCAGAGTTATAAATATTAGTGTCTGTTGGGTGGGGTTTTCTATGAATTTATTAATTTAATAAGGTTTCCAGATTCAAAAAGAATATAATTCTTAAGCCTAGGTTTATAGTACATTTCAAGATTCTTGATCGAGTAAAGATGGAATCTTATGTCCAAGTACATCCATTGAACCTTTATCAAGTTTCTGATGTGTTTCATATATATCTTTTTAGGAACTAACAACCTGATCCATACCATGTACAAAATTTATATTTCATTCTAAATGAACATTATCTTTCATAAATGAAAAAAAAGTTGGATCATAGTGATGATGTTATACCTTACAAGGCCACTCACTTGGTGAATGACCTCTAAAGAAAATAAAAATTTGAAGAAGCTCTAGTGGAACCCTAGGATGCAATTAA
The DNA here is from genome assembly GCA_963277665.1 of Viscum album. Classification (NCBI taxonomy): domain Eukaryota; kingdom Viridiplantae; phylum Streptophyta; class Magnoliopsida; order Santalales; family Viscaceae; genus Viscum; species Viscum album. The sequence goes on from OY728131.1 coordinate 411,724,673, forward strand.
TATAATATATCATCATTTTATATTATTAGAGAGATAAATTTTGAAGGATACAATCATTTTAATGAATTTTTAATGTAACACCATAAAAATTGATGAAATATTTTATTTCTCAAAATTATTTATTTTTTATGATAGTTTGTGTTATGCACACCATAATGTTTTAATGAACTTCATTATATAATTAAAAGAATTTCATTTTTTTATAGTAATAAACTAAAAATATAATTTTTGGATATAAATAGTATTAACTCAATTTGTAAATTTATATAAATTATCTTCACAATATAAATTTATTTTTCAATAAATAGTAACTAATTAATGAATTTTTAGTAAGGTTTTCTTATTCTTCAAAAACACATCTTCTTGAAAAACGTTTTTCTATTTTTGTGGGAAACTATTATGATATATTTGTAGAATATTTTTGAAATTTAATTAAATAAAAATAACATATCTTTTTTAATCATCATATAAAAATTATCATATGTTCATTTTGGGGAATTTTAAAAAAATATTTATTTTTTAGTGAATCGTAAGAAATGATGATTTTTGATACAACTATATATTAAATGATCAATTTTAATATATAATGGTTTGAATTTGAAATAAGTTTTATAATATTTTATATAATAAAATTAATTCCATTAAATTATATTTTATGTTTTAATTTAGTATAATAACGTTTTAATACATAACAAGGAAGTTTTCTAGAAAAACGTTTCCTATGAGAAATGTGGTTTTTTGATAATAAATTAAATTAACCACTATTGGTGAATCAATGCATTGATAATAATAAATTATATATAAAATAAAATTATTCAACCATGATTTAATATTTTTCAGTTCATGAGATAATAATAAAAATGTTTTAAGCTTAAAATGTTTTTCCTAACAATCTTATTTAATCATCTGTTGCAATGTTATTTTAATATTATTTCTTAAAACAAATAGTAATTTAATTTCATAAAATTAATTAAATTTTTAGAATCATTATGTTAAAATTTGGTAAATAGTTACCTTTTATTTTTTGTCAATATTAATAAGAAATATGGTAAATTTAATTTCATCGGTAATGGCTAAATTAGATTAATCATGGTGAAAAATAAGTAATATGGCCACAAATTTCCATCCCATTTCTAAGAAGATGAAGTTAAATCACACCATATCACCTTATGCTATAAATTGTATTTTTTATTGGAACTTGACTTAGAATATGAACTATACAATATCTAAACCAAGATGGTACAAAACGTCATTATCTTTTTTTTAAATATATATTTTGTATTGACATATGGTAAAATAATGTTATGAATTAATATAATTATATATTAAGAGATTAATGATTTTTTTCTCAATTGATATTTATTTTTATTTTTAGTAAATATATAATGACTATAAATTCTTATATAACACATATGTAGTATTACCTCAATTAATTTTAATAAATATAATAATAGATTTAAAAATATTAAATGTAAAATAGTTTTTGTGAGATTATGTGTGTAAAGTTCTTCTAAGATTAATATAACATATTGGTTTTGTTTTAAATATATAGATTCTAATTCCAAATTTTTTTATGACATTTAAGTAAAATTAAATTGAATTTTTTATAAATTAAAAATAATTACATTTTATAAAAATAAAATTATATTGTATTATTTAATAATCATAAAAACAATAAAAGTGTAAAATCAGAATTATATATTTTCAAAATTATCATCCCCTTACAAATCAAGGCTATTCTAATAGTTTTATTTAAGAAAGAATTTTTAAAAATTTAATGATTTTGGAACTTTTAAGTCTGTCCTCTCTTTCCCATATATATGAACACCCTTACATCCCCTTTTTACACCAATTTTTTATTTTTATATTAACAAACCTCTAAAAAAATTTCTCTTTTATTTCACTATATACATTCATATTCTATTAGTCCAAAAAATATAACCTTAGAGCCTGTAGGAGGATATCTAAAGGTGTTATTTTGATGAATAGGTAATCTCTATAACAAATTACAATCATTTTAATTAGTATTTTACATCCTAAAAGCCTATTATATTCATAAATATAATAAAAAAATTAATAACATAAATATAAATAAACTCTATTATTATTATTTTATGACTACCATTATCCTCCATATTTCAATAAAATTGGAGGCGAAAATATCACTCGTGCGTAGGTACCGTTTATCATCTCCATGTAGTGATACGATTTATTTCTCATCTCGATAATTTATATATGGGTATTACGATGGTTTTAATATATATATATATATGTATAATTTAATAATGAAATATTTTATCTCATGGAATGAAAATTTTATATCCACCATCTTGACTACAATTGTTTATGAAAAATTATATTGTCGATTGTGCAAATGTATGGAAAACAACCACCATGAAGTGGTGTGTTTCTTTTTAAATTTAAGTTATAATTGGATTATAGAATGGATTGATTTAATTAGTAAATATGAAGAAATAATTATATTAATATTTCTTTAAATGTGATATATTAATAAATTATTTTAAAATTTAAAAAAATTGAAACTATGCCTCTGTTTTCATACAATATAATGTCTCCATGATCATTATAATTCATTTTCCTATATCAATATTTCATAAATTAATTTTTTTTTAAAATAAATTTATATGATATTCATATCATTATTATAATTATTGAGATTATGTATCAATCATCAAAATACAATAACTAAAACTATTGAACCAAAACATTCAGGAAAAAAGAAGTAGCTACCACTGAAGATAGTGACTTTAATATAGAAGTGTTAACAAATGGGTAATAAATGGTTATTTATTAATAATATATTGAATCATATATATTTGATCATGGTAATTTAATATATTTATAACAATACTATATTTATTACGTTGTATTTTAGATTGTGTAAGAAGGAAGTTGGACTGAAGGTTATGGATTTTTATCTCACTTTTATTTATATGATAAAAATTACAAACTAACCAATTGATTCATTTATGTGGTGTATATACTACCAGTGAATAATTTTTATAGTGATTCTTAGTAAATGTATTGATATTTAAATATCCATATATGATTACTTCAGTCGCATGAATTTGGATTCAAACAAGATCATGTGGGTAATGATTTTGTTTCACAATCTCATTATTGGTCAACATTGTTTACTAATATGTTTATGATGATTAAATAGTAAGATATATCTCTATATAAACATATTATATTTATTTTCTTTTGGATATTTATTTAAAATATATTCTTTCCTTTCATTTCTCTTAACATAATTACTAATGGGACAAAAAAAATTATGGAATACTGACATTATTTATCTCATCGGCCGAGAAACATTTTTCTTCTATATACAGGTTATCTAGACATGTATTTAATATTAAACTATTATTTGATAAATTAATTTTAACCCAGTTATAACATTTTAATAAATTATTTCGAATGTAATCTTCTTGTTATATTCAAAATGAGGTACTTTTTTATTTTTATAAAAATTTTAGGGATTTTTTAAACTTATATAGAATGAATATAATTTATTACAATCATTATCACTCAATGATTTAAATATTCCCTTAAAACATTCCATGTTTATACTGTTGAATGTTTTTTTTCTATAAACTGTTATTAATTTTTGGATATTAATGATGTGATTTTCAAATGGAAAGCATATTTTCATCCAGATTCGTTAATGATTTTTTAATGGGATATATGTTAATCAAATACAAAACCCTTTATTTCAAATATGATTTCCTAAAGATATGATCCAAGGATAACATAATTATTCTTTCTAATGAATCTTATTTTTTTGGATGAAAATATTTTTATGACCCTAATTCATTTCCCTATGGGTTATTCAATGATTACATGTTTTTGAGGTCCATTTATTTTCATGTGTTCTTATTTGACGAATGTTTTATGAAATTATGGAACAAATATGAATAGTTTTAATTATTTTATTTTTATAAATATTTCTCCCTCAAATAAAGTTTTTATGATTAATTATCTTAGAGGCTATATTATTGGTTATCGATACACAAAATATTGGTATATAAGAGGTTATCACAGGTATAAAGTTGGGATAAATGGGTTATCCCAAGCCTAAAATGTTATGAATGTATTGTCGGTAACCCTTGATACATTAAACCTTATTACAAAAGAATTATCCAAAATGGTATGGTCTATGATAACATATTTTGGGAGATTCTCTTTCTATTATTGAAAGTCTCCCATAAATTGATTTCCAAAAAAAAATTGTTGTAGAATATCAGATTGTGCTTGGTCAAGGGTAAATATTCTAGTTCATATATCCCTTATATGATTTGAAAAATGTTCTCCCTAGGGTAAAATTATAATCATCAATTCCATAACTGATTGATTTTCTATATATTTTTTTTTATTATAACCATTATTATATAATAATCATAAATGTCACTATAGAATTATTATATTAAAAGTGTTTATAATGATTAATGGTGTCTTAATCACACTAGTCAAATTGATAAAATTTATAACAATGATCCAAAAGAATAATTGAAATATATTGAATATTTTATCCCTAACTACATTACATGATATGGAATTTATTCAGTTATAAGTGAATTACATTTCTAACATTACACATCAATAAATTATTTTCCCTTTAGAAATATCATATTCAATTTCATTTTTACCCAAATAATATTTGGGTACTTAATCTTCATTGAAAATTTTGGTTCCCATTATGCCTCCTAGAACATGTTATTTCATGAGAAAAATTTTACTAAGTGAGTTATCTTAATGTATAAAACATGGTCTATGCCATATAATATCTCCCTAGGTTTTCCCGCATATGAATGACCATTCACCAATTACACCACCTCCAGATTCAGTACATGTGAGGGGTATGGTATATACTATACTATGAGGGATACATGGAATACATTATGTACATGATAAATGTTATGTAGGAGTAATATTTGATTAGAAAAAATATTTTTTGATCAAGGATTTCAAAGGTTTAATAGTAGCTTTGACTAATCCCTCCATTATTCACAATGCTCATCTCTTTCTTCCATTGTGATATGTGATAGAACGCCTTATCTCAAACTATAATCTCTATGCCTCATTGATGATTATTTGTGTTGTATTTCTATAGTATTTTCATTTATTCCATATGAAATTTAATGGTTTAAATCTTCAATATAATCTATTTGATAAGATCAGATACCATCAGCTTCTTCTCCCCCACTTCAAACCATATTGTTAGAGCGTAAAAAATATTTTTTAATAAGAATAATAAGGTAACATGTGAATATTATAATGGAATCTATTGTTATTTTAGAACTCCATATAGGGATTATATTTAAAAAAAGGGAATGATTATGCCCCAATTAAGGTGGTTATATGTATTCGAGGATCTTAACTCATTAATCCATTACCAAATTGAGAAGAAGAATAAAAAGGCAGATGTTGTAAAAAGAAAAGATCCCACAACTAAATCCATAATTATGATTAAAAGGGTTCAAATATTCAACCAATTATATTAGAACATTGACCCACCCATTTTCGTGATGAAAAGGACCTGCGCCCCTCATGGGGATGCACATTGGTATATAAACATGTTATCAATGTTTTCATGTGATATCTTATATTTCTATTCTTATTAGACATTGGATATTCTATATAGGATCATGGATATTAAAAAATCTGTGTGTATAAAATTTATGTAGAAATCAACCACTCTATTAGGTGGAAGGAAATTTAATTCCTCAAGGAACACATCCTCAAATTCTCTTAAAATGATAATTTAATCAGGGATGAACTTCTCTAAAGTCTAATTCAGTTGAGAAATACAACTCTTCTCATAATAGTGTAATATCAATGCTTGAGATTATTATTCCAAAATAGATCTATATTTCTCTATAGAAATTACCGTATTAGAGGGTGATTGATGATCTGCTGGGTTATTTCATTTTCTTGTAAATATATGTTGGATCTATGAAATTAATTAAAATTTATACCCATAATATCATCAAATTTAATTAAAGGAAGAATTATAATGTTTACTGGTAATTTAATCCAACAAATATTGGAATTGGTGATGTTATATGATTGAGATGATATAATTTAACCATTTTAAATATTCACTAATAACATGAAATTAAATTTTTGTGAAGTTCATTGATTATTTATTCTAATATATCGCAATATGAGTGAATGCATTAAACCATAGACACATAAGAAATCTGAAGGTTGTGATTCGATGAAAATCATGTATTTCCTCTTTGATTTTGGTTCTAATATTTTACTACATTAAAAATAACATAAGGGATGATATTATTTAAAATATTAAATATATAAAATGGAAACTATTAACATAGTATAGATCACATATAATATACATATATTTATTAATCTATGTATTTTTGGGGTTCATTTTACGTTATCCATGGTCTAGTTCATGACATTAAATTTCATTAGCTTATAGTTTCCATCATATTTGTTTTTAAATGTCATGTGATAAACAAAATCATATCCTTCATGAGTTTTTACCAAGGGGTGTAGTCTTTGGAATCATTGTGGTTTACACAGTCCTGTTCAAGTTATAAAAAAATGATCCCATTCGGAGTAATTTCCCTAAGGTACAAATGTTTAAAATCAAAACCCACTTTATAGTTTCTAGATAATATTTTATTTTCCAAAAAAATCTACTATTATCTATAAATATTCGTTGTTTTTTTAAAGATTTCAGTCAAATCCATGTGATCTCCAATTATGATTATAATCCTAATCCCAAAAATTAACAATACCACTCTCTAATACCAAAAATGAAAACCCATATAACATACACATTTCATTTCATTATTTATTACATATATATACACATAAAACAGTCAAGAATTACAATGAGTCCCAAAGTCTTTATGTAATGTTGTATATATGAAAATAAATTAAAATAGGGATATAAAAAAATTATATAAACTACTAAACATTACCATAAATCCTTTTGATATTATAATACTGCATTGAATTTATAGGTAAAAAACATTAGAAAGTGGTGATCTATAAAGTACAATAAGGGAATAATGAAGGAATATCCAATCGTAAAGAAATATATGGGAGTCAAGATAAAAAAAAAGATGTCATAAAAATCATTTAACTGTACCCATGAACATAAAATCATGAGATAAGATGATGAGATAATGCCATTATTGGATTGTAGAAACTACATAAAACATAATATCAGAAGAATAAGTCAAACATGACCATCGATAAATCATAACACCACATGTTTTGGAAAAATACCCATGCACCAAAAATTTTATTTAATTAGTTAAAAACATTACCCAAATAAATGTAGGTGTAAATAATTTTAGGTCCTCCAATCAATATTATATATTTTAGATGAATTTTTATACCACAAAGTTTGAAAAACTTAAGAATGTATTTAGTCTCTTTTAATACAATGATTATAGAGTGTGGGTTTTATAAGAATATTTTCCAAAAAAATAAAAGAAAGTTACATCTGGGTGTGTTTCATGAAGTGAAAATGGGGTTGTGTATTCAAAAAACAATTGGCATGGAAAATTAGAAGATAATTTTAACATCATAACGGGAGTACATAATTGTCTATGTTAGAGAATAACGAGAGTTAAAGGAGGTCCAACATTACACGGATAACGTAAGGATAATAATGTGATGTGTTTAATATCATTACTACATGAACGATTGAAAATAAAAATTCCTAAATACAAATAATGTTTTTAAATGAAATTAATGTAGGGAGAGGTCCCTTACTTTAACATAGTAATTGCTTTGGCGAAGGATATATTCATAAGAGATAAATAGTATCTAATTATTATATTCAAATGGATAGTAATGGTATATTTATAAACCCAAGAATATATAAATAATATTGGTTAAAAAATTTATATTATGGATGTAATTTAACAAATAATAAAAGTAAGAGGACACCTTACTTGACATGTATCTTCTTAAAGCTTCGTAAGATCTTCTGTAAATCATTGGAAATACTAGTTCAATAGAAAAAATATTAACCTAGAATGTGTGACTACATTTTTATAATGGATTATGTTACCTGAGATCTCTTCTAGATAGACTGATAAGTAAATTAGTATTTATGAACCATAGACATACAATATTCCTTTTTTATGTTGTAAATTAATAATACCAAATATAAAAATATTGTTTTATCCTTAGTATTATTCGTAATGTCCACCATAATATACTAGAGCGAATGAAAAATATTAATTTTGGTCTCATATTACCAGTATAAGTTACATAAATCATAATAAATATTGAATTAGAATGGTCATATCAATATGGGAAGGAAAATAACTGAAAGCACATTCAATTTAGTCAATATCCTAATCCCAAATCACATCCATATATATATCATTAAATTTCACGACCCGTCCTCGGGGCCCGTGACGTGACTACCCCAAGCCCGCCTTCCATAGGCCAGGGGCTGGCGACTAGCACCAAGGCGTAAATCCCGGTAAAAAAGGGAAGGCATTGCCTTTGTAATGTAAACAATCACACCGAGTACAAGCGGAAGAAGTGAATACTAAATAAAAAATTGAGTACAACAGTAAGTGCGGAAAGTATAAACGGGCCGGAAATACAAGCCCAACTGTAAAGTACAACTCGAAAGGGAAAACAACAACTAAAAAGTAAAGCTGCTACGCCGAGCTGTCCACTGGAAATCCCACCTGAAGGGTGGGTACAGATAGCTCCTCTGCTCCTCGGGTCCTGTCGTCCGCTCCGAGTATGTCCCGCCCAGTGGTCCACATCCGGGTACCGCCTCGTCGTCATGTCCACCTCTGGGTACCGTCTCGTCGTGAGGTCCTCCTCCGGGTACCATCTCGTCGTATAGTCCACCTCCAGGTACAGTCCAGTCCTCGAACACTCGGCCTCTGTCAGCACTGCCCGTCGTCTGCAACCAACATAACGAGGTGCGGGAATAGCCTGTGCAGGGGTGAGTATAACGATACTCAGTAGGGACCCCGAGACCCTCAAGGTCTCACTAAAACCAACAAGGATAACCACATAGAATATCTCAACAGATAACCTCTACTTCGGTATATGCCCATACATATACCTAAGTTATCAAGTAACCCATCTCAATCATGAGGAAACACAATGATTGGGAAATCAACGGATAACTACTACCCAGGTATATGCCCATACATATACCTAAGTTATCAAGTGACCCATCTCAATCATGAGGTAAAAACAAAGGTCAAAAGTCTCAGCTCAAACCAGGATTTTCATTATCGAAACCGTAACTGCTGAAGAGCTCTGTCTCTGGAGTGTACAGTGGTCCTGTCACGACTCCGAGGTACTGCTCACTAACCTAGGACTGCTGAAGAACTCCACCCATCGAGTATTGCAGGCCAGCTGCTACAACCAAGCTCTCCCATGTGCCGCTACAACCAAGCGCACCTCTGTCGTGGGTCTGCTGCTACAACCAAGCGCTCCCATGTGCCGCTACAACCAAGCGCACCTCTGTCGTGGGTCTGCCGCTACAACCAAGCGCTCCCATGTGCCGCTACAACCAAGCGCACCTCTGTCGTGGGTCAGCCACTACAACCAAGCGCTCCCATGTGCCGCTACAACCAAGCGCACCTCTGTCGTGGGTCTGCCGCTTCAACCAAGCGCTCCCATGTGCCGCTACAACCAAGCGCACCTCTGTAACACACCGAGTCATTCGATCCGTAGTCGTTGGGTCTCAGCCAGCTACACGGTCTCTGTACTCCGCACGCTCGTCACTGGGAGGGTCCGCTCCACAAGCTACAAGTCGATACTGCAAGTATCTCAAAGTCCCACGAAGAAGTATCTCAAAGGACCGCCTCGTCATAGGGGTCTCAACGCAACAGACGACGCGTCAATCGGACGCCCGGTCTGTGAGTTATTAGCCTTTTCGTCCCAGGGGCCCGGTTGGTTTCGTGTGCGAACCAACCCGCCTGTATCTCAACTGCACCCCAAACTCTCATAGGGTATACTCATAGGGACTGTTTCTCAACGTGATCACCAACGCCACTGACGGTTCGTCAAACGGACGTTCTGTCAGAAAGGTATCAGCTTTTCCGTTCCAGGGGCCCCGTTGGATTTTGGTGCGATCCAACCCGGACACTATCCATTCGCATCCAAATCTCGGGCGGAGGATTCCCAAAGTTCCGTATTGTCAACCGAAACTCAACGCAATAGACGGCGCGTCAATCGGACGCCCGGTCTGAGAGTTATTGGATTTTTCGTCTCACGTCCACCCTGGGAAACTTCCCAGGAGGTCACCCATCCTGATCACTACTCTAGGCCAAGCACGCTTAACTATGGAGTTTTAAACACGTAGGCTCCCGAAAAGGAAGGTGCACCTTGAGTATAGTATACCGAAACGACCGTCTCGATCCAAGGATCGCTACGCAACTGACGGTCCGTCGATCAGATGTCTGCAGCCCAAGTTATTGGCATTTGAACCAATTATGTCCGAATACGGGGGGGGTCTGGACCCGGTCCGACCCGGCCCAGTACCCACTGGGCCGGCCTGAACTGGGTCGACCCGGCCCGAGTGGCGGCCCGACCCGGCGGCTCGGCCCGGCCAGCGGCGCGGTGGCGCGACGGCTCGGCGGCACGGCGGCTCGACGGCACGGTGGCTCAGCCAGCGCGGCGCGCTAAAGGGAGAGTCATTGCCCCCCTTTAATTTTTAAAACGGCGGCCCCTTTAAGGGGCCGCGCCATGTGTCTTTCCGGGGGGGTTACACCCCCGGGCTCCCCCCCTGTAATGGCTGGCTAGCGCGGGGCCGACCGGGTTCTCGCCGCGGGACCCCGCGGTCCCGCTCCTTCCGGCGGCGGCGGCTGGATTTCCAGCCGCCTCCTTCGAGTTCTCCGGCGGCCGGTTTTTCCGGCCGCCACTTCCAAGATGAACGTGAATCCGTTCGACGCGGCGTGACGACGCTGCGTCCTTCCGCCGCGGTCCGACTTCGGTCGCGACCTCGTTTGAAACCTACGGCGCGACACGATGGCGCCGCGTTCCTTCGTCGCAGCCCTCTCCAGCCGTGTTTTCTTTTGTTCCTACGCGGTGCGATGACACCGCGCTGTCTTCGCTAAATCAACACCAAGGATTAGAAGGGGGAGGAGAATCGGCCATGTTAATGCGGTCCGGTCTCCTCCCGTTATAACGATAACAGTCGGCCAATCGTAAAAACACAACGATGAACTTTTCACAATTTTTAATAAAATTTGGAACAACGTCCAACAGATTATTCTTTCAGGTTCGAGGGAAAGAAACACGTAATTTGAAAAAAAGACAAAACCCCTACCTCGGATTCGAAGTTCATTCGTCGCTGATGCAGAAATCGGTGTCGCGGAAGACATCCTCGCGGAATGTGCCTCCGTAATCGTCATTGACGAAGTCACGAATCAAAGCGGTGTCGGTTCGTTGACGTCGGGAAACGTTCGAAGATGAAGAGTCGTCGATGTTCCTTGCAGACGACGCCCATTCATTCAACACGAAGGAGGTCGTGGAAAGGATGAAGAAGTGTCGTCTTTCTGCTTTGGAAAAAGGCGTTCTTCATTGGAGAACTCTAATTCTCCCAAGTGTTGGGTGTCGCGGTACTTTACCAGCGTTCCGTCGCTTGGTGAAGTCGTCCCCCAAACCCTCTCCCAAGATCCCTATATATAGGTGAGGGGGAGAGGTATGTAACCATCGTGGTTACATAATTTTTTAAAAAAAAATGGGGGTCGGGTGAAATAAATTGCGTTGACGCAATTAAAGAGGTCTGTTGGCACCACTTAAGAGGGGAGGGTGCCAAGGAGTTTCTCCCCATTTAATGGGGAGTTGAGGAATTAAGAGGCTCTCCCTCATTAATGAGGGAGAGTTGGGAGGTTTCCTCTCCTCCCATTAATTGGGGGGTCAAGCCCCGTGTGGTCCCCACCACAATAAACCACCCATGGGAGGTTTAGTTTGGGTGGGCCCCACCACCATAACCTCTCAATGGAGGTTAAGGTGTGGTGGCCCCACCTCCAACCTCCATGAGGAGGTTTCAACCACCTCACTCCCAATGGCGGCTGAAATAAAATAAAGTGCAACATGGCACGTTATTTTATTATTACACTTTTAAAGAAAACCCAAAAAAACAAACCTCCACTCTCGATAAAACGCAACTACGGAAAAAGAGTTCCTAAGAAATTACTGGCGCTGCAGTCCCATCAGTGCCCTCATAATTCGATTCCGGGCACCGGTTCAAAAGTTAGAAATTCCCGCTCGTTCGTTCACTGAACGTACCTGAGCTAAATTCGGAAATTAATTCCGGGCACACCGGGCCTCGGAATCAGGCGCCGTCAGAAACTGCGTTCTTGTAAAATTCCAAAGAAAATTAAGAAAAAATTTCCCTTGAAATTTCCAGGTCTTTACATTAAATGTTAAAATATAAAGTATAATAATACCTAAATTCTCAATGAAGGAAATAAATACTATTGGAAATAATTATCTCGGATATCATGGTATATTTACCAACAAGACCTTTCTCCAAAAAATTATAAACTATGAGTAGGAATACACAAAAAAATCCATTTAAATAAGTATATAAAATGAGTTAATCTCATGAAAATAGTTTATACATAAAGGGTTCTATATATATAGTCCCCAACCACCACTTAATGTACAATTAATTACTCGTATGTTTAATTATCAACTCAATTTATAAACAATATTAATTATCAAAAAATATTCTTATTGAGTAAAAAATAATGACTTTTGATGTTTTTCCCAAGGAATTTAGATAAAATTCATAGTAAAACACCATATATATAAATAATATATAATATATTTAAAAATAATACTAATGATAAAAAGATTAAATAAATTTATTATATAATCAATGTACAGTGAAAAATGATCACAAGAAATTGAATCTTTTAAATAAAATATTAAAAAAATATTAACTAAGAGATTAGAGATGGACATCAGATGACTATACAATATATTAAAATCATTCCTTTTTTAAAAACCAGAATAATATGTAAGTGAAACAATTAAAATAAAATTATATCAATGTTTTTTATTTTTATAACCAATAAAAACATGTAAATGAAGATAAATGGTGTAAAATTATTATCGTAGTGGAAATGTTAGTTGATGCCATAAAAGTTGAGATGAAACATTAAATTTGAATTTTTTTAAATAAAGGTAAAAATAGATATTTTAAGAAAAAATTATATATATTCCATTTTAACATTCTATGAATTCAAGGACAACTAAAAATTTCATTTAAAAATAATATGATTAGCAAAAATATATAGAAAAATATATAAATGAAAGAATAATATAACCATTCAAAAAGGGAAATATGATTGGATTTTTATTTAAAAAAATTTCCCATATTCATGTTCCAATGAAAATAAAATTTTGAATAAAATATGTAAAATCATTAAATTAAACTAAGATAATAAAATTTATTTAATTTAAAATGTATATAATACAATATCACTTTATATAAAACAATAGAAATTTAAAAAATGAGATTGAAACATAAATTCATACCTATTTAGTCACCTTTAAATTATATCCCCTTGATATTTTAAACAAGAATTGATACCATAATAATCATGAATAAGTTTATATTCATTTTAAATACCATTATGGGTCATTATATACACCCTATAATAGAAAATAGATGTGAAATACTAAATTTTTCTCCATGTAGTGAAATTTTGTAGGAAATACTTTACCTAAAATCTAACTCACCTCATAAATTCCTAATAATCATGAATAATTCAAATGTGTTAACTATTTAAATTCATAATTAACATTATTATGTTTATTATTCATTTAACTTTACTTATTACCATGTTACAATAAATTACATAATCAATTATTTTTTTCATCAGATATTTTGATGTTATTGATTTCATATTTCTACAATGAATACTTTTTGTTGAAAATGGTAAATTAGGTATTTGATATAATTTATTGAACCAAATAATGACATAAATATGAGTTTTATACATAAATAAAACTTTTAAAATCCATCAATAAATATGGTTAGGATGAATACACTATGTTACAATAATGGAGATGGTAGACCATACTTACGTGTGAGTTAAATTTCCATATTTCAATTACCACCAAGAAAAAAAAGGAAAAATTATTTTATTTTTATAAATAGATATTTATATTCTAAAAACCAATATTTTTTTTAAATACAAATATTTATACCAGTTATGTTATTCAGTGGATAAAAATGAATTACATAACATTGTGGATATGGTAGTCTACTTATATGTTTGAATAATATTGTCACTTTTCTATGAATCGATAAGAAAGAAAATATATGAAATATTATTTCTTTTAAAAAATATTTCATTAATATCATATATATATATATTAATTCATCATTATAATCAATTATTATAAGATCTGTTGGAATTAAATTATATTCGTTTGTGAGGTGGGAGATCGTCTTATATATGAATGATTGTATCATTTCAATTTTGATGGAAGGTGAGATAAATATAATTTATTCCACTAAAATAACAATATCGTAGTATATAGAATATATTTCTTTTATTATCTTATCTTTCAAGAATAATATATGATGAAGATGAATGTAGAAATAAAATAATACACATTGTTATGAACTAAACCTCTTAATTGGACAACATTTTTAGGATTATAAATAAAGGATTACTAGGATGGTTTTTTATAAGACCTAAAAATAAAGATCATATGTATGGATTTATGGAAGGTATTTTTATGGGAATTATCTTAAATTGGATCTTATGTTATGAATTGGAAAGGAGAGGGGGAGTCATTATTTATAGGGCTGAGAGAAAACACATGGAATGTTATAAATGAAAAATATTTATTATTATATTAATTAATCCAAATGTATCAAAATTTTAAAAAAACTGATTATTATTTAAAACACGGTTTAATTATTTCAAATATATATATATTAGAAAATATTTTAAATTATTTTTCACATAATATCATTTGTTTTACCCCTACTAAAGTGGTTTAATCAACTATAGTATATGATTTTTATTGTTTTTACAAATAATTATGAATAAAAATAACATTGAACATATTATATTATATTAATTAGGGTAATTATAAATAATTAAAAAAATTTATCAAATTATTTTCAAAAAAATTGTAGAATGTTATTTAAAATAGAACAGAAAAATGTGATGGAAAACAATTATTTGAAAAATTACTTTTTAGGTAGAAATTTGATTATTTATAAAATTAAAATATAAAATTCAGTTCATAGAAAATAATTAGATTATTAAAAATACTGAATATAATTTTCTTTTATTACACTTTATAACAAATTGATCTTTGTAAATTCATTAAATGAGAATACATTTTTTTAAAAAATCATTATTTTTCAATATGAAAAAAATCAGACCATTCATAAAAATAGATAAAATATTAACCAAAAATAATTTTTAAAAGTTTATTTCAAAAAATACGTAAAATTTTTGAAATTAAAATTTTGTAATGTGAAATTCCTGATTTAATTAAAATCAATTAATGCATTAAAATCCAAATTTGTTTAATATGAAGCTTTTTTATTTGGACTGAGTAATTATCTAATAATCATATTAATTTATCAAATTTATTTAAAGGATATTAATATGAAGTGAAGATGATTTATTCTAACATTAACCTATTTTTAACAATCTTCCCTATTATGAAAATTTTATGCTTGATATTTTGATAGATATTACTTCATAAAAAACAAGGTGGTTCTTCTTCACAGCATCCTTGGGTTCCCACCAAACATTCTTCATATTATGATTTATCCATATTAGAGTTTAAAATTGAGTCATCTATTTCATCAATAATTTATATATTTTTTAATAAATTTTTTTTTTTAAATTGACATTATTATTAATTGGGTTGATTTTCCATTCTTTCCAAGGTGATCATATTTTTTTGGTGTGTCATATACTTCCATAACCAAAGAGATATGGAATGCATTACGTACATTCGAGAGTCTTGGTGGAATTATCAATTTACATACCAAATCACTAATTCATTAATAAAATTAAAATCTTATAATGTTCCTAGGGTTAATTTTTATCTTCATACTAATCCTTAAGTTACATTTTCATTGAGATACTGTAAAGAAAATGTTCTCCCAAATGAAATTACAAATATTTTTAGTAGTTATTAGCAAAACCCTTTATCCTTATTTGAGTTTCTTAGTTGTGATTATGACTAGTTTTTAGAATTATAATACAATCCTCAACATTTTCCGGACCTATAATATTTTTTATGCAACATCATCCCAACAAATTGATGTCTGACATATCCTTCCATATAATTCTTTATGAAATGCAATTTCAGTAATTAATTGGATGCCCTTATTACAATAAAATTCTACCTAAGATAGATACTAAACCCAAATACCATAAATATCATGTGATTATAACCCAAAAATTTCTTCCAATTTATTAGTAGTCCTTTTTTACTTCCCATAAATTTGAGGATGATAGTCAGTGCTCAACTGAAGGTCAGTATCAAGATCCTTCTAATTGTTTTCTTGAATTTAGATTTATTATGTGGATAATGATCAATATATTTTTAAAGTGGTGTTCCATGATGTTTAAAACATCATTAATATATATCCCTAAAACATCATAAAGAGGTAAATATTCACTTATATTTTGGAAATCCACATATTTGTTAAAGTTATTATGAAAAAACCATATTGAGTCATTATTTCAAGGTGTATTTTTTAATATAATGAGAATTTTCTTATAAATTTCATTCCATTTACTCATAGGAATGGGTAATAGTGGCACTATTTCAAAATAATTTGTCTCTCATTATTTACCAATTTAAAAACTAAAAAACTTGATACATAATCAATAATTTCTTATTACATATTATGGAATAGAAAAATATTATTTCAAATCCCAATAATTCTATGTGATAATAGGGTGAATAAAGACTTTTTTTTATGGGAATGATATAATAATGGAATTTTTAGATCAATTATATATAAAAAACATATCCTCTATCAAAATTTATGAATTACTTTTTCATATATTAAGTTTTATTGTTTCCCACCATTCACATCTTTAAACTCTTTTGGGAAATTCTCATCCTCAGGATGATAAATTTATGAATTCAAGAAAATTTAATAATATTTGGATCATGTTTAGATCCTTATATGAAAAGATATATTTTATCCTCTTATGATATTTGGAAATCTCATATATTCACCATAGGGATAGAATCACCATATTTTCAATGAAAAGATTATGGATTCAAACTAGGTTCATGAGATGGATAGACATATTCTTGTGTATTTTAAAATAATTATGCATAAGAAGTGATTTTATCATTATTCATAAAGATAAAAACATGTCAAATATTTTATATAGAACAATATATCCCAAATCCATAATTTCATGATGGTAGTTTCAATATAATATCAATGGAAAATATCCTCTTTGATTTTTCCAAACCTTCTTCACAATCATTTTCTCTTGTGATTATAAACCCATTACGCTTGTGTTGTGTTAATGTGTAGAAAAATAGACTTCTTTTAATAGAAAATTCTAATTGTAACCAAATAATTCTATCAATCTATGTACCTCAATTATTCTAATTAGAGTTGGATATTCATTGAACACCACATTATTAAAAATATCAATTGATATTCCATCGATAGTGAAAATATGGCCAAAAAAAGAACCATTATAAAGCAAGAATTCACACATGATAAATTTACTGTAGAAATATCTTCTTGTATGAGTATCAATAATGATTCTCAAATGATTCTCCTGGTCTTCTAATATTTACAATATACCATGATATCATCAATAAATACAACAAATAGGCATAGTTATTTCTTGAATAATATTTTTAGTATGTCAATAAAAACTGAGGGGTTTTTAGTAATATAAATCTAATTATTATAAATTCATGTTGAAAATACATCATATAAAATTCCATATTTATAATATCATAATTATGTAATCAACATCAATAATACAAATTGAATTCCAATCATTAATAATATTGATTTCAAGGTCATGGATCAAAAAATTAAATAGAATGAGGCATATGAAACTTTATTTAGGTTATTTATCAATGATTTAATCAATGAAAAATAAAACTTCACACTATAATGGATTTCCATATAATTTATTTAGAAATATATCAATGCATTCATGACAGATATATACAATCTCAATATTATGATAAATATTCAAATCTATATATTTTTCCATCCTTTCATCCACAAGTATCTCATTAAGAAAAATATTTACGGGTGTATATAGGCATGACATAGATTATTATGTATCCTATCAAGATAAGAGGAATTTAATATATTTACCATTAATCACCATTTACTTCTCTTTAAATTAAAATTTTTTATATTTCTTTAAAATCCAATAAATAATAATAATTATATTGTAACATATCATATGAATAATTAATAATTATTCCCATATGTCACATTTTAATTTCGTAATTGGAACAAGATGATATTTTTTGTGGTGATATTTCGAAAAAAATGGATTAAAAACCCCACTCTTAATGGGTTAGGGAAAAATAATATATTATTAAAAATCATGGAAGTTATAAATGAGTGTGAACATCATGAATAAAAATATAATTACATAAATTAGAGGATATTATTATAATGCCTTTTATGACATCTTCAAGAACTTCATCCTCGATTTTAGTGATTTCGTAATCTTGTATTTGTTCACTACGCATTATTTTGTAGATTCCATTGATATTTGAGACATTAGTTTTAATAAAACACAATTTCCTTTCAGTTGAGGCACTGGATAATACTAGTATCATTCATTAACATATATAAATTACCTATATGACCATTTTATAAACCGTTGTAATAAATTATTATACCCTTCAAACATTTTACACAAATTTTCATTCAATAATTATCATATGAGGGAAATTTCGTTATTGTATTCTTCTTTTTTGAATCCTTCCATTTTTCTTAATATTCATCCATCATTATCACTTAATGATTGCCATTAAATATATATAAAAATAGAAAATTATTTCTCTATCTTAATGGAAGACTATTATAAATCACTATATGATGAAATTTTTTGATAAAATATTTCCATTTGTAGACTCCGTATAAGTCCATAAAAGAAACATGTAAATAATATCTCCAAAATATATATCTATTTAAAAGAATTCCTTAATAATTTTGTAAAGTTATAATCATAATCATTCACACATTCTTCTCCCTTCTTCTTTAATTTAATGAAAATCCTCTGCAATTCATGTCACTATAATTGAGGGATCTATTTCACGAATAAAATCACTTTTAAATTTATCCAATTAATGACTTAAACTTTTATAGAATTATTAGTGCCTTAAATCAATGGGCACTATTTTTATGTATATCTTTTCATGAAACACATGACTGGAATAAATGTTTAGCTTTCATTTTATCTGAAATTAATGAATTTCTTTTTGATATATATTATCCATTTCCCATCGACCAATGTAAGTGTAGTTTCCTGAAAAGGTGGAGGATTATATCACATTAAAAGATCCATAAAAATTGAATGATGCTATGGAAAATGAATTTCTCCATTTGGAAAAGGTTACTCATTATAACCTGAGATGGATTTCATAATACTGAAGTATGATTCCCACTTCCAATTCAATATATATTGGATTTATCAATAGATTATTCCCTACACTATATATTGTTGATTATTACATTTCTATTCCAAGGTGTTGTCACAGAATAATGGAACTAAATGAGTTCGATAATTATCATCATAAATATTTATCCATAAACTAAAATCACTATATTGATTAAATTTCTCAAATAAAATAATGTTTTATCATTTGTCATAGTCTGTAATGTTCATTTAAAATCATGTTCCCAAGGTTTTAACTAAAATATATCTAATACCAACTATAATAACCCAAAATCTATTATACTAGATATAGAGTCAACATTGTAATAATGGAATAAGATACAAAGGATCACATCCTGAATAACTAATCTATTTAGTTTACTTGAAGAACTAGTTATATATATGACTATCATATTAAATATGGAATATAAAATATATACAATAAAATCATTTTTTCCATCATATTATTCATAATATTCTTCTCCATTTCCATTTTAAAAACAAAAAAAAAATAATGGGTGAGATCATATATATTGTATGATTTATTTACAATATAATATATCTTGAATTTTTAATTTCTAATCAATATAAAATGTTAAAGTAATAAACATGAAATTTATACGTTTACATGAGAATTAAATGCATCCATGGATAATATCAAAAGTAATAATCTAATGGGTAAAAATAAATCAATTAATAATGATTAAATCACATATTAATGTTAATATTGACCTCATATATCATGATATATCTACCTTCATGGCCTTTCACTAAGAAAGTTCAAACTATGGACTGAAAAACCTAAAATACTAATTTAAATATTGTTATCCTTGTTGTTTTTCTCATAAGTCTAATATATTAACAAATGGGTTATCAATAATTGGGGACCACTATCACTAAATATCCAATTAATTTATAATATACTGAATGATTACTTCAATTTATAAACAACAAACCTTTTTAACAAATATTTTTCTTTTGTAAATAAAAATGATTTATCATGGAAATCCCTAATATGTTTGATAACATTCCTAAAAAACATGAAATATTATCCTGATGAATGGTTAATGAAATATGAATATTAAATATTCATATAATATAGTTAGTTAAGATAAATTTAATTTCCAATGAAAAATGATCTCCATAATGTTATTTTTTTATAAAAAAGTTAATAACAACCAAATTAATCGATAGAAGATATATGACTATTATATAAGTTGAATATTTCGAAAAATAATTTTTTTTATGTAATAAAATACAAGAATTAAAAATAATAAATGACATTATTAATTTAATATTTAATTTTTAATAACATTGAAAAGTCATAAAACAATATAGAAATGTTTAATTTTTATAGTGGCATGACAATCTAGTAATAGTGTGTATGTTAATAGAAAACATTTCTATTAATTATATATAATGATTTGTAGAAATCAACTTTTCATGATAAAAATTGAAATATATCATTTAGATATATTTAAAATTCATATATTTAATTAAATATATGTAATAAATCTTTTAATTAATTAAATATAAATTAAAAAACAAAATTTTAAAAATGTAGACCTAGATGAAAATATAACATGTCAAAAAGAGAAAATAATTTCATATTATGTTTTAAAATATTCATTGCATTATTCAAGTTATATATAGAGGAATAGTTTTGAGAAAATATATAAACTAATTAAATATCCATATGATATGGTGATAGAAGGTGTTTTAAATGAGTATATTATATTATTCGATGAATAAAAATAATCACAATTCCAAAAATGACATTATAAAATAAAATATTACGTTTTTGAGAAAATTAAAATTGTTATCCCTTGGATGATTAAAAATTAATTGAAAAATTAATAATGATTAATATTTTTATATTCATTTAAAATGCATTAATGGGTTAGTATATACACCATAAATATGATAATAGTTGCATATTACCAAAAATGTCTCAATGGATTGAAAATATAGATGAAATGACTTTCCTTAGGCCCTAAATGTTGCGTATATTCTTTAAATCCCAAAATAATAAAAATAAGATTATTATTTATGACCATAATAACCTTTATCATGTATATTATTATTTTTCAATTATTTACTGGCAATATATATGTAATTATTATATCAATTAGATTTGAATTAGGTTTTTTGATGATATTGTATTCATATCTCTAAATTGGCATCAATAGGTTTAATATGGTAAAAATGGGTTTTTGTATATTATACCATGAATAATAACGAAATATTTTTATTTTTCATATATTAATTATAATTTTATAAAATTTAATAAATATTATTTTTAAAAATGCACTGTGTTCAATCATGAATACGATATGATGTACAAATTCTTGGGATACATTTCATTTTACAATGATCATGACTAAAATAAAATAAGTATTATGTTATATTTATATAATTAAAATCATCTAATAAATATAATATTATTTCATGATATATGCTTATATATTTGAGATATGTGATGTGGTGGTTTCAAAAGACTCACATCCCTCACTGGAGGAGGTAGTCTTCACATTTGCATGAACGACATTATGGTTTCTTCAATGAATGAAATCATATAATAATATGGGATATATATTCGAAATAAGTATTAATATATAATTAATATCACATATATCTATATTCAATCAATCACTATAACCATTTATAAGTGACTCTGATGGAACCCAAATTATATTTATTCTTAATGGTGTATACCACCGTACACATGAATGACAGTTTCGTTTACCAAATGATGAAAGAGAAGACATATATATGTTTTATTATTAATAAAGAAAACATATAATTACATTTAATACAGTAGTTTTAGTATTTCATCACGTTTTAAAAATATTCCAATGAGGTGGGATAAGAAATTAAATTAAAAATTATTCTTTGGAACAAAATGCCTTCTTAAGAAAACTATATTATACTTATACCTAAATCCTTTATCTTACTTTTTTTATAACAAATAGAAAAATAGGTGACATATAGGGACATTAAAATTAAATATTATTATGTATTTTATGCACTAAAATGTTCTTGAAGTGTGTAGATGAGAGAAGTGGGGGTGTCCTTTTATAAGCATGGGAGATGAAACACATGAAACATCAAAAAAGAATAAAATATATTAACAAGATGGTAAATTTAAATGGATACAGATGAACTATTTATAAATAATAGATGAAATATGTTATATATAACGACATAAAATATAAATTACAAATGTATTATTTTCATTTAAACCATTATCTCATGCTTATACCCTTCCCACATTAAACCCGTTTTAACGTTTATTATTGAAAAAATTATTACTATTTTACTATTCATTATAACATCAAATTACATTATTATTATAACCTAATATTAATTATTATGAATAAAAACATTTAATCCATTTAATCAGAATACATTCACATATGTGGCATATTTTACTTTAAAATTGATTTTGAAAAATACAATGAAGGAATGTTTTTCAAAAAAATGACTTCTTAAGTAGACAATTATTTCTACACCAAATTAATTACTAAAATATCATTAAAATAAAATAAATGGATAAAAAATATAATTTAATAAATTTAAATTTTAAATTATTAAAATGAAAATACACTTTTTAATTAAAATTAGTAATTTTTAAATTTTTTTGAAAAAGAAATTGTTCCCGAAAAATCGTAAAAATCACTCAATAATAACTTTCACAGGATGAATTGAAAATTAATTTTAAATATTTATAACTAAACATCTATTATTTGGAAATAATATTTTTAAGAAATATATTATAATTCATGGGAAACCATATTTTTTTGAAATAAATTCTTTTTCTTGTTGATTAAAAAATATTCTAATATTCATAAAACTCATTAAGATATATTTAAGGATTATTTATGAGACCTGAAATGGATTTATTTTATCATTAATTAGGATGTTAAAAGTACAAAGGTATTTGGATAGGTAGAGGAAATGAAAATGAATTCAGAAAATGTTTGGACTAAAAAAAGGCACATTGGGTGGGTATTTCCAAAAAAATAGGGAGATAAATTATTTATTAGTTTTAATATTTTTTTGGAATAAATTTAATAATATAAGAATCATAGAAACCTTTCATTCTGTTTTTCCACATGGTTTCTACTATATAATAATTATTTCCAATATTTGTATGGATAATAATAAAAATAATTAAAATAACAACATTCATTATGTTGAAGTGAGTCATCATATTTAATATTTTTTTTAAACTATAAATATATACAATAGGATTTTTAGGATTCATTTTAGGTAGTTAAAATTAAAATGAAATAAAAAAATATATAATTCCAAATCCAATTATTGGTTTTGGAGCCTTTTTTAATTAATTATTATATCACTTTTGGTGTATTGTGATGCCATATTATATATCATATATTTATATTTTATTTTATTTTTATCGAAAAATACTTATGTCTCAGAAAATTATGAAAAATTACCTATCAGATAATTTTGATGTGATACTATAAATTTTGTTACATCCCTTACCAAAAATATTTCCCAAATATAAGTGTTTCAATTTTTAAGTTAAAATGCTTATTTGTTGAAACATTCTTGTTTTAATGAAAAATTAATGTTCAAGAACATATAAAATTTACAGTAGTATTCATTAAAAAATATTCTATTTATATTTAAATAAATATTATTTAATATTAATGTGACATGAAAATAAAATTTATGTAAAAATGCTCTTTTTTAAGTAATAATTTTTAATTGAAAATATAAATATTTCTGAAAAATACATTTTTTATTTATTCATATCAAAATTGTATTTTTATCAAAATAATTATATAGTCAAGTATGTTTTCATAAGGAAATAATAAAACATGATCAATATAATAATTATTAAATTGAAAAGTAAATATACAAATTCATATAACTATGTTATAGCTATATAACCCATATAACACTAGAATTTTCCCTACGGTTAAGGTAGGCGATAATAACACATTCATTTGGAGGATCCAAAAAAATGATTTTTTAAGAGATCTATATGAGAATAAAAATGTTTCGTAAATGGATTTTATTATGTTTTATTTTTCTTATTTAAACTTGGGGTTGGTCGAGGGAGAATCCAACTGATTATATATCCCTTGAATGATATAACAAATTGGATTTATATGGTATTATTCTTCTAGACAAGGACCTCGATTTATCCATAAATTTAAATTCTATTTTATAGTAAACCACAATTAATAATAATCATATAATCCTATTTAGAACATATAAATGATTATTTACTGTATTTTAACATCAATAGTAAAATAATAAATTTATTTAATATGGTAAAAAATAATTAAGTAATGATAGTTTATTTTATTTTTTGTAAATAAATTACTAAATATGGAATATATTTATTCATAATTTAATTTAAATTTCAAATGTTTGAGTCATTAGTATTGTCTATAAAACAGCCATTTTCTATATTTTAGGTTTTACCAATTTGATATTCTGAGATGTTTTAATGAGTCTTGTTAAAATTGAATAATTAATATGATTTATTGAATTTGAAATATGTTTTCAAAAATATTTTAAAATGACATTTAAATGATCTTTTATGATATTTATTACATTTAAGGTTGAGTGTTATGAAATAATACAATTATTATGAAGGGTTTAATTTTCATGTGTTTCTATTCTTCGTTTACCATTAAATTATTATTGAATTTATAGTTTCACTCTATTTTTTTATTTATGAAAATTTCATGAACATTAAAATATATTTTTTCATTAAATATTATTTGATAAATATTCCTCACAATATATTTGGAATTCCAATGTTTTCTTTACTAGAAATTAAATCATGGTTCTAATTTCTATGGTATTACAAGTCGTTGATTATATTTGATCTAGAAATAATCCATGTGACCATTTCTTATTTCTAACATATCTATCTTCAATCTATCATGGTTAAATTGATCTGATTTTTTTTTTTATTATGGTTTTATAATTTTCGCCTATCCTGTTATTACATTGTTATATTTTCAATGGAGATATCATTAGTGTTGTCCACATGTTTCTAATCATATTCCTCTTCATACTATATTTATGTCTTGATTGTCAAATTTATTAACTCTTTGGAATATATGGTTTTGGTTATTATTAATTATGGTATTATTTCTATAGTTATCAGGGTTACGAGAGTGATTATTTTTCAGTATTTGAGGAAAATTGAATATGTTTTGAGGATATTATAATTCAATGTTTTTATTGTTTTTTGAAGGAAGGTGTTCCTTTATAACTACTAGAGTTGATGTATATATTTAATGGATACCATTTGATACCAACTATCCTTTAGAGATGGATATTCATCCATGATGGAATTAGAGGTCACATAGAAACATTAAATATGCCATAAAATATGATGTATCCTTCTGAGAATTTTATGGATTTCTATCATCGATTTTGATAGGAGGATAGATTATCCTTAATAATTTTCTCCTCCACTATGTTTACAAAGGATAATTCTATAAATATTATTCATTCTTATATTTTAAAATATTTTATGAATGTAACTTGATGTTATTTCTTTTATTAATAATTATCATAGAGGTGGTGTCGTTCACATACACATAGGTCCACAGCGGACCAGAAAAAATCTATGTTTTCATTTATTTCCATATTTTTTCTTCATGAAATCCAATCATCATGATTCCACATATTCACCTTATTTTCATGATTTTATCACAATTACAATATATTGTTCAATATTTAATTCATACAACCACAATAATTGATATTGGAAACTACATAAGGACTACCATGACAATTAAAATCGAATATTTTTATCAAATTCATCAAATATATTGCAATAGGATAAAATAAAATCATTTAAATATGTTCAATTGGTATAATTATTTTAATTTTATCAAAAAAAATTATTATTTAACTATATCAAAACTAATACCTTGATTACCTTTCTAGTCCCATGAGTTATGTAGTTTCCATATATGTTGTCATAAAGTATTCTATTGTTGATTTAGGTGATTCTACTAATGGTGTACAAAAAATACCATATTCATATGCTATATTCTATATGTGATATGGTTCATTAGAATCTTTTCAATTAGTATATTGATACCAAATTATTTTATTCACTGACGAACTGTATATGATAAAAACATTGTTATGAATACTATATAAGAAATTGTATTTATACATGTTTTGTATACATATTTAAACATTATACAAGAATCTTCTTTTATGACTTAAATATAATCATGTAATATTTGTCTGTTATATGATAAATGATAGATAATGAATATTTTTTTTTATCCTGTTATTGACAATAGATTATTATTACTATTCTATTAAAGATAAAATTGTGAATTCTTGACACACTCTTGCATCCAAAGAGGTTTAATCTATCTTATTATTTATATAACTAAAAAATAAATGTTATAATAATAAATACTTTTAGAAACAAATTCTGATGGAAAAACATGAACAATGAGGTATGTGGAGAGGGATAGT
Organism: Viscum album; assembly: GCA_963277665.1. NCBI lineage: Eukaryota > Viridiplantae > Streptophyta > Magnoliopsida > Santalales > Viscaceae > Viscum > Viscum album. Next base: position 411,751,819 of record OY728131.1, read on the forward strand.
TATAGGAGTCTCCCAGCTACATATCTGGGTTAACAAAGTGTTTCATTTATAAAAAACTATGGTATATTAAAATGAATTTTTGAAAGAGTTTAATTCAATGAAAACCAAATATCATTCATTATTGGATGAAAAATAAATTGATAATGATGATGTTTTGAATATGTCTTTAAATGAATGAGTGATTAGTGGATCCTTGATTTAGGATTCTCAATCCAATGTCCCATATAAGTTATTTATTTACTATGATTGGATAAGTTGATAGTGGTGAGTCATACAATTGATATTATATGAAATTTACTATAATGTGTAGTGACTATGTTGTTCTAAAAATTTACAAAAAGTTTGTGATAATTGAACAAAACGTTATGTGGGTAGTCAAGTGGGAAAAAACACTATTCACATGATGTGTAGGTCCAAAAGGGAAATATCATTCGAACTAATTATGGAAACATCATGACAAAAAAGGAATAACTCACTATTATGATTTTAAATATCATGAATGTGATTCATTATTTATATTGAATGAAAGATATAGAGTAATTTAATTTTACTCATTTCCCTATTTTTTATATTTCTATTATAATAAATTGGCAGTTATGATATATGAGTTCCATAGGGATGAAATAACATAATAGGAATGGATAATTGAATGATGTAGTGAATAATATTATTTCATTCTATATGTATTATGAGTTTTTCTAGACTAAATGTGTATATGTTAATAGGTTAAAATATTATCCCACAGAACCCCATAGATATGTTCATTTCGACATATGTGGACCTAATTGTGTTGTTTCCCATGGTGGAGGGCATGAATGATTTATCTTTTTTAGAGAATTTAAATGGAATTTATGTATTTCCATACTAAAGTAAAATTATAAAACATTTTACACATTCTATACATAGAATGTTAGTATTGAGAATAAGTCAATGAAAAAAAGATGAAATCCATGAAAATGATAAAAACATTCAGAATATTTTGAATGATTTCATTGAATTTTGTAATAATAATGATGCTTAATAAATTTTATGTTTATAGATACCAAAAAATAGAATTAAATAACTGTGAGCATGAATAAAACTATATTAGAGAGATTAAAAATCTTTATCTCACAATCTATTCTATCTAGGTTATGTTGGGTAGATGTTGCTGTAAAATAAGTGTATCTGATCAACAACATCCATATTTGACCTTATGTTATTATACACAAAACATAATTTAAAACATCCCTCCCAATATTCTAGGATATTTTTGTGTTTTTGGTTGTACTAGTAACACTCATAGCTAGATAGATAAGCTATAACCTAGAATCATTAAATGTGTTTTCATAGGATATCCTCATTGATTAATCAGTACTTCCTTTGGATTAATAATACATGGTTTGAAAAGTTTATCAAAATTTGATAAGTATTATCATTTTATATATTTCCACTAATTTGGAATTTTATTGATTTTGACGATTTTTCTATTCTTGAACCCATGGTCATTTTAATTATCCTTGAGTATAGAATATAGTCTGATTCCTTAACAGCACCATCGTTCCTCCACTATTATCATAAAATAAACTTCTCCTAATTTGGATTTCATATCTATGGTTGAGATTGGTTATAGATTTCTATATATAAGAGAACTACTAAATCTCTCTTGTAGTTCAGTCATAATGATTTAATATGTTAATGGTTGCATATTTATCTATACATTTAGGATGATAAACCATAAACCATTTTACAACCCATGAAATATTATGAATTAATGTAGTGTAAAGATTTTATGAATGTTGAATTCTTTTAATTTAAATAATATATATTTTTAGTAAACCTGAAAGGGATATAATTAAATTATATTATTATATTATTAAAATTAATTATGATATCACTAGATTGATAAAAATTAAATTCTAATCCATGCCTATATCTAATTTTCTATTTCAATGTAAGCAGATTGACTATATTAAAATTTTATCTCCATCTTTTAAACATTATTATTTCACATTATTAAATTATTTTAATACAAAAATTAATTTTCAAATTCAATATTAAATATGAAAAAAATATTTTGATATTTAATTTTTGGTGTAACAATTTACATGAATCAAACTAAAAATTTATCAAAGGATTTTAAATATGACCAAGATTTCATTTTTCATTAATCAATTTATGGAAAATAGGGTTCCTTAATAAATTTTCATAAATATATTTACTCATTTAATATTCAAGATCGTTTTAATAGAGTAAAATATTATTCTTATGTTTATATTAAATCCATCACTTTGGTTTTTATTTATTTTCTATTATATGTTTGTTATATGATTGTTGTGAAAATACTTGAAAATGATAAAAATATTATTTTCTAACTTCACAAAGATTATAAAAGGATATATATAAAAAATGAATAGTAATTATTCATCATCTAAATTATTAGAAACAACAAAGTAAGAGTCTTTTATTAATCCCATCTGACTTATGATCTGAACGGTTTGAAGTGATATTTTGTGTACCCTTGAATCATTTTAATGTTCCCCTTGGAAAATTATTCATGTTTTCTCTATCAAAGACCTGTATATTTTGTTACGATGTATCCATTATGATTTAAATTACATTTTTTAATAACATGTGAGTATTTTTGTATTCCACGATACTCTATAGGGTATAAATTTCAACTTGTTTTTATATAATTATAATATTTATAAGAAAACTTGGGAATACCCTTTGACATTTATTGATGTGTACCTTGTGGCATTTATTTATGAATAAGGATCTATAAATTTACTTTTACAACAATGATATCTATAAATATGATAATATCAGTTTTGTGGATTTTGAATATGTTGAAAACATTATTATGAAAATGTTTATTATAGGTTATTTATTAGTTTTATTTCATGGATTTGTTTTTGTAAATCCAATATTAAATCTATCGTAGCTTTATCTATCATTGAGGATAAATATATTGATTAAAAAATCAATATAATTTTAAATATGGTATTATATTGTTAAAATAATGGTATATGACCACCAGTAATATAGATGTATTATGTGATATTCAACTTTAATTGAATTTTTAAAAAATTCAGGATTATAATTATAAAAACAATTAAAAATGATACATTCCTTCATTTCATAGATAAATCATTGATAAATGGGAGTTTTGGATGATAAAGATACACTTTTTACATAATCAAACTAATAGTTTGACAAAATATGTTAATTATAAATGTTTAGTCATTTGTCAGGGTTAATTAAGATAATGTTATCTAAAAGAAAATGTTTTTAAGAACACAATAAAAAATAATAAAAATTATTAAAAAGGTAGAGATTTGTGATTTTTAAATTGATTTCATCATGTTTCATTATTCATTTAAAAAAATTGACCTTATTTTTTGTGTTCTAACAGACACCTATTATAGGGTCTAGAGAAATCAGTTTAATTTTTCTTAAGGTCACTTAGTGGATTACCAGGGTCTTTACACTTTAAGAGTGTCACAGTCGGTAAAATCATTGATTCTAATTCTCATATTCTAATTATTTATTAATTTATTAGGTTATCATATAAACCCAATGGTTTTAGAATTTTTAAAATGTTGAATTAATATAATTAAATGAAAACATTAAATCTAAATGTACATATAGATGCAGAAAGAAATAAATTATGGGAGAAAGAACTTGGTTCTTGGTCTGCTTAATATGGGTTATTTTATTATTTATAAATTTTTAAATTCAATTTGATAATTTGTTTTATGAAGCATTATTAATGAATTAATTTCCATCGATTCATTGAGTGTGTGGCTTTATCATGCATGTGGCACACCAAACTACACCTCCACCAATTGTAAAATAGGATAACACCTCACCTAATAATTCTATTCTTAAAATTATTGGACAATCAATATTTCCTTTCATCCATTAAGGTCACCCAAACTCAATCGTATTAAGGGTTTTACTGAGATAGTGTAGAAAAAACAAATAAATCAATGAAAAGTAAGGGATTTTGAAATTGTTTCGTGCTGGAGGATTGCCACAACAATGAAATATTATTATGTCGACCAATAATCTATTAAACGGGTTAAGTTTGTACCATCATTCGGCCTTAAATTTTATGATAATATATGTCTCCCTTTGATATATCCTCTATATTATTTTTAATACTAGTTGGGTCATGGTTGGAACCTTTATTTGCGGAATATGTAAGATTAGTCTTCTATAAAGTTGTTAAAATATATATTTTATGTTTCACCCAAAAAAATTTAATTGAACTTCTATGTTTAGTAAAATATAAGGGCAATTAATTTTGGAAAGCTATTCTAGAAGAATGTTTCCTAAATATTCTACCTGTTTGGGAGCATCTAATGTCAACACTAGTTATTTAATATCGTCATTATGTTTAATAGAAAAAATAAAAATTTAATCAATGTTAAATTCAATGTAGAATCACGTAAATTATATTCATTTAGACCTACATATTATTAATTTGATGATGTGTCGATAATTCAGTCATCCAGAATGATTTTTAAAATTTATTTATTTATTGGGCCCTTATATTGAAGAGTTAGCTTCAGCTCTAACATTATAATATCAACCACAAAAATAAATGAATCCTAAAAAATCAATCTCATAAATTTGATAAATAATATAATTTTATACCTAAATTAAATATGTGATTAAAATTTTTCTCGGTTATAGAATTAAGAAATTATCTCATTTAATCCTAAAATAGCTAATAAATAAATAGATAGATGAAAGTAACTAAAATTGATAAATTCACAATGATTAATTCATTGAAAAAGAAAAATATTTATCAAAATTTTAGCCCTATAAAGTCCCCCAAACATTAAAAAAATTTATCCTCAAGAATGAAATCACAAGATTATATTTCAAAGGGATCTAGTGTTACCAATAATCAAATTCGAACACAATAGAATCCAAAAAGATGAATTTTAAATAAAATTATAATATTTAACACAAAATATAAATTAAATTTCTAATCATTTAGTGAAAACATTAATTCATCTATTTTAATTTTCACATTTAAAAATGATGGATCTTTTCCTTTCATTCATTCATGCTCCTCAATTAATTATTATTAACGATGCCAAATCATGTTTTACCACAATTTTGAATACATTCTCTCTTCAATCATGCTATAATTAAATTGTACTTATTATCATATCATAATAACATGCTCCATATACATAAGGAAGTAAATGAACAAATTTCTCATCATTTTAAAGAAAAAATGAAATTAAATCTAGATGTGTTTCATTAATGGTTAAAAATAATCTGATTCATATGGTTGGTTGGAATTGATGATTAAAAATTAAGTCTCTAAGAAGAGGATAATATATAATGTATAATTAATGATAGAAAAAATAAAATCTCAATGGAGTTCTTCCCATCAAAGTATATACTCTAGCTTCAACCATTTTTAATGTAAATACATGATCAAATTAGGCAAAATAAATGATTTTTTCCCTATTGTTTTTTTAATATTTTCTTAGAATATTATGCTTTAGAACAACCTCAGATGCATCATATTACCATATATATATATAATAAATGATTTATTAATGGTGATTTTCAGTTTTTCTAAATTAAAACCCATTTATAATATTTTTTTAGTTTTTTATTCATTTTCGATATTTTAATTCCAGATGTGAAAGATAATAAAAACTATAATGAATATAACAAATTACAATTCATGTTTCCAAAAATATAACCCCCAAAATTATTTCATTCAATTTATATCATCCCTTATATAATTATTCGCTTCTCCCCCACACTTCAACATTAAAATATCTGGGAAATAACAGGAGTAGATTTGTAATAGATAAAAAGGGGCTGAAACATGACTCATCCATAATACGGTTATTCAAGGATTTATTGTTTAAATAAGTATTGTTGTTAAGGTTGTATTTTAAGTATTAATGGTTTAACAAATGAATACCTAATCAATTTTAAATGTGTTTTCTCACAATCATATCTTTTTCAAGTACAAATGGATTTTCTGGTCAGTGACATGTCCCAAGATCACTCATGAAATATTCTCCAAATAAAATAATAATTAATTGGTCTTGAAATCTTATAAATAATGGTAAATATTATTTGATAAAATCACTCAATGATTTAATATTAATAACAAATCAATTCACATGAATTTCACAAATTCAATTAATGGAAATTTTTTGAGAAATTTCATTAAAAAAAACTAATTCTCTCAATTCATGAGTCCTCATTTAAATACACATGCCTCATTTTAGTAATTTAGTCATACATTTTAGTCAATAAATATCATTTAATTTGAAATCTAAATAAATGCATCACTAGATTCATAATTAACTAATGTATCTTAAATAAGTCAAGTAAATCATAATTTAAGAATGGGAATGAAATTTTTGGTTTTATCTTCAAATCAGCATCTAAAGAAAATGTAAGGAGTTTAAAATATAAAAATTAATATTTAACTCTCTTTTTAACTAAGGCTTTGGATCTCATCGTTCCATGATTTTTTTCTGATTTATTTCATCATTGACATAAAAATTTGATTTTTCAAATTAATTAAAAGGATTGTGTCATTTAAAAAAGAACATATTAGACAGTGTTGGATAAATTATCGAATGACCAAAATAATTAAGATGAAATACAAGTTCCAAGAAATAAAATAAATATATTACTTAGTTTGATCCTCGACGTGGGACTTACATTTTTACTGTGTATAGAGTGTACAATTTTCATTTATCATAATTCTAATGGTGGTTTGGGCTACCTATACTTGTACCAATGTATTTTTTTCTTCCCAGCTTCCGTTTATCTATTCTTGATGAGGTACATTCCAAGAATAGATTACACCAGACTCACCCCTTTCCAATTTTCTATTGATTGCATGGTTGGAGATAGGATTTAGTATGGAACCCCATCCTCCTTTATTTCTAATTTTTCAATGTCTTATTTACAATCTAGTGGTTTCTTCAGATGTGCGGAATTAAGATAATATTTAAGAGGGAATTGAGAGTTCTGGTTTACATTAACAAAATTCATATTTGAAAATTCAATATCATATTCTTCTCTTTTTTTGTAAGAAACATGCAACCCTAGTTCTTAATTTAGATCCACTAGGACCTCTCCTTTTACTCCTTCAAGTAAAGGTTCAATATTTGTTGGGAGACCCATCTCTTCCTTAATGGGTTCATATTCTTTTTCATCATATTCCTATAAGTAATAATTAGATTTAACATATTCATAAAAATAAAAATAGGTCAGAGTAATACTAAAATTAGTTCCAATAAATGTTAATTACTTGGAGTTTAAAAAATTATCGTCTTCATATGTTAGTTCATAATGAATCTCTTCTTCTATAATAGTTCCTCTTGGAGTTGATTATTACTTTGTAGAGGTATGTATTCTGGCTCCCCCACCTCATGTTTGGCCTTATATTCATGGATTTCATCAGTGAATTTTTTAAAAACTTACATAATTTTTTTCTTCAACTCAAATCCATGAAATTAGATTCTGATTTCATGGATCATGGCCATCACATCTTCTGGTGAGATCTGTGACTCATGGACTCATTTTAATTTTATGACCATTATCATAAGAGAATAAGTCTTTCATTCGAGTTCCTCATTAGTGTAGTATATTTATTACTATTTCACATGTGAGTAATATCACCATGTATAGTAATTTCAGTTTGAATACATCATTGAAATATAAGGTTTTTTATATTTTTTTAAAAGATAAAATACTAAAAAGTATTTAAAAAAATATAAAATTTGAAAAGGTGATCAAAATTACTATTTGGATCCCCAAAATAGTGCTAGTTTTGTCTAATGCCTATCATAGTGAGTGGAAAATGAAATTTAATTTTCTTAATGTTTCACAGAGGATAACTAGGTTCATCTCATTTGAGGAGCGTCACAGTTGATTAAATCACTGATTCTAGTCGTACTAATATATTTAATTTTTGGTTTTTTATATTATTTATTGAATATAATGGTTTTGGTTGTATAAAATTTATAATTAAAATGATAAAATAAAATTGTTAAATATAAATGCAGTTGAATATGTAGAAAGAATACAATTTGGGAATAAATAACTTTTTACGAGGGTTGGATAATGTAGGTTCATTCATTATTTATTTCTTTTTTAAATTCATTTTTATAATTCATTTTTTGAAACCACATTAATGAATGTCCTACATTAAAAATAATGACTGTGTGATTTTATAATTCATTTGGTTCCCCAAACCACTCCACTTTTAATAGTTAAATAAGACAACACCTCAATCGAGAATTTTATTCCTAAAATAGCATGCTCCACCATATATTGGTTAATTTTGTAAGGCCACCTCAACTCCACCATACGATGTATTTTCCTGAGATAAGTTATCAAAATAATGAATCAATGAAAAGAAATCGAATTAGGAATAGTGAAATGATGAAAGACCACCAGACCAGTGAAATATTCTTACATCCCCGACAAATAGATTAAAAACATGTTTAATTGAAGAAAAATAATAAATAACGCAATAAAGCCTCTCATAGGGCCAATACTCAGGTTAGTATCATTCTATTGAAAAGTAAATTGAGATCACATTGGAATATGGAAAATGGATATAAATAAGATTAGATATGGAATGTAAAGAGACATAGATGAAGACAGAAACACTTAAATTAAATGTAAGCACACATTTCATGAAATGGAATAAATAAAATTAGATAAAATAAAGAAATATAATAAGGCAATTACCAACATCCATGGATGACCTCAATAATTAATGGTTTGAAACCCTCACATCAGCATGGGTGAACTCCTATTTATATAGGCCATGTGGTTTCCATCATTTGGTATTCAATTTTAAGATCTTTTAAATCTCCATTTATAATCTATTATATATTAAGTTCATCAATATTTGGCTCATGGTGGTACCTTTTAGTGGCTGAATAATGATTATTGGTCATATGTAATGATTTTTTAAAATATATTTTGTTGTTAATAATAATATTTACTCTTGAAACTTCTTTTCAAGTAAAAGATATATCAATTTAATTTAGAAATATTATTCTGGAAGAATGTATCCTAAATCGTTCACCAATTTTAGTGGATCCAATTGCTGCTATAATGATGAAATTTCATCATGATATTTAGTGGAAAAACTCATTATTGAATCTTCATTTAATACATGGTTAAACCACATTAACTGGATTCATTTAGACACGTATAGTCATATTTTACTAAGGTGGAGTCCATGAGGTTGTCTAGAATTGTTTTCCAAGTCGATTGATTTTTTCAAGCCCTTGTTTGTCCAAATTATCTATGGAAATAGAATACAATTTTTATGAAACCAAAAAAAGTAATGGGAAAATAATAATGGCATCAATTGGATCAATATTATAAAAGTCATGCATGAATTACAAATGTAATGAAAATCATTAAAATCCTAAAATTATAAATTTTCATATTTAAGCGCAAAACACCATAAAAACCCGAAATTGATGAAAATAACTCAAATTCATAATTTTTTTGGTATTAAATCATTGGACAACAGAAGAAAAATTATGAAAATGTTGCCTCTATTGTGTTCTATAATCTTATTTTCGATTAATTTAATGGATTGACATAAATTATTTTTTTTCATTAAATATTTTTGTTTCATTATCATCATACCATAATTGAAATTCCTTTTTTTGTGATATAAATATCAATCGTGTTTTTAAATTATTGGTAATTTTTCACTAATTCTATAAGATATGATAGTTCCCCATGTGATTTTTATTTTTTATAATATGTTTTTTCTTTTTTCGTAAATTTTCATGTAAATATACATGTTTCTATTGGGGCATATAGATTAATACCCCATGCCTCTCTAGTTGTTAAATTTTTATCCTTCATATGGTACCCTTTATGAACATTTTTATACTATTGAACATTGTAAAACTATAAATTCTACATTGATGAATCAACTGATAGTATAATTTCCCCTCTATGCTCCGGCCTATTGTCCATTCTCAATTTATGCACTTGACTCATCTGGTTATTAAGAGAGTAAACTATTGTTTTACCTCATTGTAGGAGATTCAAATATATTTTTTAGAGATTATAATTTTGGGTTCTTATAGACTAATAAGCAATGGAAATGATTAATCTATTCTAGTCTTACTGTATGGATTAAATGGAGAGTGATGAATATTAACTAACATAATGACTATGATAATATTGTTTGAAGGTGTAGAATATTTTATATCACTATTTATCTACCATTTTGGACTCAGTGAAGTGACCTAACAATATAATTGTTTTATCATTATTAATCATTTATTTCTAATACTAATATTTATGATCTATATGTCCATTCATTTACACAACATGAATCCTTTTAGGAAAATGGGATGTTAACTTCTTATGACGGTTTTTATCACCATTTCTAACATTAACTAACATAGATCATTGAATTATATATCACATTTAATTATTTAGAGTATTTTATATTTATTATATTTATATTAGTAATAATGGCCTTTGAGGTGGTGTTGTCACCATGAACGTTGGTCCACAGTGGATCAAAACATATAATATTTCCATGATCATTTAAATTCATTTATTCTTCTTGAAAAACATTCATTTTGAATCTGCCTCGTCACTATTGAATCATATTTTCATAGTATAATAGGTTATAATTTTTTTAATCCATAAAAATATTATGGTGGATCTGGGATATTCTATAGGGAATTCCAGGACAATTTAATGCATGATAAAGTATAAAAATATTTATGAGTTTAGAATATCATCATACTATTTTGCATGGGTATAAATTATCATCATTAGATTTCCATTAATATTCATCATGTCATTGAATATCAACATTTCTTCATTCCTATAGAACAAAAGAGCATAAATTATTTACTAATATAACCAATATATATATGAACATGGTAATTCATATTATTACTTTAAAATATATTTTTTATTCTCTTAATATTATCACTATAATTTTTGTTACAATAATAGAGAGTTAAAAAAAGGTATATTACTTTTACTACTACTATTATTATTATTTTCAACATATTTTTAAAAAAAATAAAAAAATTGATGGAATAATGACTATAAAAAATAAAAATAATAAATCATTTGGTTTATTTTTAATATGTGGTCCAAAATAAAAATTACCCCAAGTTCTAAATTTCTAGAAAAAATTAGAAAAGATTTATCCTTTGGTATTTCAATATTTGTTTATGTTTACCCTAATATTTTAGGGTAGTTATATAATTAATAAAATAACAAACCTAAATTTGATTCCATGAAAATAAGAATGAAGAAACCTTATGTAACACCCCGACCCCTCAAGACCAGAGCCGGTGGATTACTTGTTATATTGGAATTGTTTGAAGAAATGAAAATACCAAAAGAATAATCAGTTTAGTATTTATAAAGATACAAGATACATATATTTTACTCAAATTACATTAGAAATGTTTACAAAATACAATACATAAATAAAACTAGAAGCTACATCCACAAGAACTCAATAAACGATCTCATCTTTGTCACCTGTTGAAAGTAAACAATGAAAGGGCTGAGCTCAAATGCTCAGTAAGGGTTACAAATAGAGGAAGCATAATATAATATGAATTGAATCACAAAAAAAATTGGCATTGTGAACAAATGAAAACCACACACTATTTATAAAATGATAAAGGGCCTACATCCATAGATTTTTTCATAGTGAAAGCTTCATGGATAATAATAACTGATAATGAATAAAGAGAATGCTTATTAATTGGAAGTCATGTATCTATCACATGAATTCATAATACTGTTAAAACGGTTTAGTTCTGTGGCTAGAAATCTGTTTGATTTTTTGGAAACAAACTCGAAGGGTTTGCTGCCAACTGATCTATCTCATGAGACCTACCAATTCATCAAGGGGCAATGGTGGGCCCCACCAGCCACTGCATATACAAATAATACTTCATAAAATGATTCAACATAATATCAATATTCCTTTTCAATATCCATATAGAGTAGATTATATGGATTCATCAATATTTCCATAATTTAAATAACATTACAAATAAACACCGTATGTAAAATGCTATACAGTTTTGACAAAAAACATATCCATGGTATGGGATTATGGATATTTAATATTAATATAATTTTAAATGAAAATTGATCTCAAATGGTAATTAGGTACACCACATAAGGATTATTAGGTGCACCACACAAAGTTAGTCACAACAAAATAATAGTTGAGACAAAGACTCTTATCACAATATAATCATTTGAATCATATGACCAGAAATAAATTAACATCAAATGAATCATTTAATAACATGAATATAAAGAGAGTAATGTTATTATATATCAAATGGAAGTACACATATACCACATATAATAAAAAAATGGTGAACAATGAAAATCTCACAGAAAAGAATGTGAGATGAGAAACCCCTTACCTTTTGCTCTAGTGTGTTCTTCATTTGTTTTAATGACCTGAATAATAAAATTTAGATCCATTAATTAAAAATTAGATAACCTATTATACATTTAATTGATTTAGTATAACCTCATTTGGTTCATTAATGGCCCTTATAATGGGTTTAAGTGGTTCAATTTTATTATTTCAGAAACATTTTCTTCCTTGGTTTTCATGATTCATTTACGTGAATTCATGAATGGAAGTTCATTTAAAATGTGGTCAAACATCCAGAATTGTTAATATATATTATTATTTAAATTAAATATATATAAATTATCTTATAATGATTCTATGTTATATACTTGATGATGAATCATTAGTTGAATGTTTTTTATAAACATTTGGAATTTTCTTGGCAGTTTTGTATACAATGAACTTGTTTTGTCTTATTATTTCATATTATGAGTGTTTAAAGATTACAGAAAATTAATGAAGTGAATTAAATATATTCTTATCTATTTCAACCATTAAAATGGAATTATTACTATTAATGAAAGAGAAAGTGAAGAAAAAAACTCTACCATACACAATGGTTATAAATTGGAACCTCATGGACGTTGATTTTGTTTATAAAAATAATAAGGGGGACTAAGAATATTGATGATGGTTATTCTATTCACATGATATAATTCTATTATATAGATGATACTGGATTTTATCATTTTTATTTGGAATGATGAGGTGACAAGAGAATAAAGAAATGAGATGAACTTGAAAATAAACAAAAAGTTAAGAGATCCCTTATGAAAATTCTCCATCCTAACGGCGTTGCTAAAAATTTTATAAAATGAAATAATGAGAAAATATGGGTATCTCATCATTTTGAAATCAAAATAGAAGTAATAATAATAGATAAAATCAAAACCCAACATATGATAATGGAAATTCAAATAGTTAACATAAAATAAGTGATGACTAAAATAAGAGAATGAAGGATTCCCTTACCTTGTAGAGTAACTCTTAGATCATGAAAGATGGGACCTTGGGGGATAAAGACACATTTACAGGACTCCTTGAGAGTCAAAACCACACGAAATTAGAGGATGTGGGATTTGTGATGAAATAAAACGAATGGATGAGTGGGTATTTATAGAAAAAGAGAGGTAATTTTTTAATAATTTCAAAGGGACACCTCATTAGTAGTTTTTGCCAAACCAAGGGTTTTCCCATAGTATTTGACCATGGTTTTAGCCACTTGGGACACCTAATGTCATTATTTACTATTCACAAGTCAACCATACTTTTATATTTAATTATTACATCATTATGATTTCATTAAACTATTGAAAACTCGAAACTGTATTTTTACTATTAATTAAACATTAATGTATTTTAGAAAAATCCCAAGAATTCACCCTAAACTTTTTTCGACATGTAGAATTCAAAAATGAAATCCTTTTTTTGAAAATAATTTTCTACATTTTTTTAATTTAATTTTTAAATAAAATCATAGTTAATTTGAAAAATAACAATTTTTAAAAGTATAATTAGTTCTATATCACATTGAAAAAATAATTAAGATCTCATTGTCTTTTTAAATTAAGAAAATAAAATATTATCACCATTTACTATTTATAAAGTTAATCTTACTATTCATTTTACTTTTCATAAGGGTATGTTAATATTCACCAAAAAATCAATTTGGTTCTATCAGACTCTAAATGACTTACTGGTCACAACTCTAGATGACCGTTTTTAGAAATTCAAAACATATAAGTGGAAAATTTATGTTTAATGGATAGCTTATAAGTTTCTCCTATAATTTATTGATTCACAAAATACATAGTTTTTATGCAGTATAGGCTATGAATAAAATTAATTTAATATAATCATACCATAAATTGTTTGGGGTGTTATATTATTCCCTCTTTCATAAATTTAATCCTCGAAATTTTTATATATGATGCCCACCAATAATATGTGGGTAGTTCTTTTCATGAAATCCTATGGTTCCCATGTTTCTTCCTCCGTATTCTGGTTTCTCTAAATAACCTTTACTAGATGATTTGTTCAATTTTTCAATACTCCCTCCCTTGTGTCAAGAATCCTGAGAGGATTTTCACAATATGGAAAATCAAGTTCCAAATATATTTCATTAGATGTGTGTACATGCATTTGGTTTGGCATGTATTTATTTAACAATGACATGGGGAATGCATCATGAACTCTAGAGAGATTTGGGAACATCCCTAAATGGTGAGCTACAGCTCCAATTCTTTCTAGAATTTTAAATTTTCAGATGTACCTAGGGCTCAGTTTCCCTTACGTAGCGAACCATAAGACACCTTTCTATGGACATACTTTGTGAAATACATGATCCCCCACTTGGAGTTCAAAGTCCCTTCTCCGGTTGTCAGCATAAATCTTCTTCCTACTTTGGTATGTTTTAATATGGTCTTGTATTTTCTTCAGATTTTTCATGGTCTCTTTAATAAGTTCTAGGCCTATAAGTTTCCTCTCACAAACTTCATCCCAACAAGTTGGAGTTGGACATCTCTTTCCATATAATGCTTCATATGGAGCCGTTTGAATACTATAAATGAAACTAATGTTGTAGGAATGTTCCATAAAAGGCAATTATTGATCCCACATACCTTGGAAGTCAAGAGACTGTGATCTCATCATGTCTTCCAGAGATTGAATATTCCTTTTAGACTTTTTGTTAGTTTGGGGGTGATATGCAGTACTCATACGAACCACAGTATTCAAAGACTTCTGGAGACTTTTATAGAATTTTAATGTAAACCAGGGATCTCAATCGAAGATAATCAGTAGAGGTGCACCATGAAGTCTCACAATTTCATTAATATAAACTTTTTCTAGGCGCTCAAGTGGTAAATCCTATCTTATTGGAAGAAAATGTACTGATTTTGTGAGGTGGTCAAATTTACCCATATTCCACCATTCCTTCTAGTTTTCCTCGGTAGTCTGATAAAAAAATACATCGTAATGTTATCCCACTTCCACATAGGAATAGGTAGAGGTTCCATCACTTCTTTTAGATGTAGTCTTTGTGCCTTCACTTGTTGACAAAATAGACACCATGACACGTAGTCAGCAATTTCCAACTTCATATTATCCCAACTAAAATATTTCATCAGATATCTGTACATCTTGGTGCTACCTGTGAGTATAGAGAAATTTGAGCTATGGGCATCATCTAAAAGTACCCTTTTTAGATTAGGTACTGATAGAACACATAACCTCTTCATAAATTTTAGAACTCCATCTTCATACACAAAGTCAGACAGTCTCTCATCCTTGATAGAATTAATTTTTTTATTCAGATTCTCATCATCAGATTGAGATCATTTTATCTTCTCTAATAAAGATGGTTTAGCAATCATTTGAATTACGAAAGTTGTTTCCCTTTCCAAAAAAATTCTTATATCCATCTTAAGTAGATCCAAAAATATATGATCTCTCTCAATCCACATTTCAGACAAAAGTCCATGATCCATCCTACTTAATGAATCTTCCACCTTATTCGGCATTCCTGGGTGGTAGTGTATTGAAAAATATTAATCTTTGAGTAACTCGAGCCATCCCATTTGCCTCATGTTGACTTCTTTTTGTGTGAAAATTTATTTCATACACTTGTGGTCTGTATAAATCTTACATCTTTCTCCTTAGAGATAATGTCTCCATAATTCAGAGCAATGATTATGGATTCTAACTCATGATCGTGAGTTAGATAATTTTTCTCATTGGTCTTCAAATGTCTCGATGCATAAGAAATAACATTATCGTTTGGCATAAGGACACAACCCATCCCATTCTATGATGCATCACTGTATATCACAAATCCTTCACTTCCAGATAGAAGAGCCAAAATTGGATCATTGACCAATCTTCTTATCAATTATTTGACGCATTCTTTACAATCTTTTTTCCACACAAACATACCTACTTTACATATAAGGTTGGTTAGTGGGTTATTCAGTCGGGCGAAATTTTGAACGAAATGCTGATAGTAACCTATTAAGCCAATAAAACTGTGTACCTCAATTACGTTTGTTGGTGTGGGTCATTCTTGGATTACCTTTTTCTTTTCAGGATCGACTATGATTCCATCCTTAGATACAATATGGCCTAGAAAAGAAACTTATTAGAGCCAGAACTCGCACTTACTGAACTTACCAGATAATTTATTTCCTCTAAGAGTTCTCAGAATAACCTGGAAGTGATTATCATGGTCTCAATATATTTTTGAGTATATGAGGATATCATCAATGAATACCACACCAAAGTTATCAAAATATTACTTGAAAACACTATTCATTAAATCCATAAAAAAGTGGGTGCATTTTTCTGTCCAAAAGGCATCATTGTAAATTCGTAATGCCCATACCTGGTCTGAAATGTTGTCTTAGGAATATCTTCATTCCTCCGCGCAACTAATGATATCTGGATTGAAGTTAAATATTAGAAAAGTATTGATCTCACTGAATGTTATCAAATAAATCATCAATCTGGGGCTGAGGATATTGATTCTTTATTATAATATCATTGATTTCCATGTAATCAATGGAAATCTGCATTGATCTATCTTTCTTCCTGACAAAGAGGACATGGGCTCCCCGTGGAGAAACACTAGGTCGAATAAATCCTTTTTTCACTCAAATCCCCTAGCTGTTTCTTTAGCTCTAAAAATTCCACAGTTTCCATTTTCTATGGAGTATTTGATATAAGTCTTGCATTAAGAATTAAATCAATAGAGAACTCAACTTTTTTCTCTAAAGGATGTCTAGTTAAATCCTCTGGAAATACATTAATGTACTCTTTCACTATTTTCACATCTTTAATTTGAATATTTATTTCCTCTCCCACAGATATTGGTTTAAATTCCTCTAAAAGTATTTCATTTAATAGATCTACTTGAGGTGGTTCTAGATAAGAGTCAGGTAGTAAGGTTTCTACCCTAAAGACAAGGGATTCTACACCATTTTGAAAAATCATAACTTCATTCTTCTTACAATTAATCATAGCATCATAATTTGATAGCCCATCTATAATGTGAATTATATAAAATTCAGTCATTGGTATGATTATAAGGTTAGAAACTAAAGAACGTTTTGGTGTCTGAGGGGGACTAGTCGACATGCCTTGGTTGCAATGATACATCCCCTGGTAGTTTTGACTATCAACTCCTTTACTATGTAAAATTGGACATATCTAATTTTATTGGAAAATTGGGAAGATATAAATGAATTTGATGATCCAGAATCAAATAAAGTGTTGGCTAAGTTTGACGAAACAATTAAAGTACCTTCCACCACATCATTAGGAATTTGAAACTCGTCGGTTGTAATCGTATAGGCTCTCCCTTATTCTCTTCGATTTTTCTGAGTCAAGTTTCCTTAGTGCTTAGGACACTCATTTTCATAGTGTCCCATCTCTTTGAAGTTGTAGCATTGAATATAATTGAATTGTTTCTTCCCCTTACATTCATCAAATCGATGACCTTTTCTCCATAGTTATAATAGACTCCCATGACTTTCATGCATTTCTCGAGATGATTCTTTCCACAGTTCTCACATAATGGGAATATCTTTCTTCCATTTCTCTTCTTTGGTATTTCTCCTTTTCCGTTTTTATCTGAGTGCTGCTTCTTATCTTGGTTTCCTTCGAAATGATTTGATCTAGAAAACTCCATCTCTGTTTTGATGGAACTTGATACAATTTCATCATATGATGAAAATGATTGAGAAGCCAGTGCCCTTCAAAGACTTGGCTTAAGAACTTAAAGAAATGATCAATATTGTCTGTTGATCCACGTACGTAATCTACGACATACCTGGCCAGCCTTGTGAATGTAGCCTCATACTCTGCAGCACTGTCTTCTTCCCTTTGTTTGGAGCTATGAAATTTCCTCTTCATTCTAGTTCGTTGCTCACGAGGGAAATATTTTTCGAAAAATATTTCCTTAAAAGTCCTTTATTCCATATCTTCTATTTCTTCTCCTTCCATGGTGTTTTGAATCAGGGATCTCCATTGATCTGCATCACCCTTGAGACAATATATCGCCAGCACTACCTTTTCATTTTCATTACCTCTTAACGCCATGAATATCTTTAAACGGGACTTGATCCATTGCTCAGAAACCACTGTATTAGTAGTCCCACTGAAAGATAGTAGCCTCTGCTATATGAAATGATCCAACATATGTTAAGTCAAAAGTCTTCTTTTGGCTTTTACATCATGTTTTGGAAATCACAAATATATTCTGTCATGATTTGAAAATCTCAAATGTATTCTATCATATGTTTGTAAATAACAAGTTGTGTCTATCGTATCGTACGATGACTGATCGTACCGACCAAAACGTATCGTACTGACTCTGTCAAACGTATCGTACTGACTCTGTCAAACGTATCGTACTGACTCTGTCAAACGTATCGTACTGACTCTGTCGATCGTATCGTACTGACTGTTATTCAGATGATTATTTTTTGTTTTGGTACTTTGTTAAAAAAACTCTCTCTGCATATGAATCGTACTCATGTTTTACATTTTCTATATCTCTTATCCTAACAAAACGATGTCGTTGAGTTAGTTATATACTAATCAAAACGATGTCGTGTTTTCTGTTTCAATATGACCGTTGGAGGCAATATGACCGTTGGAACCCGAGGCCTATAAATAGGAGGTCATTTGAAGCTGAGAAAAAAAACGATGAGCAAACTGATGAACGAAGAGATTATGTGAACTACGAAGATTCTAGAGAGAGACGCTGTGACTTCTCTCATCAGCCTTGTGCGTCCGATCATCGTATCGAGGGCTTTCAAGTAATTGAAAGACAGAGGTGCCGATTACCTGCAAAATCGAGGGCTGCCGGGGATAGGCAGACAGACGAGCCGATCATCGTATCGAGGGCTGCCGGGGATAGGCAGACAGACGAGCCGATCATCGTATCGAGGGCTGCCGGGGATAGGCAGACGGACGTGCCGATCATCGTATCGAGGGCTCACCAAGGTGTTGGTGAGACAGACCTTTTTATCCTAGGTGAAAGGATAACCCTTCTCTTTGGGTTAAAAGAATTGTATTACTTTTACATTTCCGCTGTTTGTATTAGAAAGGAATTGTATTGTTTCCTTTCTTCTTTTACATATTCAATTGTAATTGTTTCAATTACAATCATTCTTTTACATATTGTATCAATTGGTTCTATACGCTTTTAAAGGTAGAACCATTCATTTTTGTATTACTCTGATTATTGTGTTCACCTTGAATACAATTGTTTTACTTTACAATAGTATTACAATACATCATACCTTTTACATTCAATACAATTGTGGGTGTTTGTATTTGTATTAGTTTAAGATCTTTTAAACTAATCTCTTTGTTTCTAAAACTCAAAGGTTTTTAAACCTACAATTCACCCCCCCTCTTGTATTGTTCCATCTAATAGACTTTTATATCAACTATTCGATCCAACAATTGGTATCAGAGGAGGTTTTCCACTGATTTGTATTATTAGCTTTATTTCTTATTATTTTTTTTTAAATACTTACTACACTAACGTGTGGAGTGGAAAAGTTGTTTTTGTTATTAGATGGCAGGAATGAATATCGGATCAATTGATAATCTGAATCCTTCTAGACCACCAATCTTTGATGGGAATGATTATGAGTATTGGAGAGATCGCATGAAGACTTTCGTCATCAATACTGGTGTAGACAATTTTATTATGCTTACTGGGGGTTACAAAATTCCTGACAAGGAAGTTAGTACTTTCACCAATCAAGAGAAGCAAGAATATCAACTGAATTACAAGGTACGCAATACTTTATTATGCTCTATGACCAGGAATATATATAGTCAGATATCTTCATGTGAAGCAGCCAACTGTATTTGGAAGAAATTAGAAGTCACTCATTTTGGTACATCCAAGGTTATTGAAACAAGGAGAGCAATGCTTCGAGCAGAGTATCATGGTTTTGTTTTTCCTTATGGAGAGCCAGTTTGCAAAGTGCAACAAAGGTTTATGACAATTGTCAACAGCTTACAATCAATGGGAGAAAAAGGTCTTGATGATGAAGCTCTTGTTGATAAGATTATAGATATTATGCCAAATGAATGGGAGTCGAAAAGAACAGCTATTGATGAAAATAGAAAAGTTTCCCAGATTACTCTTGATGAACTCTTTGGAACTCTTCTACAACATGAGACAAGAATGAAAAGAGATGCTGATTTCAATAAGAAGAAGAATGGGAATGGAAGTGTAGCTTTTGCTTCTAAAGCTAAAACACCTGAAAGGGTTACAAGGTCTAAATCCAAGAAAGTTGTTGTTTCTGATTCAAGTGATTGTAATCTTTCAGACAATGAGTTAGCTAATCTTGCTCGAAGGATGAACAAGATTGTGGGAAAGAAAGATTTTCAATATAGATTCAAAAAGAAAGACAGGAAAGACAGGAAAGATTCAGAGGTAACTTGTTATGAATGCAAGAAAGCAGGACATATAAGGCCTGATTGTCCATTACTAAAGAGGAAAGATAGAAAGGAGAAACATTCTGAAAGAAACAAGAAAAGGTTTTATAAGACAAAGAAGGTCTTGAAAGCAAATGATACGTGGAGTGCAAGTGGAGGTGATTCCTCAGATGATTCTTCAGAATATGAGACGTCAGGACAAAGGAATATTGGACTTCTAGCCAGACTACCAATTGAAGATCATTGTCTCATGGCTAAGGTACATAGTGCTGAAGCTGTTACAAATGTCTCTTTAAATGCAAATTGTGTTGATAATAGATATTATGAATCTTCAAATGATGAACCCTCATCATCAAAAGATGATACTTTACCTTCTTTTGAAGAAGTCTCTAGATTTGCTAAGTTACTTGAGAATGAAAATTCTAAACTCAAAAAAAGATTTGAAAAAGCGAATTCTAGAATTTCTATCTTGACAAAAGAAGTTTCAGATCTTTCTAAAGATCTTGATGGGAAAACTTCTGATTTTGAAAGTATTTTGAAAACCCTTGAGAAAGTCAAATCTGAAAAGGATAAACTTTCTAAGGATCTTGAAACTGCTATTTCAAAGAAAAACATTTTAGAGTCTAACTCTAGTTCAAATTCAAATGTTTTAGAAAACAAGAATTTGGTTTTAAAACTAAAGTCAGAGATTTTATCCTTGAAAAAGTGTTTGTCAAACTTTACTCATGGAAAAGAAAACTTTGATAGGATGTATTCTCAAATTAGACCATTGAGAAATCGTTCTGGTCTTGGTTATACTTATTCCAAACCTGTTTTTAGTAATAACTATTTTGTTCCTCAAAAAACCATTTTCTGTTCCAAGTGTCAATGTGGTGGACATTGGAGAAGAGATTGTTCTCTTAACAAAACTCAATCCTTAGGATTTCATAAAGCTCATTTTGCAAAACAAATGTGGATTCCTAAAATTCTTTTATCTAATCCTTCTGGATCCAAACAAGTTTGGATTCCGAAAATCTAATTGTTTCTTTTTCAGGAAAATCAGAAGTGTACCAATAAGAACATTTGGTACATGGATAGTGGTTGTTCTCGACATATGACTGGAAACAAAGATTTCTTTGAAAAGGTTATCAAAACAAAAGGTGGAAGAGTTACCTTCGGAGATAATGCTCAAGGAAAGATTGTTGGTATAGGTAATATCATTTTTCTTGGAAAAGTTCTTATTTCAAATGTTTTGTTTGTTAAAGGTCTTAGGCACAATCTCATCAGCATAAGTCAATTATGTGATGAAGGTTACCTTGTGAATTTTAGAGATGATAAGTGTCTAGTTCACAATTCCAAGGATGAATTCATTCTATCTGCCCATAGGCAAGAGAATGTTTACACTATTAACTTAGAAGACCTTAGGAACCAAAACTTACCTTGCTTAAGTGTAATAGAAGACCAATCGTGGCTATGGCATAGGAGACTAGGACACTGTAATTTGAGAAACCTAAGAAAACTCTCAAAGAAAGGACTTGTAAAAGGGTTACCGGATCTTAGATATGATTCTTCAAAAGTTTGTGATCCTTGTCAATTTGGCAAGCAACATAAAACTATCTTTAAATCAATTAATGAAGTTTCAACTTCTAATGCATTACAACTTGTGCATATGGATCTGTTCGGTCCTTCACAAACTGGAAGCATTGGTGGCAAATACTATGTATTTGTTTTAGTTGATGACTTTACTAGATTTACATGGGTCTACTTTCTCACAAAGAAATCTGAAGCCTTTTCCTATTTTAAAACTTTTAGAGCCCAAGTTAAAAATGAGAAAAACCTACCATTGATAACTATTCATAGTGATCATGGTGGTGAATTTCAAAACTCAGTTTTTGAAACCTTTTGTAGTAAGAAAGGTATTACTCACAATTTCTCAGCTCCAAGATCTCCTCAGCAAAATGGTGTTGTTGAAAGAAGAAATCGTATTCTTCAGGAAATGACTCGAACCATGTTGAGTGAATACTCAATTGCTAAGCACTTTTGGGCTGAAGCTGTTAGTACCGCCTGTTATACTATAAATCGTGTTTTAACTAGACCATTTCTTAATAAAACTCCTTACGAGTTATGGACTGGCCGAAAACCTAAAGTTTCTTACTTCAAAGTTTTTGGATGCAAAGTATTCATTCTGAATACAAAAGATAATCTACACAAATTTGCACCAAAATCTGATGAAGGAATCTTTCTAGGCTATTCCACAACCTCTAAGGCTTATAGAGTTTTCAATAAAAACACTTGTACTGTTGAAGAAACAGTACATGTAAAATTCGATGAAACTAACCCTTTTGTTTTCAACCAACCCAATCCTACATCCTCGGATGTGTTTTCTAAAAATGTTTATCAACCTATAGTAGGAGAACATTCTGATAGGGAAAATGTTCAAGAAATTATTCCTGAAACATTTACCACAGAAGATTTTCTACCATATGTTGAAGAACAGGTTTTACAAAACCCAAATCAATTGTTTCTTAGGAGTCATCCCAGTGATAACATCATTGGTGATATAAATCAACCTGTAAGGACCAGAAATTCCTTAAGAAATGAAATAGAACATCTTGCTTTTCTTTCCCAAATTGAACCTAAAAGTCCAAGTGAGGCCTTAGGTGATGATGATTGGATTAAAGCAATGCAGGATGAACTAAATGAATTTGAAAGGAATCAAGTCTGGACTTTAGTTGAGAGACCTAAAGAAACAACTGTAATTGGTGTAAAATGGGTTTTCAGAAACAAGTGTGATGAAAATGGAATCATTGTAAGAAATAAAGCAAGACTTGTTGCTAAAGGCTATAATCAACAAGAGGGAATAGACTATGAAGAAACATATGCTCCTGTAGCTAGACTAGAATCTATCCGTATTCTATTAGCCTTCGCAGCATACTTCAATTTCAAACTATTTCAAATGGATGTCAAATGTGCTTTTTTAAATGGTTTTGTTCAAGAAGAAGTTTTTGTCGAACAACCTCCTGGTTTTCAAGACCCAAAACATCCTGATCATGTTTTTAAACTTACCAAGGCTCTATATGGTCTTAAACAAGCCCCTAGAGCATGGTATGATAGACTTACAGGATTTCTTTTACAAAACAATTATACAAAAGGTACAGCAGATCCAACTCTTTTTATCAAAATGGAAAACAAAAATGTTTTGGTTGTCCAAATCTATGTTGATGACATCATATTTGGATCAACTCAGAAATCTTTAACCGAGTCTTTTGCTAAATTAATGAAATCTGAGTTTGAAATGAGTATGATGGGTGAGTTAACATTCTTTTTAGGTTTTCAAATTTCTCAAAAACCAGAAGGAACTTATATATCCCAACATAAGTATATTAAAGACTTACTCAAAAAGTATGGATTTGACAAAACTAAAAGTATTAGCACTCCAATTAGTACCTCAAATACTCTTGATCTTGATGAAACTGGAAAACCAGTAGATCAAACAATTTTTAGAGGTATGATAGGGAGTTTGCTATACTTGACAGCTAGTCGACCTGACTTAATGTTTTCTGTATGCTTATGTGCAAGATTTCAATCTAATCCAAAAGAGTCTCACTTAAAAGCCGTAAAGAGAATCTTTCGGTATTTAAAAGACACTATGGATTTAGGTCTTTTCTACTCTTCTGGAAATGATTTTGTTTTAAAAAGTTTTTCAGATGCTGACTTTGGTGGTTGTAGAATGGATAGAAAAAGTACATCTGGAACATGTCATTTCTTAGGAGATTCTTTGGTTTCTTGGTCCTGCAAGAAACAACACTCTGTAGCACTCTCCACTGCTGAAGCTGAATATGTAGCAGCTGGAAGTTGTTGTGCTCAAGTATTGTGGATGCAGCACACACTCACTGACTATGGTTTGAGTTTCTCCAAAACTCAAATTCTTTGTGATAATACAAGTGCCATAGCTCTTAGTAAAAACCCAGCACATCACTCTCGTGCAAAACACATAGATGTTAGGCATCACTTTCTTAGGGATCACACACAAAAAGGAGATATTGTTTTACAATTCATCGGAACGCAAGAACAACTTGCTGATATTTTTACAAAATCTTTACCTTCCGATAGATTTGAATTTATAAAACAGAAGCTAGGAATGATTACATTAAAATAATCATTCATATCTACTTCCTGTTTAACATCTCTCCTAATAATAAGAAACTCCTCGTAGAAAGGGGGAGGACATTTCTTTATGTCTTTATGTTTCTGATATTTAACTATTTCAATTTTTCTGTTTATCGTATTGACTATTTCAATTTTTCTGTTTATCGTATTGACTATTTCAATTTTTCTGTTTATCGTATTGACTATTTCAATTTTTCTGTTTATCGTATTGACTATTTCAATTTTTCTGTTTATCGTATTGACTATTTCAATTTTTTTTCTGTTTATCGTATTGAAATTCTTTTCCATCGTACCATTCAAATTTTATTTGAATCGACCGATGATGGTATTGAAATTCTTTTCCATCGTACCATTCAAATTTTATTTGAATCGACCGATGATGGTATTGAAATTCTTTTCCATCGTACCATTCAAATTTTATTTGAATCGACCGATGATGGTATTGAAATTCTTTTCCATCGTACCATTCAAATTTTTTTTGAATCGACCGATGATGGTATTGAAATTCTTTTCCATCGTACCATTCAAATTTTTTTTGAATCGACCGATGATGGTATTGAAATTCTTTTCCATCGTATCATTCAATAATTTTTGAATCGACCGATGATAGTTTTGAGATTGTTTTCCATCGTAATGTCACCAAAACCAGCAATCACCTTACGATCTTCGACAGGTATTCTTTTTCATTTTTTTTTATTATTCTTTTATTTCTAACCGTTGATCTGCTTTTCTTTAATCCTGACCGTAGAAGATCAACCGTCATATCTTTTTGCCTATAAATACCCCCCTCCCCTCCCCAAACCCACATCGTTTGTCCAAGGATTTGAGGCGAAGCTCTGTTCAACCGGCTATAATCAATCGTACGATCTTCTCAATCGGCATCATCTTTATGTCTCAATCTTCTGCCAACACTCCCGCTGATATGTCTTCAAAGACCTTTACTGAGAAAGACTTTCACAGAGAAAGGTTAGTATCCCGAGAATTCTTTGATACGTACGATTCCACGATCAAGAGGATTATTTTGTTTCAAGGATGGGAACATCTATGTGTGGAAAAGCCTGATACTCAAGATCCAGTTCTGTTTGATGAAGTGTGTCAATTCTACAAAACTGTTTCTTTTGACAAGGATATGAATATTAACTTCGCTGTGTACGATAGGAAGTTATCTATGTCTGTGAAACAAGCGGCGCATTTTCTAAATGTTTCTATAGAAGGTGATGCATTCTGCCCATCTCACAAACTTCCAGAGGAAGTTGGTACTTTCAATAGAGAAAATGCTGAAAAGTCTTTGTTTGTTGTTAATGAGGGAAAGAGGAAAGTTTATCATCTTTCACCAGACAATAGGTTTGTCACTCTATGGATGAAAGGTTTCCTTGTTCCAAGGAAAGGGGATAGAGAAACCCTTAAAGTCTCTGATGTCTTTATGCTTGACTACCTTGTGAATATGAGAAAGGTAAATCTCATGGGATATATCTTTGAAACAATCAAGAATGTCAAGAAAGGAGGGATTAAATCCCAGATAATAATGTATCCGGCCATCCTCACAAAATTCATTCTTGAGAGTATGAAGTTCTGTAATATTCCTTTGAAAGGAAAACCTATGGATTTGTGGCCGTCTTTCATTAATAAGAGTACGATGAAGAAGCTGAATGTTTGTTTTGATTCGAATTCAAAACTTTTTGTCAGAGATGAAGAAGCTGATTTGCCTGAAAATCAATCGGCACCTATGCCTGCCAAGGACAATCAATCGGCCGGTGTTACTCGAAAGTCTGATCCGCAGACTAGTTCAAAGCCAAAGAAGAAGCCGAAGTACAGCAAAGAAGTTGTTGCAAAGTGGAGAAAGGACAAGGAACAGAGAAAAGAGGGTGATCCGAAGTTTGGACTTGACCCTGCTGAGGCCTTTGCAGAAAGGATAAGGGTAGAAGAAACCCTTCAAGCTGAAAAGAAAAAGAAGTCTCTTTTGAAAAGGAAGGCTCAGGACTTTGATATTTCTAAAGTCTTGAAAGCAGTTGAAGATGCTAGTGCTCAACTAACCGTGGAAGTCCATCAAGAGCCTATCGTACAGAGTTTGCCTGAGAAAGAGAAAGGGAAACAAGTGATGGAAGAAGTGGAAGAAGAAGAGGATTTTCTTTTAGAATATCTTCAAAGTTCAAAGAAGAGTAAAGAGGAATCACTTCAAAAGCTGAGCGAAGGAGTTCAACAAACTCCTCACGCCGATCAGGAAAGGTCACCGAACAGGATGTCATCTAAAGAAAAGGAAGATACTCAATCTTCTCAGACTGATAAAATTGTTGTCATCAGTGATAGAGTAGAAGAAGAAAGAAAGCAGAAAGTAAAGGCAAAAGGGAAACAGCCTGTTGTTGAATCGAGCAGATCGTATCAACTAGCATCGTACGATGATGATACTGATTCAGAGAATACAATCTCTCTCAAGAAGAGTGATTACATTGTTCATGTTTTGAGGAGAATGGAGAAAACAATTCCTTATTTCCCGAGGCTGGAAGGAAAGATTGATTTTATCACTGAAAATCAGAGAAAGAAGTTTGGATCTGTGAAAGAGTTGAGGAAGAAAGTTTTATCTGTTGAAGCCGATTTAAAAGTTCTTTCAGAAAGCTCAGCTGTTCATAAGAAGGCATGTAATAAGATGACTAAGTGGTCGTACAAAACAGAGAGCTCAATCAATGACCATGAGATTGCTATTGAAGACATAAGAAGGTTATCAAATGATCTTGCAATCGCTTTCAACAAGCTTGATAAAGAAACAGTTGAAAGGCTGAATCTTTTATCCTCTCAAAGAGCCGATGTCCCTTCAGTGAAAGACTTGCAAGAAAGAATGAATGCTTTCCAATCTGATTTTTCGAAGGTTTCATCTTTCAAAGATGAAATGGTTTTACTGAAGAAACAAAATTCTGAGTTGGCCAAGGATAACAAGACTCTGCAAAGCAGAATTGATACTCTTGAAGAGGTAATCAGAGTCCAGGAGGAAACCATCAGAAATCAAGATCAGATTTTTGCGGATCAACAAGAGCTCCTCAAAACTCAAGGTGAATCAATTTCTGAAGACAAGAAGGAGATCAAGAAGATGAAAGCTGTGCTTCATGAGCTTATAAAGAAAGAGAAGGAAAGAGGAAAATGATTGTTGTATTTGTTTCTTTTGAAACTTGTTTGTGTTGTAATAACTCTTATAAACCTCTTTTATCCATTGTCTTGTATTACTTCACTAACTCTTTCAGACAATTCGAGGTTACTCCTTTCTTTTTGTAAATCACAAAGGGGGAGAATATTTACAAAGCAAAGATTGTTTTACAAAGGGGGAGAATGCAATACAATACTCTTAAGGAAAATCTATGAATACAATCCTTGGGAAAGTCAATACCTAAGGGGGAGTTAGTTGTATTCAATTTCTTATTCAGAAGAGTTTTCAATAACTCAGGGGGAGATAAGTATTTCTTGTTTCATTTACTTTGTGTGTTTGTGCTTTCCAAAAAGGGGGAGATTGTTAAGTCAAAAGTCTTCTTTTGGCTTTTACATCATGTTTTGGAAATCACAAATATATTCTGTCATGATTTGAAAATCTCAAATGTATTCTATCATATGTTTGTAAATAACAAGTTGTGTCTATCGTATCGTACGATGACTGATCGTACCGACCAAAACGTATCGTACTGACTCTGTCAAACGTATCGTACTGACTCTGTCAAACGTATCGTACTGACTCTGTCAAACGTATCGTACTGACTCTGTCGATCGTATCGTACTGACTGTTATTCAGATGATTATTTTTTGTTTTGGTACTTTGTTAAAAAAACTCTCTCTGCATATGAATCGTACTCATGTTTTACATTTTCTATATCTCTTATCCTAACAAAACGATGTCGTTGAGTTAGTTATATACTAATCAAAACGATGTCGTGTTTTCTGTTTCAATATGACCGTTGGAGGCAATATGACCGTTGGAACCCGAGGCCTATAAATAGGAGGTCATTTGAAGCTGAGAAAAAAAACGATGAGCAAACTGATGAACGAAGAGATTATGTGAACTACGAAGATTCTAGAGAGAGACGCTGTGACTTCTCTCATCAGCCTTGTGCGTCCGATCATCGTATCGAGGGCTTTCAAGTAATTGAAAGACAGAGGTGCCGATTACCTGCAAAATCGAGGGCTGCCGGGGATAGGCAGACAGACGAGCCGATCATCGTATCGAGGGCTGCCGGGGATAGGCAGACAGACGAGCCGATCATCGTATCGAGGGCTGCCGGGGATAGGCAGACGGACGTGCCGATCATCGTATCGAGGGCTCACCAAGGTGTTGGTGAGACAGACCTTTTTATCCTAGGTGAAAGGATAACCCTTCTCTTTGGGTTAAAAGAATTGTATTACTTTTACATTTCCGCTGTTTGTATTAGAAAGGAATTGTATTGTTTCCTTTCTTCTTTTACATATTCAATTGTAATTGTTTCAATTACAATCATTCTTTTACATATTGTATCAATTGGTTCTATACGCTTTTAAAGGTAGAACCATTCATTTTTGTATTACTCTGATTATTGTGTTAACCTTGAATACAATTGTTTTACTTTACAATAGTATTACAATACATCATACCTTTTACATTCAATACAATTGTGGGTGTTTGTATTTGTATTAGTTTAAGATCTTTTAAACTAATCTCTTTGTTTCTAAAACTCAAAGGTTTTTAAACCTACAATTCACCCCCCCTCTTGTATTGTTCCATCTAATAGACTTTTATATCAACTATTCGATCCAACAACATAGGTGTGGAATGGTTATTTGTTAAAACATGAGTAAGGTGTCCCAATATGGTCATGATCTGATCTGCTCCAACATTGACTGTGTTGACTTGTTTAGTAGGGAGGTCCCTACCTTACCCACAAGTATTAATTCACCTTCTTCCATTAGATGCCATTTCTGAAAATTGGGACACACTAGATTATTTAATGAATCTAAAATAGAAAAGCACTCAACATAGATTGAAATTCTATGCATGGATAATCTTATAAACATGGTTCCTCTAAAGAAAATTTTACCTTATATTCCTTCATAATGGCTTGTAAAGAAAATGTAAATTATCCTAAGAATATCCCCTAGGATTTTCGTAAACAAGAGTGTAGAAAGGACCGTTGTTGTGCACCAGTTCCCATTCGAGTCTAGCTCAAAGTGGTGTTTTCGAGTTTTACCCATAGATATATTTGTTCTAGAGCCGCCTCTACATACTCGTATCCAGATAGGGATGAATTGCTTAAAATATCCACATAATGTATTCCTTACCAAAATACCAAGACGTTCTTGTACATTTATCCTCAAATACTGTCTTAGGTCTTTGTTCTCTACTATACATTTTCCACTCTATTTTCCAAGTTTTCTACTAAACATCATCTAATACCAACTGTAACACCCCGACCCCTCTATACCGATGTTGGTGAATTACTTGCTATATTGGCATGGTTAGAAGGAATTAAAATCCCAAAGGAACGATCAAGTTAGTTGTCTTGAAGAATCTATATACATAGTTGTTTCTCAAATTACATTGTAAATGTTTACAAAATATAATACATAAAGAAAAATAAAAGTTGCATCCACAAGAACTCAATAAATGATATCCTCTTTGTCACCTATTGAAAATAACCAATGAAAGGGGTGAGCTGAAATGCTCTGTTAGGGTTACAAATATTTTAAGCATAAATCAATAATAACATAATCTTAAACAAATTTGGCATGGTGAACAAATAAAAAACACACACCATTTATAAACTGAGAAAGGGTCTGCATCCATAGATTTTTTCATAGTGATAACCTAAGGGATAGTAATAACTAATAATGAATAAAAATAATTCTAATTAATTGGACTTCAGGTATCTAGAACCTGAAACCATAATACCATTAAAACAGTTTTGTTCTTTGGGTAGAAACCCGTCTAATTTTTTTAGAAAAAAACATGAATGGTTTGCCTCCAACTGATCTGTCTCATGAGACCTACTAATGCATTGAGGGGATATAGAGGGACACACCGTCCACTTCATGTCCAAATCATTATTTATACATTGATTAAATACAAGAGAAATATTCCTTTTTAATATCCATATAGACTAAAGTATACTGATTCATCAATATTTTCATAATTAAAATAACATTCCAAAAAAACATTTTATATAAAATGTTATATAGTTTAAACAAAAAACATATCCATGGTATGAAATTATGGATATTTAATATAAATATAATTTAAAATGAAATTTTATCTCAAATTTTCATTAGGTACACCACATAATTATTATTAGGTGCACCACACAAAGTTTGTCACAAAAATAATAGTTGAGACAATGTCTCTTACCACAATGTAATCGGTTGAATCATATGACTAGAACTAAATGAAAATCAAATGAATCATTGAATAAAATGAATATAAATATAATCATGTTATTAAATATCAAATTACGGTAAACATATACCACATACAAGAAATAAGTGGCGAACAATGAAAAACTCACAGAAAAGAAAGTGAGATGAGAAACCCCTTAACTTTTTCTCAAGTTTATTCTTAATTTGTTTTGATGAACTGAATAATAAAATATATATCCATTAATTAATAATTACAGAACATTATATACATGAAATTTATTTATTATAACCTTATTAGGTTCATTTATGTCCCTTTTAATGTGTTTAAGAGGTTCAATTTTATTGTTTTTGAAGCATTTTCTTCCATTGTTTTCATGATTTGTTTACTTGCATTCATGAACGGAAGTTCATTTGAAATGTAGATAAACATAAATAATTGTTAATATATATTATTAGTGACTTTAAATATATATAAATTATATTATAATGATTCTAGGTTATATACATCAGGATGAATTAGGAGTTGAAAGTTGTTGATAAATGCTTGGATTTAGCTTGGCAGTTTTGTATACAATGAACTTGTTTTGTATTGCTATTCTATATTTTGTGTGTGTAAAGATTATAGAACATTAATGAAATGAATTTCAAATCTTAGTATCTGTTTCAACCATTAAAATGGTTTCATTACTATTAATGAAGGATAAAGTGAATAAAAAACTCTGATGTCCACAATGGTTATAAATTGGAACCTCATGAATGTTGATTTCGTTTATAAAAATAAAACTGGGGGAGTAAGAATATTGATGATATTTATTCCATTAACATGATGTAATTATAGTATATAGATGATAATAGAGTTTATCATGGCCATTTGAAAATAGGATGTGAGAAGAGAAAAAAAATAGATGAACATGAAAATAAAAAGAAATGTTCAGAGATCCCTTATGAAAATTTGGCAGCCTAATGGCATCGCATAAAATATTATAAAATGAAATGATGAGAAAAAATTGGTATATAATAATTTTTAAATCAAAAGGTCAGTAATAAGAATTGATAAAATCAAATCCCAACATAAGATAATGGAAATTCAAATAGATAACATAAAAGAAGTGATGACTAAAAGAAGAGATTGAAGGATTCCCTTACCATGTAGAGTAACTCCTTGATCCTGAAGGATGGGACGTTGGGGGATTAAAAACACCTTGGGAGGAATTATAGAGAGGTAAAACCATCATAGATTCTCCGGTTTTGGATTTTTTTTGAATGAAAAAGAATGGATGAGTGGGTATTTGTAGAAAAATAGATAATTTTTTAATATTTTCAAAGAGACACCTCATTAGTGGTTTTTGCTAAAGCATGGGATTGCCCATGTTTTTAGCCACTTGGGACAGATCATGTCATATTTTACTGTACACAAGTCTACCATACTTTTATATTTAATTATTACATCATTATGATGTCATTAAACTACCTAAAACTCTAAATTTTATTTTTACTATTCATGAAAAAATCATGTATTTTAGAAAAATCCCAAAAATTCACCCTAACCATTTTTCAACGTGTATAATTTAAAAATGAACTCAATTTTCTGAAAATAATTTTCTATATATTTTTAATTTAATTTTAAATTAAATCATAGTTAATTCTAAAAATTACAATTTTAATGTTATAATTAGTTCTATATCACATTGAAAAATTAATTAAGATCTCATTATCTTATTATATTAATAAAATAAAATATTATCATTATTTACTATTTATAAAGGCCATATTACTATTAAAATTACTATTCATAAGGGTATGTTACTATTCATCAAATACACATGTTGGTTCTACCAGACTCCAAATGACTTACTGGTCATAACTCTAGATGACTGTTTTTCAAAATTCAAAACATAGAAGTGGAAAATTTATGTTTAATGGATAGATTATAAGTTTATCCTATAATGTTTTGATTCAAAAAAGACATAGTACATCATGAAATATTTGCGTGAATAGAACGTATTTAATACAAGTATACCA
Organism: Viscum album; assembly: GCA_963277665.1. Taxonomy (NCBI): domain Eukaryota; kingdom Viridiplantae; phylum Streptophyta; class Magnoliopsida; order Santalales; family Viscaceae; genus Viscum; species Viscum album. Next base: position 411,785,249 of record OY728131.1, read on the forward strand.
TAAAATGTTTGGGGTGTTATACCTTATGTTATTTAAAATATAAAAAATGATAAAAAAATATACTTAGGGATATAAATGGGTTGAGTACTAGAAAATTATTTGTACTCAAACCCAAAAGTATTCAAATAAAAATTAATATAACACTATCAAAAACCTTATTATACCAAATTCGTTATTACCCTAAACCTATTAAAAGTAATGAATTGTTATCGATTTAAATTACCAAACACAATTAGTTATTTTTTTAAGAACCTAATTAAAGAATTGTCTTATTATTTGTTTTTTATCACATTCCATCCATCGATCAATAATAAAACTAGGGATGTGGATAACTATATTCAGTGTTGGGATGTGGGATACTTATTAGAAGTTGTGGGTATCATTTCTCCTTTATTAACCTCTTCACACACTACATTTCTCGAAAAACATGTGTAAATCCCACAGAGGTAATCATCCCAACCGCTTCACCCTACATCACACTTCATCGAATCAATTTTTTAAGAAATATTAATTAAAAAACTGTATTTAACTACTGTTACATTGATACTCGATCCCTATCCAGTTATAAAATATAGTTTTGTCCATATAATCTAAGACCTACGATAACTCAATTAATGTATACTAAAAACCAATATAATTACGTAATACAGGACGTCATAACTAATTTTCAAGAGGTCATTACCCACAAAAATTATTACATTAATTCTATGATATATATACATAATTTTAAAAATTATCTACATCTTATGTATGTACTAATTATTAAGGGAAATTAAAACAAATTCGATTATAAATAATATATTTTACCATAGGATAATTTTTTTTATATATTTGGATTCTATATCATGTGGAATGGGCTATACCATTATAAAAATACAATTAGGGTTAGATCCCTCACATTAATTTTTCACCATAATCAAATTTTTAATGGGGTTTATATTATATCATTTGTGCGACATTAGTGGTGGATGTGGGATAGCATAAGCATACATATGAAAGTGGGGGTACAGTGGATCCCCCTCATGTGTAAGGAAGGTGTAGCTAGAATATGATACCTGTATGAATGTGGAGATATGAGGTGAATAGAGGTGTGGTGATGGGATGTTGTGATGTACAATGTTAATTGTAATCAAATATTGGTCATAGAGCATGATATAGAATAAATTTATGGGGTAAGAACATGGTATATTTGAAAAAAAAATATAGTGATAGAGAGGGAGAATATCATGCCGAAAGATAAAGAGAGAACGATATATTAATATATATTTATGGGGAATTTTTTATCCTTTAGTCAAATTATTTTCATTTATGGTCACTGGGCCTTCATCCCATGTAATGTTTGCGTCCAAGAGACATATATGGATTCTATCTCAACCTAATGAAAATGTGGTTTTTTTCTTTAATAAGGGATCTTAGCCAAAACATATTTTGACTTTATTTTTTTAAAATATTTAATGCTCTAATATATAAATAAAAATATATTCTAATTCTATGACTTAAAAATATGTAGTTAATAATTTTAAAATGATTAAATTAATTTGGTTTTGTTTCACTAAATCATTTAACAAATAAATATTCTATTATTATTATTGTTTTCAATTCACCACATCAATAAAAATATACTAACCACTACTCCCAACATACTTAATCAGGTTGGATAATGCCGAGTTCAATATTAATGGATGGAGGTTTTCATCCATAATGGTGAACCTCAATCCCAAAACCAAAACATTTTAGTGTTTTATAATAAAATAAATATAGAATTAAATTGGGTTTAGTTTCCCTAAAAATAAAATTATATGAATCCAAACCGATTTATGAAATTTTTACCGAAACCAAAATAATAATTTTTACCTCCCAATAAAATCAAATTTCTATTATTATCCATTTTTTTTTTAATTTATAAATTTTATAATGAATTTTAATTTATATTTTAAAACTATTAGATAAATTAAAATTTTTTTTATAATAGTATATATTAAAAAATATCCATAACTATATAATAGTTTAATATAATTTGTATCAAATACTCAAATATGATTCAATTTATATAATGGTATAACATTTAATAACCAAACATGACACAAAATCTTTTGACAAATAAATAAATGAATTAATAAGTATTAGTAGGATTTGGTACCCTAGAAATTAGAAAAAATTGTTTTTATTAATTATTAATTTGGTTTTTTAGAAAAAAAATAGATATATAATACCATACATAAATGAGAACCATAAAATGAATCAAATGTGAATGAGAAAAAAGGGATTAAGAAATTATTACAGAAAACATTCATGTGATCAAGACTTGTTAATCCTCATTGAATGTGAGTGGATAATAGTTAGAAACACATTGTGGATAATATAATTCATTAAAACTATAATTAATTAAATAATAATATGATAATGTAGAAAATATTTTTATATTGAATAAAATAATATGAATAAACATTTAAATGAGACCAACTATATCTACGTGTGTATACATCACTTAAGGAAAGTATTCATACCATATATCATTTGTAAATTTTTATGGGATGAATAAAAGATCACTTGATTATAGTTAATGATAGTAAAATGTTCCCTTTAAATATGGTTGAAAAATTATAGTAAATGATTTTATAATAAACAATAAAATCATTTTAAATTGACGATATTAACAATATTATTATCCCTTTATTTATTAATTAAAGCAATATCACATGTATATAATAAAATAATTTCAAAATGTATATCAAACAACCCCATCCCACAGATAAAATTGAGATGGATAACTATGATTTTTTTCAAAAAAAACATTTTTGAATAATAGTCCATTAAGATATTTAAAACCCATCAAATGCCTTAATAAATTAAAAAGGAAATGAGGTATCCAGGAGATTAACATAAAAAAATGTTCCTAATGATAATAAGTATAGTACAATTTAAAATTTTTCTTAAATACATTGAATTGTATTGTATGATTAATGAGAGCTATATGATATGACTTATATAGGAATATAAAAAAATTTATTACTTGAATAGAGTATATAATATTAGGATATATATGAGATCTCATAATTTCTCCAAGTTACATTATAGAGTAATCTAATATATGTGAAAGGAATTGTACATATACTAAAAAATAGTATAATTTATAAGAGTTATTAAAGGTATGATGTGTTGAGAGTATTTTATTCTATTATTAGGTAATACTTATTATTTTAAAATATGGAGATCCTTCCCAGAAAATCAAGACCTTTTTATTTTAGACTTATTTTTTTATTAAGAACCATTATATGATTCATTCAAGGAGTAATGGAATTTTCATATAAATTGATAAGTTATTTTAATATGGTATTAAATTGTATGTTAAAAATACTATAACATATGAATTGGTGAGAGATGTTTTTGAATCATATCACGAATTAACAAGTACTAAAGGGAACTACATAATGAATATAATGTAATAATTAGATCCCCTAGGAATCCTTTTGATGGGTTTCATAGGACTGATTGAGAATCATTATATGTAGAGGATGAAATATAAAACCTTCAACCAATAAATTACCATAGTTGAAACCCCAAACCACATATAATTAAAATAAAAAATATCATTTCCTATACCATATACAAGTGATAAAAATTGTCTATATTCTACATTAATGATATGATACTAAATTACCCGTCATATAGGAATGATCATTCTTAATCACAAAACCTTATACTATTTATTAAAGGATAAGATAGAAACATGGAGAGAGATATATAAGGATATTGTGAATTTGTACATGATTGTTAATAAATAAATGGTCAATTTTTCATGGTGATCAACTATTTATATATGCTATGATACATTCCTTATGTTTTGACTAATATAATAATATATAATGCAATGTGGGAGTTATATATCATAATGTTTTGGTAATTCAATACATAAATGATTCATTTAATCCTCCCATGAGTTACGTTATATGAAATTTAGAATTTAGTGATCAAAATTTTTATATTAAAGATTATTCAAAAGTTATCACACAACATATAGATTCTATATCAGTTATAATTCCTCACTAATTGAATGATACAACTAATTACAAATATTATATCATTAAATAATATGATCTTACTAATTAAAGAAGTAAAAATACCAAAATATAACCTTGATTTATAATTTTTCCTTCTTTCACAATTTGATATATTATAATAACCTTCTATATTTTAATTATTTTGAACATATAACTAACAATATCCAAATTTCAGTGAATCCTAAAAGACATTGGGCCATTCCAGCTTTTAGTGTATCATGTAAAATAATATGTGACACTGTATTTGCAACCCATTTTTAAAGTCTTCTAAATCTCATTTGGAATATATCATTAATATTACCTTATATTACATCAAATTAAATACCTTTTTTATACTCATCCGAAATAGAATTTGGATTAACTCTAAAGTGGTTAAGAGTATTAGTTTGAGTAATACTCAATCAAAATTTATTTAACCTATATGTTTGAACCCAAGCACCTTTGTAACACTGATTATAAATATAATTCTCATAATTCATTAATTAATGAAAACAAAGGCATCTAAAAAGAATTATTATAATGGAAGGTAATGAGTAATATACTGTGATTTCCAAAAAAATATTCTTAATACATTTCCCAAAATAACCTAGAACACATGAATGTGTGGATTTTTATATAATCCATTTCTCTATGTATTGAGTAACCACCAAAAAATGGATATTTAAATTATATAGTGTTGGACTCCTCATGTGTTAATCATGTTTTAATGATCATGAATCTCATTACTATTAATTAATCTTGATCTTTAGTGCACATCTTGAAAATGCTCTTCAAACTCAACAATAGGTGCATATCATGTTTTTATAATAACAAATCTTATGGATGTTAATTACTCTTTACAAGTTTTATGCATAATCAGAATTCTCTCATATATTATCTCTAATGATTAACCCTAACCCATATTTTGCATATCACTGTCTTAGTCTGAATACAGATTTTTTTGTCTAAGTATAGAGACACTATGACCAGACACCGTAACCCAAACACCGTGACCAGACACTGTGACCAGAAACCGTAACCCAGACACTGTGACCAGACACCGTGACCAGACACCGTGACCAGACACCGTGACCAGACACCGTGACCAGACACCGTGACCAGACACCGTGACCAGACACCGTGACCAGACACCGTGATCAGACACTGTGAAGAAGACACCGTTTCCAAGATCACTATGACACTGTTTCTAAAGCTTTTGTCAATATTATTTTAAATAATTCTAATGGTCATATTTGTTGTTTTTAATGCAATTAATGTTATTTAATGTTAGTTGTTGGCTTGAGAGGAAACTGTATCTTGTACCTATGAAAAGGGAATCATTCCTACTGCTAGAGCTAGTGGAATATAATGAATATTGAGCTGTATTAGAGGATATATGTGCGCTTGACACGTCTCGACACATATACTACAATACATGCGATCTATGTACTGAACAGAAGAACAATCCGGAGCACAACTATGAAGAACACATTGCACGATCCTCAAAGAAGTTCCATACATGCAATCCAACATTTCTGAAGAACACACGAAGAATCAAGAAACTGTAGAACACAAGCTGAACTACAACACTCTGTTTTTCAACAGAAAAACCAGAGAAGGACTCTGAAGCATTCCGGCTCAATCCAACGAGTCCAGAGCTACATTGACAATCACTAGAGCCATTTATAAATTCTACATATCTGCTATGTGATTCATCATTTACTTTTCGAGCAGTGTGTGTCATCTTCTGTATTTTTACACACACACTGTCTCCTGAACTTTAACTAGAGGATCTGTAAATCCTCACTCAAACTCTTTCATCATTTATTTTCCCACTAAGATAGTGGTAGAGGTCATGTGTGACCTGAACAGCTGGCTTGCTGTTGTTTTGTTTCCCATGAATAACAGTGGTAGAGGTCTTTGACCTGGAAATTTTTTGTAAAACTGTTGTTAACCCCGATCCAGGGTGTGGATAAAATTATTATATATATTTGAGTGGACTAAGTGTTAGCTTCAGACTGAACCTCTTGTAATATCTTTTGTGCCTCTTTTATTTAAGTTTAATGTATACGATATATATTATATTTATTCCGCTGCTATTACTTTAAAATACAAAATTAGTTTGAAGCTACTTTGATAGTTAGATTAGCAAGTGTTTACACTTATTGTAAATCAGTAGATTAGTTTCAAAATTTAGTTTGATCTTGTGGTGAAACTAACTGAGACCTAATCAATCTTTCAGAATCTAAGTGAACATTTACAATCTGTATAAATTCACTACGGTTTAAATTATTTTATAAATCGGGGGATTTTAACTAAATAATATTTTAACAGAAATTTTAATTGGAACTCAATTCACCCACTCTTGAGTGTCCACTCCGACCAATATTTGGTATCAGAGGGTTGTTTAAATATTTTCTAAAGTACTCTGTTTTTCAACTGTGATTTTAGTTGTATTTTAAAGTTCTTAAAATTTCTGTTATTTCTAAATTTTTATCTATTTAAAATGTTTGCTTTGAGTAAGTTATCATAGATAATAGACTAGAGGGTGCTGCTACTAACGGGCCACCTTTCTTCAATGGTACCAACTATGGTCAGAGGAAAATCAAGATGAAAATTCATTTAGTGATCATGGGTTTTAATATTTGGACTGCTATAGAATCTGAATATAAAATTCCTACTATTGTTAGATCAACATGGAATGAAGTTACTAAGGCTACTTATAATAAAAATTGCAAAGATATGAATTCCTTGTACTGTGCTTTAGGAGATGAGGAATTTAATAGAATATCTTCTTGTAAAACTTCTTATGAAATTTGGGATACCTTAGCCGTTTCTCATGAAGGAACAACTAATGTTAAGGAAATGAGATTGAACACTTATACTATTAAGTATAATAATTTTAAGATAAAGCTTGATGAACCCATATCTGAAATGTATCTCAGGTTTAATGAAATTGTCAACACAATGACTTCTCTGGGAAAGGATGTTCCATCAAAGGAACAAATTATGAGAATTCTGAGATGTCTACCTAAAAGATGGAGAGGAACTTCTGTCTCAATTAAATAATAATGTGATATTGGTGAACTGCCAGTCAAGGAACTAATTGGCATGTTGATGATGTATAAAGAGGAACTCAAGGTTAAAAAAGAAGAAGAAAATGAACCTAGAAGAAAGTATGTTGCTTTAAAATCTTCAACTTCAATGAACAAGGGAAAGGAGAAACTCCAAGATATAAATGAAAGTTCAAGCTGTGAAGACAGTGAAAGTGCTTCTGATAGTGATGATGAGATGGCTCACATTTCCAGAAAGTTTAAGAAGATTTATAGGAAGAAGAAGTTTTTCAGAAAATCAAATTATAAAGATAAGTATGACAGCAAGGGATATTGGAAAAAGGATTGGAAGAAATCTGACAAATCAGATGAAGTTGTCTACTATGAGTGCAAAAGAAAAGGACATATTAAAGCAGACTATCCAAAGTTGAAATACAAGAAGAAGTATGAATACAAGGACAATAAGAATAAGAAATCCATAAAGGCTACTTGGAGCACTTCTGAGGATAGCTCCACTGAATCTGAAGTTTCTGAAACTGAACACAAAAATAAGGCAAACATGTGTTTTATGATAAACACTTCTGAGGTAACAACTAAAACTCCTGCTTTAAATTCTTATTATTCTGTAGATGATACTGACTATGATAACATGTCAAAATATGAACTATTTGAATATTGTGATATGTTAGAAGAAACTTGTAATGAGCTGAAAGACAAATACAAAGGTTTAAAGAAACAGTATGCTTTAACTGTTAAACATAAATCTGATCTTGATATTGAAAGAGAAAAGAATGCTCAGTTGCATAAAGAAAACACTAAACTGAAATTATCTAATGAGCAACTCAGAAAGGATTTTGAGAAATTCAAAAATGGAAAGGATACTCTAACTCAAATTCTAGGAAAGCAAGTTGCACTAAAATACACAACTGGAATAGGCTAAAAACCTGGACAAAGACAGTTTACTAAGAATAGATTTATTCCTAAATCTGGACAGAATGATGCTAATTCTAGTTCTGGACATTTATATGCTTCAACTAGTTATATTCATAGTTATGGATCAAATAAGATTTATCTTTCAATGTCTGTTGATTCTACAACTTTCATGAGACCCATAAGACAAATTTGGGAACAAAAAGCTTTGATTGCTAACCTGTCTGGACTCAAGAAGATCTGGGTAACAAAATCATTTCCTATCTAAATCTGTTTTGTAGGAAACCTGCTTCAAGAGAACCTATAGGAAGACCTGGTACTTGGACAGTGGATGTTCAAGAAATATGTCTGGAGACATCTCATGCTTTAAAAGCTTAGTCATGAGTGATGGAGGTTTTTTCACCTTTGGTGATAATTCTAAAGGGAAAATCATCAACTTAGGCCAGATTGGTAACACTGACTCAGTATTAATTTCTAAAGTTTTATTTGTTGATGGACTTAAATATAATCTGTAAAGTATTTCTTAGTTATGTGATGATGGTTGTAATGTTAAACTTGAAAATGATTCTTGCAATGTTTTTAATTCTAAAAATGCTTTAGTATTTTCTTCCCTGGGAAATGAAAATGTTAATGCTGTTGATTTAAATTCTTTAGCTAAGCAGAATATTACGTGTTTAAATTCTTTTCATAAAGAGTCTTGCCTTTGGCACAGTAGATTAGGACACTTTAATATACACTCACTTAGAAAACTTACTAGGAAGAACTTAGTTAGAGACCTACCCAAACTTGAGTTTCCAAATGACAAAGTTTGTAATCCTTATCAAAAGGGAAAGCAACACAAAATCTCTTTCAAACCAAAAAAAGAATTCTCAACTTCTCAACCTCTCGAGTTGGTTCACATGGATTTGTTTGGACCATCTAGAGTTTCTATCTTAAATGGGAAGCACTATGTCTATGTCTTAGTAGATAACTTTTCTAGATATACTTGGGTATATTTTCTAGCTCACAAAAGTGAAGCTTGTTCTTACTTTTTTAAATACTCAAAATCTGTAGAATAACATAGTGGAAATAAGATTAAAACACTGATAAGTGATCATGGCCGTGATTTTGAGAATCATGAACTTGAATCTTTCTGCTCACACAATGCTTATAGTCACAATTTCTCTGCCCCTAGGACACCTCAACGAAATGGTGTAGTAGAAAGAAGGAATAGAACCCTGCAAGAAATTTCTAGAACTATGCTTAATGAGTATGACCTACCTGTTTATTTTTGGGCTGAAGCTATAAATACAGCTTGTTATATTATCAATAGAGTCTTAATCAGACTTGTTCTTAAGAGGACCCCTTATGAGTTGTGGAACCATAGGAAACCTAATGTTAACTACTTCAAAGTCTTTGGCTGCAAAGACATTATTCTTAATACCAAAGATAATCTTGAAAAGTTTGCATCCAAGAGTGATGAAGGAATCTTCCTAGGTTACTCTACTTCTAGTAAAGCATAGAGAGTTTTCAATAAAAGAACCAAATGTGTGGAGGAATCTGTTCACATCAAATTTGATGAAACTGAACCCCATGAACCTAAGACCTCTCTTGAAAATCTTGAAGATGATCTATCTTCTTTGAACCTTAATGATAAGGACAGTGGACCTATAGTTAAAACGTCCAGTTCTGAAATTTTTCCAGAACCTGCTTCTGTTGATTCCCAACCTGTTGATAGACCTGAAATTTCTAGCCCTACCTTTACTAGATCAACTAGAATTATGAAGAATCATCCTTTAGATGCTATTGTAGGAAATCTTGATAGAGGGACACAGACTAGAGCTTCTCTTAGAAATCAGGTTGAACATCAAGCCTTCTTGTCACAGCTTGAACCTAAAAACATTGATGATGCTATTAATGATGAATTTTGGGTAATTGCTATGCAAGAAGAACTCAATCAGTTTGAATGAAATAAAGTTTGGCATCTTGTTGAAAGACCTAAGGACACTTTCACAATAGGCACAAAATGGGTGTTTAGAAATAAAGTAGATGAATCTGGAAACATAGTTAGAAATAAAGCTAGACTAGTTGCACAAGGCTATAGTCTAGAAGAAGGTATTGACTATGAGGAGACTTTTGCTCCAGTAGCCAGATTAGAAGCTATTATAATTTTATATGATTATGTTGCACATCTAAATTTCAAACTATATCAAATGGATGTCAAGAGTGCATTCTTAAATGGATATATAACTGCGGATGTTTTTGTTGAACAACCACCTGGTTTTTCAATCCCTCATTTTCCAAATCATATTTTCAAACTATCAAAAGCATTATATGGTTTAAAGAAAGCTCCAAGAGCTTAGTATGATAGATTAAGTACTTTTCTAATTTCTAAAGGTTTTACAAAAGGAATAGCTGATCCTACTCTTTTTATAAAACGAATTTCTAATGATTTTTTAGTAGTACAAATTTATGTTGATGATATTATCTTTGGATCTTCTAAAAATTATTTTTGTACTGATTTTTCTAAAATAATGCAAAATGAATTTGAAATGAGTTTAATGGGTGAACTTAAATTCTTTCTTGGTTTTCAAATTTTTCAAAATGATGATGGAATTATTTTAACTCAAAGTAAATATACTATAGATATTTTAAAACATTTTGGATTGGATAGCACAAAAAGTAGTGACACTCCCATGAGTACCACCTGTAAGATAGATCTTGATAAAAATGGTAAATCTGTTGATCAAACCACTTATTGAGGAATGATTGGAAGTCTACTCTACCTGACTGCTAGTTGTCCTAATATTATGTTTAGTGTGTGTATGTGTGGTCGTTTTCAAGAAAACCCTAAAGAGTAACATTTAAATGTTGTAAAGAGAATTTTCAAATACCTCAAGCATACTCCCAATTTAGGACTATTCTATCCCAAAGGACAATCTTTTGAACTAGTTAGTTATTCTGATGCTGACTTTTCTAGATATAAGCTAGATAGAAAAAGCACCTATAGAACATGTCATCTTTTAGGCAAGTCACTAGTATCATGGTTTAGTAATAAACAAAATTCTATTTCATTTCCAACTGCAGAAGCTGAATACATAGCTACTGGAAGTTGTTGTGCACAAATTTTGTGGATGAAACACACATTACTAGACTATGGATATCAATTCAGACATGTCTCAATAAATTGTGACAACACAAGTGCCATTAATATTTCTAAGAATCATGTTTCTCATTCTAGGACAAAACATATTGGTGTAAGACATCACTTTTTGAGGGATCATTATCAAAAAGGTGATATCACTTTGGAATTCATTGGTAGTGAATATCAACTTGCTGATATATTCACTAAACCATTAAATAATGAAATATTAGACTACATCATACATGATTTTGGTATGATTAATCATAAATGAATATCTTACTGATCTTAATGTTTAATACTTTATTGTACTTTACATTACGGTTTTATACTTACTGTTTCTAAGTTACTATTTTATGCTCACGGTCTCACATCTCATTGTCTCACCATGACTATATAAACTACTCACTGTTTCACCGTGATGACTATAAACTGTCTCACCGTGATGGATACTCTTCGGTCTCACCGTGAGAAGTATGATAATTTTTATTTTATTTTTACCCGTATCGCGGTAATTTTTATTTCACCGCTATTTGATTTATCGGATTTGTGTTTTTATGACATTTGACATTCCCAAATGATAAAACATAAGGGTTTCATTTGACTCCTTACCCGAATTCTCTCCTAAACCTTCTCTTCTCTCTCACCCGAACATTTAGTGAATGCCATGGATGAAGTGTCCATCTTCACCCTCGTCTGAGAAGCGCCACTCTAAGAAACAGAGGACGATACCGAGGATATCTCTCGAAGGACCTCTAAACCCAAACCTGGTAAGTCGTACTGTTGTACTTGAAAAATAGGTTTTCCCTGAATGGTTGATGTCTAGAATATCGTTAGTTTTTAATGGGTTAAAAGAACAAGGATGGCTTGAATGGTTCACTGGACAGAATAGACCGATTTACCCGAGGCTTTTATCTCAATTCTATCAGTATGTGAAGTTCTCTTTTGAGTTTGGAGAAAGATTTTTGATGACCAGCAGGATCAATGGTCAGAAGTTCTCTTTCTCTTCAATGATGTGGGTTTCTTTCCTAAGAATTCCACATGAAGGAGTGTGTGAAGATTACCAGAGAGACCCTCCTCCAACAACTGACATCTTTGACCTAGAAACCATTTTGGAAAATCTCACTGGAAATGGAACCAAGCGAAGGGCCATAGCTGCTGAACTGGATGGGGAGACAAGACTTTTGTTCAAGTTTGTTCATAATTTGATCAGTCCAAGAAAAGGATATTTTTCTATGATGAAGTATCAGGATGTGTTCCTGATTCACCTGTTGAAGAATGGCCAAAAGATCAATCTGTCTAAGTATGTTATCAACCATATCTGTGACCAGATCAAAGTAACTTCCAAATCCACCTCCCTGTTTTATTCATGTATGATTTCAGCCATGTTAGTCTCAAAAGGAATGGTTGGACCAAATGAAGAAAAATTAGAGGACTTTGATTTCTGCCTATCCATGCCAATCATCAGAAGGATAAAGATTAGCTGAAATCCTTGGAAAAAGCAATGGGTTGAGGATAGTGATCAACTGTATAAAATGTTTAATACTGTTGACTATCCAAGAAGGCCTAAGAACCTAGCTGATCCTGGTTTGGAACCAGTTGAAGTGGCTGAGTACTCAGAAGAAGAAGAACATGAAGAAGTAACAGCTGAAGATCCACCTAGAGAAGAATCTGTAATACCTCTAATGGAAACAGTTCATGTTGAAGAGGAAAGGGGTGTTATCCCTGATATTATCCCTACTGAAATACCTCAAGGAGAGGAAGTTGTTGTTGAAAAGGAAAGGACTGAGGATCCTTCAGTTGTTCTTCATGAGGAAGAAGCTCATCCCAATGCTTCAAGGAATTTAGTTTTTCCTGGTTCAGAACAGCAAGAAAACTTTGAGGAAGTTTTTGTTGAAGAGACTCTTTCTGTTGAGAAAGAAGCAAGTCTAGAAGCTTATCCATTGGAACAATCAATTCCTGAGATTATTCCATCTGCTGAATAAAGAATGGAAATTTCCTTTCAGCTAACAAGGCAAGAGTTTGCGGAAGAGATTAGGGATGATCCTGTGGATCTTGTCCATGTTCCTGAACCTCAAGAATCTGAAAGGGAAGCACAAGTTGAGGGGGAGGAAACTCGAAATCTTGATATTGTGGAAGCTGGATCTGGTGAAGCTTCTCATCCTTCTGTCACTTTCTATGTACACTCTCGGTCTGAGTTCCCAAGATTTTATGATTTGAATAAGCCACAGAAAGTGACTGCAACTGGAATGGATCTTTATTCTCTGTTTCAACTGAAGTCCTTAGCTCATTCAGAACCAGAACCAGAGCCCCAACCTTAATCTGTATCAGAATCTGAGTCTGAAGATGACTCTGACCCTCAACCAGAATCTGAACCTCTACCTTTACTTGTATCCTTACCTGAACTTCACTCCTTTGTAACCAAAGATGATCTGAATGTTTTTGGCGAGACATTGTTAGCTAGTTTTGAGAAAATTGTCTCCACTCAACCTCTCCTAGTGACTCAATTAAGTCAAGAAGATGCATCAATTCTCTTGGAAAATATTATCTTGCATATTCAACCAAGGATGATCCAAGAAATTCAAGAAGTCTGAGTATAAAATAAGCTGTTGAGTGCTGATGTTGCAAATCTGAAAAGTATGGTAGCAAGTATGCCGAATGAGGTATCTGTGATATCAGTGCCTGCTCCTGTTTCTGCCTCTGCACCTGCTGCTGTTTCACCTGATTCTTCTGATTCCCTCCTTTATAGGGAGATTGTTTCTCAATTTCATCCTTATCTACTATCTTTTGATGAAAATATTGGAAAAATGCACACGAAGATGTTGGAATGCATGAGAGAGATTTTGGAAACTTTGAATAAGCATACAGATGAATACACTGGATGTCTGCAAAAAGTTCTGAAATAGATCAATGTTCTAACCGAAGCTATCAAGGCTTCACCTGCTTCTGGTCAGACCTCCACACCTTCTTTGGATGATTCTCGGCTGAGATCCATAATTAAGGAAGAATTACAGAATGCCTTCAGTGGCTTGGATCTATCTTCTTTGTCAAAAGTGATTAAGAACAGTGATAGAGAATTGGACTTGGTTAGGATTCATTCAAAGATATCCAATGATTCTCAAGAAGAAATATTCAAGAAAATAGATTTGTATTTTTCCCAGATTTTCTCTAAAGTGACATGACATATCACTTTAGATATTTTGTGGAAAATCTGAGAATCCCTCTGGTGACTCAAGCTTTTAAAACTCAAGTTCAGAAACTTTCAGAGTTCACCAGATTGTTGGACAGATTTCTGGAGAATAAGGATGATTTTGAAAATTCTATGCAGTATGGTGGTGAAATCATTACTAATTTCATCAATCTTTTGAAGTCGTATCTTCATGTGTAGAGTAATGCTATAGTTGCTCCAGCTGTTGCACCCCATACACCTAGAATACCTGCCTTAGCATCAACTACCATGATAGTTAGCCAATCCCTTTCTCAGATCCGGCTAGTCATTCTTGACCAACCTATGCCTAGATCTTCTACTGCTCCTACTTTGGCTCCATCTGTTTTTGGATGTCTAACTACCCTCATTGTCTACCACTTCAATTCCGTCTTTTACTTCAGCACCAGCTCCTACTGCTGATAAAGGCAAGACAAAAATGGATCCCTAAAGAGTTTACCGACTATTTTTATTTTTGATGGGATGTCATTTCTTGTTTACAGTTTGTACTTCTCCTGTACTTTGTATTATGAATCCTTTGTTTATTGACAGCTGCCGAGTTTCATTTCCTTTTCTCTACTTTTTGATAATCCCAAAAGGGGGAGAAAAACCTACAGGTATCGGTTCTATAATAGTATAAATGGGGGAGAAAAACTGCAAGTATCTGTTCTATAATGTTTTTTCTACGCTAGTATCTTTAATATTACATGTCTTTCATATTCTACCTATATATGATTTGTTATCATCAAAAAGGGGGAGATTGTTGGACTCCTCATGTGTTAATCATGTTTTAATGATCACAAATCTCATTACTGTTAATTAATCTTGATCTTCAGTGCACATCTTGCTAATACTCTTCAAACTCAACAATAGGTGCATATCATATTTTTATAATAACAAATCTTATGGATGTTAATTACTCTTTACATGTTTTATGCATAATCACATTTATCTCATATATTATCTCTAATGATTAACCTTAACCCATATTCAGCATATCACTATCTTAGTCCGAATACAGATTTTTTTTTCTAAGTATGGAGACACTGTGACCAGACACCGTAACCCAGACACCGTGACCAGACACCGTGACCGGACACCGTAACCCAGACACCGTGACCAGACACTGTGACCAGACACCCTGACTAGACACCGTGACCAGACACCGTGACTAGACACCGTGACCAGACACCGTGACCAGACACCGTCACCCAGACACCCTGACCAGACACCGTGACCAGACACCCTGACCAGACACCCTGACCAGACACCGTGACCAGACACCGTGATCAGACACCATGAAGAAGACACTGTTTCTATGATCACTATGACACCGTTTCTTATGCTTTTGTCAATATTATTTTAAATAATGCTAATGGTCATATTTGTTGTTTTTAATGCAATTAATGTTATTTAATGTTAGTTGCTGGCTTGACAGGAAACCATATCTCGTACCTATGAAAAGGGAATCATTCCTACTTCTAGAGCTAGTGGAATATAATGAATATTGAGCTGCATTAGAGGATATACACGTGCTTGACACGTCTCGACACATATACTACAATACATGCGAGATCTGTACTAAACAGAAGAACAATATGGAGCACAACTATGAAGAACACATTGTTTGATCCTCAAATAAGTTCCATACATGAAATCCTACATTTTTGAAGAACACGCGACGAATCAAGAGACTATAGAACACAATCTGAACTACGACACTCTGTTTTTCAACAGAAAAACCAGAGAAGGACTCTAAAGCATTCCTGCTCAATCCAACGAGTCCAGAGCTACATTGACAATCACTAGAGCAATTTCTAAACTCTACATATCTGCTCTGTGATTCGTCATTTAATTTTCGAGCAGTGTGTCATATTCTGTATTTTTACACACACACTGTCTCCTAAACTTTAACTACAGGATCTGTAAATCCTCACTCAAACTCTTTCATCTTTTATTTTCCCACTGGGATAGTGGTAGAGGTCCTGTGTGACCTGAATAGATGGTTTTCTATTGTTTTTTTCCCACAAATAACAGTGGTAGAGGTCTTGGACCTAGAACGTTTTTGTAAAATTGTTGTTAACCCCGATCCAGGGTGTGGATCAAATTCTTATATATATTTGAGAGGACAAAGTCTCGGCTTGAGACTGAACCTCTTGTTATATCTATTGTTCATCTTTTATTTAAGTTTAATGTATATGACATATATTATATTTATTCCGCTTCTATTGCTTTAAAATACAAAATTATTTTGAAGCTACGTTGATAGTTAGATTAGAAAGTGTTTACACTTATTGTAAATCAGTATATTAGTTTCAATAGTTAGTTTGATGTTGTGGTGAAACTAACTGAGACCTAATAAATATTTGAGAATATAAGTGAACATTTACAATCTTTATAAATTCACTACAGTTTAACTTATTTTATAAATCGGTGGATTTTAAGTAGACAATATTTTAAGAGAAATTTTAATTGGAACTCAATTCACCCCGGCCAACATATAGAACTACTCATATATTCTCAATTCATTGAGAATAGAAATATTTGGTCAATGAGTACATTATATGTATTTTACAATTATGGAAGAGAACATCTCATACCCCCACCATTATAATGTTCAAAGGTGATAGATTTGGTATCCTGAGAACCAACTCTTCGTACTTTGAATACATGAATTTACACATATTATATATTTTTCATTATTATGCATGAATCTAATATAATAACATCCTAGGATATTTTCTGCATTAATAAGGTCATGGAAGATCCCCTCTATGATGATAACCTTGAAATACAATAAAAATATTATTAAATAATGTTCTATGGTTGGATGACGTACTATGACATGACACATAGTATAAAAACCGTCATGTGCGAGTACTCTTAAAAAGACGAGACTCTCTGTAACAACCCAATTTTATTTAAAATGTAATTAATTTCTTATAAATATGTCATAATCACATGAAATCACAACATGATTAACTATTAAGTGCAATGTGACCCTTATAACATTAGTTTTTCACTTCTTTGATGTGAATTTCAAAAATCCGACACACACAGTTGTTATCAGTATGATATTTAGAGTCTGATATGAAAAAAAATAGTTGTTGGTGAATAGTAACCTAACCTTATCAATAGTGACAAAACCTTTAAAATAGTGATATACCCTAATGAATAGTAAAATTAATTATGATTGTAAATAAATAATATTCAACTGTAATTGTGATATATCTATGCTTTAAAATAACTAAACAAATGTTTTAAAACTCTTGTTTTCAGAATAAATTATGATCGAATTAAATATTAAATTAATAATATTTATAATTTGTTTTTCAAAAATGGACTTCGTTTTTGTATTATAAATGTTGAAAAATGGTTGGTGTAAATTTTTAGGATTTTTCTGAAATACATGAATTTTTTATGAATAGAGATATACCATAAATTTGCAAAATTAAGATAAATACACTAATTATAGAGTCGTGTGTGATTTTCTAATGTTGTAAGCTCACTTGGTTCGGGATCACATTATAAAATTACTATTCATTGTCATGGAATACTCTCTATTTCTTCTCTTGTTGATAAATAATAAATTAATGACTTTTATATTAAAAAATCCCCTCTCTCCTCCACTATAAAAACCCCCTCTCACCCCCCTTCCATTCACTCCTATCAAGCCTTGTGCCTACACCAAATTCTATCCAAATACTCTACAAACCTCCTCTAACACTTCCAAAAAGCTTTGGTCTCATAAAAATTCCAAAACCTCTCTCTTAAGGAGGCTCTCAAGGAAGTTTGGTTCAAGAGGTAAATTCCTCTTTTCAATTCTTTGTCATTCCTTTCAAGTTCATTTGTTTTATTTTTCTATTACCTATCCTTATCCAAATTTCGTGATGATCCATGTTCCTTATATATACTAGAATATTTTCATGATAGTGGAATAAGTTATCATCATCTCACCTTTTTTACCTTCTTTTATACTAGTATCATGAACACCATCTCAGATGTGTCAATTTTACACATTCAAGGATGATGGACATTCGATTTCTATTGTCATTCTCAATTCTAGTCATGAAACTGGTCTTGTTATGGTTGAACTAGAATATTCTATATAATATAACCTATTAAAGATTCTGTAATCCTTTTGTACAAATGGGATTATCTTATGAAGAAAAATGAGTTCGTTGTAATCAAAACCCACAAATTAACCGAAATAATTATCATTAAATTTATATACGCTAATTCATCCTCATTCCATGTAACCAAGTTATATAAATGACAAATAACACCTATTTATGTTCATAAATAATATATAATTTCAATTCTGGAGATTTAAATTCATTCCACATACTTAAAAACAAGTGAACCGAAGATGAAAATAGAGAAAATTAACACTCTAAAGCGATGGAATTCGATACAATAACTTATCAATAAGAACATAAATGAAATAACCATAATTATGATAAAATAAATACATGTCAACTAAGTTCTTAAATAAGTTAATAATAAGTATAATTTCACATTCTAGGAGATTATGTTTGATAGAGGAACACGTTTTGGAGTTAAGGTAAGGGTTTTCCACCCCAACCTCCATTTTCATTCGAGTTACTTTTATTGTCTAATTTCCTAGATTAAATTATTATATATTGTTATGTACTCCTCATAAGTTCTGTGTGAGTATTATATATATGTACACCAACAAGAATACTTCCCTATTTTCTAGATAGTTACATGTTTTAAAAGAAGCTCTCAAAACTATTTCCAAAAATACGATCCTGATACAAGGGAATTTCTCAAATTAATATCTATTTTCAAGAGAAATATTTAATCTACTTTTAGAAAAAATTATCCTTATAAAAAAACACTTTTTATCATGAAATAATATCTTAATTTTCTTCTGGTTTTATACTAATTTTTTTCCAAAAGAAATCTTCTTTTCAAAATAAAAGAGTATTTATCACAAGAATTACTTAATGATTTTAGAAGATTATTATCATTTGATACAACACTCCTGTTGATTCATATGTATTATTGGGTTTAATAATTTATGATGTAATATACAATATTTTTTTAAATTGATTATTAATAGGATTATTGTGGATGATCTATCCTAAAACAATTCACCATATTATTCTGAATGGTAAGTGTTTATGTTCAATAATTGGGAAAATTTAGTTACATTTCATATGATAGTTTCAATATGAATATATATGTTGTTTATGTTTAACCCTGCTCATATAAGGAATTCATTGTACTTATTATGTGATTGGTGGGGCCCGCTATAGCCTCTCGATGCATTGGTGGGTCTTATGAGACAAGTATCCGTGGAATTGGCCGAGGACTTGATCATTAAATGTCTTGGTCGAGGCCATGAAAAAATGTTTCAGAATGTCCTACATATGCACTTCCCTCATTATGAATCTAGTAATTGAAAGTTCATTTGGTTATTCCACTAGTAAAATACCCATGATTATGTTTTTTTAATGGCATTATTTACTCATCACATATACATAACTTAATGTTTTCAATTTTATTATTAGAGGCATATATTTTCAATTATTCCCCATATCTAATGTTTATATTATCTTCTGTTGTATTTCTCACTCTTACTGAGCATTTGAGCTCACCCATTTCTTATGTTTCATTTTTTTAGGACATGAAGAATTAATTTATGAATGGCTTGCAAGAATAATCTACAATACATGATGTTTATAGTGGAATAAATTAGTGTTGTTTTTTCCTTCATGTTGTAATGTTAGTATTATGTATGTAACTTGTTTCCAATACTACAAAACTAATTGGTACTTTGAGATTCGTATTCCTTGTATGTATACTAATGTAATCAAATAATGTGCCAGCTCCGGGCAACTGGGGACGGGTCCTTACAGTTAGAATGAAAAAAACTTTAGTATAATACTTGGAATGTAGATTTAGAAAACATAGAATTAGTGAAGAGTCCATAAGTTATTCATTGAGGATATACATAAAATAATGTCCCGGTATTTTAGTAAGGAATATATTAAGAAGATCTTTCAAAAAATACATCCTTGTCTGGATACGAGCAGGTAAAGGTGGCTCTGGAATAGATGTATCTAGGGGTAAAACCTAAAAACACTACTTTGAGATAGACTCAAACAAGAACTGGTGAATGACAATGGGCCTTACTGCACTCTTGGTTAGGACACTCCTGGGGGATATTCTTAGAATACTTCATATTTTTTTACAAGACATTATGATGGATTGAAATGTAAAATATTCCACAAAGAAACCATATTTGTGAATATGGGATTAGCCATTCGTAGGATCTCAATTTTTTCTATGTATTTTGTTATGTTATGATTATAAATTATTATTCATAACCTAATATAGTTTATTCAATTATCTAGAGATGGAGCCATGTTGAAGGAACGGAAACTGCACGAACACACATGTACCCTGTAGGTATTTTCCTCCAATTCAAGATAATGATGTTGGCACTAGTTCTGTGACTGGTGTTGAGCAACTCATAACTATAATGGTACAACTTACTCAGGTTATGAATAATAAACTTACTCGTATGGAGCATCCAGATCCACTACATGGAGGATCTATGCTGGATTTCTTTATGCGACAACAACCTCCATCATTCAATGGGACTACAAACCCATTTTTAGTGGAAAAGTGGATAAGTTGACTCGAGATGATATTTCTTTGTTTGGGATGTAATGAAAGAGAGAAGGTTGTCATTGCAGTATATCGTCTATTGGGAGATGCGGAATAGTGGTGTTCATTAATCCAAAACACAAAAGAGGAGGAAGAGATAGAAGATATGGAATTGAGGGATTTTAAGGAAATATTCTTAGAAAAATATTTCCCTTGTGAGATGCAAGCTGATATAGAGAGACAGTTCTTGAATCTAAGGTAGAAGGAGGATGAAAATATAGCCAAGTATGAAGCCAAATTCACAAGGTTATCAATACATGTTGTTTACTATATAAGAAATCCAAGGAGAAAAATTGATTGATTCTTTGATGGCCTAAAGCCATTCCTCCGGCGGGCACTAGTCTCCCAATTTTTTCCATCATATGAGGATATAGTTTCATGTGCTATCAAGACAGAAAAATATTTCTCTAAGTATTATGACATTAAGAGAAATAAAGAAAAGAAGAGGGCTACGGAAAACCCAGGGAAAGGAAATAAGGAAACGAGAAAGAAGGGAAGTGTTGAATTTCCACCATGTGACAATTGTGGTAGGAAACACCCTGGTGTATGATTAAAAGGGAAAAAAGTATGCTAAAAATGTGGTCAGAAAGGCCATCTTGCTGGTGATTACAAAGTGAAGAAGGAATCCAATGATGTTCAATGCTATAATTTTTGGGAGATGGGACACTATTATAATGATATTCCAAAGCATCAAGGAATTATGAAACAGAAAAGGCCAAGGGATCAGTGACAAGCTTATACAATATCAACTGTAGAGGTTGAAGTTCTTAATGATGTGGTGGAAAGTACTTTAATCATTTCCTCATATTTATCCAATAATTTATTCTGGTTCTTCGTATTCATTTATATCTTCCCAGTTCAGAAAAAAAACTCGATATGTCCAATTTAATTTAATAAATGAGTTATCAGTAAAAATTTTTAGTAGATGTATCATTGCAACAAAGGCATGCTGATTAGTCCCCCTATAGACACCAAAATATGCTCTAGTTTCTTAACTTATCATCATACCAATGACTGAATTTGATATAATTCTTAGTATGGATTGGCTGTCAAATTTTGATGCGAAGATTTATTTTAAGAATAAGGAAATTACAATTTTATAAAATGGTGTAGAATCCCTTTTCTTTAGGGAAGAAACATCACCATCTGATTCTTATCTAGAACCACCCCCAGTAGCTCTACTAAATACTATAATTAGAGAGGAAGATAAAACAATATATATGGGGGAGGAAAGAAATCATAAAATTAAAGATGTTCACATAGTGAAAGAGTACATTGATGTATTTCCAGAGGATTTACCTAGACATCCTCCAGAGCGAGAAGTTGAGTTCTCTATTGATTTAATTCCTAATGTAAGACCTATATCAAATAATCCCTATAGAATGGACACTGTGGAATTAGTAGAACCAAAGAAAAAACTAGAGGATTTGAGTGAAAAAGGATTTATTCGACCTAGTGCTTTTCCATGGGGATCCCCTGTCCTATTTATCAAAAAGAAAGATGGATCCATGAGGCTTTTCATTGATTATAGGGAAATCAATTCTATTACTATAAATAGTAAGCATCTTCTGCTCTGAATTGATGATTTATTTGACCAAAATCATAGAGATCAATACATTTTGAAGACTGAACATATATTCAGATATCATCTGTTGGGTGTGAGAAAGGAAGATATTTCTAAGACATCATTTCAGACCAGGTATGGGCATTAAAAGTTTACAATGATGCATTTTGGACTGATAAATGCACCCTCTTTTTTAATGGATTTAATGTATAGCGTTTTTTAGGAATATATTGATAACTTTGTTGTGGTATTCATCGATGATATCATTTTATACTCAAAAATGTATTAAGACCATGAGAATCACTAGCGGGCTATTCTGAGAAATCTTAGAAGAAATAAATTATATGGGAAGTTTAGCAAGTGCGAATTCTAGCTCCAATGAGTTTATTTTCTAGGCCATATTGTCTCTAAGGATGGAATCCATGTTGATCATGCGAAGAAAAATTAAATCCATGTTTTTCCCACGCCAACAAACATAGCTGAGGTACAAATTTTTATTGGCTTAGTAGGTTATTATCAGCATTTCATTCAAGAATTTTTCCCGACTGGATAACCAACTAACCAAGCTCACACGTAATGGAGTTATGTTTCTGTGGGCAAAATAATGTATAGAATGCATCAGTGAATTGAAAAGACGATTGGTCAATGCTCCAATTTTGACTCTTCTATCTAGAAGTGATGGATTTGTAATATACCGCAATGCATCAAAAATGGACTGGGTTGCATTCTTATAAAAAAAAGTTATTTCTTATGCATCAAGATAATTGAAGACTCATGAGAAAAATTATCAAACTCATGGTGTTGAGTTAGCAGATGTAATATTTTCTCTATAAATATGGAGGCATTATCTCTACAAAGAGAGATGTGAAATTTATACGGACCAAAAGAGTTTGAAATATATTTTCACACAAAAAGAACAAAACATGAGGAAAAAAAGATGGCTCAAGTTACTCAAAGATTACGATTGTTCAATACAATACTACCCAGGAAAGGAGAATAAGGTGGTAGATGCATTATGCAGGAAAGATCAAGGACTTCTGACTCAAATGAGAATTGCAAGAGATCTAATGTTCATGGATATACTGAAGATGAATGTGTAATTGTTAAGGAAGGGGAAAATCACTCCTCTTTCAAATTATTTATAAACCATCCTTACTAGAGAAGATAAAAATTTCTCAATCTGATGATGAGAATCTACACAAAAAAATTAATGCTGTTAAGAATGGGAGACTTGCTGAATTCATATATGAAGAAGGAGTTCTGATGTTTGGGAAGAGGTTATGCATTCCATCAGTACCTGTGCTAAAAAGGGAACTATTAGAAGATGATCATAGCTCAAATTTCTCTATACACCTAGGTAGAACCAATTATTTATAGAGATCTGAAGGAACATTTTTTGTGGGAAAACATGAAGAGGGAGATTTGAAAATTACGTGTCGAGATGTTTAGATTGTCAACAGGTGAAGGCAGGAAGACAACATCTTGGTCGAGTCATGCAACCCCTTCTTATATCTATGTAGAAATGGGATGACATTATAATGGACTTTTTCATGGGGCTACCAAAGACTCCAAAAGAGAATGATATGATATGGGTCATTGTTGACCGTCTTATAAAATCCGCACATTTTCTTTCTATAAGGGAAGATTTTCCACTTGAATGTATAGCAAGAATATATATTAATGAAGTTGTAAGATGTCAGGGTATACCATAATCAATTGTTTTTTATCGTGATCCTCATTTAACATCCTGATTCTAGAAGAGTTATCAGAAGGACCTAGATACTAATCTCTGTTTGAGCAATGCATACCACCCACAAAATGATGGACAATCGAAACGGACTATTCAAACAGAGGACATGTTGAGGTCATTTTCACTTGATTTTCAAGGCATGTGGGATCATTATTTACCTCTCATAGAAATTACTATAACAATATCTTCCATTCAAGTATTCTGATGGCACCCTATGACGCATTATATAGGAGGAGATTTTTTACACCTACTTACTGGGATGATGTTGGTGAAAGAAAGCTCGTGGGTCAAGAACATGTTGGTGAAACAACAGAAATGGTGAAGATTATCCAAAACCATATCAAAACAGCTTAAAGTAGGAAAAAGAGCTATGCTGATAACCAAATAAAGGATTTTTAATATCCAGAAGGTGATCACATTTTCGTAAAAGGTATCTCCATGGAAGGGTATTATATGATTCGGTAAGAAAGGAAAATTAAGTCTGAGGTACATCAGACCTTTTGAAATTCTAGACTGAATTGGAGTTGTAGCATACCATTTTTCAAAGCCGCCAAGTCTCTCCATGGTTCACAATGTGTTCCACATGTCAATGTTAAGAAAGTACATGCCATACCCAACACATGTACTCACTTATGAAGAAGTAGAACTTTAGCCCAATCTATCTTATTGTGAAGATCCTATTATGATTGTTGATACTAGAGAACAAGTATTGAGAAATCGGATGACTCATCTGGTAAAGGTTCTATGGAGGAACCAAAAGATGGAGGATGCAACATGGGAGCCTGATGAGCTTATGGTAAAGACATACCCAAATCATTTTAGTAAATATTATGTGAATTTTGAGGATAAAAATTTTCTAAGGTGGGAAGAATGTAACTACCCAATGTTTTTTAAAATAAAATTCCTTTCTTATAAATATTTCATAATCACCTGAAATCACAACATAATTTACTAATAAGTGTTATGTGACCCTTAAAACATAATATTTTCACTTCTGTGATGTGAATTTCAAAAATCCAACATACACAGTTACGATCAGTAAGTTATTTAGAGTCTGATAAGAAAAACATAATTTTTGGTGTATAGTTACCTACACTTATGAATAGTAACATAACCTTATGAGTAGTGATATACCCTAATGAATATTATCCTTACTTATAATAGAAAATAATTAATATTCTAGGGTTAGTGTGACCTATCTATGCTTTAAAAGAAGTAAAAAAATGTTTTAAAACTCTTGTTATTAGAATAAATTATGATTTAATTAAAAATTAAATTAAAAATATTTAGAAAATTATTTTTGAAAAATAAACTTAATTTTTCAATTCTACATGTTGAAAAATGGTTGGGGTAAATTTTTCAGATTTTTATGAAATACTTTAATTTTTTGATGATTACTGACATACCGTAAATTGCAAAATTAAGATAAATATACTAATTATAGAGTCATGTGTAATGTTCTACTGATGTAATCCCACTTAGTTCGGGATCACATGATAAAATTACTATTCTTGGTCATGAAATACTCATCATTTTGTTTTCTTGAGGATAAATAATAAATTAATGAGTTTTATATTAAGAAATCCCCTCTCTCCTCCACTATAAAACCCTGTCTCACCCCCTTCCATTCACTCCTCTCAAGCCTTGTTTCTTCTCCAAATTTTGTCCAAACACTGTCCCAACCTCCTCTCCCATATCCAGAAATCTTTTTTCTCATAAAAGACCAAAAACTCTCCCTTATGGAGGCTCTCAAGGAAGTTTGGTTCAAGAGGTAAATTCCTCTTTTCAATTCTTTGTATTTCATTTCAAGTTCATTTGTTTTCTTTTTATATTACCTCTCCTTATAAAAATTTTGTGATGACTCTAGTACCTTATATGTACTGGAATTCTGTCACGATAGTGGAATATGTTATCATCATCTCCCCTTTTTTACCTTCCTTAATACTATTAGCAAGAACAGCATCCGAGATGTGTCAATTTTACACATTCAAGGACGATGGACTTTTGATTTCTATTATCATTCTCAGTTCTGGTTATGAAACCAACCCTATTATGGTTGAACTAGATTATTATATTTAATATAACTTATTTAATATTTTGTAATCCCTATGTACAAATGTGATTAAGTAATAATTAAAAATGAGTTCGTTGTAATCAAAACCCACAAATTAACCGAAATAATTATCATTAAAGTTATATATGAAAATAAATCCACTTTCCATGTAAACAAGTTATATAAATGACTAATAACACATATTTATGTTCATAAATAATATATAATTTTAATTCTGGATATTTAAATTCATTCCACATACTTAAAAACAAGTGAACCGAGGCTGAAAATAAAGAAAATGAACACTCCGAAGCAATGGAATTCGATACAATAACTTACCTATAAGAACATAAATGAACTAAGCATAATTATGATAAATTAAATACAGTATAATATGTTCATAAATAAGTTATTAATAAGTATAATTTTATATTCCAAGATGTTATGTTTGATAGAGGAACATGTTTAGAGTTAAGTTAAGGGTTTTCCACCCGAACATCCATTTTCATTCGGGGTACTTTTATTGTCTAATTTCCTCGATGAAATTATTTTGTATTGTTATTTAATCATCATAAGTTTTGTGTGAGTATTCTATATATGTAAACAAACCATAATACTTCCTTATTTTCTGGATAGTTACATGTTTTAAAACAATCTCTCAAAACTATTTCCAAAAATACGAGCCCAATACAAGGGAATTTCTCAAATTAAAATCTATTTTAATGGGAAAGATATAATCTATTCTGGGAGAACATTACACTTATAACAACACTCATTTTATCATGAAAGACTATCTTACTTTACTTATGGTTTTATACAAATATTTTTTCCAAAAGAACTTATCTTTTCAAAATAAAAGATTCTTTATCACAAGAATTACTTAATGATTTTAAAAGATTATTTTCGTTTGATTCAACACTCTTGTTGAATATTATGTATTGTTGGGGTTAATAATTTATGATTTCATATACCATATTTTATTGAATGGTTTATGACAAAATTTATTATGGATGTTCTATCCTAAAACCATTCACCATATTATTCCAAATGGTTAGTGTTTATGGTCTATAATTGGGGAAAGTTAGTTACATTTCATATGATAGTTTCAAGATGAATGTATATGTTGTTTATGTTTATCCTCATTCATATGAGGAATGCGTTGAACTTATTATGTGACAGGTGAGGCCCACTAAATCCCCTCGATTCATTGGTAGGTCTCATGAGACAAGTAGATGTGGAATTTTCCGAGGCCTTTCCCAATGTGATATGGATTTTGGTCGAGGCATTAATCATTAGGCGTCTTGGCCGAGGACATGACAAAAAGTTTCAAAATGTCTGGCATATTCACCTCCCTCATTATGAAGCTAGTAATTTAATGTTTATGTGGTTATTTGACTAGTAGAATACCCATGATTATGTTTTTTTAATGGAATTATTTACTTGGCACATATCCCTGCCATAATGTGTTTAAGTTTATTATTTAAGGCATTTGTTTTCAATTATTAAACATTTATAAGGTTTATATTATCTTCCACTCTATTTCTTACTCTTACTGCACATTTGATCTCACCCCTTTATTATGTTTCATTTTCTCAGGACATGAAGAAGTAATTTATGAATGATTTACAAGCATAATCTATGAGACTTGATGTTTCTAGTGGAATAAATTAGTGTTGTTTTTCCCTTTATGTTGTAATGTTAAACTTATGTATGTTACTTTTTTAAAATAATAATAAACTACTAGGACCTTCAGGATTTGTATTCCATGTATATATGCTAACGTAATCAAATAGGGTGTCGACTCCAGGAAACTGGGGTCGGGTCCTTACACTCCCTCTCATGGAGTTCGCACATGGTAATTTCCAAGATGAGAGATTATAAGAATATACCCTCCATTAGTAATTCTTCATGTCTTGGTTTCATTAAACATTACTATATACGAGAGTGTGTAATGGTACTTAGACTAGAATATTATCATTAACTCATGTCATGAATCACACACTTAGATTTGCAGATGAAAACTGTCATGAAGACAGTTGGCGGGAAGTAGGGTACGTTGGGTGTGTCATTAATGACATGTTGTTAATAGATAAATCGAGGAAAGATTTTTCCCTTCCATATATATGGAAGTAGATATCTCGGGACCTTTTATTGAAATAGAATTGTCGCACAAATTCCATGGCCATTGTGTAACTACGAGTTTATTTCTGGAAGTCAAAGAATGACATATCAAGCATATTTGTTTATGACACTTCCATGGAACCTACTTGATGAGATATTGAGACAAAGGGATTAAATTGCATGTTAAGAGTTATTATGTGGTGACATATGAATGCGGTGTCAACTTTTTTCTCTTGGGTGCCTTGACCAGTTTCTAGACACTAATCTTGGACTTTAGGCAAGCCCGCCTAATGCCAACGAGAAAGAGGCCTATATGGTCACACACTATGTGTATCCAAGTATCACAAGTCAAATAAAGATTATTCCGATATGTGGTTTAATATTTATTCAAGGAAGCCTAAATCATTTTGTTTTTTGAGGAAGAAAAAAATGAAAACAATTACATGTCGTGTATTAATGATTACACGTCTTATACTTTTCATTTTGGGAAGGAAATGAAAAATAAGTACACGTCATGTATTAATGATTACATTCCATGTGGTTTTATGAAATACAAGTACAATCCATGTATTAATGATTAGACAGTATGTAGTTTTTCCAATATGGATTTTTAGGAAATAATATTGTTTTATTAAATGATATTTATTATAGTAATCATGGACGCATTTCAAGGAATTAATGATTCGACATGGGGGTTTTCGAGTTAATAAAATATATAAAACACATAACGAATTTATTTATTGTCATAAATCTATAACCTCAAACATGATTATAAATATCCTCACAACCCCAACACTTTTCGTAAGAATCATTTTCCACTACAATTCATGATAATTCTCTCAAGACAGAAAGAACTTCGTCCTCTAAGAACGCTCTCAAGACCGAGAGAGATCAACCTCTATTGGATCAAGGCGATCTCAGCGTACAATGCAAGCAAAGGCTTCTCCATGATAGCACCCAGAGATTTCTTTGGTGACATCGAGAGAAATGTGGTGCACATGTGGATCACCGCTAGAGGAATTATACACTTGGATTCTGCGACGCAATGATAAATCACATCGGAACGTGATCAGCAATATCAAAAAAGAAATAAAACTATAAAATAAACTTCTTTTCAATCAATTAAATGAATTATAATCAACCTATGATGATCCTTTTTTATGGTTCTGGGACTTTTCTTCTTCTTTGTCTATTTCTGTTATTCGATCTCTGGAGTCAGGCATTTATCATCATATTGATCACGTATTGATCATTGTTAATGACCGAAGTCCAAGTAGAAACATCCTCCCATGAGTTTCCGCTACACCCGGGACCTTCAATTGGTATTATAGGGGTCAAATTGTGGATTATAGTTATTTAATTTTTGTTGATAAGTTACGCATTTATATTTGATTCAATTCAAGATAAATCATTTTATAAATCTAAATGAACGAGATCTATTCTTCCTCCTGCATTTCTCGATTCACATCACAAAAACGACCTTTTAATTATAATTTTTATTAAAATAAAAATGAGGAACTCATCCAAAGAAGCGGCTCATTCTATATGTACAACAAAAGAATAAAAGGCATGTAGTGAAAACTACACGCCGTGTACTTAGGTTCAACGAACCAGTGTTGGTCCACCAAACCACACCATGTGAATTGAGTATACCAAAGTATTTATAACACCGTGTTGACCATAAATGAATGGCGAACTGGAATACACAACGTGTATGTTTAATCAACACATTGTGTAGTCTGATCTATCCCAGTTGAAACCGTGTACACGGAGAATTCACATACCTCATACATGGGATTACCAGGAGCGTAACTGTGTAACAAGGAAGTACACTCCACTTTAGAATAATCTACATGCTGTGTACTCCAAAATTTTCAAAGTGCATAAAACACACCAAATCCACAGACATGTACATTGGATAAAGGGTGAAAAAAATACACAACGTGTAATATATCCCACATGCCATGAACTTTCCAGAAATGGAATTTCACTAAGTTTCCTCCAAAAGTACAAAGACACTGTACATGGAATATGGATGTTAAGAATCTCAGGGAAATTCAGAAATGAATTTACAATAGATAATTGATTAATTATAAGATTATAATTAATTCAAGAGGGACTTATCTTGATAAATATAACTATTAAAAGAATTTTAATTCTAAATATTTATAAATGTCGTTGCATGCAATAGATGATCATGAGCTAGAACAAAGACCCTTTATGTGTGTATAGTTTCATTTAAATTTATTTAAATTCGTTGTCCTATAAGCCTTCCTCCAATAAAATGTATAGCCTACATGCCCGTGGTTTTTTTAATGTATTCCCAATGTAATGGAGGATCTCCCAAGGAAGAGTATACGATTCAAAATTCGAAGCTGAGGCGAAACCAACCCAAGAAGATACAAAGGTGGATAGGTGGGAGCTACAAAACATGGACCATCGGTTCAAGGAGTATTTACCTAGGTCGAGGTTAGCTTATCAAAAACTGAAAGATAAGATAACCAATATAAGATCAAGATCATGTCATCTTATTTTATTTCTATCTAATTACATGGTTTATTTATTATGTTTGTTTTGTCGTGATCACATAATTAATGAAATAAACAAGCATGAAAACATGGAATAAAATAAAAACTAGACTATGCATAAACATTATCAGAACATGGTTAATCACTTAAGCAATAATCACATAATATTAACAAGCATGTGATAATGAAAAAATATGCATAAACAATTAAATCCCTCAAATACCCTATTAATTCAGACCCAGCCTTCCGTTACTTGATTAAGGGAAAGACTTAATAAAACTATGTGTTTGACCAACCCTTGTTGGGACACATACATTTATAAAGAAGTTCTTATGAAAGTTTCGGGTCGACTTAAATGTTTAACATAAAGAGGATTATCTCTTGCTAGAGTTTTTATAAAATGGAGGCAATTTTTGAGGAAATCCAAGTTAGGATTTAAGGATTGGGGAATCCACTCAACATATCAAGGAACTGTAAGCTCATAGTTAGCAAAGACCTGGCTACCTAAATACCTTCTAATAGATTAACCAACTCTTGTTGGGGTTATATGAAGGGGAATATAGATCCATACCACTACAATGGTACCCATCCATGATACCACACTATGTTCATTGAAAATATTCCCTCCTTCTGTTGTTCATAGACCAGGCCCTCTCGGTGTTGACCTCCCCAGATGTTCATGAATTTTTCATTAATATGAGAATCCATCCCCCATTGGATATGAAATATCTCCCAGTACACTAGTATAATTCCTCATCTTTATTACCTAAATTTATAGTGGTCGACATTCCCCCTTTTACCCCATCAAATAATCATACAATATTAATATACCTTCATATATGAGACTCTATCATTCACCACCACAATAGCTCCTACCTCCATTGTGAGATAAAACATTTTTGAATATTTGTGTGTACATGTAGTGATCTATGGGATATAATTTTGAGGTGTATATCATTGATGGCCTCATGTGGTGACAATTGTGATGATGCAGTCATGTTGATTCCTTCTATTTATTATTTTATATTCATTTGTCCATTTTCACTACCTAATTATTGTGTGTTATAGTTACAATGTAGTTGATGGTAATTGAGTGCCAATAATTTGATTCTAGTATTGATTGAATTTTATATTATTTGTTGAATGAATTATTATTTATTAAATTATATGTGCATCTAGCCTATTTTCCATATGGGAATTGTGTACATGATTTTATGTTAATCCATGTGATACTAAATAATAAATAAGGGGTACGATATGATCATAAGCTATTATCCAAATTAAGGATTGGCATGTGATAGAATCATAAGTCCAATAGAAGAGATATCTGAAAAACCAATATCTTTACTAAAAAATTAACCTTTTATGTGAATTACATTCAAATGTTCATGAGTGATACCAAATAAGTAAACTCTTTTGAGATAACTAGACATAGATCCATAATTCAACTTTGTGAGAAACATGTTTTTTTATATCACCACGTGAGTTAATGTTAAAATGGAATGAAAATTATTCATCAAATCCGAAAATGAAATGTTTGATGGCTGTTGAGAATACATTGAATAATGACTATCATGAGTGAATGAGACTAGATAATTTTTTTTATTAATGTAAAACCCGGATCCCAGTTACCTAGATCTGGTGAATTATTTTAAAACATTGGCATAATTACAAAGAATCAAGTGCCAACAGACCGATTAGTTTAGCAGTCTTGGAAAATAGTTTACATAAATGGACGTTACAATACACTTTCTCACATAAATAACATTATATATAGTTCTTTGAGAAATCCATTATTACCTTTAGCTTAACCTTGCATATCAATCATATTCCACTTCTTGGAATCCTGGGAATATAAAACAAAAGAAATGGGTGAGCTTAGATGCCCAGTAAGTGTAAATAATTTAGTGGAAGCTATAAACATTTATGGAAAGATGTGTGATAAAAACAACATCCTTTTAAACATAAAATTGTAAATAATATGAAAAAAAATAAAACATTACCATATAAACATGCACATTGATATTATACTAGTTGAATAATCACATGTAATAACTAATTTAATAATGAGGGAATGCCTAATGCGGGACATCATTACCACATAGTCAAGGCCTGGTGCCAAGACTACAAATAGAATTTTTTTTCATGGCCTTGTGCCAAGACACAATTTTCTCTAATGAGACCTACTGATGCATCAAGGATCCATAAAAGGCTCTTCCCGTCACTTACTAAGTCCACTGCATTCCTCATATAAATATTTGAAACATAACATAAACATTTATATTAAAACTAGCTTACGAAATGTCAATACATTAACCATAAACCATGAATGGTATAAAAAATAGAACATCCACAGTCAAACATATCATAACTCATTCAATACAATATGGAATATTGTATTATAATTAATCATCCTCAATAAAAAATAATATCTAGTAAATGATGCTGACATAGTTTAAAATGACGTGTAAAACTTTTTGAGTGAAATAGCCTTTTTGTAAAATCATTTAAAAGTCACACATTTATAAAGGAAGTAATTTAAAAGATATTAATAAATTAAAGTTTCCCATACCTATTTGAAATTTTTTAAATGAATTATCATTTCATAACATTGATGTTTATATAAATAAATCCATAAAATCATTTTGAAAACATGGACATTAATTAAAAATATTTATAAATATAAATCTTTAAAATATTTAAAATTCTGATCTTGATAAAGAGTACCTTTCAAAAATCCTTAAGATATTCATTTTTTAAACTATTTTTAGGAAAAATGGTCATGGATGATAAAAAAATTTAGTAAATACTTACACATAAACAATCTCGGATAATAATGATATTGAGGAATTAACCATTACTTTGCACATTCCTTTAGTCGATGGTACATTTAACCTCCTGTATGAAGATCGTAGTATGTTATTAAATTATAACAGAACCATATTAATATTTATAACATCATACATGATTCATTTATAAATTTATACTACCCATTTAATAATAATATTCATGTTAAATTAACATTTTGGGTAATAATCGCTTTCTTTATCGTACATGTTTTAACTTGTTACTCTTGATCGTATCACTTAGATCAGGATTTAAATACATCCAGAATATAAAACATGATTTATATATCATATATATTTATAATATAAATATGTATAATAGACATATATATGAAATTAAAAACACCTTTTATGGAGACAGTAGTCTATACGTACGCATAAGCGTTGCTTCCGTTTTCATACTATATTGAACGGAACTAAGTGAATAAGATATATTTAATTACATATATATAAATAAATATATTTATTTATAGTAGAATTATTATGTCATATATTACATACTTATTTGTAATATATATATTTTTATAATCATTTGTGAATGGTGGACGTGGAAATGAATCTCATCGCGTCATGGAGATGGTTATCCGTACGTACACACGAGCAACAATATCATTTTACTTAAAGGTGTAAAATTATATGGTATATTACTTTTAAAAAGACATTATAATGTTATTTTAATTATTTATATATATATATTACTCATAATTATATCCATCCAAATAACATAGTGTTGAATAAAAAAATACACCATGACTTGGAGACAGTAAGTCGTACGTACGCACGCATGGTGACATTATCATTCATAAGACTGATAGAGTAATCAATATTGTTGTTACATATTTATAAAAACATAAAAGTATATATAATATACTAGATTTATTATTTTAGAATGGAAAAAACAATGAAAGAGTAAGTGGAATAATATGAGAAGGGGGAGTGCCCTTTTATAAGAGGAGTGAGGGAACCTTTGGAAAAGTTAGAAATATTATTTTATAATGAATTCATATTCGGTTTGTAATGGCTCCAAACTAATTTCATTAAAGTCTAAGGTGGGTATGGGTCGAAATAAACTCATCCAATAGGTTTTAGATATGTTTTGGATCACTATATTAACCTTGTCTTTTAGATTTAACTCTTAGTTAATTAGTTGGACAATTACCATGTCTCTTTATATTCTTATTCTATATGGTTAATAAACATACAATAAACTTCCAAGATAACCTCAAGTGGATAATTAATTACATATATAATATTATTTATTCCCTTTGGAAAAACATTAAATTTTATAAAATATTATATCATCCAATAATATAGTATTGGTTTGAAATATTAATTTATGTCAATTTTGACACTGTTGAGTATTTTGTTTTTTGTGATAGTCATAAAAAATTGATTATCTCAAACAAGATACATTGAATCAAAAATAACATCTCCTGTCCACCTAGAAAATTCTTGGATGTCATAAAAACTTTGAAATTATATTTATTTTAATATTTATAATACCATTTATTTGATTATTACATTCATAAGGCAATTATTGCATCATCATTGTGTCATTAATATCTTTAATTATTCAATGTCTAGAAATTATAAATAAAATACCATTATGTAGGAAATATTTTTATATTTCTATATAATATTTATAGTCAAAAATATAACTTATATAATACCTTGTAAAAATTGTTTTACTAAAATATATATCTTTATGTCATTTTTGCCTTTACATTAAATTAATTAATATAAAGTGTCCTTATCACTCTCAAGTGGATCCAGTTGGTCCCAAAATAAACCCAAGGATTCCCATGGTCGGATATGTATCATTAAATATGGTTATGACATCTTTTAGTGTAATTTAATATTATTTTAATATTATTTATTTACCCATATTTACTGAATTTACCCTTTAACCATGGTAAACAAAATATTTACCGAAGTAATTATTTATAATGACTAAAAAAAAGTTACCTATCTACACAATTTGGACCTCTTAATACCAAATGTGGAATCCATTTTTCCAAATTCTAAACACAGAAGTCTCAGAAATTAATTTAAAATTAATTCCTGTTGTCAAAACGAAAAGCGTGTTTTTATGAAATATTAACTACCAAAAGATTGACACTTGTTTATGCCAAATTTAAATGTGAAACTACTTATAATTACATAAATTATATTAAATGATAAAAATATAATATAATTATGCTTCCAAACCATTCAAATTCATAAATTATCACTATTAATTATTTCAATTTAAAAATTTGTTTTTAATTAAAATTTAGTAACTTTCATTATTCATCAAAATATGAAAGTTATCAGAAAAGTACCAAAAATTCACCCTAAGATAATTTCGATATTCCAAATCCAAAAATTAAGTCCATTTGGAATGTTAAAATACATAAAATTTCGGAAAAGTATGTATTACTAATCATAACGGCTAGTTTGAGTGTTGTGGTGTGTTAGAACTCGAAGTTGTGTACAACACACGCTATTGTATTATTCAAAGAGAAGCATACCGTGGAAGTTTGGCGTGTTACATTCTCCCCTCCTTAAATAAATTGAATCCAAGAAATTTATGCTCATTATTGGAAACATTGGGTAGAAATTTCAAAATATCTTAGTTGAAATTCCACATCAAAAAATGGATTAATGAGGACTCTATTTTAAAATAAAAAATGGTAAGTATTAAGGTTGCCGAAAATAACACATAATAGGGTTCCATATAGGAAAATATGTATATGGAAGAGAAAAATAATCATCATGTTCTGATGGAGAGTGATCCAGAATATTATTACAAGAAAGTTAACGATCTGAAAGCCATAAACTTGTGATGGGTTGAATGGTCTTCGATTACCCAGTAGGAAAAATGAACAGACAACATTTTTATTCTAAGTTATTTTTATTAATGGTGAGAAATTTATTTATGAGATTGGATAATATCATAAGGAGATATACTTCCTTTATAATTATGGTTTTATTCCTTAATAAATTTCTACCAAAAACTCTTCTTTCACTTCAAAACATAATAGAACTCAAAAATACTCTATTTATCCTAATAATATAGTGTTTCAAATATAAACATATAACATTTAAATGAAAAAAATTATTTTGTAACAACTAGGGACTTCATGTATGTTAGTGGTAGGTAATAAATTCATGCCGCACTATGATTGTGGGTTCTATTCCTACATCTTTGTCCGACACGATGGGTTATCGCCCAACCTGCGGGTTTTCCTTTTCCTAAGACTATTGTATTATAATATTCCAAAAATAATCATAAGAAATTTTTTATCTTTAAAAAATACAATCCAAAGTTCAACATAATCCGTTAAAAACGTTATAGTTATCCAAAATTCCTCTTTCCAGACTCTCTGTAAAAGGTATCTAAATTCCAAATCAATTGTAACATCAGATTCCCCAAACAAAGTAAAGTTTCTATTATTGTCACTTAATGAAATTATGAGTACCTTATTCATATTAAAGACATAATTAAAACAAAAAGTATTATAGTAAAATCCTTATATATATATATATCTCATTATTATTATAACCAGAATATAGTTCTTGAAACCAAAAACACAAATACAATAATTATTCAACTTCAACTGTAGTAACATCATATGCTTGGCCTTGTTCCCTTGGCCTTTTCTAAGGTAAGATTCCTTGGATATTAGGACATTATTTTAAATAATGCCACATTTCTCTAAAATTATAGCATTCACCATTTACAACAACTTTCTTTCCCTTAAAATCATGAGCTTGGTGGCCTTTTTCACCATAGTTGTAACAGACTCCCATTACTTTTAGGCAAGTACCAGGGTGTTTCTTCCCATAATTACCAGATAATAGAAAATCATTATTTACCTTTTTCTCATTACCTATCTCTTGCTCCACTGTTCTCTTATTCTATTGCTTTACTTTATTGTCCTAAGATTTAGAGAATTCATTTTCTGTCTTGATAGCACATGAGAAAATATCTTCATACGACGAGAAGGATTGCGATACTAAAGATCAACAGAGAAATTATTTTAACCCATAAAATAAATGATCAATGTTACTTCATGGGTTATTCATATAATCTGAAGCATGACTTTCTAACCTTGTAAAGTTATCCTCATACTATGCAACATTCTCATCCTCCTTTCTCATCAGACTGAGAAATTGTCTTTCCATATTCGCTTAATGGTCATGAATAAATTATTTTTCTAAGAAAATATCTTTATACTCCCTACATTCAATACATGATACTTATTTATCCTCCTTTGTGTTTTGAATCTATGACCACCATTGATCAGCATCTCCATTGAGGCAATAAACTTCCATGAAAACATTTTCCCTTTCACTACTCCCCAAAGCCTGAAATATTTTCTCTAGGGAACATATCCCTTTCTCATATACCAATGGATTTGTATTACTATTTAATTTTGGCGGTTGTTTCCTCATGAAGAAATCTAACATTGATCCTCCACATTGGGGATCAGGGTTCTCCATATAGGTATGGTTATTATTCATAACCTAAGTGAGTTGACCCAGTATGGTGATAAGGTGATCAACACCAGTTGTGTCACCAGCTCCACTATAATTATCTTGAGTAGGAGGGAAATCCCTACATGGAGTACGTTCATTGATATGATTTCTATTCCTTCCACTAGGTGTCATTTATAAATAATAACATAAACTAGATTAGTTTATCAATTGAAATACATAATTCCAAACTTGTAAAATACCTAACGTAAATTGAACAGTTTATGGATATAATCCATAATCATTAAAAAAAATTCTTTGAGGAAGTATATACGCATAAACCCTTTATAATGGTTTGTAATAAAAATGAGAATTATCATAAGCATATCCCCCAGGAGTTTCGTTATAAAGAGTGTAATGAGGCCCGTTGTCGTGCACTAGTTACCATCTGAGTCTTGATCAAAAATGTGTTTTTGGGTTTTACCCCTAGGTACACCTGTGTCAGAACCACCTCTACTTTCTTGTATCCATACAGGGATGTATTTCTTGAAAAACTCACAAAATATCTAAAATTACAAAAAATTTGGAAGTTCTTCTATACAAATCCTCAAAGTTCATCTTAGGTCTATGTGCTCTAATCAGAGTTTATCGAAATCTATTTTCTATGGTTTGTACTAAACTATCTCTGATACCAACGGTAATGTCCCGACCCCAGTTACCCAGAGCCGGTGCATTATTTTAATAAATTTTTATGATTATAAGAAATCAAGTCCCAAAAGACCGATCAGTTTAGCAATCATGGAAAATAGATTACATACATGGACGTTACATTATACATTCGAACATTATACACTGCATAGATAGTTCATTGAGAACTCCATTATTCCCTTTAGCTTGACCCTAAATATCAATCATATTACACTTCTTGGAATCTAGAGAAAATAAAACATAATAAATGGGTGAGCTCAGATGCCCAGAAAGGGTAAATAATTTTACAGAAGCTATAAACCATTAAGGAAAGATGTGTGATAAAAACAAAATCCTCTTAAAACATAAACATGTATATAATATGAAAAAATATATCAATAATTACCCCATAAACATGCACATGTATATTCTACTAGTTTAATAATCACATGTAATAACTAATTTCACAATGAGAGATTTCCTAACGCCCGACATAATTACCACATAGTCAAGGCCTCGTACCAAGACTACATATAAAATTTTTGTCAAGGCCTTGTTCCAAGACACTAGTTTGTCTCATTAGACCTACCAATGCACCGAGGAGCTATAGTGGGCTCCACCCGTCACTTACTAAGTCCACTACATTCCTCATATGAATAGTTGAAACATAACATAAACATTCGTATTAAAACTAGCATACAAAATGTCAATACATTAACCATAAACCATGAATGGCATAAAAAATATAACATCCACAGTCAAACATATCATAACTCATTCAATAAAATATAGATTATTGTATTATAATAAATCAAGCTCAATAAAAAATAATATCCAGTAAAGGATGCTGACACCGGTGAAAATGATAAGTAAAACTTTTTGAGTGAAATATCCTTTTTGTAAAATTAGATATAAGCCACACATTTATAAAGCAAGTAATTTAAAAGATATTTTTGAATCAAAGTGTCCCATACCACATTGAAACTTTTGAAAATAATTATCATTTCAAAAAATTCATGTCCATATAAATAAATCATTAAAATCATTTTGAAAACATGGATACTAATGAAAAAGATTCAAAAAGATAAATCTTTAAAACATTTAAAATTATGATATTGATAAAGAATACCTTTAAAAAATACGTAAAATATTCATTTTGAAATAATTTTTAGGAAAAATGGACATGGATGATAAAAACTTTCTAGTAAATACTTACACATAAACAATCTCAGATAATAATGAGATTGAGGAATTAACCCTTACTGTGCAATTTCCTTTAGTTGAGGGTACGTTTATCCTCTTGTATGAAGATAGTACGATGTTATTAAATTATAACCAAACCATATTAATGTTTATGATATCATACATAATTCATTTATGACTTTATACAGACAATTTAATAATAATTTTCATGTTAAATAAACATTTCGGGTAATAATCATTTTTTTATCGTAAGTGTTTTAACTTGTTACTCATGACCGTATCACTTAGATCAAGATTTAAATACATCCAAAATATAAAACATGATTTATATATCATATATATTTATAATATAAATATGTATAATAGACATATATATGAATTGGAAAACACCGTTTATGGAGACGGTAGTCCATACGTACGCATAAATGTTTTTTCGTTTTCATATCGTATTGAACATAACTAAGTGAATAAGATATATTTAAGTACATATATATAAAAATATATATATGTCCCGTAGAATTATTATTTCATATATTACATAAATATTAGTAGTATATATTTTTATATTCCTCGGTGAATGGTGAACGTGGAAATGAATCTCATCTCATAGTGGAGATGGTAATCATTACGTACGCACGAGCAACAATTTAATTATCTGTAAATGTGTGGAATTGGATGGTATATTAATTTTATAGAGACATTAGAATTTTATTTAAATAAATTATATACCAATTACTCATCATTATATCCATCCAAATAACATAGTGTTGAATAAAAAATTACACCATGGCGTGGAGACCGTAAGCCGTACGTACGCACACATGGTGGCATTATCATTAATAAGATAGATAGAATAATGAATATTGTTATTATTTATTTATAATAATATCAAATAATAGATAAGATACTGGATTTATTATTTTAGAATGAAAAAAAACAATGAATGAGTAAGTGGATGAATAAGAGAACTTGAAAGAGGGTGGTGAAATCATTACCTCTTCTTCAGGTTCTTCCTTTTGATTTAATAAAAAGGGCTCCATAGGTTGAATTTCTGACCAAAGTAAGGCCGATACTATGAAATAATGATATTTGGGATGATATTTGGGCAGATTTTGGCTAATAAAAATGGCTTTCGAGGTAATAATCTGAGAGAAGGGGGAGTTCCATTTTATAAGATGAGTGAGGGGAACCTTAGAAAAAACTAGAAATATTATTTTATAATAAATTCATATTTTGTTTATAATGGCTCCAAACTAATTTATTTCGAGGCTAAGGTTGGGATGGGTCTAAATCCTCTCAAAAAATAGGTTTTAGATTGGTTTGGTCACTATATTAACATTATTTTTTAGATATAACTCTTAGCTAATTAGTTTGACAGTTACCATGTCTCTTTGTATTCTTACTCTACATGGTTAATAAACATACTATAAACATCCAAGAGAACCTCAAGTGGATCATCAATGACATATATAATATTATTTAATCCCTTTGGTTGAACCTAACCTTTTTAGGAGTATTATATCAACCAATAATATAGTATTTGTTTGAAATATTAATTTATGTCAATTTTGACACTATTTGGTATTTTGTTTTTTGTGTGAATGTCATAAAAACTTGATTACATCTAAAAAGATTCATTGAATCAGAAATAACATTTCATATTAACCTATAATACTAATGTATGTCATGAAAATATTGACATTATATTTATTTTAATATTTATAATACCATTAATTTGATTCTTTCATTAATAAGGTAATTGCTAAATCATCATTGTGTCAATAATAAATTTAATTATATAATGTGTAAAAATTATAAATAAAATACCATTATGTTGGAAATATTTTTAGATTTATATATAATATTTATAGTCTAAAATATAACTTATATAACACATTGTAAAAATTTTATTACTAAAAGATATATGTTTATGTCTTTTTTTCCTTTACTTTAAATTAATTAATGTAAAGTGTCATTATCACTCTCAAATTGCTCCAAGTGGTCACCAAAACGACCCAAGGATTCCCATGGTCAGACATGTATCATCCAATAGGGTTAGGACATGTGTTAGTGTAATTTAATATTATTTTAATATTCTTTTTTACCCATATTTATAAGATTTACCCTTAATCCCAGGTAAATTAAATATTTACCGAAGTAATTATTCATAATGTCTAAAAATAAATGTTTCCTATTTACAAAATTTGGAACTCCTGATCCAAAATATGGATTTAATTTTTCCAAATTCCAAACACATAAGTGTCAGAAATTAATTTAAAATTAATTCTCATTATCAAAACAAAAGTCGTGTTTTTATGAAATAATAACTACCAAAAGATAGACACTTGTTTATGTCAAATTTAAAGGTGAAATTACTTATAATTACTTAAATTTTATTAAATTATAAAAATATAATTTAATATACTTCCAAACCATTCAAATTTATAATTTATCACTATTAATTATTTTGATTAAAAAAGTTGTTTTTAATTCAAATTTATTAATTTTTACTATTCATCAAAATATGAAAGTTATCAGAAAAGTACCAAAGATTCACCCAAAGAAAATTTCAATATTATGAATTCAAAAATGAAGTCAATTTCAAAAGTTAAAATTCAAAAAAATTCAAAAAGTGTTTATTACTATTCATAACAGCTAGTTTGATTGGTTGTGGTGTGTTAGAACTCGAAGTTGCATACAACACACACTATTTTATTATTCAAAGAGAAGTGTATCGTGGAAGCTTGGGGTGTTCCAATTAAATTTTTTCTTTTTGATAATTTAATTAAAAACAATTCAGATGTGAGAAATAAATAATATTTATTGTAGGAACCTGAATGAAACTTGCAACTTTGAAACTTCTATCTTCCCAAGTTTCCTCCATATATAAATTTAGTTCACTTAGATGGTTTTAGTTAATATAATTTTTATTTATTTTTTGAATTTTTATTTGTTAATCACATTAAAAATTCATCTATCAAATAATTATTTCATGATGATATTATAGGTGACTATGCACATTCAATCTATCGTTTGACCCATCCCTCCACTTATATAGTCATTTGTAGGTTCATAAATTCCAAATATGACTTCTCTCAAAAGAACATATGATTTTTCTAGTACCATTTTTTGGGAGAATAGTATTACTATTAAATAAATAAAAAATAATTTTGGAAAAAATATAAATCAATAAATAAATAGATTCAGACAAGGTATTTCATTATTCATGGAAGGAAAATTCAATACACACACATGTTATATGTGGTTTTTTAAGTACCATACAACTACAAAAGGAAGCCTCGGTATATTCCCAAAGCATATGTAATGATGTAAAATTATTCTACAGTCACGATTCCACTAACAAATTTTGTCTATTTTAATAAGTATTATTATAGTTGGTTTCATTATCCCCTTGATAATGTTTAACCATATTCAACTACTATTTTTTACCCACTAGTTGATCATTTTCGATTCCAGTGCATTCTTGAAAATATATTTTTTTGATAATTTATTCTCTTGGTCATGGTTTTATTATAATTTAAAAAAAATATCATAGCACATATATGAGGATATTATTGTTTATATCTCATCTTCCACTGTAGAATAATACATTTAATTTTATCGAACACTGCATGAACCTTAAAATTCAATAATTAATAAAATATTACTTTATTCTAT
Organism: Viscum album; assembly: GCA_963277665.1. Classification (NCBI taxonomy): domain Eukaryota; kingdom Viridiplantae; phylum Streptophyta; class Magnoliopsida; order Santalales; family Viscaceae; genus Viscum; species Viscum album. Next base: position 411,829,185 of record OY728131.1, read on the forward strand.
CTATATTAAATATATGATGTTTTAAATTTATGTGTAAAATAATTCAATGCTTTGTTCCACAATGAAACTTAAATAAATTAAAATGAATAATTTGTAAAATTAAATAACTCATCTTTTCCAACTTTCCACCTCACTACCACATGATGATCCAAATAATAAAAATTATTTTCATGAAGGTGTAGTAAATAATACATTTGAATAAAGTCAATTTTCCACTTATGAAAATGATAATATTTTTATTTATAATCAATATTATGAAAACCATTTACGAATCCTCTTGGGAAAATTTTATTCGTAAAATCTTACCACATTTCATGAATATGAGTACTTAGCCTTCTTATCATTCGAATAATATAGTCACTCATATAATGTGTTTACATGAACATGTTATATGGGTTCACAACCCATCAAACCCAAAGGGAAAAGGAAAATTTCATTTCCCATTAAACTAAAAAATAGGATTAATATAACATTGAACTATGACATTTATTTATAGATATAGACTCTGAATTCATCCAAGACACCTTAGATTCCATCTCGCAAGAGAACATCACTTCAAAAAATTTTGATATCCTCATTTTAAAAATCCATGTGAGTCTAAATCATTTTCTAATATAGAGATACATAATACATTTTTCGATATGAAAAATTTGTTTGTGATGGTGGTAGAGAACATTTATAATTTTCGAGATACAATAAGAGAATGGGATTTCTCAAAGGATAATGACTTTATGGAGAAAAATGTTTCAATAGATAAAATTGATGAGGAAGTAGAGAATAAATTATTAAATATATCATAAGTCTTCATAAAATGGATTTACTTTCCCTAATTGAGATAGCCCCACCATCTCAATGCTTCAATATCCAAAAAAAATTCACTTGAAATACATACAAATGATAGTAAATAACTTCACCCTGGTACAATCAGTTAAAATATGGATCATGAATTGAGTTGGAAACTAGTGGATTTTTTGTGCTAATAGTGTTTGGTGAAAGATATTTAGGATACAGTATTGAACAAAATGATGAATTCAAGAACATTTTGGAAGTAATCCAACCAATAAAAATTCCGGGTAAAGTAATTTCATCTATTTTTAAAATTCCCAAAAGGGATTGTTTTTGAAATCCTTGATGATTAGATTTGATGAAATATAAATTACTCAATTATTTTTTCTTCAAATGTGGTATTATCATTCTGTTATAATTTGTTCTATTTTTATTTAATTACACACATCTATTTGTCTAATAAGTATCCATTGAGATTGTGTTCTCCTAAAAGGATAATGTTTTTAAAAAAAATTGATTCTTCGCATCTAAAAAATAACAATTAGCTTCATGGAATGAATTTCAATTTTATTTTGTTAGAGATGTATCAACATCTTACTGATTATTATGTAAATTTAGAACTAAATGAGACTAAACCCATCACATGTTTTTTCATAATACTAGATAAAATTTCAATTAATTTATTTTTTACGTAATAAAAGAGAATTTATTTTTCACAATATGTTTTCATATCAATTATTGTGGATCTAAACTCATAATATTTTTTATCATCCCCATGATTTTTATTATTGTGTGAATTCATTTCTATGATAAAGATATGTGTTATATATATATATTATATTATATAAATAATTTATAGAGCTTTATTAGACACATGAAGCCTTTCCATGTCCATCTACACATACTAAGGGATGTCTTTTTTTTCTTTTATATTTTATGCTACCAAATGAACTATATAATCTAAAAAGAAAACTGAATGAAAAATAAAATTACTTCCATCATTAAAGAGCCTTGATAAATGTTCCATGTTTTGTATCAACAAACATGGTGGTATAACAATGCTATCCTTGGGGGATCTAAGCATGGTATTACTATTTTAAATTATTTGATTCTTTAGAACATGACTTAGATGGTAAGAGATATTAGTTATTCAATGAAAATGTTTTCTTAAAATATTCATACTTTTGAGACACTTGTTTTTACTCTTGATCATCTGTGTTTTCTATCATTACTTACATTCATGTAAGGATTATGGACTCAATTTACGTCATCCCCAATTTGTCTATTTCCAAATGTAATATCACATATTATATGTATTTTTGAAAATTCAATTTTCCATAAAATCAATATGATAATTTAATGTTTCACTAAAATCATTGAGGTGTTTGTTTTATTTTTTACCCACACTCAACCATTGAAAAAACAAACCATTTTATCCATCATTTATCCCCTAGTATCCATATAGAATCCCTTTTCGGATGAACCAATAGTCAACACCCATAATTTACAATTAGATGAATTTTTTCATGATGATTTTCAATCTAAAAGCGGGGGAGATATTTATTCATGGAGAGGTTAATTGGAGGGAAATTGAGATAACCCCCACAATTATATATATCTATAAATGAATATTTTATTACTTTAGGAACTAGAGATACTTTCTATAACCTATATCGTGAAGAGAATATAAAACATATGAGTTAATTGTGTACCATTTTTTTTGAATTTTTCTCATATCCTATTCATTTTGGTTCAGAGCTGGTAGTCATCTATTTAATTTTCCATTATGTTTATATGATTTATTACCTTCTGAAATCATGATTTAAAAATTAGAAAAAAATTCAAAGAGTAATTGTTTTATAATATTCTTTGTGACAATAAAAATTTTATATTTGGGGGAGAATTATTTTTGGGGAGATAATTGGATTGAAATTTATCATGAATATATTTCATGATTTATCACACATTTTTATACAAAATAGTGTTTATTTAACCCATCATCCTAGATCCTCAAAAACATTTGAACCTTACATGTATACATTCATATTGGTGTATTAATTATATTTCCACTAGTATAGATCTGAAATTCATGTCAATCCTATAGAAATAATTCACGTGTATGGGAATTGAGCATCACATTGTAAATAAACATTCTTTAGTGATGTACATAATTTCATGTTAGAAAAAATCAATGCATGAGTGTAAGAAAAAATTTTGGAAAGAAAGTGGGTGGAAGGAAACCTTTTTATGAATATTGAAATTTTAAATGTAGCATGATATTTCTACGGAAATTGAACTAAAAAATATTGATCTTTCAATTTTTATGTTTTTTTATTTTTCTATATAGGAACTTATATATTTCTTATAATTTTTTTTATTTGAATGAAATAGTATATATGTACAGGATTTGATGCAAATAGGTTTCAAATTATTCATTTATATTTTTACATAGATTTAATAAAATAGTTCACCAATTTTTTGTTTTTGATTTTATTCATATAAATTTTTGTTTATAGATGTTTTTTAAATCATCAATTATTTCTATAATTTATTATAATATTAATTTATGTTAATTTTAGATATTACTATCATATAAATTTAAAAATATATTATTATTATTAATGGAGTTTTTATTTATATTAGTATTTTCTAGTTTATTATTATTGTTATTTTATATTAATTTTAGTAATTATTTTTTCTATCATAATTGTGTAATAAAATTATTATTATACATAACAGTAATTATATTTTCAGTATTTTTTCTTGATTATCTAGTTATATATATATATATAATTATTCTGAATAATTAATTTTAATCTAGAAATTATGTTGTATTTCCGAAATTGTTATTACATTACAAGTTATCACTATAATAATATTTTTTACCTAACACTTATTATTATTAATGTTATTACAATTTTAGTAGATTTTTTTAATATGACTTATTACATTAAAATATATTTATATATATACATGCCTTAATTCTATAATAATAATAAAAATTAAAAATATTAATATTATTTTATAGAGTCATTTTAATTATTCTTAATGAGGATTTTAAGTTATGAATTTTAAATTCTCTTTTTTCATGGAGAGTGACACTGTAGGGTCCTGAAAAATCCACAAAGGAGATTCTACCCAAATCCACAATGAATTGGGGCAAATAATCAAAGAAGGGACACAAACAGGACCGGTCAGCGAACCGGTCCCATGGAAGCACAACGTGGCCAGTCCCCGCGAGGCACCCCCCTCCGCAAACCATTGTTGTTCGCAAAATGGAGGCGGAGAGCCTCCGCGGTTGCGAGACAGGATGGGCGCCAATCCGATTCACCGTAACGAACCGCCCCAACTGCGGACCGTGTCGACCGGTTCAAGCCGCACCCACTGTTGTTCACAGAATCGAGGCGGAACCCTAAGCAGCCACGGAGAACTCCCTGAGTTCGCCTCGCGGAGGGGGGGCGTTCAGTACCCTCCGCAAATCGCGGATTGGCCAAGTCAGCTGTGAACTGGGTATTTGGTTATGGGCCTCCGGAAAAGGTGTCGCATGGACACAAATACATCCCTTTCCCCACTCAATAAAAGGGGCCAAGGGGGAAAGAAAGAGGATATGGATCGGAGAACAGGAATCAGATTCAGAGGGATTGGAGATTCGGAAGGAGATCGGTTGAAGGAGGGCTTAGGATTTCACAAATAGTGAAATTCCCACCCGCGAACCACAGAAGGTATACGAATTAACAATGAATTGGAAAATGCATAATAATTTGGTGAACCGCGAACCTAAAATAACAAAAAAAGGAGAATCCCGAACCATACCCTCTCTACGGATGACTTCCCTACAAACCAGGGAGTTTGTGCCTCTTTTCACATCTGTCACACCGTGTAGCACTCTCCTACGCTGGCGAATCCCCCACCGACGAGCCTCCTACTAGTACTGCCCTTGGCCGCTTCTGCCCGCTTGGAACCCTCCTCGAACCACCCTGGTTCGCGGATTGAACCTGAAGCCGTGAACCACCCTGGTTCGTGGGACGCCAATCAGTCCGCGGACCACCCTGGTTCACGGACGGCTTTTACAGCCGCGTGGCACTTCCCCACACGAACGGTGCCACCACCCATACCTCTCGATGGATCTCCAAATACTTTAGTTTTTTCATTTCCCGACCCAGGTAAAATCATTCTGATCCAGCCAAGTCCTCCGCGACTCCCTCATTAGCCTATTCATCGGCCCCGAGCCGAGGCCTCCACCAGAGCCACCAGATCCGCGTGGTGTAACTTTCAGGTGCATCAGTGCGACATTTTGAGTTCAGATACACACAGTAAACAGGGAAAAATGGGTTTCCCCGACCCTTGAGTAGATTCCCAAATCATTCATGGGTTCACATTCCCACGGTAATGTGGATTCTGAGCTCGAGAATCCCCCTTTTTCCCCTCTACATGCTAAAGGTTCCTAGGAAATGGTAAAATAGCCATCAGAAGGAGGCCCTCATGCACTGCAAGAGAGGAGATAGTCACAGAAGCACCCCCTTTCCCTCTCCCACTGGTCTTTGACACTTCGAGCGTCCATCTCGGAGTAATCCTCGACCTCATGGGCCGCCCTCATGTGTATTCCCCACTCCACTTCTCAAGGATTCACCTTTCGCGACATGATCCTCTAGTCCCTCTTGGCTCTTGTCTCTCACACCAAGGATGACTCACGTGGGCTTAGAGTACGCATCGACCATTACATACTCTTATGGGCCTCCTTAGAGTGTAATCCCTAATCCATTATCTTGGGCCTCCTCATAGTGTAAGCCCCAATCTATCATCCTGGGCCTCCTCTGAGTGTAATCCCCAATCCATCATTTTGGGCCACCTCAGAGTGTAAATTTCAATCCATTATGTTGGGCCTCCTTAGACTGTAATCCCCAATCTATCATTTTGGGCCTCCTCAGAGTGTAGTCCCTAATCTATCATTTTGGGAAGCCTCAGAGTGTAATCCCCAATCCACCATTTTGGTCCTCCTAAGAGTGTAAGCCCCAATCCATTATCTTGGGCCTCGTCAGAGTGTAAGCCCCAATCTATCATTTTGGGCCTCCTCAGACTGTAAGCCCCAATCCATTATCTTGGGCCTCCTCAGAGTATAAGCCCCAATCCTAATCTTGGGCTTCCCTAGAGTGTAATCCCTGAATTAATCCAAACTATATCGACTTTGATCCCTGCCTCCTAGGCGGGGTACGTTGGAAGCCCCTCCGAGGTTCAAGCCCAACAACGGGTCATTCTGACCCCCCTTTCACGTCGGTTCTCTGAAGCTCTCCATTAGAACTATGTGGAAATTGAAACTTGCATACTAGGTAGGGTACGTAGGAAGCCTTTTTGAGGTTCAAGCCTAACAACCAGTCGATCCGATCATCTCCACGTCAGTTCACCGCGCCACTCCTAGTGCCACCTCAAGCGACTTCCAACCCTTCGGGGTCATTAACCCAATGAGGGATGGTAAACCTCAAGAATAAATGATTCTGAGACCCTACGTCCAGTTTACCAATACCCACCAAGGTTAAATCCGTGGATACTATGTTTGGGTATTAACCAATTATTCGCGAACATATGAATACGTCTTAAATCTATAAGAGAGTCTCGGAACATGAAATATTTTCACCCCAAAAAAGGGTGTGATGAGCCCGACATCCCATCATCTTGACTAATGTGAGTTCTTAAGAGTTTCTAGTCAGACCATCCAGTGAACGCCTGCCTTTGGAAAGCAGGTCGATCAATCATTGGATACGGAGCCGTTGGGCGTTTCAAGGCTGAAAGCCAAAACTGAAGAAACAAAAAAATGGTGAACCCGAAATGAATCTTTATCCAAACATGACGGATTCAACTTAATCCCACCATGTGCCCCCTCATGCTCTAAAGGACAGCCAAGCAAGGTCATTAATTATGCATGGGATTACGAGATGCTGCTTTGACAAGTTTGCTGCTTGTATTTGCTAAAAATATTTGCAGGTACTACCTTCAGAAATCCCTTCGATCCAATGGTATCATAGAATAACTCACAGGCCCGCATTTCCAAAAATGCAAGGATGGTACTTCCTCAACAACGGAGGACCCCAACACCCACCCAGCATCTTGAAAGCTGGGTTTCGGACGTGCTGATCTAAGAGTACCACGTGAATGGTACTCTCCCAACGGTGGAGGTGGCCATGCACGCCCTCCAATCCATCAAGATTCTCCGGTCACCTGCCCAGCAGCGACTGAAAAGGCGGATCCAGACCTCCCCTATTGTTGTCTCCAACTGTTTTGGGAGTTTTTCCCTAGAACGGGACAATGCGTACCTCCCGTATCTTAGGGAGGAGGATAAGGTTGACGTTGAGGACTTCATCCCCACCGAACGGGGGTTCCACTCCAAGGCCCCTGCTGGTAGACGTCATCGTGGTCACGCCGCGACCCGACATCCTCATGCCGAGGAGGATGTCTCCCCTAGGATTCAGGCCCACGCTCACCGAGCTTCGGCCCCACGGACCACCTAACGTGGGTGGCATATGTACAATCGGGGACCGGTCATCACCTTGGTCCCTAAGGAGGAGATCCACTGCTCACCCATAGAGATGTACCATGAACAGGTACCTAAACCTTTTCACTCCTCCCAAGGCCGCCATCCAGACATGGCGTCAATCGATAAAGCCCTCCACCCAGATGTGACAGAAAATCATAGGCGGACACGTCTCCCCGCCAAAAAATCCCATCGACTCGATATGGTGGGAAATCAATATATTTAGGGCCAACTCACTGCAGAAGCAAGTAAAGCCCGCCACCACGATGTGGCGGAAAATGCAGAGATAAACTGGCATATCTCGGTGAAGGGGAAAATTCGTTCACCTGCCCCGACATAGGAGAATTTTCAGTACCCACTGACCACTGGAGGACCAGAGCACGATATTCCTGCTCCGATACCGGAATGGGACTTCATACCCGTTTTAGCCAAAGATGTCTCTCTACATATCCTGGCAATGAAGAAGGAGTAGGTATCGATCCCAGATCATATCTTGCAGACTTTCTAGAATGTTATTGCATCAGTGGAACCAACCAGGACTCGAGCCCATGAGCCCGTCTCCCCAATTGATACGACTCATCTAAGAGATGAGATAGCCTCCTCGAAGTATATCTACATCCCTGCTTCTTCCTATGAGGGTCGCCGGATATATTCCGTGATGCAAGGGCAACCGGATCGAGCCGCTTCAATAATTCCAACTAGGGGACACCCATCCATCACGGTGGATGCCCCAGAGCAGGCATATATCCCTACTAAAATTCAATATGTTCGTCGGCATATCCTGACAGCATCACGGGACCCAATTAGACAGGGACCCAAAGGTGAAGTTCGTTACCAAAAGCAGAAGGTCCCCGCTGCCCACAAAAGAGCACCCTGAACGCGTCGAAGGCGGCTAGAAAATAAAGAGCGGGTTCATGACTCCACTCTACTAGAAGCTAGGGTTACCAAAACTGCCAAGAACGTGTCAAAGGCTCAGAACCCTACATTCCCATTACCATATTATTGGAGCAGCACCTGCAGTTGGGAAGGTCCTCCCCGCAATATCGCTACCAGCAATTCTGAAGGTCCTCCCCAGAGCACCGTTGGGGGCCTCCCCCGTGAGCATATAGCGATCGATCACGAGAGATCCTCTTTTGATGTGAGTCACGGAAACCCTACACATGGCCAGAAGATCGACCAGCAAGAAGGTCCTCCACTTGCTGCGGTCCACCCTGAATGGTCCTCCCCGGGGTATACACTGCAATCACTCTACTTGCAGTGGGACCACAAATTGCGATGGTAGTCCTCTCTATCATAGTCGAAATTACAGAGACCCTCCCCATAGTGACGTCTCATCATGAAAAAAATGTCCTCCCCTTGTCATAGCCTACCCTGAAGGTCGTCCTAAGAGGTTACGCTGCAACAAAATTCCACGTAGTCGGGCATCAAATCATGGTTGTAGTCCTAGCCACCATGATAAAGGAGGTCCTCCCCGTAGAGAATTCATGCAATGATAAGGCCCTCCCCTCATTACGGTAAATTCTAGAGGCCCTCCCCAGGATTTATCACACAGATATTCTCCCTGCGGCAGCAGTAATGGTAGTCCTCGTCATTGCCACAGCTGTGATGGTATCCCTCACCACCACGGCCGCTATTGTGAAGGCCCTCCCCGCAATGGTCCCAAGCAACAAGAAGGTCCTCCCCTTGTCGCGGTGTGTCCTAAAGGTCCTCCCCAGGATGTGTGTCCAACGTCAATCTATGATGGTCATCCTCACCATGATGGCAATTGTTGCGAAGGTCCTCCCCGTAATGACGCTACACAGCCAGAAGGTCCTCCCCTTGCTGTGACACGCCTTGGAGGTCCTCCCCAAGGTGTGCACTGCAAAATCCCTCTATGTAGTGAAGCATCAAGCAGTAATGGTAGTACTCTTAATTAAAGCTGCCATTGGGAAGGTCCTCCCCACGATGACATATTATTTCGACAGGAAGGCCCTCCCCCTATGGAAGCAAGCACTGAAAGGACCTCGTATGCCGAGGCACTCAGAAGGACGGGATCGAGCATGTCAGATTCCCAGCTTGTCGCTAGCGACGCCCTTCTTCGATCAGGATCCGTTCTAAGGTCGTGTTTATCCTCTGAACCACCTCGGAATCGCCCACAAGACAATTCAATACCTACCGGTCCCACTGCCTCCAGCTATAGTGAGCGACTTAGTTGGGCTGACCAGGTAGAGGAGTCACTAGCAGAGGAGTATGCCGATATGCGGCACCTAAGGAAACGACTTGCCATTGATGATATACCAGTTATGTTTTGGCCAACGACCACCTCTCAGTTCGACATACCCAGAGATTTGTCAGCGGAATGCCTGCACGGCATCCGCCATAATATATGGACGACCCTCCACCGGCTGAAATCAAGCTTCCTTCCCTATGACGGGTATGTAGACCAAATCAAGACGATAGGGGACCTCATGAGTCACATCGACCTGGAGTCCCTTTCCTCGACATGAAAACAACACCTCGAGAGTTTCAAAGGGAATATGGAGGCAGGTTTCCTCTGTGCACTACACGAACTGCACCGACTCATTAGGGAAGCTCCGACGGGAGTCCATATTAGGGGATGGGGGGAACACGAAGCTCTACATTTCACTTCGCTCCCCACCCAAAAGACCTCATTCGATATGGTGTCTTGCAACATCATCACGGCAAGACGGAAATCGAGTGGACCCCCTACCAAGGAAAGGCAACACACCCAACAAAGTCAGGCCATGAGTAAGTCCTAAAATCATTAGGCCCGACGGGAACGAGCCATTCAAAAACTCCTAAATCAGGACACCAAGAGCATCCATCAGGCTTATCTCCTAAGAGATTCCAATTAGCGATCTTTGCCTACCTCCCCAGAAGGGACTGATCCGCAGGTGAATTAGGAACCATATCCAGTTCACCCCCGAATGGGAGCACGCGAGATCAGGCAAGTCGCGATAGCCGCAGACACTGCCACAATCTAGGGTCAACCCCAACCTACAGGTATGGGGAATTTTTAACAATAAATGCCCCCATAAGACCAATAAAACTAGGAAGAGACTCAACATCTAGGGAATGGAGCCAACCCCAGCCATCAGGGCTGGGGGCATTATTACCCCCTCAACAACAACCTCCCCCATGAGGGTCGGTATTCTCACATTTGGGGAGGACAGTCAGAAGAGGAGGTTCTCGTCCTGTCCCATCATTTGAATCATCATCCCCTCCGAGAGGAAGGTGCACCATAAGGTCGCATCAAAGAACTCACCATGTCACCCTTTGTCAAGAAGTCTGAGGGAAATCCTAGGTCATTAAAGGGAAGGACAACCGAAGATGCGGGAGATCCAATTTATATTTAGAAAATGATGTCCCCTCCACCCCATAATATGTGTTCATCAATGCCATATAGGATGACCCTGTGGGTGAAACTGAGGAAAATGAAAATCTAGACGGATCAGGAGGTGAAGGTTCTGGTCAGGTTGTGACTCACAACGAACCCCCAGGTGTGCATACCCAAAACCAGAGGGCCACCTTAAATATGGCCGCCCCTTCAGCTAACCTCCCTCCTCTTACCCTGCAATATTCCATAAAGGATAAGAATAAAGTAATGGTTACCGTTAACCCATCCCCTTCCCTCGATAAAAAAGAGACACTCATGCTCGAAGAAAGGTTCGCTCGACAGGAAGAAGAGATGAAAGAATTGAGATGGCTTAATGCCGAGTTTCTCCAGAGGAACCGCTTTATTTAAAGTGCGTCCCAAGAAGAACCACGTCAGGAACTCCTAGAAAGTGCACCTCAAAGGCTAAGGTTTGCCCCATCAAATGAAATATGGCCAGGGATCCCATCATATGATGTGCTTGGCCCGTCCAACTACCTAGATGTGGATCCAGATGAATTCCAAGATTTCCCTCCACTCAGGAAGCAACCGGAGTGAGTACGCCCGAACCCTCCAAAGGTGCCACAAATGGCACATGCACCCTTGGTTCCAGCCAACCCAGATCCTTAGGTAATGCCTTAGGCTATTCCTACCCAGGACCGGGACCAACAGGATGTAAACCAGGGACTCACCAACACCATCGAGGCACTAACAGCTCGATTGGAAGTGATGGAAGGTCGACGCGCTCCAATACAGTAGGAGAAGAAACCCTACCCAGATTATGTGACAAACACACCGCATCCACCCAATTTTGGGAGCCCTGTGTTCCCCATATTCAATGGATCAGGCGATCCAGAGTAGCATTTGATGCACTACGCATCCTTTTGTGACCCTATAATGGGAACTCTGGAACAACAAGAAGCGGTGAAACGCAGATGCTTCGTACGGACCATGCAAGGGTCCACCTTAGTCTAATAAACGAGTCTTCCAGCCCTGTCGATAAAGAGCTGGGAGGACCTCCGACAGCAGTTCCTATTCCACTTCAGCTCAATGTTTCCTAAAACAATGGTCAGCGATCTCATGAACTGCAAGCAGAGGGAGAAAGATAGGGTCTCTAATTTAATCTCCAAATGGAAAGGTCTGACCTATTCTCTGAACAGGGCAATGCCTCAAGATGATATGCTATCCATATGCATTGATAATCTTAGAGATGAGCTGTGAACACCACTCATACCGATGGAGTGCACCAATGGCTTCCACCATCTCTCGTCCATTGCCCAAAGAATTGAGGACTCGCTGAAGAAGACTAATTCAAAGTCCCGAATAGCTTCACAGGATCCTGCAAAAAGAGCCACTAGATCTGAAGCGTCCATTGTCACAATCAAGCTGGCCCCTGTGCCCGCTCCGCCACTCAGGCCTCCAGCAAATCGTCAAGTGCCTCCGGCATATCAGCGGCTGCCCCCTCTTAAACGGGACGATCAGTGACGACCAAAATGGAACATGTTTGAGGAACGAAGACAAATTTATACTCATTCTGGGATGATCAATTCTGAGGCTACTTCATTTCCGCCATGAACTGCAACTTGCACCGCCTCCCGGAGCCGAGGAGACCTGAAGATGTTGGTTTTGATGACAATCCAGGTTATTTCTCCTACAATCGGATGTTGGGGCACAGTATCATAGAATGCTTCGTCTTCCAAGATCTCCTATAGAGGATGGTAGACTCCAGATAGGTCGAGCTAGGACCACCCCCAGCACATGTGGAACGTATCTATACCACCGACTCCGACAAAAAAGAGGGGTGGAAGAAAGTCACCAACAAGCAGGAGCATAAATTTGACAACTGGATGACTCGGAAGACTATCAAACGAGCCCAGGGCATACTCTGAGCTCAACTACAGCAGCCGGTGTTGCCACCAATAGCCCATGAAGCCACAGAGCTGACAATATAGACCTCACAAACCTCCACGAGTCAGTCATCTGGGCATAGTCAATGGAGGAGGAAACAATCGCAAGAGGAGCAGTCCGCAACGGGGCCAAAGTTAGTCCGGACCCTGGTAGATTATATGCCCTTGAATTTGACACCACGGGCTCCAACCCACCAAACAGAACCATCAGAGACAACCCACCAGGTTAAATTGTCAGGGGATGAAGAGCCAATTTTTGGTTCTATCAATGTCATCCATCTCCTGGAATCATTCCCTGACGAAGGGCATGACTATGAACCTGAGTTCCCTGCACGAGGAACCGAGAGGAGGAACCGTAGAGGTAGGGGATACCAGGGGAGGTCTAGCCGCGGACGAAACAAACCCTACGGCTGGACCCTGTCCAAAACCGTTAATATCATAAAAACCCATGGTAGAACCCATCAACGGACTCAGAAGGAGAGGGAATACCCCTCTACCTCCACAAGCGGACACTCTAACCCTGTTGTTCTGCGATGCCCACCAGAGGAGGAGCACGTGTCTGGTCGCTTAGTGCGCACAAACAGACCAGCCGGGCCAAGTCATCACAATATAGAAATGCCATCATCGTTCATCCCCATGGCTGGTCCTTCCCCGTCAAATGCTCCAGCTCTAAAAAAACCCGGCAAGACTCTCCCACCAATGGAGAAGTGTCGGCCGTTGGAGTAGAAATATGATATCCTTAATCAGCTGGCGTCAGTACCATCCAAGATGTCCATCCTAGATGCTCTAGGTTTGTCAGACGACCTTAGGGAGGTGCTTATTGAAGCATTTTTCAGCCCAATATAGTTTCAAGCTGAGGTAGCTGCCGCCGAGATTTACTGGACGGAGACTGATGGCTAAATGCAATGCAGTGATTTCCTTCACCGATCAGGACAAAGATGCCATCATGCAAGGACATATCAGAACGCTATATGTGTTTGGCATGCTGAATGGTATTGAGATCCTGAAAGTCATTGTAGAAAATGGCTCTGGATTTAACCTTATTCCTCTACGGACACACCGTAAGGTGGGATACAGTGAGGACAATCTGATTCCTTCAGCCACAACTCTGTTGGGTTACGACAAGATTGAGTAGAAACCAATGGGGAAGATTATGCTAAAGACCCATTTTGGTGACCTGGTAGCCTACACGGAATTCCTGGTGGTCCGGCGGATCACAACATTCAATACCCTCATGGGAAGGCCTTGGATCCATAAGCACATGGTCGTTCCTTCATCTTACCACCAGTGTATCAAGTACTGTGTCAATGGAAAAAGTAGGACATTGCACGCCAACAATGCCCCTTTCGAGCTCTCCGAGTCACATTACATTGACGTCGGGTTCTATTAGAAAAAGAAAAAGATGCATTTGGTCGACGACGTTGATTGGATCCCTGCTCCAAATGGCCTGGAAATGGTCCCTAACGACCCCATCAGGCGGCTTGGCAGAGATTATGTCCTACCCATCAACCACGTGGAAGGTAGGAGTTCAAGTCCGAACACGCATTCAGATGTACTCATGAAGTCATCCACAACGGCCGAGTGTGAGAATGTGGGAACGTCCGATAACCCTCAATTGGGGAGCAAAAGCTCGAGAATGGGCGACCACGACACCTCGCCTCCGGACTTCCAAGAGCTCGTGTCAGGAGCTCTCTCCTCATCGGACCAAGAAGGTGAGGATTTGCAAGAAGAAGAGGGGGAAGATCTCAGGGATGAACCTCCCGTATTTGAGGAAGGTATCTCCACCACTATGGACGAACTCAGGGAAATAAACCTGGGTACCGAGGAAGACTTGAGGCCCACTCTCATTAGCACGGCCATGTCTCCTGGGGAACATGAGGTATATACATCCTTCCTAAAGCAACACCGGGATTTCTTCGCCTGGAATTACATGGAAATGCCAGGACTCAATCCTGAGGTAGTGACACATCACCTAGGTCTTCCAGAAGACCATCGAGGCTACAAACAGGCCGCTAGAAGGACGCATCCCTCACATGATGCCATGATAGAGGCTAAAGTAGATAATCTCATTAAAGCAGGCTTCATTCAGGAGGTAAAGCACCCCATTTGGTTGGACAACATCATCCCTGTCAAGAAAAAGAATGGGAAAATCCGCCTCTACATTGACTTCAGAGATCTTAATCAGCATTTTCTGAAAGATGACTATCCGGTTCCAATCACTGAGTTGTTAATTGATGCAATGGCCGTGTATGAGGGTCTATCCTTCATGGACGGCTATTCCAGATATAATCAAATAATTATGGCCCGAGAAGATGAAGAACCCACTGCCTTCAGGACCCCTCAATCGGTATTCTATTACAGGGTCATGCCCGTTGGTCTCAAGAATTCTGGCGCCATATATCAGTGTGCCATGCATCGAATCTTTAAGCCATTCTGGGGGAAATTCGTTGAATGTTACGTGGATGACCTAGTGGTCAAGTACAGACAGCGATCGGATCACCTGTCAGACCTTGAGACCATCTTCAACAAGCTCCGACTACATAGCTTGAAGATGAACCCCTTGAAATGCACATTTGGGGTTACCACAAAAAGATTCCATGGCTTCGTCATACGCCATCGTGGCATCGAAGTTGACCCTGAGAAGACAAAGGATATCCTAAGCCTGCCACCTCCCCAAAATCTCACTGAGCTGAAGGGATTCCAAGGACACCTAGCCTATATTAGGCGGTTCATAGCCAACCTGACAGGCTAATGTTTTCCTTTCACCGGGTTAATGAAGAAGGGGGTCACGTAACAATGGATGGATGACTACCAAGAGGCATTCGACAACTTGAAGAAGTAACTCTAAATCCCACCGGTGGTCATGCCCCCAGTTGAAGGAAGACCTCTCATTCTATATGTGGCGGCCCTAGAGCGATCACTGGTAGCCTTCCTTGCACAAAAGAATAATGCCGGCAGCGAATACAGTCTCTATTACCTCAGTCGAACCATGATTGATGCTGAGACTCGATACTCAAATATCGAGAAGAGCTGTCTGGCCTTGGTCTTCATTGATCAAAAGTTGGGACATTATCTGTAGCATCATCAAGTCCATTTGATCTCGTGGAGTAACCCGCTCAAGTACATCCTCAGTCGCCCGATGCTAACCGGATGCCTATCCCGGTGGGTGGTCATCCTGCAACAGTTTGACATCTGGTTTGTGCCTCAAAAATCCATCAAGGTCCAGGCATTAGCAAAATTTCTGGAAGGGCACCCTTCAATAGCGACCACTGCACCAGATGCCTAACTACCCGATGAATACATTTTCTCAGTCCAAGAGGAGTTCCCAGTATGGGAAATGTACTTTGATGGCATGTCCTGAGGCCCCACTAGGAAGAGGATGGAGGATCCCAAATTTAACAAAGTGGGTCTGGGGATAATACTTGTGTCCCCAGAAAAGGTAGTTGTGCCATATTCCTTCCTCCAATCAGAGAGATGTACAACCAATGAAGCAGAATATCATGCCCTCATTACAGGGCTGGAGCTCGCACTCCAAGCACAAGTACAACACCTTAAGGTAAATGGTGACTCAGAGCTGGTCATCAAGTAAGTCAATGGTGACTATGCGATTAAAAAGGAGGAGTTAATCCCCATTTTTGACCATGTCTGAGGGATAATGGCCAAGTTCTACACAGAACCAATATTGGATTATATTCCCCGATCCCAGAACTCTCAGGCTGATGCATTAGCCAACGCGGGCAAAGCCCTAGCCCACCCAGACCGGGATGAAACAGTCATCTGTATTTCTCACCATCAAATGTTATTTCCATTTGTTCAAGCTAAGTCAGCAGAAATCCAAGAAGTTAGTCCTGTCCCTAAGCCATATGATCCTGCCACTGGCTGGATGATCCCCATCGTGAGCTACGTCTAACAGGGAGAGCTTCCATCAGATAGGGAAGAATGAGAGAAAATACGGAGAAGGGAAATCGATTGTGTCCTATATGCCGACGTGGGTCAGAAAGGGGTCCTCTACAAACGAGGCCTCGATGGAGTGCTCCTCATATGCATTGACGGAGAAGAAACCAATGTCGCCAGGACTGATGTACATGCAGGATCGTGTGGAGCACATTATCCAGGGACCAAGCATTACCATCAGGTTCGAAGGGTTGGGTACTACCGGCCCATAGTAGAATGAGACTGCGTGCGTTTTACCGCAAAATACCACTCATGTTAGATTCATGCCAAATTCATACACAAGCCCCCGGAGTTACTTCATCAAGCTAAGTAATCCTGGTCGTTATCCGTCTGGGGGATGGACGTTGTGGGGCCATATCCTCCTGCCACATCCAAACATCTGAAGTGTATCCTCACAGAAACCGACTTCTTTTCCAAATGGGAAGAAGCCGTACCCCTCAAGGAAGTCGGGGAAAGAAATATTGTCAGCTTCATGAAGACCAATATCATCACATGTTCTGGTGTCTCTCATACTATACTGATGGACAACAGCACCAATTTTTGCTCTACTGAGTTGTAAAAACTATACCACGAGTATGGTATCAAGGCTAACCACTCATCCCACTACCATGCAGCGGCCAACAGACAGATAATAGCTTTAAATAAGACCCTTTCCAACATCCTCCATAAAATGGTGGACAAAGACAAGAATTCATGGTCAGATAAACTCCTCCATGCATTGTGGGCTTATCGAACCACAATCTGCACCGCTACTCGGTCTACCCCATACTCATTGGTGTATGTCACAGAGGCGGTCATGTCCATTGAACTCCAACTTCCCTCACTCCGTGTTTCCATCTATGATCAATTATCCGATGATGAGTAGTCAAAAAAGAGGCTAGGTGAATTGGAACAGCTAGACAAGAAGAGGCTTCACACTCCGCACCACCTGGAAGTGTACCAGAACCAGATCGCACGAGCCTTCAACAAAAAGGTTCACCTCTGGTCTTTATTGGAAGGAGAATTAGTGTTGGTCCTCCAGACCCGAATGATACCCAACAAGAAGCCTCCAAAGATAGAACCCAAGTGGGAGGGACCATATGTTTCACACAAGGTCTACTCCAACAGAGCATATACCCTGATCTCCATGGACGGACAATTTACAACCGCTCCTACGAATGAGATATTCCTAAATAAGTATTTTTCATAGAGACCAGGTTTCTTCCTATCCTCAACACATGATGTTAAAATGAATGGAGTTCATCCTAACAGCACGATGATAAACTACACTGGCAGAAAAAAATTGAGATGTACTCATCGTCCGAGTTTCATGACGTTAAACTGCCAAGCACCCAACGGTCCAAACTATATGACCTTGAACTAAAAGAATTATTTTCTCACCACATGACATTAAACTAAATGGACAAGGTGATTTAGAAATGACCTCTTCCCCTGTGTATAGACCAGACCTGCACATGGTATATCATCTTTCAGAGAACTACGTGAGGCTTGATTCCTACCTTTGCAGGATACTTAGTGACGCCATAATTCCACACCCTTGCCCAGATACCTCAAAAATGAAAACAAAAATGCCCATTCCCCCATGTACAAACCAAAATTGCATGGGGTTTCTTTACATCCTCACCTCATGATGTTAAACTTCATGGAGTCCGTTCTTACCGTACAATGCTAAACTGCACGGATAACAAGAGTTAAGATCACCCATCCCCCCGTGAATGGAACAGACCTTCATGGGGTGTACTTCGTCCTAACCACATGACATTAAACTGTATGGAATTAGTCCTCACTACATGATGTTAAACTGAACAGATTCCAGAGAACTACGTATGACTTGATTCCTGCCCTCGCAGGATACGTAGCGATGCCAGGATCCCTAGTCATGGCCCAGCCCCTTGAATAAAAGAATAAAAAAATGACTTCTTTCCCTCGTGTATGGACCAGACCTGCATGGGGTGTACTTTGTCCTCACCACATGACATTAAACTGCACGGATTGAAGATAACTACATACAGATTGATTCCTTCACTCACAGGATACGTAGCGATGCCATGATCCCTAGTCCTGGCCCATCCCCTGAATAAAAAAAATAATGCCCTTTTCCCCCGTGTGCAAACTAGACTGTAACGGGGTGTACATCTTGTCTTTACTGCATGGAGTTAAACTGCACGGACAATTATGTTAAAAATGACCCCTTCCCCCATGTACGGACCAGACCTTTACGAGGTGTATATCTTCATCGTCACTACCTGACGCTAAACTGCACGGACATTGTTGCGACCCACCCAAGACACATAGCGATACGAGATGTAGATACTCCATGCACATTTGGGATGAATCCTTTCTATACATTAGACTCCCTGACCTAGATAATTATGGATCTTAATAACCACTTATGGTCATCGGAAGTGGAAGTCATTGACCTGTGGACACCTTTGCATGACTATGCATACCATTCCCTTAGTGGCTCGGCATAATCAAAACTCATGGATCATCTACTAAAGGCAAGATTTCCCTAGGCAACACTCTTCCTATATCCGTACGATTACTGGCCTCAGAGCCCCCATACCGTACCTCCAGATCCAAAATTTTATGGGGAGGTGGTTTATAAGCTCATTCCCCTTATCACATCTAGGCGTTGCTAGGGTATCCCTATTTGGCTGGCCTATGTGTCTGTCAGTGGTTCACATAGCGACCTACATCAACAAACATCAAGCCAAGACTAGGCTGCCATGACTCAATAGACAATTGCAGTGAAGATGTTTCTTGTATACCCAGACACCATTATCCCCACATGCCAAACTCTGCACAGTGAGAAATCGCAGATTCTCATAACCATTCATGGCCATCAGAAGTGGAAATTCATCGACCTGAGGACACCTTTGTACGACTATACATATCATTCCCTCAGCGGCTCTTCATAATGATATCCCCTGGCTCATCCATCCAAGGCACGATTTCCTCGGGTAGTACTTTTCCTAGCCCCGTACGGTTACCGGCCTCAGATCCCCCACACCACACCTCCTGATCCGGGAAAGCTCAAAGTTACAATTTACGACCTTCATCCCCCACCATGTTCCATGTATATCAGAACATGTTGACTCAGTTATCCTTCGAGTGACTGCAGCAATAGTATCTCAATGGTCTGAGATCTATGACCGATAGACTAGGAGTACTTCGCCCTCACCACATGACGTTAAACTGCATGGAAAGAAGGCACACCCCTGCACACAAAAAGAGAGAGATAGAGAGAGAAAAGATAAGCATAGGTGGCTCTTTGAATCTTGATAAGAAACTAGGGATGGTTATCCTCGACATGTCCAGACATTCTCCTACGAAATGAAAGACTTCATGGCCCGAATAATTGCGGATCCTCATAACCGTTCATGTCCATTGGAAGTGGAAAGTGATCGACCAATGGAAACCTTTGTACGACAATGCATATCATTCCCTCAGTGGCTCTGCATAATGATAGCCCCTGGCTCATCCATCAAAGGAAAGATTTCCATAGGTGATGCTCTTCCTAGCTCCATACACTTACCATCCTCAAATCCCCCATAACACCTTTCCTGATCCAAGATTCCCCGGAACCATGATTTACATCTATCACCCCCCCCCCACGTCTGGAGCATGTTGATGCATTTAAACCCAGTTACATTCTGATGAAGAGCAGACTTTGAAAAAATACCCCCCGTCCTCGATGCATGATGATAAACTCCATAGAACACTTCAAAAATACCCCTCGTCCTCACTACAAGATGTTAAAATATGAAGCAACCTTCAAAAATGCCTCTCGTCCTTACCAGATGATGCTAAACTGCGCAGATTATGTCCCAACAACATGAAGATAAACTACACGGTCATACTCGTCATGGGTTAAATGAGAAACATATGCTTTTTATTTATCCTTCATTGCACAGGTCAGGCCTACATGAACCACCGCCTCACACCAGCGTGAGAAAGAAATAATTCAACCATTCTTGGGATGATTAGTACAGATTTTTCTTCTGTATTCAGGCATGCTCTCATCATAAGCCATACTCTGTACTCAGAAAATAGAAAACTCTCATAAGCCACCCCTGGTGGTCCCAAATCTCAAATTCCCTGAAGTTTCTCAACTATTGGAAGTGGATAGTCTTTGACTTAAGGACACCTTTGTACGACTATGCATACCATGACCCCAGCAGCTTTGCATATTGATCACCCATGGCCCTTCTAACAAAGGTAAGATTTCCTTAGCCAATGCTTCTCTTTGTACGCCTCTTGGCCTCTAAGCCCCCATTTGTATCCTGGGATTCGGAAACCCTCTGAGCTTTAGTTTACCAACCTCTTCTACAATCCTACCTGAATGCGGTGGAACGTCTTTGAAAAGATTATGGAGAACCAGGAGAAGTCATTCCATTTTAAATGATGTCCCTGTAGCATGACTTTAAATGGCGCCAAGCCTCGACCATCCCTTACACCGACTAAATGCATAGGGAAGTGGTCTCCTGACCATGCTCCTGATTATTACGGATGCTCCCAAAAACCTTTCAGATGTCACAATCCCCTTCTGAGCCACCCCTGGTGGTTTTCATAATTTTCCAAACCACCCATCATGGTTTCCATGAGCTGGGCATCCATGAAGTCCCCTGGCCATCAGAAATGGATATGTCTTTGACTGAAGGACACCTTTGTATGACTATGCATACCATACCCTCAGCGGCTTTGCATATTGATCGCCCCTGGCTCATCTACCAAAGACAATTTTTCCTTAGGCAATGCTCTTCCTACCTCTGTACGCCGACACAGCTCCAATTCCTTGAGACATGACGTGCATGCCTCTCAAATTTAAACATGTTTTCCCCCACGTGTGTTTGAAGGGTATTAAGACATATTTAAATCAGTCGATCCCCATTAGGGACCTCACCCCACCTTATTTGGTCAAAGTTGTTCGACCTAAAACATCAATAGTGATAGTCTTGATGACGGGACTTTAAACCACTCACAAAAGAAAGAGGCACAACGCCAGTTAGGCCGAAAACCCGAAAAGGGCGACCTAAGAAAAATCTAAGTTATACCTGTTGGGTCTCCACTAAATATGCCCAGGTAGAATCAATTCATTAAAAGAGAAAAAAAAAGACAAAAAGTTTGTGGCGTTTTCCTACAAAACCCTAGCAATAGTCAGACTATGCTCGCTAGACCCCATGGTCCAAGAAAAAGATAGACCTTGATTTATTTTTAGTCCTAGACTTGGTTTATTCTATGTTCAGGGATTTAACATATGCAGCAATCATGCCAAATAGTTTCTATCACAGGAAAAGGCAACAAGGTCACTAAGTAGAAATGTTTCTTTGTTCCATAACAAAGTGGGTAAGAAGGGTATCCACAATCCAGAGCCTCCTCTAGTGTGAAAGGTGATTACAGGTGTTTTTTGGCGGATTTAGAAAGCTGTAT
This sequence comes from Viscum album, assembly GCA_963277665.1. Taxonomy (NCBI): domain Eukaryota; kingdom Viridiplantae; phylum Streptophyta; class Magnoliopsida; order Santalales; family Viscaceae; genus Viscum; species Viscum album. The sequence goes on from OY728131.1 coordinate 411,851,164, forward strand.
CAGGCATTGGTGAGAATCCTCGATTGTCTAAGAGAGATTCTGCAGTAAGGCCATCTCAGCTTCTGCACCAGCCCGAAATTGTTCCTCCTCCTGAGCTTCCTTTGTGCTTTCCCTTATTTCCTCCTCCATCCGTCACACCCCTTCTCCAATCATGGCGGCGACGTTGGCCTCTTCCTACTACAGCCACTGTATCTCATTCCTCAGCACCTCCAGGTGAGAACGCTACTCAATAACTTCTCTCTGAATCCATGTGACGACCCCGGCGTGGTAATCAGCCTCTGTTATGCAGAGCTGTCGAGTTGCGGAAAGGTAGGCTTCGGATTGGGCAGTGGAAAGGTGAGATTCGAAATCACATATCCTCTCCCGAATCGCGACTACCTGCTTGACTATTTTTTAAACACCATGATAGTCGAATCCATCAAATCCAAGCAACATAAAGAAATTGTGTAGCCTTGGTAGTTTGTTCTGCATCTCGGCCAATGGAGTTTGAGAGATTAGTCTCCAGATTTTCCCCCTATCCCTTTGGCGAGCGGTTCGAAGGCTGGAGAGGACTTTTTGATCGGGCTCAGATTCACTCCCAGATGAGGACACATATTCGGGGATGAATATCACCAAGGAGGGACCTGAGGAGGCATCACCCGTAAACTCTGGAACTGTGGTAGCTTCGCCCCCAATTGGCGACATAATTGTCAGCGCCAGAGGTTGTGGTCCTGAAGCCCAAGAGTTAATAAGACAGATGAGAACCCCTAATTATAAAATGGAAGAAAAAGGAGTCAGTGGATGTATACCGGGGAACATACTCCTAATCAACGAGGCATCGAAATCCGCAAGCTCTGCACTTCCATGACAGCCACACGAAGAGGATTCCACATCTTCGATAGGCAAGGGAATCTGGGGAGCCCCCAGAGGGGTCTAGGGCCTAAGTCCATGCCTAAGGCTAGCAGTTTACAAAGTCATCCCAAAGTGATCACCTATGGAGACCAGGCTCGAAGAAATCACTCCCCCAATGAACAATATAATGGTCTGCCCCAGGTTCATAGCAACTGGATTAATGACAAACTCTTCCTCCATCATCACTGGATCCGTTGGGCCTGGGGAGGTGGGCTCCGTCAGATCATGAGCCCCCTCAACGATCATAGGCACCCCGTTGTCCTCCGCAATTGAAAAGGTTATCTGATCAGAAGGGGTATTGGATACCAGCAGTTCCTCCTCTGGCGTATCTCTGAATAATGAAGGTGGGATTAGAGCATCCATATCGCCAGCCCCTCTGGCAGGGCTCACCATCTCGTCATGCCTGGGGGTGGTTATGGGTGTTTCTGCAGATGGCAAGGAGGCAGAAGGTAGAACTGTTTGGGTAGCCACAGCCAAACCCCCGAGTGGCCCTGCACCACATGTCAAACAGTTAACGACTGGTGAATTCTAAGAATGAAATTAGCGATTGAGTAAACGGGAAGTCATGATTACCCGACGTTCCATGTTTGAGCTGTTTCGATAAATGGAATGCTTGTCGCCGTCTCTAGATCTTCCCAGGGGACAGTTCACCTAGATTCTGGAAGGAGTGGGAGGAGGAAAAACCCTACATGTGTTTGTGATGGCCGCTTCCATGAGCTCAGCTGCGCCAGGGGATCATTCCTCGCCAACCCCTGTGGGCGAAAGCCCATTCTCCCCTACCGAAGTACCACAAGGGGTATACTCCAGAGAAGTAATTACTCCCTGATATTCTTCTACACCCTGCATGAAAGGGAATAAACCTTAAAACCTCCACAATAAAAGAAGAAAAAAAGTCAGAATGGGCGAGCAGAGAAACCTCTTCTTTAGGGTCGGACAATTCGTGACGTCTAATCATCATAGAAAACCGGATGCTCCCACAGAGATGATTCTGGAGTGAATGAATGTACGCATCCATCTCCTTTAATGAGGAAATTATTTCATCTAAATCATCTTACAACAGCAAGTGGGGTGGAGTGAAGATCGTTCCAATACCTGGATGTTTAAGAGGGCCGGTTTGAAGAAACACCCAAACTTCTTCGTCCGAACCACTGACCCTCCGATCATCCCAAATCCCCCAAGCCTCTAGGAATGCGGCCATGGAATGAATCACTGACCGTGGAGGATAAACCTGAGAGGGTCGGGTAGAGATAGGGGCTGGTAATGGCGCCAATGGCCGTATTTGTGTTGCGGATCCTGCCTCCGCCCAAGAACTCTTTGGGGCTACCTGTGGACGGGACCTCACGGGTAAAGAGGGGAATTCCCTGGCTTCAGCCATGACGGGGAGATCATCAAAATCATCTCCCCCTGAAGAGTGGTCACTTCCATCCACCTCTTCGTTAGTCACTGGATGCATCATGGCCTGGACTCGATGCGTCAACACCGTATAACCCCGGTGTGCATGAATATAGACCTCAAGGTCCCGGAGATATCGAAAGGCCCACTCGGGGTCTGCATCATAAAGAATGTCAGCGGGAGCAGATATGTAGCCCATCCCATCAAAAGCTACCTCTAATTCCTAAAGATACTGCCACAGAGGACGAGGGTACTAGATGCAAAAGGCTGACCAGGCTTTGAATTTGTCCCATTGGCCCCAAGCCGTCGGAAAGGCAGCATTAGTGGGAATAACTCCTCCCCTCCGGGCAGCCTCAAGGGCATGAGAGGATACACCCCTGTCTGTTAAAATTGTCCCCAGAAGCACGATATCGGCAGGGTGATTAAGGATTTTGCCCGGCCTAGTAGGAGCACCATCCTCCTTTCGCTTCCTTTTTCCCTTTAATGGATTGGGAGTTGAGATGGTGGGCACCAATGTCCCTAGCTAGCCATTTGGGTATGATTGTGCCCAGGAGTCAGCATAATGCTTAGATAAGAAAGGCATGGAGTCCGCAAGCGTGGGGGTCATAACCTCACAACCGTTATCCTCCTGGGTAAGCATTAACCAAAGTTTTCTGACCGCCATCAAATGATGGTTCCCGCGAGCACCATTGAGTGCGGGGGGACACTATGCTTGGACTCAGCCAAATTGACGCCCAAATCGGCAAGGCGCCTACCCATCACAGATCAGCTCTATGCTGATGTGATCCACCAGAATATCCTCTTGGAGTGAGAGGAGGTTGACCTGCTTGGTAAACACTTCTGTTATGTTGTTCGTAATTACACCATCCAGGGAAGAAAATGGATGAAAATTGAAATGGTTGTAATTCAATATTCTACTTGATAGCAGACGCTTATTCGAAACTATCTGTTGACTATCCTTCTATTGGGACGCCCACTCTTCGGGCATAACCCCACAGGTCAGTTGCAAGTATGGCCAGAATGCGGTGCCCGGAATCTAATGAGTGTTGATGAAGGTGTATCAGTTCTTGATGTGTATGATTAACCATCCCCAGAGAATTTGGAAAGGGCCGACCACTCGGTTTGGTCGTCTCCCATCAGTGATGATACCAAGAAATCGGTAAATCCTGGCCAATACTGGGACGGCTAGGTTGATAACATTACCAGTAGCCAATTGTGCCACCATGAAAAAAGTAGTGACCCGCACTCCACCAGCCTCACGTATGGGTAACAACCATCCACTTAAGAACATGGCCAGAAAAGCTGCCAGGCGGAGCAATCGATCGACATCCGGAATAAGCTCCCAGCCACAGCCGCGAAAGTCGCCTTGCTCCAAAAACATCCAATAGATGCCCCTCTGTTTACAGGACTCCATCGCAGGGCAAGTCGTGGGTCTGCGTGGGGGTGCTGATGATTCATCAGATTTGTTCTCTCTCACAAAAGCCTTGACCCATTCACGGTATGGGACGAGCTGTTTTGGAGACGTATCCTCTGAGTGCTTCCGAGCCTTGTTAATAAGCTTCTTCACTAGGGGGGAGTCCTCTCTTCGTTCTCCAACACAGAGGAAAGAGGCAGGAACTCGTCATACATACTCCCAACGATGGGGACCCCCAAAATCTGAAAGATGTCCCATAGACTAATGCCCACTTCCCCATGGACCAGATGGAATGTGTTGGTTTCCGAGCTCCAACGGCTCATAATTTGCTTGGAGAGGTCTTGAGGTCGGTGGGTATAGGTTTGGGACACCCAGGAAGCTTCATGCAAGCCTATGACTTGCAACTCTTCCCCAAATTCTGGGCAGCTCTGGCGAACCCAGAAGGTCCACCCCCAATCCAATGACTTTAATGCTCCTCCCGGTCGGAGATCCTGATTTTCCGGCCTGCCATGCTGGTCACTTACGATGGAACTACATGCAATACTCCGATAGCAGTGGATTGTTCCTTCCTATTGACGTGGTTCTTCTGTCGGAGATACTGGAAGGTGATTCAACACAGATCTGACAGCTGTACCCCAAGAGGCAGGCTGCCCGCCGGTAGGTATCACAAACTGGGTAATAGTGGTGGTAAATATCCATGCTTCAGGATTGTTTTAATGGGATGGTTCCGGAATCGGGGTATCGGACAACAAACTGAACCCATAGACAGGAAGGCTGTTGGAAAAAGGATACTCTTGATATGATTTGGAGAGCCAGTTGGTAATTAAGGAAGATAGTAGGGAGTGGAAGACCCCATCTTGAACAGAGCTAGCCGGGTCCTTCAGGCGTTGATCAACGGTTGAGTGGGGTTCTATAGCTGGCCTCGGTACAGAACAATGGGGAACCATATTTTCTCCCTGCATAATGAGAGACAACAATCGTTTAGTCCGAAACAAGAATCTGGACAAAAATAACTAGATATATGGATAAGGGGACTTCTTAGGCAAATCCTACAAGGAGGCTTTGGAGGATGGTTCGTGATAACATCATTTCGTGAACTAGCCCTTCACGAAATCAGTCCACGAAGCCCTAGCCCACGGAGCGTTGGCCAGGAAGCTGTGAACCAAGTTGCTACGCAGAATTTCAATCCCACATTAATTCGGAAGACTTAGATACCTTTTAAAATTTCAAGAGATTTTTAGTCCGCGGAGCATCGAAACCGTAAAGCATGTTCCTCCGCAGCCTGTCATCACTTACTTTTTAATTAACTAAGAGTAATTGTTCGCGGTTGAGAAGTTGGTCCGTTGATGAAGGCGACCACAAAGAAGTAATGGTTCACGGATGTCACTACCGGTTCACGGACAAGGCACTTCGCGAAGGAGAAAACACGCAGAGGCATAGGAGCTCTGGTTTCGCGAGGAATTTGGTAATGGAAAAATGAAGGGCTCCCCGTATTTATAGGCATGGTCCCCTACCGAGTCCACTTTTCTACTACAAACTGTCTCAGTTTCAGGACCACTTTTCATCGGAATGGCCTCTTCTTCATTTCGATTAGACCCCATTTCGATGGGGGGCATATGTTGGGTCCTCAATAATCCTCAAAGGAGATTGTACCCAAATCCTCTAAAGAATTAGAGAAAATAATCAAAGAAGGGACACAAACAGGGCCGGTCCAAGAACCGGTCCCATGGAAGCACAACATGGACAGGCCCCACAAGTCACCCCCTTCGCGAACCATTTTCGTTACCGAAATGGAGGCAGTGAGCCTCCGCAGTCGCGAGGAAGGATGGGCGCCAGTCCGGTTCACCATAACGAATCACCCCAACCACGAAATGCATCAAATGGTTCAAGTTGCACCTGCTGTCATTCGCGGAATGGAGGCAGAACCCTTCGCAGCCGCGGAGCACTCCCTGAGTTCGCCTAGCATAGGGGGGGAAGCATTCAATACCCTCCACAAATAGTGGATTGACCAAGTCAGCTATGAACCAGGTATTTGGTTATGGGCCTCTGTAAAAGTTGCCTCATGGCCACAGATACATCCCTTTCCCCAATCTATAAAAGGGGACCAAGGGGGAAAGAAAGAGGAGAAGGATCGGAGAACTGGAATCAGATTCAGAGGGATTGGAGATTCTGAAGGAGATCGGTTGAAGGAAGGCTTCGGATTTCACAAACAGAAAAATTCCCACCTGCGAACTAAAGAAGGTATACTAATTAACTAGGAATTGGAAAACGCATAATAATTTGGTGAACCTCGAACCTAAAATAACAAAAACAAGGAGAATCACGAACCATACCCCCTCCGCTGATGACTTCCCCATGGACCAGGGAGTTTGTGCCTCTTTTCCCATCTGTCGCACTGCGTAGCACTCTCCTATGCGGACGGAGCCCCGACCGACGAGCCTCCAACTTGCGATGCCCTTGCCCACCGCTACCCGCTTGGAACTCTCCGCGAACCACCCTGTTTCACGGATTGAACCCGAAGTCGCGAACCACCCAGGTTTGCGGGGTGCCAATCAGTCCGCGGACCACTCTGGTTCATGGACGGATTTTCCAGCAACGTGGCACTTCCCCACGCGAAGGGCGCCACCACCCATACCTCTCAGTGGCTCACCAAATACTTTGGTGTTCTCATTTCCTGAGCCAGGTAAAATCCTTCCGATCCAACCAAGTCCTTCGTGACTCCCTCATTGTCCTATTCATCAGCCCCGAGCCAAGGCCTCCACTAGAGCCACCAGGTCTGCGTGGTGTAACTTTCAGGTGCATCTGCATGCCATTTTGAGTTCACATATCGACGGTAAATAGGGGAAAAGGGGTTTTCCCGAACCTTGAGAAGATTCCCGAAGCATTCATGGGTTCACATTCCCACAGAAATGTGGAGTCTGAGCTCTGGAATGCCCTTTTTCCCCTCTACTTACTAAAGATTCCTCGGAGATAGTAAAATAGCCATCAGAAGGAGGCCCTCATGCACTAAAAGAGAGGATATGGGCATTGGAGCACCCCCTTTACCTCTCCTGCTGGGATTTGTCGCTCTGGGCATCCATCTCAGAGTTATCCCCGACCTCATGGGCCACCCTCATGCATAAGCCCCACTCCACTTCTCAAGGACGCACCTTTCACAACGTGATCCTCTAGTCTCGGATGCCTCTAGTTTCTCACACCGATCATGACTCACGTGGGCTTAGAGTAAGCATCGACCATGACATCCTCTTATGGGAATCCTCATAGTGTAAACCCCAATCCATTATCTTGGGCCTCCTAAGAGTGTAAGCCCCAGTCTATCATCCTTTGGCCTCCTTAGAGTGTAATCCCCAATCCATCATTTTGGGCCTCCTCAGAGTGAAAGCCCGAATCCATTTTCTTGGGCCTCCTCACAGTGTAAGCCCCAATCTATCATTTTGGGCCTCCTAAGAGTGTAAGCCCAAATCTATCATTTTGGGCCTCCTCAGAGTGTAAGCCCCAATCCTTCATTTTGGGCCTCCTCAAAGTGTAATCCCCAATCGATTATCCTGGTCCTCCTCATAGTGTAAGCCCCAATCTATCATTTTGGGCCTCCTCAGAGTTTAATCCCCAATACATTATCTTGGGCCTCCTCAGAGTGTATGCCCCAATCCATATCTTGGGATTCCCCAGAGCATAAGCCCCGCATTAATCCGAACTACATGGACTTTGATCCCTGCCTCCTAGGCAGGGTACGTAGGAAGCCTCTCTGAGGTTCAAGCCCAACAATGGGTCTTTCCGACACACCTTTCACGTCGGTTCTCCGAAACTCTCCATTCGAACTACATGGACTTTGATCCTTTCATCCTAGGTAGGGAACATAGGAAGCCTTTTTGAGGTTCAATCCCAACAACTGGTCGATCTGATCATCTCCACATCGGTTCACCGCGCCACTCCTAGTGCCGCCTCAATCGAGTTCCAACCCTTCGAGTTCATTAACCCAATGAGGGATGCTAAACCTCGAGCATATATGATTCTGAACCCCTGCATCTAGTTGACCATTGCCCACCAAGTTTAAATCCGTGGATACTATGTTTGGGTATAAACCAAAGATCCGAGAACATATGATTACGTCTTAAATCTATAAGAGAGTCCCAGAACAGGCAATAATTTCCCCCCAAAAAGGGTGTGATGATCCCGACTTCCCAGCCTATCGACCAATGTGAGTTCTTAAGAGTCGTTGGTCAGACCATCCGGAGAACACTTGCCTTTGGAAAGAAGGTCCATCAATCTTTGGATACGGAGTAGTTGGTCATCTCGAGGCCGAAAGCCAAAACCGATGAAACAGAGACACAGGAAAGTTATATTCTATCCCGAGAGGAAAAAACAAGTCTATGTGAGCTGAGATTGTTAATTATTTGGTATTTTTGTTTTGATGGAGTTGACCAAGAATCCATGCAAGTAATTAGTTTCCATGTTTCATTTCCTTTTAAATTAATTTTTTATCTGGATTTTTATTTTCATATACATATTTATGTCTCGAATAATTGTCAAATGGGGATGAAACACATGATTTAATGTTATTATATGTGATAGTTTATAAGTATTCATATGCTGGAGATCATTAGAGTGTTTGTTTATCTAGAAGTCCATCATGCCCATGAGATAATTTTAAAGTTTACACAGGGGAATTATAAATAAATAAATATATTTTTTGAAAAATTATATATTTTGTTCATATTTACATTCAAATGAAAATGAGTGATACCTAATAATTAATATCATGTGAGTGAAATTAATTTTGATAGATACTATGACATTGTGTGAAATGGGATGTAGAATTTCCCCATGTGATTCGGTTCTGAAATGGAATGAAAATAAATCCTCAAATTAGATAATGAAATTGTAGATGATTTGTGTGAAAAAAAATTAATACTATATAACATCGAAAAATAATAATGATATTATTTTGATTGAATTTGGAATCACTGATAATTTAAGGGACAAATATAGATGATGGAATTAAATAATTTTCATTTCACTCACTTGAATAGACATCACAAGTCTAACATTTCTATCTCTTTTTATTTAATCTATATATTAAGTTATTAAACATATATATTTTTAATTAATTTAATTATTGTATTCATTATGTTAATTGTATTTGAGAATATTTACTCTTTAATCACATTAAAACCCATCTACATGATAGCTATTTTAAGAATATATTTCTAATTTCTACAAATATTATCTCTATATTTTGGCCCTTGTTGACACATATATAGAAGTTTGTAGGTTAAAAAATTTTAAAATTTGATGTTTTTGGATAGAGAATAAAACATTATCCACATATTTACCCTATGTTATCTAGGCATTCCTCTCCTAGGTCACATGTGGTCACCTAGTTTACCTCAATTATGACTACGTTTTCACCAAACCTATATAACCCATGTTACATTCACCAACATATTTAATCACCCATTCCAGATCAATCTAATCAAATGTTTTAATCTTTATGTATAAACCGTTACATATTATACTAGGGGGGTTTCCATGACCTCTAGATGATTAAGAAATCCTCTCTTATATGCTTTACTCCATCTCTCAAAACAACCCTGTAACATATGCCACTCTAATACCCATGAAATGTAAATTTTTTATATGTTATGGGTGATAAAAATATTTTATCTAGGAGTCCATTGGCTATGGGCCCATCACTTTGGAAAAAAACTACTCAGGGTCATTCAATTGGGAAATTATCCACATGAAGCCCTTCACCTAGGTAAAAATCATGCTAGGTCCCTCTATTTTAGAAAAAAGAGACCAAGGACAAACCACCTATGAACCCCTTTACCCAAGGATACTCATGAAAATGATTGTTCTATTTTGTCATGTCAATCTATAAATTTCCATTCCCTTTTACTTGATTATCCTATGTGGTAGTGTTATTATTAAGGACCTCCATGAATACTCAACTCAAATGATCATGATATATAGAACAAAATCATTTCCCCTTTTAATTATGTCATCTGATTATAATGTTGTACCATATATATCCTCCCAAACTATTAGGATCATCTGGGTGTTTCTGATTATGTATTTATTTGGTACCGAGGGCTGCAACCGTCAAGGTTGGGGGGGATATTTCCTAGTTTAGATAGTGTAACATTCTTCCAACCAATTTCCTAAAACATAAAAGAAAAATGTGTAGTATCTACATGTTATATTCTAAAGTCAGTGGGTTCATTATCCTCGGTAATGGGATTCGAAATATGATGCTTGGGGATCATTTATGGTCAATGATACTAGCATTTCATAAATGATATGATATAAATATTCCTTCAATATCCCATCATTCATTTATAAGTGGATATAGAGCTAACTTTTTTGGGAATCTCTATTGTGAAATCTCTATTCAAAGATAATTTTGAATTTATGCATTTTAAATTTTTATATGGTGTTACCTATTTCTCACATTGTGTATGAATTTTCTGAGAACAAGGAATCATCAAGGTCAAACTACACATATAACAAACATGCACCTCTATAGGCGTCCTCTTTAGGTGCATGTCTCGAATCCATAAAGCATCTAATCCTCATATGTGTAATCCATTTCCAATCCTATAATTTCTCAAATTTTATGACCTGGATATCTCTACTTAATTGTTTAATACTATGGGTAAAAGATCATAGTCACATTATGTTAAACTATATGAAAACATACTTATATCATGAGGTTATATCCCATAGTATGGTCCCATCATATGATCATATTTTGTAACACTATAACTTCATGTTCATTGAATCAAATCCTGAGAAGACATAAAGGATTCATCCCTATTGTTCTGAACAAACATCATCAACCCCCATACCCATACCATCATGCCATATTCATGATAAAAGATTTCACCCACCTAAAGTTCAATTCTTTTTCTAGGTTCTTTCACCCCTTCTTCATCTCACGATATTCTTAGTGGAAGAAATAGTTGCTATGAAATATTCCATATAGGAAAAGCACTATCTTTTAGGGAAACATTTCCATTGAGTTAAACCATAAAGGGTAGAACCAACACCTAATCCCTATTAAAACAAAATCATAATTTATGTAGTGTGGCCAATATTATGGTCTTATTTTTTTACCATACGTTGTATGAGTCACATGGGATTTGGGAAATGAGATGAGTATTCCTATTTAATAATGAAATTGGACAACCGTAAACCTCCTCCTTAGGTATATGCCCCAAATCCATCCACAAGGTAAATGTCTTATGTTTAATCCTCACTTAGTCATTTTTTATCAAAACTTTTATGACACACACATCCCTGTAATATGATACTAATCTCTATGGACAATTTATGTATCTATCAAATTACCATAAGATGATAAAATAGAAATAATTGGGGTTTTATTATCATCTTGGCACCAACATGTCCAACCCCCTATCCATGTATATAAGGGAATATATAAGATAAAATCATGCCTCAACCAGGAGAGTTATAATTTTTTCATGTCTTATCTTCCAAACATCTTAATATCATATTACCCATGAGAGAAATTTGAAAACGTTTATATTACTTGTAATATCAATAAAATATTATAGTTCCACATTCCTTTTGTGGTCATCCATAATGGAAAAAACCTCTATAATTCCATCACCAACCATTTCAAGGAATTATTATCCCAATCCTTATTAAAACATGTTGAAAAACTATATGGATATGTCCTCTTCATACAATCATTGACTTTATAACATGTCACATCAAGTGGAACCAAACTATGTTGGTATTTATTCCTTCTTAAAGAATACATAGGAATCCACATAATATTTAGGATCTAGAATCCTAAAAAATCAATGAATTCCAATATTGATATGATTTATTTGGTACTTAGATATTTTGATTTAAACCATTTGAGCATAAAACCATGTATCACCTAATAATAATGAAACAAGATAGGAACCATAAGTTATAAATAAATTTTACATTTATAAATAACCTTGGATGTATATAATTGTTCACATTGATGTGATACCATTGACAGATATATTTATTCACATTAACACATTTTAATAGTTGATTTCTAACATGTGGTTAACTAATCCCATACATGGATTTGTTAAGTATTCAAAAACATGACATATATCATTAATAGTGTCCTAGAGTAGGAATGAAATTTTCTTTGTCGGTGTGATGATCACAACCACAAAATTACTAATGTAATGTTCATACCTATGAATTAATTGAATGACACCCAATTTACTTCCTACCATTAGATAGTAGATAATTTCATAGATTTTGGAGAGGTTGTGTGATTAAAATTCCATGATGAATATCCATTAAAAAATTCCAAAATGTAAGTAATTCAAAATAAGTGAATAACAAAATATTCTGTGTTGAAAATTAAATTGTGAATTAGATGATAAATTTCCATTATCATGAAGAAATGATCTTCCAACACACCGAGGAAATTTTTTTGTATAAACTACACAAAAAATGATATTGTATAATTGAACTATATAATGATAAAATTAGTTAAACATTAATAATTTTGATTCCTTTGGTTATATGTTATTGAGTTTAACTATTTATGTTTTTTTCATGATAATAATATCTCAAAGAAAATCATCAGTCTTAGTGGAATCTTATCAAGCCTAAAATATAGACACATTGTAGTTGAAAAATCATGGACTCATCAAACCAGATGAAATTGTTACAAAACAAGTACATTAAACATAGGAACATGAATGTCTTAATCTTATTATATCATATAAATCGTATAATATGAATACTGGTAGATGTGTTTTCATACCTTTTGAAAATGAATCCCCATCAATAATTTGACTAATGATGAGTGGTGGTGAATGAGTATACAACATCTTCCTTTGTTTAATAAATAGTAAGGATAGTCCCTCTAAAAATCAATAGTAAATACCTCCATTATTATAGTTAGGTGGATAATGAGTTCAACAATGATCTCAACGCAATAAATATATCCCCAAAGAATAATCATTTATTTAATCTTCACTGTAAACACAATGCGGTACCAATCCTTCAATAGCCTGTTGAGAATGGTATGTTGAATGTCTTGGATTTGGTCACTTAGAATTGAGTAAAAATTAAATAATAATAGGGGAAGCATACTACAAATAAATGGGTGTGGATCTAGATCCTTCGTTAAACTTGGTAATTTGAAAAATAAATTATGACCATAAATAGAGATAAATTGAACATACATTCCCTTAAATTAAAATCCAAAAAACATAATCTAGTAGCATCAATATAAACCTGTCAGCCTGTTTTGAAAATGAATTGGGGGAAGACACAAAATACCACCCTCAACAAATAAAGAATGTCATGATATCCTAATAAAAACTATAGGAGAGTATAAGACACACATTCCCACTCCAAAAGAAGAATGTGAACCCATTCTTGTTTCAGCTACCGTGCGCCATTATCCCATCCAAGTGAAAATATAGTGGAATTACTATATGTATTCCCATATATTATAGATATATCAACAAAGTAAAGAAGAATATATATTTTGGGAAAAGTCACATATCCCAAGGCACATAATCAGTGTAGCTTATCAACATAGTTAAAGGGGTACTTAATAGTAATCATACATTAATACTAAAATTTAGGAGCATTTTTAACAAATATATATGATTTCTGAAAAAATAGATCGGTCAGAAAATATACTTACCACATGTAATTATTTGTCCAATAAAATAAAGATTTCAGTTTAGTTACACATTCCTCACTACTTCAAACTGGCCTTTAACAATGCTAACCATTATCAGTGCTACAAAAAGCGTTAAGATATGGAAACTTTAACACTATTAAAAGAAGTGCTAATAAATTTTACCTTTTACCAGAATTTTTGTTTCAGCGCTGATAATTGGTACGCTTTATTAGTGATATTTCGATTATGAATAACGGGTACGCTTTACCAATAATTTATTTTTTACTGCTCATAAATGGATCATTTATCGGTCCATTTTTAGAACCGATGGTGGTTTTAAGAAATAGAAATAATTAAATAAATAATAAATAAAAATAATTTTATTAAAAATAATTTTAAAAAAATTATAAATTAAATAATTATTGAGAAAAATGAATAAATTTATTATAGTATATATAAATTATGAATATTTATATATAGTATATAGTAAATATATATATATATGCCAAATTAAATGTAAAACAATCAAAATTTAATGTAATTTCAATTATAAAAATAATAAACATTTTATTAATTAAATAATTTTCGATAATGTTAATTAATAAAATATATTAAATATATAGATATGTAAATAAATGTATGTAAATTTGATTAATGTAATAAAAAATGTCTATACCTTACATTAAATAGTCATATATTTAGTGAATAATGTTTTATAATTGAAAATTAATATGAATTAACAATACTCTCAAATTGCATAGAGTAATAGAAATAATGGAATGTTGTATTATTTTTCAATTTAACATGGATAAAATGTGTGTAATATTAATTTCATAGATATGTAATTAATAATATTTTATATTCGACACACACACACATAAAACTTTTCTATTATTTAAATATTATTTATGTGTTCTTATTTTTAATGTGTATTTATTTTTAATTTATTCATTTCTTCCCTTTTATAACACAAATGCACTTATGATTATATATTCTATAATAATATTAAATTTTAATTTGTATGCAATATTTATAAATATATATTGTTATAAATGTATATTTAATATATTTATTCATTAATATATTTTTAATTACAAATAAATTAATATTATTTTTTTAAAATTATTTATATAATTATAATTGAATAATTATATAAATTTATATAAATATAAAATTTATAAATAATTATATTTATATAATTAACATACTAACTATATTTATGTCTATATAAATTTTTATTATATATAAATATTTATATATATATAAAAATAATAAAAATAATATTTTTTAAAACAATTAATATAACTAAAAATAATAATAAAATTTTTCAATAGTTATAAAATTAAAATAAATTTATTTAAATAATGAATAAGTTTACTATATTCATATTTATATATATATTTATTAAATAAATAAATATAAATAAATATAATTATATATATTCAAAAAAATTATTTATAATATATTTATAAATCCATTATCAGTGATTTTTTTGCACTGATATGTTGGACTTTATTAGTTCATTTTAAAGTTGATAAATCTATATCATTAGTAATGCTAAAAGGGTTGAAAAAATCCTTCTTTGTTGGAGCATATTAATTAAGCACTAAGAAAATGTGTCTTTATCAACAGTTTTTTGGTAGCACTGATAAAAGTGTCACAATCTCCATAAAAATTATAACCACTCACTAACTTATCATCATATCATAAGACTTTTGTGGAATCCCCATCAATATTTCTACTCCTTTGTGAATAGAACCTAGAACCAAGGATCAAATCAAGGATTGATCAATTCCAAGGTTCACATATAAGGTTCAAATGATTTAATGGTCAAACAAATATAAGGCTCCAAGGTATGTCATTAAATATTATCCATCAAATGTAAATAATTATCTACATTGTGTTGGAGAACAATAGGTGTAAAGAATAAATGGGTCTGTCCATGGTGGTGGAAGTTATAAAATTGTGAGTTTGGTGAGTGGGCCATTATGAAGGTTTGCCTATAGAGATCATCCATTTTTATGCTTGGATTTATTAGGTGTGGAACACCTAGATTTTTAGCATTCTCATATTTTCTCCTAGACCATACATGCATCTCCTTCTTTGTATTGTGTAGCGTTGAATAAATTTAAGAGATTTTGGATTTAATATCTTATTTATGGGAATGTGTGGATGAATCATGATTTATTTTCATTGGATAAGTAGTAAAGTTAACCATATGGTATTGTTATCATCTCATTTTACATCATATATATAATTATGTATGTATCAATTTCCATAATGGTGGTTTTGTAGCCTATGAGACAACTCTCTAGTGTATTAAATTGACTAGTTATTTTCATATTTTATTTTTATAGACTTTAGTTGTTGAGTGATGTTTTATAGATCTGTTAATTTTTTTATTCCACTAATATTTATTTCTGAAGTACGGGTACTCCACATAGAATATTTGACCTCCTATGGGTGGTTCCATAGAAGTAGAGGGAATTTTTGTATTTATAGGTGTTTCAAGAGTTATTATTTTTTTATCCTTTATGTGATATATATAGTGTATGTGTCTTATTTAATTATTCAATATTATTTATGGACCTCACTAGAATCTTAATTAAGGGTCAATTTGTAATAGATGGCCTCCCTAGAATCTTTTATATGGGTATATTTGTAGTAATGACCTCCCTTAATACCTTGGGATTGGTTAGTGTTGCGATATGACATCCTAAGAGTCCTAAGATGTTTTCAAATAATTGATATAACATTAATATTAAGTGTAGTAATTCCATAGGATATTTAATCACTTATTCAAAAAAATAGAGGTTATCAATTGATATATATTAGAAATTATTTTTTGGTATTCATCATTTAAGTTAAACTTGTATTGGTTCCACCCATATGAATCTATAATTTCCATACATTTATGTGAAAATACATCTTTATTTATTAAAATTTTATCAATGAATTTTAATATTGTCTCATTGATTGATTGATTGTTTATAATTATTTTTTTTCATATTTTGGTTCCTTATTTTTCCTTATTTCTTAATATAATATATTCATTTATTTTGGGGGTTTAAGAATGACTTTATGTGTGTCAAAAAACACTTTTTATTAAAAGTTGTTTATTGAGACCCACACCCCATATCTTTTATACAAAATTATAATACTCATCAATTACATATCTTGAAAAGTAGTTTAATTTTTTTTCATGATTCTCATCCCAATTCACTTCTATGTTTTTTGTACTTCATTGAGAATTATTCATCCCATGTATGACTACCACATAGATTAATTAGAGTAACATAGGTTTATATCCCCAAGAGATGGAGTATTTGTCTCAAACAAAGAAAATTCAATTATAATTCATTTGGATGTGATATTATGATCCTACGAGTTTTCTATAACTTTATCCATTGAATTAATTTAGAGCACAACACCAACTATAGTGGAGTAATTATTTTCCTAATTTAAATTACCCACGTTTTTTAAATCATGCTGAAATTAATTGAAGTATTCATATTTTGGGTTTCCCTTATTAAAACTCTATAAATTTTACCTTTGATAATGAATCAGTCTCATGTCAAATAGATACATGATGTTATTTGTTTTATTCAAATTTCAAGTTTCCAGTTTTAGATAACATTTTTGTAAAAAAGATTAGTGACATATTCAAACCTAAGAGAACACATTAAATTTTTTTTGATAAATTATATCAATGATAAATATTTTATTTTACATGTGTAAGAATTTTCCACACCTAAATATGATACATTATGTGTCTATTGTGACTCCCACTACATATTTTTATTTAGTTTTTACATCAATTATAGTAAAATGAAAAACTCACATACTCAAACCCATGAAAAATGATTTTGATTGTTTTGATACTTAAAAAAATGATCTATAAACCATTGTTTTATATGTAGTAATCAAACATACCTTAAAGCATTACACGATGTTCATGGTATGAATCCAAGTGTCTGTAGTCAGTTTTAAATCAATATTTTAGTTCAAAAAGTGTCAATCAATGAACGTTGATAATATACACTTAGATATTTTTGGAAATTTTTTAAAATGATTCATATGTAATTTCTGTTGTGTATGAGTTGGTCTCCTATCACAATGATATATAATGTAAAAATTATCATTCAAAGTGCATTATTCTAGTTTAAAATGACCTTTTAGTTAAAAAAATGAAATTCTCAAAACTGATAAAACACATTTGGTTTGTTTTGATACATTAGTAAAATGATCCATATGTCACTTAAGACATGTAGGAATCAACCAAACTTCAATAAAATGAATGGTGTGACATGTATGACTCAATGTATATATTTTTATTTAAAATTGACATTAATTTATGTAAAATAGAAAAATATCCTTTTAAAAACAAATATGATCATGGTATACCACAATGTGTGTATTACCATTTTAAAATTGACATTTTAGTTTAAAAAGTTTCACTCAATGAAAACTAATACAACACACTTTTATTTTTAGGATAATTTATTACATCGAGTAATAATTCATTTGTTTTGTGTTGTAATTAATCTCACATAAAACTGATACATGATGTGATTGGTAGGATTGAAAGTGATTGTTTGTAGATTACAAATTGTTTTAGTAAAAAAATTCAAATAACATACTCAAAACTGAGAAAACATTTTCTTATTGTTTTGATAAGTATTCAAAATTATCTATATTTTATTTGAGACCTCTATAAATAATTTTCACCTCAATATGAAACACATTGTGAACAATCTGACTCCAGGTTCTACTTTTTGTTTATAATTGGAAAATTTTAATTAAAATGGAAAACTAAAAAAATAAAAGCTATTAATAAACAATTATATTGTATTGATACATTATGAAAATGATCCATAAGTCATTTTTGATGTGTTGGATTCATCTACACTTCAATAGGATACACGATGTTCCCATTATAACTCAAAGTGAATATTAACAGTTTGAAATCATCATTTTAGTTCAGAGAGTACCACTCAACAGAAAACCAATAAAACTCTCTCATATTTTCTGATAATGTTTTAAAATGATTCATATGTTAGTCTTGATGTGTGGGAATTCGTATCATATCAATTTGATACATGATGTGATTGGTATGGGTCAAAGTGAATGTATATTATTTAAAATGATATTTTAGTGAAAACGAATATTGACATACTTAAAACCAAGAAAAGACAGTCTAATTGTTTTGATACATTTGGAAAACAATACATAAGTCATTTTAGACAAGTATGAATCCATCTAACCTCAATAAGATTCAATGTGGGACTGGTATGAATCAAATTATTTGTTCCAATGTTTAAGTTCCATTTTAGTTTAAAATGTGCAACACCTCACAAAAAACCAAAAGACGATCATATATTGTTTCTTCATTATTCTAAATGATATTACATAATTTATTTCCTTTCAATTTCATATATTATTATTATTTATATTATTTCAGTCTAGTGGGGAATAAAAAAACAAACACATAAATAAATTCAAACAAGGAAGCTCCAATCCGAGAACTCCCCAAAACCACTACAAGACGCAACCACTTGGGTGCACCAATAAGAATTCAGCTAATAATTTTTTATTAATATTCATAGATATAATTAATGAATATGAACATGAATTATTTTGATGTGTAAGAATCAAACACAACTCAATTTTACATATAGTGTTCCTATTATTACTCAATGATTATTTTAAAATTAAAACATTCTATTAATTTATTACTTTACATTGTTACTATGATAATAATTTCATTTTTATATAGGTACGTTCCAATTCATGAGTATATGTAGTTTTTTCAAAAATATTTGGTGTTTCAGTTAAAATAAAAATACAATAAATCATTGGGGTTTATGAATGTATGTAAAAAATTATACCTATTTAATTGAATAAAACAAAGTTTTAAATGTATATAATATAGTGTATTTTTGTATTTATGTTGTAAATTTCATTTTATTCAATTTTTAGTGCTATAATTTTATTCCCATGTCTATTAGATTTTTTGATGTTGTGACATGCTATTACAACACATTTCATTGTTATTGCAGTGTTCTATTATAGTACACTGTAGTATACCGCAATTTTAGCTCATTTGAAATCACTAATAAAAGGTTCCTTTATCTAGGCCTTTTAAAAATCTGATAAAAGTACCCTTTGTCAACACTAAATAAATGGGCTCATAAATGGGTCTTTTATCATCATTTTCAAAAATACTTATAAAAGTACCCTTTATTGGTACTAAATAAAAGCACTGCTAATGGGGTCTTTTATCACTGGTAAAAAGAACTGATAAAGGCACAATTTATCAGAACAATTTTTACGATGATTTTGGAATCCTTTATTAGTGTCCTTTTAGCACAGATAAAATACTTGTGCTTTTAATCCCAGTCCAGTAGTAGGTGATCCTCTAGCACTGATAAAGACCATTTTTAGTACTGTTAAATGCCTATTCTTTTATTAGTGCCTCCAAAAACTATATAAAATTTTTATAATTTTTTTACAATTATTAAGAGTCCGAGAGAAATCCCTCATCTTCATGTGATTCCTATTAACATGTCCTGGAGGAAATGGAGGAAAAGAGAAATAAATCATTTATACTTAAACCAATGAATTAGAAAACATTCCAATTCTAGTGGTGGATGACTTTTATCACATAGATGTCAAAATGAAGGGGAGTCCATACATCCCTACTAATACATTAAAGAGTTGTAAACATATCTAGAATGTGGTTATTGACAAAGTGTGGGAAAAAATGCATTCTCCTACCATTTTTATAGTTAATTAGAACACATTAATGGTTAATTAGAAGTGTGAATACATTCATTATCCCATTAAAGTTAGTTTTTAGCTCACCAAAATAATGAATTTGAAATTTTATTGGGAACACAATATTATTCAAACTAGAAAAAATTGACCCACATCAGCTTCCACTTTAGGGAATTCACACATTCTTTCCAAAAACATATATACTATTTGAACATTCTTGTAATTGTATGATATTTCTCTATGTGGGATGTTATATATGTAAGTCTCTATTCAAAATATACAATTATTTTCATTTTTTAGAGAACATAATAAAGGATGTATATCCATGCAGAATTCTCTTTCTAGAAGTAGGCCTACATTACATCCCAACTCAAAACTAATGTTCTTGAGTCCCCAAACATTTATCAATGGTGACCCAACAACTTTCTTATTTGTTTCTAGGTCTTGGAATAAGATAGTGTTGTTATAGTGGTCTTACCTTTAGTTTTTCCCACTAACATCCTAGGTCCTCCTTAAATTTATTCCACAATGGATCTCTTTGTAATAATATTATGGTATATCATGTGAAATTTTCATTTAATGGGAATTATAGAAAAATGTTTTTAATTAAATTATATGACAAAAAAATGTTACTCCCATTTTTTAATTCATTAATGTCCTCCCAAGGTAATATACTATGGGATTACTCTTTATGTAAATACATTGGTCTATGACGGTGTTTTCTTTATAATATTATTCACCAACATATTCCATAATTTAGTGATATTTTAATTTTTAGGAATCTCAGATTCTTTTAGAATAAACTATGGGAAAATACTCATATAATGAGTAATTTTAATGGATGAAGCTAACTGTTCATGAGGCATTGTCCTTGATAAGTTATATACTTTCTAGATATAAGATATCTCAAGGAAAAATAAATCCTCCTAACCACTCTGATTCAACTTGGCTTCCAATATTGAAATTTATATTATAATAAACCACTCTCTCTACGAAATTGTATATGGGACATTACCAAATTAGTCAAAAAATGTGAAATAATATCCTTTGAAATGTGAGTAAAATACATTTTTTATTTTGATATAACTCTCTAAAGATAATATTATTGTCATATATAGTCCTCTTTCAAAATATTATTATAAGATTCTAAAAAATTATAGAGTAATTTATATATCATATGTGTCTAAATATATTTATTATTTTTGATCTCTTAAATGTAAAACTCTCATCTTATGAATGATTTTATAGTCACATCAAGGTAAAAATAAAGATTTCACAGATATATTTACTTGGATCCATTTTAGTTGTATGATATTTAAAATTACAAATTATATATTAAAATCTTCACCATTAATGCATTAATGCATTTAGAAATCTATTTTACTTGATTACAAACACCCCTTAAAATATTCATATCAGAGGATGGGGTGAACATGGATAGTTTCATTTCACTTCACTACATGTCCAAGAAATCATACCAATGTGTCATCATGAAATAAAATTTATTCAATAAAAATATTAGTATCAAGATTTGTTAAAAAACATACAGTATTATTTTTATGAATCAACCATTAAAAATCCGGAAGATAACCTTTCAAATGGGGGAGGAACCTATAAATACTACATTATTAAGAAAAAATAAATATTTTTAATGCATTTAATTTGAGAAAAACCAAAATTCATCTTGTAGTATTTCATTAAATAGAAATAAGATCACATTTATAACAATCATTAAACCATGCTCATGCTCATATAAATATTCAAACGATCCATAAGGTGATAATTAATACTGATGCATAAAAAAAGTAGTATCCCCAACCCATAGGTAAGGGAGAACATTTTCTACTATCATCATCATCATGTTCATAAAATCATTGATGGGTGTAAAATATCATAGAAGTGGATTTTAAGAAGATACACCCCATAGGTAATGAGCGGTTTTTATGTAAAAATAATCCTCCCCAAAAAAGGAAGTCATTCCATATTTTGATGAATGTTCACATGTATGGTATCTAGAGACACCCTCTATAGTAACCTTTCTATAAATGTTCAAGGATAATCATGGAAAGAAAACATTGAAGCCTATTATAGGCCATATGACATAGTTACCTTTCAACATGCAAACTACTCTAAAGGGTCACATATCATCACTCTATTGATACTCCAACAGTGACTAATTCTCTTAAAATTTGGATTATTATGTGAGAAAAGCATTTATCAATACATTGGTAAATGTAATATGCACTATCCCCACAGATGTAGTGAATAATGAAGTGAGTGAGAGAGGACTAGAGTATTAATATTCATTCTGAAATAGGTTTTGTAATAAATGTATTGACACTAGTTTGTATACCAGACACAACAACAATATTGAAATTTGGGAGCTTCCTAAAATGATCAGTTACCACCTATATCGAAAGATTTAAATAAATGAAATAGAAATTTTGTGTTTATATCATATCTGTTAGAAATATAAAATTAACCCCTATAGTTGGGGAATGATTCACTAAATATGAGGGAAAATGATAGAGTTAATATTTAATAGCCTAAAAAAATTCAGTGGAATTTTACATATAATTTATTGATTTTTTTATTTCTTATAGGGAATTATTGTATAAATAAGATGTTAGTTTTATTAAAAAGTTACAAATTATTATTATATTTACATTTTCATTAAAATTTTAGTATAAATATATACAAACAATGGAAAAATAAAATGGTGAAAAAATAGAAAATATGATAACTATAATACAAAAAGTTTGATATTCTCAATCACTCATAATTATCTCACTCATTAAAAACGATGTTGAAATGAAGAAAAATAATAATGATGAAACATTTTTAAAATATTAAAAAATAAATATCATTAAAAAAACATTTGAACAAAAAAATTATAAAAAATTATATATTTATAAAATGTATTGAACCCATTTAATTGTTACAAATAAGACTATTGGAATGGCAATACAACTGCTGGATTATTACTTCCATTATCAATAATAGTAATCTGTCTTTTAGAATTGAAATCATACCAATTTATTTTTGAAACAATATGTATTTATATTATAAAAAAAGTGATATATATATATATGTTGATATAAGTAATCCTATTATTTTATAAATGATGATAATGTTCATATATTTTTTTAAATATATGTGTGTTATTTAATATCTGATTAAAAAAAATAATTGAAATAAAAATTATTTCTATTATTTTTTATAAATTATTATTAATTTTATTTCTAGTGATAAGATATATTTCTATGTAAAGACCTGTAAAATTCAATGGAAATTTTTTTTTCTTATTTTTCTTTGGGATTTTACAAGAATGCAGTTTCTGACGGCACCGGATTCCGAGACCCGGTGTGACCGGAATCAATTTCTGAAGTTTGGCTCGGGTACGTTCAGTGAACGAACGAGCAGGTTTTCCTAACTTTTGAACCGGAGCTCGGAATCGAATTCCGAGGGCACTGATGGAATTGCAGCACCGGTAATTGCTTAATAACACCTTTTCTGGAGGTGCGTTTACTCGGGTGAGGTTAATAATTAATTGGGTTGACTAAAGAATAAAAATAAAATATTGTGCAACAATTTTATTTTTATTCTAAGCAATGCTAAACTAGGCATGGTGGTTGGAGTGGGACCCAAAATTCCCTAACTCCTAGGTAGGATATTAGTGAGGTGGGGCCCACATGAGCCCCACCCCCTTTATTTCCTTTTACCTCACACGTGCATTTATTTTGGTAACTCACATTCACCCCCCACCCCTCTTTAATTCCAAGTCAACTCTCGCGTTTAATAGGATTATTAAACGCCTCATTAACTGGTCAACTCTCATTAATTAAATCGTGATCTGATTTTGAATTACAAAAACAATTGGCATGAGAAATAAAATAAGGCAAAGCCTTATTTTATTATGTTGTTTCGTTGTGCGAGAAGGATTTGAAGAGGAGAGCTCAAGTCTTGGAATCCTCATCTTCCTCCTTGAAGAATGCGAAGAACACACCATCGCCGATGAAGAACACCAGCCTCCGATGAAGGACGACGAAGGACACCGAATCCTCATAGATTGACGACGCGACATCGTGTACTATGACACCAAAGATTCTCTTCTCCGAGACATTGGGGACGCTTACGGAACCTTCTTCTGCGACGATTATTTCCCGTGACAAACCTTCTTTCGACAACACCTTGAGGTAGGGGGTTTTGTTTAATTTGATTTATGTTGATTATATCCTCGACATATGATTAAATTTGTTGAAAGTCTTTTGAACCTCTAACGTGGTGGGTGCGGACCAACGAACAAGTCCGAACCCACCAATTTCTCGGTTCTTGATGCGCGTAATGCTGGGCGACGATGAAATGGGACCGTTGAGCGATTGGAGGCCTTGGAAGTAATATACGTGTCCCGAGATGACCCTAGGCGCATATGGGAGCAGGAACGGACCACCGGAGCGGCTCTGGTGGCCCGTGGACTTCACCGGCGGCGTCGGCGGCGGCAGGCGACCGGTCCCGTGGCCGCGCGGGACCAAGGGGGGACGCAGCACTGGGCCGCATCCGCTGGAAAGAAGTGGCCCCCACGCGGGGGCCGCGACATCAATCCAGGGGGCAGCCTACCCCTTTGCGCGACCGCTCGGCCGGCGCTGAGCCGCCCCAGGCCGAACCGGCCACACCGGGCCGGGCCGCCCAGGCCGGGCCACCCAGGCCGGGCTGGGACACACCCACCGGGACGGGCCACTCCCTAATGGGCCGGACCCGGACCCGGTTCAGGTCGACCCGGTTCGGGTCGACCCGGTTCGGGCAGACCCAGGGGGTCGCGGGCCGGGTCGGTCCGGGCCCAAAACCCCCTAAAACCGGACAGGTTCGTTCTTTTGCCCATATCATGGGCTACAGACCTCCAAACTACGCACCGTCAGTTGTGATGCAATCTTTGGATCAAGGTGTTCGTTTAGGTATATTACACTGAAGGTTTAGTAGAACTTTGTGTATAGCGGGGTTGGTTCGAACACGAAACCAACCGGGCCCTCGGAGCGGAAACCCTTATAACTTGGTCTTCGGACGTTATATTGATGTGTCGTCGACTTTGTTGGAATCCTATTAGTGAGAAGGACATTTTGGATTACTCTACTAGAGGTTTGGATGCAGTCGGATTGTGGTCGGGTTGGTTTTGACTTAAAAACCAACCGGGCCCCTGGTACGAAAAAGCCAATAACTCTCAGACCAGGCGTCTGATTAACGCACCGTCTGTCACGTTGAGTTCCTCTTTTCAAGAATAAACTTTGAGATACATCAAATCCAGACTATGTGTCAGTTTATGTATCGAACCCTTGGCTCATGGAGTGGACCCTATCAGAAACGACCATGCTATGTGTGGGAACACTAGAGCTGGCTGTGACTGTGACTGTGACGACTGCACTGAAATCCTAAGTGGGTTCGGCAGTGATGAAGATCGTACTGAAATAAATCGTGGGTTCGACGGCGATGAAGACTGCACTGAAATCCTATGTGGGTTCGGCAGTGATGAAGAACGTACTGAAATCCTATGTGCGTTCGACGATGATGAATACTGCACTGAAATCCTATGTGGGTTCGGCAGCGATGAAGACCGTACTGAAATCCTCTGTGGGTTCTATGGCAATGAAGACTGCACTAAAATACTATATGGGTTCGACAGCTTTGCTGGTATAGTATCCTACATGGGTCCCAGCTTAGATGAATCAGTGGCTATATCTGATCATCTCTATCACTGAAGAAGTATACCTGTGTGAGCTGAGTCTTGAATTTCAGTCATTATCTTCGATATGATTGACTTGCTTTCCTATGTGGATTGTGTTGTGCTTTCTTGTGTGGATTGGGTTGTACTATCCTATGTGGATGTGATCAAGCTTGGGCTCGAGTGTTGGAGCCAAACTAGAATTGATGAATTATGTATATGTATGGGAATATACCTAAGTAGAGGTGGTTTTTACTTCATGATTGTATCTTTATTTTTTGGATTATCCATTGTGGATTCTGGGAGACCTTCGGGGGTCTCGGGGTCCCTACCAAGTAGCATATACTTACCCCTTCACGAGCTATTCCCGCACTACGATGTGTTGGTTGCAGACGACAGACAACGCTGATCGTGGTAGAGGTTAGTGGAGCAGTCGGTACCTAGAGGTGGACCACTGGGCGGGACGTACATGGAGCGGACAGCTTGGACCGGGGAGCTGAGGTGGCTATCTATACCCACCCTTCAGGTGGGACTTCCAGTGGACGGCTCGACGTTGCTGCTTTAGTTTCAGTTTCTATACTTTCTTTCTAGTTGTACTTTACTTTCAGTTTGGGTTTGTATTCTATCCCATTTAATTTCCGCACTTACTTTTGTACCCAGTTTTACTTAGTGTTTACTTTTTCTTGCTTACTCTGTGGTGTTTTTTAACTTTATAAAGGGAATGCCTTCCCCTTTTGTCGGGATTTATGCCTTGGTGCTAGTCGCCAGCCCCTAGCCTATGGGAGGCGAGTTTGGGGTAGTCACGGCATGGGTCCCGAGTGCGGGTCGTGACAAATTGGTATCAGAGGAGTTCGGTTCTACAGCAGAGCTTAGGACTCAGATCTCTCTTCTATGTGAAGCAATAGTGTTAGGGGTATTGAGTGTGGTTATCAGTCCAGGGAGTCCAGTGTTGGTGCGGCGGCCAACGTATCCGTACACAACTACCCTGACTTCTGATTTCTGACTCAATGCACGAAAAAATTGATTGCATGTGTGTTTAAAAAGTTTTCTTGGTTACAAATTTGTGTCATCTCACTAGGTATACTGTTTGACCGTGGCACACCTGTTTCCTTTCGGGATGGCCCAATGATGACTTTTAGCTAGGGTTCCGAGCATTGTGCAAGATGACAGCCCACCGAGTGACGAGGCCTCGGTGTAGGGCCCTTTGACAATGGAGGCACCGACGGTACCTCTATCCGCCAAGCCACCGATGCTATCAGCCCCAGCCACTGATTGTTCACATCACCTTAGTGCACTACACGAGTTTCAGTGTCAGAGACCGCCCAGGTTCTGTGTGGATACGGACCCTCAGGCAGCCGAGGATTGGCTGGAGGCAATTGTTTGAGTTTTCAGGTTAGTGGTGACACCATCTGACCTCATGGGGATCCTCGCAGCAAGCCTCTGGTATGCGGCAGCAGGTAGCTGGTGGAGCATGATTCTCCAGCTGCACGATGAGGCATTACTCTTCTAGATGGACATTGAGAGCCTCTTCTTCTCAGAGTTCGTCCCAACCACCCTCCGTGCGGTGCACATCCAGGAGCTTCTACAGCTGCGGCAGGGCAGCATGACGGTCGCCCATTACTCAATGAGATTTACTGATCTCTCGTGTTATTCGACAGACATGGTACGAGACCCATTCATCTAGGCTCAGACCTTCGAGAAGGGACTTAGGCATGAGATTAGGGAATCGATGATCTCCCTCAGAAATCCGACACAGGCAGGAGTACTGGAGCGATCTCTTCTCATAGAGAGCATTCTTGCTGAGCCAACGCCAGCAGCGAGACCTACCGCAGGGCGGTACGTAGCAGAGTCATCTGTAGCTGGCCGTTGATGGATGTCACAGGGGTCTAGGCAGACCAGACCATCAGTCAAATGACCTCAGGACACTAGCTCAGAGGTGCGGGGCACAGGGCACAGAGCCAGCCTTCTGAGGAGCAGGCAGTGCTACGCATTCGGCGGGCAAGGCCACATGGCTCATGACTGCCCGACCTGCCGTGCAGAGGAGTAGCAGATGGTTGAGGTGCCACCCAGACAGAGGAAGAGGGTCGAACTTGGAGGTCCATCGAGAGCAGGCAGATGAGGAAGGGTAGATGGTCGAGCAGCAGCTGGTGGGCGACGCTTTGAGTCTTTACCACCACCACAACCCGGAGGTCCACCCTGACCACGGGGAGCTGGCGGGCAGAGATAGGATTAGCTTCAGGAAGCAGAGGCCTACGACCACAGCGTGCAAGAGATGCTTTTAGTTACTATCTGTGTATACTCCACTCTTGTTGCAGTTATTTTAGACACAAGAGCAAGTCGTTTCTTTATTGTTGGTGCCCTTTTTTGGAGCTCGGAGATTCCGATGGAGCCGTTGGCTCGATCCTTACGGCTAGAGACTCAAACGAGAGCAGACTCGACGATTACAAACTGGTGTCAGCAGTGTGAGCATACTCTAGAAGGAAAGGTCTTCAGTTGGGATCTTCTTGTAGCGGCGTTGAGGCTTTACGACGTCATCTTGGGCATGGATTGGTTATCCACAGTCCATGCTCAGATCGATTGTATTAGGCGCAAGGTGCAGTTTGTACGCACCGATGGGAGTAGGTTCACCTTCACCAGTGAGAAGGGAGCCTTTGTAGCACAGGATGGACACTCACAGAAGAGTGGACAGCCCATCACTCATCAGTTGTCTAGCCTCATCCTAGGAGAATTTGACATTTATAGTCCTAGTTATCCTGCAATGGTGGATCAGTATGTGGACATCTTCCATGACGATGTTCCAGGAATACCTCCTAGCAGAGAAGTAGAATTTTATATTGACCTCTACCTCGGGATAGCCCTGATATCCACTATAGCATATCGGATGGCCCCCGCTAAGCTTCGAGAGCAACAGGTACAATTGGAGGACTTGCAGGGAAAGGGATTCATCTGACCCAGTGTTTCACTCTGGGCTTCCTCGATATTGTTCTCCAAGAAGGCGGACTGGAGCTTGCGACTATGTGTCGACTATCGTTGCCTGAACTAGGTGACCGTGAGGAACAAGTATCCGCTACCGAGGATTAACGACCTCTTCGATCAGCTCAAGGGAGCATGGTGGTTCTCAAAGATAGACCTTAGATTAGGCTATCATCATCTCAGAGTTCGAGACGAGGACGTGTAGGATATGACTTTCAGATGTCGGTGTGGCCACTATGAGTTCTTGGTTATGCCTTTTGGCGTAACCAACGCTCCAGCAGTGTTCATGGGTCTCATGAATAGGATCTTTTAGCCATACCTCGATCGATTTTCCATGGTCTTCATCGACGACATATTGATATACTCGACCACTATGGAGGAGCACGCCTACCACTTGTGGGTTGTACTAGAAACACTATGAGAGCACCAGCTTTATAAAAATCTCTCAAAGTGTCAGTTATGGATATGTGAGGTCCACTTCTTGGGACACGTCATCTCTGAGGTGAGAGTTGTGGTGGATCCTACGAAGATCGAGGTAGTGCTAGCTTGGGAGCCACCCAAAAGCGTGATAGAGGTGCGGAGTTTCTTGGGTATAGCTGGGTACAACCAGATATTTGTGCCAGACATTTCCAGAGTTATGAAACCACTATCAGATTTGAAGAAGAAGGGGAAACCCTTCGTGTGGTCAGACATATGTCAGCAGAGATTCCAGGTGCTGAGATAGATATTGACCAGCGCACCTATCTTGAGGCTACTGGAGGAGGGAGTAGGGTACATGGTCTACTGCGATGCATCAGGGACCGTACTGAGATGTGTCATGATTTAGAAGCGGGCCTTGATCTCCTATAGATCACATTAGTCGAAGCAGCATGAGCGGAACTACGCTAACCATGACCTGGAGTTAGCAGCAGTGGTCTTCGCTCTAAAGATATGGAGACACTATCTGATAGGCAAGCGTTTTACAGTCTACTCTGACCACCAGAGTCTCAGGTACATCTTCTCATAGAAGGACCTGAATCTGAGATAGCGGTGATGGCTCGAGTTCCTCCAGGATTATGACATTGAGATAGTCTATAATCCTGAAAAGGAGAACGTAGTAGCCGATGCCATCAACATGAGGACGGTCAATCACCTACTCGGTGAGGCAACAGAGCAGCTAGCCACTTTGCAGATATCCTTAGTGGATAGAGATGGAGCATCCTTTCTTCAGTCACTCATAGTAACTCCTCCACTACTGCAGAGGGTCATAGAGGAACAACATGGGGATGCTGACTATGAGAAGTGGTGTGTGCAGATATCCCCAGGATAGGCACCTGATGGATTCTCTATAGAAGGAGAGCACGAAGTCCTTTTTAGAGGATGTACCATGATACCAGTTGCTTTACAGGAGGAGGTGTTGAGAGACTTTCACACTTCCCCTTGGTCGGTACATCCTAGAGTGGCGATGATGTACTAGGATCTCAGACGACTGTATTGGTGGCCGGGTATGAAGAAGGTTGTGGTAGAGTTCGTTTCTCGATGCCTCACCTCCTAGCAGGTGAAGGCAGAGAACCAGGTACAATCAGGCTTGGAACAGCCCTTGGAGGTCCCGAAGTGGATGTGGTATGGGATATCTATGGATTTGATGACTGGACTTCCATACACTTCCAGAGGTCACGAATCCATTTGAGTGATTATTGACCGACTCACCAAGTCAGCCCACTTATTACCAATCAGAGAGTAGGGCTCAGTAGAGAGCTTGGGATGCCTCTACATTAAAAAGGTTGTACAACTTCATGTTGTTCCATCATCTATCGTCTCCGATCAAGATGATCTCTTTACTTCCCGGCTTTGGAAGGGGTTGTAGGAGGCATTCGGGACACAGCTACGCCTGAGCACAACCTTTCACCCTCAGACGGATGGTCAGACAAGGTGGACCATTCAGACTCTCGAGGACATTATCTGTGT
Source organism: Viscum album (assembly GCA_963277665.1). Classification (NCBI taxonomy): domain Eukaryota; kingdom Viridiplantae; phylum Streptophyta; class Magnoliopsida; order Santalales; family Viscaceae; genus Viscum; species Viscum album. The sequence continues at coordinate 411,881,929 of OY728131.1, forward strand.
CTGTGTCCTCGACTATGGTCGTAGCTGGGAGGACCACCTACCCTTGGTGGAGTTCATGTACAACAACAGCTACCACTCCACCATTGGGATGGAACCATACGAGGCATTGTACGACCAACCTTGCAGATCACCTCTGTGCTGGACAGACCCTGGGGAGTCAAAACTTGTGGGATCAGAGATGGTCCAAGCCACAATAGAGAAGGTCCAGGTCATCAAAGAGCAGATGAGGATAACTCAGATCCAGTAGAAGTCTTATGCTGACAGGAGGCGGAGACCACTAGAGTTAGATGATGGCGACCATGTCTTCTTGCGGGTCTCACCTCGATGTGGATTACAGAGATTTGGCTGGGGTGGTAAGTTATCTCCATGCTTCATCGGACCATTCCAGGTCCTCAGTAGGGTAGGTGAGGTGGCTTATCGCCTGGCTCTACCACCTCAGTTGCACCGGGCGCACGACATCTTTCACGTATCTTAGCTGAGGAGATACGTGCACGACCCGACACATATCATCGACCATGGGGAGCTGGACATTGATGATGGGGAGACTTTGCAGAGGTCCTAGTGGATATCGAGGATCGACATGAGCATGTCCTATGTGGATGGTCAATACCTCTAGTGTGCATCAGATGTCAGCACGAGAACCTCTAGGAGAGCACTTGGGGGTGGGAGGCTCAGATGCGTGCACAGTACCCACATTTTTTCCCCTAGTTTATGATGTAACTTTACTGGGACGTAAATCCCTGAGGTGGGATTAATGTAAAGACCTGTAAAATTCAAGGGAAATTGTTTTTCCTATTTTTTTGAGATTTTACAAGAACTCAGTTTCTGACGGCACCTGATTCCATGGCCCGGTGTGCCCGGAATCAATTTCCTAAGTTTGGCTCAGGTACGTTCGGTGAACGAACGAGCCGGTTTTCCTAACATTTGAACTGGTGCTCGAAATAAAATTCAGAGGGCACCGATGGAATCGCAGTGCCTGTAATTTCTTAAGAAAACCTTTTCCGGAGTTGCGTTTGCTCGGGTGAGGTTAATAATTAATTGGGTTAACTAAAGAATAAAAATAAAATATTGTGCTACAATTTTATTTTTATTCTATGTAATGATAACCTAGTCATGGTGGTTGGAGTGGGACCCACTAATACCCTAACTCCTAGGTAGGATATTAGTGAGGTGGGGTCCACAAGAGCCCCACCCCCTTTATTTCCCTTTACCTCACACGTACAATTATTTTGGTAACTCACCCGCACCCCCCCCCCCTCTTTAATGCCAAGTCAACTCTCGCATTTAATAGGATTATTAAATGCCTCATTAATTGGTCAAATCTCGTTAATTAAATGGTAATCTGATTTTGAATTTCAGAAACAGTTGGCCTGAGAAATAAAATAAGGCAAAGCCTTATTTTATTTTCTTGTTTCGTTGTGTGAGAAGGATTTGAAGAGGAGAGCTCAAGTCTTGGAATCCTCATCTTCCTCCTTGAAGAACGCAAAGAATGCATCGTCGCCGACGAAGAACGCCAACCTCCAATGAAGGATGACGAAAGACGCCGAATCCTCAGAGATTGACGATGCGACACCGTGTACCGTGACGGCAATGATTCTCTTCTCTGAGATATCGGCGACGCTTACAGAACCTTCTTCCGTGATGATTATTTCCCCCGATGATCCTTCGTTCGACACCACCTTGAGGTAGGGGGTTTGGTTTAATTTAATTTATGTGGATTATATTCTTCGAAATATGATTAAATTTGTTGAAAGTCTTTTGAACCTCTAATGTGGTGGGTGCAGACCAACGAACAAGTCCGAACCCACAGATTTATCTGTTCTTGATGCGTGGAACGTTGGGCGACGATGAAACGGGACCGTTGAGCAATTGGAGGCTATCGCAGTAATCTACGGGTCCCGAGATGACCCCAGGCATAGACGAAAGCAATAACGGACCACCGTAGTGGCTCTGGTGGCCCACGGGCTTCACCGGTGGCGTGGGTTGCATGCGGCCGGAGGCGGCGGCGTCCCGGCGCGCTGCAAGGAAGGACCGCCGCAGCTGATGCCACGGCGGCAGGCGACCGGTACCGCGGCTGCGCGGGACTGAGGGGGGACACGGCCCTAGGACGCGTCCGCTGGCAAGGAGCGGCCCCCACGTGGGGGATGCGACATCAATCAAGGGGGAAACCACCCCCTTTGCATGACCTCTCGGCCAGCGCTGAGCCGACCCCACTCGGCCAGCGCCGAGCCACCCCGAGCCGGACCGGCCGCAACGGTGGGGCTTTGTAATGCCCACCATACTGGCCCGCTCCCCCTAATGGGCCAGTTCAAGACCCAATTCGGGTCGACCTGGTTCGGGCCGACCCAGGGGGTCTCAGGCGAGGTCCGTCCGGGCCCAAAACCCCTTAAAACCGGACAGGTTTGTTCTATTGACCATATCATGGGCTACGGACCTCTGAACGTCGCACTGTTATTTGAGATGCGATCCTTGGATCGAGATGGTCATTTCGGTATATTACACTCAAGGTTTCTGAGAACTTTGGGTATGGCTGGGTTGGTTCGAACACGAAACCAATCGGGCCCTCGGAGGGGAAACACTTATAATTTGAGCTCCGGACATCCGATTGACATGCCGTCGACTTTTTCGGATTCCTCTTAGTGAGACATACATTTTGGATTACTCCTCTTGAGGTTTGGATGCAGTCGGATTGCGGTCGGGTAGTTTTTGACTTAAAAACCAACCAGGCCCCTGGAACGAAAAGGCCAATAACTCTCAGACCGAGCGTCCGATTGACGTGCCTTCTGTCACGTTGAGTTCCTCTTGTTAAGACGGAACTTTGAGATAAATCAACTCCGGACTACGTGTCAGTTGATGTATCGACACCTTGACTCATGGAGCGGACTCTCCTAGAAACGAGCATGCTGTGTGCGGGAACCCTAGAGCTGGCTGCGACTGCGACCGTGACGATTGCACTGAAATCCTAACTGGGTTTGGCAGCGATGAAGACCGTACTGAAATCCTCTGTGGGTTCGACGGCGATGAAGACTGCACTGAAATACAATGTGGGTTCGGCAGCGTTGAAGACCGTACTAAAATCCTATGTGGGTTCGACGGCGATAAAGACTGCACTGAAATCCTATGTGGGTTCGACAGCGATGAAGACCATACTGAAATCCTCTGTGGGTTCGACGATAATGAAGACTGCATTAATATCCTATGTGGGTTCGGCAGCTTGGCTGGTTTAGTATCATACGTGGGTCCTAGCTTAGATGAATCGGTGGCTATATCTGATCATCTCTATCACCAAAGAAGTATACCTATGTGAGCTGAGTCTTGACGTTCAATCATTATCTTTGATATGATTTACTTGCTTTCGTTTTTGGATTCTGTTGTTCTTTCCTGTGTGGATTGGGTTGTTCTATCCTGTGTGGACGTGATCGAATTCGGGCTCGGTTTTGGAGCCAAACTGGAATTGATGACTTAGGTATATGTTTGGGCATATACCTAAGTAGTGTTGGTTGTTACTTCGTGATTGTATCATTATTTTGTCGATTATCCTTTGTGGATTCTGGGAGACCTTCGAGGGTCTTAGGGTCCCTACTGAGTAGCATATACTCACCCCTGAACGGGCTATGCCCGCACTACATTGTGTTGGTTGCAGAAGATAGACAGTGCTGATCGTGGTAGAGGCTAGTAGAGCAGTCAGTACCTGGAGGTGCACAACTGGGCGGGACATACACGGAGCGAACGGCTGGACCCAAGGAGCTGAGGTGGCTATCTGTACCCACCCTTCAGGTGGGACATTCAGTGGATTGCTCGACATTGCTGTCTTACATTCAGTTGTTGTACTTTCTTTCCAGCTGTACTTTACTTTCAATTTGGGTTTGTATTCTGGACCATTTACATTCCACACTTACTTTTGTACCCAGTTTTACTTAGTGTTACTTCTTCTTGCTTACTCTGTGGTGTTTGTTTACTTTATAAAGGCAATGCCTTCCCCTTTTGTCAGGATTTATGCCTTGGTGCTAGTCTTCATCCCCTAGCCTATGGAGGGCAGGCTTGGGGTAGTCACGACACGGGTCCCGAGGACGGGTCATGACATTCTATGACCGATTGTTATTTTTCAATGGGATGAAAAAATAATCATAATATTAAAATTTTTATTCCTAAAATAAATAATAATATTTTCAAAAATTATATTTATATTAATAAAATATATTTCGTTTTTTGAATGTAAATATCTAGAAAAAATTATTACAAAATATTTTTATATTTCTAAAATAGTTGAGTTTTTTGTGGGTAATGAAAAAGAACTACGTTTGGTAATTTGAAAAATAAGAAAAATACATGAAAAGGGATTCATTGATATTGTCAATGGCCATAGAATCTACATCAAATGCACTAGTTGAAATAAATATTCTTAATATTCATTGAGATTGGTCGTATAAATCCAAAATAATACAATAATGAATACAATACTAAAAAACCATATCAACAACTTATAAATACTTCCCCATCTCCAAAAAACATTCTTAAAATCTTAATTTAACAAATATCTATGAAATGATATACCCATATTTTACCCATATATATAGAATCCATAGCATCCTAAAAATTAAAATCCACAGTTCCTTAATGGAAAGCCTAAGAGGACACTTCCAATTGAAAAGGTCGTACCCTAAACCTAGCCTTTTTATTTTCTATCCCACCACATCCCCCCAAAAAAAATACTATTTACCATGAAATAATGATTATTATATCATAAATATACAAGAATTATATTATTATAATGGAATACATATCTTATATCATTTTATCTTTCCTTATTATTCTAAAAAATAAAATTGTGTTCAAAATATTGATGGTTAATAACCATCATAAATAATATACCATGTTTTTCTACACCACATTCAAGGTGGGTAATAGAAATAATATTATGGTTACATATAATTAAAATAATTTTATTATAACGAAATTATTTTTATAAAATATTTTAATAATAATTGAATTAAATAAAATCGATATAGTTCATTTGGGTTGGTAAAACCCCCCAATTGATCCATAGAATAATGAAAATGGTTTTATAAAAACTAATCATCCCTATTTTATAAAACATATTGATATTTGTGAGAACATCAATTTTTTAATGGATTTAAAATCATTTCATTTCAATTCTGGACTTGTATTCCCATTTAAAATAACCTCAATATCTATTTATAAGTGACCTGACCATGTTACTATGAAATGAATATCCTCAAAATATTGAAGATAAACAATATATCTCATTGAAATGGTAACAAATTAAAATATTATAGTTCTAAAAAATTAAATATAGTTGTAAAAGATTCCTAATTATGTAATAAATGTTACTAATTTAATTATTCATGACATAAAGTGAAAACAAATAATGATTTTGGGGATAAGTTAAATGATATCTTTAAACTAACTTATTTAATGGGGTTATGATTTATCCTTATTTATTTTATAAATACATAGAGAAAAGGGAACGATGAAGAAGTTGTGATATCTATAATAGGGATGCCATGAAATTGACTGATTATTTACACCTTCTTGGTATCCATACCTTATTATTGAAATATAATTGTTAGGAATGATGCTCTTGTTCTTCATTACATCTGTCCTCCCTGAGCCAAGGGGACCTTGGATTCTTGAATTTGGTATGATTTCGTGAATTAAAGTTAATTTTCATCCCTAAAAAACTTCAACTTGATATCCCATTTTTTATGTTATAATACATGATTATATAATCTATTTATTTTTTATGGGTTTTTCGGATTCTTATTCCAAATGTTGTATTTCATTATTGGGAAAACAAATTCTTATACATGATATTATGGGTGTACCTAGACAGTTCTCTAATTCATTTGGAAAGGATTATGTCTCATGAAAAAATATGTATGGCGATGGGGAGTAAACCCAGTCTGTGATGGGACTCTATTTACCATGTTATATTTTCATGGTCGCTATCGATTAGTTTTCCTTATATAATGTTTTATATTTTAACCAAACTTATATTTGATCATGATCTTCTGATTCAATATTCATTATTCCAAACTACCATATGATTATTTATGATCCTTTTCTTTTGTTATAAATTTTCAAGCCTTTTGATTACAATTCAAGGCTTCTTTTTTATGTTTATTCCATTTCATGTATTTATAGATCACCCATTTTCTTTATATATTACCCAATACATGCTATGAATTTTTAGTATTTTAAATGTATTGAGGAGCTCACTATTGGAAATAAAACAATGATGTTGTGTTTAAGACTCATTTTCATGTATTATGAGCCTAATCATCCAAAAACACTTCAAATAATGATAATTGTGTTCTTTAGATTTTATATTTATGTAAAAAACTATGTAATAATATTTTTAAATAATTAGATAACTATAGATGGATTAAAATAAAATTATAATTATATTTGTTATTTAAAAAAATGAATTTGTAAAAAATTCATGAATTATTCAAATTAGTAATAAATTCCATGATAATTGTTTATTGTATAGACAATGTGGTTTACGTGAAATTACATCAATTTCTAGAAACTCAAATTTGGTGAGTATCTAGCATAAATTCACCATTGTATATTGATAATAAAAGGTCCCATTAGATATTAACTTGACCAAAACCTACTTTGTGACAAATAGTCCTTAATATACATATGAATTGATACTCCCACTAGATATGATTTAGAAAATTAAAAAATGATTTTTTACCTATAATGCATGATAATAATTGATTGTAAGGTTATAATGAATAATATAGAAATAACTTTGGATAACTGAGATTAAATTCCAGAGACATGAAATTTATGATATAAATTTCATTTTTATGTTATTATTTATATGTTTATAGTTTCCATTTTAATATTATTTTTAATTAGTTTATTAAGACCCTTAACCATATTTTTTAAGTAAATATTTTGAAACAGAATCCAATAAAGAGAGGTATTATTTATATCGATTAAATTACAATAAATATATTATATTATTATAGTTTTTTTCACACACATTCATATCAGTTTTGTTTAGTAGAACTATTATAACTTCAACTCAATTCATGGAGGTTATGATATCTTTGACAATTTAAAATTGAGAAATTATTGTATCTCTTGTATATAAATCTTCCTAAATCATTTTTTTATTCTGAATCGTCATAGAAATAATATAATACTTACTTTAGGTGAATTTCATATTACATTGGTAAATGATTAACTTTTCATATATAAATAATATATCTAATATTGGGAGAGATAAATAAATCTTCACATCATCAGTAATCCCAAAATTATATACTTGTGTAAGATTGAGGATATATATCCATTATAATCTCTTTCTAAATAATCAATATTTATAATTTATTTGAATGAATATCTATTTCAATTGAATTTTGAAATAAAAAAAGAAATCTTATATACATGTCCATTGTGTGATACTATATTGATCTTACTCAAGTATATCTCTATATCTCCCAAATGTTTGAGAGGTTAAGTTTCTAGTTGATCATATGAATGGATCTCTTCTCAATACCAAAACACATAATTTAAGTCACCCTATTGACTTGGAAGAAAAAAAATGATATTATAAGAAATTGTGGAAAATGTTTTTTATTCTGTAGTGAATCACCATGGAGTTCACTGGTACTTTTTAAAAAAATCATCATTCAATGCACCTCTATATTGATTATCAGGAACATAATAAAATCATTATATAGATCAAGTATACCTAAAAGAAATTTATGAGTTTTTCTATCAACTATATGGGGACTAATATGTAACACCAGAAGATTTCATAGTGTGTTATCACTTTAATGTGATTTAATATCTTATATTGCACGCAACACTGACTTGGCTTGTGTTCTATGAAATATTAAGTTTCTGTGAAACAACACATTAGTATTATAATGATTTAAATGATATATTTATTTTATCAATTAAATTTTGTAATATTAATAGTAAAAAATAAATTTTCATTGTTATTTATAATTTATTCTCATAAATTAAACATATTTATAAGGAAATGTATAGGTTTTGTTGAAAAAATATATATTTATAAAAATTATTGTCTTAAAATAACTTCTTTATATGTCCATTTGTGAAAAATAATAAAATTAATTTTAGACAATAATAAAAATTGAAATTGGTTAAATAGACTTTAGTTTTGAATTTTTAATATCAAAATTATCTTAGGGTGAATTTTTGGTATTTTTCAGAATACTTTCAATTTTTTATGAATAGTGAAAAATACTACGTTATTATTTATAACCAGATTTTTATTTAAATAATTATTTTTAAATTTAAATTTATATTAAAGTAAAAATATATTTATAATACCTATATTAATCCAATTTAATTAATTGGACTCATTTTATAATAATATTAGATATATAAATTTTTATTGAACTTTTTAACGTTTTTACCCACCTTCTCGGCACAATTACAAATTAGCATAAAACATAATTTTACCTCTTCTATGAATTAAATTTCAAAAATCGAACAGAAAAAATAGTATTGATTAATTAAAATGTGGTTCAATAGGATGAAAACAATTTTTTGAATAATAACTTTTGAATTTTATTTACCATGATTAAAATTAAATATTGTAATTAAAAGTAAAAAATATTATAATAATATCATATTACCCAATCATAAGTCCTAATTATATTTAATAAGTTTATTTCAACAAAAATTAACTTTATGAAAAAAATATGATCCTTTTTTATCCACATGGATTAGATTATGACATTTATTATATTTTATTTATTGAAGTGTAAGAAGAGTTAATTTCACATTTTATTAACTAAAGAATTTTTAATATAGAGTTATACATAAGATAGATTCGGCTATAAATGTTAATTAGAAATATAAAAATATTCACTACATCATTGTATTTTATTTATAATTTTTAGACATTATATGATTACCTTTATTTATGACACAATGATGATGCAATAATTGCCTTATTAATGAATGATTAAAATAATTGATGTCATAAATATTAAAATAAAAGTAAATTGATACTTCATATGCCATAAAATAATTCTATAAGTAGATATTACATGTTAGGTTTTATTATAATTTTATTTTTGAAGTAATAATGTTGTTATGAATTTCAAAAAAAATATTAAATAGTGTCAAAATTGACAGTAATGGGGTTTTTAAAACAAATACTACTTTATTAAATGATATAATATTCCTAAAAAACTAATAGTAGGCCAAATGGAATATATAATGTTACATATTTCATTAATGTACCATTTTAGGTTCTCATGGAATTTTATAGAAACTATGTAAACTAGGTAATATAAAAAATACAAGAAGAAATGGTAAAAGTTAAACTTTTTAACTAAGAGTTATATCTAAAAGATAGGGTTAAATGGTAATATAAACATGTCTAAAACCTATTGGTTGAGATTATTTTTAACCATATCGATATTATACTATTAATAAATCAATTTTGAGATAATATAAACCGAATATGATTTTATAAGAAATTAATATTTCAAGATCTTGCTAAAGTGCCTATCACCTCTCCTATAAAATGGGCTTTCCCTTCTATTAAATTCACACCTCTAAAGAATTTTTACTTTGACAAAACCTGTTAAAACTCTTCTTAAATACCCTAATTTAAACCTACATTCCTTACTTTGATCATAAATCCAACCAAAGTACCCATTTTGTTCAAATCAAAAGGAAGAACCTGAATAAGAGGTAATTATTTCATCACCTCTTTCAAAGTCATTTTCTTCTTCCACTTCCCCATTCATTTTTTTCCATACTAAAATAATAACTCTAGTACCTTATACATACTAATATTTTATTATAAATATGTTTCAACTATATTCATTATTCTATCCATACCATGAAAGAAAAAGTCACCATACATGTTTACATACGACTTACCATCTACACGTCGTGGTGTAGTTTTCTATTCTACAATTATTTATATGGATTTGTATAATTATGAGTATAATATATTTAAATAATAAAAATAACATGTTAATTATTCTTTATATATAATATACCATCCAATTTCATACAATTTTACAATCAATAGAATGATATTGTCGCTCGTGTGTACCTATAGATTACCGTCTCCATGACGAGATGAGATTTTGTTCCCCATCGTAACCATTAAAGAATAATTTTCATTTGATAATTAAAAATAACATTTAAGAACTTAATATAATTCTATATATGAATCAAATAAATCCTATCTATAACGAACAATACTTATGTAACAAAACATATGAAGGAAAATGAATCAGTTAACAACAGAAACAATGATACTACATAAATATTATTAATAAAGAAATATCAGAGGATCATATATGATATCATATTTATCTATTAGGTACTTTAATAATTTAATAAAAAAAATTCAACTGTTATTCATGATTTTAATATACCCTCTACTAAGGAAATGTACATGTTAAGGGGTTTTAATCTATCATTTTATTCTCGTGAGATTCGTGATATATTTTCGATTAATTCCTATTGTGTGGTGTATGTACTGCACATGATTATATTATTTGTTAATATAAATTAATTTAATTGTATTTAAATAATCATTGAATTATCATTTTTTCATGGGATTTATGTTTCATATGTTATCAAATTTATAACGGAATTTAAAATTTCCATTCCCACTCATTGGGTTTTACTCGTACTTCAGTGATTATTTTACTCCAAGATTAAGTGTGGAGTCACTATTTATTTATTTATGTAGTAATTTAAACTCCAATTTGTATCGAAATACTGTTTATACACATAATACCTCCATTTATAAATTCTCAAACTTTTGATATGAACTTGTTAGGGTAATCTTATTTCAATTTACATTAATTTAGTTAAACAACCAAGTCATTGGTTTTGTTTTTACAAGAAAATGTGTAAATGTACACTGATTGATTTACACTAAATATCCAATCATATTGAGTGTATTTATATATTTCACACATAATTATGTCATTTATTTATCCTTAATCTTAGGTTATGGTCTTTATAAGAGATTTTGTCTAAATTTATATTCCATTCAGACTTCTCTGTTGTGATGAACCTATTCACTTTTATAATGTGTATATATTGTCCTTGGACATAATATATCATTAATCCCTTTATTCTCAAGATATTATAATGTTTTTGTTAATTTTATTCCTCAATTATTTGTATCCAAGCGTCTCTAATTTGGTTAGGAACACTTTAACTAAAATATTATTTTAAATGTTGTAAATATTTATTCTTCTAAATCATCCTCATTAATGTCCATGATTTAAAAATAGTTTAAGGATATATTTATATGGACATTAATGATTGGAAATAAAAATTCCTTTGAAAATATTGAAAGTGTTATGGGACACATTGATTCAAAAATATCTTTTTGTTGACTTCTTTTATAAATAGCATGACATTTAAATGTTTTCAAGAAAAATGGGATATTTCCCTCTTATAGATTTTCTGGTTACTTTCAACTATGTAAATATCTATAATTGTATTTTATTCTTTATTAAGGTAAATTTATTATAATCAAATATTCCATATTATATTGAATTAGTTATGTTTGATAGTGGAAGTGCTATTTTTATACCATTCTTGGTTTGTGGTTAATGTTTTGACATTTAATATGTTAGTTTTAAAATGAATGTTTAGATTATATTTCACCCTTTTCATAAGAAGAATTAATTAGACTTAGTAAGTGATGGGTGGTGTCCTCTATAGCCCCTCTATGTATCGGTAGGTCTCATGATATAAAACTAGTGTGTTGGCACAAGGCCTTGAAATTTTTTTTATTTAGGGTCTTGGAACGAGGCCTTGAGATTTTTGTTAAGATGTCCGACATTATGAATTCAGACATTATGATATTAGATATTGATATTACATGTGAATATTTGACTAGTATAAAATACATGTGAATAAGTAAATTGAATTATTTGAATTATGTTTTATATATTATGCTGAATTTTATGTTTAAAAGGATTTTGTTTTACTCTTATACATTTCCTTAAATGTTTGTGCTTATTTATGGTAGTTTACGCTATATAGTTATCCTTACATAGCATCTGAGCTCACCAATTTCTTATGTTTTAATTTATCCCATGATGTGAATAAGTATATTATGACTGAACAATAGGTATAGGATAAGGGATATGGGTGTCTTCAAAGAAGTCACAATTTTATTTCTTTAAATTAATAATGTAATGTAAAACTTATGTATATATCTAGTACGTCAATGGATACTAAACTTGTAATGCCCCGACCCTAGTTACCTAGAGTTGGTGCATTATTGCATAACATTGGCATGATCACATGAAACATAAAATCTCGAAATACCGATTGGCTTTGTAGCCTTGGAAAAACTAGATATATTCATAAAGTTTTACATTACATTATAAAGTGAAAAACTACTAAAACAACATATTGTCTCCATAGTCCACACAAGTATCCCCTCATAATATCCCTGCAGGTCATTCATAATTTACTTCTTCACATCCTGGGAAAAATAAAACATAGAAAATGGGTGAGCTCAAATGCCCAGTAAGGATAACAATATAGCTGAAACTTTCATAAATAAGAATAAAAATTTAAGGCAATATATAACTAAAACAAAAGCCTTTTAAACATTAACTTCAACATAGTATGGAAAAAATAAAATGAAATAATTCCATTTACTTATTCACATGGATATTTTACTAATCGAAATATCACATGCAATATCAATAACCACTTTCATAATGATGGAATGCATGATGCCAGACTATCATAACCACATAGTCAAGGCCTCGTGCCAAGACTACAAATAAGATTTTTCCAAGGCCTTGTGCCAAGACACCAGTTTGTCTCATGAGACCTACCGATGCATCGAGGAGCTATAGTGGGCTCCACCCGTCACATATTAAGTCCAATTCATTCCCATATGAAAAGGTTTAAACATAACATAAACATTCGTATTAAAACTAGCATACGAAATGTAAATACTTCATCCATAAACCATGAATGGTATAAAAATAACACATACATAGTCAAACACATCACAAAACCTTCAATACAGTATATAAGTTTTGTATCATAATAAATCAACTTCAAATAAGCGTAAAATCCATCAAAGGATGTTGACATAGATGAAATCAAAACACTTTTTAGAGAAATATATCTTTCTATTTTGAAGTCATTTAAGAGTCATATATTTATAAAATAAAACATTTTCTTTGAAAATATTCTTATAATCTTTTAAGGGAAGCTTCGACAATTTTATAATGGCAGAAAATAGTCTCACCTACCGTATAAGTTAAAAAAAATTTCTTACCTTAATTCTATCGAAAAGGTTAAAAAGAACCTTTTTTGGAAAACGACGGAAAGATTCCTTTATAAACCTCTTACAAAAAGTCAAACAATAGTATAAATGACTTTAACCCATATTCTAGTAAATAGTAAAAATGTTTTGAAATACATTTTTAAGAAACATGGATGTGGATGATAAAGAAGTCCCAGTAGATTATTACGTATAAACAACCTCAGATAATAAAGAGATTGCGAAGTAAACCCTTACCTAGTACTCTTCCTTGGTTGAAGTAGGTTAACCTCCTGTATAATGGTGAAATAATTGTTGTTAAATTATACAATAATCATATACATTAATATGATATCATATATGATCATTTAACATTGATTTGTTAATAATATCTTAGTATTATCGTTGTTTCGGGTGTTAACTTACTCATTTTATTTTATATGTTTTGTTACGTAAGCTAAGTTTGTCATGGATAGGTTGTATAATAATCATATCTAGAATTATATCAAGTCCTTATATACTATTATTAATCATCAAATGAGAATTATACATGAATGGATACGATGGAGAATGAATCTCATCGCATTCGTCGAGACGGTTGTCCGTACGCACGAGGGACAATATCATTCATTTGATATTAAAATAATATATAATTGGACGGTATATCATATATACAGAATCATTATCATGTTATATTTATTATTTACATGAGTTACACATCATTATTATACCCATCCAAATAATAATTTATTGAATAACAATTACACCACGACGTGGAGACGGTAGGCCGTACGTACGCACGTATGGTGACATGTTATTCAAAGGATGGATAGAATACTAAATATGGTTGTACCGTATTTATAATAACATCACAATATATATAAGATACTGGAATTATTATTTTAGAATGGTAATAACAACGAAGGAAGAAGTGGAAGAAGAATGGAACTTGGAAAAAGGGTGGTGAAATCATTACCTCTTCTTCAGGTTTTTCCTATTGATTTGATCAAAAGGGCTTCTAGGTTAGCTTTATGACTAAAGGAAGGCCTCTAGGATTAATTAAGGGAATTTGATAGAGTATTTGGGCAGATTTTTGCATAACCAAAAGTCTTTTAAGGTGTTAGTTAAGGAGAAGGAGGACTGTCCTTTTATAAGAGGGGTGACGGGCACCTTTGGAAATACTAGAAATATTATTTTATAATAAATTCAAATTCGGTTTATAATGGCTCCAAAGTGGATTATTTAAATGTTAATGTGGGTATAGGTCGAAAACCACTCAACCAATAGAATTTAGACAGGTTTGGGTCATTGTACTAACCTTATCTTTAAGTATTAACTCTTAGTTAATTAGTTTCACTTTTACAATGTCCCTTTGTATTTTTATATTATATGGTTAATAAACATACTATCTTCATCCAAGCGATCCCAAAGTGGTCCTTTAATGATACAAATATCATTATATAAGTCTCTTGGCTGAACCATAGATTTTCAGCCATTTAATATCAATTAATAATATAATATTTGTTTTAAAAACTCTTTTATGTCAATTTTGACACTATTCAATAATTGATTTTTGTAAAAATTATAACAGAATTATTACATCAAAAAATGTTAATTAAATAATTTATAACATGTCATATTAACCTAGAAAATTATTTTAATTCATAAAAAGTCTCATATTATATTTATTTGGGTTTCTACAATATCGATCATTTTAATTTTTCACTATTATGGTAATTACTGCATCACCATTGTGTTATAACTAAATTAAATTATTTAATGTCTAAAAATTATAAATAAAATACCATTATGTAGGAAATCTTGTTATATTTTTAATGGATATTTATAGTCTAAAATCCAACATATATTACCCTACGTAACAATTGTTTATCTAAAGGATATATGCTTGTGTCATTTTTGTATTCATTTTAACTTAATTAAAATAAAGTGTCCCTATCACTTACAAGTGGAACCATGGGGTCCCAAAATCGA
Source organism: Viscum album (assembly GCA_963277665.1). Lineage (NCBI taxonomy): Eukaryota > Viridiplantae > Streptophyta > Magnoliopsida > Santalales > Viscaceae > Viscum > Viscum album. Next base: position 411,897,215 of record OY728131.1, read on the forward strand.
CCCAAAGATCCCCATGGTTGGACATGTATCAAAATATAAGGTTTGGAAATGTTTTTAGGGTAATTTTGTATTATTATAATATTATTTTTTAACCCTCATTTACCGGATTTACCCTTTAACCATGGTAAATAAAATATTTACCGAAGTAATTATTCAAAATGTCTAAAAATAAAAGTTACCTATTTACACAATTTGAACATCCTGATTACAAATATATAATCCATTTTTACAAATTCAAAACACAGATGTGGCAGAAATTAATTTAAAATTAATTCCCGCTGTCAAAACAAAAAGCGTGTTTTTAAGATATAATAACTATCAAAAGATTGATACTTATTTATGTTCGGTTTAATTGTGAAATTATGTCCAATGATCAACATTGTATTAAATGGTAAATATATATTCTAAATATACTTTAAAACCACTCAAATTCATAATTTGTCACTATTAATTATTTTTATTAAAAAGTTGTTTTTAATTAAAATTTAGTAATTTTCACTATTCATCCAAATATTAAAGTTATCCGAAAAGTACCAAAATTTCACCTTAGGCTAAATTCGATACTCCAAATCCAAAAATGAAGTCCATTTTGAGAGATAAAATTTATAAAATTTCAAAAAGTAGGTATTACTATTCATAATGGCAAGTTTGATGCGTTGTGGTGTGTTAGAACTCGATGTTGCGTACAACACACGCTATCACATTATTCAAAGAGAAACATACCATAGAAGCTTGGGGTGTTAAATTCTCTCCTCCTTCAAATAATTTTGTCCTCTAAATTTATAGAATACTACTGCATGAAAAGAATATGGTGATTCTTCATCATAAGTTCCTCGGGTTCCCACGATGCCTCTTCCATCTTATGGTTTCTCCACAAAACATTTACCAGACGCATCATCCGGTTTCTCAGTACTTGTTCTCTTATGTCAATAATCTTGACGGGTTCTTTGCAATAAGACAAATCGGGTTCCAGTACTAATTCCTCATAGGTTAGTACATGTGTTGGGTCAGGCATGTATTTCCTCAACAGAGATACGTGGAACACATCGTGAACATTGGAGAGACTTGGCGGTATTGCCAATCGGTAAGCTATAGCCCCAATTTGTTCTAGAATTTAGAAAGGTCCGATGTACCTGGGACTCAATTTAACTTTCTTAGAAAAACATATTACTCCCTTCCATTGAGATACCTTCAGGAAAACATGATCACCGACTTGAAATTCCAAATCCTTCCTTCGATTATCAGCATAGCCCTTCTGCCTACTTTGAGCTACTTTGATGTGATTTTGGATTACCTTCACCTTTTCCATCATTTCCTCCACCATTTCTAGGCCTACAAGTTTTCTTTAACCAACGTCATCCCAATAGGTTGGTGTAAGACATATCTTTCCATATAACGCTTCATATGGTGTCATCTGAATACTCGAATGGAAGCTATTACTATATGAAAATTCTACTAGAGGTTAATATTGATCCCACATACCCTGAAAGTCAAGTGAGAAGGATCTCAATATGTATTCTAAGGTTTTAATAGTTTGTTCTGATTTTCCGTCTATCTGAGGGTGGTAGGCAGTGCTCAAATGAAGTGTAGTATCCAAGGATTTCTGGAGACTCTTCCAGAATCATGAAGTAAAATGGGGATCACGGTCTGAAACAATTGATAGGGGTACTCCATGAAGTCTCACAACTTCATTAATATATAGTATTGCTAGACGTTCCAGTGGTAGATCTTCTCTTATAGCATGAAAATGTGCTGACTGGGTAAGACGATCAAAAATAACCCATATTGCATTGTTCCTTTTAGGATTCTTTGGTAGCCCCATGACAAAGTCCATCGTAATATTTTCCCATTTCCACTCGGGTATGGGAAGAGGTTGCATGACTCCTCCAGGTTGTTTCCTTCCAGCTTTCACTTGTTGACAAACCATACATCTTGACACAAAATCAACAATCTCCCTCTTTATGTTGTCCCACCAAAAATGTTCCTTCAAATCTCTATACATTTTGGTGCTCCCAGGGTGCATAGAGAAATTGGAACTATGAGCATCATCCAGTAATTCCCTTTTTAGATTAGGTATATCGGGAACACAAAGTCTCTTCCTGAATTTAAAAATTCCTTCTTCATACACAAAGTCTCTCAATCTCCCATCATTCACAGCTTTAATCTTCTTTTGAAATTCTTCATCATCGGTCTGAGAACTCTTAATCCTTTCTAGTAAAGATAGTTTGGAAACCATTTGAAAAAGCATTGATGTTTCACCTTCCCTGGTTATTCCCATGTCCATCTTCACTAGATCCATGAAAATTGGATCCCTTTAAATTCTCATATTATTCAAAACTCCATTATATTTTCTGCTCAAAGCATCTGCCACCATGTTTGCTTTCCCAGGGTGGTATTGTATCGTGCAATAATAATCCTTGAATAATTCAAGACATCTCCTTTGCCTCATGTTGAGTTCTTTTTGTGAGAAAATATACATCAAACTCTTGTCATCAGTATAAATCTCACATTTTTCACCGTAGAGGTAGTGCCTCCATATCTTCAAAGCAAATATCACATCCCCTAACTAGATATCATGAGTAGGATAGTTTTTCTTATGAATTTTCAACTGTAGTGATGAATAGTCAATAACCCTATCATTCTGCATAAGGACACAACCAAGTCCATTCTTCGATGCATCACTATAAATAACGAACCCATCATCCCCTAATGGTAGATTCAATATAGGAGCATTGACTAATATTCTCTTCAGTTCTTTGAAACATTCTTCACACTCTTTTCTCCAAAAAAAATTAACCCCTTTATGTGTGAGATTTGTTAATGGGTTAGCCAATCGGGAAAAATTCTGGACGAAACATCGAAAATAACCAGCCAAACCAATAAAACTGCATACCTCAGTTATACTCGTAGGTTCTGGCCATTCTTGGATTGCCTTGGTCTTAGAAGGATCAATAGAGATTCCATCTTTACAGACAATATGGCCAAGAAAAGAAATCTCATGAAGCCAGAATTCACACTTGCTAAACTTCCCATATAATTCATGTCTTCTCAGAGTCTTCATGATAATGCGCAAGTGATTTTCATGATCTTCATAGATTTTGGAGTATACCAAGATATCATCAATAAATACCACCACAAATTCATCGAGATATTCCTTGAAAACTCTATTCATCAGATCCATGAATACGGAGGGTGAATTAGTCAATCCAAAAGGCATTACAGTAAACTCGTAATGCCTGTACGTGGTTCGAAATGTTGTCTTTGGAATGTCTTCCTTCTTTACACACAACTGATGGTATCCAGATCAAGGTCTATCTTGGAAAAGTATTGAACTCCATGTAGTTGGTAAAATAAATCATCAATGCGAGGTAAGGGATACTTGTTCTTTATTGTTATAGCATTGATCTCCCTATAGTCGATACACAACCTCATAGATCCATATTCTTTTTTAACAAAAAGAACAGGGGATCCCCATGGAGAAACACTAGGGTGAATAAATCCCTTATTACTCAATTCCTCTAGTTGTTTTAATAGTTCAAATTATGCTACAGTGGCCATTCTATAAGGGGTCTTCGATATAGGCCTTGATCCAGGAATTAAATCAATGGAAAACTCAACTTATCGTTCTGGAGGATGTCCAGGTAAATCTTCTAGAAATACATCTACATATTATTTCACAATAGTTACATCCTCTATTTAAACATTATTTTCCTCACCCATAGTAATTTCATTCTATTCCCCCCCAATAATTGAATTTAGTTGAGCTACTGGGGGTGGATCTAGATAATAATTCGGTGGTGACGATTCTTCTCTAAAGATAAGGTGTTCCTTATCATCATCATCAAAAATTGTAACCTCCTTCTTCTTACAATAAATCTTCGCATCATAGTCTAGAAACCAATGCATACCGAGGATTATATCAAACTCAATCATAGGTATGATGATGAGATCAGTAGATAAAGAACATTTATGTGCTCTAATGGGGACTGATTCACAAAACTTTGTTGCAATGATACTTCCCTTAGGAGTTTTAACTGAAAAATCCCTTGTTAAATAAAATTTAAAATATCTAATTTTCTTAGCAAAATGGGATGATATGAAACAATGCGATGATCCAGAATCAAATAATGCATTTTTTAAACATGAGAAAACCATTAAATTATCTGCCACCACGTCTTTTGGATCTTCTACCTCAGTAGTAGTGATAAAAAAAAGCATGGCCTTGATCCCTTGGCCTTTTTTGAGGTAAGTTCCCCTGAATATTAGGACATTCATTTTCATAATGTACCATCTCCCTTCAATTGTAGCATTAAACATTGCTAGCTTCCTTATTCCCTTTGTAATCATGAGCTTGGTGGCATTTTTCACCACATTTGTAATAGACGCCCCTTCCATTAAAGCAAGTACCGGGGTGTTTCTTCCCACATTTACCACAGGATGGATATTCAACCTTTCCCTTCTTCCCCTTATTTCCATTCCCAGATTGATCAGGAGATCTCTTCTTCTCTTTCTTTGCTTTAAAGTCATAAGACATAGATAATTCCTTTTTAGTCTTGATATCACATGAGACAATGTCTTCGTATGACGAGAAGGATTGTGAGACTAATGCTCGATGGAGAAATGGTTTTAACCCATCAAAGAAATGATTAATCTTACTTCTTGGGTTACGTATATAATCTCAAGAATACCTTGATAACCTTGTAAAGTTAGCCTCATACTTTGCGACATTCTCATCCTTCTGTTGTCTCAGACTCAGAAATTGCCTTTCCATATCTACTCGATGGTCACGAGGAAAGTATTTTCCTAAAAAAAGATCTTTGAACTCCCTCCATTCCATATTTGATACTTCATCATCTTCCTTCATGTTTTGAATCAATGACCACCATTGATCAGCATCTCCAGTGAGGCAGTAAACAGTCCTGATAACTTTTTCCCTTTCACTACTCCCCAAAGCCTGAAATATTTTCTCTAGGGAATTTATCCATTGCTCAGCTACTAAAGGATTTGTACTCCCTTTGAACATTGCTGGTTGTTTCCTCATGAATCGATCTAACATTGATCCTCCATGCTGCGGATCAGGGTGCTCCATACGGGTAAGGTTATTATTCACAACCTGAGTAAGTTGTCCCAGTATGGTGATTAGCTGATCGGCCCCAGTTGCATCACCAGCTCCACTATAATTATCTTGAGCAGGAGGGAAATCCCTACATGGAGTGCATGCATTGATATAGTTTCCATTTCTTCCACTAGGCGCCATTTCTAAACAATGGAATAAACTATATCAGTTTATGAATCAAAATACATAATTCCATACTTATAAAACACCTAACATAAATTGAACTATTTACAGATATAATCCATAATCATAAAAATGTTTTCTTTGAGAAAGTATATACTCATAAACCCTTCATAATGATTTGTAAACAAAATAAGAGTTATCCTAAGCATATTCCCCAGTATAGTCGTAACCAAGAGTGAAGCAAGGCCCGTTGTCGTGCACCAGTTCCCATTCGAGTCTAGCTCAAAGTGGTTTTTTTGGGTTTTACCCCTAGGTACATATGTGCCAGATCCTCCTCTACCTGCTCGTATCCAGACAGGGATGTATTGCTCGGAAAACTCACAAAATCTCTACAATACCAAAATTCTAGGAAGTACTTCTATACTAATCCTCAAAGTCCATCTTAGGTCTATGTGCTCTAATTAGAGTTTATCTAAATCTAGCTTCCATGGTTTGTACTAAACTTCCTCTTATACCAACTGTAACGCCCCGAACCCAGTTACCTAGAGTCGGTGCTTTATTACATAACATTGGCATGATCACAAGAAAGATAAAATCTCGAAAGACCGATTGGTTTAGTAGCCTTGGAAACACTAGATATATTAATAAAGTTTTACATTACATTATAAAGTGAAAAACTACTACAACAACATATTGTCCCCATAGTCCACACAATTAACCCCTCATAATATCCCTGAAGGTCATTCATAATTTACTTCTTCACATCCTGGGAAAAATAAAACATAGAAAAGGGCTGAGCTCAAATGCCCAGTAAGGATAACAATATAGCTGAATCTTTCATAAATAAGAATAAACATTTAAGGCAATGTATAACTAAAACAAAAGCCTTTTAAACATTAACTTCAACATAGAATGGAAAAAATAAAATGAAATAATCCCACTTACTTATTCACATGGATATTCTTCTAATCGAAAAATCTCATGCAATATCAGTAACCACTTTCATAATGATGGAATGCATAATGCCATACTTTCATAACCACATAGCGAAGGACTCGTGCCAGGACTACAAATAATATTTTTCCAAGGCCCTGTTCCAAGACACTAGTTTGTCTCATGAGACCTACCGATGCATCGAGGCGCTATAGCGGGCTCCACCCATCACATATTAAGTCCAATTCATTCCCATATGAAAAGGTTTAAACATAACATAAACATTCGTATTAAAAATAGCATACGAAATGTAAATACTTCATCCATAAAAAATGAATGGTATAAAAAAACATCCACAGTTAAACATATCACAAAACCTTCAATACAATATTGAATTTTTGTATCATAATAAATCAACTTCAAATAAGTGTAAAATCCATCAAAGGATGTTGACATAGATGAAATCAAAACACTTTTTAGAAACATATCTCTTTCTATTTTGAAAACATTTAAGAGTCATATATTTATAAAATAAAACATTTTTTTTGAAAATATTCTTATAATATTGTAAGGGAAGCTTCAAAAATTTTATAATTGCAGAAAATAGCCTCACCTGCCGTATAAGTTAAAAAAACATTCTTACCTTAATTCTATCGAAAATGTTAAAAACCACCTTGTTTGGAAAACGACTGAAAGATTCCTTTATAAACCTCTTATAAAAAGTCAAAGAATGGTATACATGAGTTTAACCCATATTCTAGTAAATAGTAAAAATGTTTTGAAATACATTTTTAAGAAACATGGATGTGTATGATAAAGAAGTTCCAGTAGATTATTACGTATAAACAACCTCAAATAATAAAGAGATTGCAAAGTAAAACCTTACCTTGTACTTTTACTTGGTTGGGGTAGGTTAACCTCATATATAATGGTGAAATAATTGTTATTAAATTATACAGGAATCATATAAGTTAATATGATATCATATATGATCTTTTAACATTGATTTGTTAATAATATCTTAGTATTATCGCTGTTTTGGGTGTTAACTTAATCATTTTCTTTTATATATATTGTTTCGTAAGCTATGTTTGTCATTGATAGGTTGTATATTAATCATATACTGAATGATATAAAGTCCTTAGATACTATTATTAATCATAAAATGAGAATTATACTTGAATGGATACAATGGATAATGAATCTCATCGCGTTCGTGGAGACGGTAGTCCGTACATACGCACGGGCGACAATATCATTCTTTTGATATTAAAATAATAAATAATTGGATGTTATATAATATATACAGAATCATTATCATGTTATATTTATTATTTACATGATTTACACATCATTATTATACCCATACAAATAATAATTTATTAAATAACAATTACACCACGACGTGGAGACGGTAGGCCGTACGTACGCACGTATGGTGACAAGTTATTAAAAGGATGGATATAATACTGAATATGGTCATACCATATTTATAATAACATCACAGTATATATAAGTTACTGGAGTTATGATTTTAGAATGGTAATAACAAATAAGAAAGAAGTGGAAGAAGAAAGGAACTTGGAAAAAGGGTGGTGAAATCATTACCTCTTCTTCGGGTTCTTCGTTTTTATTTGATCAAGAAGGCTCTTAAGATTGTTTTATGACTAAAGAAAGGCCTCTAGGATAAAGTGAGGGAATTTTAGAGAGTATTTGGGCAGATTTTGGCCGAAAAAAAGGCTTTGAAGGTCTGAGTTAATGAGAAGGGGAAGTTCCCTTTTATACGAGGGGTGAGGGGCACATTTGGAAAAGCTAGAAATATTATTTTATAATAAATTCATATTCGGTTTATAATGGATCAAAAGTGGATTATATAAATTTTAAGGTGTGGATATGTCTAAAACCACTCAACCAATAGAATTTAGACAGGTTTGGGTCATTATACTAACCTTATCGTTAAGTATTAAGTCTTAGTTAATTAGTTTCACTTTTACAATGTCCCTTTGTATTTTTATATTATATGGTTAATAAACGTACTATATTCGTCCAAGAGACCCCCAAGTGGTCCATTAATGATTAAAATGTCATGATATAAGTCTCTTTTCCAAACCTTATATTTCTAAGAATTTAATATCAATTAATAATATAATATTTATTTTAAAAACTCTTTTATGTCAATTTTGACACTATTCAATAATTGATTTTTGTAAAACTAATAACAGAATTATTACTTCAAAAAAGTTAATTAAATAATTAATAACATGTCATATTAACCTAGAAAATTAGTTTAATGCATAAAAAGGCTCAAATTATATTTATTTGGGTATCTACAATATCAATCATTTTAATTTTTCACTATTATGGTAATTACTACATCAACATTGTGTCATAAATAAATTACATTATTTAATGTCCAAAAATTATAAATAAAATAAAATTATGTAGAAAATCTGGTTATCTTTCTAGTGAATATTTATATTCTAAAATCCAACATATATAACCCTATGTAACAATTTTGTTTCTAAAAGATATATGCTTGTGTCATTTTTGTATTCATTTTAACTTCATTAAAATAAAGTCTCCCTATCACTTACAAGTGGAACCATGGGGTCCCAAAATCGACCCAAAGATGCCCATGGTCGGACATGTATCAACCAATAAGTTTAGGACGCGTTTTTAGGGTAATTTATTATTATTATAATATTATTTTTTAACCCTCATTTACCGGATTTACCCTTTAACCAAGGTAAATTAAATATTTACTGAAGTAATTATTCAAAATGTCTAAAAATAAAAGTTACCTATATAAAAAATTTTAACATCCTGATTCAAAATATGGAATCCATTTTTCAAAATTCAAAACACATATGTGGCAGAAATTAATTTAAAATTAATTCCCGCTGTCAAAACAAAAATCGTGTTTTTAAGATATAATAACTATCAAAAGATTGATACTTGTTTATGTTCGGTTTAATTGTGAAATTATGTCCAATGAACAACATTTTATTAAATGGTAAAAACTATATTCTAAATATACTTTAAAACCACTCAAATTCATAATTTATCACTATTAATTATTTTGATTAAAAAAAGTTGTTTTTAATTAAAATTTAGTAATTTTCACTATTCATCAAAATATTAAAGTTATCTGAAAAGTACCAAAATTTCACCTTAGGATAAATTCGATACTCCGAATCCAAAAATGAAGTCCATTTTGATAGATAAAATTTATAAAATTTCAAAAGGTTGGTATTACTATTCATAACGGTGAGTTTGATTGGTTGTGGTGTGTTAGAACTCGATGTTGCGTACAACACACGCTATCGCCTTATTCAAAGAAAAAAGTACCGTAGAATATTTGGGTGTTACAAAACTAATCACTATTTCGGGATGTGATCTATTGTGATCATGCCAATTTTATGTAACAATTCACTGACTCTGGGTAACTGGGGTCGGGGTATTACAGTTTGTATCAGAGGATGTTTAGTACAAGCCATGGAAAACTAGATTTAGAAAAACTCAGATTAGAGAACATTATCCTAAGATAGACTTTGCGGATTAGTATAAAAGAAATTCCTAGAAGTTTAGTAATGTAGATATTTTGTTAGTTTTCTGAGAAATACATCCCTATCGAGAAACTACAAGTGGATTTGGTCTGGGCACAGATGTACCTAGAAGTTAAAACTCCAAAAAAGAGTTTCGGGCTAACCCTGGGGTATCCTGGTACATGGAAATGGGCCTCACTACGCACCTGGTTTGGAACTCCCGGGGGATATGCTTACGATAATTTACATTTTCATTACAAAAATATTCTAATTATTATAATATAAGATGGGAACAAAAAACATTGGTGAAAACATTATGTGTTTTAGATTAAAAATAAGGTGTCATGATATTTCTTAAATGATATTATAACTATTTTTACTCACACTAGGCTTTCAGGATTTGTTTATTGGCAGTATGCTAAGGAAATAATAGAAATATTGAACGTGATGTACAAGGTTGGCACGATGGTCGAAATTAGAAACGAAATGGAATTTTGATTGGCGTAAAAGATATCATGTTCATACCAAAGCAGTTTTCCAAAAATATGATCAACAACATATACATTAAGCAACTCATGAACCCAAACAAGAAGATAAAGGAGGAGAATGATACTAGGTCCAATGTAACACCCCATGCTTCCACGATATGTTTCCCTTTGAATAATACAATAGTTTGGGATGAACGTAACTTCGAGTTGTAGCATGCCACAACCAAATTAGCCGTTATGAATAGTAATACCCACTTTCTGAAACTTTATAAATTTTATTTTTTAAAATGGACTTTATTTTTGGATTAGTAATATCAAAATTATCTTAAGGTGAATTTTTGGTATTTTTCTGAAAACATTCAATTTTTGATGAATAGTGAAAAACAATCCATTATTGTTTAAAATTGAATTTTTATTTAAATAATTAGTAAATTAATTTTTTTTATGTAAAAATAGTTAAATAATACCTATATAATTTCAAATTAATTCAATGGAGTCATTTTATAATAATATTAGATATAAAAAATTTTATTGATCTTTTTACTGTCTAATACCCACCTTCTAAGAGCATTTGCAAATTTGTATAAAATGTAATTTTACTAATTATGTGAATTGAATTTAAAAAATATTAAAGACATGATTGACATCAGTAAGTAAAATATGGTTCAATATGATGAAAATATTTTTTGGTGAATAGATGACTTTGACTTTTATTTTCCACGGATAAAAGTAAATAGGACAATTAAAGTTAAAAATGATATTATAATAACCCTAAAACACATCTTAATTCTATTGGGTAAGTTTATTTCGACCAAAAATATTCTTAAGAATAAAATATGATCCTTTTGTTCCACTTGTATTTGATTAAGACCTTTATTATTATTTTATTTAATGAAGAGTTAAAAGTGTTAAATGTAAATTTTATTTACGATATATTTTTTAATAAAGGGTTACACATAAGCTAAATTCAACTATAAATATTCATTAGAATTAAAAAAATATTTCCTACATCTTGGTATTCTATTTATAATTTTTAGACATTAAATATTTAAATTTATTTATCACAGAATGATGATGCAGTAATTGCCTTATTAATAAAAGAATAAAATAAATTTTATTATAAATATTAAAATAAATATAATTTTATGGTTTGGTTGAATTTCACTAATTTTATAGCCATTATAAACCGAATAAGAGGTAATAATATGACTATATAATAAAATAACATTACATGTTTTTTCTAAGCTACCCATCATCCCTTTTATAAAAGGGCACTTCCCTTCCCTCAAATTCACACCCCAAAAAAATTTAATCATCCAAAACCTACCCAAATATTCTCTCAAGTATCCTCACTTCATCCTATAGGCCTTCCCTTGTTCATAAATCCAATCTATGGAGCCCTTTTGTTCAAATCAAAAGAATGGACCCGAAGAAGAGGTAATAATATCATCACCTCTTTCAACGTTATCTTCATCATACACTTTATATTACATTGTTATTTCCAGACCAAAATAATAACTCTAGTAGCTTCTACATACCGTGATTTTATTATAAATATGGTACAACAATATTTATTATTCTAACCCTCCTAATAATGATTATGTCACCATGTGTGCATACGTATGTCTTACCGTCTCCACGCCATGGTGTAATTTTTATTCAACACTCTTTTATTTGGATGGACATAATGATGACTAATATGTATATAAATAATTAAAATAACATGATAATTTATCTTCATAATTAATATAACATCCAATTCCACACCTTTTAATCATTAAGGAAATGATATCGTCGCTCATGTGTATGTACGGCTTACCATCTCCACAACGCGATGAGATTCATTTCCAGGTTCACCATTCAAAGATTATTATAAAAATATTTATTATTAATAATTATGTAATATATGATATAATAATGATACATGATATATATGTGTGTGTGTGTGGGGGGGTACTTTCATATATCTTATTCACTTATTTCTGTTCAATACGTTATGAAAACAGAAACAACATTTATGCGTACGTACGACCTACCGTCTCCATAAACAGTGTTTTCCATTTCATATATCTATCAATTATGCATATTTACATTCTAAATATATATTATATATAAATAATGTTTTATATTTTGGAATTATTTAAATCATGAACTAATGATATGATCCATAATAACAAGTTAAAACACATATGATAAAAAAGAGATTTTTGCCCAGAATGTTAATTTAATATGGAAATCACTATTAAATGGGTATTAGGTAATCATAAATGTATCATGTATGATATAATAAATATTAATACAGTACGGGTATAATTTAATAACATACTATGTTTATTATATTGAAGGTTAAACTTACCCTCGACCAATTGAAAATGCTAGGTCATGGTTAGTTCCTCGATCTCATTATTATTCGAGACTGTTTTTGTCAAAGTATTTACTGGGAAATTTTTATCATCCATGTCCATGTTTTATAAAAATGTTTTCAAAATGAATATTTTATTGTTTTGTTAAAGTACTATTTTTCAAGATCAGCATTTTATATTTTTTAATGATTTTTTTATAAATCTTTTTAATTATTGTTTCTGTATTAAAAATGATTTTAAGGATTTATTTATATGGATATGATTGTTTAAAAATGTTAATTCCTTTAAAAAGTTTCAAAGTGGTATGGGAAACCTTGATTCAAAAATATCATTTAAATGGATTCCTTTATAAATTTATTACTTTTAATTGATTTCATAAAAGAGGGTATTTCTCTTAAAACATTTTACTGGTCATTTTCAACTATGTCAAAATTATTTACTTGATATTATTCATTATTAAGGTTGATTAATTATAAAACAATATTCCATATTGTATCTAATGTGTTTTGATATTCTGGAATATGGATGTTTTATTTTTATACCCTTCATGGTTTATGGTTTAGGTATTGAAATTTCATATTCTAGTTTTAATATGAATGTTTATGTCATGTTTCAGCATTTTCAAATGAAGAAATGCAGTGGACTTAATAATTGACGGGTATAGCTCACTATAACTCTTCCATGCATCGGTAGGTCTTAGGAGATTAACTAGTGTCTTGGCATAAGTCATTTAGAAAAACATTATTCATAGTCTTGGTACAGGGCCTTCACTACGCGGTAATGATGTCCGGTGTTAGGAATTCCCTCATTATGAAAATAGTTATTACATGTGATTATTCAATTAGTAGAATTTCCATGTCCCTATTTATATGGTGGTCACTACGGGAAAAATGAGCAATTGCGACGGGTTATTTGCGACGGGATTTATTCCCGTCGCAAATAGTCATGTTAAAAACTTATTTGCGACGGGGGTATTTCCCCGTCGCAAATAAGGAGGCTTTTGCGACAGGATTGCTTTCCCCGTCGCAAATAGTTTTCCCGCGATGCGCGCCAAATCGCGGGAAACTTATTTGCGACGGGGAAATATTCCCGTCGCAAATAACCGGCGGCGGTAAAAGGTATTTGCGACGGGGATATTCCCCCGTCGCAAATACTATGTCGGCAGGGATTATTTGCGACGGGACCCGTCGCAAATAACTATTTACCGGTTGACCGTAATAAATGTTGGCTAAGGTATTTGCGACGGGTCCCGTCGTAAATAATACTATTTGCGACGGGAATCCCGTCGCAAATGGGCCCGTCGCAACTAATCTAACCTATAAATACCCCCATCCGTTTTTTTCATTTCATTCTCCTTCATTATCTTCTCTCTCTCTCAGAATTATATTTCTAGAGTTGAGTTTTTCTCCAGTTTAAGTTTTTTCTCCGGAGCTGATATTAAAGTTTTGAAGAACGATCAGAACAGATCAATTTTCAAGGTATTTATCTTCATTTTAATTTTTTATTTATTTTTAATTTCTTATTAGTTTCTATTATTATTAATTAGTTGTAATTTAATTATGTTTACATTGTTTTATTACTTAATAAATTTAAATTATAAGTATTGTTTATATGGTAATTAGGAATATTTAGTAATAATTTTTAGTAATTAAGAATAAATATTAATAACTAGTAATAAATACCAATAATTAAGAATAAGAACATTATTACATTATTAGTTTATTTTATTATTAATATTAAAATAATATAATTTTTTATATATATACAGTTCTTTTTTCATCTGTGTGTTTGCTGTCTTCACATGTATTATTTGTATGTGGAGATAGAAAACGCACAGATGAAAAAAGAACTGTATATAAATTAGAAAATTATATTATCTTAATATTAATAATAAAATATATTAATAATGTTATTATTTGTAATTATTGGTAATTATTTCTAATTATTGATAATTATTCATTTAATTACTAATAATTATCAATAATTAAGAATAATTAGTAATAATTACCAATAATTAACAATAATTAGTATTAATTACCTATAATTAGTATTAATTACCAATAATTAGTATTAATTACCAATAATTAGTATTAATTACCAATAATTCGTAATAATTAGGAATAATTAACAATAATTAGTAATAATTAGGAATAATTAACAATAATTAGGAATAATTAACAATAATTAGTAATAATTAGGAATAATTAGGAATAATTAGTATTAATTAGGAATAATTAGTAATAATTACCAATAATTAGTATTAATTAGGAATAATTAGTATTAATTAGGAATAATTAGTATTAATTACAAATAATTAGTATTAATTAGGAATAATTAGTATTAATTACAAATAATTAGTATTAATTACCAATAATTAGTCTTAATTACCAATAATTAGTATTAATTACCAATAATTAGTATTAATTACCAATAATTAGTATTAATTACCAATAATTAGTATTAATTAGGAATAATTAACAATAATTAGTAATAATTAGGAATAATTAGTATTAATTAGGAATAATTAGTAATAATTACCAATAATTAGTATTAATTAGGAATAATTAGTATTAATTACCAATAATTAGTATTAATTACCAATAATTAGTATTAATTACCAATAATTAGTATTAATTACCAATAATTAGTATTAATTACCAATAATTAGTATTAATTACCAATAATTAGTATTAATTAGGAATAATTAACAATAATTAGTAATAATTAGTAATAATTAACAATAATTAGGAATAATTAGGAATAATTAGGAATAATTAGTATTAATTAAGAATAATTAGTAATAATTACCAATAATTAGTATTAATTAGGAATAATTAGTATTAATTACCAATAATTAGTATTAATTACCAATAATTAGTATTAATTACCAATAATTAGTATTAATTACCAATAATTAGTATTAATTACCAATAATTAGTATTAATTAGGAATAATTAACAATAATTAGTAATAATTAGGAATAATTAACAATAATTAGTAATAATTAGGAATAATTAGGAATAATTAGTATTAATTAGGAATAATTAGTAATAATTACCAATAATTAGTATTAATTAGGAATAATTAGTATTAATTACCAATAATTAGTATTAATTACCAATAATTAGTATTAATTAGGAATAATTAACAATAATTAGTAATAATTAGGAATAATTAACAATAATTAGTAATAATTAGGAATAATTAACAATAATTAGTAATAATTAGGAATAATTAACAATAATTAGTAATAATTAGGAATAATTAGTATTAATTAGGAATAATTAGTATTAATTACCAATAATTAGTATTAATTAGGAATAATTAGTAATAATTACCAATAATTAGTATTAATTACCAATAATTAGTATTAATTACCAATAATTAGTATTAATTACCAATAATTAGTATTAATTACCAATAATTAGTATTAATTACCAATAATTAGTAATAATTAGGAATAATTAACAATAATTAGTAATAATTAGGAATAATTAACAATAATTAGCAATAATTAGGAATAATTAACAATAATTAGGAATAATTAGTATTAATTAGGAATAATTAGTATTAATTACGAATAATTAGTAATAATTACCAATAATTAGTAATAATTACCAATAATTAGTAATAATTACCAATAATTAGTATTAATTACCAATAATTAGGATTAATTACCAATAATTAGCAATAATTACCAATAATTAGCAATAATTACCAATAATTAGCAATAATTACCAATAATTAGCAATAATTACGAATAATTAGAAATAATTACCAATAATTAGCAATAATTAGCAATAATTAGAAATAATTAGCAATAATTAGAAAAAATTAGCAATAATTAGAAATAATTAGTAATAATTAGGAATAATTAGGAATAAGTAGGATTAATTAGGATTAATTAGGATTAATTAGGAATAATTAGGAATAATTAGGAATAATTAGTAATAATTGCCAATAATGACCAATAATTGCCAATAATTACCAATAATTGCAAATAATTAGGAATAATTAGGAATAATCAGGAATACTCAGGAATACTCACGAATACTCACGAATACTCACGAATACTCACGAATAATCACGAATACTCATGAATAATCACGAATACTCACGAATACTCACAAATAATCAGGAATACTCAGGAATACTCAGGAATACTCAAGAACACTTAGTAAATGAAATCTGCTTGGATAATGAAGGGAAAATTTATAACCATCTCCACAACGATGATTATCAAATTTCCTTTCATTATTCAAGCAGTTTTCCTTTTGCTAAGTATTGCTAAGTATTGCTAAGTATTGCTAAATTAGTAATAAATAGTAATAATTAGCAATAAATTGTAATAATTAGTAATAAATTGTAATAATTAGTAATCCTTGCTTGAGTGTTTTTTCTAACAAATTATTCAAAACCAGTAATGCTTTTATATTTTATAGAAAAATATGGAACAACGAGGTCGTCAACAGTCATTATTAGATGACCGCATATGGATAAATCAACGTAGAAATCCAAATGGTTCTGGTTTAAATCCAGTATATATAGAGGGTGTGGAGATTTTTTTATCATTTGCGGCATCAAATTCAGAATTTGTTTCAGAAGGAAAGATAAAATGCCCTTGTAGAAAATGTGCATTGAGAACGTTTGACACGTTTGACAAAGTGGGGGAACATCTCTTGCGTTTTGGTTTTCAAGCAGATTATGTTTTTTGGTATCAACACGGTGAACGCAGTTCCAGAGCAGATGATACCAACTTGATTCCGGATCCATCCCAGTTTCAAGATTTAGTACATGATGTTGCAGGTTCATCTGTTCAACATACAGAAACTCCGGCTGATATAGCTTCAAATCCTGAGTTGGGACCGTCTGAATTTTATGAGTTGTTGAAGTCTGCTGAGGATGCATTATATCCTGGCTGCAAGATGAGCAAATTAGAAGCAGTTGCAAAATTTATGGCTATCAAATCAGATAACGGAATGTCAAACACATGTTTTGACCAGATATTTTCTTTGCTGAAAACACTGTTACCCGAAGGAAATGTTTTACCTGAAAATTACTATGAAAGTAAGAGGTTGGTTCGAAATTTGGGACTTACTTGTCAGAAGATTCATGCATGTTCAAATGACTGCATTTTATATTCAGGGGAAAATGAGTCGTTGGATAGTTGTCCCACATGTGGGCAACAGAGATATAAAGAAGGACAACATGGGAAGTCTGGTTTGATTCCTGTAAAACAGTTGAGATATTTTCCGCTTACATCCAGACTTCAGCGTTTATTCATGTCTAAGAATACAGCGACAATGATGTCATGGCATAAAGAGAATATTTCAACCGATAAAAGCTTGAATCATCCAGCCGATGGTGATTCATGGAAACATTTTGATAGAGTGCATCCATCATTTGCTTTAGAAGCTAGAAATGTTCGACTGGGCCTTTCCACTGATGGTTTCTGTCCGTTTGGATCTTATGGTAGTCAATATTCATGTTGGCCTGTTTTTTTAACTCCGTATAATTTACCTCCATGGATGTTGATGAAGGAGCCATATATCTTTTTGACTTTACTAATTCCAGGACATCCGAAGAAAAATATTGATGTTTATTTGAAGCCATTGATTGATGAATTAAATTTATTGTGGAGTACTGGTGTCAGTACATATGATGTTGCAACGAAACAGAATTTCATACTGAGAGCAGCATTGATGTGGACAATAAGTGACTTCCCGGCTTATGGGATGTTATCTGGCTGGAGTACACATGGTCAGAAATCATGTCCTTACTGTATGGGAGAGAACAAAGCATTTATGCTCATTCATGGAAAGAAACCTTGTTATTTTGACTGTCATCGCAGATTTCTTCCAGCTGATCATCCTTTTCGCAGAAACAGATCTCATTTCAGAAAAGGAACAGCTGAAAGGGATGGACCTCCAAAAATGCTATCAGGTTCGGAGTTAAAATCGGTTGTATTTTCATTACTTCCCATCACTTTTGGTCCCACAATAAACCAACAGAAAATTTCTGGTTTTGGGAAAGAACACAATTGGATTAAACGTAGCATATTTTGGGATTTGCCATATTGGTCTGATTTGTTGGTCCGACACATGTTAGATGTCATGCATATTGAGAAGAACTGTTTTGATAATTTGTTTCATACAGTTTTGGATACGCCAGGAAAGAGCAAAGACAATGTAAATGCACGTTTAGATCTTGCCCAAATTTGCAGGCGTCCAGAATTGGAACTATTTGAGAATGTCAGAACAGAAAGGTTACTGAAACCAAAAGCAGCTTATACACTGTCTAAAGAAAACCGTTTATTATTTTGTCAGTGGATTGCAGATTTGAGACTTCCAGATGGCTGTGCTTCCAATTTGGGTAGATGTGTAAAGAATGGTCATATTACTGGATTGAAAAGTCATGATTGTCATGTTATAATGGAGAGACTTCTACCCATTGGATTAAGAGGTCTGTTGAATTCTGTGATTTGGGATTCCATAACAGACATGTCTCATTTTTTTCGGGAAATTTGTGCGGCTACGGCAGATTATGATGCTCTAGGAAAACTTGAAAAAGATGTTGTTGTAATTATATGTAAACTGGAAAAAATATTTCCGCCGTCTTTCTTCGACTCAATGGAACATTTGATGTTACATTTGCCATATGAAGCCAAATGTGGAGGTCCGGTACAGTTTCGATGGATGTACCCATTTGAAAGATGCATGCAAAAATTGAAAAGAAAAGTACGCAACAAAGCATCTGTTGAAGGATCTATTGCAGAAGCTTATTTGCAAGAGGAAATATCTTTTTTCTGCTCCCATTATTTTGAATCTGAGTATCCTTCAAAACACAACCGAATGGGACGGAATGAGAGGAATATTGATGAAATCGACAATCAATTATCTGTTTTCAACCAGTCAGAGCTTGGTTTTGGTGGAGTTTCTGAACGCTGGCTTTCAGATGATGAACATCATAGAGCTCATACGTATGTTCTGCTCAACTGTGAAGAGATGACATCAGTTGTACTGTAAGTGTTTATATCACTTATTCTATCATTTATGTTACAGTAAATAACTTTGGTTTTTATAGGTTGTATGATAATCATATCAAGAAACAAATTCCACAAATTACAGCAGCTGCTCTCGAAGAACGGCGACTGAAAAATTTCTCTCAGTGGTTTCAAAAACTGGTAACAGAAATTCTTTATCATTTAGCAACTCATTCAATGTATAGTTTACTATATTGATAATTATTTCACAAATCTTCAGGTGTCTCGACATGCTGATAAAATTGACAAACGGCTCTGTGTATTGAGTAACCCACCTTCCAAACTTGTTAAAACTTATAATGCATATGTGGTGAATGGATTTCGATTCCACACGCATGCATATGGGGAATCGAAAAAAACAATGAACATTGGAGTTAGCTTGAGAGGATCTCGTCATCGAGAAAATGAAGTTGACTTTTATGGCATGCTTGATGAAATCATTGAACTCTGTTATCTTGGACAACATTACATAACCATGTTCAAATGTCGGTGGTTGGATACAGAGAGAGGCGTGCGTGTTCATCCGACTCATGGAATCATCGATATTAAATGTAAAAGTGTTCTCGCAGTAAATGAACCATTCTTATTGGCTCAACAGGCATATCAAGTTTATTATGCAAAGTACTGTGCAACATCAAGAGACTTGACTGATTGGTGGAGTGTAATAAAAATCAAAATTCGAGACAATCAGTTTAGTCAAAGTGAATGTGCTTTCACTGATGTGCAAAGAATTGAAGTTTTTCAAGAGAGTACTCAAAATCAATCTTTTTTACAAAGATATATGAGTATCGATGACGACACCCCACATTTAAGAGTCGGTGATGACGATGATGTTAATGATGTCACACATGAATTTGAAATGGTAAGAGATGAAGCAACTGCAACTCGAATGGATATCGATGATGTTGAGGAGGAATATGAAGATGACATTGACATATATGAAGATGATGATGAAGATGAACACTTATAGAATTCCATGGTATTTATATACAATCATAATATGTATATATATGTATATATAATAGTAATTATCAATTATTTGCTAATATTAACATTTTCTGTTTCAGATGGACGAGGCCACATTTCGTGAGTTGGCGGAGGCTGACCTGCCTTTCGATGCGGATGAGTTGCTGGCAGATGACCCTCAGCCTGCAGGCGCTCCAGGGAGTACGCGGAGGGGGCGCGGTCTTGCACGATTGATGATTCCTGACCCCGTCCCCGAGCGACGTCCACGTCTTGGGTTTGATCCGCGCACCCGGAGGTGTGATAACCTGTGTAATAACCTGTGAATTTGACTAAGATTTCATTAATCTATTCACATAATAAATGTTTATTATTTTTTCAGTTTTTCGCATATAGCAGTCGGACAGGGCAGCGCTATTTTGCGCAACTATTTCTCTCAGTCGTGGACCACATGGGAGCAGATTCCCATTGATGTGCAGCAGGCCATGTTCGGCCATTGGTTGGTACGTACGTAAATAAATAATTTTTATTTTGAAAATTATTTCATTTCTAACTTGATATTTTGATTTATTTGTAGGGTTTATGGTATCCGATCGAGGATACCATGCGTGACGCCATCCACGAGGCATGGGAGGTGGCCATGCGTGATCGCCTTCGTCAGTTTTTGCACAATTTAAGAAAAGCTGCGTTGAAGAAAGCAGGAGTGTCAGATTTTGAGGAGTCATGTAGAGCACACCGACCAGAGTACATTTCATCCCATGTATGGGATGGATTATGTGCGCACTGGTTGAGTGGTGCCTTTCAGAGGAGATCATCGGTGGGGAGGCAGAATCGGGGGAGGCAGGAGGTGACTCATCGAGCTGGGAGTCGTTCTTTCAGTACTCATAGACAGCATCTGGTACGTACATTATTTATAAATATTTTATATAACTATAAATATTAACAGTTTATTTTTTATTCTTATAGGCTGTCGAGCATCCCGATATTACAGAGTACGACGTATATCGGAGGATGTATAGTGATCCTGCTACTGGGGAGCTCAGAGGTGATCGTCAGCATCACATCGTGGTCAGTATTATTTGTTTTCAAGTTTAAAAATTAACTGCATATAATATATTCACAATTTTAATTTTAAATTGCAACTATAGGAGTCATATGAGGCCGCAGCGGCACAGGCCCGGCCTGAGAGTCAGGCTGAGTCATCAGATCAGACCACTGCCCGTCAGTTTGATGAGGCGGCATGGATGCAGGCCACCCAGTATGCCTTCGAGAAGGGCCGGGTAGTTGGTATCGGCTCTCGACTGACTCCCGGAGATTATTATGGCAGTGCTGCGATGTCGGCGTCCAGCTCGAGGGGAGCTCGTGCATCTTCTTCTACACAGTATGAGGAGCAGTTGCGATCTCAGACTGCACAGATAGAGAGTCTCCGACAGGAGCAGGAGCAGATACGTCAGCAGCATGAGGAGGAGCGTCGACGCCAGCAGCAGCTGTACGAGGAGCAGACGAGTCGGTGGCAGCAGCAGCATCAGGAGCAGATGGAGTACATGCGCCGACTCACTCATGCTTTAGGGATGGAGTTTCCTCCACCACCATCTGCAGATCCCCCACCTCCCCCCCTCCTACAGATTAGAGTTTGTATTTCTGTTATAAAATTTGTGAAATCAAAATATTTTTTTTTCTATTCGTAGTTTCTGTCTCATTATAAAATATTAATAATATTATATTTTTAAATAACAATATTAATATGAATAATAATAATATTTATATTTTATAATATTAAATTTTATATATATATTAAAATTTTATATATATATTAAAATTTTATAATATTATAATTTAATTATTTTTTTGTAATACTTGAATTATTTTAATATTTGAATGTAAAATAATTCTATTATTTTTATATTAATTAAAATAACTTATTAATATTTTTTTTATTTATGAATTATAATTATAATATTATTATATTAATTAAATTATTTATTAATATTCTATTATTTTTATTTTTGAATTATAATTCTACTATTATTATAGTAATTAAAATAATTTATTATTTTCATTTGTAAATTATAATTCTATTATTATATTAATTAAAATAATTTATTAATAATTTATTTTTTTTATTTTTTTTATAGTATTCGCGACGGGATACTATGCCCGTCGCAAATACTAGTATTATTAATAATTTTTTATTTTTTTTAAAAAAGAGTAATTGCGACGGGTCCCGTCGCAATTACTATGAATAGTATTTGCGACGGGTCCCGGTTCCCGTCGCAAATACTAGTATTATTAATTTTTGTATTTAAAAAAAAAACGTTATTGCGACGGTCCCGTCGCAAAAACACTTTGCGACGGGTACCGTCGCAAAAGGTATTTGCGACGGGCCCGTCGCAATAACTGTTTAAAAAGTTTTTCACAAAAAATACGGAATACTATTTGCGACGGGGAGAATGCCCGTCGCAAAAAAAGTCTGTAGCGACGGTCCCGTCGCAAATAAGTTTAGTTGCGACGGCGTTTTCCACAACGGGCTATTTGCGACGGGACCCCGTCGCAAATGGCTATTTGCGACGGGATCCCGTCGCAAATAGCCCGTCGCAAATACCTGTTTTTCCAGTAGTGGGTGTTTGATTTACTTTCTTTATATTGTTTTCATGTTTATTTTTAAGATTTTTTTTAATTAAACATCTTTCCATAAATTTAATAGATTTTTCTAAATTATTTACCTTTACTGAGCTTTTGATATCACCACTATCTTATGTTTTTTTAAGATTCCAAGAAGTGTATTATTTTGATATGAAGGGTTAATATATGAGAATAATGGTGTTCCCAATGGATTATTAATGTTGTGTTTTATGTTTTAATGTGTAATTTATCATTCATGCATGTAATCTATTTTCTAAGAATACTAAACTGATCTTTCCTTTAGGACATGATACCTTGTAATCATGCCAATGAACTAAAATAATGCACTGGATCCAGGATTTTGGGGTTGGTGCCTTAAAGTTGGTATCAGAAAAAGTTTAGTACAAAAATCAAAAATAGATTTAGAAAAACTCTGATTAAAGAACATTACCTGAAGATAGACTTTGAAGATTAGTATAAATAAAATTCCTATATTTTTTGTAATATAGAGATTTTGTGTATTTTCCAAGGAATACATATCTATCTGGATACAGGTAGGTTAAGACTGCAATAACATAGATGTGCCGAAGAGTGAAAATTTTGACAATGTGTTTCAAGCATGACTTGTGGTATCCTGGTACCTGAAAATGGGTCATAATGCTCTCTCATTTACAACACTCCCGAGAGATGCACATATGATAATTCAAATTTTATTTACAAACCATAATAAAGCATTTAAGAGATAATAATTCCCCCGAAAAACATTTTTTATGATTATGGTTTATATATATAATCTTTCCAATTTACGTTAGGTATTTTACACGTTTTGATTTATGAATTTCTATTACTAAACAAACCTAGTGTATGCCATTGTTTAGAAATGACTCTCAATAGAAAGAATGAGAACTCCTACAATACACATGATCCAATGAGTAAGAAGGATCATATCATTCATGGTACTAAGACAACATTTAGAAGGGAAATATTCTCCCATGTATTCTTATCTTATGAAGAAATAGTATCATGTGTTAATATGACAAGTAAATAATTCTCTAAGTCCTATGGATTTGAAGGGAATCAAGAGAAGAAAAGGATGGTAGAGAAAAGGTGGGTAAAGGGAAGAAGGGAAAGAAGGATTTTCCTATATGTGATAATTGTGGAAAAAATAACCATGGTCATTCTTCTAGGGAATGGGAGATTGATTTACCTTGTATATGAATATGGGATATAGAAATTTGGGAAGAGGCATTGTGCTCCTAATATACCTGATCTAAAAATGGAATTTTTGGATGATGCTCAAATATCCAATTTCTCAATTCACTCTGGTAGAACTATGATGTATACAGATTTGAATGAACATTTTTGGTGGGACAACATGAAGAGGGATATTGCTGATTATGTGTCAAGATTTATGGTTTTTCAATAGCTTAACGCTGGAAGAAATAATCCTAGAGAATTCATGAAACCTCTTCCCATACCTGAGTAGAAATGGGATGATATTATGATGGAATTTTTCCTCGGGCTACCAAAAACTCTCAGATGGAATGATGCAATATGGGTTATTTTTTTTCGCCTTACGAAGTCATCACATTTTCATACTATAAGAGAAGATTTACAACAAGAACGTGTAGAAAAAAATGTAAATTAATTATGTGGTAAAACTTCATGGAGTACCCCTATCGATTGATTTTGATCGTGAACTCCATTTTATATGTATATTCTGGAAAAGTCTTCATAAGGCCTTGGATACTGAACTTCATTTGAGCACTGCCTGCCACCCTCAAACTGATGAAAAATCATAATGGACTATTAAAACCATATTTGACATGTTGAGATCTTGATCACATGACTTTAATGGTATGTGGGATCACTATTTACCTCTGGTAGAATTTTCCTATAACAATAACTTCCATTGAAGTATTTAGATGGTGCCATAAGATGCGTTATACGAAACGAGATTCTGTACACCAACTTTTTGGGATGGTGTTGGAAAAAGAAAAATCGTAGGCCCAGAACATATTGAGAAAACAATGATGAAGGTGAAGGTTATCCAAACCCACATTAGAGTAGGTCAAAGTAGGAAAAAGAGATATGCCAATAAAAAAGGAATGATTGGGAATTTCAAGTAAGAGATCATGTTTTCTTAAAGGTTTCTCTATGGAAGGGTTTTATAAAATTTGGTATGAAAGGAAAATTATGTCCGAGGTACATCATACATTTTGAAATTATAGAATTAATTTGAGTTGTAGCTTACCATTTGACAATGCTGCCAAGTCTCTCTAGAGATGCAGAAGTGTTCCACGTATCACTATTGAGAAAATACATTCCTAACCCAACGCATGTTCTCACCTATGATGAAATAGAACTAGAACCCAATCTATCTTATTGTGAAGCGTCCATCAATATTATTGATAAAAGAAAACATGTGTTGAGAACCCAGATGACTTTTCTGGTAAAAGTTATATAGAGAAACCATAATATAGAGGAGGAAATGTGGGAACCTAAGGAACTTATGATGAAGAACAACCCAAATCATTCTATATAGTAGTATTCTAGAAATTTCTAGGTTGAAATTATTTTATGGAGGGGAGAATGTACCACCCCATGTTCCACATTTTGTTTCCCTTTGAATAATAAAATAGCATGTGACGTATGAAACATTGAGTTCTAGCACACCACGACCAATCAAACAAGCTGTTATGAATAGTAATACACACTTTTTTAAAATCTATAAATTATATTTTTCAAAATGGACTTCATTTTTGGATTAGTAATATCAGAAATATCTTAGGGTGAATTTTTTGTATTTTTTGAAAGCATTAAATTTTTTATGAATAGGGAAAAACATTGTGTTATTGTTTCAAACCGAATTATTATTTAAATAATTAGTTATTTTATTTAAATTTATATTATTTAAATAGAGATACATAATACATATATAAGTTCAATGTAATTCATTGGAGTAATTTTATAATATTATTATATATTTAAATGTTTATTGAACTTTTTACCGTCTTTTACCCACCTTTTAGGCGCATTTTCAAATTTACATAAAATGTAATTTTACTGCTTCTGTGAATTGAATTTATAAAATCCAAGAGACACGGTTGATATCAGTAAGTAAAATGTGGTTCAATAAGATGAAAATAATGTTTGGTGAATTGTAACTTTCAACTTTTAATTAACACGGTTAATAATTAAACAGGGAAAATAAAAGTAAAAATGATATAATAATTACCCTAACACATGTCCTAAATATATTAGATTAGTGTATTTTGACAAAACAATAACCTTAAGAATAAAATATGATCCTTTTGGTCAACATGGATTATATTAATACATTTATTATTATTTTATTTAAAGAAGAGTTAAAAGTGTTAAATTCATATTGTCGTAACTAAAACATTTTTAATATAGGTATACACATAAGATAAATTCAACTATAAATAGTTATTATAAATATGAAAAGATTTCCTACTTAATGGTATTTTATTTATAATTTTTTAACATTAAATAATTAAATTTATATATGGCATAATGATGATGTAGTAATTACCTTATATTTAAAAGAATCGAAATATAATATTATATTTATTAAAATAAATAAAATTTTAAATTTTTGTTTTATTAAACTAATTTTCTTGGATAATATAACATGTTAGGGTTGAATAAATAATTTTTTTCCAAGTGATAATGTTCTTATGATTAAAAAAATTCAACAACTAAATAGTGTAAAAATGACATACATGATTTTTTAAAACAAATACAACATTATTAAATTATATAATAGTCCTATAAAAACTAAGGTTTAGCCAAAGGACTTACATATTATTATATATTTCATTAATGAACCACTTGGGGACCTCTGGTCATTTCATAGTATTTATATTAACCATATAATATAAAAATACAATGACAGATGGTAATTGTTAAACTATTTAACTAAGAGTAAAATCTAAAATATACAGTAAATATGGTAACCTAAACTTGTGTAGAACTTATTGTATGAAAGGATATAGTCTCATAACCAAATAATTCCATAAATAATTTCATTTGGATCCCTTAGAAACGAAATATGATTATATTAAAAAATAATATTTCTTATTTTTCCTCAGGTACCCCTCACCCCTCTTATAAAAGGGAACATACCCTTATATCCAATTCACACCCACAAAGACATTTGGATCTACCAAAACCTACCCAAATATCCTCCCAACTATCCTAAATTCATCCTAGAGGCCTTTTTTATCATAAATCCTACCTAAGGAGCCATGTTGTTCAAATCAAAAAGAAGCACCCGAATAAGAGGTAATAATTTCATCACCTCTTTCAAAGATTTCATATTCTTCCACTTTATATTTATTTTTTTCATAAAATAATTATAAATCTAGTTAATTATACATACTTATAGGTTATTATAAATATGGTACAACCAAATTCATTATTCTATCAATCCTACGAATGACAATGTAACCATGCGTGCATATGTACGGCTTACCGTATACACGACGTCGTGTAATTTGTTATTCAACAATATGTTATTGGATTGGATATAATGATGAGTAAAATGTATATAAATAATTAAAATAACATGATATTTCTTCTATAAATTTGATATACCATTTAATTCCACACCTTTTAATCATTAAGGAAATAATATCATTGATCGTGTGTACGTACGGCTTACTATCTCCACGACGCGATGAGATTCATTTCCAGGTTCACCATTCAATGATGATTATAAAAATATATATTATTAATAAGTACATAATATATGATGTATGAATTCTACAATATATATATATACTTACATATATCTTATTCACTTACTTCTGTTCAATACGATATGAAAAGGGAAACATCGTTTATGTGTACGTACGACTTACCATCTCCCATAACGGTGTTTTCGATTTCATATATCTATATATTATATATATTTATATTATAAATATATAATATATATACATAATGTTTTATATTCTAGATTTATAAAAATCATAATCTAATGATACAGCCAATAATAACAAGTTAAAACACATACAATAAAGAAAGTGATTATTACCTGAAATGTTCATTTAACATTGAAATCGTTATTAAATTTGTAGTATATAGTCATAAAAAATGATATATGATATTATAAATATGAACACAGTACTGGTATAATTTAATAACATAAAATGGTTATTATATAGAAGGATAAATTACGCTCGACCAAAGGAAAGTGCATGGTAAGTGTTAATTTTTTAATCTCATTATTATCCGAGATTGTTTTTGTGTAAGTATTTACTGATAAATATTTAACATATATATATATATATATATTATAAATCTGTTTTCAAAATTAATATTTTAATGTATTTTTAAGGTAATATTTGTCAATATCGTCATTTTAATGTTTTAATGAATTTTTTTTTAATATTTTTAATTAATGATGATGTTTTAAAAATAATTTAAAAGATTTATTTATATGGACATGATTGTTTTAAAATGTTAATTCCATTAAAAATATTCAAATTGATATGGGAAACTTTGATTTAAAAATGTATTCTAAATTAATTCCTTTATAAATGCATGGAATTTAAATGATATCACAAAAAGGGATATTTTTCTCAAAAAAGTTTACTCATAATTATCAACTATGTCAACATTCATTACTTGATATTATTCTTGATTAAGATAGATTTATTATAATACAATATTCCATATTTTATTGAATGAATTATGATATTTTTTAATGTGGATGTGCTATATTTATACCCTTCATGGTTTACGGTTGAATTATTTACATTTTGTATTCTAGTTTTAATACAAATGTTTATGTTAGGTTTCAACATTTTCATATGTGGAATGAAGTGGACTTAATAAGTAATGGGTGGAGCTCGCTATAGCCCCTCAACGCATCAGTATGTCTAAAGAGACAAACTAGAGTCTTGGAACAAGGCCTTGACAAAACTTTTATTTGTAGTCTTGGCCCGAGGGCTTGACTATGTGATAATGATGTCAGACAATAGGAATTACCTCATTATGAAATTAGTTATTACAAGTGATTTTTCGACTAGTAGAATATACATGTGCATGTTTAAATTGTAATTTTTTATTTATTTTCAACATATTGTGTTCATGTTTATGTTTAAAAGGTTGTTGTTTTTATTACACATCATACCTTAAAATTTTATAGCTTCTGCTAAATTATATACCCTTACTGAGCATATGTGCTCACCCCTTTCTTAGGATTTGTTTTCACAGGATTCAAATAAATGTATTGTGTTTGATATGTAGGGTTAAACAAGGGGAATAATGGAATTATCAAAGGAATATATATGTTTTGTTTTATGTTTGAATGTGTAATGTAATATTCGTGTATGTAATCTATTTTCCAAGACAACTAAACTGATCAGTCCTTCAAGACTTGATTCCTTGAAATCATGTCAACGTATTAAAATAACGCACCTGCTCCAGGATTCTGGGGTCGGGGTGTTACATCCAAAAATGGAGACCAAGGAAAAAAGAAACCTTAATTTCCAGCATGTAGGAAATGTGGTAGGAGACACCTAGGAAAGTGTCTCAAGGGAACAATGATATTATTTATGTGTCAGAAAGAAAGAAATAATGTAAATAATTGTTGTGGAAAAGTGAATATTACTATGGAAGAAAATAAAAATGATCCTAAAAATCCATTTACCGCCATTTTCTGTAAATTTAGGGGACCTAATTTTTACCCGAATTAACTCCCTATTCTATAGGATAATATCTAGGCCAAGTAAGATCCTATACGGAAATAAATGGATTGAGAAATGTTTAAAACTATTAATTATCTTTGTTGATGTGATTGCATTGGATGAGTTTTTTCTTATGTAAATAACCCTAGAATTTGTTATGTGAGAATTATATTTGATGAAGAATTATATTCCCTTTTGTGGATATAATTTTAATTATCCATTTGGGTTTATATAATCTATTAATTTGAGGAAATTAGAGGTTATTACCTTTTGGGATGAAAAAAAAGGTATGAGATAACCTTTCTTGTTAAAATATGTTATGGTTATTCTTGAGGAATTTATCTCATTTTTGGGAATGTTTTAAAATTATATAGTTTTTCAAAAAGAACAAAACATAGACTGTGCGATTAAGTGTCTCATCGTAAAAATCTGTGGTAATCGAACCCACAACCCAAGAGAGACTGGTATTTATCGCATAATGTTGGATTACATGATGTCACTGGTAAGTATGACTAATTATTTTTAGTTAAATGATTTTTTTGGATCAAGAATATGATAATTTTGGTAACTTATGATATATCAAATTGATATCCTTAGTATAGTAAAATGAATTGATGATTATGTGATAAATGTTATTTCAGAAGACGCTCGCTCTTTTGGAAACACTATATGCATAAGTAAAATAAAATACTGGGGGATTTCAATTTATGAGTAATGGTTGATTTTTATTTTGTAGAATCATTCTATTTATTGTGTAATTATAGTGATTTGGGTTATTTATGGAAATGATTAATGTATCATATAGAATATGTGATTAAATTAGTTACTTTTCATTATGTGACTTTAAGAGTATTCGATGTTATTTAGAGATAAATTTTATGATTTATCATAGAATACTTTGTAATCAAATTCTATTTGATGTTTCGCTTTCCATCATAGTTTAGATTATTTTAAAGAATTTTAATGAAATTGTTTATAGAATGGTCTTTGTTGATATTTCGGTATTGTTTGTTTAATAATGTAGATTAAGAGTTGTATTTATTTCTAAAAAGGTTCATCCTTTTTTTGGGATCATCTGATCTTATAAAACAAATCATGGTTTTCGTTGTTGTATAAATATAAAAAAATATATAGCTCCTATTTTGTGGATTATGTGATTTTATAGAAGTTGATCCTTGTGCTTCAGGTGTGATAAAGTCATCTTGAATACTCATCATATGTAGAAAAAATGATTTTCTGGTAGAAATATATTAAATGATGAAACTCTACTTGTAAAGTAAGTATATCTCCTTATGTTCTTAGTCAATCTCATAAATAAATTCATCATCATTATGAAATGAAACCTAAAATAAAAACATTTTATGTTTACTCTTCCAACTGGGAAATCAAACACTGTTTAACCCATCACATGTTTATGGATTTCCGGTTGTTTTCTTTCTCCTAAAAATATTCTCTGACACTCTCCATCAGAACATGATGGTTAGTTTTCTCTTCCATATACAAGTTTTCTGAGATGAAACCCTAGTATGTTTTATTTATGGTAACCTTCATAATTTTAACCCATTATTTTAAAATAAGGGACTCATTATCCTATTTTGGTGTAGGATTTCACCTATGATATTTTGAAATGTCAAACACTTATTTTTCAATCATGAGTTCCAATTGAGAGAAAGAAATTTATTGAAGGAGTGGAGAATGTAACACCCCAATATTTCATTATATGTCATCACTTTAATGTAATTTAATATATTATATTTCATACAACAGTAACTTGGCTTGAGTTATACGCAAAATTGAGTTTCTTCGAAGCAGAACATTAGTATTATAATTATTTATACGACATATTTATTTTAACAATGAAATATTGTAATATGAATTGTAAAAAATAAATTTTATATGTTATTTATAAGTTTTTCATATAAATAAAACATATTTATAATGAAATTTATATGTTTTGTTAAAATAGTTATATATTTATAGAAACAATTTTTTTTAAATAATCACTTTTTATGTACTTTGGTGAAAAATAATAAAATTAATTTTATGCACTTATAAGATTTTATTTTGGAAAAATAGAGTTAATTTTTGAATTTGGAATATCAAAATTATCTTAGAGTAAATTCTATGTATTTTTTAGAAAACCTTCAATTTTTGATAAATAGTGAAAAACACTATATTATTGATCAAAACCGAATTTTTAATTAAATAATTATTTTTTAATTGAAAATTATTTTTATGTATAAATATCTATATAATACCTATATTAATTCAGTGTAATTAATTTTAGTAATTTCATAATATGATTAAATATATATGTTGTTATTGAACATTTTAATGTCTTTTACCCTCCTTCTAAGCACATTTGCATAAAAAATAATTTTACAGCTCGTGTGAATTGAATTTAAAAATTATAAGAGACACAGTTGTCATCAGAATGTAAAATGTGGTTCAATATAATGAAAATATTTTTTTTGGGAATATTAACTTTCGAATATTATTTACCATGGTTAA
Organism: Viscum album; assembly: GCA_963277665.1. Classification (NCBI taxonomy): domain Eukaryota; kingdom Viridiplantae; phylum Streptophyta; class Magnoliopsida; order Santalales; family Viscaceae; genus Viscum; species Viscum album. The sequence goes on from OY728131.1 coordinate 411,929,640, forward strand.
AAGTAAATATGGTAATTATAGTTAAAAATAATATTATAATAATATCAAATTACCCCAAAAAATGTCCTAATTCTGTTGGATATGTGTGTTTAGTCCAAAATCAACCTTTGGAAAAAAATATAATCCTTTTTGATCCACATGGATTATATTAAAACATTAATTATATTTTACTTAAAGAATTGTTAAAAGTGTTTGATTTAAATGTTATTAACTAAAAAAATTTTAATATAGAGTTTTACATAAGATAAATTCAACTATAAGTATTCATTTGAAATCTAAAAATATTTTCTACAACATTTTATTTTATTTATAATTTTTGGACATTATTTAATTAAATTTATTTATGACACAATGATGATGCAGTAATTACCTTATTAATGAGTGATTAAAATAATTGATGTTATAAATATTAAAATAAATGTACATTTAAATTTATTATTCCATCCAAGATTTTTCTATCAGAATATGACAGGTTAGGGTTGATTGAATTTATTTTGATTGAAGTAATAATTTTGTTATGACTTTCGTGAAAACCAAATAATATATAGTGTCAAAATTGACATAAATGTGTTTTTTAAAACAAATATTATTTTATTAAATGATATAATATTCTTAAAAATATATGATTTGGCCAATGGGATTACATAATGTTATATATTTCATTAATTATACCATTATGTTTATTTTGGAATATTATATTGAATATATTAACATGTAATTTAAAAATACAAGAAGACATTGTAAACGTTAAACAATTTAACTATGAGTTAAATCTAAAAAATAAGGTTAATATGGTGACATAAACATGCCAAAAACCTATTGTTTGAGAGGATTTTTACACATCCCCACCTTATCCTTTAAATAAATATATTAGGTTCTATTATAATCCAAAGTTTATTTTATAATAAATTAATATTTCAAGAGATTCTTAAAGTGCCTCTCACCTCTCTTATAAAAGGGTGCTTCTCCTTCTCTAACATTCACACCTCCAAAGGGTTTTAGCTCAGCCAAACCCTGCTCCAATCTCCTTCCAACTGCGTTCAAATAAATCTAGAATCCTTACTTTGACCAGAATGATATCATAAGAATTATGTTTTTTAAAATAAAAATGAAGCACCCGAACAAGAGGTAATTATTTCAACACCTCTTTCAAAGTTCTTTTCTTCGTCGATTTCCTCCTTTCTGGTTGTTTCCACACTAAAATAATTACTACAGTACCATCTACATGAATAGATGTTATTATATATATGTTATAACATATTTATTATTTTATTCATTTGATGAATGGTTATGTCACCATACTTGCATATGTACGACTGCCGTCTTCACGTCATTGTGTAATGTTTTTTCAACAAATCATTATTTGGTTGGGTATAATAATGAGTATAATTGATTTAAATAATAAATATAACATTTTAATGAATCTTTATATATATAATATATCACAATGTTGCATACTATTTCACCATCAATAGAATGATATTGTCGTTTGTTCGTACGTACGACTTGCTGTATCCACGACACAATGAGATTTTGTTCTCCACCCTAACCATTCAAGAATAATTTTTATTTTATGATTAATAATTATGTTTAATGAATTAATATCATTCTGTATATGAATCAAAAAATACTATTCAAATGGAAAATGACTTATGTAACAAAACATATGAAGGAAAATGAATCAGTTAACACCTGAAACAATGATACTACTAAAATATTATTAACAAGGAAATATTAGAGGATATTATATGATATCATATTTATGTATGTGGTTCTTTTATGATTTAATAACAATGATTTACCATTATAGAAGGGGTTAAATTACCCTCAACTAAGGAAAATTTCAAGGTATGGGGTTTTCATCTCACTATTTATTCTCGTGATATTAATGCTATATTTTCCACTATTTACTTTTGTGTGACGTATGTACTTAACATGATTGTATTTTTTTGTAATATACTTTAATTTATTTGTATATAAATATTCATTTTATTATTATTCATTCATGGTGTGTATGTATTGTATTTTATCAAATTGGTAAGGAAATTTCAAATTTCAATACCCACTCATTGTGTTTTACGCATACTTCAAGGATTATGTTACTCCATGATTAAGTGTGGTGTAACTATTTTTTTATTTATATATTAATTTCAACTCCAATATTTTTTGAAATAAATTTTATACACATAAACACTAAATTGAAATTTTTTCAAGTTATTGATATGAACATGTTAAGGGTAATCTTAACTCAACTTCCATTCATTGAGTTTAAAACATCCAAGTCATTGGTTTTGTTTCTACAATAAAATGTGTGAATGTACTATGATTGATTAAAACTAAATATCCAATAATATTTTGTGTATTTATATTTTTCACACATAATTACGCAATTTATTTATTCATAATATAATGATACGGTCTTTATAATGGATTTCATCTCAATTTATATTCCATTGAGACTTCTCTATTGTAATGCGCCAATTCACTTTCATATGGTGTATATATTGTCCGTAGACATATTATATCATGAGTCCCATTATTTTATTGATATTATATTTTTTTGATTAATTTTATTCCTCAACTATTTGTATTCAAGTTTCTCTCATTTTTTTAGGAACTCTTTAACTAAAATATTGTTTTAAATGATTTAAGAAATTATTCTTCTAAATATTTCTCATTAATGTACATGATTTAAAAATGGGTTTAAGGATTTATTTGAATGAACATGAATTTTTTGAAATTGAAATTAATTTCAAATGTTTCAAAGTGGTATGGGACACTTCAATAAAAAAATATATTTTAAACAACTTCTTTTATAAATATTGAAACTTTTAAATGTTTTCAAGAAAAAGTGGATATTTCTATCCAATATTTTTACTTCTTACTTTCATCAATGTAAATATACTTAATTGTATTTTATTCTTGATTGATATTTATATCTTGTAATAAAATATTCTATATTGTATTTAATTAGTTATGTATGTCTATGGATGTGCTATTTTTATACTATTCATGGTTTCAAGTAAAATTATTGACATTTTGTATGCTAGTTTTAATATAAAGGTTTAGATTTTATTTTACCCTTTCTATATGAGGAATGCATTTGACTTAGTATGTGATGGGTGGGGAAAGCTATAGCCCCTAGATGCATAGGAAGGTCTCATGAGAAAAATTGTGTCTTGGTATAAGGCCTTGAAAAATTTATATTTAGGGTCTAGGAAAGAGGCCTTGACTTTGTGGTTAAGATGTCTGACATTATTCGTTCCATCATTATGAAATTATCTACTGATATTACATGTGATTATTCGACTAGTATAATATTCATATGAATAAGTAAATGGAATAGTTTTATTTATATTTTCTATATTCATTATAGTTTAGGATAAAGAGGCTTATGTTTTAGACTTTCACATTCCCTTGGATGTTTATGAATAATTAAGATAGGATTTCTATATTTTTATCCTTACTGATCATATAAGATCACCCCTTTATTATGTTTTAATTTATCCCAGCATGTAAAGAAGTATACTATGACTGACGTATAGGGATAGACTAATATATATGAGTATGTTAAATGGATACACAATATTGTTGTTTATTTATTTAATAATGTAATGTAAAACATATGTACATATCTAGTACTTCCAAGACTACTAAACTGGTTGGTCTTTTGGGACATGATCTCTTGTGATCATGTCAATGTTATGTAATAATTCGCCTAATCTGGGTAACTAGGGTCGGGGAATTACATAATACATTTATATTGAATATATTTAGTTATAATATCACTAATTAAAAGTAAAGGAGAAATATATTTCACGGACTACCTTTAAAAGAAGTTTTAGATACTATGAGTTCAAAGTAATGACCTTTAAACTCAATAATTATCAGAAATTGTTCATGAAAATAATGAATAATGTCTTTATATATTACCTTGAAAATTTATAGTAATATTAATAGATGATATTTCAATATAAATTAAAAACAATATGGGCCATTAAGATATTTTTTATACGATTCAAATGACATTGAAAATTAGAAGAAATTTGTAAGTTATAATAAATATGACTTTTTTCTAGAGAATGTATCAATCTTTGAGAATTTTATCAATAAAAATGGATATATATATAACCTTCTATAATAAATTAATTTTAGGAGAGGCCCACACCAGTATCTTTACTAGATATCAGTAGTTTTCTAGGACTATCAGGTAATTATCATTGATTTGTGGGAAACATATCATGATTTTTAAAGACACTAACCATAATAACTTTTAATGGTGTAATATTTTTATAGACCACTGAATATGAAGGAAGCATTAAAGAGTTAATTAATGTGTATCATAATTTTCTTATTCCTCATTATACCATTTTATAAGATCTATTTTTCTTATACATGGATTATTTAAAAAAGGGTTTACATTGTATACGAATAAAAAATATAAAGGTAATAGCCTACACATCAAGGAAGTTGAAACTTCACATGTAGAAATATCAAACAGATGATCTAATGTTAGCTATAGTAATATTTTTACTAACCATTTGGAAGAATTGTCATCATGGGGTTAATAAAAACAAATATATGGATCAAAAAGGACCCAAAACTAAATTCTAACTGAAGAACATTAATATGAACTAATAAATATGGTTAGAGGTGATAAAAGAATATGACTGGTAAATCCATTACTATATTAAGAATGAAAATAATGTGGTAGATTATATATATAGAATGGATCCTACAACTATATACTTGTTTTGGATTGAGAGGCATCTGATCACCTTAGACAAGTAAATGATGGACTTGGGAATCATAATAGATTTAAAACCATCATCCCTTTCCCAAATTATTTTAAATTTTTCTATTAAGAATTTGATAAATAATGAAAAATAGATGATATCGTAATACATAAGAAGGTGGAAAGATTGAGAAAAGGGAAATCATTGTAGTATAAAATTGATTATGTATTTTTTTATTTGGTTCATAACTATGAGTAACATCAAATCATGAGATAAAGAAGGTTCATTTGAATGAAATACATTTAATGAGATTATTTATCCCCATGTAGTGTGATGATGTATTGAGATCTCCATCAACACTACTATTTGGAAATTATGATGAATTATACTAAATAATAGTCATTATTCTTCTTAGAATATCAGTAAAAAATCAATGTATATTTTCAAGGGGGTGATAAATCAAATACCCACACCAACATTGAAATGGGAAAACAACACCAAGAAAAAATACACTATCCTTCCAAATATATTGTGAGGAAATAAGGCTACCTGGGTTTTGGTGGATCATCTTACAAAGACTCAACATGAAATAACTATTTAATAAGACATATCCCTTGCTCAACAAGTAAGGATATACATCATATATGTTTTGAGGAAAAATGGAACATCACTATGAGTTCTATCAAATCAATATCCAATGTTTTCCCCCATGTATTGGAAATGTATCCAACAAGATCTAAAATCCCATATGAACTATTGTTTGTATTTTCACAACCAATATTATGACCAATATGACTAAAATATCTAGAAACATGAAGATTTGGTTAGACCATACTCAATTTGATTTAATATAGGATCATACCAACAACTTCCTCTAGTATAATTATCATACAATAATAAAATACAGTGAAAAGTATTATTGTCTCTATATGAATACCGTCATTGGTAGAAATGAAGAACACATTTACATTGTCTTGGACAAGGATCCCCAAAATCCAATTCCAAATGATGGATAGATAAATAACCTCAAGCGTACCTCTCCATTACCCAGAGGTTTCTGACTATAAGGTGGTGTATAATATTGACATGTGAGGAGAGTATAACTCTATATCAGAGTGCACAACTAATAGTAAATAAAACTGCGTCATACACATCTGAGTAAGTAGAATGATTAAATAATTGAATTATTCTATACAATATTAAAAGAAATAAAGGATTGAATTACCATGTCATACATACAACCAAACACCCACTTGACCTATTTAATATCTTACCAAAAAAAAATGAATATACGAAATGGTCTAAAACATCGCTTATCCAATCCCATCTAGAAACCTTAACATATCAAACTATCCAACTCGACCAAAAAATAATCAACCACTGACTCACCCTAAACATATTCCTTTACTAATCATGTGGGTGATGCTCGCATACCTTAGTGAAATGAAGGCCCGATAATGCTGTGAGTAAAACTCAGTAGGTCGCTACAAAGGGTGTCCAAAGAAATTACAAAACATAATAACAATGTATGTAGATAAATAGTTGAATAAAAAATAAAAATATAAAATGATACAAGGAAAAAAATGATATCACATTTAGTATCAACTAGACCAAGTGTTCTATGGTGACACCCAATATAAACAAATAATAATAAACCAAAACTAGTCCTTAATTTCATAAACTATTCCTTGTAGACCCCCCATTGGTCACCCGTGCTGATCTAAAAAAGGGCTAAGAGTCCATCCCAATCATCGTGGGCTCGAAACTGGTGTTGAGGAATCAATAGAAAAAATAAGGGAATGATTTTTTCTAATAAACATAAATAAAATAGTGGAAAAAATAATGTTTCCCAATATCAAAAGTAATCATAAAAATAATCATTTATACAAAAAATAAAATTAGGAAAAATAGAAAATCAAAACCCAAACTGAATAAGATAACCCCAACATATCCATGTGATTCTCAGGGTCACTCTTTAATATCATAACCAAAAATCGCACACGGTGATCCAAACTAATATAGAACTTACACCAATATAAAAAAATAGAATACTGAATTATATGCAAGAGTATAAAAACATATTTGGTGTACCTAAAAAATTTATTCTCTTTGTACATAGTATAAATAAAATAATTTTAAACATAAGATTTGAAATAAAATATATGAATCCATGTTTTGAAAACATAATTTATCTTAAAAAAATGAGATATTTCCCTTTTTCAGTAAAAACCAAATCATTTTAATGAATAATTCATTAGAAATTTAGATAAGAAGAACAATTTTTTAACATAAATGGGTAAAAATGATGTGTAAAAAAATTGAATTCATTTTCCATAATCCATTGAGAACATGATTATAAATTTTTATACAAGGTAAATCACACAAGATACCAACAAAAATGATCAAACATTAATAGAAATAGAAAAAAAATAACAAAAGAGTATCCAACCAAGAAGCATCAAAATCATCCACTAAAGAAAAATATTTTCCAAAAGACATTGGTAACCTATGAGATTAGGGGATAATCAATAATATATTATACCTCATACTCATCTTGAAGGAATTCCTCACCCGATGATGCCAATACTCACATACATGCTCGGCCACACACAACCTAGTCGAATTGAAGGGAACTCTCCCATTGTAAAAAAATAAAACCACATACTATGGAAAAATAGCCCGAGTGAAATCAAAATCTAATAAAACAAATATTCACTAAAAAACTTTTATCTATGCTAGGTTCCTATTTTAATACAAATTTTTTGGTGATCTATCAATTCCAAACAAGAATCCAATCACATGTACATATATCACAAACATGAAATTCACATAGTGAGTCACCCCTTGTCATGTCAAGGAGAAATATCTATAATTTAAACCATATAATCATATGAAATCCTCTCAGCATGGTCCTCCCACAAAAATCAAGGTATCCAAGGAAAGATAATTGACCATGGGGAGTTTTCAAGACCATCATTTTCAAAAAAAACATCCAAATGGGCCACATACATCTTTCAAGAAACCACACATTTTCAAGGTACCAAATAAATAATATAAAAATATAACAAAGACACCATTTTTCACTTCAATTTTTTTTAGAAAATTCATTTTGATCACTCACACCACATTTCTAAACCAATTCCATTTTCATCAAAATTTCATACAGTCCACACACCATCATCACATGCCCAACCATTTTCAATTAACAAATGAACATTATATCTAGATCACAAAAATTTAGATATACATTTTAGAAATCCAAACAGGTATTTTAGATTCCACAAATAAATTTACTAATCCACTCCATGCTTTAAAACCAAATAATCACTCATAAAATATAACTGATAATTTTTTTATCAACCTCATAGTTTACATATCATAATATAAAAATTCCATATACATCAAAAATATCAATAAAACCACATATTTTCATCTAAAATAGTTAGTCTAAATATCACACATAACTTTTCAACGTATACCGGAGGTACAAAAAACAAGAAACTAGTGAATCTTAGTTTCCAATGGAAATTTCATAGGGGAACCTACCTCAAATCACACGATCTTTAATGATTCCAACCTAAAACAACCATAAAAAGTCCCAAATAATCAAGAACAACCATATGAATCCTTAAAAATAAAATAACCCTAAATATTATAATATAAGGGGCCCAAATATAAATGGCCATGGGAGAATATGAACGCAAGTGAAAATGGTTGGAGAAGGAATATGAAGAAGAGTGGATAATATTTCCCTAAGAAATAACCCTTCCAACTCAATGAAATCCCCTGACCCGCACCTATGGAGAAGAGATATGTCTCGGAGATGAAGGTAGAACCTCCCTTTGGGTATCATGAATAGGTGGAAGAGTAAAATAAAAATTTTGGGATTAAAATATGAACATGGTAAAAGATAAAATTCAGTATTTAATAACCCAAATAGATGACATAATTTTTCATCATGGTTATCCAATACGTACGAAGACCATTCATCCTTCACTATCCAAGATGAACTTGTTTCCCATTTATCCTACATGGTTTACCAAACCGTGTGACATCTTTGTGTTCACCAATATCCAAAATTAATATTGGAAATGTGATTTCATTTGAAATAGAACATGGTTTAACTTAACCATGATCCAACCATGTGCCACCTACTATTAAAGAAAAATACACCTTTTATCAACAAAATATCAGGGAGAAACCATAGTTTAATGAGAGACCAAGGATATTCCAAAGAACATTCCAAAATTTAACCCTAAAACACCTAAATCTGAGAGGAAAATTGAGATTAAAAATATGAATTGAAATTGGGGATGAAAATAAAAATATTGTTGTGACAATTCTCCCCACCATTATGATTTATTCCTAATGAATGAAACCAAATATCTAGTTTACCGATTCATATTAAATGGGTTTTCACAACCACGTTACCCAAAATCTCAAAATATGATCACCTCAATAACCACCAGTTTGAATCTCATACCACTTACTTGTAATGAACTAATGAAACTATAATTTTCTCCAGAAACAACAGAGAAACATGATCTACAACTTCTAAAAACATAATTTATACCATAATATTGGGAATAACCTTAGAAAACCAAAATTCTCTTGGATGTAAAGACATGGAACCAACAACCCCAGGTGAGACTATCCATTTCTAGGATAACACTAAAAAATAATCGGAATTATCTGAATGGGTTTCCTGAATTAACACCTAACTATTAGAAAACCAATAGGACAAATCAACTCAAGAAGAAACCTCCCCATGGCCCATGGTGGGAAACCCCACCATTAAATAATTATCTAATTAAGCTAACCAAAGAACTCCCCACATGGACCAAATCCCCCATGATAAGGGGCCCCTGATGAATGATACTCTAGACTAAGAGATATCACAAAACCATAATTCATCATCACAATATGAGCACAAACCAAAACCGTAACCGACCCACGATGTTTAACTATACATCGAAAACCAATAAAAGATTTTCATTTAATAAGGGACCACCTCTAGAATTTCATGAAAACAAGACTACCACGACTCATCATAAGGAAATGTAAAATTTCAAACTAGAAGGAATGTGATGAGGAAACGAGATTTCTACATCCTTTTTAATGAAAACAAGACATTCCAAGATGAAAAATCTAAAATAGAGAATAATAATCCATCCCCATTCCATAATTGAAGAAAAAATATAGACCAAGGTTATACACACCCATAGGATTTCTAATTAAATCACAGCTTCACGTCGGGGCCAGTGGCTGGGGCACTGATGTCTTGAAGCAACCACTTCCGCATAGTTAGATCCTAATAATAATTGATAAATGATTATAATTTGAAAAAGGAATACTGATTCATAAGAAAATCAAACATCCTCCTCTTTATTTTTAAATAAAAAAATGAGAAATGGAACTCAATTAGATAAATCTCCACATAAGATAAAAAAATTCATAATTTCACAAAGAAAAAACATGAATACATTGAAATGGATGTTCTAAGGAGATCCAAACTATCGAATTTTACAATTTAATGAAACAAAAACACACAAAAAACAATTAACACATGTAATATAAAATTATAGAAAAAATAACCCCCATAATGGAAGGAACACCCATATAGAATATTCCTTCAAACTAAACACAATAAATAACCTAACTCTTAGAAATAGTGAGGGGTATCATCTGTAGGGGAGGATCCGACTCCATATCACTTTAAGGATTAGATTCAGTATAAAAATTTCAATTTAACAATGCATCTGTAGGTATTTAATGCCCTTATATAACATGTAAATGATGACTTCATATGAACAGGCGTTCTGCACCGATGAGAAACCCTAATCCTATGCTTAGATGAAGTTGAAGATAGATATATATGCCTTTAAAAGTGTCTAAAAACAAAAAAAAAGATTCAAAAACATCCCAATATTCTTACTCCAATTCCCTTCAATACTTATAGATATTGGAGGAATATTTTCCACCTCAATCACTCCCTCTAAAATAAAAATTACCTTGGAAATATAATTAACCAATGAGAGCTTTTAGAACCATTATTCTCAAAATATTTCTAAATGGGCCACAAGCACCCATCAAGAAACCACCCATTTTCATGGAACCAAATAAATCTATTAAAAAGATTAAAATAAACAATTTTTTAGTTCAGAATTTTTTAGAAAGTACTTTTTGATCACTAACACCTCATTTTCAAACCAATTCCATTTTCATCAAAATACCATACAGTTCACACACAATCATCACGAGACAAACCATTTTCAAAGAATCAATGAACACTATATTCTAGATCAAAAAAATATAGAAATGCATTTTATAAATACAAAAAAAGTATTTTATGTTCCACTAATACATTTAAAAAGCCACTACATGCTATAAAACTGACAAATCACTCATAAAAGCTAACTAATAATTTTTTTCAACTACATAGATTTCATGTCTCAATGAAACAATTCCATATACTACAAAAAAACTAATAAAACCACATATTTTCTTCTCAAAAAGTTATTCTAAATATCAGACTTCACTATTTCACATACACTGAAGGTAAGAAAAGAAACAAACCAATGATTTATAATTTTTAAGGGAAATTTAAAAGGGAATCCTACCTCAAATCACATGACCTTTAAGGATTCCAACACAGAACAACATTACAAGTAAAAAAAACATTAACAACCACATGAAACATTAAAAAAATAACCATAAATTAAACACAAGAATATATGTGCCTTAGATATAAATGTCCATGGGAAATTATAAACTCAAGAGAAAATAGAAGGATAAGTAATAAGAATAAAAGTGGAGAATATTACATTGATAAATCACCATTATAACTCAATGAAATCCAAAGATCATGACCTCTAGAGAGGATAGGATGCTTAGAGAATAATGAGGAAGATTCATTTATGTTTCACGAATAGGGGTAAGAGATAAATGGAAATTTTGGGGTTAAAATATGAATAGGGTAGAAGAGAAAATTTATAATTTAATGACAAAGATAGGTGACATAGTTTTCTCCAATAGTTTCCAGGACATATGAAAACTATTAATCCCTCACATTGTAATAATAAGTAGCCCCAAATTTATCTTACATGGATTACCAAACCGTGTGACATCTTTGTGTTCACTATTATCCAAAAATGCAATTAGTCATATGATTTCAATGGAAATGGACCATGATTTTCCCTAACCAATATACAACTATGTGACACATACTATTAAGGAAAAGATACCATTTTTTAACAAAAAATCATGGGGGAAACCCATGGTTTAATGAGTTACCGAGGACATTAAAAAAACACCCCAAAATTTAACCATATAACACCTAAATCTAAGAGGAAAATTGAGGTTAAAAAGAGGTAATGGATTTGGGGATGGAAATAAATATATGGTTGTGATAATTCTCCCCGCCATTATAATTTCGTCCCAATAAAAGAGAAAAATATTGTTTACCGATTCAATGTTAATGTATTTTCACAACCAAGTTATCCAATATCTCAATATTTGAACACCTAAATAACCACTAGAATGAAACTCACACCACTAACATAAAATGAACTAATGAACCCATTGATTTTCTTTAAAAACAACAAAGAAACATGATCTATAGATTCTAAAAAAATACTTCAAACCATACTATTGGGAATACTCTCAGAAACCAAAAATTTTCTTGGATGATAAAAATGGAACCAACAACACCAAATTAGACTATATATTTCTAGGATAAACCCAAAAACTAAACAGATTTATCTAAATGTGATTCCCAAACATGCACCCTATTATTAAAAACCCAGTAGAACTAATCAACTCTAGAAGAAACCTCACCAATGACCATGGTGGGAATCCACACTATTAAAGGAATATCAACTTAATCCAACCTGAGAAATCCACACACAGACCAAATCACTCGTGATAAGGGGTTCTTGATGAAAGATACTCTATAACAAGACACAAAACAAAACCATAATTCATCATCACAAGATGAGCACAAACCAAAACCGTAACAGATTCATGAAGGTTAACTGTACAAGAACAACCAATCATAGATCTTCATTTGATAAGGGTCCCCCACTAGAATTACATGAAAATTAGACTACCACAACTCATCATTGGAAAATTGATAACTTAAAACTACCAGGAATGTGGAGACAAAACAAGATCTCTATCACCTGATTAATGAAAACGTGACCTTCCATTATGAAGAAGCTAAAACATAGGGACCCAATCCATCCTCATTCCATAATTGAAGAATAATATAGACCAAGGTCCTACACACCACTAGGATTCTTAATTACATCAATGCATCATAGCGGGGCCAGTGGCTGGAGCCCTAATATCTTGGAGCATCCACTACCACATAGTTAGAAGCTGATAATCATCGATCAGAGGTCCATATTTTAAAAAATAATAATGATTTATAAAATACACACCCATAATCCTCTTTATTTTTAAATGAGAAAAAAATTAGAAAATACACTTAACGAGATACACCTCCAATTAAGAGAGTTAAAATTCTTAATTTCCCATAGAAAAAACCTGAATCGATTGAAACAAAAGTTATAAATAGATCCAAAAAATCAAATTCTAAAATTAAATGAATCTAAAACACCACTAAAACCATTCATACATGGAATAGAAAATTCTAGAAAAATAGAAACCAAAAAGGAACACCCAGAAAGAAGAGGCCTTTAAAATAAACGAAATCTAGAACCACACTCTTGTAACTAGTTAATTCTGTCATCTAGAGGGGAGGATCTGAATCCACATCACCTCAAATATTAACCTTGATAGAACTATTTTAATTTACCTTTGCATCCATATGCATGGAAGGTCCTTAGATCACATGGAAATGATGACTTCATTTGACCAGGCATTCTACACTGATGATACACTATGATCATACGCTTATATGAAGATAATGATAGACCTATAGGCCATTTAATATGAATAAAAACACCAAAAGATTTGGAAACATTTCAATATTCATACCCCAATTCCCATCACCACTTCCAGATAATGGAGGATGTTTTTACACAGCAATCACTCCCACAAATATGGCTTCTACACAAAAAATGTTCGTCACCAAATTGACAAAGATTGATGAACATAATTCTAACATATTTGATATAAATTTTAGATGAAACGAATTATCGAAATGATGATACATTAAGGAATTATCCACATCCAACACTATTATAAGGAACTAGATCCCCAAAATTGAAAAATAACTCCAGAAGTGATCTATAACCATGCCTTAGAAAACACACTTCCATCCCCTTCCACCCCTTCATACTTTATAGAAATACTAATGGATAAACAAATAAATGAATAGTTCCAAAGTATGATCTCTGTGTGTTTTCTTTTGAGATACAGACATCCACCACTTATAGGGTTGACCATTAAGCCGAAATGTAGAAACCTTTACCGTTAACGACTATTGTAACATAAGAAAACTATAGTTGATTTATATTTTACACATGAACTCTTCATCTTCAATAAGATCCTATTTACCATAAAAGAGAGGATGATTCAACTTATAAATTTCATGAAATAATTATATGGGTTTTTTATCTAAAGGTTTTGAAAATGGTGAACCACCCATGGACTTATTTCAGTTATTAATCATATCATTGTGGTGGGGGCCATACACTAAACAACACAAAAACTAAGAACCAAATCAAAACAAATTCATCAACTAGAATTATCAAACTCAAAAAACCAATTACACAATATTTCTAAATCACATGATAATTCACCACACAATTATTGGTTATCAAAAAATCACATTTTCCCTCCTGAGATAATTTTTAATGAAGTCATATTTTGTGGGATTGACACTCCCCAACAGTATTATGTAGTTCCTCACACAAGCACATTCATGTTCCACACCATGCACTCATCAAATCATGCTAATATGCACACTCATACACCTATTTCATCATACATCCCCTTTCACATAGATATCCATGCATGGTAGAACAAATTGGATTAACAAAATTCAAAAAAACATTACCATTTTCCAAACAAATAGTTATCCCAAATTTCATATTCTCAATCCACTTCTCAATTCAAAATTCAAAAAACATTTCAAAATCTTACTAACCAACATGAAGAAGTCATTTTTAAACATAAAAACCAATCCATTTTATCATGATTAGAATTAAAATCCATGGATTCCACCCAAAAACACAATTCATAAAATTAAAACATATATTAGAATCTAAATAAATCTTATTTTAAAAAATTCATTTGAATAAAAACACATTTAAAAACATTTCTTCCATTATTAAAAAATTTCTGAAACCCTATTGATAATAATATCTTATTCAAAAATGACCACTTTTAATAAAACCCGGGTTTTTATTCTAAAAATCCAATATTAATAAACTCATACTCGATTAAAACAAAAATAATTTTATTAAATTACACTTTATAAAGATCTCTTTAAAGTAAATTATAAAAATCAATTTATATCGTCCCAAAACCAAACCATGACAACATGAAATCTAGTTTTCATAATTACAAAACAAGTTTTCTCAGAATAATTTCAAAATTATAAGGGACTCAAAGAAACAAAAACCGGGATACAAGTGTCAATTGGTGACATGGGCACACGGTTGGTACCCATATTCCAATAACTCCACTATCATAGAGAGTTTTCTTAGACTATGTACACAACTACACATGGCTCTCGCAATATTTTAATCCCATTGATACATTTATCCCTACTCTATTTTTTTTATCCTATACCCCATAAATCCGACTAGATCCAAAAAACCAAACTATACCTAACTTCCCATGGTAACCCAAGGTTCAGTAAAAAAAGTGTTCTCCAGACATTCCCCTATACCAACATCACAATTTTTGAATGTGCTACTCCATATAACCTGACATCATATATAATAATGTGTTCCATAAAATATAAGTCTTCTAAAGAAACAACCTCATCTAATACTATTTCTGATACTAACAAAATCATGTTGTCCCCAATTTGGTCATTCAAGGTGATCTATGAGAAGGATGAGAGGAATTATTGATCCTCCTAGGGCTGGAAACTAGTGGAATGGAATTAATAGAGAAATCGAATGAATGATTTCACCCAATATAACGAATAGAATAGTATGAAAAATCATATTGTCTATTTATTAACATATATCTAAATTGGATATCTTTTATGAAAAAATTGAAATATCAACAAACCAAATAACCAAACACAAAATAATCTTGAAAACCATAATTTCTACATGTGACCAAGAGTTTCAATCTTTAATTGAAAAACTAACCATCACCCACAACAATCAGAACAAATATTGATCCGTCACCAAGTGCTAGAAATAATAAATAACTATGGGCTTGAGTATTAAAACCCACTTTGAATTCTCAAAAAAATATTCCCAATGACAATACTTTAAATAAAATTAACTTCAATATTAGGTTTTAAATAAAATATATGAAATGCGGTTTTCAATAAAGAATTTATATTTTGAACCACACACAATCTATTTCCCTTTTTCATTTAAATCCAAATATTACCCTATTAATATCCAGAAATCCCTTAGATAAGAAGAAATTTCTATTTACATAAAAGTGAAAATATGGATTGTAAATCATTATCAAAAAAATTTCCATACAAATTTGAGAACTAGCTCATTACTAGTCATTATAGGTAAATCACACAAGAGAGAAATAGTAATGATCACATAAAAAGGACAGTGAAAAAAACAAAGTAAGGGTAACTGACTAACAAGAATCTAAATCATCCTTTCCAAACAACTATGATTCAAAATACATCGGCAATATGAGGAGATAAGGGGATATTGAAAAGCATACTATACGCCGAACTTATCTCGAATGAATTCCATATAAGATGACATAAATTTTCACTCATATGGTCGATCGCACACAACCTGGGTTGACTTTTGGGAACTCTCCCATATGAAAAAATAAAAAACAAATCACTAATATGGACCACTAGATAATGTAAAATCATATTCTAGGGAAATAATCATTCACCAAAAATCCTATAGTTATTCCATGTTCCTAGGTCAATAATAAATTTTGTGTGAGACAACAATGTCAAACAAGAATCCAATCAAATGCACATATATCAGACACCGAAAATTCAGATAACAAGTCACCCCATTAGTCACTCAAATGGACATTCTCTTTACAATAAACCATCTCATGAAATTGTAACCTATCATCATGGGGCACCCCGAAAAATTAATATAACCAATCTTATAGAATTATCCTTGGAGAGCTTTCAAGACAATAAATTTCACCAAAGTTCCAAACGGGTCTGAATTACCCTTTATGAAACCACCCTTTTCAAGTAACAAAATCAAAATTTTCAAAGAGGTAAAAAATAAACACATTTTAATTCCAATATAATTTATAAAATTACGTTAAGAACTAAAACCACATTACCAAACAAAGTCCATTTTCCCCAAAATGAAAAATGGTCCACACATCATTGTCACATGCCTAACCATTTACATGAACCAAATCACACTTATTTCAGGCCCATAACCATTTATAAATCCATTTGTGGATTCCAAAAAATTATTTTATATTCCACAAATAAATTTACAAACAAACACGATTCCTGAAATACAAAAAATCAATTACAAAATCCAAACTATTATTTTATCAAACACTTGGTGTGAATATCTCAATGAAATAATGACATCTACATAAAAACAATAACTAAAACCACTTTATTTAATTTCAAATAATTATTCTAAATAAAAAAAATCTCTATTAAACATATAAATAATGTGATAAAAGAAATAAACTAATGATTCTCAAATTTAATGGGAATGTGTAATGGGAATCCTTCCTAAAATCATATGTGATTCAATGATGCGGAACAAAAATAATCACTTAATGGTTGGGAAAAAAGAACAACCTTGTGGAACACTATACATAAAAAACCCAAAATTAAACACACAAAAATAGGAATTATAGATCCAAATGACCAATGGAGAAGAATAAATCAAGGAAAAATGGATGGAGTGGTAATATAAAAAATAGATGAAAATATTTCCTTGAAAAATAACCCATAAAATAGGAAAAAAATCACAATATCAAAACCTTGTGAGAGGATATGGGACTTGGAGAAGAAGGGAGAAGCTCTAAATGGGTCATACACTTGAGGGGAAGAGTTAAATGGTCATTTTGAAGTTAAAATCCAAATAGGGTAGGGGAGACAATTAACTATTTTAATGACCTAGATAGGTCACATGATTTTCTTGTGTGGTTTTCTATACCATGTGGAAATTGTACATCCCTCACTATCCAAGAAGAATAAGATACATGTTTAGCTCACATGATTTACCAAACCATGTGACAACTATTCCTTATTCATTTTCCAAAAAATGAAATTGGCTAGATGGTTTCCTAGGAAATTTTGCACAGTTTCCCATAACCATGATCCACCTATTGTCAAGAACAATATCCCCATATTTAAACAAAAAAATGATTGGAACACCATGGCTATGTGTGATAACAAGGATAAAAATTACGACACCCCAAAATTTAAAAATGAAACACCTAGATCGTGAGAGAAGAACCATGATTCAAAAGATGATATAAAAAATGGAGGAAAATGAAAAAACTTGGTGTCAACATGGGGGTTTTCACTTGTCATTCATCTCAGAGAATAATTAAACCAAAATCCCTAGTAATTATCTAATTTATTCAAACCATCAGTTCCTATAATGTTATTATTGAATATAAATCAAATATCAACTTCAATAACAATCTTGGGAAAAAATTCCATCAAGTACAAATCAATATACAAAACTATTGGTAAAAATATTGAATATTAAGTTTATTAAAAACATAATAAAAACAAAATAATAGTTCTTATAAAATCATTAAATCAACCATTTATACCAAACATTGGTGTTTCCTAGAGGACAATTCCAGGCCAACCTAATGAGGAGGAGCATCGGTCCATAATCATATTCCACATTGTAATCCATCATCATCTAAATCCTCAATGTGGTTCTCTAACCATGTTGTATACTATTAGTGTCAAGAGCCAGATTCTCACACCATAAATATGGTACACAAATTATTCATATAACATCACTTACAACCTAAACAATTCCATCATTTCTCAAATACATATGCTAAACAACCAGAGGAGACAAAAATTTAATAGAAAACACAATGACCCTTTTTAAACAATTCACACATACTAACGTCCTTATGGGCCTTCAAAACCAAACCATTCCCAAAAAAAGCCCAAAACATTTCACATGAGAAAGGAAACTATAAAATACACCATCATTAAACATTTCGAAATCACCATTTTAATACAATGGACATTACTTTGGAAAAAAAATTAAATCGCAAGTCCTATATTTTCATTAGAACTATACCAGGAGCCATGAAATAATTTTTATTAAGTGGTAAACCACTCACCCTTTTAAAATTTTCATTTCAAATCCATTTAATAAATTTTATAAACTACATGGAGGTTAACAACTAATTTTTGAACAAGTATCACTTCATAATCGAAGTTTCATAATTTGATATGAAAAATAGAGCCAAATCCCAATGAAAATAATCAAAAACATTTAAGAGATAACCTAAGATTTTCTATAAAATATTACACATAAAATCATTCAAAACTATCCCTTTGACTAATCTAATTAACACTTATTATGAAACTAAACATTTCATGGGAGACTTTATGTTTGGTCTTATATAAACCCAGGGATCAATTCGGATCCCTAGAAGGTCTATAATTTTAGACCAAGGCCAAAACCAAATTTTACTTAATCCAAGAAAATAATTATATAACACATGTATTTAAACGAATACAACATGCACATGAAAATTAATTTACAATATTATGGGTAATGCACATAGAAAACCTACCATATTAAGGTAGATTTCTAAAACATTTCAAATTCAAATTAGCCATTCTAAGGCCCTACCATCACTCATCAAAACACCTTAGAAACAAATAGAGCTTTTCAAAATCACCCAAGAACAATTATTATAGTAAAGTAAAACTACTAATTAATTATAACAATTATAATTAATTAATTAACCAAAACTAAACTTGGGATAATGATGGAAAACTCACCATGTCATTGTGCTACCCCAAAACTGATGCGAACCACTCTGTGAAGACCTATTACATAACCTAAAAAACATTATAGAATCATTTCATTATTGGTGATACCAATTCAACAAATATTTTATTTTAATCATTTAGAAGAAACTAAGATGGTTATCTATTATCACCTACCTTAAAGAAACATTTCACAATGACATGTGGGATATATATTGGAATATCTTCTACCCAATTCATGTTACATCCCCATGATAAATAGATGATTCCACCAGGATCTTGTGGAATCATCGATATAATATATAATGGGGAACTCCAAAATTAGAAGGAAATAATGGAAAAATAAGGGAAGACACTAGAAGTATGTTCATACCAAAAAATGATGAACAATATCCAGAAAAACACCCCCTTGGTGAGACATTAATAAGGAAATAAGAAATGACAAGCCACCATTGGTGTATTCAAGAAAGAGGGAGATCATGCAGTGAGGTAACAAAAAATGTCATAGGGGGAATAATAAAAAAAAAATTAGTATAATTTGGGTAGGCACATCCTTAGGAATCATTGTCCGTAGGCTAAAGGTGTGCACTGACACTTTCCAAATCCTATTCCCCATATGGTTATTTGTCACTATTTGAAAAACTATCCATTATCCATCCTATTATCCTGTCCTCCCACCAGAATAAAGGTACATGGTTTGCCTGAAATTTTTTTCATCCCATGCACCATGCATTAGACTCTCCTCAACCTCACATGGATTCTTCTTTTTCCATGTATATTTTACACTAAACCTCACCCTTTATATGAAACTCAATCGTGCACATTTTAAATTGTACTAAAAACATCCCATGAATAATGGTGTACAATGTTTTATCTGAAAGAGTTCACACAAAATCGTGAACCCTTTCTAAAAAAATCAAAGAACTTTTAAAACAGTACATGAAGCCCTATATTATCATCTGAACAACCAAAATACCTCCAAAGATTTATTCCTCATTCAAGATATTCTTTTTTGACGTTATTACTCCCAAAAAACCATTCTACTTATTGATTAATTATTTTTCTCATCTAATATAGAAAATTCAATGTCCTGTAGAAATTATCGATTCATCACAATTTGATATATTAAAACTACCAAAAATTAATACATATAATCACATAGAATCATTTTTGGTATCCCATAGGAACCAACATTCCAACATCATTATAATTAATTTAACACACAACCTCATTCTACTTCTGAAATCCCTAAACACTACCAAGGAATAACATCAAACTTAAGGACCTCACCATAAAAAATCCAAGGCAACACCAAATTCCAATACCAAAACACCATTATGCCACATAATCAAGCCTACTAAAGAAAAAATTTATTATTACATCTCCTATTCACCCCTGAAGTTATGGTTTTCACCACCATATACTTTATCATAAGACAAAAAACATATGATACATATCATTATTTCCATATGTAAATCACAACAAAACATAAACTCAGGATACCACCAAACAAATGAAATGAGTAACAAAATACAACACCCCAACACCCACAGTAATTCCAATCATTATCATCACATGTACTCATCATTAAAAAAATGAAATGAATGCATATTATCCTTCTATTCATCAGCTAGCTTCAAGAACCACCACAATCAAAATTTAAAGGCTTGTCTTATTCATATTCCACAACTGATTTGACATTTTAATAATAATAAAAGTGAATCAGAAAAAAAAAATATTATTCTTTGGAATTTCATACCACCATTACCAATCCACGATCAGTTCAACAGACTTACGACCCTTCCTTCATTAGGTTCATATATCAATATCCAACAGATTACTCCCCACCAATGGAGTGTCATTATCACCCACTAACTAAAAATAATCAACTAAATTGTTCCATTCCATACCAACAACTAACCCAAGAACCAGACATGACCTTCCAACCCTCACTTGGATGACCAGGAGGCAAAAAAAACTATCACCCATTCTCGACATCTCACAATAGACCACATGAAATTTTTGGATATATTTTTCATCTGATGGCCTCACCCGCGTATAGTTGATCATAAAATTCCCACCATATGACTCCACATACAATCCTCACTGATTGTAACCTCCAGTATTCCCCATTCCTTAGAAGACATTAGTGTTATTCAAAAGTTACTATATTTTAATATACACTCTCCACATGATCTTAGAGACAAATTCATACCTAATTGGGTAGGGAACCTATCTTGTCTCCCCCCATAAACCACACTCACTACTAGTTCATCAATAATAAAATCACTTTACAGATCAAGAAATATATATACCTCCATGTGCATCAAAACAAATAAAATCACACACAAAATCACCAACCAACGAAATCCCACACACCTAAACACACATTTTTTTCATGAACCACTTGTACTCCTATTCCAACTCAATAATATTATGATAAAATCATATAATTAATCATCCCCTAGGATATATAGATATATTTACATCTCATTCATAATAAAAACCACAAATTATTACCTTAGCATCGAAGTTACATCCTAAAAAATGCATCGTACATAACAGGACCCTATACTAGGTTCCATCCTTTGTGAACTATTGTCTAGATTCCAAATCATCCATCTATGCTCTATGAACCCAAAATAACCCTTCACATGGTTTAACCTCTCCAGATTCACCCTATAAAGTTACACAACACCACTCCCAAGAATATATTCACATAAAATGGTTATTACGTATAACCAACCAAGGTCCATGCTAACCCATAGAATGCCACAAATAATAAGGAATCTATATGAACCTATATCAACATCTCACATCATCAGAAAAAAACACCCCCTATTGGGTTCCACAACATAATGGTGTTATATACCATCCGATTTCACACAACATGGGATCCAATCAGCTCAATGAATATATACATCAGACTACTCCTTGTAAGACCCATAAGTGGTTTTATCCTCAAACCAAATCCACTAACACATGATCCAATGATCTTATACATACACCATAATGACCCTCTAGGGTCCCTGCACCATCCATGTATGAGGTCCACACCATCTTCCTCATCGACCGCGAAAACATTGATCAATATAACCTAACATCAGAAATAAATCCATAAAATCAAACACTAGAAGGTCTGGAATATGTTTATCACACAGTACTATAATTTTGACCTTCCTATTAGAACATTTTCTACCCATACACTGAAGTAGTATTCATATTTATATTTTAATATTCCTATAAATATAGTAATCTAATCCGAAAATAATAAATTAAAAATAATGTAAAATCCTCTAATACCACATGGCAACATCCCAGCTCAGAAGCCGCTAAAATTGATTCCCTAAGATAGACCACTGCAACACCTCAATAACACTTCCTCATATGACAGAGGCTGATGATTAGCAATAGGGGTCTAAATCAAACCATTGTGGAGACTATACCGCATTATTAAAGTGCACAACTAGGTGTAAATAACCATGCATCATACATATTACTGTAATTAAAAATAATAAATAAATGAAACAAGTTATAATAAAATTAAATAAAATAATGTCTTCGATGACCATGTTATACAATCAACCAACTACCCTATGGGATAGATAAATATAATAATAAAAATAAAATAAACCACAAAAAGGTATACAAAATAAATTTTCTAATCTTATAAAACCACATGAAACCATCAATCTATCCTGCTCGAATAAACAGTACAGAAGAAATTCCTCATCTCGAACTTGTTCTTACAATAAACATGTGACATTTTCTCAGGACCCCAATTAGAATATCAACCTCAATAGGGTGTGAGTAAAAAAAATAGGACACCACCAACGATGTCTAAAAAAAGTACTAGTCAGAAAAAAATTGCATGTAGATAAATTATGGAATAAGTAAACAGCACAGAAAAGATATAGAATATAAGACCCACAATAACTCAATTAATATTCATGGCATGAAGGGTTCCATGTTGAAACCCATGAAAATCATATATGAAATAAAAAAACTAGTCCTCTATGTGTAACATGTGTTGGGGAGTTCTCATTTCATTAATTCTATGATAGAATGAAATATACATCGATGATAAAAATCTCAAATACACAATCCATCTGTACCAATAACGTAAATCTAGAATTGGAATCAAATATCAATATAAAAAAAATTATGATTAGAACCTCGGGCCATTCACAAAAAATATAAGAAACATTAATTATTGCTATTAAACATAGGTTCGATCAAACCCATAACAAAAAATATTAGTAGTGTGATGAAAATTAGTCTAAAATCTATCTAAACCTAACAATCGTGGTGTCTAGAGCATAATTATTGACAAACCCATGGAGACGGAGCATTAGTACAATACCTTATTTAAAAAATATTACCCTCATTTCTTAATTACACAATCTGGAACATTAACAATGAAATATACTATCTGTGTATAGATCTTTTGTCTGACAATATAAATGATGAATAATACATGTTCCCAAAGAATCAGTGTAGTAGCCAAACAATTCCATTATTTATCAAAAACCCATTCACAACAACAATGAAATTAAAATAATTCATGGAAAAACAAGAACCCCTTTCTAAACCATTCAAATTTAATAATTTCCCTACCATCCTTAAAAAAACCAATAACACAAAATTAACAACCCTTTTTACATGAAAAAAAACTAAACGAAGCACCCTATTTAATCATTTCAACATAATCATTTTAAAACATATTACCTTCCCATGAAAAAAATAAGTCCCAAAGACTACATTTCTATTAGAACAATCCCAAAAATTGATCAAATCATTTTTAATAATGATTGAACTGCCCATCCTTTTAAAATCAAAACTTGAAATAAATTTAATTCCCCATTTATAAAATACATGGATTTCAACATATCATTTCAAAAAGTGGATCATTACGATTCATAGTTTCTACCCTTTGATAACGAAGATTTGTTTAAACAAAAATTAACGTATTTAATCCATTTAAAAACCCTCATCATCAAATTACAAAAATCATAAATATAAATTCATTTCCAACTAAAAAATTTATATCCCCACATTAACCATTTTTGTGAATGAATCATTCCATGGGATATCGTATGATCAATCATAGAGACACCCATGGATCCATTATGATCCAAGTAAAGTCTATGGTATAAATCCTTTTCCCGAATCAAAAATTATGTAATCTATGAAAGCAAGAACCTATCACATTTTTTAAGGAACTTACTAGTTAACCATGAAAATCAATTAACAAGATTATAGCTAAAGATCTTATACAACCCACCTAATCAAAAAATCATTCATAATTTTTTTGAAAGAACTAAGTCCTGAACAATGTTCATCAAAGCCTTTTCCTAACACCTCATTACCAACTAAGCTCATCCAGATCACCCAAGATATATTAATACAAAAAAAATAATTAATTATATCAATTATAATTAACTAATTATCCAAATACCAACATGAAATACTTAAATGAAACTCATCAGTATATCATTACACATATAAACAAAATCCAACCACTAAATAAAGTCCCAAAACATAAATCTGGCCACATTACAATACAAATAAATATGTGGTGACTCCAATTTGATAACAAATTTAATTAAATAATTTGGTAAAAAATATTAAAATTCACCATGGTCAAAAAAATTAATAATAAATCTAAAAATGATGTTTGAAATCTTTCCCTGGATCTCTTATACCCACACCGACCAAAATTTCAATGATAAGAATATGATTCAATCATTCTCTTTGGAATCATCAATAAATCTTAATCCATAAAAATCCAAGATTAGATGGAAGGATGGTGATGAAGAAGGTAATACACTAGGGTTTTGATATTTCCACAAAATGATTAAGAATAAGTATTAAAAATATATTTTTTGAGGATTGAACAATGGAAAAATGGATGTGAACGCTCCTCTTGATTTTGTTTTCAATGGGGAGAGAAATTCAGGAGGTAAAAAAATATATCGAAGGGGATAAACAACAAATATTATTTTTTTTAGAATCCCCATGGTTTTTCCACATAGTTTTCTATGATTTTCACTAGCCATGCATACCCATACTCTCCAACACTTACACCCTACACAGTTAAGAAATATTTTTTGAAAAACCATACTACAACTATATTATATTCATGACCTCTCACCTACAGTAATGTGCATGGTCTATTAAAAACCATGTGCAACTCTTGAACCATGAAACATTCCATTATCAACCTCACATAATTAATCATTTTACATCATATATATTTCCCCAAACCATGTAATAACCATGAAACATAACCAAACCCAATAAAATTGATCTAAAAACATCTGATGAATCAGGATATCACATAGTTTCTCCTAAATTGTGCATACCAAAATGTTTACCCTATCTAGAAAACACTAAAATTATTGAATCATATCATGATGCCTATGGATATCTCTTTAACACCCTATATAGGTCATGATCATCATTATTCATATCAAAATAGACTTTTGGGACATTCCAACAATCAAAACTCCATTTTTAGTATTGAATCATGATTGGAAATGGATTGTAAAAAAATTAAAATTTCAACATGAAATTTTGATCCATCAAGACATGGGATCATACAACATGTGTGCTGGTATGATGATGGGGAAAAATTCTACTCAGACCTATTGTGGTCAATGAATTGTTAAATATAGTTAAGTCTATTGTACTAAAAATACGGGCTACTGAAATTCCAAAAAAGGGTTATGCATATAATATTTTATTGGTCTATAAGTTTGAGGATATATAAAATGTGATCCCCCACATTTCACATTGGAATTGAGTTATTAGATTTTGGAATAATGGAAAGATATTTTCAAGAGAAATCGACCCCATTGATATTCTTTATTGCATCGTAGATTTGGACTATAAACTAGAAATACCACCAACATTATCTCAATCAAAAAACATGTTCCATATATCCATCCTGATGAAGTAGATATCTGATTTTTCACATATACTAATTTCATAGGTGGTACAGTTGGAGCATGATCTCTCTTATGATGTATATCCAGTGAAAATCCTAGATTATAGAGACATTGTATTTCATAATAAGAAAACTCACCTTGTGAATGTATTATGACCGAACCATAGGTATGAAGATGAGAAACGGGATTCAATGGATAAAATAAAATAATATCACACAAATGTATTTATGTAGGGAAATAATATTTTTAGAATTAAATTTCATAAGGGTGTGGGGTAATGTACTAACCATGATTTCATATCAATGTAATTTAACATATGATAATAAAAATTTCTCACACTGAGTAATATAATATTATATAAAGAATAATAAAAAAATAATGAAAACTAAAATCATTTGATTATATTCACTTGGGAATTGTATTTTGAGTGTAAATATAGCCATATGAATTGTCAAATGTACAACGGGAAAAAAATAAAAAATATATAACTATATTATGAAAAATTAGATATTCTTAATCAATTAGAGTTATTTCACACTTGCAAACATTGAAAAATGTACAGGAGAATATTATTAATGAAATATTAATTATGAAAATTTAAATATGTATAACCTTTTGGTAAAATAGAATTTAATGAGGAATGAGTGAAATATAATGTATTTATAGATTTTGAGGAACCCATATAATGCATAGAAATATAAACATTGGAATAACTCTTTGGTAGTTGATAATAATAACATGAGTGATAGAATTGCAACCTCAACTGTGAAATTGTAAACAAATATTTAGGTATATTAATAAATTATAATATTAAATATTTATATCATTACAAAAGTAAAGAATTTGTTTTGGAAAAGTTTAAATAATTGTGTGTACTTATTTAACACACATATATCTTATTATTTTTATAAAAAAATATAAATATATTAACAAAATTTATTCACAAAAAAAACTATTTTATAAAAAACATATTCTTACATTTTAATGATAATATTGTTTAATATAGAGATAAGTAATTTTTCAATGGGACAAAAAAGTAAACATAATATTAAAAAAAATCAAATAAATATGGTTTTCATATAAAATATAAATTTCTCATATGTAGAAAATTATTTTCATAGAATAAATTATATATTTACAATATATACATAGAAAAATGGTTAGAATTATTTATTTATTTTTCTAAAATAGTATATTTTATGATAAATTCAAAAATACTTTAAAATATGCTAATTTGAAAATTATGGAAAATAGATGACGAAATGAGCCATGGATGATGTTTGAGAAAATTTTTTAATAATAAAATGTAAAAAATGATATATATATTCATTGGATTCATCATTATTTTTTATCTTGGAGACAAAAAAGACATATTAAAATTATATTATAATAGGCCCCAATCCTACCCTTGTAAATAACACACCTCACCTTCCCTTTTAATCACATATTCAAACCTACTTACCTTGTCAGAGATCAATAAAATTCACTTTAAATCTCATACCCATGAAATATTAATCCTTATTCTCATTAAAATACAAGTACAATGATCTTTAAGGGAAATCCTAATGGGATACAAATAAATGAGAATGAAATACCCTCAATTGAGCGTTTTAATTTTCCTTCAAAATCAATATCTAAAATGAATAAACTGAACATGAAATAATTACAATAGATATCATAAATATAATAGATTTTTATTTTATTAATAGAATTTATGTCATGAATCCCCTTCTCTTATACTCTTATAGTAAAGGTGAAAATGTTTCTTCCAATGTAGGTGGTTCACCACCATTATAAACAACATACATTGTTTTCTTCCCCCATCATCATGGATTTCAATAAAAATAATTTTATTCATATATACGATGATAATAATAATTATATAACATAATTAATTCTAATATGTTTACTAATAACCATATAATTAACTAAAACTGAACTTGTGCGTAATGGTCGATAAAAACTTATAAATTAATTTACTGTAAAATGATGACATTTTTACTAAAATGAATCATATATGTACTAGAATATATAAGGATATTTGGTAACAAAAGTATTTTCTAGAAATAAATTAATTTTATTTATTTTCATTTCTATAGTTATTTTCCAATTTGATAGGATCTTGAATATTTATAAATAAAGGAACAAACCTAAGAACCATGAAACCAATGCCGTCAAAAAAACTAAATTAATCTTTATACTACATTAGAAAGGTTGTCAAAAAACATAATATATTTTTTGAATCTAAATTTATTGTGTAAAATGATTTTAACTATGTAAATAATTATTTTAATTTTATTAATTTGGATGTTATGTGTATGTTCATAATGATTATGTACATAGGGTAAGGGATCTCTGCTAACCACATTATTTTAATTTGGTTATTTTTCCCTATTTAACTCATCCACTCCCTATAAATATTATTTTATTATTATATATAATTTATTTATCTCCCAATCATATATAACAATTTTAATTACAAAATCAATGATGGTGGTATTTATATTTTAATGGTTACCTTCTAATTTTATTTCGCAAAGTAGGACAGATTAACAATTACTTCTCTATTTTATAGATTTATTTGTAGTACCACTCAAATAATATTTTTATCCTTACATGATTTCAAGTAGATCATTTTTATTATGGAAAATTTCTTTTTTTCACTTACTATTTTAAATAAATTATTTTTTCATTTAATTTTTCATTGATTCTTTACTATATTTCCTAAAACCACACTTAAATGGAATATTTATAAACCGTGTTATTCAATATATTCTAATCTTCAATTCAATAAGTATTAATTTAAATATTTCAATTTTTATCTATGAATTTAAAATATTTATTTAATTCCTTATTTCATGGAATTCATCATGATATACCATTTTCCTGTTTTATAAGACATGAATATGTAAACCGTTTCCATTCGTTGTATTTTTTAATGCGTACACCTTATGTGTTATTTCCTCATATTGAATACAAATTGATGTAAATTTTATTGTGGTTGAAACCTAGATTATAGAAACCCTGCCCTTTTACTTATACCATTACATGATTTTAAGCATAATTATATATCAGAGTACAAGCGAAGGTTCGTAAAGTCTAGTGTCTTGGAAGACTAGGTACGTAAAACTGGTAACATGGATTTAAATAAAACATTTCATTATTTAATATTCAAATTGAGATCCCAATTTCCATTGTTCTCAAACATATCCATAGGTTACCCTAGTGATAACATGAATAAAGGGATGAGCTAAATATCCCAGTAATGGAATAACCATAAGAACAAAACATTAGCACATGGGATTGAAGGCATGTCATGATGATATTAAAAGGCATGTAACATATTTAATCCTAACATATAAACAAGGAATATTATAAAAATGGATTCTTATTATTGTGGCAGAATCATAAAACATGACTTTAGCATGAGTCAAGGCTAACCGCCATGACCGTTCCACATGGAAGAACAAGCCATGGCTAAACACCAAGACTGTTGCACATGGAAGCATAAGTCAAGGCTAACTGCCAAGCCCATCCCATATAATGTATCTTGAGACTCAACATTACCCAATTAATTGGTGTGATATCTGGGTTCACCCATCATAACAATTAAATAACATTTTTCCACATAAATAATCATACCTAATCAATATTACATAAACACAAGGGTTACACATGAAATAATTGGGCACCATAATCATGACATATAGCATATCTAATGGGCATACAATAAATGTGTACATGAATAAAAGAAACTAAAATAAACATGGAATTTATTAAGGTAAAATAAAAATTTATCATGGTACATGATTTTCGGTATAAGAGATAAGATGTAAGAAAAGGATTTTACAAAATTTATCATTAAAACATTTTTTTACAATTTTAAGGAAAATATTATAGAGCTAAATTTTAGAAAATAGAAAAATACTTTATATAAAACCAAAATTGACCCAATAATGTTTTAATAATAAAAAAGACTAATTTTATAATGATAATTGTGGCTTCAAACATAAGATAGAGAGAACTTGAAATCGGGTAAGAATTCGAGAAGTACCCACAAAACAGGTTTTCTTATCGGGAAGTATTGAGGATGGAATCACATAAAAATATGTATATCCATGAAATATAATGATAAAAGGTTTGTAATAATTTAATTTGGTAGATTTATTTAGAATATGCACATAAAAATATTAGATAACATCATTTTTGTAAAATAATGATAAGGCAACATGAATGAACAAAGGAGGTTCGGGTGGAATCCCATACAAATTATCGGCATGGTATAAGGTATACTTAAGTGGAATTAATGAGAGATAAAAGGCTTTATAATAATATATACATAATGAGGTTTCTATGGGGGATTTGTTAAATCATACCCCATAATTAGGAATTATACGAAAAACGACACAATATAGAGCACATTCTTGAATAAAAGTGAAACTGAGGGGATCCCTTACCTTAAGTCTGACGGTGTTCTTCAATTGATATTAATGAACTGAGTATTCAAAATAGGTTCATTAATTAATAAAATTAGATGCAATTTTAATTTTAATTTATTTTTTATAACATGTTTAAGTTCATTCATGTTATTTTTGGTGGGTTAAAAGGATCAATATCACTATTTCGGTCTGTTTGTTAATGATTCGTTTATTTATGTTGATGTTTGGATAAGCATGTGAGATGTAAATGGTTTTCCGGAATTCAAGTTATATTAAATCAGTGAAAATATATAAGTTTACATGTTTTTGAATTTCATTTGGTTATTTGGAGTGATGGTGAATCATTATATAGAACAATAATGACAAACAATTGGATTAATTTTGCGATTTTGCTCAAAATTAACTTTTTTTTGTATAATTATTTTACAAAAAGTTTGAAAAATGATTATAAAACATCACATGGGATAAAAAAAATTAATAGTATGTTTAATCTATATAAATTGTTTCATGAAAATAATTGAAGATGGTAATATAAATTGATAAAATGTCATCCTTGAATGTGATATATTAGCACATCCGAGCCAATGTTTTTGTTTCTTTCACAAAAATGAAGGGGAAAGGGGAGATGATAATTATTTATCTCATTAGCATAAAAAATATTTAGTACATTTATAGTACTTTAAATTTCATTAAATTTGGATGAGAATAGTTTTGGAACAAAAATGAGAAGAAAGAAACACGAAAAGATAATGAATGAAAAGAAAACAATGAGTTTACCTCTTGATTTAATTTTTCTTGAGAGCCTTTAAAGGGAAGAGGATTTGGTAATTTTGGTAGACCAATGGAATATAGATGTTGAGTTAGATCTTGGGGATATATTTGGGTATAATTTAAGGAAGGAACATTTCTTTAGTAGAGTGAAGAGAAGAGGGGAGTGTGGGTGGTTTTTATAATGGAGGGGGGATGGTTTTTATAATATTTGAATCATTAGTTTTTTATTTTTCTATATGCGAAGCAGTAGTAATGGTTATATTGAAGAAAATTGTAAATAGTTCAAGTGAGTTTGAGGTAATGGGCTTAAATCATCCATAAATCTCTTGATCACATCATAATTGAAGTATTTATCATTTATCATAAATTATCAAATTTACTATTCATAAAAAATACATGTATTTCATAAAAATACAAAAAAATCACCCTAAATTTTTTTACAGGTAAAATACCAATATGAGATTCATTTTTCAAAAAAAAAATTATAAATATGATTAATTTTATTTTTAATTAAAATCATAATTTGTTGGAAAAATACAGATTTTAAAATTGTAACTGATTTTATAATGCTTCCAAAAATTACATAAGGACTTATAAAATTGTCTTATAACTAGAATAAATAAAAAATAAAATTTATGAACACATTTTAGAAAAATAAATTTTCATTTTTTTAATTAATTAATTATAATTTTTTATTTATGTTTTACAAAAATAATAATACATTTACTATAGACATATTATCACTTATAAGATGTGTAAATTTTATTTATACTTTCTTGGGTGAGGTTACAATTATATAAAACAATTTATTATTTATAAAGGTTAAATAAATATTCATAAGGGTAACATTAATACTAATAAGTGTTGGATTCATTCAACATAATTTATGTTTTTCTTATTGAACTCCAAACATCTTACTAATCGCAACTGTGTATGTCATATTTTCTAAATTCTCGTCATAGAAGTGAAAATATTATATTTAACTATTATAGAATTATAAGAATGGAATTTCCATTGATAAAGCATTGGGCCATTATATTATTCCGCATTATAAAATTTTTCCGTCAAAATTTATTTTCACATTTTATGCCATGAATAGGGGTGGGTACTTTTCTTTCGTTACATCCTCTAGTCCCTATGTTGTATCTTCAAACTTATGGTTCTGTTATAGTACATTAACTATGTGGGTAGTCTTGTTGTGTACAAATTTATCTGTATGATCCAAGTTCTTCACTAGATTATCATTGTATGAAAGATCATCCTTGAATAGTACCACCACTGAAGAGAGTAGATATAAGTGATCTGGTATGTACATCCTTAAGAGGGATATGTTGAATACATCATATACTTTAGACTTAGTAGGGGGATGTTCCAGTTGATAGGGCAAAAATTCAACTCGATCATGGATCTCTAAGGGGTCCATGTACCTAGGTCATAACATTCTTTTCTTCCCAAATCTCATGACCTTCTTCCATGGATACGTGCAAAGAAATACAATGTCTCCAACATTGAACTCATGGTCTAATCAACTATTGTCTGGATGACTTTTTTGTTTTAATTGGGTTTCCTTGATTTGCTACTGAATGGTTTTCATCCCCATAATTAATTTTACCATTTTAGGTCTTAGCAGCTTATGTGCATCAACTTCATCACAACATGCTCATGTTCTATACATTTTCCTATTTAGGTCCTCATATGGTGTCATTCAGATGCTCGAGTTGAAACAATTATTCTATGATAATTTAATAGGTAGAATATATTGGTCACATCCTCCTTTGAATTCTATAGAACATTATCTCAACATATCATTCAGTGTTTGAATAGTCCACTTAGATTAGCCATCAATTTGAGGATGATATGCCATACTGATGATTAGTTCAATGTTTAGAGCATATTGGATAATTTTACCGAACATTAAGATGAAACATAGATCACAATCATATCCAATATATAGTGGTACTCCATGTATCATTACCACCCCATTGATATATATCTTCAAAATATGATTAAATGATAAGTCCTCTCAAATTGCGCTAAAGTGAGATGTATTTGTAAGACAATCTGCAATTACCCATATAACATTGTTTCCCTTGGATTACTTGGATGTCCAATGACAAATTCCATGGTGATGGTCTCTTAATTTCATGTTGTTATGGGTAGTGGTTGCATCATCCCCTTAGTATTCTTTCATTCAGCCTTTATTTGTTGACATACCTGGCACATTGATGTATACTGAGAAATCTATTTCTGTATATTATTCCACCAAAACATCTCTTTAAGATCTTGATACATCTTTGTTCTACCTAGGGTAATATAAATGGTTTATCT
This sequence comes from Viscum album, assembly GCA_963277665.1. Lineage (NCBI taxonomy): Eukaryota > Viridiplantae > Streptophyta > Magnoliopsida > Santalales > Viscaceae > Viscum > Viscum album. The sequence continues at coordinate 411,963,964 of OY728131.1, forward strand.
GTGCGAGTCATTCAAAATATCCTTCAATACTTTTGGATCAAATTTTAGACATAATCGTGACCAAAATCAAAAAATTCCTTCATCAATCTTGAACTCATAGGATTTTATGTTTCTAATTTGTTGCACCCATTTCTGAATTTCCACATATTTTCATTGAGAATCCATTATTTTCTCCATGAGATATGGTTGAGAAATCATTTGATAAAGGGGTGATGATATTATGCCCTTAATAATTCACATGTTCATCCTATGAAAATATAAAATGTTTGGATTCTATTCAATTCTAATCACTGATAAAGACACATGATTATTTCCGCATAGAGAATCTGCCACCATTTTTTCCTTACCGGGATGGTAGTAGACTGACCAGTCATAATCCATGATGAGATATATTAATTTTTCATAGCGCATATTAAGCACTTTTTGTGTGAGTATAAATTTAAGACTATTGGGATCTGTATATATCTCACACGTCTTCCCATAGAGAAAATGCAGCCGTATTTTTTAAACATTGATCACAGCCGCCAACTCTAGATAATGTGTAGGATAGTTTTTCTCATGGGTTTTCAGATTCCTTGAGGAATAGGATATCACTTAATAATTTGGCTTCATCACAAAAACTAATACCATTTTTTAAGCATCAATGTATACAACAAAGAGTTTTCTACTTGTTGAGTGTGTGAGTATTGGAACAGTGATAAAACTATTTTTAAACTCATTATTATTATCCTTACATTCTTGAGTATAGAAAAACTACTCCTCATTCCATTACATCATCGTCCATAGTTTTGACAATCATTATAATTTATTCACAAATCATTGATAATTCCCAGCTAGAACCAGAACAATATGTATCCCTGTTACAGATGTTGTTATGGATTACTCTAAAATCACCATTATCTTGGAAGGGCAACATATATTCCTTTGTTGGTGATATCATTCCCCATTAATGATATTTCCACCATCAAGAACTCACATTTTCTATACTTTGCATACATATTCTACCTTCACAAAGTATTTAACAAAGTACTCAACTACTCTTCATGTTCCTCCTTTATCTTGGATTATATCAGAATAATGTTAATAGAAAGTACCATAAATTTTTTGAGGTAAAATCTAAAGAGTCTATTAATTAAATCAATGAAAATTTCCAGTTCATTATTTTTTCGGAATGGAATCACTATAAACTTATAGTGTCTATTCCACTTTCGAATTCTAGTATTGGGAATATAATTCTTCCTCACCTTTAATTGGAGATATCTAGACTAAAAGTCTGCATTAGAGAAATAATTGTCCCGATGAAGATAATCAAAGAAGTCATCTATCTTGAGGTAGGGGATACTCTTTTATCATGATTTTATTGATCCCAATATAATCAATATGGAGGAACATTGATCCATACTTATTCAAGACAAAGAGGACTGGAGCACCCTTCTTTGAAGCACTCGGGCATATAAAACCCTTCTCGAGATTATCATGTAAGGGCTTCTTCATATCATTTAGCTCTATAGAGGATATTCTATAAGGTGTATTTGACTTAGACAGAGATCCTGAAATAAGTTCAATTGAGAAATCCAATTCTTGATCAAAATGAAGATAAGGAAACTCTTTAGGGAATACATTCGTGTAATCCCTTATGATGGGAATATCTTCGGGTGAGATTTTATCTAACATCTTAAAATTTTAGTCTATAAGTTCTTTCTCATATGAATTTAATATCCACAACTGATAAAATGATTTTATAGGAGATTCATCTTCCTCCTTAAACTTGTAATGAATTTGAGGATGCTTCAGGATGTGAAGAATGATCTCCCTTCCTTAAATTTGATGTTGTATTTGAATAAATATTGTCAATACATTCAAAAAAACAATTCCAAACTCCAATAATGTAAGTATGATGAGATTTACTAGGAGGATTAGTCCACAAATGTTAACTGGGGAGGAGTTATAAACAATGGATTCAATAAATTCCCCATTTTTTGTTCTCAAAAATAACTTATCCTCCAAATTTTGAGGTGGTCTTTGAATAGTTATATTAAAAATAAATATATGAAATAATTCATAGAAATTGAATCATATAGTAAGTTCACTATCCTTGAATGAATAAATATAGTACCTACCACCACGTCATTTTACAGCTCTAACTCAGTAGTAGTGATATCATAAGACCTTCCCTGTTTCCTTGGAGTTTTTTGTTGATCGTATCTGACAACCCTCATCTTAGGGAATTTTTTTTAACATAATTCCCATAATACTTGAAGTTGTGAGACTTCACTATAGGATGAGTGTTGATCTAAACATTATATTATTCTTCCAAATTAGTAGGATTCATTATATCTGGCTGGATGTTTTTAGCTAGATGTCCCTACTTTCTACATTTTATGAAATTCCTAGATCTTTTTAGACAGTTACACGGATGTTTATTCCCACAATATTTACATGTGGGATGATCAATCATGTTTTCATAATGGAATTTATTTGGGAGACTTCCCACATTAAATTCTGTTTTCCCCATCTTTTCATCGTGCCCACGATACCACTAAGAGTCCCGGATCACAATTTAAATATTGAGGGTATAATAAAAAAACTCATCATAACTATCAAAGTGTTGAATAACCAATTATTTTATTACAATCATCTCTACTCCGATAAAGAAGTGACCCCCCTTGATTCATGTGTTCAAGGAAATGCTAGTGGTGTACCTTGTAAGCCATTAGATATTTGATTCACACACCCAGATTGGCAAATCTCCAATCTACATGAGTCTTAGGAACTCTCATTCCATATTGAGATAGAGGGTTTGGGGAATGTATTTATTGAAAAACATTCTCTTAAACTCATCCCAATACATGGAATCAATTTTCACATGGGTATTTTTATTCTTGATCAGTTTCCCCAACTGATAATCTTCCCCATCAAAAAGATAGACCACCATCACAACATTCTCTTTTTTTAGCACTAGAGGATACGTAATATTTTTTATAGATTTAATCAACTTTTCCACGAGGAGGGGATCATAATATCTACTAAACATGGGATTCCTTTTAAATATGAAGGATTCTATGAAAACATTATCTTTTATTAGGGGGATGAGGTAATTACACATAATTCATGTTATTATTCATAACATGATATATCTTATCAAGTTCTATCATGAAATTTTGAGCCCCCTCTCCCATCATATATGGAATATCATTTTCGAAATCATCACATTCCCTATCACTTTGATTTTTATAAAATTTTATTTCATTTCCCTCCATTTACTATGAAAAATTATGTTTAATTAGAGGGATTTAATACATATCTATTGATCATAAGAAAAAAACATTGAATATAAAAGGAAACAGTTTTAAAGCAGAAGTATATACTAACATCTGATTCTGTAGGTCTAAATCATGGTTATCCTTGATCAATTTCATATATTATATTCTTATGGCCTCTTAATTATTCCCTTAAAAATGGTTTGTATTAATCTCTTGAATTTACCAAAGTATGTCATCTAGGAGTGTCAATCCAAGAATGAAACAAGGGTCGTTGTCGTGAACTAGATCCCGTTGGAGTCTAGATCAGAGTGGGGTTTCTGGGTTTTACACCTATATACATCTATTCCAGAGAAACCTCTACCGGATTTTACCCAGAAAATAATTTATTTTCTTAATAAACCACAAACTCTATACATACTAAAATTTAAGTTTGTTTTCTTATACTTATTCTAATCCTTAAGGTTCTTACTAATGTCACTATTCAAAATCACCAAAAATAACTAGAACATCTTTTGATACCAATAATAGCATCCATATATATTTACATATAACATAACATGGTTTTAAGCATAATTATACAGTAGAGTACATGCCAAGGATCATAAATTATAGTGTACTGGATAACTAGGTACATAAACCTGAAAACATGGAACAAAATAAAAAATTTATTTATTTATTCTTCAAAATAAGCTCCTAACATACACTTGGATAAAATATCTTCATAGGGTACCTTGGGGACAACATGAAAAAAGGTATGCGCTAAATATCCCAGTAAAGTAATAACTATAAGAATGAAGAAATAACACATGGTATAGAATTAATGACACAATGATATAACAAGACATGTAAAAAATAGAATCATAACATATAAACATGTAATCATATAAACATGGATTCATAGTAATTTGGCCACCATAAAAAAATGACCTAACATGATTTAATTCTAACTGCCAAGACTATTTCACATGGTACCACAAGAAAGGCTAACAGTTAAGACCATCATGCATGGTAGAACAAGCCCAGACTGACCACCAAGACCGCCGTACATAAAGTCTCATTAGACTCAACATTTCCCAATTCATTAAATCACTCTCTAGGTGCACCCATATTAACTGTTCTTAAAAAAATATTCCACATAAATAATAATATATAATCAATCTTACATAAACATATGTGTTTCTCATGGAAAGAATTGGGTACCAAAATCCTTTCATCACATAAAAAATGGCACATAATAAAATTTTCCATGAAAGAAAGGAACTAAAATATACATGTAAATTCATAAGGGAAAATAGGAATCTATCATGGTATGTGATTTCAAGTATAACTGAAAAAATTTAAAAATGTATTTAATAAATTTTAGTATTAAAACTTTTTTTGTAGTTTTAAGGAAAATACTATAAGGCAACTAAAATAGAAAGGGGAAATTCTTTATATAAACAATAAGTGAACCAAGAAATTTTTTATAATAAAAAGAATGATTTTATAAAGAAATTTGAGGCTTAAAATAAATATAAAGTGCACTAAAAATCTGGTATGAATCGAGGCACTTCCCTCAAAATAGGTTTGCTTATCGGGATGTTTTGATGAGGGAATCACTTAAAAACATGTATATCTCCGAAAGAGAATAATGAAAAGGTCTTGATAAATGAATTTGGTACATTTACAAACAATTTAGAAGATTCAATTAAAAATATAAGATAAATTCATGTTTGTAAAATAAAGATAAGAAAACCAGAATGAACAAAGAAGGTTCATGTGGAATCTATTATGGATTATCGGCATGTTATCAGGTGTACTTAAGAGGGATTAATGTGAGATAAATGGGTTTATACTCACTTATAAATTATGATATAATTATAGGGGAGGTGATAAATCATACCCTATCATTAGGTATTACACATAAAAGGGCATAAAAAAGAGGACATTCTTGAATAAAAGTGAAATAAATAGGATCCCATACCTTATGTCTGATGATGTTCTCCAATTGTTATTAATGACCTGAATAATCAAATTATGTTTATTAATTAATTATTATAGAACCAATTTAAAATTTAATTTATATAGTATAACATCACTAAGTTCATTCATGGTCTTTTAGATGGGTTAAGAGGTTCAACATCATTGTTGGAGTTTGTTTGTTTCAAGTTCAATTTACTTATATTTATATTCAGATAATAATGTTGGATGAAAATAGTCATCTAGAATTGAATCTATATAAACATAGTGAACATCCATAAGGTTTCATGGTTGTAAAATTCATTTAGATATTTGTAGTGAAGGATAATCATTATATAAAACATTAAGGATAAACACTTTGATTATTTTGGATATTTTGCTTAAAAATAACTCTTATTGTATTATTATTTCACATTATGTGTGACAAAGGATTGCATGGAATCAAATAAGATCAAATATAAATTTAATATTATTTTTAAACAATAAAAATCTTTTCATGACCATAATTTAATACAGTAATAGGAATTGATAATTCATTGTCCGTAAATGTGACAAATTAACATAGCTTGGACAGTGTTTTTATTTCTTTCATATAAAATAATGGAAAAGAATATATGATAATAAATTATCCCATTAGAATAAAAAAAGTTATAGTATAATAATTGTAATGGATTTTTCATACCATTTGATGATCAGAGGTTGGGAAAGAAAAAAGGACAATAGAACATGAAAATAATATGAAAGAAAAGAAAGACGAGTTTACCTATTGATTTAATCTTCTTTAAGACCCTCTTAAGGGGTTAATATTTGGTCTTTTGAAGAGACCAAAGGCTGTTGGACGTGGGGGTATCTTAGGGAGAGACTTGGAAAAAATTTATAAATGGAAAAAGGCTTGAGAGGAGTGAAAAGAAGAGGGAATTTGTGGTGGTTTTTATAGTGGATGGGAGCAATGTTTTCTTAATATTTTAATAATTAGTTTATTATTTTTCCATAAGACAAAAATAGTAATGATTTTTTTGACCAAAAATAGTAAAGTGTGCATGGGAGTTCGAGATAATGGCCTTACATCATCGACAAATCAGATGATGAAATCATAATTCATGTTTTTAAAATATATTACAATTTATCGTATAATACAATTCACCGAAAATTCTAGTATTTCAGAAAATTCAAAAAAAAATCAACCTAACCATTTCTTGACATTTGCAATAAAAAATTATATCTATTTTTCAAAATAATTTTCTAGATATGATTATTTAATTGCTAATTCACCTCATAATTTACTTGAATAATACATAATTTAAATGTATAAATGATTTTATAATGCTTTCAAAAAAACTTAAGGTTATATAAAATTATCTTAAACCGAGATTAAATAAAAAAATTAATTTATGAAATTTTTTTAGAAAAATACATTTTCTTTTATATTAATTAAGTAACTTTTTATTAAATATTTATGACTTACAAAAAAACAAATACTTTTAATATGTTCATATTAGCACTTAAAATATGTTTAAATTATATTTATGAATTCAAGGGATATGATACTATTATTTTTGATGATTTACTATCAATAATAATCATATAAATATTCATAAGGTTAAAATTACTTTTCACAAGGGTCAACTACTATTCACCAAGAATTATGTTTTTCTTTTCGGACTCCATGATTCATACCGATCACAACTGTGTATGTAATATTTTCAAAATTCATATCACATAAGTGATAATATTATCCTCAAAGTCACATATTAGATAGTAGTTCATTGTTTTGTGATTTAAGGTGAGTATATGAAATAATTATAATATGGGAATTTCTGTTGATAAAACACTAGTTTGTTGCACTGATAGTTCCAAAATTAATGGGGTAATTCTTATGTCTCATTTGTTGATATGTATTTGAAACTGGATTAATCGTAATTTTTGGTGGGGCACTATCAACAATGAGATATTGTCTTGGTATTTAGCCATGTCTTATTTTTCTGTTATGTTTTCGTGAGTTTTCATATTCCTTTATTTCCAGGATATTATGAGTCCATATACATTAATTCATTCCAATATGTGGTAATTCACTAAACTTGTATTCTATGAAAGCATGGTATGACTTAAAACAAATATGTTATACTTATTAATCATGTTTATTCCATTATATATAATTATTTATCACCAATTTTCATTTTATGTTCCCAAAATTATCTTATCATTTTTATGAGATTATAAAGGCTATTAAATTAATGATGTTTGTGTTTAGACTTTTTCTTTACTATGAACATAGTATTACAAGGACACAATTCTCCATAGTCATTGGGTTGTGTTGTTTTTAAATTACATTAAAATACTCTAATTATATGTGAAAAATACTTATTTTTATTTATCATAATAATCAATATTGAGTTTCTATTGGTAAATTTCCTTACTTGGTATATTATTGAGGAATATAATAACATTACTCTTTCAAAAAATATCCCTCACAAAAAACTGTTAATCTAATTAAAATATGTACCAATTTACCCAGTCAATGAGGAATACTGAAAAAAAATATTAAATCTAATTGAGAGTAAATGTATTGAATGTTATTTATATGAGAACTAGTGAATACAATTTCATGTGAACTACCCTTGGTCAACCCATTAATTTTATTATCTTAATAATTATGAATTTTACGCCTATATATATTATGATATATTTATTTTAAAATAAATTAAATCTCATCGATAGTTTATGATAAAAACTGAACTATGTTTAAACAATACCTAATAATTTAAAAATATAATGTTCTTTAAACATGGTCATTATAAACTATCTTTTATATTAGAGGGTATGAATATGATAACAAAATAAAGAAATGGTGTTTGGTTTAAACAAGTTTAAAATAAATTGAATAGTTACCTTTACATTACAAACAAATTAAAAACTATTTGAGAGAATAAAAAATATTTTCTAAAAACAATATTCTTATAGAAGGATATTTATTCATCATTTAGACACATTATTTGAAAATAATTTTAAACTTTTTTATAGATTATTGACAAAAGTAAAATTAATTTTTCAAATAATCATATCAAAATTATCGTTGGATTTTTTTTATTTTTCAGAAGGATTTACTTTTTCATATATAGTGAAAAATGATTATATTTATTAGAAAAAACTTTTTCATTTAAATATATAAAATTCCCCATTTCATATTATTGTAGTATTAAAATTAAAATTAGTTCAATTATATATTAATTAATAAAACCTTGTTAATTTTTATAAAGTTTTTATTTATTTTTTAAAAAATATCTTTTTCATCTTTGGAATTTATTTTATTGGGAAAAAGGATTTTCAAATCATATGTGGGTTTTATTTAAATATATATTCTACCTCATCTGTTAGTTTAATTTAGATAAATTGATTCCATATTCAAAATCAATAATATTTAAATTTTCTTGAAAATTCATCTTAGTTTTTTGCAATAATTAACAATGAGAACAATAAAAGTTATTTAGTATTATTAAGGTAAAAATGGGTTTATTAAGAGGATAACCTAAAATATTAGGGTAAAAAATTACCTAGACATTAATAATTCTTATTTAATGGTAATATATCAACCTTATATATTTTATATATCAATAACGATCCTTTTTTAGCCTTTTTCAATGATTAAAATGTTGTCGTAATTTTTTATTTTAAAAAATTTCCATTGTAACCCCTACATATAATGGGCCACCCCCTCTTTAATCCATTCCTCGGTTAAATATAAAATTTGTTCTTAAATTAATTAGAAAAATAAATTCCATAATTCTCTTTACTCGTCCTAGAAGTATTTTATACATAAATCTTTCTTAGGAAATATTTAGTTTCAATCTAAGAAATTTTGTCAGAAGAAGTGGTATTGTCTGTAACCATGCATTTTATTTATTTCATCCACTATAACATTAAAAAAATATTATTCCATGATGATATAATGACAACTATATATTATATCGAATGAGATGTTTTTATTTTTTGGTAATGAACTATATCCATATTCATTTCCCTCAAATAGGAAACAAAATTGATGATTATTTGTAGGGTGGAAAACTTCCCAATGAACTAACATAATTTATTTCAATAACTACTTCTCACATATGGATATAATGATGATTATGATTTTTAGATATGATATATATTATATAATTATAAATATAATTTTATAATATCATATATTTTATTATTCGTTGCATTCCATAGAGAATACGATAACATCGCTTGGGGGTACAATGGATAACCACTCAATGAAGCTATTTGATTAGTTTTTTTACATAGGATTTACATGAAAGGTAATTGGGATTTATTTTTTGTTTATATATGATATTACTAAAATATTAAAATTTCATTAAATTAAATATATAATGAAAATTCTTACAACATATTTTATTGAATACATGATAACAACATTTGTTTTTATGATGGAATATTGCATTGCAAATATATGATACTAGTTTTTTAATACCTCATCACATAGATGGTATATGAAAGGGTATTTAAAGTCAAAATATTAATATTATGATATAATTTAAATTTTTAAGGATAATTTAATATTTACCTTTATGTATTATTATTTTAAAAATGGAAACGTTACTCATGTGTACAGACAACCTAACGTCTCTATGATTGTGGAATTGGTCATTATTCATAACCATATTTCTTGGTTACTTTATTAAGTGAAATTTTTGTATAAAAAATATAATTATTTATTATTTAATATTCTGTGTATGTTTGATTAATAATATATTTTTCCTTCCTTAACATACCAAAGAGATTTTGGACATATGATTTATTTATCGTTTAAACATTAAATATGAAATTAATTGGATAATTAATTTAATATGATATAGTTAACTATAAAATAAAATTAATAATAATAATGAAAATGGTGTATAAAAAATAAAATAATTAACTTATTCTTATTATTCAGTGTGATAAGGAACACATGTGATGAATCATGTATAAGTTAAGGGATCTTTCGGACCCAACCTTTTGTTTATCTTTTTACAATTCTATCTCTAGATTACAATATCTTTCTAATGTTATGAAATGGTAATATAGTTTCTATAAGTGTCTATAACATTTATACCATTCTTATTATCCATTCATTTTATGGGTTAATAAAATACTTATTTACATCTCAAAAATTACATAATTAAGGAATATCTTATGGTTATATTATGAGACATGATTTTACAACCCATTCCTTTACATTGTAAAATCATTAGTTTTTCCTTATGATTAATATACTTATATATAAAACCCATGAATGTATTGGAAATTAATATGATTGGTGGGATTGTAATTATATTCCCCACCAATGCATTTCTTAATGTTTTATTTTCATGAGACTTCATGTATGGGATTAAGGAGTCATCCTAATCCATTATGGGACTCTCTCAAGCATATTATGATATCCTGGAAGTTGTCCTTAACTTATGTTTAGGTTATTGAATCTTTACCATGGTTCCAAAATCATATTAAACCATTATCTATATGTTTGGATTACACTAGATTTCTCAGGTACATTTTTTTATGATATCATGTCATAAAATTGACTCACATGTTATGATTCTCTATATTATTTATTAACTTATCATGTTCTTTATCTCACCCATTTATTATATTTTCTTCAATTTATCTTACGATGATGTTAGAGTTTAAATGGATTTTAAGATCTCCCTATAGACAGGAAAATTAGGATTCCATGTTTTATGCATCGAGAACAATTTCTTCAAAATAAAGTAGGCATTAATGATTATTTTGATTTATTAATGAATATTTTTATTCAGGATTAATACAATACTACTTGTTAAACGGATTGGGTCATTATTTTTTGTATCAAGGTAAATAAAAGGAATACAATCCTTGGAAAATATCGTATCTTCTTAGGGGATGATTAATAGCACTTTCCCTTGGGATTTATGTAGAATGAGTTTACACTAGTGTCATAGGTGTGCCCATATCAAGATGTATAGATTCCAATAGAGTCCCTTGATAGTTTTTAATTACAGAACATTGGAAATAATTCCAGACTTCTATAGTTTGTATTTGAGTAATTGTTCTCATAAAATTTTTAAACATGGATGGGAAACATTACTGAAACCCTAGGGACTTTCCCAAGGATAAGTTTAAGTATTTATTAAAAATAGGAAAATACCATTTAATTTTTTTGATGTATTGCGAATATTGTTTCGAATAAATTACATCCATGTCAATTTACTAAAATTAGATATTTTTCAAGACCATATTTTCGTAGGGGAAAAACATTGAAAAACAAATAACACACGTAACTTGAAAATTTTCTAGTACACAATAATATGACTTAATGGAAAACAGTTTTGAAACACCTTGGGGATATTCTTTAGAAATTAATAAACACTTTATGAACTATTATAAAAAGGAAAAACACCCATAATATTCTCTCATAGGAAAACATTTATGGATAACATAGTTTGAAACCAATAAATCCTAATGTTATGGAATAAAATTCATAACATATTTAATCCTTTGATGTTTTTTGATTCTCATTTTTCTGATTATTATATAAAAATAATAATCCTTAATTACTAATATCATTAATTTAAATTGAAGGAAATATGAAAAAATTATTTAAGAACCATTGTGTGGGACAATGTTATGAAAACCCAAAGGAGATTCCAAACCTGGTGGATACAATATTTAGGATATTCATAAAAATAATTTCTTAGATAAAAAATTTCCTTCAACCCAAAGATGAATTAGGAGAAAACCCAAATCCTCACAATAAAAAAAAATTTTAAAATAAATCCTTTATATGACAAATGAAACCAATATTCGGTAGATATTAAAATATTTGAATTATGGGAAAATAGATTTACTCTATTTTAATTATATCATCTATCCTTAAATGCTCTATGAGAGAGAAGGTTGTGATAGCTGTTTTTCAGGTAGAAGGAGAAACTAATCAATGGTAAAAATTGAACAAAACACAAAATCATAAGAGTGATAACAAAGAGATAGTGTGGAAGAAATTTTAGAAAACGATTTTCAAATATATTTTCCTCACACTTCAATTCTAAAAATGGAGTGGCATTTAATTCGAGTCAATAAATAGTATGACAAATCCATGGGGGGAGTAATCAATCATCTCAAGTCTTTCATGCTATGTCTTCAACTTGATCATCTCCATCCAATGTAATGGTGACTGCTTCTTTCTGGGAAAAATCAATGTCATTGAAAATCATTAGAAATATGATACCTTGAAGGATTTGAAGAAAATTATTCGATGCCACATCATAGTTTTTATGCAGTTTAGATAATCTCATGGACATTAGAGGGACAAATGTAGAAAATTTATTTTATCTTGAGTAGTATAATGTGAATATAAATGGTTGTGATAAATCTAAAAATATAACTAATTGAAATTATGGGAATAAGAACCATAAAAATTGACTAAAGGGGGCCAAAAGTGGTTTATGTGAGGGAAGGAATGTATTATAACTGGTGATTTCTGATGAGAGAAACACGTCAATGTGATTGATAAATGGAATTCTCTGTGTAAAGGATCCAAAAAATTATTTGTGCTGATAAATGATTATTATCCAATCTTAATTATATATAGAATGATTAGAAATTTGAATAGTAAAATGGTATGCATCATACCATTCAAAAATAAATGCTCAACCATTCATTAATTTGAGGATCTATGAGGTCCTGAATGGATATTTGGTTCTACATAAAAATATAGAGAATAATCTAACGACAAAATTTTAAAAAAACGGGGTTATAAAGATTGGTACCCAGATTTTTGTCCAAATAAAAACAAATATATAGGCTAAAATATAGATAATTTTCATATTACATAAATCTATATTTATCAATAAATCTCTGAAATGTATACAGATATAAAGAAAAACATGTATTTGGATAACACAAAGAGGGATATTGTGGAATTTGTATCTTGATTTTTGGTATACGAAAGGTTCAAGTTTAAATGACGAATGTTTAATGGTATGACACCACTATTTACAGTACTATTATAGAAATTAGAAACCATAAATATGAATTTATTCATAGTACTCCATTGGATAGCTAAATTTAGTAATTACATCGATGTGGTAGTTGATACCAATAAAAATATCACACGTTACATTGTTATCATAGAATTTTTCCATCTTGACTAACTTTATATGATATTGACTAGGAATGTGGTAAGATTACTTGAATATTCACTAACTATTTTACAGATTGAGATCAATGGTTTACCACATGTTTGGGATAAGACATTAAAAAAATTGGACACATAACTCAATTTGAGTACTACATATCACCTTCATAGTTATGTCAATTATGAATGGACCATCAAAACTCTAGAGGATATTCTATGCTCTTATTTAATGTATTTATAAGAATGTTGGGATTATAAACATATAATATTTTATTTATCATATAATAATAGTTTCCTATCATGAATTAAAATATAACCATATGATGATATATATAAGAATTGGTGTTTGATTCTGACATGCTAGGATGAAGTTGGATCTAGGAAGCTGATGGGATCTGATCCTTTTTAAGAGATGTCTAAAAAGGTATAAACCACTTAGGTCTATTGATATCCATAAAAAATATATATAAGATCTTATACAGACCAAAACCAATGATGACTAGAGTTTTAGGTCATATATAAGGCGTTTCTCAATATTTCACCATGGAATAAATTAATGGTTATTAGGAAGAACGGTAAGATATATACTAGATAAATCATCCCATTTGAGATCCTTTATCACATATGAGTCATTCTATACTGATTAAAAATCCTACTAGACCAATAATAAGTACATGATGTGCTCCTTGTATCCCACATAAGTAAGTACACACAAGACCCCTTTCATGTACTTAATCCAACAATGGTACAATTACAAAAAGAATTTTTATACGAGGATAAGATGGATATGCAATAGTACCATCAGATATTTTCCCCATACTATATAATAAGAGATATTAAGGGAGAATTATATATGGCGGAATAATTTAAAACCATAATAAATTGAAATATATTTATTTTTAAATTAATTAAATCCCTTAAATATCTTATGATACATGCAATACCAAGTTAAAATGAAATATGATACTTTACATAATATTATCATTTTAACATTCCCATTATAAAATATCCCTTATATTGGCAGGTATGAATTTAAATAACTAAATGATAAAAAAATTATGCTTGAAAATTTATAAGATAATTTGAATTGTTATCTACTAAATATAAATAAAATGAAAACCATTCGAAAGAAAAATAATCTTTTTTAGAAAAATAATATTACTTTAAAAGGCATTTTAGTCACACGGTGTACAAATAATTTAGAATTAATTTTCACTAATGTACACAAAAAATTATAAAAAATATAATTCAGTATTTAAATCATCACAACAATATTATCTTATGGTCAGTTTTTGGGATTTTTCTGAAATGCTTTATTTTTCAACGAATAATGAAAATAAATTTTTTTATAAAAAAGTTCATTTTCATTTAAAGAAATTTCAAGGCCCAATTTTTTTATATTTTAAAATTCAATATTTCAATTATATATTTATAAATTAATAATTATTTCATGGGAATTAATATGAAGAAAAATTTTTATTTAAAAACATTAATATTTTTTGATTTTCTCTCTTTTTAATAACCATTTTCCAACTAGACTGCATGTTTTATTTTAAAATAAATTCAACCCTGTATGTTATTTAAATTTGGAAAAATGGATTTAATATATGGATTTATAATAATTAAAATTATTTAATATTTTCAAAATAATATTTGGACATTTTTAATAGTGGAAAAAAATATTATTATTTACCACGGTTAAGGTAAAATTTTGTTTTTTGAGGGTAAACTAAGAATATAATGGTCAGAAATTTCAATAAAATAATGTAATTTTATTGTTATTATAATAATTATAAAACATATATTAGAATTTTATAGTTGTATTTATTTTTTATCCTTTTTTATAAAGAAAATGGAGGGGGATTCTTTCTTTTTATAAATTCCAAGTGTGTCCTCTCACGAATATAAAAAAGGCCGGCCACTCTCATCTTGTTTACACACATCCAAAACCCACTAGTTCTTCATATTCCTACCAATATAACAACCAAAATTACATTAAATTATATTATTTGAATTGTTTTTTTCATAAAGGAAATGTAGGAAGACCTTTGGTGAAAACCAAATGAAGTTGTCTGAAGAAGAGAAAACTTCCTTTACAGTGCGTTTTATATTATTTATTACTAAATCACATTAAATTATTATTAATAAAATTAATATAATATTATAATTATCTTAAATATACTTAGCTATTTTTATATTATGTTTAAGACCTAAAACCATCTCCACCCCCCTCAAATGTGATACAAAACTGTTGATTGTCTGTATATTGGACTATAACATCACGAACTGGTGTAATTAATTTTTCATTAATGATCATAAAAAAAGATATATTGATAGATATAATATTATTAATATATATATATATGTGATATTATTATACTTATTCAAAAAAAATTATATATTACATCTTATATTCCATTCCAAATATAATATAATTGCATCGATCCTGTGTATGATTAACTATCATATTGTAATCGTTGGGATTTTTTTTTCACGTACACATTATTTGGAAGTTAACAAGGAGTGATATTATGTTTATATATTATATTCTTTAAATATTAAAAATTATAGAAAATAATATATCATATACTTTCTTAACTAATTATTCATTAAATAAATGATAAGGTCATTTGTGTTTGCATCGATCTACCAGCATACAAAGAGATATGATTCATTTTGTTTTAAAATAAAATAAAATAAATGGATGTTTGTGGATGTTTTAAAAAAATTATTATATTTTCTATATAATAATAATAATTCTGAAATGATAATGTAATGATAATGTAATTCTTACCTCATTTCCATCATGATCATAAAAAATGGAGGTGTTACTCATTCTTATGTGTGGTCTACCATTTCTATGATTGTAACATAATTCATTTTTCATGACAATATTTTACTAATATTATAAAAGTTATAAATTATGAATATAAATGTTAATTATTTTTTGGTTACCATTGTAGATATGATTATTTAATAATCTATTTGAATTTAATAAACATATTTCCCTGAGAATTATATGAATGTTATTTTGAATATAAAATAGAATTATTCTATAAATAAGTTGATTAAACTATTAAATAATTTATTTTTTGTATGGTTTTTTAAATATAATAAGTTTGATAAAATATGAGTAAAAAGACATTGAATTTAGTGAGAAAGAATAACATCACCATTCCCCTCACCGTGACATTCCACTACATCATAATTTTTAAGGTAATTGGACGTAGTAGCTAGGATAAGGAACAAGTCAATGGAGTTTAACTGATGAATTTGTATGAAAATAGGAAAAGACAATTAATGTTTACCAGGAACTTCATGATTATCATCCATGACATGAAATGTGACGTATTAAAACACATGAAAACATTATGTGGGAATATTGACCACACACAATACATTTCATGTAATTCATTTAGTAATTTTGAACCTTGATGAGTAAACATCACGAGTATTACTCATGGGTCCACCAGTTACATGTTGTTCAATATTTATAAGATGTGTAACCCTTGATGCTAATGTAGAAGAAACACAATTGAAGAAATAAATGGTTGAAACTACATAGGATTCCCTAGAACAACCCATAAAGACAGAAAACTAAATAATAGATCATTTATGATAATATTGGGAACTCCTATGTCTATAAAAAAGAGTCAGGGGTGGATTGATAGAGATCAATCATCAAGGAGGTTTAGAGGACAACCTAAAATTGTTTTATTTCTCAACTTTTCTTTTCTAATATTTTTATCATTTTTTGATTCCTCCCCTATACTAAATCAATTTATCTTTATATTCTAGAAATGGTTATATTCATTGATTGATCAGGTATAGGGGAGTATATAACTGTGTTCTTTTACTGAGTTTTTTATTCAATTAAATAAAACTTTCTCTTATTTTTTCGTCTGGTTTCAATTCATAATTTCCTGATTATATTTTAGAATGATGTTGTATTAGGTTTTTAGTTTGTTAATTTTAATTACCATTGTAAATGATAAATGTATCCCTCCAAACAATTAATTTTTAATATAGTGGAATAGATTATGGTCGGGTGGTAACTAGTCGACATTCATCAACATTTCTGTAAAAATGTATTTCTGTAATTTTGGTTTTTTAGGGGAAAAATTACTTTTAATGGATTTACAAAATTAATCATGACAACCCAGTTCAATGCTAAGAACATTGAAATGAGGTTAGACAAACCTTAGGTTTCACATAAGAAAAATCTGGTCATAACTATCCTACCAAGGGGGAGAGAGCACTAGATCGACGGATATCTCTATTACCAGCTAGTATAAAAAAAGGTTTAATATTTGGAAAAATTAAAGCACATAGCTATGTCTAGAAAACTGGCTCTAATCGCCATGTTTCTTTATTATTCTAAAATAAATTAAATCAAACAACATCTAGCCATCAAATTCTCAAAATTATTTATAACCAATATTTTAAAAAATCAACATAAATTTATAAATGTGTTTTCTCTGATATTGTACATCAGAGATAACTTAATGGATAACCATTATAACATACATAGAAAATAAAAAAAAGAAAAATTCACCACACCTATCGATAGTCATGTATCAAATTCAATTGGGAATTTCGTCATACGAGTAATTTATAATTAAAAAGTATGAAATGAAATTTATTTTTTATTAATTTAATATGACACGGTAATGAATAAACTCAATGGACTAGTAATATTGAAAATTTCTCATGAATTTTAATTATTTCTATTTGTTTATCATTTTCAGAGATAAATAATTCATGTAAAGAATTAGTAAAAAGGTAAGGGTTCTTTCTTACATGTGATTTTATTCTGGTTATGAAAAATCACTCTCTTACCAACATTCATTCTATTTAATTTTATGAAAATTTTCAAAATTATTTATATTTATCGATCAAATTTTTAATTTTATTATTATCCCATTCATTGTTGGGGTAATACAAGACATGAGACTATCTCTCTAATGTATTAATAATGGAATATCATTTGATTATATTATGAGATAAAATTCTTCAACCCATTTCATTACGTGGTTAAATATTATGGTTTTCTATTCTGATTGATATCTTTATGTGGAACACATATGATTGTACAAAAAATTAATGTGGACGGTTTGACGAGACCTGTATATATCTCCAATGTGCTGGGTAGAGTTTCATTTTTATTAGATGTAATATATTAGATTATGGATTGAGGATAATCTATTATGGTACTTTTTGCTCCAATTGATATTCTATTGACAATTATCCATGAAATATTTTTATGTCATGTCCTTTGTCATTTCCAATTTACCACGGTGACATGATTTTTCATTACAATGTATTAAAGTTACCCTTATACCTGATTAAATGTGTGACTTATATTTTATGATATCATGTTATACATTTTAATCACATGTTATGCATCTCTATCATGTTTATTACCAAACAAGGATTTGTAACAGAACCATTTATTTATGTATTCCCTAGGTTATCCATTGAATATTTAAGAGACCAAATTGATTTAAAGAGATCAATATAGAAAAAAAATATGGATTCAAGTTTTTAGGTATTAAAAACCTAGACATCCAATTACAATGAACCTTTAAGATACCTTTTTTGTGTTAATTCATTTTTATTTTTAATAATCAAACAAAATTATATTTTAAAAGTCTTGGGTTTTTATAAGTAAGGCACACAATGTTAGGCTCCACCCATCAATTTCCAAATTTTGGTTCCATCCGTGCAGGCCTAACAAGGCATCACATCAGAACTCATTAGCATCATGGAGTCACCAACTACCCAACTATAAGCTATAAAAGGGTATCATGCACTAGTATACATATTGACAACATATTTCCCTAAATATGTGGAAGAAAATCTTCTTTTACTAGTCTATTAGAATCCTATATTCCCAAAATATAATGGCACGAGGGACCTAGAGAAGAACTAGATGCATTTCATATGTCAATGTGGTCCCATGATGGGATCCTCTTAGTAAATGAAAGAATAAAATCTCTGATCCATTATATGATTTCTAGATAGACCAAGAATTTTTGGGAATATCATTTATTCAACAAAGTACATAATGATATGAGAATAACATCACCCATACTTCTTTAATCAATTTGAATATTCATTATCAAATATAAAAATATTTGATCACTCATATGTAAAACAACATGGGAATAATAGAGTCTCAATCCTCAATGATAGGTCTATGAATTTTAAATAATCCATTAAATTGAGAAATCCAAAATAATTGTTTTTAGTCAATATTTTTATCCTCTATGTGATGTTGTAAGTGGCATTAATTATAGAAAAATATCATGGTAGTATCTATTATCTTTTCAGTGTTATTAAAATATTATAATATTTGATTCAGTGAACTATATCCATGTCATCACCAACATCAGCTGACCAATGGAAAAGAACTGGTAAAACGAAATATGCTACCATTCGACTTAACCCAACTATAGAACCAATCCCAATTACCAATATCACAAAATTTTTTATGACACCTCTTCTTAAATGACTCAACAACAGTAATATCCCTACCGAGATATGAAAATAAACCAGAATCATACATTGTATGAGGATAAAAAAATAATTTTTATTTCATTTTTGATCTGCATGAAACAATATTAGTTCTTACAAATATAGATAATTTTTTAAAGTTACAGAAGCCCTGAATACCTAGCCATGATTTCATTAATTATAATCCTAATTATTTACCCTTTCACCACTCATTAGGCTGCACAAAACTATAGTGATTTATTTTTAAATATATCATATATCATACAGATTGTTTTCGAAATGTGAAATTAAGAAAGTCACTAACACAAGTGGAATTTTTTTCTACATCTATATTGGATGTGTAACACCCCAAGCTTTCACGATACACTTCTCTTTTAATAATGCAATAGCTTGCATTGTACGCAAGTTCGAGATTCTAACACACCGCAACCAGTCAAAATAGCCATTATGAATAGTAATACCCACTTTTTGAAATTATATAAATTTTATATTTCAAAATGGACTTCATTTTTGGATTCGGAATATCTAAATTATCCTATGTTGAATTTTTTGTATTTTTCTGAGAACTTCCAGTTTTTTATGAATAGTGAAAAATACTTAAAAACAACTTTTTTAATCAATATAATTTATAGTGATAAATTATACTATTGAATGGTTTTAGAGTATAGTTAGAATATATTTTTACCATTTTATCCAATGGTGGTCATTAGAATTAATTTCCCTTTGAAATTGGACATAAACAATTGTCAATCTTTTGATATATATTGTTTCATAAAAACACGCTATTTGTTGTGACAGTGGGAGTTAATTATAAAATTAATTAATGAAACTTATATGTTTGGAATTTTGTAAAATAGACATCATTTTTTAATTCAGAATATCAATTGTAGCTTAAGGTGAAGTTTTGGCGTTGTTCTGAAAAACTTCAATTTTTGATGAATAGTGAAACCATTAAGTGGTAGTTAAAAACTGATTTTTCATTTAAATGAAACATTACCACTTCTGTGATTAAATTTTCAAAAATCCGACATACATGGTTTTCATTACGAAGTAAAATGTGGTTCAATGGGATTAAAATAATATTTTGGTGAATAGTAACTTTTAAGTTTAATTAATCGCGATTAAAGGTAATTAGTGAAATTTAAGGTAAATATAATGTTATAATAATAGGAAATGACCTTGACACTTGTCCTACCTCTATTGGATGAGTCATGGCCGACCAAGAAAATCCATGGGTCAACTTGGGGATTCCATGGAGCCACTTTAGTAGGAAAATGACATAAATAACCTTTTATTTAATGTTAAAATAAAAATGTCACAAACAAGAGTTGTTTTACTAAAACAATTTTTTAAATGGGGTAATACAAGTCATATTTTTTACTATAAATATTAATTATAAAGATAAATAGATTGAATACATAATGATATTTATTTTATAATTTTTAGACATTAAATAAATTAAATTATTTATAACACCAGGATGATGCAGCGATTACCTCATTAATTAATTATTTAAATAAAACGAAAATATAATGTAAAATCTAATACATAAACTTGTAAAAAAACCTATTGTATGAGTATATTTCGAACCCTTATCACCTTATCCTCGAAATATATAAGTGTGGGACATTTAGAATCCGAAAAATCATTTCATAATAATGTAACATTTCAATCTTTCCAAGAGTGCCCCTTCTATCCTCTTATAAAAGGCCCCCCACCACTACCACCTTACTCACACCTTCAAAGCCTTTTGGCTCAGACAACATCTTCCCAAATACTCTCTGAACTTCCCTCCCTTACTCTTAGAAGCCTCACTTTGGGCAGAAGTCTTCCCAAGGAATCCTTTGGCTCAAATTAAAAAGAGTTACTCGATTTTAAGGTAATGTCTTCTTGAATGTTGTTTTGTTTTATTTTGCTTCTCAAACCCCTTAAACTCTTTTTATTCCTTTCTTTTGTAACAACACCAATATATAAAATATAATAGGATGTTGTTATGATAAGTATTTGGTTTACACTTACACACACCTTCGTCTAATGGTTAAAAAACATACTGTTTCTGTGGGTGGTGAAATACTGCCTCACGAAACGATGATTGTTCAATATTCTTTTAACACCTCTAATGGTGGCCATTTTGATGACACTATTTTTATATATGATATATCTATTATGTTTATGTTTTTCTTATTCTTCTTTATTTCTCATTTATGGCATGCTTTATGACTTCCATTATGGGTAAACGCGATAATTTCATTTTAGGAAGTGCGGACTACCGCCCCCTCAAAGTGATTTGAATCGTTAATGCCATATGTGGGATGTATAAATGATAGAGTAAATGGTATTATACATTATATTTTACTGGAATTATATTATACCTTTATATTATTATTAATTTATTCCATTAAATATCAAATATAAATGAAATTAGTGTTCATGCGAACGTACGGCTTACCGTCTCCATGAACGGTGCATTTCATTTCTTACCTCTAAATGATATGTAATATTATAAATTTATTTATATATTGGATATATATGATTTATATGATATCTACATCATGAATATAATTATGGATATAATGGATATTTTACCACATGAACAAAGTGTAATTATAAGAAGTTTATTTTTGACTCAATTACCTAATATCGACAAAACGACCATTATTATCTTAAATAATTACATAATGTTAATAACATGGTAATAAGTGATATAAAAGGAATAATTAACTTCAAAAATGTTCTCAAGCAAATAAAAATTAACTCTAGTTTATTATTCATGAGGTTAAAGAACGAACGAGTCAAGTCGGACGTGAGGTAAGGGAATTTCTAAACCCAATTTCCATTCTTTGGGTTAATCTCCTACATTCAAATTATGTCAGGATATTATTATTTCATATCTTTTATTTGTACTTTCTTTATGTGTACTTATAATGAATACACATAATAGATCTAGTTTATTTTAAAAATGATCTTTTTAAGGACTTCGTCTCAATCTCCTTTCATTGAGTCATATTTGGTTTTATACACAACTTTCATTTATACGGCGTATAAACCCCTTTGACTTTTACTTTTATACAAAAGGAATATTTTTCTATGAAGCATTTGTACTAAATGACAAAAGTAATGTTTTTTTCTTACGTATGTGGTGACAATGACTTCTCCTCCGCCGTGACCATTATTTGAGTTTCGGCTTCCTCTATAAGCCATAACTTTTTTTAAAAGAAAAATAAATACAATGTTTTAATTTTATTTTATTTTGGTATTGAAAATGGTTTTGATAAAGGTTTTATTATATCAATGTGTTGTATTGATATATTGTGATTGGAGTGTGGAAATCGTATGTTTCCTTTATGCACGTTTTATATAATACAATTATGTTATGGTTTATGATATTTTTAAACCTGTTCATATGAGGAATGCATTGGACTTAATAAGTGATGGGTGGAGTCCGCTATAGCTCCTCAATGCATCGGTAGGTCTCATGAGACAAACTAGTGTCTTGGCACGAGGCCTTGACAAAATCTTATTTGTGGTCTTGGCATGAGGCCTTGGCTACATGGTTATGATAGTCTGGATTTATGCATTCCATCATTATGAAAGTGGTTATTTATATTGCATGTGATTATTCGACCAGTATAATATCCATGTGAATAAGTAAATGGCATCATTTCATTTTAATTTTTCCATATTATGTTGAAGTTCAAGTTTAAAAGGCTTTTGTTTTAGTTATACATTTCCTTAAATGTTTATGTTTATTTATGAAAGCTTCCGCAATATTGTTATCCTTACTGAGCATCGGAGCTCACCCCTTTCAATGTATTAATATTTTCCAGGATGTGAAGAAGTATTTTATGAATGACTTGCAGGGATAGTCAGAAGAGGATATGGGTGTGGACTATGGAGACTTTGTTATTGTAGTTTTTCACTTTATGATGTAATATAACATTTATGAATGTATCTAGTGTTTCCAACACTACTAAACTAATTGTTCTTTCGAGACTTGATCTTTTGTGATCTTGACAATATTACGAAGTAATGCATCGGTTCTGGGTAGTTGGGGTCAGGGCGTTACAGTTGGTATCAGAGGTAGTTTAGTACTAACCTTGGAAGCTAGATTTAAATAAACTCTGATTAGAGAACACATCCAAAAGATAGACTTTGAGGATTAGTATAGAAGAAATTCCTAGAATTTTGTTGTTGTAGAGATTTTGTGAGTCTTCAGAGCAATAAATCCATGTATGGGTATGAGCAGGTAGAGGTGGCTCTGGCACAGCTGTACCTAGGGGTAAAAACTGAAAACACCACTTTGAGCTAGACTCGAATGGGAACTGGTGCACAACAACGGGCCTTGCTGCACTCTTGGTTACGACACTCCCGGGGGATATGCTTAGGATAATTCTCATTTTCTTTACAAACCACTATGAAGGGTTATGAGTATATACTTCCTCAAAGAAAACATTTCTTTTTATGATTATGGATTATATCCATAAATAGTTCAATTTATGTTAGGTATTTTACAAGTATGGAATTATGTATTTTGAATCATAAACTAATCTAGTTTATGCCATTGTTTAGAAATGGTGCCTAGTGGAAGGAATGGAATCCGTATCAATGCACACACTCCGTGTAGGGATTTCCCTCCTACTCAAGATAATTATTGTGGATCTGGATAAACAACTGGTGCTGATCAACTTATTACCATACTGGGACAACTCACTCAGGTTATTAATAATAACCTTACTCATATGGAGCACCCTGATCCGCAACGTGGAGGATCAATGTTAGACCACTTCATGAGGAAACAACCACCAACATTTAATGGGGGTACAAATCCATTAGTAGCTGAGCAATGGATAAACTCCTTAGAAAAAATATTCCATTCCTTGGGGAGTAGTGAAAGGGAGAAGGTTGTCATGGCAGTCTACCGCCTCACTGGAGATTCCGATCAATGGTGGTCACTGATCCAAAACACAAAGGACGATGATGAAGTATCAAATATGGAATGGAGAGAGTTCAAAGATCTTTTCATAGAAAAATACTTTCCACATGACCATCGAGAAGATATGGAAAGGCAATTTCTGAGTCTAAGTCAGAAGGAGGATGAGAATGTCGCAAATTATGAGGCTAACTTTACAAGTTTAGCGAGGCATGCTGTAGATTATATACGTAACCCAAGATGTAAGATCGATCGTTTATTTTATGGGTTAAAACCGTTTCTCCGTCGAGCCTTAGTCTCACAATCATTCTCGTCGTACGAAGATATAGTCTCGTGTGCTGTCAAGACAGAAAAGGAATTCTCTAAATCTTATGACAATAATGTAAAGCAAGAGAAGAATAGGATGGTGGAACAAGAGATAGATAATGGGAAAAAGGGAAAGAAGGTTTTCCATTATGTGATAATTGTTGGAAGAATCACCCTGGTACTTTCCTTAAAGGAATTGGAGTTTGTTATAAATGTGGAGAAAAAGGTCACCAGGCCTGTGATTGCAAGGGAAAGAAAGAGGATATCAAAGTTGAATGCTACAATTGTAGGGAATTGGGGCATTATGCAAATGAATGTCCTAAGCATCAGGTAAACTTACCTCAGAAAAGGCCAAGGGATCAAGGACAATCTTATGTTGTTAGTACAGTTGAAGCGGAATAATTAATGTATTGGTGCTTTTGGACACAAGGATTATATTCTGGTTATAAAGATAATGTAATATATATATAAGGATTTTACTATAGTACTTGTTGTTTTCATTAATGTTTTAATATGATGAAGGTAATCATATTTTTAGTATGTGACAAAAAGAGAAGCTTTAATTTGTTTGGGGAATCTGATGTTACAATTGATTATGGAATTTAGAGACCTTTTAGAGAAAGTCTGGACAGAGGTATTTTGGATAAATATAAAGCTTGGAATGGATTAAGTTGATCTTTGGATAGTATTGTTTAAGGTTAAAACATTTCTTAAGATTATTTTTGGAATATTATAATACTATAGTTTTAGGAAAAGGACAACCTGCAGGGTGGGGCATAACCTGTCGCGTCGGACAAAGCTACAGGAATCGAACCCACAACCCTAGTGCGATAGGCCTTTATTACCTACCACTAGCCTACAGGAAGTCCCTAGTTATTAAAAAATACTTTTCCTAATTTAAATGGTCTGTGTTAATATTTTGAACTTTGAACGATTAGGATAAATATAATATTTTTGAAATCTATTACCTTTTGGAGTGAAAGATGGGTTCGTGGTAAAAATTTATTAAAGAATGAAAGCCTTCATGACAAGTAACTATATTTCCTTACATTGTCAGTAAATCTCTTAAATAAATTCCTCAACTTTATGAAAGGTTACTTAAAACAAAAACGTTGTTGGTTAACTTTTCCAACTGGGGATTCAATGACCGTTTAACCAATCACAAGTTTGTGATTTTCTTATAGTTAACTTTCTCCTAATCCGGTTTTCTACAACTCTTCATCAGACCTTGATGGTTTGTTTCTCCTCCATATCCATATTTTCATATAATCCTAGTATGGGCTATCTCGGGTGACCTTTGTACTTCTCTTTCTTTCTAATACTCATATATTCTTATTAACCCTATTTCCGAAGTGGGTTTTCCACAAAGGTATTTTCTATTTTCAACCTTTTATTTTCGAAGAACATTATCAAATTTCGAGGACGCAATTTATTGAATGAGGGGAGAATGTAACACCCCAAGCTTTCACGATACACTTCTCTTTGAATAATGCAATAGCTTGCATTGTACGCAAGTTCGAGATTCTAACACACCACGACCAATCAAAATAGCCATTATGAATAGTAATACCCACTTTTTGAAATTATATACATTTTATATTTCAAAATGGAATTCATTTTTGGATTCGAAATATCTAAATTAGCCTATGTTGAATTTTTGGTATTTTTCTGAGAACTTCCAATTTTTTATGAATAGTGAAAAATACTTAAAAACAACTTTTTAAATCAAAATAATTTATAGTGATAAATTATACTATTGAATAGTTTTAGATTATAATTATAATATATTTTTACCATTTTATCCAATGGTGGTCATTATAATTAATTTCACATTGAAATTGGACATAAACAATTGTCAATCTTTTGATATATATTGTTTCTTAAAAACATGCTATTTGTTGTGACAGCAGGAGTTAATTATAAAATTAATTAATGCAACTTATATGTTTGGAGTTTGGTAAAATATACATCATTTTTGAATTCGGAATATCAATTATAGCATAGGGTGAAATTTTGGTGTTGTTCTGAAAAACTTCAATTTTTGATTAATAGTGAAACCACTAAGTGGTAGTTAAAAAACTAATTTTTCATTTAAATGATACATTACCAGTTCTGTGATTTGATTTTCGAAAATCCGACATACATGGTTGTCATTAGGATGTAAAATTTGGTTCAATGGGATTAAAATAATTTTTTGGTGAATAGTAACTTTTAAGTTTAATTAATCGCGATTAAAGGTAATTAGTGAAATTTATGGTAAATATAATGTTATAATAATAGGAAATGACCTTAACACTTGTCCTACCCCTATTGGATGAGTCATGGCCGACCAAGAAAATCCATGGGTCAACTTGGGGACCCCATGGAGCCACTTTGGTAGGAAAATGACATAAATAACGTTTTATTTAATGTTAAAATAAAAATGTCACAAACAATAGTTGTTTTACTAAAACCATTTTTAAATGGGGTTATACAAGTCATATTTTTTACTATAAATATTAATTATAAATAACAAATATTTCCTACATCATGATAGTTTTTTTATAATTTTTAGACATTAAATAAATTAAATTATTTATGACACCATGATGATGCAGCGATTACCTCATTAATTAACGATCTAAATAAAATTAAATGATAATGTAAAATCTAAGACTTACACTTGTCAAAAACCTATTTGATGAGTATATTTCGAACCCTTATCACCTTATCCTCGAAATATATAAGTGTGGGACCTTTAGAATCCGAAAAACCATTTCATAATAATGTAACATTTCAATCTTTCCAAGAGTGCCCCTTCTCTCCTCTTATAAAAGGCCCCCACCACTACCACCTTACTCACACCTTGAAAGCCTTTTGGCTCGGCCAACCTCTGCCAAAATACTCTCTCAAATTCCCTCCCTTACACTTAGAAGCCTCACTTTGGGCAGAAGTCTTCCCAAGGAAGCCTCTGGCTCAAATCAAAAAAAGTTACCCGATTTTAAGGTAATGTCTTCTCTAATGTTGTTTTGTTTTATTTTGCTTCTCCAACCCCTTAAACTCTTTTTATTCCTTTCTTTTGTAACAACACCAGAATCTACAATATACTAGGATATTTTTAAGATATTTATTTGTTTTACACTTACACACACCTTCGTCTAATGGTTAAAGAACATACTGTTTCTGTGGGTGGCGAAATACTGCCTCACGAAACGATGATTGTTCAATATTATTTTAACACCTCTAATGGTGGCCATGTTGATGACACTATTTTCATATATGATATATATATTATGTTTATGTTTTCCTTATTCTTCTGTATTTCTCATTTATGGAATACTTTATGATTTCCATTATGGGTAAACGCGATAATTTCATTTTAGGAAGTGCGGACTACCGCCCCCTCAAAGTGATTTGAATCGTTAATGCCATATGTGGGATGTATAAAGGATGTATTAAATGGTATTATACATTATATTTTACTTTAATTATATTATACCTTTATATAATTATAACTTTATTCCATTAAATATGAAATATAAATGAAAGTAGCGTTCATGCGTACGTACGGCTTATAGTCTCCATGAACGGTGCATTTCATTTCTTACCACTAAATGATATGTAATATTATAAATGAATTTATATATTGGATATATATTATTTATATGATATCTACATCATGAAAATAATTATGGATATAATGGATATTTTACCAAATGAACAAAGTGAAATTATAAGAAGTTTATTTTTGACTCAAGTACCTAAGATCGACAAAACGACCGTTATTAACTTAAATAATTACATAATGTTCATAACATGGTAATAAGTGATATAAAAGGCTTAATTAACTTGAAAAGTGTTATTAAGAAAATAGAAATTAACTCTAGTTTATTATTCAGGAGGTTAAAGAATGATCAAGTCAAGTCGGATGTGAGGTAAGGGAATTTCTTAACCCAATTTCCATTCTTTGGGTTAATCTCCTACTTTCAAATTATGTCATGATATTATTATTTCATATCTTGTATTTGTACTTTCTTTATGTGTACTTATAATAAATACACATAATAGATCTATTTTATTTTAAAAATGCTTTTTGTAAGGACAACTTCTCAATCTCCTTTCATTGAGGCATATTTGCTTTTATACACAACTTTCATTTATAAAGTGTATAAACCCTTTGAATTTTACTTTTATACAAAAAGAATCTTTTTATACAAAGCGTTTTTACTAAAAGACAAAAGGAATGTTTTTTCATACGTATGCGGCGACAATGACTTCTCCACCGCTGTGACCATTATTTGAGTTTCGACTTCCTCCATAAGCCATAACGTTTTTTTAAATGAAAAATAAATACAAAATTTTAATTTTCTTTTATTTTGGTATTGAAAATGGTTTTGATAAAGTTTTTATTATATCAATGTGTTGTATTGATATCTTGTGATTGAAGTGTGGAAATCATATGTTTCCTTTATGCACGTTTTATGTAATATAATTATGTTATGGTTTATGATATTTTTAAACATGTTCATATGAGGAATGAATTGGACTTAATAAGTAACGGGTGGAGCCCGCTATAGCTCCTCGATGTATCGGTAGGTCTCATGAGACAAACTAGTCTCTTGGCACGAGGCCTTGACAAAATCTTATTTGTGGTCTTGGCATGAGGCCTTGGCTACGTGGTTATGATAGTCTGGCATTATGCATTCCATCATTATGAAAGTGGTTATTGATATTGCATGTGATTATTCGACCATTAGAATATCCATGTGAATAAGTAAATGGCATCATTTCATTTTACTTTTTCCATATTATGTTGAAGTTCATGTTTAAAAGGTTTTTGTTTTAGTTATACATTGACTTAAATGTTTATGTTTATTTATGAAAGCTTCCGCAATATTGTTATCCTTACTGAGTATCTGAGCTCACCCCTTTCAATGTTTTAATATTTTCCAGGATGTGAAGAAGTATTTTATGAATGACCTGCAGAGATAGTCAGAATAGGATATGAGTGTGGACTATGGAGACTTTGTTATTTTATTTTTTCACTTTATGATGTAATGTAACATTTATGAATGTATCTAGTGTTTCCAAGACTACTAAACTAATTGGTCTTTCGAGACTTGATCTTTTGTGATCATGCCAATGTGACGCAGTAATGTACCGACTCTGGGTAGCTGGGGTCGGGGCATTACATGATAAATGAATATGGAGTGAATCTATATGTATTGTAGAATAGATTATTGATAAAAATATGGAAAAAATAATTGTCAACCATGCTCGTTCTATCCAAAGGGAACAACTAACCCGTTAATTTTTTTCCTTCGATTCTCTTTTAAGGGATTGAATTGTTAATTGACACTAAAATCATTAGTGGTATGGTCTACTAAAATATCTAATAAAATTTTTGATAGGAGTTATGTAGGGGAAGAAGAACCCATATTAATACATTAGATGGTCATAACACTTTTAGATTTCATGCCTTCAAAACTGAGATAATTAACACCTCTCTACCAAATGGATCCATCATCAAATGAAGACCTAATTTTTAGTTGGTTTAACATAATTTATTAAAAACACTCTCAATATAATTATTTGTATCAAAATTAACATTAAAACACAATGAATAACCATAATTCCAAAGTAAGGGGCAAAAAAAGGTGATGGAACTAGGGATGATGTAGTAGAATTCGAGCTAAATATCATGGATTAATCCTACCTAAATTTATATATCCACCGTCCTAACCCCTATAAAAAACATTAGTTATCATATAAAAAGATTCAATACACTGCTATATTTTTCATGAGTCATCCAATCCTAGTTAATATAGAAGTCTGACTTGTTGGTGGACATTTATCTATCAATATAGATGAGTGGTATTCCTCTTTGTATCAATATTTCAGCAATTGGTGTTCCCTAATTTGATAAGGAAACCAATCCATCAACATTGAACACTTCATCCCCAAATGCACATGCTAATGAAAAACCTCGCAATAGGATATACAGACATATAAATAAAAACAAAATAATCAAACAATAGATTGTCATGGTACAAAATAACTCTTTCTATTGGATTACCAAAATTGATCAAAATATATTTTTGCTTCATTTTTTAGGCCATTTTAATCCATTAAAATTTTGAGGTATAATTTCGTACATCTAAATATTATCATGTATAGAGTGATCCACCAAAATGATATGAATTCATATACTTCATAGTTAAGGATAGAAAATTTGTCACTCCTAGAAACCTCGTAACCTACCATGTATCTATATAAAAGTAAAAAATTTATGAACCATGGTATTTTATAGATCATGTCTTAGAAATTAAACTAATTCCATTATGGAAATACTATCATTTGGGTTATATAGAAGTAGATTGTTTCCTGGCCACTTTATCATTTCATGGTTGTGATAGAAGTGAAAAAAAAACTTTTGGTTAAATAAATTTTGTAGATAAATTTTGGCACCTTATCTATAAATATGAATTCATCGATATCCTTAAACATAATTTTTTCAATATCTTGTTGGAGATACCTGGGTTTTCATCATCATGAATTAGCTCCCTCATCATATCATCATCCCTAAAACTTTACTTATAGACAAGTCAATGAAATATTCATTGAGAAGCCTCGATTTGAGTTCGGTGAGTCTCAATTCCTCAAATCTAGATTTTATCAAAGTTAAATAAAATAAACAATGTTTTATTGTATTCCCTAGGTAACTACACTAATTTTTTTTGGAATGGACCTTGTGAACCCATTTAATTAATATGGAAAGGAATACATAATTTCAATCAATCAATCAAGGGTGAAAGGTTTATATTAGTAAATCTCTTCATTTGATTTCATATTATTAGTGGACTCTCCCAAAAATGATTATAAGGAAGAGTGGTCTGAGACTTAAAATAAAAATAATTCACCCCAATTAAAACTAACCCACAATTTCCCAAGAGTATGAATATTCCCTTTCATAATTGATTGAATTAGAAGAGGCTCTCATATCACATATATAGTTTAAGAACACCATTATTTTGTTCTATAAATTATGGATTATCAACACAACTTCTAAAATAATGAAACTGTAGATGAGGGATAGGTATATGATGAAATTAGTTATTCCCCACTATAAATTGAGGATAAATACTTCATTATCATTTATGAGCTATATAGAATATATATTAGAAACAATAAATATACTAGACCTTCTTTAATCATTCCTAAAATTTCATTCAATGATAAATATGTTTGTACCAATATTTATAAATAGCACTGATATGTGTTCACATTGATTTATATTGATATTTCGGTCTTTGATACCTATACAACTGCCCACCACATGGGGGTTTAAGAGTATCATCATGGGTATAAGTAGATAACTTGAATAGTTCATCTGAATCAAAATTATAATGTTGAATCGAATTTTTATTAGCCTATCAAATAAAACATAATCCATGTAGTAAAATTTTGTAAATGGATTTCGGAAACATTCCCTATAAAATTCATGAATATAAATATTAGTAAAATAATTGACTACCGGGATCTCAAATGGGTATTTCAAAAAGTTAACTTCCTTATCCCATTTAGATAACATTTGATAAATGAAAGTACAAAAATTAAGCCATTTCCATTATGTATGGATATTTGGGGGAAAATATACTTGGTCTTGAAGTGGAATAGTAATATACATTCAAGGAAATGCAAGGAATATACTGCTATCATGTGATTAAATTCTATTTAAAGAGAACTAAACCCCCATATAAATTTAACAAGCACCCCATTATCAATCCCTTCATTGGAAAAACATTTTATATGATGTTGTTCATATGGTGGAAAAATATTGATAACTTATTTATCACCATGCCAATATTGAGACTATTTCAAACATATTATGAAATTATATCCTGAAGATAATTATAATTGAATCTGTTCTTAGGTTAACATCAATAATTATACTCATCTTCATAGAGCATTATCATGAAATTAAAATATTTGATTAGTAAAACATGTATATCATTTAAATTTCACCTTTTAAAAATCTCATTGAGTTGAGAGGACCTCAGGGATGTATCAATTATATTTGGATCATTATAAAATATATTACAATAATTTTTAAATTATTTACAATGATGATGAAGAATACAGTTACCTATTAGGGGAATAATTATTTTCAATATTTGTTTGATAGTATCAATAAATATCATTTTATTCCACCAGTATTGATTACCCATATTGATGGAATCCTCTTTTTTATGTAGAATCCTGAGAGAAATCACAATACCCTTTTATTTTATATGAAAAAATAAAAATATGGAAACTACTTCTATAATCTTATTAAAAAAAAATTTTATACTATGATATGATATTTAGATATTGATTAAAATATCCTCATTTTAATCTATAGTCTAGAAGTTGAGGGACTAGATACATCACCCTTAGGTACACATGGTATCTCATAATGAACTCCTGAAATAAATCATCAATTATCATATGTTAATTTCATGTTTTAAGCGATTGTTGGTTGTCTTTTACAAGTTTGAAATTTATTCCACACCAAAAATTCAAATAATGGTATATGAATTAATATATTTTATACATGAGTTACTTCCATAAAACTGACTTCCATATTAATTAATTTTATACTTTTACAATTATTAAAATACATATTACATTATCATTGTTCCTATTAGTAATGTTTTTATGTGATACTTTAAAACAAATATATAACTCAATAAAAGGTCATGATAGTTCCTTACAGTGATGAGAATAAGGAATGGCTAAAATATTATAAATCAATAATTTTACTTTTTAAAGTGTTAATTTAAGATGTGAAACATGTGATATAATCTATCGTGTGTAGTAGGATCTTAAGACATTGAGACACTTTCTCATGGTGTTCCCCCTTCGTAATATCCATGATAGGTAGTTATAATAACAATACTGTCTATATAAAATATATACCTGAAGGCGTCGAGTGGTGACAGTAAAGGTAAGGGTATCGCATCTATTTCAGGGGGTGCTGGACCTTCCTATTCCAATGTTTTGCGTGGTGAGATGGATAAACCTACCACCAAATGGAATGTTGCTGCTATTGTCGGTTCTCTTAGGGAAATTGCTGTAGTTGGTTGCACTTTTCTTTTATCTGCATCCGGTGGCTTGGGGGATCAGGCTGAATTAGATACACCTATGGTTGACCATAATCAGATTGATGCCCCTAGGGATGACATTAAGCCGATACGAAAGCAAAAAATGTGAGTACAAGTAAGAGAGTTTTCCAACCTTAGTGTTTCCTCGAAGGTCATTGGTAGTTAAGATGTGGTAGGAATGTTGGGTAAGATGCGCACTTGCTCCTTTAGCGGTCAATCTAGTGTCATGCCTAAGGATTTAACTCTCAACTCTAAGAGAGAGCAAGATGGTTCTGAAGGTATGTATGAGGACGGATTTTGGGTTTAATTTCTTTGGGTTTCTCACTTTTTCTATAAAAGTGTTTCTATTATAAAAAAGTTAATTTTTATTCAGTATATATAAAATATATACTTCCATGTTTAATTGGATGTTCCAAACTACAATAATTCTTATTTATTATTATAATATATAAATGTCATTAATGGATATCATGACAAGTATAGTTTTTTGTTGATGATATATTTGATGAAATATTCTCTCAATGAGGTAGGACTCATTGGCTATACAATGAGTGATATTGAGTTAAATGATAATGTAAGAATGGATTTACCCCATCCTCCCATTAGATGAATGTGATATACCATGAATTTTTATTGAATAAAACTACCAAGATGTGTGGTCACTGATGTGTTTAGTTGGAAAGTAAATTTCTAAATTTTCAATGAATGATACATAATGGACGTTGGTAGATGGATGCATTATTAATCCTTATTTATTAGAGATATCAACATAAAGAGATTATTTTATATTTTATGTTTTTAAGAGATCAGAGGATTATATGACTATAAAATTTTATCTATTGATGTATTAACCTTTTTCTAAAAGCTAACTTTTGAATTTATGAAGTAATATAAAATTGAAATAATAAATAGGCATAGAGCATGGCACACTTTTTGTATATGTAATATTATATTCATTTATGTAATGAATGTCAAATTTTTTAATAAATAATTTATATCAATGTTTTGTTATCACTCTGATTTAATCATAAGTTACTCACAAAAATTAATTAAATAATAATTCATATTCGTTTTAAAGGATTTTAAAATATAATATATAGTTTATTTACTAATAAATAAGGTAGTGACATTAAATAATGTAATAAATCGTCATTATTAAAGGTTTATTAAATGTGGACATGGTAAAATAATGACAATCATTTTTATTTAGAAATTTTTTAGAAATTTTATGGTTTATGTTATCTATGGTGTGAGTTTTATACATGTTTGGATATATTGAATATCCATTAAAACCTGATATAATATTTTTCCTTTATCCCTTATCATATTTTGAAATATATTTCCATGAAACTTTGTCCAATCATTTGTGTAGTTCCCTATCTATTTATAGTTGAAGAACAGAACATTAATTGTTTTTTATGTCCCATAAAATCAAAACCATAGTTTTATTTCTCCCGAAGAATGTAGAATGATACCATTTTCATCATACAAGTACCAAGGTCATTCATTAGATAATTATTACATGTTGTAAAATCCTTCTTTCCCTCATTCCCATTATGTAAATTTTTCTCCATAGTAAAACTCATATATCTCATTCCATTGATTCCATGTGACTTGGAGAATCAATATACGTCTTCATAACACATGATAATATGTCCTCATTTTATTTGAATATTTGGTTGACTAGTTACCTTAAACAATTATCTTAAACCCACCAAATAAATTGTCAATATTTTTTCTTTATATTATGTATGTTTTCCGAACTATGTGATAACCATGTAATGTAGGGTTCATACACAGTAACATTTTTTTTATTTTTATTAGACTCAATAATTTCCACCCAATATCCCCTTTTTCTCATGAGGAAAATAGTATTATATAAAAAGTATCATAAATTAATTTGACTTGATGTTCATGATTTCTTCATCCTTTTTATTTTGAATTAATGACTACCATTTATCCGAATCTCCTAATAGATCATTAATTTAGATGACAACCTTATCTCTTTCATGAAATAGTAGATTAAGAAATACATTCTTTATATAACCTATCAATATCTCAACTATTGATGTATTTTTTGTTAGATTGAATGATTGATTTTTATGATACTTGAATCCATCTAATGTGGTTAACCACATGGGGGATCAAAATGCTTATTCCTATGGGTAAAAAATTAGTCAAAACACTATACATGGGCCTTAGTATGGTTATAATATGATATATTCTTGAAATAGTTCCAGCTCTAGTTTCATTATCATGTCGTGTTTGGAAATACCTCTAGGGGTACATGTAAATACCCAGAAATTTCAATGAATTTTTTTTTCTTAATTTTATTTGGAATTTTACAAGAACGTATTTTCTAGCGGCACCTGATTCCGAGGCCCGGTGTGCCCAAAATCATTTTCCGAAGTTTAGCTCGGGTACGTTCAGTGAACGAACGAGCGGGTTTTTCTAACTTTTAAACCGGTGCTCGGAATTGAAATCTGAGGGCACCGATGGAATCGCAGCATCGGTAATGGCTTAGGAACACCTTTTCCGGAGTTGTGTTTACTCGGGTGTGGTTACTAAATTTTCGGGTTAAGTAAATGAATAAAATAAAATGGTGCGACCAATTTATTTTATTTTAAGTTGTTTAACCTAAGTTAAGAGGTTAATGTGGGACCCAAAAAATCCTACACCTCTAGGTAGGATATTTGTGAGGTGGGGCCCACATGAGCCCCATCTTTTCAACTTCCACGAAACCCCCTTTTTTATTAAGGTAACGCACCCGCACCCCCAATTAAACGAAGTCAACTCTTGCGTTTAAACATTTTAATAAATGCCTCAATTAATTGGTAGGTTTATAACGTTTCAATTAATTGAGTTAATTGTTTGATTCTTTTTTGAATTTTTAAATGTTTGGCGTGAGTAATAAAATAAGGTAACCCTTATTTTACTATTGTTGCCTTGGTTGTGCGGGAGGATTATGGAGAGAATGGATCAAGGTCTTGGAGTTATTTTTCCTCGACGAAGAACCCGAAGAATGCCGGATCCTTAGTGATAGACGACGCGATGCTGACAAAGCTTTTCTCCGTGACGCGACGATCCTCCTTCCACGATGTCTTCTTCTGCGATGTTCAATTCTGCGACGTCCCTTTCCGCGACAAACCAAGTTCGATGACTACGCTCGATGTAGGGAATTTATTTGTGATTGTTAGTGAAGCCTTGTTTACATACTACTAAATCCAATAACGCAGATAAACAAAATATTAAGTTGATATGCGAAGAATATGTTTGCGGGTTGGGAATTCTTGATTTCGGGAAAAACTGTTTGGGTTGATTTCTTTTGTTCGTGAAAAATCCTTTTTGTTCTTCGTCTTTTCAGCCGCTTGTTACCAACATAACGGGAGGAGGTTAGACCACACGAACACGGCTGACTCTCCTTCCCCTTTGTTGTTTTGATTCGTTGCGGCATGAACAGAGGCGGCGCGGTGCAACGGCACTGCACGGAAACAATAAAGAACGCGACGAAGAAGTGAGGCACCGTCGTGTCGCGCCGTTGAGGCCGAACGAAACCACTGCCGGAGTTAGGGCCAAGAAGGCAATTGAAGACTCCGCTGGTTGATCGTTGTGTGTGGATTTACGGGCGACGACAATCGGGGCCGTAGGGTAATTTTGAAGCCTCCTCAGTAAAGGTCGGGTCCCGAGAGGACCGTTGGCGAAGGCGGCGAGCAAAATGCACCACCGGAGCGCGTCCGATGGTCCGCGGAAGACTCCGCCGGCGCGCCCCGCCGGCACGGCGGCGCCGGAAGCTGGAGGCGGCCACGCCCGGCGTACCGCCAGGGAGGGCCGCTGCTCCCGCGACCGCGCGGGACCGAAGAAGGCGGGACGCGGTGCTCACCCGCGTCCGCTGACAAAGGGAAGCCCCCATACGGGGCCGCGGTTCAATCAAGGGGGGGGGCACCCCCCTTGCGCATTTTCTCGGTCGTTTTGGCCGAGCAACCTGGCTGGGCCAGCGCGCCAGCGCGCTGGGCTAGACCGCCAGGCCGGGCCGCGCCCCGGCCGAGCCGGACCTGGACCCGGGTCGTGTCGACCCGGTTCGGGCCCGAAACCCCTACTTCGGGACCTTCTTTAGTCTTTCTCCCATATCTTGGGCCACGGATGTCTGATTGACACACCATCAGTTGCATAAAAATCCTTGGATCGAGGCGGTCATTTAGGTATATTACATTCAAGGTTTTGGAGAACCTTGAGTACAGCTGGGTTGGTTCGGATACGAAACCAATCGGGCCCTCGGAGCAGAAACACTTATATCTTGAGCTTCGGACGTCCCATTGATGTGCCGTAGACTTTATTGAATTCCTCTTGATGAGATGGAACTTTTGGCATACTTCGACTGAGTTTTTGTTGTAGTTGGATAGTGGCTAGGTTGGATTGTACCTGAAATCCAACCGGGCCCTTGGAACGTAAAACCTGATAACTTTCCGACTGGACGTCCGTTTGACGAACCGTCAGCGGCGTTGGTGATCGTGTTGAGAAACGGTACCTTTGAGTATACCCTATGAGTGTTCAGGGTACAGTTGAGATACGGCCGGGTTGGTTCGTACATGGAACCAACTGGGGCCCGGGGACGAAAAGGAAAATAACTCACAGACCGTGCGTCCGATTGACGCGTCGTCTGTTGCGTTGACAGCCCTATGATGTGGCAGTCCTTTGAGAAACTTCATCGTGGGACTTTGAGATACATGGAGTATTGACCTATAGATCGTGTAATGGACCCTCCTGGAGATGAGCGTACGGAGTACGGAGACCATGTAGCCGGGTGACACATGACGACTGCTTGACCGACTCGACTTGGATGGAGCACTACTGTTTGACTGTGCAGACCTACGGTACTCGTCCGGAGAGTACCTTTGCAGACTATTAGGGGGTATGCACTACTGTGTTTGGGTGGCATACCCCGGTGGGAACCACTATTGTATTTGGGTGGATGACCCGCGGTACTCGACAGGAGGAGTACCTCAGCAGTCTTAGGTTAGTGAGTAGTACCTCGGAGTCGTGATAGGACCACTGTACACTCCAGAGATGGGGCTCTTCAGTAGTTACAGTTTCGATAATGAAAATCCTGGTTTGAGCTGAGTCTATGACCTTTTTGTTTTCTCATGATTGAGATGTGTTACTTGATAAATTAGTTATATATATGGGCATATACCTAAGTAGAGGTTATCTGTTGAGATCCTATTTGTGGTTAGCCCTTTTGGTTTTAGTGAGACCTTGAGGGTCTCGGGGTCCCTATTGAGTATCGTTATACTCACCCCTGCACGGGCTATGCCCGCACCTCGTTGTGTTGGTTGCAGACAACGGGCAGTGCTGATAGAGGCCGAGTGTTCGAGGACTGGGCGGTACCCGGAGGTGGACCACACGACAAGTCACTATCCGGAGGTGGACTTCATGACGAGAGGACACACGGAGGAGGTTGATGGGCGAGAGCGTTGTGGAGGCTATCTGTACCTACCCTTCAGGTAGGATCTGTGGTGGATGATCCAGGAGCTACGCTATTTGTACCTACCCTTCCTGTAGGATCCGAGGGGGATGACCCAGGATCTGCATCCATTCTTCCAGCTGTTGTCTTTTTCTGTTGTACTTTTGTTCAGTTGTAGTTTTATTTTCAGTTGGGTTTGTATTCTGGCCCATTTACTTTACAACACTTTCTTTTGTACTTATTTTTTACTTCCGCTTGTACTCTGTGGTGTTTTGTTTACTTTTATAAAGGCAATGCCTTCCAAGTTGTCGGTATTTACGCCTTTGGTGCTATTCTCCAGCCCCTGGCCTATGGAAGGTGGGCTTGGGGTAGTCACGGAATGGGCCCCGAGGACAGGTCGTGCCAGTAGATGCATCATTATGGTTCTAATTCATTCATCTAATAAACATTTCTAAAAAATTACATATAGTATATTATGTCATATTATTATGAAAAAAAATGTATAATCCCAAAAATAGTCAAACACATAACATTAATTAAATAATTTATGCATAACTAATCTTATAGTTATAACCATGGTTTATTTTGTGAATGTCTTCAAAACATAAAAATATTTTAAATCCCCTCATATTGGTTTGTAAGGAAAATTTTATTTAACAAAAATGTATATCCTAGGAGAGTAAAGCCATTTTTTTCAGCAAATATTGTTTTCATATACCGTGTAACGCTTAAGCCATGATTGATGTTTATTTTTCATAGTTATTACACATTTTTACCACTATGCAAGAATAAAAACAATTCTACTATCCATACATGAATGTATTTCTACGAAAACCCCATGATATCTTCTATATAAAAAATTTAGGAAGTTCATATATAACTATCATCTATTTATATCAAAGTTTTATGTTCCCTAGTATATGTTTTCTGAAGTCTACATCCATTTTTCATACTAAAAATAAACCGATACCAACTATAAATACCCAAAATCTAGTATCCTAGATTTGGGGGTTATCTTATTACATTGGAATATGGTTAACAAAATCACATCAAAATGAAAAAATAGCTTTGTAGTCTTGGTAAACTAGATAAAAAAATTAATTTCACATAGATTTGAAATTTTAAAATGAAACAAAGTACTTTATTTGAGATAATCTTCAGTCACTAGAGAAAGCCCTGTCATATCAATCAAAAAATTCTTAAACATCCTATAGAATGAATCATAAGGAATGGGTGATATCTAATAGTAATTACAAGTATTCATAAAATTAAATCAATCATTAATACAAAATACATAATCAATATGAAAAGGTAAATAACTAAATCTCGTTCATTTTTATAAAAAACGAATATGATGAATAATAATGAACGAATAAATGATTATTAAATTATTCAATATATGCAGTCAAATGAGTTTAAAACATTACCATGGATGTTATAAATAATCGACTAATCACATATAACATCAATAAATAGTCTTATAATGTGTGTAACAAAAATTCTAGACATCAAAACCACACCATTAAGGGATCATGTGAGGAAATATTACATAAATGGGAAAGGCCTTTGCAAAAAAACCTAGGATATTTAGTCTCATGAGACCTAATTATGTCTCGAGGGGCTATATGGGCCTACCAATAACATACTATGTCAAATAAAGTAACTATATTTATAGGTTGAAAAATAATTAACATAATTATCCATATTAGAAAAACTAGAATTGTAATTTTTATACATATTAATGTCAAAAAACATTATCATAAATTTTTCAGTGTTATGTAGAGAATTGTAAATAATAGTACAACCAAGTAAACTAATCCAAAAACATAATTAGAAATAATAATTATTGTTTAATTAAAATATATTCCCATTGGATCATAAGTTAATTTATTTTTTCGACATTGATGAATTGAAATCACATTAAAATGACTCTTTTATCACTCGTGATGAAAAAATCCTTTTAATTTTGAATGTCACATTTTAAACCTAAAAATAATAAATCACTTTTAAAATAAATTTATTTTAAAATAAAGTTTTAATGTTGTAAAAAATTCTTAAAAAAATACATTTCATTATTACAATAATTTTTTTACATTCCAAATTATTATGAAAACATTGATTTCCCCTTTGTAAGAAAATTGAAATATGAATTTATTTTTTAAAATGAAATGAATATTCCATCATTTTTTTGAAAAAAATTAAAACAAGTGTAATAAAGCTTTTATTAAAGTAATTTTTATAATGACTGAAACTTTTTTAAAATATTTTTATAAAACAAGGATTTTGAATAAAAATGATTTTCAACCAAAGAGATAAATAATGTAAGAGTATTTATTGAAAAAAATTCTCAATCACATTAATTTCCAATGAGAGTAAAAATATTACAATTACATAGATATTTAATGGATAATATTTGATTAAGACATATTTTTTTATAAAATAAATGTCAAATAAGTTCCCCAAGAGAGTATTAAACATTAACAATCTAGAAGAATGATGATATTTGGAAATACACCCTTACCCATTTGGTCACATTTATATCATAAGCCCCGTGAAATAAATAATTTCAATTGAAAATTTAAATCAATTTAATATGAATAATGTTGTGATATAACATATAAATATATAATTTATATAAACCACAAAATATAACGAAGTGATGATATTGACATACATCTCATAAAAGTATGTGTGAGTTGAGAAAGCCTTACCTCATGTTCGACACCCTTCATTCGTTTATAAAACACATTTATAATAAATCAATGGTCCATTATACATCATTTAAATAACAATAATCATATATATTATTCTATGTATGATTATATTATTATCTTTTATCTCTTATTTATTGACAAAACTTTTTCTATATCACTATTTTAGGTAACAACACTATTGTATTTCTTATATATTTTGGTTTAGTAATATTGTTCATTTTACATATATCACAATTCTGTCATCTCATGAATTGGAAATATGATATAAATATAATATATAATCATTATATATTTATCTTTTGTTAATATATAAAAGAAAATCATATTAAATGAATTGAATCATCCATATATATGTTATGTTATACTAACAAAAGAAGCATGTTTCCATTTTCTGGATGAATGGACAGAAAAAGAAAACAAAATTGAATTAATATTTAAGTAATAATTTTGTATATATATCACACATATTTAAAACAAAAAGGTATATGAGAAATTATAATTAAATAGGTATAATATATTAATAAATATCTTATTATTATGTTCAATACATAATTATATCAATACTTAGAAGGTGTTGGTGGAAAATAAATTACATTAGTTCATGAAGCAGTAGTCCTCTATACACATGATCTATGGATTCATTTACCATTTGATAGATGTGGAGATAGATATGGGTCATTAAAGTAACATAATTAAATATTAATTTATATGACTATTTCCTTCAGAACATGTTTTTTGTTTTGGTATCACTATTTTTTAATGGTTTCGAATGGATTTGTTTATGGAACATTAAACACCCAATGATTTTTTATCTAAAGGGACCTACTTTATAAAGGCATGCAATAGTTATGGATTTTAACCCATGATGAGAAATCATTCACATTGGTCAATAGGATGAGATGTTGTGCTAATTGCACCCTTTCGAGGAGAATTATCGCCTACTTCGTGACTCCATTTTTAATTTTTAATATGTTCATGAATACATACAAATTTACCTAGTATAATGTACGATTCCCTTGAAATTTTCAATCAATTATTAGAATGTGTGGATTTTAAAATCATTCTTATGTATTTGAGGTTCTTCATCAATGGAGATATATGTATGTATTCTTGGTTCTTCATCAATTTTATCCTCTCAAATATTACATAGAGATTCTTTGGTCG
The DNA here is from genome assembly GCA_963277665.1 of Viscum album. Taxonomy (NCBI): domain Eukaryota; kingdom Viridiplantae; phylum Streptophyta; class Magnoliopsida; order Santalales; family Viscaceae; genus Viscum; species Viscum album. The sequence goes on from OY728131.1 coordinate 412,007,557, forward strand.
TTATTTTGAAAATTCTAGAATTTCAGTCACTAAGGGGGGAACTCTGTAATTGTATGGTCATCTATGTGGATGAATGTCACTCTATAATTTATCATCATCCAATGAGATGGAAGTTTAATCTAGATTTTATTTTCTTCCCTTTAGAGAAAGGTTTCTCCAGTGTTTATCATCATCCTGGGGAATAGAAGTTGTTTTGATGTTTGAATCAAACCCATAGGTGGACTTCCGATGTATCGTCATTAAAGGAATCATATCCCTTTTAGTTCAATGTTGCTTAATAGGACACGTTATACCTTTTAAGGTCATCTGAATAAGACCTAAGGGTATTGCTTAACGTCACGTGGCAATTAAATCTAGGAAAGAGGTTCATTGTAAAAGAATGGTGTGGGACAAATGTCGAAATATCGCAAGGAACATAGAAGGTATATGAGATTATGAATTTAATTAGACCCTACTAAAAATGTATCCTAGAGATAAGGGGGTTGATTTAGGGTGTTAGGTTTATCCATATGGAGGCATACTATGAATTATTTTTTGATGGAAATAAAAACCCATGTAGTTCGGTATGTCTCTCATGGGAGTATGACCCTTTAAGAGAAATATGTCGGGTCTTACTCATGAAATGGATTCCCTTGTAAAAGGTTCCATTAGATATGTCTTAACTCATTGATATTTAGGGCGGTTAATTCAGGTATTACTCCTAAAGAGGATACATGGATTAAGGGAATCAGTGATGGATTCTTAAATAGGATGTCCAGTGAGCTTGAGCTATTGGTTAAGGGTTCATATGTATCCCAGTTATAGTGGGAATTAGAGTTCTCATAGTTCATTCAATTTGGAGAATTCACCTATGAAGAGGATCATTAGTGGGGAGCATGATTTCTCTTTTTTTGTATCAGATGATGTAGAGATTGGGTTGTGACCAAGATTACAACATATCCATGTAATGGTGGGAATCATAGTTCTCATACTTCATTCATTAAGATGGATTCTATGGATGTTTTGATCATTAAAAATACCTAAGCCCACATGATTCATATATAGTGTGTGAAACAAGAGGATGTGAATGATTCAAAAAATGAAATACACATTCTCTTACACAAATGTAAGTGGATGGGATTATGGAAGAAGAGGAAGGAGAGACCATGGAAGTGGATATGTCTATCAAAATTCCCTCCATTCAAATTACACTAGACGAGGGACCAATGTCAGGAATGAATAAAGGTGAAGGATATAGATATAATTGAGTCAGAAACCTCTTACATGAATTGAAAGGATCTTACACGAGGATGGCATCCATTAAATGGGTCATGTAGTGGGGAGGGATACTTAACATTTTTTCCAAGAAAAATGAAGTGTAACTTTTAACCTCCCCACTAGGGACTAGAGTCACCAGGTCATAGAAATGAGAAGGGGTGGGAAGATTCCTCTCCCTTGAATCTAAGACCTTAAACTCCACAACTTTGTCTCTGGGGTAAGGGTCTATTTGACCATATATATCCAAATCCATTGGCATCCTAAAGGCACTTACAATATATAAGTACATGTTTGGAAAACATATGACATTATATATCAAAATTTAAAATGGGTGACACATATATGTTTCTTCCCAAATGATTTGTTAAATCAAGAGGCATGAGTGGAGGTTTCAATATAATCCCCATCATGAAAGGGATCCAATTAATAAGAGGCCCTACCATGAGTGGCATTTAAGGAGGCTTCATGAAAGAATCTAGTAGGCTTAAAGGGTGAGGTTATCCAAGAAAGGGTTCTCATGTATGTGGCATAATGTAATGTGGTGAAAAAAGTAGGCTTGGGATAATTGATATAACCTTAAGTGATGAACACACTAGATTACTAGGCTTGGAGAAAGAATTGTCTCAATCCTTTAAAATTCATTACAGGTATTCCATGGAGGGGATCATGAAACTCCAAACTTATAGAAGGGTGGCCACACAAGTCTCACAACCCCCATTTAATTCCATCACTTTAGGTGTTATGAACCATCCTTGGAGGTTTCATAGGACTTGGGTGATGTTCTAGGATGATCAGAGCATAAATAAAGCATTAAAGAAATTCATACATGCAAATGATGACACCATGGGACTATTAATAGAAAAATATGGTACCCTAAGTGATGGTGACTTGGTGCGCAAGTAATGAGGGGGTGAAAAGGTGAGTTGGTGAAGAAGTTCTTGTATAAAAAAGGTGATTTAGAGTACCATGGGAGAACTCAAATTTGAGAATTTTCATATTTTGAAATTCACCATATATTTTCCCATCCATTTTCTAATTAAATTCCATTTGTCTCCATTTTTATCAATGTGAATGAATAGCATGTCAATAGGGACATAAGACAAATAGCTAATCCATACCACTGGGGATGCACCTCTGCACACCTGCTCGGGATCAGTGCATGGTTACTGTTCTGGACCTTCAAACTGCTACCTTCACTACCATCACTAAACCGCATGAAAAAAATACAATGTCCCATAATAAACTTTTCGAACCCATTTGAGTACGTTTTAAGGAGAAGTTCATGGATTAAATTTGATGGTGTCTATAAAATCCCCCCCCCCCCCCCCCCCCCCCGTATTTGAATTATATTCAATCATAATTAAAAGAATCTAGTTCTAAGGTAAAATTGGGAATCTTTTAAGAATTCCAACAACATTTTATGACTTTGTGGATCTATTTCATGTTTGAATGGATGCTGTCATTTTTTCCTAATCCATGAGACCTAGAGAGAATAGTTCCTCTATTGAATGAATTATATAAAAAAAATTGGTCTGTTTTATGTCTTCGCAATAATTTTATCCTAAGATAAATATGGTGGAGACTTAACGTGTGAGATTTGGTTTTTACGTAAACCTCCATTTTGGGTTTTAGCCTATCATTCCATTGTACCTTTTTTCTTTTTACGCTTCTACATTCCATAAATTTAATAAATTGTAGGTATATTAGGTTGAGGCTGATCGTTTTTTTTTCAGAGTTTCCATTTTTATTTTTCATCATGTTGAGTATTATGTCTCTTTTTTATGTTTCCATTCATTCATGTTAAACTAATAGTTCATGATTTTTAGGTCGAACATTTTTAACTTTATATTTTATGATTAGAAATAAAACAAGTACTTATGGATATGAAGGTCCAGATATTCTTCAAATACATCTAAGGGGAATTTTGAATCATTATCTTTTTGCTCATAAAATATAAAACCAGAAGTATAATAATTGAAGTGGTATTTTAGGAGAATAAAGTTACCTCCATTTGAATAAATTGTTATGGGGGTTGTTTTATGCAAGACCATCTAGGGAATGTAATGCATAGTTTAGTGGTGGTATCCTTATGAATATAGACCTGTTATATAAGCGACATATGTAAGCCGAGTTGGGAAACCACTCTATAGTTTGGAAAAGATTTTACCAAGAATTCTGAAATTATACTGCAAACAAACAAATGATTTTATTATTTGGATGTCTCATGATCATAGTGGGTGGATTTTCCAAGGCACAGTTCTTGAAAATAATGGGGCACATCTATGCTGATATGGGCTATGATTGACGAACCAATCCAATATGAATTTAGTTTATAAATGAGGGTATATTTTTCAGAAATTAGATTTATTATATTATTCAATTTATTTTATTGTCATTCATTAAATACATTATTCAATGCATTTTCTCATCATGCATCAGCGACACAAAGGGATTTTTGATAACATGCTATCAGTTAAAATTCACATAGAAAAGAAATTATGGGGATATGCAGTTTAACGTAATGAAACAATGACATTATGGAATGTGAAATTTAAACTCATATAGCAAGGAAAATATGGGGATGTTGGGTTTAATGTATTGAATCAAGCATATTACGGGGCTAGGCAGTTTAAATTCACGCAGAAAAGATATTATGGGTCTTTAATTTGATGTATTTAGCTCTGAACAATGATGTTATGGTTTTTCAATTGTTTGTAATTTTTTAGGAAATGTGATTCTATATTAATGTATGGAATGGGATAATTTTAGGAATTAATTTTTTTATATATGAATCTAAAAAAGCGCATGGGAAAAATGAAAATGGGATGAAGAGGTGGTCTCTACCATGAAAAAAGTTACTGATATTTCTCGAACTTATTATGGGGGCCGTATTGTCCAGGGACAACTGGGGTATGTGACACTTAGCCAAATAAAATCATCAATATGCTATCATACACATTATGTAGGTGAATTTTATGTAAGGAAAACAAAGGATGTAGTTCATAATCATAAAAAGTGATGTCAAGAATTTTGGCATTCTATTTTCTAAAATTCGATGAATTTTTATGGATATTCGATTATTCCCATGTATAGAGTATAGTTAATGGAGAAACATTCATGAATATAGAAGGAGTATTTCTATAACAGCCTGACCCCAGTTAGCCAGAGTCGCTGCATTGTTACATAACATTAGCAAGATCACAAAAGATTAATTCTCGAAAGACAGATTAGTTTATTATCCTTGGAAACACTAGATAAATTCATAAGTATTAATTTACATGATAAAGTGAAAAGGTACAACAACATAGTCTCCAAATTCCACACTCATATCACCTCAGACTATCCCACCAGGTCACTCATAAAATAATACTTTACATCCTGTGAAAAATAAAACATATAAAGGGGTGAGATCAGACGCTCAGTAGGGAAACAATATAGCAGATGTTTTCATAAATAAGAAAAAACATTTGGGGCAATGTATAACTACAACAAAATCACTTCAAAAATGAACATCAGAATAATATGACAAAAATAAAATGAAATAATTTAATTTAATTATTCAAATTGATATTCTACTAGTCAAATAATCACATGCAATATCAATAACCACTTTCATAATGATGGAAGCCATAATTCCAGACTATCATAACCCCATAGTCAAGGCCTTGTGCCAAGACTACAAATAAGATTTTGTCGAGGCCTTCTTCTAAGACATTATTTTGTCTCATGAGACCAAACAATTCCCCAAGGAGCTATAGCGGGATCCACCCATCACTTATTATGTCCAATGCAATCCTCATATGAATAGGTTTAAACATAACATAATCATTCATATTAAAACTAGCCTATGAAATGTCAATAATTTCTCCCTAAACCATAAATGGTATAAAAATAACACATCCACAGTCAAAAATATCACAAAACCTTAAATACATTATGGAAGTTTTGTATCATAATAAATCAACTTCAAATAAGCTTAAAATCCATCCAAGGATGTTGAAATAGATTAAATCAAAACCATTTCAGAAAAATATCCATTTTTTAAATCATTTAAAAGTCAGATAATTATAATATATAACATTTACTTTAAAACTATTATTATAAGCTTGTAAGGGATGCTTAGACGATTTTATAATGGTGGAAAATATCCGCACCCGTCGTATATTTTAAAAAAAATACATTCTTACCTTAATTTTTTCGAAAAGGTTAAAAAGGAACTTGTTTGGAAAATGACAGAAAGATTCCTTTATAAGCACATTATAAGAGTAAAAAAAGGGTATAAATGACTTTATCCCATGGTCTATAAAATATTAAGAATGTTTTGAAATACATTTTTAAGAAACATGGATGTTGATGATAAAGAGGTCCCAGTAGATAATTACATATAAACAACCTCGGATAATGAAGAGATTGTGAAATAAACCCTTACCTTTTAATTTTCCTTGGTCGATGGTAGTTTATCCTCCTGTATAATGGTGAAATAATTGTTATTAAATCATTCAGGAATAATATACATTAATATGATATCATATATGATCTTTTAACATTGCTTTGTTAATAATATCTTAGTATTATCATCCTTTCGGGTGTTAACTTACTCGTTTAATTTTATATGTTTTGTTACATAAGCCGTGTTTGTTATGGATATGATGTACCTTATTCATATAAAAAATGATATAAAGTCCTTAAACATTATTTTTAATCATCATATGATAATGAGACTTCAATGGACATGATGGATAATGAATCTCAACGCCTTCGTGGAGACAGTGTCTGTACGTACGCACGAGTGACAATTTCATTTTTTTGATATTAAAATAATATGTAATTGGATGGTATATCATATTTACAGAATCATTGTCATGTTATATTTATTATTTACTTCAATTACAAATCACTATCATACCCATCAAAATATTAATATTTTGAATAACAATTATACCACGATGTGGTGATGGTAAACCGTACGTACGCACGTATGGTGACATGTCATTCAAAGGATGGATATAATACTGAATATGGTTGTACCATGATTATAATAACATAAAACTATATATATGATAATGGGGTTATTATTTTAGAATGTAAATAACAAGGAAAGAAGAAGTGAAAGAAGAATGGAACTAGAAAGAGATTGGTGAAAACATTACCTCTTCTTCGGGTTCTTCCTTTTTATTTGATCCAAAGGGCTCCTTCAATTGGCTTTATGATCAAACTAAGGCCTCTATGTGGAAGTGAGGTAAGTTGAGAGAATATTGGGGCAGGTTTTGGCAAACCCAAAGTTTTTTAATGTGTTAATTAGAGAGAAGGGGTACTTCACTTTTATAAGAGGTGTGAGGGCCACCTTCGAAATGCTAGAAATATTGTTTTATAATAAATTCATATTCAGTTTCTAATGGATAAAAGTGGATTTTTTAAAGTTTCATGTGGGGATAGGTCTAAAACCACTCAACCAATTGGTTTTAGACAAGTTTGGGTCACTATATTAACTTTATCTTTTTGGTTTAACTCTTAGTTAAATAGTTTGACATTTACCATTTCTCTTTTTATTTTTATATTATATAGTTAATAAACTTACTATATACTTCCAAGAGACACCCAAGTGGTACATTAATGATACAAATATCATTTTATAAGTCCTTTTTCCGAACTTTGGATTTTTAGGAATAGAATATCAATTAATAATATAAAATTATTTGTGAAAACTCTTTTATGTCAATTTTGACACTATTTAATAATATATTTTTTGTTAAATTCTTAACAAGTTTATTAATTCGAACCATATTCATTTTTTTAATCCTAACATGTCATATTAGCCAATAAAAAAATTTTATGTCATCAAAAGATTCAAATTATATTTAATTTAACATTTATAATATCAATTATTTGATTCTTTCATTAATAAAGAAAATATTGAATCATTATTGTGTCATAAATAAATTTAATTATTCAATGTATAAAGGTTATAAATAAACTCCCATTATGTTGGAAATATTTTTATCATTATAATGAATATTTATAGTTGAAAATAAAACATTTATAACCCTATGTAAAAAAAATTTCTAAAAGATATACACTTATGTCATTTTTGTATTTACTTTAACTTAATTAATATAAAGTGACATTATCACTTAAAAGTTGCTCCATGGGGTCCCCAAATCGACCCAAATATGACCATGGTCGTACATGTATCAACCAATATGGTTAGGACACATTTTATGGAAATTTAATATTATTATATCATTATTTTTTACTTTTATTTACAGGTTATACCCTTTAACCATGGTAAATAAAATACTTACCGAAGTAATTATTCAAAATGTATAAAAATAAAAGTTTTCTATTTACTCAATTTGGACCTCCTTATTCTAAATATGGAATCCATTTTTCTAAATTCAAAACACATAAGTGGAAGAAATTAATTTTAAATTAATTCCCATTGTCAAAACAAAAAGCGTGTTTTAAACAAATAATAACTATCAAAAGATTGACACTATATTATGTCCAATTTAAATGTGAAATTTTGTCCAATGACCAAAATTGGATTAAATTGTAAAAATATAATCTAATTATACTTTAAAACCACTCAAATTCATAATTTATCACTATTAATTTTTTCGATTAAAAAAGTTATTTTTAATTAAAATTTAGTAATTTTCACTATTCATCACAACATTAAAGTTATCAGAAAAGTAAAAAAAAATTACCCTAGAAAATCTAGATATTCCGAATCCAAAAATGAAGTCCATTTTGAAAGATAAAATTTATAAAATAACAAAAACTGGTAATTACAATTTGTAATGGCTGCATTGATTGGTTGTGGTGTGTGTTAGAACTCGAAGTTGCGTACAACACACGCTGCTGTATTATTCAAAGAGAAGTGTACCGTGGAAGCCTGGGGTGTAACATTCTCCCCTCCTTCAAATAATTTCATCCTCTAAATTTCTAAAATATTACTATGTAAAATGACTTGGGTGGTTCTTCATCATAAGTTTCTCGGATTCCTACGTTTCCTCTTCCAACTTATGGTTTCTCCTTTGAAATTTTACTAGACAAGTCGTCCGGTTTCTCAGCACTTGTTCTCTAGTATCAAGAATCCTGAAGGGCTCTTCACAATAAGACAGATCAGGATCCATTTTAACTTCCTCAAAGGTGAGTACATGCGTTAGGTCAGGGGTGTATTTTCTCAACAGTGATACGTGGAACACATCGTGAACTTTGGAGAGACTTGGCAGCATTTCCAAATGGTAAGATATTGCCCCAATTCGTTCTAGAATTTTGAAAGGCCCTATATACCTGGGACTCAATTTAACCTTCTTACTGATATGTATAACACCTTTGCATAGAGATACCATTAAGAAAACATGACCTCCTACCTGAAATTCCAAATCCTTCCTTCGTTTATCAGTAAAGCTCTTCTACCTACTTTGAGCTGCTTTGATGTGGGTTTGGATTACCTTCACCATTTCCATTGTTTTCTCAACAAGTTCTGGGCCTAAAAGTTTTTTTCACCAACATCATCTCAACAGGTTGGTGTGCGAAATCTCTTTCCATATAATGCTTCATATGGTGCCATCCTAATACTTTAATGGAAGCTATTATTATAGGAAAATTACACCAAAGGTAAATATTGATCCCACACACCCTGAAAGTCAAGTGAGAAAGATCTCAAGATGTCTTCTAAAGTTTGAATAGTTCATTCTGATTGTCCATCTATTTGAGGGTGGTAATAATTTCTCAAACAAAGCTCATTATCGAAGGCTTTCTGATGACTTTTCCAAAATATTGAAGTAAAACGGGGATCACGATCAGAAACAATCGATAGGGGTACTCCATGATGTCTCACAACATCATTAATATATTGTATATGTTCAAGTGGTAGATCTTATCTTATATCAAGAAAATGTTCTGACTTGGTAAGATGATCAACAATGACCCATATTGCATCGTTCCTCCTAGGATTCTTTGGTATCCCCATGAAAAATCTATCATAATATTATCCTGCTTCCACTCTGGTATGGGAAGAGGTTTCATGACTCATCTAGGTTGTTTCCTTCTATCTTTCACTTATTGAAAAACCATACATCTTGACACAAAATCACCAATCTCCCTCTTTAAGTTGTCCCACCAAAAAATTTCCTTCAAATATCTACACATTTGGGTGCTCCTAGGGTGTATAGAAAAATTGGAACAATGATCATCATCCAACAATTCCTTTTTTAGATCAGGTATATTCATAACACAAAGACTCTTCCAAAATTTCAAAATTCCTTCTTCAAAAACAAAGTCACTCAATGTCACATCATTTACAAATTCAATCTCCTATTTCAATTATTTATCATCGGTTTGAACAATATTAATCCTTTCTAGTAAATATGGTATGGTAACCATTTGAAAAAGTATCTATGTTTCACCTTCCATTGTTATTCTTATATCCAAAATTACTAGATCCATGAAAATTGGATACCTATCAACTATCATTTTGTTTAAAACTCCATGATTTTTTCTACTCAAAGCATCTGCCACCTCATTTGCCTTCCCCATGTGGTAGTGTATCGTACAATCATAATCCTTGAGTAGTTCAAGCCATCGCCTTTGCCTCATGTTGAGTTCATTCTGTGAAAAAATATACTTCAAACTCTTGTGATTTGTATATATCTAACATTTTTCACCATAGAGATAATGTCTTTATATCTTCAAAGAAAATATTAATACAGATAACTCAATATCATGAGTAGGATAGTTTTACTCATGAATTTTCAGCTGTCGTGATGAATAGGCAGTAACCCTATCATTCTGCTTAAGGACACAACCAAGTCCATTCTTTGAAGCATCACTATAAATAACAAACCCATCATTCCCCTATGGTAGAGTCAATATAGAAGCATTGAGAAACATTCTCTTCAGTTCATAAAAAAAATCTTCACACTCTTTTGTACAAATAAATTTAACCCCTTTACGTGTGAGCTTCATTAATGGGTTAGCCAATCGGGCAAAATTCTGGAAGAAACACCAATAATAACCTACTAAACCAATAAAACTGTGTACCTTAGTTATACTCGTCGATGCTGGAAAATCTTGGTTTTCCTTGGTCTTAGAAGGATCAATGGAAATTTCATCCTTAGAGACAATGTGGACAAGAAAAGAAATCTCATGAAGCCAGAATTCACAATTGCTAAAATTCTCATTTAATTCATGTCTTCTAAGAGTCTTCATGATAATGCGCAATTGATTTCCATTATCTTCAAGAATTTGGATTATACCAAGATATCATCAATAAATAACACTAAAAAATCATCAGGATATTCCTTCAAAACTTTGTTCATTAGATCAATGAATACAGAGGGTGCATTAGTCAATCCAAAAGACATTACTGTAAACTCGTAATGCCCGTAACCAGTTTGAAATACTGTCTTCGGAATGTCTTCCTTCTTCACACACAACTGATGGTATCCAGATCGAAGGTCAATCTTTTAAAAGTATTGAGATCCATCGAGTTGGTCAAATAAATCATCAATGTGAGGTATGGGATACTTGTTCTTTATTGTTATAGCATTGATTTTCCTATAGTCAATACATAACCTCATATATCCATCTTTCTTCTTAACAAAAAGGACATGGGATCCCCATAAAGAAACACCAGGGGGAATAAATCCCTTATTACTCAATTCCCCTAGTTGTTTCATTAGTTCAACAAATTCCACAGTGGCAATTCTATAAGGGGACTTTGATATAGGTCTTGAACTAGGAATTAAATCAATGGAAAACTGAATTTCTCATTCTGGAGGATGCCCAGGTAAATATTCCAGAAACAGCTCTACATATTCTTTCACAATAGGTACATCCTCTATTTTAACATTCCTTTCCTCACCCATAGTTATTTCATTCTCTTCCTCGCCAATAATTGAATTTAGTTGAGCTACTGGGGGTGGATCCAGATAAGAATCAGGTGGTGACGATTCTGCACTAAAGATAAGGTGTTCTTTATCATCATCGCAAAAAATAGTAACCTCCTTCCTCTTACAAAATTTTTTTCATCATGGTCTGAAAGCCAATCCAAACTAAGGATTAAATCAAATTCTATCATATATATGATGATAAGATCAGCAGATAAAGAACATTTATATTCTCTAATGGGGACTGATTAAAAAACATTGTTGCATTGATACTTCCCTTATGAGTTTTAACTGAAAGCTCCCATGTTAAATCAAATTGTAAATATCTAATTTTCTTATAAAACTAGGATGTTAGGAAATAATGTGATGATCCAGAATCAAATAAAGTATTTTCTAAACTTGAGGAAACCATTAAATTACCTGCCCCCATGCCTTTTGGATCTTCAACCTCAGCAGTAGTGATAGCATATGCTTGGCCTTGATCCCTTGGCCTTTTCTAAGGAAGGTTACCTTTATTCTTAGGAAATTCATTTGAATAATTCCCCATCTCCCTATAATTGTAGCATTGAACATCGACAGCTTCTTTCTTCACCTTGCAATCATGAGCTTGGTGGCCTTTTTTACCACACTTACAACAGACATTCATTCCCTTCAAGAAAGTACCGGGGTGTTTCTTCCCACATTTACTACAGGATGGATATTCTACTTTTACCTTCTTCCCATTATTTCCATTTCACAAGTGTTCAGTACATATCTTCTTCTCTTGCTTTGATTTAAATTCATAAAACTTAGATAATTCCTTTTCTATCTTGATATCACATGAGAGAGTATCTTCGTATGATGAGAATGATTGTGAGACTAATGCTCTATGGAGAAACAGTTTTAACACACAAAATAAATTATCAATATTACTTCTTGGGATATGTTTTTAATCTGCAGCATGCTTTTCAAACCATGTAATGTTAGCCTTATACTTTGCGACATTCGCATCCTCCTTTTTCCAAAGGCTCAAAAATTGCCTTTCCATATTTTCTCAATGGTCACGAGGAAAGTATTTTTCTAAGAGAATCCCTTTAAACTCCCTCCATTCAATATTTTATACTTCATCATCTTCCTTTGTGTTTTGAATCAATGACAACCATTGATTAGCATCTCCAGTGAGGTGGTAAACTTCCATAACAATTTTTTCCCTTTCACTACTCCCCAAGGCATGGAATATTTTCTATATGGAATTTATCCATTGCTCAGCCACTAATGGATTTGTACTCCCATTGAATGTTGGTGGTTGCTTCCACATGAAGAGGTCTAACATTACTTCCACTAGGCTCCATTTCTAAAAAATATTCATAAACTAGATTAGTATATGAATTGAAATACATAATTCCAAAATTGTAAAATACTTTCATAAATTTAATAGTTTATATATATAATCCATAATCATAAAAAATATTTTTTTGAGGAATAATATTCTAAAAAATCCTTCATAATGGTTTTAAAGAAAATGAGAATTATCCTAAGCATATCCCCCAGGAGTGTCGTAACAAAGAGTGTAGCAAGGCCCATTGTCGGGCACCAGTTCCCGTTCGAGTCTAGATCAAAGTGGTGTTTTTGGGTTTTACCCCTAGGTACATCTGTGCAAGAGCCGCCTCTACCTACTTGTATCCAGACTGGGATTTATTTCTCAGAAAACTCACAAAATCTCTACAATACCAAAATTCTAGGATGTTCTTCTAAACTAATCCTCAATGTCCATCTTAGGTCTATGTGATATAATCAGAGTTTATCTAAATCTAGCTTCCAAGGTTTGTACTAATCTTCCTCTGATACCAACTATAACGCCATGTCCCCAGTTACCCAGATTCGATTCATTATTACATGACATTGGCATGATCTCAAAAAATGAAGTCTCGAAAGACCAAATTGTTTAGTAGCCTTGGAAACACTAGATGCATTCATAAGTCTTACATTAAAGGATAAATTGAAAAACTACATCAACATAGTCTCCATTGTCCACAATCATATCCCCTTAGTCTATCCCTACAGGTCATTCATAAAATACTTCTTCACATCCTGAGAAAAATAAAACATAGAAAGGGGTGAGCTCAGATGCTCAGTAAGGATAAGAATATATAGGAAGCATTCATAAATAAGCATAAACATTTGAGGTAATCTATAAGTAAAAAAAATCCCTTAAAACTTGAACTTAAGCATAATATGGAAAAAAATATAATAAAATCATTCCATTTACTTATTCAAATGGATATTCTATGAGTCGAATAATCAAATTCAATATCAATAACCACTTTCATTATAACACCCCGACCCCAGCTACCCAGAGTCGGTGCATTACTTCGTAACATAGGCATGATCACAAAAGATCAAGTCTCTAAAGACCGATTAGTTTAGTAGTCTTGGAAACACTAGATACATTCATAAATGTTACATTACATCATAAAGTGAAAAACTACAATAACAAAGTATCCATAGTCCACACTCATATCCTTTTCTGACTATCCATGCAGGTCATTCATAAAATACTTCTTCACATCATGGAAAATATTAAAACATTGAAAGGGGTGAGCTCTGATGCTCAGTATGGATAACAATATTGCGAAAGCTTTCATAAATAAACATTAACAATTAAGGAAATGTATAACTAAAACAAAAGAATTTTTAAACTTGAACATAAGCATGATATGGAACAAAAAAAATTAAATAATGCCATTTATTTACTCACATGGATATTCTACTAGTCGAATAATCACATGTAATATCAATAACCACTTTCATAATGATGGAATTCATAATTCCAGACTATCATAACCTCGTAGTGAAGGCCTTGTGCCAAGACCACAAATAAGATTTTGTCTTGGTCACGTTCCAAGACACTAGTTTGTCTCATGAGACCTACCGATGCATCGAGGAGCTATAGCGGGCTCCACCCGTCACTTATTAAGTCCAATGCATTCCTCATATGAATAGGTTTAAACATATCATAAACCATAACATAATTGTATCACATATAACATGCATAAAGGAAACATAAAATTTCCACATTTCAATCACAAGATATCAATACAACACATTGATATAATAAAAACACTTTCAAAACCATTTTCGATACCAAAATAAAAGAAAATTAAAACTTATATTTATTTTTCATTTTAAAAAAAGTTATGGCTTGTAGAGGAAGCCGAAACTCAGATAATGGTCACGGCGGCGGAGAAGTCGTTGTCACCACATATGTAAGAAAAAAACATTCCTTTTGTCATTTAGTAAAAATGCTTGGTATAAAAAGATTCATTTTTTATAAAAGTAAAAGTCAAAGGGGTTTATACACCGTATAAATTAAAGTTGTGTATAAAACCAAATATGCCTCAATTAAAGGAGATTGAGAAGAAGTCCTTAAAAAGAATATTTTTAAAATAAAATAGATCTATTATGGGTATTTACTATAAGTACACATAAAGAAAGTACAAATACAAGATAGTACATAATAATATCATGACACAATTTTAAAGTAGGAGATTAACCCAAAGAATGGAAATTGAGTTAAGAAATTCCCTTACCTCACGTCCGACTTGACTCGATCGTTCTTTAACCTCCTGAATAATAAACTAGAGTTAATTTCTATTTGATTAAGAACCTTTTTCAAGTTAATTATTCCTTTAATATCAATTATTACCATGTTATGAACAATATGTAATTATTTAAGTTAATAACGGTCGTTTTGTCGATCTTAGGTACTTGAGTCAAAAATAAACTTCTTATAATTACACTTTGTTCATGTGGTAAAATATCCATTATATCCATAATTATATTCATGATATAGATATAATATAAATCATATATATCCAATATATACATTCATTTATAATATTACATATCATTTGGAGATAAGAAATGAAATGCACCGTTCATGGAGACTGTAAGTCGTACGTACGCATGAACGCTACTTTCATTTCTATTTCATATTTAATGGAATAAAGTTATAATTATATAAAGTTATAATATAATTCCAGTAAAATATAATGTATAATACCATTTACTCTATCCTTTATACATCCCACATATGGCATTAACGATTCAAATCACTTTGAGGGGGCGATATTCCGCACTTCCTAAAATGAAATTATCACGTTTATCCATAATGGAATTCATAAAGTATGCCATAAATGAGAAATACAGAAGAATAAGGAAAACATAAACATAATATATATATCATATATGAAAATAGTGTCATCAAAATGGCCACCATTAGAGGTGTTAAAAGAATATTGAACAATCATCGTTTTGTGAGGTAGTATTTCGCCACCCACAGAAACAGTATGTTCTATAACCATTAGACGAAGGTGTGTGTAAGTGTAAACCAAATACTTATCATAAAAACATCCTAGTATATTTCAGATACTGGTATTGTTAAAAAAGAAAGTAATAAAAAGATTTTAAGGGGCTGGAGAAGCAAAATAAAACAAAACAACATTAGAGAAGGCATTACCTTAAAATCGGGTAACTCTTTTTGATTTGAGCCAAAGGTTTCCTTGGGAAGAATTCTACACAAAGTGAGGCTTCTAGGAGTACGATAAGGAAGTTGAGAGAGTATTTGGGCAGAGTTTGGCCGAGCCAAAAGTCTTTGAAGGTGTAAGTAAGGTGGTAGTGGTGGGGGCCTTTTATAAGAGGACAGAAGGGGCACTCTTGGAAAGATTGAAATGTTACATTATTATGAAATGATTTTTCGGATTCTAAAGGTCCCACACTTATATATTTCTAGGATAAGGTGATAATGTTTCTAAATATACTCATATAATAGGTTTTTGAGAAGTTTATGTCTTAGATTTTATATTATTATTTCATTTTATTTAAATCGTTAATTAATGAGGTAATCACTGCATCATCATGGTGTCATAAATAATTTAATTTATTTAATGTCTAAAAATTATAAAACAAATATCATGATTTAAGAAATATTTTTATATTTCTAATTAATTTTTATAGTCAAAAATATGACTTGTATAACCCCATTTAAAAATTGTTTTAGTAAAACAACTCTTGTTTGTGACATTTTTATTTTAACATTAAATTAAAAGTTATTTATGTCATTTTCCTACCAAAGTGGCTCCATGGGGTCCCCAAGTTGACCCATGGATTTTCTTGGTCTTCCGTGACTCATCCAATAGTGGTAGGACTATTTTAAAGGTCATTCCATATTTTTATAATACTATTTTTACCTTAAATTTCACTAATTACCTTTAATCGGGATTAATTAAACTTAAAAGTTACTATTCACCAAAATATTATTTTAATCCCATTGAACCACATTTTACTTCCTAATGACAACCATGTATGTTGGATTTTTTAAAATCAAATCACATGAGTGTTAATGTTTCATTTAAACGAAAAATCAGTTTTTTAACTACCACTTATGGTTTCACTATTCATCAAAAATTGATGTTTTTCAGAACAATGCCAAAATTTCACCCTACGCTATAATTGATATTCCAAATTCAAAAATTATGTCTATTTTACAAAATTCCAATCATATAAGTTTCATTAATTAATTTCATAATTAATTCCCACTGTCACAACAAATAGCGTGTTTTTAAGATACAATATATATCAAAAGATTGACAATTGTATATGTCCAATTTCAAAGTGAAATTATTTCTAATGACCACCATTGGATAAAATGGTAAAAATATATTCTAATTATACTCTAAAACCATTCAATAGTATAATTTATCACTATAAATTATTTTGATTAAAAAAGTTGTATTTAAGTATTTTTCACTATTCATAAAAAATTGGAAGTTCTCAGAAAAATACCAAAAATTCAACATAGGCTAATTTAGATATTCTGAATCCAAAAATGAAGTCCATTTTGAAATATAAAATGTATATAATTTCAAAAAGTGGGTATTACTATTCATAATGGCTATTTTGATTGGTCGCGGTGTGTTAGAATCTTGAACTTGCATACAATGCAAGCTATTACATTATTGAAAGGGAAGCGTATCGTGAAAGCTTGGGGTGTTACATTCTCCCCTCCTTCAATAAATTGCGTCCTCGCAATTTGAAATTTTTTTCTTTGAAAATAAAAGGTTAAAAATAGAAAATGCCTTTGTGGAAAACCCACATCGGAAATAAGGTTAATAAAAATATAACTTTAAAAGAAAGAAAGATAAGTACAAAGGTTACCCGAGATAGACCATACTAGGATTCTCTGAAAATATGTATATGGAGGAGAAACAAACTATCAAGGTCTGATGGAGATTTGTTGAAAACGGGATTAGGAGAAAGTTAACCATAAGAAAATCACATACTAGTGATTGGTTAAACGGTCATTGAATCCACAGTTGGAAAAGTTAACCGACAACATTTTTTTTTAAGTTACCTTTTATAATGTTGAGAAATTTATTTAAGAGATTTACTAAAAATGTGAGGAAATATACTTACTTTTCATGTAGGCTTTCATTCTTTAATAAATTTTTACCATGATCCCATCTTTCACTCCAAATGGTAATAGAAGTCAAAAATATTCTATTTATCCTAATTGTATAAGGTTCAAATTATTACCACATACCATTTAGATTAGGAAAACTATTTTATAATAACCAGGGACTTCCTGTAGGCTAGTGGTGGGTAATAAAGGCATGTCGCACTATGGTTGTGGGTTTGATTCCTGCAGCTTTGTCTGACGCGACGGGTTATGCCCCACCCTGCAGGTTGTACTTTTCCTAAAACTATAGTATTATAATATTCCAAAAATAATCTTAAGAAATGTTTTAACCTTAAACAATACTATCCAAAGATCAACTTAATCCATTCCAACCTTTATAGTTTTCCAAAATACCTCTGTCCAGAATTTCTCTAAAAGGTCTCTAAATTCCAAAATCAATTGTAACATCATATTCCCCAAACAAATTAAATCTTCCCTTTTTTTCACATACAAAAAATATGATTACCTTCATCATATTAAAACCTTAATGAAAGCAACAAGTACTGCAGTACAATCTTTATATATATATCACATTATCCTTATAACCAGAAAATAATCCTTGTGTCTAAAAGCACCAATACATTAATTATTCCTCTTAAACTGTAGTAACAGCATAAGATTTTCATTGATCCCTTGGCCTTTTCTGAGGTAATTTTTCCAGACGCTTAGGATATTCATTTTCATAATGCCCCAGTTCCCTAAAATTTTAGCATTCAACTTTGATAGCCTCTTTCTTTCGCTTGCAATAACGGGCCTGGTGACCTTTTTCTCCACATTTATAACAAACTCTCATTCCTTTAAGGCAAGTACCGGGGTGATTCTTCCCACAATTATCAGATAGTGTAAAATCCTTCTTTCCCTTTTTCCCTTTATCTGTCTCTTGTTCCACCATCCTCTTTTTATCTTGATTTACTTTATTGTCATAAGATTTAGAGAATTCCTTTTTTGTCTTGATAGCACACGAGACTATATCTTCGTACGATGAGAAAGATTGTGAGACTAAGGCTCGATGGAGAAACAGTTTTAACCCATCAAAGAAACGATCGATCTTACTTATTGGGTTACGTATATAATCTTCTGCATGCCTCGCTAACCTTGTAAAGTTAACCTCATACTTTGCGACATTCTCATCCTCCTTTTGTCTCAGAATCAGAAATTGCCTTTCCATATCTGATCGATAGTCATGTGGAAAGTATTTTTCTAAGAAAAGATCTTTAAACTCTCTCCATTAAATATTTGATACTTCATCATCTTCCTTTGTGTTTTGAATCAGCGACCACCATTGATCGACATCTCTAGTGAGGCGGTAGACTGCCATGACAACCTTCTCCCTTTCGCTACTCCCCAAGGCATGGAATATTTTTTCGAAGGAGTTTATCCATTGCTCAGCTACTAATGGATTTGTACCCCCATTAAATTTTGGCGGTTGTTGCCTCATAAAGCGTTCTAACATTGATCCTCCACTTTGCAGATCAGGGTGCTCTATACGAGTAAGGTTATTATTCATAACCTGAGTGAGTTGTCCCATTATGGTAATAAGTTGATCAGCACCAGTTGTATCTCCAGATCCACAATAATTATCTTGAGTAGGAGGGAAATCCCTACACGGAGTGCATGCATTAATATGGTTTCCATTCCTTCAACTCGGTGCCATTTCTAAACAACTGCATAAACTAGATTAGTTTATGATTCAAAATACATAATTCCATACTTGAAAAATACCTAACATAAATTGAACTATTTATGGATATAATCCATAATCATAAAAAGAAATGTTTTCTTTGAGGAAGTATATACTCATAACCCTTCATAGTGGTTTGTAAATTCAATGAAAATTATCCTAAGAATATCCCCCGGGAGTGTCTTAACCAATAGTGCAGCAAGGCCTGTTATCGTGCACCAGTTATCGTTCGAGTCTAGCTCAGAGCGGTGTTTTCGGGTTTTACCCCTACGTACATATGTGCCAGAGCCGCCTCTACCTGCTCGTATACAGACAGGGATGTATTGCTCGGAAAACTCACAAAATCACTATAATACCAAAATTCTAGGAAGTTCTTCTATACTAATCCCCAAAGTCTATCTTTGGGCTGTGTTCTCTAATCAGAGTTTATCTAAATCTAGCTTCCAAGGTTAGTACTAAACTGCCTCTGATACCAACTATAACGTCCCGACCCCACCTACCCAGAGTCGGTGCATTACTTCGTAACATAGTCATGATCACAAAATATCAAGTCTCAAAAGACCGATTAGTTTAGTAGTCTTGGAAACACTAGATACATTCATAAATGTTACATTACATCATAAAGTGAAAAACTACAATAACAAAGTCTCCATAATCCACACTCATATCCTTTTCTGACTATCCCTGCAGGTCATTCATAAAATACTTTTCACATCCTAGAAAATATTAAAACATTGAAAGGGGTGAGCTCAGATGCTCAGTAAGGATAACAATATTGTGGATGCTTTCATAAATAAACATTAACATTTAAGGCACTGTATAACTAAAACAAAATCCTTTTTAAACCTGAAATTCAGCATGATATGGCAAAAAACAAATAATGCCATTTACTTACTCACATGGATATTCTACTAGTCGAATAATCACATGCAATATCAATAACCACTTTCATAATGATGGGATGCATAATGCCAGACTATCATAACCACATAGCCAAGGCCTCATGCCAAGACCACAAATAATATTTTGTCAAGGCCTCGTGCCAAGACACTAGTTTGTCTCATGAGACCTGCCGATTCATCAAGGAGCTATAGTGGGCTCCACCCGTCACTTATTAAGTCCAACGCATTCCTCATATGAATAGGTTTAAACATATCATAAACCATAACATAATCGTATCACATAAAACATGCATAAAGGAAACATAACATTTCCACATTTCAATCACAAGATATCAATAAAACACATTGATATAATAAAAACACTTTCAAAACCATTTTCTATACCAAAATAAAATAAAATTAAAACTTGTATTTATTTTTCATTTTAAAAAAAAGTTATGGCTTGTAGAGGAAACTGAAACTCAAATAATGGTCACTGTGGTAGAGAAGTCGTTGTTGCCGCATACGTAAGAAAAAAACATTCCTTTTGTCATTTAGTAAAAACACTTCGTATAAAAAGATTCCTTTTGTATAAAAGTAAAAGTCAAAGGGGTTTATACAACGTATAAATGAAAGTTGTGTATAAAACCAAATATGCCTCAATGAAAGGAGATTGTGACAAAGTCCTTAAAAAGATCATTTTTAAAATAAAATAGATCTATTATGTCTAATTACTATAAGTACACATAAATAAAGTAAAAATACAAGATAGGACGTAATAATATCATGACATAATTTGAAAGTAGGAGATTAACCCAAAGAATGGAAATTGGGTTAAGAAATTCCCTTACCTCACGTCCGACTTGACTCGATCGTTCTTTAACCTCCTGAATAATAAACTAGAGTTAATTTAAATTTTCTTAAGAACCTTTTTCAAGTTAATTATTCCTTTTATATCACTTATTATCATGTTATGAACATTATGTAAGTATTTAAGTTAATAACGGTCGTTTTGTCGATCTTAGGTACTTGAGTCAAAAATAAACTTCTTATAATTACACTTTGTTCATGTGGTAAAATATCCATTATATCCATAATTATATTCATGATGTAGATATCATATAAATCATATATATACAATATATACATTCATTTATAATATTACATATCATTTAAAGGTAAGAAATGAAATGCCTCGTTCTTGGAGACGGTAAGCCGTACGTACGCATGAACGCTACTTTCATTTCTATTTCATATTTAATGGAATAAAGTTATAATTATATAAAGGTATAATATAATTCCAGTAAAATATAATGTATAATACCATTTAATCCATCCTTTATACATCCCACATATGGCATTAACGATTCAAATCACTTTGAGGGGGCGGTAGTCCGCACTTCCTAAAAGGAAATTATCCCGTTTACCCATAATGGAAATCATAAAGTATGACATAAATGAGAAATACTGAAGCATAAGTAAAACATAAACATAATATATATATCAAATATGAAAATATTTTAATCAAAATGGCCACCATTATAGGTGTTAAAAGAATATTGAACAATCATCATTTCGTGAGGCAGTATTTCGCCACCCACAGAAACAGTATGTTCTTTAACCATTAGACGAAGGTGTGTGTAAGTGTAAACCAAATAATTATCATAACAAAATAATAGTATATTTTAGATACTGTTTTTGTTACAAGATAAAGGAATAAAAAGAGTTTAAGGGGTTGGAGAAGCAAAATAAAACAAAACAACATTAGAGAAGACATTACCTTAAAATCGGGTAACTCTTTTTGATTTGAGACAAGGGATTCCTTGAGAAGAATTATTCCCAAAGTGAGGCTTCTAGGAGTAATATAGGGAAGATTAGATAGTATTTGGGCAGAGTTTGTCCGATCCAAAAGGCTTTGAAGGTGTGGGTAAGGTGGTAGTGGTGGGGGCCTTTTATAAGAGGAGAGAATGGGCACTCTTGGAAAGATTGAAATGTTACATTATTATGAAATTCTTTTTCAGATTCTAAAGGTCCCACACTTATAAATTTTGAGGATAAGGTGATAAGGGTTCTAAATATACTCATACAATAGGTTTTTGACAATTTAAAGTCTTATATTTTACATTATCTTTTCATTTTATTTAAATCGTTAATTAATGAGGTAATCGCTGCATCATCATGGTATCATAAATAATTTAATTTATTTAATGTCTAAAAATTATAAAAAAAATATCATCATGTATGAAATCGTTTTAGATTTCTAATAAATACTTATTGTCAAAAATATGACTTCTATTACACCATTTAAAAAATTTTTTAGTAAAACAACTCTTGTTTGTGACAATTTTATTTTAACATTAAATAAAAAGTTATTTATGTAATTTTCCTACCAAAGTGGCTCCATGGGGTCCCCAAGTTGACCCATGGATTGTCTTGGTCTGAAATGACTCATCCAATAGTGGTAGGACAGGTGTAAAGGTCATTCCATATTTTTATAATACTATTTTTACCTTAAATTTCACTAATTACCTTTAATCGCGATTAATTAAACTTAAAAGTTACTATTCACCAAAAAATTATTTTAATCCCATTGAACCACATTTTACTTCATAATTACAACCATGTATGTTGGATTTTTTAAAATCAAATCACATAAGTGGTAATGTTTCATTTAAACGAAAAATCAGTTTTTTAACTACCACTTAGTGGTTTCACTATTCATCAAAAGTTGATGTTTTTCAGAACAATGCCAAAATTTCACCCTAAGCTATAATTAATATTCCAAATTCAAAAATGATGTCTATTTTACAAAATTACAAACATATAAGTTGAATTAATTAATTTAAAAATTAATTCCCGCTGTCACAAAAAATAGCGTGTTTTTAAGAAACAATATATATCAAAAGATTGACAATTGTTTATGTCCAATTTCAAAGTGAAATTAATTATAATGACCACCATTGGAAAAAATGGTAAAAATATAATCTAATTATACTCTAAAACCATTAAATAGTATAACTTATCACTATAAATTATTTTTATTAAAAAAGTTGTTTTTAAGTATTTTTCACTATTCATAAAAGTTGGAAGTTCTCAAAAAAATACCAAAAATTCAACATAGGCTAATTTAGATATTCCGAATCAAAAAATGAAGTCCATTTTGAAATATAAAATGAAAATAATTTCAAAAAGTGGGTATTACTATTCATAATGGCTATTTTGATTGGTCACGGTGTGTTAGAATCTCGACCTTGCGTACAATGTAAGCTATTGCATTATTCAAAGAGAAGCGTATCGTGAAAGCTTGGGGTGTTAAATTCATAATGATGGAATGAATAATGCTAGACTATCATAACCACATTGTCAAGGCCTTGTGCCAAGACTACAAATATGATTTTGTTAAGGCCTTGTTCTGAGACACTAGTTTGTCTCATGAGATCAAACGATGCCTCGAGGATCTATAACGGGATCCACCCATCACATTCTATATCCAATGCATTCCTCATATGAACAGGTTTAAATATAACATAAACATTCATATTAAAACTAGCATACAAAATGTCAATACTTTCTCCATAAACAATGAATGTTATAAAAATAACACATCCACAGTCAAACAAAGCACAAAACTTTCAATACAATATGGATGTTTTGTATCATAAAAAATCAACATCAAATAATCTTAAAATCCATCAAAGAATGTTGACATAGATGAAATCAAAACAATTTTATATAAATATCTATTTTTTTGAAAATATTTAAAAGTTACATAATTATAAAATAAAACATTTACTTTGAAAATATTCTTATAAGCTTTTAAGGGAATCTTAGATGATTTTATAATGGCAGAAAACAGTCACGCCCACCGTATAAGTTAAAAAAAGACATTCTTACCTTAATTTTGTCGAATAGGTTAAAAAGGACCTTGTTTGGAAAATGATGGAAAGATATCTTTATAAGAATCTTATAAATGTAAAACAAGTGTATAAATGACTTTAACCCATAGTCTATAAAATATTAAAAATGTTTTTAAATACATTTTTAAGAAACATGGATGTGGATGTTAATGAGGTCCTAGTAGATAATTACGTATAAACAACCTCAGATAATGAAGATATTGTGAAATAAACCCTTAACTTGTACTTTTCCTTGGTAGAGGGTAGTTTTACCACTTTTATAATAGTTAAATAATTGTTATTATATTATAAAATAATCATATACATTAATATGGTATCATATATGATCTTTTAACATTACTTTGTTAATAATATCTTAGTATTATCGTCGTTTCGGGTGTTAACTTACTCATTTTCTTTTATATGTTTTGTTACATGAGCCATGTTTGTTATGGATAGGTTGTGTCTTATTCAAATACATAATTATATCAAGTCCTTAAACATTTATTTTAATCATTGAATGATAATTATACTTGAATGGATACGATGGGGAATGAATCTCATCGTGTTCGTAGAGACTGTCGTCCGTACGTACGCACGAGCGACAATATCATTCATTTGATATTAAAATAAAATATAATTGGATGCTATATCATATATACTTAATCATTATCATGTTATATTTATTATTTACTTTAATTAAACATCATTATCGTTCCCATCTATATAATAATGTTTTGAATAATAATTACACCACGACGTGGAGATGGTAAGTCGAACGTACGCACGTATATTGACATGTAATTCCAAGGATGGATAGAATACTGAATATGGCTGTAGCTATAGAGACCCAAATCATGGTGTACATGGAAATTACGTTTCTTTTTTGTAATACTTAATACATAACAAAAACTGACATACAAGGACCGTAATAGTGTAGTGTCTTTGGAAACTCAGAAAAATAATCTTCTAATCATGGTGAAAGATCTTCAACGTCTCCCATAAATATCTCCCCCTTTTTTTCTCTTACCTAAAAACTTTTTTTAAATCCTGGGGAAAAGAAAACATATAAAGGGTGACCACAAATGCTCAGTAATAGTAAGCATGGAGAAAATAAAACAAATCATATACATTTGAACAAAAAAACATAAACATAATATTTAAACATCAAAATCTTGATAAATGAAATAAAACATGGCAGTAGGTAAGGAATAGATCATACAGAAACATTAATCATTATAAAATAGCATGATAATAAAACATGTAATTTTGGAAAACCATTAAGCACATGATATGATTTCCATAGTAGCCAAGGCATTGCTTCCAAGACCATCTTAGTGGACAAAGTCCCATTCTGAATCGAGTTCACTCCTCGTTCCAGTCCTGTAACACTGAACCAGATTAACATAAAATTACATTCATGTCTATCTCATGAGATATAAATCATTACCCAATTCATTGAAGAGATATATAGGTCCCACCCATCTCATAATGAAATCATTCTTACTTTTTCCAAAACATGAACATAAATCATTCATCATTACCTAAAGTATAAAATGGGTCTCATAAACATCATCCCATCATAACATAATCCATACAAAAAAAGTGGATATCATTTCATCATAAGAAAAGTGAAAACATATAAATCATAGAGAAATTATACTTGAAACATACACATATGGAATAATTCCATCTTATATGGAAAATGGTTTTGATAAAACACATGAAATGAATTCTTGAGGAAAATATGATTTCTTCTTCAAAATCATTTTCTTTTCAAAAAATGCCATGAAATTTTAAAATAAAATGATTTTGTTGAAAATAATGATGAAATATTGTGGAGTAATCTTCATGAAAATAAGTCTTTATGAAATTGTAATAATCCATTCATGCCATAAAAGTAAAAAAACATTCTTCTCATACTTTTCCCGGAAAGGTAAAAAAGTACCACGTATGATAAAAAAGGAAAGATTCATTACATACCATGTATTAAAAGATAAAAATGGGTAAAAAGGACTTTAAAATACATGAAAATATTTTTATAAAATAGGTACATGGATGATAAATATAACCCCAATAAATACTTTCGAATAAACAATATCAGATAAAAACAAGATTGGAATGGTTATCCCTTTCAAATTTCTTTTTGTAAATAAAATAGATCACTTATGTGTATTCACTATAAGGTCACATAAAAAAATTGTAAATACATTATAAGATATAAAAATTCATTTCTCACATAATCCAAGAACAACATAATCAAGAAAGATAAGATCAACCCACAGAATGGAAATTGGTTTAAGAAGTTCCCTTACCTCGTGTCCGACTTGACTCGATCGTTCTTTAATTTCCTGAATAAAAAAACAAAGATAATTTATACTTGCTTAAAAACCTTTTTCAAGTTTATTATTCCTTTTATATCTCTTATTACCATGTTATAAACATTATGTAACCATTTAAGTTAAAAATGTTCGTTTTCTCGATATTTGGTACTTGAGTCAAAAATGGACTTCTTGTAATTACATTTTGTTCATGTGGTCAATGGTTCATTATATCCATAAATATATTCATTATTTATATATCATATATATCATATATATCCAGCATATACATGTATTTATAATAGTACATATCATATGGAGTTAAGAAATGAAAAGCATCGTTCATGAAGACAGTAATCCGTACGTATGCATGAACGCTAATTTCATTTATATTTCTTATTTTAATGGAATTAAAACATAATGATATATAGGTATATTATAATTCCAGTATAATATCATATATAATATCATTAACTCCATCCTTTATACATCCCACATAAGGCATTAACGAATCATATCACTTTGAGGAGGCGGTAGTCAACAGTTCCTCAAATTAGATTATCGTATTTACCCACTATGAAAACCATAAAGTAGTGATATAATTGGTAATTAAAGAAGAATAATGAAATCATAAAAATAATATATATCATATATAAATACATTTCCATCATAATGGCCACCATGAGAGGTGGTAGGAGAAAATCAAACAACCATTGTTTCGTGAGGCGTTAGATTTCCATCCACAGAAACATTACGTTCTTCATCCATTAGATGGTGGTGTGTGTAAGTTTAGTTTGAATAATTATCATAACATCATATTAGTTTATTGAGGATACTATTATTGTTACAAAATAATGTATTAAAAAGAGTATAGGGGTTGGAGAAGTGGAATAAAAGAGAATAATTAAAGAGAAACTGTTACCTTTAATTTGGGTAACTTCCTTTGGTTTGAACCAAATGAACTTCTTGAACTGACTTCTGCCTAAGGTAAGGAATCTATAGGGACGATAGGTACGTACGGAGAATAATTGGGAAGAGGTTGTATGAGCCAAATGTCTTGAGAGGTGTGAGGAATTGGATATAAATTTTCTCCTTTTATAAGGGGGAGGATGGGCTCTTTTGGAAAGTGTGAAAATATTATTTTATTATAAACTTATCTTTGGCTTAAAAAAGTTCCAAAAATCATTAAAGACGAATATAATATGACTAATTGTATAAATAAAATCATCCAATCGGAATTGGACCTGTTTTGGATAATATTTTAATCTTTATAATCGTATTTATTGAAATCATTTATTTATGAGGTAAATACTGCATCATTATTGTGTCATAAATTATTTAATTTATTTGATGTCTAAAAATAATAAAACAAATAACATCATGTAGTAAATATTTTTATCATTCCAATGAATTTTTATATTCGAAAAGATAATTTATATAACTCAATATAAAAGTTAATTACTAAAATATTTTTTTAATGTCAATTACGTATTTACATTAAATTATTTAATCCATGTTGTCCTTATCACTACCAAGTTGCTCAATGGGGTCCCAAAATAGACCCAAGGATTCCCTTGGTTGGAACTACTCATCCAATAAGGTTAGGACACGTTTTAAGGTAATTTTTAATTATTATATTATTCTTTTAACCATGAATTACCTTATTTACATTTAACCACAGTAAATAAAAGTCAAAAGTTAGTATTCACCAAAAATTATTTTCATCTTATTGAACCAAATTTTACATCTTGATAACAACCATGTATGTAGGAATTATTAAATTAAATTCACAAAAGTGGTAAAATTTCATTTAAATGTAAGAGTCAGTTTTTTTAACTACCACTAAGTGGTTTTACTATTCATCAAAAAATGAACTTTTTCAGAAAAATACTAAAAATTCAGCCTAAGGTATATTTGATATTA
This sequence comes from Viscum album, assembly GCA_963277665.1. NCBI lineage: Eukaryota > Viridiplantae > Streptophyta > Magnoliopsida > Santalales > Viscaceae > Viscum > Viscum album. The sequence continues at coordinate 412,035,908 of OY728131.1, forward strand.
TGAATTACAAAATGATGTATATTTTTCCAAATTCAAAACATATAAGTTTAATTAGTTAATTTTAAAATTAATTCCTGTTATCAAAACAAGTAGTGTGTTTTTAAGAAACAATAACTATTAAAAGATCGACAATTGTTTATGTCCAATTTCAAAGTGAAATTAATTCCAATGACCAAAATTGAATTAAATTGTAAAAATATATTCTAATTACACTTTAAAACCAATTATTAAGTTAATCTAACCATATAAATTATTGTGATAAAAAAGTTGTTTTTAATTAAAATATAGCATCTTTTTACTATTCATTAAAATATGAAAGTTATCAGAATAGTATGAAAAATTTATCCAAAGTAAATTTTTATATCCTGATTCCAAACAGGAATTTTATTTTGTCAAATTAAACTTATAAACATGTAATAAACTAGATTTAATGTGTGTGTTCCATCAAAAGGGGGCAAAACTACATTTTTTTAAAAATACTTATTTTACCCGAAAAATTTATTTTGTTCTCATACCATATTCTATAAAATGTGTAAGATGAATTATAATGTCATAACAATAAAAATTTAGTAACTAATATTCATAATGGTTAGTTCATTATAATATTATGACCATATATTATATTTTAGGGAAACCTGGTATTGCGTACAACACACGCTATCGATGATTGCGTGTAATGCAAGCCAATTTAGGGTTGCATGTAGTGAAAGACACATTTGTTGTTTTATAAAATATAATCCAACTATATTTCATTTATAAATTGAATATGTATATATATACACAATGTTTTATATAATAAATACTATCAAATGAACTAGATATTTCATGTAACACGATCCAAGAATAATGTTGCGTATACTGAAAGCTAATACATTATTGCGTATAGCGCAAAATAATCTTAGTGTAGCGTACAACAGAAGATATGAAAGAAATTAAAAAAGTATATATCTTATAACATCTTAGGGTTTTACATTCTATCCGCCTTAAAATGAATTTCACCCTCGAAATTCTTCGAGGTTATAAATGGTTTACTACTTGAAAGTTTCTTTAATAGACACCCAAATCGTAAAAAAGGAATACATAAACTGATCATTAAAAAATAAATTATGAAACATAATGGTTACCCAAATTAACTAATCACTAGGTTTCCACATAGGAGAACATAGGTGAAAATATGGATATAGAAGAGAAATATAACCATCATGTTCTGTTGGAGAGTGGTAGAGAACATGGCTATAAAAAACCCAACAATCACAAATGCATAAATTTGTTATGATCTATGGTACCATCTGATTCATCAGATGTGTGGACATTATGACAACATTTTTGGTTTTCAGGATAATTTCCCTAATGTTGAATATTTTGAATTAAAAGAAATACTTACTTGATTTTGGTACAATCTTACCATTGCTCGTTCTTTGAATAATTTCCACATCATCTCTTAAAGAAATGAAGTTGAATTTAAAGTGTTATTAGATCATGAAATATAATGATAGGTCATTCCATCTGTCTCAAACATAAGGTTAGAAAAAGTTATATACATAAGTCCATATATGGTGAGATTAATCGTATATGGTTCCAAAAATGGACTTATAGTTCATCCATCATACCACTTAGAAAATAAAACTAGTTTCTACTAACCAGGGACTTCTTGTAGGACAATGGTAGGTGATAAAGGCATGTCACACTTCGTTTGTGGGTTCGATTCCTACAACCTTGTCGGACGTGACGGGTTGTCACCCATTCTGCAGGTTGTCCCTTTTTCTAAAACTAAATTATTATAACATCCCATCAATAATATCGAAAAAGTTCTGTACTTAAACAATACTAACTTATGTCCAACATAATCCATTCCAATCACTATGCTTATCTAAAAATAATTCTTTCCAATCTCATAGTATGAATAAAATGATTACTGGAAAGGTCACATAACAAGCATGTGAATACCATCCTTTATCCCCCGTATATCAAAATATATATCTTGTTGATCACATTTCAAACATGTGAATACCTTAATCATGTATTCTCTTGAAACATAAATTACCATAGAACCTTATTGAAAACATGAATTTTGTCAAAAGTTAACCCTTTACTCATACCAAAATCCCAAAATTTCTATATACTCAAACCATAATATCGCATTCTCCTTATATCTATCATGATATCATTAATACTATCAAACTTCTCATTATCTCCTTATACCTTCATTATGTGCATATCATCTACTTTCAAAAAATTTCCGAATAACCTTTCATGGTTACCACTACCAATCAACATATACTTTCAAATACTTTAGGAAAAACAATAGTGTAACAATCCTTAGATGTGTATTTATTCTATAGTACCATTACCTATACAACATAACTCTTGATAATCATAAATCATTACACTACCATCTTAAACCATTGACCAAGCTTCAATAATTCTTTTATATCACATATCATTTGTAGTCTATTCGTCATCAACAATATAAATACTACCCATATGACTGTGATGATTCTCTTCATGAGATTTTCCCTTAGGGCATTGGTTTGCATAATGCCCATAAATTCCACATTTAAAACATTTAATCGTTGTTGATGTCGTAGCAATGCCATTATCTTTGTCCATGGTGTTAACTAAACCTTTTCCTTTGCACTTACTGGATTTGTTTTTTTCCTTTCCACACCCAAAGCATCTTCCAGTTACATTGAACCATTCTCCATGATGCCTATTCCCGCATAATTTACATGTGGGGATTTGAACTTTCTTTCTTCTATTATCATCATGAAACTCCATCTTTCTCTTATTAGCTGAGTCAAGATACTTACCAAAGTTGAGATTATTGATCATATTATGAGATTGATGATTAGGCATAATAAAAATGATTGGACTTCCAAACCCTGTTTCATTTCGCTGCTCATGAATAATATCATTCCATTGTCAATCATATCCTCCTTTATTGTGAATCTTCTTGTTTCCGCCCGTTTTTTAAAACCCTAAAATAAAAGTATGAGAGGGAAAAATAATGCTAGGAAAACAACATACTAAAGTGGGAGTACCTTCAATATATAACATCTTAGGTTTAATTTTAAGATCATTCCGTAATTCTATGACTATAACCTATACGTATACTTAACCTTTCGGACACCCCTAGACATACCTTAGAAATATATCTAGGGATCTCACTAAAGTTCTCGTGTCCTAGTATACAAAGGTTGACTAAACCATTCCCTCTGATACCAACTGTAGAGACCCAAATCTTGGAATACATGGACATTACATTACTTTTGGGAATACTTAATACATAACCAAAACCGACACACAAGGACCGTAATACTTTAGTGTCTTTCGAAACATGGAAAAATAATCTTCTAATCATGGTGAATGATCTTCAACATCTCCCATAAAGATCTTCCCTATTTTTTTCTCTTACCTAAAATCTTTCTTTAAATCCTGGGAAAAAACATATAAAGGGTGAGCTCAAATTCTCAGTAAGGGTAATCCTGGAGAAAATAAAACAAATCGTATTAATTTGAACAAAAAAACATAAACATAATGTTTAAACACCAAAATCATGAGAAATGAAATAAAACATGGAATTACGTGAGGCATAGATCATAAAGAAACATTAATCATTGTAAAACAGCATGAGAATATAACATGTAATTGTGTAAAACCATTAATCACAAGATATGATTTCTATAGTAGCCAAGGCATTGCTGCTAAGACCATCTTAGTGGACAAAGTCCCTTTCTGAATCGAGTTCACTCCTCATTCCAGTCCCGTAACACTGAACCAGATTAACTTACCATTCCAGCCATGTATATCTCATGAGAGATAAATCTATACCCCATGCATTGGAGGGATATATCGGTCCCACCCATCTCATAATGAAATCATTCTAACTTGTGCCACAACATGAACATATATCATTCATCATTACCCAAAGTATAAAATGGGTTTCATAAACATCATCAAATCATAACATAATCCATACAAAAAATGGATATAATTTCATCATATGAAAATTGAAACCATGTAAATAATATATACATTATACTTGAAACATACACATATGAAATAATGACATCTAATATGGAAAATGGTTTTGATAAAACACTTGAAATGAATTCTTGAGGAAACTATCCTTTCTTCTTCAAAATAATTTTCTTTTCACAAAATTCCATGAAATTTTAAAATAAAAGTATTTTTTGAAAATAATCATCAAATCTTGTGGAGTAAGGTTCAAGAAAATAAGGCTCTATGAAACCGTAAAAATTTGTTAATGTCATATAAGTAAAAAAACATTCCTCTCGTACTTTTGCTGGAAAGGTCAAAAAGTACCTCTTATGGTAAAAAAAAGAAATAATCCTTACATACCATGTATAAAAAGTCAAAAATGGGTAAAAAGGAATTTAAACATACATGATACCATTTTTAGAAAACAAGGACATGAATGATAAATATAACCCCAGAAAATACTTTTGATTAAACAATCTCGGATAAAAACGAGATTGGAAAGGTTATCCCTTACAAAGATATTTTTGTAAATAAAATAGACCACTTATATTTATTCACTATAAGGTCACATAAATAATGTATAAATACATGATAAGATATAAAAATTAATTTCTCACATAATCAAAGAACGAAATAAACAAGAAAGAGAATATCAACCCAATGAACGGAAATTGGGTTAAGAAGTTCCCTTACCTCGTGTCTGACTTGACTCGATCATTCATTAATCTCCTGAATAATAAATCAATGATAATTTATACATTCCTAAGAACCTTTATCAAGTTTATTATTCCTTTTATATCACTTATTACCATGTTATAAACATTATGTAACCATTTATGTTAATAACGTTCGTTTTGTCGATATTTGGTACTTGAGTCAAAATGGATTTCTTATACATACATGTTGTTCATGTGGTCAAAGGTTCATTATATCCAGAATGATATTCATGATTTTTATATCATATATGTCATATATATCCAGCATATACATGTATTTATAATAGTACATAACATATGGAGGTAAGAAATGAAATGCATCGTTCATGGAGACGGTAATCCGTACGTACGCATGAACACTACTTTAATTTCTATTTCTTATTTTAATGTAATTAAAAAATTATGATACATAGTTATATTATAATTCCAGTATAATATCATATATAATATCATTAACTCCATCTTATATACATCCCACATAAAGCATTAACAAATCACATCACTTTGAGGAGGTGGTAATCAGTACTCCCTCAAATGAGATTATCGTATTTACCCACTATGGAAACCATAATGGATTGATATAATTGGGAATTAAAGAAGAATAAACAAATCATAAACATAATATATATCATATATAAATACAGTTCCATCATAATTTCCACCATGATAGGTGGTAGGAGAAAATCGAACAATCATCGTTTCGTGTGGCGTTAGTTTACCATCCACATAAACATTATGTTCTTCATCTATTAGATGGAGGTGTGTGTAAGTGTAGTTAGAATAATTATCATAAGGATATCCTAGTATATTGAGGATACTGGTGTTGATATAAATGAAAGGATTAAAAATAGTTTAGGGGTTGGAGAAGTAGAATAAAATAAAACAATCTAAGAGAAATTGTTACCTTTTGTTTGGGTAACTTCCTTTGGTTTGAACCAAAAGGACTTCTTGATGTGCCTTCTTGCCTGAGGTAAGGATTCTAGGGGGAGGATATGTTTGTAGGAAGATTAACTGGTCAGAGGTTGGATGAGCCAAATGGCTTGAGAGGTGTGATGAATTGGATAGAAATGGTCTCGTTTTATAAGGGGGGGAGCGGCTCTTTTGGAAAGTGTGAAAATATTATTTTATTATAAACTTATATTCCGTTTAAAAAGGTCAGAAAATAATTAAAGATGAATATAATATGACTCATGGTCGAAATAAAATCATCCAATAATAATTGGACATGTTTTGGATAATATTTTAATCATTATAATCTTATTTATTTAAATCATTTATTAATGAGGTAAATACCGTTTCATTATTGTGTCATAAATAATTTAATTTATTTTATGTCTAAAAATTATAAAAAAATACCATCATGTAGTAAATATATTTATCCTTCCAATGAATAATTATAGTCGAAATGATAATATATATAACCTTTTATAAAAATTAATTACTAAAAGATTTTTGTTAATGTCAATTTTGTCTTTACATTAAATTAATTAATCCAAATTGTCATTATCACTACCAAGTGGCTCAATGGGGTCCCAAAATCGACCCGAGGATGCCCATGGTCGGCCACTAATCATCCAATAAGGTTAGGACAAGTGTTAAGGTAATCTGAAATTATTATAATATTCTTTTAACCTTGAATTACCCTATTTACCTTTAACCGCAGTAAATAAAATTCAAAAGACACTATTCGCCAAAAATTATTTTCATCTTATTGAACCACATTTAACTTCTTGATAACAACCATGTATGTCAGATTTTTGAAATTAAATTCACAAAAGTTTTAAAGTTTTATTTAAATGAAAGAGTCAGTTTTTTTAAACTACCACAAAGTGGTTTCACTATTCACCAAAAATTGATGTTTTTCAGAAAAATACAAAAAATTCAGCCTAAGTTATATTTGATATTCTGAATTAAAAATATATGTCTATTTTTTCAAATTCAAAACATATAAGGTTCATTAATTAAATTTAAAATTAACTCCCGTTATCAAAACAAATAGCGTGTTTTTAAGAAACAATAACAATCAAAAGATCGACACTTGTTTATGTGCAATTTCAAAGTGAAATTAATTCCAATGACCAAAACTGGATTAAATGGTAAAAATATATTTTATTTACACTTTAAGCCCAATTAAAAATATAATATTACCATATAAATTATTGTGATGAAAAAATTTGTTTTTAATTAAAATATATCATCTTTTTTCTATTTATTAAAATTTGAATGTTATCAGAATAATATGACAAATTTATCCAAAGTAAATTTTTATATCCTGATTTGAAAGAAGAATTTTATTTTTTCAAATTAAACTTATAAACATGTCAAAAACTATATTTAATGTGGGTGCGCCATCAAAAGGTGGAAAACTGCATTTTTTTAAAAATACTTATTTTACCCGAAAAATTTATTTTGTTCTCATACCATGTTCTATAAAATGTGTAAGATGAATTATAATTTCATAAAATTAAAAATGTATTTACTAAAATTCATAATGTCTAGTTAATAATAATATTATAACCATATATCGTTGTTTAGTGAAACCTGGTATTGCGTAAAACACACGTTATTGAAGAAGGTCGTGATTGCATGTAATGCAAGCCAAGTTAGGGTTGCGTGTTGTGCAAGACTCCTTTGTTGTTTTATATAAAATAATCAAACCATAATTAATTTATAAATTTAATATATATATATACACTCAATGTTTCATAGAATAAATACTATCAAATGAACTTGAAATTGTGTGTAACATGATCCATTAATAATGTTGTGTATAATGAAAGCTAATACGGTGTTGCGTATAGCGCATGATAATCTTGGTGTAGCGTACAATAGAAGATATGAAAGAAATTAAAAATAATTTATCTCATAAAATATCAGGGTGTTACAGTACCATATTTAAAATAACATCATAGTATATAGAAGATACTGGAGTTATTATTTTAGAATGGAAATAACAAAGAAAGTAGAAGCGGAAGAAGATAGGAACTAGAAAGAGTGTGGTGAAAACATTACCTCTTCTTCGGGTTCTTGCTTTTGATTTGATAAAAAGGGCTCCTTAGGTTTCCTTTATGAACATACTAAGGCCTCTAGGTTGAATTGTGGGAATTTGAGAGAATATTTGGGCAGGGTTTGGCTGATCCAAAAGGCTTTGAAGGTGTGAATTAAAGAGATGCGGGGTGCCCTTTTATAAGAGGGGTGAGGGGCACCTTTGGAAAATCTATAAATATTATTTTATAATAAATTCATATTCAGTATATAATGGCTCCAAAGTGGAATATTTAAAGGTTAAGGTGGTTATAGGTCATAAACCACTCAACTAATAGGTTTTAGACAGTTTTGGGTCACTATATTAACATTATCTTATTTATTTAACTCTTAGTTAAATAGTTTTACATTTACCATGTCTCTTTGTATTTTAATATTATATTGTTAATAAACATAATATATACTTCAAAGAGACCCCAAATTGGTCCATTAATGATACACCAATCATTATATATGTCCTTTGGCCGAACCTTAGATTTTTAGGAATATAATATCAATTAATAATATAATATTTGTCTTAAAAACTCATTTATGTCAATTTCGACACTATTTACTAATCGATTTTTGTTAAAATCTTAACAACATTATTAATTTGAACAAAATTCATTTATGTAATCCTAACATGTCATATTATCTAATAAAATTTGTGTATGTCATCAAAACTTTCAAATTATATTAATTTTAACATTTATAATAAAAATTATTCGATTCTTTCATTAATAAGGAAAATACTGCATCATTATTATGTCATAAATAAATTTAATTATTCAATATCAAAAAATTATAAATAAAATCCAATTATGTATGAAATTTTTTTAGATTTCAACTAAATATTTATATTCTAAAATATAACATATAAAACCCTATGTAATTTTTTTTTCTAAATGATATATGCATATGTCATTTTGGTATTAACATTAACTTAATTAATATAATGTGTCATTATAACTTACAAATGGCTACATGGTGTCCCAAAATCGACCAAAAGATGCACATGGTCAGACATGTATCAACCAATATGGTTAGGACATGTTTTAGGGTAATTTAATATTATTATAATATTATTTTTTACACTTATTTACTGGATTTACCCTTTAAGCATAGTAAATAAAATATTTACCAAAGTAATTATTCAAACTATCTAAAATTAATAGTTAATTATTTACAAAATTTGGACCTCCTGATTATAAATATGGAATGCATTTTTCTAAATTCAAAACATAGAAGTGTCAGTAGTTAATTTACTATTAATTTCCGTTGTCAAAACAATAAAGTGGGTTTTTAACAAATAATAACTATCAAAAGATTGACACTTTCTTATGTCCAGTTTAAATGTGAAATTATGTCCAATGAACAACATTGGATTAAACGGTAAAAATATAATTTAATTATAATTTCAAACCACTCAAATTCATAATTTATCAGTATTAATTATTTTGATTAATAAAGTTGTTTTTAATTAAAATTTAGTAATTTTCACAATTCATCAAAATATGAAATTTATAAGACAAGTAACAAAAAATCACCCTAAGCTAATTTCAATATTCTGAATCCAATAATGAAGTCCATTTTGAAAGATAAAATTTATAAAATTTCAAAAATTGGGTATTAATATTAATAACGGCTACTTTGATTGGTTGTGGTGTGTGTTAGAAGTCGAAGTTGCGTACAACACATGCTACAGTATTATTCAAAGAGAAGCATACCATGGAAGCTTGGGGTGTTACAATTTTTAGTCATGATTTCAAAAGAATCATATATATTGGTTATCTACAATGGTCTGATCCAAACATAGTATTCTTATGCATATAGTTTTAGTTTATACAACTAGTACAATAATATAATGAAAAAATGGATGATATTTGGTCAAATGGCTCATGTTCATTCCAATTTTCTTTGAAAATTTATAGATCGATAATATAAACCATGTTCTAGGATACTTTTATGTCTGGAAAAAAGATATGAACAAATACACATAGGATGACTACTTTAAATTGTTGGGCTCCTATATACTATCATTAATGATGAAAGGGATAAAAGAGGATTCTCTCAAGAATAAAGGTAGCACTATTTTACAAACCTATTATTGGTTCTGTATGATATAGGACCTATAGGGGTATTTTTTTCATTCGCAAATAGTGGAATCCTTAGGCTGATATGCCCATTATGTTGGTGAGTATTATGTATGGTCATCTGTGGAATGTACTGGATAGTGAGGAAAAAGGATCTCTCAGGTATCTGAAAATATATGACTAAAAACTAAAGAATGATTATGAAGATAAGAAGGTATTTCAAGATTATTAATATGATGTAGGAAATTGAAATTTTCCAATGCATAAAGGAAGTTTTTTTTATTACTGTCCATTAATTTAGAGTACCATACATATATATGACTCGTATATATAATAAGGTAAATCTCTTGTTTCAATGATGGGTTCTCTGATGAGAGGACCAAAAATAAAATATAATGTATATATTTTGATTGTATGTGTGAGAGGGGGGAATTTTCATTTATCCCATGGATGGGACTAGGATCTGAGATATTATTTTCACTAAATATCTCAAATATGATGAGAATCATACATATCTCATTTTATGAATACGATGTATTTTAACGTCATGTGATGACGACTGTATCCATGTAGTTTAACGCCTTATGGTGAGGATGATAAATTACCTGACATGAAAAGGAAGGGGAGTTTTGGATTCATTCAGTTATATGTCATGTTTTATAGACCATAGGTTTTCTGACATGAAATGTGAAAAGGAAATGTTTCTAAACTAGGTATAAGGGTCCATGAGACACTATGTATCTTGCTGGATCATGAATCAAGCCACTTGTATTTCTGACAAATGTGATTTCATTTGTAGAGTGTGAACATAAACATATCATCCTCGTGTAGATCGGACTCATCCATGGGAGAGTATAGTCTTATTTATGTTGTGATGTGACTAGGCCTAAGATTGAAAATCTAACGTCACTTTGTATCTCACAAGGGTGAGAATCAAGCCACATATAGTTCTTAATGATAGCCCATGCAGTTTATCATCATGTTGTGAGAACATATAGTGTTCCTTTTAAGGTCTTTAATCTACTATTGAATCCCCCCAAATGAATTGAGAAAAATAATAATGCCATGATTTTTTTACCCAATTCATAATCCCACATGAGTTGTGCTCGATGTTAGAAACAATGGGTGGGAAAGGATTTTTCTACAACACAAAGGTAACACAATTAAAGGATAGTGGTATGATGTTTGATTGGTGGATGATCCATGGTATAGATCTTGAGAATAAATATCTATTTTGCTGGAGAAAGAATAATTCCACCCATAATTTTTTATATTATCCCCCATATCAGCTACCTTTTGACTTGGGGAAGATGAGTTTTCTTAAAATTCTAGGCTGATGTTTAGGCCCAAAGAAGGAGGTCTAGGAATCACCATGTCACTTATTGAAATAAGAATCAACTATAATGTCTTAGAATTTATCCCTTTAATGAACTCAATCATTCATAGTGAAAAAGGAAGATGATTTTCACTTTTAAAATCAGGTTTGTGACTAGGTTTAGAGATCTGAGTGCCACTACATATCTCACAGGGATGAGAATCAAGACACATATAATTTTTTAAATGTTCCTTGTGAAAGATTAAATCAAACACATAGGGAATGGGGAATTTTATTTTATTTTTATATGGACCTGAGATATAAGATTTGGGTTTCACTGTATATCTCAATGGAATGAGAATCAAGACACAAATAGTTCTTGAAATGTTCCATGTTCATATTTGATTCATACATAGAGGGAATAAAGAATATTTTTTATTTTATTTGATTAGACCTAATGTTGGATATTTGGTATTCACATTGTATCTTATTAGTAAGAGAACCAAGTCATATGTAGTTCTTAAAGATGATTCCTCACACCAACTAGATTTTGATGCGAAGAATGTATTTTATTAATCCTGGATGGGCCCAAGAATGGTTATCTGGAAGTCCTTACATATCTCATTTGAATAAGAATAAATCCATACATAGTTCCTTTAAATGATTTTATCATCACGTGACAAGGACATTATTGACCTAACATGAATGAAATATTGAGTCTTGAATAGGGGATACGACCCAGGTGTCACTACATATCTTACTTGGGTCAACAATCAATCAACACATAGGGTTTGACAGGTTCTGTGTGTAGATTTTATTGGTACACAGGATGTAAAGGCGTATAATGATTAATCATATCTTGGTCAAGGATTGGATATCCAGGCATCACTACATATCATTATAAGGTATGAATCAAGACACACCATGTTCTTGAAGGTTCTCCTGATGCTGGTTTGATTCAAACACACAGGGGTGAATAGAATATTTCAACATTGTGGATGGACCCGAGGTAGGAGACCTAGGTGTCAATATGGATCATGAAGGGAAAATAATCAAGACACAAGTAGTTCTCAAGTATTTTATATTCAATTTATCATCACGTGGTATGGGTGAAAATGAATCAATGTGAAAAAAAAATATTGGAGATAGATTAGGGGATAAGACCCAGGAATCACTAATAATCTCATTGGAATGAGAATCAATCCACACATAGTTTATAAGGACGATTCACCACCCCAATTTAATGTTGATGTGAGAAATGTGGGATTTAATACATTATAGAATAATGGTTGGGCCCAAAATACAAGAGGGTTTGAGAATCTAGAAATATTTCCTAGAATGGTTCCTAGATTAGAATTAACTCATATACAAGGAAAGGTAAAATGGTTTCCTTTGTGGTTATGGATAGGCCCAACATAAGTGATATGGGTGTCACTAAATATCTCATTTTAATGAGAATCCAGACACATGTGGTTTCAAAAAAGGGTCCCTATGAAGATCTAATTCAAACATAGGGCAAAATGGGGTCCATGTTCTACTATGGAGTGATAATGATGTGAGTAATTGTTATGAATGAATGATAGTCATATTTTAAGGTACCTTAAAGAATTACTATTTTTGGTATCTTGGTAGATTTATTAATCTCAAATGAAAGATATGTTAATCTACAGTTTAATGTCATGTGATGAGGACAAATATTGTTTTTCATTTTTAGGTCATGCGACAAGGACCTCATGTCGTTCATTTTAATGTCATGTGATGTGGAAGAAGATGATACATAGTTTAACATCATAAAACAAGGATGTATATGGTATTATGTAGTTTAGTGTCATGCAACATGGATGTTGGTTGTTGCGCAGTTTAACGTCATGCAGACAGGATGAACTCATTGTGACTACATAATGTATTTCTTCTAGAACCTCACATTTTTTCATTTGTAGTGAGTTATCCATACATTGATACTAACGAATAAACTACATTATAGTATGCATTAGGTATGGAGTAAGTCCTTTCCCACTTTAGATCATGTTTTGGAGGAATTTTTCCTCATACCATTTGAGTCATAAAGACCATTACCAATTTTCCTTGGAGGAATGAATACTAGAAAACGTTATTATTGAAAGACCATGCTATTTCAGTTTGATATAATTACAAGTGTTTCAACGTATGAATTATCATTTCATCCAATTTCTCTAGATTATCTACTCTCTTTTGAGGCTATTGATGATCTGTAGATAGTTGATCAGAAGAATCAACTCTGAGTGACGGAAGTTGAACATCAATGGGAAATTCTGATTCAGTTCCATATACTAATGAGTATGGGGTTGACCATGTTGTAGTATGGGTAGTAGTATAGTAACCTAATAAGCATTCCATAGTTTACCAGGATCATACTTTTTATCTTTGTCCACCATCATTAGGAATATGTTGGTAAATGTTTTGTTGAAAGTCTTTATTGGTCCATTTACTGATGAATGATAATAGGAAGAATGGTTGTATTTGATATTGTATTCGTCATATAACCTATTTACCTCAACAGACCATGATTTTTTTTCATTTTCAGTCAATATGGTATGAGGGAAACAACATCCTGTAATGATATTAGATTATAAAAAGTTAACAATGATTTTGGATCGAACTTCTTTTAGAGGTATTGCGTCATCCCTTTTATAGAATAAATAAAAAGTGGTAGGGATGTACTTGAACTTCTTAGTCATAGCTAGATAATAAGATCCCACTACATCCACTCCCCATATAGAAAATCCTAGACTATTTATCTATATGTAAAAACTCTTGGTGTGGATGAATTAATTTGGAATTAACATGTTCAGGAGGAAACATCAATGTGAGATCTATGCAATCCTGCATCATTGAAGGCCATAAATATCAAAGACATTGAATTTGATCATAGAAATTGTTCCTACAATAGTGGGAACCATAGGATCCTACATGTACTTCATTCATGATAGCTTCAGTTTCATCCCCATTAATGAACCAGAGGATAATTCTATCGAAGCCTCATCTATATGGGATCTTCTAGTGATTTGGGCCATCATAAATAATGAAATTAACTTCTCATCACTAGATTTTCCCTTTTCTAGCTCTATCTGGTGGAATAATTCTATCATGAAGATATTCCATTATGGTTTTCATCCATCTTGTGGTATGACAAAATGTTTTTTAAAGGGGACTAATTTTTATGATTTCCACTATAATGATTTGAACAAAAGTTGAATCCACTTGATGATGAGAAATGATGATGATTGTTTAATCCCACTTTGAATATTATAGGGTCTTAGATTCATGTACCAATGCATCATCTTGAAAAATTTTTGACCGTTGGACATAGAACAATGTTGGTGATAAGGAAAAGTATTCAATTAAACCATGAACATAATCACACAAGGGGATTAGTTCTTTTTTTTCTAAAGGTTTTACCCTCATTGATCTATTTAATTACCAATTTTGAATCACCCATCACATCTATGTGGTCTCATAGTTCAAGGAATGATAATTCAAAAACATCAATGAGAGCCTGATATTCAACCTCATTTTTGTACCACCTTCTTATAATGGGAAAGAATAAGGAAACACCAACTTCTCTTAGTAGATAAGTAAAATTCCAAACCCAACATGATTAATATTAGGTTTTTATATTCTCTTCTCCATCATACTTATAGTTGTACCATCAATGTACATTTCCTATGTCTGGGGATTTTCCTAGATAGATAATATTTCTTCATCATAAAGTTCTGTATTTAATGAAATTGTTTCAATAGATAGGTATTCAGTAAGGAAGTATTCCAATGATTATTCTTATAATGCTTTTAAAGGAATGACATGTATATCAAGTAGAAGGTGAATAACTTACCACCATTCTAGACATCCTATCAACATAGGATGATTGATGATAAATTTGATCCGGATATTGCAAGCAACCAAATGGACCTTGTGATGATGTAGGTAGTGTGTTATCTTCTAAACAAAAAATATTAATACTAGGGATCTCTTCTTAATATCTGAATATAGAGTATCTGAATTGAGCATGGTTTTAATATGATAGTAATGGATTTTTTTCATTCCCAACATCATTATTTTTCATAAGGAAAACACGTAGTGATCGCTCCAAGGTTGTCACATGAAGAATGTGTCATTTTCCTTCAATAGGAAAAACAAATAATAGTGGACTCAAGAGGTATTTATTGAGTGTATCAATTGATTCGTGGTATTCATTGGTCTACTAATATATGATCCACTTCTTCATCATTTTTGTGAAGCTAAATAAGTTGATTTCCAGATTAGCTATGGAGAACTAGATGTGGGAATTGTTTCCTTGATTTCCTATTAACTCTTTAATGTTTTGACAAGGTGACATGATTAGGATAGATTTAATATTCTCAATATCTACATCAATTTCGTGATGGAGTACAACAAATCCATGATATTATGGTGATGATAACCTGACAAAACATTTCAAGGGGTTCTTCATCAAATTATGATGTCCAAGATTGCTAAATATGGTGTACAAGTTAGTCATGTGATCAATCTGTTGTATAGATTTTACCAATATATCATCAACATATAATTAAAAAAATTAATTAAAAAACGTTTGAAAATGTTCTGTAATTCACATTGATATATCGCACCATCATCATTAATGCCAATGGAAATTACTAGATAGAAATATATGTCATGAGGTTATCTTAAGGGTTCAGATTACCCATATTCTAGAGATATCTATTTTTGGTTATACCCATTGTATCCATCCATGGTTAGAGAGATTCTTAGACAACAGCAACATCAATTAAGAGTTTTCTGTTCTGAATCGGGAAGTTATCATTGGAACAATAAAGGTTTTACCCTATGACATCTATGAAAAAATAATTTTACCGTTCTTCATTTTTCAGTAGGACACTATTGGATAACCACATTGGATATTGAACACCTATGATGAAGATAGATTTGATAGGCTTGTTGACTTAAAAATTAATTTTGGAGGCATGTGTAGGGTGTGTTCTTCATGCTTCCTACTTATATCCTCAACAATCATATAGAAAACCTAATTTTTGGGTGGCCACATCAGGGTCAAGACCTATAATTTCTATATAATTATAAAAAAACCACCCATAAGTTGCTTCAAAATGTAAGTTTACAACTATTTTTATTTCTGAGTCATGGCTACTATAATCAGAGTGGGGCATAGGTCTTATTCTGTACTTAGATTTATTTCTCCTAGTTCATCCACAATGGTGGAGACACCTTCATAGAATATTGGAGGGGAGTCTCTGAGGTCTTCCACTTCTTCTACTTCTTCATTTGTTGCATCTTATGCCTCTATTTTAAGTTTAGGTGATAAATCACGACTTTCAGAATTAGGGGGGATTCTATATTTGGACATCGTGTTGTGAAGGGAGTAATATCTGATGCAACTGATGATGAAGGGTATTTTTAATGTTATGAAAGAAAAATAATGGGTTTAGAATCATCATCCATGTCTTTTTCTTTATGGTCAACAACATCTTCTAGCCTAGATGATGAATAAGTAACGTGATGTTGTAAGTTGGATCGAATTAAGACATCTCCATTTTGGCATTCATCACTTCTTTGGTGAATCAATGATCTCTCCAATGGTGTTAGGATTAGATTCTACAAATGAAATTATGGAATCCACTAAATTAGTTATTGGATTTAATTCAACACTTATAATTTTATTAATGGGTAACATGTAATACACACAAAGATTCTTGGATGGGTTTGCTAGGATTTTTTCCTTTCCACTCAAAGCATTGATTCTAGTAACATCATTCACCATGAACTATTTTCCCTTTGTGTGATAGAACTCCACATCAATGTACTAAGAGTCACAAGTTTTGAATGAGGTCATACCACCAAGAAATTTACCAATATTAATATTGACACAATATTAGTCACAAGAGTGGTATGATGATGAACTGGATTAATAATGTTATAGCCAAGCTCTCCCCAACATAATGTTGAATTCTATGATCAAACAAAAAACCATGAACACTGAATTAGATGTTAGATCCCCAAACTGTATTCTAAGGTTATTCTCACTGAGAAGTTTTTCCTCATTCTTGTAATACCCATGTAACATCATATTGGAGGAAGAAAATTGGGATTTATTGAGACAAAATCAGTGAAGTTTCTAAATGAGAATTGGGTTGACTCTTGATCCATTACTAATGAATGATCATTAGATATCAATGTCATTGATCGGTACGGATAGATACAAGGGTTTGATGTGTCCATGTACAATAACATCCTCATACTGGTTCATGAAAGATATGATTGCTTGAAATTATACTGGGTAATTCTATAAAGTTAAGCCTCTATGAAAGAAACCTTGGTTTTAAAATCATGATCACTAGATAAAACCTCAATATGTCCTTCTCGGAGATCTTTTGACAGATTATGAGAATCCATGACAAATAATTTTGAAGGTATATGGGATATTTTCATCAACACATCATACTTTTGATCCATAGTTCTACATTATCTAGTATGGAAATGCTCTTTTGTAGATTATTTGGAAGATTATTCACCTGATTTGGATGGACCATTTGTTCGGGCATAAGCTGTAAATACTTCCAATAATGTTGGATTAGAACGGATAGGTCTACCCTCTCACAGATAAGGTTATGTTATAGCCTCTAATCGATCATCCAAGAAAATAATTCCATGGAATATCTTATCATGATTGGGAAATACCATATTTCTTGTTAATATTGATGGAGTTATCCCCCATGATTTTATGATGTATAAATAGTTAGAGTAGGGGTTTGGTTGGACTACTGTCCTCTTGAACTCCCACATATTCCCTAGTATCCTTAGAGTTGAAAAAATATTCCACTTGTTTTCCAATCTGGTACAGGGAATTTAGGTTCATAATCAGATTAATAATTTTCATAGGGATCCGTTAAATGAATAATGGTAATGAAGTCGACGTTCAACCAATCATCTGATGAATATTCTGCTTGATATTTCTACTCTTGTTGTTATATTTGGTAGGCTGGGGTGTGTGATTTTGAGATGGTTTTTGTGAAATACTCTAAGGTCAAGGACAAATTTGTCCTTAACACTAACTCATTTTCTTACTCTTTCTCTTTATTCTTTTGGACATGATTTTTTTTAATTATTAGCCTTCATATTATTGGGGTTTTGAGGAATCCTAATTTACAATAATGGAAATGAAATGAGACACATGTGGTTGTTTCAATAGTGTTCATAGAATGGCATGAGTTTGGTTGATAGTTTTCCCAACCCTCCAATCATCGAATTTATGTGAATTATTACTTTTTACTACATTTCATTTTACTTCATCACCTTGATCAATACAAGTAACACGTGATACCACCACTAGAGAATTTTTCATCTTCACTTTCCTACAGTCTACCATCTTTTGTAAGCAGTCCTTAAAAACAAAACAGTCCTGGATGGGGATCCCGGACATTTGATGGAAAGGGTAATAGATTAGGAGGTCCTCATTTCTTTATTTGTTTGGTTACTTTGGACTCTTAAACTGAACTAAATTATTTTCCAAAGATGAGATGAAGTTGATGTTGACATGTTCATTTCGCAAAGAATAGTCATTGTTTTTCAAAACATCATATGGTATCCAACTATTATCATTCTTATCATCTTGGTGAGGTGTTCTTTTTTGTTGATGCTAGAGAGGTCAATCTCTATGATATGATGATGGTTTTGAAATAGGAGTGGGAACATGGTTCTACTTAAGTGAAACTATATAAGAATCATCTTTTCCTACTCTTCTTTCCAGATCTAATGAAATTACTCAAGATTTAGCTCTAGTCACTATTATAGTGTTTTCAACATGGTGAGTAATCGAGGTCAGATCTCGACACCCTATTTTTTATTCCACAGGGAATAGTGGTATGTACAACTCAGTAAAGATAATTTGTACACAAATGGGATAATAGTCTTCTTTATGTAGTGGAATATTAAATGACTATGCCAATCCTTTCAACAAAGAAATGAAATCTAAAACACTTTTTTTATCCATTTTCATGATGTTAGAGAGATCGAAGACTATTTTATTCTACATCATTGAGAGAGACTGAAAAATGATCTTACGATGGATATCTTCTTATCCAGTGATTGACTGAGACTAGAAACTTGTGTACCAGATGAAGGTTAACCACTTCAATGATTATAAGAAGAATATGAGTTTCTATGATTCATGTTTCCTATAGGTCCCCATCATAGGATGACAATGGGGGAAAAATTCATCAAACACTGATCCTGATCTCACGAGACATTAAATTCTGGAAATGCGGGATTTCCAAAAAAAATAAGAGGACAAGTTGAATCTATCCATTAGGGATAAAAAATTTCTATAAGTATTTGTGTATTCTAGCCATGTATATCTTCTAATCATGTCACTTCTGACTCAATGGTGTTCATAAGAGTTTAGGTAACATCTAAATGATTTAGGACCTGAACTGGTATGACAACTAGATCCTGAACTTGTTCTGAAACTGGTAGGACCATAGGTTATGGTGCTACTACTATTTATCATGGATAACCCATGGAGACAGTCTAATAAAGATGTTCTTGACCAAAATTTTCTTGTACTTTCAATGGATGGAATTCATTATTCAGATTAGTAGTTGAAAAAAAACAATATTTTCTGAGATTTAACAACTATAATTTCAATATAGGGGTTTTAATATAGAGAATTAGTAGAATGAATTCTACTTCAGAGTAACTCTTCATTTAGTTTTATCAACTCCTTCATCTCTTCTTCTTTTTGAGAAAATATTTGTTCATGGGAAAGGAATCATCCTTCTATAACACCCCGATATTTTATAAGATATATTATTTTTAATTTATTTGATTTCTTGTGATGTAATCTACACCAATATTATCTTGTGTTATACAAAACATAGTATTAGCTTGCAGTTTACACAACACTATTCTTGGCTTGTGTTACACACAATTTCATGTTTTTTTTATAAAATTAATTTCACACAACAATAAGAACATATTTTGTTCAATTTATATGGACATATATTTGGATTATTTTATACACAAAACTAGTGTATGATTTCACTAAATGTAACACTCACATGGCTTGAATTACACACAGAAGCAACCTTCCTTTATATTGTTTGTTGTACGCAATACCGAATTTCACTAAACAGTAATATATTATTACAATATTTTTATTTAATGGGATATAAAATAGCCATTATAAATAATATTAACCACATTTTAATTTTTTGAAACAATAAAATTCATCTTATATATTTTCTATAACCTTATATGAGAATAAAATCAGTTTTTTTGATAAAAGATGTATTTTTCAAAAAAAAGGTTGTTTTGACACCTTTTGATGGAGAAACATTTATAAATATATTTTTTAAATCTTCTACGAGTTATATTTTACAAAATAAACTTCTTATTTCAAAGAGTAAGAAAAAAATTTATTTTTGTGGAAATTTTGTATATATTTTTGATAAAATTTAAATTTGAATGAATAGTGAAAATTTACAGTATTTTTATTCAAAACTCATTTTCATCTAATTTATTTATATTTCAAGATTATCTTTTTAATTGGTTTTAAATTTTAATTATATTATGTTATTATCAATTAAACAAATTTTTGTGATTATAAGTAATTTCACATTTAAATTGGACATACACACATTATAATTTCTTGTTATGTTTTTATTTCTTAAATCACATTTTTCTTTTTGTCAACGAGAATTAATTATAATTTATTTTCAACCATTTTTTTATTTTAATTATGAATAATGGATTCTATATTTCGAATTAGTGGGTCCAAATTATTTTAATAGGTTACTTTCTTTGAATATTAGGAATAGTAACTACGTTAATTTTTTATTTAACACAGTTAAAGGTAAATTGGGTAAATTAGTTTAACAAAAAATATTATAAGGATAATATGATGATCCTAAAACCTACCAAAATTGTATATTATGAATAAAATTCTACACTTGACATCTTATTTTCAAAACATATTAATTTAAAGTCTAATTTTCAATGAAAATGACATAAATATCAATAAAACCAATGAACATTACAAAATTTCAAACTCACCTTTCCTATAAGTTTAATAATTTTAATATAGGGATAACCAGTTTATATTTTTAATAATGAATATTCCATGGAAATATAAAATAATTAACTACATAATGGAAATTAATTTTAAATTTTTAGAAAATTGATATTTATCTTAATGTCTTATACTTTAATGATGTAAAAATTAATTAATTAAATAAAAATCCATAAATTTTTTTTTTAATAAAATACTAAAAACCATAAAAAAGAATAAACATGTGACTAACTCATATTGGTCGAGTATATCTCAACCATAAGAATACATGTGCCGATAAAGGGACCAATTCAAGTTTTATTGAAGAGATTATGACATTTATTTTATTTTATTTAAAGTGATTTTAATGTTTTTACATTCATACTTTAATAAGTATAACATTTTTTATATTGGATTTTCCAGAAGATAAGTTTAACTACACATACTGTTATCAAATATACTAAATTTATATACATCATGGAATTTAATTTAAAATATTTATTTATCATATAAGTTTATTAAATGATCACACAATATTGATTTAGTGATTATTTTAATAAGGAAGATATCAAAAAAGTTGTTATTATAAATATTATAAAAAAGATAAAATCTTCTAGTTAACATTTCTAATAAATTTTATAGATGATATTGACCCATTAAATAAGTAATAAAATATTTGAATCAAGGATAAAACCTTATCATTGTATTTCTAAAAAACCATGAAATGAATAGTTTCAAAATTTACTCAATTTATATATTGTAAAAATAATGTATTATAATATTATTTAAAAGGAAAAAAATAATTTTAAAAAAATTGAATAATTATGATATGGTATAAATGTTTTAATATTATTCTTTTATGGTATAATTGAATCAAAAAATTAAATATTTCACCCTTTTAATATTGAATAATTTTTATCTAAAATAAAATAAAATACAATAACTAATTGTCAATTAAATTGATAATCTCTAAATTAACATAAAAACT
Source organism: Viscum album (assembly GCA_963277665.1). Lineage (NCBI taxonomy): Eukaryota > Viridiplantae > Streptophyta > Magnoliopsida > Santalales > Viscaceae > Viscum > Viscum album. The sequence goes on from OY728131.1 coordinate 412,058,142, forward strand.
AATCTAAATTTTATTTTTAATGGTATTTAAATCTTATAATATCTTAGACTTAAATATATATCATTTTCATGATATTTGGTTTGATTTTTAATATATTTATAAATTAATATTTGTGAGGTTTCCCAAAATTTCCCCTCACCACAGTTATTAAAGGGAACATCCTCCCTTAATTATTCACTATATTTATAGCCTTAAAACATGAACATAAACTTACCATTTCATTTATAAAAATTCCTTGAAACATTTTATAGGTCCTTGTATTCATCAAAGTCCAAATATAGTGCGATAAGACGAGATTTAGAGGAGGCATGTCAAAGAAGTGGTAATATCATTTACCGATTCTTTAAAACTTCTTCCTTCCTCTACATCCACCAAATGAGTTGTTTAATTATAAAGTAATAAATCCAAGAAATATTATACACTGATAGTTTATTATGATTATGAAATAATCATATTCCACTTTCTACCCATCCTATGATCACCGCGTCTATGTACGTACGACATAATGACTCCACGATGTGGTGTAATATGTTTTTCACCACAACCATAAATGGATGGGTATAATGATAGAGTTAATATAAATATATATCATTAATCTAAAATTATATTTATTCTAAAATATTATACACCATCTACTTTAATAACATTCAATAATTATGGGAATGATATCGTTACAAGTGTGTGCGTACGGCTAACCGTATCCACGGTGCGATGTGATTCGACGTACAAAATATTTATTAAATCATGATTATATAAATTAATTGAATGAATAAATATGATATATATTCTAATAATACCATGATATAAATGATATAACAATATCCGAAAAATATTATTAACTTATCTATAAAAACATGTATGAAGACATAAAGAATTTAATAGCTGAATAACAAGTAATAATGAAATGTTACTAACAAACTAATGAAAACATGATCATTAATGTTATCATAAATTTATTATTATTATATAATAAATTAGTTAAATTATTTAAATCGTTATACAATAGGTTTTCATTCATAAAAATCATATTAGACCTATGGAAAGGGATAGATTTTCAATCTCATTTTATCCGAGATTGTTTATACGTATGTATTTACTTGGTGTATGTTTATCATCAATGTGCATTTTTATAAAAATCATTTAATGAAATGGGTAATAGTATTATATATATGTTTAAATACATTTTTAACCATTTTTAATTTTACAATATGGTCTGGAAGGAATCCTTCTCTCATTTACCATAATAGTTGTATTTTGACTTTTTGTGAATGAGTAGGAGGTTAAAGTTTTTTAGATATATACGGCATGAATGGATTTTTAGGGTCTCATGACACTTTCTATCCATGAAGCTTCCTCTACACTATTTCATGTTTATTTTTACCTAAAATAATTTTTTTAATATTTCATGTCATTTAGATAATTGAAAACATTTTTGGGGAAGAAATGATATTTTCCTCTAGAATTATGTTCAATTGTTTTATCAAAATTATTTTCTATATATGATGATTATATTTAAAAAGGGTTATGTTTATATTCCTATTTTTATTACGAAATGATTTTTTAATGATGGAATGTTATTTTATAAGGATTATTTTATGATGGAATTATGTTTAATAAGACCATTTTATTTCTTGGGTTATGCTATATTGAATGATTTATGTTCTTGTGGCACATGTAAGAATGATTTAATTATGATATGGGTAGGAACTATATCTCCATAAAATTAATTGGGTAGTGATATATATCACATAATATACACATGACTGAAACAGAAAGTAAATACGGTTCAACAATACATGGTTGGAATGGAAAGTAAACTCAGTTCAGTAAAGGACTTTATTCACTATGATGGTCTTTCCAGGAATGCTCTGTCTACTGTGGAAATCATATTATATGATTATTAGGTTTCCATAATTCCATGTTTTATGTCAATTTTATGTTATCATTTTCAAGTTCATTTATGAATTTTATCTTATTAATAGCCATAATTTATTTCATGACTTGAGATTTTGATATTTAAACTTCATGTTCATGTTTTTACATTATATTTTTTTTGGTTTGTTTTATTTTCTCAATAATTACCCTTAATAATAATTTTGGGTCCCAATTATTATGTTTTCATTTCAACGTGATATAAAGAAAAGATTTAGGTAGGAAAACTAATTTGGATGATCTTTATAGGAGATGTTGAAGATCTTTCAGCAAGCTAAAACAATTTATTCCATTTTCCAAAAAAAAACTAATATAGTCATTGGAGTTCTGTGTGTGTAATGTATTAAGTATTCCAAAAAAGAAATGTAATTTTCATGTATTTCAAGCTTGGGTCTCTATAGATAATATCAGAATGATGGTTTAGTTAACCTTTGGAAACTAGGATTTGAAAAAATTTGTGAGATCCCTAGAGATATTTTTAAAGTATTTCTAGGGATGTACCAAATTGTAAGTCTAATAATAGGTTAGAATTATATAAATATGGTAATGGTCATGATAAACTATGACTATGCCTATGATGTTATTATTTTAAATTAATCCCCTTTATTATGTAGTTTTCCTTGTATGATTTTTTCCTCTCACACTATTTCTTTTGGTTATTAGACAATGGATAGAACCTGAAGAAAGCATGTTAATGATAAGTACAGAGGGAAATGAAATTATTGAACTCCGAAATAATAATTTTTATTGGAGATGGAATTAAAAATATTATTTCTATACATACACAAGCAATGAATCATTCTGCACTTCAAAATGAGTAGAGAAGGGAACAAAATTTTATTGAGTACTTCATGAGGAAACATCCACCTTCTTTCAGTGGGTATTATGATCCACTTATTTCTGAACAATGCATCCATACCATTGAAAATATATTTTATATCTTTCACTGTTTGGACCTTGAAAAATTCATTTTTCCAATTTATCCTTTATAAGGAGAAGCAGTCCAGTGGTGGACTCTAATTAAGAATATAAGGCAGCAAGATAAAATTGAATCCATGTAATGAGACGAGTTCAAAAACTTTTTTTTCAATAAGTACCTCCATAATATTGTTTTAAAAAATATGGAAAATTATTTATTTGAGCATAAGAAAAAGGATAAAGAATATGTTGGAACATACAAGACACATTTTACAAGATGTTCAAGGTAAGCTTTTGGATTTATCATCCAACTTGGATGTAAAATTGGTTGACTCATCAGTTGCATAAAACCAATTCTTTGAAGGGAATAATTTATATGATACATTAGTTACTATGAATTTTCTATGAAGTGCGCTATCAATGTAGAAATGGAATTTGGTGTTATATATTAATATCATGGTTTTGACATGAAAATAAATATAGATTTCAATTGAAATTATCAAAAAAATGATGAAAATAAGATGAATGTTTCATTATGCACAAACTGTGTAAAGAAGTATGGTGGAGATTGTACTAAATATACTAGAAAATTTTTCTAGTGTGTAAATGATGTTCATCAAGAAGTTAAGTTCCCAAGTAATGGGAAAAATGTTGCTAATGATGTGAACAGGGAAAAGACTATAGAAAATGAACCACCAACACTTCAATGCTACAAGTACAAGGGAACATGGTATTATGTTAACCAATGGACAAATCCATGGGTTAATGATGATGATTGATGTCAACAACCTCTTAAATCCAAAGAAAAAGGAAATTCATAGGCGATCACTATTGGATATGTTGATTATGACAACAAAGTTTTTGATTAAATAAGTGTTTATGTAATAGGATTCCAAAATAATATTTTAGAATCCCTTTTATGGTATTATGGAATATTGAAATATATATGTGTTTGTCTATTGTCTTTTTCCATAATTATATGGTATTGGTAACTATGAAAAGTTATTGAAATATTTTTGGAAAGCATGTGATGTGCAGATAATGAAGGTATACAGAGATAATGAGATGTGTTATAGTATTAATGACCTTATGAATGATATAAGGACAAAGTGATATCATATTTTTATTATATATAACTTTTGGTATTTTTTTGTGTGTAATGGGTTAATTTTGAAGGAATGCATATTTTTAATAAGGTTCTATAGTAATTCATGTTATTATAATGTTATGATAGAATACATGATTATGTTATTCCAAACATAGTAATGTGACAATAATGAACTAGCTAATGAGATATGGGAGACAATTGTTTAGTCGACTTAGTTCACCTCTTTGTAAAATTTTATCTTTTCATTTTTTGGAATAATTGTAATTTTATCTATTTGGGATAGTATAAGGTATTTTAGATTTGAAGTTTGTAAGATTAATGTTTTATATTATTATAGGTGAACATACACATATTTAATAACATGTTATAACATTTTTTTTAGATAGATGGAATCCCATATTATTCTATCACATGATCTACTAACTCTTCAAAAATTTCAAATTCAGCTTCATTTCATTAAATTAGATATGCTGTGGAAATGGTTTGAGTAACATCTAATTGTGAGATTGTATAGAAATCATATAAGTATTTATCCTCATGGAAAAATATTCATCAACTTCAGGAAAAGTATATTGAAACCTAAAATGTTATCCTAGTACAATCTTATCTGATGAATCAGATGGTCCCTTAAATCATTGCAGATTTATGGATTTTTAGGGGTTGACATTCTCCAAACTTTATAATCTATTAAAATCCACCATAACATGATGGTTAAGTTTCTCATTGGTATCCATGTTTTCACTTCCCACCTATGTTCTTTTATGTTGAAACCTAGTGATCAGTTACTTTGGGTAACCATTGTGTTTCTAACTGTCCTTTTTAAAATGATGTTTTAGTATGCCTTTTTATGATGTGAGATTCCATAAAAGAAATGTTCAAGTAGTAATCCATCTGTATCCTTGGATAATTTTCATGGAGAAATTAATTTTAAGGGGGGTTGAACGTAACACCCAGATATTTTATGAGATAAATTATTTTTAATTTCCTTTATGTATTGTGTTTCTTGATACACCAAGATTATATTGTCTTATGTGCAACACTGTTTTATCTTTCAGTTTACGCAACAATATTTTTTTTATTTGTTACACCCAGTTTCATGTTCTTTTTATAGAATTAGTTTCACATATCATTGAGTACATATTTTGATCAATGTATAAAAGAACTATTTTTGAATTATATTATAAAAACACCAAATAAGGTTTCACAAAACGTAACACTGACTTTGATTTCATTACACGCAAGTGAATCTTTTCCTGATATGCAATAATGAGTTTCAATAAACAACAATTTATTATTAAAATATTATTATTCAATGTGATATAAACTAGATATTATGAATAGTATTAAGAAAATTTTTATTATTATATAATATTAGAATTCATCTTTTATATTTTCTGGAACATGACATAAAAACAAAATATTTATTTGGTTAAAAGAATTGTTATTAAAAAAATGGTGGTTTGTCACCTATTGATGGGTAACTCATTTTGAATCATGTTTTTAACACTTTTATGCATTATATATGAAAGAATAAACTTATTTTTTGGATGAAGAACATAAAAATTTACTTTTTTTAAAATATTTGGTATTTTTCTGATAAAATTCATATTTTATTGAATAGTGAAAAATTATGCATTTTAATTCAAAAATTCACATTCATATAATTTATTTATATAGTTATATTAAATTTTTAATTGGTATTAATGTGAAATTGGTTAGTTTTTTATCATTTAATACAATGCGGTCAATTTAAGTAAATTCACATTTAAATTGCACATAAACACATGAAAATTTGTTGATATGTTTTTAGATTAGAAAACCATCCTTTTGGTTTTTGATAATGATAATTTATTTTAAATTAATTTCAAATAATTATTTGTTTTGAATTAGGGAAAATTCATTCCATATTTGGAATCAGTGGGTCCATATTATGTTAATATGTTACTTTTTTGGTTATTATAAATAGTAAGCCCATGGGGAACGGGTGAGTTGGTTCAAAGCGGTGGCATCCTGACCCTGAGGTTCTGGGTTCGAGTCCTTACAAGGAAACATGCACTATATGATAGTGATCCTCTCATGGGACCCTCTACCCTGTTGGGAACTAGCCTAAGCCCAAGGGATGTCCACCTTGGGATTCTCTTGGGACGTGTGGCTTGCAGGTGGGGAGACCGCCCCAATACCACATAACCCAACAACATGTTTTCTTTCTGGAGGTGCTCTGTGCAGATTCACTCGAAACCTAGATGGCGGTGGTGGTCGTTCTGGCTCCCTCTCCCCCCAAGACAAGGGTGGGGTCCATGCTACCTTCAAAGGGAATTCACAATCAATTCCTCTCCTTCTCAAAGCCAGATTCTCTCCCATAATTTCTCAGAATTTCTATCGTCCCCAAGGTGCATGATATTTTCCAAGGGTGACCTCAAATCCACCTTTATCTTTCCAAGATCAATGAGGCCTCCTCTCTTCTCCAATGTACATTAATCGTGAGATTCAAGGACAATCTCCCCCCACTGGATGATTTCGACAGATTTGTTTTCGGACCATGGAATCTTCAAAATCGAGCTACGGTGGGGCTCTTAAATAGTCGTCACTTCATGGTTCGCTTTGACTCAGAAGATGATTTGATCCAAGACTATTCTTCAGCACCTCTTCATTTCAACTGACTTCGGTTATTTCTTCTTAGAAGGAACTATGTCTTTCACTTGAAGCATGATTCTCCCATGACAACCATCTGGGTAAAAATCCAAAAACATCCCCTTCCTTTCCAAAATACCTCCATTATCTGCATGTTAGAAAATTTGGTAGGAATATATCTCTTCTCGGGCAGTAAAACGAGATCGGTTTTTCATCCGGTTGCACACTAGGTATGTGTTGAAGTTGATGTCTCACATAGACCAGTTTACTTTATATGGATTTTTGTTGGTGAAGATTTATGATACATGCAACCAGTCATTTATGAATAATGGGTAAATTTCTATGACTCTTGAAAGAAGTTGGGGCACGAACTAGAGAACATTAGGAGTGGAGGTAGGAGTAAGGCTAGTAATAAAAAAAAGAGGGTGGTAGGCTATACTCCAGGGTTGAAGGATGTGGTACCTAGAGTCGAGGTAGGCCTTTGAGAAAATTCCAGAAGGGCTGCTCGTAATGATATTACAGATGTTGTGAGGGAAGTGTTGGTTCCTTTAAACCCAATGGTGGATGTGGTGTTTGGAAGGTTGAAGTGTGATCTTTGTGTTTCCCAAAAAGGAGGTATGGTGGAAAATGTGAATATTGCAGATCAGTCTATTAGGACCAATGATCCTGACCTCAATGTTCTAGCCACAGGAGACATGGTGGATGTGGTAAAAAAATCAGATGATCTTGTTGGAGATAATGATATAGTGAAGGATAATTCTCTTATGGATATGTAGGTAGGTGATTCATCGGATGTTTTTGGTGGGTGGGTGAATGTTTCAACTGGGAAGAAGTCTCACCCTATGGAGTAGGCTTGCGATATTGATCATGGGAACGGTTTTACGGGACTACTGTATGATGAAGTGGAACTTATCCTGGATCGAGATACTTTGGTGACTTCCCATGTTGCTTCTCTTATATCTCCTGGCAGGGCGTCTGTTGATGTTGTTGGTGAATTAGATGATAATAGGACCATTTTTCTTGCGCAAGACCAGGATACTAGCAGTAGTTCTCTTGTTTTGTTGAATGGGAGGATGTCTTATATTGGAGAAGAAATCACTAGGAATGAAGTTGAAATATTTCTGTCTAACTCACATCCCTAGGATGTTTTTTTAGTGAAGGTTTTATCTAGGAGGGACTGTATGGTTTCAAGGAGACTTTGAAGATTTCACAATGTTTGGGATCGGCTTATGATAACAGTCACCTTGAGCATGAATAGGGTGGGAAGGATGGTTACCAGGAGGTGAAGATCACTAGTAACTATGGGAATATATCTGATAGTGAAAAGGAGAATGTTGGTGGTAGGGTTATGAGCTCTTATAGTGACATTTTTTAGGGCAGAAATAAGGTTTTATCAGGGAAGGAAGAAGTCATGATTGTTCCACCAAGATTAAGGCAAAGGAAGGACAATTCACATTTTTCATAGCCAATGCCCACCAGGTCCTCTATAATCAAAGGAAAAGGTATGAAATCTTCTTAGGAGTACCTATATTTAGACATTCTAAATTTTAGGTGTATGTATGTTTAGGCATGGAAGCAGTATAAAAGCAGGGATTAGGAGTCAGCCACTGTGGATGATGCAATCGGGCATGGGTATGGTGATGAATATGATTTTTATGATATGTAGCTGTTTTTATGGATTGTGTTTCTTGCTTGCTGTAATTTTTCTTTATCTTTAATAAACGGTTGGAGAATTTTTCTCTAACTAAGCTTTCTAGTATTATAAATAGTAACTAATATAATTTTTTATATAATACGGGTAAAGGTAAATGGGGTAAATTTTCGAAAAAAATAATATGATAAAGAAAAATAAAATGATCCAAAAACCTACAAATATACTTTATGATTCATAAAATACTACCCTTGACATATTAGTTTCAATATATATTCATTTAAGGGCCACTTGTCAATGAGGAAAACATAGATATTAACAAATCCAATGAAAGTGACAAAATGTCAAACTCACATTTCTAATAAGTAAAATAATTTTAATATAGTGATAACGAGGTGATATATTAGAACATAAATAGTCCATGAAAATGTTTAATATTTACCTACATAATGTAAATTTATTTTTAAATTTTATGAAATTAAAAATTACCTTAAAGTCTTATACTTCGATGTTGAAAAAATTAATTAATTGATGAGAAATCAATAAAACAATTTTTATTAAAATACTAATAACCATAAAAGGCCTAAAAATATCACCAAATTGTATTTTTGAATATATATTTACCATAATCATCTAATTTCCAAGAAAACTACAATTTTGAACTTTATAGAAGTTATTATGACATATAAATTGTTTTATTTAATGTGATGTTAAAATGTAACATTCATACTTTAATAAGTATAAAATTGTAAATTTTGGCTTTTACAGAAGATAAATTTGAATACATATATTATTATGAAATATTGTAAATTTATGATAATAATACTATTTTATTTAATATTTATATTCTAAATATTTTTATATTAAATTATTACACAATATTGATGTAGTGATTATTTTAATAAAGATGATATCAAATATATGTTATTAAAAATATTTAAATAAATATTATGTTGTCTATTTAATTAGTAAAATGAATTTTATAGATAACCTGCACACATTAGGGATGTAATAAAATATTTTTTTTGAGGAAAAAATATTCTCTTGATATTTCTATAAATCCTAGAAATTAATAGTGTCAAAATTGACAGGATTTATGTTTTGTTAAAAAAAGTTTTATAAAATAATTTAAAAATCAGAAATTTTTTTTAAAAATATAGAATAATTATTATATGGTCTATAATTATATGAAGTATTAATTTATGGTATAATTGAGATCAAATAAGTAAATATTTCACTCTTTCAATATTGAAAGGTTTGTTATCTTAATTAAAATTAAATAGAATGACTAATTTTCAAATAAAATGATTATTTTTAAATTGATATCAAATCAAGTATAAATTTTATTGGTTCATGATATTTCAATATTATAATATCTTATATTTGAATTTATCTTATTATAGAGTTATTTGGATTAGTTTTGAGAAAATTAATAAATTAATATTTTTAGAATTCCAAAATTTTATATAACCTCAATTATAAAATAAAACATCCTCCCTCAACTATTCACTTCATTTTGAGCCTTCATTCTCGACCATATCTTAACCATTTCACTTATCAACTTCCCTATAAACATTGTAGTGGTCCTGGTCTTCTTCGAAGACAAAATCTAGTGCTCAGAGAGGAAATTAAAATGAGGAACGTTGAAGAAGAGGTAGTATCATTTACCGATTCATTCAAACTTATTTACTATTCTACATCCACATCATGAGTTGTTTCATTATAAATTAATAAATCTATTTGTACCTTAATAATGAGAATTTATTATTAGTTTGAAAAAACTATATTAATCCTTCTACAAATCCTATGAAAAAAGAAATCACCACTCGTGCGTACGTTCGACTTACCATCTCCACGCCATGGTTTAATCAGTTTTCCACCATCACATTACAGGGATTGGTATAATGATGTAATTAATAAATATTTATAATATTAGTACAAAATTATTTTTATTCAGAGATATGATACATCATCTACTTCAATACCATTCAACAGTTATGGGGATGATAACATCGCTTGTGCATAAGTATGGATTACCGTTTCCACAGTGTGATGTGATTCATTCAACATAATATTCATTAATGTGTGATTAAAAAAATTAATTGAATGAATAAATATGATATATATTATACTAAAAATATTCTGAAAGTGATATAACTACATCCTAAAAGAGGAATAAGAAATTATCTGATAAAACATGTATGAGAACATAAAGGAGTTAATACCCGAATAAGGAGTAACAATGAAATGTCACTAACAAATGGATGAAAATATGATCATAATTGTTATCATAAAAATCATTATGATTTAGGATAAATAAATAACATTATTTAAATAATTATACTGTATATTGTGATACATATGATGCATATTGGAACTAAGGTAAGGTATAATTTTTCAATTTCATTTTTATCCTAGATTGTTTATATGTAAGTATCTACATGGGGTATATTTACAATCCATGTCCATGTTTGTTAAAATGTTTTCAAAAATTATTTATTGTTCTTATATATATGTTTAAATTTAATTTTACACATTTTTTTTTACTACATGTTTTTGAAAAAGTATTTTTTTTTTGTTTACCATATGAATTACTGTTTGACTTTTCCAGAAAAGTATAAAGAGAATGATTTTTTAACTTATATGCACTGAATGGAGAATTGGTCTTCAGTAGATATATCATTAGGATTATAATCAAGTCATATGTATTAATTGGTGATGATTCCACCCACCCACAATAATTTGATGTGAGTAATGGGTTTTATTTAGTCTTGGATGGGCTCGATATTAGAGATATGGATGTCTCCATGTATCTCATTGGAATGAAAATAAATCGATATGTAGTTATTTCCATGCAGTTTATCGTCATGCAACAAAGATATGGGTGTCCTCACATGAAATAAACATTGAAACTTGACCATGGGATTAGATCTAGGAGTCACAACGTATCATTCTAGGGGAAAGAATCAAAAAACACATGGATTTTGTTAGGTTCCCTGCGTATATTTGATTCATACAGAAGATGTACATGTTAATACTAATTAATAGTGACTAGAACCATGATTGGAGATTTGGGTTTCAATATGTATCATTATGTGGTAATAATAAATCCACATATAGTTTTATAAGGTTCTCTCTATGTAGGTTTGATTCATACGCACATGGGTGAAGAGAAATTTTCTACATTTTAACTGGACCTGAGATAGGATACTAGAGTTCCTCAACATATCTTTCAAGGGAAATAATCAAGGCCCACATAGTTCATGAGGATGTTCTAGGTATTTTAATTTCATACAGTATGGTTGAAGACGAATCGATGTAAAAAGACAAAAATATTATAGCTGGACTAGGGGATAAGACCCATGTGTCACTACGTATCTCATTAGAATGAAAATCAATCCCCATGTACTTCTTTATGATGGTTACCCATTCAAATTGAATGTTTATTCTATAAAAAGGGATTTAATACTATCTAGAATAATGGTCGTGGCCAATATTCATGTTCGTATGAGATTCAATCCATATATTCTCGAAGGGTTCCCATTATAGAATTTAATCATATACATGTAAAGGGTAAATTGTTTATTTTATGTATGTTTTTGAGCTATTGAAAATAGATCTGGGTTCACTAAATATTTCATTGGAATGAAAAAAAAATCCGCATGAAGTTCTTAAAAATGGTACCCTATGGAGATATAATTCAAACATAGGTATTAATGGGGTTCATGTGGCACTGGGGAGTGGCAATAATGTGAGTAATTCTTACGCATGAATGATAATTATAATTTTAGGGTCCACAAAGAATTTCAATTTATGGTCACTTGAGAGATTTATTAATTTCAAATGATGTATACATTAACCATAATGTTTAATGTTGTGTGGTAAAGACAAATGGTTTTTTAGAGTTTGAGTTCATGAGACAAGGGACTCATGTGGTTCAGTTTAACATCATGTGAGGATGAATATTCACTATAGTTTAATTTTATATGATAATAAGTATATTGTGTCATGTAGTTTAATGTCATGAAACTAGGGTGTCAGTTTATATAGATTTTAACATCATGCCAATAGGACGTACTCTTTGTGATTACACATAGTATTTCTTAAAAAATCATTCATTGGTTGGGGTTTTAGTGAGTTATCTATCCATTGATATTAATGAATATTCCCTATTTGAGTATAAATTATGTAATGAGTGTGGTCCTTACCACTTTGGTTAATGATTTGGAGGCTTCTTTCCTAGTAACATTGGATTCCAAAGGACCAATACCAAATCTCCATGGAGGAATGAACAGAGGAGAAGTTTTTTTGAATGATCATGATATTTTGGTCTAATAAACAACAATGTGATGAAATGTATGTTATATACTTTCTTCAAATCACTCCATCTCATCTAGTCAATTTTCGAACTGCTCTTCTATATATAGATAATCCCAAACAACAACTCAGAATGACGGAAATTGAACATTAATGGGAAAAACTTCTTCTATTATGTATTCTAATGAGTATGGGGTTGAACCTATGGTAGTATGGGTAGTAGTAATATAATACCATAAATCATGAAAGAGTTTATTAGTACAATACTTTTTATATTTATCCAAAATCTTCTATGGTATGCTGGAAAAGGTTTTGTTGAAAGACCCTATCTGTCAATGTGTCACTGCTTGATAGTCGGATGAACTGTTGGATTTGATATTTTATTCCTCATATAACCTCTGTACCTCAATAGAGTATAATTGAGTGACTCTTTACCTTAATAGAGAATAAGGGAAACCTAAACTAGTAATTATATTTGTTTGACTAGGATAATAAATCTTTTGTTGTTTGGTCCACTGGGTAAAATACCCTAAGGGGGTAGATAAATTAGGGATTGAAAAATTAAATCTACTTACCCGTAAAATATTTTATAATCATTATAAAAATAAACTGATATCCTTATATAATAGAAATATGTTATCATAAATGAAATCATTCATATGATATAATTATTTTACTTGGTTCACCCTCACTTGGATATATCCAAAGAGGATACAACTGTTATGTTTTGATTTACCAAATAAACTATATCTCACTACCAATTACAAGGTTCAGACTAGATATCATATGGACAAGCTCACTTCATTTTACAAGGCTTGTGGCCTACTCACTGTATTACCAAGGGTCACTCCATATGTCTCTTCTTATGCCTCACTTCCTATGGGAATGATCACCATATTCCTCTCCCTTTTCTCACTAATCTTGGAAGGGATCCACTTATAGTTTATAGAATTGTGGTTCCCTTCATTTTCATGAAATAACACATCCTAAATAAAATTTTCATTCTCAGTTGAAGTCCCTTTTTCACCAATGAGGAAATACACATTTTTTCATACTCTTAGGTTAGTACAAATTTCTATTAGAAACTTTTTAGTGCTTTTGAATGCTTCCATAAGTCCCATGAAACCCAACTTGCCTATTCCATGAACAATGTGGTGGGTATGATTCACATAACACCTCTTCTGAAAACTTCCTCTACTCCCACAACCATGTACTGCCTCTGCATACTTTCTCTGCATGTCACTTCTATGTATCACTTCCTGGTACTACCTTCACTTACCAGTTCTTCTTCTATATAATTCATTCATCTGCATACTTCCTTGTCTGTGGACCACATTCTTCCTTTTTATAATAAAATTATCCACAAAAACCCTTTCACGGAATCTATTCCATGAACTTATTCACATTTCATAGAATTCTCCATCCCGATCCACTTTCGTACTTCACCAAATTTTTTGAGAAAATATGTTTTCATATGAAAAAAAAATGTAATGGTGGGATTAGTTCTCTTTATATAAAAAATAGATCCAAAAAAATCCTCTATTTTGAGGTTTACCAAATATTCAATGTGGTTCCACCTTCACCCTGTATTTATCCTTCCAGGAATCCATTCTCTATGAAGTTTAATGTAAATCCTTTCTTGCACCATGGAGACCCAAATCACAGTCTCATATTATCCAATTACACCCTTCATGGATTTTTAAATCACTTCCTCATTTCCAAGAATGATAAGTCATATCTTTTATAACCAACCTCTCTCTAAACACATTACATCCTACATACCACATCTGTGAACTTTTCACCATCCAAGAACTTTGAGCCTCCCTGTTAACCATTTTTCCTCATCCAATTTAGGGAAGAAATCAGTAGAAGAATGGATGTACTTGAACATATATGTTGATGTTGGAGGATAAGGCCCGATAATTTCAATTCTCTTTATAGAAAATGGATATGAGTAATTTGATATATGTATAAACTCTAGGGGTTTATGAATTAATTTGGAATGAATATGGATTGGATGACACTTTTAATTAAAATATATTCAATCACGTTCCCTTGAATTCCATAAGTATCCAATCATTTGGATTGAATCATAATGTTTGTACCCATATAGGTGGGAACCGACGTTTTATTCAAGTAAATCTCTCTTGAAATCCATGGATTCACCCCTATAAATTCAGTTGAGTTTAATTCCATTGAAGCATCATTTATAGAAGATCGTATAGTTATTTAGGCCTATATAAAGAGTAATATTTTCTATTTGTTATTGGACTTGATCTTTTCCAGCTCTATCAAGTGGAAGTAATTTGTCATGGTGATATTCTATGATCTATGCAATCCATCCCGTGGTAGGGACAAATAGTTTCTTAATGAGGTTGATTTAATTTATTTCCTCTATTATGATTTGAACAAAATATGAAACCACACGATGAAGAGAAATGTTTAGTATTTTTTGTCCTAGTTCAGATCTTTCAAGGAGGTGGAAACTTGTGAAAATGCATCAGCTTGGGTATTTTGAGACTATGGGACGTAATAAAATTATATTTACAAGGGAAATTCTTCCATTAACCCTCAATCATAATCACACAGGTGGATTAGTTCTTCTTTTCTGATAGGGTAATTCCCATTGATCTATTTGATTTCCAATTCTGAATCACCCTTCACCTCCAGGTGATCCAATGGTACATGGAATGCTAATTCAAAACCAGTAGTTAAATAATGATATTATGCCTCATTATTGGTACCACATTCTGATTATATTGAAATAATATAGAATAACAAATTTTTTTAGGGTGATAAGTACAATTCCTAACCCAACATCTTCCATCTTGGGGTCTTCCATTATCTTCCTCATCATACTTCTAAAATCACTATCAAATTTTATTTCCCTTGTTTAGGGAATATCCTAGATAGAGAGGATTTCTTCATCATGAATTTCTTTCTTGAATGAATTTTATTTAGCGGATTGGTATTCATCAAGGAATTCAACCCAGGATTGGTATTTCACTTCTTTATAAGGCCCAAATGGTATATCAAACTGCTGTAGAATACCTTCCCACCATTTTAGATTTCCAATCAACATAAGATGAATGAGGATAAATTTGATTGGGTTATTAAGGGAGAACATGTGGACCTCGCGATGCTGCATGTAGTTCCTCAGCTTCTAAACACCAAGGATTAATTCTATTAATCTCTTCTCATTATCTATATATCATGTACCTATAGTGATCATGGTTTGAATGGGATAGTAAAGGCCTTTTTGATTCCCAACATCGTTATTTTTCTCAAGGGAAGCACCAAGTGATTGCTCTGAGGATTTCACAAAAATTATGAGAGGTTTTCTTTAACAGGTAGAATCAACACTGGTGGACTCAAGAGGTATTTATTGAGTGTTTGAAATTATTAATGGAAGTCATTGGTTCATTTATATGTGACCCACCTCTTCTTCAATTTGGTGAATGAAAAACAATTTCATTCTAGATTATCTGTGAAGTGCCAGATGTCGGCCAAGTTTCCTTGATATCCTCCTAACTATTTTCATATTTTGTGGAGGTGATATTATAAGAATAGATTTATTATTCTCAGGATCAACATCGATGATGTGATGACATATAAAAAACAATGAAATTTTCACAAGGATACCTCAAAATCACATTTCATGGGCTTAATCTTCAGATTATGATGTCAAATAATGTGAATGTGGTCTATATGTTTGTTAGATGATCATAATGTTGTCCTTATTTTTACAATATATCATCAACATAGCATTAATATAAGGACACATCCTTAAAACTTACTTAATCTTGAGTTATTACAAGATTACACATTGAGGATCTTTTCAGGTTTAGAGTTTTAGAGAATTAGATCATGAAACTTGCATTACATTCCACATTTAAACAAAGTTGTTACATAAAAGATAGTATTAATTCTTCCCATCAACGGAAACATATTGAAAATAAAACATGGATTCTTTCTTGACACATCCTTGACACTATCATCACATCATGTACCTTTCCCTTGACCTGTGAAAAACATTTCAAAAACTTGGGATGAGCATAAAAAGCACAGTAAGGGTTATAAAAATATGGAAAGGAAACATGAGTTCATATATACATAAGAATGAAATCATACTTTACCCATAAAACATAGGCACTTTAACATACCTCATCAAAACCATGAATAATTCATAACAAACATAAGACATAAAGGTAACTTGAGGCATTCATAACATTCTTACGTAGGGAGTAACCCTCTTGGTTACATTTGGAATACCCATCACAATATATTCCCTAAATCTCTTCGGAGAAACCATAATGTTTCACTCCTTCGCGTTACCCAATGCATTGGAGAGCTATATCGGGCTCACCCGCCCTTATTCTATCACGGAACCACCCGTCTTCATAATAATGCCCAATAACCTCAACATAATCGTATCACATAAAACATGCATAAAGGAAACATAACATTTCCACCTTTCAATCCCAAGATATCAATACAACACATTGATATAAAAACATCATGAAAAACATTTTTCAATACCAAAATAAAAGAAAAGTAAAACATGGTATTTATTTTTCTTTTAAAAAGAAGGTATGGCTTGTAGAGGAAGCCGAAACTCAAATAATGGTTACAGCGGCGGAGAAGTCATTGTCGCCGCATACGTACGACAAAAACATTCCCTTTTGACGTTTTGTAAAACACTTCGTATAAAAAAGATTCCTTTTGGATAAACATAAAAGTCAAAGGGGTTTATACACCGTATAAAAGAAAGTTGTGTATAAAACAAAATATGCCTCAATGAAAGGAGATTGAGACGAAGTCCCTTACAAAGACGGTATCCTTGGTTTAAGGATAAATCAATTACATAATTATGTGTGACAAACGAATACACAAAATATAAGTGGATATTAAGTGTAAAATAATCAAAGGTCATTCACACATATTCAAAGGATGACATATTCAATAACTACATATTGAACCCAAAGAAATCGAAATTGGGTTAAGAAGTTCCCTTGACAGTCTAACGGCGTCACATCAAAATGAGTTGATGAGAGATAAAAAGTGTATCTCATCACTTGGGAAAAAAAATTTACATTAATAAGGATATATGAGAACATATCCCAACATAAAAATATGTAAATTAAAAGATCCAACAAAAGAAGTCTTTTAAAAAAGAGGAGGGTGAAAGATTCCCTTACCGACTTGGGTATCTTACAAAACATACACCCCATGAAAGAAGGACAATAAATAATTGATGTAAATACTCATAAATGAAATTATATTACACAAATAGTAGAATAATGGGCAGTACTTACACCACTCAAAGGAAATTGTGGCAAATGTAGCATAAATCTCACGGGAATAAAAGTGAGATGAAAAATCCCTTACGAAAACTCGGCAGCCTAACGGTGCCACATAAAACTTACAAAAATGGATTGATGAGATCAAACAGGGTATCTCATCATATTAACTTAAAGTTTATAGAAAGAGAAATATAAAATAACATCCCCCAACATAACAAATAAGAGCTTAAAAGAAGTGACATAAAGAAGAGTACTTAAAAAGAAAGAGAGAGGTTAGATCTCTTACGAAAATTCGGCAGACTAACGGCGCCACTCAAAACATCCAAAATGGATTGATGAGAGAGAATAGGGTCTCTCATCACATGAACATAAAAATTACAGTAAGTGTAATATAAAATAACATCCCAATAACAAGAAAGATGATATTTAGAGGGAATGACATAAAAGAGTGTACTTAAAAAGAAATAGAGGAGTAAGATCCCTTACCTCAAGTCCAACTTGTCTTGTTCGTTTCTTTATATTCCTGAATAATAAACTTTGGTCAATTAATAATTGCCTAAGAACCTCCTTTAGAGATTATTATTCAGTTCATATCACATATTATAATGTTATAATAATTGTTTAATTATGTTAGTTCATATCAGACGTTTTTGTCGATGTTTGGTACATGAGTCAAAAATGAACTTGTTTGAAAAAAAATATTGCCCATGTAGTAATAAGTAAATAATTTCCAGAATAGTATTAATGATTAAAATATAATATATATATATATATATATAGTAAATATTCATTTCATACTATTCCATATCATTTGGAGATAAAAAATGAAAAGCACCGTTCATGGAGACGGTAGGCCGTACGTACGCATGAACGCTACTTTCATTTTTTTGTCATATTAATGGAATTAAAACAAAATGAGAGAGAGATATATGTTATAATTCTAGAATTATATCCATAATTTTGATGTAATATATTACATATATATCCATTATATATATGTACTTCTAATATTACATAACATTTTGAGATAAGAAATGAAATGTACCGTTCATGGAGATGGTAAGCCGTACGTACGCATGAACGCTACTTCCATTTCTATTTCATATTTAATGGAATTAAAACATAATGATACATAATATTATTTTAATTCCAGTATGGTAACATATATAATATTATTAAATAAATCCTTTATACGTACCACATATGGTATTAACGAATCAAATCACTTTGAGGGGGCGGTAGTCCGCACTTCCTTAAATGAAGATATCACGTTTACCCATAATGGAAACCATAAACGTATGCACAAAATGAAAAATACAGAAGCTTAAGGAAAACATAAACATATTATATATCACATAGAAATATAGTGTCATCTTAATGGCCACCTTTGAAGGTATTAAAAGAATGTTGAACAATCATCGTTTTGGGAGGCCGAAATTCGCCATCCACGGAAACAGTATGTTCTTTAACCATTAGATGTAGGTGTTTGAAAGTGTAGCTCGAATAATTCTTATAAAAACATCCTAATATATTTATTATACTTTATTTTTTACAAAATAAATGAATAAAAAGAGTTTAGGGGGTTCGAGGAGAAAAATAAAACAAAAGGACTCAAGTGAAGACATTACCTTAAAATCGGGTAACTCCCTTTGGTTTGAGCTCAAAGGATTCCTTGGGAAGACATCTTCCCAAAGTGAGTCCTCAAGGAGTAAGAGAGGGAAGTGGAGAGGCAAAATGGGCAGAGGTGGGCCGAGCCAAAGGCTTTGGGAGTGTGGGTAAGGAGGTAGCGGTGGGGGCCTTTTATAAGAGGAGAGGTGGGGCACTCTTGGAAGGTAAAGAAAAGTCACTTTATTTTAAAATGGTATTAGGATTTAAGAGGTCCCACATTGATTTGTTTCGAGGATAAGGTGATAAGGGTTCTAAATCCACTCATCCAATAGGTTTTGGACATGTTTAGGTCTTAGATATTACATTATCTTTCCATTTTATTTAAATCGTTAAATAGTGAGGTCATCGCTGCATCATCATGATGTCATAAATAATTTAATTTATTTAATGTCTAAAAATTATAAACAAAATACTATGTTTTAGGAAATCTCTTTATCTTTACAATGAATATTTATAGTCAAAAATCTGATTTGTATAACCCCATGTAAAAATTGTTTTAGTAAAACATTTCATGTTTGTCTCATTTTTACATTAAAATTAAATAAAAAGATATTAATGTCATTTTCCAACCAAAGTGGCTTCATGGGGTCCCCAAGTTGACCCATGGGTTTTCTGGGTCTTCCATGACACATCCAATGAGGTTAGGACATGTTTCAAGTTCATTTCATATTATTAAAACATTATTTTTACCTTAAACTACACTAATTACCTCTAATCGCGATTAAAAACTTAATGAGTTACTATTCACCAAAAAATTATTTTTATCCCATTGAACCACATTTTACTTCTTAATGACAACCATATATGTCGGATTTTTGAAATTCAAAACACAAAGATGGCAAAATTTCATTTAAATGGAAAAATCAGTTTTTATAAGTACCACTTAGTGGTTTCACTATTCATCAAAAATTGAAGTTTTTCAGAAAAAATCCCAAAAATTCACCCTAAGCTATATTTGATATTCTGAATTCAAAAATGAAGTCCATTTTAAAAAATTCAAAACATATAAGTCACATTAATTAATTTAATAATTAATTCCCGCTGTCAGAGCAAATAGCGTGTTTTTATGAAACAATAAGTATCAAAAGATTGACACTAGTTTAAGTCTGATTTCAAAGTGAAATTAATTCCAACGATCACTATTGGATTAAATGGTAAAAATATATTATAATTTCACTTTAAAATCAATTCATAAGATAATCTAATCATATAAATAAATTATATTAAAAAGAGTTTTTGAATTAAAATACAACATTTTACACTATTCATTAAAAAATGAACTTTATTGGAAAGATACCAAAAATTTACACAAAGTAAATTTTGATATCCCAATTCTTAAGAAGAGTTTTATTTGGTCCAAAAGGATGTATAAGAGTGAACAAAACTATATTTAATGATGGTTCTCCATCAAAAGGCGATAAGTGAACCTTTTAGTGAAACCTAGGGCATATACGCATAAAATCGAATTATTTCCGTATTTTATGCCTTTATCATTTATTGGATAAATGTAAAAACATATATAATCATATTTTAGTTATTTCTATCCATTCCCGCCAATACAATTGCTACATGTTAACTACCATTTAAAATATTATTATTTTATTATTAGAGTGCAACGTAAGATTCCCAAGAAACTCGTTGTTGCGTGTTGGGTACGCCATCGAGCATAGTGTCCCCTCTAAAGTCATATTAATACTTTATTCACAAATATGGATAAAAATGAAAATTTCATATTCTTTATTTACCTGGGGTGTTACAATTAATCCAATTTCTAGAAGAATGGTTTTAATTTGTGGTGCATTACACATTGATATCCCATACTAACTTTCATCAGACAAGGGTAATTATCCGATAAAAAACGAATCCATAATGGCCTATGAAGTATTTATATTACTCATATTATAGGGTCATATATATTTGGTTATACCCAAAGTATCCATCCATTAATGAGAGACTTTGTATCCTTATATTACATCAATTAAAAGTTCTGTGATTGGAATGAGGAAGGCATCCTTGTGAAAATATCGATTGAGATCTATGAAATCAATGAAAACTCTGATTTTACCATTCTTCATTTTAACTGGGAGAATATTGGATAACCACTATGAATATTTCACCTCTTGAATGATGTTGTATATGATAAGTTTTTTTAACTGTATCCTCAATTTTAGAGTCGTGAGATGGGTTTGTTCTTCTTTCTTCCTATATTTATCCCTGACGCCCTTTTAGAAAACCGAAATGATGTGTGGCCCCCACGAGGTCAAACCCTGGAATTTCTATAATATTCCTGGAGACCCCATCCTGATCTTTCATCAATTTGGAAGTATAAACCTATTTATCTTCTTGAGAAATTTCCACACTAATCCGAGTGAGGTTTATATATTCTTCTATACCCATATTGATTTTTTTGAGTTCATTCATAGTGGTGGAGATGCCTTCCTAAAATTATGGGGGGATGTCTCTAAGGTCTCCATATTCTTCTTATTATTTATTATTTTCTTATTCTTCCATTTTATTATGGGTAGGTAATGAGGGAAGACATTCAAATCTAGGGAATGAGTCGCTATTTGGACTTCTTGAAGAGGAGGCAACCATCTCTAAGAAAAATGATGATGAAGTGGGGTTTTTAAGGCTCTAAAGAGGAAATAATGGTTTTAGAATTGTAAAACCTATCTTTTTCTATATTTAATACAACATTTTATAGTTTGGAAGAAGAAATAGATACTTGTTGATTTTTTGTGGATAAAATGAAGACACCTCATTTTAGTGAATCATCAATGCTTGGTGAATAAAATATTTATCCGATGCATTCAAGATTAGTTTCGACAACTGACATTATGGAATCCACTGAACCTATGATAAGATTTGATTCAACCCTTTAAATTTGATTAATGGATAACACATAATCTATAGTAATATATTGGAAGGGGTTTTCATGAATTTGTTCCAGGACATTCAGAGTATTGATTATAGTGACGTCATTCAACATGGAAAATTTTCCCTTCGTGTGATAGAGCTCTTCATCAATGTACTATGATTCACATGTTTTGAATAAGACCATATCACCATAAAATGTATCAAATTGATCATTGACCCAATATTTGAAACATTGGTGGTACGATGATGGAATGGATGAATGAGGATGTAGCCAAGGTCCCACCAGTAAAATGTTTAATGCACTTTCCTGTCAGAAATCCATAAACCACTTATCATATATGATTTCCCTAAACATTGATCTGAGTGTAATATCACCGAGATCTTCATTATCATTATTTTCATACACTCGCAACATCATAGTGGAGGAAGAAGATATGTATTTAGTGATTCCTAATCAAAGAAGTGACTGAATAAGAATGAGGTTGATGCATCATCCATTATCAATGAAAACTCATATGATATAAATTTCAATGATCATGAAGGATTGATAAAAAGGATTTATATGTTCATGTTGGACAACATCCTTCTCCTTTTACCGGAAAGATATGACTACACGGAATTCTTCTGGGTCATTTAATATATAGTAATCAACTTTGGTAGGAATGTCGGTTTCAAATTCATGAGGGATTGTAAAATCCCCAACAAGTGCTTCATGGAGATCTATTGACATATTCAGAGTATCCAAAATAAATAACATGGCTGGAACATGGTCCAGTTGCATTAACACCTCGTATATATGATCCATAGGTTTTAATTTTCAAGTCTGGAGATTCTATTTTGTATATTCATTTGTGGTTGAGTCCCCTGATGTGGATGTTCCATTTTTCTGGGTAGAAAGTTGAAATACTTCTTCTTATGGTGAATTTGGATGAATAAGTCTTCCCACTAACTTAGATGGTGGTGGTATAGCCTCTAATTATTCTTACATGATTATCTTGTTAGGGAAAACCCTATCATGAGTAGGATAATTCCATTGTTCTTGATGATCTAGTTGGAGGGTTGTCCCACAATTTTATGCTACATAAAAAGTTCATGCAGGTGTGTGGTTGGGGTAGTTCCACAAGAATACCCATGTCTTCCCATGTATCATCAACCTTGAAGACCTATTCCCCTTGTTCCCCAATCAGGTATAGCGAATTAAAGTTTAGAAATAGAAACATCATTTTCATAGGGATATGTTAAAAGAATAATGTTAATGAAGCCGAATACCAAACAATAACCTAATGAATATTCTTCCCACGGTTTACTCATGTTTTGTCGTTTGGGTCGGTATTTATTGTTCTTTTGAGATGGTTAGCATGAAATCATCTAAGGTTAAGGATAATTCTATCCTTGATATGGACTCATATTCTTCTGCTTTCTCTTTATTCTTCTGGCCATTATAAATTTTTTTGAATTGGATTTGATATGAATGGGATTTTGATAAAAATATTTTTTTTTCATATATCGGATGATATAGGAGTCGTAGTAGGTTTTATCAATCGTGTTCATAGAATTTCATGAGTTTGGTTGACTGATTTCCTAACCATACAATCATTAAATTTCTGATCATTCATATTTTTGACATGTTTCCTCTCACCTTCCTCATATGGATCAGTAAAAGTAACACATGATACCTGGGAAGTTGAATTTTTCAGCTTCAACTGCTCATAGTCCAACATCTTTTATATGAGGTCCTTAAAAACAAAACACTCATGGATAGGGTTCCCCAAAATTTGATGGAAGGGGAAATTTCTTGGGAGGTCCTTATCTCATTATTTTTTAGGATTCATTGGCCTTTGGAGATGAACTATGATATTTTCAAAATCTAAGATGATGTAACTGGGGACATGATCATTTCTAAAAGAATAGACCTTCTTTTTTAACTCCAAAATCGATCTTTGACTTTGATCTTTTTGAAAATATTTACAAGGAAGTTATTGTAGCTAATTCTTGAGAGGTGGAGGCCTAAGATATGATGAGGGAGTTGATATAGGAGTTGTTATATGGTCCTAATTAATTGAAACTATAGAGACCTATAAATTTACATCTCTTCTTATCACACATGATGATATTACTCATGATTTGGCTCTAGTATCTGTTATGGATTTTTCCACTAGGTGAGTAATTGAGGCAAGATCCTGAAACACTCTTGTCTTTTTCATAGTAATTAATGGTGTTCCCTACTCATAATGGATATTTATCACAAAATAGGAAAAAATTATTCTTGAGGGAGTATTATATCAAGGAGTGCGTTAATCATTTTTATGAGAAATGAAATAAGAAACACTTTCATTCTCCCTTTTCATGATATTTTTTGATCAAATAATGTTTTATTCTACATCATTTAGTTGAACTGAAAATGGAACTTCTGATAGAGATCTTTCCATCCAGTGATCAATCGAGACTGAAAACATTTGTACCAGATCAATGATAGCCCCTATAATCAGTGTATGAATCATCCATGTTTCATTACATAATTTTACTCAGGGGTCACCATCGTCAGATCATAGTGGTTGATGAAATTCTTTAAATGCTACTTCAGATTCCTAAACCTTAAATATTAGAAATATGGTATTCCCAAAATTTAGAGGATGATGATTAAGATATACAAATTTGGGATAAAACATTATTTCTGGTTTTATTGGTGCACAACATCCTACCATAGCTTCTAATAAAGTAATTCATGACTCAATGGTGTTTATAATTGTTTGGGAAACATTTAAATAATATGGGGCATAAACAGGTACGTAGGTGGATCCAGAACTAATGCGAAAACTAGTAGGTCCATTGGTGGTCGTGTTGTAGTTATATGTCCGGGATAACCCATGGGGACATGCATGTAAGGTTTTTCATAACCATTAAATTCCTTTCCTTGCAATGGAAGTAATTAATTACCAGTATTAGGGTTTGAAACAAACCCTCTTGGATGAGGTGATCCAATTGTAAGTGCAAGATAAAGATATCCTTTTGAAGAAAGTATGATGAAATGCTACTTTGGAGTAACTCTGTATTAAATCATCTCATCTTAGTCATCCACTCTCTTTACTGATAAAATATTTTCCTCAAGAGAAACAGATTGATCTTATCTGGGGTAAAGGTGATACATGGTATAAACATTACTGTTTTCATTATTAGGTTCCTTTCAAATAGGTGGAATTTGATTATTCTAGGAAGTACCAAAATTTTTGGTAAGCCACTGATTTTGAGTATGCACACATCATTCATATTCATTGGTGTGTACTGTATTATAAATAAGAACTTCATCCTATGAATCACATGACCAAGACTTTTTTGTTTTTGGATATTTCATGATGGCATTGATGAAATCCACCAATGCATAAGGAATTACTAGCATTATATTAGTATCATTGTGAGATGGACTTCATCTGAACCCTATAGAGTACATTATTCCCTTATTTGTTAGTTCTTCTTGAACTGTTTGGAAAATAGTCACCTAAATAGAATCCACAAATAATTTAGTTGTGAATTCATTTTTTGGTTTCTTCACTAATAGGGTTAAAATTGACTTATTCTATGGAGGTTATTGTGAATGTGAGAAAACCCAAGCCCTATGGGATTTGGTTATTTGTGTTCTTTGTTCAAAATCTCTCAGACACAATTTTTTGACTCTAAGGGTTGGGTTAAAAAATCCTCCAGTCTTGGGAGATGGGGTGGCTCATAAATAGTTATGGCTGGTATCAGTGTAGATATGCTTATGATTTTAAAAATTCTAGTCTGAATGTTTAATGGAGGCATTATTTAGAACTCACATAAATTTCCTACTTCCGAATACTGTTGTGATATTTTAGACATTTTATCAATTTGAGGGATGAGATACATTATCCATGAGGCTTTATCAATTTTCTCAGAATCATGATGAAAATGTATCTCAATAGATTTCATTTTTTGAGCTGAAAATTGGTTGAATCCGATCGAGGCCTGTTCATATTGAGAAACTCTTCGGTCATGGATATAATTTGTTTGTTTTATCTAGACTAGGGAAAAACATTTCATGAGAACACATTGGGATGGTTTTTTTGATTTGGAGTGTAGTGAAATGAAATTCTCCATCTGAACTTCATCATATAATATGAACACCAAATGATTTATATATGATGAGTCTAAGCAACCACATTAATTCATCGAGCCATGCACATTGAAGGTTCTCATATTGATTCTTGATATTTGGATGTTAGGAAACCTAGAAGGATGCCAGGTCAATTTGGTTATGAAACCATTATAATACCTTGACATTACATTTATATTAATCATATAATGATACTTTTACTTTTAGATGATGAAAAATCTTCCATATATTGAGGTGTATCGGGAATACAATCATTTTCCAACATATCTGGAATGTTATATTGAGAGTTTTCTAATGTTCAGAACATGACTAATATTTCCCCCTTTTCCCGTTCATTTGTCATGTTCCACATACCCTCGTTGTATTTTTTTTATTGTTTTATCAACCTGGTTTGATCAATGTAGATGCCGACCTAATTTTTTTACCATAAGTAATGGGATTAGTGGGCATTTCCTCAGCTATATTTGAAGTAAAATGACCCATGGGATGATCAGAGAACAATCATCGCCTTGGGATATCATCTGGATGTGAAATTATTTCACCTGATAGTTACAAGGAATTAGACATGATTGACCATTTCTTTGTATTCTACTCAAGATAAGAGGGATTTCCCATCACTACATTATCATTTGAAGAATTATATTGACAATGAGAAACACTATTGAGGAAATAAATTTTGTTGTAAATTTATTCATGGGGAGAACTACCGAAGTGGATTACAGAAAGGGATAAATCCTATTTATTGTTGTTATTAATGAAACATGGATAGTTTTCATATATCTCATCAAAAGATAAGATCTCAATATTGATAGAATTTTCATAAAGAAATCCTTCATGATGAAGTGTCCATTTAATTACTTAATAAATACTGCTACTACTCTCATAATTTGGTAATGAAAAAGAAGAGTATTAATATGCAATAAATAAATTCATGAGGGCTTCATGATGTCAATCATTATGTGATTACAAATCACAAACTAGATCTTGATTTTTCAACTAGGTTTGATAAGACCTCTTTTTGATGTCTTCTTACTAGTAATTGGGCCACCTTCTAGGAATTAAGTTTATCATGGGTAGGTGTATGTGCCTTATTTATAGAGGATGTCAGAATAGTCTGATTATCATCAATTGGAATCTTTGTATCTTTCCCATCTAGTTGTTTGTATGATAAGAGGGAGTGTGCCCCAAAACTCTCATTGACTTGAACCGAGGTGTGTATCTACTCCAGGATGTCATGCGAATAAATCCTCCCAGGTATGGAGACATAATTATCTATATATCCCTATGCTACTACTAAAGTTTCCGTTATGATATTATTGGGAGCATCAATGATATGGAAGGAAATTTTTTTTCTTCCTTTCCACCATTTCCAAAAATTTCTAGTTGACTTCAGAGGATTGTATGGGGATGTATTTACATTCTGTATCTACAGTAGTTGTATATAAATGCTCTTATCTTCCCTATCTTGTAAGAAAATAATGATAGTACTCTTGTTTGGGGTAGAGAGCTGAATCTTCCCCATGTTTTTTCACAAGATTTTTAACTGACTTCCCCGGGTTCATCCAAATGAGACTATTGGGTTTCATGGTGGATGTTCTATATTTTATGTTCTTGATGGATATTTATCACCAAGAATGGTTGGTAGACATCTTTTTGTGCTTCTAAATGAGATTACAAGTAGGCTTGGTGAGTGAGGGTAGGTGTATCTTCCTGCTTGTAGGTTGTTTACATATTTTGTTGGTGGGATCCTTTGAATGTAGATAGACGAGTCCTCTTACTAGCTAAAAGATTATAGATGTTGTAAGTTCCTTATCACCATACTCCCATGTTTTTTAATAGCATGATTGGTTAACCACCACCAGATGAGTCTTATGGTCGAAAAAATGAAGAAAGAAGTGTGTATGTACCTGCTTTCTATTTTCCACCAAACTAGGTTGGTGGTATTCTCTAGATGGGGGAAAGGTAAAACCCTCTTTCCTATTTTTATCATCCATTGTTTTAATAAATAAATACTATGTCGATAGTGTACATGATATGTTACATCGAGCTAAAACGAACATTTAATATTATTATTTTAATGTTAACATTATATCATATATATTGGAATAGAGAGAATGAACATTATACCCTGAATTATGAAAATATGGTCTACACATGTTTATGTAATGATTTATATGATTCCCAGTTAATATTAGATTAGACTATAAATCAATTGAATATAAAGGATGTGTTTTTCTAAAAAATAACTATTTATATTCAAATAAGTGAGTTTGTAAAAAAAATAATCACCCTTAATGGGTTTTATTTATGAAATATATATTTAATATATTAAATTTAACGTTTATGTTTCATCTCATATGTTTTATAGCCGTTACATAAGAACAAATTCAATTTATCCGATAAAAGAAGTATTTTTTTGATAGAATGACGTTTTACCTTCTTTTGATGGGGAACCCAATTTTGATGTCATTTTTGACACATTTATAAGTTCTAGTTGACAAAATAAACCAT
This sequence comes from Viscum album, assembly GCA_963277665.1. Lineage (NCBI taxonomy): Eukaryota > Viridiplantae > Streptophyta > Magnoliopsida > Santalales > Viscaceae > Viscum > Viscum album. Next base: position 412,087,187 of record OY728131.1, read on the forward strand.
TCATTATGAAATGGGACATAAAACTTTACTTTGGATAAATTTTTGGTATTTTTCTGATAATATTTATATTTTAATTAATAATGAAAAACACTACATTTAAAATCAAACATGTTTTTCATCTAATTTCATTATATTGATAGTTTATCATTATAATTGGGTTTAATGTATATTTATATTATGGTTTTATTATTTTATTCAATTTTTATCATTTTAATCAATTTAATTTTTAAAATAGATATAAAATCATTTTAATCTTTTGAACATTTCACTTTAAAAATCCATTTTTTAGCATTGCCTATAGTATTAATTTTAAATATAAATATTCTAATTTTGCGTTTTGAATTAGATAAAACTAATTCCATATTTGGAATCAGAAGGTTGAAATTATGTTTTAATTTCATTTTCATTTTTATTTTTGAAAAATATATAATGGTAAAAAATTTATTTACCATGGTATATGTAAAATTGTGGTAATGGTTGACGTTAAAAGCTAAAAACTTAACATACCTAATAGTTGAAACATTTAAAGTCAATTTCATTTTTTGATCAAACCTAAAAATCCTATTAAACATTAATTAGAATAAAAATCCTTGGTAAATAAATCCATATCTATATTGTTATCTTTTAATATAAAATAATTAATAAATCAATCAGTTGAATCTACCACTCCTCAAGTATAAACATTCCCACTCCACCACCCTATTTCGACACAAAATGTCTTGTAGCCCCTAAAATATAACCCAAAAATATTCTACAAACTCTCCCCATTTCCATTTGCTATAGGTCGCACCAAAAGACCAAATCCATGGTCCTCAAGGGACATTCAAGTAGGGGATATTTAAGAGGTAATTTTCCCAAAGTACCTCTCTTAATTTCATTTCTTTTTCTACTTTCTCCTCAAATACTTCATCTAGAAATGCATGATTACTACAAAATGATGTAAAATATAAATTTTTAAGTTTATAGTGTAATAACGCATATAAAATTCATTTCTCTCATCCTCTAATTCAAATAAATGAAATTGTTTTCCATGTTATACGGATTAATCACATTCGTGAATAATGTTTTTGTTATTTTTCCTTTACCACCTTCACGACTAGTCCTAAAACAATTATTTTAGTCAAATAATATTTTAATATCTATATAATAACCTATTTTATATTCTTTATATGTTATATGAGACATTGAATCATGATTTTCAAATTTTGGTTGTACGATAACTTCATTTGGGGAAATGTGGACTACTGCCTCCTCAAAATGATGTGATACTTTCACACATCACATGGAATGTTTTAAAGAATATTTTAGTATACTTATATGATATAAATAATTATTAGTTCAACAATAATGGTAATATAAATTCATACATACTTATATATATATTATATTATTTCACTCTTACAATAGGAAAAAAATCAAAAGACTGTTCATGTGTACGTACGACATGTCATCTCCATGAATAGTGTCGTTAGTTTGTAATTGATGATTAATATAAATAATTATATAAAAAATATATAATAATTTTATATCATGTTTTATATCTTGAATATTATGAACTTATGACCACATGTACTATTGACATCTTACCAAGCTCAGTTTTATCTCAAGTACCGAATATCAAAAAAGCGTCCGACATGAACTTAAATAATTTTGTTATTTTTATAGCATGGTAATAAGTGATATAAAATGTATAATAAACATGAAAAGGGTAAAATTAATGTATAAATTATATTTAGTCTAATATTTGGGATGAACAGGGAACATACGAGACAAGTGAGACTCAAGATAAGGGATTTTTCAAACTCAATTTCCATTTGTTTTGTTTTTCACATACATAATAGATTATATTATTCCATGATTATTTGTGGAATAAATTTTTATGAATATATAATTTATTTATACTTCTCTATTTACGAATATATTATTTATACATATAATCACATCATTTATAAATTCTTACGTCATTGATACAAACATTGTAATGATTTACTCCGCTAAGTTTTTACCTTTGCGAGATATATGCATTATTCACCAATAATTTATTTATTTTTGTGTATATATAATGAAATTTGATATGAAATATCATGAATATAATTATATTATTGGTATTAAATGTTTCATATTATTATTATAACTTTTATGGGTAAAACAATTGAACATTTACATGTGGTAAGGGAATTTATTAACCCAATTTCCATTCTTTGGGTTAAACTTATAATTATTGATTATTTAATGCTATGATTATGTGTGAAATGACTTTTTGATATATTATGTTGTATTTATATTTTTTTTGGATTTATAATGGATATAGATAATTGATCTATTTGAATATCCCATTGATATTTGTAAGGGACTCTTTAACTAAAATTTCCTTTTAAATGTTTTAAGATTTATTATTTAAATATTTCTCATTAATTTCCATTTTTTAAAAATGGTCATAAGGATTTATATATATGTACATTATTTTTTTAATATAATAATTCATTTCATAAGTTTCAAGGTTTTATGGGAGCCTTTTATTTAAAAATATTCTTTTTTAAAATTTTAATTGTGTTATGGGAATGGATTGATTGTATAAATATCTTGAAAGATATCTTCTAGAGATGTTATTTTTTATTTATTATTGTATTATTTTTTATGATTATGTCATGGATCTAGAGAATTTATTATTTATATGGGTGGTTCAATGATTAACTGGGGGAAGGTATGCTCATGATAGATCTCCAATGAATTGGATAATGTGGTGGAGTTAAACGATATGGTTTTTACTAAGAGATTTGGGGAATATATTGTGATGGTTATTCCAAACATAACCATGAAGGTTACTCACTATGTAATGGTGAATAATAAAATTTAATTTTGATATGGATGCCACAATGTACCATTATGATTTATGATTTCTGAGTTTTTTGGGAATCAAATGATTTCATGTGGTATGTCAATGAGATTATGTTTTATTGGTGAAAAATATGATTTCATTTGTTTATAGTATTAATAGACTAATGTTTTTCTTTAATTATTCTATATACCTTTACTTGATTTTTATACTCATCATATGTTTTTGAAAAGAAATTCTATAGGGTATAAGGATGTGTTTGTGAAAGGAAGATGTTAAAAAGATTTGTATCAAATAAATAAATCATGATTAATTTTAAAATATTTTAATATTTTGATATATTGGATGATGTTTTCAGTGTAACCTTCTATATGATTATGGGATGTTATGTATTAATACTGGACTAATTATCTTAAACACCAAATCTAAAAATATTATCAATGTAAAACCATGTAAAATCTTGAATAAAATCAATAATATGTAATGTTTATGGATGGGTCCTTATAGTTGATATCAGAGGAATGGTTTTGACAATTTTAGGATTTTTGAGTTTTGGTCAAACATATTCAAAGTTTCATTTTTATTCTTTTTTATACAATCCTTATTCTATAACTTTTTTTAATTGTGGAATATTTGTTTAAAATGTATGGAGTAGGATATGAAACAACATTTCTATATATTCATAATGAAATACTTGGAAAGATTATTACAAAGTCATATTCTAATTATTCTTATGCATTTTCTAGCATAAAAATATACTATAAACAGTTTAATGAGACATAAAACACCCTCTCAACAAATATATACCACGATCTATCATGGTTTTTTTTAATCATATTATATTTTTTATATATTATCATTTTTTCAAAAAAGGTATATATTATCAATGAAGTTTTAGATATTTTACCGTATCAATTTATTTTTAAGTATACAATGATTTGGAAAAATCTATTGAAGAAGGAGACCCTTGAGTAAACTATTTATTCTTATTTCAAAATATATTATTTCTGCACATATTTATGGTATTATTAAAGGACCATTAATTTAAATATTCAAGTCAAACTTGGTCGGATTTTCATTAAAAAAATCAAGTCGTATTTAATGTTTTGAAATTAAATTCCATACGAGATTATCTTCCAAAAAAAAATTTATACACAAACCCATACGAACCATGTTTTACAAGGTGTATTGGGATATAAGATTCATGTGATATTGAAGAATCTATAAATAGTTGTTGAAATGCATAGAACTTGTATCTATATGAAAAAATGACAATGAAACCAGGTGTATTCAATGACCAAAGTATAATGCTATTTCTTTTTTGAATTTTTTTATTAAATTATAGTGGAGGTGAAATAAATACATGCCAATATATATATGACTTCATGAATTAAGATGTTGAGGCCATCATTAGTTGGGAAGAAAATGAGAGCTATAAGACAACTTTTGAATTTAAAACAAGATAAGGTTATTTTAGATTTTTATAAAAATGGATAACACACAGGATGGGTGACAACCCATCATGTCCGAAAAGGCCATGGGAATCGAACCCCCAACCGATAGGATATAAGGGATCATCACCAACCACTGGCCTACGTGAATTCCCCAGTCAGTATGAATTTCCATTTTTAGTTACAAAATTGGATGGAAAATGAATAAAGTTGATTTTTGGATCTTATGTTTTATCAAATAAATTTCATTTGTATTGGAAAATGATTTGGGGATTGAGTGATAAATTTTATTTTGAAAACATTCACTATTTTTGGAACCCTATATGAATATGGAAATTAGAATACTATAGGATTTAATTTAAGGATTAATGATTTAGTTTTATACTAGAATAATCTATGTTATGATTTTGGACTAATGGTAATTATGGGTTTTTATGGAAATTATATAACTATATTAAAGAATATTTGATTTTGGGAAATTAAATTTTTTTGTATGAGATATTAATATTGCTTGATATTATTTAGAGATAAATGTTACAATTTATCTTGGATGAAAATTTCATTAAATCCTTATAATTATTGGGTTTCAATCCTAGTTTGTATTATTATAAGGAAATTTAAGGATAATTATTTATCAAATGGCCTATGTTTAACTTTGGATTTTACTTTTGAATTTTAGAGATTAAAAGTAGCTGCCCATCATACGATGATTTATTCTTTTGCAGGAATTATCAGATATTATCCTATCATTTTCTGTTTTGTTTAATGTTTCATGATATGATAAATAGATAGTTATACTTTTGTGAATTATTTTATTCTCTATAAGTTGATTCTATTATTTTAATTGGAATAAAAGACTATCATGAGTACTCATAGATTGGAGTAAAACGATGTTTTTAGTAGAAATTTATTAAACTATCAAAACTTTACTTGAAAATTGAATATGTTTCCATATTTTCTTTATCAATCTTGTCAATAATTCCACAACATTATGAAAAGGTGCTTAAAACAAAACGGTTTTCTATTTATATTTCATAATACGAAGTCAAATACCATTTAACCCATCACAAATTTATGGTATTTTTATTGTTATCTTTCTCCTAAAAATGTTTTCCGATTACTCTCCATCAGAAAATGATGGTTAATTTTCACTTCAATATATATCTTTTTCAACAAAGAACCCTAGTATTTTGTTATCTCAGGTGATCTTCATACTTCTCTTTCATTCATTTTTAGTGGATATTTTTTACCTTATTTTAATGTGTGATTTCTATACAGGAATTTTGAAATGGCATACCTTAGTAAACAACCATGATATACAAATTATGTGGATTAAATTTATTAATGTAGGGAGGATATAACATCTATAATTTTAAGAATGAAATACTATGTTCGATAGCATACATGATAGGCTAATTGATCTTAAATGAACAACTAAATATTATTATTTAAATGTTACTATTATAACCTTGCTGTTGGAATAGAGAAAATTAATAGAATAAACTGTATTATGAAAATTATTTTTACACATGTTTATATAATGATTCATATGATACCAACATAATTATAAATAAAACTAAAACAAATTGAATATAAAAAATGCATTTTTTGAATTTTTTTTATTAAAATGAAAATTAGTGAATTTATTAAATTAAAAAAATCACTCATGATGGATTTTAGTATCTATAATTATATTTAATATATTCAATTATTTTTTTAAGATTCATCTTATACGTTTTCTACATGTGACATAAGAAAAAAATCAATTTTTTGGGTAAAAGAAGCATTTTTTGAAAACTAAAGTATTACCGCATATTGAGGGAGAACCCAATTTAAATATAGTTTTTTTAATTTTTATAAGTTCCTTTTGAGAAAATAAAATTCATATTTTATCTGGTAAATAAAATATTTCTTTTGATAATTATTTTGTATTTTTCCTGTAAAATTTATATTTTAATGAATAATGAAAAACATATCATTTTAATTCAAAACATTCATTTAATCTAATATAATTATATTGTTAAATTATCAAAAAAAATTAGATTTAGAGTATATTTAGAATATGTTTTTATCATTTAAACCAATTTTTTCAATATAATAAATATCATGTTGAAAATATATATAAAACATCTCAAACAATTGAACATTTCACTTTTAAAATATGTTTTTTAGTCTTTCATGCATATTTACTTTTAAATAAAATATTGCCATGTTTTTTGTTTCCAATTTGGTAAAGTGGATCCCATTTTTTAATTAGAATATCTATATTATGTATTAATTTCAGTTCCTTTCATAATTATAAATATTTTACCAGGGATAAATATTATTTACCGATTTATAGGTAAAATTGTGACAACGATTAATGTAAAAATGTAAAAGCATAACATACATAATAATTGTAACATTTTAAGAGTGTTTGAGGTGTGGATAGAACCTAACAAAAAAATAAAACATTAATTACAAATAAAATTCTAGTAATTTTATTCAAACTTTATATGCTTACATTTTAATATAAAATAATCAATAAATTAATAACTTGAAACCACCTCTCCTCAAGTATATATACCTCCTCTCTACCCCCTAGTTCGACCAAAAAAGACTTGTAGATCCAAAAATACATTCCAAAACCTCTCATAATCACTATCCACACGTCCATTGAATTATATTCTCTCCAAAATACTAAAATTAAAGGTAATAAAGGTTCTTTTAATGAGGTTATATAAAAAGCGGTAATTTTTTCAAAGTACCTCTCCTAATTTCATTTCATTTTTTACATTCTCCTCACCCCCATCATAAAAAAAATCATGATTACTCCATAATAAATTCCATGTTGGAGTTTTATGTTTTGAATTAAATATATCATTTCCATTTCATTTCTCACCTCCTCTTATTCAAATAAATGAAATTTTTTTCCAAGTTATACCATATAATCGCATTCATAGATAATTGTTTTGTGCTTTTTTCATTACTGCCTTCATAGATGGTCTTCAAACAAGTATTATGGTAAACCAATATTTAAATATGTATTTTATATCCTATTTAATATTTAAGATATATTATATTAAACATAATTTCATGCTTTCCATATTATTGTTATATGATGACTTCGTTTGGGGACGTGTGAACTACCACCTCCTCAAAATGATGTGATTAATTCACACATAACATGGAATGTATTAATGATTTTTTTAGTAGGATTATATTATATAAATGGATTATTTATTCTAATATTATTATATTATATATTTTTACATATTTATATTCAATTCATTTAATTTCACTCGTTCATACAAAAGGGAAAACGAAAATACATTCCATCCTACGTACGACCTACTATCTCCATGAATTATGTTCTCAATTTTTTGTAAAATATTAATATAAATAAATATATGATAAATATATAAGATATTTATATTATGTTTTATATCCTGTATATGATGGACTTATGACCATATGGACTGTGGACATCTTACCAAGCTCAATTTTAACTGAAGTGCCAAATATCGACGAAGCATCCCACATGAACTTAAATAATTATTTAATTATTATAAAATGATAAGAAGTGATATAAAATGAATAAAAAAATTTAAAAAGTTTCTCAAGTGCGTATAAATTTACCTAATATTATTATTTTTGAAGAACAAAGAAAATACGAGATGAGTGGGGCTCGAGGTAATGGATTTTTCCAAGTCAATTTCCATTTGTTAGGATTTATGCGTACGTTATTGATTATAATATAAAAGGATTGTGTGTAGAATAAATTTTTAATGTTTTATTTTGTATTTAATATTCTATATTTGTGGATATAATTTTTTTCCACATAATCACCCTATTGATTAATTCGTAAGTCCTTGATCAAACTATTTAGGATTTACTAATCTCACTTTTTACCCTTGTGAGATAAACGCATTATTCACCAATAATTCATTTTTTTGTGGTGTATATATAAATATATTTTATATGAAATATCATTAATATAATTATCTTCGTGGTATTAAATATTTCATTCGATGATTATTACTTTTATGTTTTATATAATTCGACAGATTGCACATTGTAGTGGAATTTCATAACATAATATCATTTCATTTGGTTAAACATCTAAATATTGATTATGTAAAACTATGATTATGTTTGAACTGAATATTGAATATCAAAAAATTATTTATATTGACATATGTTCATTGATAGTGAATGAATATAATCGACTTATTTTATTTACTAAATTTTTTTTAAGAGACTCTTTAAAAAATATAATTATTTAACTCTTTTAAAGAAAAATTATTTTAAATCCTTTTAGTTAATGTATATTTTTTCAAAATATATTTAATTATTTATTTATAAGGAGATGAACATTTTAAATTGATAATTATTTAAAACAAATTTTATGTGATATAGGAAACATTGATTCAAAAATATTTGTTTCAAATTTTTTAATTATTTTTTGAGAATTGATTGATTACATCAATATCATGAATAATATATTTGTGAAAGTATTATTTTCCATTTATCGTTGTTTTATGTGTTATGATAATTTCATGGATCTTGAGAATTTCATATGTATATGGGTGGTTATGTGATAATCCATGGGTTGTTGATCCCATGATATCTCTCCAATGCCAGGGGTGATGAGACTGAGTTAAACGATAGGGTTTCTCTTAAGAGATATATGTAATATACTCTGATGGGTATTCCAAACATAACCATGAAGTTTAACCCCTAAATAGCTTTGAAAGAAACAATGTAAATATTATAGGGATGGAATAATTTTCTATTATTATTTATTATGTATATGATTTTTTTCAAGAATCTTATGATTTCATGTTGTATGTTAAAGATTTTATGTTTTATGTGTGGAAATAATGTTTTCATGTGATTATAGTATTCATGGAATGAATTCTATATTTCGTTATTTTATATCCCATAATGAGCTATTTTTTCTCATTATATGTTTTTTGAATTTATTTCCACATCGAATATGGATGGGTAAGAGAAAGGAATAAGTCAAGAATATTTTTATGGAGAAAATAAATTGTGTATCATTTTTAATTTTTTTTATTTCTGAAAAAATGTGTTCTTGGTTGGTTGTATCCTATTATATTGTTTTAGGATGTTGCGTACAAATGACGGCCTAGTTTTCTAAAACTCTAAACCTAAAAATATCCTCAATGTAAAAGTAATTAAATTCTTAAATAAAATCAATATTATGTAATTTTTAATGTTGGGGCCTTGTAGAAGGTATCAGATTAGTGGTTTCGAAAACATTAGGGATTAGGTGTTTTAGATAAAAATGTGATATGTTTAATTGTCTATTATTTTCTGTTAAAAAATTATTCTATAAAATTTTAATATTGTAGAAATTTGTTTAAAAATGGAAGGAGGAGGATCTCAAACAACATTCTTATATCTTGTTAATTACATAATTTCAATAATTACAAAAAATTCATGTTTAGATGATTTTGAAACAACTTATAACATAAAACTCTCTTAAAAATAGTCGAACGACATATCAAATACCTCCTTTATACCTTGATACCATTATGTATAATGTGTTGTTTTTAATTAAATTCTATTTTTTAGTGTTTTAATATTTTCAAAAAAGTTAAATATTATCAAGGGATAATCAAATATTTTACCAAATCATATGATTTAGAAGCATACTATTATTTTGAAAAAGCTACTGAAGAAGGACACCCATGCGTAGCCAACTAATTCTAGATTTTAAAAAATTATCTTTCATCACATAGTTATGGTATGGTGAAAAGACAATTGATTTAATGTTCTAAGTCATAGTTGGTCAAAATATTTTATAAAAATGATTTCTTTTTTAATGTTTTGAAATTATATGTCGTAGGAGATTATTTCCCAAAACTATTTCTCTGCAAACACCCATATGACCCAAGTTATACAAGATGTATTTGGAAAAATGAAGCAAGTGATTTCATAGAATCTATAAATCTTTATTTCAAGGCATGGACCTTCTACCTATGTGGAAAAAATGATGATAAACTATGTGGATACCATGACAAATGTAGAATATTATTTATTTTTAGAAAATAATTATTAAATTGTATTATAGGTAAAATTAAAAAAATAAAATATATATAATAAATCATGAATTAAGATGTTCTGGTCATTTTGATTTGGGATCAAAATGATAAGTATAATAAAACCATTGAGGTTAAAAAATATATTGGCTATTTATGAGTTTTATAAAAAGTGATAACTCACCAGATAGGTGAAATCATGTTGCGTCCAACATGGTCATGAGAATCAAACCCACAAACGAAGGGAGAAAACTGTTCATCACCTGCCATTTCCCAATATGAACTCTAGGTTACTATATGTTTTTGTTTTTATTTAAAAAAGTTTATAAAATATGAATAATATTAATTTTTGGGGCTTATGTTTTTTTGAATGGATATGCTTTGTATTGGAAAATGATATGGGGATTAAGTGATAAATGTTATCTTGGAAGACATTAAATATTTTGGAAACCCTAAATGACTAAGGTAAATATAAGACCATTTGATTTTATTTTAGGAGTAATGATACATTAATATTTGGGAAGAATATATGTTTTTATTATGGACTTATGAATATTCAGTTTATTTAGGGAATTGATTAACGTAACATGGATACAATATAACTTTGGAAAACTACATTTTTTGGAATGATAAAATTAAAATGAATGATGTTAATTAGATATACGTTTTAAAATTTGTCTTGGAAGATATTGTCATCAAATACATGTAATTTTTGGGTTTCAATATTAGTTTGAATTATTCTGAGGAATTTTAAGGAAAATTATTTATCAAATGGTCTATGTTGAACATTGGGTTTTACATATGTATTTTGAATATTAAAAGTATTTTTCATCATACAATGATTTATTCTTATGGGGGAATTTTCTTAACTTATACTAACCTCTTTGGTATTGGTGAATGTTTCAATACAAGATTAATATATAGTTAATATATTATGGATTCTGTGATTCCACAGATGTTCATTGTAGTGTTTTTGGTGAAAAAATAAATTCATCTTGAATACTCATCTTATTGAGTAAAAATGATGAGTTTTTGGTGAAAATTGATTAAATTATGAATCTTTAACTTATAAATAAGAATTTTTCCTTATGTTATTGTTCATGATCAAAAATGATTTCAATACATTCGTGAAAAGGATTTTTAATTTTTTTTCTCTTTACTTTTCTTAATATTAATCCAAAGGCCAATTAATTCATTAGAAATTTAGGGTTTTATGATTAATATATTTCTCATGATAATTTTATCTATAAATCTCCATCAAACATAGTGGTTAGTTTTCAATTTTATATCAATGTATTCCTACATATAATCCTTATATTTTTTTCTCAGGTGATCTACGTACTTCTTTTTCTATCTTTTTAAGTAGATATTTTATTGAACCTTTTTTCGATGTGGGGTTTCGATAGAGGTTATATCATAGTTACCAACAACAAATTAAAATTTTAAGGACTAAATTTATTAAATTTGGGGTGTATATAATATCAATATTGTTAATAAATTAATACTATGTTTTATAGAGTACATGATATGCTACATCGACCTGAAACGATCCAAAAAATATTATTATTTAAATGTTACCAGTATAAACATTCTATTTAAATAGCGTGAATGGAGAGTTTTAACTAAATTATAAAAATAATTTTTTCACATATTTATATAATGATTAATTTTATACCAAATTATTTAGAAATGAATTGAAAAAATAATTGTATATAAAAGATGCGTTTTTATGAAGAAAAAATTATTTAAAATAATATACTGAATTTATAAAATAAAAATTTCACTCTTGATGGATTTTATTAATGAAATATATATGTAATATAGTAAATTTTTAATTTTATATTCATCTTATATCTTTTTTATACATGACATAAGAAAAAATAAATTTTTTCGGATAAAAGAAGTATTTTTTGGAAAAATTGTTGTTTTGTCTCCTTTTGATGTTAAACCCATTTTAAATCTAGTTTTTGACACTTTTATATGTTCATTTTGATAAAATAAATTTATTATTTTGTTAAAGAAACTAAATTTTCTAATTTGGATAAACATTTCATATTTTTTTGATAATATTTATATTTTAATGAATAATAAAAAACACTACATTTCAATTCAAAGCTTCTTTTTCTTGTAATTTATTTATACTATTATATAAATATTAAAATTGGTTTAAAAATATATTTATTTTATTATTGTTATAAATTAATACAATATTGATCATTTTAATTAATTTCAGTTTTAAAATATATATAAAAACATTTCAATCTTTTGAACATTTCACATTAAAACCATGCTTTTTAGTCTTGCCAGCAGAATTTCAATTAATTATAAATTTTACAATTATTTTTTTTGAATTAGGAAAAATGGATACCATATATGGAATAATAATTTAAAAATATTTTTTAAGGTAAATTTTATTTTTTGGTATTAAAAATATACCATGGTAAAAATATTATTTCCCATTGTATTGAAAAAATTCTGACAAGGGTTAATGTTAAAATTTAACAACATAACATACCTAAAAATCGAAAACATTACTGGATAGTTGTGGTTTGGCTTGACCATAAACATCTTATAAATAATTAATTACAATCCAAAGTATTTGAAATTAATTCCAACTCTATAAGGTTATCTTATAACATAAAATATTCAATAAATCCATCACTTGAGCCAACCACTCTTTAACTATAAATACCACCTCTCGGTCACCCTATTTAGACTCCAAAATCCTTGTAGCTTATCATATATCTACCCAATCATCCTCTTGTCACTCTTGTCTTTTACACGTGATTCTTATTTTACCAAATGTTCAAAATCATGTTCCTTAAGGGTCTTTCATAATGAGGATATTAAAGAGGCAATTTTCTCAAAGTACCTCTCGTGATTTCTTTTATTTTTGGTTCTACTTTATCCCCACCTCCTTCAATAAGATATTATGAAAAATATATAATCATTAAAATTATGTAATTTTTTTATTCTAATAGTATCTTTCATATCCATTTCATTTTTCACCTATTCAAATTCAAATAAAGGGAACTGGTTTCTATGTTACATTGGTTAATCGTTTCCGTGAATAATGAATTTGCTCTTTTTTCTTTTACCGCCTTTATCTATGTTCTTAAAACCATTATTATTTTCAAATGATATTTTAATTTTTATATAATAATATATTTCATATTTTGTATACATTATATTAAACACACCTTCAAGCTTTCCATATTTTAGTTAGATGATAACTTCATTTGGGGAAGTGTGGACTATTACCTCCTCAAATGAAGTGATTCTTTAACAAATAACATGAAATTTATTTAGAATTTTTTAGTAAAAATATATGATATAAATTAAATATTAATTATAATTTAATGATATTATATATTTATACATATTTATATACATTTCATTTTATTTTACTTTTATAAAACAACCGATAAAACAAAAACAATGTTCATTCATACGTAAAAGGAATTACCTAAAAATAGTTAAAAAACAAGGAAGTAAGCACCTAATATATCTATGATGGCGATTCCCTATCCTGGAAATAAACGAGGTGTTGGCCCTCTCCTCCCAGGAAGGGGGAGGTAAGATTATCCCTTCTTCTTCGACAACTTGGTCCTTCAACCCCTTCCCCAACCTGGCTTTCCTTCTTTATTTCCCGTCAATACCTCTTAGACATAAGGTCCCTGACCTTCATGAAGGATCGTACCAACTTGAAATTTCTAAAAAAGAGTTCAATGCAGCTTCAGATCTTCACAGATCAATGCATGTGGTTCGATTCAAGGGTTTGCATACATCAGTTGATGCTTTTGACAGATTGGTATTCGATTCATGGGGTCTTCAAAATCGAGCGGTGGTGGGTCCGATCGATCAGCTTCAAATTATGATTCACTATTCATTGTAGGAGGAATTGGTTGTTTATTGGTACAACAATCCATAGGTTTTCGATGGATTCTGTTTTTTTTTCTCCTGCGATGGTCCTTTGATTTCAATATAAATCGTGATCCACCTTCGGCTGCGGTGTGGTTATGTTTTACAGACTTGCCTATACCTTTCCATAATCCTTCCATTATATGTATTATAAGGAATTTGTATGTAATGTATATGTGTTTTGATAAACACACAACTATATTTTTTCACCCTATTTTGGAATGTTTTCAACAGGGTATAAGGATGGATAATAGAAACGAAGAAGTAATGAATTTTTTTATTAGAAAAATAAATAATGTTTAAATAAAGTATTACTTTTTTTAAAGAAATGGATAATTTATTTGTAATATATTCCTGTGTTATTAAGGGAAGTTATGTATTAATTATGGAATAATAATATAAAACTATTATCTTGAAAAGTTACTCAATGTGAATGTAAGTAAATACTTGACTGAACTCATGATTAACTAATGTTTAAAGACGAGTCCTTATAATGTTAGCTGGTTGTTGTCCCTACGGGGTTGTCTTGTGTTCTCGGGACTAAGGATCCTATGTAGGAAATATAATGTAAAAATGACACATCATGTTGAGGTTTTCCTAGAATGTGGTGTTGGTGGCGGTGATTGATGGAACAATCCCTTATGAATGACCCTTAAGTATTTAGGAAAATGTTGTAAGTTGCCTCTTGGTAGAACTCCATGGAATAAGAGTGGTATTGGTGATTGTGTTCTATGTTTGAGCTCCCAAAATGGTTGAATGTATTTGTTTCCACCATCTATTTCTAGACTATCAATCATCACTTTTCGGAAGACCAACAGTTATTATTGACCTGGATGGCCAGTCCGGTATCATCGAATGTTGTAATGGCACCAGGTTGATTATAATCTTGAACTTCTATGTTAGAGACCTGCACATTAAAGGTGTTGAGTTAGTGATGATATCCTTTGAGCAGACGAGGAACCATCTTGAGCAGCATCTGGGGAGTTCACATGTGTAATCGTGAAAGAATCCATTTGGAATAAAGGAAGTTCTTGGAAGAAATTTCATTTATACTTGACCAATTATAAAAATTAACTCTAGAATAGATTCATCATTTTGGATGAACATATGCATGATTGATTGTATTATTTTTTCCCCATTATCATTTGATATGGGACTGAAATATGGGTACGAATAACACCTTGGTTAATGATTCAAATAGATTTCACCATTTTTTGTTTCCTTTGGAATGTGTGTTATTTTTAGGAATCACTATTCTTGAATGGTTTCTAGTATATTATTTTTGTAGTTGGAAAAACCCAATGGTTCTGAATCAAAAGTGACCTTCTTTCCAAAGGTTGGAGCTTGTTATTAATTTTAACCCAGGATTCTTAAGAATTAACATTTGTCCTGAGGATGGAAGGTCTTGCTCATCACATGCATTTATGGGAATTATTGCCTACTCTAGGACACTATTATAGATTTAAGAATTGTTCATGAATCCTTTTAATTTACCAATCATAATGTACATTTCCATTAAAATTTGCATTCAATTATTATAATGTTTGGAATTCCGAATCATCCATATGTTTTAGAGGTTCTTCATCAATAGAGATATCTATATATATTCTCAGTTCTCCAAAAATGGTATCCTCTCATATACTACATTGAGGTTATCGGGTCGTTGTAATGAAAATGATGTTTTTAAGCCACTCAGTTTGGCACTCTATATTTTTACGATCATCTAGGAAAACGAATGTCACAATGGTATTTATCATCATCCAGGTAGATAAAAAGTTACTCTGGAGTTTATTTTCATCAAGGTGTATAAAGTATACTCTTGTCTTTAACATCGTCCTGGGTGATGGAAGATGTTTTGTTAATGTAATCGAACCCATAGGTGTTCTTACCATGTATCCTTATGAAACGAATCAGAACCCATGTAGTTCAATGCCGCTTAATGGGACATATAATACCTTTTAGGGTCATGTGATAAGTTCCCAACCATTTAGTTTAACTTTATATAAAAAGGAAATCTAATAATTAAATTCATAGTCAAATCTTGGTGTGGGAATTATGATGAAACATCCCAAGGAACATGGAAGAGATATGATATTACAAGTTGAATTAGACCCTAATGGTAATGATTCCAATATATAATATGGTTGCTTGGGGGTGTTGGGTTTGAACCTTAGGGAGGCTTCCGAGGTATCTCATTTGGATGGGAATCAAAGCCCACATAGTTCGGTAAGTCTCATTGGGAGTATATCCCTTTGAGAGGAATAGGTTGGGGCTTAATATTAAAGAGGATTCCCTTGTATCAAGGTCTATGGGAGATTTCATAACTCTTGTAGATTTAAGGGGGGATTAATTTGGGTCTTACTCCTACTGAGGTTCCTCAAATTATGGGAATTAGGGTTGGATTCCATAAAAGGATTTTTGTGAGCTTGGGCCCTAGGTGAAGGCTTCCGAGGTATCCTGGTTATGGTGGGAGTCACAGTTCTCATTGTTCATTCAGTTTCGGGGCTACACCTATGATAAAACCCTTTTCATAGGGTCATGATGTCTCATTTTAGGGATGGGATGATGTGGAGTTCAGGCCTTGATAAGGATTTCTATTTAAACCAGTTATGGTGGGAATCCTTGTACTCATAGTTCACTGTCTTAGAGAGATATTTTAGATATTGTGATCATTACAAATTTTTAATACCATGTCATTAGTTCACTGTGTGTGAATCAAGAGGATGTAAAAGATTTTACAAACCACACACACCTTCTCTTCTACAAATATAAGTTAATGGGCCTATAGAAGAAGAGGTTAGGGTGAATGTGTAAGAGGTGATGGCTACAAAACCTCTATCAATTCATTTTACATTAGAAGAGGGCTCAATGGAAAGAAGTACTGAAGGTGAAAGAAGTAGATAGGAGGGAGGCTAAAAACTCATACATGAATTTCAAGGAGATTATAATAGGATGACTACCTTGAAATGGGTCTTGTTGTGGGGAGGGAGATTCTCCATTTTCCCAAAGGAAAAGGAAGTGTGACTCTTACCATTCCTACAAAGGACCAGAGACTTCAAGTCTTAGGGATGAGAAGGTGAGGAAAGAGTCATGTACCTAGAATCTATGAAAAAAAAAATCATAACACTTTTCCTAGTGTAAGGGTCAATGTAACCATTGATATCCAAATCAACAGACACGCCGACAACCCTTACCCTATGATATTACAAGCGTGGGAATACTATAACCATAGATATAAAAATACAAATGGGAGACATTATGATGTTACTTTCCCTTAGATTTGGTAAATCATGAGGTCTTGGTGGATGATTCACCATTATCCCTTTCAGGAAAGGGAGGCTATGAATGAGATTCACTGTCATGAGTGGCTTTGAGGTAGACTTCATGAAATGCTCGAGCAGGCTAAATTGGTGCAGTGAACCAATAAATAGTGTTCATGTTAGTGGTATGAAGGAATATGGCATAATAATTAGGCTTTAGAGAATTGAGGTAACATTAAGGGATGAACAATGTGGATTGATAGACCAAGGATAGACATGTATCAAGCATTCAAGATTCATCACAATTATTCCATGTAGTGGGGTGCGCAACATCATTCTTAAGGAAGGGTGTTTGCACAGTTGTCCTTAAATTTGTGGGTTGGGTGAATAAGTCATGAAAGGGTTATTAATTTTTAACACATGGAGAACCTAAGTCACATTATCCCCAATTAATTCAATCACATTAGTTGTTATGAAAATTCCATGGAAGTTTTAGAGGAATTGGGAGAATCACTAGTGCAATCAAAGCATTAATCAATATTCATGGAAATTTTTATGTACAAATGAAGACACTAAGAGTTTATTTATAGGAAAATATGTTACCCTAAGCAATGGTATAAGGCCCCATCCTTAAACCTTACTTAATCGTGAGTTGTTACAAGATTACACATTGAGGATCATTTCAGGTTTAGAGTTTAAGAGAATTAGATCATAAAACATGCATTACATCCCACATTTAAAGAAAGTGGTTACAATAAAAGATAGTATTCATTTTTTCCCATCAACAGAAAAATATTTAAAATAAAACATGGATTCTTTCTTGACACTTTTTTTACACTATAATCATATCATGTACCCTTACCTTAACCTGTGAAAACATTTCAAAAACTTGGGATGAGCATAAAAATCATAGTAAGGGATATAAAAATATGGAAAGGAAACATGAGTACATGTATACATAAGAATCAATGAAATCATACTCTACTCATAAAACATAATCACTTTAACATACCTCATCAAATCATGAATAAATCATAGAAATCATAAGACATAAAGGTAACTTGAGGCATTCATAACATTCTTATGTAGGGAGTAACCCTCTTGGTTACGTTTGGAATACCCATCATAGTATATTCCCTAAATCTCTTCAGAGAAACCTTAACGTTTAACTCCCTCGCATTACCCAATGCATTAGAGATCTATATCGGGCTCACCCACCCTTAGTTTATCATGGAACCACCTGTCTTCATAACAATTCCCAAGAACCATAACATAATCGTATCACATAAAACATGCATAAAGGAAACATTACATTTCCACATTTCAATCACAAGATATCAATACAACACATCGATATAATAAAAACATTATGAAAACTATTTTCAATACCAAAATAAAAGAAAAGTAAAACATGGTATTTATTTTTCATTTAAAAAAAAGGTACGGCTTGTAGAGGAAGCCGAAACTCAAATAATGGTCACGGTGGAGGAGAAGTTATTGTCGCTGCATACGTATGAAAAAAACATTACCTTTTTTCATTGAGTAAAATGATTCGTATAAAAAAAGATTCCTTTTGGATAAACGTAAAAGTCAAAGGGGTTTATACACCGTATAAAAGAAGATTTGTATAAAACAAAATATGCCTCAATGAAATTAGATTGAGACGAAGTCCCATACCTCGTATCCGACTTGACTTGATCGTTCTTTAATCTCTTGAATAATAAACTCAAGTTAATTTCTACTTGTTTAAGAACTTTTTTCATGTTCATTATTCCTTTTATATCACTTATTTCCATGTCATGAACACTATGTAATTATTTAAGTTAATAACGGTCGTTTTAACGATCATTGGTACTTGAGTAAAAAATAAACCCTTTATAATTACAAGTTGTTCTTGTATCCATTATATCCAGAGTTATACTCATGATGTAGATATCATATATATCATATATATCATATATATCCAGTAAATAAATTCATTTATAATATTACATAATGTTTAGAGGTAAGAAATGAAATGCACCGTTCATGTAGACGGTAAGCCGTACGTACGCATGAACGCTACTTTCATTTCTATTTCGTATTTTATGGAATAGAATCATAATGATATAAAGGTATATTATAATTCCAGTATCATATCATATATAATACCATTAATTACATCCTTTATACATCCCACATATGGCATTAACGAATCAAATCACTTTGAGGGGGCGGTAGTCTGCACTTCCTAAAATGAAGATATCGCGTTTACCCGTAATGGAAACAATAAAGGTATGCCATAAATGAAAAATACAGAAGCTTAAGTAAAACATAAACATGTTATATATCATATATAAATATAGTGTCATCTTAATGGCCACCTTTGAAAGTGTTATATGAGGGTTGAACAATCATCGTTTCATGAGCCAGAAATTCGCCATCCACAGATTCAGTATGTTCTTTAACCATTAGATGTAGGTATGTGTAAGTGTAGCTCAAATCATTCTTATAAAAACATCCTAGTATATTGAAGATACTGGTTTTTTTACAAAAGAAATAAATAAAAAGAGTTTAGAGGGTTGGAGAAGGAAAATATAACATAAGAACACAAGAGAAAACACTACCTTTAAAACGGGTAACTCTTTTTCATTTGAACTCAAAGGCTTCCTTGGGAAGACTTCTGCCCAAAGTGAGGCTTCTAAGAGTTAGAGAAAGATGTGGAGAGAAAAAATGGGCAGGGTTTGGCCGAGCCAAAGTCTTTGGAAGTGTGGGTAAGGTGGTAGAGGTGGGGGCCTTTTATAAGGGGAGAGGAGTGGCACTCTTGGAAAGTTAAGAAAAGATACTTTTTTATAAAATTATTTTCGGATAAAAAAGTCCCAAAATTATAAATTTCTAGGATAAGGTGATAAGGGTTATAAATCCACCCATAAAATAGGTTTTTGACAAGTGTGGGTCTTAGATTTTACATTATATTTTCATTTTATTTAAATCATTAAATAATTAGGTAATCGCTGCATCATCATGGTGTCATAAATAATTTAATTTATATAATGTCTAAAAATTATAAAAAAAACTATCATGATGTAGTAAATCTTATTAGATTTCTAATTACTATTTATAGTCAAAAATCTGACTTGTATAAACCAATTTAAAAATTATTTTAGTAAAACAACTCATGTTTGTGACATTTTTACTTTAACATTAAATAAAAAGATATTAATGTCATTTTCCTTCCAAAGTGGCTCCATGGGATCCCCAAGTTGTCCCATGGATAGTATTGGTCGGCCATGACACATACAATAATGGTAGGACATGTTTCACGTTCATTTTATACTATTAAAACTTTATTCTTACCTTAAATTACACTAATTACCTCTAATCGCGATTAAAAACATAAAAGTTACTATGCACCAAAAAATTATTTTAATCCCATTTAACCATATATTACTTCTTAATGAAAAACATGTATGTCAGATTTTTGAAATTCAAAACACAGAGGTGGTAAAATTTCATTTAAACGAAAAATCAGTTTTTTAAGTAATACTTGGTGGTTTCACTATTCATCAAAAATTGAAGTTTTCCAGAAAAATACCAAAACATCACCCTAAGAAATATTTGATATTCTAAATTCAAAAATGATGTCTATTTTACAAAATTCAATTCATATAAGTTACATTAATTAATTTAATAATTAATTCCCGCTGTCATAGCAAATAGCGTGTTTTTATGAAACAATAAGTATCAAAAGATTGACACTAGTTTAAGTCCAATTTCAAAGTGAAATTAATTCCAACGGCCACTATTGGATTAAATGTTAAAAATATATTCTAATTGAACTTTAAAAACGATTCAAAAGATAATCTAACCATATAATTAAATTATATGAAAATAAATTTTTGATGTAAAATGCAGTATTTTTCACTATTCATTAAAAAATGAACATTTTCAGAAAAATACCAAAAAATTATCCAATGTAAATTTAAATGTCCCACTAATAAATAATAAGTTTATTTTGACAAATAGATATTATAAAATTGTCAAAAGTTTGATTTAAAAATGTTTTTCCATCAAAAGGCAGTAAAACAATCTTTTAAAAATATTAGTGTATTACATGCTTAAGATTGGATTTATTCTCATTTTAAGCCTCTAAAACACTATCTAATTCATTAGTAGACATAGATAAAAATATATATTATTCATTACTTACTTGGGATGTTACATCCTTCCCCCCTTTATAAAATTGCATCCCCACAATTTATTTACTTATCGAATAAGTGGGGGTATTAAGCCCTCATTGCATTTTCATATTCCCATGTTGCCTCTTCAACCATGTGGTTTCTTCACAAAACCTTTACCAGTTGAATCACCTTATTCCATAACACTTTCTCCCTGTGGTCAATAATCTGGACCAGTTTTTCTTCATAAGATAGGTTCTCTTCCAACTGAACTACCTCTGCACTCAAAACATGAGATGGATCTGGCATATACTTTCTCACCATCGAAACATGAAAAACATTGTGTACCTGAGATAAACTCGGAGGTAAGGCCACTCGGTATGCAACTGATCCAACTCTCTCCAGAATTTCATATGGTCCAATGAAACTTGGACTCAACTTTTCTTTCTTACCAAATCGCATCACACTTTTCCATGGTGATACTTTGAGAAAAACATGATCACCTACCTCAAAAGAGAGATCCTTCCTCCAGTTGTCCGCATAACTCTTCTACCTGCTCTGAGCTGTTCACATGTGTTTCTGTATCAGCTTCACTTTTTCTGCCATCTCTTCTACCAATTCTGGTCCCATCAGCTTCCTTTCACCCACTTCATCCTAGAAAGCTGGAGTTCGACACCGCTTTGCATATAATTCCACAAATAGTGCCATCTGTATACTGGAATCAAAACTGTTATTATATGAAAATTCAACCAAAGAACTATGTTGGTCCCAACTTCCCTGGTAATCCATCAAACAAGCACGTAGCATATCCTCCAAGGTCTGAATTGTTCATTTTGACTGCCCATTTGATTGAGGATGAAAAGCTGTACTAAAATTTAATTCGGTACCCAACGACTTCTGAAGGCCTTTACAAAAGTTAGAAGTAAATCTAGGATCACGATCAGATTCAATGGAGAGAGGAACTCCATATAACCTGACTATCTCTTTATAATACAAATGGGAAAGTTGATCTAGGGAAAAAGTATCTCGTATAGCAAGTAAATGAGCAGATTTAGTCAATCGATCAACAATAACCCAGATTGCATTATTACCTAGAGATGTCTTCGGTAATACCACAACAAAGTCCAGGGATATATTTTCCCATTTCCACTTTGGCACTGGTAAAGGCTGAAGCATCCCTTTCGGTAACAGCCGCTCTACTTTAACCTGCTAACAAGTCAAACACTTCACTGTAAAATCATCAATATCTCTTTTCATTTCATCCCACCAGTAATACTCCCGCAGATCTCTATAGATCTTAGTACTACCAGGATGAACTGAAAATGGAGAACTACGAGCTTCACATAACAACTCTCTCTTCAACTGTGAATCACAAGTCACACACAATCTCTTCCCAAATCTCAAAACACAATCATTATCAATGTTGAATTCAGGCAACTTACCCTTCTGAACCAGCTCTACCTTTTTCTGCAACTCATTGTCTTACTTCTGTGCTTTCTTGATTCTCCCTGATAGAGAAGATTTCACTGATACCTGAAACAAAATTGAAGAACATCCTGCACCAAAAACTTCTATGAAAAAGTTCATCAAATCCTTAACCAAAGGATCACGTTCCAAACGCAACATTGTTAATGAAGAATTACTTTTTCGACTCAAAGCATCAACCACTTTATTTTATTTTCCCGAGTGGTAATGATGTGTACAATCATAATCCTTGAATAATTCTATCCATATCCTCAATATCATGTTCAATTCTTTCGGAGTGAATATATACTTTAAACTTTTGTGATTGGTATATATTTCACACTTTACTCCATACAAATGATGCCTCCAAATTTTTAATGCGAAAACAACAGCAGCTAATTCCAAATCATGTGTAGGGTAATTTACCTCATGAGTTTTCAACTATCGTGAAGCATAAGAAATTACCTAATCATTCTGCATTAGTAAGAGACCAAGCCCTTTCAATGAAGGATCACTCTATATAACCAACTCACCATTCCTGGAAGGTAGTTCCAAAACTGGAGCACTCACCAATCTTTTTTTCAATTCCTGAAAACAATCATCACATTCTTTTGTCCAGATAAACTTAACACCCTTCTGAGTTAGCTTCGTCATTGGACTAGATAACTGTGAAAAATATCAAACAAACCTTCGGTAATATCCTGCAAAACCAAGGAATTTATGAATCTCAGTTAAATTTGTGGGTCTTGGCCATTCTTCAACAACCTTTGTTTTTGCAGGATCAACAGTTATCCCATCTTTAGAAACAATATGACCAAGGAAAGAAATTTGTTGCAACCAAAACTCACACTTGATGAATTTCCCATATAATTTCTTTTTTTAAGGTTTGAAAATTAACCCTTAAATTTCTTTCATGCTCCTCTTTACTTTTAGAAAACACCAAAATATCATCAACGAAAACAACCACAAACTTATCCAAGAAATCATGGAAAATTCTATTCATTAAGTCCATGAATACAGCAAGTGAATTGGTTAGCCCAAAAGGCATTACTACAAATTCATAATGGCTATATCTTGTATGAAACATGATCTTCGGAATATCTTCTTCCTTTACCATCAACTGATGGTACCCCAATCTCAGGTCAATCTTTGAAAAATGTTGAGCTCCCTAGAGCTGATCAAACAAATTATCGACATGAGGCAAAGGATATGTTTTCTTAACAGTGATGTTATTCAAGGCTCAATAATCAATGAAAAGTCTCATAGAACCATCTCTCTTTTTTAACAAATAAAACAGGGGCACCCCATGGTGATGTTCTAGGTCGAATGAAACAATTCTCTAATAAATCTTGCAATTGCTCCTTCAACTCTAAAAGTTCAATTTGAGCCGTTTGATAAGGGGGTTTTGAAATTGTCTTAACAATAGGAACTAAGTATATAGTAAACTCAACTTCCTGATCTAGTATTATTCTAGGAAACTCATCAGGAAAAACATCAGGATACTCATTTACCACTGGCATGTCATTAATCTGAACAGTTCCCTTGTTTTCAACAATATGTACAAGGTAACATTCATTTCCATCTTTTACAAGTTTCTCAGCCACTTAATATGTTATCAACAGTAAGGGTTCATTCTTGTACACAAACTGAAATTATTTCTGATAACAAACTTCTTTATATCTACAATCAATCTTAGCATGGTAAATAGAGAGTCAATCTATACCCAGGATAACATCAAACTCTACTAGAGGTAAAACAATATGGTTCGCAAGTAGGTTCTTTCCACAGATATGGATAGGAAGATTCTAATAAATTATTTTTGCCTCAAAATTTCCCCTAGGCGTTTTTACCACAAGTTCAGGAGTCATTTCTTGAGATGGTATTCCCATTTTACTAGAAAAATTTTCAGAGATGAAAGAATGTGTAGACCCCAAATCAAAAAACACACTGACATAATCTGAAAAAACAAACAATGTACCTTATACAACTTCATTTGATGGCTCGAAATCTGCTGAAGTAGTTGCAAAGGATTTCACCACCCCTTTCTGCTTGTAGTCTAACTGCTTCCCATCACTCAAGCTCTTTGTCGGATACTCGTTTTCATAGTGACCCATCTCATTGAACTTAAAACATTTCACTAACTGTAAATCAAATTTGGTCTTACCATCACCCTGATCTTTTTCAGTGCAATCACGAGCCTTATGTCCCATATTACCACATCAGTAGCACTTTTCAGAATTTAGAAGACATTCCCCAGCATGCCTTTTACCAAATTTATCACAAACTCGAAACTTAGTTTTCTTACCGTCATACTTTTTTGAAGAATTGTTTTTTTCTCTGGCCACCTCGGTCTTTTCTTCTGCTGGTTGTTATAGAACACTTGATCATCGGAAAACTCCATTTCCACCTTCTCAGAACATCGAACAATATTTTCATAACTTTTGAACTCACGAGAAGCCAATGCCCTTAGATATTTTGGCTTTAATCCTGAGTTAAAACAATTGATTTTACTATCAAGTTCTTAGATAAAATTTGGAGCATACCTTGCCAATCAAATGAACCTCTCTTCATAAGCAGCCACTGAGTCTTCCTCTTTCCTCAATTCCAAGAATTGTTTTTCCATCCTAAGTAGAATATCCTTAGGAAAATACTCCTCGAGAAACATACCTTTGAACTCATCCCAGTCGAGAGCATAAATCTCATCAGTGTCCCTGTATTTGTAACCATCGACCACCACTGATCTGCTTCACCCTCCAAATAGTAAATAGCAAGACTGACCTTTTAATTGTCTGAACACCCCATGACATAGAAAATCTTCTCTAGTGCTTTAATCCACCCTTCAGCTAGCACATGGTCAGATAATCCCCTAAATGATGGGGGTTTTTGCCTCATGATATGTTCCACCACTGACATGTTCCTCTGGGGCGGATCTGGTTGATCTCATGCATGGATACCACCGTCATTTATCGCATGATTCAACTGCACCATTACTGCAACAAAATGTTCAGTTCCAATTCCAACTATCTCTGAATGCTGATTCAGAAGGTTATTTCCTTCTGTATACTTTCTTAGCACTGCTTCCCTATTTCCTCTATGGAAAACCATTCTGAACAAACATGTCTTAGATAAAGCAATATGGTAATCTTCAAATGCTATATCATTTCAAAAAAATATTTTTGGATAATCATTTAATAGAATTATAACACCTAAAGTTATCTAAACCGACCTTTGATACCAACTATAAGGACCCAGCCTTAAACCTTACTTAATCTTGAGTTATTACAAGATTACACATTGAGGATCTTTTCAGGTTTAGAGTTTTAGAGAATTAGATCATAAAACATGCAATACATCCCACATTTAAACAAAGTGGTTACAATAAAAGATAGTATTCATTTTTTCCCAACAATGAAAACATATTAAAAATAAAACATGGATTCTTTCTTGACACTTCCTTGACACTATCATCATATCATGTACCCTACCCTTGACCTGTGAAAACATTTCTAAAACTTGGGATGAGCATAAAAAGCTCAGTAAGGGATATAAAAATATAGAAAGGAAACATGAGTACATGTATACATATGAATCAATGAAATCATACTCTACTCATAAAACATATGCACTTTAACATACCTCATCAAATAATGAATAAATAATAGAAATCATAAGACATAAAGGTAACTTGAGGCATTCATAACATTCTTACGTAGGGAGTAACCCTCTTGGTTACATTTGGAATACCCATCATAGTATATTCCCTAAATCTTTTCAGAGAAACCTTAACGTTTAACTCCTTCACGTTACCCAATGCATTGGAGAGATATATCGGACTCACCCACCATTAGTTTATCACAAAACCACCCGTCTTCATAACAATTCCCAAGAACCATAACATAATCGTATCACATAAAACATGCATAAAGGAAACGTAACATTTCCAAATTTCAATCACAAGATATCAATACAACACATTAATATAATAAAAACATTATGAAAACCATTTTCAATACAAAAATAAAAGAAAAGTCAAACATGGTATTTAATTTTCATTTAAAAAAAGGTATGGCTTGTAGAGGAAGTCAAAACTCAAATAATGGTCATGGCGGTAGAGAAGTCATTGTCACCGCATATGTACGACAAAAGCATTCCATTTTGTCATTTAGTAAAATACTTCATATAAAAATATTCCTTTTGGATAAATGTAAAATTCAAAGGGTTTTATACACCTTATAAAATAAGGTTGTGTATAAAAAAATATGCCTCAGTGAAAGGAGATTGAGACGAAGTCCCATACATCATATCTGACTTGAGTTGATCGTTAATTAATCTCCTAAATAATAAACTTGAGTTAATTTCTACTTGATTATGAACCTTTTTCAAGTTCATTATTCCTTTTATATCACTTATTGCCATGTCATTAACACTATGTAATTATTTAAGTTAATAACAGTCGTTTTAACGATCATTGGTACTTGAGTCAAAAATAAACCATTTATAATTACAATTTGATAATGTATCCATTATATCCATAGTTATAATAATGATGTAGATATCATATATATCATATATATCCAGTATATACATGCATTTATAATATTACATAACATTTAGAGGTAAGAAATGAAATGCACCGTTCATCGAGACGGTAAGCCGTATGTACGCATGAACGCCACTTTCATTTCTATTTTATATTTTATAGATTGTAATCATAATGATATAAAGGTATATTATAATTCCAGTATAATATCATATATAATACCATTAATTAAATCCTTTATACGTCCCACATATGGCATTAACGAATCAAATCACTTTGAGGGGGCGGTAGTCCGCACTTCCTAAAATAAAGATATCACGTTTACCCCTAATGGAAACCATAAAGGTATGTCATAAATGAAAAATACAAAAGCATAAGTAAAATATAAACATATTATATATCATATATAAATATAGTGTCATCTTAATGGCCACCTTTGAAAGTGTTATATGAGGGTTGAACAATCATCGTTTCATGAGGCAGAAATTCACCATCCACAGAAACAGTATGTTCTTTAACCATTATATGTAGGTGTGTGAATGTGTAGCTCGAATCCTTCTTATAACAACATCCTAGTATATTTAAGATACTGGTTTTGTTGCAAAATAATGAAATAAAAATAGTTTAGAGGGTTGGAGAAGAAAAATAAAACATAAGAACAAAAGAGAAAACACTACCTTTAAAACGGGTAACTCTTTTTGATTTGAGCTCAAATGCTTCCTTGGGAAGACTTCTTCTCAATGTGAGGCTTCTAAGAGTTAGAGAGGAATGTGGACAGAAAAAATGGTCAGGGTTTGGCCAAGCCAAAGTCTTTGGAAGTGTGGGTAAGGTGGTAGAGGTGGGGGCCTTTAATAAGGGGAGAGGAGGGGCACTCTTGGAAAGTTAAGAATGGATACTTTGTTAGAAAATGATTTTTGGATAAAAAAAGTCCCACAATTATAAATTTATAGGATAAGGTGATAAGGGTTCTGATTAGTCACTGAAAGTGGCTAATATTAATTGTTAATATCTTTATATTAATTGTTCCAAAGTCCATAAACATTGTTTTTAGTACATTATATAAATAGAACTTCATTTTTCATCTTAAATGCAATTCATGTTTAAAATGCAAATTTGGGCCCAATCATTTATTTGTTTGTGGAAAACATTATATTCATTTTATGAATTTTAAATTTTGGGATATTATTGATCATTTTGGTTGGAACATTTTATCTTTTAGGTCCGATGGATGAATCCCAAAGGAAGATGGAGAATTTTGCACCTGAAGGCAGAAATTTGCTGGAAAAAGCATAATGGGCCTAAGGCCCATCAAACAAATGTGGGGCCCATAAACCAAGCCCAATGAAGCTCGTATTTATACAGTAGAAAGATAAAAATATTAGGATCATTTTATTCAACTATGGCCGGAGCTAATTCTGAGGTTTTCATGATTATAAAGGGATCTGAAGTTGAGATTTAAATGGTGGACCCGACATTAATGGAAAGAAATATGTCCCATCATTTTGACCATAACTTCCAAACGGCTGAGCTCAATGTCCTGAAATTTTGAGAGATTTTAGAAGACACATGGAAGAAGATATGTTCTATTTATGCCATCTTCTGATTCGGCCGTATGAAGTGTCAAACTCACACGTCAAAATGGAGTATGAATCTGGCTGGTTTTGTGGTCAACTTTGTAATGTTAATTTCCTTTTGATTCTTCACCCTCCTTTTGACTCTCTTAATTGTTGGGGGGTGAATTTCTTATTGGGGGTGGACGTAAGGCTCCTAATATGCCTATATAAGGAGCTGGTGTTGAAGGGAATAATCATCTAACATTTATTCTTTGAATCCAAGTTTTTCTTTCAATTGTAATTTCCCGCTTTCGTTTTGTAATGGCATCGTCAATTTCTCTAATGTAAGTTTTTTATTCACGTTTAGTATTTTAAAAAAATTTATTCTTTTTCACTTTTTATTTTTCATTTTTTCTACATGTTGATACCATTGAATCAAAGTGTGAACTTATTCACACCCGTACTTGTGAATTCATCACACAATGGTGGAGTATTCATTTTGATTAATTTTTTCTTCTTCAATCCTGCTTCTTTAAGTCAACTACCTGCTTCCATTGATAGAATAGTATCAATGGAGGTCTAACCTATTATGGGTTGATCCTAGGGAGTTGCATGATTTTGATTGAATTTTATTTGATGTTCTTAAATTCTTAAATTCGTTCTTTATTTTTAGAGTTCCTTTCTTTGATTTATCTCCTTCTTTGTCTTCACCGACTATAAAGATGACACATTTTGAGTGCTAGTACGATCCAATTCCTCGGAGTGCTCATTTAATTGATACTCTAATTGAATTGGTGATTATCCTTGAAATTGTGTATGGATTAAATCGAAGAATGATATTGAGGAATTATTTCATTTAATGGATACCTCTTGAACCGATAAACAGAAAATCAAATGAAAAACAAATACATCCAATCAAGCCCAATAGACAACCTAGGATCAACTCACCTTAATTAGTTGTTTTAATTAAAGTAATTTTATTAGTTTTGTTCTTTAAATTAAATAAATATTTCTTCAAATCAATCAACACCATAGTTGGCCACTTCATAGCCAAACTCGCATCTAATCAAAGTGTCTTAAGGTTTCTTCTTCGGTCCATGTGGATTCGACCCCTACCTGTACTACATCGACTGCTTATACCTGTAGGGTAAATTTGGGTGCAACCAAATTTTGGCGCCATTTCCGGGGACCCAAGTAAGTACCTTAGACCCAAATCTTATTTTCTCACCCCAAATTCTCTATTCTCACCCTAATTTCTCTTCTCTTTTCCCCTTTCTATTTCTGTGTGTCCAAAAAAAATCCCAAAACTAATTTTCAATCAATTCCAATGGATTATCCTCCGAAATACCCCTTCATAAATAAATGCTGTAATCAAGTCGGAAATCAATATTGTGAAACACCTCACATAGGGAATTTCATTGACCAATCCTTAATTCAATACACCACACCAGATGAGATGTACAATCAATGGGATGCTGAATGTTTACAAGATCAATTTCCATACCTATCAAGAATGATTGAAAAGATAAATAATGAGGAATTCCATGATGTACAAACATATATCAACCCTAATCCTAAAACAATTCTTGAACAATTGTGTGAACAAATGGATAAAATGAATTCAGAAGTTTCATCTTTCAGATTAGAACTACAAAGCTTTAAGACTTTTGAGGAACTCATTCCCACTCAAGATGTTCTTTCCTCGTCATTGATAGATGAATCTTTTATCCCAAAAACCTCCCATGAATTGAAAAAATAACTAACCTTTGGATATGGGATAACTGAAAAAGATCAAAGAAATTTTTAAGGGTATTTAAATCAGGATGAAATTAATTTTTTGGATTCACAAGGGGAAAATTTGTCTTCATGGATTGAGTGTTTGGAATATATCTCCAATAACAATTTTTTAGAATCACCAATCATTGAACCATTGGGAGATATAACTAATATTGTGTCTATACCCACTCATGAAATTCAAATGGAAATTTTTTTGGATGCATCATCTTTTCAAAAGGAACCAATTCTTTCAAATGTTTTTAAAGAAGAAACAATTTTTGATTCAAATTATCATTCTTCTTTAGGAAAATTCAATCAAACTGAACTCGATGTTTTAATACTTCCTTCCCTACTCAATAATCCCTCTATTTATGATAACAAAGACCATTCAATTATCATCACTTTTCATCAAGAATCTCACCATGTAGGAATGAACCTTGAAATCATAGGAAATAATCCAGATAAAACACGATCAACCATTTTAGATATTCCTTGGATTTTACCAATCATTGTAGAAAATAGGATTTCATACGAAACAAATTTCAAAAAAACAATCAATCTCAATCTTCTTGAAGTGGAGAAATATGGGTTAATTAAAATTTTGAAAGTTGGAATTGGATAAGTTGGGGGGTATAAGTCGAGCTAACTACGTTAAACAAAAGCACTGCATGGGAGGAAACCCATGGTTTTCTTGTTTCCAATCATTTTGAATCATTTTATTTTTACTATAATAAATTACCATAAGCTGTTGAACTGTTCTTATTTTATGAGTAAGGATGGGTATGAAAGGGGAGCGCCATATTCATCTATGTCACGTGGTGTGATCTCTGAGTAATACCTTACCCAGAAAATATAAAGAAGACAATGTATCATCAGTTTATTTTGTTTTGTTTATTATTATGTTTTTATAGGTTAAAAAAATAAAAGGACATTTTGTAAGTCATATGGAGAATCCATTCACCATCATCTAACCCACTGAGACTCAAATCCAGGATTGAAGGGAGACTATGGAATGCACTATCATCATCAACCACCAGGTGACTTCATTCAATGGTTTTCATTTTAAATTTATTCTTTGAACTCCTCTCCTACCCCCTTCTAACTTTTCTTTTCTTTAAACACTAGGGACAGTGTTATTCTATGTTGGGGGGGGATAAAAATGATTTTTTCTTCAATAATAAAATGCATGAAAAGAAAAAATTCCATTAACCTTGAACATGATAACACACATTGCAAACTCTGAAATTGGATATCAAATAATTTTGTATGCCTTGATTCTGATTTTAATGCAAGTTTAAGTTCATGAGAATTGTTTTTGGAAAGTGTGGTTGTCCAATGTGATTTTTCAAAGTTTACATTTTCATCCTCTTAATAAAAATGCCACAATGCACGTATTCGGGATTGTGGGTGTAAATTTGAGTTCTTAGGTCCCTTTCATTATAGCATAGGGTTCTGGGGTCACTTTTAGTTTAATTTGAGTATCCAAAAAAACAAAAACAAACAAAAACAAAAAAACAAAAAAAATGACCACATAGAGAAATGTTTTGTCCAAATGCGTGGCGTCCGGCACTTGGGGATCGTGACTCCATAGTTTTCTTGCCCAGAGTTAGGCTTTATATCTCTATTGTAGAGCATGAAATTGACAATATGTGTGGCATCCAAAACTTGGGGATCGTGACTCCATAGTTGTCTTGCCCAGAGTTAGTCTTTTCATATCTATTGTGGATAAATAAAATCAAAAAAGAAAAAATCAAAAAAAGGATACTCATCTTAAGGTTTAATGTGATTCCCACCAAGCGCTTCCATTTTTTCCCCTTGAACAATAAAATGGGCCCCATATCTTTTGTGATGCACAACACTTTATCATGCATAATTGAAATTGGATGAAATGTGGCGATGAATTTGAACAAAGGAATGGGCTTGGGCTTGGGATATTCTTATGGACTTAGATTGTTTTAAATTATTTTTATGGGTTTCATAATTTTTTTGATATTAGATATTTGGTTGAGCAATGTGTATTAAAATTTTTTTGGAAAAGGGGATTTGAATTTCATATTTGTAATTTATTTTGCTCGGGACTAGCAAAACTCAAGTTGGGAGGTGTGATTAGTCACTTAAAGTGGCTAATATTAATTTTTAATATCTTTATATTCATTGTTACAAAGTCCATCAACATTGTTTTTAGTGCATTACATAAATAGAACTTCATTTCTCATCTTAAATGCAATTCATGTTTAAAATGAAAATTTGGGCCCAATCATTCATTTGTTTGTGGACAACATTATATTCATTTTATGAATTTTAAATTTTGGGATATTATTTATCACTTTGTTTGGAACATTTTATCTTTTAGGTCTGATGGATTAATCCCAAAGGAAGATGTAGAATTTTGCGCCTAAAGGAAGAAATTTACTGGAAAAAGCATAATGGGCCTAAGGCCCATCAAACAAATGTGGGGCCCAGAAAACAAGCCCAATGAATCTCAAATTTATACAGAAGAAAGATAAAAATATGAGGATAATTTTATTGAACTGTGGCCAGAGATAATTCTGATGTTTTCATGATTATAAAGGGATCTGAAGTTGAGATTTAAATGGTGGACCCGATATTAATGCACAGAAATCCGTCCCACCATTTCGACTATAACTTCCAAACGGCAGAGCCAAATGTCCTGAAAGTTTGAGAGATTCTAGAAGACACAAGGAAGAAGATGTGTTCTATTTATTACATCTTCTGATTCGGCCGTATGAAGTGTCAAACGCACACATCAAAATGGAGGATGAATCTGGATGGTTTTGTGGTCAACTTTGTAACGTTAATTTCCTTTTGATTCTTCACCCTCCTTTTGACTCTCTTAATTGTTGGGGGGTCAATTTATTGTTGGGGGTGGACATAAGGCTCCTAATATTCCTATATAAGGATCTGGTGGTGAAGGGAATAATCATCTAACATTTTTCTTTGAATCCAAGTTTTTCTTTCAATTGTAATTTCCTGCTTTCGTTTTGTAATGGCATCGCCAATTTCTCTAATGTAAGTTTTTTATTCATGTTTAGTATTTTAATAAAATTTATTCTTTTTCACTTTTTATTTTTCTTTTTTTTTTACACGTTGATACCGTTGAATCGAATTGTGAATTTATTCACACCCACACTTGTGAATTCATCACACAACGGTGGAGTGTTCATTTTGATTAATGTTTTTCTTCTTCAATCCTGCTTCTTTAAGTCAACTACCCTCTTCCATTGATATAATAGTATCAATGGAGGTCTAACCTTTTATGGGTTGATCCTAGGGAGTTGCATGAGTTTGATTGAATGTTATTTGATGTTCTTAAATTCTTAAATTCATTCTTTATTTTAAGACTTCCTTTCTTTGATTTATCTTCTTCTTTGTCTTCACTGACATTAACGATGACACATTTTGAGTGCTAGTACGATCCAATTCCTCGGAGTTCTCATTTAATTGATCCTCTAAGTGAATTGGTGATTAGCCTTGAAATTGTGTATGGATTAAATCGGATAATGATATTGAGGAATTATTTCATTTAATGGATACCTCTTGAATCGATAAACAGAAAATCAAATGAAAAACAAATACATCCAATCAAGCCCAAGAGACAACCTAGGATCAACTCACCTTAATTAGTTGTTTTAATTAAAGTAATTTTATTAGTTTTGTTCTTTAAATTAAATAAATATTTCTTCAAATCAATCAACACCATAGTTGGTCACTTCATAGACAATCCCGCATCTAATCAAAGTGTCTTAAGGTTTCTTCTTCGGTCCCTGTGGATTCAACCCCTACCTGTACTACATCGACCGCTTATACCTATAGGGTAAATTTGGGCGCAACCAGGTTCGAAATCCACCCATAAAATAGGTTTTCGACTAGTTTAGGTCTTATAATTTACATTATATTTTCATTTTATTTAAATCATAAAATAATTAGCTAATCGTTGCATCATCATGGTGTCATAAATAATTAAATTTATTTAATGTCTAAAAATTATAAAAAAATATCATGATGTATGAAATATTTTTATCTTTCTAATTAATATTTATAGTAAAAAATATGACTTGTATAACCCCATTTCAAAATTGTTTTCGCAAAACAACTCATGTTTGTGACATTTTTACTTTAACATTAAATAAAAAGATATTAATGTCATTTTCCTTCCAAAGTGGCTCCATGGGGTCCCCAAGTTGTCCCATGGATTTTCTTGGTTGGTCATGACACATCCAATAAGGTTAGGACATGTGTCAAGATCATTTCATATTATTAAAACATTATTCTTACCTTAAATTACACTAATTACCTCTAATCGCGATTAAAAACATAAAAGTTACTATTCACCAAAAAATTATTTTAATCCCATTGAAAAAAATTTTACTTCTTAATGAGAACCATTTTTGTTGGATTTTTGAAATTCAAAACATAGAGGTGGTAAAATTTCATTTAAACGAAAAATCAGTTTTTTAAGTACCACTTAGTGGTTTTACTATTCATCTAAAATCGAAGTTTTTCAGAAAAATATCAAAACTTCACCCTAAGATATATTTGATATTCCGAATTCAAAAATGATGTCTATTTTAAAAAATTCAAAACATATAAGTTACATTAATTAATTTAATAATTAATTCCCTCTGTCAGAGCAAATAGCGAGTTTTTATGAAACAATAAGTATCAAAAGATTGACACTAGTTTAAGTACAATTTCAAAGTGAAATTAATTACAACGACCACTATTAGATTAAATTGTAAAAATATATTCTAATTGAACTTTAAAACCAATTAAAAAGATAATCTATCCATATAATTAAATTAGATTAAAAAGCAGTTTGGATGTAAAATGCAGTATTTTTCACTATTCATTAAAAAAATGAACATTGTCAAAAAAATACCAAAAAATTATCCAATTTAAATTTCAATGTCCCGATCATAAATAATAAGTTTATTTTGACAAATAGAGCTTATAAAATTGTCAAAAGTTTTATTTAAAAATGGTTTTCCATCAAAAGGCAGTGAAACAATCTTTTAAAAATATTAGTGTATTCCATGCTTAATATTGGATTTATTCCCATTTTAAGCCTCTAAAACACTATCTAATTCAATAGTATACATAGATAAAAATATATATTATTCATTACTTACTTGGGATGTTACAGATGGTGACTTGGAAGGAAAGTGATGAGGTGGAGTGCAAGTGAGGGGGTGTATAGGTGGTTTCATGCCGTTGGTGATTCGGGATACCATGGGAAAACTCAAATTTTATCCTTTTGAAATCATGAAATTTCTTGTATATTTTCACCACATTTTTGCAGTGGTTTTCCTCTATAACAATTTTTAACAATCTGATGGAACAAAGTATCAATCTTCAATTAGTTGTATGAGCTACTAAATACATTGGGGGCTTCACACCTCACTCATTCTCTGGATCAGTGTTGGCATACGGTCTTGTCCCTTAGTGTCGGTGCCTTCACTATCTTCACTAACCCCATGTAAAATGTTGAGTCACACCTCGAACTATTCATTCCGGGTTGAGGACGTTTTTTGAAGGATTTCATGGAACAAATTTCACGGTGTTTAAAATGACTAATTATGGTATTATATTATCATGTATTAACAATATTTGATGGATGTAGGAGAAGAAATAAATCAACTATGGATGTTTTTAAATTTTAAATATTCTTCATATAGATTGTTTATTTTTATACCCAAATCCTTTTGTGAAGTATTAAAAATAAAAAATTACCCTAGGATATGGGGAGGGAAATTATGAAAATATTTGGGTTTGTATCGGTCAAAATATATGGTTTTGATTGTGTGAATATTGGAGGGGATTATGTGGCCTTTTATGAGTTTGGGGGGAGAACACACTTGGATTTGATGAAAGTAAAATGAGATACCAAGGTTTTTATGATGAAAAAATCCCCCAAAATCTGTTATTATCGAGACTTATAAGTTATGAGGTCGTAATATGGATACAAAATGGTAGTTGGATAAGTTTCAATGTCATTTTAACCATTATTTTTTTAGTTTGTCCCCCAAAAATCAGTTTTTTTAATATTCTATGTAATTAATTTGTAATATATTAGCAATTCATTATGGTGAAAAAATTACTGGCCTTATTATATAATATTAATAATTCTAATTAAATATATGGAATCAAATTTTCCAAATTGAATTAATATAATTACAATAACTAAATTTAAATTTACATTTGTATACACGATGAAAAAAATATTTTCCAAAAAGAAACCTTTTTGATTTTATAAAAAATATTTTCTTCATAATTCAATATAAAATTACTTCAAAATAATAAAATTAAAAAAAATGTAAAATAATTGAACATATTTTACTTTAAGTCAAATATAAAAAATAAATTATCTTTGTAAATAATTTAATTGAAAAAGATAGTCTAAATAATAATTTTTATTTTCACTATCCATTATAATAATAGTACTTCAACTAAATTCACAAGAATTCACCCAATTTAAATTTTAACTTGTATATTACTAAAATTAGGTTTCATGGTCAACAAATATCATTAAAACCTTGTGCAATGATTTAATCTTTTTAATGATCCAATCATCTTTCTTCAAATTATCCTCCACTTGAGGGACTCTTCCCAGAATTTTATCCTTCTCTTCCTCTGTATCCTTGAGCCGAAATGAATCTAAGGGAAGAATATCATTGTAATGTATCATAAGAGCCAGATGCTTACCACTTCCTTTTCCCACACCTTCCTTCTTATTCCCTTCTACAATTCCTCTTAATCTAATTTTTCTTGATTATAATCTCCATTTCTTCCGTTATGAAGGGAATGACCTTCCTTGGTCACACCCATATTGACTGAATTTGTTTCCATTGGTTTTCGAAAGTGAGAATAGTTTTTGAGCCCTTTTAATTTCATCCCCTTGGACACAATGATTTTTCTTGAGTATTGATTACCCATTTCCCCCTAATATCATTATTGTTCTATGGAATCCGTTCCCTCTTATTCCTTCCAAAATATCCACTGATAGTTGAATATAACTGGAATCACCAAATTCAACATCATCTAGAATCTGAACCTGATATTATATGTCCAATCCCTTAAAGAGAAATGTGATCTCCAATTCACTATTAAAGTGAAATTGTAAATTGTTATCACTGGCTATGTCACATATATTCAACATTATTGGCTATATTAAGAACCTATACATCATGGGTTTTATTATCCCTGAGGAGTTGAACAATGATCTTATTTTTTATATACTACCAAAAAACTTTTCTAGTTTTCTTGTGAATAATAATATGAATAATAATTACAAGATAATTTTGGAACATCATAATATTAATTTCAATTTTGTTAAATACGTTGGGTGTGACCATCGTGTGAAACTTAAAGTATATAATTGGATGAAGAATAAGGAGACATGGCTGAAGTCTCATTAAATGTATAATGATATAAGGAACCATTATTTTATAAATATGATGATCTTGTGGCATGGAAGAGAATATAATGTGGTTTTTTTCTGTTGAAATGAGGTCTATTATTAGAGTTATTTTATCCAACCAAGGATTTCATGAAACTATTCAACTGTATTGTTTATCATGTATAATCATTCTATATCACCAAATTTAGTTTAATATACTAATTTTGGTCCTTAAATTTTTATATAGGTACATGACACAACTAAATTCTAGAAGGATTATATATTAATGTTGGATATGAGGGAATCCATTAGAGGTTGGTTGGAAACTATAACCCTTAGAGACTACAATATCGTATTTCATATAGATTAGTAATATTTTTTATGAATTGGTGAAATGTTTATAGTGTTTCTAAGAATAACATACATGCATGATCTGGAGACATAGATTGATATTTTTATACTATAGGAAATAATTGTTGATATTTTTATAACAATAATATATTATGTTATGGAATAGTTGGATAGTGGAATTTATTTATTATAATTTCAAAAATATATATTATATGTTGATAATGAAATAATTAAGCATGAAACATTTAATACACACATGTGGATTCACTTTCTAAGTCACATAAATGAGATGTGTTAAAAAAAATCCATTGAATTGTGGTTTTTAAGACTCTTATGAGCTTATATAACTTGAATGATATCATTCTTTATTATAATGAAATATGTCCAAAATACCATTTAATGTTCAAGGTTAAAGAACCATGGAGCTTCTAGAAATTTTACACACTAATTTTTGTTGAACACTTCATCTATAATCTTCATGTGGATTATCATACTTCAATAATTTTACCATGGAATTTAGTATTAATGGTTATATATAATTGATAACATAGACGTGTGAATCATTTGTTATCTTTCGAAGGTTCAAGAATGAAATTTTTTATTATCTTATCATGAATATAACAAA
Organism: Viscum album; assembly: GCA_963277665.1. Lineage (NCBI taxonomy): Eukaryota > Viridiplantae > Streptophyta > Magnoliopsida > Santalales > Viscaceae > Viscum > Viscum album. Next base: position 412,126,585 of record OY728131.1, read on the forward strand.
ACATTGATAAAATCAAGGTGGTTAATATCTTAAATAATGTATTATCTCTATTATATGGGAGGATGATATTTTATATCAATTCACTCCACCATAAACACAACAGTGGAATGGTGTTAGTAAATAGAATAAAAATATATTTTTTGATTTCATAAATTCTATAATGACAATCATTATCCTTCCATTATCCTTCTACAAACATGCCTTAAGACAATATCATAATTACTAAACTATGTACCAACTAAAGAGGAAACTGTTATTTCCATCAAGATATACTGTGAAATGCAACTTTTTTTGTAACATATTCATTGATGGCTTCGCAAGAAATTTTTTAGCAATAGCTCAAGAGAAAAAATAAAAGCTTTAGTCATTATGTGTATCACCAAAGAGTATACCTTAGAAACAAGGGAATAATATATATTCAATAGTTAAAGAAAGAAATTATATTTTAGAATACATTCTAACATTCATGATAGGGAAAATATCATCATGAATGATAGTCGGAGAATTATTTACATCAATATAGTAATTTCTCAAGAATAATGATAGGTTGTTTGAGAATTTAGTATATAGGTCCCCATGGATGAAATTATTCCCCTAACAAAACCACATCATTGGAGGGATATAGAGGAAATTGAACATGAGAAATATGGTTTTATAGTCACCAATAATGATTACTCATTGTTTGTTGTAAGTAATGAACATATATCATATAAAGGGGTATTATTAAGTATATGACATGAAAAATGGAAGTAAACCACGAATTATGAGACTGATTTAATGTACCAATCAATTTTTAGGTTCTAATCGACATTCTTGTTGATGAAAATATTATTATGTGTAAATGGTGTTTCAAGAAAAATTTGAACATTGAAGGTAACTTGAATACCTATAATGAACAACTAGTGGATAATGTATTTCTAAAAATCCAGGTATTTATTTTGAAAAATCCTTTTTTATATTTCCTTGTTCAATTGCATTTCAATTTTTATTTCTATAGATACATTCCATGAATTTTAAATTTTGTAGATGGATTTCAAAAAAATTTACTTTACAAGGAAGCATAAAGATGATGTGGATATGAATCAACTGTAATGGTATATGACTCCCGGAAATTGAGAAAATTATATTTACATTTTACAGATCAATTTCTATATTAATGAAAGCTTCTATGTCAATGGATGTTTAGTTCGATGAAACCATAATAGAACATGTTCATTTTATGAATGAATGTGACCCATGTGTTTATAAAACGAACAGTGGGAGTAATTTTTAAAAAAAATTATATTATAAGTTAATGGAAAATTGATGATTATAAATAAGAATCAACACATATAAGAATAAGAATCTGGTTCGATAAAATGCTTCTCTATGAAGAACTAAAGTGGAACGGTCAACATACAATGACACATGACCATACAGGATTGATCCAAGAGGAAGTTTGGACTATTTCAATGTAAATAAATTTTAAATATACTAAATCTTTTTATATTATAACTATCTAAGAGGTTATTAGTTATAGTGTAACATGGTATACATATTTTATGAAACATTATCCACATACACATGAATATAGATAGAGAATGAGTAAGATCTCATCCGCTTATATGATATAATCTATCATGTAATCCACTATATGTATGGGGATATAATTTTTTTATTATTTGTTAATGGTAGGTACATATCAAAAATATTGCGATGCAATAACTTTAGACATATTTATACATTATTTAAAACATAAAAATTCATTAGTTAAAACTCAAATATCATAAGGACTAGTATCTTTTGAAGACTTGGTTCATAGAACATCTAAGTGAGACAAAAATAAAAGGGAAATATTTATTATACATAATGATATCCCAAATAATTTTGAGCTCCTAAACATAAATTTAATATCATAGGGATAATATGAAAAAATGGGGGAGCAAAAAACCATGTGTGGGAGTAAACCTGATAAAAACATATAATGTGAGTGAAAGGTATAACATAATATCATAAAAATGAAATATCATGAGTAATCACAAGGGAAAATAATGTTTAGAACATGGAATCTTATGATCATAGAAAAATATTAAATTTTTATGCAACATAAACAATGAAATATAAATAGCTGAAAGATAACTAATGAAACAACATCACACGGTAGACAACATCTCACAATTGATTAGGTTCACTTTGTAATAACATACATGATGTCTCATGAGAAAAATACATTCCCCAATGCATCAAATGACTATATATATATGATCCCATCAAAAAAATTCATATCATGTAAATTCATATGTGTTCTAAATAATTAAATATATAATAAGCCATAAAAATTATTATTTTGCAATGGAAGATAATAGATTGCATTATCTTCCAAAAAAACAATCAAATGATATTTCATAACAATGGAATCTATGAGGTAAAAAATTGAATATATTACAACATAAAATAAAGCTAGAATAATATATGTATATATTTGAGAGAATTTTATTCATAATTTAGAATAAAATCGAAAATATAAATGTTTACTGTTATAGAGAAATGCGTATTTAAAAGATTACATGGAATATTGATTGAGGAAAGTACAATTTTCACTCTGAATACACTTCATCCAAAAAAATTAAAAAATTTCTATGAACACCATTTGATTAAACAAAATTATTAAAAAAACAATTTAATATCTAAATAATTTGTTTTTCAGGATGGTGGATAATTCAATTCATTTTTTACACATTTAAAAAAACATTCCCCTCAAACTTTTAAAAAAATTCTAAAATCTACCTCCATGATAAAATGAAATGAAGAATTATTTTCAACTACTTCATAATAATTTAACAATACTAAAAAATTCATTAGTAAATAATTTTTACACTTTTGAAAATATTATTGAAAATATTTTATATGACTTGAATATGGAAGAAAAATCATTTCTCACTAGAGTGTTAAATGAAGTCAACTTTTCTTAAAAATGTTTTCTCAATAATATTTTGTACCAAATTGAAAAAAATGGTACTATTAATTTAAAATTTCTTGAATAACCAAAGGAACAAGAAATTAAATATACTTATTATTCAATTATTAAAAAATATGCTATAACAAAAATTCAGGTATAACTACTCCAAAATACACTGATATTTAATTATAAACCCACGCAATTTTGATAACTTTTGAATCCCAAATAACATGAATAAGTTAAATTAATTTTAACATAAAATATCATTATATATTATGAATTAAATATAAAATATTTAAATGGTCATTATGTAAACCATTTATAATAAATTAGGTTTATAAAAGAACTTGTGTTTCAAAGAAGGTTGTCTCGAGATGAAACCCTCGCATTGAGTCAATAAATTGTTTTGTATGAATTTATTATATATTATAGTAAAATAATATAAATTATTTTTCCATAACAAAATATTTATGGTTAAATATCATATACTCAGACCAATTAACTCGTTTTTTAATGATTTATTTAATTACTTGATCTGTTCGGTCCATGTATGGGGTTTTGAGGACACATAGGATATTATTTTAAACTAATTAGTGTATTAGCCATGTTTAAATAGATCATTATTCCACTGCCAAATGTCATTTTTTAAATTTTCTTAAGTCAACATTTTGGTTAGTGGTAACCTCAAAATTCAAAATTCAAATACACCAAAAATCCTAAATTCAAGAACAAAAAAACAGCATACATAAACCCTAGTGAGAAGATTCAAAAAACCAGGATCCATGAGAGTCAGCCGCCATCAACCCATCACAACCATCATTACCATGCTTGGTCATTTATATCCATAGTCATCATCCATTGAGAACAATAAAAATAATCTTCCAAATTAAAATTTCAAATAGTAACCATCATACCGCCTAACCACCTCAGGCCTCCCACCCCAACCACAACATCCAAACCTAAAAAATCAAAATATAGTGCATCAAACCAACCACAATAAAATATTTTTGGGACACGAAAACTCATGTGTCATAACCTTGATCTACCCCCCATACAATCGACCACATCCTTGACAACTCCACATCCGGAAAACACCCACCGGCGAACATCCCTTTGCATCATCGGAACACTTTCAAAGAACCCATACCATCTTCCATCATCACAACACCTTGTACAGAACTGAAATAACCAGATCCTGGAATTAGGAAAAAATAATAATAACTAATTAATTTTATATTTTATAATTAATTTTTATTTTTAAAAATACTCATGAATTTTGTTTATGAAAAAAGATTAATTTTACAGTCTTAGAGATAGTGGGCCAAACATATACATGTTTAATGAATGTATTTTTTGAAAATCATAATGGCTATATTGTAACTGTTAAGATAAATTTTATCGAAGACAATAAAATAAAAAATATATATTATTTTCTGAAAAATTACATACGTATACCATCAATGTGACTGAGTTATAAAAAAATAAATCACATTATTTCGTGAGGGGATAGTCTTTCGTAACAAAGAATGATGTTATCATATTCATTTAAAAATGGTATGATAAGAAATTATATGATATAATAAATTCTATAATAATTATAATTTCTTAAATATCATATATAAACATTAAATCTTACATCATGAATATCCCTGAGATGTGATGATGAAAAATGAATTAAATTGGTTCATGATGAGGTTGTCCTCTATACAAAAGAATGAGGTTTTCATTTCCCATTTGATGTAAGAAGAGGTGAATACATACTAGTTCATAAATATAATAAATTATATGAATATATTAGATACTGGTTTTGTTATATTGTAATTTTCAATAAATAATTTAAGGTGGAGAATACGAAGTAAAAAATGGATAACAATGAAGATGAATACATTCTTTTAGAAGAAACTAATTTGGATCATTTATTATGGAATATATGGTTGTAATTTTTGGAATACCATATATCTATAGTAATTATAATGATATTGGGGTGAGATTTAGGATTTTTTTAAACAAAATTACTGTATAGGTTTAAAGAAGTGATGAAAGGGGTAACCATTTATATTTGATGTGGAGCGGCTATTTTGTTAATACCAAAACATTATTTAATAAAGGAAAGTAAATATCACATCCAGTTCATCCAAAAATGAAAAATAAGTAATTATAAGAGTTTAAAATCTGATGAAAACCTCAAAAACTATTTTTTTTTTAGAAAAATGGTATCCCCTTTACCTCTAGGTTTACTCACATTTTCCCGTTCAATCATTGTTATCACATCAACTTGTATATTATCAAATTTTAATTTTCATTATGTAAAGATTAATATTAACATATTATATAGTAAAAAATTTAGCAACACAAAATTTGGAATCCATTTTATAAAATTCATTTAATATAATTGGATTAGATTAATTTTGGAATAAATATGGAAAACAAGATAAAAAGTATTATTCCAAATATGCATTTTTATGGAAAAAATGATCTTATATTTATTATATGAATAGAAAAAACATTATATTAATATAAATTTTAAAAAATAGATTATATATATAATTAAAATAGCTCATTATTAAGGGTTATTTTATTTAATAAAAATATAGAAACATTATGTACATTATAACAATATTCCGAAAAAATGGGTTTTATAACTCAAAATAAACATATAATAAAATCATGTATACTAGGGATTTAGATTTAATTAATTTATTTATAAAAAACTAAATAATACTTATTGTACATTTTAAAAATATTAATATGATAATTATAATTATAAACTAATTAATTTAAGAATAGAAATTATAGTTTTATAAGATAATTATTTTTCATTATTCACTAAAAAATTAGTATTTTCCAAAAAAAATTAAAACATTTTACCCTAATCTAAAATCAATATATTGACTTCAAAAATTATTTTCATTTTATAAACTATATAAAATATTATTGACAATGGTTTCATAAAAAATGTAAAAAAAACTTTTTTAAAAATAATTATTTTTATTAAATAATTTATATATAAATTTATATTGATTAAAAAATTTAACATTTTTCATAATTTATTGAATCATATTCATATAATCCAATTTAAAATTAGGTTAATATAAATAATATTTAAATGAAAATTTTTTAATAATATGTCATTGTTCATTTCATGTTATTATTGTGTGTTGAATACGCTACAAAACATAGTGTTCTTTTATAATATGTGGGTGTTACATTACACTTGTTAAATATATTTTATCCTCAAAATTTGAAATTTATCTTATTAATCAATTTTGAACATTTGAAAAACAAATTGGGGGACCCCAACCAGCAAATAGGGTTTAAGAAAACATCCACTTAAAAGAGCGAAATCAAAATAAGAAGGTCATATAGAAAAAAATGACATGGTTTCCAAATAGGATAACTGTTGGGGGATTTGAAAAGATGGAATGGAGGAAAATAGTAAATAATTAAAGAGATTTATAGAAGACATTGATCACAAGAAAGGAAATTATTATGAGAGATTTCAGAACTACAAAATCATATATCATTGATTAATTGAAAGGTCATCGATTCAAAAAATTTAAATGTAATAAGGTAACCTTTTTTCAACATTAAATATCTTCGATTTGTCCTATTATCATACAATCTAAATGGAGAAAACTATATAATATAATTACATTATATATTTTAATTTCCTAACATAATTTCATCCTTTCATTGTTCTTCAATTAATATCCACGTCTCCTCTTACTCTAATTAATGAATATCCAATATACACCTTCTATGATTAAATAAATAAAATTTAGTTATAAAATATCATAATATCTAAAAATGTGGAAATAGTTATCCCTAATATTATTATTAATAACAAAATTATTATTATTATTTAATATAAAACACCATATTAATATGAATACACTAAACACCAAAATTTGACAATATTACCAAAGGTTTACCATTGATCAATCATTAAATAAATAACCAAATATCCCAAATATCATCAATAACCACAACATAAAAAAGGCATTACCCTCTATGTTATATATTACCATGAAAAAAACATCTCCAAAAACATAATATCATTCCTCAATAACAATCCATTAAATTTAACATAACTGTTATACATATATTAGAAACAAATAAAATGTTTTAGTGGATATAATGAATCACCCCAAATACAATTTTTTTTAAAATATTTGATAATTAAACCTGTATAAAAAATACTTGTAATCATCTCAGACAACCATAAATTAAAACCTCAAAAGGGCTATTTATTCCATTGAATGTGTTCTCATCATTAAAATTTTAATATTAATTCACATTTTGTTTAACATAGTTCATCCATTATAGTCATTAATTCATGTTCTTATATATGGTCATTAATGAGTGTGTGAATTTCAAAAACCTATCCCTGGGAGTTTCAAACTAGATGTATAAAACATCCCATTATTTTGAACCATGTGACGTTAGAAAGAAATACCAATTCCACACTTTTAATGTTATTAAACCATAGAAAAAATGTTCCAAAGGAACATCTACTGGATGTGCCCAGTAAGGTTGTAATTTCCTCAAACATAATATCTCTATGCTTCACATAAATTCCATTTTTTATTAAATACATACCCTAATCCTTATACTCATCTTTTTGTTTCTCACAAAAGTATTTTTTTCTTAATCCCACAAAATAACTAGGCTTTATTTGGTAAAAAATATAGAGTCTTATTATTTTTACATAAATGAAAACATTATTTTTAACATCTCCACCTATAAGTTACAACCCAAATATTTTGGGACATAGTTCCATTGGAACCATAGATTCATAGTACATCAATTTTAGTATAGAATAAAAATTCTTTATTTTATTATCTATAATGGTCTCATTAATATTTTTGAGCATTGAAAATCATATGGGGAGAACTTGGAATTACATAGACCCAATGTGCTGAGATAAAAAACCATGTAAGGAAATAAACACAACAATGTTACATAACATGTGAGACAATGGTGTAACATGAAATCATAAAAGTCAAGGATCTTGATTAATCACATGGGTGCATAATATAATTAACTTGGAATCAAATGATCATATAATTTAATCATAATTATATGAAATATGAAAAATGACATAAATTTAATTCAAGGATAACCAATAAGACAATATAACATGGTGGATAGAGTCCCATATAAGATTATGCTCAAACCCTCATCTCATTAATGATGTATCATGACACTACAAAATTTCCCACTGAATTGGAGGGATATATTATTCTAGACACCCATGTCACATTCTTATCATGTAAATGAATATGTGTTCCGTATAATGAAATAAATCATATGTCATACAAATAATAATTACACATGGTGATATAATTGGTTGAATAATATTTCTCTAAATCACAATCAGAATACATTTCTTTTTAAAGGAATTTGAGAGATAACAATAAGGTATATACAACACTGTAAATGAGATGGATAAAAATATAGTTATTATGCGAGATAAAAATATAAAAAATTCAAGAACAATCCATAACAACAATTTTTTATGTCGTTGATGAATTTTCTTCAAAATATTTCTTGGAATTTTTTAATTAAAAGAACCTTTTATCTTTAAAAGTGCTTCATAAAAATATAAAAAATCCCAAAATATTAAGGAAAAAATTTACATTTAAATGATTCATAGAGAATTATAAGGTATGATTCATTGAATGGATTGTTAATAATGATGCATAGTTTTGTAAATAATATAATATTTAAATAAAAATCATTTCACACTATTGTATAAAGGATAAAAAGTACCTCATTTAAAAAATTACATCAATAAATCTTTCCAAACATCATATAAGAAGTACAAATTAGATAAAATTATCTATAATAAATAATTATTTATAAATTAAAAATAATTCTTAAAAATAGTTTTTTTGAAAACATGGATATGGTATAGAATGTATTTCCAATGGAAGAGAGAATTGAAATTTTCTTTTCATAAAAATTTTATCCCTATAATTTTTTACAAACATGAGAATAAAATATTGTTATCAAAATAAATTTTTTTGAATAAACATAATTTAATAAAATTAATGAATTTTATTATAAAATAGAAAAATTATTACCTGTGACAGATATTCAAGCACGAACAATATCAATTTGAATGATATTAAAACCTAAACCATTTTTACTTTGATAAATTGTGAATAAAAACTCCCATTAAAAAAGTAAATTAAGTGTGACTTTGAATATCATAAATTATGAATTATTATTGATATAATACATAATGGGTAAGTATATAAAACTTTTTAATAATATAATGTGCATAAAATAATATGTATCTCAACGAAGTAATTTTTAGTCGAAACCATTACCTTGAGTACATATATTGTTATATTTGTATTTTGTCTCCTATATAATGAATTTTTTTCAACTATAATTTTTATTGACAAAATTTTCAATTCATAACATCTTATACATAATCAATTTAATTTATTTATTATAATGACTTATTTTATTACGTAATCAGTTATGTCCACATCATGTGTTTAAAGGATTTTCATTGTATAATTTTATAATAAAATCATTATGTTGACAATCATTATGGAGGAAACTGTTCCAAAATATACAGAATAATAATATTTCCATAATTATAAATTTTTTACATAAATTATAATTTTAATTATTTCCATGAATTATTTTTAGAAAATGATCTATGTTAAAACTATGGAGATCGTAAAATGTATATATGTATGTGTAACATTTCCATTTTTCTATGATCAATATGGAATAATAGTAGGTGATATTTAATTTTTAAATGCTTATAACAACATCATAAACATAATTATACTTATTTAAATTCACATACACATACCATCCATGTGAGGAGATAATAAAAAACCAAATGCATCACTTTGTGAGCCGGTAATCCGCCATACACTTGAATGATGTAATCATTTATTTATGGATTTATGGTTGGAAGGTATATAATATTTCAATATTTCTGAATAATTAATATTTCATTAATATACAATATAAAAATTTAATCCATCATAAGGAACATTAATTATAGGTGATGGAGGAAAATTAATTTCTCGTGTTCCCGAAGTGGTAGTATATCTTACAAATGAACAAAGGTTTTATTTTCCATTTGATATAAGAATAAGTGGGTAAATATTTTGACAGAAAAAAATTATAATATTAAAATATATGATATAATTGTATTATTATGTTGGAATTATTAATTAATAAATTATTTTAGAAAATAATTATGTAGAAAATATTGATCTTAAGGAAGAAAATTACATTCACTTTTAAGAATCTTCTTTGGGTCTCTAATTAAGGCCCCACATTCAAAATTTTGGGAATAACATAAGATCTATAAAGTCATTTAGGATGTCGTAGAGGTATATTTTTATGGTATTTTCTATAAAAATTTTGTATACTTATAAAGAAATGACAGGAGGGGTTCTCTCTTATAAATGTGATGGACTGTCAGATTGGTAAATACCAGAAGCCATTCATAAATTGGAAGTTGAACTCCAGCCAAGTGCCTCAAAAACATGAAACTAATGTAGTGAAAGAGTTATAATACTTGAAAAACATCATAAAATTAAACTACCCTTATTTTCATCACGTTCTCCACTTTACCTCTATGTATTCTAACTTTTACTACTCTAAATGTTTTACCACTATAACTGGGTTTTTGGTGTTTTTATGACGGATTATTTAAAAAAATTAAATTTAACATATTTTATAATATAAATTATTATTTTTTCGAATCTCAAATAATTTTTATATAATTAAATTCAGGTAATTTTAATAATTTGGTTTAAAATAAAAACTACATGATAGATAATAAGTTGTTATCTAAAAAATTCCATTATCAAGGAAGAGATGGCCTTATAATAAATTTATAAAATGAGATCATCATATTTTTATATAAATATAAAATTGTGTATATTTAATCAACACATTCCATTTAAATATATTCTAATAAGGTTTATTTAAATTAATTAAACTATATCAATAATTATGAGCTTTGTATTTGTTTTTAATGAAAATGATTTTTAACCATAAAAATAAACTTATACTACTATCCATTATAATGGTAATTGAAATGAAATTTATTTGATCATATGTAACTAAATAATACTTATTATACTTTTAAATATAATGAAAATAGTAATGGGATTTTTAAATTTCATAATTCATTAAATTCATTGACTATCTCCTAAAAATATTTAATCATCATTATTAACTGAAATGTCATCATTTCCCTAAAAATCTCAAAAATTCACCATATGATAATATAGATATTTTAATTTGTTAAATTATATTAATGTTATAAAGTAAATCAAATAAAATACACAAAAACGATTTATAATATTTTCTCATTGGAAGAAATTAAAATTATTTTTGAAATAACTTTTTTTATTAAAAAATTAATTGAATATTTCCTAATCATTTGTAAATATAGATATAGTTTTTTGAAACATTGTGTAAATTTTATAATTTTTTTAATCCTTTTTATACCCACATATTTAATTGATATGTTTTAATAGTCATATATAAATAATAATATTTTAATAATATATTTTGATTTGTTCAATATCAGGGTTGTGTGTGGAATATAATTTATAACATACTATTATTTAAAAATATAGGGGGTGAAAAAAGAGATCAGGGTAAAAAAAATTGGACTAATATTAAGGTTTCACATAATTATCTAATGTGAACTATGTTTATGTTCCCGGTGTGTATATGAGAAGAAGATCTGTTCATCATGTGTTATATAGATGAAGGCTTTGAGATTGACCAAAATTATTTGAAGTCGCAATTTTGATAAGACTTTTGTCTAAATGGAGGAGACATGACTTGGAATAGTACTAAATAACTGTTTATCACTAATTATAAATATGATTTTGAATATATTGTGTCTTCTAATGCATTCAGTGATGTAATTTTTATTTGAATCATTTTCTTAGAGTTTGATGGGTTCATAACAGTAAAGACCCCAATCAATTGATACTATAACAATGGTAAAATGATGGGAGTCTATGGTAGTTGGTGTTCTACAAACTTCTTCATTAGTAATTTATTATATGTTTTCATTATTAATGAATTTTTGTATCATATCATTAATATTCCTCAACATGAAATTTATCTATGATATTATCCTAAGAATATATGTTATAATAAATGTTTTTTGAAACTACCTACTATGATGAGAACTAAGAGGTTCCATGACCTCATTCAAGAATATTATTATATGGTTAAGTGATATGATATGAATAGAAAAATATGAAATATTATATCATGTAAAGTCTCATCATAATACATTAAGAGCCCTTCTCATGTTTTTCACCAATGAAAATCCCTACGATAGATTGTTATGTGAATAAACCCTTTAATCTAAAATTTATATTTCCATATTTCATTGGTTGTTATTATGAATAAATGTCTATTTTTATTAATATAACATAAAATAATCAATAGTTTAAGCCATTAATATTTTATTTATATGTATTTACAAAAATCATGACAACATAGTATCACACAAATGTATGATGTGTTGGGTACTTCATGAGTAATTTTTCATTAATGGATAATGTAGGAAACTGTAACAACCTGACCCCAGAAACCTAGAGCTTGTGCATTATTTTAATAAATTGAAATGATTACAAGGAATCCAATCTCAATGGATGGATCAGTTTAGTAGTTTCTAAGAAACTAGATACATACATAGAACCTATATTTACATTGTGAAAACCAAAGTAAACATTATACACAACAAAAACTAATAAACTGCACCCATGAGAACTCAATAAAGGTTCCCCTCCTCAAAAAATATTGAAGGAAAAAAAGGGGTGAGATAATATGATCATTATGGGTTAAAAATAAAAAAATAATGAATAATTAAAAACTGATTCATAAACAAATTTTCATAGTTAACATGGAATGGTGAATAAATAAAAATCACACACCCTTAATAAACTGAGAGTGAAACTACATAAATATATTTATTCTATATTTAAAAACTCATGGATAGTAATAACTTCGTATTTAAAAAGATATTTCTTATTAATTGGATGTCAGGTATCTAGCTCATGATGCTACTATACCATCAAAACTGTTTATGTCCCTGTGTTGAAACCCGTCTGATTTTAGGGAAAAAAGTCGAAGGGTTTGTCGCCAAATAAATTTTCTCATGAAACCTATCGATGCATTGAAGGGATATAGTGGGCCCCACCCATCACTTAAAGTAAAAATAATTTTTTATAAATATATTTAACAGAAGTAAAATATTGCTTATTCACATCCGTATAGAGTAGAGGATACAAATTCATCAATATTTTCATAGTAGAAACCACATTCCAAATACCTTCGTATGTAAAAGGGTATACAGATTAAGACAATAATTACATCTAGGAAACAATAATATGGATATACAATATATTTAAATTTTAAAATAAAAATTATCCAAAATTGGATGTTGTTACACCACATAAGAAATATTAGGTGCACAATATTGAGAACGTCTTAATGAAAAGGAAATTGAGACAAAGTCCCTTACCTTATTGTAATCAATTGAATCATATGAACAAAATTCAATAATAACCAAATGAATCATTGAATATGATGAATTTAAATAGAATAATGATATTATATATTAAATTTTATTACTCATATACCACATACATGAAATAAGTGGCGAACAATGAAAACCTCATGGAATTAAAAGTGAGATGAGAAATACCTTACCTTAAGTCCAATGGTGTTCTTCACCTGATCACAGTGTCCTGTATAAACAAATTAAATTCATCAATTAATATTTTCATAACCTCTTAATTATTTAATTAAATTATTATAACCTTATTGGATTCATTCATTTCTTATTTATGTGTTTAAGAGGATCAATTTAATTGTTTTGAAAGAATTTTCTTTCTTAGTTTTCATGATAAGTTTACTTGTATTCATGAAGGGAATTTTGTTTTAAATGTGTTCAAATATAAAAAAATTGTTAATATATATTATTAGTGATATTAAATGGATATAAATAATATTATAATGATTGTGGTTACATATCATGATGATTAATTGTTTGATAAAAGATAATGATAAATTCTTATATAAACTTGGTGGTTTTGTGCATAATGAAAATGTTTTGAATTATTATTTTATATTATAAAGGTTTAAAGATCATAGAACATTAAATAAGATGAAATACATATATTATGATCTGGTTCAACCATGAAAATGGTTTCATGACATGAATTTATGATGGTAATAAAATTGAGAACTTGTCGTCCTAGAATGTGATAAATTAACACATCTTGGATAGTATTTTCATTTTTAGTATAATGGGATGGGAAAAGAGTTATTATGATGATTTATTACATTGAAAATATATATGTATTGTTCATTTATGGAACTATAATTATCCTAGAATTTGGATGATGTGATATGAAAACAGAAAAAAAGGAACTCGAAATAAAAGAAAAATTGAGAAATCCCTCAAGAAAATTCGGCATCCTAACGGCGTTGCTTAATATTTCATAAAATATTTTTATTCAAGTAATAGGGTATGTCATTATTCATACATAATATTTATATTAATTTGATATGGAATTAAATATCCCAACATAAACTAATTTAACTTAAAATATAATAACATAATATGAGTGTTTGAAAAAGAGATAGATTTTGAGATGAAAATTTGGCAGCATAACAGCTATGCAACATGGTTTTAGAAAACATTAAAAATATATGGGGCATTGGTCACCCATTAATAAAAGAATCATAAAATAGTTTAGTGATATAATAATATGTAAATAAAAACATTTTATAAAAACATGAAATATATACCACATAAAAGAGTACTTGGATGGGAAAAGAGAAGTTCAGAATTCACTTACCTGGTAGGGTTTCTCATAAGACATGAAGGTTGGGACCTTGGGGGATTGAGGACACCTTGGGAGGACTAATAAGGATGTAAAAATACCAGATCCTGGGGGATTATGAGTATTTAATTTATGAAAATGATGTAATTAGTGGGTATTTATATTAAATGAGTGAGAGTTTTTTATTAATTTAAAAGGACACCTCATTAGTGGTTTTGGTAAAACCATGGGATTTCCAATGGTATTTTCCTATGATATTAGCCACATGGGACTCGTGACATAATATTTTACTATTCAAAAGTCTAAAAAATTATATAAAATATTATATCATTATGATGTTATTAAATATATCGAAAACTGAAAACCTTATTTTTATTATTCACTAAAAATTCAAGTATTTTAAAAAAATTCCAAAACATTATAATAACCATTTTCTGACATGTAGAATTAAAAAATGGTCTATATTTTTTAAAAATAAATTTATATATATTTTTAGTTTAATTTTTAAATAAATTCATAATTTATCTGATAAAAACAACATTAAAACTACAACTTTTTTTATAACACCTTGAAAAATTAATGAAGGTCCCATAAAATTATCTTATAAACATAAGAAAAAAATATAAAAATTAATGATTCCATTTTATGAAAATACATTTACATTATAAATTATTATGTTAATCTTAAAATTGTAAAAAAATATTTAATATGTACAAAAAATACCAATACTTATACTATGATGTTTTTTCACTTATAAAATTTTTAAATTTTATTTATACACTAATGGGTGTAGTTTTTATTTTTTTGGCCAATTTACTATTCAATAATATGAATACTAGTATGTAATTATTCATCAAAAATAATGTTTTCCTATCATACTCTAAATATCATAGTGAACACAACTGTGTATGTCAGTTTTTTGAAATTAAAATTATAAAAGTGGAAAAACAATGTTTATCAGTTAGGTTATAATAATGGGTTTTTAAGAGAATCTATCTTTCATCCATTCTATATTAAATCTATTTGTGAATTCATTGTGTGCTAAATTATTTAATCTTTAATATAATTGTGTCCTCGCAATTTTAAAATTCTCTTCAAAAGTTAATGGTTTATCCTTGAAAATTCTCTTGTGGAATACCCAAATCCAAAATTAGTTTAATAAAATATCCTCCAAATGGGGGGGGGGTTAAGGAAAATGAGGTGGTAACCAAAAAAATTATAATTTCGAATGGGGTGACATTGTTTGTACATAGAAACATGTACATAGACAAAAAATAAAACTATGATGTTCTGATGAAACATGATATAGAATATATTCATATGAATATGTATTATAACAAAAATATAAACAAATGTAAAAAATTTATCATTATTATCAATTATTATGACAAAAGGAAAAAAATTTATATAAAACTCTTTTCCTTGATTAGAAGAATTATTTCACTCTATAAGTGAATAAATATATATTTATTTTAAAAAACTCATCTTTTGATTGCACCTTGAACTATCTGTACTTCGTCACATAGTATAGGTTACACCATATGGTGAAGTAATACATTAACCTATAAAAGATCATACAATGATCAACATAAAAAAACTGTAAATGGTTAAACATTCCCAAATATGATGATTCAACAATTTAGAATGAATGTCTCTCAATTTTCAATATTCACTTATCAACATGAAGTAGCTCAAAATTTTCACATTCCAAATAGGTGAATAACCTCATCAAGTATCCCTTTCAATTATGGTAATAAAATTAACTTCCATAAAACCTTTTCGGAAACATGAATTCATCCTTACGCAATCTATTGTATATATTCCTTATATCCAAAAATATTTCAAACTCTGTCAATGATAACATAGACCACTGCTTGACAAGTCGAAAATATCTTCTAAGGTAGTCATTGCTTATCTGAAACAATCATTACTTAATTATTATCTCATCACAAGATACAAATTAAGGGTTATATTATCCCCAATAATGCATTTTATAAAAAAAATTAACTTCCAATGCATATATTTTCTTGGTACCATTCAGCTTATGGTTTCAAATCCTTAATAAAAAATATTGCAGTTCAAACCTTTTATTTTTCATAATTCTTATATATAATACATTAATGACAAAAATTTCAAATTTCATGATTCTGGAAAATGGATATTAACCCTTCTACTTCATCTATGTTAGTATCATATCTTGATCATTATACATTTACATTATTTTGTGGAATATTAATTTGAATCTAAGAAAATTGATTCGTATAGTGTCCCATATTCTTGTAGTTGAGACATTGTACATCATAAATATTTTTCTAACCCTATAAATTACGAAATTGTTGTCTTTTATCTCCACACTAATATGAAACCCTATATTCCCTTTATGAATTTACTAGTGTGGATCTTTCTAGAATTATCTCATGTGATAAAACTCTTCTTTCCATTCTTCTTGTTATCCATATATTTTTGTATCGTCCTCTTTTTCTTTTGCTTCCTCTCAAAGCAATACGACTCAAAGAATTAATTACACTCCTTTTTAACAAATGGTATTATTTCCTTATATTATGAGGATACTTTGGTGAAAATATTTCATTGAAAATATGGATTAATAACTTTAGAGGTATGATCCTTCTTACTCTATGAATCACGATAATTAGTGAAGTTATCATTCATTCTACTATGCACCATTTGTAATTAATTCCATATTTTATATTATCTCATACAAATATGAAAAATCTATAACTCTAAACATGGTATAGCATATAGCATAAATTTATGCATCATAAATCCTAGAACAATATTCTTTTGTTACTTCGACGACATAAATCCTTCATAATGGTGGGTAAATAAAACGTTAATTGCTCTAGGAATATCCATAGAGAGTTTCAAACTTGGTGCACAGTAAGGATCATTGTCGGGTACCAGGATACCTCAAGTCAATCCCAAAATTCCTTGTTGGATTTTTCATTCCTAGGTCTATATGTCCCAGAATAGCATCCACTTGTTGTATCCAAACATTGCAATAAATATTCACATAATCGATTCGTTACCAAAATACTGGGATGTTTCTTGTATTCTTGTCCTTATAGAAAATCTTAGGGTTTTTATACCTAATCAACTTTTTCTAAATCTAATTTCTACGTTTTCTATGGAACATCATTTGCTACAAACTATAACTCCCTGCCCCGAGACATCCAGAGTCAGGGAATTATTTTAATACATTATAATGTTTACAAGTAATAAAATCATTAAGGACTAATCATTTTTTTAGTCTTGATGAAAATATATACATACATGGAATCCATATTTACATTGAGAAAATAAAAAAACATTATACATAACAAAAACTTCTAAATTGCACCAATGAGAAATCAATAAATAATCTCCTCCTCATAGCCTTTTGATGGTAAAAAGATAAAAGGGGTATGCTAAAAATCTTAGTATTGGTTACAAATATCATAAGAATTAATCAATAAAAACTAAATCATAAACAAATTGGTGTACTCAATATGGTATGGTGAATAAATGAAAAACACACACCATTAATAAACTGAGAATGAAACTGCATCCATATTTTTTTATAGTGAAACACACATGCATAGTATTAACAAAAAATGAATACAGAGAATTATTATTAATTAAATGTCATGTTTATGGAAAAATAAACCACTATACTGTTGAAATATTTTATGTCTCTGGGTATAAACCCTTTTGATTTTTGGAAACAAGCTCAAAGGTTTTGTTGCCAACTGATTTGTCTCATGAGTCATGTCGATACATCGAGGGGATATAGTGGGACCCACACATAACTGTAAGTCCAAATAATTATTTATACATATATTTGATACATGTAAAGTATTCCTTCTCAATATTATTTTATATTAGAGGATATATATTCATCAATATTACCTCAATTAAAACAACATTCCCAAAAACAATTTATGTCAAAGGGTATATGGATTAGTATAATAACTATATCCATGAAACTAGAATTTGGGTATCTAATATATTTAACATTTAAAATGAAAAATTATCTCAAATGTTCAGTGGATACACTTCATAATAATTACTAGGTTCCCAATACTGAGAAGGTCACAATGAAATAGAAATTGAGACAAAATCCCTTACTATATTGTAATCAATTGAATTGTATGAGAAAAAGTCAATAATAACCAAATGAATCATTGAATACCATGAATATTAATGGTATCATGATATTTATATATCAAATTTTATAACACATATACCACATAAATGATATAAGTGGTGAATAATAGAATTCTCGCAGAATTAAATGATAGATTAGAAACCCCTTACCTTAAGTCAGATAGTGATATTCACATGATTATAGTGTCCAAGGTAACCAAATTAAATTAATTAATTAATATTTAAATAATTTAATATTTATGTAATTTATTTATTATAAACTTTTTAGGTGTATTAATTTCCATTTTGATGGGTTTTATAGGTTCAATTTTATTTTTCTGGTAGCATTTTCTTCATTGGTTTTCATGATCAGTATAATTGTATTAATGAATGGATGTTTGTTTGAAATGTGGTAAAACATAAAAAATTGTAAATATATATTATTAGTAAAATTAAATGGATATAAATGATCTTATAATGATTTTCTTATATCATGTGGATGATTTTTTTGATAAAAGATAGTGATAAACACTTGGATTAACTTGGCGGTTTTGTACATAATGAACTAGTTTTGAATTATTAATTAATATTATGAAATTTTAAGAAATATAGAACATTAAATAAGATGAAATAAATATATTATGATCTGTTTCAACCATAAAAATCATTTCTTGACCAGATTTTAAGATGTTAATAAAAATTGGGAACTCATCTTCCTTGAATGTGATAAATTAAAAAATCTTGGATGGTATTTTCATTTTTAGTATATGAAGAGCGGAAAAGAGAGATGATGATAAAATTTTACATTAAAATAATAGAATTAAAATTAATATATGGTAATGTAATTATAATTTCATTTTGATTAGGGGGGATAAAAAAAATAAAAGAATGAAACTTTAAATAAAAGAAAAGTTTTCAAAATCTCTCACGAAAATTTTGCAGCCTAACAGTGTCGATTTATATTTCATAAAATATATTTATTAGATAAAAAAGGCATATCAAAATTTATATAAAATATGTAAATTAAGGTGGATATGGAATGATATAACCCATAATAAAATAGTTTAACAGATAAGATAGTAATATAAAAAGAGTTTTTGAAAAAGAAATTGATTTTGAGAGGCTAATTCTGCAGCATAACGGTTATGAAACATGGTTTTAGAAAACTATGAAAAGATAAGTGGAAATGGTTCACCGATTCCTAAAATAATAATAAAATAATATAGGTATTTAATAATATGGAAATAATATTAGGTTATGGAAACATAAAATATATACAATTGAAAAGGAAACATGGATGGGAAATGAGAAGTTGAGAATTCTTTTACCTTGTAGAGTATCTCATAAGACATGATGTTTGGGACCATGGGGGCTTGAGAACACATCGAGAGGACTAATAGAGAGGTAAAAATACCAGATATTTGAGTATGATGTGTTTTGAATGAATGAAAACGAAGTAATGAGTTGGTATTTGTAGTAATTAAGAGGGAGTTTTTTATTAACTTAAATTGACACCTCATTAGTGTTTTTTTTCAAAACTAGAGGTTTTACCATTGTATTTTCCGATTGTATTATCCACTTGGTACATTTCATGTCATATTTTACTATAATCAAGTTCACCAAAATTTTATATTAATTATTATGTCATTATTATGTCATTAAATATACCAAAAACTCAGAACTGTATTTTTACTATTAACGAAAAATTCAAATATTAAATAAAAAAACTAGAAAATTACCCTTACCATTTTAGACATGTAAAAATAAAAAATGAAATACTTTTTTAGAAAAATATTTTATAAATATTTTTAATTTAATTTTTAATTAAAACAATATTTTATTTGAAAAAAAAAGTAAAACTACAACTCATTTTATAAAACCTTAAAATTTTGATCCAGGCCCCATAAAATAAACTTATAACCATAAGACAATTAAAGAGCAATTTCTTATTCTATTTTAAGAATATAAATTGAAAATTTAAATTATTAAATTATTTATAAAATCGTTAGTAAATTTTTTTGGATATATAAAAATATCAAAACATATATTATGATATTTGTTTTCACATATAGGATGTTTAAATTGTATTTATACACTCATGGGTAATTTTTCTATTTTGTTGGGAAATTTTCAGTTCATTCCTATTAATAATGTTATGTTACTATTCAAAAAGGTATGTTACTGTTTATAAAAAATTACATTTGTCTTATCATACTATAAATAACTTATTGAACGCAACTCTACTTTTCAGTTTTTTGAAATTCAAATTATAGAAGTGGAAAATTATATTTATTGGTTATGTTATAATAATGTGTTATTTTTAATGAATTTGTTTTTCATGCATTCTATATTAAATCTTTTGTTAACTTATTGGGGTGTTACAGAAATGATCTATCAGTTATATCTCTTTTTATATGTTCATATATCCTAAAAAAATTTGATTTAATTTTTCTAGATGACCCTTTTTCCATAGTCTCTAATAGAAAATTTCTTTTGCATCTTGTCAATGTAAGATACATTGATCACCTGTGTTGAAGGAACTACATTGAATCATGTTTTATTTGAGATAACGCAAAAAAATGGATTATATTACAGATTAAGTATACAAAAGTGGATTGTTCTTATTTTTTAATTAAACATTTCTCTATGGGTTCCATGGTTAGTTAATTGATTCGAATCATGGAATTCTGGTGGTTATTCTTAATTCCATTGGGAAAGATTCCTAGAGGACCAAAAAAATGTGTATCCACAACCACAATTAAATTTAATTAATTATTTTAACAACATTGAATAAATAATATTTATTATCTCTTAGATTATCATCATGATTTAATCACAAGTTATACAATAGAATATGTTAATTAAATAATAATAAATATTCATTTTCAATGTTTGGTGAAAAAAAATTAACATATTTATGGATAATTAATTCTATCAAAATTATTTATAAAATAAATAGTCATTATTTAAGGATGAATACATTTAGGGTTGGGGGTTAGACCACGATTAGTAGTTTTAGGAGAATTAAACAATTGGAATATGTTGGTCTCACTATTCGTTAATTTCTAAAAAACTTTCTCTCAATATTTCTTCTAGTGTATAAAGACTTCCCCCATATTTCCCATCAGTTTGAGGATGATAGGCCTTAATAATGTCCAGTTCAATTCTTAGAGCATGTTAGTGACTTTTCCAGAACATATAGGTGTGTCTCAGATATCTATCAAATACAATGTTTAGTGTTAATCCATTTTGCCTTACCACCTCATTGATATATATCTGTCCAAATTGGTAAAATAAGGATTCCTCTAAGACTGTGATAAAGGGAGTCGTCTGGGTAAGATGATCCATAATGACCCATATAGCATTTTTTCCATTGGATATCCTTGGATGTCCTATGAAAAATTCGATGGTGATGTTTTCCCACTTCCATTTTGGTATAAATATTGGTTGAATCATCCATTTATACTTTTTTCTTTCAACCTTCACTTGTTTACATAACAGGATCTTTGATGTATACTCATCAATATCATTCTTCATATTATTCCACCAAAAGTTCTCTCAAATATCTCGATACATCCTTGTTCTCCATGGGTGAATATAGAAGGACGATATATGTTCATCATTCAAAATATCCTATTATATTTTTTCGTCAGATGGTACACATAATCATGACCGATATCTTAAATCTCTATCCTCATCAATCATGAACATATAGGATTTCCCATATCTAATGGCTTCTACCCTTTTCTGAAGTAGATGTCTTTAGGAATTCCCATCCTATAATTGAGTTATGTGTTTTCACCAACATAAATGAGCTATGAGCGGTGTGTTTGGGAATAAAATAATTATATGACCTATAATGATTAGTGCCTCCATTTCTCTCAAAGAACATGATATATATATTTATCTTATAAAGAAGCATGAATTTGTTCATTCAGGGAATTTTATAGAGATAGCAGGACTAAAAAACAATGTGGACACAAATAATCTAGGTTTACAAATAACAATCAAGGTGTTAATCACTTTAAAAAATAAATTAACCATTATGAAAATAGCATGGTCGAACATGATGTTGAAAAGATGATCAAATCCATCATCGATTAATAGGTGAAGTTCCAAAAATTTATTTACAACATCCACCAAGTCACCAATAATAAATTTCTAATTAGTTTTTATGTTTATGTTAGAGATCTTAATAAAAATTTCATGAACAAATATTTTTTTAGTAATCCAGGGGCTTATGATTAGTAAAACTATTGGATTTATACACCATCTGTTATAAAAGGGTGCTCAAGGTATAATAAAATCATGATTTCTCATGAAGATGAGTAATTTAAAACATAAAATGTTACTCAAGTGATATTTACCAACCTTGTCAATCCCATTTTCTTAGATAATGATGGAACTATATATCAATGCTCTATGATTCATAATATTAAGACCTTATTGGGACAAATTATGGAGTAAATATTCGAAAACCCTGTGGATAAATATTGAAATCATTGTAATCAACTAAATTATCATCATTTAAAAAAAATATAGTAGAATAGTTTTATGATAAACTATCTAAATTATGCTTCTAGTATAAAATTAGGTAAATTACATGGATTCATGGAATGAAACCCTGAAATCATGGTAGATCTAGAAATAACTAATGAAATCCATTGAATTATTCATCCTTGGAATCATAATAAATTGATTAGAATCCAACGGAACATTGCTCCTATTAGATACTTCATATCCATGTTGGTTGAAAAAACCCTCCCCTTTACTATGTCACTGAAGTAGAGAGTCTCATAACCTGGCTGGAGGAGCTCTTAGACAACTTTCTTCCTCTGCATGTAAAATATTGTAATATGATTCCTTCTTTTATACTCGTGTAATATATTTTTTTTTAAATAAAATTTTCTTTGTTATTTTTACTAAAGCACCACCTTCTTTATAAAATCTATCAAATATTTTTTAATAACTTATAATGGAACCAACTAAATCCACTAGACTTAATGTATTCATTAGAAGAAAAGACACATATCTAATACAAGGACATTGTGGAATGATTTCTCGGTTCTATCATTCTACAAAAATAATGTGGTTGATTGAAAATAGTCTAAATTTTCTCATCAAAATAATGATAGATACCAAGGATCAGTGTACTTGTATTTAGACAACATCCTCGTGATCATATTCATTGTGAAAAAATGGAGGTATTTTTTACAAAATCAAGTACTCCACATGGTATATTATATTTACCCACATAAATATATTCTTTGTCACCTTATATTAATCTATAATTTTTCAATTTGATTTTTTATTCTCTAATATTATGACTTTCAGTTCATGTCATGTGTCATAATAAAAGGGGTGGAGTTGAAAGATTTGCATTGGACACATTTTACACTAGAAAATAAACCAGTAGGAAACAACCATCTAGATGAAAAGGTTTTCTCTACCCATTCAAACTCTTTGAACATGGGAGAGGTATTTTGATGGCACCACTTAATGACTAATTTACAAATAAGTTGAAATATCATAGATCAATTATATTGTACTACGGATTGTGTTTATTTCTCAAAAAAAGAACATTTTATCTATATCTTCTCATTATCTAAAGGCCACACAAAATAATATGGAGATTACCAAGACCTTAATCATTTGTTTAGATATCACCCATTTACTATATTTGGCTTACCTAAATGATAATGGTGATTCAGAGCCTGTGATCAAATATATCAATGGTTAATAGTCCATTTTGAAGCTTGAATTATGCACCCACATTGGTTATGTGAGAGGATTAATGGAGGATTTACCTTTATAACTAACGTTGAATCATATCCTTCTATAATAGTATTCTCATCATGTGAACTATATTATGTAGTCATAATCTTATCTAATCATAGTAATAAAGGGAATATCTTCCACTTTACACATAAATAATTTTTTTTACAAGTACTTTATTATGACATCATGTGAATTTGGCATACTAATTCATTCTTAGAGAAAGAGGATATCACATAAAATCATCAATGGATGTATCCCATAATATAAAACCTCTAAAATGGGACCTATCATTAGACCAATACTAAAGGGAATAGATTCATTTATTCAAAGTGAAAATCACCCTTTGGAATGGGTCAAATGATGATAAATCCATTCATAAATGAGGTGATGAAGGAACCCCCACAGAAAAGTTGTAGACAGAGGGACACCTACTATAGAGAATCATGCTTAACATATATGGATATTACATAATATGAGATAAATATTAATCATACAATAAAATAATGTTCCCAATGACAGGAATATTTTAGTGTTTTTTGAAACATGGAACTAAATTTTAAAAGTATGTGAAATATATTCAACGGTTCCTTGAAAGGTATCACCCATTAATACTTCTACTTAAAACCTTTCTTCATTTAATGTGGAAAGAAAACATAAGAAATGGTATGGATAAAATTTTCATTAACAGTAAATAGAAGAGATACATTAGAATAAATAGATAATATGGGAATGAGAAGATGACTATAGATATAGGACATCATACCTTGCATATAAATGATCAAAATCACTATACATGGAATACGATTTTTTTTTAATATGTCTTCTTGGGAATTTTTATTAAATAGGAATTGGTCAAAAAAAATTAAACAAAAATATATTAATTGTGGCATTGCTGCTGCTGCCTTTAGGTTTCGAGTGAAAGGAAACAACGATGTTGCCGCCTATTAGGTTATGTCGAAAGGGAGAAACCATGTTGCCACCTTTCTTCTAAAATCACAAAAATAGCAAATTTTATATTTTCAAAAAGGTATTTTTACTTTAATTTTTTTTTTGTTATATATATATCACAATTTTGGAGTAGAATTTATCTTATTTTTAATATGCAGTAGTACTTCTATTACTGCTATCTAGATTCTTACAAAATCTCTCACCCAAGGATCCCTTTTATAATAGGGTTTACCTTGAAATAATTCTGTATTTCTGATGTGGGATTCTGGTTCTCCCTTTCATATAGAAAACATTTTTCCTTTCCGATGTGGGATTCAAAACTGTCCTAAGTATGTGGACTTGAAAGAATATAAAATATAACTTATAAGAAAAATATAAATGAAACATAAATCATGGATTCAAGATATAAGAAACATCTGAAAATTAAAATAATTTGGTACAATATTTTGATGAAAATTAATTAATAAGCACTCAAAGGCACCTAAATGTATCATAAAAATATTTCAAGTATATTGTTTTGAAAGTCTATAAAATATAAACTATAAGAACAGTATAAATGAATCTTAAATCATGGATTAAAAAAATAATAAACAATTAAAAATATAGATAATTTCGTAAATAGTTTTTATGAAAAATAATTTATAACCATTCAAAACCACTTACTTGAAACATAAAATTGATTCATGTGTGTGTCATTGAATGTCTATAAAAATATATACTATAAAAAATATAAATGAAACTTAAAAATGGATTAATCAAACAATAAATAGTTAATAACTAACTACTTAATAAGTAATATAATTATTAATTATATAATTTTTTATTATAAAATAATTAATTAGTTAATCAGTAATATAATTATAAATTACTAAATATTAAATATTAATTATTTGATTAATTAGTGAATGAGTAAAATCATTATTAATTATATTATAGTTAATTAGTAAAATAATTATTAATTGTATAATAATTAATTAGTTAATCAGTAATATAATTGTTAACTATTAATTTTTAATTTTTAATTATATAATTATTTTGTTAATTATTTATATCATTATTAAATATATAATAATTAATTAGTAATATAATTATTAAGCATGTAATTATTAATTATAAAATAATTAATTAATTAACCAATTATATGATTACTAATTATTAACTTCTAATTCTTAATTTTTAAATTTTAATTATATAATAATTATTTATTTAAATTGAAATATAATAATTTATTAAATAATAATTTATTAGTTGACTAGAAATATAATTATTAATTATAATATAGTTAATTAGTTAATTAGTAATATAAGTAGTAAATATAATTATACATTATCAATTATTTAAAATAATTATTTATATAATATTTAATAAGTTAATTAGTAATTTAAATTTTATTTATAATAATTAATTAGTTAATTAGTAATATAATTATTAATTATATAATAATTAAATAGTTCTTTAGTAATATAATTATTGATTATTTAATAACTAAGTAGTTAATTATTAATATAAATAGTAATTTATAATTAATTAGTTTAATAGTAATATGATTATTAATTATATAATAATAAAGTAATTATAAGTAATATAATTATTAATTATATAATAATTACACCTTGAATAAAATAATTATTAATTAGTTCATTAGTAATATTATTATTTATAATTATTAATATAACTATTAATTATAATTAATAATTAATAATTATATAATAATTAATTAGATAATTAGTAATATAATTATTTATTATTTATTATTTATTATATAATATTTAATTACTAATACATATTAATTATATTTATTAATATAAAATTAATTATATTTATTAATATATTTTTTAATTATATTTATTAATATATTTATTAATTATAATTATTAATATAATTATTAATTATATTTATTCATTATTAATTATATAATAATTAAGTGGTTAATTATTAATGTAATTATTAATTATTAATTGTTAATTATTTAATAATTCATTAGTTAATTAGTAATATAGTTAATAATTATATTATTAATAATTACTAATTATAAAAGTAATTACATTATTATTTTTTTAATTAATTATTATATAATTATGTATGAATAATTAATAATTAAGAATTATAATGAATAATTATAATATATAACTATATTAATAAATATCTAATTAACTAATATGTAATTAATAATTATATTAACGATTAACTAAATAATTACTAAATAATTAATATGTATATAGTTAATAATTATAATAATATTTAATTATTATATAATTATTAATGAAATACTAATTAACCAATTAATTATACAATTAAAAATTATATTTCTGATTAACTAAATAATTATTATATAATAAATAATTATATCAATAATAAATATATTACTAATTAACTAATTTATTATTAGCAATTACTTATACGTTAAATCCATGTATTAAGTTATATTTATATTTTTTCCAGAGTTTATATTTTATTGTCATTGAAATCCATATACATGAAACATTTTTATGTTTCAAGTAGATGGTTTTGAAAGTTAAGAAATTATTTTCCGTCAACATTTTTTATTAATTTATTTTTTTCAACTGTTTATTATATATTTAATCCATGAATTATATTTCATTTATATTTATCTTATAGTTTATATTTTATAGTCTTTCAAAGCTATATAAATGAAAAATTATTAAGATTCAAGTAGATTTGAAAGCATAAAAAAAATTTATCATCAAATTTTTTTAAAAAATTATTTTTATTTTCAACTATTTATTGTATGTATAAAAATGTTTTAAGTTTCATTTATATTTTTCCTATTGTTTATATATTATATTCTTTCAAATCCACATTCTTGAAACATTTTTTTGTTTTATGTGTGCAGTTTTCAATGCATATAATTTATTTTTCACCATCATCTTTTTGAAGTTCTCTTATTTTCAACTTATTATTAGATGTTTAATCCATGATTTAATTTTCATGTATATTGGTGTTAAATTTTATATTTCGTAGGATTTCAAAATCATATAATTAAATCATTTTTATGTTTCATGTCGGTGCCTTTGAAAGCATATAAATAATGATTCATCAATAATGTTTTTGAAATTCTTTTTATTTTTAACTATTTTTTAATCAATGTTTTATGTTTCATTTATATTGGTCTTATAGTTTATATTTTATATTCATTCAAATCCACGTACATGAAATAGTTCTGAATTCCACATCGAAAATATAGAATGTTCTACATTGGAATGGGAGAAGAGGAATCCCACATCAGAAATGCAGAATGATTCACGGGGTCAACTCTTTTATAAATGAGAGACTTGGGTGAGAGATTTTTTCAGAATCTAGACTGTTGTAATGGAAGTATTGTTGGATATTAAACAGAAGATAAATTTAATTTAATTTTTTTATTATTTATATTTATATATAAACAATTACAAACAAAATAATAATAAAAACAAAATTTAATATTTTTCAAATAAATAAATAATATTTTTTTGGGTTTTAGAAGAAAGGAGGTGACGAGGTTGCCGCCTTTCGACTTAACCTGAAATGTATAAGTACCGATGCTGCCATTAATACATACTTTTTTAAAAAAATTAACTAATATTTATTTAGAAAAATCATAGAAGACATATTAAAAAACTCTATGGTATTATGATATTGGTATCTCATAAGACATGAATGCATACCATAGCAAATAGGCATGGAATTTAGGGAAGACACCTATACATATAAAATGGTTTCTCTATAGTCGGGAAATCACTTATATGACTGTATTAGTAGTATGGGTTCACTCCCTATACAATCACGGTAGTCATGTTCCACTAACATAACAATATTGGTAGTCATAGTTCACTCCCATAACCCTGGATGTTTTTAATGTTCACTCCAAAGAAAATCTTAGCCGACAAGGTACTTTATGTATATCTCATGATATATAAATCATTAACCAATGCATTGTAGAGATATATAGTCCCCCACACTTCTCATAATGGAATAATACTTATATGATCCACAAGACCATAAAACATGGACTATATCACAACATATGGAAATAAATCGGTTTCATAAATATCATTCAATCGTAATATAACCCATGGAAAAGAAATGGGTCTCTTAAATATCATTTCATTATAAATATTAACCATTTATATAAATAATTAGAATGGTAAAATTCAATTATATCCCTATTAAATTATATGTATCATCATTTAATGTTATATTAGATAGGAAATTTTTTCTATATATTATTTGAAAAAAAATATTGACAAAAATATATTGTCTACATTGAAAACACATTCATTACATGAAATGTAGTGATAATTTAAAAGAAAATAATTAATTTGAAAATAACCTTGTAAGATTATAAGGGTATGATCAAGTAAATAAGTCCTTGTGAAAGTGTTAAAATCTATTTATTCCTTGTAAATACAAAAACATTATTCTCATACTTTTCCAAAAAATTAAAAAAGTACCTCATTTGGAAAATAAAAAAGATCTTTTATTACCACTTAATATGAAGTCATACATGGGTAAAAATGACATTAAACAATTATATAAGAATAGATAAATTATATTTTAATTCATTTTTAAAAAAACATGTTCATGGAAGATAAATATTTTTTATTAGATACTGATGTATAAACTATCCGGGTAATAATGAAGTTATGGAATAAACCCAAAAAACATTATAATCAGTAAAATCATATTGCCCATAAAGAAAAAAATTACTTGGATACAAAAATAAAATAATATAATTTTTATGACTCATAAAAGAAATTTATTAGAAGTATATATACCACGTAGAAGAAATATGTATTGTTTGAGGCTTGTGTCTTACTGAAGTAAATGGTAGACGAAAATCTCATACCCTATGTAATGAGTCTTTTCACACTCATTTAAACCATTAGCATAAAAAATGTAATATATTACAAATATAGAAAATAATAATATTAATATATGTAATAAAATATATGATTTACTTAATAATATATATTAACCTTTTAATTATTAAATCCACATTTATGTTACAGTTCGGGTGGGAACTACCTTTTTAATCATATGTGATTTGACTTTTTATGCATTGTTACCTAACATAGATCCTCATTTAACTTTTAATAGAATGTAAAAATGATATGAATATATTATATATCTTATATATAACTATTTATTATAACAATTAATGTTAAAATAAATTCAGCAATCATAGAGACAGTAGGTCGTACGTATGAATAAATGTTGTATCCATTTTCTTTTCATTTTAAGGAAAAGAAATTATATAAAATATTATAATTAAAGAATAATTTTATTGTCACATATAACTTATATATTCATTAAATTCATCATAATTAACATAAATTTGAAATATAAGTGAATAAAAAATAACATCACATCGTAGAGATGGTAATCAATAAGTTCACATCAGAAACATTATCATTTTCCCAAAATATTAGATAGGGAAAAGGTATAAATTATATTATTATTACATAATTATAATTATTTTAAAATTTTCATTTATAAACATTAAAACCATAATAATTCTCACTCACAAAATAAGGTGACGAAGAACAAATTACCCCATGGTGTCTAGGCAATAAGTCATACGCACACATGTATGGTGATATTGTTTTTCCTATGATGGATTAAATAATGAACATGGTTTTTGCATTATCATAATAACATCTCACTATATATATGATACATGATTTATTACTCTATAATGAAAATATCATACAAAGAGTATTTATAAAAAGAAATGAACATGAATGAATTGGTAAAACAATTACATCTTTTTTATTGGACTTCCTTTGGATCTACTCTTAGGGGAACTAAGGAAGGTCTTTTTAGAAGACCAGGACCTCTGAAACATGCATAAAGATTTTTTAGGTGTTATTTTCAAGGGTTGGAATGTTAGAATGATAATTTTGGTGTGAGTATGTGATAGAGTAGGTTCCCTTTTATAATCTAGATGTTGGGATCCTTTGGAAATACTAAAATTATTAAAATATAATAACGCTATTCTAGAACCAAAACCTATAAATGATATATAAATGAATGGTTCCCATGAATATTTATTATACAAGAAATTAGGAATTTTAAATAACATATCTTTGATTAATTATAATTTTAAAAAATGTATAAATGAATGAGTATGGATTTTTTCGACCATATCATATCTACTTTGTCATTATTTTACATTTTGGTTATCAATTAAAATTTAAATAGTAAATTAATTCAATATGATATCATTATTTCCAAATTTAACTCTATTCATTTATTTTCACTTCAAATATGTCATGACAAAGTAGGAATTTGAATATAATGATTTCACAGAATTATAACAAATATTTTAGATCTATTATATTATTTAGACACATAAACTAATAAAAAATATATCAAAATAAAATTTATTAAAATCAATAATTGTATTTTTCTGTTAGTTCAATAAATATTGTTCTAGAATTTTTTAGTAATTATATTACATATAAAAATTAAAAATAAATTTCTTATAATTAAAATAATTTCATATATATCAAAACATATATTTATATTCATTTATTGATTTATTTTTTCGCAATGGGGCCACATAAAAGATATTAAATACAAAAGAGTGATATTGTGTAACTATCTTTAAATTTAAATTATATATAAGTTCATCTCATTAACAAATATTCATTAAAAATACCAATTCGATAATAATGTGATAACGGTATACTCCTATTTATCTAATAGTTTTCTCACAACATTTGGTTTTATTCTAATCCTTATAATTTTAAATTACCCATAATCAATCAATTATAATTTTAACTACGGTAAAAAAAATTTAACATTAAGATGGAATAAATTATTAAATATATGGTTTCAATTTTACATTAATGAACTCAATATTAAATTTACATCATTATCGTAGTTTTTTTATTTTATAAATAATTTATTTATTAATAATTATTTTAATAAAATATTATTTTTATATAATATCATTTATTTTAATGTTGAAATTATTGAAAACAATGTCTTAAAAAAACCCAAATAGAATTATAATTTAAAATAAAAATATTTATGATACACCAAAAATGTTATATTCACCTATAAAATTAATGGGGTACCTTAATTAATTAAAATTATATTTATTTTAATATTATGAATATCATTTAGTTGACATTTCCTGTAACTATACAATTACTGCATCATAATTATGAAATCCTTTGAGGCAAATATCTATTTCATACAAAATAAGAATAATATATTATGATGAAAAAAAATCATTTTATATTTCAAAAAAAGATTTTTAGTGAAATTTAAATTTTGTATTACACAATATTAAAAATTGTATAGTTATTAAAAATGTGAGTATGCTATTTTTAACTTATATTTATCTAAAATATAATAAATGTCACACTCTTATGAAAGTGTCATAAAATTTTATAATTTAATCCTAATGTTGATTGTCGATGAAACCTACTCATCCAATAAAATTAGGAAAAGTGTTTTTGTAATTTTATAGTATTATAATATTTTTATTACCCATAATTACCTGATTTAACCTTTACCATGGTAAATAATAATTTACTAAAGTTACTTGTCAGGATATCTTTAAAATTAATTTTTTTCCTATTAAATTATAAATATTATATTGATTATCACAATTTATTTTCATTTTTCAAAATTCAATTCATAGAAGCAGAAATATTATGATTATTACTAATCCCACAAATGTGGTGAGAAAGTGGGTAAAAATAATATTCAAAAGATCAATATTTATTTATATAATTTTAATTTAATGGTTATTCCAATTACCTAAATTTAATTAATATACATATATGTGATTTATTGTGACTTTAAAAATCAATTTAATGTATAATAATTTTAAAAAATTGTTGATTTTATCTAGTACACATTATTTTTCACTGTTTATAAAAAATGATTCATCTTAGAAAAATAGTAAAAATTTACCCTGATCTAATTTTGACATTATAATTTCAATAATTATTCTTCTTTTATGAATTTCAATTTGTATGAGTTTCAAATTTTAAATGAATTATTATCTTTAGAAGGATATAAAAAGATGTTCCTTTTAGAAAATAGTACTTTTAAATATATAATGACTTTTAAAAAAAATATACATTTGATTAAAAATATTTTTCATTTATGAAATATAATAACATTTAAATATTATTTATTACAATTTATATTACTATGTTTAATTTCTATTTTAAAACCATCGCATTTAAATAATTATAATATTAAAATAATGTTTTTCAGAATGATAGGGTTGCGTGTAATGCAATCTGAGTTAGTATTGCGTGTAACACAACTGTAACATGGTGTGGTTAATAATAAATTCAAACAAAATTATTTAATATAATAAAGAATATATATCCAATTTAGGGTGAAGTTATAATCTCTTGGATTTTTCGTGTATTATTTTTGGATAGTATTTGAATTATTTTTGAGACAAGTTTCTAAGAGAGCATGTGATTCCAAGGCCCAATGTACCTAGAATTAATGCTTAAAATATATTAAATAGAAATTTCATGAAGTTCTCTTGAAATAGTGGAATAACATTTTAATTATTTTTTTAACCAGAAATGTGATGGCACCGTCGAGTTTTGAACATGATTTTTACCCTCGGTGCAACTTAACATTAGTCGATGTGGGCCGATTATGGAAATGTTCTTAGAGGGAAAGAAACAAATAAAAAAATTTGAATAAATTATTTTATTTAAAATGTTTGATGTAGTGACTAGTTAGTATTTAAATAGACTAATGTGTTGAAATCCCAGGACTAACCCCATAACCATAAATATTTTAGAAGATTTTTGGAGAGAGCCTGGGATAATAATCTTTGGATAATGATGATGAAATTGCGGATCAAATATAGCTTATCCTAAGATTCAATAGATCATTCTAATGAATAATGATTACACACCACTCTTTGTAAGTGATCAAACTGATTAGAGGTACGGTGTGGGTTTTGATTTTTCATTCCCGGATCATTATATCTATGGTTATAGCAGACCAATCAACCATTATAATGATCTAAATATTAATCATCTTATTTGATGGGTATGATTATAGTGTTTTATCTGTGGTATAGATTATTTTATTGATTTATTTTATTTTCATTCAAATGTAAATGGATCAAGAACTTTACAGATAATGATCGAAGATCATTCCTCAATTCCATTCATGTTCTTTTGTCCCATATTGATCGTTCATTGTATGTGTTCTTCATTTGGCATGTAGCTGAACGAATCAAAATCAATCGAGCATTGCCCACCCATTTCAATGAAAAAGATCTGATATCATAGATTTATGATTGGAACAACATGAATGAGGTGTTACAATGGAGTCAATGTTCATTGTATGATAGTTCACAATCAAATTTTTATTCTTTAGTGTTCTTCGATGCATAGTGAATAATGATGATTCGATCTGTATTATGTTAATATCTAGGGGTGATATGAATTGTTTAGCAATTTAATGTCTTGAATGATCTTGAATCATCAATTTCATGGAGAAATAAACATTGTATCTAAGGCCTTTTGTGGAGGTGGGGTGTGTGAGAATCTCATGTTATTCTAGAAAACCAAGAACCACACTGTGTGTAATTTGGGATTACATGGCATGTATTCCCCCTTGATCAATGGTGGGGGTGTCTAGGGGATGTTCAAAATCACACAACATGTTACCCTATAACACATCATGTGGCCCCTCCCTAGATACTCATAAAGTACATTAGTGAGTACACACACATGTGGTGGAGTACAGGGGTAACATTCATGGAATTCACTAACCCACATGGGATGATCTAGACATTTTTCCAGGGCTACCTCATGTACTAGTACAAGGGAAAAGATACACATGATAATGTATTTTACTAGAATATGGTTGGTGTACATTATATGGAACCAATATATAGGGAAACATCGTGTGATCATTCCACATTCAGTGTACGCTTCTTATACAAAGACATTGTCTGATGAAACGGTCCATTTACATGGGAAGACTATGGGCTCAAGGGACATGGAATGCGATCCATACTGCATGTTGTGTAATGTTATATACATGTATTAGATACATTTTCATCCAAATAATGGAAATGGTTTGTTATTGTTAGTTCCCCATATCTATTCCCTAATGGTTGGTATTTATCATTTCTAACTCCTAGGACTATGATCCCTTTAGTGGGAATTCTTGCATAGGTTCATTTGAATCCCTCTGATTGGCCCGAAGTGAGATCCTATGTTTATATTTTTGCACTAGGTGGATTTACTAGTATCTATGTGACCAATAATATGTGGGAATCTATCCTCTAATTCGAGGTTTAATCTAGATTGATTTGGTTTCTATTACCCTATAGACTTAGATGTGGTCATCATATGTGTATCTCATCTCTTCGGACAATCTGTGTCTTCTTTCTCATGACAATACCCAATTAGAAGTTCCTCTCAAATAGACAAAATAAATTTTATGGGACCCTAGAGTGTGTTCTCCCAAATGAGTGGTTTGCGGAATCATCAAGCTAAAATCCTAGATGTGGTATATCATGGTTGTGGCTTACCTCTATACTGTGTGTATTTTTTCAGTATAAATATATATTCAGGTTATATATATTGTATCCATATACATTCAGATAGATGAATGTACTTCCCTTTTTCATATGCCTCATGGTATCAAGGTGTCATATTGAGTACTATTATACTCACCCCTACATGGCTTTCTCCGAAACCTACAATTTCTTGTGAAGGAGATTGACCTTTTGATAGAGTCCAAGATAGACAAGGACCAAACAATTCTTAGTTAGGCTAGACAGACTGAGGTGTGTTCCTATGTCTTTTATAAAGAAGTCACATTACCTTTTATTTCAAGATATATTTTTCTAACAGATTCATTGTGGTGGGATTTTGTTTGGACATGTTTATGTTATTTTAAATTATATCATACTATAGTTGTTGTATATATATGTATTCATTCATTTTTTTAGTAGTATTTTACATTTCTTCATTCTATGGGAAAGGAGATGTGTGCATTTGTATTGGTACTTAAGAAATTCCTCCCATGTTACTAAAATGCTAACTCGGTGCTAGTCACCACCCCATATACTATTATAGTTGTTCTTGCGGAGTAATTATGAGCGCACAATTGAGATGGGTCCTGGTAGAGTAATATCAATGGTTTTAGTTTCTACGTTAGGATTGAGAGTCAATGAGATTGGATTGGGGAAACTGAGTTGTTTGTTTAAATTTCGCCTTTCATAATAGGGAATCCTGTGTTTGGGCAGTGGCCAGCGTATTCATACGCCATGAATCTAATCACCATATTTTCTATACATGAGAACACTAGTTTTAGAAAAATAATGGTATATGAATTCTATAAGAACTATTTTTTTAAGTTTTTTTATTTAGCTTTCTAGATATACTCATTTCCCATAGTACATTTTTTAATATCAATCATGCCTCTATGATGTATATAAACATGGATTCAGTATGATAATCATGAGTATGATCTCCTCATTGATGAAGCATTTATTTTAATGACCAGTTCCTAAGATGTAAAATATAGGTGGGGAACCATCCATACTACCTATAATGTAGAAAGCGGTGCCTCTAGTTTCAGTGGATGAGGGGAACAGGCTGTGAACGCTTAATGAGTCCCAAAGAAAGAGACCCATCTTGTTCTGATGCTATCTTGACCCAAAAATGGTTGGAAAATGGATTGAGGCAGTGATATGAGTTTTCTATCTTGTTAGAAAATCTGAAAATCATATGGTGGTCCTACCATTGAGACTTCTTCACGGATCAGAAGGGTGATGGTGGGTTTTGGTTACTCAGTCTTATGAAGTGGGGACTATTTTGTGGAACTAGTTTGAGAAACTTTTCAAAGAAGAGTAATCACTAGCTATGCTACGAAATGAATGTATCCAAGAGCGTCTCTAGCTTAAAAAGTTCAACATTATAGTGTTTGTGTATTTATCATGCCTTACCAACCTTTTAAGGTACTCGATGGATATGGTTTGAGATTAGTTATTCCAGGCTTTCCCAATCGAGTGAGGTTTGTATAGATATATATAATCCACTATTATACCTCATTGTTTTTCTACATATTTTATGGTTCTTGAGAAATATTTGGAGTTTGAGAGTTTCATGGATGAGTATATATAGTTAACATCTGTCAGCAGTGGGAATGATGTAGTAGAGACATTAGTAGTTGAATACCAACATCAGAATTAGTGACCTAGAAATGGGAGCGGTTTCTAATGAAAGTCCTAGGATATCAGCTTAGTAGGTCAAATATCACAACATGATTCCATTAATCCAAGATATAGGTTATGCCACTCATTGATGGGATAGGAAATATCACCCAAGATTTTCTAACCCGTCATATAGCTAATATATTTACCTTAGATGAGAAGCAAG
This sequence comes from Viscum album, assembly GCA_963277665.1. NCBI lineage: Eukaryota > Viridiplantae > Streptophyta > Magnoliopsida > Santalales > Viscaceae > Viscum > Viscum album. The sequence continues at coordinate 412,164,651 of OY728131.1, forward strand.
TTTAGAGAAAGTGATGGGAGTAGAATAGTTGGTTGGTTGGAAGACATGGAATATAAGATGGTTGAGAATCAAGAGGAGCTCAATGCTTTAACATATTACCACCACCCCCTGGTGGTCCATGCCAGGATCAGGGAGTTGGAGAAAATGGTAGGAGACAACTGTAGGTGGTCAGTGTTTATAACCTAGAGTCTCTTTAAATGGTTTGATGCATGATCTGTGTCTCTTATACTTTATCTGCATTAATAATCATCAATGGTTCTATCCATTATTTTATATCAACATATATTGTTCAAGACATTTATATTTTTTTGAATACTTGTCTAAACCTATGTTCTTGGGGACCCCTACTAGAGAATACTCGGTGATCACAGTCATCTTCCAATAGTGTGAACTGACTCTTGGAGATTACAATTTCAGTTGGGATCCCTTGGTGGTAGTGTTGAAGCCTTATGATTAAATTATTGATATGGATTGGTTTTCTATAGTTTATTCCTAGATTGGCTATTTTATGGGAATGGTGTGTTATTCCAATGTTAAACAAACCAGATTCTACTTTTTATGTGAAAGGGAAATCATGAAGCACAGGATGGATGTGTGTATAAGAGGGTACAACCAATTACTCATTAGTTGATTATCCCAACCCTCGGTGTCGTAAATGTATGAGTTTCCAATTTCTTTCTTGTTGGTGGATAGTGGGGAAGTCTTAGTTGAAGATGTTCCAGGTTTACATCCTCATGGAGAGATAGACATCTATATTGATCTACACCATAGTATGACACTGATATAAGATCCAACATATCATGTGGCTATCATTGAGTATCAAGACATGAGGGTGAATAGGGATGACTTTTTGAAGAAGGGATTTTTTTAATATGTTGTTTCTACCAAGGAATAACCATATTAGTTTCCCAAAAAGGATGACGAGAGATTGAGGTTGTGGGTGAATTTCATGTTTCGTAACCAAGTTGTCTTGATGAATAAGTACCCACTTCCAAGGGTCAATGAAATATTGGATCAGTTTAGTGGGCCTCGATGGTTCTTTATGGTTCACCATAGATCATGATATCACCAGCTATGAGATTTGGAAAAGGATACACCAAAGATGTCATTCAGATATTTCTATGGTCACTATGAGTACTTAGTGATTCACTTTTTCATGATGCATGCTCAATCAGTGTTCAAGGGACTCGTGAATAAGATATTTCATCCTTTCCTAGATCGGATCATTGTAGTCATCATCTAAGATATCATTGTGTACTCGATGTCTGTGGAGGAGCACACGAGAGGCATAAGCATAGTTTTGAACCTAGTCCACAAAAGATTTATAGAAATATCATGAAGTGACAATTCTAGATATAGTTCATACACTTTCTAGGAAATGTTATCTCAGTAGATGGAGTGGTAGTGGACCTGGCCCCGTTGAGGTTGGGTTATCTTGGTATCCACCTAAGAATGTGATCGTGGTGTGGAGATTACATGGGATGGAATACTATTACAAGAGATGTATACCTAATTTCTCTAGAGTATCAACACCAATGATGGTTTTGATGCAAAAGGTTATCCTTCATGTCGACAATGAAGTGTCAACTAAAATTTCAGTAGTTGAGGATAAATTTTATAAGAACCCCCATCTTGAGATTTCTGAAGGAAGGTGTCAAGTATATAATTATTTATTATGAATATATAACTTGTATTGGTTGTGTTTTGATAGATATTAAACTAGTTATTTCTTGTGGTTACCATCAGCAGAGAACACATGAGTAGAGATATAGAACCCATGATCTTGTGTTAGTAGTAGTAGTCTTCGCTTTGAAGATTTGGGGAAACTACCTAATGGGAAAATGATTTATCATCTACTCCAATCATAAGAGTCTCAAGAATATCTTCTCTAAGAATGATCTCAACTTGATATATATATTGTAGATATAATTATTCTAGGAAAATGACATCAATTTTTTCTATAATCCTTGTACAGGGAATGTGGTAGTAGATACTCTTAGTATAGGATCTTGTTTGCAGTTTCTGAATGAAGACTCAGAGTAGTTAGCTTCATGGAAGTTATCAATAATAAAGATATATGGACTATCTTATCTTGAGTAGATGGGTTTTATCTATCCACTCATGTATTTCATCAGAGATACACATATTTGGACATGTTGACTGCATGTCCCTACTTTATCATATATCCACCAGACATGCTCATGAAGGCTTCTATAAAGGTGGGAAGTATGGAATTATTTTTAAGAGGATGCATGATGTTACCTGTGATGTCGCAGGAGAAGCCTATCAGATTGTTTCATACATCTCCATTGTCCATATATTCAACTATGGAAAAGATGTACCATAACCTCTGACATCAGTTTTGGTGGGCATGGATATTTAAATGAGTTATTTAGTTGGTTTCTTGATGCCTTACTTGTCATCAAGTTAATGTTGAGAACCATGTCCCCACATGTTTTTCCAGAACAAATGAGGTTCTATAATTGAAGTGGGATGGGATAACTATGGATTTTTAATGTTAATACCATGTATTTCATTGCGACATGATTCCATCTATGTAATCGTAGAACAACTCACCAAGTCATCCCACTTCCTAGATATAATAGTGAATAGTCCAATTGAGAGCTTGGAATGCCTCTACGTAAAGAGATTATTCAAATCCATAGAATACCATAGATTATTTTATGTGATCTTGATGATTTCTTTACAAACCAATTATTGATGGCATTACAGGAGGGGTTTGGGAACCAGTTATTCTTGAACACAACATTTCACCCCCAAACTATGGACAAGACTAAGAAGATCATTTAGGTTATGGTGGATATGTTTTGAACTTGACTATTTGAATTTGATCATAGTTGGTAGGAACACCTACAACTTTTTGAGTTTTTAAAAAAAATTCCATTCCACCATCGATATGATTCCATTAGATGCATTGTATATGTGACCCTATAGGTCACCAATTTTCAAAACTATTATAGGAGTGTCAGTAGTCATTGGCCCGGATTTGGTAAGAGCTACAACATTGAAAGTCAAGATCATCTAAGAGAGGATTAACACTACATGATTTCATTATATGTCTTATACAGATAGGTGAAAAATTCCTTTAGAGATTGAGAAAGGAGATCATGTATTCGTACAGGTTTCACTTCGATGTGGATTATTGAGATTTCCTTGGGAAAAAATCTATCTTCGAGGTTCAACGGATATTTATAGATACTATATAGATTTTTAGAGATGGTATTATTCTTATATTAATATTCATAGTTAGACTGGATGTGAAAATTTTTCCACATGTTTTAGCTAAGGATTTACATACATGACCCATCACCTGTTATCGAATGGGGAGAAATAGAGATCGAGGTTGGAAAGTCCTTTTTTTAGTTCCTTGTAGAAATTGAATATTGATAAGAGATGACCCATCATGGGAGATCAATTCTTTTCTCTTGTGTATGGTGGAAGCATGATAATATCAATGAGAGAACATGGGAGTGGGATGCTCAGATTTATTCTCAGTACCCACTTTTTTTAGTAGCCCTAGTCTTTGAATTTCGTGGACATAAAGAACCAAGGATAGGAGAATTTCATGTCTCTTAAATTATATTTATTATTTTTTAATATTATATAGATTATTTTTGACACCAGGTGCTGAGGAGGATTATAATTTTGTGGCCTCGTGTCCCCAGAATAAATGTTTGAAATATAGTAAATATGTTAAATAAAACACATTCATAGTTTTCTTGAAAATTGAAACAAATTCTAAAAATGTGTTAATATCAAAAATTAGAGGGAACAACTGAGTTTAAAAGGTGATTTTTACCTTATGTGAGAATTAAATTTGGTCAGACCAAGTAATTTGTAGAATGGTCATCACTGGCGCAAAAATGAATAAAATTATTTGAAAAAATTATTTTATTTCAAATGATTGACACAACGATTGGTAAGTCTTTAAAGACACTAGTTTGGGGAAATCTCAGGGTTAGCCACATAACCACAAGTCCATTTGGGGGATCATTGGAGAGAGTCTCAGATAATCCTCTTAGGTGAATGATGATAGAAATGCAAATCAAGTATCGACACACCTCAGATTCGATGGATCTTTCCAACAATTATTACGACGCATTTTTCTTTATCAATGATGAAACTAAATCAATATATAAAATGATTTTTTAAACTATGTTTTTTATTTATCTAGTGATTAAAAACCAATAAACAAATAGATTTACCCACAAGCCGATTATCTTGTGGAATGTGTATTATTGCAGGGTTTATTCGAGAGAAATACATATGCTTATTGATTTCTTAGATTGTTATTATAATGGAAATTGGTCAAGAAAGACCAAAAAATCGATGAAGGATTTATCCTCAATAATTTTCATATTATTTTCTCCTTGCATTCATCATTTATCACCGGTGTTCTTTATTTGACCCACAACTCAAGAAATCACAATCAGTCAATTATTTCACACCCATTTCATGGAGTAACAACCTGAAATTGTAGATCTAGGATCAGAATGGAATGAAAGGGGTGCAGTGATAGAGATACAGTGATTCGTATAGTATTGGATACCTGAATTCACATTATTCATTTTTTTTAGTGCACAATAAAGAATGATGATTCGATCTATATTTCTTTTATAATTAGAGATGGGACACATTGTGATAAGATGGAAAGGCTTTTATGATCTTGTATGTTTGATTTTTTTATGAAAATGACATCATACTGAAACCATAAATGGAATATATGTGTGGGAGAAGCTATTTTTATTATGGAAAATAGTGAACCACATAGTGTGTAATTCAGCATTATAATGATTTTAGGGGACCCCTAATGGAGACAAGGTTTTCTAAGGGAGTTTAACATTACATGGCATCTATCAATGTCACACTAAATGTGGTACCTCTTTAGATACTCAGAGTAAACATTGAAAAGTACACTTACATTACTTGGTGTACACATAATTCTTTTATGGTGTGTACATCCCCACACTACTTGACCAAGAACTTGTACATGGGATACCCATGTACTGGTACATGGGATGACATGATGTACTAGAACATGACTATATTACACTAGTCATACACCAGATATAGGGACATAGTTTGTGAAGCCACTACACTCTATATACACTTCTTCTATATGGACATAGTTTTTTGACACGATCCCTTTACCCATGTAGAACACGGGGTCAAGTGACATGCTATGAGACCCCCAATAGACATTGTGTACACTTCCACACATGGATTAGATCTCTTGACTTCCATATCTTAGACAAGTTTTATTCAGGTTCATTCCCATTATCCATTCCTTGATGGTTGGTTTGGATCTTTTTTGAATCCTAGGACAATGATCCCTTCAGTTTGACTTGGAAGATAGATTCATTAGAATCCATACATGAATCCTTGAGTGAGATCATCTATTCAACATCATTCCCTTGGTGTAATTCTTGGTATCATCATGACCAACACTATATGGACATCAATTATCTACATAGTGGGTTAATCTGAAGTGAGAAAATTAGCATCACCCAATGTCCTTGGCAGTGATCCTCATCTATGTATTGAATCTCTTTAGACTATCAGTGAGTTCATTATCATGACGAGACCCAATAAATAGTACCTCTCAGACAGATTTCATCTGTTCTATTGGAATGAGGATTGTGTTCTCTAGAATGAGTACATTGTGGAATCTTTTATCTAGAATCATAGGGAGGGTATACTATAGTTGTTCTTCCCTCAAGAATATGTGTATTTGTTGAGTATATCTACATATTCCTATTATATTTATTGTAGAAATATACCTAGGTAGAGATCATAGTACAATCCTTTGTTGTATCCATTGTGCTTTCTAGGTTGCCTACTACGTATTGTTATACTCACCCCTGTGCGGGATTTGCCCAATATTTTTTGGAATTTTGAAGACTATCGACCTTTTGATATAGTCCTAAACTATCTAGGACCATAGGATTCATAGTGAGGACGGATATTCTGAGGTGTGTTATTGGCGATTTTATAAAATAGTTAAGATGCCTTTAATTTCATGTCCAACTTTCATTATAAGAACATTTTTGGGAAATAATTTGTCTCTATTTACTTTATTTTACATTTTTAAATACCCTAATTGTTAGATATAGATGTATGAATTCATTTGTTGTTTAGTTTTTTTTACATTCTTGCATTTTTTGGTCTTGGAGATGCATGCGTGTGTACAATTACTCAAGAAATACATCCCATGTAAGTGATATGCCTACTCAGTGCTTGTTATTAGTCTCTTCAATATTTAAGCAGGTCTTGGGGAGTCACAGAACGAGCCCCATTAGGAAGAGTCATGACCATAGTGAAAAATAAAATAAATATAAAATTAATTCAAAAAATAATAATTCACAAAATCATGGAATGGAGAATTATTCCCACATAAAATTGAATTTCTCACTCAAAATTTATCTGGGTTATCAATTTTTTAGTACACAAATGATTCAATAATATAAATAAAAATTATAATATGAAAAAATCCATTTAAAAGGAAACATTATAAATAAAACAGTTACCAAATGATACTCATAGCTGGATATCAACATCTAAGAATATAGGTGGGAAATTTAAACCTTGACATTGAAGAGAAATAAAACAATAGAGTTCTGATTGAGGGTGATAGAAAAAATTATTAGAAAAAATTTAACAATCACAAATATGTAAATATGTGATGATCTAGAGAACCATTCTATTCATTTGAAAATAATGTACTAGGATAATTGTTTTGGTTTCATGTTCCTTTCACTAGAGAAGGATAATTATTATGAATATAGATACATACTTGATTTCAAAAAAACCCCTCCTTTTATTGTGACATGATCAATTACCGCATCATCTATTATTCCATGAAATGAATTTTAAATTTTCATTCCTGAAGTACTAAAAGATAATGAGATTCATAAATAAATTTATATGGCATTCCTGCTATCTTTAGTTAACATCACTAAAAAACACTTATCACGTGCCATCTAGTATTCCTAAATCATTATATGGAAAGATAATACCTTAATCTCATTAACACGGTATAATGATTAACATAATCATTCCATTAATGGAAAACCATAAAATCATTATGAATTTTTAAAATAAAAAATATTATAAATAAGTGCACTAAACAAGCTAAACATTAATCTCCTATATATCATAAGGTAGACCATGGATGTCATATTCCAGACATGTCAATACTTCCATCATGTATTCTCATAAAATAAGGTAATAACCGAAATTACCATGCATATTTATTGTTAACATTAATGTTTCATTAATTAAAATATTATTGGGTATATTCATTATGTGCAAAAAGTGTTAAACATCGTACATGATATCATAACCCCCATTTCAAAAAATTCTTAATTAGTTCCATGGAAACCAGTATCTTCAAATATAATTATTCAAATCTAACAAATATTTATCAAAAATCATTATCTTATCCTAAGGTCAAGACTAAGGGAAATCTTTCCCATAATAAAAATATCACCTTTCCATTAAATCAAATTTATATGTCATCAACACCCTTTAACATATTCCTTCAAATCATTAATGAAAATATTACGCTTAATTCATCCAACATATTTATTAAAAAATTACTCCGTACTAATCATATTATTCCTTAACAACCATTTCCTATAATATAAATTATGTATTAATGTAACTAACCCACAATATAAACATGATTCTTCTATTTAAAGTTAACAGTATGATTAGAACATCCCATACCTTTCACAATTTTTTCATGATATCTTTATGAACAATCTTGTAACCAATAATCATACCACCATCTTTATTATCTTTATCAGACTTCTCATTAGGACAATTATTTTAATAATTCTAATTATTTCAACATCTGAAATATTCAATGTTAAACATTTTTAGTCTACATCCAAAAATTTAATAAGTCCACTAAAAAAAGTGTGTGAAACATTTATCATAGATGAAAATCATATATCTAAGGGAATTTATTTATAATATTCCAATCTATGACACCTTAGGTTTCATAATTTTTTATTAAAGATTATTATGAAGAATCTATAATTTTTTCCAACACATAGACTCACCCATAGAGAAATCCCTTAACATATCCTTAAAAATATATCTAGGGATATCACTAATGTTTATCATAGCCTAGTTCATATGGTCAATTAAACCATTCCTTTGATACCAATTCTAATGACCTAGGATTATCATAAAAGGATACTACATCATTCTTGATGAATATTCATCATGTCACAAAAGTACGTGCCTGTGAACTGAAATATTTTTGTGTCATTGATAACTTAGAAAACATTCATCTAACATGGTGATAAATATTCAATACTTCCCATAAATATCTCATACTCTAGTAAATATACCTAATTTGTTTATTTATATCCTAGGGAAACAATATATTAAAAAAAGGGTGAACTATAATGCTAAATAAGGGTAAAAAAATGGATATATAAGTATAATATGACTATATGTGTGTGATAAGATGATCATAATTATATAAATTCATAAATTCCATGTCAAAGATCAAAATCATGAGAAATGGAATAAAGATATCTGTTGTTGTTATGTCATGACTCATAGGGGAACAAAGAGAATAAGATAATAAAGAATAATATATAGAAAGGACATGGAATTTGTGGATAACACATAGTCATATAAAATAATTTCCATATTGGTAAAGGAATCACTATAAATATTATAGAATTATTATGATTTTACTTACCATATCATCTAGGTAATAATAGTGAACTCCCATGACCATCATGGTTTACTCCCATACACATCATAGTGGTCATGTTTCACTCCCATTTGCATCTTAGTAGACAAGTTTGTTTATGACTCTATCATGAGATATAAATATTTACTCAATGAATTAGAGGGAGATATAAGTCCCCATACATATCATTAAATAATTATACCTATATGTTACATAATAATATAAATCATGTATCATATCAGAACCAATGGATGGAAATGGGTTTCATAAACTTAATTCAATCATAATATAACACACAGAAATGAAATGGGTTTTATAAATATCATTCCATTATAAACATAAACCATTGAAACAATGAATATGAATGGAAACATTTAATAATATTACCTATATAACACATATATCTTCATATAATATTAACAAATATGGAAAATAATATTTACAGATCATTTAAAAATAATTCCTGGGTAAAATGAATTTTCTTCTTTGAAGACATTTTCATTACATGAAATGGAATAAAATTTACAAATCAAAAAAAAATTCTATAAAAATACTCTTTTAAGAGTTTAATGGAATAATCAAGTAAATAAAGTGTCATAGAATTATAAAATTCTATTCATTCCATATATGTCAATAAAACATTCTTCCCATACTTTTGATGGAAAATATAAAAAATACCTCATTTAGAAAATAGAAAAATATTCCTTTCAAACCGTTTCATAGAAATTCATATGTGTGTTAAAATGACATTAATAAATTGTAGAAAAATAATTTAAATCAATTATAATTCATTTTGATGAAACGTGTAACTGGAATATAAATATTTTCTAGTATATACTTATGTATAAACAATCTCAATAATAATGAGAATGTAGAATAAACCATTAAATCTTTATAATTAGAAGATTCATTTTCCCAATAAAGAAATAAAAATAAATGGATCATAGAATAACATAAAATTATTTTTATGAATCATAAAGTAAATTCCTGGCCAGAATATACACCATATAGATGAAATAATTATTGTCTGGGGAATGTGTCTCAAAGATGTAATGGTGATACAAAAATCCCTTACTTATTTTTCTTTGAATCAATTTGTACTTGTTAAAATAAATTTTATATTAAATAGAATATTATTAAAAAAATATTAGAAAAAAAAATATTAATAATATAATTCAATATATTATTTATTTAAGACCTCATGTTACTCATTTATTATTAATTCCATGTTAAATTTACGTTTCGGGTGATAACTGCCTTTGTAACTGTTCATGATTTGAATTGTCAATCATGATTCTATTACATAGATCATGATTTAATTATTTATATAATGTCAAAAATGATATAAATTTCTTATATGTTATGTATATAATTATTTATAAAAATCTATGAATATAAATGAAATTCACTATTCTCGGACACGGTAGGCCATATGAAGGCATGAATTATATATTAATTTTCTTCTATTGTTAAAAAAACTAAATTATATTATATATTATTATTGAAATAAAATATATTATATAACATATATATTCATAAATTTCATCATTTTGACCATACACGTGATATATAGATGAATAAATAATCTCATCGCATCCTGGAGATGGTAAGTCATGCGTACACATTAGGGACATTATCATTTTTTAAAAACAATACATGCTAAAAAGGTATACATGATATTATAATTAATAAATTTTTATTTTTTAAAATATATTATATGTACACTAAAACCATCATATTTCCCCCTCATGAAATATAATGATGAAGAACAGTTTACTCCACAAAATAGAGATGGCATATCGTATGTATCCACTCATGGTGATATTTTTATTCATTGGATATATAAATGGATGAATATGGGCAAACAATAATCATTATAAAATATAATAATATAGTTAATACTTTATTTATTACTTTTTATGTAAAAAACATAGGAATATTAAGTAAAATAATAAAACAACTTGAATGAATTGGTATAAAAAATAACTCTTCTTCAGTGGAATTCCTTTGGATCTCCTCTTAGGGACTCTAGGTTTGATCTTTCTAGAATAACATGGATTCAATAAAATAGATATTATTATTTTTTGGAAAAATGGATAGGTTTTGGAGGTTTTATAAGGGTCTATGTGGTTTGAGGAAGTGAGGGCGGATGTGCCCTTTTATAACTTAGGTGAGGGGCAGTTTTGGAAATCCTCAAAATATTAAAATATAATAAGGCTATTATAGAACCCAAATCATTAAAATGAGATATAAATGATTGAGGGAAGATATTTTAGCCTATTAAAGTTTACATTTTTAATTATTTTTAAATATTTATTTTTAAATAATTACACAACAGATTAATTTAACAAGATATCATTGTTGTCAAATTTAACACTGTTCAATTAATTTGACTTAAAATACATCATGAAAAAGTCGAAATAAAAATATGATGACCTCAAACATGTATAATATATCTTATAGAACTATTTTGTTTTTAGAAATATTAACTATAACAAAATATATCAAAATAACTGTTGTTAAATTCAATTATTATATTATTCTGTTTTATGAATAAATATATTATTTATCATTGAATAATCTTGTATTGTAATTATAAAACTTTTACAAATTCCAATTAAATTTATATAACTAATACAATTTAAATAAAACCAAAATATACATTAGTATTATTTTATATATTTATTGTGTCCCTATGTGGACATATAAAAGATATTAAATACAAGAGAGTGATAATTTATAATAATCATTGACTTTAATTTATTTATAAGTTATTTTTAATGAATAGTGAACATTAAACAACTATAATTCTATATTAATGTGACTAGAATATAATTATATTAATCTAATAATTATTTTCTTAAATTTGGTTTTATTTTCATTCTTATAATTTGGATTTTTCATAATTAATATATTGTAATTTTAGTTGTGGTAACAACATTTTAAATATAAAGAGGATATTAATTATAATAGATATAAGATAAATTATCCATAAAAGAACCATATATGAAATTTTTGACCTTATCATATTATGTTTATAATTTATAATTATTTTTGAAATATTTAATTCATTGTAGAAAAATATAATTTTTATATAATATCATTACATTCAATTTTACAACTATTCACGACATTGTCTTTAAATAAAATTCAAACAGAAAGATATTTTCTAACCAAACAATTTAATATATTCATAACATGTCTTATAAACCTATAAAATTTGTGTGATACTTTATATAAATCAAATTATAGTTATTTTCATATTTTTACTGCCATTTATTTAATATTTCATTTAATAAACAGTTACTGTGTCATCATTGTTTATGCCTTAAATGTAATTATATATTTCGTAAAAATAAAAAATAAATTTCAATGATGAAGATAATAATTTTATATTTAAAATTAATTTTAATAATCTAATTTATATTTTTTATACAACTATATAATAATGATATAGTTATTAAACATGTGAGAATAACATTTTTAACTTATCTATTTAAAAATGACATATTCTTCCCAATGTGTCTCAAAATGGTTATAAGTTTAAAATAAGGTATATATTGGTTTAAACATAATCATGAAATTAAATTATGACAACTGTTTGGGTAATTTTACAATATTATAATATTAGGTTTACCTATAATTACATGATATACAATTAACCTTGGTAATTAAACATTTACTAAAATTAATATTCATAATATTCAAAAAAAAATTAATTCGATCGTATTAGAATGTAAATATCATAATAATTACAAACATTTATTTCTATTTTTCTAAATTCAATACACAAAAGCTGAAAAATTATGATTATTGTAAATACAACAGACATGGGGAAAGGTGGGTAAAAATAATGTTCAATAGTTCAATAGGTTTTTATATCTAATTTCAATATAAAAATTATTACATTGAATTAAATTGGATTAATATATTTATAATTTATCAATTGTGACTTTAAAAATAAATTAACGTATACTAGATTTTTTAACAAAAAAATGTAGTTTTCAACTATAATGTAGTATTTTTCAGTATTCATCAAAAATGAAACATCTCATAAAAATACTAAATGCTTACACTGAGATTATTTTGACATTATTAATTCATAAATTATTTTTATTTTATCAGGTAAAATTTGTATGTGTTTTGAAAATTAATTTTACTATTATTCTCAGGACATAAAAATTAGTTCCTGTATGAAAATAATATTTCTAAACATAAAAATATTTTAACAAAAATTATACATTAGAGTATAAATTTGTTTTAATTATGTTAAAACATATCATTTTAAAATTTATTATTACTATTAATTTTACTATGTTTAGTAGCTATTTTATTACTATATCATTTAAATAATATAGAAATAAAATGATGTTTCATGGAAACTTAGTTTTCAGTGTAATGTAATACAAGTTGGTGTTGTGTCTAGCGCATGAATAAATAGGTGATATTATATAAAAAAATTATATCAAGTGTTTTTTAAAGTGAAAATATAAAAAAAAATTAATTCAAAAAAATATTCAGAAAATCTTGGGGTGTTACACAAACCATCTTGATGGAGTTCTATGTTGGCTCCAAGAGTGAAAAATATATAGGATCCAAGATCTCCCACTAAAGTAGAAGGATTTATGTAACGTCATGACCCCAGTTACCTAGAGTCGGTGAACTATTACATAACATTGTCATGATCACAATGAAATCATGTCCCCAAAATACCAATCAGTTTAGTATTATTGGAAACAAGATTCATACATAAGTTCAACTTTACAATATGAAAATAAATACAACACTAATTTATTCCATTAGAAACATACAAGCCTCCTAGATTATGCCTTAAAGTTACTAATAACGAACTTCATCATATCCTGGGAAAATGAAGCATAAGGAAGGGGTGAGCTCAAATGCTCAGTAAGGGTAAGAAATACAACTAAAGATAACATAAATATCAATCATAGTGAATAATTGAAAGCACATGCCGTTATAAATAATAAACCAGAACACTTTTATGGTAGAAATATGAGCTGAGTAAATAATGCCACTATAAAACATAGTCATGCGTATTATACTATTAAAATAACCATATGAACCATCAATATTATTTTCATAATGAGAGAATGTATAATACCAGACTTTAATTTCTGTGTCAAGGCCTTATGCTAGGACCTAGGGGAAAACTGTAACCGGACCCAAACCCGGAGAGCCTCTGTAACCAGAATCCAACTCGTATAACCTCTCTAACCGGACTCCAACCCAGAGAGCCTCTTTAACTAGACTCCATCCCAAAGGGTCTACTGTAATCAGACTCCAACCTAGTGGGCTTACTTTTACTAGCCCCCAACCCGGAACATACTAGTCCAACTCATTCATCAGAAAAAGGGTTGAAATATAACATAAACAATCGTATTAAAACTAGCATGTGAAATGTAAATACTTTAACCATAAACCATGAATGGAATAAAAATACCTTATTCATAGTCATACATATCACAAAACCTTAAATACAATTTGGAATATTTGTATCATAATAAATCAACTTCAAGAAAGTGTAAAATTTATCAAAGGATGTTGACATAAATGAAATCAAAACTATTTGAGAGAAATATCTCTTTCTATTAGAAATAATTTAAGATTTTCATAATTATAAAAAAAACATTTATTTTGAAAATATTCTTTTAATCTTATAATGGATGCTTCAACGATGTTATAATGGTAGAAAATAACTGCACCAGACGTCTAAGTTAAAAAAACATTTTTACCTTAATTTTGTTGAAAAGGTCGTAAAGTACCTTGTTTGAAAAATGAAGGAAAGATTCATTTCAAAACATATTAGCATAAAAAAGATATAAATTACTTTAAACCATATTTTATTTAATAGTAAAATTGTTTTGAAATACATTTTTATGAAACACGGATGTGGATGATAAAGAAGTCCCAGTAGAAACTTACGTAAAAACAACCTCAGATAATAAAAATATCGGAAAATTAACCCTTACATTGAAATTTTCCTTGGTAGAGGGAAGGTTAACCTCCTATAGAAAGGATAAATAATTGTTATTAAATTATAAAATAACCATATACATAAATATTATATCATATATGATCTTATAATATTCCTTTGTTAATAATATTTTAGCATTAGCATCGTTTCGGGTCTTAAGTGATTCGTTTTCCTTTATATGCTTGGTTACATAAGCCATGTTTGATATGAATAATATGTATTTGATTTATATACATAGTGATATTATGTATTTACATATTAATTTTAACCATAAAAAGAAAATTATTCTTGAATGGTTACGAAGGGGAAATGAATCTCATCGCGTTCGTGGAGACGGTAAGTCGTACGAACACATGAGTGACAATATGATTATTTTGATTTTAAAATGTATGTAAATAGATGTTATATCATATATACAGAATAATTATCATGTTATTTTTTTATTTACATAAATTATACCTCATTATTATACCAATCCAAATAATAATGTATTTGAATAACAACTACACCACGACATGGAGACGGTAAGTCGTACGTACGCACAAATGGTGACATTTCATTCATAGGATGGATAGAATAATGAATATGGTTGTACCATATTTATAATAACATCATAGTGTATAGATGATACAATATTTATCATTTTTATAATGTAAACAACAAATAAATAAGAAGTTGAAGAAGAAAAGAACTTGAAAGTCTTCTTCGGGTTCATCCTCTTGATTTGATCAGAAGGGATCCTAAAATTAGCTTTCTGACCAATCTAATGCCTCTATGATAAAGTGAGGGATGTTGTAAGGATATTTGGGTAGGTTTTGGCCAAACCAGATGGCTTTGGAGGTGTAAAATTAAGATAAGGGGAAGTTCCCTTTTATAAGAGAGGTGAAGGACACTTTTGGAAAATCATGAAATATTATTTTATAATAAAATATTTTTCAGTTTTTAAGAGATAAAAAATGATTTATTTCTAGGATAGGGTTATTTTGGGTCTAAATACTCCCAAAAATATGTTTTATGCTGGTTTAGGTCACCATATTATCGTTATCATTTAGATTTAACACTTATTTAAATAGTTTGACTTTTACCATGTCCCTTTGTATTTTTATATTATATGGTTAATAAACTTAAAAAAAATTGCCAAGAGAACCCCAATAGGATCATTAATGAAACATAAAATATTATTTAGGCCATTTTTCCGAACCTTAGTCATTTAGGAATGTTATATCAACCAATAATATAGTATTTATTTTAAAAACTCAATTATGTCAATTTTGACATTATTTAATAATTTATTCTTGTGAAAGTCATAAAAACATTATTACATAGAAAAAATTTATTGAATCAACATTAAAATGTCATATTAACCTATAAAATACTTTTATGGAATCAAAACGTTTAAATTATATATATATTAATATTTATAATATCATTTATTTGATTCTTTAATTAATAAGGAAAATACTACATCATTATTGTGTCATATATAAATATATATATTTTCTATCTAAACATTATAAATAAAATCTCATGATGTAGTAAATAGTTTTATATTTCTAATGAAAATTTATAGTTAAATATATCAAATGTATATCCTCATATAAAAAATTGTTTTACTAAAAGATATTTGCTTTTGTTATTTCTGTCTTTACTTTAGATTATTTAATATAAAATGTAATAATCACACCCATGTGGCTCCAAAGGATCCCAAAGTCAAACCAAGGATTCCCATGGTAGGAAATTTATCATCCAATAAGAATATAACACATGATAGGATAATTTAGTATTTTTATAATATTATTGGTTTACCTCTATTTACTGGATTTAACCTTTTACCATGGTAAATAAAATATTTACCGAAGTAATTATTCATAATGTCTAAAAATAAAAGTTACCTATTTACACAATATCAAAATCCTGATTCCAAATATAGAATAAATTCTTCCAAATTTAAAACACATAAGTGGAAGAAATTAATTTAAAATTTATTCCCATTGTCAAAATAAAAGTTGTGTTTTTAACAAATAATAACTATTACAAGATTGACACTTGTTTATATCCAGTTTAAATATGAAATTATATCAAATAAAAAAAATTGGACTAAATGGTAAAAATATTATCTAATTATACTTTAAAACTACTCAATAGTATAATTTATCACTCAAATTATTTTGATTAAAAGTTTTTTTAATTAAAATTTACTATTTTCACTATTCAATAAAAACTAAAAGTTTTCAAAAAAATACCAAAAAGTCACCCTAATATAATTTTGATATTAATAATTCAATAAGGAAGTCTATTTTTACAAATTAAAAACATAGAAGTTTCTTTTATTAATTTAATATTAATTCCTGTTGTCATAACTAAAAACGGGTTTTAAAAAAAAGTAAAAACAATCAAAATATTAACATGTGTTTATGTCAAATTTAATTGTGAAATTACTTATAATGACAAAAATTGTATTAAATGATAAAAATATAATCTACTTATACTTAAAATCCATTCAAATGTATAATTGAACAATATAAATGATTTTTATTAAAAATGATCTTTTCATTTAAAATTTAATATTTTTCACTATTCACCCAAATATGAAAGATATCAAAAAACACCAAAAATTTATCAAAAATAAATTTTTATGTCACAATTCTAACAAAATTTTATTTGGTAAAAATGGATATATATATATATATATATAAGTTCCATATATTGGATTTAAAAAGGGTTCTCCATTAAAAGGCGGTAAAATTGAATTTTTTGAAAAATTCTTCTTTTATTTGAAAAAAATGAATTTGTTCTTATATTATTTCTATGAAAAACATTATATAGATTCTAAAGTTTTATAGAGTGTATAAAATTCAAAATTAAGTTTACACTATTCATAACCGCTTTTTGAACGGCTAGTTTGGTAAGTTGTAGTGCGCTCAAACTCGGTGTTGAGTGTTGCGCAAGTTATTGAATTACTTTGAAAAGATATCGCATTATGAAATCTTGGGGTGTTAAAATCTCACCTCCTTCAATAAATTTCTTCCTCGCAATTTATAATTAAAAATGTATAAATATAGAAAATACCTTTTCGGAAGACCCCCACTGGAAATTAGGTTAACAAAATTTAGTCTTAATAAGAAGGAAAGGGAAATGAAAAGTCACCACCAATTATGATCTATATTAGTAGAAAATTGGAGAAAATTAAGGACACATAATTATGGGGAAAATGTAAATATTTATAGGGAGTGATTGAGGTCATCAATCCCAAACTAGTGTAAAATTGAGGGCCTCAAAGCCATCAATCTATAATGATTTATTATATCATCAGTTCAACAAAACTTAAAATATTATTATAACACATTTTTGGTTTTAAGATCCCTTCCCTAAAGTTTAAGAATTAATTTCTTCACAGAATAAAAGAAAAAAAAAATATACTTTACATGTATTGTTCTATCCTTTAACAAATTTCTTCCACAAACTCATGTTTCACTCTAAAAGATAATAGAACATAAAAATAATCTATTTATCATAATCGTATAGGGTTCCAAAAAAATGAATTTATAATTCATTTATGATATTACTAAAAAAGATGACATTATACAAACTAGGACATCATGTAGGCCAGTGGTAGGTGATACACCATTTTCGCCCTTCGGTTGCGGGTTCATGTCACTCAACCTTGACGGATGCAACTGGTTGTCCACCGACCATCGGGTTCTCCTTTTTATAACAATCCAAAATTAATATTAAAAAATTAGTTATCCTTATAAATAGTATCCAATGTCAAACTTAATCCATTACAACCATTATAATTATCCAACATACTTCTATCCAAACTCGCAGTCAAAAATATATAAGGAAGGTAAACACAATGAAGATCATGTTTACCACGTAATAACATGTGTATGCTTTCATAATGTATTATTTAAAAACATGGTAAGAACCATTTTTATTACATTCATGCTCCCTTATTCCTCATAGAATACTAGATATATTCCTTATATGAAAAAATTGTGAATACTCCAGTAACGATGGAATAAACAAACCATTAATCAATTCCAAGGAAGTCAAGAATATCTAATATAATTAATCCAAATCAACCATCTTTTTTTTCCAAAATCACTACCTCAGTATCAATACCATATTAAAGATTACCTTTCCTCTGACCATATATTTT
Source organism: Viscum album (assembly GCA_963277665.1). NCBI lineage: Eukaryota > Viridiplantae > Streptophyta > Magnoliopsida > Santalales > Viscaceae > Viscum > Viscum album. The sequence continues at coordinate 412,183,542 of OY728131.1, forward strand.
TCAAAAATTTTAACTTGTTGTTGAGTCACATTTCATAGAATAGTATAATCTCAAATCCTCAATGAAATAGTAATGCAATAAAATCCCTATTTATTTCCATAATTCATATGACTGGTATATCATCGATACAACACTGAAATGACATAATTCTTTAGTAAAAACATAAGAACACTATTAATTCCTCTTCATATTTGGTAGTATCATAACATGATTATTATCTGATAGCATCGTTTGTAATATACTCTGATGACTAAAACATTTATTCGCATAGTGTCTCAACTCCTTGCAGATGAATAATTTTACATTTAAACCCTTTTTCTAACCCTTTCAATCACGTACTCTGTGTCCTTTTTCTCTACACTTATAAGAAACTCTCATTCCCTTCTTTCATTTACCATGTTGATTCTTTCCACAGCTATCACATATGGGAAAATCCTTCTTTCCCCTCTTCCCTTTATCCTTCTTTCTCTCTACCATCCTTTTCCTCTTTTTCTTCCCTTCAAAGCTATAACACTCAGATAATTCATTACATATCTTATTAACACATGATATTATTTATTAATATGTTGAGAATACATGGGAGACTATTTCGCTTATAAATTTTGGGTTAATACTAGGAAGGATATGATCCTTTTTAATTTTTGGATCATACGTTTTTCTGGATTTCTCATTCCTTCTATTGGGCGTCAATTCTAAACAATGGAATACACTAGGTCAGTTTATGAATCGAAATGCATAATTCCAAAATTGTAAAATACATTAAAAAAATTGAAAAGTTTATGGATATAATCCATAACCATAAAAATATTTTCTTTGAGGAACTATATACTCATAAACCCTTAATAATGGTTTTTAAAGAAAATGAAATTATCCTAAGCATATCTCATAGGAGTGTCGTAACCAAGAGTGAGGCAAGGATCTTTGTCATGCACCAGTTCCTGTTTGAGTGTATCTCAAAGTAGTGTTTTTGGGTTTTACCCCTAGGTAAATCTATTCCAGAGCTGCCTCTTCCTGCTCATATCCAAACAGAGATGCATTGCTTGGAAAACTCAAAAAATCACTGCATTACCAAAACTCTAGGATGCTATTCTATACTAATACTCAAATTCTATCATAGGGTAATGTGATGTAATCAGAGTTTATCTAAATATTGTTTCCAAGGGTTTTACTAAACTTCCTCTGATACCAACTATAAAACCATGACCCCAGTTACCTAGAGTCGTTGTATGATTACATAAAATTGGCATGATCACAAGGAAATAATTTCTCGAAAGACCGATCAGTTTATAATTGTTGGAAACTAGATTCATACATATGTTCAACTTTACAACATGAAAATAAATTAAACAATAATTTTTTCCATCAGAATCATCCAAGACTCATAGATTATGCATGCAAGTCACTCATAACTAACTTCTTCATATCCTATAAAACTAAAACATAAGAAAGGGGTGAGTTCAAACGCTCAGTTATGGTAAGAAATATAAATGAATATATCATAAATATCAGTCATAGTGAATTATTTAAAACACATGCCTTTACAAATAATAAAAATTAACACTTTTTTGGCAGAAATAAGAGTTGAGTATATAATTCCATTATAAAACATAGTCATGGGTATTCTACTAGTCAAATAACCACATGAAAAAAAATAATTATTTGCATAATGAGGTAATGTTTAATACCGGACATTAATTTCTATGTCATGGCCTCGTGATAGGACCTAAGTGAAAACTGTAACCGGACCCAAACCCGGAGAGCCTCTGTAACTGGACTCCAACCCAGAGAGCCTCGGTAACCAGACTCCAACCCGGAGTGACTCTGTAATCGGACTCTATCCCAGAGGGTATGCTGTAACCAGACCCAAACCTGGAGGGCTTACTTTTACAGGCCCCCAACTCGGAACATACTAGTTTAACTCATTCATCATAAAAAGGGTTGAAATATAACATAAACAGCCCTATTAAAACTATCATACGAAATGTCAATACTTAAACCATAAACCATGAATGGAATAAAAATACATTATCCATAGAAATCCATATCACAAAACCATAAATTCAATATGGAATACTTGTATCATAATAAATGAACTTAAAGCATGTGAAAAATTTATCAAAGGATGTTGAGATAAATGAAATCAAAACTATTTGAGAGGAATACCAATTTCAATTTTGAAATCATTTAAGAGTCACATAATTATAAAGCAAAAATTTATTTTGAAAATACAGTTATAATATTGAAAGGGAGGCTTCGACGATGTTATAATGGCAGAGAATAACCACACTCACAGTTTACGTTAAAAAACATTCTGACATTAATTTTTTTGAAAAGGTCGTAAAGTACCTTGTTTGGAAAACGACGGAAAGATTCCTTTCCAAACATATAAGGTTAAATAAGGTTATAAATGACTATAATCCATTTTCTATTGAATATTAAATTTTTTTTGAAATACCTTTTTAAGAATCATGGATGTGGATGATAAAGAGGTCCCAGTAGATACTTACGTAAATATACCATCAGATAATAAATAGATTGTGGAATTAACCCTTACCTTGTACTTTTCCTTTGTCGAGGTTAAGATAATATACTTTATAAAGGTGAAATAATTGTTATTAAATTATTCAATAACCATATACATTAATATGATATCAAATATGATCTTCTAATATTTCTTTGTTAATAATATTTTAGCATTATCGTCGTTTCGGGTGTTAACAGATTCATTTTCTATTATATGCGTGGTTACATAAGCCATGTTTGTAATGAATAAGATGTATTTGATTTATATATAGAGTGATATTATGTATTTAAACATTATTTTTAACCATAAAAGGAAAATTATTCTTGAATGTTTACGATGGGAAAATTAATCTCATCGTGTTCGTTGAGACATTAATCCGTACGTACGTACGAGCAACAATGTCATTATTTTGATTGAAAAACGTATGTAAATATATGGTATCTCATATATAAAGTATCATTATCATGTCGTATTTATTTTTTACATAAATTATACATCATTATTGTATACATTTTAATAATAATTTATTTGAATAACAACTACACCATGACGTGGAGACGGTATTTCGTACGTACGCACGTATGGTGACATATCATTCATAGGATGGAAAGAATAATGAATGTGGTTGTACCATATTTATAAAAACACCATTATATATATAAGATACTTGCATTATCATTTTTATAATGGAAACAACAAATAAAGAGGAAGTGGTTGAAGAAAATAACTTGAATGATCATGGTGAAATTATTACCTCTTCTACGGGTTCTTCTTTTTGATTTGATCAAAAGGGATCCTTAGGTTAGCTTTCTGACCAAATTAAAACCTCTAGGATGAATCAATTTATGTTGGGAGGATATTTGTGTAGGGTTTGTTAGTTCAAAAATGCTTTGAAGGTGTGAAATTAATAGAAGGGGAAGTTCCATTTTATAAGAGAGGTGAAGGTCACTTTATGAAAAGCATGAAATATTATTTTTTAATAAAATAATTTTCGGTTTCTAATGGCTCAAAAATGATTTATTTCGAGTATAGGGTAGATATGGGTCAAACTAAACTCAACCAATAGGTTTTATACAGGTTTAGGTCACCATATTAACTTTATCATTTAGATTTAACTCTTAGTTAAATAGTTTGACATTTACCATGTTCCTTTATATTTTTATATTATATGGTTAGTAAACATACTATAAAATACCAAGAGAACCCCAATAGGTTCATTAATGACACATATATTATTATTTAGGTCCTTTGTACAACCCTTATAATTTTACGAATATAATATCAACCAGTAATATAGTATTTTTCCTAAAAACTCAATTATGTCAATTTTGACATTATTTAATAATTTATTTTTTTTAAAGTCATAAAAGCATTATTAATTCAAAAAAATAATTGAATCAGCCTTAACATGTCATATTAACCTATAAAATTCGTTTATGGAATCAATACATTCAAATTATATTTATTTTAATATTTATAATATCATTTATTTTATTCTATCATTAATAAGGAAAATACAGAATCATTATTGTGTCATATATAAATATATTTATTTTATGTATAAAAATTATAAATAAAATATCACCATGTAGGAAATCCTTTAATATTTTTAATTATTATTTATAGTTTATTTTATCAATTATATAATCTCATATAAAAATTGTTTTACTAAAATTTACTTTCTTTTGTAATTTTTTTCTTTACTTTAGATTGTTTAATATAAAATGTCATTATCACACCCATGTGGCTCCATTTGACCGAAAAGTCAACACAAGGATTCCCATGGATTGAAATGTTTCAACCAATAGAAATAGGACAAATTTTAGGGTAATTTAGTATTATTATAATATTATTTGTTTACCCTTATTTACAGGATTTACCCTTTTACCATGGTAAATAAAATATTTACCAAAGTAATTATTCATAATGTCTAAAAATAAAATTTACCTATTTAAACAATTTTTAACTTATGATTCAAAATAATAAATTCATTTTTTCAAATTCAAAACACATAATTGGCAGAAATTAATTTAAAATTAATTCCCACTCTCAAAATAAAACAACGTGTTTTTAAGAAATAATAACTATCAAGAGGTTGATAGTTGTTTATATCCAGTTTAAATGTGAAATTAAATCCAATAACCAAAATTATATTAAATGGTATAAATTTAATCTATTTATTCTTTAAAACTACTCAACAGTATAATTTATCACTATAAATTGTTTTGATTAAAAAAGTTTTTTTTAATTAAAATTTAGTATTTTCACTATTCAACAAAAACTGAAAGTTTTCCGAAAAATACCAAAAAGTAACCCTAAGATAATTTTGATATTATTAATTCAAAAATGAAGTATATTTTATCAAATTCAAAAGATATATGTTTCATTTATTAATTTAAAATTAATTCTTGTTGTCAAAACTAAAAATTGGGTTTTTAAAAAAAGTAAAAACTATCAAAAGATTGGTATGTGCTTGTGTCAAATTTAATTGTGAAATTACTTATAATAAACAAAATTAGATTAAATGATAAAAATATAGTCTATTTATATTTCCAAACCATTCAAATGTATAATTTAATGCTACAAATAATTTTGATTAAAAATTTTGTTTCAAGTTAAAATTTATTATTTTTCACTATTCAACCACAAATGAAAGTTATCAGAAAAACACCAAACATTTATCTAAAGTAAAAATTTTATGTCCGGATTCTAAAAAATGATTTCTTTAGTCAAATTGAGTATATAAAATTGACAAATATTTGATATAAAAAGGGTTCGCCATTAAAAGGCGGTAGAATTTCATTTTTTGAAAAATACTTCTTCTATCTGGAAAAAATGAATTTGTTCTTATATTATGTGAAAGAAACACATAATATGGATTGTAAAATTTTATAGAGTATATAAAATTCAAAATTCAAGTTACACTATTCGTAAACACTTTTTGAACGGCTTGTTTGGTAAGTTGTGGTGTGCTCAAACTCGATGTTGTGTGTTGCACAAGTTATTGAGTTACTTTGATTAGATAACGTAATATGAAATTGTGTAGTGTTACAATTTATTAAATCAAGAATATTATGATGCAATACCTCATGGAATTTACCAAGATGTGTCTTGTATGAAAAATTCAATAAAATAACATTGCTCATGTTACGTTCCGCCCTAAGTGCCACACAATGGTGCTCTGAGCCTGTTTATCACAGGACCTCAGGTAGGTCTCCCCGTATACTAGAGGCTTCCGACAAGAATTGAGGGTCTGGTAAGTCAGTCATGGGAAGACTATTCCATATTTTATCAGAGTAAAAAACTAGTTGAATTAAACAAGAAATAGGAGAATGATATATAATTATAACAGTACAAATGTAACAAGAATAACCAAGACATAAAATAAAACACTCAACTGAAAGGTAAACATAAAATGTATATATATATATATATATCATGTGTCTAAAAATAGAAAACAGGATGTAAGAGGCTAGTGACTCCGAAGTGGGTTTGGAACCATGTTTGGTTCCCTCAACCGTGATCTGTCCACAATCAAAATTTTAAATTATGTCTCTTGCCCTTGTCCTGTCCTGCATCATCAAAGTCTATTTGGGTACCGATCTGGTGGCTAGAGTATAGCATGAGTATGACTCAATAGGTCACCACCAACATTGTCCATAACAAATCTATTCAGAAGCAATGTATATAGTTGTATTAATAATAAAATAAGACAATAGATCAAAGAGTTTATATTTATCCAATTAACCTTTATTAATAACATAAACCTCCGAGTTCTCAAGGAAACCCCAACAACAATACGTTCTTTGTCCTGTGGTAGAGTCTGAACCATTTACTGTGTTCAATTCATAAACGTTACGTCACCATATTCAATTTATAAATAGACAAAAGAAACCATAGTAGAAAATAAATGAACGTGTGTAGAACATCATGTCTAACACACTTGTGAGTTTTTGTAGTATCAGTCCCTATCTAAAACCATATAGGTATTTGGAGCCTCAATCCTTATACAATAAAATAATAATTTCAAGCATGTCATTGGTTATAGAGCACTATGTATAGAACCATTGTGGGTATTTGGAATGTCAGTTTGTGTCCCAAAACCCATTCCCAATCAAATATCCATTTCACATATACAACATTATTCAATATTTAATTATACATAACCATCCCTCAAAATTCTCATTAAAAATATTGATTAATTAGTTCAACCAATAAACACAAATATTGTTCAATTAATTCAAATAAAATTATTTAACTGAATCAAAAATCACAAAATCCACATAACTAATCCACCAATAAATTATTTAAAATAAAATTCTAATTAAATACATTATTACCATCAATTAATTCATAAATTGGTTAACTTGATCCATCGTCACAAAATAATCTTATTATATTTGGTAATTACTTATATATTCCAACCAATTCCATTACTAATTTCACATTTCCCCAAATTAATTAATTTACCATATTAATTAATTGATTAAAAGAAAATCAATTATTAAGCAATCCATGATATTTTTACAACTACATACGCATAACAAGATGAGTCTATGGTATTCGATTTTAAACCAAATACCTTTTGACAATGATAACTCTCTCGTCAAAAATCTTGGTATGATTCAATCTAGTTCATGAGGAAGAGGACGGACGAACAGCCTAAAAACATGCATGTCGACCACCAATAAATATCTTATGATAATATCTTATAATAATATCATATATATTTATCAAGTAATAATTCCATATTATTTCTTCAGAAATATATTTGATATTATTACATAATGAAAACAAAATGATAATTGTTTACTGATTATTTTATAAAATCATATATTGATAATTTCATTTAAAAAAACCCATGTAACCACCATTTGAAAAAAATTATCATTTATAAAAAATCATCTTTTTTCATCCATTTTTTAAAAAAAATATTGAAAAGTGGTGAGAAAATAATAATAATATAAGAAATAAAAATACAGAACAAAAACACGGTTGTGAACATAGGTTGAGACACAAATGGAAATGGCGCACATGGGAAGGTCACGTTCTAGGTCTTTGGAAGGAAGAGGACAAAGGCCGCTAATTCAAATAACATCCTAAATAGTTTACACATGACTACTCTAACCTGTAACACAACAAAAGTGGAATTATAAAAATAGATCTAGAACCATTAATATTCAATAAAACCCCTAAATTATAACTCTTTAATTGATGTCTGTTTGATCTGTCTCTTGTTGGTGGAGTGATTTATTTCACTCCGAGAAGTCATTTTAAAATTTATTGAGTTTAAAACAGTCTAAAATAAGGTTACCAAAAGCTTGCACTAATATAAAATGGAAAGCACCATTTGAAGGAGATAATTTAATAGTGAATGGTCATATTAATTAATTAATTGAATTATTTAATTAAATAAAACAATTTTAATTTGTTACTTTAAGAAAAGTTTTACAAAAAATTACTATTATTGTCTACCTAGGGTAAACCCCACATTTTAGACTCATCGGTGGTCTCGTATTTCTCGTATGATGCACGGTTTGTGAGTTATTAATGATTGATTATTTAAAAAATTGATTCAATAACTAATTATAATAAAAGGGAAATTTCTTATGAGCGAGGAATCTAAATGCTCGATGCATACAAATATTATACCATGTATTGGGTAAACCCCTCATTCCAGACTCATTGGTGGTTTCGATTTCTAATTGATTCATCGTTTGAGAGATATTTAACTATTTTTATGAAAATAATATATTAAATATTATTTAATAACTTTAACATACGAGTGAGGTATCCAAATATCTAACTCCAACATATGACATACTCTGCCTAAGGTAAACACCATGTTTAGGATACAATGGTGATCTCAGATTACCCATATGACACACCATTTTGGAGTTATTCAAATATTTTTCACAAATCATATTTGTTTTATGTAATTTTATTAATATATTTAATTCGTCTACACCGAGGCCTTTAGAGCCTCAGAAACACTCACTAATCAGTGAATAACATGGAAAACATTCCCTTGTGATATTATAATGTGTTAAATAGGATTTATTTAATATGTAAATCCTTTAAAATTTTATTATGTTGTATTTCCAATAAATATATTATTATATTATTCACATAAAATATTTGTAGTTTATAAAAATAAAAGATTAAAATGATAAAATTTCTGAAAAAACCAAATCTAACAATCTCCCCACCTTATAAGAGATGGTCCTCAAGCTGTACTCCCCAGCTTCATTGAGATTTTGAGCTAAAAACCTTAGGCCACTGAGCCTGTATATCTACCTCTCTTTCCAATGTTTCTTCCCACACACGTCCATGTTTCCATAATACATGAACTATCGGTACAGTCATTCCCCTCATCACCTTCTCACTGTGATCCAAAAAAACGTATCATATTCTCCTCAAAGGACACATTTATCACCAGCTAGACATCATCCACGTCGATCACATGAGAATGGTCGGGGGGATACCGTTGTAGTTGTGGTACATGGAAAAATCATGCATAACACTATATTTCAATGGAAAATCCAATTTGTATGATACTGGACCGATTCTATTCCCGATCTGAAAAGGTACAACAAACCTGGGTGATAACTTTCTCTAACTTCATATCCAGTGGTGACCCAATCTAAAAGAAACCCTATGGAATACATGATAACCATATGAAATATCTAGGGTTTATCTCCACATATCAGCATAATATTTCTGCCTACTCCGAGCCATAACCATTCATTTTTTGAATTAGCTAAACCTGCTCTATCCTTTTCTGTGCGAGACTCGGTCCTAACAACTCTGACTCACCTTCTTTTTTCTAGCTTAGCAGTGATCTTCATAGCCTACCATAAATATCCTCATATGGGGCCATCATTATAATGGTATAATAATTATTGATATAGTAAACTCCACTAATTCTAGGTTCTTCTCACATGATCCACTGAAGTCAAGAACACACACTCTCAACATATCATCATTCACTTGAATAGTACTCTCTGACTATCCATCTATTTGTGGATGGCATGTTTTACTCAATAAAACCAATGTACCAAGTGCCTTTTGTAATAAATTCTTGATGCATGAAGTAATTCTTGAATAACGATATAAAACTATAGTTTGTGGTACCCCGTGAAAGTGAATTGTCTCCTATAAATAATGATCTCCAAACTATTCAACTGTAATAGTTTTTGTTATAGGCATGCAATGTGATACCTTTTCAAGTTGATCAACATGGACCAAAATAACGTCATTCTTATTATGTGTTTTTTGAATACCTAACAAAAATTCCACAATCACATCATCCCACATTAATTCTGGAATAGGAACAGGTTGCAGTAAACCTCCAGGTTGTTGATTCTCTGTCTTCACTTGCTGGCAGTTGAAGCATCATGTCATGAAACCTACTATCTCCTTCTTCATTCCAGGCCAATAAAACTATCTTCATAGTTCATAATACATTTTTTTCACATCGAGATGCACTACCCATTTTGGGGAATGAAATTCCCGCATGATCTCCTCTCGTATTCTCATAGTAACATAAACCTAATTATTCACAAAAATGATATCATCTTTATCTATCTTCTAGTTCACAGGTGCCCCCCCCCCTTCATTGTTTTTCCTCAAGTCAAAGAACTTTGTGTTATCATACTATCTATCCCTGATCCATCTCAAATTTATAGACTCCTCTGTAATAGTGACGAGTCTCATCTGTTCATGTCTCTCCGGAACCACAATGTGCATCGCAGCTAGTGACAACATCATCCTTCACTCAAGACTAAATTCCTGAACTATCTGAGTCTGAGTTTTCACACTTAAATCATCATCCATGTTGTTTCCTTTACAAGGTTTATATTCCAACTCAAAATCAAAATAATTCATATACTCAACCCATCTCCGCTGTCGAAGATTAAAATAGTGATGAGAAAATTTTTACTTCAAGCTCTTTTGGTTAGTATAAATTGTAACCCTTTCTCCTAAGAGGTAGTTTATCCAACACTTCAAATCATATACCACTGCTTCTAACTCAAGGTTCTTCATTGGGTAATTCTGTTCATGCAGCCTTAGTTGTCGAGACCCATATACCACAAATTTTTCTCTCTATATCAACAAAGCTCTGTGTCATATCCCAGAAAAGACATAATACATCGTGTATTATTCACCAGACTCAGGTAGAACCAAAATTGGGGAGGATGTTAAGCACTTCACCAACTCTTAAAAATATTTCTCGTAACCCTCTATCCATTAAAACATTACTCCCTTTTTGTTCAAGCTAGAAAGTGGTACTTCCAAATGGTAAATTTCTAGGATGAATCTTCTGTAACACCCAGCTAACCCCAGAAAACTTCAGATATCAAAAAAATTATTGGGATTATCCTGAGAAACCACTTCCTTCACCTTATCTGGATCCACTGAAACACCATCCTTTGAGATAATGTGACCCAAGAAGTGTGCCAGATAAATCCAAAATTTACACTTAGATAGCATGGATTATAGCTGATGCGCTCTCAGCATACTCAGGACTATGTCAAGATGTTGGACATGATCATCATGAGGCCTTGATTACACTAAGATTTTGTCCTAAAATACCACCACAAACTAATATAGGTATGAATGGATGATCCAATTCATCATGTCCATTAACACTGCTGGTGCATTTTTAAACCAAATGGAATTACAAACAACTCATAAACCCTATACCTACTCCTAAAAGAAGTCCTCGGTATATCAAAATATTGAACTCTCAACTTATGATACCCCGATCTTCTGTCGATATTTGAGAAAACAAAATCTCCCTTCAACTGGTAAAACAGATCATCAATATGAAGAATAAGATACTGGCTCTTCATAGTCATCTTTTTCAACCTATGCTAATCAACACAAAAATGTAAACTCCCATCAGTATTCTTTGAAAATAGAACATACTATCTCCAAGGTGACGTAAATGGATGGATTAATCCTTTATCCTTCAAGTCATCCAGCTGAGAATTGAATTCACGAAGCTCTATCAGTGCCATTCTATATAGTGGAATAGATACTGGCTTAGCTTATAACATGATTTCAATTGTAAATTCAGCATCTCTCTTAGGTGGAAGCCCTAAGAAGTCTTTTGGAAAGGCATCCTGGAACAAATCCAACAATGGTGGAAGTAAATATTTCCTAACACCTACTTTATCAAGTAAAAGACTATAAACTTGGGTTGTGATATCTCCTAGATGTTGGGTAATTATCTCTTCTCCGCCTTCTTGGATATCCCACTCTCCATGGTGAATGTAATGGTCACCCACTAGAGACGTAGATGTCTCACTCAAAGGATAAAAATAAATGTCGGCTTGGTAAGCGACTAACTAGACCATACTAAGAATTAGGCTGAAGCATATCATGTCAAGAATATAGTGATCCCACAAAAAATGGTACATTACAATTTCAAGATTGAATTCCTTGCACATACATATATCTCTAGACCATACTCCCAATGGGGTATCTATAGTCATAACCTAGTTCCCAAACTCCACCGCCAAACTCAAACCATTAACAAATTTTGTAGATATAAATGAATTAGAGTCACTTGTATAAAATAAGAAACTAACTAATGTAGAAGCCACAAGAATAGTACCTCTCACTATCGAGGATCTAGCTGCTCTATCCACAAGTTTAGGTAGTACCACAAGAAAATGTGCTGCTCCTCTCCCTTGTGATGCCATATGACTCCCCTGACTTGTACCACTCTACTGATATGGGAATTTTTTCCCATAACCACCATATTTGTTACCTCTACTGCCTTAGCCAGTAGAACTCCAATTCTAGGACAAATAAGGTGTAAAATATCCCTTTACCACACTCTAACTCTATTTTTCTATTCCATCACTACCTAACTGGATGTGGTTCTTGCAGAACTTCTAGAGATGTCCAATCCGACCACATGATATGCATTCCATAGGGGGTCAAAAACATTGATTAAAATAGTTTCCTAGCCTACTGAAATGATGGGGAAATAGTCGGGTAAGGTTCTATGTAACTGACCCCTCTGTCTGGTTACTCTGCTTTCCACTTGGATGACACTCTCATAACATCTCTTCCTGCTCTGAAAATTCACACCACCTGATCGTCTAGTAGAAATCACATTTCTGCCACTGGAAGCCTCCTTTAGGTTCACCTCAGATATGAGAGAATGATTTACCACTTCAGAAAACTCTTTCAGCCTAAAAATATTCAATTGAGACTAAATTTCACATTTAATTCTATCCTAAAATCATCTTGATAAAATACCCACGTCTACTCCCAATGCTGGAGAAAAATGTTGTAAGCTTGTAAAGCGCTCATCATAGACCATCACAGATATATTTACCTAAGTTTTCGTTATCAACATAGATGCATTCTCCTTCTTGAGTGTCTCTGGATAAAAGTTCTCAATGAACATCTCATGAAATTCCATTCACCATATAGCTTCTAGTTGTCCATCAAAAGTTCAGATGACCCACCAACGTTTCACATGACCACACAACATGTAATCTTCCATATTGACTCTCTTCTTAACATGTATCTCTATGTGGTAAAGCATAGCATTGATAGATTCAATATAGAACTCAACATTCTATGGACCACCCACTCCAGTAAAAGTTGATGGGTATTTCAACTGAAACTCCCTCTTCCAATCAGACATGATTTTCACAACCCATTCCGAATCTATTTCCATCATTTTCATGAAACTGATGAAGTTCTCTCAAAAAGGATTCCCCGCTTCCTCAACTGGTACTATCAGTGAATCAAGTTCAACTACTAGATAAACATTCCAAAATATGCCCCATATCTTCCTCTTAACAAGCATCATGGAGGCATATTTCTACAAATCCAAACATGAACATTCAGGCACAGTTCACAATGATATCACAATTACATGACACCAATTTATTTATATAAATTTAATTTTTTTTAAATATCACTTTAGATTCCATTTTCATTTCAATTTCACAAGAAATGAAAATAGTTTTAGTTCAACAACTTACCCATAACCAGTTTTCTCATGCGTGCCTAAAATGATGCATGTCACAATAATCTGGAGTTCCTAGAATGATGAAAGAATACTAAAAACTCATGTCATTCTATGCCACGAATCAATACTCAATAAATTATAGAAAAAATAATCACATTACACAAAAATTGTGTCACCCAAGGTAAAATAATATTCAACTATGATGGAAAACAACAATAACATTAATCCCACACTGAGTACTTAGGTTTTCCCCTATTGATGGGTTTCCAACTCCCATGCACGAGGTCAATACCTAGAACAAAATTCCCCTAGTCTCTTTTCTACCATCCCAAAAATAGTAAGACAAAATAATAAGAAAGAAAAAGTCCTCCAAAACTACTTTGTAACATCCCAACTCGAGTGCCACGTAACGGTGCCATGAGCTAGTTCACCACATGACCTCACACACGTATCCCCATACACCATAGGCTGCCGACAAGTAGCGGGGGTCTAGTAGGTCTTTCAATGGGAGATTATACCATCTTTTATTAGATTAAAATACTAGCAGATGTAAACATGAAATAGAAGAAGCATATATAATTATAATAGTACAAATGTCACAAGAATAACCAAGTCAGTAAATAAAATTCTGTACTAAATGGTAAACATGAAATGTATATATATATATGTATCAAGTGTCTAAAAATATAATACTAAATGTAAGAGGTCAGCGACTCCCAAGTGGATTCTGAACTATGTTTGTTTCCCTCAACCATGCTTCGTCCCCAATCAGAAATCTAAACCAGGGTTATTTACCATCTCTTTTCCTGTAACAACAATGTCTTTTCAGGAACTGATCAGGCATCCCCAGTAGGGTGTGAGTACGAATCATTAGGTAACTACCAATAATGTCTAAAAAATAGTCAAAAGCAGTGTATACATTTTTATAAATAATAAAATAAGGAAACAGAGGGAAGAGTTTATATTTAACCAATTAACCTTTATTTAGTATCTTAAACATCCGAGTACCCAAGTACACCCAAACCAAAATACCTCATTTGGCCCATTCTAGAGTCTAAACCATTTCCCAGGATCAATTCATAATCATTATGTCACAATACTCAATTTATAAATAGACAGAAGAAACTATAGTACAAAATAAATGAAGGTGCGTAGAACATCATATCTATCACACTTGTGATTATTTGGAGTGTTTGTCCTTATCTCACAAATCTATGTGAATTTGGAGCATTTTTCCTCATCCAAGAAATTAATAATTTTATGTGTTTTAATAGTTCTAGAACATCATGTCAAAAACCCCTTTGGATTTTTAGAAAGTCAGTCCATGTCACACAATCCATTCCTGATAAAAAATCCAATTCACATATACCACATTATTCAATATTTAATCATCCTTAAACTTCTATAAAAAATATTATTTAAAATATTGATTAATTAATTCAACCATTAATCCGAAAAATTGTTCCTCTAATTCAAATTAAAGTATTTAATTAAATCAACAACCACAAAACCCATATAACTAGTTCCCTATATTAATTATTTAAAATAACCAACTAAGTAACCACATTATGACCATCAATTAATTCCAAAATTAGATAACCGGATCCATCATCAAAAAATAATCTTAATTAATTAATTTATTTATGTATTTATTCCACCCAATTCAATTACCAATTTTACATTATCCTAATTTAATTAATTTACCCAATTAATTAATTAATTGAATGAAACTCAATTATTATTGATGGCATGATATTTGTACAACTACATATTCATAAAAAGACAAGCCCGTGAGATTGGATTTTAAACCTTCTACCTTATGTCAAATATAACGGACACATAAAAAGTCGTGGTATGGTTCTAAATGATTCGAGTGGAAGAGGATGAACGAACACACTAAAAACACAAGTCAACTATGGGTAAATATATTAGGATAATATCATATTTATTTATCATGTAATAATTCCAAATTATTTCTTTATAAATATATTTTATATTATTATGCAAGGAAAAAATAAATGATTATTTTTGGAAGATTATTTATCAAATTATACATCTATAATGTATTTTAAAAAAATGCATGTAATCACCATTTTAAAAATTAATTATCATTTATAAAACAATCTCCTTTTTCATCCATTTCTAAGAAGAATTATTGAAAAGTGGTGAGAAAATAATAAAAATATATAAAAAACAAAACAAAAAACTTGTTGTGCATACAGGTTGAGATGCAACAGGAAATGGAACACATGGGAAGGTCACACTTTGGGACTTCGGAAGGAAGAAGATGATTGATGCTTAGGAAAATAGAATCCAAAATATTTCAAACATGACCACTCAAAACCCAAACTCAAAAAAATGGTCATTTTAAAAATAGATCTATAACTATTCGGATTCAATAAAAACTCGTAATTAAAATTCTTTATATGATTTCCTTTTGATCTGTTTCTTGTTGGCTGAGTAATTTATTTCACTCCTAGAAGTCATTTTAAAATTTATTTCATTGAAAACGGTCAAAAATGAGGTTACCAAAAGCTTCCATGTATATAAAATGGAAAACTCCATATGGATGAGATGATTGAATAATGAACGGTCATATTAATTAATTAATATAGTTATTTAGTTTAATAAAACAATTTTAATTTGTTACTTTAATAAAATGTTCATTGCAAATTAGAATTATACTCTGCCTAGAGAACCCCGCCCCTCATTTCAGACTCATTGGTGGTCTTTGAATTATCGTACAATGCAAGGTATTTTAGTTATTAATGATTTATTCAATAAAAAATGGAATAAATTACTAATTAAAATAAAAGGGTAATTTCTTGCAAGAAAAGAATCCAAATACTCGATGCGTACAAATGTAACACCTTGTCTAGGGTACAACCCTAATTTCGGATCCATTGGTGGTGTTATATTTCCCATAAGATTCACGGTTTGATTGATCTTTAATTATTTTGAAGAAAATAATATATTAAATTTTATTTAATATCTTTAACTTACGAGAAAGGCATCCAAACTTATGATGCCATCATAGGTCATACTCTGCCTATGGTTAACACCATGTTACAGATACAACAGTGATATCATATTTCCCATTTGATGCACAATTTTGGTGTTATTCAACTATTTTTCCCAAATATTCCACATTTCATATAATTTAATTATTATAATTAATTCGTCTATGTCGAGGACTTTCCATCCTCATAAACTCTCACTACTCAGTGATTAACGTTGAAAAAATTCCATTAAAATATTATAAAGAGTTAACTGGGAATTATTTCTTATGTAAATCCCATAAAACAATTATGTAGTTTTGACAATAAAAAAATTATTATATTATTCCCATTAAAAATTTATAATATATAAAAAATGACTCAAAGAAAAACAGAAATAAAAAATAATCTTACACCTCATTCCGAGAATTACTACATAAACCTACGTATTATTAGCTATTATCCATCTAAGTAATTGATGTTTTGGGGATATATATTCCAACTATGACTAACCAATTCATGTACAACTTGGTTTCTTCTTAATGTTTTTAAAATGGAATTATCTGATAACCTTTAAGGAATTTTGAACAAATAGTATCACAAAATTTATGAATTACAATATTATCACCATATTTTGTGTCCCTAAAATTAAATTGATTTATATTATAACCAAATTCTATTTCTATGATATTTAGAGGTTGTACCATGAGCATAATATATAGTTCAACCATTCCTATAGGAATCATGTAGCATAAAATTGGATGATAGAGGCCTTTAATAAGAAACTGTCAAATATATTATAGTAAATGGTGGAAAAATAAAATATTTTATAGTTGGACAATATAATGTATTTATTTTGGACTTATAGTACCTCCACACACACTACCATGAAAATATCCCACATTTTCATGTTTATGGAAAAAGTAGTGTTTCCGGTTGAATTCCATCTTCCCTCACTCTAAATATAAATCTATGTACTACTATTAAATTATGAATAATAATATATGGAGCTAATTGATTTAGAACAAATTGATTAGGAATGGTTGCATAAAATACAAAACCTTGAAGGTTAGAAAAAACATATTGTGTAAGATATCAAAAATAGGGTTTCCCTATACTTATTACTAGAATTAGAATTGAATATGGTTCTCAGAACATCAATGTTACTAGGGAAGATTTGACCAACATAGGAACCTAAATTATAAGGGTCTTATGTCACACATAAGGTCTCCTCAAATGAAACATACTCATTTTCCATGATGGAAATGGGACAAATTATTCCCCAACAAATGAATGTTTTCTTAATAAATAATTTTTATAATTTACAAAATGAGATTTAAATTCATGAAAATATGGCTTTAAACTACCCAACATTTCTCATCATTGTTGTCTGATGTTCAACCATGTTGAAATTTGTAATAGGGATGGGTTTCATTAAAGGGAATTAAATTTAGATATATTGAGGGATTACAATATTCTTCAAATATTATAAATAGTGGATATTTTTGTAATATAAGACCAGACTCCATTAATCCAAGGAATTATTTTCATGACTATATAGGATATAAGTCTCTAAAATTAATAAATTTAAAAATATAATCACTATTATTCACATCCCATTGGTTGAGAAAATCATGGGTTATAAATTACACTTCCCATAAACCTATTCAAGAAGTTTTAGTTACCCTATATGGTGCCCATATTTTCATAATAATCATTATCGATAAAATATTATGACATCTCATTCATTTACACATTAATTTTAGGTCATGGTTCTCCCTTTAAGACAGAAAAATCTGATTCTCAAAATACCTTTGTACAACCCATTTTAAATACGAAAATCATTATTGACCCATTTCTAATAAAAATAACATTATACCTTAAGCTAATAATTTCATTAAATTTTTGGAATGTTGATCCCACATTAAACCAGTCCTCCATTGTATTATTTTGGTAATAGGGGATGACCTATCCTAGTAAAACCCTACTTGTATTTTCTGTCAAATAAAGAAATTAAAAATAGGTTCTTCCTATGTGATATTTCATATACTAAAGACTCCTCGCATTGATTTTATTTTGAATATAAAAATATCTATGGAATATACCTTGTTGAAACATTGATACGAGGGAAATTCCTCACATTACTCCATGATCAAATATCTGATGCTATGAAATAATCACACAAATCATCCAAAAATCAAAATTCATATATATATATATTCACATATTTTATTTCTTTTAATTTTTTCATATTTCTAGGAGGAATAAATATCAACTTAGTTCTTTACACTTTAATATTCTATGTACTTCTTGTAAGACACAAAATGTATATCATAGAGGTCCACATCAAATAACCTTATATTGTTAGACACTTATGTCTTAGTCGCATTACATTAAATTGTACGACATATATTCCATAATAAAATACATTACTGTTATTATAGATGGATTTCCCACATGTCCCATGATTGGAATAAAATTTATATCCATAGATGATAGTAAAAATTTTCCTCTCATTGTATATAGTCTAAACTTGTGGAATGGGATTTTCTATACTAGAACTATGTGTTTTTTCAATTGCCATATTGTAAAACAAATAGTGCAGTCTAATTAATCTAATCATAAGTAATGATTAAATTATAAAAAATAATCCCCCCATCCATATGAGAGAGTTATACACAAATATGTTATCATATAAATGAACAATGTGTGGATTGATTTCTATTACCGCAGGATATGTTTGACACACAAATTATAAATCTTGGGCCCATGTCCAATATAAAAAGAAATATTTCCAAATACCTATATATGGCTTATAAAATCAAAGGTAATTATCAATATATGAACTATGTGTGGGTTTATACCTATTACAACATGATATTTAGTGACACCACGATCTCAAATCCTTGTCCCATCTTCAATATAAATGAAAAAATATATCCTCTCTAAATATGGTTCAAACTAGTGTAGTGAATTTTTTATATATTAACTATTTGTGGAATCATTGTTGTTTAGATATGGTACATAGAAAAAAATAGAGCTCAAACCATATTCCCAACCACGACATATTGAAAACAATTTCCCCCACCCAGAGTATGTGTCTGTCCAGTGCATGGTGATTTCTCTAGAAATAAATTTGGAGTGATTTATGTATCCACTAGATATATAATGACCCCTATGATCCTTAATGATAATACCATTAGAAATGAAAAAAATAATGATAATAAATATATAATTACACTCACTATATATTGTTTAGTCCTTTGGATGAGAGTTTTTCATATGAGAACAATGTCTGGCTTGATTCTCATCATCAACAGTTATACAGAAATACCTAGATCATTAATTTATAGTCCATATATGTATATATATTATATTAAAAAAATCCCTAATAATAAAAAATCAAGGATTATTACACATAAAACAATGTGGACACCCCCCATATTCTCTATTATGTACTCTCTCATGGCCAAATGAAATACCCATTTATCACTTGTTTCTCAAACTGAGAATGAATCACATGAGCCGAGGTAACCAAGAAACACTCTATAAATTTTAAAAATGTGGTTCATTATATTCTATGAATTATATCCACAACCTAATTTATTAACATTAAACAAAATAACAATTTCTATATCACAAGATGTCAAACTACATTATCATAGGCCTTCTAATTAAAGACATCATCAAACTATTGAATTTGTACTTAAGAATCACATTTGTTTCACTTCACTATGAATATGAGTTCAAGACACATTTTAATAGACTTTATGCTAACCACCCTATCATTCATATTACGTTCTCCATGAACCTATATTATACCTTCTATTTCGGAGTTAATACCCACAAATTCATTGAGTTGATACTATTATTAAGGAAATTTAAGGACCTTGATCACCCATACTCTTAGTTCCCACAATATAAATTTGATAACAAGGAATAGTTGATCCTAATAGATCCCACAATTATTAAATCGTAAATTACATGATTCCTTAGATATTGTTTCTTGAGGATATTTTGGTATTGAAAAAAAAGTCATTATAAATCCTAGATTTATTATCCTAATTATGTGTGATAATAATTATATTCACTATTAAAGGTTGAACT
Source organism: Viscum album (assembly GCA_963277665.1). Lineage (NCBI taxonomy): Eukaryota > Viridiplantae > Streptophyta > Magnoliopsida > Santalales > Viscaceae > Viscum > Viscum album. The sequence continues at coordinate 412,204,168 of OY728131.1, forward strand.
ATTCCCACAAAAAATCAACATCTGGTGGAATCTAATATTTCTGGTGTCTGATTTATAATTTCCATAATCCATATATTCAATTGGAATCTGAAACTATTAATATTCCCAATCTATACATCATAGTCACAATCAAATAAATACAATAACATCATATTCATGTACCCTTTAATTTTGAGGTATGTACCACCTATGAAGACAGAAATTCCATGAGGCACTAAATTATCTATGAAATGATATCTTTTCAAAGATGAACACCATACGTTTTTATCCCTCTAACATCATAATCACAAGATGTTATACTTCATGAAATTTGCTCTATCATACAAAGACCACAAAAAATATTTTAGGTGGAATTCCAATCCATAGTATCCTAAATAAATTGTTAGGGATGAATGTTTCCTCCCCACAAAATAATATCATTTGGATGCACAATTTTCCAATTTATGAGTGAAATTTACCTAGTAGATCATTTAGTTGACTACAATTTCATGGTTCATCGAGGTATGAAAAAACCACCCCCTCCTAACATATAATCTAGATATATATTGAGATTCCACTTTATTAGAAATATGTATGGCCTAATTTCTATTTTCTAATGATATATCTTGAAAAACATGTTCCCTAATCATTAGTCCTGTAGAAATATTCAAAACAAGTATTTTCCCTTCCTAACAAAAGAGCTTGATCTACATTGGGAACTGTCTCTTATAAAGACTATTTCTGGATTCATTCCTAGCTTCTAAGGATATATAGTGATTTTCTAAGTACAGTGTCTTGATATTTTTCAAAAAATTACCAGTATCACAACCATACCAACTTCATGATCCATATCTAAACCCACCTATTTTTATGCCTCAATAATGTTAAAATTTCTATATGAGTGAATGATTATCCCAATAGATGGGCCTTCTCTATGATGGCATCATTGAAAGTTAAAGATAATGTGACCATTTAATAGTGTTTTTATTCTCTCTCAGTGGGAACATACCCTAATATCATACATGTGTGCTATATACAACTAAGGGTATTTTTAAATTCTATATAACTATGTATGGATTAATTTGTATCCCTATATGATACATATTAATTCTTCGACCACCTATCACTTTTCCCAACCAGGAATTAATAAAATATCCTTCCAAAAAAATTGATTGAACTCTGGATGTGATAGTTATTTTCACTAATGGATCTTTTCTAAGGTTGAAAATAATTCTACATTTCAATACATCGGATGCATATGTCAAGTGGAAGAATGTAAAATATTTTATCTTAATTATTACCCATCCAAATGTATTATTTTTATCCTTATGAGGATATAGATAATAAATTTTTATATCTTGATTCTTTCTTTCATTGGATACATAGGGATCTCAAGATACTTCAAAATAGAGCCCAAAAAATAATGAAAAAATCCTCAATACCCTTTTTATTGAGCGATCTTGATCTTTTTCGAAGTATCTTAATAAAAGAGATATGTAAAATAGAATTCATACCATTATTAAACTCATAAAGAGAACCAAGGAAGTCTGTCACTAGAAATTAAATCATGACCTTAACTCTCCCAACACATGAAGGATATATATATGTATGAATTTCATAATTTCATGATTCATCCCTCATCATTAAATCATGAAATTAAATTTCATGGTAAATTTTCATACTATATGATGTTAAAAATTAATAAAAACATCCATACTATATGATGTCAAACTGTAGGGAGAATGTACAAGTATCATGAAATTAAATTATGCTACAGCTACATCCTCATTTCATTAAATTAAATTACATGAACGTATGTCCCCACAACAAAATATTAAACTATGAAACAAGAATTTATTATCAATCCTTATCAATGGACAAGAAGAGACTAACCTCATTCAGAAAATGTACATTGTTTTTTTCTCATATTTTTATATACCTCAATACAAAAATAACAGATCATTCCTAGAGCATCTCATGTTTCTAAAAACCACCCATACTCTAATTAAAGATAAAATATCCCTCCATTTGGCCTTGCATGATTAGAATATATATATTCACCATATACATGCCATCGAGAGGTTTTTTGTCATTGTAATAAGGTCGTTTTGATCGTTATGATCCCACGAATCATTACAATAGAACTCACCATTATAGTGTTATCCCTAATCAACCCAAGAATTAATGTCTCATGTTATTACCCATAATTCAATAATATTGATCCATGAACTAAAATATTCATCACCTAATCAAAATGGTTATGGATTATTCTTGACCAATATAATCATAATTAGGTTGTTTTATGAAAATTACATGATTATATGTCCACATATATAGTAGTTTAAACTATGTGAACCTTGGATAATGCTATATTTCCCAAATATTTAGCCTCAAATGTTTCAAATTTTATAATCATAAACTGCTACTGAAAGATTCAAAAAAATGTTCCTGAATAAAAAATCACAAAATTATTTTTGAGAAATGGTGAAGTATCCTCTCACTAAACACTTCATATCATGAGTTTAGGAAGAATTTAGTGAATAAATAAGATGGAAAAAATCACATAGTTAGCATATTGTGCCCCTAGTAGAAGATGATCCATGATCACAAGAACCTCGTTGTCTAATAAAAGTTAGATTAATGATTCATCGCATTCCCTCATTTTGAAAACAGGTTCAGTACCTGAAGACACAAATTTTATGGTTCTCAAAACAATAAATAATATTTCATTTTCCACTAATAAACAACAATTTTTTAATTATGATTTGAAACCCATAAATTCATTGAATTTTTATACTTATCATGGAACACCATATCCTTAAGTTATTCCTTTTATTTCCTCATAACCATGTATTAGTATCAAATATTTACTACTTATAAGATACCCAACTAGGATATTATGATGTATATTATAATTCCTCATAATTTATTCCTAGTGTATATTTTTTTTAAGAAAGTCCCTCTTAAATTTGGGATCTATTTTCAAACAACATATGATACTGGTTTCCCACATTTCTAATGGCTGACCTGCAACCACTAGCAACAATTTTTTTGTTGACTCCAATATTACTAGATCATGAATTTTTATCCTATTATTAGATAATTCAAGTATATAATATATCCTCAATTTTACGAAATTTTATAGTATACCCAATCTTAAACAAAGAATACATAAATTCATTCTTAAACAATATGATGGTCGTCAACTCTTTACCCAAAATCACATGATGTATGGAAATTGTTTCATGTCCATAATCCAATATAAACTAGGGGTGATAGAACCCCCCCTTGGAGTATCCTTATTATATACTCGATATCACTTTCCAATTTCTTGAATATTCATAATTGTAATAGAACTCTTGTAATCAATCAATATTATTGACAATTCATTTGTTCCCATATAAGGTCATGTAGAAGGGCCATTGAACCACGATCTAGACCCATTAATACCTTGTATGAAATGAAATCTAATCCTCATTAATACTAGTAATATCATAGTGGAAGTCGACACCTTAGAATATTTTATTCTCAACCACACCATGTTATCCCCATCTCATCATCTCTGGTTCAAACTCTTTGGGACATGATTTATTTAACCAATATTAAAACTTTATATGTGTATTAAATATGACTAAAAAAATTTCCACCTTCAAAGATCCAATAATTAAAGAATGTAGAGTGTTATACCTCGTCATAAATATTAATAATTCATATTTTCTATAAGAATGTAGGTTATCATAACCCATTAAGAATATTCATCCCTTATAAATATTTCTAAAATTCTAGTTTTCATAACCAGTCATGGATAATAATTAATAAAAATAATAATTTGGATGTTGGGATTCAATAACCCAACATGAATATGTATAATCCATGTCATGATCATATGAATTCAACATAAATAGAAGGTATGTGTAAGAAGTACCAGACTACAACAATAGAATGAACATGTTAGAAGAACCTAAACAATTGAAATTTATTTTTATATCATGAAGAATCTAAAGTAAAACAATAAGATGTCTGATTTATATGGAAATAAACCAATTGAAATAGATGTTATAAGATAGAATTTCGTAAACTACATCATCATAATTCTTGACATAGAAGAACATATAACTAAATATATAGGAGGTTCAATCTATAAGAGACTAAATAAAAATAATAAAATGTATGGTATTGAATAACCTAAACTATAATAACATATGTTTCAAGATCACATATCCTAAACTTCAACTATAGAAGGAATGAATTGGATGTCTATAAACAATAGAAATGAAAGGGTCAAATCTCTTTTACTGAAAAATTTTACACATCATCAGTCTCTCATAAGAAATTAACAATTATATTTAAAGAGGCACAATGATTACCGGGATGGAAAATCATAAGGTTAATCTGATGAAAAATTTTATTTTCTCCTCAATATAAAGATACTTATGTGATCTAAGAAAAAATTACCTCTTATGAAATGGAAATGTTAACAGATAACTAGGGCTTAAAACCAATAAATTGTAGTATGAGAGAAACTAATGTCCTAGCCCAATAATACATTTCATCAACATATTAATAAAACTTATAGGTCTTAAAAAGATATAAAAATCATGTAGGGGAAATTATCAGAAAAAAAATATGTTCTCTCTTGGAATATTGACATAAGAAAAAAGTAGATCTCTTTTCCTGAGGGATATATTTACACAAATAATAAATTTTAAACTATGAAATATTATAAATATGGGATAAAATACATATATGAGGTTTCATATGACATTAATCATTCATAATATATTCTAAATAATATTCTGCTATAATGTTAACAATTGAGTTATGTTTTGTGTTTAAATGGTATTGATAAAATGAATGATATCTTTTTGTAATCTATATTATACCGAGATGAGGATATGTTATGAACATAATGAATGGGTGAAATATAAACAGAAACATGTTGAATTGAAATATTTTGTTCATTAATAGTGTAAAAATAAAGGGGCAGAACAAACATCCCCAAGTATCTCCCTGTGTCAGGAAGGAGCCGCAATTGGACACTGAAGAGTTGTCAACTCCATTTCTTCTCCCGCTCTAACTAGTTGAATGGATTTTATCAAATATTATAGATCCATATCCCATTTTTACATGGGGTAATATAAAAAAAATATTTTTAGAAATAATTCTTTTCTCGAGTTATGATCACTTCATGTTCTAATATCTATGTGTCCATGTTTCTTATCCTATCATGAATCTAGAAATATGGAAGTCAATATTTATCCAATTCCACCAAGGAATTCTTTTCAATTAAATAATTAAAACCTTATTTTCTATTCCATGGATATTTTTATCAATTTTGTAAATTTTTTGGATTAAGGTTTATTTTTATTTTTATTTTATATAATCCACGAAATGTGATGGTGAATACACTTAGACAATAGAAAAACTAGAAGATGTTATCCCCTAGATCCCAAACATCCTATAATGGAGACTCAAATATTAAGACATGATTATGGTTCCAAATATGCCATTATGTCATGAAAATATTGTATCCCATTTCATATTCTTTTCAATATTAAGAAAGATATATAATTCATATTCAATTTCCAACTATATCTAGTGAAGTATTGAGCTAGCTGATGTAGAAGTAAAATGGTTTCCATGAAAGATCTCATGTTTCCATAGATATTCCTGAACCCTCCTCTAAATAACACATCATTTTATATTGTTTTAGAGGGGATAGATTCTTTGTGTAACCCTTCATAATTATTAAAGAACTATTTAGGGTGATGAGGGATTTTGTTCAAAGGAGATCCTCAATCACTAACCAGATCCATCAAGACTATGAGTAGGGATTAAGATAGGTATAAAGAGTATCTATCTATCAAACTGGTTGAATTATTACCCCAAAAAGTTAATATTAAAACCAATCATGGGAATAATATCCAGATAAATTAGTAGAATCATTAGTAGGTAGCAATAAAATCATGGCATTAGTTTCCAAGCCTGTCATATCAACTTGAATTGATAGTTAATCTCAGTATGCCATTGCATTCTCATGCTAGAATTTTGTTTAGATGATCCCTTCTGAGAGAAATGGAAATAGAGACTAAATATTAAAGGGTTGTATAGATCACATATGATTAGATCATCTAAACAAGCTATAATAATTTGTTCCTAAATGAAACCATTATATTACATTTCATTAATATAAACATTTCCAAAATCAATGATTATATTTGAGGGCATTTTACATTGAATAAAATTATAATATTTATATTTTCTAATAATTTTAAATCCTCATAGATTTCTACTTTCATTGTATCAGCTGAAGAAAAATTTAGTAGTCATTGGAGGAATATGGGTAAGTAGATTTCAGAAATTGTTTTTTACCCATAAGAATTATTGTGCTTAATTATCATGAAAAATAGAGACTACTAGAAACATATATTATAGAAAGGGAATTACCCTATTGAGTATGGCTGAAAAGATGATATATATTAGAATTTATTTGATTTGAAATGATGAGAGGCCTCTCTTATTCCATTACTGATTTCATTACCAATGTTCAAAAAAACACATAGACATGAATCTATGGTATGTTAAATCCAAACATTCAATAAACATATCCAAAAATACTACCAACTAATGAATTTATGACACAACACCATTCACTTTATAGTACAATAAATACATCTCTCTAGAATAAGGATTTTCCCATTAGGATACCACACTATCAAGTATATATCGATAAGGAAATCCATGAGGAAATACAGTAGTCGGCTAAGACCTACTTCAATAAAGAATGATGTTGATACAATCCTTGAATGAAATGATATATTGAAGGATTAGATACATTTTTAGCCACCCCTTATCAATATTGAGAATATTTCATACCATGTTTGGAGTTTTTCACTGTAATCCCAAATGTTTGTGTCATGGAGGACTTTATCATACATGTCCCCAAGAGATAGAATTACCACAAATTGATAAGCACCAAAAAGTTTCATTCATACTTATTCATGTTTTAGATAAAGAGTTGGCGCTAATAAATCATTTACTGATACACTTCATAAGGAGTTATGGTTTATGGTACATAATTAATTTAGATATATAAGTCACCTTGTAGAGGTGGATGATATGTAGCGGATCCTAAAATTCTTGACATCACTCTCTAAAGTAGAATGTCTAGGAAAATTCATCAGAAATATTAAAACCAAGGTGATGATACATTTTTAACTCAATAAACATTTCATGTTTACCAAACCGGAGATAATAATGTTTCTGTATCTCGGGAAAATATTAAGATTAAAAATATCATAATAATCTAGGTTTATGAAAAGCGAATCAATGAGTATTATGACCAATGTAATGGTGACAAAATATATTATCTATGTTTGGATGAAATTATCAAGATAATGTAAGAAGAAGATGAATATCAGCAATCCAAAAGGTTTTGGTTGGGTATAATGATGAAAACATCATCCATAACGATGATTTTATACAATGTATGTCTCTGGGATAGATGGTAGCTCTGATACCCATTCTAAAGAAGACACATTAGAATCATTTTGTCAGATGACACATAATACTAGGGTTCAGTGATGTGGTTCCCAATGACCAAATCCATCCAGGCAGCCATATTGGTTGAAATAATTTGGATTAAAAAATTTAGGACCTGAAAAAAACTCATGCATAGAACACAGTTTGAATTATAACAAGTGTATAATGAATTATATATGTGTTTTAATTGGATAACATAACACAGACCACTAGATTCATTTGGTATTAGTGATTACGTAAAATAATTGATATCTCCCAATTGTATACTATATTCCATGGATTGTGATCATGTGACCATGTCAAGGATATGTGATCCACATCAATCATTTTTTCAATTTTATGATAACCATGAACATTGTGTGAACCAACCCCACATCTATATACATGCAACATGTTTTATGTACGTTACCAATGATTAGTTGGAAACATGGTTGCATAGAGTAGTAGTAGATGCTTTTGGTGATGTGGTACTCATGATCAGAATATTTTAATTTTTCTCATGAATATTCCATGTGAGTTAGTCTTGTGAGTAGGATTAATGAAATATTCTAAAAATAAAGCTATTAAAAAAATAGATATCTATAAGATTCAGAATTTAATGTGAAATGGTTGGACCTCTTCCCTCCTTTTTATTGATATCCTTAATGAAAACCAATGATCATTGAGAAGTCTAATAGATGCTCAAGAAAACATATGCATGATGACAAAGGTAATTAGGTAGGCATATAATTCCCCATAATCGAGTTCTCATTCCATGATTCAAGAATCACATAAGAGCAGGGATTTTTTTATGCCCACCAAATGAACATTGAAAAATTTTCATCAAAGAAACACCCATATTCCATGTATTATTTTCCCCAAAAAGTATAAAAAAAGTTGAATTTTCAAATGAGGATTAAATTACTGGGTCACATGATTCTTGAGACCTCCAATAACACTTTTAATTACATTACCCTATGAAGACCATGTTATTGGGTTTCCTGCTTTATATGATCAATTCACTACTCAAATGATTCCCAATCAGACATGCCCACTTGATCACATGAATCCCATTAGAAAAGTGGCCTTCTTCAAATGAATGCATCTGACTAGTCCGTTTGAACATGTGAATAGTGAGTAGTTATCCTGACACCAATTGATGTATTAGTTTTATAAAAGATAAATATGATGGTATTCTTATGAAAAGAGAGTCATATTGAACATTATGTTATTAGATTACCTACTTCATTTGATAAATTACTAGATCATGTGATAAACTTTATATTTATCCATCTAAAATATGACATGATCTAATGAATTATCCCACACATGTAGAGAGGATCTCAAGAAATCATGTTGACATACCTTATTTATCATATGAAGGGACCCAAACATGTCGACCTGATAATATGAGGACCCTATGACTTATATTTATTGATTATATGACACACATATAGGAAAATTATTGATTTTTTAAAAATTTATAATCTGATAGAATTATGAATTTGACAATTTCTTAATGCATAGGAATATACACAAATATTCAAAAAAAGGGACAACATGCTTGAAGTGATCAATTAATGGATTATGTGGATGAAATTTAAAATGCCATATGAATCACATGAATGATATTAGACATGAATTATGGATAATAAAAATTTTCTTGAAATCCAAGGGTCACCACATGATGTCTCTATGACAATTCAGACAAATCCCATGAAGGATCTCAATCATGTTGACATGCCTGATGAAGGCTTTCAAACATTTCAATTTGATCATTCTGATGCCCTTTGACAATACATCTATTTAATAAAGTTTTTAGTAATTGTGTAATCACAATGTCACTAATTATACTAAGATAAATTAATGATTCAACTGATGAAATGTGGCTTGATCATGAAAATTTCATGATACATATCTATCATATGTGAGTGTTTTCTCTGCTGACTCAATCCAATATATGATAAATAATCACAATGAACATAAAAAATGATATGTGTTGATGATGAATACAAAAAAATCTATTGATGTAAATAATTAAAATCATATTTAGGTAAGAGTGTTATTTTTATAGAATAGTATTGTGTGGTCCCAAGTGTCTCCCACCTAACATGTATGGTGAGTAAATTATGTAATTTCGTAGTAGATTTATGTAAATCACATGATCATTTAATTGATCATGGAAATGATCACAGTAATGTCACATGGATAACATGAAGTGACATCAATATTTCATCTTAATCACATGATTCCTTAGTAAGAAAATTTTTAAAAAACCATTAGGAGTTTAAATGATGAGGGAGAAAAATGATGTAATATTCTAGCGAAGTAGTATAATTTGATTTTCAACTGATGGGTTCATCTGTCTCACATGACCCATTCCCTGATCATAAGGAAACCTTTGTAGATGTCAACCTGATCATGTGACAACCATTAAACATGTCATTCTTTTTCTTCTAAATCCCTTGGATATGTATACGTGATCACCCAACAACCCCAAAAGATGTCAGCAAAATTGCTTGAAAACACTTAGACATTTCAAGTATATCATGTGATGTCTATGGGAAATTTCATATTAGATCATGTGAAGACAACTATACTTGTCAATAAGATAATTTAAATCCCTCAAATTTATCAGCAAGTTCATGAAACAACATTTTCACATGACTACGAGTTCACACAAAAACCCTTAGTCACATTAGTGAGTTTACACAATATCCCTGAGTCATTTTAGCATTTTCACACGACATCCCCAAAATATCTTTGGAAGTTCACATGAGGACCATAGATCATGTAAATATAGATTATTTGAAGAAACCTAAACATGTAATATGGATCATGTAAATCACATTGAACATGTGAATCTAATAACAAATTAAATCCTAATACATGATAGTAATGTTACAAATAAATCTTCTTACATGTTAGTATTTTGAAAAATACTACCTCAGACTAGTCGAGATGACATGGTAAAATGTTTCATCCTCAAAAGAAGGCATATTTGGATATGAACACCCGACACTTTTGAATAGTAATCCATGATTTTGTGGCAGATCATTCCCTATTTATGAAATTTTTTCCCATAATGGGCCATGTAAAATACAACCATAAAACCTTAATCATGGACTGGGGCCCTCATACCAATTAAACATACCCGAAAACCCATTCATGGTAATTATTTATCTTCATCTATTAGATTATAAATAAGGAATATGAGTTCATTTTTCTATCAGTGGATAAGGGTTGGATATGTGATATGGGATTCCACCATAATGTGTGTTCTATATATTCCATTTACTAAAGGTTATATGGCATAACTCCAATAGTTCTACCATTTTTCTTCATCCATTGGTGGATAATAAACATAAGTGAACTGCAATAAATTTTTTTCCTATTTTGAATACGATAATAAGGACATATTCTTAAGGCCTCGAATATATAAAAAACATAAATATAATACACTTATTTGTGGGGCCATACAATTGACATGTATTCTAATCATGTTTTATCTGGTCTACATCACAACAAAATCCATGAACCTATAAGAAGTGCAACTTATCTCATGATATCTTTTGTTTCTGAAACTGAGCATGACTCGTGTGATCCAAGGGAATTCAAATGAATGTTTCATTGAGTCAATAAATATCACTAAATCCAGGCATCCTTTGGGTGTATGTATATCTCAAATATCAAGTGGAATTAGTGTGTAAGACCTTTCGAGAATCCATCTTCTTATATTAAGTATTCTATGGGGACAATAATTCATGTTTTTATTTGATATATAAAACCCTTTACTATGACCGTTGATCCACAAAGAATACATAAATTCACTAATATATGTTCTTTCAATGTGGAGTTAAAATACAAGGAATGGTCCTATATAAACTATATTGGTTTTGATTCCCATTCTCAAGGGATACATAGGATTTATATTGAAGGTAAAATCCCAATCCAAGGATTTTAGTTTCTTTCTTGGATCTTGGTATACTCTGAATTTCATGGAAAGATGTATTAAAATCTGATGCTCACCTTTATTGTTATGATATATTGGGAAATGGATAGAGAAAAATTGATATATACGTATAGTGACATTATTAGAAAACCCTATTTCATGATTAGAATTCAAAAAATGATTATTTCATTAGATTAAATATTCCCTGAATGTGATCTTGGAAATATGAATGAAGAAATCATTAATCAATAAGACATACTTAGAGTTGGAAATATTTCCCATAAGAGCATGATATCTGTCACGACCGGTCCCCTGGGGCCTGTTCAGTGACTAACCCAAGCCCGCCTTCCATAGGCCAGTGGCTGGCGATAAGCACCGAAAGGCGTATTCCCTAAAAATGGGAATTAATTGCCTTTATAACATGTAATAAGACACAACCAAGCACAAAACAAGATACGAACATCAAGTAAACTATATAACAAAAGATTGATGAAAGTAAAAGGGGCCAGAATTAATTCCCCACAGTAAAGGCACAAGTAAAACTGGAAAGTACAAGACAACTCAAAGGTGAAAAGAAGCTCCTAGATCATCCACCACAAAACCTACCTGAAGGGTAGGTACAGTTAACGAATGGTCGTCTCTCTGGTTCGCCTCGTCTAACTTCCACCTCCGAGCTACCTCCAGTCTTGGTACCGTCTACCTCAGTTAGAGGTGTTTATCGTCCTCACAAAACACAATAGGGTGTGGACATATCCCGTGCATGGGCGAGTATAAAAATACTCAGTAGGGACCCTGATACCCTCAAGGTCTCACAAAATCTTCCAAGGATAAACCACAAAGAAAGGAAACAACTGATAACACTACTACGGTATATGTTCATTTATATACCTATGTTATCATGTAAACCCTTCTCAATCATGAGGAAAACACATATTCCAACTCCAAAGCCCCAAACTCAATTGTTACCCAAAGGAAGTAACACCATAAAGGCAAGTACCACACAGGTAGACCACATAGAATAATACCACCATGATATTACCATGAAAGAAAGTACCACATAGGTACAGACTTAGCTCACACCAGGATTTATTCTAGCGTAGTAACTAGTAACATCTCCAGTCACATCTTTGATCATCTCGGCTGTTGGAGAACCCATCCACTATCGAGTATAGTGGGCCTGCCATGTCACATAGAGATGCTTCCCACAAACATTGAGATGTTGAGGTACTCATTCTTTCATGTACCATTGGTCTGCCGTGTCATACAGAGGCGCTCCCCACTGTGGGTCTGCTGCGTCTCACAGAGGTGCTCCACCTAGTGACTTGCTGTGGTACCCCTCATATCCAGTACTATGGTTCTGCTGCGTCACACGGAGGTTCTCCACCTTGAATCATACTAAGGTACTCCTATTTTTGAGTATTGTGGGTCTGCCGCGTCACATAGAGGTGCTCCCCACTAGTCCAGTCAAGTCACTCTGAGTCAAAATGGTTAATAGTCGTCAAGTCTCTGCCAACTACTAGGTTCCTGCACTATGTTCACTCGTCTCTGGGAGGATCCTCTCCACAAGATACATCTTGATACTCCAACTTCCATGAAGTCCCACGAGGAAGTATCTCAGTGGTTCGCTACATCATAGGGGTTTCAACGCAATATACGGCACGTCAATAGGATGCCCGGTCTGTGAGTTATTAGCATTTTAGTCTCGAGGGCCCGGTTGGATTTGTGCTCGATCCAACCTGATTGTTCCCTATCGTAATCTAAAACTCTAGTGGGGTATACTCATAGGTACTGTCTCATGTCATGATTTCTAGTACCATTGATGGTTCGTCAAACGGACATCGGGTGCCAAAGTTATGGCCAAAAGAGTGTAAATGGGTTGTAGTGGGTCCAGGTCCGGTCCGACCCGACCCGGCCTGACCTGCTGTGTCCAGACTGGCCCGATGGATGGCTTAGACAATTGAGTTTGGCCCGGTCCGAGGTAGCTTAGAGAGGCCACGGGCAGCGCGGCCGGGGCGGCTGGGAGGGTTGCGGGCGGTGCAACTTGGGCGGCTCGGAGGGCCGCGGGCACCTCGGTCGGGGTGGCTCGCAAGGCCATGGGCGGCACGGCCGGGGTGGCTCGAATTCCCTGGGGGCGTGGCCGGGGTGGCTTGGATTCCGCGGGCGGTGCGTCCGGTGGCTTGGTGGGACGGAAGAAGATAACGAAGACTTCTTAGCTGATGGGGGCAGCGTCCCAGCGGATAGTGGCAGCGGCTCGGCAGACAATAGCAGTGGCTTGGCCCGCTCGGCGGTGGAGACTCAGCCCGGACGGCGGTGCCCATGGGCAGTGCAGTGGGGACGCGATGGGGGATCCATAGGGCATGGTGTTTGTTGTTTCTTTGGAGAGTCTTGATTGTGGGGTTGTCGTGAGGGCGCGGAGGTCATGAGGTGAAAGTGGTCGTGGGGTGGTGTCGTTGCTTCGTCTCCTTTATCGTGTTCAACACCACAAATCATCACAAGATTTTCGAAGGGGTTGGTCCATGTTTGTTTGGCCCATACCCTCCACATTAGGTTGGTATCATATGGCTCAAAAAGAACTTGAATATGAAATTCAAGCTTTATAACGTCCCACAATGATTTATTCCCAATACAATAAAGGGAAGAACTTGGAAAACGTATTCGTACAAAAATAATCCCCTACATCTTTGATATGTCGATGGAGGTCGTGAGGGAGGAGACGGCATCTTCGGGGAGGGAAAGGCAGTCAACTATTGAAGACATCCCAAGCTGGATGATGTCCCAAGGAATAAAGTCAATGTTGAGGTTGGCATTCTTCGTTGGCATTTTTCGTTGGTTTCCTTCGTTGGAGGGGATATTCCTTCAAGTTCTCCAAAGCACTCTCCTTTGCGAATCCCTTTTTCCCAATTCCACCAAATGAAAAAGGTAGCCCCAAAATAATAGATTATGATATCTATTATTCAGTTTGTTGGCATAAATTCAAAATATCCAATTAAGTAAATTGAGTTGTCATAATAAATTATGGGGAGGGTTGGCATAATTCAATGGGGAGATAAAGAGGTTTCTCCCTACTTAATAGGGTGTACAAGAGGTTTCAATCCTAAGGTGGTCCCCACCACCACAACCATTCATGGGAGGTTAGTCTCGGTGGTCCCCACCTCCATAACCTCTCGTGGGAGGTTTTGGTGCAGGTGGTCCCCACCTATGAAATATCCACATGGGTGGTTACAACAAATAATGTGTGAATTTTTTATTTTATTATTTCCACGAAAAACACAAAAATTAACATTCACCCTCAACCAACTGTCGTCGAGGTGAAGGTCTCCTTAAGCAAATACTGGTGCTACGAGTTCAACGGTGCCCTCAGATATCAAATCTGAGTACTGGTTAAAATGTTATAAAAACATGTTCGTACGTTTACTGAACGTAGCCAAGAAAAGTTCATAAATTCATTCCGGGCACTCCGAGCCTCGTAATCATGTGCCATAAATTTTCACGGACTCATAAAATTTCCATATATTTAAAACCAAATTTATGCAGAATTTCTGAGTCTTTACATTCTCCCCACCTTAGGGATTTGCGTCCCTGTAATACACAACTCAAACTAGGTAAACAAGTTGGGGTACTGAGCATGCATCTGAGCCTCCCTCTCCCGTGTGCTCTCCTAGAGGTTCCTGTGCTACCAGCGAATGTGAAGTATAGGTATCGCCCATCCATGAAGGAACCGCTCATGTCGATCCTCATTCTCTACTGGAACATCCGTAAAAGTCTCCCCATCGTCTATGTCCACCTCTCCATGGTCGATGATGTGAGAAGGGTCGTGCACGTATCTCCTCTGCTGGGATACTTGGAAGACATCGTGCACCCGGTGCAAATCAGGTGGAAGAGCTAAGTGTAAACCCACCTTTCTAACTCTGCTAAGGAAATGAAAAAGTCCGATGAACCTCAAGGTGAGACCCTTAGAAAGACGTGGTCGCCACCCTCAAACTCCAGATGTATACGTCTCCAGTCGACATAAGACTTCTTCCTACTCTGTACAGTTTTAATCCACTCTGGGATAATCTGCACCTTTTCTATGGTAGCCCAAACCATCATTGGTCCCATGAGTGCTGACTCCCCTAGGTCAGTCCAACACAAAGGTAATTTTCATGGTTTCCCATATAACACCAAAAAAAGGTGACATCCCAAAGGAGGAGTAAAAAATGTTGTTGTATGCAAACTCCACCAACGGTAATTTATCCTCCCAACTACGACCGAAGTCGAGGACACAAGCACGCAGAATGTCCTCGAGGGTCTATAAGGTCTGCTCAGTCTGACCAGTCATCTGTGGATGGAAGGCGGTGCTCAAATGAAGCTGCATACCAAAATCCTCCTACAACTCCATTCGTAGCCGGGAAGTAAAACATGCATCACGATTGGAGACAATCGTCGAGGATACTCCATGTAGTCACACAATCATATGCACATTGAGGCATCCCAAGATCTCTACTGAACCCAACTCTCTGATCGGTAGGAATTGTGCTGACTTGGTGAGTCGGTTGATGACCACCCTAATCGAGTCATGTCACATGGATGTACGTGGAATTCCCATCATGAAGTCCACGGATATCCCATCCCACTTCAAATCTATGAACTCTAAAGGCTGAACCAATAATTCTGATACATGGTGATCCGCCTTCACTTGCTGAAAAGTGAGGCACCGAGAGACAAACTATGCTACTTCGTTCATCATTTCTGGCCACCAGTGCTGCCGTTGGAGATCCTGGTACATCTTCACCACTCCTACATGTACATCTAGAGGGGATGTGTGGAACTCTATAAACACTTCCTTTTTAAGTGACATGGGTTCCATGGTATGTCCTATTAAGATGATGAAGTGCGCCCCAACTTCATAAAATCCATCAGGTACATGTCTGGTGGATATCTGAGCACGTCGTGTCGCACAGTCAGCATCCCCACGTCGCACCTCCCTAACTCACTGAGGAAGTGGTGGAGTGACTATAAGAGACTGATGAAAAGATGTTCCATCATTATCCACAAAGGATATTTGTAAAGCATATAGATGCTCCGTCTCCTCACCTAGAAGTTGTATACTAGACCCCCTATTGAGTGCATCTGCAACAATGTTCCCCCTCCTAGGAGTATAGACTATCTTGAAGTCATAGTCCTAGAGGAACTCAAGACAATATCGATATCTCAGGTTCATCTCCTTCTGAGAGAAGATTTACCTGAGACTCTTGTAATCAGAGTACATTGTAAAACAGTTGCCCATTAAATAGTGTCACCACATCTTCAAGGCGAAGACTATTGCTGCTAACTCCAGTTCATGGGTATAATAGTTCTTCTCATGTTGTCTCAACTATCGAGAACCATATGCAATCACTTCTTTCTTTTGTATGAAGACACAACCATGACCGAACCCTGCTGCGTCGTAGTAGACTATGTACCCTACGCCCTCTTCTAGAATCCTCAAGATGGGGGCTCTATTCAGCCTCTACAACAGCCCCTAAAAACTTTGTTGTCATCTCTCCGACCAAATGAAGGGTTTCCCCCTCATCGTCAATACTAATAGTGGTGCTGAAACTCTAGAGATATCTGGCCCAAACATCCAGTAGTATCCATCCAAACCCAGGAAACTACGTACCTCGGTCTCACTGCTGGGTGGATCCCAAGCATGTACTGCCTCAATAATTGTTGGATCTACGATAACTTTAGCCTCTGATATGACATGTACCAGAAAGTGAACCTCTTGGATCCAAAACTCGGACTTCGAGAGCTTACCATAAAGGTGTTGCTCTCAAAGTGTATCAAGTACTACATGCAAATGATAGACATGCTCCTCCTCAGTAGTCGAGTAGATCATAATTTTGTCGATGAAGACTACTACAAAGTGATCAAGGTATGGCTAAATGATCCTATTCATGAGTCCCATGAACACTTCTGGAGAATTGGTTACACCAAATGGAATTACCAAGAACTCATAATAGTTTTATCAACATCGAAAGGTTGTCTACTTCACATCCTCATCTCGCAATCTGAGCTGGTGATAGCCTGATCTGAGGTCTATCATCGAGAACCACCGTGATCCCTTCAGCTGATCAAAGAGATCTTCAATCCTTGAGAGTGGGTACTTGTTCTTCACGGTCACCTGGTTCAGCTCCCAATAGTTAACACAAAGTCTAAAGCTCCCATCCTCCTTCTTGGTGAACAAAATTGGGGATTCCCAAGGTGAAACACTAGTCTGAATAAATCCCTTCCTCTTGAAGTCCTCCAGGTGAACCCGTAGCTCAGAAGCTCTACAGGAGCCATCCGATACACTGGGGTATATATTGGTGTCGTCCCGAGGTACAAGTCAGTATAAAATTCCACCTCTCTACAAGGAGGTAGACCCAAAAAAATTATCAGGGAATACAACAGTGTACTGGTCCACCACAACAGGATTGCTCAGACTCCCCACATCTACAGCTCTGAGGGTTAGGCTATTCAACTGATGAGTGATCAGCTGGACTCTCCTCCGGTTAAGTCCATCATGCGCTACAAAGGCAACCCTCTCACCAGTTAAGGTAACCCTGGTCCCATATGTGCAGACACACCTTCCCTTGCACCTAATATAATAAATTTGAGCATAGAATATAGAGAACCAGTCCATACCTAGGATGGTGTCTTAAGGCCTCGATGCTACTACAAGGAGATCCCAGCTGAAGCTCTCGCCTTTTAGAGTAATATTGTACTGGAAAAACCAGTGTGTGATCATCAAATATACTTCCATAGGAGTCTCTAGCTATAAGGATCGATCCAACGGCTCTGTCGTAATCTTAGAGCTCTGAACAAGGGAAGTGGCAATAAAATATTGACTAGAACTAGTGTCTATAAGAACAGCAGCTAAGGTGGAGTAGACATATATCATAACTCATATCATCTCTAGAGTGCCATGATCATAGGCCTCAGATGCCTAGAGCTGAGCTCGCCCCTTTCTACCTACTCCCTACGATCAGGGTGGACCACCTGGTGGTGGTGGATGTAACATCTCGAATCGTCAACCACTGCCAGCTGCACGACTAGCTCCTCTGCCACGTCCTCCTGCTCCCGGCATACCTCCTCGGTTGAACCTCTGTCTCTACGTGGGCGGTCCTTCGACCATTTGATGATCATTCGGAAGACAAGACAGACATTCACAAGCCATGTGACCCAGCCCGCCGAATGAGTAACACTGCATGATCCTTTCCTGGATGGTTCTGCCTTGAGTGCCCCACAAAACTGATCCTGAGTCATGAGGTCATCCACCTGTAGGTCTTGTCATCTTTAACCTCTGCGAAATTTTTCTACTTCCAACTGCAGAAGACTCTGCTACATGACGACTGGTAGTGGGTCTCACTGCTGGTGACTACTCAGCAAGAAAAATCTCCACCAATATGGCTCTCTCTAACACCACCGCATGTGTCGGGATGCTGAGTGAGATCATCGAAGCCTGGGTCCTCCCTCTTGAGCCCCTGCTTGAAGTTCTGGGCCCTGAAGAATGGGTCACGCACCATATCATTGGAGTAACGTGATAGGTCAGTGAACCTCATTGAGTACTAAGCAACAGTCATGCTACCCTGCTGTAGATGGAGAAGCTCCTGTATGCGTACTGCATGAAGTGTGGCTGGAACAAACTCTGCCAGAAATAGGCTCTCGAAGTCTACCTAGAGAAGTGTCACCTAATCCTGAACCTGGAGCATCAGGCTCCACCATCTGCTTACTGCTTCCTATAGAAGGCTGGCAGTAAGGATAACCATGAGATCGGCTGGTGTCCCTATGAGTCGTAAGACTCTCACCAGAGCCTCCAACCATTCCTCAGTCGATTGTGGGTCTGTCTCTCCCCAGAAACTAGGTGGCCTCTAGCGTTGGAACTTATACAATGAACTCAAGAGGAATGCACTGTCTTCTACTGGGGTCGGGGGAATTGGTGGACCAATCAAGAATGGTACCACAGGTGCCTCCGCTGGTGCCTCTACTGGAAGAGGGCCCAGCACCGATGACTCACCACTCGGTCAGCTATCATTGCATACAACTCTCGGAACCCTAGCTGGATGTCTGCATGGAGGAATCCTAAAAAGAACATGCATGCCATGGTTAATAAGTTATACCTGGTGATCTGACTAAAAATATCACAAAGAAAACATTTCAAAAAAACACACACACACTTGATGTTTTTGTGCACTGAGCTGGAAATCAGAAGTTAGGGTCCTGGAGTATGGATACGTTTTCCACCGAACTAACACTGGACTCCCTAAACTGAAAACTGCACTCATTACCCTTAGCACAATTGCTTCATATAAAATATCAGATTCTCAGTTCTTCGGTAAAACCGACTCCTCTGATACCAATTTGTCACGACCCATCCCCTGAGGCCATTGTCGTGACTACCGCAAGTTTGTCGTGCATATGCCAGGGGCCGATGACTAGCACGGGAAGTCGTAATCCCTAAAACTAGGAATGAATTGCCTTTATAACCTATAATCACACACAACCAAGAACTCAACAAGATACTAACAATAAGTAAATTTTATAACAAAAGAGTGTTGAAAGTAAAAGGGTCCAAAATATAATCCCAATACTAAAGGTACAAGTAAAACTGAGAAGTACAAGACAACTCATTGGGGAAAAGTAGCTTCTGGATCTTCCACCACAAAACCAACCTCAAGGGGAGGTACAACTCACGAATGGTCATCTCTATAGTTCACCTTGTCTAACGTCCACCTCCAAGCTACCTCTAGTCCTGGTACCCTTGTACTCAGTCAGCGTTGTCCGTTGTCTGCACCAAACACAATAGGGTGCAGGCATAACCCATGTAGGGGTGAGTATAACAATACTTAGTAGGGACCCGGAGACCCTCAAGGTGTCACAAAATACACCAAGGATAATCCACAAATAAAGGAAACAACTGATAACCCTACTTAGGTATATGCCCATACATATACATAACATATCAAGTAAACCCATCTCACTCATGAGGAAAACACATAGTCCGACTCCAAATCCCCAAGCTCAACTATTCCACAAAGGAAGAAATACCATAATGGAAAGTACAACATAGGTTTTCCACACAAAAAAATACCACCAAGATATTACCACGAAGGAAAGTACAACATAGGTATAGACTCATCTCACACCAGGATTTATTCAAGGGGTAGTAACAAGTAAAATCTCCAGCCACATCGCTGAACATATCGAATGATGGAGAACACCTCCTCTATCGAGTATAGTGGGCCTACCACGTAACACAGAGGCGCTTCCCACTAACATTGGGATGTTGAGGTACTCATTCTATCAAGTACCGGGGTCTGGAACTCCACATAGAGGTGCTCCACACTGTGGGTATGCCGCGTCACATAGAGGCGCTCTCCCTCGTGACATGCTGAGGTACTCCTCCTTTTGAGTACCATTGGTCTACCACGTCACACGGAGGCGTTCCCCCTCGTAGCATGCTGAGGTAATCCACCTGTCGAGTATCATGGGTCTACCGCATCACAAAGAGGTGCTCCCCACCATGGGTATGTCATGCCACATAGAGGAACTCTTCACTGGTCTAGTCATGCCACTCGGAGTTGAAATGGTCAGCAATCACCAAGTCTCAGCCATCTACTGGGTTCCCACACTATACTCGCTCGTCTATGGGAGGATCCACTCCAAAATATACTATTTGACACTCCAGCAGCCACTACGTCCATCAAGGATGTATTGGAAAGTTCTTCCACGTCATAGGGGTCTCAACGTAATAGACAGCACATCAATCGGATGCCCTGTCTGTGAGTTATTATCCTTTTAGTCACGGGGGACCAGTTTGATTCGTGATCGATCCAACCTAAATATTTCCAATATTAATCCCAAAATCCATTATGGTATACTCAAATGTACCATCTCTCTTCATGATTTACAGTTCCACTGACGGTTCGTCAAACAGACGTTCGGTGACAACGTTATGGCCAAAAGAGTGTATAAGGGTCGTAGTGGGCCCGGGTCCGGTCCGACCCGGTAGGACAAACCCAGCCCAGTTCGAGGCGTCTTGGATAGGTCATGGGCGGCTTGGTTGGGACGGCTCGAAGGGCCACATGTGACGTAGCTGGGGTGGCTTGGAGGGTCGTGAGCAACTCAGTCGAGGATGCTCGGAAATCCACGAGTGGATCGGATGCCCGTGGGTGGCCCGGCCGGGGTGGCTTTGAAGCCCACTGGTGGCCCAGCCAGGGAGGCTCCGAAGCCCGCTGGCATCCTAGCCGGGGTAGCTTGGCCGGCGGCTGGGTAGGATGGGGGTGGAGGCCCAGCGGACAGTGGCAGCAGCATGGAAAACAACGGCGGCGGCTCGGCCCGGTCAGTGGGAGAGGCCCGGCCCGGACGTCTGCGGCTGAGGGCGGTGCGGCGGGGCCGCCGGCGGCGGAGCTGTGAAGTGCTGGGGTCGTGGGTGGTGCAGAGTATCTCGACCATGGGGGTTCTGTGAGGTTATGAAGGTTACGAGGTGGTAGTGGCCTTGGGGCGGTGTCATTGCGCCATCGCCTTCATCGCGTTCAACACCAAAAATCATCACAAGATTTGCAGAGGGGAGAGGACATGTTAGTTTGTATAGTACCCTCCACGTTAGGGTGGTATCATATGGATCGACAAGAACATGAAGAAGAACATCAAGCTTTACAACCTCCCACAATGATTTATTAACAATCCCGAAAAATAATTCAAGGGAAGAACATGGGGAAAGTATTTATACACAAATAAATACCTACATCATTTGATTCATCAATGGAGATCATGAGGGAGGAGATGTCGTCATTGGGGAGGGAAAGACGGTCATAGATTGAAGACGTCCCATGCGGGAGGATGTACCGAGGAAGAAATTCGAAGTCTAGGTTGGTGTTCTTCACTGGCCTTCTTCATTGGCGTCCTTCATTGGAGATGATAATCCTTCAAGTTCCCCAAATCTTCCTCCTTTTCCAATCCCTTTTTCCCAATTCCACCAAATGAAAAAGGTTTCCCCAAAATTATAGATTATGATATCTATTATTTATTTTGTTGGCACAAATTCAAAATATCCAATTAATTAAATTGAGTTGTCATAATAAATTATGGAGAGGGTTGTCATAATTAAGTGTGGAGATCAAGAGGTTTCTCCCCACATAAAATGGAGTTCAAGAGGTTTCAATCCTCAGGTGGTCCCAACCACCATAACCTCTCATGGGAGGTTAGGCTCAGTGGTCGCCAACTCCATAACCTCACATGGGAGATTTTTGTTTAGGTTGTCCCCACTTGTGAAATATCCACATGGGTTGTTACAACAAATAAAATAAAATGTGTGATTATTTTATTTTATTATTTCCATGAAAAACCCAAAAATTAACTTTCATCCTCGACCATCTATCGTCAAGGTGAAGGTCTTCATAAGTGAATATCAGCGTTGCGAGTTCAACGGTGCCCTCAGATTTCAATTCCAATCACTAGTTCAAAAGTTATAAAAACCCTCTCCTGTGTTTACTAAACGTACTCAAAAAAATGTTCAAAAATTCATTTCAGGCACTCTGAGCCTCAGAATAATGTGACACCAATTTTCAAAGACTCTTAAAATAACCATATATTTGAAAAAAAATTACACGGAATTTTCGGGTCATTACAATATCACCCCGAACTCCCTTTCTCACAACCAATGTTAGTTCATAAGGGTCATAGGATTTGTAACCCCAATGACGGTCTACCATGAAAAGAAGGACAATAATTCATTAAATATGATGGAGCCATCAAAAGCATCCATAATGACAGAATTAATGAACTCAAGTTGATTCTCATCAAATTACCCAGTCACCTCCATATTTTTCAGGAAATAAAAAATTATATTATTTTCATATAAATAAAAATAGATAACATTAAAAACATAATTTTACAAAAAAATACATTACATTTTATGATTATATATTAACGATATATTTTAAATTTTTTATTTTAAATTCAAAAAAAGGACAACATTAATTTATTTATAATTAAAATAATATTTTAGGTTTAATGTTTTTTATAGAAAATGACTATTCTTAGTGGAATATTAAAATATATAGTTTAAAAAACATTATTATTATGAATAATCTAGATATAATCATAACATAGAAACTATTGATTCTTATAAATTGAAAAAATATTTATTTTATGAAAAACATTATTCATTTCAAAATAA
Organism: Viscum album; assembly: GCA_963277665.1. Taxonomy (NCBI): domain Eukaryota; kingdom Viridiplantae; phylum Streptophyta; class Magnoliopsida; order Santalales; family Viscaceae; genus Viscum; species Viscum album. Next base: position 412,227,801 of record OY728131.1, read on the forward strand.
AAATATTTATTTATCAACATATATCTTACATTTTAGAACATAAGTTCTAAATTCCATTAAAACTATTTTAATGTCCATATTATTCACAATTTAATTTTAAAGACTCTTATAAAATTAATAAAATAAAATTTATTTTAAATTTTGAATTATAATACTTGAATTAAGTAATAAAGACCATTATAATTTTTAAGGATAAAAAATTATTTAATTTTGTGAAAAAAAGATATATGATAAATTTAAATGTGTAAAAACTTTTAAAAATTTGTTAAAAGGAATAAAAAGTAAAAATAAATTTTCTATGTCTGTGTTAGATTTATGAAACAAATTATCTCTTTATATTATGAAAAATTGTTTCTCGGAATTCCATTCTCATTATTTATAAAACACATCTCTCACCAGCATTCCAAGGGAACAGAGAAATCTCATAACATTTTAAAACAAAACAATTTTCCCATCCCTCATAACCCCTTTCCACTTCCTTTTTGTTATGTCAATAATAATATGTCAAAACGCATCCTTATCCAATGTTTCCTCTATAGGAAAAATAAATGTTTTCTGATGTATATACTCTCTTTTTCTTAATGCTTTTTGTTATCTGTCATTCCATTTCAAATATATTTTACTAGTAATATAATAATAATTAAATATTTTTTTATATTTTTTTATATTTTTTGGAATAAAAATTAATTTATGGTCAACTTTTTTATTATGAATAGTGAAAACATCATTCACATGTTTATACAGATTACCACGTCGAAGAAGTAACATATCTCATTTTTTATATAGATTCATTATTTTTATATAAAATATATTATAATATTCTCTAAACCTATAATTATGTATAAATAATGTCACTATTATTTTATAGTAATGATATGATTCAAAAATAAATCACACTCTTTACCACACTCATCCATTAATTATTGTATGATAATGTATAGGTTGGCCAAACAACTACAAGAAAAATGCTATAAAATAATATCTTGGACAAATATGAAAACACAATTATGGATAGTATATAAAATAGATACGTAATAAATGATTTTAGTTTGGTTTATTAATGATAAAATTAATATTAAAAACATTATATATGATATTGAAGCTTATTTATTAAAAAGAAATGAAGTATGCATGTTGATGATTTCATAATTATGGACTATAACCAAAAGTGAAATATAATCAAATTATAATTTTTTAAATATCTATAAAGAATCCAATTCCCATTCTTCTCATGATTCTATAATGATTAAAATTTTGTGATTAATTAATAACAGTACCATTATTATATATGTAGTTCAAAACAAACAAGATTGCTCACTCGTGATGCTAAAAATAGATAAAAACATTATAATATAAATGAAAAAAATAATGATAAACTAATTTTATAAATGTAAATATTTAATAATATAATTCTCAAATAGGAGATTATGTTATTTTTTATACAGGATATTCAAGTGCATGACTAGATATTATAAAATAAGGTAAGGGGTTCTTTGTCTAAAATAAAATTTCAGGAGACATATTTCATTATGTGAACCCTAATATAACTAATATGTCATGATTACTTTAAAGTGATTAATTTTACCATAATCATAATATTCATGTGGTTTGAAAATCCAATTTATCTTTTTTCAATAAATCACAGTCAATTAAAAGGATACATATATTATTAGTGGATTTCTTATATCCACATCTTTTATTTTGTCATAACAATTCCATATTGACTATGGTTGTTAAATAATTACTTTATTATGATCTATGATTATTTTTTAATTCCATTCCTCCTTATTTTCTAGATATTACATATATTGTCATTTTTTGATCTTAAAATATTATTAATCTATGAATAATTGACATTCTATCAAAATGTTCTATTTTTCATAAATACCATATTAAATATTCCCTCTATTCTTCTATTTTTGGTTCTAATTACTTGTATGATTTAATTCTAGTAACATAAGAAGTTCCAATTTCCTCATCTAAAATGAATTATTGTACAATATATTTTCCCTATAGATTACAAAAAAATGTATTTTCAAAATAATACATTTTTCCCATTAATGATTGGATTTAATGATTCACCCCTAAATTAATTTATAAAATAATAATATAATTTTAATGAAAATAATTATATGATTTTATTTTAATGGGTTGTTTTAAAAAGAATTTCCTATTTCATTTTTGAAAAAATTTTATGATTATTTTTAATGTTTAATATTTATAAGAAAATGTAATGAAATATTTTCTAAAATATTTTATCTCATGTTTCTGCATACATTATCCAAATTAAAGACCTATCTCTAATAGAGTTATGTTTTTTTAAACAACCTTATAAATTCATTGATGAATCAGTAGATTTACATTATTGAAATGTAGTTAAAAAATGATCAATATTTAATTGACTATTTTGTGATATCACTTAGAAATAAAATGAAATCCATTTTATTTCCTTGTAATTTCATGCTTTGATAAATGATTTATATATTCTAGAACGCATATTTATGGATGAGAATGTGTATTTTCCAATATCATGTTACAATCTCGTGGCTAATGTTTTATATATATTTACATAATGTGGCATGAGAATTATATTATATTCTCATAAATTAAAGGTTTATAATTCATGGATTACACTCATTACATAATGGTTGGGACTTTTGGGATATGATTAAAATATTATAATACAATATGCTAAATAATGATAAAATGTTATGTTTTATGAAATTTATCAATGGAATGCTATATTTCCAAGCCATATACTTATGATTACTCTCCATGTCTCATATTTATTATATCTGGATTATACACTTTTTCTATGTTATAGGTTTTTAAATATTAAATTGGATGTCTTCCTATAATTATTTATAGATATCTATTTTGGATACACGTTTTTTTGAAAATATATTTTCCAACTGAAAATATTTTATCATATTCATATGATCTTACCCTTGTTGGAAATATTTATAATATTTTACATTTTGGAGGATTTGAGGTTTACAATTTTTTAATGTTTTATTTCCCAATGTTAGGAAGATGATTATTACTTATGAAAAGTCTATAGGAGAGTCTAGTGTGGATTAATTATGTTGGAAAATTAATAAATTTTATACAATAATTTTTATATATAACATGACATTAGATAAACAAAACAATTATTTATTAGGATTGTGAGACGATTTATGAGTTATAGGGTTTATCTTATTTAAATTATGTACAATAAAAGATATATCTTTCATGGATTTTTTAACACCAACACATGAAACAGTCTCTATTATTATTCTTACCTCTTGAGTGACAAGTAATGGATTGTCACTCTATTTTCATAAAATTGTTGTAATGAACCTCTCTTTTGGGATCAAGAAAATCACCATGGGATAATATGTTGTGCACAACCAATAACCAATCCCCAATCATAAAATGTTATAATTTGGTTCATGTATATTGAGTTACATGATTAATAATTTCAAAATATCCCTTATTAGATAGTAAACTCTAAAATTACCACATGTCAAATGAAAATATTATATAATTATTATTATATTCTATGAAATTCACTAATCTGTTGGATTATTAAAACATATCATTTAATATGGATAATTAACTCAGCACAGTATTCCTTATTGACCTTTATAAAATCTTATACGAGTACTATTTTGAAAAGTATGAAATTTAAACATATTACTTTATCACTAAAAAAATTTATATTAGGTTCATCAACTGAGGAATAAATACATTTAATATTCCTTTAACTAAATAAATTCTTAGATTTTAATATGGTAATAAACATGAGATACATATATATTATATACTAAGGTAATTATTAATTTACTTACCAATAAATAATTATGTAATGTTAAGATGAAATATTTTCTTAGAATAACTACCTATTTCATTAATACAATCAACCAAACCTGAATAATTATTTACACACATGTTATTAATAATATTTATTTTTACTATGAACTAAAAATAAAATATAAAGGATATCATTGATAAAATTATTGTGTGACCATGTATTCTTTTTTCTCAATGTAATTTTAATAACATGTCATAGGTAAAGATTCATTGTCTAAAAATACATAGGGGAAACCATAGTGATATGTATTAAAGTACCAATGATAAATACCTATTAATGTAAGTTCACTTTTTAATATGAAACATTTGTCTCAATATCTCATCATAAATAATTCATATTATATGTCATTGACCCATATTCTTTATTAATCATCAATTGTCTCCCTAAAATTTACACGATCATATTCTACCATGCCTATAGATTTATCATCTAATTATACATCAATCATAAGGCCATAGATATATACTTCCATCAAATTTTAAGGGATACATCCTTTCATAAATTATTCTATAATGTCATAACACATATGATTCTTCCTATATATCTGACCATACTATGATTATTTTTCATCACAATTTTTACCAATACATAAAAGTATTCATTTCATGATATGTATTAAAAATAATATCTTTTATAAGAACTAATACACATGTATATGGAGTCAAATGTCCAATGGTTCATAAAAAAATATTGAATACCAATTATTAGGTGAATTCATATGAAATATTATATTGGATATTACATTGTATAGACATCGTGAGAAGATGTATCAATGTATTATTTCCCCCAACATGAGATTTCCAAAAATTGATTCCTATCAGATAGATTTCACCCATACATAGAAAGTATATTTATTAGTATCATCATCAAAATTTAATGGTCTCATCATTACAGGTTATTGGTTTGACCTTCGGAATATACATATACTCTATGGATATTATAAAGTTGTTGTTATGTATAAGAACAATTATCAGTTGTTAAATGTTTATAAAAATTAAAAACAGATGAATACTTATGTAATCAGAAACATAAGGTTATAAATATATAGGGAACCAACTATAATACACACCAACATTCACAATATTTATATAATAACAAATTCTATATAGGCTCACTTTAATATTATATTCATGATTCAAATAAGAAAAGTATATAGATGTTGGTACAACCATGTTCATTGGGAATTTATTCTTACTACAATTTCAACCCTTCATGAAAATCCCCCAATAGGTGATATGATCGATTAGTAGATCATTATCATTATTTATTTACTGATATATTTTCAAAACAACCTATCTTGGATTAAACACTTAAAAAAACAATTCGTAAAATACCATAGAATCTAAAACATAGTCATTATATGTACATATGTGAACCACACGTTGTATTATATTTTCACTTTCATATCAACTTATCCCAACTATGACACCTGATCAAATTTTCCAAATTATATTATATTGGTATTCCATGAATAACTTGTACTCTCATTTATCTAATAACAAAGAACTAAATTAGTTTTCCATTCCCATTTACTAGAATATATTTCTTATTCGCATCATTTACTACTTTCCTATTGTTTTTATACTCTATCTATATAATTTCAGTATTAATGTTGTTTATCGACACAAATCATAAAATGTTTGACATATTTTAATATTAATTTTTAGAATATTTTTTTAATTGTCCATAAAAATAACATCCTATGTTTTCCAACATACAATGTGGGGTATTTTAATCTATGTAACACTAAAAAAATTTAGTTTTAAATTAAAATATGATTCATTTTTTAATAATATTTCAATTCATATCTAATGATATAATCTAAGAATATCCAAATATGTATGTCTATAATTCATGTACCTTAGAATATGTATTGATAAATTATGTCAATATTTATGAATCCATGCATATTTTTTTTCCAAAAAATATTTATCATCGTATTTTTCATATCATATAATAATTTTTCTCTTGGACAAAAATAAAACACTAACTAATAACTTGTAGAAACCTTAAACACTTTATCTCTAAGGGAATATTTGTATGTTTGTGTTCATTAGTTTAAACTATAAATAAACATATAGAATTTATATTTTATATTTATATTTTATCGCTAACCCTTTATATTTAAATTTGAATTATATATTCCATAAATATTCCTCCATAGAATGTGGAATTCATATCCATTTCATAATACAATTATCATATATAGTTATTAGGAAAATTGGATTGTGGGTAAACAAATTACAATATTCAATAATTTAATATTATATTTTATTGAAAATCAATGTATATCATGATAAATAATAACAAATAAAATAATGGTTTAGTGTATTTTTAAAATAGATATATTGTATAACTTTTAGAAAAAATTCTTTGACATCTAGAAAAATTATTCTTCTCCTATGACACCCCAAATGATATATCAAATATAACAATGTCCATTACAATAAAATAAAATTGAAATATAATAATTAGTGACTTTTGAAGTTCAAAAAGGGACAACATGGTAGAAAATGAAAAAAATTCATGACATTGAAAAAGTGAAACAAATAGATATGAGGAAAAAATCAAGGAGATTGAATATAACAGAAGAGAATCATATCAAATAAATCATAAATCACAAATCACGTGTCATGAAATAAGGCTTTAGGAATAACATAATTTAAGAGTAATATAAGTTTCAATTAATGAATAAATACTCACATTCCATGAAAAAATTAGATATAAATGCTACGTATACATTAATATTGAAATTAATTCTTTTTTAGGGATAACATCCCAAACCATCATCAGATTGTGGAAAAATTCACATAATAAATTTTATTTTCTCATTAATCCCTCAAATATCAGATCATGAGATATATATTTTCACTCAATAAATTGGATTTCCTTAAGAAACCCATCATTTAACACCATTCATTTACTAAAAAATATTACTTTTGTAGTTAAGATGGTCATGATAAAATTGTTAATTTCATTATAGCATAATTAACACATGAATAATGACATAATAATAAGACATAACGAGAATAAATTTCAATTCTATAATTTGAGAATATCCTAATTGAATAACAATATCTTTTTCTGTTTCTACCATATAATAATCCACTTTTAAAAGTGAAATTCAATTGTTTTTTATGAAGCAGAATAAATACGCTGTTAATTTCATTTCATTTGTATTAAAATGATTGTTTCAAAAAAATAATGATAATAAATATTAAATTTCAACTCCAAAAATATTATATGAATATTAATTATAAAAATCAGTTATAAATATGAGTTAAGACATTTATTTATAACTAATTAAAAAAGGAATACTCATTTCACACATTTTCAATGATATTCAAATACTTTTTAAAATAGAAATACGGAATTCTTTAAGAGAAGATTTTTTTCATTGAAATTCATGTAAAATTGGAAATAAATTTCCAAATCATAGAATAAGATTTATTTATCTCTATAATATAATGTTGGTCAGAATGGACACTCAAGAGGGGGGTGAATTGAGTTCAAATTAAACATTCTGTTTAAAATACTTTTCTAAAATCCCCAAATTTAACATACTAATTTAATAGTAGTGAATTTGAACTAAAGCAAACATTCAGTTAGGTTCCCAAGGGATTGATTAATTCCCAGCTAATCTAATCAGAAGATCAGATAAGCTTTTTAAACTAACCTAATGATTTATAAATAATGCAAACACTTGCTAATTCAATTATCAGAGTAACTTTGAAAAACAGTTTAAATTTTAAAGCACTTAGCAGCGGAATAAAAAGGTATTAGATGAAACTAAAAAAAGAACAGAAGATATAACCAAGAGGTTTAGTCTCAAGATGAGACTTATTCCTCTCAAAAATTTATATAAATTTGATTCACACCCTAGATCGGGGTTCACAACAGTTTACAACTGTCCTGGTCAAAGACCTCTACCACAGTTCTACGTGGGAAACAAAAACAACAGAAAATATAGATGTCCAGGTCACACACGACCTCTACCACTATCCACAGTGGGAAATAAAATATGTAAGGAATTTGAATGAGGATTTAAAGATCCTCCATTTAACGTTTAGGAGACAGTGTATGTGTAAATTAAAACTGATGACACACAGTGCTCATAATGTAAATAATAAATCACTGAGAAAGATATAGAGTTTAGAATGGCTCTAGTGATTGCTGTGTAGCTCTGGACTTCTTTGGATTGATCAGAAATGGTTCTGAGTCCTCTTCTGGTTTTTTTATGGAAAACAGAGTGTCTTTTGCTTGACATCCAGGTTCGGAGATAGTGAAAGTCTAGTCGATGAAGTTCTTCAAAATCCTCTTGAATGTAAAGAGCTCTTCTTAAGTAAGTGTGAGTGTGTATGAGATTCAGTGTCTTCTTGGTCGTGCATGTATATCTGTACGAGCTCTTCTTGTGTATGTCACTTGTAGATCAATTTTGTATGTATCTTATCTCTCTTGCAGCAACATGGACTTCTTATATTTATGGCACGAGATCTGGAAAAAGAAATGATTTCTTTTTGCAGGTATGAGGTACGGTTCCCTGACATCCAAAAAACTTCATTAAATAAATGACAGAGCATTAAAATATACCTAATATGACTGTTGGTTAGATTAAATAAAGATAGAAATTAAGGCGACATCAGATTCTCTGGAATGGTATCTGTGGATATTAGTAGCCTTGTGTCACGGTAGGTCTTTGTATCGGTAAACTCTTGTATCGGTAACCTCTTGTGTAATGGTAGCCTTTCTATCGGTACACTTCATGTCTGTCGGTAGACTTGATCGGTAGTGGTAGACTTAATGTATCGGTGACCTTTCATGTAACGGTAGCCTTCATATACAGGTAGCTCCCTTGGTGTATCAGTAGACTTCCTTCTGTAACTTGTCTGTAATGCTAGGTTTGCATAACAGTGACTTGTCTGTATTGGTAGGTTTGAATAACGGTGACTTGTCTGTATCAGTGACCTTCACGTAACGGTAGACTTGTTGTACTAGTGGACTTGATGTATCGGTGACCTTATACATAATGATGGACTTTACAAATTGGTAGCTTTGTTCTGTAACAGTGACCACTTGTCTGTTTAAGCATTCTATTGGAAGAATGGGTTATGTTAGAATATATATCCATCTAGTAACCGAATTCTATGAAGATAATGTAAATATTATAATATATGAATATGTTCACGGTGTACATAAATACTGAAATAAGTAATTAATCATTAATCAATATAGGGATTATCAAACTATAATTGAGCATAATTCGGATTATCAAAATATGAGTTCAACTAATTCTCCAGAGGGTCCGACAATCTCCCCCTTTTTGATAATCACAACTTATGCCAAAGTATTAAGAAAAATAAAATGGTTTCAGAGGAAGAATTTCAAAAAAACATTAAAACAAAGTTCTCCTTTTTATCCCCGTTTCAATTGCACTCCTAGTTCTCATTAGTTTCATTTTCTCCCCCTTTGTGATTAACAAAAAGAAGGGTAGAATCAGAGAAATGTAGAGACTAAAAGAGAACAGATTACAAAGAAAAATAAACATAGTAAAGTGGAGAATGTAAGAGGAAATTTCCATTAAAGCACAAAAGGTACAAACTGATAAAGTTAGTATTATATAAATACAAGTGCATCCTATCAAAAAAACATCTAGAATCAATCAATTTTCCTCTTGACCATGAGTCTTTCCCTTAGGATCAGAAGAGGGTGCAGGTTCAGATTGAGTAGATGGCTTGGGAATAGCTGAAAGAACAAATGGAGGGTCAGCCACTGAAACTACACCAGATCGGAAATATGTGCTCCTCTGTGGGATCATAGGTGTCAAGCTTCGAATAGCCTGAACTGGAGTCAACTGAGGTGTACTCCCAGAGGCAGAGGCAGAGGCAGGGAGAGCAGGAGGTACAATCACAGGTCTGGCATCCACATGCAATAATGGTAGCAACAGGTTCCTAAAATCCATAATAATACTACCTCCTATCTCCATTGATAACACAAAATCATCTCGATTTTCAATGAATTTATCCAAGGCAGGAGTAAGCTCCCTGTGCTTTCTAACATGTTCTCTGAAATCTTGAGTCACTGGAGGCAACTTCATATTCTCTATCAAGAGCTTGAAATGGTTGTTCATTTTATGATTGGTATAGACCTTCTCAAAGTAAGCATCCACCTTATTCTTAATGGCATCTTGAGAAGCAGTAGCTGCTCGTAGGTGATCACAAACAAAACTACTAACTTCCCTAGTGGTAGCAAGGATCTGAGTATCCGAGGTGCCACTGGTACTGGCCTTAGTCAACTCTTCCTGGATCATAGTTCTGATCTGGTCAATGTTCACAGTGGAGCTGGATGAGGGAAGGGGTTTTACCAAGAAATCTACTATCTCTATGAAATAATGTGTCAAATTACTAACCACCTTCTGAAAAATTGCATCTTGACTGTTCAAATGTTCTTTTACTGATGTCTTAAAATCCTCAGATACATCCACAAACTGCTTGACTACTTCTTTGATATATCTAATATCTATATTCACTTGGGTTTGAGAACTGTTCATGGTAGTCAATGAAGCAATCAATTGTCTTAGAGTAACTACAGCTCCTGTCCAACTCTCAATTTGAGTATGGAATACTTTAACTTCATCCATCATTTCCATAACTATACAAGACACAGCACATCCCAGAGATAGCTCCAGGGATTTCTCCACACTCCTCATTTCATCAACCAGGCTTTTCTTCAAATATGTCACTGATTCTCTCAGTGCTTCTTTCATTTCATCCTTTAAGGACTCAAGGTCCTCCTTGGTTGCCAAATTTTCAGCCACAACAGGTAGGATAACTGAATCCCTTTGGGGCTGGTCTTCCTCATCTGAATATCCATAATTGAGTCCAAGTACCATATATCCTGGATCTGATGACCAACCTTCGATGTCATACAACACAAAAACTGAACCAAGATGCTCCCCTTCACTTAGAGCATTCTCCTGAGGAATCTCCTCCAACTGTTCTGCTTGAGGTAACTCTACAACCTCCTCTGAAACTTCAGCAGATGCAACAACCATTTGCTATGATAGTTCAACAGTAGGGTTAGTCCTATCCTTTTCTAAGTCATCAATGACTCTCTCATCAATGGAAGTAGATGCCACTTCTACTTCCTAAACATGCACAATCTTGTCTGTATTATCAATCAGAGGGCTCAAACTAAGCTCTTCTTCTTAATTTTCCTCATCATCTACTTCAGCAGCAGCCTCCTTTTATCCATGAACAAAATGATCGGATTCGGTTGCCTCATCCTCTTCAGAGGTGTCCTTAACAACATTCTAATATGCTTTTTCTTCTTCTTCTTTAGTGGACTCAGTATCACTGTCCTTCAGAATAGTTTCTCTCCTTGGTAGTTCTTCTGGAGGGCTAGCTACTCCATAGGAAATATTTTGATGCACAGGACTAGGAGGTAAATCTAGGTCTCCTCCTTCCTCAACTGATGTCTCTTCCTCCTCATTTTCAGCCTCATTATCAATGTAGACCGGTTCTGTCTCATCTGGTCCAAGACCAGGATCCCTCACATCCTTTGGTCTAGAAGGATGGTCCATAGGAGTGCACTTTTCATAGACTTTACCTTCATCATTAACCCATGATTTCTTCCAAGGGTTCCAACTAACTTTCATAAACTTACAAATAGTCCTAGTGATTCAAAAATTATCCTTAACCACAACAGTTTCATCCTGAGGTCTAGATAACTCCTTTGCCTTCAACATAATATAAATCAACTTAGAAAAGAATAGTACATTGGACTTAGACTTTGGTCTAGTCATATGCTCAATCTGAATCATTAGAAATCTGCACAAATTCACCATTACTCCATGCTTTAATAGATACAACAAATAAATATTTTGAAAAGTGAGGGTAGAAAAATCTCCTCTCCTTGGACTAATCACATGCTGAATGAACTTAAAAAGTATTTTATCCTCCCCTGCCATTTCTGTAGTAATGATCTTTCTAGGAGTTCCATTTCTTGTCAATTCTAACAAGGCATCCTCATATTTGAAAAAGACAATAGCAGTAGGTATGGATTTTGAATAAAATCCATAATCACCTCTATGAGGAACTCTAAGGTTCTCAGCCCATTAAACAGATGAAAACCAAAAAAATTGACCATTCACAAATGAAATCATCCTATTATCCTCTTCTGAAGTCTCAAAACAAACAAACTCATAGAACTCCTTTACCAGTACTGGATAATACGGTCCATTATTGTTCATGATGCATTAGATCCATCCTTGCTCTTATAAAATCTTTAGAATCAAGGACTTACTTTCAAACAGCCATTCCGCACATAACTCCTTTTCCACTACAATTTCTCACTTCGATAGATGCGGATTCACAGGATTCCTTTGAACAACACCTGTACTACTTCCACTAGCACCAGCATTGGTTACTTCTACTTCTTAGCTTGCAGCACATCACTCCCTTCATCCACTTAGGGTCACTTCACACGGGCCATTTCAGATTCTGAGGCTTAGGGTTTTGCGAGCTTGAGAGGTTTTAGGTATGAGGGATTCGAACAGACGGGTTTGCAGTGATTGAGTTATGTCTAGAGTCAGGTTTAATATCATTTAGGATTCACATATAAAATAAATCTCATATTAAAAACGGTTCGAAGTCTCGACCTTAATAAGAAAATTTTAAAATAGCATGAGAGATGTACCGGTGAGGTATCCTTAAAGGGTGAGGTCTATCCTAACGTTGAGCTTTATCTAACAGTGAGGTATGTCTAATGGTGAGGTTTATCTAATGGTAAATTTTATCCTAACAGTGAGGTTTATCTAACGGTGATTTTTATCCTAACGATGAGGTTTATCTTAACAGTGAGGTTTATCCGAATTGTGAGGTTTATCTAAAGGTGAGGTTTATCCTAACGATGAGGTTTATCTTAACGGTGAGGTTTATCGTAACAGTGAGGTTTATCTTATTCATTTTAAGAGTAAGTTATCATTCCTAATTCGTGTCTAATGAAACATACTATTTCTGAACTTAATGGCTTAGTGAAAATATCATCTAATTGGATTTCAGTGCCGATAAATTCAAGAGTTAGATCACCTCTTTGATAACGATTTCTTAGAAAGTGGTGTATAACATCAATGTGTTTGGTTCTAGAGTGAGACACAGGGTTCTTTGAGATGTTGATCGCACTAGTGTTATCACAGTTATTTGAAACATGTTTAAAATCAAATCCATAGTCCAATAAAGTGTGTTTCATCCACGTAATCTGTGCACAGCAACTACCAGCAGCTATATACTCTAATTCAGCAGTAGATAATGCAACCGAGTTCTATTTCTTACTACACCATGATACTAGGGACTTTCTATGTAAATGAAATGTTCCTGATGAGCTCTTTCTATCTAAATTGCATCCAGCAATGTCAGCATCTGAATAACTTATTAAATCAAATGATTGTCCTTTTTGGTAAAGCAGTCCCAATTTAGCAGTATATTTAAGATATTTGAAAATCCTTTTAACAGCAAGTACGTGTAACTTTTTAGGTTTATCTTGAAATCTAGCACACATACATACACTAAACATAATATCAGGTCGACTAGTAGTAAGATAAAGTAAACTCTAAATAATACCTCTATAATTAGTTTGATCTACCAGTATCCCAGTTTCATCAATATCTAATTTACAAGTGGTACTCATAGGTGTATAACTTCCCTTAATACAATCCAAACCAAACCGTTTTAAAAAATCCTTAGTATATTTACTTTCATTTAAAATAATACCATCTTTAGTTTGAAAGATTTGAAATCCAAGAAAGTACTTAAGATCTTCCATTATGCTCATTTCAAACTCATTTTGCATAACCTTTGAAAATTTAGTACATAGAGAATTTTTAGAAGATCCAAAAAAAATATCATCACAATATATTTGTACTATTAAAACATCTTTTGAAATTCTTTTTATAAAAAGAGTGGGATCAGCAGTTCCTTTTTTAAATCCTTTTTAAATAATAAAATTTGTAAGTCTTTCATACCAAGCTCTTAGAGCTTGTTTTAAACCATATAAAGCTTCAGAATGTTTAAAAACATGATTTTGAAAGTGATGATTTGAGAAACAAGGTGGTTGTTCTACAAAAACATCTTCAACAATTAAACCATTTAGAAAGTACTTTTCACATCCATTTGATATAACATGAAATTCAGATGTGATGAAAACCCAAGTAAGATCCTAATTGCCTCTAATCTAGATACAGGTGAAAAGGTTTCCTCATAGTCAATTCCTTCTTCTTGATTGTAACATTTTGAAACTAGTCTAGCTTTGTTTCTAATGATGTTTCCAAATTCATCAACTTTGTTTTTAAACACCCGCTTTTTGCCTATGGTTAAAGTGTATTTAGGTCTTTCTACTAATTCACAAACTTTGTTTCTTTCAAATTGATTTAGTTCTTCTTGTATAGCCATTACACAAAATTCATCATTGATAGCATCATTGATATTTTTAGGTTCTGACTGTGAAAGAAAGGCTTGATGTTCAATCTGATTTCTTAGAGAATCTCTAGTCTATGTTCCTCTATCTAGATTACCTACAACAGCATCTAAAGGATGGTTATTTAGAGTCCAAGTTGGTTTTGAAAAGGTAGGGCTAGAGATTTCAGGTTTATTAACAGGTTGGGAATCAACAGAAGTAAGTTCTGGAAAATTTTCTGAACTGGATGTTTTAACTACAGGTCCATTGTCTTTATCATTAAGGTTCAAAACAGAGAGATCGTCTTCAAGATTTTCAAGAGAGGTCTTAGGTTCATGGGGATCAGTTTCATCAAATTTGATGTGAATAGATTCCTCTACACATTTGGTTCTCTTATTGAAAACTCTATAGGAATTTCTCGAAATAGAGTAACCTAGGAAAATTCCTTCATCACTCTTGGATGGAAACCTGTCAAGATTATCTTTGGTATTAAGAATAAAGACTTTGCAACCAAAAACTCTGAAGTATTTAACCTTAGGTTTCCTATGGTTCCAAAACTCATAAGGGGTCTTCTTAAGAACAGGTATGATCAAGACTCTATTGATAATATAACAAGATATATTGACAGCTTTGGCCCAAAAATAAATAGGTAGGTCATACTCATTGAGCATGGTTCTGGAAATTTCTTGAAGTGTTCTATTCCTCCTTTCTACTACACCATTTTTCCGAGGAGTACTAGTGGTAGAGAAATTGGGACTATAGCTATTGTGTGAGCAGTAGGATTCAAACTCATGATTTTCAAACTCACGACAATGATCACTTATCAAGGTTTTAATCTTAAGTTCACTAATGTTCTCTACAGACTTGGAATATTTAACAAAGCAAGAACAAGCTTCACTTTTGTGAGATAGAAAATATACCCAAGTATACCTAGAATAGTCATCTACTAGAACATAGACATAGTGCTTCCCATTTAAACTATAAACTCTAGAAGGTCCAAAAAAATCCATGTGAACCAAATCGAGAGGTTGAGAAGTTGAAACTTCTTTCTTTGATTTAAAAGAAACTTTATGTTGCTTTCCCTTTTGACAGGGATTACAAACTTTATCTGCTGGGAATTCAAGTTTTGGTTGGTCTCTAACTAAGTTCTTCCTAGTAAGTTTTCTAAGTGAATGTACATTGCAGTGTCCTAATCTTCTGTGCCAAAGCCAATACTCTTTATGAAAAGCATTTAAACAAGTAATATTTTGTATAGCTAAATAATTTAAATCAACAGCATAGACATTTTCATTTTGCAAGGCAGAAAATACTAAATCATTTTTAGAATTAAAAACATTGCAAGAATCATTTTCAAAAACACCCATCATCACATAACTGGGAAATACTTAGTAAATTATACTTAAGTCCATCAACAAATAGAACTTTAGAAATTAATACTGAGTTAGTGTTACCAATCTGGCCTAAGCCGATGATTTCCCCTTTAGAATTATCACCAAAGGTGAAAAAACCTCCATCAACTCTGACTAAGCTTTTAAAGCATGAGAAGTCTCCTGACATATGTCTTGAACATCCACTGTCCAAGTACCAAGTATTTCTATAGGATCTCTTTAATCAGGTTCTCTAAAAAACATTTAGATAGGAAATGATTTTGGTACCCAGATTTTCTTGGGTCTAGACAGGTTAGCTAATAAAACTTTAGGTACCCAAATTTGTCTTATGGGTCTCATAAGATTTGCAGAATCAACAGATTTAGACAGATAAACCTTATTAGATCTGTAACTATGAATATAACTAGTTGAAGCATATGGACTTACAGAACTAGAACTATCTACATTCTATCCAGATTTAGGAATAAATCTAGTTTTGGTAATTTTTCCTTGTCCACGATGGTATCCTATACCATTAGTATATCTAGGTGCAATCTGTTTACCTAGCATTTGAGTAAGAGTATCTTTTCCATTTGAGAACATTTCTAAATCCTTCCTAAGTTGGTCATTTGACAATTTCAGTTCAATGTTTTCTTTAAGCAACTGAGCATTATTTTCCATTTCTATGTCAAGATTGGATTCATGATTTATAGTTAAAGCATACTGTTTCTTTAAACCTTTGTATTTGTCTTTTAGCTCATTACAGGTTTCTTCCAACATATCAAAGTATTCAAACAGTTCATATTTTGACATATTTTCAAAATCATAATCATCTCCAAAATAATATGTATTTAAATCTGGAGTTTCAGATGTTACCTCAGAAGTGTCTGTCATAAAACACATTTTTGCCTTATTTCTATTTTCAGTCTCAGAAGATTCAGATTCACTGGAGCTATCCTCAGAAGCACTCTACATATCCTTCATAGATTTCTTGTACTTATTATCCTTATACTCATATATCTTCTTGTATTTCAGCTTTGGATAGTCTACTTTTATATGTCCTTTTCTTTTGCATTCATAGTAGACAACTTCATCAGATTTGTCAGATTTTTTCCAGTCCTTTTTCCAGTGTCCCTTGTTGTCATACATACCATTGTAATTTGATTTTCTGAAAAACTTCTTCTTCCTATAAAACTTCTTAAATTTTATGGCTATGTGAGCCATTTCTTTATCACTGTCAGATGCACTTTCACTTTCTTCATATCTTGATCTATCACTTACAGCTTGAAGTTTCTCCTTATCCTTATTCTTTGAAGTAGATGTCTTGAAGGAAACTGACTTCCTTTTTGGTTCATCTTCTTCTTCTTTGTTTACCTTAAGTTATTCTTCATACATACTCAACATAACAATAAGTTCCTTGACAGGAATTTCACCAATATCACAAGATTCTCTGATTGAAAGTGAAGTGCCCCTCCATCTTTCAGGTAGGCATCTCAAAATTCTCATGATCTTCTCCTTTGATGGAACATCCTTTCCCAGTGAGACCATTGTATTGACAATTTCGTTAAACCTGAGATATATATCAGAAATGGTTTCATCAGGCTTCATCATAAAATTATCATATTTAATAGTATAGGTGTTCAATCTCAATTCCTTAACATTAGTTGTTCCTTTATGAGAAACACCTAAAGTATCCCAAATTTCATATGCAGTCTCACAAGTAGATATTATATTAAATTCCTCATCTCCTAAAGAACAATACATAGCATTCATAGATTTGCAATTATTTTTGTAATCTATCTTAGTATCTTCACTCCAAGTAGATCTAACAGTAGTGGGAATTTTATATTCTGATTCTATGGTAGTCCAAATATCAAAACCCATTATTTCTAAATGAATTTTCATCTTAATCTTCCACTGAGCATAGTTGTTTCCATTGAAAAATGGTGGTCTATCAGTATCAACACCTTCAAGTCTGTTATCTATGATAACTAGGTTAAAACAAAAAATTTAAAGAGATAAAAATTCATAGATAATAGAAATTTTAAGAGCATTAAAATACAACTAAAACCACGGTTGAAAAACAGAGTACTTCAGAAAATATTTCAAAATCCTCTGATACCAAATGTTGGTCAGAGTGGACACTCAAGACGGGGGGGTTGAATTGAGTTCCAGTTAAAATTTCTATTTAAAATACTTTTCTAAAATCCCACAATTTAACATACTAATTGAATTGTAGTGAATTTGAACTAAAGAAAACTTCCAGTTAGGTTCTCAAGGGATTGATTAATTCCCAGTTAATCTAATCAGAAGATCAGATTAGCTTCTGAAACTAACCTAATGATTTGCAAATAATGGAAACACTTGATAATTCAATTATCAGAGTAACTTTGAAAAAACAGTTTAAATTTTAAAGCACTTAGCAGCGGAATAAAAAGGTTTTAGATAAAACTAAACAAATCACATCAGATATAACCAAGATGTTTAGTCTCAAGCTGAGACTTAGTCCTCTCAACAATTTATATAAATTTGTTCCACACCCTGGATCGAGGTTCACAACAGTTTACAACTGTCCAGGTCAGAGACCTCTACCACAGTTTTACGTGGGAAACAAAAACAATAGAAAATACAACTGTCCAGGTCACACACGACCTCTACCACTATCCACAGTGGGAAATAGAATATGTAAGGAGTTTGAATGAGGATTTACAGATCCTCCTATTACGGTTCAGGAGATAGTGTATGTGTAAATTAAAACTGATGACACACACTGCTCGTAATGTAAATAATAAATCATTGAGCAAGACATAGAGTTTAGAATGGATCTAGTGATTGCAGTGTAGCTCTGGACTTCTTCAGATTGATCAGAAATGGTTTTGAGTCCTCTTCTGGTTTTTATCTGGAAAACAAGTGTCGTCTACTTGACATCCAGGTTTAGAGACAGTGAAAATGTAGTCGATGAAGTTCTTCAAAATCCTCGTGAATGTAAAGAGATCTTCTTAAGTAAGCGTCAGTGTGTATGAGCTTCTGTGTCTTCTGGGTCGTGCATGTATATCTTTATGAGCTCTTCTTGTGTATGTCACTTGTAGATAACTTCTGTATGTATCTTATCTCTCTTGCAGTAACAGGGACTTCTTATATTTATGGAACAAGCTCTGGAAAAAGAAATGATTTCTTTTTGCAGGTACGAAGTAAGGTTCCCTGACATCCAAAAACCTTCATTAAATAAATGACAGAGCATTAAAATATACCTAATATGACTATTGGTTAGATTAAATAAAGATATAAATAAAGCCAGCATCAGATTTTCTGAAATGGTAGCTTTGGATATCGGTAGCCTTGTGTCACGGTAGGTCTTTGTATTAGTAACCTCTTGTATCGGTAACCTCTTGTGTAACGGTAGCCTTTCTATCGGTAGACTTCATGTCTGTCGGTAGAATTGATTGGTAGCGATAGACTTAATGTACCGGTGACCTTTCGTGTAACGGTAGCCTTCATGAATAGGTAGCTCCCTTGGTGTATCGGTAGACTTCCTTTAGTAACTTTTCTGTAACGGTAGGATTGCATAATGGTGACTTGTCTGTATCGGTAGGCTTGATTAATGGTGACTTTTCTATATTGGTGACCTTCACGTAATGGTAGAATTTTTGAACCGATGGACTTGATGTATCGGTGACTTTATACATAACGATGGACTTTACAAATCAGTAGATTTGTTCTATAATGGTGACCACTTGTCTGTTTAAGCATTCTATTGGAAGAATGGGTTAAGTTAGAATATATATCCATCCAGTAACCAAATTCTCTGAAGATAATGTTAATATTATAATATATGAATATGGGCATGGTGTACAGAAATATTGAAATAAGTAATTAATCATTAATCAATATAGGGATTATCAAATTATAATTGAGAATAATTGGGATTATCAAAATATGAGTTCAACTAATTCTCCAGAGGGTTCAACATATAAGACAAATAATATGATCATGGATTATAATTATTCCTAGCTGAGAATAAGTGATAAGGTTGGATCCACATGAATGTATAATTAGGATTAAATTGTGAATTATTTAAAGGTAAAATGGTAATAAGAAATAGAAACAAAAAGAATGATGACATGAGTTGAATATACATGGTATTAATGTTAGAAATGTAACAATTTACCACATAGGAAACATAGAAATAAAAATTATTGAATTTATTGTGAGGTTGGAAGAAACCCTTATATTTACTCCGAACATTCATGAATACAAATTATCGAATTGCATAATAAAATAAATTTATCAATCAA
This sequence comes from Viscum album, assembly GCA_963277665.1. NCBI lineage: Eukaryota > Viridiplantae > Streptophyta > Magnoliopsida > Santalales > Viscaceae > Viscum > Viscum album. The sequence continues at coordinate 412,247,768 of OY728131.1, forward strand.
TTATCTGTTAACCTTATTCATATATATATCCTTTTATAAACATAATTTATAATCGTCAATTTCATAATAATTAGTTATTTATTGTGTTTTAATCGACATATGTTAATAATATTGATTCTTTTTTAATGTTTCATAATGTATATGTTGGTCCTCATTTTTTTATATCATGTTTATCATTAAATTATTAATAAAGGTAGTTGAATATTATTTATGATGATTTATTTATTCCCAGGTTCATTTGATCTAATGTAAGGGTATATTTCTTTAGAATAGAATATATAGAGAGGAAGTTTCAAGTAGTTTATTGATAACAACTAGTAAATTTTTATATATCATTCATTTTTATATAGGCTATATAGAAAAATAGTATTGAAATATATTAATTCATAATATCATATATTAACAGCATTAATATCTTGAAAATTATTCAATATGGTATGTTTTGATATTTGTGTATCGTAATTCGTGTTAGCGGTTGGACCAACCAAAAACAAAAAATGAATTTCTAGTAAATGAGTAAGAATTTAGAGTAATAAAATATTAATATAATGTACTCAGAAGAATAACAATGTTAATGTAAAAAATTATATTTGTAGATATGGTTTTTAAAGAGTATATATGATAAGGTTATTGAAATTGTAAGAGAAACCCAAATATACTTGAGGAATTCACTCATACTTGATATGGGATCCTTTTAGATAAGGATTTAGGGGTTGCATCATGATACCTAATTCTTCCAAACACCATGGAAATATTTAGATTATGATAACTTAGATGGTTTTCAATATAGTTTTTAAGAATAATTATGTTTGTATGGGGTAGAACGAAGCCTTTTTATAGATGATATTTGTGGACATTTCTATGGAAAAATTATCAAGGTGAAGGGTAATAATGGAATTTGATTGGAGTTAGTTAATTTTAGAGTGAATTTTTTTAAGTGATTTATTTTGAAATAAAAATACATACAAATGTATTATATAATTGTGGGGTCCTGAAAATTCCGCCAATGTGAAAAAATACCCTTGTAATAGCATTGTGGAAGGAATCAAGCACATCTATATGTTTATCAAGGTGAGGGGACTCAAATGGAGTTGAATAAAATTGATGGAACATGAAGGAATTCATGTTTTCTATGGGCCTACATACCATCACAAGGAATGGTACGTGGAGAAGATGGATCACGAACCACCATGTATGGGGGATAGTCCGCGAACCAATGGCTCAAAAAACGATGGCCATCGAGCAGGGAAAACCATGAACTATGTCAACCAAAGGCGTACTACACAAAATACCATCTTCATACCATGCGGAAAACCCCTCAGTTTTCAGATTACGCGAATAGGCAAGGTTCAATGAACCATTATCGTGAACCAAAGCCTATGCAAACCATGGTTGATCGAGTCTTCTGTAGATCCAAATATTGCTTTAATGGGCCTCCAAAAATGGTTCTACATGACCAGTAGATATGATCGCTCTGATGCTCTATAAAAGGATCATAACAAATGAAGTAAAAAAGTGGGATCAAGGGGAGATAGATAGAGGGAAGGACAAGAGAAGAAATCTTGAGGAAAACTCATAGGTTACACTTTGACTTACGTCTTGTTTCATTAGTGAATCATGAACTACAAACCACTTCCTCCATAGGTACATCCAGCCGAAAACCATAAAAATTTGGTAATTGAATTACAATAATGGAACCACAAACCCAACTAGTAAACTGAGAACTAAAGAGTTAACACAGATGAATTTCTCACAAATGTTAATTCCCCCAACCCTCCTTCAATATGGCTTTCTCCATAGCGTACCACTACGTGGAAAGAACATAGCGTTGTGTACACAATATTTATGCCTATATAACCCACACCATCATGGTGATCTGCGCACCACTTTGGTATGCATTTGGTGATATACATGCCCATGTACCACACTACTACACGGATGGACCTCATTTCCACATACGACTATGGTATGTAGAGCCTTCCCTATCCCGCATATGAAAGCAGTATGGGAAATGGGGTGTGTTCAGGTATTGTTCCCTCCAGTTCCAACCACACACCTCAATTATCACCAATTACTCCATAATCACTTCACAAACCAGTCCTTTGGTGGTAGTCTAGAGCCTCCTCCATATCCACTGGACCCATATTATTAGGCCATCAGGCGCCTCAGTGCACCTCATTTAGTTTACATGACCATGGTAAGAAAAGACATGAAGGCCCTCCCAACAATGGTGGGATTCGGGAACTATTATAAGGATCCCTTCTCATGGTATCTTAGAGACCAACCTTGGGATACCGACCTCTACCTCTTGGTTCTCGGGATTAGGGGTGATTACATGCTTTTCCATTAAATAAAAAACAATGATTATTCAATGGGGTTATATTCTCTCCCCCTATGGTGAGTAAGGAAATTCTCCCCTTCCCGGAACATGCTTTGGGTCCCTCCAACTAATGTAAGTCCCTGATCTTATAATGCAGGGCCGCTCGAGATTTTATGCCATCTCAAATGGAATGCATCATTTCTCTACTCACTCGCCCATGGTCGCCCCAGCCTCTTCCTTCACAGGCTCTGCCTCCCCCACCAATATGGGAGGAGGAATGTGCATTTTTGAATCTTTAAAATCCTCTTTTTTCTCACACCGATCATGAATCACATGGGCTTAGATGTTTGTAAGTATTGCAACATCTTCGCACAATCTGAACTACGAGAATAGTGATTTCTAATCGAAACAGGATATGTAAGATGCCTACCAGAAGGTTCTAGCTCAGATGGGTGCTTATCCATATAGGTTATACCCAATAATGTGTATTAAATGGTAATCTATCATGCTTAATCCCCACACAATTTGAACTATGGGGGTTCTAATTCATCTCTCGAGGATACGTAGGAATCCCTCCATGGGGGCCCGATCCCAACATCAAGTTACCATCTGTCCCCCTAGATGACGATAAACTCTAGAGTGCCTTAAAGTGTGGATAATTAAGCATCACATCCATGGAATCAAACATATGATTGCTTGTGAAGATATTTCAAATTAAGGGTAGCCCATACATGGAAACACTCTTCCGGAATGAACCCATGATTCACGAACATATAAACACAAATTAAATGTATAAGAGAGTTCCTAAACATGAAACAAATATCTCCCGGAATGGTGCGGTGAGCCCGACCTATAACCCTCTTGACCAATGGAGTCCTCAAGTTTCATTGGAAAAATCTTCAGCCAATGAGAATCTACCTTTGGAAGGTAGGTCCATGAATCAAGGATACCTGGACCACTGGGTGTTCCTAACTCTATGAATAAACCCGTTAAAGACCATTTGAAGAAGTTATATATGATAAGGACTGATTTCATGAGTGAATGACCCCCATTAAGTCACCCAATGAGACCAACTATTCCCCCACAAGGTTAATTCGACCTTCTTTAAATTATAATGATGTCGAATGGGTCGAAACGACAGAGTGGTAAACTCAGCAGGAGCCTGTCTCTATGAAAAAAAGGGACAATTGATGATCATCTTTGTTCCATTTCTGAACCACTCGTAAACGCTCCACCACATAGGCATAATAAAAATGGTGAACCTGATGTGAATCCTTAACCAAGGTGGTAGTCTCACCCCACTCAGGCCCCTTCACCCCACAATGAAAGAAAATGGGAAGGGGGCCATGATGAATTTCCCAATATGCATGTGTTTAATGAAATGAAACTGTATCTATGTTTAGTGGTATTTAGGTCATATATGTTTTACAGGATCCCGCAGAGAGACTTTCAATCCAAATAAAATCCCCATGATAGCTAAAGACACATGCATCGATGATCCTACGGGCGGTCGGGGCCTCAACAAAGAGCAGGACCCCTTCCCCTACCTAGCGTATTCAGTGATGGGTGTCCAATATGCTGATCAAAGAGTACCAAAGAAATGGAACTCTCCCCATGCTAGAGGCCACAAGACAAGCCCTCTAGTTTGCGAAGGACCGCCAGCCACCTCCTCAACCGCATCTAGTACCTTAGCACATGGTGGCCCAGGTGGTCATCCCAAACCATTTCAGGACCCTATACCCAGAATGTGACAATGACTACCTCACTTACCCTAGGGAGGTAGATGAAGTCAATACTGAAGACTTCATACGTGATGCACTGAGGCCCTACCCATGGACTCCCACTAGAGAGCATAGTCAGTGACACCAGATAACCAGACCTCCTCCCACCAAGGAGGGCCTAATGCTGAGGGCATCTAGAAAACTCTAGGAGACCCATGCCCCTTGGACTGTCCTCCAAGTGTGGCAAATATATATCTAGGGACACACTATCACCCTGGTTTCTGAGGAATAGCTCCACCGTACTATCACGATAGAGTTCAATGGGCAGACACACAACTCTTCCCTCTCTAATCAATCCCACCACATAAATAGAGTAGTCCCATACAAGCATATTCACATTCCTGCTAGTTATTTATAGTCCCTCCATGAAGACATAGCGGCACTCTACAGGAATATTCAATGTTTGAATGATGTAGAAAATTCTCTACATCAATATAGGGTAGATACTGGATATACATAGGAAAAAATATCTATTGACGTACAAGATTTCTGCCATCAAAATAGTGTAGCAACAAACTATATGTAGGAACAAGCACCTGTTGACTCATTTCAATCCTACCAACTAAATAGGGCAGTAACAAGCTATATGATGGTAAAAATACCTACTGATACACAAGAAGTCCACCAACCAAATAGAGCAGCAATAAGCTACACGCATGCACAAACCCCTACTAACACAGATCAAGCCTTCCAACTAAATAAGGAAACAACAGGCTATACGCTGGAAAAAATACCTGCTAATGAACTTGAAGCCCACCATCCAAATAGTGTGACAACAAAATATGAGTAGAGTCAAATTCTTATAGATGCATAAAAATCTCGTGAGAAAAATAAAGCGGAAAGTGAGTGGATGAAAATCCCCACTTATGAATATGAAGACCACCAGTCAAATACAATGGCAACCGGAGACACTCATTCCTCTACCCCGACAATGGAGAACAACTAGTATCTATAGGAAACTCATAGAGGACTGGATCAATAACAAACTCTTACTCCATCATCAGAATATGGATTTACACACATTCTAACCAAAGATGTATCTCAAAAAATTCTGGCCATCATGGAAGACCGGATGTCGATTCTAGGCCATATTATCCAAACAAGCCATGATATGATTGCATCATTGGAAAAGAAAAGAAATCGGGCCCATGACCTGGTTTCCTCGAACAGAACGACTGACTAGGAAAATGAGTTACCCATTATGGAGTAGTAATGCATCCATACTCTAGTCCAAGTTGGTTAATGGAAAAATCCCGCGACATACGGACAGCCAGATTGGGAACAAATACCAGTTCCAATTGGGGGATGCCAGTCCAACATGGTGGCCATTCTTGGTTATGCGTATATCCCTGCCAAAACCCAAGATTCGTGTTGGTGTATCAGGATGACATCAAGGGACCTAACAAGACTATAACTCATATTTTAATCCCATTACCAATAGCATATGTCCTTGGTTACCACAATAGAGCACCCAAATATGAAAAGCGCCAAGGGAAACTGGAAAATTATGTTCACGTATATGATCCAGCTCTGCTGGAATCCGGAGTTCTTGATTCCCTCAAACATATATCAACAAAGGCTAAAGTCCCCATCATTCCGTTACCAAATTATGGAAATACCAGTGGAATTTGGTATGGTCTTTCCTGCAATGTCCCTACGAGCTCCTCGGAAGGGCCCCAACAGAGCACCTACAGGGGCTTAATATGTGGGACATGAATGATTGAACACTACAGCCTATCTATGGATGAACGTCGAGGTATCCCTCCCCTCAAACTAATGAAAATATAGAAATAAGTTTCTCCCCTTTTTATCATATTCCCTATTTGTCCTCCCCTGGTTATATGTTATAGATATGCTTCTCTATGTAGTCATACATCAAGTCATGATGGTAGCCCTCTCCATGATGACCGTAATTTCATAGGGCCTGCCCACAGTGATAGTAATTATGAAGGTCCTCCCCATAGTAACGCCAAGCAACGAGAAGGTCCTCCCCTTATTACAGTACATACTAATGGTCCTCCCTAGGATGTACATAGTAGAAATTCTTTTTGCAGCAGGATATCATGTCAATATGATAGTCCTCTCCATGATGACGGTAATTACAAAGGCCCTCCCCACAATGAAAATGTGTGTCAATTCCCACTCCATAGCAACAGCAAGCAGAAGGATGTTCCACCCCTTGCTACATCCCACCATGATGGTCCTCTTTAGGGTACACACTGTTAGAAAAATTCATGTGGTCACGTATCAAGATTCCATGGTATTCCTTGCCATAGCAGCAGCACTTTCAAAGGTCCTCCTCACAATCCAAATTCATACAGGAATAAAGGTCCACCCCTCACTGGAACAAATATGAGAAATCCCTTCTAAATTTAGGATCTTGGAAAAGTGTAAAGCACATTAGGCACTTGGTCTATAACGAGTGATATTATATATCAACCAGAGGAAGGCTCAGGGCCATGCTCATCTTCTGAGTAACCCCCACAGTGTCCGAAAATCGATAAGGCACCCAACAGCCCTGTTTTTTGGAAAAAAAAATAATCATGAAGCAGATATAGGCATATCATGTAGAGGCACATCAGGATGAACAACAACATGATATGTTTCTTATTATAAAACCAATAGCTAGTGATAATATACCAGTAATGTATTGGCCAAGGACCACTTCTCACTTAATCATACTAGGAGAATTTTCTAGGGAATTCACACATGCCATTCGTCTTAATAAATGGACAACTATTCGAAAGATGAAAGAAACGTTTTCACCCTATGAAGGGTATGCAGGCCATGTCATCCCAATAAGGGAGATTCTCCATATAATTGACTTGGAAGACCTCATATTCTCAAGGAAGCCTCAATCAAAAAGTAGAATGAAAAACCTTGAACTGGATTTCCTCCATACACTACATAAATTTCATCACCTCATTGGAAATTCCCTGGTTGGAGTCCACATTTAGGTGTGGGGAGAACATGGATCTTTACACTTCACCCCACATCCAGTTTTCCAGGCCTCAATGCAAATTACATCCTATAGTTTCATCACCATGTGGTGGAAATCAAACAGAAACCCTACTTAAGAAAGATGTGATACTCAACAAAAATCAGCCTAGAGTAAGTCTCAAATGCCTCATGGACAAACAGATCAATCCATATGAAAATATCTATGTCATGCGACTAAGAACATACAACATGATTCCTACCTAAGGAAATCCAACTAGTAATAAGTGATAATGTCTTTGAAAAGACCATAGACCCTGTAAAGACCCAATTCCACACTAGGATTACACCCACATGGGAGTATGTGAAATTGAAAGTGTAGAAATAACAGCAGCTACCACCTAATACGGGGACAACCTGAGCCCACAGGTATGGAGTCATTTTTAAATCAAAATCCTCCCGTAATACCAACAATTCCATGCCATATCACATTTAAGTAGAACATGAACGACCCCATACCACAAGGCTGGGGTCATTTTTACCTCAAATCCTAGTATGAAGGATGTCTGTCTTCCACAGTCTAGGAAAAATGATAGACAAAGGAGTTACATGTTCTAACCCATCTCATGGTTCGCACCCCCCTAGACAAAGGTGCATTATGAGGTCAGATTAGGGCTCGCTTCACGTCAATCTTCATGAAGAAGCCTGATGAATTAAACATAATGGAAGGATAATGTCCAATAAAGGGTACATAAATCATCCCTAACATTCGGCAATAGTTACACTGCCCATAATGCGATATGCCTCAGTGAACGTAGTGAGATTTAACCTCAAATATCTCACAGGAAGTGAAGTAGGGGGAGAAGATGAAAAAAAGGAGTGTTCCCTCCGAGAGGCATCCCACACTGAGTCAGATGGTGTGCATTCCTGAAACAGGATAGCAGTTCTGTATCTGGGTGCCCCCTCAGTCAATCCATCATTACCTCCCCCATGAAACCCCAACCAAGAGAAAATTAAATCCAATGTTGTCTATGACCCACCTCCTCATCCCCATGAGAGTTTATCCCTCGCCCTTAAGGAATGTTTTTCCAAGAAATAGGAAGAAATGAAAGAGCCCAGAAGAAATATTTTTGTGCAATGTTGAGGGATTTATCTCACTGGATCTGTTCCCTCTACGGAACGTCAATAAGTGCTCCCAAAAGTGGGTCCATACCAGTGGCACTCATTACAGTTAATGAATCCATGTTTGGAGGGTCATTCAAGAAGGCCTCGAAAGGACACCAAGGATTCCCCCGGTGGGGAAGGAATCCGGAATATACCAAGGTGAAGCCACAAATGATGCCCCTAGCTAGGCATCCACCCCAAATCCCAGTTGCGCCGACATGCCCAATCTTGGCCCCTGCCACACTATCTTATGCTCATGGTTGATTATATATAGATGAAAAACCCTAAACACATTCAAGCAGCTAACAGCTAGACTAGAATCCATGATAAAGTGTGTGACTCAATAAAATCAGATTGAAAACCCTACCCCAAGTGGGTGAGCAATGATCCGCCACCACTAAACATCAAAAACCCCATATACCAAGTATTCATTGGCTCAGAAGACCCATTAGATAATTTGATGTAATATGCCTCTTACTATGACGCCATGATGGGGACTCTAGAGCACAAACAAGATGTAAAACATAGGTGCTTCGTACGAACCCTATAGGTCTCATCTTTCATATGGTATACTAGCCTGCTAACTAATTCAATCACCGACTGAGAGGACATTCGGTGACAGTTACTCTTCTAGTTCAGTAAAACGCTACCCAAGAGGACGGTCAGCGATCTCATGAACTTCAAGAAGCAAGAGAACAACAGAGTCTCGGCCATCATTTATAGATGGAAAGGCTTTACCTATTCCCTGAAATGACCACTCCCCTGGGATGAGATACTCTTTATGTGCATCGATAACATTCGAGATGAATTGCGAATGCTGCTCATCCGAGTGAAGTACAACAGTGGGATTAGATACTTCTCTTCCATTGTCCAAAGGATAGAATTCTCGTTGAAAAAGACTAAACATAAGTCTTGAGTAGCCCCAATGGACCCTGGGAAGAGAACGGGAAAACCTAAAGCGGCTTCTGTCACGCTCAAGCCACCCCCAGCAGCAGCCGCAGTGGCGAGGCACCCACCAAACCATGCAAGACTTCATAGATTCCAACAGCCACCCCATCCTAAAAAATATTAGTGATGGGGTGATAAAATAAATCAATTTAAAGAAAAAAGAAATGGAGTTTATTCATTTCAAGATGACAAGGCCTACATCTATCTAATAGTCACCATGAATTGCAATCTTATCCAGATGCCAAATCCAATGAGAATTGATGAAGTTGGTCTCGATGACCATACAAATTATTGTTTGTATAACCAGATACTAGGAAACACCATCTAGGAATGCCTTTTCTTTCAAGGATCTCATGAAAAATATGGTGGATTCAGGGAATGTCATATTCGTCCTACCGCCAGCGCAAGTGGCGTAAGTTTCCACCTATGTCTCAAGAGAGGAAGAAAAATGGAAAATAGTCACCGAAAAGAAAGAGAAAACGTTTTACAGTTGCATGACCTGGAATACCATCAATAAAGTCCACTACATACTCTAGAAATAGTTAAAACAACCTATTGTACCCCCATAATCTCATAATATAGTAGAACCATCCTCCTCGGACCTTCGGTCCTCTAAAGGACAAAATGGAAGAATGAAAGAGCAAGAATATGAGATTGTACCAAATAAGTTGTCTGTGTTGAAACATTGATACTTCATACCAATAGTCTTGATTCAGTGGGCACCACCCAGCCAAAAAACACCATCCAAAGGAGACAATCAGACAGGAACAATGTTGGATCAAGAACTGATCTTTGGCTCCATTAATGTCATTCACTTGGTTGACCCATTCTCTAATGAAGACTATGGCCAAAAAACTGAATACCCCACGCCCAAATGGAGAGTTAAAGGAAGAGGCCATAAAGGATGGTATTTTCCCAGAAGGCATGATCATGGTAGGAGTCAAATTCCCAACCACGCCACGAGTCAGACCGTTAATATCATAGAAACTGGCGGAAAGACCCCCTTGAAGATGAAACGAGAACTTAAATGATCCTTCTCCCCCACCAAAGAAAACCCAAGCCCAGTTATCTTGGAGTATCTATCAGGGGAAAAAATGTACCGAACGTCCCAAAGTATACAAGAAGACTAGTATGATCGAACAGGGAATGGACTACAACACTGTGGACTCCTACTATAGAGGTCGAACCATCAACATAGAAATCTAAAAACCATAATGTGTCTTTGAAAGAGAAACCCCAAGATAGGAAGCAAATACCTTTAGAGGAGAATTATGACATTTTAAAGTATATGGATTTAGTACCAACTAAGATTTCAATCCTTGATGCATTGAGTTTGTCTACAGATCTTAGGGAGGCACTCATTGAAGCCTTGCTAAGTCCCTTGGAGTTCGAGGATGAATTAGCAGCAGCTAAAGACTACCGAATGAAGTCCAGTCCTAAAGAATGTCACATCATCATATCCTTCACAGACATGGATAAATACGCCATCATTCAAAGGAACATCAAACCCTTATACATGTCCATAATTATAAATGGAATTTTTGTTCGTAAGATTTTCATTGACAACAGCTCTGGAGATAACCTCCTGCCACTGATAACGCTTCATCGATTAGGATATGATGAAGACAACTTGACACCCTGCACTACAACACTTCTGGAATAAAACAAAAGTGAGAAGAATACATGGGGAAGAATAAAGCTTAAAACATGGTTCATAGATCTCATATCCGATTCTGAGTTCCTAGTGGGGTGAAAATGTACAACCATTAAGGATTTGTTAGAGAGGCATTGGTTGCATAAGCATGCTACAATTTCATCATCATATCATTGGTGCATCAAATACTTCTATAATGGGAAAAATGGGACATTGCATGCTGATAAATTCCCATTTGAGTTCTTTGATTCTCCTTACATCAACAAAGGGTTCTATGAGTCGGAAGAAAAAACATATTTCTACTGACAACATTGATTGGATCAATGCCCTGAATGGATGGGAGATGCTCCTGCCAACCCCTTCCAACTGCTTGGGGATGATTACATACTACCCATCCACTAAGTTGAATGCATAATTAAAATTTCAGATACAGGCTTAGTTGTCTTCATGGTATCTGCTATAAACATAATGTACAAAGACATAGAAGAACGGGCTCACTCTCATGTTGTTAGGAAAACCCTATCGAAGATACTCTCAGGCCAGCCATGGGACATCAAACATGTCTGATTAACACACTAAGGAAAAAGATGATTTCCTTCCCAATATTGGAGATGTTATCTTAAAAATATGTTCTCAAAAATAATGGGAAGATTACCTAGATGAAAAAGAAGAGGAGGATGAAGATCTCAAATATTCCCTTCCTATATTGGAAGAAAGAGTTTCCCCCATCATCAATGAACTTATGGAGATAAATATGGGTACATAAAACAACTTGCAGTCCACTTTAGTCAGTGTGACCATGCTTGTTGGGGAATAAGAGGCTTATGTCTTCTTCCTAAAGAATAATCAAGATGTGTTTTTCTAGGATAAGATTGAGATTCCAGGCCTCAATACTAAAGTCTCCACTTATCATCTGGGCTTACCAGAAGATCCCTGGAGCTATAAAAAGGTAGCTAGAAGGAAAAACTGACACATGATTCCAAAATAGAGGCTGATGTTGAAAAACTGATCAAATCCAAATTTATAAAAGAGTTCCAATATCCAGTCTGAATGTACACCATATTCCTTTTCAGAAATAAGAATAGACATTTTAGAATCAACTTTAGGGACCTTAATCTACATTTCCCAAATGACGACTTCCCGGTCTTGATAAAAAAATTGCTGATTGATGCAATTGTTAGATATGAAGCCCTCTCCTTCTTGGGTGGCTTTTCTGGATACAATCTAATCTGGATGGCCTGAGGAGATGAAGAAGCTACCTTTTTTTGTCCTCTTATGGCTTTTCTATTATAAAGTGATTCCCTTCAGTCTAAGGAATTTCGGCCCCACATATCAGCATGTGATGCATCACATCGTCAAGACCTTTTGGGAAAATTCATTGATTGTTATGTAGATGACCTAGTGGTTATGTCATGATAGTGTTTAAACCAATTGTTCGACCTTGAAACTTTCTTAAACAAATTAAGATAGAAATGTTTAATGATGATTCCCCTAAAATTTTCCTTTGTAATTACCTCAGGATAATTCCTTGGCTTCTTCGTACACTATTGTGGCATCAAAGACGACCCTTAAAAGATGAAATCCATTCTTCTCATGTATCCGCCTCGCAACCTCACTGAGATGAGTGGTCTCTAAGGTCTCCTCAACTACATTTGGCACATCATAGCAAACATAACAGGTAAATGTTTTCCTTTCACCAAACTCATTATGAAACGAGATACACATGAATGGGATAACAATTTTCAGGAAGTATTTGACAACCTAAAAAGATATATCCTAAGCCCACTAGTGCTCATATCGCTAGTTGGTGGGGGACAAATCATTTTATACATGACCGGCCTAGAATGGTAATTAGGAGCCTTCATCACACAAAAGAACGATACCTGCAGTGATATCATCTTCGACTACCTCAGCCGGAAAATGATTGATGATGAAACTTAGTATTCAAAGATTGAAAAGAACATCTGATCCATAATATTTGTAGTTCAATAAATCAGGCACTAACTGTAACACCATGAGTTCCACATGCTCCCCCGCTGCAACCCACTCAAGTATATCCTCAACTATCCCATGCTAAATGGGTGTCTATCATGATGGTCGGTCATCCTACAACTGTTTGACATATGTTACGCGCCCCATAAGGCCATAAAAGGACAGACATTAGAAGACTTCTCTTATGATAACCCCAAAGAATAAATGACACCATTGGATACTGAACATATAGATGAAGAAGTATTTTCCATACAGGATAACTCCCAAATGTGAGAAATGTACTTCGACGGTTCTTCCTAAAGCCTGACAGGGAAAAGGATAGGGGATCAAAAGCTCAAAAAAGTTGGGATGGGTGTCGTACTTGTATCTCTTGAAAAGGAAAACTTTCATTAATCTTTCTTGCTTTTGTAAGGGTGTACACACAATGAAGCTGAGTAAAAGTCCCTCATTGAAGGCATGGAATTGGAACTCCATGTGCAGGCCAAACACCAAAAAATAAATGGTGATTTAGAGCTAGTCCTCAAACAGGTCAATAGTGAATATGATATCAAGAAATAAGTTTCAGTTCCCTTAACTTACCATGTTAGAGCATTGATGGAGGAATTCCCATCAGAAACGACGATGACTCATGTCCCCTGGTCATAGAATGCTCAAGCCGATGCATTGGAAAATACAGCCACAACCTTGGCAGATTTTGACCGGGAAAAAATAGTCATTAGTATTTCTCAACGTCGGATGGTCATGTCATTCATCTAGAGCAATAAATTGGAAATTGATGAAATTAACTATGTTCTAGAGCCTTATTGTCATACCACCAGTTGGATGATACCCATCACAAATTGCCTTCGGAACAAGGAACTCCCACTAGATAAGATTTAAAGGGAGAAATTCCGAACACGGGCCATCAAATTTACCCTTTAAAATTTGTTTAACCATGAGAAGGAACTATACAAATGAGGCCCTAATGGAGTTCTTCTCAAGTGAATTGATGGGGAAGAGACCACTGTCGCCATGAAAGAAGTGCTCGTCAGAGCATGTGGAAGACACCAGTCAGCCACCATGCTCTCTTTCCAAATTTGGAGGCTTGGGTATTACTGGACCACTGTTATTCTAGATTGTGGCATATTCACTAGGAAGTGTCATTACTTCTAAGTTATTTCTAATTTCTTACACCACACCCAGAGTTTCTTCATGCGGTTAAATACTCATGGCCATTTTTTTCCTGGGGGATGAATTTTGTGGGACTATATCATCCCGCTACAGCTAGTCAATTCAAGTTCATACTCATTGCAACTAACATCTTTTATAAAAGAGATAACAACATACCCCATAATGATGACATGGAGAAAAACATTGTTAGCTTTATTAAGGAAAACATCACCACCAAATTTGGTGTCCCTTATACAATACTGACGGACAATAGCATTAAATTCTGTTCTACTGAGCTGGATTATCTATTCAAGAATATGGGATCAAGGCCAATCAGTCATCCAATTACAACACGGTGGCTAATGGGAAGATATAGGCTTTTAACAAGACTATGTTTAACATACTTCAAAATATGGTCGACAAGGATAGTAAATAGTCACTAGACAAGCTTTTTCATGCGTTTTAGTATTACCAAACCATGACCCACACCGCCACTCAGACAACCCTATACTCACTATTATACAGAGAGGCAATGTTACCTATTGATATCAATGTGTCATCACTTAATGTGGCCATTTGATATCACCTGTCCACAAATGAGCAATCCAAGAGACGATTTGATAAATTTTTGTAGTTAGATGAAAAAAGACTGCACACTCTACACCATTTGGAAATCTACCAAAACCAGATTGCTTGAATCTTCAAAAAAAAGGTTCGCCTTCGATATTTCCTCAAAGGAGAAATGGTTTTAGTCCTCTGAAACCCAATTATACAAGGAAAGAATGCCCATATACATAAACCAATGTGGGAAGGACCATACTCTAAACACATGGTCTATCCTAATGGAGCATATTCCCTTATATCAATGGACTGGAAGCTCATCACCACTCTTAAAAACGCGATGTTCTTGAAGAAATATTTCATGTAACATAAATATTATCAATTTAAAAACTCTATGACCTTAAAATCTGAGTAAAAAATGTCCCCATGGTCCAAACTCTATGACCCTAAAGTCTGATTCATTAAAATGTCCCCATATCAAGTATCAAACTGTAAGACCTTAAACTATGAGTTAAAAATTTCTTTATAGTCCAAAATATATGACCCTAAACTATAATTCATAAAGGATTCCTCCATGAGAAGGTCAAAACTCTAAGATATTAAACAATGTGTAAAAAATGCTCCCATGTAAAGGTCCAAACTCTAAGACCCTAAACTATGAATCATAAAACAATTCCCCCTCATATCAAAATTCTAAGCTCTATGACACTAAATTATCAGTAATATTTTCTCCCAATGCCATGGTGCAAACACTAAGACCATAAACTATGAGTAATTTCAAATCCTCAATGTTAAGGTTTGAGATCTAAGAGCTTAAAGTAAGAGTGAAAAAAATTCCTCCCATGTCATGGTCCAAACACTAAGACCTCAGACAATGTGTCATAAAAAAATAATCCCACGTTATGGTCCCAACTCTAAGACCTTAAACTATGTGTCATCATCATTTTCACATGACATTAAACTGTAAGGAACATGTCCTCACCACAAGACATCAAATTACATAGAAAAAAACATTCTAATTACATGACAATAAACTGCATGATCTTTCACAGAACTACGTGTGGCCAGATTCATGCTCTTGAAGAACACGTAGTGACACCTCGATCTTTGATATTGGGATAGCCTCCATAAATAAAAAAATGCTTCTATATCACTCCTATCTACCCATATTTGTAATGAACACCCTAATCACTCCTTGTTTCTCACACAGAGTATAGCTCCCAAAAGATTAAGAATGGTTATAGATATTGTCCAATGAAGTTCAACTATGGATAAACATGGTGGACCTGAAAACCGTGATAGGTAGAATGAGAATTCCCCCACTAGTTGGACCGAGCCAAACTAGTACGGGGCACACATAGAACTATGTATGGTATTGTTCCTGCCCTCGAAATAATTGTTGTGACACCTTGATCATTGATCCTAGCCCAACCCCACTAGGAATGAAAATGAAAAAGAACCCATCATATTCTCTATCGCCTCACACTTGAAATGGAGACTCTGTATCCACTCATTGTTTCTTACATCGAGTATAACTCACGTTCACTTAGGACTAGTGGTATGGATTCTATTACGCATTTAAACCATATAGGAGTATGGTAGTCCTTGAATCTGTATCATGTAAAACCAAAAATCCATCATGTGTCCCTAACTATCACGAACCAACCCAGGTCGATCTTGAACCGATCACCCATGCTGGTCCGCAACATGACCCAAGAGGTGTTCTTGATCCTCCTGGTCTGGCAACAAGTTCCAGGGCATCAAAAAAGAGAAAGTGGGAACTATTTCTCCCAAATTAAATAAATAAAGTAGTGGAAAAGTCAAATAATGAAAATAAATAAATAACACAAAATAAAGACTGATCAACAACAAACAACTAACCTAACCACGACTAAAACTCCTCGCGACTCCGAGAGTCACTCACCAGTCCACAACCAACCCTCGCCAATGGTGAGAAAAATCGAGTTGAATCTGCATCAAAAACTAAAAATAGGAAAACACAATAAGCGTGAGTATTAAAACTCAGTAGGCATGCCAAACAAACTATTCCCAATGCACTACCTTTAAATAAATAAATTTAAAAATTCTAGGTTTGAACTAAAGTATATAAAATATTATTTTCTACACAAACTTTCATTTCTAAAACAATTATCAGTCTATTTCCCTTGTTAATTTAAAAAAACATGTTTAACATGTAAAAGGAATAGGTACATTTCATTTTAAAAAAAAATTTGCCAACAATTTAGGAATCCAAACATCATTTATTAGCCAAAAAGAAAAACCACACATAACACACAACACACACCAAGGGCAATGGGAAAAATGGCGCACATGGGCCAGCAACTGAACTAGACCTCTCAATCATCTGCCACAAACAAATAAAAACTAAAGGAATCATGGGTTGAACCTAGGAGCTCGTGAACAATCCATAATGTACTATACATGTGACTAATCCTGATGGCATGCTCTAACTCGACGATTTCATAATGCCCTAGCACTTGGTATAGCCTTTCATGTCCTAACCAAAGGGCTCAATCCCCATAGTAGCAATAAATCAGTATTCCCCTGCTATGGGGCCACTAGAAAGTGCGTAATCTAAACTAGTGCATCAATAATTCTCAGAAGATTCACATAATATGCCAGGATCCCATGTCCAAACGCATAATAAAAGGGAAAGGGGTGAGTCAGCAAAGTCAATCAAGTAGAAAATATATCACACACAACTCATGAAATCAACATACACCAAAGATCACCCCTAAGTCACCCCATAGAGAGTTTTCCAAAATAAGTTATTTTTATTAAAGTGTCAAACTACCCTTCACCAATTTTAATGAAAACCACATTTCTCAAGAAAACACAAAACACTCATTCACGCTTCAGAAAAAATCGATATATCATTTAAACCAAAACTACATTTGAAATTCTGTGAATTATGTTTAAAGGAAAAATGGGTATTCCTTCATGAAAGAGTTTCCATTCATCAATAAAATATTTCAATAAATGTGTATAAAATAAACGGCTCTTTTTATACAAAATAATCATCTAGGAATAAATTATCTTATATCAATTCCCATTTATTAAAATTAATAAAATCATCAAGAAATTAATAAAATCTGAATTTAAAGTTGAATGCATTGGGGGACCTACCTCAACTTGCATCTTGGTTATGACGACGTAGAACATCTCACACTTGCGCACAAGTACACACAACCCTCTGACAACTACAATATCACGGAGAAAACTACCAACATGTTGTAGCAACCGTAAAATGACTAAAAACAGAGAAACATTGACTTAAAATAATTTAAACGAACAAATAGCGCAAAAACCACCTCGAAATTCATTCAAAATAATACTCGCACCATATAATTTAAAAAACTCAAATATTTTCATAAAAGAAAAAAAAAATCACCAACTTAATTAAACACAAAACATGAAAAAGTAAATATATAATAATCAATCAAGGACATCACGAACCACATGTTGACGCGGAGATGCGCTTGAACAGCGAGGTCATGAGACCGTCAGAAAGGGGAGTCACACACCGACATGGACTGTCACTGGTCGGAAAAGAGTTTGAGAAGCACTGGTAGGGGCTGGACGAAGCAGCGAAGGGGGATGACGCTTTTAACTCGGTAAGGGGGCATATGGAAGCTCCCAGAAAGTGCAGAAAGGGGGTCGTAGGGCATCGTGCAATGACCAGGGACACACAAATTGGTAGCACAGGGACTGTGTGGATGGAAAACTAGTCCGCAGGGTGACACACTGTTGAGCCGAAGGCGCGCCATGCTAGAGATGCATTCAGTGGCCAGAAAAGAGTTCGGACAAGGGTGTGCCCAAATGATACGACATGCAGAGGGAGGGTAGTTGTGTAATGAGAAAGGGGGAGGGTTGCTGTCGGGAGTGGGTCGGTTGAGAGCTGCAGCACTGGTGGAGAACCTGTTGGAAGAGGGAGCAACTGGGAAGAGGGCGGTGCTACTGTGAATGGAGGGAGAAAGCTTGTTGCTACACTGGGAGAGGACCGAGGGACAAAGGGATATCCTGCAGTAACTGGTTCGAAGGATGCAGGGTTGAGCTTGGCTTACTCAAGCTCCGCATAGAGGAAGGGAAGGGGGGTATTGAGAGGGACATGAGAGGGGAGCCCGCATGCTGGGTAGTAGGGAATAGGAGCGCCGGGTAGAGGTGGTGTGGTTTCGGAGGTTGGGTTGCTCTAACGCTACAAGGGTCGGCTGCTGAGCACTGAGATGGAGGGAGGTGGCGGGCTGGGTGGTTCAAGGGGAGGAAGTAGAGCCAAGGGTTGATGCTGGTCAAGCGTGCTGTACGGGATGCAGGAGGGGTGCTGATGCCGGGAGCTGGGGCGCTGTCGCAGGGCACTCCAGGAAGGGTGTTGGGCCGATTGGGAGTGCGCAAGAGGAGGGAGGAGGGCTGCAGCTGGCGAGTTGGGTTTGACAGGGGCACTGGGACTGACCAACAAGTGGTCGGTTATGCAAGTGGAAGGCACATCTGGGTGACGGGTAACTGTAGGTTGAGAGGCGAGGGGTGGGGTTGGGCGGCTTTCCGCATGGGGTGCGACACAAATGTGTAGGGCGACACAAATGGGTAGGGGGATAAAACGCGTGGATGAAAAAAAAATATAAGAAAAGAAAGTAAACAAAAAAAAGAATAAATTTAAATTAAAAGTAAATAAATAATAAAATAATAATAATAATAGTAATAATAATAATAATAATAATAATAATAAATATGATATCGATAAAAATATAAATATTAA
This sequence comes from Viscum album, assembly GCA_963277665.1. Taxonomy (NCBI): domain Eukaryota; kingdom Viridiplantae; phylum Streptophyta; class Magnoliopsida; order Santalales; family Viscaceae; genus Viscum; species Viscum album. The sequence continues at coordinate 412,267,045 of OY728131.1, forward strand.
AAATACTCATTTCATTTTAATAATAATAATTAAAATTATTAACCATGAAAATTTTAAATAATGAAATTTATATTTATTCAACCATTTAAATTTTCTGAAGAAAGGCAGACTGTTGTTGCATGGGCGAAGCAGCGTGGGGTCTCCAAAACGCCCTCTGCCTAGGTTCTCAGTGACATCATCTCAAAAATGCACATTTTTTATCAAAACATAAATTTATTTTTTGGGATTCAACCTGATCAGTGACAAAAAAAATTAAAACCAAATAAAATAATAAAATAAAAATAATAAACAGTTTAGGGTGTGACAATTCTCCCCACCATAACACTTCCCATCCCTTGGAAGCTACCATAAGACCTATACACTAGAAGAAACTCCTTAAGTGTCACTAACCCCCAAAGGTTTAAGTGACTCAAGTTGATAGATCCAAAAAACTCCAACCTACCATGACATGCAACTTATCCTCAAAACACATGCACTTTAAACACCATCAAAACGAAACCCAAAATGAAACTCTAACACTGGCACGGGGAGGCCCGAATAGACTCCCCACCACAAGAAACAAGCCACCTGAATTCAACAAGACCCACGATGGGTCTCCCCACCATAAGAAATGAGAAAATTAACTGAGTTTGACATCTTCCCACACGATCAGAAAACCCCCCACCATAACGGTAGGCGAGGGAAAGGGCCCAACCAAACAGACATCAAAACTATCTTCACTTATTTATTAATGATTTAACATCTTTTTAAGAACAAAAACCATGCCACACTAAAGACAAAGATTATACCAATATCTTTTACACCACTGGGTTCCACCTGACTACGTGCCCGCTTCACTCTGAGACCTATAGATGGAGCTCTGTTGATTGAAGCATCTCCTAATTCATAGTCAGACTTAGAAAATTCCCAAAAATGACACATGAACCAAAATATTACCAAAAACACATCCATTATGAACAAAGGTCCCAAAGGGTTTTAGCCACAACCATTCTTACAACTGAAAGAAATGAAACACCACAAATCGGTGCCAGTGATGACTACTACATCCAAGGAACACCAGAAAATGAAAACATCAAACTGATCCACAAACATCACCCTACTCCTACTTACGAGTTGAGGAGACCTTCGAAGAACCAGATATGGATTCATCACGCTTCATGGAAACACCTCAGAAAAATCTTTGTAAGTGACCCAGATGTCCATAGGTGCTACAAGGTTTCATAGAATTCAAGAACATCAGCCTCTTGTGCCCCTGCTTACCGTATTCGTGACAGATCAAGGAATTGCGTTGTGAGGAAGATGGCTAAAGGTCTAAAGGCATATTGATTCCTCTACCACTACCACCTCTATCAGTCCGCTTCCCATTATTCTTATCTCCATCTACTACACCGCTTCCCAATGCCGGAGGAGAATTTTCCAGCTCAAGTCCTCTTGCTAACTCAACTTCGGCGAGGAAAGCTTGTCTAACCACATCCGAGATGGTGGTTAGGCTGAGCTCTTCCACTTTCGATCGCAGTTCAGGTTGGAGTCCAGAGTAAAAATGTTGAGCTTTCACAGAATCATTTCCTACATACCCTATTTCATACGGAGCCAAGTCCAGGAAATGATGAAAGAATTCCAACACTGATACAACACCTTTCTGAAGACCACACAACTGCATCTTCTTCCTCATCTTCTTCAGCTCAGAGAAATATTGTTGGATGAATGACGACTTGAAGAACTCCCAAGTGAGATCTTCTCGAGGCTTTCTTCGAGGCATAGACTTCCACCACTTATAGGTTGGACCTTAAATCATAAAGTTATCCAACTTCACCATTAATGACTCAGGTGGCATGAGAGAATAGTAGTTCTTCTCAATCTTACGTAACCACTCCTCTGCCTCAAGAGGATCTTATTTCCCATAAAAGTGGATATGGTTCAACTTCTAAAACTCAAGGACATAGTCCTTAGTCTGATCAACTAGAGCATTTTCTAAGGATGCACCACCTGGAGTTTCACCTTGGACATCAATCGAACCTTAATGGGGGGCAAACACAAAGGAATAAGAAAACAAAAATATAGGTCAAACACAATCATTATAATTTTATATATCAAAATAACACTTTTCACAACGATTTTTAAAAAGAAGTAAAACTAAAACGATTCACTAGGGGGAATCTAGTGATGATGGGTGACTCAGACTTATGGTTGGAGGCCATACGCTAGTCACACTATCACCACTGAGAGAATTCTAGGGTAAATTCTCCAGCTCCACATGGCTTTCCAGACCATGAAAGCTCACAAAGGTCACTTTCCAGACCCTCATTTCATTTCCCAATACCAAAAAACCATAAAAATAAAATTACATCAACAACCCAAACATCCCATTGTAACCCGAGGTTTGGAACGAGCAATGGCTCATGACGTCATTCTCATCCGTACGCCTCGAGTCCCGAAAATTATACTCCTTCTACCATGACAACCATAGATAACAGTGGGCACTCTGAAAAACAAGGTCCACTCAGGATCCATCCTCCTCTAATACCATTTTGTCACGAACCAACCTAGTTTGAACCTAAACAGATCACCCGATCTAGTACTCGACATGACCCCTGAGGAATTCCCAATCCTCCCCGGATGGCGACAAGCGCCAGTGCATCAATAGAGAGCCAATGGGAATGATTTCTCCCAAAAAAAATAAAGCATCAGAAAAGTAGAATAATGAAAATTAAATAAATAACATGAAAGAAAGAAAGATCAACAACAACCATCTAACCCAACCATGACCAAAACTCCCCACGAATTTGATATTCACTCACCAGTCCAAAACCAACCCTTGCCAATGGCGAGAAGACTCGAGTCGAATCTACAAAAAAAATTAAAAACAAGAAACAACTATATGCGTGAGTATTAAAACTCAGTAGGCATGCCCAACAAACTATTCTCAATGCACTACCTTTAAATAACGGAATATACTAATTCTAGGTTTGAACTAGAGTACATAAAATATTAGTTTCCACACACACTTTCATTTCTAAAACAAGTATCAGTCCATTTCCCTTGATAATTTAAAAAAACTTGTTTAATGTTTGAAAGGAATAGGTGCATTTCATTTTAAAACATTTTCTATGAACAATTTAGGAATCCAAACATCAGTTGTTATCCAAAAAGGAAAACCACACATAACAGACAACACACACCAAGGGAAATGGGAAAAGTGGCGCACATGGGCCAGCATCCGAACTAGACCACTCAATCGTCCGCCATGCACAAATAAACACTAAAGGAAACATGGGTCGAACCTAGGAGCTCGTGAACAATCTAGAAAGTTCTATAAATGTGACTCATCTTGAAGACATGATGTAACTCGATGACGTCATAACACCCTAATGCTCGGTATAGCCTTTCATGGCCTAATAGAGGGGCCCAATTCTCATAGCATTAATAACTCATTATTCCCCTCCTATGGGGCCACTGTCCTGTGCGTAATCTAAACTAGTGCAACAATCATTCTCAAGAAGATTAACTTACAATTCCAGGTTCCCATGTCAACATGCATAATAAAAGGGAAAAGGGTGAGTCAGCAAAGTCAATCAAGTAGCACAAATATCACACATAACTCAAACAATCAATGTACACCAAATATCACCGCTGAGTCACCCCAAAGAGAATTTTCCCAAATGATTTTTTTTATTAAAGTTTCAAATGGGCCTTCACCAATTGTAAAGAAACACGACATTTCTCTTAAAAACCTAAAACAATAATTCGTGTTTTAGAATAAATCATTTATCATTTAAACAAATACTACATTTGAAATTGCGTGAATTATGTTTAAATTCCAAATGGGCAATCTTTCACAACTGAGTTTTTGTTCATCAATAAACCATTTCAACTGTCATGTATAAAATAAACGGATCTTTTTACACCAAATAATTACTTAAGAATTAATTATCTTATATAATTTCCTATTTATTTAAATTAATAAAAACATCAAATAATTAATAAATTCTGAATTTAAAGGTGAATGCAGTGGGGGACCTACCTCGACATGTAGCTCGGTTACAATGACATGGAACGTCTCACACATGCGCACGAGTACGCGCTACTCGCTGATGACCACAATATCATGGAAAAACCTACCAACATGTTGCAACAACCAAAAAACGTCTAAAAACACCGAAACACTGACTTAAAATAATTTAAATGAACAATCATCGCAAAAACCACTTCGACGTACATTCAAAACAATACTTGCACCATATAATTAAACAAACTGAAATATTTTTCAAAAAATAAAAAAAAAATTGTACCGACATAATTAAACAAAACATTCAAAAAATTAAATATATAATAGCCTACCAAGGACAGCATGAACCTCACCTCAACGCGGAGATGCACTTGAACAACGGGGTCATGTGACTGTCAGAAAGGGGCGGCGCGCACCAGCAGGGACTGTCGCTGGCCAAAAAAGAGTGTGTGACGCACCGGCGGGGGCTATACGAAACAGCGAAGGGGGACGAAGCCGGAAAATCGGCAAGGGGGCATGCAGTGGCTTCCGGAATGTGCAGCAAGGGGGGTCATGGGGCCCCACACAAAGACCAGGGAACCAAAAAGGGGTCATGCATGGACTGTGCTGCTGGACAGCAGGTCCGTGGGGTGACGCACTACCGAGCCGGAGGCGCGCCGGGCTGGAGATGCGTTTGGTGGCCGGAAAGGAGTCTGGATAGGGGTGCGCCCGACAGATACGACATGCGGAGGGTAGGATAGCTGTGAAATGAGTAAGTGGGAGGGTTGTGGCAGGGAGTGGTTCGGCCGAGAGCTACAACACTAGTAGAGAACCTGTTGGAGGGGGGGTATTTCGGATGATGGCGGTGCTACTATGAATGGAGGGGGAAAGCTGGTTGTTGCACTAGGAGAGGACCGAGTGAAAAAGGGACATCCTATAGAAGTTGGTTCGAAGGATGCAGGGCCGGGCATGGATGGCTCGAGTGCCGCAAGTAGGAAGGGAAAGGCGAGACAGAGAGGGAGAGGAGATGGGAGCCCGCATGTATGGGAGGAGGGAACCGGAGTGCCAGCCAGTGGCAGTGTGGTTTCAGAGGTCGGGTTGCTCGTACGCCGCAAGGGCCGGCTAATGAGAACTGAGATGGAGGGAGGTGGATGGTCGGGTGGTGAAATTTGAAGAAAGAGAGTCGAGGGTCGATGCTGGTCGAGCACGATGTGCGGGATGCGGGAGGGGTGTTGATGCCAGGAGCTGGGGCGCTGTCATAGAGAACCCCAGGATGTGTGTTTGGCTGACTGAGAGAGTGCAGGAGGAGGGAGGCGGGTTGCAACTAGCGAGCTAGGTTTGACAGGGGCACTGGGACAGACCAACATGAGGTCACTGCTGTAAGCAGAAGGCAAGACTAGGTGAGGGGTAGTTGCAGGTTGAGTTTTGAGGGGCGGGGTATGGCGGCTTTCTGCCTGGGGGAGAAAAAATGGGTAGGGTGACACAAATGGGTAGGGGGAGAAAACTCTGGGAAGAAAAAAAGAATAAAAGAAAAACAACTAAACAAAAAAATGATTACAATAAAAGTAAAAGTAAATAAATAATAAAATAATTGTAATAATAGTAATAATAATAACAATAATAATAATAATAATAATAAATATCATATCGACAAATATATAAATAATAAAAATACTCATTTCATTTAATAATTATTATTATAATTATTAACCATGAAAATTTCAAATAACACAATTTACATTTATTCATCAATTTAAGTTATACTAAGACAGGCAGACTACCATTGCATGGGAGAAGCTGTGTGGGGTCTCCAAAACGCACTCTGCCCAGATGATCAGTGACATCAACTCAAAAACATGCATTTTTTTTAAAAAAACATAAAAATATTGTTCGGTATTCAACCTGATCCTCGACAAAAAAATTTAAAACCAATGAAAATAATAAAAAGGTCAGGGTGTGAGACTAACACATCAAACAAACATTTGTTGGGAACATCCAGAACTAAGTGTGGCATGATTATTTCTCTCACAAGATACATAATGATGCTTATATTCGACATCCTATCCCAGCCACTAGTATAAAAAATGCCTCTTTCCCCCATGCAAGGGTTGGACCTAGGTGGGAACTTTAAGAAGGTCACAGTTAATCATGGTCTGGGTATTCTTACATTCCCTATCACACTATTCCTTTTTTTCACACTCCATACCTTGGTAAAACTTTGATCCTCATAATCATACAAGGTCATCTGGGATGGAATGCCAGTGTCCTGCGAAAACCTTTTATTGACTATGCATATCATTCTTAGTGGCTCTACATATGTCGCCCACAAAAATGGTCATCAATCAGAGGAAATTCATCCCCGTGAGAGTCCTCTCTTACATTAATACACCGAATGACTTTCAATACCCATGCCATCTCTCCTGATTCAATTCTCCCCCGTGACTATGGTTTACACATTCTATTATCACTCATGCATAAGGAACACTGGAAAACCCTGACTATGATTAAACTAAAACATGGGAGATCTCTAAAATGCCAAAAAAGTCCTCACTGCATGACGTTAAACTGTATGGTCAAAATCGTCCACACCGCACAACGTTAAACAACATGGCCAAAATCGTTCTCACTGCACGACATTAAAATCCAAGGTCAAAATATCCCTCACCAAACTACGTTAAACTAGAAGGAAAAAATCTTCCACACTTCGTGACGTTAAACTACATGGCCAAAGTTTTTTTACCACCCGATATTAAACTGCAAGGTCAAAATCTTCCTCACCGCACAACGATGAACTACAAGGCTAAAATATTCTTCACATCACGATTCTAAACAACAAAGTAATGTATTTATCCTAAAATCCCCCCCTAATGTTGAATTAACTATTCCAAGATGGTGAAATGGAACCCTTGTGACCAATTTATTTACACCAATCATAGATCACATGAGATTAGGGATTTTAGAAAGTGATCCACCATGACATTATGGAAAAATGGACTAGGAATTTGGTCCTAGAAGCATGACCCTAAATGGAATGTCACAGTACCCTCACCCCATATGAACCTTGTGTCCTCGACATGTGATTCTAAATGACTGGGTATCTCAATGATAGATCGAATACCTCACCCTGCATGCGGGTCTGATATTCGTAAATGACACCATTCCATGAGTAAATCACAACCAAAATTTCCATAATATGTCCTAATACAACCCTTCCATATTCCAAACATTTTTTTAAGTGATATTGAATCCCCATAACCATAGAAGGGCATATAGGATGGAAGGCCAGTGTCATGCCGACACCTTTGATTGACTATTTAGATCATGCCCCAGTGGCTCTTCATACGTTGCCCAAAAAATGGCTATCAATGAAAGAAAAATTCATCCCTAGGAGAGTCCCCTCCTATGTTAGTATTCCCAATAGCTTCCAAGCCTCATTCAATCCATCCTAATCTAAGGGTCCTCAAAGTTATGGTTTACATTTTCCTCCTTTCACACATCTTGGATATATTGAAACACATGGGCTCGATTCACCTCTTGTCAATTTGGAGGTTTCTAAATGATATCCTATCCATATTTGTGATGTTGATCCACAAGAAATGATTTTTTCCCCCACTTGTTTTTGGGTTTCCCCAAAGATTTGTAGCTAAAAATCCTCCTTTTTCGATTAGGGGAATCCCTTTTCGAAGGTCACACACCATATTCAGAATGTTCCCAATCTCCATAATCCTCAAAGACCATCGGAGGAGGAAGTCCAGTGTCTTGTGGACAAATTTTATTGACTATGAACATCATGCACTGTTGGTTCTACATAGGTCGCCCAAAAAAATGTCTTTCAATCAAAGTAGAATTCATCCCCATGAGAGTCTTTTCCGGACACCGTACGTTCAAATGGAATCCATGTATTTTCACACCCATTAGATTTGGAAAACTCTTAGATGAAGGATTATATACATACTTCTTCCCAGGTTCCTCTACCATAGAGAATACTTTTAACTGAACTGACCACTTAACAACTCTCCCCCATGTAGGAACAAAATGTGCAGGAATAATTGCCCACTCAAGGCTGATATGAATGTTCCTAATGTTCTTAGACAATAATACCCAAGACAACCACGTTTCGTGTATCTCATCATCAAGATAAATCCAAAATGTGTAAAATCTCACCAGGCCATTGGAAATGGAAGTCCAGTGTTCTAGAGACACCTTTGATTGAATATGCTCATCATTCCTTGGCGGCATTGCATATGTCTCCCCCAAAAATGGTCGTTAGTCAATGGGAAATTCGTTTTTATGAGAGTCCTTTCCAAACTCTGTATGCCTAAAGCATCTCCTGAGCATTATGCATCTCTAAAATCCATAAATACCGGGTCAAGAAAAGGCCCTAACCTATATCTGAAGGATACTAAAACATTCCTGACTAATGGTCTCGATTCGGGGCCCTACCCCGTTATGTTTGGTCAATAATGTTTAATTGAAAAAATCAGTAGAAACTCTGATTGGTGGGAAAATGAACTTCCATAGAAGAAGATTCCATACTTTCCAAAGAAAAATTCTACAAAAATGAATCTCTGGAAAGAATTCGAGTATCATTTTGTTAAAAAAACACATTGATTCATGAGAAAAGGCATAAATCTTGTTAGGTCAAAAACACGTTAAGGGAGGCCTAATAAAATCCATGTTAAGCTCTCTAAGCCCATGTCATGCCGGGTTAGGGAATAATTAGGGTAATAATGAAAAAGACCTTAAAGATTGTGAGATATTATATTCAACCATAGCTATAGTCGAACTATGCTCACTGGGTCCCTTGGCTCAGGAAAAAATTAGAGCTTGATTTGGTTATTTCAGTTTACTGATTTCAAGTCATCATTTAAAATTAACACATAATTGAAATAATGATGATATGAAAAGTTGAAGATGGGGAAATGGTGAGGAAATCAGTTCACAGAACACACAGACCAGTTCATGAATGCAGTTTTCTCAAGGATAACGGTACATGAAAGTGAAGGAGGACTGAATGTCAGGAGCACTTTTCTCCACGATAAACGGTAAAATACAAATGAAATGGGACCTATATATATAGTTATGGTCCCCTCCTACCATTTCTACCTATTTAATCACAAACCATTTTAGTTCAGGACCGCTTCTACATTAGAATAGTATTATTTTCATTACGAATGGACACCATTCCGATGGTGGGAATTTGTAGAGTCATGAAAATTCTTTCAATGAGAATAAATACCCCTATAATAAATTTGGGGAAGGAATCAAGCACTTATATAATTTTATCAATGTGAGGGGACACAAATTGAGTTACATTAAATTCAAGGAGAATAAAGGAATTCATGTTTTCAATTGAGTTGTGTACCATCACCGGAAAGGTACGCGGAGAAGATGGATCGCGAACTGCCAAATATGAGAGACAGTCCACAAACTGTCGGCCCGCAAAATGATGGCCAGTGTGCAAGGTGAACCATGGACCACATCTACCGAATGAGAAATATAACACATTTTCCCAAAAAGTTAACTTAGTAAAATTAATCAGGAATTCAAAATGAGATTGGGAAGAAAAAACATAAGGATTTGATAAATTTTGAGTTCAAAAAAACCATGAAAGAAATATCCTTTGATGAATTTTAAAATAAATTTAATTTCATAAAATTAAATAAAAAACATTAATGGGTAGTCTAGACATCACATAATAAAAAACAAGTGGTGAATATTGTACATTTCTCAAAGAAAGATAATTGAGATGAGAAATCCCTTATGAATTTAATAACATTTGAAGGAAAACCTCTTGAAATTGAAAAATTGAAATGAAAAATTAAATACCATGAATAAATATATAAAAATGGTATAATATTTAAATTATACTTCATTTACCTCATATAATTATAAATAGGTGCAAAATTAAAATCATGTCTTAAAAAAGAGTGCATCAGATGAAAAACACATACGGACGTCATGTTTTTTATATAAGAATCATTTAAAGTGTATTTTATAAGAAATTAAAATTCCTAAAAACAATATATAAATTAAAATATAATTTAATAAATTGTTATAATTTACCTAACTTATAAGAATAAATTTCAAGAAAAATGATCTAGACTCAATCAATAGAAATAGAGTTAACAGAACCACTTACCTTGGATTCCATCATGGTCAAACCCACTCTAACTACCTATAAAATACACATAACTATATTATTCACTTATTTAATAACCTTATTAATATATATTACCTTTTATAAACTTTATTTATAATTATACCTTACACGTATATTAGTAAGAAATATTTTATTTTCATCATCGAATGTCAATAATTTCATTCGTTTCATACAAGTTTTGTAACGGAGATGTTGGTTCATAATTATTAATAAAAATAATAGCATTAAAATTTAAATAAATTTAATATATGAGGAGTTTAATAATCTTTTATTAAGTTAAAATGTGATTCCATTTTAGTTTTAGGTACGGTTTTAAAGACAGAACCCATAACAGGCTTGTTACAAAAAAATTTAAAAATTAAAGTTAGTCTCTCAATAATGAGTTAAATATTAGTATAAATATTATATAACAAAAATAAAAATAAAATTTTCTTATTAATATCATATATTATTATTAATTACTTTTCTATAACCATCCATGATAAAAATTTATAGCATCGTTTATGTGGGAGGTTAAATCGACCCAATAAAGAACACTACATGATTAATCGATGAGTATTATTATGAAGTGATTATAATATCATCATTAAAAGATTATAAAATATAATTCAATCATTTTTTAATTTATTTATTCATATTTATGTTCATTTTATGGAAACTATGGGCATGGTTTGATGGAATGGGATTCATTATAAGCTTGTTTTAGGTAATTTACTGATATTAACATATTAAATTTTAATGATCATTAATTTTTGTGTGATTATTTTAGAGACTTATTTATAACATATATTAATCATTAATATCATATATATCCATCAAAGATATTTTAAATTCAACCAAATATATATTTGATGAAAAATTAAATACACCATTCCTGGAGGTAGTAATCTATACGTAACATGAGAGGCGTTTTCATTCTTTCAATGGTTGGAAGGTAAAATATAGTTATCCCATAAACATAATAAAATATTAGAATAATAATTATAATGATTTAATTAGGTTATAAGGGATAGAATATATTTTTATTAGGTGGGAAAAAAGAGAAATCAATTTATTGAAATGAAAAGGAGTGATTATGAGTTTTTACCTTACTCCTCAGGTCAACTCGTTGAGCCTTCTTAGAATAGTATTTTTGTGAAACCAAAACTTGAAGAACTTATTAGATAATTTTGGGGATTTATTAAAACAAAAAATTTTACAAATATAATATATATGGTGTGAGGATAAGTGTGGTGTTGAATGGATCATTTTATAAGTGAGAGCTGTGGAACTTTTGTAAACACCCATGGCTTTATATTAAATGCATGTCAATTTCAAAGGGAAGTGGCTCCAAAATAGGATTATAATGGATTAGAAATGGGTATTTATTGAGTAATATCTCATCCACACAAATAATGGATAAGTTTTTGTGATATTTTAGGCATTTCCATTTAATTTGAATTTTTACAATAGTTTACTTTTACTATAGTAACTCATTTTTTTAACCTCGGAAACTTATATTTATGACCTAAAAATAAATTTATATTTTTAAATAATTTGTATTTCCTTATTCCAAATATGGAAACTATTTTATAAAAAAAAAATTATAAAATTTAAAAAAATTTATAATGTATAAAAACTACTTTAGAAAAAATATAACTCAGGTTCTAAAATGAAAAAAATAGATTTCCAAATTAATATAAATATAATTTTTAAATTTATAATTTACTTATTAAAAACAAAAATTTTTAATTAAAAGGTTTCAAAAAATTTAAGTCATGATAAGTCCAAAAATGAAGATCATTTTTTCAAATTAAAATTCTAATATTTAGGATTTTATCTTTCAAATGAAAACATAAAATATAATGAAAAACATTTTTTATAGTAAAATGAATTTTTAAATATTAAATGGTCTAATTTTTTCCTATAAATTACTAATTAAGTTATTTATAATCTATCATTCATTTCATAAGTATATTTTTTAATCATTTAACCAAAATAGTTTCAGTTTCTTAAAATAAAAATGCATAGCACATAAAAAAGAAATGCTTAGCATAAAATGAATTTATTATTATTACTTGCCTAATAATAACTATTGAATAGATGTAAATATATTTTATTATATATTTTACTAATTAATTTCCTTAAAAAAATTTAGTAGATATTAATTAAAAATAAACAACACTTTAAATAAGAATAGTTCATTGAAAAATATTACTTATATATTAAATAATATTCCCCAAATAAGATTAAAATTAATTATTTTAATTATAAAAAATTAATTTTATCAATCAATTGATATTATAATATTTATTTTAATTTTATAAATATATAATATCATAGGTTAATAATAATAATAATAATATTTAACACATTAAGAAATCTTATTTAAATTAAATATTATATTTCTGTTTCATTACTTATTATCTATGAAATACGTTATTTTAAATTTTCAATACACAACTTGATTATACCTATTGGAAACATTTATATCCAAATACAATATCTCCTCTGAAAATATTTACAGTGGGCATTTTTATAATGGTAATATTTCATTCCTATATATAGACTTACTAAAATCATTCATTCCATCCTCACTTATCAAGTCACATTTCTTATTCCTTATTATAGATTTTTCATAATTATTAATCCTTTAATGATTGTCTTTATCATTAAAGGTTTAGTTCTACTAATGGTTATTCTTAAAGGTGGAGATTATCAAACACTGTACTAGGTTGACCTGACTCATCACTCAATCCAGCTCACAATATACCCACAAGAACCCCTCCCTATATGCCATAGGCTGCTGACTAGTAGTGAGGGCCTAAAGATATAAATTGCGGATAATATTCCCTCATATTGAAGTATAATAATAGTATAAATAAACAAAACACTTGAAAATACATTAAAATATGATCATGTGAAATTAATAATCAAAAGTAAAGCATTCTATAATAAACAGAATACTACATACAGACTCACGGTCCTGATATAACACAAAAATTAATCACCCACTAGGCTAATCACATATATAAAATAAATAAAAGTAATAAAAATACAAAATGATACACTAATAACTCCAAGAAAACCCATATACTCAGTCACCACAATGGTCAAACTGCTGCACTAAATTAATAGACTCCAATGAGTGGTGTTGCTCGATCATGCATTGTTAGGTCTAAGCCCCATCAAAAGTGTATTCTATGATCATTCTAAAATCATACATAAGGGGTTTCAAAAACAAAAAATTACATATATCAAGGGTTAGAAATGAATTTTTGTAGGCCACCCCAAATGGTGAACCGATCTTCTAGTGTCATATGCAAGTGTGTGCACATGTGATATGCCCAAAAAAGTTGAAATATAACTATAAATAGAGTAAAAAAAATTAAAAAACTATCAATTGAAAAAATAATGAAAAAAATTAGATTCTAAGAAACTACCCAAGATATGCCTACCCCAACCCTTTTGAAGCTAGAAAACATAGTGCATGTGGCTCACCCAACCATACAATATTTGGCACAATATCTAGATAACTATAAGCTCTTTAACATCTAAAACACCAATAACATTAAGCAAAAACCCTAGGATATCACCCTAGTCCTCAAAAAACAATGAAATATTATTGGGATCTAGAAGCACAATGGTATGATATGAACTGGGGAAAATAACCCTATGTTTGACCAATAGAAAAAGTTAAAATCTCTGAAGACCTATAGAACTAATTATGCTCTAAAAATATCATTAGTGTCACACTAACTAATTATGCCCAATCACTTTATCCCCACTCAGGTGCATCATAATGCCTCCACAATCCTCATACCCCCAGCCAGGTTGAAAAGCTAATGTTAGGAGGGTGGACTCATCCAGATTGTTTGATGGCTCCCTTAACCAACTTAGCACCATCCAAAAATTATAGGATAGCATCTAAATCAATCTCATGGATAATTAAAATATAGTAAAATAAAAAATGTATTCTTTCATATACAAAACATGATAAGAAATACCTCAAACAACCAATCCTATAGGCACAAGTAACAAGAGTTATCCAAAATCTCAAACCCATCCACAACACCTCTAAAACCAACACTGACCCCTCCAGGGTTAATGGATCACTAGAAACCTTTATTATTCCCAAGAACTATAAAAAGAGTATGATTCCTTATAAGTGGATCATACAGCATAAGAAAATCTCATTTTAATAGTGTCACAAAAAGCCTCATTCAGATTCTTTAAGAAAAAAACTAATAATAAATAACACCATGCCTGCAAGGACAATCTAAATATGTCTCTAAAACATATCATAAGCTCTACTCAATTTCACTTATTCATACATGGAACCTAATGGTTCCACCCCATCCCAAAGTCTCTAATATAACCAAACCTCAGGTAACTGGGTAAAAAGATTATTTAAGAAACACTAAGAAAACTCACACTAAACCCCTTGGAATTCCCAATCCAATACACTACTTAATATCGACTTTCAAGAACCATCCAAAAAACATTAAACTAGCCTCATTTCTTCTCATTCCAATTCAAATAATAAGATAATAACCATAATCTGGTCTTCATGCCACAACTCAGCCCTTTAGAGGATTCTAGAATAAAATCTTCAAGGGAATCTTCCCACCAATCATTGAACCACACAAAACCACTCACCTATAGCCTCTAATCACCATGAGGTCCATACCATTACATCAAATTTGAGAAAATACTTAAAATTAACTACTTATAAGTCTAATTCTAGATCAAGAGTGAGAATAAAAAAGAAACACACCAAAAACAAGGGTAGAGGGTGTGTACCTCATGTACATGATGTCTACATCCAACAATCTTCTATGTGCATTTACTTCAACCCAACTTGGCATGTACTTCCCATGTACACATAATGTACTATCCCTAAATAGATTGTACTTTTAATGGGTGTACCTATCCACAAACCCCACATGGGATCTATACAATTACACTACATGCCCTCGGGCTATATATTGCACAAGGGGCTTAGTCATGCACCCTACATGGACATGTTCCCCCATATGATGTGTCCGGCCGAATACCAAGCCAAACCCCAAGTAACCATGAAATTTTATGTCCTGAAAACATATAAAATGTAGTAATTTTATTCTACCCCTCACTCAAAAGAATAAAAAACAATACATGTACTTTTAACTTCATATCATGTGATCAGGTATTTCAAAATAGAAAACCCCTTGTGAAGCCCCAAAACCTATGAATATACCAAAACACACCCATAGAGGCTCTCATGACACTCCCAACAACATAAAAACAATATTGAAATTAGAAATAATTAATCTTCAGTGAGATAAGAAAAAATTTACAATTTCCTACCTAAGGGTGTAAAATGTCAAAGCTTCAATCCTGGATCCATGCTCATCACTCACTACACCTCGATCTAGGATTGGATGATCTCCCTACAAATAATCCCCTCTCTATATCCCTCTCCCACTACCTCTCTCCTTTCCTCTCTCTCAGTTGAGTATGACACCCATAGTGGGGAGGATCTTGATAATGAAAATCCAAAGGGTAAATGAGGGAAAGGAAAGGAAAAAAGAAAAGAAAGAAAAGAAAAATAAAATAAAAAGTGAAAAGGGGTTTGGGCTCTACCCCATCTCCAGCAACCAGAATGAGTTTATACCTTACCTAGGAAAAAACCTCATTTTGAACTCCAATGTCGAGTCATAATTCAAATTTGAGTATCCATTCAAAAAATATCACCATTCATTCATGTGAAAATAATTAAAAATTAATTAATTAATTAATTAATATTCATGAAGATATGAATAGCTTGGAATTCCACCAAACCCCTTCCCAATGTTAAACATCCTATTTTTATACCAACAGAGTGGTCATAAAAATTAACAAAGATTATTTATAAAGAAATTTTCCATTTTTATCCCTTTAAACCAACCAAAAACAAAAAATCAAATTTCTCAGGATTTTTTTAACCCATAATGATCTGCTTCATTACAAACTCTCCACCAAAATGATTTCCATCCTCAATAATCCTTGGTAGTCATCCTAACTCTATACATCACCTAGAGAACTATTCCATCTAATTCCATTATGTCCACCCACCAACTAGTCTCACAATTCCCACAACTCACCCAACATGAGAGAAATTCATACACAACTGATAAGTCACTCACCGCTATAAGATTATCATTATCATTTATCCACAATCAGAATGAAAAACTATATGGTCCACATTCCATATAATACTTAACGCAATTTCTAGATGTGTTCTACACAACACAAAACACAAACCACTTCCCATTTCTGACTCACCAAGAAAAATATTCCCCTTTCTCATTAACCCACTTAAAATTAGGATCATTCCCCCTAAGATCAAATGGTTCACTCTATGTCACCTAGTTTCCCATAAACTTCTCCAAGAGTTTAAAATTTAAAAATTCCATTGAGAATACACAACCAAACTATGAACCAATTAGCACTATGAAAAACTAATGTGCACATGTATTAATACACCAACATACTTAGACTCACCAAAATTTAATGGTCACATGCATATATAAAATATGACCAAAACACCTCACTCACACTAGCACGATCCATCCCCTAAATAAATATACTAATGTCAATATCTATTGAACATGCTCCTTTCAAATGATAATTCCACCAAACCAATGCATCCATGATGCTCCTCTTCAAAAACATGGAATCTCCCTCACACCATGACTAACCACACAACCACTCGCCACATAAGAATCCTTAAAAAACTATAACCACACCGCCACACATACACCACACCACCAGAAGAATAATTAGAACCATCAGAACCAATAGGTCTTGGAATCCAAATAAACCTTACCTCTTAACCAACTATTAAACTAATATAACTCCCAACACACTATTTTCAAGCTTAAGGCATTCATATTTTTAAACACAATGGAAATTTTTTATGAAATAATCCACTAGTGATAAAATACCCCGATAGTCCCCCATAAAAGGAATATCATATGTGCCCACCTAAACCCCCAACAGATAATAGCCACTCTAGGCCCCACTATAAGACTCGGTAAGTAAGACATGGAAAGAAACACCCCATTTGTAATGGGGGATAAATATTATATCCATGTAACTTGAAATTTAACTTGAGGGAGATCGTAGACATAGGGAAACTCAAGCCCGATCAAAATACCTCTCAGGAATCCTTTCCCTCATTGATCCATCATCGAGGCATATAATGCATGAACTAACCCACTAGGGTCTCAATTCATCCATCAATGAAGGGACTACATTTCCATCACCATTGAGTATCTCATTGTAGATTCACATGACCTATCATCATAAAAATCACTCATGGTTCAGTTGATAAAAATTCAACCAAGGATCTATATGGGCCAAAACTATATAGTTTATTGTGGACACTTTAAATAACTAAACCCTCATTGTTAGTAAAATCATACACATGCATTCACATGTCAATTAAATCATGTGTGTCTAGAATGATGCATGCACACAATCCCCAAACCAATAGTCCAAGATCCAAAAACCCAAAAACCATAAATCCAAAACAAAAGTACATCCCCCAAGGTAAAAATCATATCATAGAAACATTTAAAACCAAAAACGGAAAACTAGTAACCCAAGAAATTTGTAATTTTGATCTGAAAATGTGTTTATGAAGCATTAGTATGAGGACTATCACAAGATGAAACTCATCCATAGACCACATGTCTACCAAACCCTAAATAATAAGACAAATAAAGTCATTCTTTTATACCATTTTATCACAAATTATCCTAGATCAACCAAAATCTTCACCAAATTAAGCTTAGGATAAGGCCTCAATTATGCATCCTCATACTCGAGAGGATGTTGAATAGTAGTGAAGAACTAAAGAGATACAATGGTGAAACAATGACCATATATGAGAGTGAAATAATATTGGAAATAATCCAAACACATGCACATCCCTGAACATCAAAGTATGATGAATAAATACAAAAAACAAAATCATGTTATAATAAATGAAATGTTTCGTATAAAATCATGGTCAAAAAATAACACAATAATTGATTTCCCACTGGTCTGACCACATATAAAGAAAAAAAATATTAAATATACACAAGGCTCCACTTCTAACTCTGATCCAAACCACATTATCAATACCCATAAAGGCCAAATAACTCTAACTCGGTCAAAACACACCAAATGTGTGGTCCTTTTAATCATTAAACAATGTTCCTAATCCCCAATCACTGTATATTTTGTGACCAAACTGAAAAGAATCATAATGGTCGTCATTCACACCAAATCTCATGTATAGGGGGTGAGAAATAAATCTCATCAGGCCACCCCAACATTGAACCTATTATCAGTTGTCATAGGAAAATGCATGAACACATCATATTCCAATATTATTAGAAAGATAACGAGAATGAAATTAAACAAATTAAATGAAATATAATATAACAAAACAAAAAAAATAACATATAACATCTCAGGTTCTAATATTCCTACTAATATTGGTATACCCCACTATGTAGAGAGTTGAAAAACCTAACATGGAAGGTTCACCCACCCAAATAACATCTAGAGTACCCGCTAGATCATTGATATCTTCTAGACATCTAACACACCAAAAGATTTAATAAAACCCCATAGGATCTCATCCTAGATATCCAAAACAAACATGAACATATATTGGACTCTAGAACTCCAATGGTATGATCTAAACTAAATAAATGAATTCTATGTTGACCCAAGAGATCCTTTCAATGTATCAAAATTCCAGAGGAAATTACAAGGATATAAAAATATTCCATAAACACTATATTTCTTAAGGATTAATAATCTCATCATCCCCACCAAGGAGTGACATAGTTCTAGTACCCCTATCTAAGGGGAAAATCCAAACTATAGGGTGTACTCTTCCAGTTCATCTGTTAGCATCTTAGAAACCTACCTCATACTAGTGAACCAATATAGAAGAGTATCCAAATAAATTTTAGGGACAAAAACCTATATATTAAAACAATAATTCTCTAGTATCATATCTATAACCTTAGTAGAAAAGCCTTAAATAACCAGGCTCATAGGCATAAGAAAAAGGGTTTTCCAAAATCCCAAACCTATCCTCAAAAAAACTAAAACAAGTACCAATAACTCAGGGGGTCAATGAATCATGAGGCACCATCAGTGGTCCCCTAAACCACAATAATAGAAGGTCACTCTATGAGGGGGTACTCTAGCATAAGAAAACATATAGAAGATCATGTCACATGAAACCTCAATCGGCCTCTCAGGCACCCAACCTAACAATGAACAATAATAAACCTATAAGGGAAACCTCAACAGGTCTCACAAAACTATATGAAGATATACTAATTAGAATCCATCCATACCTAGAAACCTATTATACAACCCCATTCTTAAGTTTTTAATATAATTAAACCTAAAAATAAATCGCAAAAAATCTAATCCAAGAAACACAAAACAGACTCACTCTAAACCCCTTGGTAATACCAAGATTATCCTCCACTCAATCCCTCCTTCAAATGAATATAAAAATAACTTTAAACAAACCCAATTTTCACCCATAATCTATGTTAAAAATAATATCACACAACCCTCACCTGGACCTCACACCATAACTCAAACCTCCTAATGATTCTAGAATAAATCCTTGCAGGAATCTTCCCACTAAACATAAAACCACACCAAACTGCTCAAAAAAGTACTTTAATTTCCCTAAGGTCCATATAATAAAATCCAACCTGCAAAAAACTTAAAATTTACTACTTACTTGTACAAGTACATATCAATGGTGATAAGATAACTGAAATATAACCATGGGATGGGTATATGGTGTGTACCTCATGTAAATGGCGTGTACACCCAGCAATCTTCCATTAGAATGAACTTCAACTAACCTGACCTATACTAACCAAGAAAATGGTGTGAACTATACCTACACAGTTTATTCAATATACTAGGTACATATCCAGGTACCAAAAATAGGCTCTCTCCAAATACCCCACATATCCTTCAGCCAATTACTACACATGGTGTTTGGTCATATACCCTAAAAGGCCATGATCCCCCACATGGGGTGTTTGACCAACTACCTAGACACACCTTGAGTGGTCCTATGTATCCTTGTCCCAAATTCACAAGGTGTGTAGTCACCTTATTCTACTGCTATCTCAAACAAATAGTTCCTAGTATGTGTTCTCTGAATTACATTTTGTGTGATCAGATATTCTAAAATAGAAAAACCCTTGTGAAGCCTCGAAACCCATGAAGCTACCAGAATCACTCCACGATGGATCTCATGGAAATCCCAACTCTAAAAAATGAATAAAACTAAAAAAAATAAACTACAGCTATATTAGTGAAAAACTAAACAACACCCTACCTTAGGGTATAAAAACACCAAAGCTTCAATATCGAATCCACATATAGAACCTGTTTACCGTAATCCAAGCACACAAGATCTCCCCAATATCTATCCCATATCCCATATCCCAATCTCTATAACTCTCTCTTAAATAAGCATAATACCTAGAAAAATGAAAATATTTTTACAAAATAATACAAATGGAAAAAGAGGGAAATAAAATGAAAAAATAAAAAGGATGGAAATAAAAAAGGGGAAGGGGTTTAGACCAAGACATAGCACCTAGGATGCGTTTATACTTCTCATAAGAAAAAACCCCCATTATGAACTCAACCACAATGTTAGAATTCCAATTAGAGACTCTGTTTAAAATATATCACCATTAACTCATGCATGAATAATTAATATTTAATTAATTAAATATTAAATATTCATAAAAACATGAATGACTCAAAATTCCCCTAAACACCTTCCCTAGGGTAAACGCTCTATTTCAGGACCAATGTATTGGTAATAAAAATTATTCAATGTCATATATTTAGAAAAAAATTCCATTTTTATTCCTTTAACCCACACAAGAATGAAAATTTAAATTTATCTTAATTTTCTCAACCTATAATGGTGAAATTAGTTAGAAAGATAATCTAGGGTATCTTCTAGTTTTAAATATATTATTCTTTTATATATTTCCACCTTATAATTTATTCACTTTTAATGGATTTAATCTACTAGTTTATTTCATATATTGTTTTATATACTTGTTTGAAATGTTTGGTCTCAATAAAATGTATCTTAGTTTATTTTAGTTCATTATTGTGTATAATAATGCTATTGAAAATAGAATTTATTTAAATGAAAATTTTAAAAAAATATGGGTAGTTCAACTTCAACCCATCCAAGTAATATTTTTATAGATAATTATTTTATTGTAAAATTTTTAGAAAATGTAGAATTGCATTTTTGATATGGAAAGAATAGTTTATTTTTGAAATATTTCTAATAAAAGGGAATAAGAGTTATTTACAAAATAAAATGGATTTTTTATATCTTATAATGTATAATAAAGAGAATATTGTTTCTAAGATGTAAGTGGGGTGTATTTAAATTTATAGAAGTTTAAAGTTAACAAATGAGATATTATACTGGTCTAAAAGTTTCTATGATTTTTATTTAATATCCTAAAGAGTTTAGTATATGTGATGATAAGAGTGTAAATAGTTTAATTTACTTATTATGAAAAATGAGTATCACTATTTCATAAATAATTATTTTGATTAATATAAAAATTGAATTTTCACTTAATATACTTAAATAATTAGGGTGTGAAGTTAAATATAAATGTAAAGGTTACATTAATTTAACATCAAATATTGAATTTAAATTTATACTAAAAGAGTTTAGGAATTTCTGGTAAGTAATATTAAAAATAGTTTTATTATTTTCCAAAATATTTTGAGAAAGATATTAATGGAAATGGTTCCAAGGAAGATGATATTAAAATTAGAAAAAAATTTAAGTAGACAATAGAATTTTACAAGTTGAAATTTTATGTTGTGAATTTAAGGAGTTTGAACATGTTTATGGAATTGAACATTAGTAGTATGATTTTTAAATATCACTATTATTCTCACTTTCTTTACTCATATATCTTAATCACTAAAAAATGTAATGAAAGGGTTTTATCAGATGACCGCATAGATATGTTTCAGGGATTATATGTTGATTTAATGGGTTAACAAAACCCTATAAAGTGCAGATAACATATGGTTGATCAGAAATTATATCATATTTGATATGATAGAGAGGTGTTTATATTGGAATTTTGTAAGTATTAATAAAATAATTTAAAAATATACAATGTATTATCTTGAAATAAATATGAACTTTATCATTTTTCACATTGGTTGAATATATATGTGTGTGTATATTTCATGAAATGTAATTATAATTAACCTATTAAAGTATGGCTATGAGTTATCCTAAATTGATATTTTTCATGAACTAATATAGGTTATAATGAAATTTTAGGGGGAAAATGATTATTATTCTTGTATTAAATGTAGTAATATTCTCATGAGGCACAAGAAATTGTTTTTTTGCATTGTATAAACTACTAAGTATACCACATGGAGTGTCATTCGCTATGTTTTTGGTATAGTAAGGGTGTATGGATCATATATGAGTCCCCATTACATGTGGTGGGTGGGATACCTAATATAATAATCTTTATAATTTGATAACTTTATTACGTAATTCTTTGAGTCTTAGCTAATCAAGGCTGGTTGGGTATGTTATAAATTATCTAATTGGTTATATCTCAACAAAGAGGGGATTTTTCCTATCATATGATAAATATGAAATTTTATACATAGATTAAGATAAACTTGGGAGTATGAAACCATATATAGATGGTACATATGATGTACTTATCTATTTGGATGAGGATCATGTGATGTTCTCATCCAAAGAGGTGAATGGCATATGATGTATTCTTCGACCAAGTCAATATATACTCATGGAATCAAGAATGTATGAGTTTCCTATTTGGGATTGACATTTCACATGTCTCATAGTCACTCAATGTCTTAGACAAATGAAACATATGATAATTAATTCAAGAAAAATATGTGATGGTTGACATGGGTATAGAGATGCATGTGTTTAATGGAGATCACTTCAAATCCCAATAAAGCTGGAGTGGCATTGAAACTTTCTAAAGGTTGATCTTTCTCACATTTATATTTATGGTGATTCTTATTTTTTTTCATCGCTATAAAGTCTAATGTAATTATAATTTTTGTTTGACTAGATAGGGATTGAGTTTGACTCATAGTGTTATTCTTTAAAATGTGTTAGAGTTAATCCAAAATATTTTTAGATTGGTATTTAAATGGTATTTCATAAAATGTGATACAATGTGGATATTTAAAATAGATTTCCAAAAGTGTTTTGGAAGATATCCAAAAGTGTTTTGGATATAATTTCACAAGCTATCATATATGATATGATATAAGGTAAAATTATGAAAAGTATTATAGGATTTAGTGTAAGTTTGAGATTTAATGAGATTATATAACCTAAGGACTATAAATCATATTTTTATATGGTACATATAGCCTAATAATATTTAAAAGTTAAATAATATCATAAAGGAATTTCATGCATGATTTCATATCAACTTCCCTCACAATCATAAGGAATGATTAGGGTAGTAATAAGGTATTAAATTCATTATTTCAATACACTACTTCAATAACCTAAGCAATCATAAAGTAAAATTTCCCAGGTCATAAGGAGCCATATCCATGCACTAGTAAGGTATGACTGCCATAATATATACCATTATAAGGGTTTTTTCTTTCATAGTTTGTGTCAGACATTGAGATTTAATATTTGAAAGATAAATCCCACTCAATAAATCATTTAAAGGACCATTAAAATAGTTATAATGTAATGGGGTAACGAATGTGTTGGATAAATAATTAACTCAGGTGTTATAACACATGATTTAATACATGTTGTTAAGGATTTATCTCGAGGGTATATAAAATACCATTGACATATGACGGTATTAGAATAGATGAATAGTTATTTTTAGGATAAGACTCTCATAACCCAGATACTCTCTTCTCCTACAACCTTTAAATGATTAGGCTCTAGCCTTTCATTATGGGTAGAAGATCTCAAATGTGTGACATGTGATCTAGTCTTCTTGGGGATGCCTTTGGAGGAGTGAAATTATTTTTATGACACTCTAGTTAACTTTATAAAATTCATTAAATGATGTTTGAAGGTAATGGTGATATGTATTAGTCATTTGTTATAAGGTATGAATTCTTTACAGTGTTCTTTGTTTCCAGTTTTGCTTGGTTTTGATATTCTAAGCATTAAAATATTGGTTATGGGATCTAAATTAGTTCTATTTTTTATAATAACTTTTATTAGATCTAAACTAATCCCAACATCTATTCCGTAGTGTCTTATGGGCTTATGATATGGTATGTGGATGCATTCTCACTACCACATATTATCGGTCAATTTCCTTCGATTATAAATCAATGAGATTAGTTAATTTATGTATAAAAAGGCATGTTTAATATTTGTAATTGTTTAGGTAGTTATTAAATCTATAATGGGAATAAATTTGTATCATATACCATGTTAAATAATTTGAAAATTTGGCATTACATATCCCTTAATTTAATGAAGAGTTCATTTAAAAGAGATGAGATTCCTCCTATTGATGGTACTGTTATGAATAAAAGATAAATTTGAAGCTCACCTTTATTCCTTATTTATTAATTTCCATAAATAATAGTTCTATAAAACCTTTGAAGAGTTTTAGTTATAATGAACCAACCCAGGAAGAACTAAATGATACCTGACCCAGCCATCCACTAGGATCAAAGGGAGTTATTGATCCCTATGGGCTGGAAAATTCAGCATAGTTATCAATAATGATCATTGAAAATAGATTCACCATAAATAATAATATACATAAGTAATTTACTATAACAAAAGATATAAAACCAATGATTCCATAATAAATTAACATCCATGATGAAATAAACAACTAGATTAAATATAATGGAAGCAGATACAAAGAATCAACCGAGGATGAATGGTTAATATGATATCCTAAAATTAAAAAGAATAGGGTACCTGAAAAACTTTTTAATAACCTCTAGTGACCCCCAGCCACTCATCACATCTCACTCATCCATAAACAGACCAATCAACAATTGATAAATTTAAACTGACCTAGGCTCTCTAAAGAGAAGCATAAGAGTTTCATACACACCTGAGAACTGGTGCATATACAAGGTGTGATCTAAACCTACCCTATAGGATCTCACAAAGTTTTATATGTAATCCCCTATATAATCTTTTTTATAAACTACTAGTTTGAATATAATGTGTCACAAACCAGCTTTAGTCCACCATTGAACTAGCCATGGGGGTCGAACCCAAATAACCCAAAGGCCATTCTCAATCCCCATAGGCTAGCGCAAGTGCTTGAGAATCTTTGAATCACCACTTGTAAATGGATTTCCTAAAATTTGAATCAAATATAGAGCTCAAACAATTATCCTAGTATATCCTCTCCATATCTTGGAAAGCCTTTCCCTAAATAAGTGGTAGGCATCTAAAACACATAATTAAAATTATAAAAAACATTAAATTGAAAGAATATCATGAAATAATAAAAAAACAATAGGGTAAAAATAAAATCCTCAGTAAAAAAGATAGAAAATTATTTGGGATGGGAATTTGAGGTGTTGATACAATTTATATACAAAAAAGATACAAAATACGAAAAAATGAACAAAATAAACATGCAACCCATCTCTATGTGACATGGTGTATCATACCACCACCATGTCACCACCATAAACCCATAAAATTCTTGTTTGAGGATACACTACCACTAAGGTATTTATTTACCTTTCTTCTATTTGACAAAAGAAGTTATGCATACACCTGGGGGTATATGCAGGGTGTGAGTAAATATCCAAAAGGATCCCATTAACTTTTACAAACCAAGCCTTTGTTATAAAGACTAAAAAATCTAATTTGAATATAATAATGAAAAGTATCATTGATCCAATTTAATTAAAAAATAACAAAGTATGTGATAATATAGAGAATAGGAATGCATGAAGAATAGTTAAATAAGAGTTATTAAATAATTTCACGGAATGAAACCTTATGGTTTCAAGGGATAGAGTTACCCAAGAAATACATCACTAACAAGGGTTTCCCCTTAATTCATGAAAATGGTATCATGTCACTAGATAGTGTAATCATCACATTTACTTCACTATAATAACTAGTTAAATGGGATATTATACCCTCTAAGTCTACCTACCCATATTTCTTGGGTTCCCATGAGTTTTTTTCAATTTCAAAACTCCTATTAATCCTTCTTTTGAATCAACTGTTATAAAATAAAATCTAATTTCTAACCGAAATAAACATTTTTATTTTAAAAATATAAAAGAAAAATTTTCATCACAAGGGATCCATAAATTCATTTATAAAGAATTATATAATACCATCATAACTTATTAAATGTTAAATTAAGAATATACAATAATCATTATTAAAACTAGCGGGGTAGAGTATATGGAACCACCTGTGAAAGTCAGGACAAACTGGTGGAGACCACATGCCTTCAATGGAAAATCACTTATAAATCCAAAAGGTATATTATAGGGGTAATAAAAACTTATAAATACAAATACCCAATCCATAATAATCAGATTCCAGGATCCCTATGACAACCTGGCTTTGGGGATAAGTGAAAACCAAGAAAGAGTAAAGTAGGAACCCAAAGGATAAGATAGGAGAAGAAATATTGGTGTTTACCAGTATGAAAATTCAAGGTCACCACTTAGAATCAAGGATGGTGGATAGGTGTAGGGTGTTTTATGTATTAGGGAGGTTAAAAGTTGATTGGGGTGATATTCCTAGAAAATAAGTTTAAAGTAAAGTGAGGGTGAAAGAGTCATTTCATTATTTTTAATTTTTGTGTAGTTCACTTAGTTTCCCAAATCATTATCCAATAAAGAAAGCCACACATTATATACATAGACACTTGAATGGATAGCTTGAATAGTTTGGTAAATAGTGTTCCAAACATGAAAAACCTATATTAAAAACTATAGGCTTTTTCATTTTTGTCCGATGGTTTTTACTAACCATGAGCCAACCATGCGACAACTCCTTTTTTTAATAATTTTTCTAATTCCATGGAAAAGGCTCAAAATAGAATGTTAAGATCAAAACAAATAAAATAACATATATAATATCTAAAAATGAGGTCATGGGTGTGATAATTCTCCTCACCGTGTCACTTTCTTCCCCTAGAAAGTCAACTAGATGCTTGTTCTGAGAACAAAAGTTCCACTGCTTCTTTTTGTGAGCCTCTCACTCGCATATTTCTTATGAATCAGATATATTTTTCCACAATACATGGAATAATCAGATGTGTTTCATATATATCACTTTATCTAGATATTCAATAATCTAAAAAGGTTTCTTGATTATTGAGGAGTCAAGCTCCAATTTGAGTTCTTCTGATTTAACAAAATGGGACGGGTCTAGAGGAAACATATTCAATTGATAAATATGGAAAACTTTGTAAATTTATATCAATTGAGGTAGAAAATCCAACATGTATTCAACCTTCCCAATATTTTCAATGGTCTTTAAAGGATTGATGTACCTTATGGAAAACTTACCCAACATCCCTACCCTCAAATGACCAAAACGTATGATTCCTTTAGGAACACTTTTCCATCCACAAAAAACATAAAATAGTGGTTATGACATTAAAAATATGACTTATAGATACTATAATATTCTACTAATCATTTCAAAATAATTGGGATCATATTGGTTGTCTCCTAGAGAGGGTTAGGTCCCACCAACAAGATTTCATTTACCTCTACCCACCATAATAAAGAACGACATGGTGTCCTATAGAGATCCTAAAATGGGTCCCTACCAATAAAAGTCTGGTGAATATTGTTATAATAAAACTCAAACCATCTAATATGAGTATCCCATGCACCACCGAAGTTGATTACACATAGTCAGATCATATCTTCTAGAATCTGGTTAGCTAACTTTGTTTATTTATCTATATGAAGTCGGTAAGTCATACTCAGCTTCACTACAGTGCCCATTAACTATTTTAGTATCATCAACAATGGATATTTAAACTAGGGGTATCTATTAGATGTTATATAAGATGAAATTCTATGGAGTCCAATGAACTATTTCACATACAACATTCCAAGGTTTTCCACTTTTATCATCTTCTTAATCGAGATAAAATGGACTAATTTAGTCAACCAATAAATTAAAAACCAAATAGAATTTCTTCCATTAATTGATATGTCTCATAATAAATTCTATAGAAACCTCATCCTACTTATATATAGGAATAGGAAAGGACTATATCATGCTATAATGGTGTTGGTTTTCATCCTTCACCTACTGACTTGTGTAGCATAAAGACACCAAGTATCCTATATCTCTACACATTCCTAGCCACTAGAATTATCACATTATATCATGGTGTATATTGATTCCACCAGGATGTACATCCCACTGAGAAAAATTGAATCCTTATATAACAACTTCTCTCATAGAAAACAGACAAAATTATTGTATCTAAAGAAAATTGATCTTCTTGGATATGGTGACCACTACCTAGTGGTCTCCCCACACCATATAAGTCCCCTTAATAGCACTGGAAAGCGCTATCATGTAATATATCATTGTGAACAAGCTCAAGTATATATGGAATCATCTATATTATTCTAAGAAATAGAGAATCCTTCTCTTCTTTCATGTTTAGGTGTAGCCTAGCCTTAAGGCCTATGAGATTATACTCCTCACTAGATTTATTAATAGCCTAAAATGGTAAAAAAAATTAAAGAATAAAAAACCCTAGTAACTTTACATGGGAATTAAGAAACATCAGAATCAAAATTATGAAGGTAATATTTAAATTATCTCTTGACAAGGTTTATGACCTTCTAAGAGAAAATAAAATCCATAATTTTATAACCAGTAAACACTGTAAAATTATCCCTAAATAGGTAATTCCACAAACATTTAAGCACATGAATGATCATAGAAATCACCAGGTCATAAGTAGGGTAGTTTCATTAATTTGGTCAGATCTTCCAAGATCCATAAGCCACCACATTATTTACCTATATTGGGAAAGAGCTCAAACCCATTCCCAAAGCATCGCAATAAACTATATATACCTAATTAGATTTTTAAAGGATCAAAATAGGAGTAAAAGTGAAATTATTATTTAGATAATCAATTTAGGCCTATCAAATAGTATTCCATGCAAATTTAACACCCTTTTGGGTGATTGTGGTCAAGGTAAATGAATGAATGAAAAAATACCTAATGAACCACTAGTAGTAACCTACTAGTCCTGAGAATCTATGAATTATAAATACATACTCGAGATCTTACCGATATATAACAGTCGCCACCTTTTAAGGATTAACCACAACACCCTATTAGAAACTACATTCCCTAATAATTTCATGTCTTGGATCCAAAAGTTACACTTAGATATCTTGGCATAAATCTGAGGGTCTTAGAGAATTCCCAAAACTATCATCAAATAATACATGTGATCCTATTCAAATGTTGAATAAATCCTGATATCATCCAGAAACACGGCAAAAAACTAATCAAGACACATTTTGAATATTTGGTTCATTGAATCTATGAATAATATAGGGTCATTGGTCAAAGTTAACATCATTACAAGGTATTAATAATGCCCATACATACATTAGAACAATTTATTATGAATTTTAGACTCTCTAAATATGATATAGTGGTACCCCAACCTAACTTTGATCATTGAAATCCATTTTCTATAGTTTAATTGATCAAAAATATCATCAATAGGAGGCATGGGATACTTTTTTCTTAATTATACATAACTCAACTTCTGGTAATCAATGAGAATCCAGAGAGAAACACCATCCTTCTTTGAAAACAACATGCCATATTCCCAGGGGTACACACACAATCATATAAAACACTTATCCTAATGATCATCTAGTTATATTTTCAACTCTCAAAAAAATTTCAGAGACAAACAGTAAGATGGTATATATATGGGTCTCATTATTGAAACCAATTCGATAGAGAAATCGAGCTCTTGATCATGTGATAACCAAAAAATCTTACAAAAATTATTTAAGGATTTCTTAAACCATGGGAGGTAACACCCTCCCAAAATTCTTATCATCAACATCCTGTGGAAAGTAAAAATGTTAGGTAAATATCCAACCAGTTTGGGAAGTTATGGTCCCACTCATCTAGATCTAGGATCCCATTATCTTTGGAATAAACGGACCTTCCCATCATGGGTCATGAAAAAAACCCTACTATGATAGAAATATATGTGAGACTAAAAGGCTATCAACCAATACATCTAGAATATAATGTCAAAAATATCCATTTCCAGGTTGAGAAAATAGCATGACACTTCTACTTATAATAATGTGATTCCACAAAAGGGATGTTAGAGGCCATGGTCATTCTTATTTCCCAAAGTAGTTGATATTTCCATTACATAAGGAATATGATCCAATGAAAGGTTAAAAAAATAAAATACATGAGAAGGAAAAGAAGGAGTGAGAGGTGCTGGTATCAAATAAATAAAATTCCAAAGATGGTGTTATAAGAACCATAGCTCTCACTATAGTTGGCCCTACCTCAGAATCGATGAAGACCAAGTTCACTATATGAATTTGTCTTATCTCTACTAGAGCCTAAGTCCAGACACTAGCCTAAGTTTCCACTCTCATCTATATCTACCCATAATATGATGCACCTATACCTCCATATCCTTGGGACTATGATTAACCTTCCCTTTTTGTATCATATTAAGTATAACATCCTTTAGAAGTCAAGAAACCTACTCCAATCCTTTTTGGAAGACGGTATTGTAGAACCTCTAGAGATGACCCAAAATCCCTCATTGATGGAAATACTTAAGTTCCGATGGACATGCAGGCTTAAAATGACCCTCCAAGCCACACTGATGACAAAGGGGGCCTCTATTCTCAAGGGGATCAAAGGAGGTAGACTGAGGTGGAGACTAGAATCTATTTCCACTGCCTCTACGTAGATCATCTCACTTTCTCTTCATTTATAAGAAACCAGCCTTACTACCACCTTGTACGGTAGAAGTACCCCCCAAACCTAACATACAAACATTATTAATTTCAACCATAAGAGCTTCGTTAACCACCTCTTCACAGGTTACAGTCTTTAGAAGGAAGACCAAAAACTATGTATTTGGACAAAGACCCATTTCAAACCTCCATGATTTCAACCTATCATACGAAATAATGTTAGGAGAAAATTTAATGAGCTCAGTATACTATATATCATTACACCCATCCTAATAAAGGATTCAGAACTCTCTAGATTTTTCCAAATCCATATTTAAGGATAATACTATTGGGAAAAGATCTTTCTGAATTCCTTTAATTTTAGTTTCTCATATTTCTTCTCCTGAATAGTAAAATTGTGGCATCTTATCCTAGGTCCATCAAGAATAAATGTAGAAAACTTCACCTTTAAGGAATTGGGAGTACCAAGTACCTCTAATATCCTCTCAGTATTCTTCAGCCAATCCATAGGTTCCTTTGGATCATTACCTCTAATGATAGAATGAGGTTTATACCAAAGGAACTTATGGTAATTATTCTAATTTATGTATATATCATCTTATCTAGCTTGAGTGATACCAGTACCTACTCCTTATTTTATGGATAAAACTACTGCCACCATTACCATTATTAACCTTTTATACACATGTGTATTTTCCTATGGGAAATTATCCATGTATCCCTCTCTAGTCCTAGTTTGGGGCATTTTTGGAGGCCTGACACTAAAAAAGTAAAATGAATAGAAGACCATAAAAACTAGTAACAAAATTTTGACTAAAAACCATAAACATTTATTCAAAAAATCCCATTAAATGTATAAATAAAATAAAATGGAATTACAATTAAGTCCCTTACATAGATATGGTAGAAGTTCATAGTCTGTAGCTTAAGAAGTTAGTATAAAAGAAAGATTAAATCTAATCTAAAATCCAAATATAATTCCTAACATACCCTAGTGAATCAAGGTGGGGCACTATGAGTATTTCCTAGACACCCCTTCACACCAACCATCTAAGGGTTTTGTAACTCTGAGTTTTATTCTACCAAAACACCCCATGCATCATAAACTAAAAAACTAGACCTTGATACCATTTTTCATAGATAAACTCTAGGGAAAATATGAATTGGGAACCTAAGCCAAACCATGATAACCTAAATATAAATCCCAATCCCCATGGGCTAACACACATTTTTGGGTATCTAGGATTCACCACTTGGGAATTGTTTTCCCAAAGTAAGAAGCAAATACTAGGCTCAAACCATGATCCTGGCATAGCCTCAGTGTATCTTGGTGAGTCATACCCTTAATAAGTGTAAAGAATTGATAACACATAAAAATGATTGAAAAAATAAATAGATGTAACATTGTGGCATAATAAAAAGAACCAATATGTTACAAATAAAACTAGCACTCAAAAGAAGGAAAATGATTTGGAATTGGAATATGAGATGAAGATAAACATACATGATGGAATTTTATAAAATAATAAAAATAATATAATATAAACCCACAACCCATCTTCATGTGACGTGAGGTATCATCCAACCACCTTGTCACTTTTATAAACCTGAAAAAGTATAGAATGAGTATCCACCTATACTAATTGTTGCATTTATACTTACTTAATTAGATAAAAATAGACCTTAATACACCCATGGGTGTATATAGGGTGTGATAAAAGATCCTAGTAGGATCCCACCAAGTGTTAAACACCAAATATATGTTAAAAAAACTAAATATACTAGTTTAAATATAATAAAATAAAGTAAACTTGATCCATTTTAATTAAAAAAATTAATAAGGTAGATGTTACCAAAGATAATAGAAATTTAGGAATAATATTTATATAAGAGTTTATAAATAATATAGTATGATGAAACCCAATGGTATCTAGGTATATGTTACCTATAAATCACGTCACTAACTATAATTTACCCTTAATTAGTGGAAAAGGTGTCACATCACTAACCAGTGGAGATACCCCATTTACTTCACTATAATATCTTGTGGAGAGGCAGATCATCACCTATAAGTCTTCCTACCCAAGTTCGCAAGGTTCCCATGAGTTATTTAAATTCCAAATTTATTGATAATCATTCCTTTACATCAACTATTCCATAAGAAAATCCAATGTTTTACCAAAAAAACATTTTTCTTTACAAAATATAAAAGAGACACTTACAACATAATGGATCAATAAATTCATTTAAAAAAATTATGTATTACCCCAATAATACATTAGAAATTAAATTCCAAATATTCAAACATAATTAGTCAACATTAAAAGGAAGATTATATGGAACCACCTACCAAAGTTAATCCAAACTAGGGGAAACCACATGCCTTTGATGGAAAACTACCTATAAATCCACATGGGATCGCATGGGTGAAATAAAATATTATAAAAACCAAAATCAAATCAATAAAATTTAGATATTATAAACCATAGGCCACCATATATTTGGGTAGAATTGAAAAATAAGTAAGAGTAAAAGAGGAACTCAAAGGAGAAGAGGGAAAAATAAATCTAGGTGTTTACCTTTAAGAAACTTAAAGGTAAAAAATTTGAATCAAGGTTAGAGGATTGAAGTAGTGCGTTCATGTTTGAGGGAGTATATGGGTTGATTGGGTTGATATGGGTATATGATTTTGAAATTTTAGTGAGGGGTAAAAGAGTCATTCCATTATTTTTTATTTCTTGGAAAACCACACGGTTTTCTATACCATGCGCCAAGCATTAGTACCTCACTTTCTACACCTGGGAACTTAGATGGTTGGCCATTATTTTTTGTAAATCATGCACCAACTAAGAAAAATCCCTCTACTAAAAACAACAGAGGTGTTTCATAGTTCCTGTGTAGTTTTTACTAATCATGTTCCAACGGTGTGAAAGCTCCTATTTTTTCCAAATTTCACTAATTTCAAAGATAAGAGTTGGAATCAAAAGATAATATTAAAATAAAAAAACATAAAATACATAAAAATGAGGTTGTGGGAGTGAAATAATGTATTAAATAGATTTTCACAACCCAATATAAAAGAAATCAAATAACAATACCTGATGACACTTTTAAAATAATCACCCCTTTTCAAAACCATTTCAAAAAATCCGACTTTCATAAATAACCACATTTTAAACAATTTTTTTAATAAAAAAAAATTCCTCTAAAGCCACAAATTTAATACCATTTTAAATATAAATTTGAAAAGATAACAATAAATCAACTAAAATGAAACATAATTATAATCAAGAACCAATGCAAAAATGAATCAAAGTAAAAGTCATAAAAACAAATAAATAGTACCATGTGATCAAAGAAGTATGGGGGAAAGAAATTATCCAAGGGATGGGATCCTATAAAATTTGTATCTAAGTAATTAATAATCATTGGAAACAACCTCATAATCATGTAACATGATCCAAATAGGTGACATGAACCCAGGGTCACTCTATAAGAACTTGTCCAACCTAGTAGTCCTATATAATAATATAGTCCATATGACCATCATCAGAACATGAAGCTATCTAGGTCATTTACTAATTCCTAGGATTCCAATTACATATCAAATGGAGGTGAAAAATAAAAAAATCACATGAATCAATTATAAATTTTTTAAAATAAACCTTATCTAACTTCTTAAACCATCACAGAAACATCCCATTTTACATCCATGTATAAGTATCATATAAAGAAACAAATTACAACTACCCTAGAGGGTTTATAATCAACAACAGGTGTAATAAGTACAAATGGGTTCAAATAAGGGTCCCACATGTTTTATAAATCAACTTCTTTAGAAGTACCAATCGATATTTAAAAAATAAATATTGGAATACCAAACCATTTACACCATTTAAATTCTTATTTAAAAACATAAATAGAAATACTATATTATAAACCATTATTTAAATCCATTTGGAAACCCAACATTTTTACAATTCCATTTTTAACTCATTTCAAAACACCATTGGGACCCCATGGTCCAAACAATTTGTAGTGTGGGTCAACCCAATTTGTGTTATAAAACAACCCTTTAAAAATAAAATATACAATTTAAAAATGAAATCGATGTCAAAACACTCATTCAAAACATTTAAACCCCTTTAAAGGAGCCACTTAGTAATTTTGATGAACACTTGGAATGTAGAAAGCCCATGTGTAATGTTTTATCCATTTAAAAACCATTTATAACTAACCAAAGATATGACATAGGCCTAGAATTTTATATAAAAATAATTAAAAACATATGAACAGTTTATAACATGCATTAAATGGTAATTCCAAAGAAACATCTTTCTAATCAAGTGTTATACCAATCAATACATGTCAACTTCAGTAGATAACACACAATCATACCATGATATACACTTATCAACCTTAAACAGCCCACATACCCAGCATTAGAACTATCTCAAACCCAAATCCATACCCTAGCAGTGGTTATGGTTCACAAAAGAAATAAAATTTGATGGATAGATAAATAAAATAAAATAGGGAGAGTAAAAGATGAGTATAAATGATTACCACTTAGAAATACTCTTAAAATGAGAGAGAGATAGAGAGGTCGATAGAAATCTAGGGAGGGGTGGAAGAATCATCCACATTCACCCTATGGGTTTTTTAAGAATGAGGGTTGAAATGGGTGTTAAAAACATAAGAAAAACATAGAGGTAAAAAAAATTATACACTAATGATAATTTGTGTTTATATGTGTTAGATTCATTATAAAACATGGTTTTTTATATTCCATGTTGACATTGACATGGTGTGGTGGACCATATTGTAGTTTTTCACTGTATTTAAAAATTCATGAGTTTTTGGGGTTCCCCATGAACGGTGTCACCACCCCATCCCTCTAAAGGTACCCATCCTAGGACGGTAATGAAGAAACAAAGATAATAACCCTTCATTATTACCTTTAGTAGGCCCCATGTTGGTTACTACCACTGAGGGTATAAAAATATCACATACGGATGAAATTTCCCTCAATAGATAAATTAGTAATAGGATATGATATACGAATCACCAAGAAACCCCATGAAATAATTAAAATAAGAGACTAAAACCACACTTATATACATGTGTAAAGTATACAAATACGAAGTGTCTCTAAGGTAAATACACAAAATATTCCTAAGGTATAGACTCAGCAACATCTATAATGTTTATGATAGTAATGTCCAGCTCGGTCCATAAATTCCTATAGGTGACCTAAAAATAGTTTCCATTTACATTGGGTGAGAATAACATGTATACTAAGTAGGATCATACTCAGGGTCTCTCATGATCAAGTGAAAAGACAATACTAATGAACCCATGGATAAATAGAAGAACAAATAGTTCCAAAACAGGTCAACTAACCAATATCAACCTCACTATGACATGATCACCAAATAATGTATCCAAGTATAATAATATAAAATGAAGCATATTGATAAAGAGTGTATACCTCACCACTTTCCTATTGATTTTCCACTCCCACAACCCAACATCTTACACCCTGGATCTCCCATACATTTAATAGAATCTCATCCAAAAACAATTGGGTATCCGCATTATACCAAGAACCCCAGGTGCAATTGGTCATCACACCCCACCCAAATATACCTAGAAAACCACAACATTACAAGAACTCCATTTGAAACTGGTCATCACATCCCACCTAAAGACACATGCACAACCACATCATGTAAAGTATCACACATACAGTTGTTCAATACATC
Organism: Viscum album; assembly: GCA_963277665.1. Classification (NCBI taxonomy): domain Eukaryota; kingdom Viridiplantae; phylum Streptophyta; class Magnoliopsida; order Santalales; family Viscaceae; genus Viscum; species Viscum album. The sequence goes on from OY728131.1 coordinate 412,304,012, forward strand.
CACATACACTCATAACCACTACCAGGTATCTAGGGTAATAGGGTATGATGAACAAAAAGTATATAAAACTTGTTCCCTCATAATACCATGTATGACCCCCACAAAAACATGCCATCAATCTCTTTATCCCAACCATAAGTTCACTATGTCAGCAATACATCACAGCCAGTGTGTAAAAACCTCACCTAGAATAGATAGTAGGGAAGAGGGGGTAGTCATACATCCATCCTCAACATATTAAATGTTGTAAAAAACATGCCCCAAAAATTTTTGGGGTTAGCGCATAGTGCTCCATGTGGGTGGGGTTCATATTTAAATCTCATGGAAAATATAATATACAATAGTTACACACACAATTCCATCCTATGTGTTCAAGTTAATAACACCAACATAAATCAAAACACCACCAAATGGCCTCACAACCTATGATACATTCACTACCACCTCTAAATATTTTAACCCACATTATAAATCCACATTCCATTTTCCTTCCAAGTTAGAACATTTATAGATTTTCCAAAATAAATCCATTCTCATTTATCAATCCTGCTCATTTTATATTTAAAGAAAACCACGTTAGCCACACTCATCCCTTTAATTCATGGGTTAATTAGTCATTAAAACCCATACTATTTAAATTTCATCATTAATATTTCATTTCATCACTACCAGTAAACTAACAAAACAATATTGATTTAAACCCAACACAGCCCATCCTTTTTTCATCATCAAGCTATGAATTTAAATCAAAAGCTACAACCACAACAAGTAACTTTTAAATCTGAATTCCTCATATCAACAATCCCTATGTATCAACCACCACCTAACATAACCACTCCCCATCACAACTATAAAATTTCACAACTTTAGTTTTTAACAAACGAATTTCATCTCAATTTGTTATTCCATGGGTATTCTATCACAAATCTTAGATTCAATGAGAAACCAATTTATCATATGTATATATATTCTTATCCATTTCAAAAGTATTTATTTAAAATAAAAAATAATAATAGGTTTTACAAATTTCTAATGCCCACAACTGTATAAAAGATGTCAACACAATCCAAATATAGAAGAAATATCAAGCATTCTCAACCATATAGGAACATCATAAGAACTATTAAAACTCATGTAGTTTCTTCCCATCACCATTCAATTTCAATTAAGTTGGTTTATTATCTTCATTGATCCAATACATTCCATTTACCAAAAGTTATAAAAAATCATGATATACCCACATGTACATTTAAAGTATGAGAGATAAAGGATCCCTACCTCAAATAGAGTTTTCCAAATTTCTTTATGGTTGAAACAAAATAAAGATGACCAATAAGTACCAAAATTAATGAAAACAACTTTATTGACTAATAAAATTTCATTCCTCATCATATTATTACCAAATAATCACCAAAATAAGTTTTCCCTTGGCATAATCCCTCTTTGAATTAAGAAAAGAGATACAATAGGTAAGGGAAGAGAAGAAAACCAACCTAGAATCACCAAGTATTAATCTCCCAAGGATAGGTATAGAACATAATGAAAGGGGATTTAAATGCCTCCTTGGTAAGAACCTATATATCCAAAAGTAATGAGAAAAACTCTTGAACAATAATGGGTTTTTGGGGGGTTCAATAATTTATATGATAGTTGAAAAATAGAAGATCATGGCACAGAACACTTTCTATGGCACAAAAGTGATTACACGTGAAAGGATTAGAGTGGAAGGGAAGGGTCCATAACATAGGGGTTTTAGTAAAAAAATTATCTTAGAAACATGTCTAGGACCACTCCATAGATCTAATAAACTAGGAAAAAGACTACGATGCAAGTCAATCCACCATGCCAAAGAATTCAAAAATAAAATGGAAGACTATGCGCAAAGATAGCTCCATTGCACAGCTACCCCAAAAAAGATAGAACCGCGATAGTCCATACATTGTAACTACACACCATAATTATGATGAAAATGGAAGAACCACCAAAACTCCACCTCCAAGCCCTTAAATTGTAGTTGAACTCTCCTCTCCTGAGAAACCCACCTTAAAGTGCAGCATAACCCTCCCCACTAATAAAATCCATCTTTAGTTGAAATCTCAAATACAACTCCATATTCCACTCCCTAACTCACTTGGAACTTCCACCAAAAACACTATCTATATAATAAACACAAATAGGTTGGAAGGCATAGACTATTACATTAGACACCTCCCAAATGATTCTCATCACCAAGAATCAAAACCAAACATGAAAAGTATAGAAATATTCTGAATAATTATCCCATGATATACCTATCAAGGATCTCGTTATAAACAAAACTCTTCCACCATTTCACACAATCCTCAAGAACCATATTTTACACAACCATATGAATCTCCTTTTCAATCTCTACATAACCTAATATAACAACCACCACAACCTCCACACAATATTTCCCCAAGAACCCAAATCAAGGAAACCCACCCTTCATTATCAATATATTGTCTACTTTAGGTGGCACTAACTTACCCACATCATTTTAAAAAATTTCATAATATAACATGTCTTGATTATGAAGGGGTTATCTCCTATTCACATAATTGAATCTTTAACACACAATATCATCAAAGTAAAAAAAGGCACATTTCATAAATAATGAGATCTATTCATTACATCATCAAAGAAAACAAGGAAAGACAAAACTCAAATTAGACAATGGTATTTAGTTCACATTTGGGTCTCACTCTCCAAAGTAAGATACTCTGTGATTTTACTCCTCCATAGATAACAAAAATAGGTAACGGCTTGTGCACATAGCACCTTCTTCTGATAATACAAGATTTCTACTAGTATCACCACAAATTTGGCAACATCCTTGAAATTAAACTCTCCCTAATCAATTAAATGGGAGTCATTGGGAAGATATATATGGATCCAATACACAAGGAAGATGTTACTGATCATTTCCAATCATTGTTGTCACACCAATTGATACACCACATCACCAATATGCTCTAACTCCTTGAAGGGTCTAATGAACTAGGGAGAAAGATTACTTCCCTTGTCAAACCAATATTGACCATGATGAGAATAAACCTTAAATAACATGTGTCCTCTAACCTTGAACTCCAAGATTCTCCTATGTGATTGATAAAAGATTTATATTCGTCATGTACCACCTTCATCATCTCACAGACTATCAGAACCTTCTCTATTATGGTCTACACTACATCCAAACCAAGAACTGATGAATCCTCAACCTTGGCCCAATAGAATAATGAACAAAAAATCCACCCTTAAAAATCCTTAAATTTGGTCATTCAAATGAATGAGTGGTATATGTTTTCATAAGATAACTCATCCAAAGGAAAGTACTTTTCCCAATATCTTTTTTAGTCAAAAATACATTCTAGCAGCATTTCCACAAACATCTGGATAGTTCACTCTATTTATACGTCTATATAAGGGTGGAAAGAATTGTTGAGGTGTAACTAACTTCCATAATTGTGATGAAATTATCTATAGATTTTCAATGTAAAAGGATCATCCTGATCCAAGATAATGGACTTTAGAACTCTTTGTATCTACACAACCTCATCCACATGCCTCGTGAAAAAATATATGGCACCTGACTCCTTGACTATTAAGAAGTTAGCCGACATCATCATTCAATCCGAAATTAATCAAATGTAATCATATCTTCACTAATCATAGTGTAATACCATGATTAAGTCCATAAATATTTCATCCCACTTCTATTCAAGAATGTCTAATATCTATAACAAATCACCAGGAACATGATTTTTTTCATCACCTACTAGAAAACCAAAAAATGATCCTTGAACTCTATCATTGACTATTTCATCCTAGGCCGACAAAACTATGTCTAAAAAACATGGTACATCTTAGATAGTCCAGTTTTATGACTAAAGGTTATTTAAGAAACTCATAAAGGACTCCCTCACATATCATTGTGAGTGTGAACAACCTCCCCTAGAAAAACATCTAATTATGACCATCCCTATGAGGATTCACCATGGACAACATAGTCATTCAACATGTCCACCTCTAAGTATCTCCATTGAGACTCCTCCACCTACTTCATCATAGAATATTACACTATCATTTAAAAAAACTCAACCTATTGTACCAACTACCACTGCATCTAGATTCATGGCCACCAACTCCTCCACCACCCTCTAAACATCTCTGGACACTTGAATAACTCCCTTTCACAACTTCCTTCCCAGTTATTTAGCTAAAAAATTTCCCTTTCTTAAGGTTTTATGGATATCAAAGTGATACTTCAAAATAAACTCAATCTACCTTCCTTATTATAGATTTAATTCATGTTAAGGGAAAATATAACTCAATCACTTATGATCGGTAAAGACCACAAAGAAATATTTGATGAGGTAATGTCTTAATTGATCCGATGTGAACACAAAATTCACTAGATATAGATCATGGATGGAATTGTAACACTCATGGGGATTTAAATTCATATACCCATAAGAGATCATTGCATTAAGATACACCCTAAACCTAGAAAACAAGCATCATATAAATCCTCAAATGTCACCCCTTACTCTATAAATTAAAGTAGCATAACATAGTTCAATATCCCCTTTATGTATTTGAATCGTTCTTGACACTGATCAGTCCAGATAAAATATTCCACATTCCTAATCAAAGTTATCAGTGAGGCCATAATCTATGAGAATTCAGATATGGATATTAGGTAATAGCCCATGAGATTGAGGAAAATGAAAACCTTTTCCAAATTCTTAGGTTCTTCTCAAGAAAAAAAATTATAAATATTAAATGGGTCCAGAACCACACCTTGTTTGAACACCACATTCCTGAGGAAATCTGCCTCTCAAGATGAAAAAATTCACTTAAATAAATTTATATAGAGATTGTGGAATCAAATAACCACCAATGGAGCTCTGAGATAGTCAACATGCACATCCTATTATTTTTATAAGATCAATCTGTCATCAAAGAACACAACTACAAACTAGTTTAGGAACTCCCAAAACACATAGTTCATATTCCCTATGAAGACATCTAGTGAATTCATGACACTGAACAACATGGCCATGAACTCGAAGTTCCCATAACAGTACCTAAAGGCAGTATTAAAGATATCTTCAACCCTCACCCTCAACTAGTGATATTGAAACCACATATAAATCTTATATAACCAGCTATATCCTCTCAACTTGTCAAAAATATCAACAATCCTTATAAGAGGGTAATTATTCTTGATTATCACCTATTTTATTCTTTGGTAGTCTACACACAACCTTATAATACCATCCACGGTGTTGTTTAATAACACCTGGACACCCCAAAGTTACACACTGGAAGTAATGAAACCATGGTACATCAGATCATCTATCTAGATCCTCAACTCCCACAATTCAGAGGTTTCCATCTGATAAGGTTCCACTGAAATTGGAGAGACCCCCGGTTGCAACTCTATCCCAAACAAAATGTCACATTGAGGAGGAAGTGTCATAAAATCCTCAGGGAAAATATAAAAAAAATCATTGATGACTCTAGGGGCCTCCATTATCCCAATGAATACTGACCTATCTAGAAACTCTTCCATCAAGGATATAAGAAGATCCAAACATCTACTTCCCATATGAAAACCCCATTCTTCCATGAAAAAAACATGCTGGTCATTAATTTTTTAGAATGCAACCATCCTTTTGAAGAAATCAATAACTGCATGCATGGAATAAAAATAATCGACGTTGATGATGAAATCATATGGTTTTATTTGTATTAAAAAGATATCCCCACATGATTTTTAATTCCCCATCATCATTCTACACCCCTAACACATATAAAAACAAGATGGTCTATCCTCTGACTAGTGTAGTCAACACTAGTGGAATGGGAGCCCTCTATACATCTAGTCCCAAGTCACGGATAAAGGTGGGTGTAACAAAATAGTACAAGTCTCTTAAATCAAGTTAGTAACAAATAAGGGTAGATGATAATATAATCATACCTTTTAAGATATTTGGTCCCTCTAATGTTTCCAACTCAATAGCATGAAACTACCCATTTCCATATCCATGGTCATCATAGGGTACCCAATGCCTAGGAAAATATAGAGGTCATCCCATGCCTTCCCCATCTCCTCGAAGTGGAGCATAGACCTATTTACCCTACTACTAAAATGGTATCTCCAGTGGATAATGAATAGGCTAATGATGAACTTGACCATCCCCACCCAACTAGCCTCTAAGAACCATTGGGAACTAATTATAACGATGTAAATGGACCACATAGATGTATAAAATTTCCCCTAATCACTAAGGAAAAGTATGAAATCTACCAACCTCATAAGGTTGAAAAAGAATTTGTTGGGGTTGACTCCACACTCTTCAAAACCTAGAAGGCTTTGATGCCTGATACCTACCATTAATAAATATTCTCCTTAAGAAAATCCATTGGATATTATCTTGCGATAAACCTCCATGTGAGTACATATTCCCAATCACCACTTCCTTCTTATATAATTTCAAATATGTTGGCAATGTAAATAGAGTAACTACATACTGGATTGAAGTGTGGAGTGCCTCCTTAAGATGTTGTACACAAGACTCCACAATAGGGAAAAGATCATGGGTGAAATGAAAAATATCCTTATACATGATCCCAAGATCTCACGTGAGCATACTATCCTATTGAATGGAAATAATCTCTTGTATCTTTAATTAATTCAAGTTAGATAAAAAGGACTCCACTCAAAAATCCTTATGGAAGTTTTCCCAAGAAACATTTTCCTTCGTACACTCCCTGAGATACAATATCCAATACTGATGAGTGGAACCCATAATCTAAATGAATTATAATAGGAAATAATATTGTCCCTAGGCTCGAATCAAACAAAAGGATATCTCAAGATCCTTTAACTAGTGCACTATCTCCAATTTAGAGATGCATCCCTTGTACATGGACAAATATTTCTGCCAAAAGGGATACAAAAGCTTCTACCACTGACCATCCTTCATAATTGGATAAAACCCCTAGTGGTCAACAAGGTCAACATGTTAAACATCACAAACCTGTACCACACATATATGACATATAGGATCCATAATCAAAAAAGGAACAAGTATTTAAAAAGTCTAGTAGTATATAATTTTATTAAGGTTCATTAAATTAATTCATTTGTAACTCCCTAATACTACCCAATTTTCATAGGAACCCAAACCAGCATGATGCATGAACCTATCCTAGGTGTCTACTATATAAATGAAATTGTTCACTTATCTATTTGGTAAACACGTAATATATTCATCTGATCACGAGGGTCCAAAATCTTATGTTTTAGATGGTCTCCTTAGCCTATGTCACATGCCAATATCAACTAGAACCATTTCCCTACCAACACAAGCAATAATAATAATAACTAACTGCAAAAATCATCCAATATATCAAACAAACCTCTGATAACACTCTTTCAGGACACCCTGCCTCCAATGTAACCCCTCATAGGTCACCAATGAAGTAATAGAGATAACAACCCTTGATTCCAACCTTCAGTATTCACCAGGTTAGCGACTAGAAAAAATGGTATAAATACCTAACATATGGAAGGAATTACCCTCAATACATAAAGGAGGATCTAGATATAGGATACCATTCACAAAAAAGATCCATGACATAAACAAAAGTTGAAATTTAAACCATCCCAATATGCATGTTTATTGTTAACAAATTCAAATTGTGTCAAAAATTAATTCACAAAATACTCATAAGGTATTAATTCAGCAATAAATCCAATGTCTAGGATAGTAATGTACAAGTAACCTCAAAAATATTGGTATATACAAGGGAAGAAAATCACATGTATACTCAGTAGTATCATAACCAAGGTATCTCATGAACATGTGAAAAGTGAATACTGATGAACCAACAAACAAATATAAGAACAAATACCAAACAACACTACTACATATAGTTCTTTTATCAACGCTAGAAAATGCTTTTAATAGTGCTAGAAAAGTTCTGTTAATATTAGAAAGGATAAAAGGGGGCTCCCCGTTAACAGTGCTAAAAACACTAATAAAGGACATACTTTATCCGCGCTAAAAAAGAGATGATAAAGGTTTCCATTTAACCATGCTATTTTAGTGGGGGAAAAGACATTTTTATCAATACTATTTTTAGCACTGATAAATGGTTCCTTTATCAGCACTCAAAATAGCACTGATAAAGGGTGCCTTTATCAGCTCTCCAAGTAGTAATGATATAGGGTCCCTTTATCAGTGCTCAAAGTAGCACTAATAAAGGGGGAATTTATTAGCACTCAAAATAGCACTGATAATGTCCTAGATGCCTATGATGTGCTTTTTATATAACAAAACACCCACCAGAAGCACCTTCATAGCAGACACACACCACCTACACAAAACTTCACTTGCACAGCACACATAAGAACAAAGCAGTGCACACAACAACATACATAAGAACAAAACAGTTCACACAAGGGTTTGTCAAACAATGATATATACATTTCAAACAATTTTGTATATAATTAAATTTACAATTATCCATCAAGCAGTTAAAAACATTAATGTTTCATCCTCTGACATCTGTGATCCCCTCTCAAAAAATTTCACCCAAGGTATTAGTTACTGAAAAAATCAACCCAACTCAAGAAAAAATTTCAACCTATATAAGAAAACAAATATTATTTTAGGAATACTATAAAGATATAGATTAAACATTAAAAATAAATAACACCTTAATAAAATTTTAATTTTTAATAAAAAAGAAACATTTTGAGTTATACAGGTCACAACGTGCTTCGTATTGTGGTGGGGTTGATTCCTACATGTCATAAATGAGTTATGGATCGTTGTCCTAAAATATCAAAACAATTAAAATGGTTTTTCTTGGTTTTGAGCATGTCCCCTGTTTTTTTACTAAAATTAATATCAAATTTCAATGACATGCTTGGATTTCTATCAGTCACATAGTTGGTCAGATTGAGGTGTGATTGATTCCTACAGATCACAAATGACTCATGGATCATTTTTCTAAAGTATCAAAACAATCCGAATGGGTTTGCTCTGTTTTCAGTATGATAGTTTTTTTTTAATAAAATATCATTTCAAAATGGAAACACCCATTTTGAGTAATACCGGTAAAATCATGCATCAGTTTTAGGTGATATTTCTTCATACATGTCACAAAGGACTTACGAATCGTTCTCCTAAATTATGACGGCAATCAGATGGAGTTTGATTGGTTTTTAGTGAGTGAAATGTTTTCATCTAAATTTTAAATTTTAAACTGATAACGGGTACTTTTAGTAATACTGATCACACTATGCATCAGATTGAGATTCGGTTGATTCTTACACATCCCAAATGACTCATGGATCATTTTCATAAATTATCAAAACAATCTGAATATGTTTTCTTAGTTTTCATTATGTCACTTGTTCTTTTTACTTAAATTAATGTCAATTTAAAATAAAAACACATTTGAATTTATATCAGTCACATCGTTCATTTGATTGAGGTGTAGTTGATTCTTACATGTCAAAAATGACTCATGGATCATTTTTCTAAGGTATCAAAACAATCCAAATGCATTTTCTCAGTTTTTAGTATGTTAGTTGTGTTTTTTACTAAAATATCATTTCAAACCAGAAACACACTTTTTGAGTCATACTGGTCACATCATGTATCTATTTGATGTGATAATAATTTATACACATCATAAAGGACTTAAGAATCACTTTTATAAATTTTGAAGACAATCTGAAAGTGTTTTATTGGTTTTTAGTGAGTGACACATTTTGAGATCAAATGTAAATTTTAAACTAATAATAGACACTTTGAGTCATACCAGTCACATCGTGAATCAAATTGAGGTTCAATTGATTCCTACACATCAAAAAGGAATCATATATAATTTTCATAAAGTATGAAAACAATATTAATGTATTTTCTTGGTTTTTAGTATGTTAGTTTTTCTTTTTACATAAATTAATGTCAATTTTAAATAAAAAGACACATTTATATTTATAGTTGTCACATCATGTGTTGTATTGAGGTGGGGTTTATTCTTACACATTAAAAATGACTCATGGATTATTTTCTTAAGTTTTCAAAAACATATCTATGTGTTTGCTTAGTTTTCAGTATGCCAGTTATGTTTTTTTTCTAAAATTAATGTCAGTTTTAAGTAAAAAGAGACACTTTGAGTCATAACAGTTGCACCATGCATCAGATTGAGCTGTGTTTGATTCCTACGTGTCAAAATTGAAGTATAGATCATTTTCATAAATTATCAAAATAATTAAATAAAAATTTATCAGTTTTTAGTATGTCAGTTGTGTTTTATACTAAAATATCATTTCAAAGTGGAAGTACAAATTTTGAGCCATACCGGTCGCATCGTGTATCAGTTTGACATGAGACTGCTTTATAAACGTCATAAAGAAATTATTAATAGTTGTCCTAAATTATGAATAAAATCAAAGAGTGTTTTATTAGTTATCAATGAGTGAAATTTTTTGAGCTAAAATGTTAATTTTAAACTCATAACGGACACTTTTAGTTACATTAGTCACACAGTTCGTCATATTGAGGTGTGGTTGATTTCTACAAGTCACAAATGACGGATGGATTATTGTCCTAAAGTATAAAAATAATATGAATGTGTTTGCTTGGTTTTCAGTATGTCACTTGTTCTTTTTGATAAATTTATTGTTAATTTATTATTAAAATATACACTTAAAAGTTATAATGGTCACACCATGTGTAGGATATAGTATTGGTTGATTCCTACACATCACAAATGACTTATGGATCATTTCTCTAAAGTATCAAAACAATATTGATGTTTTTTCTTAGTTTTCTGTATGGTAGTTGTTCTTTTTAATAAATATACTAACAATTTTATATAAAAATAGACACTTTGAGTCATACCAGTCACATATTCATGTTATTTCTATACATTCATTCATCAGGTATGATGACAATTAGTTTCTAAACAAATCTATCTTATATTTTTAATAGGAGTATTTTTGATAATCATGTTAGTACTGATAAAATATAAATATACATAGGATTAATAAATATTTTAAATGAAATTGTAATTATCTTAGAAAATACCTATTCAGGGATGCTAGTTAGTTCATGGAATGCAATCTCTTTCATAAATTTAAAAACATAATAACCACAGTGTTTATCATTTGTTTGCTTCAAACACTATAAAAACATTGAGAAAAATAATCAATTTTTTATATGTGTTTGGATAGTGAAATATTATTATATAGTCCCTAATTTGTATCTATTCATAGTACTTATGATGTTCCTTGTCCTTTTCCCCTAGCCTCATTCCATGATGTAGATGATATTCATGCACCACCCTGTCATAATAGAATACTTATTAAAAGATAATATAAATTATATAATTATATGATTAGTAATAAAATGTTTGATATAGTGTATTAAAAATTGAAAAACTTCACCATGTGTGGTCGGTTTGTTGGATATCCATGCATGGAATCTAGGAAATAAATATTTGGAGTATCCAAATTGACCACAACGAGCATTCAATACTTCCTAAGAACACAAAAAAATAATAATTAATGAATGAAATTAAAATATATTTGATATTATTAAATTTTAGAGTTTTACCTATGCACAATTGGTATGAAGAAGAGCATGACATCCATAATTTTTTTGTTAAATTATTTGAGCAGGCCTTCCACTATTTCACCCTCTTTCTTGGATTTTATTTATTTTTGTTCTATAGAGGTGGTGTGCAGGCTAATGAGTCCAAATTTTTATTCATGGGGAAATCCCTTTTATTGTTTTTTATATATAATCCTATGAAAAATATGAAAGGTATTTTGTCATAATTATCATAGTATATCAGCTTTTGGAAAATAAAATCATGAAAACATACCTCATGTATACATTTACAACTGCATTGCCTAGCCAATCATACTGCAGGATTTAACTTACATTTTCAACACTAATAAAATATGGATCTTCCCCCCTGTACATATTTTCATCAAAAATAATTGTGTGAACCCCACCATCTTTCAACATCGTATTCACATGATCTTGCAATGACAGTAAATATGGATATAGAATGGGTGGGTTTAAGGTGCTTTTGGTAGATTATTTTAATCAGTTGGTTGATCCTTGAGATGGTTTTGAGCTACTCTTTCTATTCACCCCTTCCCTATGTCCATCTGTAATAACATTTATTGGTTTGAACCTTCTTTCAAAAAATGTTAAAGTTTTATCTTGAAAAAAAATGGAAATGAATACCTCTATGTCAACATGTTTTTTTACATCCTGTGATGGACATGTGATGAATTTCCCAAGAGCTTATTTAGCCTTATGAATATCTTCATCATCAATTAGAATAGGTATCTCACCACTCAGATCAGGGGATATTTTAATCAACTCTTTGACATGACCTTTTGGAAGTGGTCTGTTGTGTAGCATGACGTTTTGGATATTGAACATCATAGCCCTCACTACAAGGCGATGGGTGGGTGTTGATAGATATAAATAACAGTCATTATCACCATGTAAAGTATTAGTATAGGAAAGTTATTAGTGTCTATCTAGTTTCCAATTCACATAAACTATTATTAGAATATTGATTACCTCAGCTAAGATAGGTTTTTCAGGGGAATGGCTCACCACAAAGCTAGTGGGGGTGGGGGTGGATCTTCGTGTGCTAGTTGTTCTTGAGTTTTTTCTTCACCCCCCCCCCCCCCCCAATCATATTTTCCATGAAATCCCTCTATAATTTCATATGTTATTTAAGGATAGCTATTCTTTCTCTCATCGTTTTGATTTCTTCCCTTTGATCCACCTCTTGTTTTTTTCTCAAAAATGTTTGGGATGTTACCCCAAACCCCACACCTCTGACACATCCATACTTTTATAGCTACTTCAAGGCCATCAGAAGTATGTCCAAATCGGGTTTGGTTGTTTCTGATTTGTGGGACTAAGTTATATATAAAATATAGGAAAATAAGTAATCATTGTTTTTTAATATCGATTTAAAGACAAACAAATATTTATTATATCATATATACACATGTTTCCAAAAAAAATTGTGTGTTTTCGTCTATTAGTTTCCCATATTTATTTATACGCACCTCCTTCTATAGCACATGGCATGGGATAGAAGTGACATTGGATTTGGGTTCATCAATATACATATAAAAAAGTAACATAGTTATGTTGTTGTTTTATGTCACATAAATTATTACAGTAGATTTAAAAAAAAATCCAATTTTTTTCAAGTGAAGCATACCACAGTCTTGATTTATGGTTGGGGTATGCTGGTTTTGATTCTAGTTCCTTATTTTCAGCACATAGTTTCTCTTTCATAAATAAAAAAAAGTCAATCAAATTGTGAATACACGTATCCTCAAATAACTTATTACCAAACACAATGTACCTAAAAATATTAATCCCCACGACGGCTAGTAAATGCAAGCCACACACCATGGGTTATAAAAGTTTCATAAATAGAAGGTGGGTGTGGGTTTATTTTCCCTTCATCATCATTAAGATTAATTTTAAAAAAAATTGTGTGAAATCCTTTGTGAATCCTTCCAGCAACCCTTAATACATAGTCCTTATGTGAGTCATCCACTATAAATGTACTCTACAAGGGATGATGAAAAGTAAGTCCATGTTTCATTATTTTATTTTTTAGTAAATTAAATAAATGATGTCATAATGTTACTGTAATATCTCTTCACATCAGTGTCTTATGCCCAGTGAAAACATTATGCCACAACTGTACATCAATACGCACACGTTTCCAAGTGACGATTCTAATGTTACTACTAAACATGGACTTTTGGGGTTAACATGTTGGCCCCACTTATTCTATCCAAACTCATATTTGATTCCTTTCGGTTTTTCCTTAAATATTTTTGCTAACACCATCAAACTACGGTGCTCCTATTTTTTCTTCACCGTCAGTGTTTTGGTGATTACCATTTCTCTAGTTTTAACATCATTAATATGTTTTTTTCAAAGAACTAGAATTGACATATGCATATGGTGGTTGTACCTATACACTGGGAGAAGCAGCAATAACATGTTTAGAAACTTGTTGGTCCTCTGCACTACGAGAAGTAGCAGGTTTAGAGACATATTGTGCCTCAATTTGAGAGCATCATCACGTTAAAAAATCATTATTTGTAAAAGTGGTTCAATATTAAATTTATATTACATAAAAGCATAATTTAACAGATAACAACATAAGGTAACATGATGTATACTACAAAAAAATATAACACGATTATTGAAATCTCTTTTTTAAGGGTAAAGGGATTTGACCCCTCTATTGACTATATAAATCCCTTTATTGTGGTCTCCTCTAACATACAGAACGTCATATATATTGGAACCATTGTGAAATGATTGTTACATCCCAATGAAACTGTCATCCTCCATGGAATTTTAATCCGAACCTTTAGTGGTTTTGGTGGATAACAGAAAAATTGACCAGTTTCGGTTTGTGGGATCTGGAACATAAAATACTTTAATGCCTATGATGCCATTATAAATGGTTCTTCCTTGTACCCTTCCTTACTGAAATCAACTTTCAAGAATCCCAAATCATCTATTTTAATTTCACTCTTGTTATCAACCCACTTTCATTAAAAATCAGCACTTATAAGTTTGTATAATTCAACTCCCATATTTTTTTGATGATTCCAAAGTATGACATATTCATTTTCTGTCCTTAGCACCAGAAACATGCATTGCTTCATCCACAAGTGTAACTCCACTATTTTTCATGGTATTGTCTTCATCAAGTTCATTAGTATAGAATGTATAACCATTAATTACATAAGAATTATAAGATAATCCATACACACTAAGTCCTCTAGCCATCCATCAATTTCATTCTGAAATTGAGTTAAGATTTTCATATTAATCCTTAAATATATGGTCCCAAAAAATCCTATAAATTGTCAATTATGTGTATTTGATATAAGTTTCTCATCCCTTGATGGATTAAAATTCCTAAAAAAAATTTTCTAGGTTTCTACATATGGGTCAACCTCCAAACTGTTATGAAAAATGTAAAGTTGGGCCTCCTCCCAATCTGTAATATTGATTATGACAAACTATCTTCTTGAAATTCCTTCACCCGCAAGCCGCCCAGTGTAAATAGATTTTAGTAGACCAATTCTTTTCACACCAGATAGGTATTTGGTATAGAATTTAGTGGCTTCCTTAACAAAACATCTCTCTGCAATACAACCCTCTAAATGACTTTGATTTTTGACATACCCTTTCAAAATATTCATATACTTTTCAATAGGGTACATCCATCTACAGTGTATAGGACCACATAGTTGAATCTCTCTCACTAAGTGAACCATCAAATGAACCATCATATCAAATAATTTCAGTGGGAATAACATTTCCAATTCACATAATAAGACTGCAATTTCTCTTTCCATACTCGGAAATTTTTTCAGGTCTATAACTTTTCTACATATAGATTGGAAGAAGAAATACGGCTTCGTTAACATATAACAGGCATTCTTTGGAAAAATGAAATGTAAATCAATAAGAATTATATCTTGTATCAAAACGTTTTAGCCATGTAATTTCAAACCCATTAACTTTAAATCATTCATTGAAATGATTTTTGTGATATTCGATGAATACCCATCTGGAAATTTTATGCCATTCAATAAGTTGAAAAACTAATACCTCTTTTTCCTAGAAAGAGTGTAAGAAACTGGATGAAGAAAAGTTCATTTTTCACCCTTCACTGGTGCCAACTCTTCTTGTATTCTCATGTCAACCATATTCAACCTAGCCTTAATTCCATCCTTTATTTTACCGGTTGTATTTATAAATGTCCTGATGACACTATCACAGGAATTTTTTCAACATGCATAACATCAAGAAAGTGTCTCACGTATAGACAATTCTAGTATGGTAATTCAAAAAAAAAATTGGTTCTTCCAACTGGTTTTCATAAGGTTTTTCAAAAATAGTTTACCAAAAGAAATTTCCAAAACTTTTACTTTATCAAATAGTTAATCACAAATTAAGGGAGATGGTGATGTTCTTTCTTCTGAACTTCCATCGAATGATGTCATCCAAGATTGGTACTAATGTCATTGGGGTATAAAGTGATGTCCTAGAAACATTATTTTATATTATTATTTCAACCTAATTGACTGTGTACCTTGTTCATAGATGGGACACCCATGACTTCATTTAATTCTATATCCTAAAAATTTCCCATAAACAGGAAAGTCATTTATCATCCCATACAATATGGCTATCAACATTAAATCTTCATTTATATAAGCATTATACAGCGTAACACATTAATCCCAAAATAATTTCAAGTCCTTGATCAATGGATCCAAATAAACATCAATATCATTACCCAGTTTCTTCAGTCCTGATATAAGAATAGATAGCATCATGGGATTTTGTTTCATGCATAACCATGGTGGAAGGTTATAATTTACCAACATAACCAGCCATGTACTTTGAGTGCATCTTTGAAAACCAAAATGATTCACTCCATCTGTGGATAATGAAAGACAAAGGTTTCTCAGCTCATTTCCAAAATAAGGATACTCATGATCAATTATCTTCCACTGAGGTGAGTCTGTTAGGTGGTATAGTTTCCCATATTTATTTCTTCTATTTGCATGCCACGTCAATTTCCATGTGGTCTCCTCACTTCCATATAGGCACCTTAACCTTGGAATGATTAGAATGTACCATACAAATTTTATAATACTGGATTCATCTTTCTTGTATCAATAATCACCACACTTTGGGAATTCTCTAAGTGACTTTTGGTTCTTGTGTAATAGTATACATTCATTCAGGCAGGCGTGTATTCATTCAGAGATCATAAACATCGAACGTAAAAAAAAATTGGTGTTGTATGTTTGGTTCAAGAGCTCATTATCTTCTTGGATCATGTCATTCAATAGAGAAAGTAATTTTGTAAAAATAGAGTCACTCCATACATTTGCTACATTAAAATTATACATCTACAGTATAACTAACAATGTTTTATATTTAGAGCAACCACCAAACAAAGGCATATTTTCACAACTCTTTAACTAGTCAAACAATTTTTGTCAATCATGAAGTTCATCTTCAATTGTCCTTGTCATTTACTCAATATGATATTCATCATCATTCACATCTATAATCATGTCCTAAATATGGTCTTATTCATTGTCCACACTTGTAATCATATCAAATGATCCATAAAACACATTGTTATTCCATCCACTAGCTACATCTGATTTTTCCTTGTTTTTATTCTAAAATTTATAACTTCGATCTATTCCATGATAGATCAAGTGTTCTTAAAACTTATATGGACTAACTTGTCTTGAATAACAATAGCGCAAACATGGAAAAAAGATTTGAGATGGGTCATATGCATGATTTATTGAAAACTGTATGAACTCTTTCACTCCATCTTCATGCTCTCTTGTCAAACCATTGGCATCTATCTAGTCTTTATTCATATCCATCCTATTTGATTTGGTGATGTTAATATGTAACAAAATAAATAGACAAAACATTGAAATAAAAAATAACCAAGGCTAAAAATAGTTATATACTTAATGATCCTTTGAAAACTATTTATAATATACTATTTTAAATCTAATTAAAACACTAACCATTTATAAAAATTCCACTTTAAAATAACACGCCCTTTTTAAAAGAAACCAATCAGTTTCAAACACTCTTTCTCAAAACCCCAATTCCTTTCTTATAAAGTATTCAAGGAAACTTCATGATCCAATAATGATAATCATTTAAAATGAGCGACAACCCTAAATATTTTAAAATTTTTCATTTAAAACTTCACACACCCATTATTAAAATGAAACCAGCATTACATAGGCTTTCAAAACATTCATATCCATTTATGAAATCTAATCAGGTGAGTTTTGAATCACTTCACGTGCAACCACATGACCAGCATGGACTGAAATTGTTCAAATCCTGACTCCTAATACATCATAATATAATCCATACTCATTACCCAGCTCATTTATGGTTAAGATTGGTGTTTTCATCAATCTCCCATTAAGATCATATAAGGATCACTCATAAACATATAAATACTCATATTGGTCTACACAACTTAGGTTAGGTCTTGTATAATGTCATGCCTATTTCAATGGTATTATCATAGATGGAAATTTAAAGTTATTATTTCATCCCTGTCTCATATAATTAAAATCTCATCTTAAAATCCTCCACCATCTCACATAGAGTCTTATCTACTACCATGCCCTATCCAGACCATCAATGTAGGGAGTATAACTAGCCTATGGAAACTTAATCAACATTACAAATGGTAGTGATTAAGAACCCACACCATACCAATCACATGATTCCTAAAAAAATCATAACTTTTTCTTACTAAAACTTCCTATAAGAAAAGTTAAAAGGGAATAAAAACCCAAATAACTCCAACATAAACAATAGTGACCCCCAGTAACTCACCACATCTCATCATACAACCATGGACCAATCTGATCATCAAGAAAAAAACAAAATAGGGCACTGAAAAAGGATATATAAGAGCTTCATACAGTCCCGTACACCAGTTCATATATAGGGTGTGAGATAAAAATTCATTGTATGATCTCATAAATAATTTTATTTGAATCCATTCATAATATAGTTCATAAAGGGATATTTTAAACATAAGGTATAAAATATATTTTCACATTAATTATAAAACAAGTGTAAAAACAATAAACTTACATATTTTCAAACAACCACCCTTTTTATAATATAAAAACAAGGATGACTAAAAAATTTAAATAAAAATATCAAAAAATAGAAATAGGTCCTTTAAAATCATATAAGACATGTCAAATCACATTCTAACCCTCTTTTAGAACATTTTATGAAAATATCTTTGTAACAAATAACTATAATCAAAATCCATTTTCTTAAAACTCAATTAACAAATAACCAATTTTTTCCTTTTTAAATAAAACTTTTTAACCATTTAAATCAACCTATTTGAAAGTAATAAAATACACACTCGAAGTGAAACAATGATCATACATAAGCACTAAAGAAACAATAAAACATAATCCAAAAAACAACCAAACGATGGTGCCATATAATCAAAAAAACTAGGGGAATACAATCCATCTAAGAAAATAAATCCTCTAAAGTGTCCTAAGAATGATGTAACAGTCATGTGAAACTTCTTAAGACTTGTGTATTTGGATCCTGGACTAGAGATGCGGAACCCAGGTCGATACTATTTAACTTTTCATATCCAAGTATTCTTATAGAACTCGCTAGGCTCTATCATGATCAGGGGGTCAAAAGAAATCCTGGTCCCTTCCAGTACATTCTAGGGACAATAAAAAATATCAGAAACTCACTCAATATAATTCGGTCCTTACACTAGGTAGCACACTCTACACTAGGGATTTCACTCATCTGGATCCCTACCAGTCTCCTAGGACACCCGTGACATTTCAATAGTGGAAGTGAGCAACTAATAAAATAATAGAATGTCACATAAATATAATTTCAATAATCTGAAATTTAACCTCACCTCACATCCTACACCCTCATAAGAAACAACCCCATTCACATCCTTTAATAAGCCTCACAATAAGAAAAATAATATATAAAATCCCTCATGGGGTCATGAGCCACAACAGGAACAATAAATGCATGGATCTCAATTGAAGGTCTACCATATTTATAAAATAACCTCATTTCAATTACTACCTAATATTTTACAAAATTTCTCAAGAATACAATCCATTTTCTCCCCATTTGAGAACAACATTTAAAATTTCATCCAAAAACCATTTATCAAAATTCACTTGAAATCTCATTTGGAAACCCAACCACTTTCTATAAATAAAATTGTAAAATAACAAAACCCTTTATTTTTTAAGGAAATATGTGCTAAGAACCCTTTTATTAAGCTTCAATATCCTTTTGAAAACATCTAAATCAAACATGAGAGTTAAGGGTCTCAAAACCATTTAAATATATTGAAGGTCAATTCCATTCGTTTTTCAAAACATAACTTTAAAATAGCTCATATTAACATTAAAGAAAACAATTTATGAACCAAATTTCAAAATATTTAAATTCCCTTAAAAAAATCCGCTCGGGCCTTTTACAAAACACTTTTCATGTGACATAAGTCTATTCCAATCCTTTGAACCATTTTCAAGCCAATTGAAACCCAAAAAAGTCATAAAATAGGATTATAATTTCATAATAAATCATTTAGAAACATGCAATAAATTTATAACATGTATTACAAGGGAGTTCGAAAGAAACACCTACCTCACTCAAGAAAAATTGAAACTAAAACTTGTCAACATTAATAGAGAACACATAAATATATCAAGTGATATACTACTCAACCCATAATGAAGAAAATCCTAATCATTAAAAATCAATTACACTATTCTCTAGTGGAATCACACTTCAAATCCATAACCGGGTCACACAAAATCAAAGGAAAAATATGAAGAGGAACACCAACCAATATGTAATTCATTTAGTGCCCAAAAAAGGACCCCCAACAGCCATGATTTTCAACAGGGTGTTTATCCCATACAAGTCATAACATACCATCAATATCAAACTATAATTAAATGAAAAAAAGAAAAAATGGATCACAAAGAGAAGAAAACTCACTGTGGAGATGTGGTACAGCGTGCGATGGTGGTGCTTTCGCAATAGAGGAGAGGTGCACAGCAGAGGAGTCATCTGATAGAGGAGAGGCACGCGGTGGAGGAGAGGGGCCAATAGATAAGAGGCATGCAGTGGAGCAGAGGTGCACGGTGGAGGTATGGCACACGATAGAGGTGTGGTGCACAGTAGAGTAGAGGCGCACGACGGTTTGGTTGGCGCATGACGGAGGTGTGGTATGTGGTAGAGGAGTGGCGCACAGTGGTCTGATTCATGGTGGAGGAGAGGTGCACGGTGGAGGTGTGGTTCACTGTAGAGGAGAGGCGGTATGAGAGGAGGAGGAGGAGGTGCGTCGGGTGGTGATCAACTTCCACGAGAGCTTGAGGGGAGCGATGAAGTAGGAGAAAGTTAGGTTTTTTCTATAAAACTCGATGAACATTTTATCAGCACTAGCTAAAAAGTGCTGAAAAATCTATGTTGCATCAGTGCTAAAATAGAAAGCACTGATAAAAAATTTCTTTATCAGCGCTGACAAAGACTCCTTTTATAAGCACTTTTTTAGCATTGATAAACATATGCCTTTATCAACACTAAAAACCGCTGATAAGGATACAATGTTACTAATTTATTTTTATTATTTTATATATTTATAATATTATATATATGATATATATATATATATATTTATTTATTTATTTATTTATTTATTTATAATTGTAACTATATATTTATTTATTTATTTATTTATTTATTTATTTGTATTTATGAAATTATAATTTAAATAATTATAAATTTATAAGAAATATACTTATTATAATTATAATCTTAGAAATATATATAACAAATATATTAACTATATATATTTATAAGATTATAGACATATATAACTATGTTTCTTCTAATTTTATAATTATTTATGTGAATATATACTTATTTTTAATTATAATTATAAATAAATATGTATTTATTTATAAAAATAATCATAAAATTATCAAAAAATTATATTTATAATATATATTATTTTATTACTATATTTATTTTAATTTTATAATAATTTAAATAAATATATTTTTATTCATAATTAAAACTACGAAATAAATATATATTTATTTGTAATTTAAAATTATAATGAAAACATATTTATTTATAGTTGAAAGTATAAATATATATATATATAATTATAAAATTAAGATAAATATATTTATAGTTTTACAAATATATATAATTAATATATTTATTATAATTTTCTAATTATTTAAATATATCTACATTTATTTATAATTATATTTATAAATATTTGTATTTATTTATAAATATATTTATTTAATTATATATTTATAACTTTATAATTATTATAATAAAAATATTTACTATAATTTATAATTATTTACATATATATATTTATTTATAATTATAATTATAACTATAAATAAATATATTTATAAATATTTTCATATAATTATAAATATATTATATATTTATATATATATTTATAAAATTATAATATATATATTTGTTGTAATTATAATTAGTTATATATATATATAGTTATAATAATAATTTAAAATAAATATATTTAAAAGGTATTTATATACAATTAAAATTTAATAATTATAAATATAATAAATATATTTATTATTTAAATATATTTAATTTAATTTTATAATTATTTTTCAGAACATAATAATATATATGGGTAACATGTATTAATCATATATACCTAGTAATAAAATATACATATTAAAAATGAGTCATTAATGGACATCATGAATAATAAGAAGGGTTTAAAGTATAAATGAACATTCATGATGATACATAACATATATGCATGAATGATTGATCAATATATTTATTTACCAAATCAATTAGAAACACATATACATTTAATAATTATAATATAAATATATATATTTAAAAAGTATTCATTTCTATATTTATATATATATATTAATTATAAATATAATAAATATAAAAAATCAAATAAATATAATGAATCTAATAAATATAATAAATCTAATGAATTTAAAAAAAATCTAATTAATCTAATTAATCAAATTAATATATTAATTATAACTAAAATAAATATAAAAAATATATAAAAAATATAAAAAATATTATGAATATTATGAATATAATAAATCTAATAAATCTAATAAATCTAATAAATCTAATAAATATATTCATTATTTAATGAAATTTATTATAATCTTAGAAACACTTTTTTTAAAACAATATATATAAATTTGAATTATTAAAATATATATATTAATTATAAACATGCATTTTTTATTTAATGTATACAAATAAACATTATTTATATATATATATATATATATAATATTTTTTTATAAATTAATAATATATTTTATTAAAAACTTTTCTTAGTGCTAAATTTAGTACTCATAAATCTATCCTCTATTGATGCTAAATAAAGTGTTGATAAAGGGTAGATTTATCAGCACTTTTTTCTAGCACTAATACAGCCTCCCCCCCCCCCCTTTATCAGTGCTTTCTACGTTGCGATGATAAAACCTAGAGATACCTTTGTCTCGTTCTATGGTAGTGTAACCAGGTCAACTAACCAATCCCTTCCTCATCATGACATGCTCACCCAATAAACAATCCAAAAATAATTACATAAAATGAATCATATCGATAAATTTGGTAACCTGCACTACTTTCCCATTGATTTTTCACTCTCACACCCTAGAATTGGGAATAATGGAACTTTCATCCCTTTCTTAGAATATCACTTGAAAACACCTTGGCATTTTCATCATATTAAGCAGCCTACAGGCCACTAATCATCACATATCGTCCAAAGAAACATAGAAAACCTCATCATTCCAATCACCATATGTGTAACTAGTCATCATATCCTACCCGAAGACACTTGGGAAACCTCATCATGCAATTAACCCCACGTGTAACTGTTCCTCATATCCATATCCTCTCATAACCACTTCTAGATATCCAAGGTAGTAAGGTATCATGAACATGAAGGAAATAAACCTTTTTTCTACCTCCTACCATGCACTACCCCCACTATGAAACACCTTATCAATCTCTTCATCCAAACAATAAGTACACTATGACAACAATCTATCCCATAATGTGCATAAAAACCTCTCTTGTAAGAGGGTGTATCCATCTATCCATCCTCACCATCACAGATGTTGGTGGAAACGCCCCCAAAACATTTGGGTGTTGGAAAATAATTATTGTTTTGGTTGGGTGAACATAGAAATCACAATTAAAATATAATATATATTATTTACACACACAAGACCATCCAATTGGTTCAAATAAATAATTCCATCAAAACTCACAACACCACTAAAGGTCCTCACAACATCTTTCAATTTTGCTACCATCTCTGAATTCATTACGCCACACAAAAAGTACACAAACACAAACAACATTCCATCATTTCTTTCCATGTTAATCTATTTCCCTATTTTTTAAATTACAAACCATTATCATTTATTAAGACTACATATTATATATTTAAATAGAACCACTTTATTCACACTTCTCACATTAATTCAATCATTCATTAGTCATTCCAACCCAATTAATTTCAGTTTCATCATTAACATTCCATTCCAAAACTACTGGGAAACTAACGCAACATAATAACACATATAAACCCAATAGATCCCATCCTTTTCAAGTCATCAAGATTTAAATTTCAACCACACGTCACAACCACTACAAGAAACTTTTTATTTTAACTTCCTCATATCAACAACACATATATCTCAACCACAATATCAACCAACCACTCTTCAAAAAAACTATCACACATCATAACATTAGTTTTTGACAAATGTATTTCATCACAATTGATTATTTTAAGGGTATTCTCACACAAATATGAGATTCCATGGGAAAAAAATATATTATATGCATATATGTAATTATACTTTTGTATATGTGGGGAGTTAAAATCAACAATAAAAACAAGGTTTAACAATTTCTAATGGTAACAAAAATATAAAAAAACTCAACACAACAAAATGAATAGAAATCATGGTCAGCCCTATAGGAAAATCACAAGAACAAGTAAAAATCATGTCGTTTCTTCCCTTCATGTTTAATTTCAATTAATCTAGTTTATTATCTTCATTAATCCGATAGGTACCATTTTCCCAAATGAAAACAAAATCATAATATACCCTAATTTAAATATAAAGGAGGAGAGATAAAGGATTCCCTACGTCAAACAGAACTTTCTAATTTTTAGTGTAAGGTTAGAACAAGAGGAAGACAATCATCAAGCACCAAAACAAAATGAAACACCTTAACCAATCTAGAACAGATCATTCCACATCATTATATTACCAAATAATCACTATAACCAATTATTCTTTTGATATCATCCCTCTTAGAATAAATAATGTAATGAAAATAGGGGAGGTAAGATAAGGGGACCCACCTTGAATAACCAAGGATTGATATACCAAGTTCAGGGTTTGAAAGTGATGAAAAGGTGTTGAAAGACCTCATAGGGATACATCTAGATCGACCAAGGACCAATAAAAAATGTAGAAGAATGATGGGGTTCAAGTGAGTTTAAGAATTTATAGTCTAACTAGAAAAAAGAAGACCATTGCACAACACACTTTACTATGGCCAAAAATTACTAACATGGGATAAGATTATAGTGTAATTTAATGGACCACACTGTAGTAGGGGTTGTCAAATCCATATACAAGAAACATGGAGAGGTCCATGTTGTAAATCCAATAAACTAGTAAATAGACTATGGAACAAGTCAAGACACCAAATAATAGAATGAAAGTGCCAAAAGGAAGGATATTCTATAACCCAAATCCATGCTACAACTACCCCAAAAAATAAAAAACAAGAAAAATCCATCCTTTGAAACTCCTTCTTGCAACAAATATATCCATGGTGCATCTATGATGAAAATAACAGAACCATCAAAAGTCCACTTCCAAGGACCTATTCTGTAGACACATTCTCTATGTTGGAGCATAATTATACATACTATAAAATCCTTCTCCAACTAAAATCTTAGAAACAGCTCTACCGTCCACCTTCCAACTCCCTTGGAACATCCCACAAACACCACCATCACTAAAATTCTCAAAAATTGATAGGTCTTAAGTCCAAGACCGTTACAAAGGTAAATTTTTTGAACTGTATAGGGAGGTTTCATGGATACTATAATGATTATATAATTTCTATCATGTATATACTAAAAGGTGGTTATAAGTTATCCGATAAATAAGATCACTGAGAGATAGTTTTATTATGAAAAGTTTTTGAATAAGTCCTACTAATATGAAGGAATGAATATATTCATTTCATAATCATTTTGGATGTGATTGATTATGTGCCCCATGTTTTAAAAAAAAATAGAGAAAAGTAAGAAGACTAAATCAAATTATGTGAGAACATGGTGATCCTCAACCACCTCATGGAAATGATGCAAAGGTAATTTTTTTTAAGTGAAAAAAATTCAAGAACAAGTATAGAAAATTTGAGAAGTTATTCAAAATTGAAGATCCATGGTTTCCTCACTGAAATATGGAAAAGGTAATCAATTTTCAAAAGTTTATAGAATTCACAAAATTTATAGTTTCACAAATAGATGTAGAATTTTTCAAATAATTCACGAAAGTGAAGACTCAAAACTACCTCATCCAAATATGAAAAATTCATGAATGTTTTTAAAATTGAAGTTGTAAAAAAAATCCAAATTCTTGCAATCCCATAAAAATACATATAGAAGTTTCATAATGGTAATAAGTTTCATTCTAAAGTAAACATCAAATAAATGATGTTCAATAAACTAGGAAAGTTATGTGTGTGGTTTTTGTCAAACAAGTGAGTTTAAATAAGGTTTGGATATACCTATAAATTGGTTTTTACCC
This sequence comes from Viscum album, assembly GCA_963277665.1. NCBI lineage: Eukaryota > Viridiplantae > Streptophyta > Magnoliopsida > Santalales > Viscaceae > Viscum > Viscum album. Next base: position 412,330,629 of record OY728131.1, read on the forward strand.
CCCCCCCCTATTTGAGTAATCTAGAATCAATGAAGACCTGAAGGCTCTGAATTCATGAAATATTTCCATAAATTTATTTCTAATGAAAATAATTAATGCCAACATAGTTTTTCTAAAGAAATTAACTTTTGTCTATAAAGACCAAGTGAGATTCATGAAAGATTTTAACCCTTATAAAATATGGGAGTTACATTAAAGACCAAAATTTTTATGAAATATGAGAAGTTTTTTAACACAATAGAATGTTTCATGAAAGATGATAAGTTTCATGACATAGTGTAAAGTTGCGTGAAAGATAATAAATTTTGAGATATAGTAAAAAGCCTTGTGAAATTTTGGAATTTATGTGAAATTGAAATAGTTGAAAGAAAACATTTAAAGTGATTGGCACTCATTGTATACCCTTCTAAAGGAATAATGTGTTCCTTTAATGGTGAAGCTATTATAATGGTGATATTGGAAACAAGTTTTTTAATGATAAGTGTGAAGATCAAAAATCATTAATTAGTGTAACAAAAACTAGATAGTGATGTTGTGCATTGTACTATGATCCAAATATATTTTCCTCTTAAAGAAATGAGAAAAGGGAGAGGAAAAATGGAAATACCCTTGGGTGGTAGTGATCCAACATAAAATCTTGTAAAGAGAGTGACCCTAAGCGTGATATTAACCCATACTAAATACACCATTAAAATATACTTAATGTATTATAGTAATTTAGCACATTATCATTCTATTCTCTTTAGACTATCCAAGTGTGGGTGAACAAAGTAAAATTCTTGTGTCTTGTGTTCTTGTAATAAATATATTCTATAGGATGATAATCATTATTGGTTAAGTAGTCGCTGATATTATCATACTAAGTATAAAATAAGTACATCATCAATCAGGTCATCATTAATAGCTGGAAACAAGAGTAACCCCACTAAAAATTGAGGTTAAGATTAGTTGGGGTAGTGACACATTCAGGTTAAATGAGAAAATGAGAAAGATTTTTATACCCTGATTTACCCCCACTATAACAACAAATAATTTTATCAGTGGAATTTCCTATATTATAATTATTTTATGTTGTATAAATCACAAACATAAAATCGAGAAACCAAAAAACATTATTCTAATAAATAAATAATGATACATTTTTCATAAAATAAACAAATAATAATTTCAAATATTATAGTGGGTCAATAAATAGAAAATAAGAATAGGAAAATTTAAATCTCCTCAAATCCACCAGAATGGCCACACTCACAATCAAATATATAGAAATAAAATGTAATATTAATAATAAAATATTCATTTTGAATATGAAAATATATGTAACATTTAGATAAAATATATGTGAATTAATAATTAATGAAATAATTTGTATTTATATAAATTAAGGAGCCTATATTACAATTATAAATTTGATTGTTGGAATTGTAATCTTACCATTGGAATATTAAACTAATCATTGGAATAGTAATCAGACCATTAGTAAGAGTAATATGTCTGTTATAATAGTAAATTCACTTATCAATGTGTAAAATAAAATTTAGGTATCATATAAATGAAAATATGATATATTTATATCAAATTTTTAAAAATGATAAATTAAGTTTTTATATTTTTATTAAACATAAATTTTTTAATCGCACTTATAATATATATAATGATAAAAAATAAATTTTACTTATATAAAAAGTATTTTAAAATTAATATTAACTTTAATTATAATTATAATATAATTTTATTGTTCCATAAATACTTTTTTAAAGAGTTATAAAATTGATTTTAATATTAAAATCAGTATTTTTCAAATAAATGTTGATTTTTTTAAATTAAATTTATCATAGTTAGAAAATTATTTTCATAAAATGGGTTCACTTTTTAAATATAAACATGTAAAAATGGTTATGTTGATGTTTTGGAATTTTTCTAAAATAGTATAATTTTTTGTGAATCATGGAATATGGTAATTTACGGTATTTAACATTTTAAGAAAAGTACATAAATTTTGGATTCATGACTAATGTAATCACCCATAATTTATAAATAACATTTACCAGTTACTATATATAGTCATATGAATTAATAATATTGATATTATTTAGGCAAAATAATAAACAAATGAATATAATAATCAAAAATACCCCTCTCCTCCCCTTATAAATACCACCCCTCTTCCTCACACATTATAAGCCTTTGATCTTGAAAATATTCTACCTAATTCATATACCAATCCTCTTCCTCACATCGTAGTTTTTCTTTTCTCACAAAAAAAACTAATTTCAAGTGTCTTAAGGAGGTTCTTAAGGAGATAATATTCAAGAGGTAAAATCCACCATCTTTCTCTTTTAAATTATTTCTTTCTTATACCTTATCTTCACCCCCATCCATGTTTCATGATAACTCTAGAATCATATATATACTATAATTATATTTTTTTATGGTATATCCATCAAAAAATCTCTTCTCTTATCCTTTTATTCTTAAAAATAAAAACATCATCCATGGTATGTCGATTCACTACCTTCGTGGATTATGAGTTTTTGTTTCCCATTACCACTTTCATGGAAGGTTTAAATTAACTTATAATTGATTAAAATGTATTAAATATATTTATATATATATTATATTTTCTCACATTTTGTAATTAATATATGTCCATAATATTAAATAAAACAAAACTAGTTTGTGGTGGTCATAAAAACCGCCAAAATAAATTAAATAGTCATCATTAATGTTTCATCAAATGAATCATCATCATACCAGAGATGAAAATTATGTATGGGATCATTTAAAATTATTTAATTAAATTAATACCATATATTTAAACTTCTTGAATACTATTCCCAATATACAAGTACATCAACCAACCATGAGATTTTGAAACGAATGATCCCAAAATGATGAAAGTACACTTTATAACTCATCAAAATGTCCATAAATAAACTTAATAAAATTACAATAAATAAAATATAAATGTAAAATGTTATAAATTAGGTAAAAATTTGAATCTAATTTGATTCTATAGGACATTAATTTCAAGTTCATAACACATTCGTACATAAGGTAAGGGATCTCCCTAATCCTCCATTTTCCCTTTGGGCTATGATTTATCTCTCTTTGCCCCAATTTATTTATTCATTATTCTTATATATTTATACTAAATTCTATTTATATGCTCCAAAAATATTTATTTGGCTCAATAAATATATCTTTTTTGGTGAAATACATATTATACGCGGTTCCTTTTTCGATTCCTCCTGATATGAAAAAACAATTAAAGGTAACTTCTCTATTTCTTACCCAAATTCAAGTACACTCCATAAAATTTTTTAATCAACCCATGTTTTCTAAAATCACTAGTTTATATTCAAAAACATATGTTACTTCACTTTTTGTTTTATGTAAATTTTTATGATCTTACCCCCCCCCCTTTAAATTCTCTTTACCTTTTCCCTTAAAATCCTGCTTAAGTGGCACAATTCCAAAGTTACCTAATGACTCTTTTCTCATTTTTTCAATTAAGTTAGAAATAATTTATCATTATATATACATATTTTCCCATTATGAACTTATAATAATGATTTAAACCCTTATTTCATGTAAACAACTATGGTACACCCTTTCATTATGCTTTATGACATGATTATAAAACACATTCATTTCCATGGGTAACCAATATGTTCATTCCTTGTGTTTTTTTGTTTTATGTGGAACACATATGCATGTATATTTCATGATGGGTGAACCTAAATATCACTTAAATTCGTTGGGTTTTTTTCTCATGTGATGTTATGTGTGGTATTATGGTATAAACCTAATCTATTATGGAACTTCATCAACCGTGTGATAACATCTTGTAAATTAGCCTTAATTTATGTTCATGTCAAGTTATGTGTTTCTACAACATTATTATATTTCCATGATCATATTACTCCATGTTCTTTATGATATTTATCAAAATGTTTATTCATGTTTTTTCCCTATTATGTTATCATGGCATGCCTTCGACTCATGTTTTATGCTTCATTTCCATGTTTATTACCTTACTAGGATTTTTAGCTCATCCCATTGTCTATGTATTCCCCTAGATTATCCTATACAGATGTAATAGATAAAAGAAATTTATGATATCATTATGGAAAAATAATAAAAATATGTTTTATTATGGTTTATTGTTTTCTAGTTATGTACCTAGTCTTCCAAATAAAATAGGAATTTCAGTCTTTGATTTTTATTTATTAGATAATTATACTTAAAATCATGTAATAATATGTCTATAAGGATAGGGTTTTTGTACCCACTCTCAAGGAATCTCTCACTAATTACCCATGTGGGGATAATAATTTGTATCATACTCTAGGCTTATCTTGTTGGATTTTTTTTGTTCTGAATTAATCTGGTCGGTTTTTAGAGTTGAATTTTATTCTTCCTATAAATCATGGGTAATAGAAAGAATATGAATAATAAATAGAGTTCTAAATGAATATTATTATTTGGAATTGTTTTGAGGAAATAAAATATTTTGATGAAGGACTCTAGTAGCTATAAAAAGGAAGGTATGGATAATGTTTCTTAAAATAAGGATATTAGATTATCTGAGGAAACTAATATGTCAAGTAATGTTGAATATAATAAAGACTATTATATATCTAGATATAAAAAGTTGGGATCTATCCGCATATTATAATATATTTATCAGGGACTCAAGGAAGAAAATTTGTAGTTAAAAAACGAATAATGAGTCTCAAGAGATCCATGTTGTAGTGATGAAAATTGAGGTTGAAAATTTGAAATGATTCATTAAAATACTGATTAACTTGGAAACATATCTTAGGGAAAAATGATACTTAGGAAAAGGAATTAGAGGAGATGTCCTCTATAGTGAAAAATCATAAAGTGTGTTCCAAAGAGAAGAGACTTAACTCAAAAAAGGTTCCAAAACTTAGGTCTAATAAAGATTAATTGGTTGTATACATAGAAGAATTGGTTGAGGAGGACCAAAGACTGAGGCAAGTGAAGGTGTATGAGAATTATGATATTACAAATATGGGTAAAAAAATTAATGGCCAAAGTGACCTACATAAAAACCTTACACAATTTATCGAAGAGTAAATGGCTACAAAGAAGGATTGGAAATCTAGCATTATTTCTCTAAAAAAATCTTGGGGAGTTGTTAAAATATGAAATGTAGGTGAGTTCAGTTCTAAATAAGACAACTTTAAATTAACTAGGATGGGAAATCAAGGATCTTTAAGGGATATTTAAAACCTCAAAAAAATATAAAGATACCTCCCATGGTAGTATAAACATGTATAATCAAAAACTATGGAAATTCATAGTTTATAGGTAAGTGAAATAGTCTTTCCAAATAAAGATGAAACAACTCCCAAAGTAAAACAGCTATAAAGTGAAACTATTATGGAATCATGGGAAATTCCATGAGATTCTTCCTATAGATCTAACGACACAAAGGAAAAAGGTAGATACATTGTACCAACATCTCAATTGAGGATCAACTATATGATCTAATGGTTTAATAGGTTATGATTATATGTTCTAACCATGGTCATATGTAGAGAAATTATAGAAAAAAGGTATTTAAAGGTGTCACAAGGAATTCCTATATTCCAATAACTAACAAGATGAAAGTTTATAGATATAGAAATTCTATTATTCTAGATAAAGAATTAACTATACCAAAGGTAGAGGATAATTATCATTAAAAGGTAAACCAAGAACTATAGATTAATAACACATGGAAAACCTCCTAGAAGGAAATAAAACACATCTAGAAGTAAAATATCAAAGTTTTTATAGCTATGAGAATGTTGGAAAATTATACAAAGTGAGATCTACCAAATAATAAAATATATGATGTATCTCTAGTTTCTTTCAAAGAGGATAAACACATGGCGTGCTTGAGTGGGATTGAAAAAAATACCACAATGAAAGAAAATAAGATAACAATTGTAGTTACCAAGAAAGGGTAAAAACTTATTTTAAGGAGGAGTTCCAAATATAATATTGACTAGAGGGGTTCTTGGAAAAACAATAATAATTTTTAGAAAACATAAAGGACTCCAAAAACTAGTCATGTGAAAGAGACATCCCAAAAAAAGGCATCGCTTATAAAATATGATGAATCTAACAGGGATAAACAAGTTGTAAATAAATTTTATAGAATAAAATTCCAATAAATAATGTTTTAGGAGATTTATTTTGATAAAATAACCCTAGTAATAAATTGTTGATATGTGGTCCATAAAGAGAAGAAAATTCCTAAACTAAGAAAAGAAAATTTTAGAAAAAACATATGAAATAAAGTTTGAGTAAGTGGAATCACTCAAAAGAGAGACATTCTCAAATCCCTAAAGAATAATTACCTGAAAATGATCAATTAGAATAATAGGTTGATGAGTTTATATCATTTGTTTCCTCAAATCAGGAATGGTGAAAAAGAAATTGTAATAGTGAAGGGTTGTTCTATCAAGACCAGCCTAATTCCTCAACTTGAAGAAGTAAAGTTCCCTTATCCCTATGTGTTTAGATTATATTAATAGTTTTTGAAGTTTTTTAAGTTTTTTATGGAGATAAAATCCATGGGGAAGTTAAATAAAATGAAGAAAATTGATTTTGTGACTTTATTCATAGTTCCAACTGATGATCGAATCAATACAAGAAGAACTTTTTTTGTATCTATAATTATGTTTGATTTCAAGTGGTATCAAGTTCTATTAATCATTCAAGTCAAGATAAACTAATTTTTATGGAATTAGAAATTTATTTTGAGAAATATATGGGGTTTTTCAAATGAATATATAAAATATTTTGTCCTAAAAATAAAGGAAACACACAATGTAGATGAAAGAATAAATTAGTTACCAAGTATAGTCCCGGAAGTGATATCAAAATCTGGACAAATGAATTATTCTTTCAATATTTTGTATTGAGAAATATTAAATGAATTTCATTATACATAAAGTTGGTATATGTGATAATTGGTATCAATTTCAACAACTGGTATCAATTTTATATCTAGGACCAAATAAGAAGTATGGAAGAGTTCCTTGAAGGACGGTAAAAATCTACGGCTTCTTGAGATGTACAAAACTAAGTGAGTTTAATGGAAAAGAAATGTTGATATTAACTTTATCGCTTGTTTCCTATGATGATTATAGTATTATTAGGCTTATTGATTCTGTTTATGGAACTTTTCTAAGTGAAATGATGTAGGAGGAGAAGATAATGTGTGCATAAAATTAGTAGGCCTAATGGGTGGAGGTGTGTACTAGTTACATATCATAGGGGGAGAAAATTATATCTTTATTAGATTAAAGGACCATGATAAAAATGGGTGAGAAGAACAATACTCTTATATAAATCATTTAAAAAGGATAGAAAGACCAATGTTGTAATGCATGGTCTTAATGGTATCGAAGGAAGAAATATTATGCTGCCTGACATCAAGAAAATGGGGGAGAATGATAACGATGCGGAAAGAGACACTCATGTTTCCCAAGGTATAGTTTTTTTGAGGATTCTCTATTTTTTACATGAGGTACACTGTATACTTTGGATTTTATGCAAAATGGGAATAATAAAGGATCATGAATCTTTGTGTATTTTTTTCTAGTGAAGAAAGGATCAGAAGAATGGATAATGAATCTGTGTATAGTTTATGTCTGTTGAAGAATGGATCATTAATTTGTGTGTGTTAATGACCATACCTATAAATTATGATTAATAAGTTATGTCTATAAATCTAAAGATATTGAAACAATTAGTTTAATGAATATAAATCATAGAATAATTTCATGATGTAAAAGGATTATGGTGTGGTTGAAACAGTGGTCTTCTCATGTTCCACAAATTTTTCAATAGATGGTATTGAACACCAATAGTAATCAATAATTGTTATTAGATTTCATGAAAAGTTGTTATCAAGATAGATTCATCATGTCATATCAACATAGAGGAAATGGATTCATGAAATTGTTTCCAAAAAATCTTGGGGGTTTTGACACCAATGATATTTTTTATTTATATGTTTTAGATTCATTTCCAACCATTGAGTGTCAGATTTTGTGTTGAAATTGACATGGTTTTATGGATCATGTTGAATTTCTTCTTTTCTATGTAAATAGTTTCATGAGATGGTGTAGTTCCCCATGAAGGTAATATTTGTAGAATGAATAGGGAGGTTTCATAAAGACTAGTGTAAACCCATAAAGTCTATCATGTCTATATTAATTTAGTATTGTATGGGATCAGTCATGCTAGGATTCAAAGCCTATTATAGAATAAGTAACTCTTTGGGGGTAGAGGTATGGATGATGTCCACTGGTCTTTCTCTATATAGGCTATATGGAATTAACAGTTTGGATGTGGAGTCTTCCTCTAGTGTGTTTTTAGATCTTCTTTAGGGTAAAGATAGATTATCATGGGGCGTGGATTATTTGGTCAAAAAATGTAGAATGCACATCAATCTTGATATTGGTGTTAGATACCCTTGAAGGTAAGGGAATCACATTGCTGATGTTCTACCCAATAAAGGAATCCAAACTGAAGGTATTATTGTTTATTATTGTATTGGGTCCTTAAAAAATAATTTCCATCTCATTATAAGGGGTGGTGCCCTAAGAATTCACCATTTCTATACCCCATAGTTTGGGGTTTCTAGTTTTTATATTAATAATAATAAATAATTTTGAGTGAGTCTATCATTTCTGTACCAAGATGTTTGTGTAATCTATATATAAAAGAGGATCATTGAGAGATATTTTCAGCATGAAATTTTTTTGAAAAGTTACAAGACCATTAATACCTTGATATAATCATTTCATAATTTATTTGTAAGTGATTTAGTGTGTGTAGGGTGTTTTCAAAAAAAATAGATAAAATGAATAATACTAAAGTATAATTTTCAAGAAAATTTTGATTCTGAACAACCTCATGAAAATAAAGAAAAGGGAACATTTTCATGCAAGTGAAGAAGTTTCAAGAACAAGTGCATAAATTTTATGAATTTTCCTAAAAGGGAAGATTCATAGTTTACTAATCAGAAAGTGAAAATGGAAATTAGTTCCCAAAATTTTAGGGAATTCATAGAATTTAGAGTTATGAAAAGGGTGAAAAAGCTTCATGATGTTTCATGATTGTGAATAATTGATACCACCTCATCCATATATGAAAAAAATCATAAGTGTCGTGAAAAATGGTGTTATGAAAAGAGACCTAAGATTCTAAATCACAAAAAAAAAATACAAATTGAAGTTTTGTGATGGCAGTGAGTTGTGCGCTAAAGTTGACATCAAATATTAGAATTTTGATGAACTGGGAATATTGTGTGCATTTTTGGTGGGACACAAGGGAGTTGTGATAAGATTCTTCCTTTCCTATAAATTGGTGGATACCCCCACTCATTTTAGTAAGATAGAATCAATGAAGATTTGAAGGCTATAAATTCATGAAAGATTTGTAAAAAGGTATTTCTTGTGTGAAGTAGTAATGCCATCATTAGTTGCATGAAGAATGTAACTTGTGTCTATATAGGAAAATTGAGATTTAAAAAGGATTGTAAGTCTCATGAATTTATTCAGCTTCATGATAGACCAAAATTTTCATGAAAGATGAGAAACTACACGACACATCAAAAAGTTACATGAAAGATAAAATGTTTCAAGACACGTAATAAAGTTGCATGAAAGATGAAAAGTTTCCTAACATAATAAAAAGTTTTTTGAAATTTAGGAAGTTGTGTGAATGTTTAAGAGTTGTGTGAAAACATTTAATGTGGTTATCACTCATTATTGACCTCATTATAGGAATAATTTATACCTTGAAGGCTAGTTCAATAGGTAAATTCAAGTTGCTATAATAGTGATATTCATAACCAATTTTTGAAAGATAATTGTAAAGATCAATGAACACTAATGAGCAAAACCAAAACCATACAATAAATTCATGGATTGTTCTATGAGCCAAAAATCTTTCCCTCTTGAATTGGTGGGAAAAGGGAGAGGAAAAAATGAAGTTACCCTTGGTTGGAAGTGATCAAATCCTAAATCTTATAAGGAGAGTGACCTTAGGCATAGGAGTGACTGATCCAAAATCTACCACTAAAATATACTTAGTAGATTTTGGTACTTTAGTACATTATCATTGTATGCCCCTTAGACTAGCCCAATGTGGGTGAACAAAGTAAAATTCATATGTCTTGTGCTATTGATTTACATATACTATATATGGTAAAAATAAGTGTGGGTTCAAAAATCATGGATCCTAACTTATTAAGTATAAGATAAGTGTATCATCAATTAGATCATCATTAACATTTAAACACAAGAGTGACCCTAATAATAAGTGAGGTTAAAATCGGTTATGGAAGTGAGATTTTAGATTTTTAGGTTATATGTTGAAATGAGAATGATTTTTATACCATGATTCACCCCCCCCCCTAGATCATCTCTTACTAAATTCCCTTATGGGGGAAATTAATGTAAATTCACTTTTAAATGAAAATATGGCAGACTACATGGTTTGTATGCACGGTTTTCCAAAATGTGCAGATAGAACATCCTAGGGAAAATAAATTCACTTTGTTTGGATGAATGGTTTGCCAAACCATGTTCCAATAATACATAATATCATTGACACGTTGAAAGCCTCATTAACACACTTGTCTCATGGTTTGACTAACTATTCAAAATTCATATTCTGATACCTTTACACACCAAATGTCCCGTTTGGTTTCTACTGATTTTTTCATGGTTTGGACCAAAAAATGTTTTATCTATACAAAAAAACAATGAAATAAATAATATTAATTGAAAAATACCCTTATAAGGGTGAATGTATGACTTCCCCTAAACCATGTGTATAAGGAAACATTTCTAGATTTTCCATTTTTTGAGCCAAAACATCCCAAAAATGTAAAATATCCTAAGATAAAATAAAATAATAAAGTGATAGTTACATTTAGGTTTCATAATGCTCCACATAATTCCAATTTATACCCTATAAATTCCACAGTCAAAATAAAAGTGTTATAAGAGGAAAACCTCGACGTTCAAACATGAGAAATGGGAGGGTGAGAGATAACTCAATAAGAACATAGAACTAAGAAATAACATAACAATATCCATCCTATAAAATTTATCCAAATCCTAAAACAAAAAACCACAGCTATAGGAAATATCCAATTCATGATTGTTCCATAAGAAGCTCTAAGAAGGCGAAGACCCAAACATGGGTCTCCCCAATATTCATTAATGAACTAAAATGGTAAAGCAATGGATAACTGCCTAAAAATAAGGTCATTACCAAAATATCCATGATTCCACAAATCAAAAAATGAAACAATTGGATTTCCGCCACCATGGAAATCCTCAAAGGCTAGTTCAACTCCAATAAGGAAAAATCATCCAAAACTAAGAAACATACAAAGTTCACAAGACCAGGTCATCAAAATAAACCCAGCTCACCACATTCCAAAAAATTAAAAGAACATAGTGACTTAAAAATTTTCTCAATTAGAAGACAACGTGGAATATAACATTTAATTATAAACTGAGGTAAAGGGGAAAAGTAGGAGGTCGTACATGGGCCACCATCACAAGGAAAACCCAAAAATACTTATACTAAAACCAACCAGTGTGTAATCTCAACTAGTTCCAGGTCAATCCTAGTCACCAAAAACATACACCCAAGGCTATCCCACACCCAATTTAGTGAATAAAAACCCATGCATATCTCTCACATTCATGACATAATCACTAAAAATTGTCACACAAGGAAAAGATAATAATTATACATGAACTCACAAAGCAACTACCACTCATAACTAAGTAACCAAAAAGGAGAACCCATAGAATACACTAAATAAAATCCACCCCAATCCCACAAGGATCTAAATCCATCAAAAATAATTTCCAAATAACATATCATTATTATAATGACCTATACTTTACATACATTGATATTACTTAAAATTTGAAGAATATACATTACAAAATATAAAAATCCACAATATGACCATATATGTATAGTGTCTTTAGAAAGTGGGAAATATAAACAACTAGTTCATAATACATCTTCATTATTTCTCACTAATTTCATTATAACTAGACCCCTTTTTGACATATCTTACTTAATAATCTTCTCCATGCCCTAGGGAACAGAAACATATGAAAGGGTTATATGAGATGATAAGTAAGGGTAAACAAGGGAGATATTAATCATATCATAACCATAAGACATAAGAATATAACATTTGAAAGTATTATCCTGTATTTGAAAATAGTGATATCATGCCATGGGATAAATCATAAAGTTCATAAGAATCAGTGAACGTAATCTCAAAAGTCATAACATAAGACCTGAAGTTTTTTTGAATTCACATAATAATAGAGAATAATTTCATATTAGTCAAGGCTCATTTCCAAGACTATCATAGTAGACAAATTCCATTACTGAATTGATTTCACTCCTCATTCCAGCCCTGTATTACTGAACTAAGATCATTTCCCATTCCAACCATGTCGATCTCATGAGATATAAATATTTATCAAATGAATTATAGGAACATATAGGTCCCACTCATCCCATAATTAATTCATTATTAAGTGTTCTATAATAAAATAAATCATTCATCATAACCCAAGGAATAAAACGGGTTTCTTTAAACATCATTCCACTATAACATAATCCATGTAAAACAAATGTATTTTAAAAAAATAATTTTATCATAAAAAAAGTAAATTAATAGGAAAAATAAGGATATAATACTTGAAACACAACCTAATAAAATAATTCCATCTAATATGGAAAATAATTTTGATATAACACTTGTAATTAATTCTTGAGTAAAAAATCATTTCTTCTTCAAAAAATGATTTGTTTTCTCAAAATGTTGCGCAACATTAAAAGAAATTAATTTATTTTAAAATAAACTTGAAATAGTGTAGATAAATATTACTTTAAATAAATAATTATGAAGATGTAAAAATCTGTTCACGCCGTATTAGTTAAAAACATTCTCCTCATACTTTTTTCGAAAAAGTCAAAAATTACCTCATATTGAATAATGACAAAAGATTAATTTCATAAAATTTAATAAAAATTCACCAATGGTTAAAATTCACTTTAAAAAATTATATAAGAATAAAAATAATAATACATATTTAGGAAACATTGATGTGAACGATAAATATACTCCAGTAAATACTTACGTATAAACAATCTCGGATAATAATGAGATTGTGAAACTATCCCTTACATTAGGTATGATTTCATTTTATGTATCTAAACCTATTGTATAATGATTTAAATATTGTAATTGAATTATTTCAGAATCATATTCATTTTTATGATATCATATGTGATCATATTATCATCTGTTTATTAATAACATTTCATTATTACTTGTTATTCGGGTATTAACTACTTCATTTGGTTATGCATGTTTTATCGAATAAGTTTTTGTTATCATTCATAGGAAACATATATATCACTAAAAATTATATTAAAATTATATAAATCATAATTATTCATTATATATATTTATATAATTGTGCTTTAATGAAGATCATGCAGAATGAAACACATCGCATCGTGAAGATGGTAGGTTGTACGTACGCATGAACGATGATATCGTTCTCATAATTGTTGAATGGTATTGAATTGAATGGTGTATAATTTTTAAGAATCAATATAATTTTATAATAACCATATATAGTTATTATTTCCATCATTTTACCAATCCAAGTAAGGTGGAGGTTAAAAACAGGTTACACCACGGCGTATAGATGATAAGTCGTACGTATACATGCGTCGTGATTTTTTTTCATATGATGGATAGAAAGTGTAATATTATTGTTAAATAATCATAATCACATCTTATTATATAATTTATATTATAGATAATATTTTATAATTAAACAAGTCATGAATATGAAGTAGAAGAAGAAACAAATTTGAAAGAATCGGTAGAGGAGATTACCTCTTCTTCAATGTGCTTCCTCTAAATATCCTCGTAGAGAACTAAAGCTCATCTTTGAAGAAGATAAAAACCTCTAGAATGTAACTTGGGAAGTTGATAAGGTAATAGGTTAGGATATGGACGATCTTGAAGGCTCAAAGTGAAGTGAAGTGGTGAGGGAGGTGGGGCCCTTTTATAATTGAGGTGTGGAGCACTTTTGGGATCTCCAAAAATATTAATTTATAATAAAAAAAACCAATCCAAAAACCTCCAAAATATTCCAATTTTGAATATTAGATGATATAGTATTGTAATATAATCAACCAATATATTTTATACAAGTTTTTATATCAATTTAAACCTTATCATTTTAACAAACGCTTAGTTATTAAATTTACTTTTTAACTAGGGTAACAAATATTTCAATATTTAAAGGGTAAAATATTAAATTATTTGATTTCAATTAGACCATAAATAAGAAACTTTTAATATTTATACAATATGATAATTATTATATATATATATTTTTTTAAATTATGATTTTTACATGATTTAATAAAACATTATTTTCATAAAAACTCAATAGTGTAAATTTTGACACTATCCAAATCATTGATTTTTAAAAATATTAAGATAACAAGTTAACTTTGAAAAAAATATTTTATTATATTAAAAAGAGGTAAATGTTATCTAAAAAATTCATTATACATATTAATTATCCCAAATAATATTTATTTTCATATTTTTAATATCATATATTTATTATTTCCATTAATGAAATAATTACTATAACAATTTTTTATAATTATTTAATATACATATATGTTGAATAAAAATAAAAATAAAATAATATTATGAATATAAATCTAATATATTTTATAATTATATTTTATTCGAATTTATCTTATAGAAAATCCAACATTTAAAATATTATACTTATTAAATTATTAATGTGATAACTTTAACATCACATTAAATAAAATAATATAAGTTTCAAAATATCTTCTATAAGGCTTAAAATGGTCACTAAATAGACCCTTGGATGTTTATGGTCGAGATATACTTGAACAATAATATTTGGTCATGTGTTTGGGTCTTTTATGGTTATTATCATTTTAATAAAAATTGTTGTATTGATTTCTCGTCAATTAATTTATTTTTACATAATCAAAGTATAAGTCTTTAAGGTAATTATTTATTTAAAAAAATAAAAAATAAATTAACATGATAAATAAAAACATTTTAGATTTAAATTGAGTATTTATTATTGAATTTATCTTCTGTATAACCTTATTTTAAAAATGATATAGTTTTTAAAATTTGAGTAAGATATATTTAATTTTTCTTTAAATAGAATAAATTAAATTTTCTAATCTCATCCAAGTGGCTTTCAAAGTATATCATTTCAACCCAAGGATGATTTAGATCGAAACAAACTCATAAAATTATATTAATAAAAGTGTTAGAATAATTTTATAATAGTATTCTTACCCTTAATTACCTGATTTACTCTTTTATTGTATTAATAATTGCTGAAGTTGCTATTCATAATACCCAAAAATAAAATAACACTATTTATATAATTTTGAACAACTAATTCAAAATATGTAATCCATTTTTAAAAATTCAAAATAAAAAAATTTTATTAATTAATTTAATATTAATCCTGATGTTAGAAATAGAGAACGAGTTTTAAAAGTTAAAACATTGTAAAAGATTGAAATATTATTACATCTAACTTAAATGTAAAATTAATTCTAATGAAATAAATTATATTGAATGATAAAAATATGTTATATTTATACTTTAAAATAATTCAATATTATACTTTATCTATATAAATTATTTCAATGAAAAAATTATTTTAAATTAAAATTTAATGTGTTTTTACTATTCAAAAAAATTTGAATGTTATCAGAAAAATATTAAAATTTCATCCAAATTAATCTTTAATATTCCACTTTCAAATAAAATTTAAATTTTTTCATATAAAAAATATTAATGTGTAAAAATATTAATTTAAAAAGGGTTCTCCATTAAAAGATGGAAAATTACCCTTTTGAAAAATATAGGTTTTTATACAACAATAGGGTTTATTCATATCATATGACAAAAATATTTATTGGATGGATATAAAAAATATTTTATTAGGTAGATAAATATATATTTCATTAATTTTATTTAATAATAGTAATTCACTCAAGTTATTAATACAAAAATAGAAATATATATTTGATTTATATTTTTCATAAATAATTGGTAGGGAATAAATTCACCGTACATTTTCATAATTTAGTTATATTTATTCTAGATAAATTAATGTCTAGGTTAAAATGATAATTTTATACTAAGGGCGTCTCATAATTCTCTTAAGCTCGTGATTTCGTGCAATGTAATCTATTGAAAATTTGAAATTATTTAAAGAAAATACTTCATAAAAACATCTGGGTGTTACAATTTACCCCACTTAAACTAAATTTCTCTATTTAAATTCATCACTTAGATACAAAAAAGATGGGGATATCTCTCCCTCATCGTATCCTCAAGTTCCTGCATAGCATCCTCAAATTTTTAGTCCTACCACAAAACTCTAACAGAGTGAGTGGCCTTGTTTCGTAGAACGTTTTTACCACATTCTGGAATCTCTATTGGTTGTTCTTCATAAGAAATATCTTTCTCCAGTGGTATGAAATCTGAGTTTAGTATATGTGAAGTGTAAGGTATTTACTTTATCATAATATATACAAGGAACTCATCCTAAAATTCAGATATATTCTGTGAAATCACCAATCGATAAGCTACCATCCCAACACGATCTATAATTTCTAAAGGACTGATATACTTAGGGATCATCTTTCCCTTCATTCTAAATATCATAACTATTTTTAAGAGATATATTTGTAGAAACACCTTATCACCCACTTAAAAATATAGGTCTTTTCTTTGGTTTTCAGCATAACTTTTCTATTTACTCTAAGCTCCTCTTATGTGTTGTTGAATAGATCTGATCTTTTCTGCAATTTCATCAACAAGTTCAGGTCCTAAAAGCTTTATTTCCCCAACTTCATCCTAGAAAGTTTTATTTCTACACTTATTTTCATATAGGGCATCATAATTATCCATATGAATGTTGGAGTGAAATTTATTATTGTAAGAAAATTCCACTAAAGGTATGTGTTGATCCCAACAACCTTTGAAATCCATAAAGCAAGCTCTCAATATTCCTTTTAGAGTTTGAATTGTCCTCTCAAACTGACCATCTATCTAAGGATTATAAGAGGTACTAAAACTTAACTCTATATCTAGAGCCAACTAAAAACTTCTCTAGAACATTGTGGCAAACCTTGGCTCCCAATCAGATATAAGGTAAAGTAGTAATCCATGCAATCTTACCACTTTATTTACATATATCCTATAAATCTAATCAAGAGAGAAATCATATCTAATAGAAATTAAGTGTGATAACTTAATAAGGAGATAAACTATAAACCATATATAATTATGGCCTTTAGATGTTTTGATAAGTTTGATGAAAAAGTCCATAGTGATTTTTTCCTATTTCCTTTCTGGTATGGGTAATGGTTATAACATCCCCTTAGAATTTTGTCTTTCATCCCTAAATTGATTTCAAACCAAGTACTAAGAGATATATTTTGAAACATCTCTTTTAATTCCATCCCACTGTAAATACTCTTTTAATTCAATGTACATATTTTCTCTTACAAGGTGAATAGACAATTAGGAACTATAAGCCTCATCCAATAGCTCCTTCTTTTATTCTAGTAGGGGAGGAATACAAAACTGGTTCCTAAACTATATTAATCCATCACAATCAAGGTTGAATTAAGGAACATTTCTTGCCTTATCTTATAGCTCTACATATTCCTTCTATTCATCCTTAATCTTAACTTGTATAGATGGTTGAACATTTAATTGAGAAAGATAATATTTCTCCCCTTCCTTTAAAATTTAAAGATCCATCAATTTCAAATACATAAATATTAGATCTTTTTTATCCTCACCATGGATAGGATATCATGGTCCTTTCGACTCAAAGCATATCCACCTTGTTTTCTTTCCCTGGGTAGTAATGTATTGTGGAGTCGTAATCCTAAATCAACTACAACCATATTCACTGAAGCATATTCATCTCCTTTTGTGTGAAAATATACTTTAATATTTTATGAATAGTATAAATGTCACACCTTTCACCATAACTCCAAATCATGAGTTGGGTAGTTTTTCTCATGTATTTTCAATTTTGTGAAGCATAAGTTATCACCATATCTTTTTGAAAGAGAACACAACCTTGCACCTTGTTGGATGCATCAAAATATATCACAAACCTTTCTCCACTACAAGGCAGTGTGAGAACAGGTGTACTAGCTAACCATATTTTTAGCTATTTGAAATTCTCTTCACATTCCTCCATCCACACAAACTTAACTCATTTCTGAGTGAACTTGGTTTGTAGATTACATAATCATGAAAAGACTTTCACAAAACATCGATAATATCAAACCAAACCAAGAAAACTTCAGATCTCAGTTACCATTTTTGGTCTCAGCCAACTTTCAATAACTTTTGTTTTTCTTGGATCCATAGATATCCCCTCTATTGAGATTATGTGACCCAAAAATTAAACTTTCTAATGCCAAAATTCACACTTGGTAAATTTTCCATAAATCCTCTCCTTTATCAGGGCCTTCAGTACAATTATCAAGTGATATTTATGTGTTTACTTACTCGTCAAATACACAAGAATATCATCTATAAAGACTACCAAAAACTGATCAAGATTGTCTCTAAAGTCATCATTCATTAGATCCATAAATTTGGTGGGGGAATTAGTAATACCAAAAGTCATAACTATAAATTTATAGTGTCCATGCCTTAAACGGAATTTCATCTTTGGTATATCCTCCATCTTGAAACTTAATTGATAATATCTTGAATGAAGATAAATCTTGGAAAAGTATTATGCTCCACATAGTTGATCAAATATGTCATCAATGTGAGTAAGAGGATATTTTTTCTTGATAGTGATATTTTTAAGTTCTTGATAATCAAAATAGAGTCTCATTAATCCATCTTTCTTCTTAATAAACAGAATCGGTGAACCCCAAGTTGATGCACTAGGGAATATGAATACCTCATCAAGATTCTCTTGGATTTTCGTCTTCAATTTTTGAAACTAAATTGGGTCCATTCAATATAGAGTCTTTGAAATAGGAATAACACCCGGTATGAGTTCTATTGAAAACTCAACCTCATGATTTGGTGGAAACCAAGAAATTCTTCATAAAAAACAACATCAAAATCCAGTACAATGGGTGTATTATTAATTGTGAGTTTCTACCCAACCATATGAGCTAGATAACCATTATTTATAGGAATCATGACCCATAAGATAGAATAAATTTTCACTAGAAGGTCATACTCTACCTTGCACTGATAGATGGTCATAGATTGATGAGGAATATGAAATGTGACTTCCCTTCCTTGGAAGTTGATATGAGATCCATATAGAGAAATCCAATACATGCCAAGAATAACATAAAATTCCAATATTTAAAGGATCACAAGATTTTTATGAACTACATTCCCAAAAACTTCAACAGAAGAAGAATTATAAACTTTTGACGTGACCGTTGTGCCATTATGAGTTGTCACAACTTACTCAACATCTATTTGTTAAGGTAATACATTGTAACAGATAGTGCTTTTAAAAGTGATAGAAAATGATTTTAACAGTGCTATAAAATTTTTGTTAATATCAATGAATATAAAGTGGGGTCCCCTTTAACAATGCTAAAAAAACATTGATAAAGGGTGTACTTTATCAATGTTAAAAAAGCACTGATAAAGCCCACCCCTACTTTATCAGTGCTATTTTAGCATGGATAAAGGACACTTTTTGTCAGTGTTCTTTTTAAAACTCTTAAAGGATCACTTTATTATCACTCTAAATAGCACTGATAAATGGGGCCTTTATCAATGCACAAAATAGTGCTGATAAAGGCCTAGCTTCATGTGATGTGTTGTTTAAATAATAGCACACCCACTAGAACCTGCACAGAAAACACACACACCACCTACACAGCACACACAGGAACAAATCAGCACATATAAGGATTTGGAAAACAATGCTATATATATTTCAAACAATGGTTTATATAATTAAATTTACAATTATCCAACAAATAGTTAAAAACATTAATGTTTCATTCCTTGACATCCATGATCCCCTCTCAAAAATGCCTATGCATGGTATTAGTTTCTGAACTAATCATCCCAACTTAAGAAAAAGGTTCCATATATATAATAAAACAACTATTATGTTAGTAATATTATAAAGAAATAAATAAAACGTTAATATGAAATAATACATTAATAAATTTTTAATTTTAAATAAAAAAAGCCACATTTGGAGTTATACAGGTCACATTGTGCATCGTATTGAGGTGGTTTTTATTCCTAAACATCAAAAATGAGTTATGGATCATTATCTTAAAATATCAAAACAATAAAAATGGGTGTTCTTTATTCTGAGTATGTCTATTGTTTTTTACTGAAGCTAATATCAAATTTAGATGACATAGATGGATTTATACCCATCACATAATTATTAGTATTGAGGTGTGGTTGATTCCTACACATAAAAATGACTCATGGACCATTGTTCTAAAGTATCAAAATAATCCAAATGGGTTTTCTCGGTATTCAGTATGACAGTTGTGTTTTTTACTAAAATATCATTTCAAACTGGAAACACCCATTTTGAGTCAAACCAGTCGCATCATGCATCAGTTTGAGGTGAGACTACTTCATAAACGTCACAAAGGACTTAAGAATCACTCTCCTAAATTATGATGACAATCAAAGGGAGTTTTCTTGGCTTTTAGTGAGTGAAACGTTTTCAGCTTAAATGTCAATTTTAAACAAATAAGGGACACATTTAGTCACACCGGTCACACCATGCGTCAGATTGAGGTGTGGTTGATTCCTATACATCAAAAATGACTCATGGATCGTTTTATTAAAGTATAAAAATAATTTGAATGCATTTTCTTAGTTTTTAGTATTTCACTTTTTTTTACTTAAATTAATGTCAATTTTAAATAAAAACACATTTGGATTTATACCGGTCAAATTGTTCATCAGATTGAGATGGTTTGATTCATACACATCACAAATGACTCATGGATAATTTTTCAAAGGTATAAAACAATTCAAATGAATTTTCATGGTTTTTAGTGTCTCAATTTTGTTTTTTTACTAAAATATCATTTCAAACAGAAAACACACTTTTTGAGTCATATTGGTCACATCGTGCGTCGATTTGAAGTGATACTAATTCATACACGTCATAAAGGACTTAAGAATAACTTTCCTAAATTATGAAGACAATCGTAAATTGTTTTATTAGTTTTTAGTTAGTGACACATTTTGAGTTAAAACATAAATTTTAAACTGATAATAGACACTTTTATTCATACCGGTAACACTATGCATTGGATTGATGTAAAGTTGATTTATACATGTCAAAAATGAATCATATATTGTTTTCCTAAAGCATCAAAACAATATAAATGTGTTTTATGGGTTTTCATTTTGTCAGTTGTTCCTTTTACTTAAACTAATGTCAATTGTAAATAAAAAAGACACTTTTAGATTTATACAGATCACATTGTGAATTTTATTGAGGTGGGGTTGATTCATACACATCAAAAATGACTCATGGATCATTTTCCTAAATTATCAAAACAATATAAATTAGTTTTCTTTATTTTCAATATGCCAGTTGTGTTTTTTTACTAAAATTAATGTCAATTTTAAATAAAAAGACACACTTTAAGTCATTTTGATTTCACCGTGCATCGGATTGAGGTATGGTTGATTCCTACACATCACAAATGACTTATATATCGTTTTCCTAAAGTATCAAAACAATCCAAATGTGGTTTCTCAAATTTTAGTATTTTAGATGTGTTTTTTTACTAAAATATCATTTCAAACTAAAAACACGCATTTTGAGCCACACTGGTTGCATTGTGTGTCAGTTTGACATGAGACTGCTTTACACACATTACAAATAATATAGGAATAATTTTCCTAAATTATGAAAACAATATAAGTGATTTTTCTTGGTTTTTAGTGAGTGAAATGTTTTGATCTAAAATTTCAATTTTAAACTGATAATAGACACTTTTAGTCATATCGGTCACACCATTCTTCAGATTAAGGTGTGGTTGATTCCTACACATCAAAAATGAATGATGGCTTGTTTTCCGAAAGTACCAAAATAATATTAATGTGTTTTCTTGGTTTTCAGCATGTCACTTTTTCTTTTTGCACAATTTTATGTTAATTTATTATAAAAATGAACACTTAATGTCGTAACAGTCACACCATGTGTCGAATTTAGGTGTGGTTGATTCCTACACATCATAAATGACTTATGGATCATTGTACTAAATTATCAAAATAATACTAATGCATTTTCTCATTTTTCAGTATGGAACTTGTTCTTTTTACTAAAAATACTATCAAATTTAAATAAAAATAGACACTTTGAGTCATACTGGTCAGATCTTCATGTTATTCCTATACATTATTTCATCAGTTATGTTGCCCATTCATTTCTAAATAAATCTATCTCATCTTTTGAATATTAATCTTTTCAAAAATCATGTTAGTACTGAAAAATATAAATACATGATGGATTAAAAGATATTTTAATTAAAATGGTAAATATCTTCAAAAATAACTCTTCATGAATGCTAGTTTGTTTATGGAATACAATATCTTTAATAAATTTACAAACATAATAACCATAATATTTATTATTTTTATGTTTTGGAAACTGAAAAAACATTGAGAAAAATAATTAATTTTTTATATGTATTTAGATAGGAGAATATTTTTATATATACCCGGATTTTTATCCAGTCATAGTACTTGTGATGTTCCTTGTCCATTTCCCTGAGCCTCATTCCTTGATATAGACGATATTCATGCACGACCCTATCATAACAGAATATTCATTCAACAATAATATAAATTATATAACTAGATGTTTAGTTCTAAAATTTTGGATGTGGTGTATTATAAATTGATAAACACCATCATATGTGGTTAGTTTGTAAGATATTCATGAATTGAATTGAGGAAATAAATTTTTGAGAGTATCCAAATTGACTGAAATGATCATCCAAAACTGCTAATAAAAATAGTAAAAATAAGTAATGAAATAAATTAAAATATAATTGATATTATTAAATTTTAGAGTTTTAACCCGACATCATTGGTATTAATAAAAGTTTGACATCCATAAATTTTATGTTAAACATTTTTGAGCAGGCCTACAGCTATTTCACCCTCTTTCTTAGATTTTATTTCTCATTGTTCTGAAGAGGTGACGTGAGGGATAATGAGTCCAAATTTTTGTTCATGGGGAAATTCCTTAAATTGTTTTAAATATATACACCTACAAAAAATATGAAATTTATTTAGTCATAATTATCACAGTATATCATATTTTGTAAAATAAAATCATGAAAACATACATCATGTATACATTTACAACTAAGCCGCCTAGTGAATCATTCTCAAGGATTTCAGTTACATTGTCAACACAAATGAAATCTGGATCTTCCACAGTATACATATTTTCATCAAAAATAATTGTGTAAACCCCACCATCTTTCAACTTTGTATTCACATGAGCCTGTAATGATAATAAATTCGGATATAGAATGTGCGGGTTTGAGGTGATTTCGGTAGATCATTTTGATCAGTTAGTCGATACTTGAGATGGTTTTGAGTTGTTCTTTCTTTTCACCCACTTCCCTATGTTTTTCTATAATAATATTTAGTGGTATGAACTACTTTCATTAAATGTTAAAGGTTTATCTTAAAAAAACAGAAATGAATACCTCCTTATCGATATGATTTTTTACAAGATACCATGGCCATGCGATGAATGTTCCAAGAGATTGTTCTACCTTATAAATATCTTTATATTGAATTGGAATAGGTATATTGGTTCTTGGCTCATGGGAAACATTAATCAACACTTTGACATGAACTGTTTGAAGTGTCCTATTGTGTAACATGACATTTTGGATATTGAACACCATATCCCTCACTACAGGGCAATGGGTGTTTGTTGATAGATATAAATCACAGTCATTTTAACCCAGTACAATATCAGTATAGGAAAGTTATAAGTGTCTATATGATTCAAAAATCATAGAAACTATTATTAGAAAATTTATTACCTTATCTAAGATAGGTTTTTGAGGGGAATGGCTCACCTCAAAGCTAGTGGGGCTGGGGAGGGATCTTCACATACTGATTGTTCTTGATTTGTTTCCCCCCCCCCCCTGTGATCATATTTTCTATGAACTCTATCTAAAGTTTCATATGTTCTTCAAGGATTGTTATTCTTTCTCTCATCATTTTTATTTCTTCACTTTGATCCTCCTCTTGTTCTTTTTTCTCAAAAAATGTTCAGGGTATCACACCAAAACTCGCACCTCTGATGCAACCATACTTTTTGCCTACTTCAAGGCCACCAAAATTATGTCCACATTCGGTTTGGTTGTTGTAGATTAATATAAATATGTCATATGGAAAATATAGAAAAATAAGTAATCATTGTTATGTAATATCAATTTAAAGAAAAAAAATACTTATTATCTCATACTTACACATGTTTCCAAAAAAAATTGTGTCTTTTTATCTATTAGTATCCAATATTTATTTATACACAACTCCTTTCATAGCACATGGCATGCGATGGAAGTGACATTGGATTTGAATTTATCAATCTACATAAAAACAGAGGAAGATAGTTAAGGTGTTTTTTTATGTCACACAAAATTATTACAATAGATTTAAAATATGTACCAATTTTTTTTAGTGAAGCGTACACCATTCTTACTTTAAGGTAGGGTTACACTGGTTTTGCTACTTGTTCCTTATTTTTATCACTTAGTTTATATTTCATAAATAAACAAATATCAATAAAAGTAATGAATACATGTATCGTCAAATAACATATTATCAAACACAAGGTACCTGAAAATACTACTCCCCACGATGGCTAGTAAATGCAATCCATGCTCTTTTGGTTTTCAGGTGTTCCTAAATAGGAGGTCAGTGTGGGTTTATTTTCCCTTCAGTATCTTTAAGATAACATTTCATTAAAATTATAAAAAAGGCTTTGTAAATCCTTCCAGAAACCCTTAATACATATTCCTTGTGTGATTCATCAACTATAAATACACTCTACAAGGGATGATGAAGAGTAATTCAATGTGTCATTGTTTTATTTTTTAGTAAATTAAATAAATTATATCATAATATTGCTGTAATATCTCCCCACATCAGTGTCTTAAGCCCAGTGACAACATGGTTCAATGAATGTACATCAATCATCACACATTGTTGATTGATGATTTCAGTGTTACTACTAAACATGGACTTTTTGGGGTTAACATGTTGGCCTCGCTTATTCTATATGACCTCATATTTGATGCCTTTCGCTTTTTTCTTAAGGATTTTTTCTAACACAGTCAAACTGTGGTGCAATTATTTTTTCTGCACTTCCAATGTTCCAGTGGCTACCATTTCCTCAGTTTCAAAATCATCAATATGTTTCTTCAGAGTGCTAGCATCATCATTTGTAGATGGTGTTTTTACCTCTACACTAGGAGAAGCAGTAGCAACAAGTTGAGAAACCAGTTGGTCCTCTGTGATACGAGCAGCAGCAGGTTGAGAAACCTGTTGTGCCTCCAAATTGGGAGCATCGTCATGTGCATAAGCCATTATCTATAGAAGTGGTTCAAAATTTAATTTATATTACATAAAATTAGTAGTTAATAGATAATAACATAAGGTGACATGATGTATATTACAAAAAAATATATAACTTGATTATTGAACTCTCTTTTTTTAAGGTTGAAGGGATTTGGCCCCTCTATTGACAATCCAAATCCCTTTATTGTGGTCTCCTATTACATACAAAACATCTTCTATATTGGGACCTTTGCAAAATTATTGTAATTTCCAAATAAAAGGGTCAACCTCCATTGAATGTTTGTCTGGCCCTTCATAGGTTTTGGTGGATAATAGAACAATTGACTAGTTTTGGTTTGTGGGATCTGGAACATAAAATATTTGTACTTCCTATGATTATTTTATAAATGGTTCTTCTTTGTAACCTTCTTTACTAAAATCAAATTTCATGAATCCCAACTCATATATTTTAATATCACTCTTGTTATCCACTCACTTGCATTGAAAAATTGGCACTTGGAAGTTTGTATAATCCAACGCCCATATTTGTTTGATGATTCCAAAGTACAAAATATATGTATAAATTGGACTTCTTTCCTTAGTACCAGAAACATGCATCTCTTCATCCACAAGTGTAACTCCACTCTTCTTCATGATATTTTCTTAATCATGTTCATTAGTATAGAATGTATAATTTTTAATTACATAATCATTATAAGATAATCCATACACACTTGATGCTCTGTCTAGCCATAAAAGTTGTTCTAAAATTGAGTCCATATTTTCATATGACTCCTTAAATATATGGTCCTGAAACCATCCTATAAATTTTTGATTATGTGTATTTGAAATTCATTTTTCATCCCTTGAGGGACTCAAGTTCCTAATAATTTCTCTGTGGGTTTCGACCTATGGGTCATTCTCTAAACTATTATGAAAAATGTAAAGGTGGACCTACTCCAAATCTGTAATATTGATTGTGAAAACCTATCTTTCAGAAATTCCTTCACCCAAAAGCTTCCCAGTGTGACGAGATTTCAGTAGAAAAATGCTTTCCACACTGAATAGGTATTCGGTATAGAATCCATTGGCTTCTTTAACAATATATTGCTCTGTAATACAACCCTCTAGATAACTTTGAATTTTGACATACCATTTAAAAATCATCATATACCGTTTAATGGGTTACATCCATCTATAGTGTACAGGACCACATATCAAATGAACCATCAAATGAACCATCATATCAAATATTGTTGGTGGGAAGAATATTTCCAATTCACATAATATGACATCAATTAATCTTTCAATACCCGGTAATTTTGATGGGTTTATAACTTTGTTGCATATATCTTTGAAGAAGAAATAGGGATTTATTAATGTATAATAGACATTCTTGGGGAAAATATGATGTAAATCTATAAGAATTAAATCTTGCATCAAAATTTGGTATCCATGTGATTTCAAACCCTTTAAATTTAAATCAGTCGTTGATATGATGTTCTTGATATTTGATGAATACCCCTCTAGTGTAAAGACCTGAACTTTTTATTAATTTTTGTTTCCTAAATTTTTTGTGTTATTTTATTTTATACTCAACAAAAATATGTTCTTTAATTAATGAAGTGAGTATAAGTAAATGAGACTATTGGGTTTCGACTCTTATATGACCATTGGTCAATATGACCGTTGGAAGCTAAACTCTTAATGTCACAATTTTTGTTTATAAATACAAGTGATCTTGGTTAATTAATACAGAAAGAAGATTCGATGGCCTCATCCAGTAGACTCGGGCCCATCGAAGTCCATTTGACGGAACTTGGGAAGGAGGTAGCACCATAGGGCTTTGCTTTGGACCAAGCCCAAGTTGAACTTCATCATGTGAAGCTTGAACGGAATCGCCTATGAGAGAAGTTCAAGCTGATAGAGGTCACCACTCGAGCAATGTTGGCCGAGCCGCCCCAAGATTCTATCACCTTAGCACACCTTACACTTAGGTCCTATGCTAGTATTATAAGGGGCTATGTAACGAGACCTTAGCTGCTTTGTGTAATCCTTTGATATAAATAAAATTATTCTTTCATATTATGGTGAAGTTTGTGAATTCAAATGTCCAGATAAAAATAAAGTGTATATTATTGATGAATTTTAGGGAAAAGGGATATTTTAAAATATTTATGTAAAACTTAATTAATTAATAATGTGTAATGTTTTTCAAAAAATGGTTTTCTACAGTAATGATCATTAAGAAATTTAGAGTCTAATAAGATCAACTTAATTTTTGATGAATATTAAACTATGAATAGTGATTTTACACTTATGATTAGTAATGTGACCAAATATATTAGTAACCTCACTTAAGAAACTATTTTTATAATTTAGGCACCTTGATTAGGTAATGTGACTCAATAAAAAAAGTAAATAACTATTTCAGAAATTATTAGTGATGTATTAGTTTTCTTTAAAGTGAATAGTGTTTTTATTTAAAAATTAAATTATAAATATTTAGAAAAATATTTTCATAAAATGGATTTCATTTTTGAATTCAAAGCATCAATATTAGGTTAAGGTGAATTTTTTGGTTTTTTCTGAAAAAGTTGAATTTCGGTGAATAGTGAAATTACAGTTTTGAGTTTTGGGTGTTTAATGACCTAATTAAGGATGTAATAATTATGTAATTTTTTGGTCGACTTATGAATAGTAAGATAAGAAATTATTTTTCCAAAGTGTCCAATACCATCGGTAAATACCATGGGAAAGCCCATGGTTTTTCCAATACCACCGATGAGGTGTCCCTTGGGACTTAATGATTTGTTCCCTCACTTCTCCTATAAATACCAAGCCATTCCCTCATCCATTTCATTCCAAAATCTACATAAAATAATTTATGGTCTCTTTACCTCCCAAGGAGTCCTCCTAAGGTTCCCTCAAGCCTCCCAAGGTCCCGACCTTCAAGCTTTCAAAGTTACTTTTCAAGGTCAAGGATCCTTTCACCCTCCTCTTTTAAGTCATGATTTCCTTTATGTTATGTCTTCTAATTTACATCTATTTATGTTGAGGGTATGTTCTTATATGTTCTTATTTACTTCCATTTATTGTCTAATTTTTGAGAGACCCTTTTTTCTCTCATCAATTTGTTTTCTTAATTTTTAAGTGACGTCGTTAGGCTGCCGAATTTCTCGTAAAAGAAATCGCATCTTCTCTTTTCTTTCATGTTTCCTTTTCATGTGGTATGTCATTAAAATATCCATACCATGATCTTATTTAGTATCCATGATTTATTATGAATTATTAATGAGTGGGTGACCCTTGACCCTTCTCTTTTAAATGTTTTCTAAAACCATTTTATATAAATGTTATGCTGTCGAAATTTCGTCTCAAAATTTCTATCTCTTTCTCTCAAGAAATTATATTGTTTGTTTATGTGAATACCCAGACCTATTTATTTTCTATGGGTGTTCATAAATATATAAAAATGATATATTTTATTCTTTAATTTACATACATATAACCCTCACTCCCTTTCCATGGGTTATAAATGACATAATGATCTTATTTTTTAAGCTCTTTTTAAACGTCACGATTTTTACATGAAACTCATTTCTTTGATTCTATTTGGGTAATTTATGAAATTTTTTATTAGGATCTATGTGGATAACATGAAATTAAATACATATTAAGGGTTATCCCTAATAGCGCTTCAATGCATTGGGTAAATAATTAATCTGTAGATATGAAAAGTTTCACGATACCTTGGTGAATAACCTTGGTAATTTTTATGAAACCTTGGGATGGACCTTGGTGATATGTTCATGAATGTCTAAATGAAATGTTGTAGACACATATTCAAGTTATGATTCAAGTTATTTTCATTATGATATACCTATTCTTTCATTTCTCTTATCTTTATCAAGTTTTTATTGATATCATAAGTAAACGGATTCCCTTATTTACCCTTACTGGGCCTTCTCCTCACCCTTTCATTTGAATGTATGTCTCCAGGTTATGAGATGTAGTAATTTTACTTAGGATGAACTTATGATGAAGCCTTACAAGTGGATTATAAGAATTTTTTATGTTGTTTCCAAGTTTTATTGTTCCTGGTTTCCAAAACACTAGACTTTAAAGATCCACTGTATGTAAAATGTAATGAAAAGTTATGTATTAAAAAGGCGGGATGCCATAGTTGATATCAACGAATAATTTAGTTATTTATGGAAATTAGGATATGAAAACTTTAGGAATAACCCTATAGAAAAGTTTAAATATAGGAAAACTTCCTGGTATTTTGGTGAGTATTGAGTAAGTGGTTTATCGAAAAAATACATCCCTGTATGGATATGAGCAGGTAGAGGCAGATCTGGCATAGATGTACATAGTGGTAAAACCAGAAAACACCACTTTGAGCATGACTCGAACGAAAACTGGTGCACGACAAAGGGCCTTGCTACACTCTTAGTTACGACACTCCTGGGGGATATATTTGGTTAATTGAAAGATTTTTATGAAACATTATGAAGGAATTATATAGAAATGTAATTGTTTAACAATGAAGTTTTAAGACATAAAATCCTTTATAGTTAAAAGATTCGTAAATAAAATAAGTTTCTCACTATGGTTTTATTCTTTTAGAAAATAGAGGCCAATAGGAGGAACCGTACAAATGGTTACGGCAATGGACCATGCGCTGACGACCCTCTGATGGAAGCCGGAATGGAAGCATTCATGCGAATGATGAACCAATTGACTCAAGTTATGGGAAATAACTTGAATCAAGTTGAGGGACCGATCTCACCACAAAGGGAACAACATTCTATTTAATTAATTATGTGTCAATTAACACTGACCTTCAATAGATCAACTGACCCATTGATTGCTGAGTAGTGGATCAGCTCCATCGAGAAGATATTTTTTGTGTTCTGCTGTTCAGAGCAAGAGAAGGTCACCCTAGTTGTCTATAGCTTATAAGGAGAAGCTGATCAGTGGTGGGAACTGATTAAAAACATGAGGAAAATAGTGGAAGTTGAAGCTTTAGAGTGGGAAGAGTTAAGAGGGATATTTTTCAGTAATTATTTCCCTCGTTCCATGAGAACAATAATGGAGGAGTTTCTGGAGCTGAAGCAGAAGGAGAACGAATCTGTGGGAAGCTACGAGATGAGCTTCATAAGTATTTCATGTTACACCTCAAGCTTTGTCATGGATCCTAGTGGTAAGGTAGATATATTATTTTGTGGACTAAGACCTCATCTTCTGAATAATATAGCCAATCGAGACTATGATAGCTACAAGGAGATCCTGCATAGTGTGATGAAAGTCGAGCTAGATTTTGGTGAGATGCAGTGGTCTCATAAACCAAATGATAGGAAGGGATCGATGGAGCCCAACTTAGGAAGGACCTTTTATCAGGTAAGAGGAGGCAAGCAAGTGTAATATCCCACATGTAATAAATGTGGGAAGAAGCATTCGGGGAACTGCCTAATCAGAAGAGGGAAATGCTAAAAGTGTAGAAGATATTTCCATATTGCGAGGAATTGTCATAGTGAGGTGAAACCTCAAATTACAAACACTAACAACAAGGAGAAGATGGTAGAGGCCCTACCTAATGTTCAGTTCTTTAAGTGTGGAAAACCAGGGCACTTTTCCAATCATTGTCTAAATCTGAGGGCAGTGGAGGGGAACCACCATCAGCCTCAGCAAAGGCCAAGGGATCAAGGTTGTGCTTTTCTATCACGATAGCTGAATTTGAAGCTTCAAATGATGTGGTAGCAGGTACTCTTTTTGTTCTCTCAAAGCTATAAAGTACATTGTTTGATTCTGGTTCTACGTATTCCTTTATTTCCTCCCAGTTTACAAAGAATTTATAATCAACTCCCAGTTTTCTAAAAGTAGATTTATCAATCAAGACTCCTCATGGGATTATCCAAGCATCATCACTATTTAGAAACTCTATTATTTAATTTGGGGAGCACAATCTTATCGCAAATATAGTAGTAATTCCTTTGCTGGAATTTGACATTATACTAGGGATGGAATGGCTCTCAAATTATAATGATAAGATCAAATGCAGAAGTAAGAAAATCTCAGTAGTCTTGAATGGAAAACCAATAGTTATCTTCCAAGGAGAGATATCTCAATCTGATCTTTGTTTATAAGAACCTCTTATATCCTTCTTTATGGAGTTTATTAGTGAAGAAGAAGATGATGATGAGAGTTTAAGGATAGAAAATTTCCCCATCATCCAAGAATACATTGATGTATTTCTTGAGGAGTTACCCAGACCTCTTCTAGAAAGAGAGGTAGAGTTCTCCATTTAACTCGTACATGGATCTCATCTGATATCAAAGACCCCTATAGCATGGAAAATGTGGAGCTATAGGAATTAAAGAAACAACTCCAAGATCTTTTGGAGAAGGGGTTTATCCGACCGAGTGTGTCTCCTTGGGGAGCATCAGTTCTATTTGTGAATAAGAAGGATGGATCAATGCGGCTATGCATTGATTATAGAAAACTGAATGGGATCACAGTGAAGAACAAATACCCTCTTCCAAGAATTGATGACTTATTTGACCAACTTCATGGGGCTCATTTCTTCTCTAAGATTGATCTTCGATCTGGTTATCATCAATTGAGAGTGAAGAAAGAATAGATTCCAAAAACTACCTTCCGATCAAGATATAGGCATTATGATTTTGTTCTTATGCCCTTCGTACTAACTGATGCACCTGCTATTTTTATGGATTTGATGAATAGAGTCTTTAAAGACTACCTTGATAACTTTGTGGTAGTTTTTATTGATGATATTCTAATATATTCCGAATGTTGTGAGGAGCATGAGGATCATCTAAGGGTTATTTTGAAAACCCTAAAGAAGGAGAGGATTTTTGGAAAGTTTAGTAAATGTGAATTCTGGTTACAAAAAGTTGCTTTCATAGGGCAAATTGTTACCAATGAATGAATCACAGTTGACCCTACAAAGACAAAATTTGTAGAGGAGTGGCCTCAACCTACAACAATAAATGAGATTTGAAGTTTCCTTGGATTATCAGGTTATTATAGGAGGTTTTTGAAAAACTTTTCCCAACTTTCTAATCCATTAACCAAGTTAACTTAAAAGGGGTCAAGTTCATATGGACAAAGGAGTGTGAGGAAGGTTTCCAAGAGCTGAAGAAGAGATTGGTTACTTCACACATGTTAACTCTTCCCTCAAGTGGAGAAGGATTCATTATTTTTAGTGATGTATCTCTCAAAGGCCTTGGGTGCATCCTCATGAAAAATGACATGTCCATTTCTTATGCATCTCGATAGTTGAAGACTTATGAGTAGAATTATCTTACGCATGATCTGGAGCTAGCTACGGTCGTTTTTTCTCTGAAGATATGGAGGCACTATCTTTATGGGGAGAAATGTGATATATATACAGACCATCAAAGTTATAAGTATATTTTCACACAAAATGAATTGAGCATGAGACAAAGGAGATGGTTGGCACTTCTTAATGACTATGATTGTTCAATTCATTATCATCCAGGAAGAGTAAACAAAGTCGCATATGCATTAAGCAGGAAAGACCCAGTTGTTTTTTCTATGATGTGGATTCAAAGAGATCCATTGATCAATGACCTAGTAAAGTTGGACATGATAATTATAAGGGAAGGGACATCATCAACCCTAACCAAAATGATTTCTCAATCGTCATTACTATAGAAGATCAAGAATTCTCAGAAATAAGATCCTTTATTAGAGAATAAGTTTGAGGCTGTGAAGGATGGAAAGTTTTCTGAGTTCAATATTGATTAAGAAGGTGTACTAAAATTTCATACAAGACTATGTGTTCCATCTATTTCAGGAATAAAGAAGGAGATGATGGATGAAGCTCATATCTCTACTTTCTCTATACATCCGGGAAACACAAAAATGTATAGGGACCTTCGTGATCATTTTTTGTGGGATAATATGAAAAGGGAGATTACTGACTACACTTCAAGGTGCCTCATATGTCTGAAAGTGAAGGTAGAGCAACAACTTCCTAAAGAGGTATTGTAACCACTACCCATACCAACATGGAAGTGGGAAAATATCACTATGGACTTTGTCACTGGTCTTCTGAGAACTTTCAAAGGAAACAATGCGATATGGTTTATTATGGACCACCTCACCAATACTGGCCATTTTATCTCCATTTGGGAATATTTTTCTTTTGATCAAATTTCCTAGATTTAAGTGAAAAAAGTGGTAAGGCTGCATGGAGTTCCACTTTCTATCGTATTTGATCGTGATCCAAGGTTCAGATCAAAATTCTAGAGAAGTATTCAACATGCTCTGAGCATTGAATTGAATTTTAGTATGGCCTATCACCCCCAAACTGATGACCAATCTGAAAGGACAATTCAAACACTTGAGGACATGCTGAGAACATACTCAATGAAATTTAATGAAGGAGGGAATAAACATCTCACTTTAGTCGAGTTCTCTTACTACAATAGCTTCCACTCGAGCATTCAAATGGCACCCTATGAATCTCTATATGGGAAGTGATGTAGAACTCCTACTTGTTGGGATGAAGTTGGTGAGAGAAAGCTTTTTGGGCCTGATCTTGTACAACAGATGACAGAAAAATTCCATGCCATCCAACAACACATTAAGGCTGCTTAGAGTCAGTAAAAGAGCTATACCGACAACCATCGAAGGGACTTTGAGTTTGATGTCGGTGACAAGGTCTTCCTTTGAACTTCACCTTGGAATAGAGTCATGAGGTTTGGGAAGAAAGGGAAGCTCATCCCTAGGAACATTGGCCCATATGAAATCCTTGATCGCATAGGATTAGTGGCTTATCGTCTTGCACTTCCTCCAAATCTAGTAAAAGTTCATGATGTCTTCCACATATCCTTCTTGAGGAAGTATATACCTAACCCATCACATGTACTAAACCCAGAGGTGGTTCAACTAGAACATGACCTCTCTTATGAGGAGCAGCCGGTGGAGATCTTGGATTGTAGAGACAAGGTTCTAAGTAACAAGACTACCCACCTTGTCAAGGTGTTGTGAAGGAAACATAAATGCGAAGAATCCACGTGGGAACTAGATGAGTCTATGAGGCAGAAGTACCCACACCTTTTATCTTCAGAGGGTACAAGTTAAAATTTCGAGGACGAAATTTCTTAAGGGGGGAAGAATGTAACGACCTGAACTTTTTATTAATATTCATTTCATAAATTTTGTGTGTTATTTTATTTTATACTCAAGAAAACTATACTCTTTAATTAATGAAGTGAGTATAAGTAAATGAGACTGTTGGATTTCGACTGTTATATGATCATTGGTCAATATGAATGTTGGAAGCTAAACTCTTAAGGTTACAAATTTTGTTTATAAATAAAAGTGATCTTGGTTAATTAATAGAGAAAGAAGATTTGAAGGCCTCATCCAGTAGACTCGGGCCGATCGAAGACCATCTGACGGAACTTGGGAAGGAGGTAGCAACACTTGGATTTGCTCTGTACTAAGCCCAAGCCGAACTTCATCATGTGAAGCTTGAACATAATCACCTACGAGAGAAGCTCAAGCTGATAGAGGTCAGCACTCGGGCAATGTTAGTCGAGCCACCCCAAGATTCTATCACCTTAGCACACCTTACACTTAGGTCCTATGTTGGTATTATAAGGGGCTCTGTAACGAGACCTTAGCTGCTTTGTGTAATCCTTTGATATAAATAAAATTGTTTTTTCATATTATGGTGAAGTTTATGAATTTCAAATGTCTCGATAAATAGAGGGTGTATATTATTGATGAATTTGGGGAAAACAATATATTTTAAAATATTTATGTAAACAAAAAATAATTAATAATATGTAATTATTTTCAAAAAATGGTCTTCTACATCTGTATTCAGTAAAAAAATTAAGGTCTAATAAGATCAACTTAATTTTTGGTGAATAGTAAATTATGAATAGTAGTTTTACGCTTATGATTAGTAAAGTAAACAAATGGATTAGTAACCTCACTTAAGAAAGTATTTTTATAATTTAGGAACCTTTATTAGGTAATTTGATTCAATAAAATAAGTAAATAATTGTTATAGATATTATTAGTTATGTATTAGTTTTCTTCCAGGTGAATAGTGTTTTTATTTAAAAATTAAATTAAAATTATTTATAAAATTATTTTTATAAAATGGAGTTCATTTTTGAATTCAGAGTATCGATATTAGGTTAAGGTTAATTTTTTTTCTGAAAAAGATGAATTTATGGTGAATAGTGAAATTATAGTTTTGAGTTTCGGGTGTTTAATGACATCATTAAGGATGTAATAATTATGTAATCTTTCTGCTCGACTTATGAATAGTAAGATAATCTATGATGTGTCCCAAGTGGCCAATACCAAGGGAAAATACCATGGGAAAACCCATGGTTTTGCCAATACCACCGATGAGGTGTCCCTTGGGACTAAATGATTTGTTCCCTCACTTCTCCTATAAATTCCAAGTCATTACCTCATCCATTTCATTCCACAATACTACTCAATTAAGTTCTGGTCTCTTTGCCTCCCAAGGAGTCCTCCTAAGGTGCCCTCAATCCTCCCAAGGTCCCGACCTTTAAGCTTTCGAAGTTACTTTTCAAGGTGAGGGATCCTTTCACCCTCCTCTTTTAAGTCATGGCTTCCTTTATGTAGTGTCTTCTAATTTCCATCTCTTTATATTGAGGTTATGTTCTTATATTTTCTCATTTCTTCCCATTTCATGTCTAATATTTGAGAGACCCTTTCTTCTCTCATCAATTTTTTTTCTGAATTTTTAAGTAAGGTCGTTAGGCTGCCGAATTTCTCGTAAAAGAAATCGCATCTTCTCTTTTCTTTCATGTTTTCTTTTCATGTGGTACGTCATTCAAATATCTATACCATGATCTTATTCAGTATGTAACACCCTAAGATCTCATAGTATGTTATCTCATTAAAGTAATTTAATAGCTTGCGCTACACGCAACACCAAGTTCGAGCGCACCACAATATTACCAAACTAGCCATTCAAAAAGCGGTTATAAGTAATATTAACTGCATTTTGAATCTTATATACTCCATATAATTTTAACATTCATATTATGTGTTTCTTAGACATAATATAAGAAAAAAAATCATTTTTTTCAGATAAAAGAAGTATTTTTCAAAAAATGCAATTTTACCGCCTTTTAATGGCGAACTTTTTTTTAAATCCAATATTTCACACTTTTATATATTTAATTTGACAAAATAAACTTCTTCTTTAGAATCAAGATATAAAAATTTAGTTTTGATAAATTTTTGGGGTTTTTCTAACAACCTTCATATTTGGGTGAATAGTGAAAATTACTAAATTTTAACTGAAAACAACTTTTTTAATGAAAATAATTTATAGTGTTCAATTATACATTTGACTGGTTTGGAAGTATAATTATATTATATTTTATCATTTAATACAATTTTTTTCATTATAAGTAATTTCACATTTAAATTTGACATAAATACATGTCAATCTTTTGATAGTTTTTACTTTTTTAAAAACTCATTTTTTTTTGTTTTGACAACAAGAATTAATTTTAAATTAATAAATGAAACTTATATATTTTTAATTTGGTAAAATATACAACATTTTTTAATTCAGAATATCAAAATTAGATTAGGGTGAATTTTTGGTATTTTTCTGAAAACTTTAATTTTTTATGAATAGTGAAAAACACTGAGTTATTGTTTAAAACCGACTTTTTATTTAAATAATTATTTATTTTTTTTAAATTTATTTTAGGTAAAAATAGATACATAATACCTATATAAGTTCAATTTAATTCATTAAAATAATTTTATAATAAGTGTAGATATATAAAAGTTTTATTGGACTTTTTACCATTGTTTACCCACATCCTAAGAGCATTTGCAAATTTGCATAAAAATTAATTTTACCGCTTTTGTGAATTGAATTTAAAAAATCAGAGAGACACAGTTGATATCAGTAAGTAATATTTGGTTCAATAAGATAAAAATAATTTTTGTTGAATAGTAACTTTTGACTTTTATTTACCACGATTAAAGGTAAATATGGTAATTAAGGGTAAAATGATATTTTTATTACCATAACACATGTCCTAATTCTTTTGTATAAGTGTAATTCGATCAAAAAAACCCTTAGGAATAAAATATGATCCTTTAGGTCCACTTGGATGTGATTTATACATTTCATATTATTTAATTCAAAGAAGAGTTAAACGTGTTAAATTCAAAGCTTAATAACTAAACCATTTATAATATAGGTTTATACATAAGATAAATTCAAATATAAATATTCATTAGAAATATAAATATATTTCATACATAATTATATTTTATTTATAATTTTTAGACATTAATTACTTTAATTTATTTATGACATAATGATGATGCAGTAATTACCTTATTAATGAAAGATTAAAATAATTGATATCATAAATATCCTAATAAATGTAATTTCAGACTTTTGATGAATTGCACTAATTTTATAGATCAATATGACATGTTAGGGTTGATTAAATAAAACTTTTTCTATGTGATAAGTTTTTTATGACTTTCAAAAAAACAAAATACCAAATAGTGTCAAAATTGACATAAATTATTTTTTTAAAAAAATACAATATTATTGGTTGATATAATATTCCAAAAAATATAAGGTTCAGCCAAAGGGAATAAATAATATTATATATGTTATTAATGAACCACTTGAGGTTCTCTTGGATGTTTAAAGTAAGTTTATTAACCATATATTGTAATAATACAAGAAGACACTGTAAAAGTTAAATTATTTAACTTAGAGTTAAATCTAAAAGATAAGGTTAAAATGGTAACCTAAACTTGTATAAAACCTATTGGTTGAAATTATTTCGACCCATACCCACTTTATATTCAAAATAAATCAATTTGGAGCCATTATAAACTGAATATTATTTTATTATAAAATAATATTTCAATCTTTTCCTAAGGTTCCCCTCACCCCTCTTATAAAAGGGCACTCGCCCTTCTCTCAAATTCACACCTTCAAATCTATTTGTCTCGACCAAACCATGCCCAAATATCCTCTCAACTATCCTCCCTTAATCCTAGATTCCTTCCTTTGGTCATAAATCTAGCCTAAGGATCCCTTTTGATCAAATCAAAAGAAAGAACTCGAAAAAGAGGTAAATATTTCATCACCTCTTTCAAGTTCTTTTCTCCTTTCACGTATTCTTTACTTGTTGTTTCCATTGTAAAACAATAACTCCAGTATCTTATATATACTATGATGTTATTATAAATATGTTACAACCATATTCATTATTCTATCCATCCTATGAATGACATGTCATCATACTTGTGTATGTACGGCTTACCGGCTCCACATCGTGGTGTAGTTGTTATTCAATACATTATTATATTGGATGGGTATAATAATGATCTATAATTGATGTAAATAATAAATATAACATGTTAATGATTCTGTATATATGATACAACATCCAATTATATATGATTTTAATATCAAAATAATGATATTCTCGCTCGTGTGTACGTACGGATTACCGTCTCTACGACGCGATGAGATTCATTTCCATGTTCACCATTCAACGAGGATTATAAAAATATATATTATTAATAAGTATGTAATATATGACATAATAATGATACTAGATAAATGTATGTATGTATGTATGTATGTATGTATGTATGTATGTATGTATGTATGTATGTATGTATGTATTTATGTATGTATGTATGTATGTATGTATGTATGTATGTATGTATGTATGTATGTATGTATGTATGTACATATATCTTATTCACTTACTTCCGTTCAATATGATGTGAAAACGGAAACAACGTTTATGCGTACGTACGGCCTACCTTCTCCATAAATAGTGCCTTCCATTTCATATATACATCTATTATAAATATTTATATTCTAAATATATATGATATATAAATCAAGGTTTATATTCTGGAATCATTTAAATCATGATCTAAATGATATGATCAAGAATAACAAGTTAAAACACATACGATAAAGAAAGCGATTATTACCCAAAATATTAATTTAACATGGAAATCATTATTAAATGGGTAGTATAAAGTCATAAATGAATAATGTATGATATAATAAATATGAATATGGTTATGGTATATTTTAATAACATACTATGGTTACTATATAGGAGGTTAAACGTACCCTCAACCAAAGGAAAGTGCAAGGTAAGGGTCAATTCCTCAATCTCATTATTATTCAAGATTGTTTATGGGTAAGTTTTTACTGGGAAATATTTTTTATCCATGTCCATGTTTCATAAAAGAGTTTTCAATGTGATTTTTTTAAGGTAATATTTTACTAAAACATCATTTTAAATATTTTAAATATTTATTATTCTAAATCATTCTCATTAATGTCCATGATTTAAAAATAGTTTTTAAGGATTTATTTATATGGACAAGAATGTTTTTAAAATATTAATTCCATTAAAAAGTTTCAAAATGGTATAGGACACTTTGATTCAAAAATGTATTTAAATGTCTTCCTTTTTAAATTGTGTGACTTTTAAATGTTTTCATGAAAAAGGGATATTCCTCTCAAAGAGTTTTACAAATCATTTTCAGCTATGTCAACATCCTTTGATTGATTTTAAACCTGTTTGAAGTTTATTTATTATGATACAAATCTTCTATATTATATTGAAGGTTTTGTGATATGTTTGACTGTGGATGTGTTATTTTTCCTGGTTTATGGTTAAATTATTGACATTTCGTATGCTAGTTCTAATAAAAATGTTTATGTTATGTTTAAAATTTTTCATATGAGGAATGTATTGGACATAATAATTGATGGGTGGAGCCCACGATAGCTCCTCAATGCATCAGTAGGTCTCATGAGATAATTAGATGTGGAATTGACTGAGGCCTTTCCCGATTTGATATATGGTTTTGGCTGAGGCCATAATCATTTTTAGACGTCTTGGTCCAGGCCATGAAAAAATGTTTCAGAGTGTCTAGCATTATACATTCCCTTATTATGAAAATAATATTGATGGTTCATGTGGTTATTCGACTAGTAGAATACCCATGATTATGTTTTATTATGTCATTATTTACTTAGCTCATATTTTTGCCATAAATTTTTCATGTTTATTATTTGTAAAGGAATTTGTTGTCAATTATTCACCATGCCTATTGTTTATGTTATCTTCCATTAAATTGTTTACCCTCACTGAGCATCTGAGCTCACCCCTTTCTTATGTTTTATTTTCCAAGGATCACAAGAAGTGTTTTATGATTAAGATGCAGGGTTAAGCTAAGGTAATAATGGAATTCTCTAATGATTATTATTTTTGTATGTTAGAAAGTGTAATGTAAAGTTCATGTATGTAATCTATTTTCCAAGACTGCTAAACTAATCAGTCTTTTTCGACTTGATTCCTTGTAACCATGTCAATGCTAGGTAATAATGCACAGACTTTGGGTAACTGGGGTCGGGGCGTTACACAGTACCCATGTTGTATTATGAATTATTTATGAGTGGATGACCCTTGTCTTCTCTCTTTTCAGTATTTTCTAAAACTATGTTATATAGTCATTATGCTGCCGAAATTTCGTCTCAAAATTTCTCTTTCTCTCAAGAAATTTTATTGTTTGTTTATGTGAATACCCAGACCTATTTCATTTTTATCGGTGTTCATAAATATATAAAAATGATATATTTTATTCTGGAATTGACATACATATAGCCCTCACCCCCTTTCCATGGGTTATAAATGACATAATGGTCTTATTTTTTAAGCTCTTTTTAAACGTCGTGATTTTGACATGAAACCCATTTCTTTGATTCTATTTGGGTTATTTATGAAATGTTTAATTAGGATCTATGTGGATCACATGAAATTAAATACATATTACAGGTTCCCCCTGATATCACTGAATTTCATTAGGTAAACAATTAATCTCTAGAGATGACAAGTTTCACGATACCTTGGTGAATAACCTTGGTAATGTTTATAACACCTTGGGGATGGACCTTGGTGATATGTTCATGAATATATAAATTAAATGTTGTAGCCACATATTCAATTTATGATTCAATTTCTTTTCATTATGATATGCATATTCTTTCATTGTTCTTGTCTTTATCAAGTTCATATTGATATCAAAAGTAAACGGATTCCCTTGTTTACCATTACTGGGCCTTTTGCTCACCCTTTCATTTGAATGTATGTCTCCAGGTTATGAGATGTAGTAATTGTACATAGGATGAACTTATGATGAAGCCTTACAAGTGTATTATAAGAATGTTTTATGTTGTTTTCAAGTTGTATTGTTCCTGATTTCCTAGACACTA
The DNA here is from genome assembly GCA_963277665.1 of Viscum album. Classification (NCBI taxonomy): domain Eukaryota; kingdom Viridiplantae; phylum Streptophyta; class Magnoliopsida; order Santalales; family Viscaceae; genus Viscum; species Viscum album. The sequence continues at coordinate 412,372,757 of OY728131.1, forward strand.
GACTTTAAAGATCCTCTATATGTAAAACGTAATAAAAAGTTATGAATTAAAAAAGGAGGGATGCCATATATGGAACCTTTACTCCATTTAATAAGTTGAAAAACTGATATCTCTTTTTCCTGGAAAGATTGTAAGTAACTAGAGGAAGAAAACTTCATTTTTCACCCTTCACAGGTGCCAACTCTTCTTGTATTCTCATGTCAACCATGTCCATCCTAGCCTTAATTTCATCCTTTGTTTTGTCAGGTGCATTTAGAAACATGTTAATAACACTATAAAATACATTTTCTTCAACATGAATGACATCAACAATGTCTCTAATGTATAGAAAATTCCATTATGATAATTCAAAAAAAATTGATCTCTTCTTCCGACTGGTTTTCATAAGGTTTTTCGAAAAGAGTTTACCAAACTCAGTATCCACATATTTTCCTTTATCAAAAAATTGATCACCTGTTAGTGGATACAATGTTGTTAACTCTTCTAAACTTCTATCTAATGATCAATTCCGAGATTAGTACTTATGTCATTAGGGTAGAAATCGGTGATGTCCAAGAAACACGATTTTTTATGAATGTTTCTACCTAATTGACTATGTACCTTTTTTGTAGATGGGACACCCACGACTTCCTTTAATACTATATACTAAAAAAATCCATAAGTAGTAAATTAATTTATCATCCCATACAACATGTATCTCAATGTTAAATCTTCATTTCTATAAGCATCATAAAATGTAACACATGAATCCCACAATAATTTCAAATCCTCGATCAATGGAGCCAAATAAACATCAATATCATTACCTAGTTGTTTCAGTCCTAATATAAAAATAGATTTCATGATGTGCTTTTATTTTATGCATAACCATGGTGGAAATTTATAATTTACCAACATAACTATCAATGTACTGTGATATATGCTTTAAAAACCAAAAGGATTCACTCCATCTATAGATAATGCAAGATGAAGATTTCTTGGCTCATTTCCAAAATCAAGATAATCATGATCAATTCACTTCCACTGAGGAAATTCTTATAGGTGATGTAGTTTTCCATATTTATTTCGTTTATCTACATTCCATAGAAATTTCCCTATGGTCTCCTCACTTCCATACAGGCTCCTAAACCTTGGAATGATTGGAAAGTACCACACAGCTTTCATAGGACCGGATTCATATTTCTTGTATCAAGAAGCACCAAACTTTGGGAATTCTCTAAGTGATTTTTGGTCCTTTAGAAACATTATAAAGTCATTCAGGCAGGCATGTATTCATTCAGAGATCATACCCATAAAATTTAGCATTCATTTGGCATTGTATGTTCATATCGGGGTCTCATTATCTTCTGGGAACATGTCATTTGAGAGAGAATGTAATTCTTTAAAACTAGAATTACTCTATCCATTTCCTACTTTCAAATTATACAGCTTCAGTACGGCTGGCAAAGTAGTATATTTATTAAAACCTCCACACAAAGGCATCTTTTCACAACTCTTTATCAGTTCAAAAAAAATTTGTAAATCACGAATTTCATCTTCAATTGTCCTTTTCATTTCCTCAATACAGTCTTCATCGTCATTCACATCTCTAATCACATCCTCAATACATATTTCTTTATTTTCCACACTTGTAATCATATCAGATGATCCATAAAATCTATTATTATTCTAGCCACTAGCTACATTCACTTTTTCCCCTTGTTTATTCCAACATTTATAACTTCAATCTACTCCATGAAAGATCAATTGTTCTTCCAACTCCTCTGGAATAACTTTTCTTGAATAAAAACATCATAAACATGGACAAAGGATTTGAGAATGGTTATATGCATGATCTTTTTCAAACTTGATTAACTCTTTCACTCCATCTTCAGACTCTCTTGTTAAACGAATGGCATCGATCCATTCTTTATTCATATCCATCCTATTTTATTCAAAGATATTAGTATTTAAAAAAATAAATACACAAAATATTGATATAATGTAATGGTTTTCCTAATTCTAAAAAAACATAAACTTAAAAGATTATGAAAAAACTATAGTTCAAATGTCATTTTGAAAAATATTTAAAAATCAAACTTGAAATCCAATTAAAAAACCAACCATTTACACAAATTCCTCATTAAAATAACACACCCTTTTTAAAATAAATCAATCAGTTCCAAACACTCTTTCACAAAACCACAATTATTTTTTTTAAACTGTCAAGGTAACATCATGACCCAACAATCTTAATAATTTAAAATGAGAAACAAACCTATAAGAAACATTTCAAAACACTTGAATCATTTTAAAAGAGTCACTTATCCATTTTCACAAAGACATAGATCCCAAGAGATACACTTTATAAAATATACATATAACACACCTCCATTCATCACAAATCAATCAATGTTTTATGATTCCATCACATTATTCCAAATTTTTGTGTAATAATAATAATTTCCATAAGCATTTTATATTGTGGTCCCCACCATTGGATATCCCTTATCAATGCTTCTATGGTCCAGTAATATCAATTATCCTTCACCGCAACCCCATAGTCCCAATGGATATATTCCATAGTCAGTGACCACACTCACAACCATGAAACACTCGTGTTCTAGTTTACTACAAACACTGCATTATCCTAATGATCATTGGAAAACACCAAATCAATTGTTTGTACACCACAAGATAAATGTATATGTCTCTCACATGAAGTAATATTGGTTCCTTTATAAATACACATAAGAAAATCTATAAGCATGAACCCATTACATAATCAAAAATTTCTCAAGTGTCATTCCTTTCACAAAAATAATTTCCCTACATCACTCATCGCTTGAAGAAGCAGATTGTTCTTGTTTCGCAATCGAAGCCTCCTATTGTAGACTGGTCAGTGCACCCTTCCCAGGGGTATGATTAATACACATTATGGGTTTTAATTGTACTTTTTTTTCACCACCTACACCCAAATCTAACCTCTATGTGCTAATATCAAATTATAGATCTCCCTCCGGGTCTTTAAATCTCTTCCATCCATCTCCCCTTGTTCCATAAACATTTGACCAATCGGGTGGCGTTTGAGTAGTAAGTTTTTCTTAGATCCAAACTGTTTATATCTTCTTCTTTGTTAAATTAGTATATAAATATATTGGATCTATTTTTTCCTTGACAATTAGATGATGAATTCCTCCTTTTTTATAGATTGGTGGAGAATCTAGCATGTTGTCATAATTTCTTGATCAAATAGGGATATACCATTAAAAACGAGCATTCAATGGGTAATTGTTGTTGAATCATCTTACTATACCTTTTATCAATGGAGGATAAATGATATAACCTAAATCCATTAATGATATAACCTTAATCCATTGATGGATAGGTGCACATGAGGTCTTATGGCTCTTCGGATCGAACCCAATGGTTTGAGTTGAGGCATTATGGGTAACTTAATCCTTAATATCAAACCAAATCAAGAAAAATAATGCAACTTCCATAATTTTAAAAAAATTGTCTAAACCCTTAACTCAATAGAAGATTTTATCAACCATTGTGCAAGTACAATGAAATAGATAATCATTAATCCAAGATCATGTAAGATAATCCTCAACAGCCTAAGACCCAAAAATTTATATCAACCACTCATCCCAATATTCCTTGAACCAAGTAATGTCATTGCCTCTGCATTCTCTAGATGATAAACATAGAGGAAACCAAGGAGAAAAGAAGAGAAACTTATCATGGATCACCATAGATTGATCTCTTGATTCTAATAGATAAATTGAACAAATGTGGGATGAAGGGCCTCCAAATATGAAATACATATCACCAAATAATTGGGGGAAATGAAGTAATAATAAAGGATTCGTATTGGATTTTTTGTTAATACTTGAATTGAAATTTAAAGGTGTCCTAGTGTGATAAGTCAAGGTCATGTCATGAGGAAGATATCTTCATCAGATTTATGAGATCCATATCATGATCTCTTATATCTCTCCCCATTTAAATCTCATTAAATATTATAATCTAATGTGACACAAGAGGGGTTATAAAGTAATGTTGGCTCCCACTAGAAGAATCTAATGCGGCATAGTATATAGGAATATCATTCCATAATAAAATAGGTTTACAACCAGAATGGTTTAACATTTCATGACCTCTAACAACATTTAATTCATTTTTCATGGTAGTAAAAGTTTCATCAAAGCCTTCAAATGATTATGGAGTCCTATAACAACTAGATAAGGCAACGAATAAATCATTGGAAAATAATTGTTTACATGTAAAAAATTTACCAAGAAAATTTTCTATAACAATACAAGAAAGCGTTCTAGCCTTTCACGTATCATGATTGATGGATTAATTTTCTGAAGGTGAAGGTGTGTTGTGTGCTGGGTCGAGATGATATTAGTTACTAGAATCATAAATAGGATGGTGATAACCACTCATTTTTATGGTTCTAAGTTAATAATATCTCCTTCATATAATCCAACATACATCCTAGATTCATAAACCCAACACTTGGGTAATAAGATAAGATCCTTCACTGGAACATCAACAAAGTGGATGTGCATGACACCTATTTTTTGAGTAATTACCCAAATGCTTCAGTGGGAATGATTACTATTTGATGATTCATTATAACAATGAATCTGATGATTGGATGATAAATATATGATCAAAATAGATACATAAGAAGAAGAACTTCTTGGATTGGTGTTTGAGGAACATGGTGATACCAAAAAATGATAATGTTTAGAAGAAGAAAATTTTTAGGCATTACATTTTATGTGTTCTTACTTCCCTGGATATAAATCATCTTGGAATATATACATTAAAGTAAAATGAGAGAGTACTATTCTGGGAAGTGTCAGGAAGAGCGTAGAGAATATATTGAATGGGGACCCACATTAATAGTTTATTAAAACCTTGTTTTTGGGGGATAGGCAACATGGTACTAAGATAAAAATATGTGACAAGGTTTATGCTATGGTGTGTTGGGTTCTTTGGGAGGAAAGGGACAATGTGAGAGAATAAAGGCCTAGCTCTCAAACACATATTTAGGTTTTCTACAAATCAATTATGGTGAACTATGGTGATGTCACCCTATGAAGCGTGTCATTAGCCTCATTTAAGAGGATGCTCTTGAGGATTAAACATGACCCTTAGGGAGGAGGTAAGCCTAACCAAGGGTAATGGGTCAGATATAGGACACCTAGTATAGATCTGAAACTGAATGTGGAAGGATATTTTATGCTTTGACTGATGGTGGTATCTGTGTAGTATGACAAGGGCTAGGTTATCTTTGGATTCCACACTTACTATAGAAAATGAATTTCTATTAGTCCATAGAAAATGGTGATGTTCAGTTCTGTTATGTTTTTTAGGATTTATAATATTGAGAATTCTACAGTGGAGTCTAAATCTAGTGTTCTGGTTGGCTTCCATAGAGAGAATTCTATCACCCTATGGTATCTTTAATAATACATCAAGAAGTGTAGGATAATCATTTATTATTGCATCATGGTTTGTCACACTTGGAGGGAGGGGAATTTTACGATATACATCTTAACAAGGAAAGGGAGGTCTAGTGAAATTATTATTATTTATCAAGGTACTAGTTCATTTTCATATGATTTCTACCTCATCATAAGTGGTGATTCCCTATTCCTCCACCACATCCACTCCATAACATCCAAGGTTTTTGAATAAAAATATAATATTGAATAAGTGAATTAATATATGTATATACAAATTATGATTAGTTCCACCATTTTCATAATGGTAAATGTTAAAAATTTGTTGAATTTAGTTTCATTAAAAATTTAGGATTTAAAGATAAATATTTTATATGATATAATAAAAAATATTCTCTCATGAATAACTATTTTATATTATTTATAATGGAATTTTAATAATTGTATGACGGATGTTCCTTTTTGAATGAGTTGAGATTTTGCGCTTCAGGATAAGAAATGTTTTATGCTTGGGGGGATTTAATAGCTATAATACATGCATTAAATTTTTTATATTTCATTAATTGATCATATTATTCAAGAATTATTTATTTCCTAGTTTCTAATGTTTTTTCGTATTTCAAGCAAAGGGACACATTATTGGAATTCTGAGAAAAATAGATGAAAATATAAAGAAGGAATATAGATAAGTAAAAATTTTGTAAATGAAAAATTAATTCATTCAATAAAAAAATGTTCCAACCCTCATAATAGAATCGTAGGAGATAGAAACTTCATGAGGTATCTAGACATTCAACTGTAGCACTAACAAGGGTTATAAGGGAAGAATAGTGAAATGATGTCACAATAAGGGTTATAAATACTCAGTGGGAGAGATTAAAGATATACAAGGTTGTTACGGGCCGGTATTGGTAAAGATGACTTATGTGGGTGGGAACTAGTATTTATAATTGGGTGAGTTCAAGGAATATCTTGCATAATAAAGTAAATGCCACAAAAAATCGATTTGGGATCAAGGATATGTGTAACGTTTAATTTTTAAAGGAAACCCATGAGTTGACCTTATATGATGTCACTCAAATCATTGTTCACATGGGGATTCTATGGATTGTTTTCACCTCTATCTTAGCCCACTTGACTACCTCAAAGAATTCCATGGACATTGGTGTATCTTGATCTAAATCATCACTACGAAGGAACCCAACTTCACTATAAATTAGAATATTTTTACATAGCACCTACATGATATCCCAACACGTAGAATCTAGTTACCAAATCGGAATTTATATCATTTTTTCATGAACCAAAATTGTTTTACCTAACATATCACCTGATCTACCATGAGTCAAAACCTCTAGAAACAAGGACAACCAATAGGTAATTCATTTAGTGTACAAATAAGGACCACCACAGGCCATAATTTTCAGCTGGGGGTTTAGACTGTACAATTCACAACGTCATCATCAATATCAAATTGTAATAACATGTGAAATGAATGAGAAAGAGGATAAAACTCACCATTGATGTGTGGTTCAGCATGTGGCGATGGTACGTTCGCGGCAGAGGAGAGGCGCGTAGCAGAGAAGTCCTCCGAGAGAGGAAAGGTGTGTGATAGAGGAGTCAACGGTAGAGGTGAGCCGCGCGGTTGAGGAGAGGTGCACAAAAAATGGAATCACAGTGATGGAGGAGAGGTGAGCAGTGGAGGGAATCACGGTAGAGGAGAAGAGGTACACAGTAGAGGAGAGGTGTGCGGGGAATGCGGGTTCGCGGTAGAGGAGTCGGTGGGAGAGGAGGAGAAGGAGGCGACATCAGTGGCAATCGGCATCCATTAGAGTTTGAGGGGTGTGAGGAAGGAGGAGAGAGTTGGGGTTTCTTTATAAAACCTAGTGAAATTTTTATCCACGCTAGCTAAAAAGCATTGATAAAAGTATGTTTTATCAGCGCTAAAATTGAAAGCATGATAAAACATGTCTTTATGAGCGCTTTTTTAGTGCTGATAAAGATATAATGTAAATAATTTATTTATATTATTATTTATATTTATAAAATTATATACATGATAAATATATATTTATATTTATAAATTTATAATTTAAATAATTATAAAATTATAAAAAAAATACTTATTATATTTATAATCTAAGAAATATATATAATAAATATATTGATTATATATATTTATAAGATTATAGATGTATATAACTATAATTCTTATAATTTTATAATTATTTATCTGAATATATATTTATTTCTAATTATAATTATAAATGAATATTTATTTATTTATTTAAATAATTATAAAATTATAACAAATTAATATTTACAATAAATATATATTTATTTGTAATTAAAAATTATAATAAATAAATTATTTATAGTTGTAATTGTAAATATATATTTACTTATTTATTAATTTATAACAAATATGTTTATAATTTTTTAAATATATATAATTAATATATTTATTATAATTTTTTAGTTATTTAAATATATTTACATTTATTTAGAATTATATTTATAAATATTTGTATTTATTTATAAAAATTTGTATAAAAATATATATAATTAATATATTTATTATAATTTTTTAATTATTTAAATATATCTATATTTATTTAGAAATTATAAATATAAATATTTGTATTTATTTATAAATATTTGTATATATTTATAAATATATTTATTTAATTATATATTTCTAACTTTATAAGTAGTATAATAAATATATTTATTATAATTTTACAATTTTTTACAAATGTATATATATTTATAATTATAATTATATATAAATATATTTATAAATTTTTTTATATATTTATATATATTTATTTATATATATATATAGATATAATTATAATATATGTATTTATTTTGATTTAATAATTATTTAAATATATATTGTTATAATTTTAATTACAAAATAATTATATTTAAAAATTAATTATATATACTTAAAGTTTAATAAGTATAAATATAATAAATATATTTATTATTTAAATATATTTAATGTAATTTTATAAGTATTGATAACATGATATAGTATACATATTGGTAACATGAATTAATCATATACACCTAGTAAAATATACATAATAAAAAATGATCCATTAATGGACAACATGAATAATAATAAAATTGTGACGTATAAATGAATATTCATGTTGATACATAACATATATTCAAGCATGATCAATATATTAGTTGACCAAATTCATTGGAAACTCATATATATTTAATTATAATCTTATATTTTTTTAAACTATATATATATATATATATATTTGAATTATTAAAAAATATATGTTAATTATAAAAATTTGTTTTTTATTTTATATATACAAATAAAAAATATTTTTGAATATAAATATAATAATAGTATATAAATTATTATTAAAAACTTTTATCGGTGCTAAAAAAGTGCTGATAAAGCCCCCCCCCCCCCCCCCATCAGTGCTCTCTACTCAATGCTGATTAAATGACACACTTCCCTTGCCCCTGTTTGGGGTAGTGATACAGCGATACCCTTAGAAAAATATTCAGAAATGAAAGAGTGGGTGGATCTAGAATCAAAAAAAAATCTATATTAGATTGGATGGTAAGTATACCTTTCACTAATTCATTATCATACTACACATCTCCGATAGTGATCACATGTGACTTACCTTTATCTTCAGCCTTAAGAGTTTACGGACATTGATCATCATCAATAACCCTTGGGTTAGGGCATTGATTGGCGGCATAATGCCTCATTTCCTTTCACTTGTAACATTGAAATGTAGGAGGTCAATTCTATGTAGCCTTTTATCTATTCGTATCATTAGACATATTTTTCCATCACTTCAGTATTCAACTGCCCGAGGACATTCTTTTCCACACTTAAAACATTTACTATTCCCTTTAAGACAATTTTTTCAATGTTTCTTTCCATACTTTGAGCATAAGGAAAAAATCATATTCTTTTCAGTGTGGTCACTATATTTTCCTTTGAATTCCATTTTTCTCTTCTTATCAAACCCATAGGACTGATGGGTTACTACAATCTCCATCTCAACCTTGAGAGCACATCAAATGATTTCTTCATAGATGTTGATGTACCTTATGGATAATTCCCTTTGAAGACTTGGTTTTAAGACACTAAAGAATCGATCAATTTTACTCTCAGGTTAGATAATAATTATAGAAGTGTACCATGAAAGTCTTGTAAAATTTTCTTCATAGGAACCAACAGATTCATCATCCTTTTTCTTAAGTTCAAGGAACTCCTTATACAACTTTTTTCGAAGAATATGAGTGAATTACTTATTGAAAAATAAATTCTTGAACTCGTTGAATCATATTATTGATAAAGTTACACCATTGATCAGATTCACTTTCCAAACAATAGACTACTAAGATGGATTTATCATATTCTAAACTTTAGAGAACTGAAAATATCTTTTTTGTGGTACTAATACATTTTTCAGCCACTAACTGATCAGAAGACCCACTGAAAGAAGGTTGACGCTACCTCATGAAGGAATCAATAGAATGTTGTTCCCTCCTTTGCTCATTGGGAAGTCTTGCATGATTCATAGCTTGATAAAGTTGTGTGATCATGGGTACAAGATTTTTTATTCCATCTCACACAAATTTTGGTTTCTCAGAAGGACAATCATTTCATTTCTAGTTGGATTCAACATTAGCATGGTTCCTTCAGGTTCTCGCCATTGATAAAAACCAAGAAGCATAGTGTGAAAAACACTAATAATATTGGGAAAACCAGATAATAAAGAATAAAATTTCAATTTAGGACACTTTAGGTTTTATCCTAGGTTATTCATGATCATTTATGAAACACTATGATTGTAGCTTATACTTAGACATATCCTTTGGGTTCTTACTAAGGTTTTCTCATCGTAATTTTTAAAGGTTAACCATAACTTTTTTCTAATACAAACTACAACGACCCATACTTAACATACATTGATATTACTTCAAATATGAATAATATTCATTACAAAATATAACAAATACATGATTGGACCATATAGGTATATTGTCTTTATAAACTGGGAAACATAAACAACTAGTTTATAAGACATCTTCATTATCTCCCACTTATTTCATTATAACTAGACCTATTTTTAACATATCTTACTTAATATCCTTATTTATGACTTGGGGAAAGAAAAATATGAAAGGGTGAGATCATATTCTCTTTAAGGGTAAATAAGGGAGATATTAATCATGTCATAATCATATGACATAAGAATATAAAATTTGAAACTCTTATCCTACATATGAAAGATAGTGTTATCATGCCATGGTAAAAATCATAAAAGTTCATAAGAATAAATGAACATAATCCCAAAATTCATAACATAAGACATTATGTTTTTTTCATACACATAATCATAGAAAATAATTTCATATTAGTCGAGGCCCATTTCTAAGACTATCATAGTGGACAAATTCTATTACTGAACTCAGTTCACTCCTCGTTTTAGCCCTATATTACTAAACCAAGATCATTTCACATTTTAGTCATGTCTATATCATGAGATATAAATATTTACCCAATGAACTGGAGGGAGATATAGGTCCTACCCATCTTATAATTAATTCATTCTTACATGTTCCATAATAACATAAATCATTATTCATAACCTAAGGAATAAAAATAAGTTTCTTTAAACATCATTCCACCATAACATAATCCATGTAAAACCAATAGATTTATTAATTATAATTCTATCCTAAAAATAATAAAATAATATGAATAATATTATTATTATTATACTTGAATCATAACCCTATAAAATAATTCCATCTTAGATGGAAAATGATTTTGATATAACACTTGAAATTAATTCTTGAGGAAAATATCTTTTCTTCTTCAAAAACATTTTATTTTCTCAAGATGTTGTACAATTTTAAAAGAAAAGAATTTATTTGAAAATAAACTTGAAATATTTTATATGAATCTTCATAGAAATAAGTCATTATGAATATGTAAAAATACATTCATGTTATTAAGTTAAAAAATCATTCCCCTCATACTTTTGCTGGAAAATTCAAAAAGTACCTCGTATTGGATAATGATAAAAGATTCCATTCATAACATTTAAAAAAATCCCCAATAGGTAAAATTGAATTTAAAAGTTTTTATAATAATATAAATAATATTACATATTTTTAAAACATGGAAGTGAATAATAAATATACCCCAATAAAAACATGTGTATAATTAATCTCGGATAATAATGAGATTGTGAAATTATCCCTTACCTTAGATCTAATTTCCTTTGTATATATATAAACCTCATATATAATGATTTAAATAATGTCATTGAATTATTTCAGAATAATATTCATTTTTATGAAATCATATGTGATCCTATTATCATCTTTTTTTAGTAACATTTCATTATTACTTGTTATTCGGGTGTTAACTGCTTCATTTAGTTATGCATGTTTGGTAGAATAAGTTATGGTTATCCTTCATTGGATATATTTATATCATTAAAAAAATTATATTAACATAAAATATATCATATTTATTCATTCTATACATTTATATAATCATGCTTTAATGAATATCATATAGAATGAATCGCATCGCATCGTAGAGACGGTAGGTCTTACATTCGCATGAGTGACGATATCATTCCCATAATTATTAAATGTTATTTAAGTAAATAGTCTATAATATTTCATAATAAATATAAAGTTATAATAATCTTATATATTTCTTATTTAAATAATTATACCCATCCAAGTAAGGTGGTGGAAAAAAACAGATTACACCACAATGTAGAGATGGTAAGTCATACGTACACACGCGTCATGATTTCATTTTTCTAGCATGGATAGAAAGTAAAATATTTTTGTTACATAATAATAATAATAACATATCATTATATAATTTATACTAGAGTTATTAATTTATAATTAAACAACTCATGAATAGTAATTAGAAGAAGAAATAATTTTGAAAGATTTGGTAGAGGAGATTACCTCTTCTTTGACGTGCTTCCTCAAAATCTCCTCTTAGTGCACTGGAGTTGGTCTTTGAAGAAGACCAAAACCTATAAAATGTTACTAGTAAAGTTTATAAGGTAAAATTTTATGTAATTAATGATATTTAATGCTCAAAGTGAGGGGTATAGGTGATGGAGGTTGTGCCCTTTTATAATTGAGGTGAGGGGCGCTTTTGGGATCTCCAAAAATATTAATTTGTAATAAAATAAAACCTCATCCAAAAACATCTTAAATGTACCAATTTAAAATATTATATGGTATAGGGTTTTAAGATCATAAAACAATAGATTTTAGACATTTGTTCTATCAATTTAAACCTTCTCATTTTAGTTAACACTTGGTTATTCTATTTTCTATTTAACTAGGGTAACAAATATATCAATTTTAAAAGGGTAAAAATTTTAATTATTTGAAGTCAATTAGACCATAAATCAATACATTAGAACATTTTAGACCATATAATAATTATTATATATTTTTTTTAAATGTTTTATGATTTTTAAATAATTTAATAAAACATTATTTTGATAAAAAATCAATAGTGTTAATTTTGACACTATTCAATTCATTGATTTTTAAAAATATTAAGATAACATGTTAACTTAGAAAAAATATTTTATTATATTTAAAAGAGGTCAAGATCTTATAAAAAATACATTATACATTTTAATTATCCAAAATTATATTTATTTTAATATTTTTAATAACATTTATTTTTTATTTCTATTAATAAAATAATCAATACATCAATATTGTGTAATTATTTAATATACATATATATTGAATAAAAATTAAAAATAAAATCTTATGATGAAGATAAAAATATTATATTTAAGAATCATATTTTTAGACTTATTTATCTTTTTTAAAATCCAAAATTTAAAATTTTATACTTATTAATTGATGAATGTGACAACTTTAACACCACTTTAAATAAAATAATATAATTGTCACAATCTCTTCTATAATGCTAAAAATGGTCACTAAATTGACCCTCTGATTTTATGGTCGATATATCCTCTAAAAATAATATTTTTTCACGTTTTTTGGTCTTTTTATGGTTATTAGCATTTTAATAAAAAAATTCTATTGATTTCTCATCAATTAATTAATTTTTACATCACCAAAGTATAAGTTTTTAAAGTAATTATTTATATCCAAAAAATTAAAAATAAACTAACATGATAAATAAAAACATTTTATCATTCAATTGAGTATTTATAATCAAATTTATATTCTGTATAAGCATATTTTAAAAATGATATAGTTATTAAAATTTAAGTAAGACATATTTAATTTTTCTTTAAATAGAATAAATTAAATGTCCTAATCTCATCCAAGTGTCTTCCAAAGGACACCATTTAGACCCATGGATAATTTAGGTCAAAACACACTCATACAATGATATTAAGACAAGTGTTAAGGTAATTTTATAATAGTATTCTTACCCTTAATTACCAAATTTATCCTTTTACCGTATTAATAAAAATTATTGAAGTTATTATTCATAATGACCAAAAATAAAATAAATCTATTTACATAATTTGGACCTATTTATTCAAAATATGGAATCCATTTTTAAAAATTCAAAATATAAAATTTTTATTAATTAATTAAAAATTAATCATGTTGTCTGAAAGAGAGAACCAGTTTTAAAATTTAAAACATTGCAAAAGATTGAAATGTTTTAACATCTGAATTCAATGTAAAATTAATGATAATGGAATAAATAATATTTAATGAAAAAAATATATTCTATTTATACTTTAAAACTATTCAATGTTATAATTTAATCATGTAAATTATTTCGATGAAAAAAATTGTTTTTAGTTAAAATTTAGTTTACTTTCACTATTCATCGAATTTTAAAAGTTATCCGAAAAATATTAAAGTTTTATCCAAAGTAAATTTTTATATCCCTCTTTTAGATAACATGTTTTTATCTCATATAAAAATTATTAATGTTTCAAAATATTAATTTAAAAGGGTTCTTTATTAAAAGGCAAAAAATTACCCTTTTAAAAAACATAGGTTTTTATACAAAAAATAGGATTTATTCATACCCTATGAAAAAATATCTATTGGATAGATATCAATAATATTTTATTAAGTATAAAACATATACATTTCATTAATTTCATTTACTAATAGTAATTCACTCAATTTATTGATACAAAAATAAAAATATATATTTGATTTATATTTTTCATAAATAATTAGTAGAGAATGACTTCACCATATATTTTCATAAGATAGTTATATTTATTCCTGCTAACCTAATGAAAATTTTAAAATGTTAATTTCATACTAAGGGTGTCTCTCATTTCTCTTAAACTCATTATTGTGTGCAATGCAAGCTATTGAATAATTAAAATTATTTAAATAAAATATTTTATAAAAACATCTTGGTGTTATAGTTATCCCCAAATCAAAAGTAACACCTAGAATTCCAAGAATATTGGACCTCATCAATTCAACCATACCAACCAAAGATCACCTTTCCAAACTTCTCAAAAAATTTATAGTTAACATGATACTTCACCACTAAAAGGGAAAAACTCTTTATAATCTAATTGGAGCTTGGAAAATATCCAATAATGAAAAAAGAACTGAAATAAAAAGTAAATACTCTAATTTTATTCAATACATTTATAGGAGGTGTACTTTAATGAACTCAATATAGTCATGTTTCCCAAAACAAATAAAATAGTCCCGATATAAAATAAGGAATATAAATTCAATAACATTATTTTTAAACCCAGGAACCCTTGATAAAGAGTTCCAAAAGAATAATTTTAAAAGTAAACTCACATTTTAAAACAAACTAAAATCCCAACTTCCTTAATTCTGAAATTTAATTTCATAAAATTACACCCCCTTTTTAAAATTTTTGAAATCTATTCATTGCATAATTTTAATTAAATAAAAGCAACCAGTTTTAAAAAAACACTACAATTGGGCTAAAATTACTTGCATTTAAAACACAAACAAGTTTTTTAATACAAAACATATTCTAAATTTGATTATAAAATCAAATATTTTCAATAGAATTTCATGAAAACCAATTTCATTTTATATCCAATCCTTTTGGATAATTTTAAACTAAAAAAATTAAAATCCTCCATTTTTCAAAAAATAAATTTTATCTGTAATCATAAAAAAGGAGGCACATCATGAAAATTAAAAATTATACTCTACATCATCAACATATCACAAAGCCTTCTTGATTCATTTTCCATCACTGGGAATCCCTAAATAGTATCCAAAAAAATACAACTAGAATGTGGAACCATTCTCAACTCAACCACATTGATTGATGATCCATGGACTAGTCGAGAAATAATCCCCAAAATGTCACAAGGATCAAGAATTTAGTCGATGCCTGGTTTATCAAGTCATGCAAACCAACCACATGGCATTGATCATTTTTTTTCACCCCAAAATTCAATAAAACACCCAAGGAAACTCAAATCATTCCATTAGTATCAAAAACACCAATGGTAAATCAAATGGAATATTGAATGGAAAATTCAATATCACACTACCCATGGTAACTCAAGCACTATCATGAAGGGAGGTGATCAAGAACCCACTCATGACCAACCTCATGTGCCCTGATGACCATCCAAACTCAATACCACCATGACAAACCCAAATAAATAAAGGTAGTTCAATTAACTTAGGCCTCTTATGAGAAACCTAGGATTTGATACCAATTGTAATGAATTTTCTTGGGCTGGATTAAATTACACTTGACCTAGTGCACCACTTGTCCAGAAGGGAATTCTTGATCCCCGCTATCTGGGAATGGTTTCACCCTCTATAATATTATAACTAAGATATTCAATGCAAAGAAAAAGATATAACAACCAAACATTATAAAATAAATAGACATCCATGCTGAAATAAACAATTGAAATAAATACAATGAAAGTAAACACATATAATCATCCCAAGAAGAATGGCTTATAAAACATCCAAAAATAAAAATGCAAAATAATGGAACCCAAATAGCTCTAACATCACCACTAGTGACCCCCGACCACTCATCAAATCTCACCCACCCTTCAAAGGACTAATGAACAAATAAATAATTTAAAATTACTTGAACACATAAAAGAGAATCATAAGATATGCATGTGCACCCATGCAATATTTATATGCCAGGTGTAAGCAGAACCTGCCTATTATAATCTCACAAAGGAATCCATGAAAATTATTTTCATAATATAGTTGGTAAATTGATAGTTTGAACATAAAATATAAAATAGATTTCCACATGTTGTCAAAAAAGAAACCAAATAACAATACATAATCACACTTTAAAAATAACTAATCATTTTTTAAACCTTTTCTGAAAATCCCACTTTTATAAATAAACTCATTGTAAACTATTTTCAAAAATCACAAAGATTTTCCTTTAAAATCACACATTCTAAACCATTTTAAAAATCATTTTTAAGACATACCAATAAAACAAACAAAATGAAACACAATCACAATCAGGCACCAAGGAAGTAATGAATCCAATTAAAAGTGAGACAACCAAGAAATTGTGCCATGAGATCAAAGAAATCTTGGGGAAAAATGATCCAAGATATAGAATCTCCTAAAATATCCTAAGAAATGCATAAAAATTATGGAAAACATCCTAAGACACATGTAACCTAATCTTAACAAGCAAAAAAACCCTAGGTCAACCTATAATTATCTGTCCAACCTTATAGACTCATAAAACTTACGGGTCCCTATGACCATCACAGGAGTGTGAAGATACCATGTATCCAAAAGCTCTCATAATCTGTGGTTCCTATCTATAACTAAACACAATATAAATTATAGTTTCAATTAACTAATTCCATTACTACTTAGGATTCCCATGACATGTAAAATAGAGGTTAGCAACAAGTAAACAATCACATTCATCAATTACAAAGAATTCTAAACAAACCTAGTATCACCTCATACACAATCTTATGAAATAACCCCTTTCACATCCCTGTATAAGAATTATATGAATAAATAATAAATTCAAACTACCCTCAAGGGGGTATAATTCATTATTGGCACAATAATTATAAGGGGTAAAATAAGGGTCCCACAAATTTTTGAAATCAACTCCTTTAAATGTTCCAATCATGATTTCAAAAAACAATATTAAAATTAAAATCCATTTACACCATTTAAAGTCTCAATTATAAATATCCCCTAAAATCAAATTTTCAAACCATGCTTTATATTCATTTGGAAACCCAACTATTTCACAATTCCCTTTTTAACTCATTTCAAATTTCCATTGAGACCCAATTGTCAAAACAATTTAAGATGTGTGAAAACACCAATTCTATTATAAAACAGACATTTAAAATATCCTAAATCTATTATAAAAGTTAAAATAGTCCAAAACACTCTTTCAAAACTTTTAAACCCCTTTAAAAGATCCACTCTGGAAATTTGATGAACACTTAGCAAGGTTAAATCCCATGCCAAGTGTTTTTTCAATTTGAAAACCATTTCTAACCCACCAAAGATATTAAATAAGACTATAATTTGATGATAAATCAATTAAAACATCTAATAATTTTATAACATACATTATAATGGAATTCCAAAGAATCACTTGTCGTGTCAAGCTGAATATTAATCGAAACATGTACTCTTTAGTGGATAATGCACAATCAATCCAAGAGACACTCTCATCAACCTTAAACAAACAAAAGAACCTTTATTAGAACCATATATAACCCTAATACTAACTCTAATAGTAGTTAGGGTTCTTAGAAGAAAGAAAAATTGAGGTGGAGGGAAAGGGAAAAGACGGGAAGGTGAAAGTAGGAGGAGAAGGGCTTACCACTTTGAAATCCACTTGAAAACAAGGGAGGGGGCTTGAAATACATAGAGGATATAGGGAAGAAGATCCCATGTGAACCACCTAGTTTGAACGAGTATGAGGGTAGAAATAGGAGTCCAAAACATTAAAAAAACAGGGGTAAAAATGTAAATTCACTTTTAAATTAAAAATTATTAGAACACGTGGTTTGGATACATGATTTTCAAAACCATGTACTATCCATGCAGATAGAACTACCTATGCAAAATAACCTTGCATGTCTTACTCACAAGATTTATCAAACCATGTTCCAATTGTGTATAATAGCACTTAAACATTCTAGACATCTTTTGTATGCTTGTCGTGTGGTTTAACTAACCATGCACAAGTGGTACGCTAGTACCCATACACACCAAAGGTCCCACACTATTTCTACTAATATTAGCATGGTTTGGGAAAACAATGTGCTACCCCTTTATAATAGTCATGCATTTAAAAAAATAAAAACATCCTCATATAAGGGTGGGTATAAAATTTCCCCAAAACCATGTGTACAAATCATGCATAGAAGGAAAATTTTCCAAGCTTTCAAAGTTTTGATCATAAACATATCGGAAAATTAAAATACCCCAAGATAAAATAAATAAATATAAAATAATAAATTAAAAATAAAATATGGGTTTCATGGTATTCCTCTCATTATGAATGTGGATTTAAGGTTAGTTTAATTCCCTTGGATTAAGGATTATATTGGTTATTGCTTCAATGACCCCAATCAGACACACTTCATCGTATTCATCAAAGATAGATGTCATGGAAATGAAGTTATGATTTTTTTACAATCTTTATTCATAGTATATTGATTATATTGATGATAGATCAAGAATATTATGGTTTTGTTTCAACTAAAAAAATCATTAAATGATCAAGAAAAACCCACTAATCCTGGTAGTTCACTCTTCCCCCCGATATGATTTTAGTATATGGGGATATTTGGCTGGGTTCTTTATCCCCCCAATGATTATGATTTAGAGTGATATCTAGGTGATCAATTCTTCAACCTGATATGATTATGGTATATGGTGATATCTGGGAAGGTTTCTTATCCCCCCAAATATTATCATTACTAAAAAAGAGGCCTTTAATAGTGCTAAATATGGCTTTTATCAGCGCTAGAGAAGCGTTGACTACTACAGAAAGATTAAAATCCATAGTATTTTTTCAGTGCTAAAAATGCCCTAATAAATGGTTCCTTTATCAGTGCTTCGATAAGTGCTATTAAATGGGTCATTTACCAGCACTTTTTTAAGTTTTGATAAACTATACCTTTATCAGCGCATATAAAAGCACTGATAGATGTAAGATATATCATCTCTTCTAAAAGTGCTGATAAAGGGGCTTGCTATAGTGTGTTGTAACAGCACACCACAGCATGAAAAACACCATGAAATTAGTAAAATAAAGTACCAATACATAATTTAAATGAAATAAAATTTACATAAAAAATAAAAGAAAAAACACACTATATTGTAGACATTTTAAACATTGGTTTATACAATTACATAAGTACAAATTATTAAATACATTCAAAAACATCTGTGTTACTTTATATTTTGATCCTAACCCAAGCTCAAGAAAAAAACACGCCTGTATAAGAAACAATTCTTATGTTAGTAATAATATAAATAAATAAATAAACATAAAGTGTTAATTTTAAACTAAATTTTGATTTATACGAGGAATATTTTGTAACAGATTCAGTTGTGATTGATTCTTTAACATCACACCATTTCATGTTTGTCTTCAAGAATTACCTCTATGAATTTTACCTAAATAATTATAAGATAAAAATTATAAGGAAATTAATTAAGTAATAGTAGATAGAAGGATGAGAAAACAATGTTAGCTCATTTTCTCAGTTTTGGTGATGTAATGGGAATTTTAAACTAAAATGACACTTATATACTGAAAATATGAACTTAGATTCATACCAGTCACATAGTGTGTTAGATTGAGGTGACTATAATTCTTACACATTTCATATGAATTATAGATCATTTTCCTAAAGTATCAAAACAATCTAAATGTGTTTTTTTGGTTTTGAGTACGTCGCTTGTCTATTTTACTAAAATGTCGATTTAAATTGGAAACATGAACTTTGACTCATACCAGTAACATCATGTGTATTTTTACATGATATTTATTCCTACACATCAAAAATGACTTAAAAATAATTTTTCTAAATTATCAAGACAATCCGAGCATGTTTTCCTGGTTTTCAGTTAGTGATACTCTTTGAACTAAAATGTTGATTTTAAACTTATAAAAGACACATTGAGTCATACCAAGAACAACATGTATCATATTGAGGTATTTTAAATTAATAAACTTCAAAAATTACTTACATATCATTTTCTAAAAGTATCAAAACAATATGAATGTGTTTGGTTAGTTGTCCCTTTTTACTAAAATTGATGTCAATTTTAAATAAAAAGATGCACTTGAAGTTATAGTGATCACACCCATTATAAAATTTAGGTTAATATGATTCATAAACATCAAAAATTACTTATGGATCATTTTAATAAATTTTAAAAACAATATGAATGCACTTTCTTAGTTTAGAGTAGGTCAGTTTCCCTTTTTACTCAAATTGAAGTCAATTTTAAATAAAAAGGCACACATTGAGTCATACCGGTCACACTGTGTGTCAGATTGAGGTTAGGATGATTCTTAAAAGTCCCAAATGAATTATGGATCATTTTCATAAGGTATTAAATCAATCTAAATGTGTTCACTCGGTTTTGAGTATGACTCTTGTATATTTTACAAAAATATCATTTTAAACTAGAAAAATGCACTTTGACTCATACTGGTCATATCGTGTGTCAATTTTATGTGATACCTATTCATAAATGCCAAAAATTAGTTATGAATATATTTCTTAAATTATAAATATAATACAAGCGCTTTTTCTCATTTTTTAGTGAGTGACACTTTTTGAACTAAATTGGCGATTTTAAACAGATAATGGACACATTGAGCCACATCAGGCACATCATATATCAGATTGAGATGTGGCTAATTCCTACATGTCAAAAATGACTTATGGATCATCTTACTAAATTATAAAAACAATATGAATACTTTTTCTTGGTTTTTATTAGGTCATTTATCCTTTTTATTAAAAATGATATCAATTTTAAATAAAAAGATGCACTTGGAGTCATGTCGGTCACATTGTGTGTCAGATTGAGGTGAAACTAATTCATGCACATCAAAAATGACTTATGGGTCATTTTTATAAACTATAAAAACAATATGAATCTGTTTTACTGGTTTAGAGTAGGTTAGCCTTCCTTTTTAATAAAATTGATGCCAATTTCAAATAAAAAGATGAACTTGGATTCATACCAGTCACATCATGCATCATATTGAGGTTTGGATGATTCCTACAAGTATCAAATAACTTATTTATTGTTTTAGTAAAGTATCAAAACAATTTGAATGTATTTCCTTGATTTTGAGTAAATAACTTCTTTTTATTAAAATTTCATTTTAAAATGGAAACACACACTTTGACTCATACTGATCACATCATGTATTGATTTTATGTGAGTCTAATTCTAAAATGTCACAAATGGGGTTTGAATCAATATCCTAAATTATCAAGAAAATCAAAAATGTGTTTTATTGGTTTTTAGTGAGTGACACTTTTTGAATAAAACTGTCGATTTTAAACTAAAAACAGACACATTGAGTCATATCGGGAACATCATGTATCATATTGAGTTAATAATGATTCATAAAAATCCAAAATGACTTATGAATCTGTTGGGAAAAAGTCCCTCAAGGCATCATTAAAGTATTTTTGAGGTGATTATGTTTGTGGACAAAGTGAACATTTGTGTTGTGATTGTTGACAATGCAAACCATGACATACAAATTTGTTGACAAAGGGTATTTCATAGTGGAATGTCAAATTCAAGAGCTATGGTCAACGATCCATGTTTGATTCAAGAACATCGACAAAGGAATGAATAATCTGGAGGCGGTACAAAAAGAACATATGCAAAGTGGTGCCGTTTTCCAGTGTTTGCCAAATTTTTGGGCCTAAAAATCGACAAAAGGAGAAAAGTGGTTTTGGAAAAGAGACTTGTTGTGTACTTGAAGTCTTGGAAAATTGTGCGCCATATTTTTTTCAAGATCAGATCATCAAAATATGGAAAAGGGATAAGTGTCGTGAAAGTATTGAGTTGGTCATGCGGGTGACCTGCATGCCAAAAGAAAGGACTTGTGCGCCGGTGCCGAGGAGGATTGGAAACTTGCACGCCTATTGTTTTTTAAAATTAGAAGATCAAAATATGGAAAAGGAAATAGGGTCGCATAGGTTTTTGGTTTGGTCAATCAAGTGACTTGTAGGGGAAGAGACCTGTGCGCCGAGACATGCACGACGAGGGTAGACTTGCACGGCATCATGCAGGGTGTCCAAATTGCCTATAAATACTGGACCACCCCTCCTCATTTATCAACGGAGTTCAAAACTTAGAGAAATCAAGGCTCTCGTCACGCAAGTGTGGTGGTTGTGCAAGTGGTGATGTGTCACGCAAGTAGGACTTGCGCGCCAGATTTGAAGAAGGGTGATTATTGTTTGTTTCATGCCAATATTGGTTTGGGCATAAAGGGAAGTGCGTCGCGCAAGTTTGGAGTTGAAGAATCTTTTTTCGCGCAAGTGTCTGAGGTGGACTTGCGCGCCAGTTGTGACTTGCACACCAAGACTTGCGCGCCGGGTTAGACCTACGTGCCAAGTAAGGTTGATTCCTCGGCAGTGTTCTCATGCTGCGTGGAAGCTGGAAGTTTTCCTAATACCTTCGGTGCAAAGAGAAATTCATCTACGGGTGAAAGTTGGACTTCAAAAGATCATATACATACAACAGAGGATGCATTCATTAGAGATAATGAACAAACCTACAAGTCTATAAAACTGTGAGTGGATCCTTTCCAGAGCAGTGAGCAAAGGAAGAGGAAGAAGGTGATCCTCTACACCGGTAGTGAGATAGAGAGAGAAACAGAGAGTGACCTTGGGAAAGTAGTGAGCTGACCCTAAACCTTGTAAAGGTAGTGATCCTGGGACAGAGTGACTATTACCAAACCCTTGTATCCACATCTAGTGAAGAATAGTGGAATTTGGTATGATTGGCAACTTGTTGGCGTATGCTCCTTGGACGTAGCCCAGTGAGGGTGAACCAAGTAAAAATATCTGTGTCTGCTTGCTTACTTCCCTGCATTGCATTTAAAGCATCATCATCAGATAAAGAAGAAAATAAGTGATCATAATAAACACACAAGTGCAAAAAAAGTGACCCTTGTAATAAAGAGGTCAAGATCTAGTGGGGCAGGAAGAACTTTGAAAAAGAATATCCATACCCTGATTCACCCCCCCCCCCTCTCAGGGTATATAGGCCCCTATTGGTCCAAACAATTGGTATCAGAGAGAGCTTTCTTTTATCAGATTTGTTTTCTCTGACTTGGTTCAATCGATTGCTCAAGTTAAATATCCAATCTGCTCTTATTATATTGTTCCATGGCAAAGGGAAGAACATCAAAGAAGAAGCAGAAGGCTGGTGGTATTACCCACTGTGGAAGTGTCAATGGAAAGAGTGTGATTCAGTTTAAGGAATCATGTAGTGAACTGAAAAATGGTTTGGATGAATCATACTATGAAAATACTTACTCATTCAATGATTCTAAAGTAATGATTGAAGAAACTGATTTTCCAAGTGATGTTGGAACCACTGATGATGAAGAAACACCAAGAAGTAGAAAAGAGGAAGTTGTCCACAAGGCAAAGGAATTGGATCTGAAATTGGATGAAGAAATGAAAACTAAAGATATTCGGATCCAAGCACTGGAAACTGATATCAATAAGATAAGAGGTTTTAATCAAAATCTTATTGACGTTGCTACTGATCTGAAGGAGAAAAATGATTCTCAAGATGATGAATTGAGAAAGAGATCAACAAAGGTGGGAAAATCAAAAGCTGGTGACAATGGGAAGAATCTGAACTCAGATGAGATTCAGAATTTGAAATCTAAAAATGATGATGTTGCTACACATCTATCTGAACTATTTCAGAAGAATAAAAGGCTAAAACAAGATAATTAATGTTGTTCTAATTCTATTGAAGAAGAAAAATTGAAAGTGAATGAGAAAAGTGACATGGTGGAAAAGCTCACATGGGAACTAGAAGATGAGTTGAGTAGCGGGAAAAATCTCAAAAAAAACTCAATGCTCAAATTGAAACAAGAAATAAGAAGATTCAACAATTGGAGGATGTGATAGATAAATTCAAGAAAGAAATGGAGATATCAAAGGACAAAGGAAAACCTAAGTTGAAGGATGTACTGCACTTACTATTCGATTGTACTTCGAAAGGTGATGATAAAATGAAAAGGAAGTATGATATTTCTGAGGAGAACCAACAAAATATTATCTCAGCTCAAAGACTATATAGTTTTGGAAAATCTGGAATTGGATTTGATGAATCCCCTTCCGTGCATGATAGAATGCAAGTCGTGAATAGTTCCAGGAGTGGAGAGAAACCTGTAGGTGCTGGAGATAGGCCTAAGAGGACAGTTACAAAAGAAGTAACGACATGTGCTATTTTTGTCGGATTCATGGCCACACATCAAGGTTTTGTTCAGAGGCTCTGGAAAACATTTTAGGTTGTGAAAACAGAAACATTACTAAATCTGAGAATAAGAAGAAGCATCATGAGAAATCAGAGAGAATATTATCTCAAGGGAAAACATTCATTAGATGTTATTACTGTGGAAGAAAGGGACACACAGTGAGTATGTTTCAGGAAGCTCAGGAGCTCAATGTCAGAGGAAGAACACAAGATATTTCAATATCTCGACAGAGAAATGATGAAATGAGGTATTCCTTTGATGGAAAATGTTTTATATGTTCATATTATGGGCATTTGGCAAGAAATTGCAGCAAGAAGAATGAAAGAAAGGAAAAATAACTCGAAAGGAGATTCTCGACTCCAGTGATGCATAATGAGAAATTATACACTGGGAGATAATGTGGTAAGGAGAAGAATAGGCCTAGAGCCTCAAGGAAATTACATGGAGCTGAATGAAAGGTGTATCAGTCACCTCCTCTGTCATACTCACAACAGATATCAAGGAGAAAATGTGAACGAACCTAGAAGATTAAGGGAAGATCTACTCCATCTGTGATAAAGAAGAATGAACGTTCAATGGAGGACTCTCCACCAGTGAAAAAGAGTGTGGTGACTCATACATCTGATAAAAGAAAGATGAACAAAGAATGTATTGAAAAATTCATGTATCATGTTCCACAGTGAAAAGTGGAGGAAGGTGCAAGATCCTTGCAATGGTGGAAGATGCCAGGGATGATGACCAGAAGAGATATTTCTGCTCAGAGAACAAATCAAGGGAAATGGAATTTCGACGGAACATCAAAGACAGAAATTTATACTAGTGGGTTTAAACCCCAAAGGGTGAGAAAGACCAGGCCTACAAAATCATCATATCAGAAAAATATTCAGCATACAGGTGATGAATGCTTAGTCATATGGCCGGAGCATTTGAAGTTTTCGAGGCAACTAGAAGAAGCTAGGAAGGAGTGTGATGCTCTATAAGAAATAATCAAAGGTTTGACCCATTAGGATCAACCACAATCCTCATCTTGAGAAGTTTGGAAGATACCCCTCTCCCTATGTGTATAAATGCTATTAACTGATGATTCATGTGTTTTGGGTTTTAGAGAGATACGATCCAAGGGGAAGTGGCATCTAAAATGAAAAGTGGATAAGTGATGTGCTCCATAGTTTCAATTGACTCAAAGCTGGTATCAAAGTTAAAGAAGAAAGGGATCAACATAGCACAACAGGAAGTGATTGCGTTATTGACTTTTTCTCTTGTTTCCTACACCGAGTCCCAACTCAGTAGGCATAGAGATTTTGTTAATGGCTCAATTCCAAGTGGAAGATGAGAATAGATGATGTAGGAGAAGAAGAATGTTTATGGGTCTAAAAGGTGGACCTAACACTGGGAAGTATTTCATAACATAGGGGGATCATTCAATAACAAAATCAGATGAAAGATATATCAAAGCAACAATTGGATGACTTAGCTCAGGTGTTGCCTATTGAGGGAAGAAAGAAACACAAGGAGAAGCAGAAATAATCATTCATATCATGCGTATCTATTTCGTTCTAATAAGTCATATTAGTTGATAGTTTTCAGGATACCAAGAAGCTGCGAGTGAGTATCAATAATGTTTCAACAAGAAGATGATAAAATTAGTTGAAAGAAATGATGTCATTGGATAGTGACACAGTGAAAAGTTTTCTGTTGAAAGTGAGGAAGTGGTAAGAGACTCGGGGATAGAAAAAGTGGATGAAGTTGATTCAGAAGAAGATACTGGTGGTGAGTACAAGGAAGTAAAATCTGAATCTGCTAAGAAGCCAAAGAGTTGAGCTGAAATTGATAGGAAAAATATCATTGGTGATCAGACATCCCCACTTCAGACTCGAATAATGAAATCATCACAGCAAACATCATTTTTATCTCAGGTGGAGCCAAAAAAAAATTCTGATATAGCTGAGGATGAGTACTAGGTTCAGGCTATGAATGAAGAATTAAACCAGATTGAGAAGAACCAGATGTGGGAGATTGTTTCGAGACCAGCAGATAAGAATGTCATCAGGACTAAATGGGTTTATCACAACAAAATGAATGAATATGGTGTAGTGGTTCGAAACAAAGCACGAATAGTGTGCAAAGGGTACTCCTAGATGGAGGGAATTGATTTTGATGAGGCATTTTCACCAGTTACAAGGCTGGAGACAATCAGATTATCTTTAGCCATAGTAGTGCAAAGAAAGTTCAAAGTGTACCAGTTGGATGTCAAATCTGCATTTCTAAATGGGGTTATGGAAGAAGATGTGTACATTGAGAATCCAGATGGTTTTCTCATTCATGAGGATGAGAACAATGTTTGTAGGCAGAAGAGGGCATTTTATGGTCTGAAACAAGCACTAAGAGCATGGTACTCAAGGCTTGATCAGTACTTGAAGAAGCTTGTTTTCCAGCGTCGGAGAGTTAATTACAATCTCTACTTCAACAACAATAGTAATCAAAGGATTATGGTGTTGTTTTATGTCGATGACATAATTTTTGGCAGATCAGATGAAGCTCATTGTGGACAGTTTTCTGAATTCATGAAAAATGAGTTTGAAATGTCAATAATTGGAGAGATAACGTTTTTCCTTGGTCTACAGGTGACACAAGTAAGGAATGGAACATTCATTTCTCAATCCAAATATTCCAAGGACGTTTTAAGAAGGTTTGGCATAGATAATTCCAAGGAGATGAAAACTCTGGTTGCTACCCGAATGAAATTATCAAAATATGAGGATGGAAAGGCAGTTAATATCACAGAATATAGGCAAATTATTGGAAGTTTGTTGTACTTGACCGCAACAAGGCCTGATATTGTTTTCACCATATTCCAAGTAGCAAGATATCAGATTAATCCCAAGGAAATACACATTATTGTAGTGAAAAGAATACTTCATTATATCCAGGTCACAGTGGATTTCGGCTTGAAATATACTGACAAATCTCAGACAGAGTTATTGGGATATACTGATGCAGATTCGGCCAGTTCAGCGGATGATAGAAAATAAACGTCAGGTGGTGCATTCTACCTTGGTGGATTGTATATTTATTGGCTAAGAAAGAAGCAATATTTCGTTTCATTAAGCACCATGGAAGCTGAGTATATTTCGGCCACTGAATCATGCACACAGTTATTGTGGATGAAGCAGCAGCTTGAAGATATGGGAGTTGAAGTGAAGTCTCTGATCGGAATCCAGTGTGATAACTCAAGTGCTATAAATCTCAGCAAAAATCTTGTCCATCACTCAAGGACAAATCACATTGAGATAAAGTATCATTTTATCAAGGAGAAGGTTTATCATGGAATCGTGAAGTTGGAGTATGTGCCTACAGAGCTACAGGTTGCAGACATTCTGACAAAGGCCTTACCCAAGGAAGCTTTTGAGAGGCATCGACTGGCTCTGGGAGTTCAGTCGACTCTCTGCACATAAAAGAGTGTGGATGTGGGACCCCACCCCCTCTCCCCAAGGTATGATGTGTTTTTCCCTAATGTGTTGATATGTGTTCTCTACTCTGTTACAGACTACAAAGGAGTGACCTTTGGGTTCGTTGACAAACGGGGAGAAAATAGTGATTGTTCAAGGGGGAGATAATGATATGGGGAGAAGCTGATAGGTGGAGAAGCCAGAAAGGGGGAGATCAATGAGAAAGGGGGAGTGTATTAAATATGATGATTCTAGAAGTGATCGATCAAAGAATAGATATCACGAAAGCTGAGGATCGTGATAAAAGCAGAAGAGTGGTGTTGGATGAATATTTCCAAAAAAAATGGTATCCATTTGGTAAAAATTGGTATCTTCTTGGTGTCAACAATGGGTGTATGAGATGAAGTGATTCATTGATGAACTTTTCATTTACTTTTGTTTCTCACGCCGAGCATTGTCCATGTGGGCTTAGAGTATGTGTTGAGTAAATCCTTGATCACTATCAGAATCACAATGAGGCGAATGGTGGCTGAAGAATCAATGATGTATATTTTTATGGAAGAGTTTTCAACAAACCCAAAGGGGAATATTGTTGGGAAAAAATCCCTCAAGGCATCATTGAATTATTTTTGAGGTGATTGTGTTTGTTGAAAAAGTGAACATCAGTGTTGTGATTGTTGACAATGCAAACCATGACATACAAATTTGTTGACAAAGGGGATTTCATAGTGGAATGTCGAGTTCAAGAGCTGTGGTCAACGATCCATGTTTGATTTAAGAATTTTTACAAAGGAATGAATGATCTGGAGGCGGTACAAAAAGAACAGATGCAAGGTGGCACCGTTTTCTAGTGTTTGCCAATTTTTGGGCCTGAAAATCGATGAAAGGAGAAAAGTGGTTTTGGAAAAGAGACTTGCGCACCATGTACTTGAAGTCTTGGAAAATTTTGTGCTATATGTTTTTCAAGATTAGATCATCAAAATATGGAAAAGGGATAAGTGTCGTGCAATTATTGAGTTGGTCGTGCTAGTGACCTGCGCGCCAGAAGAAAGGACTTGCGCGCCGGTGCCGAGGACGATTGGAAACTTGCGCACATTTTGTTTTTCAAAATCAGAAGATCAAAATATGGAAAAGGAAAGAGGGTTGCACAGGTTTTGGTTTGGTCGCTCAAGTGACTTGCAGGGGAAGAGACCTGCGCGCCGAGACTTTCACGCAGAGGGTAGACTTGAGCGGCGTCGCACAGGTTTTTGGTTTGGTCGCTCAAGTGACTTGCAGGGGAAGAGACTTGTGCACCGAGACTTGCACGCCGAGGGTAGACTTGCGCGGCGTCATGAAGGGTGTCTAAATTGCCTATAAATACTAGACCACCCCTCCTCATTTCTCAGCGGAGTTCAACACTTAGAGAAATCAGAGCTCCCGTCGCGCATGTGTGGTGGTCGCGCAAGTGGTGGTGTGTTGTGCAAGTAGGACTTGTGCGCCAGATTTGAAGAAGGGAGATTGTTATTTGTTGCATGCCAATGTTGGTTGGGGCGTAAAGGGAAGTGCGTCGTGCAAGTTTGGAGTTGAAGAAGCTTGTGCCGCGCAAGTGTCTGAGGTGGACTTGTGCGCCAGTTTTGACTTGCATGCCGAGACTTGCGCGCTGGGTTAGACCTGCGCGCCAAGTAAGGTTGATTCCTCGGCAGTGTTCTCAGGCTGTGTGGAAGCTGGAAGTTTGTCTGATACCTTCGGTGCAAATAGAAATTCATCTACGAGTGAAATTTGGACTTCAAAAGATCATCTTCATACAACAGAGAATGCATTCATTAGAGATAATGAAGAGACCTACAAGTCTATAAAACTGTGAGTGGATCCTTTCCAGAGCAGTGAGCAAAGGAAGATAAAGAAGGTGATCCTATCCACCGGTAGTGAGCTAGAGAGAGATAAACAGGGAGTGACCCTTGGGAAAGTAGTGAGCTGACCCTAAACCTTGTAAAGGTAGTGATCCTGGGATAGAGTGACTATTCCCAAACCCTTGTATCCACATCTAGTGAAGAATAGTGGAATTTGGTACGACCGGCAACTTGTCAATGTATGCTCCTTGGACGTAGCCCAATGAGGGTGAACCAAGTAAAAATCTATGTGTCTACCTGCTTACTTCCCTGCATTGAATTTAAAGCATCATCATCAGATAAAGAAGAAAATAAGTGATCATAATAAACACACAAGTGCAAAAAAAAGTGACCCTTGTAATAAAGAGGTCAATATCAAGTGGGGTAGGAAGAACTTTGAAAAAGAATATCCATACCCTGATTCACCCCCCTCTCAAGGTATATAGGCCCCTATTGGTCCTAACAGAATCCTTTCCCAAAAGTATCAAAATAATATGAATGTTTTTTTTTCATTTTTGAGTTGTTCAGTTGTCCTTTTTACTAAAATTGATGTTAATTTTAAATACAGAGATGCACTTTGAGTCATATCAGTCACACCATGTGTTGGATTGAGGTGTGTCTAATTACTACACGTCCCAAATGACCTATGGATATTTTTTATAATGTATCAAGACAATTGTAATATTTTTTATTTGTTTTTATTATATTAGTTTTCCTTTTTACTAAAATTAATGCCAATTTTAAATAAACAAAGCAATTTGAGTCATACCGGTCACATTGTGTGTCGAATTGAAGTGTGGAATATTTTTACACATACCAAAGTCTTAAAACAATTATAACTATAAATATTTCTACAATTTATATTTATTTTATTTATCAAAATTCCAAAACTTCATATTGACTCATTATTCTTATATGAAAAACCATTCTCATTGTTTAAAGCCAGAAGAGAAGAGGAAGATCATGTTCCCACTATATCACAAGAAGTTTCCACAACAGCCACATGATCTTCCTCTACTCTTATATCTTTCAAAAACAAGAATGTTTTTTCGGCTAAGAATATAGACTCAATATGCATTATTGGCAGTTTGACAAATAAAGGCAATGGAAATGGAAATCCAAGAAATATTGGTAGAAAGATACATGTTATCTCTTTTTTGGATTGTTATATATAGTTGAAAGCAAAATATTAATTCCCAAAAGATATGTTAAAAAACTAAATAATTATTAGATAAAAATGATAAGGATATTAACTTACAAATATTAGATAAAATGATGACAAAATTAATTAATTAAGTATTAGTAATTAACCTTTTCATGATGGTTGTATGCATTCTTACCACATTTCCTTGTTATCATTATCTTATTTGTAGTCTCGAAGTCCAATCTCTCATATTCATGATAAACTTTGAACAAACCACCCCAACTCAAACACACAAATCCATCTATATAAGAAAACAATTATTATATGTGTAATATTAAAAAGAAATAAATTATAGATAAATATGAAACAACACATTAATTATATGGTCCATGATTTTTCTGTGAAAACATCGAGATTACCTTTGTGATTGAGTATTTAAGGGAACATGAAGGATAATGATAAATGTAAACACTATAGGGCTGAAAAGGTTCTGATAAAGAAGAAGTTTGTGGAAGTTTTGGTGCATAAATGCCTGAAATAGGGATGGGTGGAAGTTTGTATTTATTTATAAATATTAGTATATATTTATAAATATATTTATTTAATTATATATTTCTAAATTTATAAGTAGTATAATAAATATATTTATTATAATTTTTTAATTTTTTACATATATATATATATATAGTTATAATTATAATTATATATTTATATATTTATATATTTTTTTATATATTTATATATATATATATATTTATAAAATTATAAAATACGTATTTATTTTGATTTTATAATTATTTAAATATATGTTGTTATAATTTTAATTACAAAATAATTATATTTAAAAAGTAATTATATATACTTAAAATTTAATAAGTATAAATATAATAAATATATTTATTATTTAAATATATTTAATGTAATTTTATAAGTATTGATAACATGATATAGTATACATATGGGTAATAAGAATTAATCATATACACCTAGTAAAATATACATAATAAAAGATGATCCATTAATGGACAACACGAATAATAATAAAAACTGTAATGTATAAATGAACATTCATGATGATACATAACATATATACATGCATGATCAATATATTAGTAAAACAAATTCATTTGAAACTCATATATATTTAATTATAATCTTATATTTTTTTAAAACAATATATATATATATATATATATTATTAAAAAATATATGTTAAGTATAAAAATTTGTTTTTTATTTTATATATACAAATAAACATTATTTTTTAATATAAATATAATAATTGTTTATAAATTATTATTAAAAACTTTTATCAGTTCTAAAAAAGCGCTGAAAAATCCCCCCCCCATCAGTGCTCTCTACTTAGTGCTCATTAAATGACACACTTCCCTTACCCCAGTTTGTGGTAGTGATACAGCGATACCCTTATAAAAATATTTAGAAATAAAAGAGTGGGTGGATCTAGAATAAAATAAAACATTTTCTATATTAGAGTGGATGGTAAGTATACCTTTCACCACTTCTTTATCATACTAAACATCACCGAGAGTGATCACAAGTGACTTACCTTTATCTTTGGCCTTAAGAGTTTACAGACGTTGGTCATAATCAATAACCCTTGGGTTAGGGCATTGATTGGAGACATATTGCCTCATTTTCTTTCACTTGTAACATTGAAATGTAGGAGGTGAATTCTATGAATCCTTTTATCTATTCGTATCATTAGACATATTTTTTCCATCACTTCAGTATTCAACTACCTGAGAACATTCTTTTCCACACTTAGAACATTTATTATTCCCTTTAAGATAATTTTTTCAATTTTTCTTTCCACACTTTGAGCATAAGGAAAAACTCATCTTATTTTTAGTGTGGTCATTATATTTTCCCTTGAATTCCATTTTTATCTTTTTATGAAACCCATAGGACTGATGGGTTACTCCAATCTCTGTCTCAACCTTGAGAGCACATCAAATGATTTCTTCATAGATGTTGATGTACCTTATGGATAATTCCCTTTGAAGACTTGATTTTAAGACACTAAATAATCGATCAATTTTACTCTCAGGTTGGATAATAATTATAGAAGTGTACCATGAAAGTCTTGTAAAATTTTCTTCATAGGAACCAACGGATTCATCATCCTTTTTCTTAAGTTCAAGGAACTCCTTATCCATCCTTTTTCAAAGAATATGAGGAAATTACTTATTGAAAAATAAGTTCTTGAACTCATTGAATTCCATGGATTAAATTTCATCTACTTGAATCATATTCTTGATAAGTTTCCACCATTGATCAGATTCACCTTCAAAATGATAGACTACTAAGATGGATTTATCATATTATAAACTTTGGAGGACTGGAAATATCTTTTTTGTGGTACCAATACATTTTTCATCCAATAAAGGATCAGAAGACCCACTCAAAGAAGGTTGACGCTACCTCATGAAGGAATCAACAGAATGTTGTTCCCTTTTTTGCTCGTTTGAAAGTCTTGTATGATTCATAGCTTGAGAAAGTTGTGTGATCATGGGTACAAGATTTTTTATTCCATCTCCCACAAATTTTGGTTTCTCAGAAGGACAATCATTCCATTTCTAGTTGGATTCAACATTATCATGATTCCTTTAAGTTATATCCATTGATAAAAACCAAGAAGCATATTGTGAGAAACACTAATCATAATGGGAAAACCACATAATCAAGAATAAAATTTCAATTTAGGAGAATTTAGGTTTTATCCTAGGTTATTGATGATCATTTATAAAACACTAGGATTGTAGCTTATACTTAGACATATAGGGTTCTTACTAAGGTTTTCTCATCCTAATTTCTAAAGTTTAACTATAACTTTCCTCTAATACAAACTATAACGACCCATACTTAACATACATTGATATTACTTCAAATATGAATAATATTCATTAAAAAAATAACAATTACACGATTGGACCATATAGGTATATTTTCTTTATAAACTAGGAAACATAAACAACTGTTTTATAATACATCTTCATTATGTCCCACTTATTTCATCATAACTAGACCTATTTTTAACATATCTTACTTAATAACCTTATTTAAGACTTGGGGAAAAGAAAAATATGAAAGGGTGAGATCATATTATCTTTAAGGGTAAATAAGGGAGATATTAATCATGTCAAAATCATATGACATAAGAATATAAAATTTGAAAATCTTATCCTCCATATGAAAGATAGTGTTATCATGCCAGGGGATAAATCATAAAAGTTCATAAGAATTGATGAACATAATCCCAAAATTCGTAACATAAGACATGATGTTTTCTGTCATACACATAATCATAGAAAATAATTTCATATTAGTTGAGGCTTATTTCCAAGACCATCATAGTGGACAAATTCCATTACTGAACTCAGTTCACTCCTTGTTTTATCCCTATATTACTAAACCAAGATTATTTCCCATTTCAGTCATGTTTATCTCAGGAGATATAAATATTTACCCAATGGACTGGAGGGAGATATAGGTCCTACCTATATTATAATTAATTCATTCTTACATGTTCAAAAATAATATAAATCATTATTCATAACCCAAGGAATAAAAATGGGTTTCTTTAAACATCATTCCACCATAACATAATCCATGTCAAACCACTAGATTTCTTAATTATAATTCTATCCTAAAAACAATAAAATAATAGGAATAATGATATTCCCAACTACAAATCTGAGCTATAGCCACGGACCTATAGCCACGGTTTTATAGGTTCGTGGCTATATCTTTTATACTGCCACGGTTAATATTCTATCCGTGGCTATATCCAGCTGTTCCGTTTTTTTTTTCAAACCCATCGGGCTCTTCTCCTCCCCCTCGCGATTCCTCACCGCGCCCTCCCCCTCCCCGACGCCTCCACGCTGACACCTCCTCCGCGTGGCGCCCTCCTCGCCGCGCCCTCCTCGCTGTCGCGCCCTCCTCCCTGACGCCTCCTCGCTGCGCCTCCCCCCTCCCCGGACTCACTCCTACGGAACCCTCCCCGACTCACTCCCCTCCCCCGACGCACTCCCCTCCCCGGACGACCGCGCCTCCCCCCTCCCCGGACGACAGCGCCTCCCCCGACGCTGACGGACTCCCCTCCTCCCGACGACCTCTCCTCCCCGGATGACCGCGCCTCCCCCGACGGACTCCCCTCCTCCGGACGACCCCGACGAACTCCCCTCCTCCCCCGACGGACTCCCCTCCTCCGGACGACCGCAACTCCCCTACTCCCGACGGAATCTCCTCCTCCGACGAACTCTCCTCCTCCCGACGACCTCATTGCCGGTATCTTTATCATTCCATTTTTTATCACTTCAGTTTCACTGCAACCTATTTTTTAGGTTTCCCCATCTTGGTGTCATAATAAGAGACGAAATGAATCAAATGTTTCTACAGTTTTCCTATGCCATTACAAATTGAAATGTTGGGTTCCTAATGTTTACAGGGGGAAGATTCAAATCTACCCATTTGAGGTAAAGAATCTTCTCTAATTTTATTATCACGTTCCATTCCTCCATTTTTCTTTTTCTGCCTTCATGCGGATGAATCCCTATCTCATCTTTTCGTGCATTGCACCTTCACAATCAGACTATGGGAGTATGTACAGATGGTTTTCTGCTGCTGTCTGGACCTGTAGGGAATTGAGGCACTGCTTCTCTCCATTTTCCGATTCCAGTGCAGTGAACAGGTTCGTGCCCTTATGATGTCTGCTTCTGTTAGCTTGTTATCATTTATTTGGAAAGCAAGGAATGAGTTGGTTTTCAATAACCGTATACCCTCTTTTCATGCTGGTGTTTTTGAATTTTTGGAAGGCAATGCTCTGAACTTCGCTGCAATCCATCATCTTCAATTCCCCAACAGGATCCATAGGTAATTACAGAACAATACCATGACATGCAACTCATCTGGGTTTCTTCAATTGGGTGTGAGTCAAGTAGCTTGGTTTCAGGGATGAGTTGGTGATCGAAGCTGGCACTAATGTCGGGGCACTTCTTGTGGATGGGCTCGGGGACGGGATTCTAATTGAATCGCTGGACCAGGACATTGATTTCGTGAGGGATACATCATTCAACTTACTGCAAGGTTACAGGATGCGAAATACAAAGACGGTACGTGATGTGGTTTTAGATAATAAGATGATTGGGTTGATCATGTAGTTTTGATAATTTTGATGTGTGGAATTTTACTACTGTGGAAGGAGTATGTTTCGTGCCCGTCTTGTGGGAGGACTCTTTTCGACCTTCAAGAAATAAGTGCGGAGATACCTGAAAAGACCTCTCATTTACCCGGTGTTTTGGTAACTCTCTCCCCCCCCCCCTTCCAGTTCCATTAATTTTCAAGAAAATCATTTGTGATATCTTAGACCCTCTTTGGTTCAAGGAATCCACTATGAGAGAATCGCTCCCTCTCTCTCAATCTGTTCCATCAATTTTCAAAGAATTGATTTATGATCTCTTAGAACCTGTTTGGTTTAAGGAATCCACTATGAGAGACCCCTCCCCCCATCTGTTAGTTCCATTAATTTTGAAGGAATTCATTTGTGATCTCCTTGAGGTTCTCTCATAGTGGATTCCTTAAACCAGATAGGGGGCAGGGGGCAGGGGGCAGGGGGCAGGGGTGTCCAGCAGGGGGAGGGGTGTCCAGCAGGGGGAGGGGTGTCCAACAGGGGGAGGGGTTGTCAAGCCAGGGGGGAGGGGTGTCCAGGGTCTGGGGGGGACTGGCAGGGGTGTCCGGGGTTTGGGGGGGGGCTGTCACGCCGCGGTCACGCCGCGGTCACCATTAATATATTTGAGGGCTAACTTGGATTCTCCCTTAATATCCATTTGGGGGAAATAAATATCATCTGATAACTTATGACCAGTAATGAGAGCCTAATAATTTTCCTCATCATCAGTGAAACCTTATAAAAATAGGAAAAAGTATGATTGGACGTCTTGTGTTGGTGTGATAAAGACAACCACCTGGCCTACTCGATTAAGATTGGAATTATTAAGCATTATTTCAGTCGATCTTTGAAAATCACCATCAAAATATGTTTTCTAATACTCTTTGACATGATCCACTAAGAGGGTAGCCTCATTTGGGAAATCAACATTCAGGGGAGTATCATGATTCTATATATAATATCACAACTTCTACACTGTAAAAACTATTGCGAGGAAACTCTTATCTATAGGGGAGTATCTATTCTATATATCGAGGAGCATCCGACTATGATATTATAAACAATTTTCTATTAACTCTGTTTTTTTGGGTTAGATGGGTTACAAGGGATCATTCCAAGGAAGTCCCATAAATGAACAATGTCTTTCCTAAAATGGAAGAAATCAAAACTGACAGTTGTAAAAGATAATGCTTAATGTTATCAATAATCGATATGGAACTCCTCATCCAATTTTTTAATAGGTACTTTATTCATTGGACACTAGAGGATCTTACACTATCCAACTAGATTCACATTAAATCAGTTTATATAGGTGAATAAACTGGTTATAGGTACAATCCATAGGTTAGAGATATCATAGTAGTGCATGTTATTGAGGTAGAGTACCACAACTAAATTCATTTAATAATAAAATTATTAGATGTGGGTGATGAATTTATATTTTTTCCTGATTTTTTCAGTTGGTAATAATTAAACAATTGGTAATTTAACATCCTTCAATGCACCTCATATTTTTGAGCAACAATGTTCTAATGATTTGTTCTTGATAACTAATTGAGAGTGTTAATGTTCACGTTGCTCCAAAGTGATGAAGGATGGAGATCAATTTTATACAGGATGTGTTTTTTAGGCCATCGCCATCCTTGCAATGAAGCTCACCAGGGTCTCAAATTACGGTATGCTCATAGAACTAGGATTAGAAACCGGTTCATCTATGGTGAGGGGTGCTGTCAAGCTTTGGGACATGGGGTTGGGTAAGAAGAAGATGGGGGGGTTGAGGAAGAAGAGGAGGGTATTTTGGAACTTTTAAAACTTGAACATCCATTCCACCCTCGAAGTTTTAATTTTACCAAACATAATTTATAAACACCATTTTCCACAAACTAAATTGGATTACCCCTGATCCGAGCAGCCAAGTCGGCCTATGGAAAGGCTTGAGGGTCATTCTCAATCCCTTCGAGCTAACAACAATTGTCGAGACATCAAATTATGCTCTATGAGAATAATTTTCCTAGATAAATATTATTCAACAAGTAGCAGAATTCCATAAAAATTTCAGCATGGTGTGTCCATGCCTTAGATGTCCTCGCATAACAAAATAAGTAGTTTCAGGGGGGCAGGTTGCAGGGGGCAGGGGGCAGGTTGGAGGGGGGTAGGGGGGCAGGGGGTAGGTTGGAGGGAGGTAGGGGGCAGGGGGGCAGGTTACAGGGGGGCAGGAGGCAGGTTGTAGGGGGCAGGGGCAGGGGGAAAGTTACAGGGGGGTAGGTTGGAGGGGGGAAGGGGGCAGGGGGGTAGGGGGCAGGTTGGAGGGGGGCAGGGGGGCAGGTTGGAGGGGGGCAGGGGGCAGGGGGCAGGGGGCAGGGGGGCAGGTTGCAGGGGGGCAGGGGGCACGTTGCAGGGGGGGCAGGGGGGTAGGTTGGAGGGGGGCAGGGGGCAGGGGGCAGGGGGAGGGGGCAGGGGGGGAGGGTGGAGGGGTGCAGCTGTGAGCATAATTTAACATCCTATTGAAGTATAGATTCAACGATTTTTATAGATCTAGAGAAGTTATATTTCATAGTAACTTTGAACCAATCTACCTTAGTTTTTACTCTAGTTTTGTTCTGTTTTGAACTTTAAATTTTATAAATTAATGTATATGTTTACACTTATAGGAGATGAAATTTTGGAAACCAAAGGTATTTATTCAACAAGAAAAGAAGGGAAATTTTTTCCAATGATCTCAAATGAATAGAGCATCTACACCATGGGAGTAATAGTTTAAATTCTGTGATTTTTCTACTTAAACTTGAAAATTCACTTCTTTTTTTTAGTTGAAATAAATGGTTGGAAGTTGCCTTTTAATAAATTTTGTATGCTGAAATCATCTTGTTAAATCTGTTGGTTGTTGCTTCCTTTTTTACTACCTTTTTGTATTGAAATTCTGGTGTGTATGCTTATTTTAATGTTTTACTAAAAATCATTTTTGAACTTCAAATGTTAACATGCATCTACATTAAAATCCATGAATATGTGTTGAAGTTGTTAATATAGTAACTAGTGGGTATCATTCATGCATTTTGTGTGATTGTTTGAACTCTATGTTCTTCATTTATTTTGTTTTTAATATATTAGTTATATGATTTGTTTGTAATTAGATAAAAAAATTCTTTATTGTTACAAATTGATGCATATATCTAATTAATCATTTCTACCATAGGACGAGGTTGTTGGTGTTGGTTAAAATGCGGGCACATTGGCATGCAACCGAAAAGCAAGGGGGAACATCCATTCTTGGTAATGGGCATCTATGTGAACTTCACTTCTCAGTTATTGGTTTTGATTAGAGTGATATTAACATATTATTTTGTTCCCATGTAGTTTTACAAACATAAAATAAAAATTTAATCAGGGAAAGGTGCCCCCAAAATACATGCCCCTCGAACTGGATGTTCTATCCAATGTTTATCTCTCTATCAGGAAGGGGTACATTGTCCTCATTCAAGGATTTTCCCGGGGGTGGGCCCTCTAGAGTAAATACAACACACTAAGAATAATCCATGTTTTTTTCATTAGAAGGACCATCCTAAGGTGATGTTGAAGTGATTAAGTCTGTAGTTTTCCCAGTATCCTTCTACACTGATATAACCCCTATCTTATCCACATTATAAGGGACAGTAGTGTATTTTCTCCCCAAGTCATATATTGGAATATTCATCTTACCGTTCCAACTTTCATAGTTAGAGACATCATTCCCCTTCATATTGTAAAAAGAACACTCCTTGTCCCTATTACATTCTGGAGAATGATGGAAAAACATATAATTCATGTAGAACTGTGGTTTCCTTTCGTATTGGATCAGAAAGTCTATACATTCATCTAGTTAGTTAAGACTACTTCTTCTAGAATCATTATATACATGTCCACATTCATTATATACATGTCCACATATAATTCACAGATTATCATTCATTTCTTTAAATCTTCTGAGAAAACATCCTCTCATGCCATCCATATCATCCTATTTGAAACTAAGTGGAAGATGTTTCCCCATGGATGTCGCTGGACCGGGCCAACACGTTGTGGTCACGCCGCAGTCACGCCGCGGTCACGCCGCGGTCACGCCGCGGTCACGCCGCGGTCACGCCGCGGTCACGCCGCGGTCACGCCGCGGTCACGCCGCGGTCACGCCGCGATTTGGCCCTGCTCCAGGACGACACCCTGCGGCGGTTACTCCTCAGAAAAAACATTGAATGGTTAGCTCTATAATTTTTCGTATTTCCTCATTCCTAAACTATATCTCCTCTCAGCGCTGCCTCTCATCCATCTTTCCACAAAACGTGCATAGCAGGTGGTACAAAAGCTCAATTCAACTGAAAACATTGGTTTGGAATTGTCTGGCATATTTTATTCCTCTAGGTATTCCTACACATTTCTAGATCTCCAAACCTCACCGAATTAGGTATATCAGGGGTCATCCAATCCTCTATTCATCACAGATTATCATTCATTTCTTTAAATCTTCTGAGAAAACATCCTCTCATGCCATCCATATCATCCTATTTGAAACTAAGTGGAAGATGTTGCCCCGCGGATGTCATTGGACCGGGCCAACACGTTGTGGTCACGCCGCGGTCACGCCGCAGTCACGGCGCGGTCACCCCGCGGTCACAGCGCGGTCACGCCGCGGTCACGCCGCGGTCATGCCGCGGTCACGCCGTGATTTGGACCTGCTCCAGGACGACACCCTGCGGCGGTTACTCCTCAGAAAAAACATTGAATGGTTAGCTCTATAATTTTTCGTATTTCCTCATTCCTAAACTATATCTCCTCTCAGCGCTGTCTCTCATCCATCTTTCCACAAAACGTGCATAGTAGGTGGTACAAAAGCTCAATTCAACTGAAAACATTGGTTTGGAATTGTCTGGCATATTTTATTCCTCTAGGTATTCCTACACATTTCTAGATCTCCCAACCTCACCGAATTAGGTATATCAGGGGTCATCCAATCCTCTATTCATCACAGATT
Organism: Viscum album; assembly: GCA_963277665.1. Lineage (NCBI taxonomy): Eukaryota > Viridiplantae > Streptophyta > Magnoliopsida > Santalales > Viscaceae > Viscum > Viscum album. The sequence goes on from OY728131.1 coordinate 412,414,416, forward strand.
AGCATTCATTTCTTTAAATCTTCTGAGAAAACATCCTCTCATGCCATCCATATCATCCTATTTGAAACTAAGTGGAAGAGGTTGCCCCGCGGATGTCGCTGGACCGGGCCAACACGTTGTGGTCACGCTGCGGTCACGCCACGGTCACGCCGCGATCACGCCGTGATTTGGCCCTGCTCCAGGACGACACCCTGCGGCGGTTACTCCTCCTTAGAGAAACATTGAATGGTTAGCTCTATAATTTTTAGTATTTCCTCATTCCTAAACTATATCTCCTCTCAGCGCTGCCTCTCATCCATCTTTCCACAAAACGTGCATAGCAGGTGGTACAAAGGCTCAATTCAACTGAAAGCATTGGTTTGGAATTGTCTGACATATTTTATTCCTCTAAGTATTCCTACACATTTCTAGATCTCCAAACCTCACCGAATTAGGTATATCAGGGGTCATCCAATCCTCTAGTCATCACAGATTAGCATTCATTTCTTTAAATCTTCTGAGAAAACATCCTCTCATGCCATCCATATCATCCTATTTGAAACTAAGTGGAAGAAGTTGCCCCGCGGATGTCGCTGGACCGGGCCAACACATTGTGGTCACGCTGCGGTCACGCTGGGGTCACGCTGCGATCACGCCGCGGTCACGCCGCGGTCACGCCGTGATTTGGCCCTGCTCCAGGACGACACCCTGCGGCGGTTACTCCTCCTCAGAGAAACATTCAGGGGGGCGGGGTGTCCGGCATGGGGGAGGGGTGTCCTGCTGGGGGGGAGGGCTATCCGGCAGGGGGGAGGGTTGTCCCACAGGGGGGAGGGCTGTCCAGCACGGGGGGAGGGCCCTCCAGCAGGGGGGAGGGGTGTCCAGGAAGGGGGGAGGGGCTGTCCAGCAGGGGGGGAGGGGCTGTCCAGCAGGGGGGAGGGGTGTTCAGGCAGGGGGGAGGGTTGTCCAGGCAGGGGGCGGGGTGTCGAGGCAGGGGGAGGGGCTGTCCAGCAGAGGGGGAGGGGTTGTCCTTGAGGAATGTCTAGCTGAGAACGATCATGAATAGGTGTAACAGCAGGTAGAGTAAAATGTGGCAGCCCTATTAGTATATGTCATGTGTAACCTATAGGGTGAGGTCTGTAATGATGCTCCTAGACATGGTTAATTTTAGAGGCTGTCCAACCAAGATCATCTCTTGTGAGGTCCAATCAGTCTCCTCTTTCCCAACCACCTCCACATGCACGGACATCCCCCCCACCTGCATGGCATCATCTCCAACTAACTCCCTCAGCATCAGCAGCTTATGTTCCACAAAAATTCCCAGTCGAAATCATACTCAAACCACCTACATTCACCACTTCAACCTCTAAATAACTCCCAACCTTCAAGTCTGTTTTTAGCCTCTCAAAAAATGCAGCAACCATTGGCTGAGTGGGCAGTGTCCTGGGCACTCCCGTGGCCCCCTACACCTCCACCATTTTCTGGCTGCTCTCATTAGACTTTGCACGATCCAGACTCACTTTACTCCTATCATTGACACCATAACTGAAAACCTGATCACAGTATTAGGAGGGGTCGCCCCTCCATCCTGGAAGTCCAAAAACCCCGCGTCCCATCACGATATTGATGATTCTGTAAAACGTTTCCTCTCTACCATTGAACGCTCGACGCAAATCATTCTGATCAACAGTTCAAAGGAAATAGAAGACAAGTACATAGATTTTTTTTCTGTTCTCACAGCTAAGAAGGTCGTGCCCGTCGGTGCCCTCGTCCACGAAGGAGGCCATGATGAAGGAGCGGACGAGGAAATGATGGGGTGGCTGGACCAAAATAGCTCAGTACGAGCTTTGCACGGTCCAAAAAATGTTTGTGTATGTTCTTCGTAACTCGCATTGGGCCTACAGTAGATTCAGGGCCCAGGTTAATCGAATTGATATAATGAATTAATTTAATTTTAGAATTAAATTAAATTAATTAAAATATTAATTTGTGTTTTAACAAATAATAATTTTAATACCCATGGGAAAATTAATTCAATTCAAGTATTAAATTAAATTATTTAATAATTTATTTTTTGGCCCTGCTCCAGGATGACACCCTGCGGCGGTTACTCCTCCTTAGAGAAACATTGAACGGTTAGCTCTAATTTTTCGTATTTCCTCATTCCTAAACTATATCTCCTCTCAGCACTGCCTCTCATCCATCTTTCCAAAAAATGTGCATAGCAGGTGGTACAAAGGCTCAATTCAACTGAAAACATTGGTTTGGAATTGTTTGACATATTTTATTGTACATCTATCACATAATATTTGTTCGGTAATTCTTCTTTTTCCTCATCCTCTTCACATGTTGTCCGAACCAGATCATCCTCTTCCTCTGCACATGTCGTCTAAACCGGATCAGCCTGTTGTGATAGAAATTCAATGTCTGCTTTTGACTGAATTTCACACCAAACCAAGAGATAATAAATGAGTCAAACAATCAGACAAATGGTTTAGGTTCTTTTTTCTCTGCTCACTACACCTATGACTCTAAAACTCTGGATGCCACTGGCACTGCTATAAAAACCAGAAAACTCTCCACTAATCTAAACATCATTCATACCACTGGTTGTCCTATAAAAAGTAGGAATCCTCATATTAGTCTAAAGTCTCTTTAGGCTAAGGCACAAACAAAAAACACTGACATTGATAAACAAGGTACCTTGACACTGGAACCTATAAAACATACAAAAGGAAGCACAACCTCTGTACAAGACCCCACGCTAATGCAGGCACATTTTGAACCCATTGGGAAGAGGCCCCTTCCATTAGATCTGGACGCTATCAAGATGCAGAATATAGATGATTCAAAGGACCCAGGTACACATACTCTTCATTCTATTAATTTAACTTTTGTTGGTGCTAAATCTGTAGATAATATGAACTATTATGAACAGCCTGTATCCCTATTATCTAACCAAAATACCATTTCGTTGATGATATATAACATGAACATTACAAACTCAATTAAGAATGCTTCAAGAAATGAACCAATAAAGAAGAACTCTGGCAGGGGGACAAGCAGGGGGCAGGGTGGGGGGGTGGGGGCTGGCAGGGGGCAGGGGGGGGGGGGGCTGGCAGGGGGACAAGCAGGGGGCAGGGGGGCTGGCAGGGGGGCAAGCAGGGGGCAGGGGGGGCTGGCAGGGGCAGGGGGGCTAGCAGGGGGACAAGCAGGGGGGTGGGCTGGCAGGGAGACAAGTAGGGGGGTGGCAGGGGGGGACTAGCAGGGGGCAGGGGGGGGACTAGCAGGGGCAGGGGGGACTAGCAGGGGGGTTTCAGGGGGTGGCAAGGGGGGACAAGCAGGGGGAGGGGTGTCCAGGCAGGGGGGGAGGGGTGTCCAGGCAGGGGGGACTGGTAGGGGGCAGGGGGGGCTGGCAGGGGGGGCAAGCAGGGGGTAGGGGGGGGGGGCTGGCAGGGGGGCAAGCAGGGGGCAGGGGGGCTGGCAGGGGGACAAGCAGGGGCAGGGGGGACAAGCAGGGGCAGGGGGGACTAGCAGGGGGCAGGGGGGACTAACAGGGGGGTGTCAGGGGGGGTGGCAAGGGGGGACAAGCAGGGGGAGGGGTGTCCAGACAGGGGGGACTGGTAGGGGGCAGGGGGCAGGGGGACTAGCAGGGGGTGTCAGGGGGTGGCAAGGGGGGACAAGCAGGGGGGAGGGGTGTCCAGGCAGGGGGGACTGGTAGGGGGCAGGGGGGGCTGGCGGGGGGACTCGCAGGGGGAAGGGGGGGCTGGCAGGGGGACAAGCAGGGGGGGCTGGCCGGGGGACAAGCAGGGGGGGCTGGCAGGGGGACAGGGGGGTGGGGCTGGCAGGGGGGGCTAGCAGGGGGCAGGGGGGGCTAGCAGGGGGCAGGGGGGAGGGGAATAGCAGGGGGGAGGGGGTGGGAGGGGACTAGCAGGGGGAAGGGGGTTGTCCAGGCAGGGGGGACTGGTAGGGGGCAGGGGGGGCTGGCGGGGGGGACTAGCAGGGGGGCTGGCAGGGGGACGGGGGGGGGGGGGGGGCTGGCAGGGGGAAGGGTGGGGGGGCTAGCAGGGGGGCCGGCGGGAGGGGGCAGGGGGCAGGGGGGGCTGGCGGGGGGGACTAGCAGGGGCTGGCTGGCAGGGGGGACAAGTAGGGGGCTGGCAGGGGGGCTGGCGTGGGGACTAGCAGGGGGCAGGGGGGGCTGGCAGGGGGACAAGCAGGGGGGGCTGGCAGGGGGACAAGCAGGGGGTGCTGGCAGGGGGACAGGGGGGGCTAGCAGGGGGCAGGGGTGGGGGGGGGACTAGCAGGGGGGAGGGGGTGGGAGGGGACTAGCAGGGGGGGTGTCCAGGCAGGGGGACTGGTAGGGGGCAGGGGGGGCTGGCGGGGGGGGACTCGCAGGGGGGCTGGCAGGGGGGAGGGACTAGCAGGGGGGAGGGGTGTCCAGGCCGGCGGGAGGGGTAGGGGGCAGGGGGTGGGGCTGGCGAGGGGGACTAGCAGGGGGGGCTGGCAGGGGGACAAGCAGGGGGCAGGGGGGGCTGGCAGGGGGGCTGGCAGGGGGGGCTAGCAGGGGGACAAGTAGGGGGCAGGGGGGGGCTGGCAGGGGGGGCTGGCAGGGGAACAAGCGGGGGGGGTGCTGGCAGGGGGACAAGCAGGGGGCAGGGGGGTGGCAGGGGGGACTGGCAGGGGGGTGTCCAGGGGGTATTTTTTTTATGGATTTGGACACCCTATAGCCACGGTTTTAAACCGTGGCTATTGGTTTATTGCCACGGTTTTTAACCGTGGCTATAGACATAATGCCACGGTTTAAAACCGTGGCAATATATTCTGTCCGGCCTTTAGTATAGCCACGTTTGAAACCGTGGCTATAGGTATACAGCCACGGTTTGAACCGTGGCTATAGATTTAAATCCACGGTTTGGAACCGTGCCTATAGTTCTAGGCATATAGGCACGCCAAACTTAGCCACGGTTTCAAGGCCTATAGCCACGGTTTAGAACCGTGGCTATAGCCTGAATTTCCAGTAGTGATTATTATTATACTTGAATCATAACCCTATAAAATAATTCCATCTTAGATGGAAAATTATTTTGATATACTTGAAATTAATTCTTGAGAAAAATATCTTTTCTTCTTCAAAAACATTTTATTTTCTCAAAATGTTGTGAAATTTTAAAAGAAAATAATTTATTTGAAAATAAACCTGGAATATTTTATAGGAATATTCATAGAAATAAGGCATTATGAAGATGTAAAAATACATTCGTGCTGTATAAGTTTAAAAATCATTCCCCTCATACTTTTGCTGGAAAAGTCAAAAAGGTCCTCGTATTGGATAACGATAAAAGATTACTTTCATAACATTTTAAAAAAATAACCAATAGGTAAAATTGAATTTAATTTTTTTTTAAATAATATAAATAATATTACATATTTAGAAAACATGGAATTGAATAATAAATATACCCCAATAAAAACATGTGTATAATTAATCTCGGATAATAATGAGATTGTGAAATTATCTCTTACCTTAGATCTGATTTCCTTTATCTGTATCTAAACTTCATATATAATTATTTAAATAATTTCATTGAATTATTTCAGAATATTATTCATTTTTATGAAATCATATGTGATTGTATTATCATCTTTTTTTAATAACATTTCATTGTTACTTGTTATTTGGGTGTTAACTACTTCATTTAGTTATGCATGTTTTGTAGAATAAGTTATGGTTATCCTTCATTAGATATAGTTATATCGTTAAAAAAATTATATTAACATAATATATATCATATTTATTCATTATATACATTTATATAATCATTCTTTAATGAATATCATATAGAATGAATCGCATCGCATCGTGGAGACGGTAGGTCGTACGTTTACATGAGTGATGATATCATTCTTATAATTATTGAATGTTATTGAAGTAAATAGTATGTAATATTTCATAAAAAATATAATGTTATAATAATCTTATATATTTCTTATTTAAATCATTATAGCCATCCAATTAAGGTGGTGGAAAAAAATAGATTACACCACAGCGTGGAGATGGTAAGTCGTACGTACACACGTCTTAGGATTTCATTTTTCATAGGATGGATAGAAAGTAGAATATTTTTGTTACATAATAATAATAACATATCATTATATAATTTATAGTATAGTTATTACTTTATAATGAAACAACTCATGAATAGTAATTATAAGAAGAAATAATTTTGAAAGATTTGGTAGAGGAGATTACCTCTTCTTTGACGTGCTTCCTCTAAATCTCTACTTAGAGCACAAGAGTTGGTCTTTGAAGAAGACCAAAACTAAAATGTTACTAGGAAATTTTATAAGGTAAAATTTTATGGTATTACTAATATTGAAGACTCAAAGTGAGGGGTATAGGTGAGGGAGGTTGTTCCCTTTTATAATTGAGGTGAGGGGCACTTTTGGGATCTCCAAAAATAATAATTTGTAATAAAATAAAACCTCATCCAAAAACATCTAAAATGTCCCAATTTAAAATATTATATGGTATAGGGTTTTAATATCATAAAACAATAGATTTTAGAAATTTTTTATATCAATTTAAACCTTCTCATTTTAGTTAACACTTAGTTATTCTATTTACTTTTTAACTAGGGTAACAAATATATCAAATTTAAAAGGGTGAAAATTTTAACTATTTGATGTCAATTAGACCATAAATGAATAAATTAGAACATTTTAGACCATATAATTATTATTAAATATTTTTTTAAAAAAATTATTATTTTTAAATAATTTAATAAAACGTTATTTTGATAAAAATCAATAGTGTTAATTTTGACACTATTCAATTCATTGATTTTTAAAAATATTAAGATAACATGTTAACTTAGAAAAAACTATTTTATTATATTTAAAAGAGGTCAATATCATCTATAAAATACATTATACATATTAATTATCCCAAATTATATTTATTTTAATTTTTTTAATAACATTAATTTTTTATTTCTATTAATAAAATAATCAACACATCAATATTTTGTAATTATTTAATATGCATATATATTGAATAAAAATTAAAAATAAAATATTATGATGAAGATAAATATACTATATTTAATAATCATATTTCTAAACTTATTTATCTTTTGTAAAATCTAACATTTAAAATTTTATACTTATTAAATGATGAATGTGACAACTTTAACATCACTTTAAATAAAATAATATAATTGTCACAATCTCTTCTATAAGTCTGAAAATAGTCACTAAATTGACCCTCTGATTTTATGGTCGACATATACTCTAAAAATAATATTTGTTCAAGGTTTTGGGTCTTTTTATGGTTATTAGAATTTTAATAAAAGTTGTTCTATTGATTTCTCATCAATTAATTAATTTTTACATCACCAAAGTATAAGTTTTTAATGTAATTATTTATATCCAAAAAATTGAAAATAAACTAACATGATAAATAAAAACATTTTATCCTTCAATTGAGTATTTATAATCAAATTTATCTTCTGTATAACCATATTTTAAAAATGATATAGTTATCAAAATTTAAGTAAGACATATTTAATTTTTCTTTAAATAGAATAAATTAAATGTCCTAATCTCATCCAAGTGGATTCCAAAGGACACCATTTCAACCCAAGGACGATTTAGGTCAAAACACACTCATCCAATGATATTAATACAAGTGTTAGGGTAATTTTATAATAGTATTCTTACCCTTAATTACCTAATTTAACCTTTTACCGTATTAATAAAAATTACAGAAGTTATTATTCATAATGACCAAAAATAAAATAAATCTATTTACATAATTTGGACCTATTTATTCAAAATATGGAATCCATTTTTAAAAATTCAAAAAATAAAATTTTCAGTAATTAATTACAAATTAATCATGTTGTTTGAAAGAGAGAACGAGTTTTAAAATTTAAAACATTGCAAAAGATTGAAATGTTTTTTCATCTGAATTCAATGTAAAAGTAATACTAATGGAATAAATTATATTGAATGAAAAAAGAATATTTTATTTATACTTTAAAACCATTAAATATTATAATTTAATCATGTAAATTATTTTGATGAAAAAAATTGTTTTCAGTTAAAATTTAGTTTACGTTTACCATTCATCGAATTTTAAAATTTATGTGAAAAATATTAAAATTTCATCCAAAGTAAATTTTTATATCCCTCTTCTAGATAAAATGTTTTTTTTCTCATATAAAAAATATTAATGTTTCAAAATATTAATTTAAAATAGTTCTTCATTAAAAGGTAGAAAATTACCCTTTTAAAAAATATAGGTTTTTATACAAAAAATAGGGTTTATTAATACCCTATGAAAAAATATCTATTGGATAGATATCAATAATATTTTATTAATTATATAACATATAAATTTCATTTATTTCATTTACTAATAATAATTCACTCAATTTATTAATACAAAAAATAAAAATATATATTTGATTTATGTTTTTCATTAATAATTGGTAGAGAATGACTTCACCATATATTTTCATAAGCTAGTTATATTTATTCCTGCTAACCTAATGAAAATGTTAAAATGTTAATTTTATAATAAGGTTGTCTCATGTTTCTCTCAAACTCATTATTGTGTGCAATGCAAGCTATTGAATAATTAAAATTATTTAAATAAAATATTTTATAAAAACATCCTGGTGTTATAGTTATCCCCAAACCAAAAGTAACACCTAGAATTCCAAGAAGATTGGACCTCATCAATTCAACCATACCAACCAAATATCACATTTCCAAACTTCCCAAAAAATTTATAGTTAACATGATACCGCACCACTAAAATAGAAAAACTATTTATAATCTAATTAGATCCCGGAAAATATCCAATAATGAAAAAATAATTGAAATAAAAGGTAAATACTCAAATTTTACTCAATACATTTCTAGTAGGTGTACTTTAAATAGAATGAAGCATGGACTCAGTATATTCATGATTCCCAAAACATATAAAATGATCTCTGGTTGCGCCCAAATTTACCCTACCGGTAAAAGCGGTCATTGAAGTACAAGTAGGGATCAAATCCACAGGGACCGAAGAAGAAACCTTGAGACGCTTTGATTAGATGCGGGATTAGCTATGAAGTGGAAAACTATGGTGTTGATTGATTTGAAGAAATATTTATTTAATTTAAATAACAAAACCAATAAAATTACTTGAATTAAAACAACTAATTAAGGTGAGTTGATCCTAGGTTGTCTCTTGGGCTTGATTGGATGTATTTGTTTTTCATTTGATTTTCTGTTCATCGGTTCAAGAGGTATCCATTATATGAAATAATTCCTCAATATCATTCTCCAATTTAATCCATACACAATTTCAAGTCTAATCACCAATTCACTTAGAGGATCAATTAAATGAGCACTCCAAAGAATAGGATCGTACTAGCACTCAAAATGTGTCGTTGTTAAAGTCGGTGAAGACAAAGAAGAAGATAAATCAAAGAAAGGAACTCTTAAAATAAAGAAGAAATTTAAGAATTTAAGAACATCAAATAACATTAAATCCATCCCATGAAACTCCCTAGGATCAACCCATAAAATTTTAGCCATCCTTTGATGCTATTCTATCAATGGAAGCGGGTAGTTGACTTAAAGAAGCGGGATTGAAGAAGAAAAACATTAATCAAAATGAACACTCCACCGTTGTGTGATGAATTCACAAGTGCGGGTGTGAATAAATTCACACTTCGATTCAACGGTATCAAAGTGTGAAAAAAAGGAAAATAAAAAGTGAAGAAGAAGAAATTTTATTAAAATACTAAACGTGAATGAAAAACTTACATTAGAGAAATTGACGATGCCATTACAAAATGAAAGTGGGAAATTACAATTGAAAGAAAAACTTGGATTCAATGAAAAATGTTAGATGATAATTCTATTCACCACCATCTCCTTATATAGGCATATTAGGAGCCTTATTTCCACCCCCCCACAATTAATTCACCTCCCAACAATTAATAGAGTCAAAACGAGGGTGAATAATCAAAAGGAAATTGACGTTTCAAAGTTGACCCGGAAAACTGTCCAGATTCGTCCACCATTTTGACATTCGAATATTTAATTGATGGATGCCGAATCTTGAGGGGTCGTAGAAGACAAATATCTTCTTCCATGTGTCCTCTATCCGATGTAACAATTTTAGGACATTTGGATTATCCGTTTGGATGTTATGGTCGTAATGGTGGGACGACTTTGTGTGAATTAATGCCAGGTCCACCATTTAAATCTCTGCTTCAGATCCCGTTATCATCATGAAAACTTCAAAATTAGATCTGGGCACTGTTAAATAAAATTATCCTCATATTTTTATCTTTATACTGTATAAATTTGAGCTTCATTGGGCTTGTTTTTTGAGCCCCACATTTGTTTGATGGGCCTTAGGCCCATTATGCTTTCTCCAGCAAATTTCTGCATTTGGGCACAAAATTATCCATCTTCCCTTGGGATTCATCCAATGGACCTAAAAGAAAAAATCTTCCAAACAAAGTGATCAATAATATCCCAAAATTTCAAATTCAGAAAATGAATATAATTTTGTACACAAACAAATGAATGATTGGGCCCAAATTTTCATTTTAAACAAGAATTGCATTTTAGATGAGAAATGAAGTTCTATTTATGTAATGCACTAAAAACAATGTTTATGGAATTTGGACCAATTAATTTAAAGATATTAAAAATGAATATTATCCACTTTCAGTGACTAATCACACCCCCCAACTTGAGTTTTTCTAGTCCCGAGAAAAATAAATTACAAATATGAAATTCAAATCCCCTTTTCCAAAAACATTTTAATACACATTGCTCACCCAAATATCTCATACCAAAAAATATTATGGAACCCATAAAAATCATTTAAAACAAGCTAGGTTCATAATCATATCTCAAGCCCAAGCCAATTCCTTTGTTCAAATTCATCTCCACATTTCATCCAATTTCAATTAATCATGATAAAGTGTTGTGCATCACAAAAGATATGGGGCCCATTTTATTGTTCAAGCAGAAAAAATGGAAGCACTAGGTGGGAATCACATTAAACCTTAACATTAGTATCCATTTTTTTGATTTTTTTTTATGATTTTTTTTATCCACAATAGATATGAAAAGACTAACTCTCCGCAAGACAACTATGGAGTCGCGATCCCACAGTGTCGGATGCCACACATATTGTCAATTCCATTCTCTACAATAGAGATATAAAGCCTAACTCTGGGCAAGACAACTATAGAGTCATGATCCCCAAGTGTCAGACGCCACACATTTGGACAAAACATTGCTCTATGTGGTCATTTTTTTATACTTTTTTTTTGTTTTTTTTTGAATACTCAAATTAAACTAAAAGTGACCCCAGAACCCTATGATATAATAAAAGGGACCCAAGAACTCAAATTTACACCCACGATCCAGTAGACATGCATTATGTCATTTTTACTAAGAGGATGAAAATGTAAACTTTGAAAAATCACATCGTACAATCGCACTTTCCAAAAACTATGCTCATGAACTTAAATTTGCATTAAAATCAGAATCAAGGCATGAAAAATTATTTGATATCCGATTTCAGAGTTTGAAATGTGTGTTATCATGTTCAAGGTTAATGGAATTTTTCTTTCCATGCATGTTCTTATTAAAAAAATCATTTTTTATTTCATCTCCCCCCAACATAGAATAACATTGTCCCCAGTGTTTAAAGAAAAGAAAAGTTAGAAGGGGTAGGAGAGGAGTTAAAAGAGGAAATTTGAAAATAATAATCATGGAATGAAGTCACCTGGTGGTTGATGAAGAAATCACATGCCAATGTCTCCCTTCAATCCTGGGTTCGAGTCTTAGCGGCTTTGATGGTGGTGAATGGATTTTCCTTATGACTTACGACATGTCCTTTTATTTTTTTAACCTATAAAAAACATAAAAATAAACAAATAAAAATAAACTGATGATACATTGTCTTCTTTTTAGATTTATGGGTAAGGTATTACTCAGAGATCACACCACATGACACGGATGAATATGGTGCTCCCCTTTCATACCCATCCTTACTCATAAAATAAGAACAGGTCAACAATCTATGGTAATTTATTATATGAAAAAAATGATTCAAAATGATTAGAAACATGGAAACCATGGGTTACCTCCCATGTAGTGCTTTTGTTTAACGTCATTAGCTCGACTTGTACCCCCCAACTTATCCAATTCCAACTTTCAAAATTTTAATGAACCCATCTTTCTCCACTTCAACAAGATTGAGATTGATTGTTTTTTTTGAAATTTGTTTTGTATGAAATCATATTTTCTACAATGACTGGTAAAATCTAAGGAATATCTAAAATGGTTGATCGAGTTGTTTCTATAGTCTTTCCTAAGACACCAAGGATCAATCCTACATTATTGATTTCATGATATGGATAAATGACAACTGAAATGTCTTGTTTATCACCAATGATGGGATGCCTCGGTGGGGAAGTAAGGAAATTGATTTTGAGTTCAGGTTGGATAGGACATTCAAACACAGATAAGGAATTAGAATCAAAATCAATTTCATTTTCAGCATTTCCCAACACAATTGGTTCCATTTGAATTGAAGATTCAACCCCAAAGTTTTCTAGATGAGTTTCATGAATGGGTATGGATTTGATGTTTGTGATGTCTCCTAATGGTTCAATTATTGGTGTCTCTAAAAAATTATCATTGGAGAAATATTCAGGGCATTCGATCTATGAAGAAAAATTTCCCACTTGTGAATTCATGAAATCAATTTCATCCTGATTTAAATACCCTTCAACATTTCCTTGATCTTGTTCAGTTATCCCATATCCAAAGGTTAGTTCTTTTTTCAATTCATGAGAGGTTTTTGGGATAAAATATTCATCTATCAATGATGAGGAAAGAACATCTTGAGTGGGAACGGGTTCCTCAAAAGTCTTAAAGCTTTGTAATTCTAATCTGAAAGCTTAAACTTCTGAATTCATTTTATCCATTTGTTCACACAATTGTTCAATAATTTTTTTAGTATTAGGGTTGATATATGTTTGTACATCATGGACTTCATCATTATTTATCTTTTCAATCATTCTTGATAGGTATAGAAATTGATCTTTTAAACATTCAGCATCCCATTGATTGTACATCTCATCTGGTGTGGTGTATTTAATTAAGGTTTGGTCAATTAAATTCCCTAGGTGAGGTGATTCAAAATATTGATTTTCCAGTTGATTATAGCCTTGGTATATTAATGGGTATTGTTGAAGATAATTCATTGGAATTGATTGAAAGTTGTTTTTGGGATTCATTGGCCTCATAGAAATAGAAAGGGGAAAAGAGAAGAGAAATTAAGGAGAGAATAGAGAATTTGGGATGAGAAAAGAAGATGAGTGTCTAAGAAAACTTACTTGGGTCCCTGGAAACAGTGCCAAAATTTGGTTGCGCCCAAATTTACCCTACTGGTAAAAGCGATCGTTGAAGTACAAGTAGGGATCAAATCCATAGGGACCGAAGAAGAAACCTTGAGACACTTTGATTAGATGCAGGATTGGCTATAAAGTGGCCAACTATGGTGTTGATTGATTTGAAGAAATATTTATTTAATTTAAAGAACAAAACCAATAAAAATTACTTGAATTAAAACAACTAATTAAGGTGAGTTGATCCTAGGTTGTCTCTTGGGCTTGATTGGATGTATTTGTTTTTCATTTGATTTTCTGTTCATCGGTTCAAGAGGTATCCATTAAATGAAATAATTCCTCAATATCATTCTCCGATTTAATCCATACACAATTTCAAGGCTAATAACCAATTCACTTAGAGGATCAATTAAATGAGCACTCCAAGGAATAGGATCATACTAGCACTCAAAATGTGTCGTCGTTAAAGTCGGTGAAGACAAAGAAGAAGATAAATCAAAGAAAGGAACTCTCAAAATAAAGAACAAATTTAAGAATTTAAGAACATCAAATAACATTCAATCCAGACCATGAAACTACCTAGGATAAACCCATAAAATTTTATCCCTCCATTGATGCTATTCTATCAATGGAAGCGGGTAGTTGACTTAAAGAAGCGAGATTGAAGAAGAAAAACATTAATCAAAATGAACACTCCACCGTTGTGTGATGAATTCACAAGTGCGGGTGTGAATAAATTCACACTTCGATTCAATGGTATAAACATGTGAAGAAAAGAAAAATAAAAAGTGAAGAAGAAGAAATTTTATTAAAATACTAAACTTGAATGAAAAACTTACATTAGAGAAATTGACGATGCCATTACAAAACGAAAGCGGGAAATTACAATTGAAAGAAAAACTTGGATTCAAAGAAAAATGTTAGATGATAATTATCTTCACCACCATCTCCTTATATAGGCATATTAGGAGCCTTAGTTCCACCCCCCCCCCCCCCCACAAACACAATTAATTCACCCTCCAACAATTAATAGTGTCAAAACGAGGGTGAATAATCAAAAGGAAATTGATGTTTCGAAATTGACCTGGAAAACTGTCCAGATTCATCCACCATTTTGACATTCGAATATTTAATTTATGGAGGCCGACTCTTGAGAGGTCGTAGAAGAAAAATATCCTCTTTCATGTGTTCTCTATCCGATGGAAATATTTCAGGACATTTGGCTTATCCGTTTGGATGTTATGGTCGAAATGGTGGGACGACTTTATGTGAATTAATGTCGGGTCCACCATTTAAATCTCAGCTTCAGATCCCTTTATCATCATGAAAACATTAGAATTAGCTCCGGCCACTGTTGAATAAAATGATCCTAATATTTTTATCTTTCTACTTTATAAATTTTAGCTTCATTGGGCTTGTTTTGTGAGCCTCGCATTTGTTTGATGAGCCTTAGGCCCATTATGCTTTCTCCAGCAAATTTCTGCATTCGGGTGAAAAATTCTCTATCTTCTCTTGGGATTCATCCATCGGACCTAAAATAAAAAATTTTCCAAACAAAGTGATAAATAATATCCCAAAATTTCAAATTCAGAAAATTAATATAATGTTGTACACAAACAAATGAACGATTGGGCCCAAATTTTCATTTTAAACAAGAATTTCATTTTAGATGAGAAATGAAGTTTTATTTATGTAATGCACTAAAAACAATGTTTATGGACTTTGGACCAATTAATTTAAAGATATTAACAATTAATATTATCCACTTTCAGTGACTAATCAATCCCGATATAAAATAAGGGATATAAATTCAATAACATTATTTTTAAACCTAGGAACCCTTGATAAAGAGTGCCCAAAGAATAATTTTAAAAGTAAACCCACGTTTTAAAAAAAACTAAAATACCAACTTCCTTAATTCTGAAATTTAATTTCATAACATTGCACCCCCTTTTTAAATTTTTTGAAATCTATTCATTACATAATTTTAATTAAATAAAAGCATTCAATTTTAAAAAAATACTGCAATGGGGCTAAAATTACTTGCGTTTAAACCACAAACAAGTTTTTTAATACAAAACATATTCTAAATTTGATTATAAAATCAAATATTTTCAATAAAATTTCATTAAAACAAATTTCATTTTATATCCAATCCTTTTGGATAATTTTAATCTAAAAAAATTAAAATCCCCCTTTTTTCCAAAAATAAATTTTATCTATAATCATACAAAAGGAGGCACATCAAGAACATTAAAAATTATACTCTACATAATCAATATATCACAAATCCTTATTGATTAATTTTCCATCACTAGGAATCCCTAAATAGTATCCAAAACAAAAATACAAATAGAATGTGGAACCATTATCACCTCAACCACATTGATTGATGATCCATGGACAAGTCAAGAAATAATCCCCAAAATGTCACCAAGATCAAGAATTTAGTCGATATCGGGTTTATCAAGTCATGCAAACCAACCACATGGCATTGATCATTTGTTTTCACCCTAAAATTCAATAAAACACACAAGGAAACTCAAATCATTCCATGAGTATCAAAAACACCAATGGTAAATCAAATGGAATATTGAATTGAAAAATCAATATCACACTACCCATGGTAACTCAAGCATTATCATGAAGGGAGGTGATCAAGCTCCCACTCATGACCAACCTCATGTGCCCTGTTGACCATCCAAACTCGATACCACCATGACACACCCAAATAAAAAAAGGAAGTTCCATGAACATAGGCCTCTTTTGAGAAACCTAGGATTTGATACCAATTGTAATGAATTGGCTTTGGCTGGATTAAATTACATTTGACCTAGTGCAACACTTATCTAGAAGGGAATTCTTGATCCCCGATGTCTGGGAATGGTTTCACCCTCTATAATATTATAACTAAGATATTCAATGAAAAAAATATATATAATAACCAAGAATTATAAAATAAATAGACATCCATGTTGAAATAAACAATTCAAATAAATACCATGAAAGTAAATACATATAATCATCCCAAGAAGAATGGCTAATAAAACATCCAAAAATAAAAATGGAAAATAATAGAACCCAAATAGCTCTAACATCACCACTAGTGACCCCCGACCACTCATCACATCTCACCCACACTTCCAAGGACTAATGAAAAAATAAATAATTTAAAATGACTTGAACACATAAAAGAGAATCATAAGAGATGCATGTGCACCCATGCATTATTTATATGTCAGGTGCAAGCTAAAACTGCCTAGTATAATCTCACAAAATAATCCATGAAATTAATTTCATAATATAGTTGGTAAATTGATAGTTTGAACATAAAATATAAAATATATTTCCACATGTTTTCAAAAAAGAAACCAAATAACAAGACATAATCACACTTTAAAAATAAATAATCATTTTAAAAACCTTTTCTAAAAATCCCACTTTTGTAAATAAACTCATTTTAAACAATTTTAATAAATCACCAAGATTTTCCTTTAAAATCACACTTTCGAAACCATTTTAGAAATCATTTTGAAGACATACCAATAAAACAACCAAAATGAAACATAATCACAACCAGGCACTAAGGAAGTAATGAATCAAAGTAAAAGTGAGACAACAAAGAAATTGTGCCATGAGATCAAAGAAATATTTGGGAAAGAATGATCCAAGATATGGAATCTCCAAAAATATCCTAAGAAATACATAAACATTATGGGAAACATCCTAAGACTCATAAAACCTGATCTGAACAAGAAAAAAAATGCTAGGTTAACCTATAATTATCTGTCCAACCTTATAGACTCATAAAACTTGTGGGTCCCTATGACCATCACAGGAGTGTGAAGATACCATGTGTCCAAAATCTCTCATAATTTGTGGTTCCTATCTATAACTAAACACAATATAAATTATAGTTTCAATTAACTAATTCCATTACTAATTCTTAGGATTCCCATGACATGTAAAATGGAGGTTAGCAATAAGTAAACAATCAAATTCATCAATTACAAATAATTCTAAACAAACCTAGTATCACCTCATACACCATCTTATGAAATAACCCCTTTCACATCCATGTATAATAATTATATGAATAAATAATTAATTCAAACTACACTAAAGGGGGTATAAGTCATTATTCACACAATAATTATAAGGGGTCCAATAAGGGTCCCACAAATTTTTAAAATCAACTCCTTTAAAGGTTCCAATCATGATTTCAAAAAAAAATATTAGAATGAAAATGCATTTACACCATTTAAATTCTAATTTCTAAACATCCCCTAAAATCAAATTTTCAAACCATGCTTTATATTCATTTTGAAACCCAACTATTTTACAATTCCCTTTTTAACTCATTTCAAAATTCCATTGAGACCTAATGGTCAAAACAATTTAAGATGTTGGAAAACACCCATTCTATTATAAAACATCCATTTAAAATATCCTAAATCTATTATAAAAGTTAAAATAGTCCAAAACACTCTTTCAAAACTTTTAAACCCCTTTACAAGATCCACTCTGTAAATTTGATGAACACTTAGCAAGGTTAAATCCCATTCCAAGTGTTTTTTCAATTTGAAAACCATTTAAAATCCATCAAAGATATTATATAAGCCTACAATTTGATGATAAATCAATTAAAACATCTAATAATTTTATAACATGCATTATAATGTAATTCCAAAGAATCACTTGTCGTGTCAAGCAGAAGATTAATCGAAACATGTAACCTTTAGTGGATAATGCACAATCCATCCAAGAGACACTCTCCTCAACCTTAAACAAACAAAATCACCATCATTAGAACCATATATAACCCTAATACTAACCCTAATAGAGGTTAGATTTCTTATAAGAAAGAAAAATTGAGGTGGAGGGAAAGGGAAAAGGCAGGAAGGTGAAAGTAGGAGGAGAAGGGTTTACCACTTTGAAATCCACTTAAAAACAAAGGAGGGGATTGAAATCCATAGAGGATGTAGGGAAGAAGATCCCATGTGAACCGCCTAGTTTGAACAAGTAGGAGAGTAGAAAAAGGAGTCCAAAACATTAAAAAAAAGGGGGTAAAAATGTAAATTCACTTTTAAATTAAAAATTATTTGAACACATGGTTTGGATACATGATTTTCAAAACTGTGTACTAACCATGCAGATGGAGCTACCTATGAAAAATACCCTTGCATGTCTTACTCACAAGATTTACCAAACCTTGTTCCAAATGTGTATAATAGCACTTAAACATTATAGACATCTTTTTTATGCTTGTCGTGTGGTTTAACTAACCATGCACAAGCGGTACGCTAGTACCCATACACACCAAAGGTCCCGCACTATTTCTAATAAGATTATCATGGTTTGGGAAAACCATGTGCTACCCCTTTATAATATTCATGCATTTAAAAAAATAAAAACATCCTCATGTAAGGGTGCGTATACAATTTCCCCAAAACTATGTGTACAAATCAGGCATAGAGGGAAAATTTTCCAGGTCTTCCAAGTTTCAATCATAAACATATCGAAAAATTAAAATACCCCAAGATAAAATTAATAAATATAAAATAACAAATTAAAAATAAAATATGGGTTTCATGGTATTCCTCTCATTATGAATGTGGATCTGAGGATAGTTTAATTCCCTTGGATGAAGGATTCTATTGTTTATTGCTTCAATGGCCCCAATCAGACACACTTCATCACATTCATCAAAGATATATGTCCTGGAAATGAAGTTATGCTTGTTTTAAATTCTTCAATGATAGTATATTGATCACATTGATGATATATCAAGAATATTATGGTTTTGTTTCAACTAATAAAATCATTAAATGATCAATAAAAATCCACAAATCCAGGCAGGTCACTCTTCCCCCTGATATGATTTTGGTATATGGTGATATTTGGCTGGGTTGTTTATCCCCCCAATGATTATGATTTAGAGTGATATCTAGGTGATAAATTCTTCACCCTGATATCATTATGGTATATGTTGATATCTAGGAAGGTTTCTTATCCCCCCAAATATTATCATTTCTAAAAAACAGGACTTTAATAGTGCTAAAAATGGATTTTATCAGCACAAGAAAAGCACCATGAAATCAGTAAAATAAAGTACCAGTGCATAATTTAAATGAAATAAAATTTACATCACAAATACAAGAAAAAACACGCTATATTGTCGACATTTCAAACATTGGTTTATACAATTAAATAAGTAAAAATTATTAAATACATTCAAAAACATCTTTGTTACTTTGTATTTTGATCCTAACCCATGCTCAAGAAAAAAACACTCCTGTATAAGAAAAAATTCTTATGTTAGTAATAATATAAATAAATTAATTAACATAAAGTGTTAATTTTAAACTAAATTTTGATTTATACCAGGAATATTGTGTAACAGATTGAGTTTTGATTGATTCTTTAACATCACACCATTTCATGTTTGTCTTCAAGGATTAACTCTGTGAATTTTAACTAAATAATTATAAGATAAAAATTATAAGTAAATTAATTAAGTAATAGTAGATAGAAGGATTAGAAAACAATCTTAGCTCATTTTCTCAGTTTTGGTGATGTGATGGGAATTTTAAACTAAAATGACACTTATATATTGAAAATATGAACTTAGAGTCATAATAGTCACATAGTGTGTTATATTGAGGTGATGATAATTCCTACACATCTCATATGACTTATAGATCATTTTCCTAAAGCATCAAAACAATCTGAATGTGTTTTTTCAGTTTTGAGTACGTCACTTGTCTATTTTACTAAAATGTCATTTTAAATTGGAAACATGAACTTTGACTCATACTAGTCACATAATGTGTATTTTTACATGATATTTATTCCTACACATCAAAAATGACTTAAAAATAATTTTTCTAAATTATCAAGACAATCTGAGCATGTTTTCCTGGTTTTCAGTTAGTAATACTCTTTGAACTAAAATGTTGATTTTAAACTGATAAAAGACAAATTGAGTCATACCAAGAACAACATGTATCATATTGAGGTATTTTCAATTAATAAACTTCAAAAATTACTTATAGATCATTTTCTGAAATTATCAAAACAATATGAATGTGTTTGGTTAGTTGTCCTTTTTTACTAAAATTGATGTCAATTTTAAATAAAAAGATGCACTTGAAGTTATAGTGATAACACCCATCATAAAATTTAGGTTAATATGATTCATACACATCACAAATTACTTATGGATCATTTTAATAAATTTTAAAAACAATATGAATGCACTTTCTTAGTTTAGAGTAGGTCAGTTTCCCTTTTAACTCAAATTGAAGTCAATTTTAAATAAAAAGGCACACATTGAGTCATACCAGTCACACTGTGTGTCCGATTGAGGTTAGGATGATTCTTAAAAGTCCCAAATAAATTATGGATCATTTTCATAAGGTATTAAATCAATCTAAATGTGTTCACTCGGTTTTGAGTATGTCTCTTGTATATTTTACAAAAATATCATTTTAAACTAGAAAAATGCACTTTGACTCATACTGGTCATATCGTGTGTCAATTTTATGTGATACCTATTCATAAATGCCAAAAATTAGTTATGAATATATTTCTTAAATTATCAATATAATACAAGCGCTTTTTCTCATTTTTTAGTGAGTGACACTTTTTGAACTAAATTGGCGATTTTAAACAGATAATGGACACATTGAGCCACATCAGGCACATCATATATCAGATTGAGATGTGGCTAATTCCTACATGTCAAAAATGACTTATGGATCATCTTACTAAATTATAAAAACAATATGAATACTTTTTCTTGGTTTTTATTAGGTCATTTATCCTTTTTATTAAAAATGATATCAATTTTAAATAAAAAGATGCACTTGGAGTCATGTCGGTCACATTGTGTGTCAGATTGAGGTGAAACTAATTCATGCACATAAAAAATGACTTATGGGTCATTTTTATAAAGTATAAAAACAATATGAATCTGTTTTACTGGTTTAGAGTAGGTCAGCTTTCCTTTTTAATAAAATTGATGCCAATTTCAAATAAAAAGATGAACTTGGATTCATACCAGTCACATCATGCATCATATTGAGGTTTGGATGATTCCTACAAGTATCAAATAACTTATTTATTGTTTTAGTAAAGTATCAAAACAATTTGAATGTATTTCCTTGATTTTGAGTAAATAACTTCTTTTTATTAAAATGTCATTTTAAAATGGAAACACACACTTTGACTCATACTGATCACATCATGTATTGATTTTATGTGAGTCTAATTCTAAAATGACACAAATGGGGTTTGATTCAATATCCTAAATTATCAAGAAAATCAAAAATGTGTTTTATCGGTTTTTAGTGAGTGACACTTTTTGAATAAAACTGTCGATTTTAAACTAAAAACAGACACATTGAGTCATATCGGGAACATCATGTATCATATTGAGTTAATAATGATTCATAAAAATCCAAAATGACTTATGAATCTGTTGGGAAAAAATCCCTCAAGGCATCATTGAAGTATTTTTGAGGTGATTATGTTTGTGGACAAAGTGAACATCTGTGTTGTGATTGTTGACAATGCAAACCATGACATACAAATTTGTTTACAAAGGGTATTTCATAGTGGAATGTCAAATTCAAGAGCTATGGTCAACGATCCATGTTTGATTCAAGAACATCGACAAAGGAATGAATAATCTGGAGGCGGTACAAAAAGAACATATGCAAAGTGGCGCCGTTTTCCAGTGTTTTCCAAATTTTTGGGCCTAAAAATCGACAAAAGGAGAAAAGTGGTTTTGGAAAAGAGACTTGTCGTGTACTTGAAGTCTTGGAAAATTTTGCGCCATATTTTTTTCAAGATCAGATCATCAAAATATGGAAAAGGGATAAGTGTCGTGAAAGTATTGAGTTGGTCATGCGGGTGACCTGCATGCCAAAAGAAAGGACTTGTGTGCCGGTGCCGAGGAGGATTGGAAACTTGCACGCCTATTGTTTTTTAAAATTAGAAGATCAAAATATGGAAAAGGAAATAGGGTCGCGTAGGTTTTTGGTTTGGTCAATCAAGTGACTTGCAGGGGAAGAGACCTGTGCGCCGAGACTTGCACGACGAGGGTAGACTTGCACGGCATCATGCAGGGTGTCCAAATTGCCTATAAATACTGGACCACCCCTCCTCATTTATCAACAGAGTTCAAAACTTAGAGAAATCAAGGCTCTCGTCACGCAGGTGTGGTGGTTGTGCAAGTGGTGATGTGTCACGCAAGTAGGACTTGCGCGCCAGATTTGAAGAAGGGTGATTATTGTTTGTTTCATGCCAATATTGGTTTGGGCATAAAGGGAAGTGCGTCGCGCAAGTTTGGAGTTGAAGAAGCTTTTTTCGCGCAAGTGTATGAGCTGGACTTGCGCGCCAGTTGTGACTTGCACACCAAGACTTGCGCGCCGGGTTAGACCTACGTTCCAAGTAAGGTTGATTCCTCGGCAGTGTTCTCATGCTGCGTGGAAGCTGGAAGTTTTCCTAATACCTTCGGTGCAAAGAGAAATTCATCTACGGGTGAAAGTTGGACTTCAAAAGATCATCTACATACAACAGAGGATGCATTCATTAGAGATAATGAACAAACCTACAAGTCTATAAAACTGTGAGTGGATCCTTTCCAGAGCAGTGAGCAAAGGAAGAGGAAGAAGGTGATCCTCTACACCGGCAGTGAGATAGAGAGAGAAACAGAGAGTGACCTTGGGAAAGTAGTGAGCTGACCCAAAACCTTGTAAAGGTAGTGATCCTGGGACAGAGTGACTATTCCCAAACCCTTGTATCCACATCTAGTGAAGAATAGTGGAATTTGGTATGATTGGCAACTTGTTGGCGTATGCTCCTTGGACGTAGCCCAGTGAGGGTGAACCAAGTAAAAATCTCTGTGTCTGCCTGCTTACTTCCCTGCATTGCATTTAAAGCATCATCATCAGATAAAGAAGAAAATAAGTGATCATAATAAACACACAAGTGCAAAAAAAGTGACCCTTGTAATAAAGAGGTCAAGATCTAGTGGGGAAGGAAGAACTTTGAAAAAGAATATCCATACCCTGATTCACCCCCCCCCCCCCTCTCAGGGTATATAGGCCCCTATTGGTCCAAACAATTGGTATCAGAGAGAGCTTTATTTTATCAGATTTGTTTTCTCTGACTTGGTTCAATCGATTGCTCAAGTTAAATATCCAATCTGCTCTTATTATATTGTTCCATGGCAAAGGGAAGAACATCAAAGAAGAAGCAGAAGGCTGGTGGTATTACCCACTGTGGAAGTGTCAATGGAAAGAGTGTGATTCAGTTTAAGGAATCATGTAGTGAACTGAAAAATGGTTTGGATGAATCATACTATGAAAATATTTACTCATTCAATGATTCTAAAGTAATGATTGAAGAAACTGATTTTCCAAGTGATGTTGGAACCACTGATGATGAAGAAACACCAAGAAGTCGAAAAGAGGAAGTTGTCCACAAGGCAAAGGAATTGGATCTGAAATTGGATGAAGAAATGAAAACTAAAGATATTCGGATCCAAGCACTGGAAACTGATATCAATAAGATAAGAGGTTTTAATCAAAATCTTATTGACGTTGCTACTGATCTGAAGGAGAAAAATTATTCTCAAGATGATGAATTGAGAAAGAGATCAACAAAGGTGGGAAAATCAAAAGCTGGTGACAATGGGAAGAATCTGAACTCAGATGAGATTCAGAATTTGAAATCTAAAAATGATGATGTTGCTACACATCTATCTGAACTATTTCAGAAGAATAAAAGGCTAAAACAAGATAATTAATGTTGTTCTAATTCTATTGAAGAAGAAAAATTGAAAGTGAAGGAGAAAAGTGACATGGTGGAAAAGCTCACATGGGAACTAGAAGATGAGTTGAGTAGCGGGAAAAATCTCAAAAAAAACTCAATGCTCAAATTGAAACAAGAAATAAGAAGATTCAACAATTGGAGGATGTGATAGATAAATTCAAGAAAGAAATGGAGATATCAAAGGACAAAGGAAAACCTAAGTTGAAGGATGTACTGCACTTACTATTCGATTGTCCTTCGAAAGGTGATGATAAAATGAAAAGGAAGTATGATATTTCTGAGGAGAACCAACAAAATATTATCTCAGCTCAAAGACTATATAGTTTTGGAAAATCTGGAATTGGATTTGATGAATCCCCTTCCGTGCATGATAGAATGCAAGTCGTGAATAGTTCCAGAAGTGGAGAGAAACCTGTAGGTGCTGGAGATAGGCCTAAGAGGACAGTTACAAAAGAAGTAACGACATGTGCTATTTTTGTCGGATTCATGGCCACACATAAAGGTTTTGTTCAGAGGCTCTGGAAAACATTTCAGGTTGTGAAAACAGAAACATTACTAAATCTGAGAATAAGAAGAAGCATCATGAGAAATCAGAGAGAATATTATCTCAAGGGAAAACATTCATTAGATGTTATTACTGTGGAAGAAAGGGACACACAGTGAGTATGTTTCAGGAAGCTCAGGAGCTCAATGTCAGAGGAAGAACACAATATATTTCAATATCTCGACAGAGAAATGATGAAATGAGGTATTCCTTTGATGGAAAATGTTTTATATGTTCAGATTATGGGCATTTGGCAATAAATTGCAGCAAGAAGAATGAAAGAAAGGAAAAATAACTCGAAAGGAGATTCTCGACTCTAGTGATGCATATTGAGAAATTATACACTGGGAGATAATGTGGTAAGGAGAAGAATAGGCCTAGAGCCTCAAGGAAATTACATGGAGCTGAATGAAAGGTGTATCAGTCACCTCCTCTGTCATACTCACAACAGATATCAAGGAGAAAATGTGAACGAACCTAGAAGATTAAGGGAAGATCTACTCCATCTGTGATAAAGAAGAATGAACGTTCAATGGAGGACTCTCCACCAGTGAAAAAGAGTGTGGTGACTCATACATCTGATAAAAGAAAGATGAACAAAGAATGTATTGAAAAATTCACGTATCATGTTCCACAGTGAAAAGTGGAGGAAGGTGCAAGATCCTTGCAATGGTGGAAGATGACAGGGATGATGACCAGAAGAGATATTTCTGCTCATAGAAGAAATCAAGGGAAATGGAATTTCGACGGAACATCAAAGACAGAAATTTATACTAGTGGGTTTAAACCCCAAAGGGTGAGAAAGACCAGGCCTACAAAATCATCATATCAGAAAAATATTCAGCATACAGGTGATGAATGCTTAGTCATATGGCCTGAGCATTTGAAGTTTTCGAGGCAACTAGAAGAAGCTAGGAAGGAGTGTGATGCTCTATAAGAAATAATCAAAGGTTTGACCCATTAGGATCAACCACAATCCTCATCTTGAGAAGTTTGGAAGATACCCCTCTCCCTATGTGTATAAATGCTATTAACTGATGATTCATGTGTTTTGGGTTTTAGAGAGATACGATCCAAGGGGAAGTGGCATCTAAAATGAAAAGTGGATAAGTGATGTGATCCATAGTTTCAATTGACTCAAATCTGGTATCAAAGTTAAAGAAGAAAGGGATCAACATAGCACAACAGGAAGTGATTGCGTTATTGACTTTTTCTCTTGTTTCCTACACCGAGTCCCAACTCAGTAGGCTTAGAGATTTTGTTAATGGCTCAATTCCAAGTGGAAGATGAGAATAGATGATGTAGGAGAAGAAGAATGTTTATGGGTCTAAAAGGTGGACCTAACACTGGGAAGTATTGCATAACATAGGGGGATCATTCAATAACAAAATCAGATGAAAGAGATATCAAAGCAACAATTGGATGACTTAGCTCAGGTGTTGCCTATTGAGGGAAGAAAGAAACACAAGGAGAAGCAGAAATAATCATGCATATCATGCGTATCTATTTCGTTATAATAAGTCATATTAGTTGATAGTTTTCAGGATACCAAGAAGCTGCGAGTGAGTATCAATAATGTTTCAACAATAAGATGATAAAATTAGTTGAAAGAAATGATGTCATTGGATAGTGACACAGTGAAAAGTTTTCTGTTGAAAGTGAGGAAGTGGTAAGAGACTCAGGGATAGAAAAAGTGGATGAAGTTGATTCAGAAGAAGATACTGATGGTGAGTACAAGGAAGTAAAATCTGAATCTGCTAAGAAGCCAAAGAGTTGAGCTGAAATTGATAGGAAAAATATCATTGGTGATCAGACATCCCCACTTCAGACTCGAATAATGAAATCATCACAGCAAACATCATTTTTATCTCAGGTGGAGCCAAAAAAAATTTCTGATATAGATGAGGATGAGTACTAGGTTCAGGCTATGAATGAAGAATTAAACCAGATTGAGAAGAACCAGATGTGGGAGATTGTTTCGAGACCAGCAGATAAGAATGTCATCAGGACTAAATGGGTTTATCACAACAAAATGAATGAATATGGTGTAGTGGTTCGAAACAAAGCACGAATAGTGTGCAAAGGGTACTCCTAGATGGAGGGAATTGATTTTGATGAGGCATTTTCACCTGTTACAAGGCTGGAGACAATCAGATTATCTTTAGCCATAGTAGTGCAAAGAAAGTTCAAAGTGTACCAGTTGGATGTCAAATCTGCATTTCTAAATGGGGTTATGGAAGAAGATGTGTACATTGAGAATCCAGATGGTTTTCTCATTCATGAGGATGAGAACAATGTTTGCAGGCAGAAGAGGGCATTGTATGGGCTGAAACAAGCACTAAGAGCATGGTACTCAAGGCTTGATCAGTACTTGAAGAAGCTCGTTTTCCAGCATCGGAGAGTTAATTACAATCTCTACTTCAACAACAATAGTAATCAAAGGATTATGGTGTTGGTTTATGTCGATGACATAATTTTTGGCAGATCAGATGAAGCTCATTGTGGACAGTTTTCTGAATTCATGAAAAATGAGTTTGAAATGTCAATGATTGGAGAGATAACGTTTTTCCTTGGTCTACAGGTGACACAAGTAAGGAATGGAACATTCATTTCTCAATCCAAATATTCCAAGGACGTTTTAAGAAGGTTTGGCATAGATAATTCCAAGGAGATGAAAACTCTGGTTGCTACCCGAATGAAATTATCAAAATATGAGGATGGAAAGGCAGTTAATATCACAGAATATAGGCAAATTATTGGAAGTTTGTTGTACTTGACCGCAACAAGGCCTGATATTGTTTTCACCATATTCCAAGTAGCAAGATATCAGATTAATCCCAAGGAAATACACATTATTGTAGTGAAAAGAATACTTCGTTATATCCAGGTCACAGTGGATTTCGGCTTGACATATACTGACAATTCTCAGACAGAGTTATTGGGATATACTGATGCAGATTCAGCCAGTTCAGCGGATGATAGAAAATAAACGTTAGGTGGTGCATTCTACCTTGGTGGATTGTATATTTATTGGCTAAGAAAGAAGCAATATTTCGTTTCATTAAGCACCATGGAAGCTGAGTATATTTCGGCCACTGAATCATGCACACAGTTATTGTGGATGAAGCAGCAGCTTGAAGATATGGGAGTTGAAGTGAAGTCTCTGATCGGAATCCAGTGTGATAACTCAAGTGCTATAAATCTCAGCAAAAATCTCGTCCATCACTCAAGGACAAATCACATTGAGATAAAGTATCATTTTATCAAGGAGAAGGTTTATCATGGAATCGTGAAGTTGGAGTATGTGCCTACAGAGCTACAGGTTGCAGACATTCTGACAAAGGCCTTACCCAAGGAAGCTTTTGAGAGGCATCGACTGGCTCTGGGAGTTCATTCGACTCTCTGCACATAAAAGAGTGTGGATGTGGGACCCCACCCCCTCTCCCCAAGGTATGATGTGTTTTTCCCTAATGTGTTGATATGTGTTCTCTACTCTGTTACAGACTACAAAGGAGTGACCTTTGGGTTCGTTGACAAAGGGGGAGAAAATAGTGATTGTTCAAGGGGGAGATAATGATATGGGGAGAAGCTGACAGGTGGATCAGCCAGAAAGGGGGAGATCAATGAGAAAGGGGGAGTGTATTAAATATGATGATTCTAGAAGTGATCGATCAAAGAATAGATATCACGAAAGCTGAGGATCGTGATAAAAGCAGAAGAGTGGTGTTGGATGAATATTTCCAAAAAAAATGGTATCCATTTGGTAAAAATTGGTATCTTCTTGATGTCAACAATGGGTGTATGAGATGAAGTGATTCATTGATGAACTTTTCATTTACTTTTGTTTCTCACGCCGAGCATTGTCCATGTGGGCTTAGAGTATGTGTTGAGTAAATCCTTGATCACTATCAGAATCACAATGAGGCGAATGGTGGCTGAAGAATCAATGATGTATATTTTTATGGAAGAGTTGTCAACAAACCCAAAGGGGGATATTGTTGGGAAAAAATCCCTCAAGGCATCATTGAATTATTTTTGAGGTGATTGTGTTTGTTGACAAAGTGAACATCAGTGTTGTGATTGTTGACAATGCAAACCATGACATACAAATTTGTTGACAAAGGGGATTTCATAGTGGAATGTCGAGTTCAAGAGCTGTGGTCAACGATCCATGTTTGATTTAAGAATTTTGACAAAGGAATGAATGATCTGGAGGCGGTACAAAAAGAACAGATGCAAGGTGGCACCGTTTTCTAGTGTTTGCCAATTTTTGGGCCTGAAAATCGATGAAAGGAGAAAAGTGGTTTTGGAAAAGAGACTTTTGCACCGTGTACTTGAAGTCTTGGAAAATTTTGGGCTATATGTTTTTCAAGATTAGATCATCAAAATATGGAAAAGGGATAAGTGTCGTGCAATTATTGAGTTGGTCGTGCTAGTGACCTGTGCGCCAGAAGAAAGGACTTGCGCGCCGGTGCTGAGGACGATTGGAAACTTGCGCACATTTTGTTTTTCAAAATCAGAAGATCAAAATATGGAAAAGGAAAGAGGGTTGCACAGGTTTTGGTTTGGTCGCTCAAGTGACTTGCAGGGGAAGAGACCTGCGCGCCGAGACTTTCACGCAGAGGGTAGACTTGAGCGGCGTCGCGCAGGTTTTTGGTTTGGTCGCTCAAGTGACTTGCAGGGGAAGAGACTTGTGCACCGAGACTTGCACGCCGAGGGTAGACTTGCGCGGCGTCATGCAGGGTTTCTAAATTGCCTATAAATACTAGACCACCCCTCCTCATTTCTCAGCGGAGTTCAACACTTAGAGAAATCAGAGCTCCCGTCGCGCATGTGTGGTGGTCGCGCAAGTGGTGGTGTGTTGTGCAAGTAGGACTTGTGCGCCAGATTTGAAGAAGGGCGATTGTTATTTGTTGCATGCCAATGTTGGTTGGGGCATAAAGGGAAGTGCGTCGTGCAAGTTTGGAGTTGAAGAAGCTTGTGCCGCGCAAGTGTCTGAGGTGGACTTGTGCGCCAGTTTTGACTTGCGTGTCGAGACTTGCGCGCTGGGTTAGACCTGCGCGCCAAGTAAGGTTGATTCCTCGGCAGTGTTCTCAGGCTGTGTGGAAGCTGGAAGTTTGTCTGATACCTTCGGTGCAAATAGAAATTCATCTACGAGTGAAAGTTGGACTTCAAAAGATCATATGCATACAACAGAGAATGCATTCATTAGAGATAATGAAGAGACCTACAAGTCTATAAAACTGTGAGTGGATCCTTTCCAGAGCAGTGAGCAAAGGAAGATAAAGAATGTGATCCTATCCACCGGTAGTGAGCTAGAGAGAGATAAACAGGGAGTGACCCTTGGTAAAGTAGTGAGCTGACCCTAAACCTTGTAAAGGTAGTGATCCTGGGACAGAGTGACTATTCCCAAACCCTTGTATCCACATCTAGTGAAGAATAGTGGAATTTGGTACGACCGGCAACTTGTCAACGTATGCTCCTTGGACATAGCCCAATGAGGGTGAACCAAGTAAAAATCTATGTGTCTACCTGCTTACTTCCCTGCATTGAATTTAAAGCATCATCATCAGATAAAGAAGAAAATAAGTGATCATAATAAACACACAAGTGCAAAAAAAAAGTGACCCTTGTAATAAAGAGGTCAATATCAAGTGGGGTAGGAAGAACTTTGCAAAAGAATATCCATACCCTGATTCACCCCCATCTCAAGGTATATAGGCCCCTATTGGTCCTAACAGAATCCTTTCCCAAAAGTATCAAAATAATATGAATGTTTTTTTTCATTTTTGAGTTGTTCAGTTGTCCTTTTTACTAAAATTGATGTTAATTTTAAATACAGAGATGCACTTTGAGTCATATCAGTCACACCATGTGTTGGATTGAGGTGTGTCTAATTACTACACGTCCCAAATCAAGACAATTGTAATATTTTTTATTTGTTTTTATTATATTGGTTTTCCTTTTTACTAAAATTAATGCCAATTTTAAATAAACAAAGCAATTTGAGTCATACCGGTCACATTGTGTGTCGAATTGAAGTGTGGAATATTTTTATACATACCAAAGTCTTAAAACAATTATAACTATAAATATTTCTACAATTTATATTTATTTTATTTATCAAACTTCCAAAACTTCATATTGACTCATTGTTCTTATATGAAAAACCATTCTCATTGTTTAAAGCCAGAAGAGAAGAGGAAGATCATGTTCCCACTATATCACAAGAAGTTTCCACAACAGCCACATGATCTTCCTATACTCTTATATCTTTCAAAAACAAGAATGTTTTTTCGGCTAAGAATATAGACTCAATATGCATTATTGGCAGTTTGACAAATAAAGGCAATGGAAATGGAAATCCAAGAAATATTGGTAGAAAGATACATGTTATCTCTTTTTTGGATTGTTATATATAGTTGAAAGCAAAATATTAATTCCCAAAAGATATGTTAAAGAACTAAATAATTATTAGATAAAAATGATAAGGATATTAACTTACAAATATTAGATAAAATGATGACAAAATTAATTAATTAAGTATTAGGAATTCACCTTTTCATGATGGTTGTATGCATTCTTACCACATTTCCTTGTTATCATTATCTTATTTGTAGTCTCGAAGTCCAATCTCTCATATTCATGATAAACTTTGAACAAACCACCCCAACTCAAACACACAAATCCATCTATATAAGAAAACAATTATTATATGTGTAATATTAAAAAGAAATAAATTATAGATAAATATGAAACAACACATTAATTATATGGTCCATGATTTTTCTGTGAAAACATCGAGATTACCTTTGTGATTGAGTATTTAAGGGAACATGAAGGATAATGATAAATGTAAACACTACAGGGCTGAAAAGGTTCTGATAAAGAAGAAGTTTGTGGAAGTTTTGGTGCATAAAGGCCTGAAATAGGGATGGGTGGAAGTTTGTATTTATTTATAAATATTAGTATATATTTATAAATATATTTATTTAATTATATATTTCTAAATTTATAAGTAGTATAATAAATATATTTATTATAATTTTTTAATTTTTTACATATATATATATATATAGTTATAATTATAATTATATATTTATATATTTATATATTTTTTTATATATTTATATATATATATTTATTTATATATATATATATTTATAAAATTATAAAATACGTATTTATTTTGATTTTATAATTATTTAAATATATGTTGTTATAATTTTAATTACAAAATAATTATATTTAAAAAGTAATTATATATACTTAAAATTTAATAAGTATAAATATAATAAATATATTTATTATTTAAATATATTTAATGTAATTTTATAAGTATTGATAACATGATATAGTATACATATGGGTAATAAGAATTAATCATATACACCTAGTAAAATATACATAATAAAAGATGATCCATTAATGGACAACACGAATAATAATAAAAACTGTAATGTATAAATGAACATTCATGATGATACATAACATATATACATGCATGATCAATATATTAGTAAAACAAATTCATTTGAAACTCATATATATTTAATTATAATCTTATATTTTTTTAAAACAATATATATATATATATATTAATTATTAAAAAATATATGTTAAGTATAAAAATTTGTTTTTTATTTTATATATACAAATAAACATTATTTTTTAATATAAATATAATAATTGTTTATAAATTATTATTAAAAACTTTTATCAGTTCTAAAAAAGCGCTGAAAAATCCCCCCCCCCCATCAGTGCTCTCTACTTAGTGCTCATTAAATGACACACTTCCCTTACCTCAGTTTGTGGTAGTGATATAGCGATACCCTTATAAAAATATTTAGAAATAAAAGAGTGGGTGGATCTAGAATCAAATAAAACATTTTCTATATTAGAGTGGATGGTAAGTATACCTTTCACCACTTCTTTATCATACTAAACATCACCGAGAGTGATCACAAGTGACTTACCTTTGTCTTTGGCCTTAAGAGTTTACAGACGTTGATCATAATCAATAACCCTTGGGTTAGGGCATTGATTAGCGACATATTGCCTCATTTTCTTTCACTTGTAACATTGAAATGTAGGAGGTGAATTCTATGAATCCTTTTATCTATTCGTATCATTAGACATATTTTTTCCATCACTTCAGTATTCAACTACCTGAGAACATTCTTTTCCACACTTAGAACATTTATTATTCCCTTTAAGATAATTTTTTCAATTTTTCTTTCCACACTTTGAGCATAAGGAAAAACTCATCTTATTTTTAGTGTGGTCATTATATTTTCCCTTGAATTCCATTTTTATCTTTTTATGAAACCCATAGGACTGATGGGTTACTCCAATCTCTGTCTCAACCTTGAGAGCACATCAAATGATTTCTTCATAGATGTTGATGTACCTTATGGATAATTCCCTTTGAAGACTTGATTTTAAGACACTAAATAATCGATCAATTTTACTCTCAGGTTGGATAATAATTATAGAAGTGTACCATGAAAGTCTTGTAAAATTTTCTTCATAGGAACCAACGGATTCATCATCCTTTTTCTTAAGTTCAAGGAACTCCTTATCCATCCTTTTTCAAAGAATATGAGGAAATTACTTATTGAAAAATAAGTTCTTGAACTCATTGAATTCCATGGATTAAATTTCATCTATTTGAATCATATTCTTGATAAGTTTCCACCATTGATCAGATTCACCTTCAAAATGATAGACTACTAAGATGGATTTATCATATTATAAACTTTGGAGAACTGGAAATATCTTTTTTGTGGTACCAATACATTTTTCATCCAATAAAGGATCAGAAGACCCACTGAAAGAAGGTTGACGCTACCTCATGAAGGAATCAACAGAATGTTGTTCCCTTTTTTGCTCGTTTGAAAGTCTTGTATGATTCATAGCTTGAGAAAGTTGTGTGATCATGGGTACAAGATTTTTTATTCCATCTCCCACAAATTTTGGTTTCTCAGAAGGACAATCATTTCATTTCTAGTTGGATTCAACATTATCATGATTCCTTTAAGTTATATCCATTGATAAAAACCAAGAAGTATAGTGTGAGAAACACTAATCATAATGGGAAAACCACATAATCAAGAATAAAATTTCAATTTAGGAGACTTTAGGTTTTATCCTAGGTTATTCATGATCATTTATAAAACACTAGGATTGTAGCTTATACTTAGACATATAGGGTTCTTACTAAGGTTTTCTCATCCTAATTTCTAAAGTTTAACTATAACTTTCCTCTAATACAAACTATAACGACCCATACTTAACATACATTGATATTACTTCAAATATGAATAATATTCATTAAAAAAATAACAATTACACGATTGGACCATATAGGTATATTTTCTTTATAAACTAGGAAACATAAACAACTGGTTTATAATACATCTTCATTATGTCCCACTTATTTCATCATAACTAGACCTATTTTTAACATATCTTACTTAATAACCTTCTTTAAGACTTGGGGAAAAGAAAAATATGAAAGGGTGAGATCATATTATCTTTAAGGGTAAATAAGGGAGATATTAATCATGTCAAAATCATATGACATAAGAATATAAAATTTGAAAATCTTATCCTCCATATGAAAGATAGTGTTATCATGCCAGGGGATAAATCATAAAAGTTCATAAGAATTGATGAACATAATCCCAAAATTCGTAACATAAGACATGATGTTTTCTGTCATACACATAATCATAGAAAATAATTTCATATTAGTTGAGGCCTATTTCCAAGACCATCATAGTGGACAAATTCCATTAGTGAACTCAGTTCACTCCTCGTTTTAGCCCTATATTACTAAACCAAGATTATTTCCCATTTCAGTCATGTTTATCTCAGGAGATATAAATATTTACCCAATGGACTGGAGGGAGATATAGGTCCTACCTATATTATAATTAATTCATTCTTACATGTTCAAAAATAATATAAATCATTATTCATAACCCAAGGAATAAAAATGGGTTCCTTTAAACATCATTCCACCATAACATAATCCATGTAAAACCACTAGATTTCTTAATTATAATTCTATCCTAAAAACAATAAAATAATAGGAATAATAATATTCACTACTACAAATCTGAGCTATAGCCACGGACCTATAGCCACGGTTTTATAGGTTTGTGGCTATATCTTTTATACCGCCACGGTTAATATTCTATCCATGGCTATATCCAGCTGTTCCGTTTTTTTTTTCCAAACCCATCGGGCTCTTCTCCTCCCCCTCACAATTCCTCACCGCGCCCTCCCCCTCCCCGACGCCTCCACGCCGACACCTCCTCCGCGTGGCGCCCTCCTCGTCGCGCCCTCCTCGCCGCCGCGCCCTCCTCCCTGACGCCTCCTCGCTGCGCCTCCCCCCTCCCCGGACTCACTCCTACGGAACCCTCCCCGACTCACTCCCCTCCCCCGACGCACTCCCCTCCCCGGACGACCGCGCCTCCCCCCTCCCCGGACAACAGCGCCTCCCCCGACGCCGACGGACTCCCCTCCTCCCGACGACCACTCCTCCCCGGACGACCGCGCCTCCCCCGACGGACTCCCCTCCTCCGGACGACCCCGACGAACTCCCCTCCTCCCCCGACGGACTCCCCTCCTCCGGACGACCGCAACTCCCCTACTCCCGACGGAATCTCCTCCGACGACGAACTCTCCTCCTCCCGATGACCTCATTGCCGGTATCTTTATCATTCCATTTTTTATCACTTCAGTTTCACTGCAACCTATTTTTTAGGTTTCCCCATCTTGGTGTCATAATAAGAGACGAAATGAATCAAATGTTTCTACAGTTTTTCTATGCCATTACAAATTGAAATGTTGGGTTCCTAATGCTTACAGGGGGAAGATTCAAATCTACCCATTTGAGGTAAATCATCTTCTCTAATTTTATTATCACGTTCCATTCCTCCATTTTTCTTTTTCTGCCTTCATGCGGATGAATCCCTATCTCATCTTTTCGTGCATTGCACCTTCACAATCAGACTATTGGAGTATGTACAGATGGTTTTCTGCTGCTGTCTGGACCTGTAGGGAATTGAGGCACTTCTTCTCTCCATTTGCCGATTCCAGTGCAGTGAATAGGTTCGTGCCCTTATGATGTCTGCTTCTGTTAGCTTGTTATCATTTATTTGGAAAGCAAGGAATGAGTTGGTTTTCAATAACCGTATACCCTCTTTTCATGCTGGTGTTTTTGAATTTTTGGAAGGCAATGCTCTGAACTTCGCTGCAATCCATCATCTTCAATTCCCCAACAGGATCCATAGGTAATTACAGAACAATACCATGACCTGCAACTCATCAGGGTTTCTTCAATTGGGTGTGAGTCAAGTATCTTGGTTTCAGGGATGAGTTGGTGATCGAAGCTGGCACTAATGCCGGGGCACTTCTTGTGGATGGGCTCGGGGACGGGATTCTAATTGAAGCGCTGGACCAGGACATTGATTTCGTGAGGGATACATCATTCAACTTACTGCAAGGTTACAGGATGCGAAATACAAAGACGGTACGTGATGTGGTTTTAGATAATAAGATGATTGGGTTGATCATGTAGTTTTGATAATTTTGATGTGTGGAATTTTACTACTGTGGCAGGAGTATGTTTCGTGCCCGTCTTGTGGGAGGACTCTTTTCGACCTTCAAGAAATAAGTGCGGAGATACCTGAAAAGACCTCTCATTTACCCGGTGTTTTGGTAACTCTCTCCCCCCCCCCTTCCAGTTCCATTAATTTTCAAGAAAATCATTTGTGATATCTTAGACCCTCTTTGGTTCAAGGAATCCACTATGAGAGAATCGCTCCCTCTCTCTCAATATGTTCCATCAATTTTCAAAGAATTGATTTATGATCTCTTAGAACCTGTTTGGTTTAAGGAATCCACTATGAGAGACCCCTCCCCCCATCTGTTAGTTCCATTAATTTTGAAGGAATTCATTTGTGATCTCCTTGAGGTTCTCTCATAGTGGATTCCTTAAACCAGACAGGGGGCAGGGGGCAGGGGGCAGGGGGCAGGGGGCAGGGGGCAGGGGTGTCCAGCAGGGGGAGGGGTGTCCAGCAGGGGGAGGGGTGTCCAACAGGGGGAGGGGTTGTCCAGGGTCTGGGGGGGACTGGCAGGGGTGTCCGGGGTTTGGGGGGGGGCTGTCACGCCGCGGTCACGCCGCGGTCACCATTAATATATTTGAGGGCTAACTTGGATTCTCCCTTCATATCCATTTGGGGGAAATAAATATCATCTGATAACTTATGACCAGTAATGAGAGCCTAATAATTTGACTCATCATCAGTGAAACCTTATAAAAATAGTAAAAAGTATGATTGGACGTCTTGTGTTGGTGTGATAAAGACAACCACCTGGCCTACTCGATTAAGATTGGAATTATTAAGCATTATTTCAGTCGATCTTTGAAAATCACCATCAAAATATGTTTTCTAATACTCTTTGACATGATCCACTAAGAGGGTAGCCTCATTTGGGAAATCAACATTCAGGGGAGTATCATGATTCTATATATAATATCACAACTTCTACACTGTAAAAACTATTGCGAGGAAACTCTTATCTATAGGGGAGTATCTATTCTATATATCGAGGAGCATCCGACTATGATATTATAAACAATTTTCTATTACCTCTGTTTTTTTGGGTTAGATGGGTTACAAGGGATCATTCCAAGGAAGTCCCATAAATGAACAATGTCTTTCCTAAAATGGAAGAAATCAAAACTGACAGTTGTAAAATATAATGCTTAATGTTATCAATAATCGATATGGAACTCCTCATCCAATTTTTTAATAGGTACTATATTCATTGGACACTAGAGGATCTTACACTATCCAACTAGATTCACATTAAATCAGTTTATATAGGTGAATAAACTGGTTATAGGTACAATCCATAGGTTAGAGATATCATAGTAGTGCATGTTATTGAGGTAGAGTACCACAACTAAATTCATTTAATAATAAAATTATTAGATGTGGGTGATGAATTTATATTGTTTCCTGATTTTTTCAGTTGGTAATAATTAAACCATTAGTAATTTAACATCCTTCAATGCACCTCATATTTTTGAGCAACAATGTTCTAATGATTTGTTCTTGATAACTAATTGAGAGTGTTAATGTTCACGTTGCTCCAAAGTGATGAAGGATGGAGATCAATTTTATACAGGATGTGTTTTTTAGGCCATCGCCATCCTTGCAATGAAGCTCACCAGGGTCTCAAATTACGGTATGCTCATAGAACTAGGATTAGAAACTGGTTCATCTATGGTGAGGGGTGCTGTCAAGCTTTGGGACATGGGGTTGGGTAAGAAGAATATGTGGGGGTTGAAGAAGAAGAGGAGGGTATTTTGGAACTTTTAAAACTTGAACATCCATTCCACCCTCGAAGTTTTAATTTTACCAAACATAATTTATAAACACCATTTTCCACAAACTAAATTGGATTACCCCTGATCCGAGCACCCAAGTCGGCCTATGGAAAGGCTTGAGGGTCATTCTCAATCCCTTCGAGCTAACAACAATTGTCGAGACATCAAATTATGCTCTATGAGAATAATTTTCCTAGATAAATATTATTCAACAAGTAGCAGAATTCCATAAAAATTTCAGCATGGTGTGTCCATGCCTTAGATGTCCTCGCATAACAAAATAAGTAGTTTCAGGGGGGCAGGTTGCAGGGGGCAGGGGGGCAGGTTGGAGGGGGGTAGGGGGGCAGGGGGTAGGTTGGAGGGGGGTAGGGGGCAGGGGGTCAGGTTACAGGGGGGCAAGAGGCAGGTTGTAGGGGGCAGGGGGCAGGGGGAAAGTTACAGGGGGGTAGGTTGGAGGGGGGAAGGGGGCAGGGGGGCAGGGGGCAGGTTGGAGGGGGGCAGGGGGGCAGGTTGGAGGGGGGCAGGGGGCAGGGGGCAGGGGGCAGGGGGGCAGGTTGCAGGGGGGCAGGGGGCACGTTGCAGGGAGGTAGGGGGGTAGGTTGGAGGGGGGCAGGGGGCAGGGGGCAGGGGGGAGGGGGCAGGGGGGAGGGTGGAGGGGTGCAGCTGTGAGCATAATTTCACATCCTATTGAAGTATAGATTCAACGATTTTTATAGATCTAGAGAAGTTATATTTCATAGTAACTTTGAACCAATCTACCTTAGTTTTTACTCTAGTTTTGTTCTGTTTTGAACTTTAAATTTTATAAATTAATGTATATGTTTACACTTATAGGAGATGAAATTTTGGAAACCAAAGGTATTTATTCAACAAGAAAAGAAGGGAAATTTTTTCCAATGATCTCAAATGAATAGAGCATCTACACCATGGGAGTAATAGTTTAAATTCTGTGATTTTTCTACTTAAACTTGAAAATTCACTTCTTTTTTTTAGTTGAAATAAATGGTTGGAAGTTGCCTTTTAATAAATTTTGTATGCTGAAATAATCTTGTTAAATCTGTTGGTTGTTGCTTCCTTTTTTACTACCTTTTTGTATTGAAATTCTGGTGTGTATGCTTATTTTAATGTTTTACTAAAAATCATTTTTGAACTTCAAATGTTAACATGCATCTACATTAAAATCCATGAATATGTGTTG
Source organism: Viscum album (assembly GCA_963277665.1). Taxonomy (NCBI): domain Eukaryota; kingdom Viridiplantae; phylum Streptophyta; class Magnoliopsida; order Santalales; family Viscaceae; genus Viscum; species Viscum album. The sequence goes on from OY728131.1 coordinate 412,453,823, forward strand.
AAGTTCTTAATATAGTAACTAGTGGGTATCATTCATGCATTTTGTGTGATTGTTTGAACTCTATGTTCTTCATTTCTTTTGTTTTTAATATATTAGTTATATGCTTTGTTTGTAATTAGATAAAAAAATTCTTTATTGTTACAAATTGATGCATATATCTAATTAATCATTTCTACCATAGGACGAGGTTGTTGGTGTTGGTTCAAATGCGGGCACGTTGGCATGCAACCGACAAGCAAGGGGGAACATCCATTCTTGGTAATGGGCATCTATGTGAACTTCACTTCTCAGTTATTGGTTTTGATTAGAGTGATAATAACATATTATTTTGTTCCCATGTAGTTTTAAAAACATAAAATAAAAATTTAATCAGGGAAAGGTGCCCCCAAAATACATGCCCCTCGAACTGGATGTTCTATCCAATGTTTATCTCTCTATCAGGAAGGGGTACATTGTCCTCATTCAAGGATTTTCCCGGGGGTGGGCCCTCTAGAGTAAATACAACACACTGAGAATAATCCATGTTTTTTTCATTAGAAGGACCATCCTAAGGTGATGTTGAAGTGATTAAGTCTGTAGTTTTCCCAGTATCCTTCTACACTGATATAACCCCTATCTTATCCACATTATAAGGGACAGTAGTGTATTTTCTCCCCAAGTCATAGATTGGAATATTCATCTTACCGTTCCAACTTTCATAGTTAGAGACATCATTCCCCTTCATATTGTAAAAAGAACACTCCTTGTCCCTATTACGTTCTGGAGAATGATGGAAAAAACATATAATTCATGTAGAACTGTGGTTTCCTTTCGTATTGGATCAGAAAGTCTATACATTCATCTAGTTAGTTAAGACTACTTCTTCTAGAATCATTATATACATGTCCACATTCATTATATACATGTCCACATATAATTCACAGATTATCATTCATTTCTTTAAATCTTCTGAGAAAACATCCTCTCATGCCATCCATATCATCCTATTCGAAACTAAGTGGAAGATGTTGGCCCGTGGATTTCGCTGGACCGGGCCAACACGTTGTGGTCACGCCGCAGTCACGCCGCGGTCACGCCGCGATTTGGCCCTGCTCCAGGACGACACCCTGCGGCGGTTACTCCTCAGAAAAAACATTGAATGGTTAGCTCTATAATTTTTTGTATTTCCTCATTCCTAAACTATATCTTTTCTCAGCGCTACCTCTCATCCATCTTTCCACAAAACGTGCATAGTAGGTGGTACAAAAGCTCAATTCAACTGAAAACATTGGTTTGGAATTGTCTGGCATATTTTATTCCTCTAGGTATTCCTACACATTTCTAGATCTCCAAACCTCACCGAATTAGGTATATCAGGGGTCATCCAATCCTCTATTCATCACAGATTATCATTCATTTCTTTAAATCTTCTGAGAAAACATCCTCTCATGCCATCCATATCATCCTATTTGAAACTAAGTGGAAGATGTTGCCCCGCGGATGTCGCTGGACCGGGCCAACACGTTGTGGTCACGCCGCGGTCACGCCGCGGTCACGCCGCGGTCACGCCGCGGTCACGGCGCGGTCACGCCGAGGTCATGCCGCGGTCACGCCGTGATTTGGCCCTGCTCCAGGACGACACCCTACGGCGGTTACTCCTCAGAAAAAACATTGAATGGTTAGCTCTATAATTTTTCGTATTTCCTCATTCCTAAACTATATCTCCTCTCAGCGCTACCTCTCATCCATCTTTCCACAAAACGTGCATAGTAGGTGGTACAAAAGCTCAATTCAACTGAAAACATTGGTTTGGAATTGTCTGGCATATTTTATTCCTCTAGGTATTCCTACACATTTCTAGATCTCCCAACCTCACCGAATTAGGTATATCAGGGGTCATCCAATCCTATATTCATCACAGATTAGCATTCATTTCTTTAAATCTTCTGAGAAAACATCCTCTCATGCCATCCATATCATCCTATTTGAAACTAAGTGGAAGAGGTTGCCCCGCGGATGTCGCTGGACCGGGCCAACACGTTGTGGTCACGCTGCGGTCACGCCGCGGTCACGCAGCGGTCACGCCGCAATCACGCCGCGGTCACGCCGTGATTTGGCCCTGCTCCAGGACGACACCCTGCGGCGGTTACTCCTCCTTAGAGAAACATTGAATGGTTAGCTCTATAATTTTTCGTATTTCCTCATTCCTAAACTATATCTCCTCTCAGCGCTGCCTCTCATCCATCTTTCCACAAAACGTGCATAGCAGGTGGTACAAAGGCTCAATTCAACTGAAAGCATTGGTTTGGAATTGTCTGACATATTTTATTCCTCTAAGTATTCCTACACATTTCTAGATCTCCAAACCTCACCGAATTAGGTATATCAGGGGTCATCCAATCCTCTAGTCATCACAGATTAGCATTCATTTCTTTAAATCTTCTGAGAAAACATCCTCTCATGCCATCCATATCATCCTATTTGAAACTAAGTGGAAGATGTTGCCCCGCGGATGTCGCTGGACCGAGCCAACACATTGTGGTCACGCTGCGGTCACGCTGGGGTCACGCTGCGGTCACGCTGCGGTCACGCCGTGATTTGGCCCTGCTCCAGGACGTCACCCTGTGGCGGTTACTCCTCCTCAGAGAAACATTCAGGGGGGCGGGGTGTCCGGCATGGGGGAGGGGTGTCCTGCTGGGGGGGAGGGCTATCCGGCAGGGGGGAGGGCTGTCCCGCAGGGGGGGAGGGCTGTCCAGCACGGGGGGAGGGCTGTCCAGCAGGGGGGAGGGCCCTCCAGCAGGGGGGAGGGGTGTCCAGGCAGGGGGGAAGGGTTGTCCAGCAGGGGGGGAGGGGTTGTCCAACAGGGGGGGAGGGGTGTCCAGGCAGGGGGGGAGGGCTGTCCAGGCAGGGGGCGGGGTGTCCAGGCAGGGGGAGGGGCTGTCCAGCAGAGGGGGAGGGGCTGTCCTTGAGGAATGTCTAGCTGAGAACGAGCATGAATAGGTGTAACAGTAGGTAGAGTTAAATGTGGCAGCCCTATTAGTATATGTCATGTGTAACCTATAAGGTGAGGTCTGTAATGATGCTCCTAGACATGGTTAATTTTAGAGGCTGTCCAACCAAGATCATCTCTTGTGAGGTCCAATCAGTCTCCTCTTTCCCAACCACCTCCACATGCACGGGCATCCCCCCCACCTGCATGGCATCATCTCCAACTAACTCCCTCAGCATCAGCAGCTTCCGTTCCACAAAAATTCCCAGTCGAAATCATACTCAAACCACCTGCATCCACCACTTAAACCTCTAAATAACTCCCAACCTTCAAGTCTGTTTTTAGCCTCTCAAAAAATGCAGCAACCATTGGCTGAGTGGGCAGTGTCCAGGGCACTCCCATAGCCCCCTGCACCTCCACCATTTTCTGGCTGCTCTCATTAGACTTTGCACGATCTAGACTCACTTTACTCCTATCATTGACACCATAACTGAAAGCCTGATCACAGTATTAGGAGGGGTCGCCCCTTTATCCTGGAAGTCCAAAAACCCCGCGTCTCATCACGATATTGATGATTCTGTAAAACGTTTCCTCTCTACCATTGAACGCTCGACGCAAATCATTCTGATTAACAGTTCAAAGGAAATAGAAGACAAGTACATAGATTTGTTTTCTGTTCTCACAGCTAAGAAGGTCGTGCCCGTCGGTGCCCTCGTCCACGAAGGAGGCCATGATGAAGGAGCGGACGAGTAAATGATGGGGTGGCTGGACCAAAATAGCTCAGTACGAGCTTTGCACGGTCCAAAAATGTTTGTGTAGGTTCTTCGTAACTCGCATTGGGCCTACAGTAGATTCAGGGCCCAGGTTAATCGAATTGATATAATGAATTAATTTAATTTTAGAATTAAATTAAATTAATTAAAATATTAATTTGTGTTTTAACAAATAATAATTTTAATACCCATGGGAAAATTAATTCAATTCAAGTATTAAATTAAATTATTTAATAATTTATTTTTTGGCCCTGCTCCAGGATGACACCCTGCGGCGGTTACTCCTCCTTAGAGAAACATTGAACGGTTAGCTCTAATTTTCCGTATTTCCTCATTCCTAAACTATATCTCCTCTCAGCGCTGCCTCTCATCCATCTTTCCACAAAACGTGCATAGCAGGTGGTACAAAGGCTCAATTCAACTGAAAACATTGGTTTGGAATTGTTTGACATATTTTATTGTACATCTATCACATAATATTTGTTCGGTAATTCTTCTTTTTCCTCATCCTCTTCACATGTTGTCCGAACTAGATCATACTCATCCTCTGCACATGTCGTCTGAACCGGATCAGCCTGTTGTGATAGAAATTCAATGTCTGCTTTTGACTGAATTTCACACCAAACCAAGAGATAATAAATGAGTCAAACAATCAGACAAATGGTTTAGGTTCTTTTTCCTCTGCTCACTACACCTATGACTCTAAAACTCTGGATGCCACTGGAACTGCTATAAAAACCAGAAAACTCTCCACTAATCTAAACGTTATTCATACCACTGGTTGTATTATAAAAAGTAGGAATCCTCATATTAGTCTAAAGTCTCTTTAGGCTAAGGCACAAACAAAACACACTGACATTGATAAACAAGGTACCTTGACACTGGAACCTATAAAACATACAAAAGGAAGCACAACCTCTGTACAAGACCCCACGCTAATGCAGGCACATTTTGAACCCATCGGGCAGAGGCCCCTTCCATTAGATCTGGACGCTATCAAGATGCAGAATATAGATGATTCAAAGGAACCAGGTACACCTACTCTTCATTCTATTAATTTAACTTTTGTTGGTGCTAAATTTGTAGATAATATGAACTATTATGAACAGCCTGTATCCATGTTATCTAACCAAAATACCATTTCGTTGATGCTATATAACATGAACATTACAAACTCAATTAAGAATGCTTCAAGAAATGAACCAGTAAAGAAGAACTCTGGCAGGGGGACAAGCAGGGGGCAGGGTGGGGGGGTGGGGGCTGGCAGGGGGCAGGGGGGGCTGGCAGGGGGACAAGCAGGGGGCAGGGGGGGGGGGGGCTGGCAGGGGGGCAAACAGGGGGCAGGGGGGGCTGGCAGGGGCAGGGAGGGGGGCTGGCAGGGGGACAAGCAGGGGGGTGGGCTGGAAGGGAGACAAGCAGGGGGGTGGCAGGGGGGGACTAGCAGGGGGCAGGGGGGGACTAGCAGGGGGGTGGCAAGGGGGGTGGCAAGGGGGGAAAAGCAGGGGGAGGGGTGTCCAGGCAGGGGGGAGGGGTGTCCAGGCAGGGGGGACTGGTAGGGGGCAGGGGGGGCTGGCAGGGGGGCAAGCAGGGGGCAGGGGGGGCTGGCAGGGGGGCAAGCAGGGGGCAGGGGGGGCTGGCAGGGGGACAAGCAGGGGTAGGGGGGACAAGCAGGGGCAGGGGGGACTAGCAGGGGGCAGGGGGGACTAACAGGGGGGTGTCAGGGGGTGGCAAGGGGGGACAAGCAGGGGGAGGGGTGTCCAGGCAGGGGGGACTGGTAGGGGGCAGGGGGCAGGGGGGACTAGCAGGGGGTGGAAAGGGGGGTGGAAAGGGGGGACAAGCAGGGGGGAGGGGTGTCCAGGCAGGGGGGACTGGTAGGGGGCAGGGGGGGCCGGCGGGGGGACTAGCAGGGGGCAGGGGGGGCTGGCAGGGGGACAAGCAGGGGGGCTGGCAGGGGGACAAGCAGGGGGGGCTGGCAGGGGGACAGGGGGGTGGGGCTGGCAGGGGGGGCTAGCAGGGGGCAGGGGGGGCTAACAGGGGGCAGGGGGGGCTAGCAGGGGGCAGGGGGGGAGGGGACTAGCAGGGGGAAGGGGGTGGGAGGGGACTAGCAGGGGGCAGGGGGGGTGTCCAGGCAGGGGGGACTGGTAGGGGGCAGGGGGGGCTGGCGGGGGGGACTAACATGGGGGCTGGCAGGGGGACGGGGGGGGGGGGGGGGGGCTGGCAGGGGGCAGGGTGGGGGGGGGCTAGCAGGGGGGAGGGACTAGCAGGGGGGAGGGGACTAGCAGGGGGCAGGGGGGGTGTCCAGGCCGGCAGGAGGGGGCAGGGGGCAGGGGGGCTGGCGGGGGGGACTAGCAGGGGGGGCTGGCAGGGGGACAAGCAGGGGGCGGGGGGGGCTGGCAGGGGGGGCTGGCGTGGGGACTAGCAGGGGGTAGGGGGGGATGGCAGGGGGACAAGCAGGGGGGGCTGGCAGGGGGACAAGCAGGGGGGGCTGGCAGGGGGACAGGGGGGGGCTAGCAGGGGGGGCTAGCAGGGGGCAGGGGTGGGGGGGGACTAGCAGGGGGAGGGGGTGGGAGGGGACTAGCAGGGGGGGTGTCCAGGCAGGGGGGACTGGTAGGGGGCAGGGGGGCTGGCGGGGGGGACTCGCAGGGGGGGGCTGGGGGGGAGGGACTAGCAGGGGGGAGGGGACTAGTAGGGGGAGGGGTGTCCAGGCCGGCGGGATGGGTAGTGGGCAGGGGGTGGGGCTGGCGGGGGGGACTATCAGGGGGGAGGGGTGTCCAGGCCGGCGGGAGGGGTAGGGGGCAGGGGGTGGGGCTGGCGGGGGGGACTAGCAGGGGGGCTGGCAGGGGGACAAGTAGGGGGCAGGGGGGCTGGCAGGGGGGGCTGTCAGGGGGACAAGTAGGGGGCAGGGGGGGGAGGGCTGGCAGGGGGTGGGGGCTGGCAGGGGAACAAGAGGGGGGGGGTGCTGGCAGGGGGACAAGCAGGGGGGGTGTCCAGGGGGTATTTTTTTTATGGATTTGGACACCCTATAGCCACGGTTTTAAACCGTGGCTATTGGTTTATTGCCACGGTTTTTAACCGTGGCTATAGACATAATGCCACGGTTTAAAACTGTGGCAATATATTCTGTCCGTCCTTTAGTATAGCCACGGTTGAAACCGTGGCTATAGATTTAAAGCCACGGTTTGGAACCGTGGCTATAGGTCTAGGCATATAGCCACGCCAAACTTAGCCACGGTTCGAGGAACCGTGGCTATTGCCTATAGCCACGGTTTCAAGGACTATAGCCACAGTTTAGAACCGTGGCTATAGCCCGAATTTCCAGTAGTGATTATTATTATACTTGAATCATAACCCTATAAAATAATTCCATCTTAGATGGAAAATGATTTTGATATACTTGAAATTAATTCTTGAGAAAAATATCTTTTCTTCTTCAAAAACATTTTATTTTCTCAAAATGTTGTGAAATTTTAAAAGAAAATAATTTATTTGAAAATAAACCTGGAATATTTTATAGGAATATTCATAGAAATAAGGCATTATGAAGATGTAAAAATACATTCGTGCTGTATAAGTTTAAAAATCATTCCCCTCATACTTTTGCTGGAAAAGTCAAAAAGTTCCTCGTATTGGATAACGATAAAAGATTACTTTCATAACATTTTAAAAAAATAACCAATAGGTAAAATTGAATTTAATTTTTTTTTAAATAATATAAATAATATTACATATTTAGAAAACATGGAAGTGAATAATAAATATACCCCAATAAAAACATGTGTATAATTAATCTCGGATAATAATGAGATTGTGAAATTATCTCTTACCTTAGATCTGATTTCCTTTATCTGTATCTAAACCTCATATATAATTATTAAAATAATTTCATTGAATTATTTCAGAATAATATTCATTTTTATGAAATCATATGTGATTGTATTATCATCTTTTTTTAATAACATTTCATTGTTACTTGTTATTTGGGTGTTAACTAATTCATTTAGTTATGCATGTTTTGTAGAATAAGTTATGGTTATCCTTCATTAGATATAGTTATATAGTAGATAGAAGGATTAGAAAACAATCTTAGCTCATTTTCTCAGTTTTGGTGATGTGATGGAAATTTTAAACTAAAATGACACTTATATATTGAAAATATGCACTTAGAGTCATAATAGTCACATAGTGTGTTATATTGAGGTGATGATAATTCTTACACATCTCATATGACTTATAGATCATTTTCCTAAAGCATCAAAACAATCTGAATGTGTTTTTTCAGTTTTGAGTACGTCACTTGTCTATTTTACTAAAATGTCATTTTAAATTGGAAACATGAACTTTGACTCATACTAGTCACATAATGTTTATTTTTACATGATATTTATTCCTACACATCAAAAATGACTTAAAAATAATTTTTCTAAATTATCAAGACAATCTGAGCATGTTTTCCTGGTTTTCAGTTAGTAATACTCTTTGAACTAAAATGTTGATTTTAAACTGATAAAAGACAAATTGAGTCATACCAAGAACAACATGTATCATATTGAGTTATTTTCAATTAATAAACTTCAAAAATTACTTACAGATCATTTTCTGAAATTATCAAAACAATATGAATGTGTTTGGTTAGTTGTCCTTTTTACTAAAATTGATGTCAATTTTAAATAAAAAGATGCACTTGAAGTCATAGCGATCACACCCATCATCGAATTGAGTTTAAGATGATAAATACATAATTTAAATGAAATAAAATTTACATCACAAATACAAGAAAAAACACACTATATTGTCGACATTTCAAACATTGGTTTATACAATTAAATAAGTAAAAATTATTAAATACATTCAAAAACATCTTTGTTACTTTGTATTTTGATCCTAACCCATGCTCAAGAAAAAAACACTCCTGTATAAGAAAAAATTCTTATGTTAGTAATAATATAAATAAATTAATTAACATAAAGTGTTGATTTTAAACTAAATTTTGATTTATACCAGGAATATTATGTAACAGATTGAGTTTTGATTGATTCTTTAACATCACACCATTTCATGTTTGTCTTAAAGGATTAACTCTGTTAATTTTAACTAAATAATTATAAGATAAAAATTATAAGTAAATTAATTAAGTAATAGTATATAGAAGGATTAGAAAACAATCTTAGCTCATTTTCTCAGTTTTGGTGATGTGATGGGAATTTTAAACTAAAATGAAACTTATATATTGAAAATATTCACTTAGAGTCATAATAGTCACATAGTGTGTTATATTGAGGTGATGATAATTCTTACACATCTCATATGACTTATAGATCATTTTCCTAAAGCATCAAAACAATCTGAATGTGTTTTTTCAGTTTTGAGTACGTCACTTGTCTATTTTACTAAAATGTCATTTTAAATTAGAAACATGAACTTTGACTCATACTAGTCACATAATGTGTATTTTTACATGATATTTATTCCTACACATCAAAAATGACTTAAAAATAATTTTTCTAAATTATCAAGACCATCTGAGCATGTTTTCCTGGTTTTCAGTTAGTAATACTCTTTGAACTAAAATGTTGATTTTAAACTGATAAAAGACAAATTGAGTCATACCAAGAACAACATGTATCATATTGAGGTATTTTCAATTAATAAACTTCCAAAATTACTTACAGATCATTTTCTGAAATTATCAAAACAATATGAATGTGTTTAGTTAGTTGTCCTTTTTTACTAAAATTGATGTCACTTTTAAATAAAAAGATGCACTTGAAGTCATAGCGATCACACCCATCATCGAATTGAGTTTAAGATGATTAATACACATAAAAAATGACTTGTGGATCATTTTAATAAATTTTAAAAACAATATAAATTCATTTTCTCAGTTTAGAGTAGGTTAGTTGCCTTTTTTACTAAAATTGATGTCAATTTTAAATAAAAAGGCACACATTGAGTCATACCGGTCACACTGTGTGTCATATTGAGGATAGGATGATTCTTAAACGTCCCAAATGACTTATGGATCATTTTCATAAGGTATTAAATCAATACAAATTTGTTGACTCGGTTTTGAGTATGTCTCTTGTATTTTTTACTAAAATATCATTTTAAACTAGAAAAATGCACTTTGACTCATACTGGTCATATCGTGTGTCAATTTTATGTGATACCTATTCATAAATTTCAAAAATGAGTTATGAATATATTTCTTAAATTATTAATATAATACAAGTGTTTTTCTCATTTTTTTAGTGAGTGACACTTTTTGAACTAAATTGGCGATTTTAAACTGATAATGGACACATTGAGCCACATCAGGCACATCATATATCAGATTGAGATGTGGATAATTCATACATGTCAAAAATGACTTATGGATCATTTTACTAAAGTATAAAAACAATATGAAAAGTTTAACTTGGTTTTTATTAGGTCAGTTATCCTTTTTATTAAAAATGATGTCAATTTTAAATAAAAAGATGCACTTGGAGTTATGTCAGTCACATTGTGTGTCGGATTGAGGTGAAACTAATTAATGCACATCAAAAATGACTTATGGGTCATTTTTATAAAGTATAAAAACAATATGAATCCGTTTTACTGGTTTAGAGTAGGTCAGTTATCCTTTTAACTAAAATTGATGTCAATTTCAAATAAAAAGACGAACTTGGATTCATACCGATCACACCGTGCATCATATTGAGGTTTGGATGATTCCTATATGTCTCAAATGACTTATCTATTGTTTTAGTAAAGTATCAAAACAATTAGAACGTGTTTCCTTGATTTTGAGTACATAACTTCTTTTTATTAAAATGTCATTTTAAACTAGAAACACACACTTTGACTCATACTGATCACATCATGTGTCGATTTTATGTGAATATAATTCTAAAATTTCACAAATTGGGTTTGAATTAATATCCAAAATTATCAAGAAAATCCAAAATGTGTTTTATCGATTTTCAGTGAGTGACACTTTTTGAACAAAACTATTGATTTTAAACTAAAAACGGACACATTGAGTCATATTGGGAACATCATGTATCAGATTAAGTTAATAATGATTCATACACATCACAAATGACTTATGGATTCTTTCCCAAAAGTATCAAAACAATACGAATGTGTTTTTTTAGTTTTGAGTTGGTATGTTGTCCTTTTTACTAAAATTGATGTTAATTTTAAATAAAAGGATGCACTTTGAGTCATATCAGTCACACCATGTGTTGGATTGAGGTGTGTCTAATTCCTACACGTCCAAAATGACCTATGGATATTTTTTATAATTTATCAAGACAATCATAATATTTTTGATCAGTTTTTATTTTATTGGTTTTCCTTTTTACTAAAATTAAATCCAATTTTAAATAAAAAGAAGCAATTGGAGTCATACCGGTCACACTGTGTATCAAATTGAAGTTTAGAAGATTTTTACACATACCAAAGTCTCAAAACAATCATAACCATCAATGTTTCCACAATTTCTATTTCTTTTCTTTATCAAACTGCCAAAGCTGCATATTGACTCAATGTTCTTATATGAAAAACCATTCTCATTGTTTAAATCCAGAAGAGAAGAGAAAGATCATGTTCCCACTATATCACAAGAAGTTTCCAAAAAGGCCAAATAATCTTCCTCTACTCTTATATCTTTCAAAAACAAGAATGTTTTTTCGGATAAGAATATAGAGTCAATATGCAGTATTGGCAGTTCGACAAATAAAGGCAATGGAAATGGAAATCGTGGAAATATTGGTAGAAAGATACATGTTATCTCTTTTTTGGATTTTTATATATAGTTGAAAGAAAAATATTAATTCCCAAAAGATATGTTAAAAAACTAAATAATTATTAGATAAAAATGGTAAGGAAATTAACTTACAAATAGTAGATAAAATGATGACAAAATTAATTAATTAAGTATTAGGAATTCACCTTTTCATGATGGTTGTATCCATTCTTAACACATTTCCTTGTTATCGTTATCTTAGTTGTAGGATCGAAGTCCAATCTCTCATCTGCATGAGAAACTTTGAACAAACCACCCCAACTCAAACACACAAATCCAACTATATAAGAAAACAACTATTATATGCGTAATATTAAAAAGAAATAAATTATAGATAAATATGAAACAACACATTAATTATATGGTCCATGATTTTTCTCTGAAAACATCAATATTACCTTTGTGATTGATTATTTGAGGGAACATGAAGGATAATGATAAATGTAAATACTACAGGGCTGAAAAGGTTTTGATAAAGAAGAAGTTTGTGGAAGTTTTGGTGCATAAAGGCATGAAATATGGAAAGACCACCCCAACTTGAAAAAAATAATCCACCCATATAAGAAAAACATTCTATTATGAGTAATACTAAAAGGAAATAAATTAAACATAAATATGAAAAAAAAATACATTAATTTTATTGAAAATGATTTTACTATTCAAGCATCATGATTACCTTTATGATTGAGCAGAGGTAACATCGTTGATATTCTTGGAAAGATAGTGGAAGGAACTTGAAATAAATTGATAAATTCAACACTATAGGGGTGAAAAGGTTTTGAGGGAGAAGTTTATGGATTTTTTAGTTAATAATGGCATGAAATATGGATAGAAATTTTCTAAAATAAATTAAATCTTTAATGAATAATGAGAATTAAATCAATGTTTCATTATATAATTTTTTAGTAAAATAGATAAAGTATATCATAACATTACATTTACATATTCCCAAAGGGTATCCTTAATTATAGTGTGTTCTTCTGAGTGATTGGTAACATCATAATGTGAAGAAAACATTGTTCATAGGAGAAGTTAAACATTTAATTTATATTATGTTATTACCGTAGAGAACATATAATATTATGATAAAAAATGTAGTATATTGGAAAACACTTCCTTCTCATTGGACTCTCTTTATTTTTAAAGGTTTTATGGTTTTGGTTTCTCTATCGAAAATACAAATCCCCTCTTTTTGGTCCCATATAACACACAAGACAATGTCTACATTGGGACAAACATGAACTGATTATGATCTCCCAATGAAAGGGTTATCTTCGATTGAATTTCATCTGACCTGGTATTTATTTTAGTCACCAGTAGGACAATCGACTAATTCTTGTTTACTGAATATGAGGAATAGAATACTTGCACTGATTTTGATTCTATTATAAATGGATCATATTTTTCCCCTTCCACACTAAAATTCACTTTCATGAATCCCATTTCATCAACTTTCACTACACCCATATTGTCAACCCACTTGTAATGTAAAATCGGTACTTGAAATGTTGTATAATCCAAATAATATATATTCAATAAAACCAAAATAAGACATATTTGTATAAATTGAACTTCAATCCTTGGAACCAGATATGTGAATCGCTTCTTCCACAACTGTAACACTACTATTTTACATCGTAATATAGTAATCGTGGTATTTTGTATATAATGTATAACCATTGATTACAAAACCAATGTAAGATATAACATTTTCATTTGGTCTTATGGCTAGCTATTGAAGTCATTCATTAATTAAATTCATATTTTTAGATAACTCCTTATAAATTTTATCTTGGAACCATCTTATAAACTATTGATTATGTGTATTTGATATCCATCCTTCATCCATTGATGCATTCAAATATCTAATAATTTATTTGTGGCCTTCAATGTATAGATCAACATCATTAATATTATGTAAAATGTAAAGGTTTTCTTTCTCCTTTCCTATCAAGGTAATTATAATAATGTCTCTTTTGTGAAAAAATTCCTGAAGGTTTCATTAAATCATTTTTTGAGGTGATTTTATTTGTTTAAAAAGAGGGACTTCATGTTTTGTTTGTTGAAAAAGAAGATCATGATGTTCAATTTGATGATAATGGGGGTGTATATGGTGATTTTTTGAGTTTAAGAGATTTTTTTGACAATCCATGATTTACAAAAGAACCTCAATAAATGAATGTATGATCTGGTGCATGAAAAACATAGAATATGTGCTAAATTGGTTTTGCATGCAATAGTGAAAGTAGGTTGTAATTTTTGTATAAAAGGTGTTTCAGGATCAAAATGCCGAAAAATGGAAAGGCATGAGGTGCATGAATAATCTAGAGATGTGCGCGAAAAATGGTTCTTGCGTATAAAGAATTATGTGTATAATGGGAGTTTTTGCACGACACGGTGGGTTTTTCACATGGGGGTCAGTAATGCCTATAAAAAATAGGTGAACCCCCTCATTTGAATAAGCTCAATACTTAGATAAGATCTGAGCTCTGGCGTGCATAAAAAATGTGCTAAAAGTGAGTTGTGTGAAAACGTGAAATTTGCATGTAAAATTGGAGGTAGGTTGCACAAAAATTTGAGTTGGGATTGCACACAAAATTGGATATTTTGCATGCAAGGCAAGGAAATTATGTGAAAGGTGCAGTAAGGGTTGTGCGTAAAATTTGAAGTTTCCCAGTTCAATTCTGTGGTAAAGCAGTATTAATCTATAGAAGAAAGTAAAACTTCAATAGAGCATCTACATATAATTAAGGATGTAGGTATTCATTCAAATGAAGAGACCTACATGTCTATAAACTGTGAGTGGATCTTCTGAAGAACAGTGAGCACACTTCAGTTGAGAGAGCGGTGAGATTTCATATTATGATTGGTTGTAAACTCGAAGGGACAGTGAGTCTACCCCGAACATTTTAAACAATAGTGTGCTTTTAGTGTATTTGGTACATCGACACATTGCCGGTGTATGCTCCTTGTACATATCCCAATGAGGGTGAACCAAGTAAAGTTGTTGTGTCATGTGGTTAATTTAATATTTGATCATACTCTGCAATAGGAAGGAGTGAGAATGGAGTTTTTTATAACAACAAAAAAAGATCAATAGGGGAAGTTGTTTTAATCTGTCATACACTAATTCACCCCCCCCCCTCTAAGGGAATCTAACCTATTGGACCTAACAATTGGTATCAAAGGGAAAGGTTGAGATCAGTGTTTCTCTCTCAAATGGAGATCACCAATCATAAAGGGGTTCTGATCTTCGACCAGAACAATTTTAAGCTATGGAAGAATTGAATGCAACACTACTTCTGGTCTTTGTGAATGGATGTGTTTATAGCAGCAATGTATGGTATAAGAACTGATATTAATAGTGGTGTATTATCAGAAGTCGGGCAAAGAGAATTGGATACTAACGCCAGGGGAATCAATTATTTAAGGGGATCATTATCCAATGTTATCTATATGAAGGTGATTTCATGAAAAATATCACATGACATGTGGGAAAAACTTTTGAGTGTATATTAAGGTGATTCAAAGGTCATATAAGCAAAGTTTAAAGTATTGTGAAACAAGTATGAAGATATTAGAATGAACCCAAATGAGTTTGTTGATGAATTCTTTGACAGGGTAAATGTTGTATTGGAAGACATGTGATGTCTTAGTGAAATCATTAAAGACATAAATATTGTGAAGTGCATCCTGAGGAAACATTTACCTCGCTTTAATGCAAAGGTTTCAGTATTATAAGATAAGGATCTGAAATAGAAGACACTGGATAACTTTCATAGTACCCTTGTAGCATATGAAATGTGAAATGATGATAATGATGTTATGGAAAAGGGGAAATCCAAAGAGGTGGCATTCAAATCCATAAAGAAGCTCACTATTGAAGATTCTTAGGAAGAATATGAGACAGATGAGGTGATTTCATTACTTTTCTCAAACCTTCAAAGAGGAAAAGGAAAGTTAAAAGGGAAACTTCCACTTGCTTGTTTTCAATTTGGAAAGGTTGGACATCTTGTGGTAAGGTGCCCTAAGAAGTTCCAAGAAGATGATGAGGATGAATCTGAAATTCCTAAGAAGAAGCCTTCAGCCTATTTTAAAGGTAAGAAATAGTTCAAGAGAAATTTATTTAAGAAAAATAATCCTATTTCACAAGAATGTGACAGTTCAGATGAGTTTGTGGTTGAAGAGGTTAAAGAGATAGAGAACTACAAAGATCGTGGAGATAATGCTATGGTGGCAGTGGTCAGTAGTTCTCATAAAAATGAATAAACCAACACTGATGAAGAAGAAGAAAAAGTTTAAGTAAGAATTGACATGGAAGCTGAATTTGAAGTATCTCTTGAAGAGATAGATGTTTTGATAGAAAAAATGAATAAATCCAATAAAGTGCTACATGATACCAAACTCTACATGAAACAGCAGGAAGAAGAGAATTTTGAGATGGTAAAAGAAACTGAAAAACTTAATTCTTTTAGGCCAGAGATCTCAAAAAATATTTATGGACTTAAGCTCAAGGTTGAAGAATAGAAAAAGGAGATTGGTGGCTTGAATAATAAAGTGAAAGATAAAATCAAGCGTATTGAAGAACTTAAAGAAGAATTCATTGGCCTATAATGAAAAGTTAAGGATCAAGTAAAAAACATGACTACTAATATGTAATCAACAATGAAGATCTCTCAAAATAAAGAAAAATTGGATGTAAAGAATAGTGGTCTAGCAGAAAATAAGAAACAATCATGTTTGGACATTAAAATTGATGTGGGTCTTGATCGAAAACAAAAAGCTGTGAAAGTTTATGTTATAACGTAGGCACCTATTCGAAGATTGAAAGTTTATTTGGGTAGAAAGAATAATCGGAATATTCAGAGATCCCAAGGGGAAATTCGCAGTACAGAAGTGACACACAAGAATGAACCCAATATCAGGTGTTATTATTGTGGAAATATGGTACATTCACAGTATGAGTGTTACATAGACAATAGATGTTGAAGGGCACAAGAAAAACAGTGGTATCCAAATAGAGATGGACATTATAGAACATCATTTTAGAGACATTGTTTTTTGTGAAGATAATTTGAGCACATGGATATATATTATACATCAACCATGTAGATGAGTGTTCCAAGGAAGAATCAAAATAGTCGCAAGAATCAAATCAACAAACCAACAGGTGATTTGAAAATACAAAATTGATTTGCAGCTCTGCAGGATGAAGCTAGGTCATCACACTCCGAGGAAGATCAAGATTTTCAAACTACACTGAGTGTGAGATCAAATGCATAGATCAAAAGTAAAAAAGGATGAGAAGGAAGTGGTGGCCGAAATTTCCCTTAAAGCATTAGATAGTTCTGGTGTATGGATCCTTGATAGCAACTGCACATCCCACATGACAGGTAAAAAGGATCTTGTTACAGTCATAAATATATGACAAAGAAGGAGTTTTCAGGTTTGGAAATGATGAAGTCTTGGATATTATTAGCTCGGGAAAGGCCAAGTTTGGGGGTAAAGAAATAAGACATGCTAATGTCTTAGTAGTAGAATGTCTCAGTCACAATTTTCTTAGTTTCAGTCAGCTATGTGACTCAGGTAATTCTATAAGGTTTACTAATAAAATGTGTGTCATAAAAGGAAGAGATGGTTCAATGGTTCTTCAGGGAAAAAGAACAAAGGAAAATATCTACCTGGTAAGTGGAGAAGAAGATATTTTCTTATTGTCCACAGAGGAAGAAAACAAGTTGTATCATAAAATACTTGGTCATCTATTCCAATCATCCCTAGAAGATCTGGTAAAGTGTGATGCAGCAACAGACCTCCCTAAGATATCATGTGATCGTAAACATATGTGTGATTCCTGTCAACAAGGGAACATCATCAAAAATATGTGCAAAGAAAATGAAAATAAGTCAACAAGAGTGCTTGAGTTGGTGCATACTGATGTTTGTGGACCTATATCACTAAGATCCATTGATGGAAAGAGGTATTACATTCTTTTCATCAATGATTATAGTATAATGGCATGGGTATCTGTAACACCAGAGACTTTTATGTTATATAAATCATCAAAGGAATCTTTTTCTACACAACACTTGCTTGGCTTTCTTTACACGCAATCGCGACCTTCCTCGATAGCTTGCGTCGTACGCAATACCGAGTTTCACTAAACAACAATATGCTATTAAAACTAGCCGTTATGAATAGTAATAACCACTTTTTGAAATTTTATAAATTTTATTTTTCAAAATGGACTTCATTTTTGGACTCAGAATATCGAAATTAGCCTAGGGTGAAATTTTGGTATTTTTCTGAAAACTTTCAATTTTTGATGAATAGTGAAACCACTAAGTGGTAGGTTAAAAAACTGAATTTTACATAAAACTTAATTTTACCGCTTCTGTGAATGGAATTTCGAAAATCCGAGAGACACGGTTAATATCAAGGACTAAAATGTGGTTCAATGAGATGAAAATAATTTTTTGGTGAATAGTAACTTTTTACCTTTTTTACCGCGGTTAATAGTAAATAGGGTAACTAAGGGTAAATATGATATTAATATTACCCTAACACATGTCCTAATTCTATTGGACAAGTGTAATTCGACCAAAAACAAACTTAGGAATAAAATATGACCATTTAGGCCCACTTGGATTAGATTAGGACATTTATTATTAATTTATTTAAAGAAGGGTTAAAATAGTTAAATTTAAAGTTTAATAAGTAAATCATTTTTAATATGGGGTTATACATAAGATAAATTCGATTGTAAATATTCATTAGAAAGCTAAAAAGATTTCCTACATTATGGTATTTTATTTGTAATTTTTAGACATCAAATAATTTAATTTATTTATGACACAAAGATGATGCAGTAATTATCTTATTAATGAAATATTGACATAATTGATAATATAAATACCAAAATAAATGTAATTTAAGACTTTTTATGAATTCCACTAATTTTCTAGGTTACTATGATATATTAGTGTTGATTTAATCAACTTGGTTCGAACATATAATTCTGATATGACTTTCACAAAAATCATATATCAAATAGTGTCAAAATTGACACAAAATAGTTTTTAAATAAAATATTATATTATTAATTGTTATTTTATTCCTAAAAATCTAAGGTTCGTCCAAATGACTTAGATAAGGATATATATATTAATAATAAACAATTTGGGGTTCGTTTGTCATGTTATAGTAAGTGTATTAACCATATAGTGAAAGAAAACAAAAAGACACGGTAAAAGTTAAATTAATTAACTTAGAGTTAAATCTAATTGATAAGGTTAAAATAATACCCCAAACTTGTCTAAATCCTATTGGTTGATAGGATTTCGACCCATCACCACTTCATCTTCGAAATAAGACCCTTTGGAACCATTATAAACCGTTTTTGACTTTAATATAAAATAATATTTTGAGATATTCCTAAGGTGCCCCTCTCCTCCCTTATAAAAGGGCACCTCCTCCCCCTCCTCCTCACACCAATTTGAGCACTCAAGCTCGGCCAACCCCTGCCATTTTCTCCTCTCCACTTCCCTAGAATAATCCTAGAGGTCCTGGTCTTCTCCAAAGACCAATCTTAGTTCCTTAAGTGGAGGATTCAAAGAGGCGTTCCAAAGAAGAGGTAATATCCATTACCGATCTTTTCAATTTCTTTCTTCTTCAACTTCTTCTTCTTTAGTTGTTTCATGATAAAGTAATAACATCAGTATTAATTACATACTGATATGTTATTATAAATATGAAACAACCCTAATTCACCTTCTATCCATCCTACGGAAAAATGAAATCACCGCGCGTGCGTACGTACGGAATACCGTCTCCACGCCGTGGTGTAATCTATTTTCCACCATCACCTTACAAGGATGGGTATAATGGTGTAATGAGTAACTATATATGATTATTATGAAGTAATATTGATACTGAAATAATATATATATACTCCAATACAATTCCACGATCATAGGAACGATATCATCACTCGTGCGTACGTACGGAATACCGTCTCCACGATGTGATGCGACTCGTTCTACATGATCTTCATTTCATAATGATTATATAAATGAATTGAATGAATGAATATGTTATATACTACACTAATACCATTCTGGAAATGAATTATCTATAACCTAAAGATAAGAATAAGAATTTATTCGACAAAACACGCATAAGAACAAAAAGTTATAAAGACCCGAGTAACAAGTAACAATGAAATATTACTAACAAGAAGCTAATAATATGACCATATATGATCTCATATCAATATGTATGATTCTGGAATAAGTCAATAACATTATTTAAACCATTATACAGGAGCTTCGGACACGAACAAAGCAAATCGGACCTAAGGTAAGGGAAATATCACAATCTCATTTTTATCCGAGATTGTTTATTCGTAAGTATTTACTGGGGTGTATTTTATCATCCACATCCATGTTCCATCAATATGTAATATTGTTTCCATCCACTTTCAATAGTTTAAATCCAATTTTACCCTTAGGTGAGTTTTTAGTAAAGAATATGAAAGGAATCTTTTGTCATTTTTCCGTACGAGGTACTTTTTGACTTTTCCGACAAAAGTACGAAGAATGTTTTTTTTAACTTATACGACAAGAATGGATTTTTAAAACATTATTTCCAAGAAGATTCCTTTAAAAGTTTTCAAGTTTATTTTTAATCAACTTCTTTTAGTTTAAAGTTGTATGACATGTTAAGAAATGTAAAATGTTTTTGAAAAAGAAGGGATATTTTCCTCAAGAATGAAGTTCAAGTGTTTTATCAAAATTATTTTCCATCTAAGATAATAAAGGGTTCTGTTTCTATCCCTATTATTACATGGATTTGATTATGTTGTGATGGAAATATTTTTATGAATTCCTTTATCTTATATGAATTGTTTTATGATGTCATGTTGTTTAAGAATCCCATTTTTATTACATGGGTTACGTTATGATGTATGGTTTATGATTATGTGGCACACATAAGAAAGGATTCATTATAAGATGGGTGGGACCTATATCTCCCTCCAATGCATTGGGTAAAGACTTTATATCTCATGAGATAGACATGGCTGGAACGGAAGGTTATTTCGGTTCAGTGATACAGGACTGAAACGAGGAGTGAACTCGGTTCAGAAAGGGACTTTGTCCACTAAGATAGTCTTGGCAATGAGTCATGACTAACAAGAAATGATTTTCCATGATTATGTGTGCATGCCACAAAGTTTCAAGTTTTATGTTATGATTATGGGGATCTCATTTTCACTTCTATGATTTATTCCATGTTAAGATATTATGATCTCTTTTGCAGGTTTTGATTTTCAAAAAGATATGATATGATTTTTATTTCCTTTATTTGCCCTTGCTGAGCATTTGATCTCACCCTTTTATGTTTTCTTTTCCCCAGGTCAGGAAGATGGATATTAAGTAGAATATGCTAAAAGGGACCCTAGATATGATGAAATAAATGGGAGACACTGTAGAAGATTTATGAACCAGTTGTTTATGTTTCCCAGTTTCTAAAGACACTATACCTATACAGTCCTTTGTGGTTTTGTCATATGTTGTAATAAGTGTACTTCAATTTTGAAGTATTAACAATGTATGTAAAGTATGGGTCGTTATAGTTGGTATCAGAGGCAAAGGATGTAGGAATGTATCCGATCCTTGGGAACTCTCACATGTGAGCGTTGGACGAAGCATGGCTCTCCGCCCAAGGGCTTCATGAGGAAAAGGCTGCCACTGGGGATGGTGGTGTGTCCCGCCCAGGGGGTGTAGCCGCCCATGGAGTGCCCTGATAGGTATCAATTATAGTCCACTGGAAGAAATTCCAGAATGTTATAGTTGGTATCAGAGGAAAGGTATAGTCAACCTTTGGAAACTAGGATGTGAAAGCCTTAGTAAGAACCCTAAGGATAAGTCTAAGCATAGTACACAATCTTAGTGTTTTAGAAATGGCCTTGAATAACCTAGGATAAGACCATAAGCATGAAAATTTTATTCTTGAATTATGTGGTTTCCTATTATAATTAGTGTTGCTCACACTTTTCTTCTTGGTTTTAGTCAATGGCTGGAACCCGAAGGAACCGTGTTAATGCGGAATGCGATGGGCAATGCAATGATTGTCCCCCTGAGCAACCAAACGATATGGGAGCTGGAATGCAAAATCTTGTAGCCATGCTCACACAACTTTCTCAAGCTATGAATCATGCAGGATTTCCAAATGAGCAAAGGAGGGAGCAACATTCTGTTGAATCCTTCATGAGGCAGCGTCCACCTTCTTTCAGCGGGTCTACTGATCCATTAGTTACTGAACAATGGATTAGTACTACTGAAAAGATATTTTCAGTTCTTCAATGTTCTGAACATGATAAAGTCATCCTAGCAGTGTATCGTTTGGAAGGAGATGCTGATCAATGGTGGAATCTTGTTAAGAATACGAGGCAAAGGGATGAAATTGAGTCTATGGAATGGGACGAGTTCAAGAACTTATTTTTCAATAAGTACTTCCCTCGTATTCTCCGAACAAAGATGGAGAAATAGTTTCTTGAACTGAAGCAAAGGGATGATGAATCTGTTGGTACCTATGAAGCAAATTTTACAAGACTGGCAAGGTACGCTTCTGGTATTATTATCCAACCTGAGAGTAAGATCGATCGATTCTTTAGTGGCTAAAACCAAGTCTTCGAAGGGCGTTAGCCATAAGGGACTTCAATAGCTACGAGGAAATCGTTCGATGTGCTCTCAAAGTCGAGATGGAGATTGGAGTAACCCATCAGTCACATGGGTTTGATAAGAAGAGGAAGATGGAATTCAAAGAAAAATCTAAAGAGCACACAGAAAAGAAGATGAGCTTTTCCTTATGCTCAAAGTGTGGAAAGAAACATGGAGGGAGTTGTCTTAAAGGGACAAGTAAATGTTTTAAATGTGGAAAAGAAGGTCATCGGGCATTTGAATGCCGTGATAATGGGAAGAAGATGTCTAATGACGCAAACAAAGGAAGGGATACACAGAATGAACCTACTACACTTCAATGTTTCAAGTGCAAGGAGATGGGGCATTATGCCAATCAATGCCCAAATCCAAGGGTTGATGATGATGGTCGACGTCAACAAACTCTTAAGGCTAAAGACAAAGGAAAGTCACATGCAATTTCTATCAGCGATGTGGAGTACGATAACGATGTGGTGAAAGGTACACTTACCATCCACTCTAAAGTAGCAAATGTTTTATTTGATTCTGGATCCACCCACTCTTTTATTTCTGAAGACTTTTCTAAGGGTATCACCGTATTACCTCAACAATTAGATGTTGAGTTAGCTGTGACAACACCTAATGGCACATCAATCGCATCAAAAGTTTATAATTCTTCTCCGATCGAAGTTTGTGGGAAAGTGCTTCCTGCAAATCTTGTGATCCTTCCTTTAGTGGAATTTGATGTGATTCTTGGCATGGATTGGCTTTCTCTACATGGAGATCATATCGATTGCCAAAGAAGGGAAGTCACATTTCATATTCCAGATCAATCTACGATCGTCTATCGATGCAAGGATGAATATAACCTTCCAGTGGAAATTTCTTCCATCTTATGGGTCTTGATTCCACTAAATGAAGGTTATTTATCTCAAATGGTTGGTGAGAAACTCACGATTAAGAATATTCCCATTGTACGGGAGTTTGATGATGTCTTTCCGGAGGAATTACCGGGTCTTCCACCAAATCGTGAAGTTGAGTTTTCAATAGAACTCGTACCGGGTGCTTTGCCTATTTCAAAGACACCTTATAGAATGGCCCCAATTGAGTTGCAGGAATTGAAGAAGCAACTCCAAGAGAATCTTGATAAGGGATTCATACGCCCTAGTGCGTCACCTTGGGGAGCACCTGTTCTATTTGTAAAGAAGAAAGATGGATCAATGAGACTCTGCATTGATTATCGAGAACTTAACAAGATCACTATTAAGAACAAATATCCTCTCCCACGCATTGATGACTTATTTGACCAACTACGCGAAGCTCAATACTTTTCCAAGATTGATCTCCGTTCAGGGTATCATCAATTAAGGGTCAAAAGGGAGGATATACCAAAGAC
This sequence comes from Viscum album, assembly GCA_963277665.1. NCBI lineage: Eukaryota > Viridiplantae > Streptophyta > Magnoliopsida > Santalales > Viscaceae > Viscum > Viscum album. The sequence continues at coordinate 412,477,446 of OY728131.1, forward strand.
GGATTTCCGTACAAGGTATGGACACTATGAATTTATAGTGATGCCATTTGGTCTTACTAATGCCCCTGCTATCTTCATGGATCTAATGAATAGAGTCTTTAGAGACTATCTTTATCAATTTGTGGTAGTCTTTATAGACGATATTCTTGTCTATTCAAAGAGCAAGGAAGAGCATGAAGATCACTTGAGAATTATATTGAAGACCCTGAGAAAGGAGAAGCTTTATGCCAAATTTACCAAGTGTGGATTTTGGCTTCAAAAAGTTGCATTTTTGGGTCACATAATCTCAAAAGAGGGGATATCTGTGGATCCAGCAAAAACAGAGGTTATCGAAAGATGGTCAAGACCAACAACAGTAACTGAGATCCGAAGTTTTCTTGGTTTGGCTGGATATTATCGACGTTTTGTAAAAGATTTTTCACGATTATCTAATCCAATCACCAAGTTGACTCGGAAAGGAGTTAAGTTTGTCTGGACAGAGGAATGTGAAGAGAATTTCAAGGAGTTGAAAAGAAGGTTATCCAGTGCACCTGTGCTCACACTGCCTTGTAGTGGAGAAAGGTTTGTGATCTACAGTGATGCATCCAAGAAGGGATTGGGGTGTGTTCTTATGCAAAATGATATGGTGATAGCTTATGCCACATGACAGTTGAAAATCCATGAGCAAAATTACCCAACACATGATTTGGAGTTGGCTGCGGTAATCTTTGCATTAAAGATTTGGAGGCATTACCTTTATGGTGAAAGGTGTGATATTTATACTGATCATAAAAGTTTAAAGTATATTTTCACACAAAAGGAGCTGAATATGCGTCAAAGAAGATGGTTGGAGCTGATTAAGGATTATGACTGCTCAATCCATTACCACCCTGGGAAAGCAAACAAGGTGGCAGATGCATTAAGTCGACAAGACCATGCTAGTTTATCCATGATGAGGATCACAAAAGATCCAATATTTATGGATTTAAAAAGGATGGATCTTGGAATTATAATGGAAGGGGAAAAATCTTATCTTTCTCAAATGAATGTTCAACCATCTATACATGTGAAGATTAAAGAGGCACAGAAAGAAGATGTCGAGTTACAAAAGAAGGTGAGAAATGTTCCTGAATTCAACCTTGATTGTGATGGGATAATAAAGTTCAGGAATCGGGTTTGCGTTCCTCCCATCCCCGAATTAAAGAATGAGCTGCTGGATGAGGCTCATAGTTCATCATTCTCTATTCATCCTGGAAGCACGAAGATGTATAGGGACCTGAAAGAGTACTTCTGGTGGGATGGCATGAAAAGAGATGTTGTTGAATATGTCTCTCGATGCTTGGTTTGTCAACAAGTTAAAGCTGAGAGACAGAAGTCTAAGGGGATGTTACAACCATTACCCATACCCGAATGGAAATGGGAAAACATCACTATGGACTTTGTCACAGGACTTCCTAAAACATCCAAAGGCAATAATGCTATCTGGGTCATAGTTGATCGTCTTACAAAGTCTGCACACTTCATTGCTATTAGAGAGGATTTGTCTCTAGATCAGCTTGCCAGGATATATGTAAAGGAAGTGTTAAGATTGCATGGAGTACCACTTTCTATTATATCTGATCGAGATCCGAGATTTACCTTGAAGTTCTGGCGAAGTCTTCAGCATACTCTGGATACAGAGTTGAGTTTCAGCACTGCTTATCATCCCCAGACAGACGTTCAGTCTGAGAGAACAATTCAAACCCTAGAAGATATGTTGAGAGCTTGCTCTATGGATTTCAAAGGAGGTTGGGATCAACACCTACCTTTGGTGGAATTTTCTTATAATAATAGCTTTCACTCCAGTATTCAGATGGCTCCTTATGAAGCTCTCTATGGAAAGAAATGCAGGACTCCAACTTGCTGGGATGAATTTGGGGAAAGAAAGCTATTAGGACCTGATCTCGTTGATGAAATGGTAGAAAAGGTCAGATCTATTCAACAACACATAAGAGCAGCTCAGAGTCGACAGAAAAGTTATGCCGACAACCGAAGAAAAGACCTAGAGTTTGAAGTGGGCGATAAAGTGTTCTTACGAATATCTCCCTGGAAGAGGGTTATGAGATTTGGAAAGAAGGGGAAGTTGAGCCCTAGATATATCGGTCCTTTCGAAATACTGGATCGTGTCGGGAAGGTAGCTTACCGATTGGCGCTTCCACCGAATCTCTCTCAAGTTCACGACGTGTTCCATGTATCTCTCCTGAGAAAGTACATACCAGATCCTTCACATGTACTCAGCTCAGAAGTTGTACCGCTGGAGCAAGATCTTTCTTATGAAGAACAACCGATAGAGATTCTGGATCGTAGCGAAAAAGTCCTACGAAACAAGACCACTCGCTTAGTGAAGGTTTTATGGAGGAACCACCAACTTGAAGAAGCTACATGGGAGCTCGAGGATATGATGAGGGAGAAGTATCCTCATCTGTTTGTAACAAAGTGACGAATTTCGAGGGAGAAATTCTTTTTAAGGGGGGTAGAATGTAACACCCGAGACTTTTATGTTATATAAATCATCAAAGGAATCTTTTTCTACACAACACTTGCTTGGCTTTCTTTACACGCAATCGCGACCTTCCTCGATAGCTTGCGTCGTACGCAATACCGAGTTTCACTAAACAACAATATGCTATTAAAACTAGCCGTTATGAATAGTAATAACCACTTTTTGAAATTTTATAAATTTTATTTTTCAAAATGGACTTCATTTTTGGACTCAGAATATCGAAATTAGCCTAGGGTGAAATTTTGGTATTTTTCTGAAAACTTTCAATTTTTGATGAATAGTGAAACCACTAAGTGGTAGGTTAAAAAACTGAATTTTGCATAAAACTTAATTTTACCGCTTCTGTGAATGGAATTTCGAAAATCCGAGAGACACGGTTAATATCAAGGACTAAAATGTCGTTCAATGAGATGAAAATAATTTTTTGGTGAATAGTAACTTTTTACCTTTTTTACCGCGGTTAATAGTAAATAGGGTAACTAAGGGTAAATATGATATTAATATTACCCTAACACATATCCTAATTCTATTGGACAAGTTTAATTCGACCAAAAACAAACTTAGGAATAAAATATGACCATTTATGCCCACTTGGATTAGATTAGGACATTTATTATTAATTTATTTAAAGAAGGGTTAAAATAGTTAAATTTAAAGTTTAATAAGTAAATCATTTTTAATATGGGGTTATACATAAGATAAATTCGATTGTAAATATTCATTAGAAAGCTAAAAAGATTTCCTACATTATGGTATTTTATTTGTAATTTTTAGACATCAAATAATTTAATTTATTTATGACACAAAGATGATGCAGTAATTATCTTATTAATGAAATATTGACATAATTGATAATATAAATACCAAAATAAATGTAATTTAAGACTTTTTATGAATTCCACTAATTTTCTAGGTTACTATGATATATTAGTGTTTATTTAATCAACTTGGTTCGAACATATAATTCTGATATGACTTTCACAAAAATCATATATCAAATAGTGTCAAAATTGACACAAAATAGTTTTTAAATCAAATATTATATTATTAATTGTTATTTTATTCCTAAAAATCTAAGGTTCGGCCAAATGACTTAGATAAGGATATATATATTAATAATAAACAATTTTGGATTCGTTTGGCATGTTATAGTAAGTGTATTAACCATATAGTGAAAGAAAACAAAAAGACACGGTAAAAGTTAAATTAATTAACTTAGAGTTAAATCTAATTGATAAGGTTAAAATAATACCCCAAACTTGTCTAAATCCTATTGGTTGATAGGATTTCGACCCATCACCACTTCATCTTCGAAATAAGACCCTTTTGAACCATTATAAACCGTTTTTGACTTTAATATAAAATAATATTTTGAGATATTCCTAAGGTGCCCCTCTCCTCCCTTATAAAAGGGCACCTCCTCCCCCTCCTCCTCACACCAATTTGAGCACTCAAGCTCGGCCAAAACCTGACATTTTCTCCTCTCCACTTCCCTAGAATAATCCTAGAGGTCCTGGTCTTCTCCAAAGACCAATCTTAGTTCCTTAAGTGGAGGATTCAAAGAGGTGTTCCAAAGAAGAGGTAATATCCATTACCGATCTTTTCAATTTCTTTCTTCTTCAACTTCTTCTTCTTTAGTTGTTTCATGATAAAGTAATAACATAAGTATTACTTACATACTTATATGTTATTATAAATATGAAACAACCCTAATTCACCTTCTATCCATCCTACGGAAAAATGAAATCACCGCGCGTGCGTACGTACGGAATACCGTCTCCACGCCGTGGTGTAATCTATTTTCCACCATCACCTTACAAGGATGGGTATAATGGTGTAATGAGTAACTATATATGATTATTATGAAGTTATATTGATACTGAAATAATATATATATACTCCAATACAATTCCACGATCATAGGAACGATATCATCACTCGTGCGTACGTACGGAATACCGTCTCCACGATGTGATGCGACTCGTTCTACATGATCTTCATTTCATAATGATTATATAAATGAATTGAATGAATGAATATGTTATATACTACACTAATACCATTCTGGAAATGAATTATCTATAACCTAAAGATAAGAATAAGAATTTATTCAACAAAACACGCATAAGAACAAAAAGTTATAAAGACCCGAGTAACAAGTAACAATGAAATATTACTAACAAGAAGCTAATAATATGACCATATATGATCTCATATCAATATGTATGATTCTGGAATAAGTCAATAACATTATTTAAACCATTATACAGGAGCTTCGGACACGAACAAATCAAATCGGACCTAAGGTAAGGGAAATATCACAATCTCGTTTTTATCCGAGATTGTTTATTCGTAAGTATTTACTGGGGTGTATTTTATCATCCAAATCCATGTTCCCTCAATATGTAATATTGTTTCCATCCACTTGCAATAGTTTAAATCCAATTTTACCCTTAGGTGAGTTTTTAGTAAAGAATATGAAAGGAATCTTTTGTCGTTTTTCCGTACGAGGTACTTTTTGACTTTTCCGACAAAAGTACGAAGAATGTTTTTTTTAACTTATACGACAAGAATGGATTTTTAAAACATTATTTCCAAGAAGCTTCCTTTAAAAGTTTTCAAGTTTATTTTTAATCAAATTCTTTTAGTTTAAAGTTGTATGACATGTTAAGAAATGTAAAATGTTTTTGAAAAAGAAAGGATATTTTCCTCAAGAATGAAGTTCAAGTGTTTTATCAAAATTATTTTCCATATAAGATAATAAAGGGTTCTGTTTCTATCCCTATTATTACATGGATTTGATTATGTTGTGATGGAAATATTTTTATGAATTCCTTTATCTTATATGAATTGTTTTATGATGTCATGTTGTTTAAGAATCCCATTTTTATTACATGGGTTACGTTATGATGTATGGTTTATGATTATGTGGCACACATAAGAAAGGATTCATTATAAGATGGGTGGGACCTATATCTCCCTCCAATGCATTGGGTAAAGACTTTATATCTCATGAGATAGACATGGCTGGAACGGAAGGTTATTTCGGTTCAGTGATACAGGACTGAAACGAGGAGTGAACTCGGTTCAGAAAGGGACTTTGTCCACTAAGATAGTCTTGGCAATGAGTCATGACTAACAAGAAATGATTTTCCATGATTATGTGTGCATGCCACAAAGTTTCAAGTTTTATGTTATGATTATGGGGATCTCATTTTCACTTCTATGATTTATTCCATGTTAAGATATTATGATCTCTTTTGCAGGTTTTGATTTTCCAAAAGATATGATATGATTTTTATTTCCTTTATTTGCCCTTGCTGAGCATTTGAGCTCACCCTTTTATGTTTTCTTTTCCCCAGGTCAGGAAGATGGATATTAAGAAGAATATTCTAAAAGGGACCCTAGATATGATGAAATAAATGGGAGACACTGTAGAAGATTTATGAACCAGTTGTTTATGTTTCCCAGTTTCTAAAGACACTATACCTATACGGTCCTTTGTGGTTTTGTCATATGTTGTAATAAGTGTACTTCAATTTTGAAGTATTAACAATGTATGTAAAGTATGGGTCGTTATAGTATCCATCATTTCCCATAGGTTTGATGTGTTCAGTTTCCTAAAAAAATTGGAGGGAATCTAAAAGCATGCTCGGACAAAAAAATCTGAAGTTTTGTACTGATAATGGTACGGAATTTACAAATAGTTAGGTGGAAGACTATCTCGAGAAACATGGGATAAGGCATCAAGTTTCTTCAGTGAGAACTCCCCAATAGAATGAGGTGGTTGGAAGGATAAATCGGATCATAAAAAATATTTCCAGAACGATGCTCATTGAAAAATACCTACCAGATAAATTTTGGAAGGAAGGTGTTTTAACATCGGTCTATATTTCTAATAGGGCTCTGTTGTGTTTGAAGGAAGGAAAGACTTTGTACAAGATGTGGTATGGAAAGAATCCAATATTTAAGTACTTTTCAAATCCTTGGACGTAAGTGATTTATTCTCAACAATGAAAAACAAAATAAATTTGAGTCATGAGGAGATGGGGGGATATTCCTTGGATACTCCAAAAAAAATCAAAGCATACAAATGTTTTAATAAGAGGTTGGGAAAAGTAGTTGAGATCAATGATGTCACTATAGTGGATAATTAAGATAGAACTGAACAGCATAGTGAACAATTTCCTGATGAAAGTGATGAGGAGGAAAGCAATGCAGGGGGAGAAAAAGTGGCCAATGCTGATTTAGAAGAAGATACTAATGATGATCATGAGGAATTAAAATCTATATCTACACAGAAGCCACAGAGTCGAGCTCAAATTGATAGGAAAAATATAATTGGTTATCGAAAGTGCCTTTTCAAACAAGAAGAATGAAATCACTACAGCAAACATCATTCCTATCTCAAGTACAGCCTAAATGTTTTGCTGATGCAGCTAAAGATGAAAACTAGGTTCAAGAAATTAATAAAGAGCTAGATCAGATTGAAAAGAATCGTACTTGGGAGATTGTTTTGAGGCCAACAGATAAGAATGTCATCGGGACTAAATGGGTCTTTCAAAATAAGATGAATGGATATAGCATAGTGATTCGAAACAAAGCACGACTAGTGTACAAATGGTACTCTCACATGGAGGGTATTGATATTGATGAAACATTTTCACCTGTTGTAAGACTGGAGACAATCAGATTATTCTTGGTCATTGCAGTGCAACAAAAGTTCATGGTTTTCCAAAAGAATGTCAATTATGCATTTTTGAATGGAAACTTGGAAGAAGAATTTTATATTGAGCATCCAAATGGTTTTCTCATTCATTAAGATGAGAACAAAGTTTTCCAACTAAATAAATCACTATATGGGTTGAAATAAGCACAAAGAGAATGGTACTCGAGGCTTGATCAGTATTTCAAGAAGCTTGGATTTCTGTGTGGTGGATTTGATTACAATATCTATTTCAACAATGATAGTAATCAAAGGATGATGGTACTGGTTTATGTTGATAACATAATATTTGGCAGATCAGATGAGGTTCAGTGCAAACAGTTTTCTAAATTCATGAAAATTGAGTTCGAAATGTCAATGATTGGTGAGCTAACAATCTTCATTGGTTTAAAAGTCACACAAGGAAGGAATGGAACTTTCATTTCACAATATAAATATGCCAAGTAAATCCTGAGAATATTTGGAATGGAAAATTATAAGGAGAAGAAGACTCTGGTTTCTTCCTGGATGAAATTATCAAAAGATTATGATGGAAAGGCAGTTGGTATCACAAAATACAGGCAGATTATTGGAAGTTTACTATACTTGACAGTGACAAGACCTGATATTTTTTTGCTACATGAAAAGCAGCATGATATCAATTCAATCCCAATGAAATTCACATGTTAACAGTGAAAATAATACTTTGGTATATCAAAGGAACTATGGATTTTAGTTTGATGTATAATTAAAAATCTCAGCCAAAGCTGTTGGGATATATAGATGTAGATTGGGCCGGTTCAGCAGATGAATGGAAATCAACATCAGGTGGTGATTTCTATCTTGGTGGATTGTGTATTTATTGTCTAAGAAATAATCAATATTTAATTTCATTGAGCACTTCAGAAGCTGAGTATATTTCGGCCACTCAAGCATGCACACAGTTACTGTGGATGAAACAGCAGCTTGATGATACGGGAGTTGAAGTAAAGTCTTCTATCAGAATCCAGTACAACAATTCGAGTGCTATTAATCTTATAAAAAATCCAGTACATCACTCAAGGACTAATAACAATGAAATCAAATATCATTTTATAAAGTAGAATATAGAGCAAGGGCTTGTGAATATGGAGTATGTGCCTACAGAACTATAGGTTGTAGACATTCTGACAAAGTCCTTACCCAAAGAAGTGTTTGAGAGGGCATTGACTAGCTCTGGGAGTTTAGTCGACTCCCTGTACTTGAAAAAGTATGGATGTGGGTTTCCACATCTTCTTGAGGTATGGTGTGTTTTCCCTACTGTGATGATCTTTGTTCTCTACTCTGTTGCAGATCGCAAAGAAGTGACCTTTGGATTCGTTGATAAAGGAGGATAAAATGAGATTGTTTTTTTATCTCCTAAAAGGTAATTTCCCAGGTATGGTCTTTTCAAACCCTCCACACTAGGAAACCCCCCTCCTCACAAAGGGATCTCTCTGGAGAGAGCCCCAGCCGAGAAGGAGATGTTGCCAATCGAGATGGCAGAGCATCTTGGAGGGTGACAACCTGAAATGCGATGGTTCGACATAGAAATATGTTATCACAGGTGGGTTGCGCCTCATTTTTTCCACCCATTCAAGAACCGGGTGACCCGATAAGGCGAGTGGATCCTGGGGGAGAGGTTCACCCAGAAAGAAGACTCCCAGGATTCAAAACCTATACCACCCAAAGAACGACATGGTTATTCCCCTCTCCTTTACCATTATTCCACTGTTGAAGCAGAAAATGTGTTGTTGGGTAACGAGGTATTGGGGTGGCCTCCCCACCTATGTGTCGCACATCCCCAGTGAGGCCTAAGGTGGCCAACCCTTGGGCTTAGGCCAGTTCTCAATGGGGTAGAGGGGCCCATGAGAGGTTTTTTAGCATATAGTGTGTGTTGCCTTGTGAGGACTCAAACCCTAAACCTTGGGGTTAGGACACCACCACCTTTAACCAACTCACTCATGCCCCATGGGAAAACGTGTTGTTGGGTAATGACGTATTGGGGTAGCCTCCCCAATTGCATGTCGCACATCCCTAGTGAGGCCTAAGGTGTCCAACCCTTCAGCTTAGGCCAGTTCCCAATGGGGTAGAGGGGCCCATGAGAGGTTTGTTAGCATATAGTGCATATTGCCTTGTGAGGACTTGAACTTGTAACCTCGGTTTCAGGATTCCACCACCTTTAACCAACTCACCCATGACCCCACAGTCAAAAATGTGTTGTTGGGTAATGAGGTATTGGGGTGGCCTCCCCACCTACGCACCGCACGTCCCCGGTGAGGCCCAAGGTGGCCAACACTTGGACTTAGGTTAGTTCACAACGGGGTAGAGGGGTCCATGAGAGGTTTTTTAGCATATAGTGCATGTTGCCTTGTGAGGGAAATCTATGTATTTTATGGGAGAAAATTTATTAAGTTAAGACATGAGGAGAAGCTGACATGTGGAGGAGTGAGATAGGGGAGAGTGTTAAATCTGAAGATGCTTGAAGTGATTGATCAAATAATATATATCATGATAGTTGAGGTTCATGATGAAATTGGTTCATTGGTATCAGTTTAGTGTCGAAAATTGGTGTCAAGAATTAAATGATTCTTTGATAAACTTTTCATACTACTCTTGTTTCTCATGTTGAGTATTGCTCATGTGGGCTTAGAGTATGTGTTGAGTAAGTCTTTGATCGCTATCTAAATCACAAGAGGCTAATGGTGGTTGAAGATGTAAGAATATTTAACAAGGTATCTAATTATGAAATTGTTTTCAACAAACCCAAAGGAGGATATTTTTTGGCAGAAATTCCTTAAGGTTTCATTGAAGCATTTTTTAGGTGATTGTGTTTGTTGACAAAGAGGACCTCCATGTTATGTTTGTTGAAAAAGCAGATCACAATGTTAAATTTGCTGAAAAAGGGGGTTTTCATGGTTATTTTTCTATTTCAATATAGTTTTTTGATAATCCATGATTCATAGAATAACCCCTATAAAGGAATAGATGATCTGGAGGTAATACAAATAGAGCAGATATATGGTGGTGTTGTTTTCCAATGTTTGCCAAATTTTTGGGCCTGAAAATCAAAAAATGGAGAGATGTGTTTTTGGAAAAGGAAGGTGTGAAAAATATTGAAGTGGTGCATGAAAAACATATAATGTGTGCTAAATTGGTTTTTCATGAAATAGTGAAGGCAGGTTGGAATTTTCACACAAAAGGTGTTTTAGGAACAGAATACCAAAAAATGGAAAAAGGCATGAGGTGCGTGAAAAATTTGGAGATATGGGGGGTCGGTGGATTTTTCATGCAGGGGTCGGTGACACCTATAAATAATAGGTTACCCCCCTCATTCAAATAATCTCAAGACTTAGAGAAGATCTAATCTCTGATGCGTGTAAAAATTACACGAAAATGAAGTTGCACGAAAACGTGAAATTTGCGCATAAAATTGGAGGTTGTGTGGAATTGTTGAGGTTGCATGAAAAGTAGAGTTGGTATTTCATGAAAAAAGGGATATTTTTCACGCAAGTCAATGGAATTACACAGAAGGCACAGTAAGGGTTGCGCATAAAATTTGAGGTTTCCCAGTTCAATTCTGTGGTAAAGCAGTATTCATCTGTGGAAGAAATTAGAACTTTAATAAATCATCTACATATAGTTGAGGATAGATGTATTCATTCAAATGAAGATACCTACAGGTTTATAAACTATGAGTGGATCTTATGAAGAAGCAGTGATCACACTTCTATTGAGAGATCAGTGAGATTTCATATTGTGATTGGTTATAAACCAGGAGGGACAGTGAGTCTGCACTGAACATTGTAAATAGCAGTGTGCTTTTAGTAGATTTAGTATATTGGCACATCGCCAATGTATACTCCTTAGACATAGACCAGTTATGGTGAACCAATTAAAATTGTTGTGTCATGTGATTACTTTAAGATTTGATCATACACTGTAAAAGGAAGGAGGGAGAAAAGAGTTTTGTCTAACAACGAAATAAGATCAATAAGGTCAGTTGTTTTAATATGTAATACCCTAATCCCCCCACCCATCAGGGTATCTAACCTGGCGGACCTAACAGTCTCTTCCAAAAATCCCTTCGCCCATAAGGCATCTGTTGTGATGATACTTTGGGAGACCAATGTTGTCAACATCTGATAGGTAATTGGTATAGAATTCAATAGATTTTTCAATAATATATAATTTTGTAATAAAACCATCTATCCAACTTTGATTCATGACATGCAATTTCAAAATCATTACATATCATTCAATGGGGTACATCCATCTGTAATAGACAGTACCACATAGTTGAACCTCTCTAACTAAGTGAACCATCATGTGGACTATTATGTTAAAGAATTACGGTGTAAAGAACACCTCTAATTCAAATAATATGAATACAACCTCTATATTCATGATTGTAAATTTATTTGGGTTTATAACATTACTATATATGGCTTTGAAAAATAAGTATAGTCTAGTTAATGAATGTTATACTTTTTGAGGTAGTATGCAATTGAAAGCAACATGTATCAAATCTTGCATAAAAATGTGATAGCCCTATAATTTTAGTCCTTATAACTTCAAATTAATCATTGACATGAAATTATTGATATTTTATTAATACCCCTCAATAACTTTTACACTATTAAGGAAAATACAAAATTGCAATTTTTCTTATCTTGATAGAGTGTAAGCTGCTAGAGGAAGAAAAATCTACCGTTTACCCTTCACCGGTGCCAACTCTTCCCTTATCCCCATTTCAATCATGTCCAACCTATCCTTGATTCCATCTTTCAAGAAAATTGTGTATGGTTTTCTATATGCGTGGAATCAAGAAAATTTATGACATACAAAAAATTTCATTACGGTAATTCAAAGAAAATTGATCGCTTCTTCCAACCAAATTTCATATGGATTTTTGAAAATGGTTTACCAAAAATAGTGTCAATATGTTTTACTTTATCATACAGTTGATCACCCATTAATGGAGATGATATTGTACCTTGTTCGATATTCCCATCGAATGTTATCATCTATGATCGATATTTATTTCATAGAGGAAAAAAATTATGATGTCCTAAAAATAAAGTCTTTAAGGAATGTTTCAACTAAATTGAGTGTGTGTGTTTTTTACAAATGGAACTCCCCAACATTCCTATAATATTATATCTTGATAAATTTCCATAATCAAGTAAGTCATTTATCATCTCATACAACATGGACCTAAATGTTAATTCTTCACTTCGATGTGCATCATACATTGTAACACTTGTATCCCACGTCAATTTCAAATCTTCGATCAATGGATCCAAATAGACATCAATATCATTACTGGGTTGCTTTGGTCCAGATATAAGCATATACAACATAATTTATATGCACTTCATGAATAACCATGGTGGAAAGATATAATTTATCAACATGATGGTCCATGTACTATGAGTACTACTCTGTACACTAAAAGGATTTATTCCATTTTAAAATAATGAAAGATGAAAGTTTCTCAGATGATTTCTAAATTCAAGATAATCATAATCAATTTTATTCCACTTAGGATAATCCTCTAGATAACATAGGTTCCCATATTTAATTATTTCATTTGCATTCTATTTCAATTTTCTCATTGTTTCTTGACATCCATATAGTCTTTAAAACCATGGAATGATAGGAAAGTACCATAAAGATTTCAAAGGACTTGATTCAATTTTCTTGTATCGATCTACGCCACACTTGGGGAAATAATTGGCTAATTCATTATCATTGAGAAACAATATGAAATAATTTGGAAAGGTATATTTTTTTTAGAGATCATTCCCATTGAATATATAATTCATTTAGCATCATATATTTAACATGGTAGTTCATTTTCTTCTAGTAGCATATCATTTAGGAGAACAATTAGTTCTATAAATCTGGTGTCGCTCCATCCACTGCTAGCTTAAAAATTATATAACTTCAATATAGCTTACAATGTTGTGTATTTAGTACAACTAGTACACAACAGTCTCTTGGAATAGTTATTTAACTTCTCAAACAAATTTTTACAATAATTAAAGTCCTCTTCAATTGATATTATCATTTATTTCATGCATTCTTCATCATCATTTACACTGGTATTCATATCAAATGATGGATAAATTGTAGTATCATTCCAATTGGTGTGAACGTTTAGTTTTTCCCCATGTTTAGTAAAAAAATTATAGCTCTGATCTATTTCTTTACAAATCAAATGTTCTTACAACTCTTACATACTAATTTGTCTTGAATAAAAATAACGTAAACATAGACAAAAGATTTTAGAAGGTTTATAAGCATGTTCTATTATAAACATCGTGAACTCTTTAACTCCATATTCATACTCTTTTGTCAAATGATTAGCGTGCATCCATTTCTGATTCATATCCATAATATTCGGTTCATCGAATATTAATTTTTTACAATAAATAAATAAATACACATAAGATATTTGTTATCAAAGGTGAAAGTTATTGACAATTCTAATAAGGGAACCCAACGTTTGATTGTTTCAAATAATTTCAATATTATTTGAAGAAAATGGGTAATTTAATTTAAGAAAATAATTACTCCACTAAGGTAGGTGTAATCCTCTAAATTAATTCAAAGGTGAGAGTTATAAACAATTGTCATGCTCATCAGCTCATCTCCCAAAAATTTATCATTTCATTTTGTTATTTGAAACACATCCTCCATATCTTGTGGATATATAACTATGTTTCTTGAAATACTCTAAGATATTATTATCCATGGTATGAATACTACTCAGTGTAGTACAAGAAACATAAAAGATATGGGGGATGAGTCTCAAGCAACAAAATGAAATAACTATTCAGAAGATGAAATTGATGAGGATGACAGTTGTCTATAAAGGAGATGGTGGATGAGTCTCAAGCAAAAAATTGCAATAATAACTATTGTTTGACATGAAAAAAAAAATATTTCTTAAATCCCTTAAACAAAAGAAAATATAATATAGCAAATTAATAAGTAATAAGAAACCCAAATATGATAAACATTAACAATAAACTCTCATTCAATCAACTAGAAGTTATAAAAATGTATTGATAAAACATTTTTATAAATAAAGATTTGTTTCATATACATAGATGGTAATAACATATTTCTATAGATGGAACAAATACATGTAGACCTAAAATGATGAATACCTAAAAATAATTTATTATATATAGAATTTGATAACCTCTGTTCTATTTTTTGGAACAATTGATGTAAAAACCTAAGGAATTATAACGTTTAATATTAATGGTATATCAAATATTTGAAAACATATCAAGACTCTTGGGATGTCATATCGCCACACCAACCCATCCCAAGGATTATTGGGAGGTCATCACATCAGATCAACCCATATGAAGGATTGTGGGGAGGCCATCTAATACACATTGACCTATCCTTAATATTCTAGGGAGATCCATAAAGAAGATGGCATAAAGCAATAATACACATCAATAATATATATCACAAACAACGGAGAAAAACACCCCAACCCTTGAAAAATCTATCCCATACACACTTGCCTCTACCGAGACGGAACGAATCCCCTGAGGTCAAATTTTCTAAGTGTACTACCCTTACCTCACTCAGAAATCTAAGTGGAATGAAAAAATTAACCAATCTATAAAGCATCACTTCCCATCTAAAGTCTCTACTACAAAAATAAGAAAATAACTAGTCAGTTTAATACACCAGGAAGCAGTCTCATAGGATACCCAACCACCGTCATGGAAATTGATACATACAAAATTATATAGATAATGTAAAATGGGATGAGACTTCTATCATATAGTTAATTCCACTATTTATACAAAGAAAATAAATCTCCATTCATCCACACTTTCACATAAAAATATAGTAGCCCAAAAATCCCCCACATTAACTGGCAGCTGTAATTGAGATGGAAGGATATGCTTGTATGGCCTGGGAGAAAAGTTGGGAAGGCTCACATTCTAGGTGTTTCACGCTCTAAAAATTCCAATCATCAAAATGGACAATCTCTACATCCAAATCTCCAAAATGGCTCACTCACTACACTTATAGTTGAAAAATAGCCTCCATCGCGGCCAAAACCAATGATGTTTTACACCTCAAGTTCCCCAATAGAAATTAGAGATAGACTTATGTTCAAGAGAAATTAGAGAAATACTTATGTTCGGGCCTGGGATTCATTCAACCCTTGAATCATTCAAACCTTAGATTTGAGCCATTGAATTGTTTGAGCCTTGATTTGATCATTGACTCGACCTTCGATTCATCAAGGAGGAGCACCGGAAGAGGTTGTCTGCCATGGAAAGCTCCGGACATCGCGATGAGTTCACTACTGGTTAGGGTTTTTTAAATAGATCGGAAAACATTTATCAGCACTTCCAAAAAAAACACTAATAAAGATCCTGTAAAGACCCGTAAAATTCAAGGAAAATTTTTTCTTAATTTTCTTTAGAATTTTACAAGAGCGCGGTTTCAGACGGCACCTGATTCCGAGGCCCGGAGTGCCCGGAATCAATTTCCGAAGTTTGGCTCGGGTACGTTCAGTGAACGAACGAGCGGGAATTCCTAACTTTTGATCCGGTGCTCGGAATTGAAATCTGAGGGCACCGATGAACTCGTAGCGCCGATATTCGCTTAATGAGACCTTTTCGGAAGTTGCGTTTGTTGCGGGTTGAAAGTTAGTTTTTGGTTTTTTAGTTTAAGTTAAATAAAATTTGTGAGGAACAAATTTTATTTTAACTAGTTAAATCCTACCAAAGGGAGTTGGGAGTGGGACCCACATCCACTTAACCTCCCTTGGGAGGATTAAGTGAGGTGGGGTCCACACGAACCCCAACTCCTCAAATTCTCTCAAAACCTCCCCTTTAACTCATTTCAATTAATGTTGTCAACTTGACTTAATTAATTGAAGAGGGTTATTTTTTTTAAATTTCAAACTTTTAAAATTCTAGTGAGTTGTTGTGTTAATAAAATAAGATAGAGTCTTATTTTATTTTGGTTAATAGCTTTGGCCACCTTGAGAGCTTTTGGGATATTTTCTTCTTCTTCTTCAACTCTGACGAAGAACACGAAGAACGCTCAACTTGACGAAGAACGCTCAAGCTCCGACGAAGAACGCCGCTCCGCTCTTCTTCGCCTTCCGTGTCAACGAGAGGGAACGTCGCTTTCTCCTTGGATTCCCTTCGTCAACATAAGAGGTTTCGCCAACGACGTGTCACATCGGACACATCTCTTCGTCAATGGAATTGACGAACGGCTACCGCGACGCCCGATCTCCGCGACGTTGACTTCCGCAGACGTTGTCAAATCTTCGAACCTATACCCGAGGTAGGGGTTGTTGATTATTGTTTAATTATTCTATTCTTGATCATGAATTTTAGCAAGTCTAACGTGTGACTTTGAAATATTTAAATTTGCGTTATTGCTTAACGTGAGGGGGCTGGACCGCATGAACACGGCCGAACCCCCTCCATCGTTCTTATTGTTTTATCTTGCGGGAGGAAGCAAGGTGGCGTGGTGCCGTCGCACCACGCGAATAATTGTATGTTTATTTTGTGCGGCGCCGTCACGCCACGCCGAGGAAGAATCTTCAAGAACGCGACGTCGTCGCGCCGCGTTGAAAGGAATCAAGGCACGGTGGAGGGGCGCGGTGTCGTCGCACCGCGCCGGACGATGAACACCGTGGCCGGTTCCGGGCCGCGGCGGAACGAGGAGACCGGCGGCCGGGCCGCCGGCGTCGGAAGCCGAAGAGGGGACCGGAATTTCCGGTCCCGTTGGAGAAAACTGGCCGGCCAGCTGGCCGGCCGGATAACGTTAAACCGGGGAAATTAATCCCCCGGCCAGCGCATAAAAACCCCCCTCTTTAAGAGGGGGGCGGTTTCCATGTAAAGGGGGGGGGCAGCAGCTCCCCGGTTTTATTTCAAGCCGGCCCCCACGTGGGGGGGGCCGTTTTCTTGCAAAGGGCGCGGCACAAAGGTCGCGCCGCCATCCAATTAGCGGGGGAATTAAATTCCCCCCGCGCATCCTCCTTGCGGGGACAAGCCGCCGCGGCCCCCGCGCCTCCGCGCCGCCGCGCCGCCCCAGGGGGGGGTCGGGCCGGGTCGGCCCGGACCCGGACCCCCCCGTTTCGAACCAGTTCCGGTCTTTTGGCCATAACTTGAGCCTCGGACATCCGATCGACGAACCGTCTGTGGCAACACGATCCTTGGATCGAGACGGTCGTTTCGGTATATCGCACTCAAGGTTTCGGATTACTTTGAGTTCGGACGGGTTGGTTCGTTCACGAAACCAACCGGGCCTTCGGATTGGAAACGCTCATATCTTGAGCTACGGACGTCCGATTGACGTGCCGTCAGCCGTGTTGTGTTCCTCTTAGTGAGTAGGATCTTTTGGCATACTCCGCCCGAGGTTTGGATGCAGGTGGAGTACGGTCGGATTGGTTTTTCCTTAAAAACCAACCGGGCCCCGGAGACGAAAATGCCAATAACTCTCAGACCGGGCGTCCGATCGACGCGCCGTCTGTTGCGTTGAGTTCCTGTTGACGTTACGGAACTTTTGGATACATCAACTCTGGTCTTCGTGACAGTTGATGTATCAGCATCTCGGCTCGTGGAGCGGACCCTCCGAACGAGCTTGCTGTGTGCGGGAACCCTAGTGCTGGCTGCGACTGTTCTACTGCTACTACTGCTGCTGTGACTGCGACGACGACAGTACAGAGATCCTGTGTGGATTCGACAACGACGACTTCAGCACTCAGCGATCCTACGTGGATCAGTGCTACCGATCCTGTGTGGGTCCGATCCTGTGTGGGTCCTTGCGCTCAGCGGTTCTGTGTGAGCCAGCGCCTACAGGTCCTGTATGGGCCCGATCCTGTGTGGGTCATTGCGGGGGTTAGTTACCTATCGATCCTTCGTGGGTCCGACGACTTAGATGGATCAGTGATCATCTTTATCGTCCTTTGAAGAAGTATACCTGTGTGAGCTGAATCCTATTGCTTTCCTGTGTGGATTGTGTTGTGCAATCCTGTGTGGATTACGTTTTGCTTTCCTGTGTGGAATACGTTTACTTTCCTGTGTGGACTGAGTTGTACTTGGTCTCGGAGGTTGGAGCGTATTTGAATTGATGACTTAGGTATATGTATGGGCATATACCTAAGCAGTGCCGGTTGTTACTTCGTGATTGTTCCTTTCTTCGTGGTTTATCCTTTGTGGATTTTGAGAGACCTTCAGGGGTCTCGGGGTCCCTACTGAGTAGCTTATACTCACCCCTGTACGGGCTTTGCCCGCACTACGTTGTGTTGGTTGCAGACGACGGACAGCGTTGACCTTAGCTGAGGCTTGCAGAGCGGGATGGTACCCGGAGGTGGACCACTGGGCGGGACGTGCTCGGAGCGGACGGCGGGACCCGTGGAGCAGAGGAGCTATCTGTACCCACCCTTCAGGTGGGATTTCCTGTGGACAGCTCGGAGTAGCGGCTTTTACTTTTCAGTTGCTGTTTTCCCTTTCGAGTTGTACTTTACTTTCAGTTTGGGTTTGTATTCTGACCCTTTTTCTTTTCCGCACTTTCAGTTGTACTCTGCTTTTGTTTAGTGTTTACTTTCCGCTTGTTTACTCTGTGGTGTTTGTTTACTTTACAAAGGCAATGCCTTCCCTTTTTTACCGGGATTTACGCCTTGGTGCTAGTCGCCAGCCCCTGGCCTATGGAAGGCGGGCTTGGGGTAGTCACGGCACGGACCCCGAGGGCGGGTCGTGACAAATTGGTATCAGAGGAGTTCGGTTCTACCGCGAACTCTGATCTTTTCTATGTGAAGCAATAATGTTTAGCGTATTGAGTGTGGTCATCAGTCCAGGGAGCCCAGTGTTGGTGCGGCGGCCGACGTATCCGTACACCAGGACCCTGACTTCTGATTTCCGACTTAATGCACGAAAACATTGATTGCGTGTGTGTTTGAAAGTTTTCTTTGTGATTACTTATATCAGCTCACCAGGTATACTGTTCTAACCGTGGCGCACCTGTTTCCTTTTCAGGATGGCCCCACGACGGCAGCCAGCTAGGGTTCCGAGAGTCGAGCGTGACGACAGCCCACCGAGCGACGAGGCCTCGGTGCAGGGCCCTTTGCCAGTAGTGGCACCGGCGGTAGCTTTACCCGCCGAGCCCCCGATGCTTCCAGCAGCAGCCGCTGACGATGCACGTCGCCTCAGCGCACTGCATGAGTTTCAGTGCCAGCGACCGCCCAGGTTTCGCGGGGAGACGGATCCCCAGGCAGCAGAGGACTGGCTGGAGGCAGTAGTACGAGTGTTTAGGCTAGTGAGGACACCAGCAGACCTCATGGTGATCCTCGTTGCGAGCCTACTACACGCAGCAGCAGGACTATGGTGGAGCCTGATGCTCCAGGTGCACGATGAGGCATCTCTTCTTTGGACGGACTTTGAGAGCCTCTTCCGCTCGGAGTTTGTCCCAGCCACCCTTCGTGCGGTGCGTATCCAGGAGCTTCTACAACTGCGGCAGGGCAGCATGACGGTCGCTCAGTACTCGGCGAGATTTACCGATCTCTCGCGCTACTCGACCGACATGGTACGGGACCCATTCTTCCGGGCCCGGACCTTCGAGCAGGGTTTGAGACACGAGATCAGGGCATCGCTAATCTCCCTCAGCATACCGACTCAGACAGGAGTACTGGAGCGGGCCCTTCTGATCGAGAGCTTCCTTGCTGAGTCTACACCAGCACAGAGACCCACCGCAGGGCGGCACGTGGCAGAGTCATCTGCAGCAGGCAGTCGACGGATGACTCAGGGGTCCAGACAGACCAGACCTTCGGGCAGATGATCTCAGGGCACTGGCTCAGTAGTGCGGGGCACACAGCGCGGAGCCAGTCTTACGAGAGGCAGACAGTGCTACTCGTGCGGCGGGCAGGGCCACATGGCTCGTGACTGCCCGACCCGCCGTGCCGAGGAGCAGCAGTCAGTTGATGGACCACCGAGGCAGAGGCAGAGGGTCGACCGTAGCGGTCCGCAGGGAGGCGGCGGACGAGGCAGAGGAGCTGGACGAGCAGCCGGTGGTGACCGACGCTTTGAGGCTCTACCACCACCACCACCAGGAGGTCCACCCCGACTACAGGGAGCTGGCGGGCAGCGACAGGCACAGCTCCAGGCAGCAGAGACCTACGACCACGGCACACCCGAGATGATTCGAGGTACTATCTGTGTCTATTCCACCCTTGCTGCAGTTCTTATAGACACAGGAGCGAGTCACTCTTTCATAGCCGCTGCCCTTGTTCGGAGCTCGGAGATTCCGACAGAGCCGTTGGCTCGATCCTTACGGCTAGAGACTCCTACGGGAGCAGACTCGACGATTACGCACTGGTGCCGGCAGTGTGAGCTTACTCTAGGAGGCGAGAGCTTCGGCTGGGATCTTCTTGTAGCAGCGTCGAGGCCTTACGACGTCATCTTGGGCATGGATTGGCTATCTACGGTCCATGCACAGATTGACTGTTTTAGGCGCAAGGTGCGATGTGTACGCACCGACGGGAGCAGGTTCACCTTCACCGGCGAGAAGGGAGCCTTAGCAGCACAGGATGGACTTCCGCGGAGGAGAGGACAGCCCATCACTCATCAGTTGGCTAGCCTCATCCTGGGAGCAGTTGACGTGCGGAGTCCTGGTTTTCCTGCAGTGGTGGATCAGTTTGTGGACGTTTTTCCTGACGATGTTCCAGGGCTACCTCCTCGCAGAGAGGTAGACTTTTATATTGACTTGTACCCCGGGATAGCCCCGATATCCACTCCAGCATATCGGATGGCCCCCGCCGAGCTTCGAGAGCTACGGGTACAGTTGGAGGACCTGCAGGGCAAGGGGTTCATCCGACCCAGTGTTTCACCCTGGGCTTCCCCGATTTTGTTCGCCAAGAAGGCGGACGGGAGCTTGCGACTTTGTGTTGACTATCGTCGCCTGAACCAGGTGACAGTGAGGAACAAGTATCCGCTACCGAGGATTGATGACCTCTTTGATCAGCTCAAGGGAGCACGGTGGTTCTCGAAGATAGACCTCAGGTCAGGCTATCATCAGCTCAGAGTCAGAGACGAGGATGTGCAGAAGACGGCCTTCAGATGTCGGTATGACCACTATGAGTTCTTGGTTATGCCTTTCGGTGTAACCAATGCTCCAGCAGTGTTCATGGCTCTCATGAACAGGATCTTTCAGCCATACCTCGATCGGTTTGTCGTGGTCTTCATCGACGACATTCTGATTTACTCTATGACAGAGGAGGAGCACGCCTATCACTTGCGAGTTGTACTAGACACACTCCGAGAGCACCAGCTTTATGGTAAGCTCTCGAAGTGCCAGTTCTGGATACGTGAGGTCCACTTCTTGGGACACGTTATCTCTGAGGCGGGAGTTGCAGTGGATCCCGCGAAGATTGAGGCAGTGTTAGCTTGGGAGCCACCCAGGAGCGTGACTGAGGTTCGGAGTTTCTTGGGACTAGCTGGATACTATCGGAAATTCGTGCCAGATTTCTCTAGAGTCGCGGCATCACTCACAGCTTTGACGAAGAAGGGGAAACCCTTCGTGTGGTCAGACAGATGTCAGCAGAGCTTCCAGGAGCTGAGACAGAGATTGACTAGCGCACCTATCTTGAGGTTGCCTGAGGAGGGAGTAGGGTACGTAGTCTACTGCGATGCATCAGGGACCGGACTCAGATGTGTTCTGATGTAGGAGCGGGCCGTGATCGCCTATGGATCACGTCAGTTGAGGCCGCATGAGCAGAACTACGCTACCCATGACCTGGAGTTAGCAGCAGTGGTCTTCGCTCTGAAGACATGGCGACACTATCTGATGGGAGATCGCTTTACAGTCTTTTCCGATCATCAGAGTCTCAGGTATATCTTCTCGCAGAAGGACCTGAACCTGAGACAGCGGCGATGGCTCGAGTTCCTCCAGGACTATGACTTTGAGATAGTCTATACTCCTGGGAAGGGGAACGTAGTAGCCGATGCCCTCAGCAGGAGGACGGGCATTCAGCTACTTGAGGAGGCGACGGAGCAGCTAGCCTCTTTGCAGATATCCTTCGTGGATAGAGATGGAGCAGCCTTTCTTCAGTCTCTCACAGTCACTCCTCCACTACTTCAGCGAGTCAGGGAGGCACAGCGCGGGGACGCTGACTGTGAGACACGGCGTGCACAGATATCCTCGGGACGGGCACCTGATGGTTTCTCCCTTGGAGCAGAGCACGACATCCTTTTCAGAGGACGTACCATGGTACCAGTCGCTTTGCGAGAGGAAGTGCTGAGGGAGTTTCACACTTCTCCTTTGGCGGTACATCCTGGAGTGGCGAAGATGTACCAGGATCTCAGACGACAGCACTGGTGGCCGGGCATGAAGAAGGCAGTAGCAGAGTTCGTTTCTCGATGCCTCACCTGCCAGCAGGTGAAGGTTGAGCATCAGGTACCAGCGGGCTTGGTACAGCCCTTGGAGGTTCCGGAGTGGAAGTGGGACGGCATATCTATGGACTTCGTGACTGGACTTCCACGCACTTCCAGAGGTCACGACTCCATCTGGGTGATTGTTGACCGACTCACCAAGTCGGCACACTTCTTACCCATCAGAGAGCAGGGCTCAGTGGAGAGCTTGGGACGTCTCTACGTTCAGGAGATTGTGCGGCTCCACGGCGTGCCATCATCTATCATCTCCGATCGAGATGCTCGCTTTACTTCCCGGCTTTGGAAGGGGTTGCAGGAGACGTTCGGGACGCAGCTACGTCTTAGCACAGCTTTTCACCCTCAGAAGGATGGTCAGACGGAGAGGACCATTCAGACTCTCGAAGACATGCTCCGCGCATGTGTCCTCGACTTTGGTTGTAGCTGGGAGGACCACCTACCCTTAGTGGAGTTTGCGTACAACAACAGCTACCACTCCACTATCGGGATGGCACCGTACGAGGCGTTGTACGGCCGACCATGTAGATCTCCTTTGTGCTGGACAGACCTTGGGGAGTCAGCACTGGTGGGACCGGAGATGGTCCAGGCCACGACAGAGAAGGTCCAGGTCATCCAGGAGCGGATGAGGACAGCTCAGAGCCGGCAGAAGTCATATGCTGACAGGAGGCGGAGGCCACTGGAGTTCGAGGATGGCGACCACGTCTTCTTGCGGGTCTCACCTCGACGTGGTATTCGGAGATTTGGCCGAGGCGGCAAGTTATCTCCGCGCTTCATCGGACCCTTCCAGATTCTCAGCAGGATTGGTGAGGTGGCTTATCGCCTGGCTCTACCACCTCAGTTGCACCGGGTGCACGACGTCTTCCACGTATCTCAGCTGAGGAGATACGTGCACGACCCGACGCACATCATTGACCATGGGGAGCTTGACGTTGACGATGGGGCGACTTTTACGGAGGTCCCGGTGGAGATAGAGGATCGACAGGAGCGGGTCCTGCGTGGGCGATCGATTCTTCTTGTGCGCATCAGATGGCAGCACGGGAATCTCCAGGAGAGCACATGGGAGCGGGAGGCTCAGATGCGTGCTCAGTACCCCCATTTGTTTCCCTAGTTTTTGATGTATCTTTACGGGGACGTAAAGCCCTGAGGTGGGAGTAATGTAAAGACCCGTAAAATTCAAGGAAAATTTTTTCTTAATTTTCTTTAGAATTTTACAAGAGCACGGTTTCAGACGGCACCTGATTCCGAGGCCCGGAGTGCCCGGAATCAATTTCCGAAGTTTGGCTCGGGTACGTTCAGTGAACGAACGAGCGGGAATTCCTAACTTTTGATCCGGTGCTCGGAATTGAAATCCGAGGGCACCGATGAACTCGCAGCGCCGATATTCGCTTAATGAGACCTTTTTGGAAGTTGCGTTTGTTGCGGGTTGAAAGTTAGTTTTTGGGTTTTTAGTTTAAGTTAAATAAAATTTGTGAGGAACAAATTTTATTTTAACTAGTTAAATCCTACCAAAGGGAGTTGGGAGTGGGACCCACATCCACTTAACCTCCCTTGGGAGGATTAAGTGAGGTGGGGTCCACACGAACCCCAACTCCTCAAATTCTCTCAAAACCTCCCCTTTAACTCATTTCAATTAATGTTGTCAATTTGACTTAATTAATTGAAGAGGGTTATTTTTTTTAAATTTCAAACTTTTGAAATTCTAGTGAGTTGTTGTGTTAATAAAATAAGATAGAGTCTTATTTTATTTTGGTTAATAGCTTTGGCCACCTTGAGAGCTTTTGGGAGATTTTCTTCTTCTTCTTCAACTCTGACGAAGAACACGAAGAACGCTCAACTTGACGAAGAACGCTCAAGCTCCGACGAAGAACGCCGCTCCGCTCTTCTTCGTCTTCCGTGTCAACGAGAGGGAACGCCACTTTCTCCTCGGATTCCCTTCGTCAACATAAGAGGTTTCGCCAACGACGTGTCACATCGGACACATCTCTTCGTCAACGGAATTGACGAACGGCTACCGCGACGCCCGATCTCCGCGACGTTGACTTCCGCGGACGTTGTCAAATCTTCGAACCTATACCCGAGGTAGGGGTTGTTGATTATTGTTTAATTATTCTATTCTTGATCATGAATTTTAGCAAGTCTAACGTGTGACTTTGAAATATTTAAAGTTGCGTTATTGCTTAACGTGAGGGGGCCGGACCGCATGAACACGGCCGAACCCCCTCCATCGTTCTTATTGTTTTATCTTGCGGGAGGAAGCAAGGTGGCGTGGTGCCGTCGCACCACGCGAATAATTGTATGTTTATTTTGCGCGGCGCCGTCACGCCACGCCGAGGAAGAATCTTCAAGAACGCGACGCCGTCGCGCCGCGTTGAAAGGAATCAAGGCACGGCGGAGGGGCGCGGTGTCGTCGCACCGCGCCGGACGATGAACACCGCGGCCGGTTCCTGGCCGCGGCGGAACAAGGAGACCGGCGGCCGGGCCGCCGGCGTCGGAAGCCGAAGAGGGGACCGGAATTTCCGGTCCCGTTGGAGAAAACCGGTCGGCCAGCTGGCCGGCCGGATAATGTTAAACCGGGGAAATTAATCCCCCGGCCAGCGCATAAAAACCCCCTCTTTAAGAGGGGGGGCGGTTTCCATGTAAAGGGGGGGGGGGGGGGGGCAGCAGCCCCCCGGTTTTATTTCAAGCCGGCCCCCACGTGGGGGGGGCCGTTTTCTTGCAAAGGGCGCGGCACAAAGGCCGCGACGCCATCCAATTAGCGGGGGAATTAAATTCCCCCCGCGCAGACTCCTTGCGGCGACAAGCCGCCGCGGCCCCCGCGCCGCCGCGCCGCCCCAGGGGGGGTCGGGCCGGGTCGGCCCGGACCCGAACCCCCCCGTTTCGAACCAGTTCCGGTCTTTTGGCCATAACTTGAGCCTCGGACCTCCGATCGACGAACCGTCTGTGGCAACACGATCCTTGGATCGAGACGGTCGTTTAGGTATATCGCACTCAAGGTTTCGGATTACTTTGAGTTCGGACGGGTTGGTTCGTTCACGAAACCAACCGGGCCTTCGGAGCGGAAACGCTCATATCTTGAGCTACGGACGTCCGATTGACGTGCCGTCAGCCGTGTTGTGTTCCTCTTAGTGAGTCGGATCTTTTAGCATACTCCGCCCGAGG
Source organism: Viscum album (assembly GCA_963277665.1). Taxonomy (NCBI): domain Eukaryota; kingdom Viridiplantae; phylum Streptophyta; class Magnoliopsida; order Santalales; family Viscaceae; genus Viscum; species Viscum album. The sequence goes on from OY728131.1 coordinate 412,503,298, forward strand.
TTTGGACGCAGGTGGAGTACGGTCGGATTGGTTTTGCCTTAAAAACCAACCGAGCCCCGGAGACGAAAATGCCAATAACTCTCAGACCGGGCGTCTGATCGACGCGCCGTCTGTTGCGTTGAGTTCCTGTTGACGTTACGGAACTTTTGGATACATCAACTCTGGTCTTCGTGACAGTTGATGTATCAGCCTCTCGGCTCGTGGAGCGGACCCTCCGAACGAGCTTGCTGTGTGCGGGAACCCTAGTGCTGGCTGCGACTGTTCTACTGCTACTACTGCTGCTGTGACTGCGACGACGACAGTACAGAGATCCTGTGTGGATTCGACGACGACGACTTCAGCACTCAGCGATCCTACGTGGATCAGTGCTACCGATCCTGTGTGGGTCCGATCCTGTGTGGGTCCTTGCGCTCAGCGGTTCTGTGTGAGCCAGCGCCTACAGGTCTTGTGTGGGCCCGATCCTGTGTGGGTCATTGCGGGGGTTAGTTACCTATCGATCCTTCGTGGGTCCGACGACTTAGATGGATCAGTGATCATCTTTATAGTCCTTTGAAGAAGTATACCTGTGTGAGCTGAATCCTATTGCTTTCCTGTGTGGATTGTGTTGTGCAATCCTGTGTGGATTACGTTTTGCTTTCCTGTGTGGAATACGTTTACTTTCCTGTGTGGACTGAGTTGTACTTGGGCTCGGAGGTTGGAGCGTATTTGAATTGATGACTTAGGTATATGTATGGGCATATACCTAAGCAGTGCCGGTTGTTACTTCGTGATTGTTCCTTTCTTCGTGGTTTATCCTTTGTGGATTTTGAGAGACCTTCAGGGGTCTCGGGGTCCCTACTGAGTAGCTTATACTCACCCCTGCACGGGCTTTGCCCGCACTACGTTGTGTTGGTTGCAGACGACGGACAGCATTGACCTTAGCTGAGGCTTGCAGAGCGGGACGGTACCCGGAGGTGGACCACTGGGCGGGACGTGCTCGGAGCGGACGGCGGGACCCGTGGAGCAGAGGAGCTATCTGTACCCACCCTTCAGGTGGGATTTCCTGTGGACAGCTCGGAGTAGCGGCTTTTACTTTTCAGTTGCTGTTTTCCCTTTCGAGTTGTACTTTACTTTCAGTTTGGGTTTGTATTCTGACCCTTTTTCTTTTCCGCACTTTCAGTTGTACTCTGCTTTTGTTTAGTGTTTACTTTCCGCTTGTTTACTCTGTGGTGTTTGTTTACTTTACAAAGGCAATGCCTTCCCTTTTTTACCGGGATTTACGCCTTGGTGCTAGTCGCCAGCCCCTGGCCTATGGAAGGCGGGCTTGGGGTAGTCACGGCACGGACCCCGAGGGCGGGTCGTGACAGATCCCTTTTGTCAACACGTATTACATAAGTGCTGATAAATTATTTATAATTCTAATTATAAATAAATAATTTTGTAAATATATTTATATAATTATACATATATATAATAAATATATATAAATATAAATATATTAAATATATTCTTTATGTAAATATATTTATTATAATTTTATAATTATTTAAATATATATTTATTTATTTATAACTATATAAATAATTTTTAAAAAATAATATATATATATCATTATACATAATTATATATTTATATTAAATATATATACATAACAAATATAATCATTATTTAAATAAATTTATTTTAAATTTAATAATTATTTAAATATATATAATTATTTATTTATAATGATATAAATATTTTAAAAAAATATTTATTTAAATTATAAATATATAAATGTATAAATATAGTAAATGTTGATTTATAAATATTTTTTTAAAAATATTTTTTTAACATTATTAATGAATATTTAATCTTAAGTGCATGCATGTTAAATATGAGTGAAATTGAATAAATTAAAAATTAGTACACATTAACAATATTGAAAAAATGGATAAGTTTTATAAATTACATATAAATTATTAAAAAATATGGATATATATTTAAATAAAGATGGATACATATTGAAAATATTAGAACATAGTAAATATATATATATATAATAAAAATGCATTAATAATGTATATTTTAAATCAATATAACACATTTGATCTATGTTAAATTGAAAAATCAAATGATATTCAATTATTTCTAATACATGATGTGATTAGTCAGTATTTTTAATTCATATTAATTTTTAATTACAAACAGTTATTCACTAAATATATTACTATTTAATATAAAACATAAATATTTTGTATTATATAAATCATATTTATATACATTCATATATATCTATATGATTAATATATACTATTTATTAACATTATTAATAATTATTTAATTAATAAAATGTTTAATATTTTTCTCAATTTACTTATTTTTAATTTTTATTTATTTAATGTTCATTTTACATATATCTATATATTTAATATATACTATTTGTTATTATTTATAATTTATATATAGTATAATGAATTTATTCATTTTTATCAATAATTATTTAATTAATAAAATTTTTGTTTTTTTTAATAAATTCGTTTTTTTATTTATTTCATTATTTCATTTTATATAAACCTTTATCAGTGCTAAAAAAGTACTGATAAAGGATCCCTTTATGAGCGCTAAAAATAAAGTGCTGATAAAGGACACCTTTTATCAATACTAAAAATAAAGCACTGATAAAGGGTACCTTTTGTCAGCGCTAAAAATACGCTCATAAAAGTTACCATTTATCATTGCTTTTTTATAACGTTGATAAAGGCTAGTGCAAGGCTTGTTTTGTAGTAGTGTGTGATTTATGGTAATATCCTGGAAGATCATTTATCCCCCCCATGATTATGATATATGTTGATATACAAGGCAGGTGATAATTCCCCCAATGATATATAATGGTATATGGTGTAAGCTCCAATTCCCAAAATGATATATGATAAAATATGGGTTGGGGTTTATTCCCCCAATGATATATGATGGTATATGGTGCACGCTCCAATCCCCTTTATGATATATGATGATATATGGTGTGAGGGTTAATCTCCCCAGGATATATGAAGGTATATGAGGAGGATACCAATCCTTCCAATGATATATGGTATATGATGATATATATGGAAAGATTTATTTCCCCTAATGATATATAATATATGGTGGTATATATGTTGAGGCACTATTCACCCTTGGATGTTGATGTATCATGCTTAGAGATACTCTGACGCTGGAGGAAGCAGGTATGGTCACACTCAGGTGACAGGGATGGTACTCATGGTTGGGACTTATTTTTATATGTCATTGATTATTTATTATTTATTATTTCTATGAATATCACATTTTAAATGAACTATATTTACTAGTTTTTTTTACACTATTGGTGGTGGTGTGTTGGGTTATACTCACACCCTACTTGAGCGGCCTAGACACATTGGTACCCATGTAGAACTCATGGTCATAGGTATTGGTTGGGTAGAGTATTGATGTTGGATGGTTGAGTTGGATAGCTTGGGTGGAGATATGAGATGGGTCTGAGTCAAAACTTGGTGTCAAGTTGTGGTTATTTCAGTTTTTTGTATTTTGTTTGAGTAAAATATGATTTTCTTCTAGGATATCTTGTTGATGTCTTCCTGGCTCATATGAAATTTGGATAGTTTATATTATTATAGCATGTGATATGTTATTTATTTATAGGTATATTTGGTTGTGGTGTTTCTTTTATTATTTTGAATATTGGGTTGAAAAAATATACAATATTTCTATTGTTTTTATTTTACTCTATTATGAGGGTATAGGCTCCCCACGGTATCACCATAGACCCTCATAGTGTTGAATGTAAACTAAAATGTTAATGGAATATTTAAAATTAGGTGAATATATTTTCCACACAACACCATTGATAATAATCCATTATGAATGGATTAAATGGCTTGAATATTCATTCAATGGGTTCAATGAATAATGGACAATGGGAATTAATATATTTCTCTATGTTGAATATGGTTGGTGTATTTCATTAAATGAAATGCATCAAGGATGGATATATAAAGGGATGACATCCCTCCTGTTGTAACCCATCAGTTGTATGAAATCCTCTCAATATCTCTCTTTATCTCGATATATCATTTGTTATTATAGTGAAGGTGCTAACACCCCTTCAGTGCATGGGTTCTTATCATTATGAATGAGGATCCGCAGGCCGGTGTACCACCTTCGCAGTCAGGAGGATTTTGACTTTTGCTCTTCTGATCTTCATCAAGCATACTCTATCAAAGATTAAAGATGGATCATTCTATAATCCAAGTACAAATTTTATATTCTTCATTTATATTACACAATTATTTTTTCAAGGATAGAACGTATATATGGGTCTTTTTCCATCATTATGTTCATATGATGGACATCGAAAACCCAACAATAGTATTAGAGTGACTTTCCTCTTCATATCAACATGTTTTTTTTGATAAATGAAGAACATATTTTATGAAATCATAATTTCTTTTTCAATCTCGACTTTACATTATATGACAACGTAATGTCAAGAGGTCATACAAAATTAAAATTAATTAAATTTTATATTTAGTTAGTTTATCTTATGATTCAAAAATTATTTATAAATGATAAGAATTAGACTTTTTAAAATGGTATTTTTCATGAAAAAATTAAAAATGAAATGGTTCATATTAATTTTTCATTTTTTAATAAATAAATAAATTGTTTATTTATTAGAAAAATTTAATTCTGAATTAAATTAAATTATCTCTAAATTTTTTTATAAATAATGAAAATTGGAATATTTGTAAAATTTATAAAAATGAATTTTATAAATTAATTAACTGTTAAGTGTCTATGGTTAATGGATTAAAAGTTTTTGAAACATTGATTATAAATATTCATTTTAATATTAAAGATTTAATATTAAGAATAGATTTTTTCAATTTATATGGTTTATAAAATGTTTATATATCATAAATAAAATGTATTAACATCCTATTAAATTATATAGAATTTCTGTAATCTTTAAATAAAATTTTTAATTATAAATTACAATGATAATTTATAAAGAGATTATAAATTATGAAATAATGCTAAAATATAAAATTGTTTATATTTATAATTATGAATTTTTCATAATTAATTAATTTGAAACTATTCAAATTAAAAAAGGGACTTATTTAAAGATATTACTTAAACCACATCAAAAATATTTTGATTATTGATTTGAACAAAGGATTAAATAATAAATTAAAAATTCATATAATATATATAATATGAAAGATTTCATATTGGATTGACTATAAAAGTGTTTATATTCAAAATTTTGGAATGTCCATAATGTTAGCTAATTTATAAAAAGGGTTTCTAGTTCGATTTGTTTATGAATAGTTCATAAATTTTTATCACATGTTTAAATATTTGAATTGTTCATTTATTTAAAGTTTATTCAATATTCTATTCATAGTTATAAATTGTATGTGTATTATTTTATTTAACTATTAAACTACTTCTAGGAGATAGATACTTGCATTATATGCTAGGTATGACTCCATAAAATTTAGTTTATATCTACCTTGGCCTCGATTTTTAATTGAATTTATTAGCTTGAATTTACTTTTTACGCATAATTTCTGCATATTAGGTGTTAGAGATAACATGGATTGAATTATATCTAGAGTAAATTATCCTCAAGTAGACGGACTTGGGGTCAAACCACCTACCATCCTAGAGGCTTATTCCTAGTTCTAGAAAGGTGAATGGGGTTGGTTATCTTTCTCTTTGGGCTTACTCATGTTGAGATTATAAATTTCATATATCTTTATGCCTTTACATGAAAATTTCATTAACCATATGCATGTTATTTATTCAAATTTTTATGAATATTCTTAACTTATATTTTTTAGGTGAGTAACACATACCATGGGCTATTTAAATAGTTATGAAATAATGTAGTGTGAATGCATTAATTTTATGGATGGAATGGGGATTTCAAAAACTAAATCATTAGAACCATGCATAAATAAAAGGGGATAAAACATGGTAAGATAATGATTACATAATATATAATAGTTAAAAATTGAATATGCATATGATGTATATTAAAATGATGAGACTTTAAAATAAAACCCATCAAATATTAAGTGTGAGATTCCTTCCAAAACAACACTTTTCAAGACATCGATCATTCGACTAGGTAGTTTCATGCCAAATCAGGGTGCCCCTAGATTATCTTATGTAAGAAAAGTAAGTGATGGAAAACACTAGAATATCCTTGGGTAGTTTCAAAAAACTAAGGTTACCCTAGATTTAACTTTTTTATCCTGTTTTTGGCATTTTCTTTGGGTTATACTTAACTAGGAAACCCCAAGGGTTGAGATGCTGGAGTAATAGAGTTGAGTATTTTCATATGATGGATTTGGATAAAGGTTTATTCAATCAACTATACCCGATTATCAAATGTTTTGGTTGGGTTGAATTCATACCAAAATAACTAAAGTAATGAGCTTCACACCAAAGCAAGGTCATTACTTAGTGAAATATGGATTTAGGCTCACCAAAAGGATATGATGTACTAGGCCATCAATTTTAGTGGGAGAATTATAATTTAAAGTCATTAATGAAAAGATATAAAATATAATACTCACCCACTAATATATCTTTATTTTAGGTTATATCATACATCACATTAATCATTTTAATATCATTTATAGGTATAGCCTATAAGATAGTTTAAAATTGGTATCTAGGGTTGAGAAGTGTTCTCATGGAGAAACATTTAGATCCCAAAAATTTGATTGTTATAGAGATCAATTTCTCTAACTCTATATCATGGGTATTAGATATCAGGTGTGTATCACACATTTCTATTAACAATCATAGACTCAAAGATGGAAAGGAATTGATGAAGGGTGAAGTAAATCTTCATGTCGATAATGAATAAAGAGTTTATCTATTAAATGTCATCACATATGACCTGATTTTACCAAGTGTACTAATACTAGAATTGGAAATTTTTTATTATATTCCCACCATAAATATAAATTTGATTCGTTTATCTTGTTTGGTCGAGAAGGTATTTTCATTCATTATTAAGAACAAGAGTTATTCTATATAAATGAATGAAATTGTTTAAGGCATAGGGAATATAATTAATAGTTTATATATTCCAAATATGGATAATATTATTTATAATATAAAGAATAATAAAGTTGGGATTGATTTAATCTCACCCATCTTTTCCATTATTGCCTCAGACATATTAACAAGAAACACGTTCAAAGACTCCATAGAGATTGACTGTTAGAATCATTCGATTGTGAATCATTTAAAAAATATGAATCTTGGTTATTAGATAAAAATAAAGTTATTTTTTGGGATAAAGTGTGAGTGTGTTGGTGGATGTTTTCCTTAAAGTTTCATTTCACAAAGATGTTGTTCCCTAGCTTTTGATTTCCTCACAAGAATTCACAAATGCTTCTTCTCTGATGCATCTCAATTTGGTGGATCAATTTGGAGAGGGGTTACCCTCTATATATGTCTTCAATGGGTTCATATTTGAGTCTTGGGGTTACATGATCAGGCAATTATATGGATCCTAGATCAGTGACATGTTTTGATTCATATTGAAAATGAAGATAATATGATCTCGGCCTAGGATCCCACTCCTTGTTATCTCTATGAATTCCATTTTTATATTTTTCATTGGTCATTTGAGTTACACCAGAAATAAGATATTCCTATAGCACTGATTTGTATTACTCTTCCTAGATTATCTCTCCCATTTCAAAATCTAGAGATTTTAAGGTCGATTGGTAACATGGTGGGCCAATTATTATGTTCGGATCAATGCACCTGTGATTTTTGTCACTCGTTTTCTCCTTATATATGTGTATAAATTTATGTCTCCAAGGATAACATGGAATGAATTCACCTTGATATTGAGGGGGGTTAATTGGAAGTATCATGTTTTCTTTGAATCATGGGTCGATTTCTGTTTTTCTTATAATCGTCTAGGTCAAGCTCAATCTGTCTGCCAACATGGGGTGATAGAAAATCATCATGTGATCCACTAATCTAGGTTATCATATAAAATAGGTAATGAAAATATTTAACCTCTTCATAAGGTGAAGATTCCACAGTAACCTGGACTAATGGTAGCATACATCTTTACTATTCTGGGGAATGAACTTGAAGGTATTAAACTGATTTCACATGGTGTGGGAGAGTAGGGGATGAGGTTTGATGTTATTATTTCCACATATTCTCAATTTTTGTCCTATTGAATTGGGTGTAAATAGAAAGATATTTATTTTCATCCCATCTATATCTATAGTACGAGTAACATTGGCAATCCAGAAGCAAACTAGCCTTTATTTCCACAATTTGGCATGCCCAGTGGATTTCCTAATCTTGCCTTGGAAATTAATTCTAGTGCATTGAGTCCCCAATATCTTTCAAATATTAGTACAAGTCATTTTCCTATGTACAAGGTTTTTGAGTTGTAGGCTCCCCTTACTTTAATTCTTCTCCGCAATAAGTTTAACTATTTGAATGATATTGTAGAGTGTGATAATATTTTAGAAGGGTGGAAGACTATCATTCCATGGTGGAAAATAAATAGGTCCATTTCTAAGACTCGAGTTGAAATAGAGTCATGTTTTAAAGAAGCGTACTCTCAACCAAATTTAGATGAGGTGTAGGATCATTACCTGATAATGGTTGTTCGGTTTGTCTTGAGGAATGGGAGGAAATGATCCTATGACTCTAGAGATTATCTAGCTATTAAAGGGAAACAAACTAGACAATGTAAAGACAGCTCCAATTTACCAAAACTGACAGAAACCAGATCTTTTAGTAATCCAAGTCTCATTGGTGTTGAGATTAGGCTAAGTATATTGGCTCATATCCCAAGAGTGGTCCAGGAACTCGTTTTTCATTAGAAACAAGCATTACCACCTTTTGATGATATTGGGGAAGCTCAAGATGATAGGAAAAACAATACTTATCCAAATCTAAAATCATATGTGGGTCTTATAAAGGATACAGGTATAGATAAATATGTAAAAACAACTACCTTGGAGCTTCTCATTCACTCTAAGGAAGATATGTTGGAGGAGTCCTTTATCAACATTTCAAATGAAGATGGAACCATTTTTTACAAAATAATTCTTCGATTGGACCTTAAAAATGATCAATATTTTTGGATAAATAAACATAACCATATTTTTCTATGAAGATTAAATGAGGGGAAAATTAGTTTAGAGGAGTACATTTAGATCTAGGAAAATATTCCTTCCACTTTGAGGATCACATCAAGTATGATTCTAATACATAGGTAAACCTCCATTGAATGAATCTTACATAATGTGATGGAATATTACTTTTTTTTGTTTTTTCTATAATATCTTGGTAATCTCATACATGTTTTAATGTTTGAAATTTTCCTAAATTTTGTAGGGTTTGAACTCACCCCTTAAAAGTTCTTCTGGAACAAAATTTTAATTTTCATTCAGTTGTTATTCAAGTAATTTATGGTTTTAGGTACTTCATTACTTTTACCAGTGATTTTAGTCAGAATGGATATGTTTTTCTAATTAAAAAAAAGTGTGAAACTGTATAAAAGTTAAAATAACTCTAGAACAAGTAAGAAATAAACTAGGAAAGAGTATTAAGATTTTCCGATCATATTGGGGTGGTGAATACTTAATCTATGAATTCATTAATATTCTAATATATTATATAATTGTTTCACAAATAAATCCTCCTGGAAAATCATAATGGAATAGTGTGTCTAAAAGGATAAATAAAACCTTATTAAACATGGTGTGATCAATGATGAGTCTATTTGACCCTCCTATTACATTATGGGTTTATGTTCTAGAGATTGATACATTCCTACTTAACTGCATTCCATCTAAATCAACCATAAAGATTCCATATGAGATATGGACTGGGAAATGTACCATAATGTATTTTATAAGGATTCAGGGTTGTGAAGAACTCATAAAATGATTATATTCTGAAAATATAGGGACTAAGTCAGAGAAATTAATATTTATTGGTTATCCAAGGGAAACTAAGGGATATTATTTCTACAATCGAACTAAACACGAAGTGTTTTTGGATTGAGGTGGTATTTTACTTGAGAGACCACACATGGATCGAGTAGTAAATGGGGGGAATTTTGAACTTGGAGAAGTTAAATACCATAAAAAACAAGTGTTCCTAATATGGAGTTTGATATGGTTTTGTAACGATTTGTGGAAGAAGAATGAATTCAAGATACATAAGAACCTCAAAGTTCTGGCAGGATTCATCAGAGACCTAAGTGATATGAAATTCTCATAGAAAAAAAATGATGAATTAATGATCATATGAGATGAAAATACTTCTTACAAAGAGTAAATTGAGATTTATGATTCTAAAAAATAGTTAAAATACATGGAATCTGAAATAGACTCCATGTACACTAACAAAGTTTGAAACATAGTTGATGCACTTGAAGGGGTAAGGCCTATAAGGTGCAAGATATTTTTCTAGAAGAAAAATAACATGGATGGTAGAGTGTATACCTATAAAGAACTCCCGGTGGATAAAGGTTACAAAAAATCATGGTATTGGCTATGAAGAAACTAGTTCACCTATATAGATGATAAATTCCATCTTTATTTTATTGTCCATAGCATCTCATTTTGATTATAAGATATATCTAATGGATGTCAAAACTACTTTTATTAATAATAATTTAGTCAAGGATTTGTATATGATACAAAATGAAGGTTTTTTAGTTCCAAATGAGTCTACTAAGGTATGTAAGATACAACTGTCCATTTATGGACTGAATCAAGCTTCTTGAAGTTGGAATATCTTATTCAATGATGAAATCAAGGAGCTTGGTTTAATTAAAAACACAGATGATTCTTGTGTATAAAACTGTATTAGTGGGAGTATAGTAGTGTATCTCATATTGTGTGTATATTTCATACTTCTTATTATAAATGATATCCCAACTCTTTAATCTATAATGGATTGGTTGAGTAGATGAAAACCAATTAAATACATGCGTAAAGTAGCCTATATAATTGGCATAAAGATCTATAGAGATAGATCTAAAAGTATGTTTAGGTTAATTCAGGACACATATAATGGTAAATTGATAGAGTGGTTTAACAAAGAGAACTCCAAGAATGGGTCTTTACTAGTATTAAAAGGTAAAAATCTTTAAAAGATTTCAGATCCTTCTAAAGATTTATATAGTATGGATAGGATTCCTTATATGTCCACCATATAATCTATCATATATGAAATGTTGTGTACTAAACCTTATATTTCCTATATTCCAAATATAACTAGTAGATACCAATCTAATCCATATGAGAGTCACTGGATTGTTGTAAATAACATCCCAAAGAACTTGAGAAAAACTAAGGATGTGTTTTTTATGTTTGGAGGAGAGGAGGATCTTTGTGTAAAGGGTTACACATTTTTTAGCTTCCAATATAATAATGATAATTTCAAATATAAATATAGATTTTTTTTTCTTTAATGGTTGAGGTATCACTTATAATAGTTCCAAACAATACACTGTAGCAAACTCAACAATAGATGTAGAAAACTTCCCTATATCTTATGTTACAAAGGAATCTGTTTGGATCATAAAATTCATATCTACACTTGAGGTGATCCCTAGAATTCAAGGAGAAATTAAGCTCTATTTTGACCACGGTGGAGTCATCCCTCATGTTAAGGAACCCTAGTATCACTAAAGGACCAAACACTTCATTTACAAATACCATCTCATACAGGATATCATTGTGAGGGGCGATGTAAAGATCTATTTGGTGGATACTCATGAAAATGTAGAAAATTAGTTGATGAATACATTACCACAACAATAGCATAAGGGTCTTGTTAGGTATCTTGGTATTTGGTACTTGAGAGATTGATATAGAAATTGTAAATGTATCATGTATTCATAATAAAGGAAATTTTCGTTTATCATTTATTCATATGTGCTACAATATATTTATCATGAATGGTCAAATGATAATATCCCCTATAGTCTAACTTTTTTTATCCCTAATCGATGATCATCGCTGAGTATTATGGGTTGTGATGATATGTTAAGATTAGCTTGAATATATTGTTTTTTCTAATTATAAGGGGATGTATAAGAGATACAAACAATAGATTCATGAGGTAATAAGTAAAGACTTATTTCTTGGGCTGACCCACCAAATTATATCTCATGGAATGTCATACGGTCATTGTTATACTTAGTGGGGTATACTTATTATCAATCCTTCTTACCCAAGGTTTCTGAGATACCTAGCATGACAATATTCATAGTTTGATACCTTACTTATGCAAGTCAAAATATGAACTTAGCTAGTACATAGATGGTTGGGATGATACTGATCATGTCATCGATTGGAGTGCAACCAAGATGGGATTTTTCCAATTGAATGGAAAGAAAAGAAGTTAGGCCTTTCACTGTACCAGTACTGTAGCAGGCACTGTAGTAGTATTGTAGCATGAATTGTGTGGTATTGTAGCAGGTACTGTAGTGGGAACTGTAGCAGGAACTGTTTGGCACTATAGCAGCCAGGAATATTCACCTGTATGGGCCTTCAAGCCACTGATTTGGTCCCTGAGTCCTTTAAGGCCTTCAGGCCACCCAGGCCTTCGAGTCAGTAAGGCCTTCGGGCCAGCTCAAGGTCTTTGGGCCACCTTAAGCACAGATGCAAACTAGACAACCTACAAGGAACAAGCTTCAGAATGAGGATGAGCAAGGAGCTTTCACCATAGCAGAAGATAAATGGATTGTAAGAATGAGAGGGTATGGCACCCGCCATCGGGGCAAGCTTGTGCATGCATGGGAAAGCCTAGCCGAATAGCCATGTGAAGGTGGAGAGTTTATTTCACAATGAAGATGCTGGGGAGGAGCAGTTCCAAGTAGTTAGTCTGAATTGTATGTAATGTTTGAATCCTACGAGCATTGAAATTCCTCTAAGGCCTACGGGCCATGTAATACTTACACCTATGAGCCTTGTACGGGTTCCACCTCACCCCTTGAAAGGTGGATTATCAAAAATCAATAAAAAATGAAGGTATTCGGGTCATTGGTGTAACAACCCGACCCTAAGATTACTAGATTCGGTGCATTATTTTAATACATTGGCATGATTGCAAGCAATAAAGTCCCGAAATACCAATCAGTTTATCAGTCTTGGAAAATATATTGCATACATGAACAGTACATTACACTTTATAACATACAACAAAAAATCCTTTGAGAATGCCATTGTTACCTTAGCTTAACCCTATATCTTAAATATAAAAGACTTCTTGAGATCCTAGGAAAATAAAACATAAGAAAGGGGAGAGCTCAGATGCTCAGTAAGGGTAAATAATTTAGCAGAATCTATAAAATTTTAATTCAAGATGTGTAATAAAAACAATAGCATTTTTAAACATAAAATTGAACATAATATGGAAAAAATAAATAAAACATTACCATATAAACATGCACATGGATATTCTACTAGTAGAATAATCACATGTAATAACTAATTTCATAATGAGGTAATGTATAGTACCATACTTTAATTTTTGTGTCAAGGCCTCGTGCTAGGACCTATGGGCTAACTGTAACCGGTCCCAAACCTGGAGAGCCTCTGTAACTGGACTCTATCCCAGAGAGCCTCTGTAACCGGACTCCAACTCGGAGAGCCTCTATAATCGGACTCCATCTTAAAGGGTCTGCTGTAATCGAACCCCAACCCAGAGGGCTTACTTTTACCTGTCCCCAACCCGGAACATATTAGTCCAATACATTGTTCATAAGAAAAAGTTCAAATATAACATAAAAATTCGTATTAAAACTAGCATACGGAATGTCAATACCTTATACATAAACCATGAATGGTATAAAAATAACACATACACAGTCAAACATATCACAAAACATTCAATACAATATGGAAGATTTGTATCATAATAAATCAACTTCAAACAAGTTTAAAATCTATTAAAAGATGTTGACATAGATAAAAATGATCAGTAAAATGATTTGAGAGAAATACCCCTTTTCATGAAATGATTTAAAATTCTCACAATTTATAAAGGTAGTCATTTAAAAGGGATTTTTGAATCAAAGTTTCTCATACCACTTTGAAACTTTTTTAAAAAAAAGAATTATCATTTCAAATCATTCATGTCCATATAAATAAATCCTTAAAACCCATTTTGAAAACATGGACATTAATGAGAATGATTTAGAAGAATAAATATTTAAAAATTTTAAAATGATGTTTCAATAAAAAATTCCCTTAAATTAATCCATTTGAAAACTCTTTCATGAAACATGGACATGGATAATAAATATGTACCCGTAGATACTTACGTAAAAACAATCTCAGATAATAAAGAGATTGTGAAATTAACCCTTACCAATTTGGCAACTTACGAAACATACACCCCATGAAAGAAGTATCATACAATGAATATGTAAATACACATAAATTAAATTGTATTGCACAAATAATACAATTATGGCCAGTACATACACTACACAAAAGGTAATAGTGGAAATATAGCATGAATCTCACAGGAATAAGGAGTGAGATGAAAACCCCTTACCTTGCACTTTCTTCCAGTATAGGGTACATTTAACCTCATGTATAATGACCATTGTATGTTATTATATTATAAAAGAAACATATTAATATTTTTTATATCACACATGATCCATTTATTACTTTATACTACCCATTTAATAATAATTTCCATGTTAAATTAACATTTCGGGTAATAATCGCTTTTTTTATCATACGTGTTTTAACTTGTTACACTTGATTGTATCAATTAGATAAAGATTTAAATACTTCCAGAATATAAAAAATTGTTTATATATCATATATATTTAGAATATAAATATTTATAATATACATATATGTGAAATAGAAAACACTGTTTATGGAGACGGTAGTTCGTACGTACGCATAAATGTTGTTTCCGTTTTCATATTGTATTGCATAGAACTAAGTGAATAAGATATATATAAGTACATATATATATATTTATATCTCTAGTATAATTATTATGTCATATATTACATACTTATTAATGATATATATTTTATAATCATCATTGAATGGTGAACGTGGAAATGAATCTCATTGCGTCGTGGAGATGGTAATCTGTACGTACACACGAGCGACAATATTATTATATTGATGGTGAAATAATATGTAATTGGATGGTATATCATATATAAAGAATCATTAACATGTTATATTTATTATTTACATTAGTTATACTCATTATTATACCCATCCAAATAATGACGTGTTTGAATAACAAACTACACCACGACGTGGAGACGGTAGTCCGTACATACACATGTATGGTGACATTGTCATTTATAGGATGGATATAATAATGAATATGGTTGTACCATTTTTATAATAACATCATAGTATATAGAATATACTGGAGTTATTATTTTAGAATGTAAACAACAAAGAAAGAGGAAGTAGAATAATAAAATAACTTTAAAGAAGGTGGTGAAATCATTACCTCTTCTTCGGGTTCTTCCTTTTGATTTGATCAAAAGGGCTCCTTAGGTTGGCTTTCTGACCAAAGGAAGTCCTCTAGGATGATGTTAGGATAGTTGGGAGGATATTTGGTCAGGTGTTGACTGATCCAAATGGCTTTGGAGGTGTGAATTTGAGAGAAGGGGAAGTGCCTTTTTATAAGAGGGTGAGGGGCACCTTAGGAAAAACTTAAAATATTATTTTATAATAAATTCATTTTCACTTTCTAATGGCTCCAAAATGAATTATTTAAAGGCTAAGGTTGGGATGGTTCAAAAACCTCTCAAACAATAGGTTTTAGATAGGTTTAGGTCACCATATTAACCTTAACTTTTAGATTTAACTCTTAGTTAAATAGTTTGACATTTACCATGTCTCTTTGTATTTTTATATTATATGGTTAATAAACTTAGTATAAAATGTCAATAGAACCCCAATTGGTTCATTAATGTCATATATATTATTATATAAGTCTTTTGGATGAACCTTATATTTTTAGGACTATTACATCAATTAATAAAAATAAGAAAAGGAAGAATAAAAGAACTTGAAAGAAGGTGGTGAAATCATTACCTCTTCTTCGGGTTCTTCCTTTTGATTTGATCAAAAGGGCTCCTTAGGTTGGCTTTCTGACCAAAGGAAGGCCTCGAGTATTATGTTAAGATATTTGGGAGGATATTTGGGTAGGTTTTGGCCGATCCAAATGGATTTGGAGGTGTGAATTTGAGAGTAGGGGAAGTGCCTTTTTATAAGAGGGGTGAGGGGCACCTTAAGAAAAACTTAAAATATTATTTTATAATAAATTCATTTTCAGTTTCTAATGGCTCCAAAATGAATTATTTAAATGATAAGGTGGGGATGGGTCTAAAACCTCTCAACCAATAGATTTTAGATAGGTTTAGGTCACTATATTAACCTTAACTTTTAGATTTAACTCTTAGTTAAATAGTTTGACATTTACCATGTCTCTTTGTATTTTTATATTATATAGTTAATAAACTTACTATAAAATGCCAATAAAACCCCAATCTGTTCATTAATGTCATATATATTATTATATAAGTCTTTTGGATAAACCTTAGATTTTTAGGACTATTATATCAATTAATAATATAATATTTGTTTTAAAAACTATTTTATGTCAATTTTGATACTATTTGGTATTTGTTTTTTGTTAAAAACATAACAGCATGATTAATTCAAACAACATTGATTGAACCAACCATAACATGTTATATTAACCTATAAAATTAGTTTAATTCATCATAAGTATCAAATTACATTTATTTGGGTATTTATAATATCAATTATTTTAATCTTTTATTAATAAGGTAATTACTGCATCATCATTGTGTCATAAATAAATTTAACTATTTAATGTATAAAAATTATAAATAAAATACCATTATGTAGGAAATGTTTTTAGATTTCTAATGAATATTTATAGTTGAATTTATCTTATGTATAACCCTATATTAAAAATGTTTTAGTTATGAAAACTTGAATTTAACACTTTTAACTTCTCTTTTAATTAAATAATAATAAATGTTCTAATCTAATCCAAATGGACCTAAAGGATAATATTTTATTCCTAAGGTTGTTTTGGTCGAATTACACTTATCCAATAGAATTAGGACATGTGTTAGGGTAATAATAATATCATTTTTAACTTTAATTACCCTATTTACTTTTAAGTGTGGTAAATAAAAGTCAAAAGTTACTATTCACCAAAAATTATTTTTATCTTATTGAACCACATTTTACTTACTGATATCAACCGTGTCTCTTAGATTTTTTAAATTCAATTCACAGAAGCAGTAAAATTAAGTTTTATGAAAATTTGCAAATGCTCCTAGGAGGTGGGTAAAAGACGGTAAAAAGTTCAATAAAATTTTTATATATCTAAACTTATTATAAAATGACTCCAATGAATTATAATGAACTTATATAGGTATTATGTATCTATTTTGACCTAAAATAAATTTAAATAAAATAAATAATTATTTAAATAAAAAGTTGGTTTTAAAAAATAACTCATTATTTTTCACTATTCATCAAAATTTGAAAGTTTTCAGAAAAATACCAAAAATTCACCCAAAGATAATTTTGATATTCCAAATTCAATAATGAAGTGTATTTTACCAAATTCAAAACATAAAATTTTCAATTATTAATTTAAAATTAATTCCTGCTGTCAATACCAAAAGGCGTATTTTTAAGAAATAATAACTATTAAAAGATTGACACTTGTTTATATCCAATTTCAAATTGAAATTACTTACAATGACCAGTATTGGATTAAATGGTAAAAATATAATCTATTTATACTTCTAAACCATTAAAATGTATAATTTAACACTATAAATTATTTTGATTAAAAAAGTTGTTTTCGGTTAAAATATAATATTTTTCACTATTCAATCACATATGAAAGTTATCCGAAAAACACCAAAAATTTATTAAAATTAAATTCTTATGTCCCGATTCTAAAGAAGTTTATTTTGTCAAATTGAATATATAAAACTTTCAAATATTGGATTTAACAAGGGTTCACCGCACATGAGCCTCAGCCCAGTTGGTAAGGACTCACTAGGTGCATCCAGGAGACCCGAGATCAAATCCGGGTGGAGGCATATTTCCGGCACTATAGCAGTACTGTAGCAGTACTGTATCATTCACTATAGCAAGCATTGTAGCTGTCATTGTTCGGTACTGTAGTAGCCAGAACTATTCATCCATCTAGGCCTTCGAGCCACCGGTTTGGTCCTCAGGTCCCGCAAGGCTTTCGGGCCACCCAAGGCCTTCAGGCCAGTTGATTCTCAAGGCCTTCGGGGCACCTTAAGGTCTTAGGGCCACCCCAAGGCCTTTGGGGCACATGAATGCAGGCCCCAAACACACTACAAAAAAAAAAGCAGCCCCAGAAGAGGATTCAGAGCAAGTGCACTCACCAAAGCAGAGCCAAATGGATTGTCAGAATGAGAGGGTATGGCTATGCCATCGGTACCATCCTGTGCTTGCATGGGAAGTCTAGACAGACGGTCATGCAAAGGTGGAGATCTACTATCAAGATGCAGATGCTGGGGAGGGGAAGTTCCTTGTAGATAGTCTGGTTGAATTCCCTAAGACCTTCGGGTCATGTAATCTCCTAAGCCTATGAGTATGTAATATCTGAGCCTACGAGCCTTGTAAGGATTCCCCCTCATCCCTTAAAAGGGGGATTATCAAAAATCAATAAAAATGAAGGCCTTTGGGCCATTCAGGCAAGGGTTCACCATTAAAAGGCGGCAAAAGTGTATTTTTTGAAAAAATACTTCTTTTATCTGAAAAAATTAATTTATTTTTTTCATTATGTCTAAGAAACACATAATATGGATTCTAAAATTATAAGGATTATATAAAGTTCAAAATTTATTTAATACTATTCATAACCTCTTTTTAATGGTTAGTTTGGTAAGTTGTGGTGCGCTTGAACTTGGTGTTGCGTGTAGTGGAAGTTATTGAATTACTTTGAAGAAATAACGTACTATGAAATCTCGGGGTGTTACATTCTTCCCTCCTTCAATAAATTGCATCCTCGCAATTTGAAATTGTTCTTCGAAAATAAAAGGTTGAAAATAGAAAATACCTTTGTGGGAAAACCCACATCGGAAATTGGGTTAATAAAATTTAGTTTTAATAAGAGGAAAAAAATTATATAAATATATATACTTGACAAGTAGAGTTTCATCCTTCAAATAATTCATACCACAAACTCATCTTTCACTCCAAAATATTTCAAAAAAAATTCTATTTATTCTAATCGTATAGGGTTCAAAAATAATGAATTTATAATTCATTTTTCAAACTATTTAAAAAAACTAAATTATACAAACCAGTACATCACATAGTCCGGTCGTAGGTGATGCACCCTTGTCGCTCTTCTGTTGCGGGTTCAAGTCTCGCGGCCTTGCTGGATGCAGCGGGTTGTCGCCCGACCTTCGGGTTGTCCTTTTTATGGCAATCCAAAAATAATCTCAAAATAGACTTATCCAAAATACTTCTATCCAAACTCACAGTCCAAAATTTATAAGGAAGGTAAACACAATGACGATCCTTTTTGTCATGTAATAACATGTGAACACATTCATCGTGTATTCTTTTAAAACACTGCAACATCCTGAATTACCATAAAACCTTATTGATTACATTCATGTTCCCTTATTCATTATAGAATACTGGATATACTCCTTCTATCCAAAAATATTGAATATTCCAACAATGATGAAATAAGCAAACTATTAATCAGTTCCAAGGAAGTCAATAATATCCAATATAATTTATCCAAATCAACCATCTCTTATTCCAAAATTACTACCTCGTTATCAAGACCATATTAAGGATTACATTTCCTTCAACCATGTATTTTTCCAAAAATTATAGTTTACAATCAAGTCACTTTTCTTTGAACCATATAATCTCAAATCCTCAATAAAATAGTACTGCAGTACAATCCTTATTTATCTCCATAATTCATATAACCATTATATTGTAGATAAAACACTCAAATGAAATAATTATATAAGAACAACATAAGAACACTAGTCATTCCTCTTCATCTGAGGTAATATCATAACTTGATTATTATCCAATAGCATCATTTGCAGTATACTCTGATGACTGGGACATTGATTCACGTAGTGTCCCAACGCCTTGCAGATGAAGCATTGTACATTTGAAACCTTTTTCTCAGCCTTGAAATCACGTACTTGGTGTTCTTTTTCTCCACACTTATAACAAACTCATATTCCCTTCAATCATTTACCAAGGTGATTCTTTCCACAATTATCACATACGGGAAAATCCTTCTTTCCCTTATTCCCTTTATCCATCTTTCTCTCTACAATCATTTTCTTCTCCGGCTTCCCTTTAAATCCATAGGACTCAGAAAATTCTTTACTTATCTTATTAATACGTGATATTATTTCTTTATATGATGATAATATGTGGGAGACTATTTCCTTTCTAAATGTTGGCTTAATACCTTGAAAGATATGATCCTTCTTACTCTGTGGATCATGCATATTGTTGGAGGTCTCATTCCATCTACTGGGCGTCATTTCTAAACAATAGCATACACTAGGTTAGTTTATGAATCGTAATGCATAATTCCGAACTTGTAAAATAGTTAACATAAATTGAACAGTTCATGGATATAATCCATTATCATAAAAATGTTTTCTTTGAAGAAGTATATACTCATAAACACTTCATAGTGGTTTGTAAAGAAAACGAGAATTATCCTAAGCATATCCCCCAGGAGTTTCGTAACCAAGAGTGCATCAAGGCTCGTTGTCGTGCACTAGTTCCCGTTTGAGTCTAGCTCAAAGCGGTGTTTTCGGGTTTTACCCCTAGGTACATCTGTTCTAGTGCCACCTCTATCTGCCCGTATCCAGACAGGGATGTATTGTTTTGAAAACTCACAAAATCTCTACAGTACCAAAATTCTAGGAAGTTCTTATATACTAATTCTCAAAGTCTATCTTAGGGTAGTGTTCTCTAATTAGAGTTTTTCGAATTCTAGTTTTCAAGGTTATTGTTAAACTTCTTTTAATACCAACTATAACGCCCCGACCCTAAGCTTCCTAGAGTCGATGAATTATTTTAATACATTGGCATGATTACAAGGAATCAAGTCCCGAAAGACCGATCAGTTTAGCAGTCTTGGAAAATAGATTGCATATATGAACATTACATTACACTTTCTAATATACAACAGAAAAAATCCTTTGAGAATTCCATCGTTCCCTTAACTTAACCTTACATCTCAAACATAAAACACTTCTTGGGATCCTGGGAAAATAAAACATAAGAAAGGGTGAGCTCAGATGCTCAGTAAGGGTAAATAATTTAGCAGACGCTATAAACTTTTAAAGGCAAGATGTATAATAAAAACAATATCCATTTTAAACATAAACTTGAACATAATATGGAAAAAATAAATCAAACATTACCATATAAACATGCACATGGATATTCTACTAGTCGAATAATCACATGTAATAACTAATTTCATAATGAGGGAATGTATAGTACCATACTTTAATTTCTATGTCAAGGCCTCGTTCCAGGACCTATGGGTTAACTGTAACTGGTCCCAAACCCGGAGAGCCTCTATAACCGGACTCCATCCCGGAGAGCCTTTGTAACCGGACTCCAACTCGAAGAGGCTATGTAACCGGACTCCATCCCGGAGGGTCTGCTGTAACCGGACCCTAACCCGAAGGGATTACTTTTACCGGTCCCCAACCCGAAACATATTAGTCCAATACATTGTTCATAAGAAAAGTTGAAATATAACATAAACATTTGTATTAAAACTAGCATACGGAATGTCAATACTTTATCCATAGACCATGAATGGTATAAAAATAACACATACATAGTCAAACATAGCACAAAACATTCAATACAATATGGAAGATTTGTATCATAATAAATCAACTTCAAACAAGTTTAAAATCCATTAAAAGATGTTGACATAGATGAAAATGATCAGTAAAATGATTTGAGATAAATACCCCTTTTCATGAAATCATTTAAAATTGTCACAATTTATAAAGGTAGTCATTTAAAGGGAATTTTTGAATCAAAGTGTCTCATACCACTTTGAAACTTTTTTTAAAAAAAGAATTATCATTTCAAATCATTCATGTCCATATAAATAAATCCTTAAAACCCATTTTGAAAACATGGACATTAATGAGAATGATTTAGAAGAATAAATATTTAAAAATTTAAAATGATGGTTCAGTAAAAAAAGTCCATTAAATTAATCCATTTGAAAACTCTTTCATGAAACATGGACATGGATAATAAATATGTCACAGTAGATACTTACGTAAAAACAACCTCGGATAATAAAGAGATTGTGAAATTAACCCTTACAAATTTGGCAACTTATGAAACATACACCCCATGAAAGAATTATCATACAATGAATATGTAAATACACATAAATTAAAGTTTATTACACAAAGATTACAATTATGGGCAGTACATACACCACACAAAAGGTAATAGTGGAAATATAGCATGAATCTCACGGGAATAAGGAGTGAGATGAAAACTCATTACCTTGCACTTTCCTTTAGTACAGGGTACGTTTAACCTTCTGTATAATGACCATTGTATGTTATTAGATTATACCAGAACCATATTAATATTTATGATATCCCACATGATTCATTTATGACTTTATACTACCCATTTAATAATAATTTCCATGTTAAATTAACATTTCGGGTAATAATCGCTTTCTTTATCGTACGTGTTTTAACTTGTTACTCTTGATTGTATCACTTAGATCAAGATTTAAATAAATACAGAATATAAAACATTATTTATATATAATATATATTTAGAATATAAATATGTATAATAGACATATATATGAAATGTAAAACACCACTTATGGAGACGGTAGTCCGTACGTACGCATAAACGTTGTTTCTGTTTTCATATCATATTGCACAGAACTAAGTGAATAAGATATATGTAAGTACATATATATATATTTATATCTCCAGTAGAATTATAATTTCATATATTACATACTTATTAATGATATATATTTTATAATCATCGTTGAATGGTGAACATGGAAATGAATCTCATTGCGTCGTGGAGACGGTAATCAATACGTACGCACGAGCGACAATATCATTATATTGATGGTGAAATCGTGTGTAATCGGATGGTATATCATATATAAAGAATCATTAACATGTTATATTTATTATTTACATCAGTTATACTCATTATTATACCCATCCAAATAATTAAGTGTTTGAATAACAAACTACACCACGGCGTGGAGACGGTAGTCCATACATACACACGTATGGTGACATTGTCATTTATAGGATGGATATAATAATGAATATGGTTGTACAATTTTTATAATAACATCATAGTATATAGAATATACTGGAGTTATTATTTTAGAATGTAAACAACAAAGAAATAGGAAGTAGAATAATAAAATAACTTTAAAGAAGGTGGTGAAATCATTACCTCTTCTTCGGGTTCTTCCTTTTGATTTGATCAAAAGGGCTCCTTAGGTTGGCTTTCTGACCAAAGGAAGGCCTCTAGGATGATGTTAGGATAGTTGAGAGGATATTTGGTCAGGTTTTGACTGATCCAAATGGCTTTGGAGGTTTGAATTTGAGAGAAGGGGAAGTGTCTTTTAATAAGAGGGGTGAGGGGCACCTTAGGAAAAACTTAAAATATTATTTTATAATAAATTTATTTTCACTTTTTAATGGCTCCAAAATGAATTATTTAAAGGATAAGGTTGGGATGGTTCAAAAACCTCTCAAACAATAGGTTTTAGATAGGTTTAGGTCACCATATTAACCTTAACTTTTAGATTTAACTCTTAGTTAAATAGTTTGACATTTACCATGTCTCTTTGTATTTTTATATTATATGGTTAATGAACTTAGTATAAAATGTCAATAAAACCCCAATTGGTTCATTAATGTCATATATATTATTATATAATTCTTTTGGATGAACCTTATATTTTTAGGACTATTACATCAATTAATAATATAATATTTGTTTTAAAAACTATTTTATGTCAATTTTGACACTATTTGGTATTTGTTTTTTGTTAAAATCATAACAGCATGATTAATTCGAACAACATTGATTGAATCAACCCTAACATGATATATTAACCTATAAAATTAGTTTAATTCATCATAAGTCTCAAATTATATTTATTTGGGTATTTATAATGTCAATTATTTTAACCTTTTATTAATAAGGTAATTACAGCATCATCATTGTGTCATAAATAAATTTAATTATTTAACGTTTAAAAATTATAAATAAAATACCATTATGTAGGAAATGTTTTTAGATTTCTAATGAATATTTATAGTTGAATTTATCTTATGTATAACCCTATATTAAAAATGTTTTAGTTATGAAAACTTGAATTTAACACTTTTAACTCTTCTTTTAATTAAATAATAATAAATGTCTTAATCTAATCCAAGTGGACCTAAAGGATCATATTTTATTCCTAAGGTTGTTTTTGGTCGAATTACACTTATCCAATAGAATTATAACATGTGTTAGGGTAATAATAATATCATTTTTACCTTTAATTACCCTATTTACTTTTAACCGTGGTAAATAAAAGTTAAAAGTTATTATTCACCAAAAATTATTTTTATCTTATTGAACCACATTTTACTTACAGATATCAACCTTGTCTCTTGAATTTTTGAAATTCAATTCACAGAAGCAGTAAAATTAAGTTTTATGAAAATTTGCAAATGCTTCTAGGAGGTTGGTAAAAGACGGTAAAAAGTTCAATAAAATTTTCATATATCTAAACTTATTATAAAATGACTCTAATGAATTACATTGAACTTATATAGGTATTATGTATCTATTTTGACCTAAAATAAATTTAAATAAAATAAATAATTATTTAAATAAAAAGTAGGTTTTAAACAATAACTCAGTGTTTTTCACTATTCATCAAAATTAGAATGTTTTCAGAAAAATGCCAAAAAATCACCCTAAGCTAATTTTGATATTCCGAATTCAATAATGAAGTGTATTTTACCAAATTCAAAACATAGAAGTTTCATTTATTAATTTAAAATTAATTCCCACTGTCAAAACCAAAAGGCGTATTTTTAAGAAATAATAACTATTAAAGGATTAACATTTGTTTATGTCCAATTTCAAAGTGAAATTACTTACAATGGCCAACATTGGATTAAATGGTAAAATATAATCTATTTATACGTCCAAACCATTAAAATGTATAATTTAGCACTATAAATTATTTTGATTAAAAAGTTGTTTTCAGTTAAAATATAGTATTTTTCACTATTCACCCACATATGAAAGTTATCTGAAAAACACCAAAAATTTATTGAAACTAAATTTTTATGTCCCGATTCTAAAGAAGAAGTTTATTTTGTCAAATTGAATATATAAAAGTTTCAAATATTGGATTTAACAAGGGTTCACCATTAAAAGGCGGTAAAAGTGCATTTTTTGAAAAAAACTTCTTTTATCTGAAAAAATGAATTTTTTTTCATTATGTCTAAGAAACAATTAATATGGATTTTAAAATTATAAGGATTATATAAAGTTCAAAATTTAGTTAATATTATTCATAACCTCTTTTGAACGGTTAGTTTGGTAAGTCGTGGTGCGTTTGAACTTGGTGTTGCGTGTAGTGCAAGTTATTGAATTACTTTGAAGAAATAACGTACTATGAAATTTTGGGGTGTTACAATTGGAGAGTGATGTGGTTATAAAGAAGATGAATGACATGTGATGTGTTTATCAACTTGGTCGGTCAATTTTAGAGAATCAAGAAAATATGAGTTTTCATATACTAGATTGACATGTTCCATGTTTAACGGTCCCTCGATGTCATGGAAAAAATGATTATAGGGGTATACTTGTGATGTATATGATACATCTAGTGGTAGACATGTTTTTATATGTATGTGAGTATGTTTTTTTGGAAATCACACTAGACCACTTAGTAACTTAAATAACACTGATGTTTTGCTAGACACGTTATTTGCTTACATTTATGAAATAGGGGTTTCATAATTGTTGTAAATGCTACTAAGGTCCATAGGGTCACACAGCTAAGCCTCTGAATAAGGATTAAGTTTTAGATAAAGTGTTTGTTCCAAAATGAAGAAAGTGTGATGAAGTTGTATTAAAAAGAAGTTCTGACTAGATTCACAGAGTTGTGAAGTTTTGCACATAGTCCTTATAGATTTTAGTGCAAATGAGAGATTGTTGAATGTGCACTAAAATATTATTAGAATATTTAAATTTAGGTGCATGCATCTTTCATACGTTTTCATTGATAATAATCCATTAAGAATGGATTAAATGGCTTGAATACTTATTTAATGGGTTCAATGAATAAATGACAATGAAAATTAACGTATGTCGATATGTTGAATATGACTGGCGTGTTTCATTAAATGAAACACATTGAGGATTGTTATGTAAAGGGATGATATCCCTCTTGGTGTGACCTTCCAATTGTATGCAAGCCTCTTTATATCTCTCTTCATTCTGATATATAATTTTTCATGATAGTGGAGATTCTCTAGCCCCTTCGATGTATTGGGTTCCTCTCATTACGAATGAGGATCTCCGAGTTGGCGTACCACCTTCGGAAGCTAGAGACTTTTGTTTGTTGCTCCTGTGATTTTCATCAAGTATACTCTATTGAAAATTAAAGATGAAGCTTGATGTAATCCAGATACACATTTTATATTCTTCATTTATACTACACGTTGATTCTATGAAGGATAGAACGTATATATGAGTTTTGTTTCCACCACCATGTCCATAAGATGGAAAATGAAAACTCATCAACTCATTGTTAGTTGGTAGTCTCTAGCGTACAGGGAGGCATGTCTTAGGTCATGTGGTGCTCTGATTCGGTTACTGTATGTTGAGTCAGGTTAGAACATTACATAATCCCATAACAAAATTATCAAAATCCTCCCTGGTATAAAAACTGGAACATATCGAGGGTTTGTTCTACTTCTTATTGAAAAATAACTGTAAAAATTTTCTGATCACTTTTCCATTGATAATTGAAACCTGTATTGGGTCCTTATTGTACCAGAGATGATAATTTGTCATACCAAAAACCCCACAAAATCATAAATCTGGAACCTCAAACCGCAAAAACCACACAAAAAAAAAGAGGCTGGACATAGAAACCTCAAAAATATTAATGTACCATGTGAGATTTTTAAATAACGATTTATTCAATTTGTTTAATGTTTCCATAAATTTATTAAAATTCCATCCAATCGAGTAGGGGTGGAAAAAGTTCAGTTTCGGTTATAACCAAACCCAAAATCCATAACCATATGTTTTTTCGATTATTAATTTAATGACCAAATCCAATA
This sequence comes from Viscum album, assembly GCA_963277665.1. Classification (NCBI taxonomy): domain Eukaryota; kingdom Viridiplantae; phylum Streptophyta; class Magnoliopsida; order Santalales; family Viscaceae; genus Viscum; species Viscum album. The sequence goes on from OY728131.1 coordinate 412,530,803, forward strand.
ACCGTTATTGTTGTTGTTGTTTTGATTATCACTTTCATCTAACTATTCGGTTATTTTTTATTTTGGTTTTCAGGTAACCATTATGTAAAAAAAAAACACCCTAAACAAGTTGGACAAAAACTCATGATCATAAATAAATCATTACATTTTATAAAATACTATTTTTTTAAAAACAAACTTATATTTATAAATAATTAATAATATTTATTTGATGGTTATAATCAATCTCATAGGTAATTTATAATATTAAATTAATGAAAATTTTAAAAATTATAAATTTAGTAACTTTTTTTGGTTATCGATTATTAAATGTAGTAATTTTTATTAGATTTTAGATTAAAGGTTACTCCATTCATTAGAGCAAGGTAAGCATTGACGTCACTTTCCATCAATTCCTGATTAAAAAAAAAACTAAAATGAAAAAGCAAAAGGGTTGCATTTACGAGGGCACGACGATGCACTGTGGGGCGTACTTTCGAAACGTCATTGTCCCACTATTGCGATTACAGAGGGCCCCCAGCTCCGACACTTGAAACGTGGCCGGACCATAGATTTAAATGATTATATTAATTAATTAAAATATTATCCATTGTATTTTGTTGTTGTTGTTATTTTTAAAATATCAAAGCATGATGCAAACCCACAACAAGCAGGATAAAAAACGTGTTCACCCTGAATTACTGGGCGCACTAGTAACCCACAGATTATGCCGCATGTAAAGTCAAAAATCAATGACAATTAATTGGACTACAAATTTATCATAAAATCAAAAAAATTATATAAAAACAGACATACATATACATATATATACACACATATATATAGTTATAAATACACTCATTCCTTACACACACACACGTGTCACCACTAGGGTTAACCCCATTTCCATGTCTCCAACATCACTCTATCTTCATTTCTTCTTCCAATCTCATCTCTCTCTCCCCGCAAGAAGTCCACCCACGCTACAAAAAAAAACTTTGGTTAGCAACGAGTTTTTAGCAGTGATTTTCAAAACCAGTGCTAAATTTTTGGTTTTTATTTATTTAGTGGTGGTTTTAGAAAACCTCTGTTAATTCACATTATTAAAAATCGTCATCATTTAGCGAAAGTTTAAAACCCCACTAAATATTTAACGGTGGTTTTTTTATTTATTTTTAATTTTTAAAATATTTTTTAAAATGTTCTTTCATTTTTTAATTTATAATTATTATTATTTATTATTATTATTATTATTATTATTATGTATTACTTATTACTTATTAATTTTTATAATTATTTATTATTTATTATTTAAAATTATAAATAATTACGAATGGTTAATTATTAATTGTTAACGCATATCTTCATATATATTTGTCTATATTTATACATATTTATATATATTTTGTGGGTGTGTGTATAAATATAGATAATTATATGTGTGTTTGTATTTTTATTTATGTATATTTTTATGTTTATTTATTATTTATTATTCATTGTTGTATTTTTTTATTATTTAAATTATTTATTATTTTTATTTATTATTTAATTATTATTAATATTTATTTGCAATTATTTATTATTTATTAATTTAAATAATTAAGAACCTTTAATCGTTAATTATTAATTATTGATTATTAATTATTAATTATTTTCTAATTATTAATTACTATATATATTTCTATATTTTTATATTTTTATATATATTATGTGGGTATATATCTATATAATTATATGTATGTATGTATGTATGTATACTTATACTTATGCATATTTATATGTGTTTATATCCATATGCATTCAATTATATTTATATTTATATTTATATGTATTTATGTAAATTTATTTATAGTTATATATATTTATAGATATTTATATGTATTTATGTGTATTCGTATATATTTATGTATATTTATCTATATTTATATATATATTATATTTATATATATCATGTGGGTATATATATACATACATACATACACGCATATATATATATATATATCTTTATGTGTGTGCATTTATGTATCTTTATATGTGTTTTTATATATATTTATATTTAATTATCTTTAATTGTATATGTGTGTGTGTATTTATATAGATTTTTGTATATTTATGTATATCTATGTATATTTATATGTGTTTATATTTATATACTATATTATAGATATTTAAAAATATTCATATGTATTTATATATATGTATATATCTTCTTTTTAAAAGGGAATTTCCACATTTTCAAACCCTCCACACCAGGAACCCCCCCTCCCCACGAAGGGATCACTCCGGAGAGAGCCCCAGCCGAGAAGGAGCTGTTGCCAGCCATTGTAATTATATTTTTATATGTATGTATTTATAAATTATGAATAAATATATGTATACATTTGTATGCATTTACATGTATTTATCTATATATATGTAAGTATATTAAAGTTTGTTTAGTCACCATATAAAAAGATTTGTGAAGTGGCAAACTTTGCAAAATAAACAAGAGTTCAGGGGTTTACATCTAACTATGCACATATATATGATTGATTTTACATGGCAGGTCTCATGAATCAAGGTGTGGTGGGCCTAGACTGGGGTGGGGTCGAGATAATAAGTAATAAATAATATTAATAATAAAAAATAAAAAAGTTTTAAAAAAATATAAAAATAACTAAAAAAATAAAAATAAAAAAACACCGTGAAATATTTAGTAGAGGTTTAAACCACTGTTAAATAAAAAACTGTAGTGAAAAAAATCGCCACGAAAGAATTCTGAACACGCAAATATGTGATGCTTTTAGAAAGCGCCACTCATCATTTAATAGCGGCTTAAACTGCCGCTAAATGTCAAAAAACACCGCGAAACCCCTTTTTTCTTATAGCATCACTTCGAAGATCCTACTTTGTGCTTGTGTTGTATTTGTTGTCAATGATTATGTCAATATGTATTGAAGAAGAAGAACAAATTTAAAGTCTATTGAAAATTCTAAGCATCCATCTATGAGAAGTTTAAAGGTCACATATATCATATCTTGGATGAAGTGGTGCTTGAAGAATTGTTATGGATTCATTTAAAGGCATTAGATGTCATGCTTGAACAATTCTTCACTTAAGTCTGACGATTGTTGCATTGTTCCTAATGTTCTAAAAATATACAAGAGGTGTTTGGAGATTGCATAGTGTTTCTACAACTATTGAGGTAAAGCTTTTAAAGGCCATGCAATATTTCATTATTACATGAAATGTTTTAGGGAGATCATGCAAATAGTTATTCACATGAAGAGATCATGAAGGCCATGCAAAAAGGGAGAATACATTTGTATCTTGGGTGGAGAAGGAATTTACTTAGTTGACAATATCATACTTAGTAATACTAAGTATATATGTGGGGCCTTAATAAAAATAATGGGTCAACCAAAGCCACCCATGTGGGCCAGCTCAACCACATATGGGAGTTTGGCTCAACCATGTGGGAACATGACCAAGCATGGGCAGCCACGGTGGCATGGAGGGGTGAGTGTAAGACCCACAAAGTATGAAACGGTAGGTATGGGAGTGCACACAGGCCGATGTGCAAAGTGGGTTGTGCTGTGGGTTGGCGACATGGTGGTGCCCGAGAGCGAACCCCGACCGCATGATTTTGGTCGGCTACCGAAGCATGTTTCTTTATTAAGAGGCAGTGAAACAAGCATAGATTCGATGTGGGGCTCACGAGGCACGATGCACTATTCACACGCATTAAAAGTTATAAAAATAGCACGAGTCGCACAATCAAACTAATCTCGAATGTCCATTCAAATCTATGTCATCCTCTACCACTGGTCAAGGGTTTGTTGCACGCGTTATAAGATTTTCATGCTGCGACATCTGATTGTCAAGCCGAAGCATTTGAGCAGTGTATGATCGTCATGGAGATTTGAACAAGATCGATGTATCCATGCAACTTCGTTTGCATGGATAAATATGTTCCAATATGAGACATTGATAGCTCCCCTGAGCCATCGCAAGAACCATCTTCATCGTATGAAGCCCACTAAGGATGTCAAATGTTTTTCCACTGAGGCATCATGTGATCAACGAAGCGATCATGCCAAGCAATCACATAGTCACATGATAATTCCTGCATCACATGATAAAGCTAAGACTTTCTGCATTTAAAATACCTGTGAGATTCTAAGATATACTGAAGTATTTGAATGAGTTTCGACACAACATAAAAAGTGGATCTTAACATGGTATAATTCTCAGGATAGAGGCGTAGCAATTCGCCTATATATACCCATCAAACAAGCTGAGAGATGTTTCTAAAATATTCGAGAGAGATCTTGTTTTTCTTATGAAAAATAGAACACCTGTTAACCCTCATCTTATGCCAAGAATAGGTCTCACGCATCTTCTTTTTTTTTTCCTCTTAGAAGGGAATTCCCCTGTGTGGCCTTTTCGAACCCTCCACACATGGAAACCCCCCTCCCCCACGAAGAGGTCACTCCCTGAGGTAGCACCTCAGCCGGGGAAGGAACCGTTGCCAGCCGAGATGGCATAGCATCCCGGAGGGTGACGGCCCGACAACGATGGTCCGTCAAGCGATCCGTCAGCGATTGGGCCGCGCCTCATTTTGCCCGTATGATTTGATCATGCAAAGGAGGTCTGCGAAGCTTCATTGAGATTGAGAAGACAGAACCGAGAACCTCTTGGTCACGTGATGAAGAAAAGTATCTCGCGGACAACCTGTGTCACACGAAGTAGTAGAAAGAGACTGCATACTTTCTTATGTGAAGGAAAGAAGAAGGAAACCATGAGCTACTACAGTCACACAAAGCAGAAGCTCTCCCATTTACATTGTTCACGCGAAGGAGGAAGTTCTTGCATGATCCCTTCATACGAAGGAAAAGAAATACCCCGCACACCCACTGGTTTCAATAATTTGCAAAGATCCTGTGAGGTTAAGTTGATCCATGCAGGTATTAACCTTTTCATGGAGAAATATATATGACAGTGCACACATCCAATATTTTTTTTGAGCATTTGGGCCTTTGTGGGTTGTAACAAGCACTAGTTAGTGGGATAGAACATTCAATGCATGATACACATTATACATGCATGAGATATTGATGAAACTCCATACATGTCACATACGACATGATTGCATGACGAAAGCTTTAGAACCTGACACTAAAATTGGATATCTCCTATTGTTTTTCAAAGACCAAAAGAAGTTTTGATCGAGCCACATTCAGTTTATTATTATTTGGGTCAGATAAATCTGAGTTGGGTTGTCTACAAAATATTTATATCATTATGATTGAAGAAGAAGAATAGGTATTCCTCCTGGATTGTTGTGTAATTTGTTTAAGCCTTTTAATTGTTGAATTAAAGACAACCCAGTGATCGGTATTCGAGAAACCATTTGATTGTTTCATTCCAAAGAAGTTGATTAGAGTAATTGTTTTATATCAAAGAAGATTTTTTACATCATTGATCACTTAAAGAGGAGCAGGCTAACATCCTGTATTTGTGCTTCCAATCTATAACTTTCATTGCACCTGGTCGGTTCCAAGAAATCGAGTACAAGGTCATACCCTTTCTCTTGCTTTATTTGATAACAAAAGGAAAGTTGTGTGTGTGGGATAATAACCATCGTACTCTAGGGACTATTCCTTAGGGAGATGAACCTCGCTAACAAACCTACGTGTCCATTGTGATTTACTATTTTATATGCATACTTTCTAACTACCGGTAAAGAAGAAAATATAACCGTTCACTGAATAAGTGACAGAGGTATAAAAAAGGGATAAAAGTTTAAAGTTGTAAAAATCAATCCCTACTAATTCACCCTCCCCTCTCAGTGTGATAATCCATAAAGTGATTATAATAATTGGTATCAGGGTGACAGGTTTACACCTCTAATTGGATTATCATTTGGAGCTTATTGAATACTTGATATATCTCTTCTCAATTCAAAATGGAATGAAAACTTGGAGGATTTGTTTCTATTGAAGATCAGAATTCTATCTCAGCCAATACCTTAGATAAGAATAAGAAGAAAGAATTGAGAAAGACGAAGAAGACATCCCTCTTATGAAAAGTGGAAGAAATATTATCTTCCACATGCTCTAATTGTAAAGAAGATATGTCTAGCATGAGAGTAAAGATTTGGTGGTTCAATCTACTACTAAAGAATTGGACAACAATTCAACCTTAAGTAATGGTGAAGAGTTATCATATATGTTTTTCCAATGTCCAACAAATGAACCAATTGGAGGGTGTTTCATCAGACTCGGGATGCGGGTTAACTTATGGAAGCAACCTTGAGCTGCATTTAAAGCCTGTCTGTGGGGAGCGACATTCTCACGGGATGTGATTGATTGGGTGTGGGTTCCTGGTGGCCGTTGGGCCTTCACATGGCGTTGGACTAGTTTTGGCCATAGTATGTGGGCCTTTGGGTCTCTAGGTTAGAGGGTCTTTATATGACTCTATGGGTGATGGTGTGTGGGTCTTTGGACTATTAGGTGTTTTTGGGGTTTTTTCCATTGTTCTGGTTTGACGGTTCTTTTTGTGCCGCATGTTTGTTGTGTTTCGCAGTATTTATATTTTCTTAAATAAATTTTTAGGACTGAGCTCGGTCGATCCCTGAACTTTCCTAGTAAAAATATAGAGGTTATTTTGGCACAAAAGGTGATGGAATGTGTTGATCTCACCAAGTAATGTAATGTCAAAAGTGTAAGAATCAATGATCACGAAACATCATGTTTCAGAGTTGGGAAGGATTGGTTTGAAGCAATATTAAAGAAAGATGAATCCATTGAGAAGATTGAAGAAAATTTCCATGCATTAGAAGAAAAGTTGAAGGTTGTCTTTGATATCAATAATTCTCAACTTGAAATCAAGGTATACATGATCAAGGAGCTTGAAACTTTGCTACAGGATAAACATAAAATACATGATGAAGAAGTTATAAATATCAAGAAATAATGTGAAGACAAATTGAAGTCAATAGAGGATGAAAAATTAATCCTAAATATAAACTGTCTTAAACATGGTACCAAACTGGGAAATATTGAAAATGTTTGAGTTGAGTCTTCACAACAAGATTAAAGAAGAGTTGTTACTTCAAGAGTTGTTGCCACACAAACTTCTAAGGAAGATTCTTATCCTAAAAGACCTTTATCTGGTGGCAATAATAAATTGAAATAATCTAATGTTCAATGTCAAACAGTCTCTAATAAAAACGTACCATACATATTTTATAATAAATTTTGTGGTAATTCTAACATTATGTATAGTGAAGGTTCAAAATAAAAACCTTTGAAAAAGTAGATGAGTAATGGTGGTAAAGTGACTACCGCTACATTTTTTGTGAAGAAAGATAATTTCATAAAAAATTGTTCATATAAAGAATCCCATAAGAAGAGTGAAAAGAAACAAATACATCATGCATGACAATCTAGCCATACTGTTGTTTCAAAGAAGAGATCAAGATTTTTTGGCTATTGCTAGTGTTGTAAAAGATTCATGCATAGTGAATCTATTTTTTTTTTAAAATATGACAATATTTGAAAATCAAAAGAAGTCTACATCAAAGGGGAGTAAATTAGTGAAGCTGAAAAGGCCATAGATGGAAATAAATAATCTTAATATTAGAAACATATTTTAAAGATTGAATAACATATGTGGTATTTTCAATGGTAGTGGTTATAGTGAAGAGGTGTATAAATATAAATCATTCAAGCATGACACTAAAAAAAATCAGAGTAAAAGACCATAGGAGTAGAAGACTTAAGATAAGTACCTTGGATAAAATTCAAAAATAGAATGATGCTCAATAAAAAATGACGTGGCTTTGTTTTGATATAGTTTTCCGCACAACATCTTCAATTTAATTATATTTTAATTACTAAAAAAAATTTAATTGATTATTTTACTTTAGTTGATAAATTTTTGTGAGATTAATTAAACCCTTAATTCTTTATTGTGTGATAAATTAATTATTTTATTTTTAATTAATGACATTTATGTTTTAATTATAATTTTTATTCAGAATATAAGGGTTTTATTTAATTTTGAAGTTTCTTTTAAAATATTAATTTTACAGTTTTTGTTTAATTATGTTTCTTTTTTTACTTTTCCATTGTTTTTGTGTTTAGTCAATTAATTGTAGTTTAGTATTTGATTTAATTTCTTTTAATAATTTAAGAATTAGAAGCATTGAATTATAATTCTTTTCCTTAATTGATGTTATAATTTCTCTATTTTGATAATTAGTCAATCAATCAATTATTCTTTGCAAATAGTTTTTATTTTTTAATATCTCAGCATTTTAAAAGAATAATTAGTATAGTTTTTATTTAAATAATTAGATTTTTTATTGATGTGTTGTATTATTTATTTTCTTTATTTTTTATAATAATTTAAATTATTAATGTTTTATTTTTTATTTTAATTTATCATTTAAATTTCTTTTGTATTTTGAATTTTTATAAGAAGTGTTAATAATTATTTGATTTGTATTGTTTTAAATTCATTAGTCGTTCATTTTTTATTCGATAAAAGAAGCAACATTAGAATTATTTAGGTGTCTATCGTGAAGGATAAATTTTATTTTGATTGGTTGTACTCCTATATAATATAATTTCAATGACTATCAAAACTACACGTAACATAATTTCATGTAATATAATTTGTGCGTAATTAAATTTTTAGGCATGTGCATCAGATAAAATAGGCAAGTACCCAAAAGGGATACAAATTCAGCACCTGCCCCATAAGATAAATTCCCATGAAAAAAGAATTCCAAAACTCCCATATGATGATTTTGAGTTTTTCCCCATAAAGGAATATACGTAAGAAAATAATTCACGTGTGTAGGATAATTACTGCATAAGATAATTTATCTTAGTGAATATCTACCAACTGTGATTCACTCCAAACAAAATAGATACCGAGAGGATATCAACTAAATCTTACCAAGGAATCTTGAAGTCAACACTATTTGTAACACCTCAAGCTTCCACGATACGCTTCTCTTTGAATAGTACAGTAGCGTGTGTTGTACGCAACTTCGAGTTCTAACACACACCACAACCAATCAAACTAGCCGTTATGTATAGTAATACCCACTTTTTGAAATTTTATACATTTTATCTTTCAAAATGGACTTCATTTTTGGATTTGTAATATCGAAATTAGCTTAGGATAAATTTTTGGTATTTTTTAAAAAACTTTCAATTTTTGATGAATAGTGAAATCACTAAATTTTAATTAAAAACAACTTTTTTAATCGAAATAACTAATAGTGAAAAATTATAAATTTGAGTGGTTTTAAAGTATATTTAGAATATATTTTTACCATTTAATACAATGTTGGTCATTGGACGTAATTTCACATTTAAACCGGACATAAACAAGTGTCAATCTTTTGATAGTTATTATTTCTTAAAAACACGTTTTTTGTTTTGACAGCGGAAATTAATTTTAAATTAATTTCTGCCACTTCTGTGTTTTGAATTTAGAAAAATGGATTCCATATTTATAATCAGGATGTAAAAATTGTATAAATAGGTAACTTTTATTTTTAGACATTTTGAATAATTACTTCGGTAAATATTTTATTTACCATGGTTAAAGAGTAAATCCGGTAAATAAGGGTAAAAAAATAATATTATAATAATAATAAATTACCCTAAAATGTGTCCTAACCCTATTGGTTGATACATGTCCGACCATGGGCATCTTTGGGTTGATTTTGGGACCCCATGGATCCACTTGTAAGTGATAATGACACTTTATATTAATTAAGTTAAAGTAAATACAAAAATGACATAAGCATATATCTTTCAGAAAAGCAATTTTTACATAGAGTTATATATGTTATATTTTCAACTATAAATATTCATTAGAAAGATAAAAATATTTCCTACATAATGGTATTTTATTTATAATTTTTAGACATTAAATAATTAAATTTATTTATGACACAATAATGATGAAATATATTCCTTATTAATGAAAGAATCAAATAATTAGTATTATAAATGTTAAAATAAATATAATTTGAAAGTTTTGATGCCATACACAAATTTTATTAGTTAATATGACATGTTAGTATTTCTTAAATGAATTTGGTTCAAATTAATAAAGTTTTTAAGACTTTAACAAAAATAAATTATTAAATAGTGTCAAAATTGACATAAAAGAGTTTTTAAAACAAATATTATATTATTAATTAATATTCTATTCCTAAAAATCTAAGGTTCAGAAAAAGGACTTATATAATGATAGGTGTATCATTAATGGACCACTTTGGGGTCTTTTGGAAGTATATAGTAAGTTTATTAATCATATAATATAAAAATACAAAGTGACATGGTAAATGTCAAACTATTTAACTAAGAGTTAAATATAAATGATAAGGTTAATATAGTGACCCAAACCTGTATAAAATCTATTGTATGGAAAGGTTTAGACCCATACCCACCTTATACTTTGAATAATCTACTTTGGATATATTATAAACCGAATATGAATTTATTATAAATTAATACTTTAAGTTTTTCCTAAGGAACCCCTCCCCCCCCTTATAAAAGAACACAACTTCTAACCAATTATTCATACCTTAAAAGCCTTTTGGTTCGGCCAAACTCTGCCCAAATACCCTCTAAACCATCCTCCCTTAATCCTAGAGGCCTTCCTTTAGTCATAAATCCAACCTAAGGATCCATTTTGATCAAATCAAAAGGAAGAACCCGAAGAAGAGGTAATGTTTTCACCACCCTTTTTCAAGTTCCTTTCTTCTTCAACTTCTTCTTTCTTTGTTGTTTCCATTCTAAAATAATAACTACAATATCTTCTATATACTTTGATGTTATTATAAATATGGTACAACCATATTCATTATTCTATCCATCCTTTGAATGACATGTCACTATACGTGCGTACGTATGACCTACCGTCTCCACGTCGTGGTGTAATTATTATTCAATACATTATTATTTGGATGAGTATAATAATGATGTGTAATTCATGTAAATAATAAATATAACATGATAATTATTCTTTATATATGATATACCATCCAATTATATATTATTTTAATATCAAAAGAATGATATTGTCGCTCGTGTGTATGTACGGACTACCATCTCCACGAACGCGATGAGATTCATTCCCCATCGTATCCATTCAAGTATAATTATCATTTTATGATTAAAAATAATTTTTAAGGACTTTATATTATTATGTATATGAATAATATACAACCTACCCATAAAAAACACGACTTATGTAACAAAACATATAAAAGAAAACGAGTAAGTTAACACCCGAAACGACGATAATACTAAGATATTATTAACAAAACAATGTTAAAAGATCATATATGATATCATATTAATGTATATTATCCTTGTATAATTTGATAACAATTATTTCACCATTATACAGGAGTCTAACCTGCCCTCGACCAAGGAAAAAGTACAAAGTAAGGGGTTTCTTATCTCACTTTTAATTTCGTGAGATTTCCATTGTTCACCACTTATTTATTGCATGTGGTGTGTGTACTGCCCATGATTGTATTAATTGTGTAATATACTTTAATTTATGGATATTTACATCATCATTGTATTATCCTTCTTTCATGGGTGTATGTTTCGTAAGTTACCAAATCGATAAGGTAATTTGAAATTTCAATTTCCATTCATTCGGTTTTACGCATACTTCATTGATTATTTTACTCCAAGATTATGTGTGGAATCACTATTAATTTGACCATGTCATAATTTACACTCTCATTTCTGTGGATATAATTTTGATACACATAATCACTCCATTGATAATTTCTCAAGTCATCGATATGAACTTGATAAGAGTAATTTTTAACTCATTCTCCATTTGTTGAGTTAAATATCCAATTCATTGGTGTTGTCTTTACAAGAATATGTGTGAATGTCCTCTGATTGATTTATAGTGAATATTCAATCATATTGAGTGTATTTATATTTATAACACATAATTATGTCGTTGATTTGTCCTTAACCTAATGATATGGTCTTTATAAGATATTTCATCTTAATTTACATTCCATTGAGACTTCTTTGTTGTTATACACCAAATCACTTTTATATGGTGTATATAATGTACTTTGACAAAGTATATCATGAATCTCTTTATTCTCAAGATATTACAATGTTTTGATTACCTCAATTATTTGTATTCAAGTGTCACTCTTTTGGTTAGGAACTCTAACTAAAATATCATTTTAAATAATTTAAAGATTTATTATTCTAAATCTTTCTCATTAATGTCCATGTTTTAAAAATGGTTTTAAATATTTATTTATACGGAAATTAAAGTTTTAAAATTAAAACTCCTTTTAAAAGTTTCAAAGTTTTATGAGACACTTTGATTCAAAAATCTATTTTAAATGGATTCTTGACAAATAGTGCGACTTTTAAATGATTTCAAGAAAAAGGGGGATATTTCTCTCAATAGTTTGATGATTATTTTAATCTATGTCAATATCCTTCATTATTATCGATTGAGGTTAATCTTATACAATAAAATCTTCGATATTGTATCGAATGAGTTATGTTTGACTGTGGATGTGCTATTTCTATACCATTCATGATTTGTGGTTAAAAGTATTGACATTTCGTATGCTAGTTTTAATACAAATGTTTATGTTATGTTTCAAACTTTTCATATGAGGAATGCATTGGACTTATTAAGTGACGGGTGGAGCCTGCTATAGCTCCTCGATGCATCGGTAGGTCTCATGAGACAAACTAGTGTCTTGGCATAAGGACTTGACAAAATCTTATTTGTAGTCTTGGCACGAGGCTTTGACTATGTGGTTATGATAGTCTGGAATTATGCATTCCATCATTATGAAAGTAGTTATTGATATTTCATGTGATTATTCGACTAGTAGAATATCCATGTGAATAAGTAAATGGAATTATTTCATTTTATCTTTGCCATATTATGCTGAAGTTCAAGTTTAAAAGACTTTTGTTTTAGTTATACATTGCCTTAAATGTTTATGCTTATTTATGAAAGTTTTTGCTATATTGTTATCCTTACTGAGAATCTGAGCTCACCCCTTTTAATGTTCTATTTTTCCCAGGATGTGAAGAAGTAATTTATGAATGACCTGCAGGGATAATATGAGGGGATATGAAGACAAGATGTTGTTGTAGTTTTTTTTACTTCATGATGTAATGTAAGACTTATGAGTATATCTAGTGTTTCCAAGACTAATAAACTAATCGGTCTTTTGAGATTTGATCTTTTGTGATCATACCAATGTTATGTAATAATGCACCGACTCTGGGTAACTGGGGTCGGGGCGTTACACTATTAAATGGAGCTGATGAACTGAATCAAATAAAGATCTATTCCACCACCGAGATCTGGAATCTCGTTGAAGATTGATGATAACAAAAATGTAAAACCATATTTTTTAAAAGTCATGATTATAAGATCTTGAATGCTAATCGATTTAAGCTCAGAAACTATTTTTGTTGACAAAATATCATTCTCAACATTTGACCATTTCTCACAAAAAATAAAAGAATAACATCTATGCTTTCAAAGGTGTCATCGATTCATAGGCCAATGAACTGGAGGCCACCATCACCATTGTGCTTACTAACAAATGAAATATCATCTAGATCGTCCACCATTGATGCCGACTCACAATGAATCTCAAAGAAGACCGAAGTTGTTAATGTTGATGGGAAGCCAAATTTAACTGGAGTTGAGCGATACTTTGGTATGAGTTTAGTAAAGATCTATGATCTAAATGTTGTATTGTAAAGTTTTTTTTGTTTCGATGTAGAAGTGTTCCAAGGAAAGAAATCAATGTGGGAAGCTAGTAAAAGATGGATGAGTTTGGGCATGATAAATTGAAGAAGTTCTGTTTGCTGTTATTTCCTGGTTTGTTAGTCTTTGAAATTCTTAATTAGGTATGATCAATTTAATTTGAATAGGATACAAAAAACTCCACTTATGTAACTTTAGGAATGGTTATACATGCATGTTTTTTGTTTTCTTTAATGCCTTGATTAGTTCAGTCCAGATGAAGATGCATCATTGACTGGAGTTTCTAGAGGTTTACAAGATGGGCTGAATCAGAATGTTGAAGCCCAATTTTGATGACGTCATGCTGGAACAATTGTGGTGTTATTTGGAACATTTATTTTTAGTGAATATTTCATAATTTTTTAGAAGAAAATATTAAAGTTATAGGGATTTGAAAGAAGGCCAAATAGAAAAAAATGCTGGCATTAATGACCGATATGTCACATTAGTAAATGAATTTGGTGAACTTAATGAAAAAAATAAAAGGGATTTTTATTGAGTAGAATTAGGGGATATTATTTCTGGACACACACATTTGGAGACATACAATAAATTGGATGGATATTTTTGGAAGCAGAGTAATGGGAGTGGAACTAGAAGATTTTCTGGAGAACCGATGCTCCTCCTGAAGCCGATGAAGATAAAGATCGAAGCACACTTCTGCACCTTGGTGATCTCTGGTAAAATTTATAGTGGCCAAATCTTGTGGATTCACATGGTGAAGTCTTTCTGAGTTATCATTTCTTTAATTTCACAATTTTCATTCTCTTTAGAATTTTGGAACTCGAAATGTGATCGCTATTTAAGGTTTTATTATTTTGTCATTCTGTTAATCATTTTTCTTCCAATATGAAAACGTCACATTTCTGATTAGAGTGCGACAATTTATGAATGTGTCTAATTAATTCAAGTCAAGTTAGAGGTTAAATATGACCCTCACTGTTTAAATTTCTCAATCATCTTTCAAAATTATGATCACAATGAGTGATGCCCATTTTCATTATTCTGAGTGGTCATTGAGAGAATTGATTGATTCCTTTAGAAAGAAGTTCTACTTTCAAGATCTCAGTTTTATACTCAAATCAATTAACTGAATGTGATGCAAGATAAGTAATTTCAATCTATGCATTGAGAGAGTTAAAATTGTGAAATCTGTTAAAAATAATGAATGCAAAATGATCCATAAGAATTACTAACTTGGATGTTGTTTCTCCTTTATGTTCATTCCGCCACTACTTGATTCATTTTATTTTTAGCTATTTAATTTCTATAAGTAATTATTAGTGTGTTTTAAACTTAGAATCATTTTCTTCACTGAAATTTAAATCCATTTGAAAAAAATATAAGTATAAAATATAATAAATCATGACAAAAAAATTATATAGGGAAGTATCATTGGGAGAAATACTTGGTTGCTTTTTTACTATAACAATTAGGTTAAATATTTTGACTTAGGTTTAAAAGTGTCTCATAATATCCTTGGAATTCAATGGGATTCATTGTTGGGGGGGGGGGGTTCTAAGGGGTAATGTTTTTAAAAAAAAAACTTTATCTACTTAAAAAAAAAAAATAAAAAGTTAAAATTTGTCTTCGATTTTTTTTGTATGTACATCAATAACTTGGAAAATTTTAAAACCCAAAAAAATTATAATCTTAGAAATAGAATAGTAGAAAAAAATAGACAAGTCATAAAATTTTAAATTTTTTAAAAAATTTAAACAACATAAAAATAAACACCAAAAATAATTTTCATACAAACATATTACTTCCAAAATTCAGAAACCATGGCTAGCCATAGATCCCTGAAGGATCTTGCCACTCCTGATGTTGAAAATTGGCAGAATTGATTAAGCTATCTTGAAATCTCTTTGGATTTTGAACTTATATTAGGAGTGATTCATAATTTACAAAAATTAAGTGGTAAATTGGTAAATGATCCTCATAAACACTTAAAATAATTCCACATGGTGTGTATCACCATGAAACTATAAGGTGTAAGTGAAGATCAAATTAATATGAGTTACTTCCCACTTTCCTTATATAGATTGGCCAAAGAGTGGTTATACTACTCACAATTCACTGCCATAGGGCGTTGACATCAACTGAAGAAAATCTTCTTATAATTTTTTTTCTAGATTCTAGGACCGTATCATCGAGAAAAGACATCTGTGGGATTAGGTATCTCCAATGGGAGACTATTCATGATTATTGGGATAGGTTTAAAAAATTATTCTCTAGCTTCCCTCACCACCAAATTCATGACCAGCTCCTTATCCAATATTTTTATAATGGATTGGTCTTGATGGATAGGAGCATGATTTATGTTGCAACTGGAGGAGAACTAGTTTATAAGACTCCTATTAACAACAAGAACCTTATTTCAAACATGGACCAAAATTCACAACAACTCGATACTTGGGGCCTAATTAATGTGAAAATAGCTATGTAAGTGTCTACTTAAAACTATGTTAATACCTGAATTTATAATCAATTGGGTGACCTTTCAAGCATGATGAAGCGAATGTTGAGTAACTCTTCTCTATAAAATTCATAACCTGAACCAATTTCTCTCATTCAAATGCACTGCAACATTTTTTCCACCATTGATCATATTAATGATCAATGTCCACAAATAAAAGAAACTTCAGAATCTTGTAATGGGATCTTCCTTATAAAACATTCCCATAAGAATTATAACAACCAGTTTCCCAACTAGAATATTCAATCTAGTCCATTTCAAACAAATAAAAATTTCAACCAAGGATAGAAAAACCAACAGAATAATATTTTTAGGCCTAATGAACAACCAAATAGAAATTTACACCCCCAAAACCTTAATCAACAACCTAGGGTTAATCGGGATCAATTTGGAAACCAATCTGGAGGGAATTCCACAAATTTCTAGAATCATGAAAATCAGAAACAACAAATTAATCAAATAAATGATTCACACCTTGAAGAAATGGTAAAAAGAGAAAAGACATTTTAAAACAACAAAAATCATTTCTAAAAAATATGGTTACTAAAATGGGTAAAATGGAAATATAAATAAGTGGTTTAAACAATAAAAGAAGGGAAATTTTTTTATCACAAAGTGAAGTGAATCTGAGAGGAAGAGAGAATGTAAGTGCAATATCTTTGAGAATTAGAATTTAAATTCATAATCCCCAAGCTGAAAAAATTAAACAATAACCTGAAAATGATGTCATGAATTCTATAATCAATGTAAATTCTCATAGAGAAGTGTCAAAACCACCTATTGAAGTTATTAAACCACACGCCAAACATGTTTTATCACCTACTGAAAAACCATCTAGTGTAATTATTTTACAATATGATGAACATGTTCATGAACCTAATTTACACACACCAGTAAAATAAGAAAATTTAAATAGAAAGAAACAAATACAAATTGAAAGGACCTATAAGGATTTTAGAAACCAAATGGTCTCTTAAAAAGTGAAAAAATTATGATGATATGAAAATGCACGGGGAGCCATCGTCTCATCCTTTGGGTAGCCCTCCTATTAAGAACAATGCTGAGACCGAAAGATACATGGCGTGATTGGAACTTTTAGAAAGTTCTAGGTTAATATTATTTTGTTTTATGATGTTAAACAAATCCATAGTTATGCTAAATTTCTTAAGAATATGTGCACTCATAAGAGAAAATTCAAGGGAGGTGAGAAAGTTAATTTGAGAAGAAATGTTTCTTCAATAATCCATCATTCCCTCACTTTGAAATGTAAATATAAAGGTATGTTTTCTATTCCTTGTGTAATTAATATTCACTAGTTTTATGATGCTATCTAGATTTTGGAGCCCTATAAATGTTATGTCTTATTCTGTCTTTTCATCTATGCAGGTTTGAGAGCTCAAGCAATCTTGCATTGTCATCCAGCTGGCTAATAAGAGTTTAGCTAAGCTAGATAGGGTCATTAAAGATGTGCTATTAAGGGTAAAAGACATTGTTTTCCCTGCTATTTTTTACATGTTAGACATGGAAGATGGCTGATTTAGTTTATATGCATCATTAATTACCAATCTTATAAACTACCAAGGAAATAATCAATTTTCATAAAGGGACTCTTTCCTTAGAGTTTAGATGAAATTTAGTTAATTTAAATATATTTGAATCAATGAAAAAACCTATGGAAGACCATTATACACACTAAGTTAACATGATTGATTGGTTTTCCCAGATTTAATTATTTATTTTATTCAAGTTAACCAACCTCTAGATTCTTTTGAAAATGAAGTTTCTTCTGAAAATGAATCTGTTGGAACTTAAAATTTTGAAATATACTTTAGTGATGATTCTTAAAATGAATATGTTTTTGAAAAAAATTCATGATATTTTTAAATTTATGAAAATGAAAATAATGAGTTTATGGTGAAATTGCTAGTGGAAAGAATGATGATTTTTATGAAACTTTTGATGCATGTACCTCTACTTAAAATTATGATTTTATGAGTGAAATTAATTATGAAATGAATGGTTTTTTATATTATGTTGAAAATGATTTAAATTCTTCTCAAAATTTTATTGAAAATTCACCTCATGTTTGTAAACTTGGGTCTAAACTTTATTTTTAGGATGAAAAAATTTTCCTATTAGTTTAGAAGTTTGTAATTATAATTTATTGGGGATGAGTTTGAGGCTGAAAAATTAGTCAAAAAACCTAAAAAACTTTAATTGTATAAAGAAGAAAATCCAACCACTATTGAACATAAATATTCTCCTAAAAATTTAAAATATGTCTACTTAGAAGAAAAAAAATACCTGTGATATTTTCAAGTGGGCTACCCAATGAACAAGAGAATCAACTTTTAGAGGTCCCTAGGGAGAATAGAAAGGACACTGGATGATCTTTCGATGATTTTCTTAGAATTAGTCCTTTGGTGTGCATGCATAGGATTATTTTAGGGGATGATCCCAAACTTGTTAAACAATTTTAAAGGATACTGAATCCTACTCTTTTAGAAGTTTTTACGAAAAGGGTTACTACCTTGTTGGTTGTGGGTATAATTTACCTCATTTCTGATAGTTTATGGGAAAGTCCAATTCAAACTGTTCCTCAAAAGGGAGGAATAAATTTTTAAAAAATTAATTTTTAGAGTTAGTTCTATCTAGGTTTCTCAGCAAGTAGAAGGTATGAATTGATTATATAAGGATAAATTTAGTGACTAGGAATAAGCACTTTCCCTTTCCTTTTTTCTTGATAAAATCCTTGAAAGGATAGATGGTCAATCCCATTATTACTTCTTAGATGGGTTTTTGGATAATTATAGATTATAATATATCCATATGACTAAGATAAAACTATGTTTACATGTCCTTTTGGTACCTTTTCTTAAAAAATAATTCCATCCGTACTATGTAATGATCCTAACACCTTTCAAAGATTCATTCTTATCATTTTATCAGAATTTATCGAGGATTGAATGAAACTATTTATAGATTATTTTAAAGTGTATGGTTTATATTTTGAGATATGTGTTAGGATTTTAGAATCTATTATTAGAGTTTTCATTAAGAGGAAACTTTTTATGAACTTTGAAAAATGATATTTCATAGTTGAAAGTGGAATTGTGGTTATTTATGAAGTCTCTAAGAATTGAATTTGTGTGGACAAGTCCAAAGTTGATATCATCTCTTCACTTATTTTTCTTAATACTGTGATATATATTAGATATTTTCTTGGCTATTATAGGTTTTATAAGAGATTCATGAAAGAATTTATTCGAACTCCTCTTCCTTTGACAAGATTACATCATAAGGAAATTCCTTTTTTCCTTTGATGATAAGTGCAAGGAATCCTTTAATGAAATAAAACTAAATATAGTGTATCCACATATAGGTCAACTACCTAATTGGGTATTTACTTTTTAGTTTATGATTGATGCTTTAGAATTATATTTGGGGGATGTTCTTGGGAAAATAATGGAAAGAAAATCACATATTATTGCTTATGATTATAGGACTCTAGATTCTTCCTAGTACAGTTACTCTAAAATGTAGAATGATTTTTTAGTAATTATTTTTTCACTTAATAATTTCAAAAATTATATTTTTGGGATCCAAATTTGTGGTTGCCACTAATCATTTTTATCTCCAATATCTCATAAAAAATCTAGAGTCAAAACCAAGACTGGTTAGATGGATCTTATTGCTTCAGGAATTTGATATAGAGACCTAAGATAAGAAAGGTATTAATAACACTGTAGTTGATCATTTGGGTAGGATACCTGCTGATTTTTTTCAAGAAAAATATTTTATTGAACCTATAAGAGAGATTTTTCCTAGGGAGAAGTTGTATTCTATCGCCGTTGATAAGATTCCATGGTTTTCAAACATTTTGAATTATTTTGTTATTGAAATTTTTCTACACAGGTTATCTAAGAAATGGGTTGCTAAAATAAAATTTGAGTTAAGTAAATATGTTTGGAATGATCCTTATGGAATTTGGGAAGTGATCAAATTGTTAGGAGATTTATCTTGAACTCAGATATTTCTTCAGTGATTAAAATTTTCCATATTTTGAGTCATGGTACCCACTTTGGGCCACAAAGGACTACTAGGAAAGTGTTGTATTCATGCCTACTTTTTCCTACCATTTTCAAAGATTATAATAATTATTTTAGGACTTTAATTCTTTTAAATTCCAAGGAAACATTTATCAAAGACACGATATGCCACAATAACCTTTGTTGTTTTGCGATGTGTTTGATGTCTAGGGAATGGATTTTTTGGGCCCTTTTACAAATTATTTTGGTTGTTTATACATCCTTATTGTGGTTGATTATGTTTACAAGTAGATTTAATCTATTCCAAATAGGATTGATGATGCAAGAGTGGTGTCCTGATTTGTCAAGAGCAATATATTTTATAGATTTGGGATGCCAAGTTTTATTCTTATAGACCAAGGTACACATTTCTAAAAATGGAATTTAGAGGATTTCCTAAAATTATATGGGGTTAGTCATAAAGTGTCTACATCCCCTCACCCTCAAACGAATGTAATGGATGAAGTGATGAATAAAGAGGTTAAACATATTATTGAAAAAACCTCTAACCCGAATAGGAAAGATTGGAGCTTAAGGGTTGAGGATTCTCTTTAGGAATATAGGACTGCCTATAAGACTCTAATAGGGATGTATCCTTATAGGATAGTTTTTGGAAGATCTTTTCATATGATCATGGAAGTAGAGAATAAGGATTTTTGGGCCATCAAATCTTGTAATTTGAATATGTTTGAAGCTGTAAAGGAGAGTAATCTATGTTTTAAAGATTTATAAGAGATAAGGAATAATGCTTATGAAAATGAAAGGAAATTTAAAGTGAAAACAAAGGCTGTGAATGATAAGATGGTATTGAACAAAGAGTTTAAAATTGAAGATAAGGTGTTGTTGTAAAACTCTAGAATAAAGATTTTTCTATGTAAATTTTGTTCTAAATGGGATGTACCTTTCATTATAACTCATGGTTTCTCTTTTGGTGTTGCATATATTAAAGATAATGGGAAGGATGTTCTATATACTATTAATGGACATAAGCTGAAACTTTTTAGATAAGTTAATAAGGAACCTTTGGGGGAGGAGTTCCTTTTTGTTGGGAGCTGAATACTATTGGATAAACAAGTTGTTTATCCCATTATTTTTGGTTTTTTTAGAATAAGTGTGTGGGGGAAGGTACTAACCTTTTATAGTGTTAGGTTTTTATTTTTTTATTTATAGTATTTATTTGTAGAGAATAAATTAAGCTTGATAGGAGATAATGTTCACTAGGGAGAATACACATGGGCCTAATCTCTACTTTTTGGAGTAGATACTATACGCTTTATAATGATCACTAGAATCTACAAGCTGAAAAGTTTTGAATTCAAACCCTCACTTTCTAAACTCTGGTTAGATTTCAATTGATTTGATATTTCTAGAATATAATTTTAATTTGTTTCTATCTTTAGGAACTTTGAATCTTACCATAGGTAATTTTTCAAAATCAATAAGGGGTTTATTTCAGTGGATCTAAAGAAATACACTTTTATTTCAAGGGATTTTTTCATTATTTTTTCCCATTTTTTATATTTATAAAATTTGTTTGTTCCTGATATTTTGGGGATTATTTAGAGAAATATTAAAAAATTGAAATGGAAGAAATGTTGCATCCTAAATTTTGTACTTGAACATGTTGGTTTCTACAATTTAGTTGATTATTTTTTATTGTGTATTAGTGCTGAGAATTTTATGCCTTTTTGGACATATTTTTATGCACACTTCTTTGAACATGAAATTGTATACATAATTTATTCTTGAGTTTATTTTTTTTAGTGGTAACAAGTAAGTAAACTTTTGGGCATGTTGTAAATTGTTATTATTTATTTTTTGTGTGAAAAAAACATTGATATTTCTTATAACCCTTTGCACATAATTCTAATCAACTGAATTTTCAAATATATTTTGAACTTAAATTAAATTCAGATGTTTCTCAGCATCGAATTAAACATTGAAGAAAATATCGAGATTTGGTGTGGGGGAATGTTATTCAATATTCTTAATTTCACCACAATGTAAACCCATTGAAAACCCTTAAAAAGTTTCTAATTTTTTTTTCAAGTTTAAATAAATCATTTTCAACAATTTTTTTAAGTTTGAATGTTGTATAGACACTTTAAGGAGAATAATTCTTTAATAACCTTTAGATTTAGTTAGGTAATTCATTTTTCATTGCCTTCTTGAAAAGTGGTTGACTTTGCTAAAGGATTGCGTGAATTTTATACAATTATCATTGCCCTTGAATCTTTAAATTTGGATTGAAATAAGTTATGCATTCAAATGAATTATGAAATGAAAATATTAATCCATGTGGAACTAAATATTTTATTCTGTAAGTAGTTGGATGAGTTATTTATACGACTTGTAATTTATTAAGTTCTATCATCCAAACAAATTGTCTAAATTATTTTGTTTTCAAATTTATGAGAGTCGATTCTACAAGAGGTAAAAAAAGACTTCAGGTTGAATGAAAATTGAAATGAGTTTAATATGAATTTAAACTTTTAGGGTCAATTATTTTTGTAAAACAAGAATCGATTTTACACTAAGAATGCCTAATTTCTTAATTGTAAATATTTTTTCTACTTGATAAAATCCAAGGGGAAATCATTTTGAAATCCTATTTTCTATGGACATCTAGCATTTTAAATTTAAGATTTATTTCATTCCACTAAATTTGAATCATTATTTTCTTGAGGATAAGCAAAATCTTAGTGTGGGGGAATTTAATTTTTCTTTTTTATACAATTTTTCCACACAACTTCTTTAATTTAATTTAATTTTAATTGCTAAAATAATGTTTTAATTGATAATTTTACTTTTGTTGACAAATCTTTGTGATATTAATTAAACCCTTAATTCTTTATTTTATGATAAATTAATGATTTTATTTTTAATTAATGAATTATATGGTTTAATTGTAATTTTTTTTAGATATTGAGGTTTTTATTTAATTTTGAAGTTTCTTTTAAAATATTAATTTTATTGTTTTTATTTAATTATGTTTCTTTTTTTCTTTTTTTTCTTTTTTTTGTGTTTAATTGATCAATAAGAGTTTAATATTTGATTTATTTTATTTTAATAATTTAATAACTATAAGCTTTAAATTATAATTCTTTTCATTAATTGATATCATAATTTATTTATTTTGATAATTTATTAATTAATTAATTACTCTTTGCAAATTGTTTTTAATTTTTAATATTTTATTATTTTAGAAAAATAATTAGTATAATTTTTTATTTAGATAATTCGATTTTTTATTATTGTATTTTATTATTTATTTTCTTTGTTTTTGATAATAATTAAAATCATTAAGGCTTTATCTTTTTTATTTATTTTTATTTATCACGTTAATTTGTTCTATATTTTGAATTTTTATAAGGTATTAATAATTATTTGATATTTATTGTTTTAAATTGATTATTTTTTTGTTTTTTATTCAACAGAGGAAGCAACATTAAAAGTATTCAGGTGTCTATTGTGAAGGATAAATTTTATCTCAAATTGTTTTCGTCGACCAAAGATCATTCTCAACATTTGACTATTTCAGATCAAAATCAAGAATGAACATCCATCTTTTTCAGAGCCACCATCGATTCATAGGTCGACTAACCACATGCCTTCATCACTGTTGTGCCAGATGACATCTAAAATCCCATCCAGATCTGTCACCATTGATACTGAGCTACCTTGAATCTTGAATATGACTTAAGTCATCGATGTTGATGGGTAGATAGATTTCACTAGAGCCGAGCAATACTTTGGTTCGATTTTAGTGATGATCGATGAGCCAAGGGTTGCACTGTGAAGTTGAATTTTTGTTTTGATGCAGAAGTTTACCATGAAAGACAATAAATTTGGGATGATCTTGTAGTAAAAGATGTCTGAGTCGAGGCATGAGAAATTAAAGATGATATGTTCACTATGATTTTTTGGTTTGTTGGTTCTTGAAATTCGCATGCAGGTCTAATATCTTTTTATACAATATTTTATGCCTCCCTAACATTACATGAACTTTGTGGCTTTGATGCTTAGTTTCATTAATAAAATAATGTGTTTATTGTGTTGTGATGCACCTTTAGTGATGGTTATACATGAATGTTTATTGTTTGCTACGATGGATTGATTAGTTCAGTCTAGGTGTTGATGAATCACTCATCATAGTTGCTAAAGGTTTACATGTTGGGATGAAGCAGAACATTGAAGTCCAATTTTGATGACTTCATGCTGGAATAGTTGTGGTGTCAGTTGGAACATTTATTGTCTATGAAAATGTCAAAATATGTTGGAAGAAAATATTAAAGTGGAATGGATTTGAGAGAATTCCAAATAGAAAAAAATGATGGTAGCGGTGACTGACACGTCACTTTAGTAAATGAATTTGGTGAACTTAATGAAAAAATAGAATGGATTTTTATTGGGGATAATAGGGGGATATTTTTTTGGACACACATATTTAGAGATGGAAAATAACTTAGACAAAGATGTTTGAAAGCAAAATGATGAGAGAAGAACCAAAATATTTTCTAGATAGCTAATACTCCTCTCGAAGCCGATGAAGATGAATATCGAAGGGAACTTCTACACCTCAGTGATGTATGGGTAAATTTATAGTAGTCTAAGCTAGTGGATTTACATGGTGACGTATTTATGATTTTTCATTTCTTTAATTTTGAAATTTTAATTCTCTCCATAATTTTGGAACTCAAAATGTGATCGTTTTTTGAGGTTTTATTATGCTATCATTATGTTAATCATTTTTCTTCCAATATGAAAATTTTAAATTTTTGATTTGAGTGTGATGACTTATGAATGTGGATCATTAATTCAAGTTGAGTTGGAGTTTAAAGACCAATCATTGATTAAATACTATGAATATAGTGAGTGTTTATTTCTTTGTTCTCAGGGATCTTTGAGAGTACTAATCATCTCCTTCGGAAAGGATTTTTGCTTCTTAGATCACAATTGTAGAAACAAATCCATTAAATTAATGTGATGCAAGAAAAGAGATTTCAATGTATTCATTTAGAGAGTTATAGTTGTGAAATCTATTAAAAATGATAAAGGAAGACCGATCTTTAATAATAATAAGCTAGGCTACTGCTTCTCATTTCTGTTCATTTTGTCGCTGCTTGTTTCATTTTATTTTCATTTGTTTCATTTCTGTTTGTGATTAATAGCATGTCCTAAACTTAGAATTGTTTTCTTCATAGAAATTTAAATCCCTTTGAAAATAAAAAAATATAAAAGTATAAAATATAATAAATCATGAAGAAAAACTCCTATAGGATAGTCTTGTTGGGAGGTATCCTTGGTTTCTATTATACTACAATAATTAGGTTAAATATTTTTAATTAGGTTTAAAATCAATACGTAAAAACCTCATAATTCAAAAACCTAAGAAGATTAAGAAGGGAACAACATTAAATTGAATAATATTCTTTTATTTTTGAAGAATAGGTCACACTATGGATCATTATATGCAAGCCATGGACATCACAATGAATTGAAGCAAGCATAAGCAATAATGAAGAAGACCATTACAAAAACAAAACAAATGGATTAAAGTGGTACAAATCACTCCTAAAAAGCTATTTGGATCTACTAATCATGATGTGAATATTCCAAATGACATATCGGTAATTAATTCAGCTGATCTGGAAAGAGAAAGTAACATGAAATAAGTGTCGTAGAAAGCAGATACTAAAGGAAAGTAGAAGATTACACATGAAGAAATCAAACATCATGAGAGGTTGTTAACAAATGATAACCATAAAATCTTAGAAGTAATGTGTGGAAGGTTAAAAAGGGATGGACATATCTCTAATGAGTGTTCATTCATAACCCCAACTTAAGAGGAAATGTGGAATAAAAATTAGAAACTACATGGTGGTGAAGGTGCCTTGATGGCCAGTGTGAAAATGAAAGTTCCACACAAAGTTATCTCAAAGGAAAGTAAATATTACTTGCTAGCCAAATCCTTTGAGAAATTTATAAAATCCAACATGAAGATTTCACCCTCACATGAAGGAGGTAAAAAGGGAGTTTCATGGTTTAGAAACAACTCTCACCCTTTTTTTCTCATGTAAAAGAAAAGGAGATCCACCCTATTCCCACACACTTTGTGTTTGTTCATTATTTGAATGGAATTGAAGGTGATGCACATTATCATAGTGAGAAATGAGTAAAAGAAGTTATATTATTATATATTCAATATGGAATATTAATTTCAAGATTTATGGGAGTTACCATCATATTTTGATCTATCATTCGATATCTTGAAGACTATTTGTTTAAAAATATCTAAGATCAACCCTAATAAAGATGATCAAGCTACTATAGATAATCAAAAAATTTGAAGACACCATCAAGGATGTGATCACAATAATTATAATTCACATCAATTGACATTTATAAGAACAAATTATGAGAAGATCTATTCTGATGAAGTGAATATAGAGATCATCCCTTGAGGGGGAGTTTCCAAAGAATACTTGAGAGTCTTATATTCTATCCAAAATCTGACATATTTGGAAGGTACTTGTTCAAGAAGTTCATTGATGACATATACTGGAAAAATATTTGATCCTTAATTTAAAAAAAATGAAGTCTAGTCTTAATGTGGAGAACTTAAAATAATCAATTACATGAACAAAAGAATCTAGAAATAAGTTCCAAGACTGATTTAATGAACATAACCTTCCAAGATTACTTGAATTTTTTTAATCTTTGTATTGGGATGATTGTAGGATTTTTGGATGAAATTTTCTTGAGAATCCTTGTCAACAAGTGGTATTAGACAATTTCTGCTTAGATTGTATCAATTGGTATCAACCAATTATTGTGAACATGAAAACAATTGAACAATTTCCGAGGAAAGAAACAAGTTGTGACATCTTAGTTGGTATTATATTCTGAAATGAGAATTGATAATATTGTTGTCTCAATTGAACCCTCTAGTTTTCTACACCAAATTAGATCAAATTGACTTAGAGTTGAATAATTGATGACACATTGCTTAAGGAAGAAATGATATCATCCACTCTCAGGTACTTTTCATTTGTTATTAATAAGGGGTAGAGAAGAAAATAGATATGTCAAAAATAAATGGAGCGAGAATAAATAAATCACTAACGCAAATTAGATGAACATATTGACAATATTTTTTTTGTATCGACCACAAATACAAAGCGAGAGATTAAAGATCGTACTTTGTGTTTGTTTTGTATTTATTGTCAATGATTATGTCAATATTTAATGAATAATAACAACATATTAGAAGTCTATTAGAGATCCTAAGTATAAAGTTTTTAAGAATTATGTCTTGAATGAAAGTTATGGATTCATTTAAATGCATCAAATATCATGATTTAAAAATTATCCACTTATGTTTGATGATTTTTTAACTATTATTAATTTTGTTAACATATTCAAGAGGTGTTTGGATATTTCATATTGTTACTATAACTACCGAGGTAAATCATTTGAAGGCTATGAAATATTTTTTAATTTCATGAAGAGATTTACAGAGATCATGCAAATAATTATTTGTACAAAGAGATCATGAAGTCCATGAAAAAAAGGGAGAATACTTTTTTATTTTCCCATGAAATATGATTATCAAGATGAATCATTTAAGAATTATTTGATCACCATGGTGATTCAAAAAAGATCAGTATATCCATTCAACTTTTTTTAATAGATAAATATAGTTCAATCCAAGATATTGATAGCTCTAGGGAGCCATCACAAGAACCAACTTTATTGTATGAATCCTAATGACGTTGTCGAGTTTTTGTCCACTAAGGAATCACATGATTAGGGAAGTGATCATGAGAATCAATCATGTGGTCGCATGATCATTCCAACATCACATGATGAAACCGATATTTTCAGCATATAAAATACCAATGAGATTCTGAGATCTGCGGAAGTATTTGAATGAGTTTTGATAAGGCATAAAAAGTGGATCCTAACATGATATTATTCTCAAGATAGAGGTGGTGTAATTATCTTATAAATACCCATCAAACAATCTGATATATGTTTCTAAAATATTCAAGAGAGATATAATTTTTATTTTAAAAAATAGAGCACTTGTTGAGCCTTTTCCTAAATGAAGAATAGGTCTCATGTATCAGTGTTTGTGAGAAGGATTATTGTAAACAACTCAGCTTTGTAAAGGAATATGTTCCAAGATCATCTTTCCCAAAAAGAGAACCACAAATCATCCTAGTTTGTGAAGGAGGAGTCACATATTCTCTTACATGAAGAAGAGTTCTAATGTGATTTGATCATGTGAATGAGGTCCATAAAGCTTCATTGAGGCTGTGAAGACAGAACCAACAACCTTTTAGTTATATAAAGGATAAGAAGATCCTCTAGAAAACTTGTGTCATGCAAAGTAGTAGAAAGAGATCGCGTGTTTTTTACATGAAATAAAGAATAAGGAACCCCTGGGATACTACATAGAGTCATGTGAAGCAAAAGCTCTCTCATGTGCATTGTTCACGTGAAGGAGGAGGTTCTCATGTGATCCCTTCATGAAAAGGAAAAGCAAGACCCCAAACACCCACTGGTCTCTAGAATTTTTAAATAACCCATGAGGTTATGTTAATCCATAAATGTATTAACCTTTTCATGGAGAAATGTATATATGACATGTGAAAAAATCCAATAAAAAATGTTGAGAATTTTTCCTTTTGTGTATTGCACCAAGCTCTAGTTGGCGGGCTAGAACATTCCATGCATGATACACATTGTACATGCATGCAATATTGAATAGACTCCATGCATGTCACATACGACATGATTACATGAGGATAGTTTGAGAATATGATACTAAAAATTGACATCTCATATTTTTTGTCAAATGCCAAAAGAAGTTGTGACTGAGTTGCATTTAGTTGATTTTTATTTGGGTCAGAGAAATCAGAGTTACACGGTATTCATAATATTCATATCATTATAATCGATTAATAAGAAGATTCATTCCTCTATATTATTGCATAATTTGTGTCGGCCTTTTTATTTTTGAATCAGAGATAGCTTAGTGATTGTTGTATTTGAGGAATCCATTTGATTGGTGCATTCAAAGGAATTTGATTATAGTAATTGGTGTGTATCAAAGAAAACTTATTCTGAATTGTTGATCACTTCAAGAGGATCAAGTAGACATCTTGAATATGCGATTCAAATCTATAGATTTCATTATACCTGGTCAGTTCTAGGAAAATGAGTAAAAGGTCAAACACTTGCTTGTGATTTCTTTGATAATAAAAGGAAATTTGTGTGTGTGGGATAATAAACACCACACAATGAGGAATATTCCTTAGGGAGATGAACCTCATTAAAAAACTCTAGTGTCCATTGTGATTTACTATTTTATGTGAATTCTTTCTTAAAATAATACACATATGTCCATTAACAGCATGCAAAATGGCCTTTAACATCACTAAAAAAGTGTTGTTAATCGCAGTGCTGATAAAGGGGGGTCCTATTTATCAGTGCTAAAAAATGATCATAAATGGGGTCCTTTATCCGTGATAAAAAAACATTGATAAAGGAATACCTGCCTGCAGTGTTCTATTTATATAATATGACACCCAAACTTCAATTTAAACACATATAATAGCACACCCAACCTGCAATTTAAACACAACACACCCAGAAGAAAACTATAATTTAAACAACACACCATAAGCAAACCTAATATATACATTTAATTGAAATCATGAATACAAAACTGTCCACCCATGTTATATACAAAAATAAACACTATTATTTACATTTCAAACAAAATGTTTTATATAATTACATTTTCAATTATCCAACAAACATTTTAAAACATTAATATTTCATCTTTTGAGGCCCTTGACCCCCTTAAAAAATCTCCATCCATGGTATTAGTTTTTAAACAAATCCTTTGAACCCGAAAAAAAGATTCCACCTATATAAGAAAACAAATATTACGTTAGTAATACTATAAAGAAATAAATTAAACATTAATATGAAAGAACACATTAATAAAATTTCAATATTTAATAAAAATGAAACATTTTGAGTTATATTGGTCACACCATACATCCTATTGAGGTGGGGTTTATTTTTACATGTTAAAAATGAGTTATGGATTATTTTCCTAAAATATCAAAACAATATGAATGTATTTTCTCGGTTTTGAGTATGTCACTTGTTCTTTTACTAAAATTAATGTCAATTTTAAATGATGAAACATTTGGAGTTAAACTAGCCAAATAGTGTGTTGTATCAAGGTGAAAATGATTCTTACCTATCACAAATTACTAGTGGATTGTCATCCTAAAGTATAAAAATAATCTGAATGCGTTTTCTTGGTTTTCAGTATATCAGTTTTGTTTTCTACTAAAATGTCATTTCAAATTAAAAACATGCATTTTGAGTCATATCTATATCATTTTGCATCGTTTTGACATGATACTGCTTCGTACATGTCAAAAATGACTTATGAATCATTTTCCTAAATTATCAAGACAATCAGAGCATGTTTGTTTTGTTTTCAGTTAGTGACATGTTTTGAACTAAAATATCAATTTTAGAATGATAACGGACAATTTTAGTCATACCGGTCACACCATTCACTGAATTGAGTTGTGGGTGACTCCTATATGTCAAAAATGACTCATAGACCATTCTCCTAAAATATTAAAACAATATGAATGCGTTTTCTCAGTTTTTAGTATGTCACTTGTTGTTTTTACTTAAATTAATGTCAATTTTAAATAAAAAGTGACACTTTGAGTTATACCAGACACACCGTGCATCTTATTGAGGTGAAGATGATCCCTACATGTCAAAAATGACTAATATGTCATTTTTATAAAATATCAAAACAATCCAAATGAATTTTCTTGATTTTCAGTATGTCACTTGTTATTTTTACTTAAATTAATGTCAATTTTAAATAAAAAGGGAAACTTTGAGTTATATTGGACACACTGTGCATTGTATTAAGGTGAGAATGATCCCTATACGTCAAAAATTACTAATATATTGTTTTCATAAAATATCAAAACAATCTTAATGTGTTTTCTTGGTTGTTAGTATGTCACTTGTTGTTTTTTCTTCAATTAATGCCAATTTTAAATAAAAAGAGACACTTTGAGTTCTATAGGTCACACCATGTGTCATATTGAGTTGAGGGAGACTCCAACATATCCCAAATGACTCATGGATCTTTTTAATAAAGTATAAAAACAATACGAATGCATTTTTTTGGTTTTAAGTACATCACTTGTTATTTTTACTTAAATTAATGTCAATTTTAAATAAAAAGAGACACTTTGAGTTGTACCAGCCACACCGTGCATCATATTGAGGTTTAGATGATCCTTACACATCAAAAATGACTAATATATCATTGTCTTAAAATATCAAAATAATCCGAATGTATTTTCTTGGTTTTTAGTATGTCACTTTTTTGTTTTTACTTAAATTATTGTTAATTTTAAATAAAAATAGACACTTTGAGTTGTACCAACCATTTAATTAATTTTATTGAGGTTTAGTTGATTCTTACACATCAAAAATGACTCATGGATAATTTTCATAAAGTATAAAAACAATCAGAATGAATTTTCTTGGTTTTTAGTATGTCACTTGTTGTTTTTACTTCAATTAATGTTAATTTTAAATAAAAAGAGACACTTTGAGTTCTAATGGTCACACCATACATCAGATTAAGGTTTGGGTGACTCCTAAATGTTAAAAATGCCAGATTTATATTTTTACTAAAGTATCAAAATAATCCGAATGTTTTTTCTTGGTTTTAAGTACATCACTTGTTGTTTTTACTTAAATTAATGTTGATTTTAAATACAAAAAAACATTGAGTTCTACCAGCCACATCGTGCATTATATTGAGGTGTGACTGATCCTTACTCATCAAAAATAACTAATAGATCATTTTATAGAAAAATAAAAACAATCTGAATATTTTTTCTTGGTTTTTAGTATGTCACTTGTTGTTTTTACTTAAATTAATGTCAATTTTAAATAAAAAGAGACACTTTGAGTTCTACCGACCACACCATACATCATATTGAGGTATGGTTGACTCCTACACATAAAAAATGACTCATGTATCATTTTAATAAAATATAAAAATAATCCAAATGTGTTTTCTCAATTTTAAGTATGTTTTTTTGTTGTTTCTACTTAAATTAATTTCAATTTTAAATAAAAAGAGATACTTTGAGTTGTAACAGACACACCATGCATTGTATTGAGGTTAGAATGATCCCTACACATCATAAATGAAAATTATATATTTTTCCTAAAATATCAAAACAATTTTAATGTGTTTGATTGGTTTTCAGTATGTCACTTGCCGTTTTTACTTTAATTATTGTCAATTTTAAATAAAAAGAGTCACTTTGAGTTGTACCGGCTACACCGTGCATCAGATTGAGGTTAGGTTGACTCCTAAAAATAAAAAATGTCTCATGTATCATTTTTCTAAAGTATCAAAACAATCAAAATGCATTTTATCAGTTTTCAGTATGTCACTTGTTGTTTTTTACTTCAATTAATGCCAATTTTAAATAAAAAGAGACAATTTGAGTTCTATCGGTCACACTGTGTGTCATATTGAGTTTTGTGATACTCCTACATGTCCCAAACGACTCATGAATATTTTTCCTAATGTATCAAAACAATCTGAATGCATTTTTTCAGTTTTAAGTTTGTCACTTGTTGTTTTTACTAAAATTAATGTCAATTTTAAATAAAAAGAGACACTTTGAGTTTTACCAGCCACACCATTCATTATATTGAGGTGAGACTAATCCCTACATGTCACAAATGACTAATAGTTCATTTTTATAAAATATAAAAACAATCCAAATGCATTTTATTAGTTTTTAGTATGTCACTTATTATTTTTACTTAAATTAATGTCAATTTTAAATAAAAAGACACTTTGAGTTCTACCAACCACACCGTGTGCTGTATTGAGGTGATTCTAATACCTACACATCAAAAATGACTAATATATCATTGTCCTAATACATTAAAACAATATTAATGTGTTTTATTAGATTTTAGTATGTCACTTGTTGTTTTTACTTAAATTAATGTC
This sequence comes from Viscum album, assembly GCA_963277665.1. Classification (NCBI taxonomy): domain Eukaryota; kingdom Viridiplantae; phylum Streptophyta; class Magnoliopsida; order Santalales; family Viscaceae; genus Viscum; species Viscum album. The sequence continues at coordinate 412,564,299 of OY728131.1, forward strand.
AAATTTAAATAAAAAGAGAAACTTTGAGTTCTATCAGCCACACCGTGTGTCGTATTGAGGTGATAATGATCCATACATGTCAAAAATGACTAATAGATCATTTTACTATAATATAAAAATAATCTAAATGCATTTTATTGGTTTTTAGTATTCTACTTGTTTTTTTACATAAATTAATGTCATTTTTAATAAAAAGACACTTTGAGTTCTATTAGCCACACCATGCATTGTATTGAGGTAAGGATGATCCCTACACATAAAAAATGACTAATAGATCATTTTACTAAAATATTAAAACATTCAAAATGTAATTTCTTGGTTTTTAGTATGTCACTTGTTGTTTTTACTTAAATTAATGTCGATTTTAAATAAAAAGAGACACTTTGAGTTGTACTGACCTTATTAAAAATCATTTTTAAAACCATTATTAATAACCTAAGGATATGAAACATAATAAAGGATGATTATAAATGTTTAATTAGTGTAAAAAATGGATATATCAGTGATCATATATGGATAACATGAGCATAAAGATGTTAGAAGGTAATATTAACATTACAAATTCATACCCTACATATAGAAGTCACATCTTTATGCTATTAGTGTACATTATTTCATAAGGTATGCTTTTAATTTGTTTCTAAGAAAATCTATATCATCTTGTAAATATGAGTATTTTTGACAGTCATAGTAGTACTTGAAAAATATAAATACACAAAAGATTAATAAATATTTTAAATGAAATAGTAATTATATTAGAAAATACCCCATTAGGGATGCTAGTTTGTTAATAGAATATGATCTATATCATAAATTTACAAACATAATGACTACAATATTTTCCATTGGTTTGTTTCATACACTTTAGAAATGTTGAGGAGAATAATTAATTTGTTTTGATATGTGTTTGGAAAGTGAAATATTCTTATATATACCATGATACTTATCCAGTCATAGTACTTGTGTTATTACTTATCCTTTTCTCATGGCCTCGTTCCTTTTTTAGACAATAGTGATGCACCGCCCTATCATAACAAAATCCTCATTAAAAGATAATATAAATTATATAACTTGATGTTTAGTTCTAAAACATTGGATTTAGTGTATTAAAAAATGAAAAATGCCATCATGTGTGGATAGTTTGTTGGATATCTATGTATTAAATCCAAGAAATAAATCTTTGGAGTATCCAAATTTACTAAAATGAGCATCCAATGCTACCTAAAAACAAAAAAAGGAATAATAAATGAAAGGAATGATAATAAATTTGATATGATTAAATTGTAGAGTCTTACCCCTACATCGTTGGTATTAAATAGAGTCTATCATCCGAAATTTTTCTTTCAAAGGATTTGATCAGACCTTCAATTATTTAATCATTTTTGTTGGGTTCTATTTTATCTTGTTCTGTTGAGGTGACATGAGGACTAACGAGTCCAAAATTTTTCTCATGGGTAAATCCATTCAATTGTTTTTTATATATATTCCTACCAAAAATATGAAATGTAATTATTCATAATTAACATAGTATATTAGATTTTTAAAAAATGAAATCATGAGAACATACCTCATGTATACATTTAGAACTAAGCCACCTAGACAACTATAGTCAAGGATTTCAGTTTCACTCTCAACAACAGTGAAGTCTTGATCTTTCTCTACGTACATATTCGTTTCAAATTCAACTATATGGTTTCCACTATTTTTAACTTTGTATCCACATGAGCATTTAGTGATAGTAAATTTGGATATAGAATGGGTGGGGTAATTGTACTTTTGATAGATCTTTTTGATCAGTTGGTTAATCCTTTAGATGGTTTTGAGATGGTCTTTCATTTCATCCCCTTCTATTTGTTCGTCTGTAATAACATTCATTGGTTTAGACCTTTTTCATTAACTGTTAAAGGTTTAGCTTGTAAAGTAAATTGGAAATGAATACCTCCTTGTCGAGATGCTTTTTTAAAAGATGTGACGACTATGCGATGAATGTTCCAACAAATTTCTCAGCCTTATTAATATCATCCTCCTAAATTGGCATAGGTATCGCTGCACTCAGATCATGGGCTACGTTGATCAAAACTCACACATGACCTCTTAGAATTGGTATGTTGTGTAGCGTGTTCCTTTTAATATTGAACATCGTATCTATCACCACAATGTGATGGGTGGGTGTTTCTAGATATAAATAATAGTTATTATCACCTTGTAGAATAGTAGTACAAGAAAGATATCAGTTTCTATATAATTCACATTTCACAAAAACATTTATCTGAACATTGATTACCTCTGCTAAGATATCTCTTTGAGGGGAATGTCAAGCCCCATAGCTGGTGGGGGTGGGGTGAAATCTCTACGTAGTGGTTGTTCTTGAGTTTCTTCTTCTCTTTGCCTATCCCTCATTAAAGTTTCCATCATCTCACTCTTCCATTGGAATTTTCCTTCAAGGGTATCTATTCTTTCTATAATTTATTTTATTAATTCACTTTGATCATCCTCTTGTTTTTTTCTCAAAATATGTTCGGGGTGTCACCCTAAAACCCGCACCTCTAACTCAACCATACTATTCTGGCCACTTCAAGGCCACTGATAGTTTGTCTTCATCCAGAATAGGTGTTGCTAATTCTCGTGACTATGTCGAATGAAAATATTGTAAAATAAGTGATCATTGTTACGTAATAGTGATTTAAATATTTTTTTATTATGTAATACTTACACATGATTCCCACACTTTTTGTGTGTTATCATCTATTAGTATCCTATCTTTATTTACACATTCTTCCTTCCATAGAACATGTATTGAGATGGAAGTGTCTTTGGATTTCGATTCATCAATCTTCATATAAATAGAGGAACATAATTATGGTGTTGTGTCATGTCACATAAAAGAATTACGGTAGATTTAAAATATGTACAATTTTTTTTCAAGTGAAGCATACCACATACTTACTTTACGGTTGGGGTATGATGGTTTTGTTACTTGTTCCTTATTTTCAACACCCAGTTGTTGTTTTATAAATAAAAAATTTTCAATCAAAGTGATGAATACACATATCATCAAACAACGTATTAATGGTCACAATGTACCTGAAAAACACATCTGCACAACAACTAGTAAATATATCCCACACTTCTTGGGTTATTAGGTGTGCATAGATAATTGGTGGGTGCATGTTTATTTACTCTTAAACATATTTAAGATGATATCTTGTTAGGAATGTGAAAAAGACTCTATGAATCCTTCCATCAAGCATTAATAATACTTCTTGTGGGAGTCATCTACTGTAAATTCACTCTGTAATGGATGATGAAGAGTAAGTCAATGTTTCATTATATTATTTTTTTAGTAAAATAAAGAAATGATATTGTAATGAAACCATAATCTCTTCCCACATCATTGTCTTAATCCTGGTCAAAACATGGTGCCATGAATCTACATCAATCGGCACGAGTTTCCGAGTGACAATTCCAATATAACTACTGAACATGGCCTTGTTGGGGTTAACACGTTGACCTCTCACATTCTATCTAACCTTGTATTTGATGCCTTTGGATTTTTTCCTTAAGGATTTTTTCTAACACTGTCAAACTATAGTGCTCCTTTTTTTTGTGACGCTAGTCTTTCGTCACCTACCATTTCCCCATAATCAACATCATCAATATGTTCCTCTGGTGTGGTGGCATCAATAGGTGTAGATGGTTGTTGTACCTATACACTGGGAGTAACAATAGGTTGAGAAATCTATTCTTCCTCAGAAATGGTAGCACCAACACGTGCAAAAGGTTTCTCCTCTGTACAGTGAGCAACAGTAGGTTGAGAGACCTATTGTTCCTTAGGAATGGGAGAACCATCACATGTAGAAGGTCACTCCTCTACACTGCGAGCATCAACATGTTAATAGACCTATTACTCATATGGATTGGGACCACCATCATGTGTGGAAGTCATTATCTATAGAAGCGACTTAACATTTAATTTAGAGTACACAAATGTAGCAACAAATGGATAATAACATGAGATAAAACGATGCATATTACAAAAATATTTAACCTGAATATTGAACTCTCTTTTTCTTTTTTAAAGGCTTAAGGTATTTGAACCCTCTATTGATGATCCAAATCCCTTCATTGTGGTCTTCTATGATATAAAAAATGCCATCTACATTGAGACCACTGTGAAATGATTGCTACGTCCCAATGAAAGGGTCATTCTTGGTTGAATTTTCATTTGAACCTTCAGTGTTTTTGGTTAATAACAGAATAATTGACCACTTTCGGTTTGTGGGATCTGTAACATAAAATACTTTTACTTCCTATGATGATATTATAAATGTTTTGTCTTTGTACCATTCCTTACTTAAATCAACTTTCACAAATCCCAATTAATCTATTTTAATGACACTCTTGTTATCAACCCACTTGCATTGAATAATCAGCACTTGTAATGTTATACAATCAAAATCCCATATTTGTTTGATGATGCCAAAGTATAAAATATTCACATAGACTAGATTTCTTTCCTTAGTACCCAAAACATGCATCACTTTATCCATGAGTGTAACTCCACTATTTTCATGGAACTGTCTTCATCATGCTCATTTTTATAGAATGTATAACCATTAATTACACAACCTTTATAATATAAAACATACACACTTTTTCCTCCAGCTAACCATCAAATTCATTATGAAATTGAATCTAGATTTTCATCTTACTGCTTTAAAATATGGTCCTAAAACCATCCTATAAGCTGTTGATTATGTGTATTTGATATCTATATTTCATCCCTTGATGGATTCAAATGTTTAATAATTTCATTGTGGGTTTCAAAATATGGGGAAACATCCAAATTTTTACATAATACATAAAGGTGGGCGTACTCCTGATCTGTAATATTGATTGTGACAAAACCTCTTCAAGAAATTCCTTCACTCGTAATATATCTAGTGTGATGAGATTTTGATAGACCAATACTTTCTACACTGAATAGGTTTTCGGTATAGAATTCAATGGCTTCCTCAACAATATATCACTATACAATACAACCATTTAGATGACTTTGATTTTTGACACACCCTTTCAAAATCTTCATATACCATTCAATGGGGTACATCCATCTATAGTGTACATGACCACATGGTCGAATCTCTCTCACTAAGTGAACCATTAAATGAACTATCATATCAAATAATTTTGGTGGGAAGAACATTTCCAATCCACATAATATGATGACAACTTCTCTTTCTATACTCGATAATTTTGTTGGGTCTATAACTTAGTTGTATATAGATTTGAAGAATAAATAGAGTTTGGTTAATGTATGATGGAAATTCTTGGAAAAAATGCAATGTAAATCTATAGGCATTAGATATTACATCAAAACATGATAGTCATGTGATTTCATACCCTTTAACTTTAAATCGGTAATTGAAATGATGTTCTTGATATTTGATGAATACACCTCTAGAACCTTTATGTCATTCAAGAAGTTGAAAAACTGATATCTCTCCTGGTTGGAAAGAGTATAAGCATCTAGAGGGAAAAAATTTCATTTTTCACCCTTCATTGGCACCAATTCTTCTCGTATTCCCATGTCAACCATGTCAAACCTAGCCTTAATTTCATCCTTTGTTTTGCTGGGTGCATTTAGCAATGTGCCGATGACACTATCACATACATTTTTTTTCAATATGCATATCATCAAGAAAGTGTTTGACGTATAGACAATTTCAGTATGGTAATTAAAAAAAAACTAATCTCTTCTTCCAACTAGTTTTCATAAGGTTTTTTGAAAACATTTTACCAAAAGTAGTGTTGACATGTTTTACTTTATCAAACAGTTGATCACTCATTAGTAGAGATGGTGTTTTATATTCTTCTAAACTTCCATCGAATGATGTTGTCTGAGATCGGTACTTATGTTGTCGAGGTAGAAATATGGGATGTCCTAGAAACATGGGTTTTTATGAATTTTTCAACATAATTGACTGTGTACCTTGTTCACAGATGGGAAACCCATCAGTTCTTTTAATTCTATATCCTAAAATATTTCTATAAGCAGGAAGGTCATTTATCATCCCATACAACATGGATCTCAACATGAAATCTTCATTTCTATAAGCATCATACAATGTAACACCTAAATCCCACAATAATTTCAAATCCTTGATCAATAGAGCCAAATAAACATTAATATCATTACCCAATTGTTTTGTTCCTAATATAATAATAGATAACATGATGTGCTTTAATTTCATTCATAACCACAGTGGTGATTTATAATTTACCAACATAACTGTCCATGTAATGTGAGTGCTAATTTAAAAACCAAAAGGATTCACTCTATCTATAGATAATGTAAGATGAAGGTTTCTCAGCTCATTTCTAAAGTCAGGATACTCATAATCAATTTTCTTCCACCGAGGATAGTCTATCAGGTGACATAGTTTTCCATATTTATTTATTCTTTCTTCATTCCATATCAATTTCCCTATAATCTCCTCACTTCCATATAGGCGCCTAAACCTTGGAATGATTGGAAAGCACTATACAACTTTCTTAGGACCAAATCTATCCTTCTTGTATCGAGAAGCACCACACTTTGGGCATTCTCTAAGTGATTTATGGTCCTTTTGAAACAGTATACAATCATTCGGAAAGGAATATATTCTTTCAGAGATCATACCCATCGAGTGTAGCATTCGTTTTACGTCATATGTTTGGATTGGTAGGTCATTATCTTCTAGGAAAGTGTCATTACAGAGAGAAATTAATTACATAAAATTGGAATCACTCTATTCATTATCTTCTTTTAAATTATACATCTTTAGTACAACTGACAATGTTGTATATTTAGTACAACCACCATACAATAACATCTTTGCACAACTCTTTAACTACTCAAACAATTTTGGGAAATCACGAAGTTCATCTTCAATTGTCCTTGTCATTTCCCCAATACGATATTCATCATCATTGACATCTGTGATCACATCCTCGATATGGTCTTATTCATTTTTTCACACTTTTAATCATATCATATGATCCATAAAACATAGTGTTATCCCACCCACTAGTTATATTCACTTTTTCCTCGTTTTTATTCCAAAATTTATAACTTTGATCTATTCCATGATAGATCAAGTGTTCTTCCAACTCCTCTGGACTAACATGTCTTGAATAAAAACAATGTAAACACAGACAAAAGATTTGACAAGGGTCATATTCATGATATTTTGAAAACTTTATGAACTCTTTGATGTCATCTTTGTAATCTTTTGTCAAATGTTTGGCATCCATCCATTCTTTATTCATATCCATCCTATTTGATTTGGTGATATCAATATTTAACAAAATAAATACACAAAACATTGATATAAAAATTAACCAAGGCTAAAAAATATACATATACTTTATGTTTTCTTTGAAAACTATTTATCAAATCAAAATTGAAATCCTATTAAAAAAACGACCATTTACAAAAATTCCTCTTTAAAATTACACACCCCTTTTAAAATAAACCAATCAGTTCCAAGCACTCTTTCTCAAAACCCCAATTCCTTTTTTTAAAGCAGAAAAAGAAAATTCATGAACCAACAATATTAATCATTTAAAATGAATGACAAACCTCTATATTTTATAAATTTTAATTTAAAACCTCACAGACCCCTTGTTAAAATGAAACCAACATTACATATGATTTTAAAACATCCACATCCCTTTCTAAAATCCAATCAGATGGGTTGAAAAACACTTAGAATGAAACCTAAGTCTATGAAAAGTGTTTAAATCATTTTAAAGATATTTAAAACCAAAAAGAGGTATGTTGAACAAATATAATTTTTTAAGAAACATTTCAAAACACTTGAATCATTTTAAAAGATCCACATATGCATTTTCACAAAGATATAAATCCCAAGAGAGTCACTTTAAAAAGGATTCATGAATCAAAAGTAACCAAAATTTTATAAAATATAAAGCTATAAAAGGTTTATTATGTCTCTCATGAATAAATATTATGAATCATATATTTTAATCCTCTAATACTACTGAGAAGTGAATATGTGATAGATAAAAACATAAGTGTCACTTGACAATGATAATTTTGAACATAAAGAAATACATCTTCAAATTGGGTAACCATATTACACTTGATACTTGAATCATGTACTACCAAGCTTGATCCTTCCAATATGGTACATTAGAAAAAAATGTTCCCCTTATTTAGGGTATAAATTAAGTCAAAGTTAAAGGACTATAGGTACTTATACCTTCTCCACTATCAATGGTTTATTTTACTTTGTGATTAAATATTTTTTAAATACTTTTTTAGTGTATTAAAATTACACCTCAGGGAAAGCACCACTATTTACAAATCTAGTAAATGATTTGGGAAGTTTCTCTTATGTGTTATTAACTATCTAGACCCATAAGCTACCACATGACCATCATGGACTAGAACTATTCAAATCCTTACTCCTGATACATCACAATATAAGTCATACTCATTACGTATCTCATTTATGGTTAAGATTGGTGTTTTCATCAATCCAAAACTAAGATATTATAAGGTTATCTCATGAACATATAATCAAAGAAACTATACCACATTCTTGGTTAAGGCCTTCTTAGAACTTTTAATCAGGAAGAATCCTAGTTGACCCTCTGGTAATAAAAGTGAACCCCAAACAAAATCACCATAATAAAATTCTCATTTCATGTTACAAAGATTCTTATGAAATGATTTTTCTTATCAATGAGTATTCCAAAACCACCTCTTTCACATTTTTCATGTGCATGTTGTCCCACTTGATTATAGTAATTATCATCTGTTCATTCAGTTTCACTGACTTCCAAAATTTAATGGAAGTCTCCCCATTGAACATGTGGAATTTCTAACACCTGTATCATGTACAGCTAAAACATTTCACATTTTTTGAATAGTTAATGTCACTATTACTTTTCAATTAATGAATATTACATCCCAAAAAAATTTTCTCAATACAATGAGGAGAATATCTTAACATATCACCATTAAAAAACCCATATTTAAAAACCCACAACTTCTATTCATAACTTCTGGACTACTCACCATTACACATTCCACTTCAAAAAAAACATATCTTTCAAAATTACCACATCTATAGGATATTTCACTAACTAATTCCTATATAAAAAATTGAGGCTATGTTCTAGAGCCTCTACTTTTAGTTGTAGCCTTAATTCTATGTTATGGTATATCAGGTTTTGGGATTTGTTCCAATTCAGGTATGTTCTAGAATTTCTTTTTCTATGTGTAAGTTTTGGGGGTTTAATTTATTATTTGGGGGTTTAACATTAGTATTATTTATGTGTAACAAATCTAACTAGTGGTACCAGATCTTTTTTTATTCTATTATTAGTTACTAACAAGTGGTATTAGAGCTTGGTTACATAACATATGGTGTTTATTTTATCAACACTTGATAGAAATTCTTGGTTTGAAGACTACTAGGTTTCCTCTAGTGAAGTGGTTTTCTAAGATTCAGTGGAATTACACTAGTAACAAAGTGGTGGTTCCATTGAAATGGATGAGTTTGGGATTGATATTCAATGGTGAAGGATTCAACATTTGGGGGATAATGGCCTTGCTACACTTAGAGAGTTCAAAAGTTACATTGATTTTGAATTAGTCAGAAGTGAGGTGTTCAGCAGAATGACAAACCATGAGATGAAAGAATTATATTTTTATTAAATGTGTGTTCAAGAGAATCTAGATCCAAGAGAGAAGAAATACATGCCTCAATGATGCTGATCATTAAAGGTGGATGTGTAGTAGAGGGAGGGATCAAGGAGTATGATTCTTGCATAGTCAAAGGAGGCACCACCTCCAAAATATGGTCTACATAGAATATGGATGTGGATAGAATAAAAATAAGATAAAAACTTTATTTGATCTAGAACCTATTGTCAATCAGTGGTGGGTCGCTTCATATTCATTTCAACTACCTCAAAATAAATACAAAACAAGGGAAAATTCAGAGTATGCCACACTGATACGATCAAATTATCACCTTCATGTTGGGATCTTAGACAATGATTCAAGAATATGGGAAAACACATTTTTAAAATAATGCTTACATATAACATATTTCATAACATGCTTCACATTACTTCCAAAATTCAAAGACACATTTAAGGTACACAACAGGGAATCCAACACACACTAAAAATCCATTTCCCTTGGATAAATCCATTTTCAACACATTTTAACCATTATATATTTTTTGAAAAAACAATTTTCACCTTTCACACAAAGTATAAAACATTATCAAGGAACAAAACCACAAAGCACATAAGAAATACAACAAATTTCTTTTCAAAAACCAATTTTCATCACATATGTATGTCAAACCATTTGCAAAACATGTTTCACACCACATGAATAATCTATGGAACATATATAAGCAAAAAAGCAAGCATATAAAAATCATATAATAATGTAAAAGCATTGAATAACCTAACTCACACTTGGAAACCTTCAAAAATTGGTGTGAAACCACAACTGTACCTTAGAAAGATTCTATTAAGGCAGGATCCAAACTGAAACATGAATATTTTCCCCCACAAACATAAGATCAAACCAACATTATGTCAAACAACCTAATGAAAAATAAGAACTTTAGAAGGGGGAAGAGAAACACTAAAAGAGGGAGAAATCAAGAAAAACGAGACTTACTTGATGTTTCCTTGAAGAATCAGAGTCAAAACCACCCAAATATTGATGTATAAGGGCTTCAAGAAAGCTTGGAGTGGGGTTTGCAGTGAAAATGGGTTCGAGGTGGAGGAGAGATCATAACGGAGGAGGGGTCGTGGTGGAGAAGGGTTCGCAGCAGAGGAGCATTCACGGTGGAGGAGTGTTTGTGTCAGAGGAGGGGTTGCGGTGAATGAGGGGTCAGCGGCGCAGCAGTCGGCTTTCGCCAGAGCTTGAGGGGCGCGAGAAAGGAGGATACTATTAGGGTTTCTTTATAAAATTTAGTGAAACATTTATCAGCTCTAGCTAAAAAGAACTGATAAATGTATGTTTTATCAGTGCTAAAATAAAAAGCATAGATAAAACATGCCTTTAGCATCAGTTTTTTTAATGCTGATAAAAGGTGTCTTTATCAACGCTAAAATTATAGCGTTGATAAAGACTCATCTTTTTCAGTGCTAAAAGAGCGCTGATAAAAATATATATTTATAAAATTATATATATAATAAATAAATAAATATATTTATTTATAATTATAACTATAAATAAATAAATATTTATTTATATTTATAAAATTATAATTTAAATAATTATAAAATTATCAGAAATATACTTATTATATTTATAGTCTTAGAAATATATATAATAAATATATTAATTATATATATTTATAAGATTATAGATATATATAACTACTAATTTTATAATTATTTTAATAAATATATATAATTATAATTATAATTATAATTATAAATAAATATCTATTTATTCATTTAAATAATTATAAAATTATCAAAAATTTATATTTCTAATATTTTCAATTTTATTAATATATATATTTTATATATTTATTATAATTTTATAATTATTTAAATATATCTATATTTATTTATAATTATAAATATAAATATTTATATTTATTTATCAATATTTGTATGTACCTATGAATATGTTTATTTAATTACAAATGGCCCAAAGGCCTTATTTTTTATTTTTATTATAGATAATCCCCCTTTTAAGGGTTGAAGAGGAACCCGATTATATGTTTATTTAATTAAATATAACATTATATATGAAAATAATAATTTTTTTACATATTAATAATTATTTAAATTAATAAATATTTATTTATATTTATAACTATAAATAAATATATATTTATTTGTAATTAAAATTATAATAAATAAATATTTATTTATAGTTATAATTATATATATATAATTATAAAATTATAGCAAACATATCTATAATTTTATAAATATATATAGTTAATATATTTATTATAATTTTTTAATTATTTAAATATATCTATATTTATTTAGGAATTATAATTATAACTATTTGTATTTATTTATAAATATTTTTATATGTTTATTAATATATTTACTTTATTTTATATATGTATAGCTTTATAATTATAATAAATATATTTATTATAATTTTATAATTATATATATATATATAGAGTTAGATATATATTTTTTGTAATTTTATAATTATTTAAATATATATATAGTTATAATTATAATTAAAAATAAATATATTAATTAAAATGTATTTGTATTAATTAAAATTCAATAATTATAAATATAATCAATATATTTATTATTGAAATATATTTAATGTAATTTTATAAGTATTTTTGAGAACATAATAGTTCATATGGGTAACATGAATTAATCATATACCTAGTAAAGTATACATAATAAAAAAAAAGCCATTACATATAGACAACATGAATAATAAGAAAGGTGTAATGTACAAATGAACATTCATGATGATACATAACATATATGTAGTGCTTGAGATGAAAAAAGGTATGCTCTATGTCTCTTATACTTTTGTAGTATTAATTGTTAGACACCGTGTGAGGTACTCTCTTCTCCTTGCTTCTTGCTCGAGGTTTTACCGGGGTGACACAGGCCGTCGGTGTAACCCTGTGTCGGTGTTGTTTGACCTAGCTTCGAATGCATGAGGAAAATTGGTCCTTACCCCACTGAGATGTGTTTTGTGAAGTGAGAAAAACTGTGAGGGCGATTCAGTGCCCCCCAAAGTAGAGAGTATCGAGCTGTGGTGGATGAGTCCCTCTGACTTGTGCATTCAGGGAGAGGTTGTAAGATAGAGTGTCAGAGTAGATCCCGGCATTGATGGTGGAGTTTTCTTGCTTGACATTTTTTGGGATGTCACTAGTGGATGTGGTGGAGTATCTAGTTTGGGGTTACTCTACTTCATAGAGAGGTAAAGACATATGGGGTATGCAACATGCTTTCTATGTCTCACTTATTGCGGTTGGATGAGTTTGCTCACCTGCCTTGTTCATTGGTACCTTTTAATGCTCAACATCAACCTTGATACAGTGATAGATAGTTGTCGAATATAGTTCAAGGCACCTGAGACCCCATGAACAAAACTACACAACTCACTACTTTGTGCTAGAAGCGATAGTCTTTGCCCTAAGAATGTAGAGAAATTACCTTCTGGGAGAGAGTTTTGTGGTTTACTCAGACCACCAGAGTTTCAGGTATGTCTCCACCCAGAGTGACTTGAACCTGAGGCAGTAACGCTGGTCAAAGTTCTTACAGGACTATAACTTTGAGATAGTCTATACTCTGGGAAATGGTAGCATTGTAGAAGATTCTCTCAGCAGGAAGTCCTAGGTTTTCCTAGTGCATAAAGCTTAAGAGTAGTTAGCTTACCTACAGCTGACCCTGGTGAAGTATGAGGGTATAATTTTTATTCAATCGATGGTGTTGAATCCTTCTATTCTTGAGCATGTGAGAGATTCTCAATTATGAGACACCAATTGTGAGATCTTTCATGACTAGATATCCTTAAGAGATTGTCCTGATGAATATTCTGAATAAGGTAATCATGTCACCCTTTTTCAGGGATGAACGGTGTTTCCAGCTGCGATGTGAGAGTAGGTGATGAGGGAGTTTCACACTTCTCCTTTGACTATGCATCCTGGTGTTGGGAAGAGCCAGGTGTAAGCTCTATGTCCCCACCAATTTTCTTAGTTTGTGATTTTTGGGGGTGAAAAGCTTCAAATAAGGAAATGATGTTGAGATTTGGTTTTTTATAAGACTTTTAAATATTTCTATATATATTTCTAGAGCTAGGTGCTAAATCGACGTACGATTCTGAGGCTCGGTGTGACCAGAATTAATTTTATAAAAATATTAAGTATATTTTATACTATGCACATGAAGGATGTGGGATAACTATTAGATGAAATATTAGATCAGAAATATGATGCCAAAGTTGAGTCTGGAGTGTTACATTTACCCTAGGTGAGACATAACTTTTGTCATTGCGGGTCTTCTGTAGAAAAAGTCACCAAGGATGTAATCATAAAAAAAATAATTAATAAATTATTTTATTTTGGATTTCGTTTCAAATAATTCTTGAATGGAGACTTGGATTGGAAACCCGATACCATCATTGATTTTGTAATGTAGTGTTTAACATAAGCACGACCTCAATTGAGAGGGCACGAGATATTCAGATACCGCAACTGTTGGTGGTTGACCTATTTAAATACTATAAATTGGTCATTATGGAAATGAACTAGGTTTTGGACCATAAAACTCCCACCTATGGAAGATCTCTCTCCCTTACTCCCTTTGGAAAATCAATGATGAATCCTTGATGGATCCTGACAGCGTTGCAGATCGGAGTAGATCAGAGTGTGAAAAATGGAACGATTGTTGGCGGGTGTGTTCATAAATGATGAACAGATCCAAATATACGTAGGATTTTTTCATTTGAATTATACATCCCTGATTTAAATTCTTGAATCATAAACTTGTTTTTTTTGTCAATCACATCACCATTGAATATCAACAACGATGGCCAGACTAACACAATGATCGATTGATTCCTCTTTTCCTCCATTCTTCTCCCGTTATTTGTCGTTTACCTTTTATCACATCAAAACAACAATGAATCCTAGATTAAAAAATTTATTTGTGTAGATATAGGTCTTAGGATTTTATATCTACGTTTTCTTATTCATTTGGAACCAGATCAGAGGTATGGAAGAGAGAGCAAGCATGAGGTGGTCCGTACAGGTCGGACGATGAGGCAGTTTGGAGGAGGCAGCATGCGGTGGGAAGCTCCCATGTGGCGATAGTCACATGGAGTGGGGTTCAACCAGGTAGATGTGGAGGAGGCCACAGTTGGAAGGTGGACACGGGGTAGTCGTGTGGGTAGACATGAACTGGCCGGCCAGGACAACCATATGTGAGTGGCCTGATCCCATGTGTGAGCGGGCTCAGGTGGTCCGGGCCTTGGCGAGCTAGGTGTTCTAGATAAGATGGACCTAGGTCAGACCTAAAGTGATCATGGTGAGGGATGGCTACAATAGAATGTGAGTTCGTGGCAGCTCGAGCTGTCGCAAGGCCAGTGACCGCGACCGGTCCCAGGCGGTCAACTGCAGAGCCATGTCAGCTCAAGTTGTTTCAGCTGTAGCAACTATGGCTGGTCCAAGGAGGTCGACTGTAGAGGATGACTGCATCAGTCAGTTGTCAAGGAAAGTGGACCGACCACAGTGGTTGATCGTAGTCCAAGGTGAACTGACCGCCATGGTCGGTCCACGACCGATCAGTTCACAGGTGCAGGCAAGGCCATAGACAACCTTTCAGGTGGTAGTTTTGAATGGTCATAACTCCCAAAAGGAGCATCCAATTGGTGTGCTATACATGGAAACATGATCCTACTTTTGAGGTGTACCTTTTAAGGCTAGCTTGGAATTTAAATTTGGGATCGGGATGCGGGCCCCATGAAGCACTGTTTGTGAAATGCTAAGAAATGATGTTTCTTCACCAGGTGTCTGGTTTGGGTGAATTAATTATTGATCATGTGTGCTTTTATACAGGGATCAAAAAAGTGTGATCTATTTGGTTATCTGGGACTATTTGAGGAGGCATGAAAGTAAACCTACGTTTTTTCCCTTTAGACCAACGATGAACATCGTGCGCTCATCAGCCTTTTTATTGATATTCCATGTGATATGGGAGTCCACTGGCATTCCTAGGGATAATTTTTCATAATTTAGTACCAAAGTATGTATAGGTACATAGACAGAAGATGATGTGGGGTCACACATCATGTGGGACCCATACGAGCCATGTACCACTTATAATCTTTTACCTTTCGTGTCTCCTTATTTTAGACTCATATTTTGGACAATGACTAGCCTATCATAAGTGTTTTTTTCATGTAGAATGTGATGGTGTCCTCTATAATATCTTTTGAGATACTATGCGATATTTTCCGGGCATGATGCCTATCCTAGGTGACACTTGATGCTGGTTTTGATCAAGCAGAATCATTAGAGGATTCTTCTAGAGTGGACCCTGCATCAGCATGGGATCAAGTCCTCTATAGTTACTTCTGAGTGGAACCCCCTACCAGGTAGGCTATGGTTCCTCAATGTCCTATAGTGTAACCTCCTTTATTATACCAAAATGTGGGTTCTCTACCTTTTGAGTGGAACTCCCCGATGCATTAGGGCATGGGTCCTCGATAACCAAGGTGGACCCCCTATTGTATCAGGGTGTGGGTCCCCATGACACTAGGGTGGAACCCTCCATCAGTATGGGAACAGTTTCTCTACAACTACTATTAGAGTGGAACCCCCTGATGCACTAGGGTGCGGGTCCTCTACTATGAAATTGTGATCCATCAACTGTGCGGCAGAGTGACAAGACATGGTTTGATATACCTTTGGACTCACGAGAAAGAGGGACGATTTCCCCACTGAGATGCATCCTGGTGAAGGACCTAAAACCGTGTGGGTGAGTAAGTGCCGCCCAAAGTGGATAGTGTCAAGGTGTGGTGATTAGTACCTTTGACTTATATGGTCAGGGCATGCGTGTGGGATATAAGGCATCATTGATGGATACCCTTGGAACTGATGGAGACTCTTTTCCTGGGATGAGATGTGAGATGGAAATCCCCTTAATCTCTCGTTAGGGCTTCTTTGAATGATCATATATATATATATATATATATATATATATATATATATATCCTATTTCAGTTACCACTCCTTATGTTTTGGTTACTCTTATTCTAGGAGAGGCAAAGACGCACAGGGTATGTCACGTTCCTTCTGTGTCTAGATTCTTGTGGTTGAACGAGTCTAATCTTCCACTATTGGTAGTGAAGCCTCGATGAAAATTTTATATTCTCATAATTTCAAGATACTTGTGTTTGGATGAGTTTATTTACTCACACTTGTTGGGTTGAACTATAATATTTTACCATATCTTATTCTATCTGTTGTTTTCCTCTTCAGTGTGTCTATTACTACTCCACATTCACCTTTTCAGAGAATCTTACTGATTATTTTTATACTCACCCTGGATGGGATTTACCCACATGTGTCGTGCCTTATGTAGATGACAAACAGGATGATCATTAATTTAGAGGACCTTAGGGATATGGGGTACTTGGACGGTGTGTGATGGTTGTATCTTGGGATCTAGGAGTGGGGCTCTCTCAACTATTTTAATTTTTCATTTTTCATCAAGTTAGGAAACTTTTTGGTATGGGAATGTATTTTTTCCCTATTATTTTCTGTTTACTTCATCGTACTTGTATTTTTTAGAGGACCATGCATGTTTGGTTTATTTATAACAGTGTTGTATATTTTTTCTTTTCCCTTTTCACTTTTTTATTGATTTGGCCATGTGTGTGTGTACAAGTACATAAGAAATGGCCTCCCTAAGTTTTTTGTTTCTTTGGCACTTGTCACCACCCCCTGTCCTATAAAGGCGGGCTTGGGGTAGTTGTGGCTCGATCCCTAGTGTGGGTCGGGTCATGACTTGATGGCTATACCTGCTTCAGCTCATAGATGGAATAAGTGTCTGATCAAGAACTATATGTATATATATATAATATAGTTTAGTTCTATATTCCATCCACCTATATGCGAAAAGTGTGTTCCGATGCCTAATGGCCATATACTTGGAATTATAGTGCTAGATGGAATGGTACGTAACTAACTTTTCCATGACCATTCTATGAGCCTATAAGATCATGCAGTAGGGTACTTTCCCTACATCCTAATAGAGTGGGGTACATCATTCACATCACTCAGAATGTTGAGTGATCATGCTATGGAAACACTCTAAAATGGAACATGGGGCTCAAAAGCCCATCTCCCATATCATATTAGCAGTGAGAGTCTCCATCCTCAACACCTGATGTAACATAGAATCATATCACTGTGCTCAAATGATACCTTACCAACATTCCCAAGTATCACTGGTGTTGGTATCCATCCCTAACACCCAATGTAAGGGAACATGAGTCCCCATGCTCATCAGAATTCTTACCATAATTCTCAAGTATCACTGGTGTAGGTCACTACGCCCAACACCAGATGTAAAGGAGTGTGAGTCGCCATGCTCATTAGAATCCTTACCGTCATTCTCATCCCATGTATAAGGTGAAAATATATTTATAATGAAACCCATAAGGAAATAAATCTAATGATTCTCATCCCATAATTCTCTCTATCACCCTAACATAAGTAGAAATGCATAGAGGAAAAGTGATGGCTCAGATATCCTTTAAACAAACCTCGCTCATAGGTCCGAGCTCTAAATCACTAATCGAATCGTAGTCATCAAGTACCAGGAACGATTAGTACGCCTCGATGACTACTCAGCTACTGACATGTTGTCCTGTCGAGGCTGTATAGCTCTAGAAAACTCTCATCCACCTCCTCAAGCCATTCCTCAGTCGCCTATGAGTCGATCTCACCTCGGAACCTGAGGGGTATCTGATGCTGAAACACGTGTAAGGCACTGAACCTACATGTGTCATATACCAGTACCACCGGTTGAAACTGCTGACCAACGGGTAGTGATATAGCTGGCACACTACCTGAAGGCACTATCTCAGGCATCGGTCCATGTACCTAAGCCTCATAACTATGCGGACCAACCTCATGGTCACTCACTGGGAAACACCAGTAGCTAAGATCACAATATGCTCTAATAGTGTCTAAACTAGATGTATAACTCTAGCAATCGCCTCCATCCAGTCCACTACTGACTGGGAATCTACCTCGCCTCGTAACATCAGAGGCCTCTATTGCTGGAACTCGTGCAACGTGCTCTGTCAGCGTGCACCGTCCACTAGTACGGATGGTGGCATCTACTGCCTAACGGGTGGTGGTGCTACTGGTACAACACCTGAAGGTGCCAACATAGAAAGAGGGCCCTGCACCAGAGTCTCATCACTCAGTGGGCCGTCATCGAGTACTCTCTCGGAACTCCAACTAACTGTCTGGGTGGTGGGATCCTGAACAGATGCGACACGATCAAATGATTTATACCGGGTGAGAGGACCTAGTTTGAGATGACTTTAAAAATTTTGGAAACACACACACAATCAGTGTTTTCGTGCACTAAGTTGGAAATCAGTAGTCAGGTTCCTGGTGTATGGATATGTTGTCCGCCGTACCAACACTGGACTCCTTGAACTGAAAACCACAATCGGTACGCTTAACACTATTGCTTCACAGAAAGAAAAATATATGATTCATAAGTTATGTGGTAGAACCGAATCCTCTGATACCAATTTGTCACGAACCATCCTCGGGGCCCATGCCGTGACTACCCAAAGCCCGCCTTCCATAGGCCAGGGGCTGGCGACTAGCACCAAATGAGTAAATCCCGATAACTGGGAAGAAATTGCCTTTATAAAACATAAACACATCCAACCAGAGTACAAGCGGAAGTAATACACTAAGTACAAAGTAAGTGTTGAAAAGTAAATGGGCCGGAATACAAATCCAACTGAAAAATACAGCAACAACTGAACGAAAGTACAATAGGAAAGACAAACAACTGGAAGATAGAAACAGCTCCTGGGCCGTACACCTCAGATCCTACCTGAAGGGTAGGTACAGATAGCCTCCTCAATAATCTCGCTCACCAACCTCCTCTAAGTACCATATTGTAATGAAGTCCACCTCCGGGTACTGACTCGTCATGAGGTCTAACTCCGGGTACCATCCAGTCCTCGTACACTCGGTCTCTGTCAGCGCTGTCTGTCGTCTACATCCAACACAACGAGGTGCAGAAATAGCCTGTACAGGGGTGAGTATAACGTTACTCAGTAGGGACCCCGAGACCCTCAAGGTCTCACTAAATCCAACAATGATAACCACAAAGAAGGATCTCAACAGATAACCCTTACTTAGGTATAAGTGTAATGACCCAAAGTTTCATTAATGGAAAATCCATCTTGATCTTATTAAATGTCTCTTTATATAAAATGTTTTTATAAAATGTCAACTTCATTAGTTTTACTATAAGAATTGTGACCGTTACTTTTATAGCCGTTGAACAGTGATCACATGATTAGTATAAATATAGGGCTTTAACTCATCCAATTTTACTTAGACAAAGGAAGCGATGACCTCATCCAGTAGAATTTTCCCATACAAAGCCCATTTATCAGAGCTCGAAAAAGAGGTGGAGTCCTTGGGCTTCGCTCTTGATGAATCCCAAGATGAGCTTTACCATGTCAAGCTCAAACGGGACCGTCTACGGGAGAAGTAGAGGTTGATAGAAATTACCACTCGAGTGATGTTATCCGAGCCACCCCAAGAGTCTGCCACCATCGCACACCTTACCCTTAGGTCTTATGCGGCTATTTTAAGGGGTTATGTAACTAATCGACAATACTATGTTCATGTACATTATTTTTTATATATAATAATGAATATACTTTCTTGTCATTATTGATACATTGTAAATAGTTTTTAAAGTACAAATAATGTTTTTAGTTATTATTTAATTAAGAATTATATTTTTTAAGGGATTTTTTGTAATTAAATAATATTTTGATAAATTATTATTATTATTATTATTATTAAATTAATTTTTATTAAATATAAATGATCTTATAATTTTATGAATACAATTGTAATTTTTATTAAGGTTTGAAATCCATTTCTGTCAAAACCCGTGAATTTTCGATAAATGTCAGTTTTTATTTTCAAAGTAAAAATTAACATATTTAGAAAATTATTTAGATAAAATAAATGTTATTTCTAGAATCAGGATTTCGAAATTATCCAACGGTGAATTTTTCATAATTTCCTGAGACAGTCAAATTTTTGGGTAAAAATTAAATACCGTTTAAATATATAATGTGTTTTATGACATCATAATGACCCGATAGTGATATAATAAAATACTAAAATATTTATGTTCGGCCAATATATATTTTACCATTAAAATATTGTGATTTTGGGTTTGTTTGACTTACTTTTCAAAGCATTAATGGACCCCTCAAGACTAATTAAACACCTTGTCTTTTTAAATTAATTTCCATGGGAGTGTGACTCACCTCCACATAAGCAACCCCATTATTTTTAGAAGTTCAGAATTTGGCCTTATAAAATATTTTTTTCCTCTTACCTTTGCCAAAAACCATGGTATGGTTTGTGGTTTGGATTAATTTAATGTAAGGGGACCCAAACCTAAATAATAAAGAATTCCCTCACCTTTCCTATATAAACCCACCCATGCTCCCACTTCCTCCTCACTCAAAACCTTTGGAGTTCATACAACCTCTAACCTACTCTCTCTAGAATCCTCCCAAGGTGACCCAAGCTCTTAAGAAACTTCTCACAAGCCTCTCTCTAGCCTTTGGAAGCACACTTCCAAGTAAGGGTTTTTTTCTTCCTTTCTCTTTTTTGTCCAATTTTCTTTAAGTTGTTTTTCCATTTTAATTTCAATTATGAATGTTGGGGTATGGTTTCGCACCTCCCTAATACTTTTCTCTTTATGTTTGAATGATGGGAGACCCCTTTCTCTCTCATTAAATGCCTCCCATGTACACCCGTTACTATGCCAAAATTCCGAGAGGAACTTCTCTTTCCTCTTTTACATTCAAGCAATACTTTTGTATCATGAATCTAAATTCCATTACAATTGTTGGGTAATGTATCTATATGACATCATTACTATCCATTACATGTAAATATGATGAGTAACCCCTTTCTCTCTCATCAACAATTTTTATGAATTCTTATGTCACGCCGTTACGTTGCCGAAATCGCACCGATTTTCGAAGCCAATGTCATTGTGTAGTGAATACCATGCCCATTTCTCCATCAAGGGTATTCACCTTTATGCACATTTACTTATTTATTATAAAGTTTCATGTATCAATTACACATTCCTTTATCTTTGAATAAATGATTATGTTTTATGAATCTATGTTCTATGATCCATGTGGCACACTTATGCATGAAATGAAATGTTTAAGAAGGGTGCACCCTTATAGCGCTCCAATGCATTGGGTAAAGTATAGTATCATGATACATAATGTGCAATGAGTGTTGACTCATGATAATTCAAGTGCAACTAGGGTTTACTCATGCTTCATGTGCAATGAGTATTTACTCATGCTCCATATGCAATGAGTTTTGGCTCATGCTAATTCCATGTTAAGTGTTTGTTGCCACATTTCCATGTTATGATTATCTTTCTTTATCATGCCTTTATGTTCATGTTTCTATTGTACTCTATTGATATGCCTAATGTCTAACATGTATTTTAATCCTCATGTTATTCCATGTATATTCCCTTACTGGGCTTTATAGCTCACCCTTTTCTTATACATGTCCTTAGGTTATCCCATGCAATGCTAAGTACGAGGGAATGTAGTGGTCATGTAAAAGAAGTTTTCAATAAAGATGTTGTATTTCATGTTTCAAGTTTTTATGTAATGATCTTAAGCCCCAAAGACACTAAACCTCTCGATCTTCTCTGTTGTATGAAGTGAAGTTTTATGTAATAAATCATGTTTAAGTTATAATAAAAAGTAGGGTTGTCATAGTTGGTATCAAAGGATAAGTTTGGTTATTTTTGGGATTAGGATTAGAAAACCCTAGTAAAGCCTTAGATACAAGACTAAGTACAATAAAAACGTCCCTAAGTTTTGGTGAGTATTGATTAAGTGGGTTATCAATCAAATACATCCCTGTCTGGATACGAGCAGGTAGAGGCGGCTCTGGCACAGATGTATCCGAGGGGTAAAACCCAAAAACACTGCTTTGAGCTAGACTCGAACGGGAACTGGTGCATGAAAACGGGCCTTGATGCACTCTTGGTTATGACACTCTCGGGGGATATTCTTTGGTAAATTCACAAGATTAGTATGAACCCTTATTAAGGGAATTAAAAAAATGCCCCTAAGAATATATGTTAGAAAGTAGATCATGAAAAGCCTAGATTCAAGCCTATAGACTCATGAGTTAAGGAAATGAAAGTTTATTTATAAGTCATCAAATTTTGTCTTTGGATTACCCTTTATGTATTACCCCTAACATTCCTTTTATTCCAGCCAATGGCTGGTAATAGGAGGACTCGGGCTAACAACCGATGTGAAGATTAATGTGATGACTGTACTAATGAGATTCCCAATCCAATGGGAGTGGGAATCACGAACTTTGTCACGCTTATCTCTCAGCTAACTCAAGCGTTGAATAGAAACACGGGTCAAGAGGAATGTACAAACCCCCTAAGAAAGAGAAAGTGACTATCAAGAGCTTCATGAGACAAAGGCCTCCTACTTTTAGTGGATCATCTGATCCCATGATCGCTGAACAATGGATCAACTCCATTGGAAAGATCTTCTCCATCCTTCAATGTTCTGAACAAGATAAGGTTCTCCTGGAAGCTTATCGTATGGAGGGTGAAGCTGATCAATGGTGGATGTTGAGCAAAAATACGAAGCCTGATGAGGAGATCGAGGCATTGGAATGGAAGGATTTCTGGAAGATGTTTTTTGATAAATATTTTCCGCGTACCCTCCAGCTTAAGATGGAAAGGGACTTCCTTTACCTCAAGAAAAAAGATGAAGAATCTGTTGGAGTGTATGAGGCAAACTTCACAAGGCTTGAACGATACACTTCCGGCTTTTTCGTTACCCCCGAATGCAAGGTTGACCGCTTCTTTGGTGGGCTGAATCCTAGCCTGTGGAAAGCATTAGCGATCCGTGACTTCGACAGCTATGAGGAAATTGTCCGATGTGACCTCAAGGTTGAAATGGAGATCAAAGAATCACAGGGGTATCATGGGTATAAGAAGCGTAAGGTGGACTTCAATGCTGGTGGGCCGATGGATAAATCCAACGGTGCTAAGAAGATATAGCACCCCACTTGCCAAAAGTACAGAAAGAAGCACCCTATAAATTGCCTTAAGGGGATGAGGAAATGCTTCTGGTGTGGAAGAGAAGGGAACCTAGCTGTTAACTATCGGTTAGAAAGACCCGTGACTGCGACAGAGGAGAGGAATGCTCCGTTCAAACCTCAACACGTTTTTCAATGCTACAAATTCAAAGAACCGGGTCATTTTTCAAATCAGTGCCCTAATCCAAGGGTTTTCAGAGACATCCAACAACCTCCAAGGCAGCAAGGAAGAGCTTTTTCCATCACTTCTGACGAAGTGAACCCCGAAAATGAAGTGGTGACAGGTATTCTAGTATTCATTCAAGAATAGCGAACATACTTTTTGATTCATGTTCTACGCATTATTTTATATCTCAAAATTTTAGTAGAACAATCCCAGCACCACCACAAATCATGGAAGTGAAGATGTCGGTGAGTACGACAAATGGGGCAATCATTGCATCCCATGAATATAAGTCCTCCCCTGTTATAATCTATGGATTGAATTTCCCAGCGAACCTCTTCATACTCCCTCTGGTGTAATTTGATGTAATTCTTGGGATGTATTGGCTTTCCTTATATAGAGCCAACATAAATTTTCGGGAGAGGGAAATCACACTCCATATGGAGAATCGACCCCCGATTCTTTACAAGTGTAAATAGGAAGATGAATCTCCTTTAGCTCCATCATCTCAAGTGTGAATATTACTACCTTATGAGCACGCGTATCTGGCTCAGATGATTGAGTCCAAGGAAGAAACCATCCTTTAAGAAATGCCTATTGTGAGGGAATTCGCTGAAGTGTTTCCCGAGGAACTGCCTGGTCTTCCTCCTAGAAGAGATGTTGAATTATCAATTGAACTTATACCCGGGGATTTACCAATATCCAAGACTCCATATAGAATGGCTATTGTAGATCTTGAAGAGATAAAGAAACAACTACATGAGAATCTGGATAAAGGGTTTATACGACCAAGTGCTTCACCATGGGGTGCACCAGTCCTCTTCGTCAAGAAGAAGGATGGGTCAATGAGGCTTTGCCTCGATTATCGTGAACTTAACAAAATCACGATAAAGAACAAGTATCCTCTCCCAAGAATTTATGAGTTGTTCGATCAGCTGTGTAGAGCACAATTATTCTCCAAGGTAGATTTGCGGTCAGGATATTATCAAGTAAGGGTGGAGAAGTAAGATGTCCCCAAGACTGCTTTTCGTACAAGATACGGACACTATGAATTCATAGTAATGCCTTTCAGACTCACCAATGCTCCATAAATCTTAATGGAATTAATGAATAGAGTCTTTAGAGATTACCTAGACAAATTTGTGGTAGTCTTTATAGATGATATTCTAATATACTCCAAAACCAAGGAGGATCATGAGGAGCATTTAAGAACTGTACTAGAGACTTTGCGCAAGGAGAAGCTCTATGCAAAGCATAAAAAGTGTAAGTTCTGGTTGAAGGAGGTCTCATTCTTGGGCCATATCATCACAAGAAATGGGATATCTGTGGATCCCTCCAAAACAGATGCAATTAAGGGATGGCCGAGGCCAACATTGGTAACGAATATCCGTAGCTTCTTGGGGTTAGCTAGATATTATCGACGATTTGTGAGAAATTTCTCACGATTGTACAACCCTCTTACCAAGATAACTCAAAAGGGAGTAAAGTTTGCTTGGAGTGATGAATGTGAAGAAAGCTTCAAGGAGTTGAAAAGGAGGCTTACCACTACGCCCGTGCTCACTTTACCCACAAGTGGGTAACTTTTTGTGGTATTCAGTGATGATTCGAAGAAGGGATTAGGATGTGTGCTGATGCAGAATGATAAAGTGATATCCTATTCCTCAAGGTAGTTGAAAATCCATGAGCGAAACTATCCAACGCATGATCTGGAGTTGGCGTCGGTGATCTTTGCCTTGAAAATCTGGCGGCATTATCTCTATAGAGAGAAATGTGAGATATATACTAACCACAAGATTCTTAAATATATATTCACATAGAAAGAGATTAATATGCACCAGAGAATATGGATAGAGCTCATCAAGGATTATGACTGTTCAATCCATTACCACCCTGGGAAAGCGAACAAGGTGGAAGATGCCCTAATTAGAAAGGATCCAGCAATTCTATCAATGATGAGAATTGAGAAGGATCCAATCTTTTTAGACTTGATGAAGATGGACATGGGAATCATAGAGAAGGGAAAATCATCAATCCTTTCACAAATGATTGCTCAACCGTCTCTTTTGGAAAGGTTAAAGGATGCTCAAAAGGATGATGTGAGAATTCAATAAAAAGTGGGAGCTATCGAAAAAGGGAAATCCTCGGAGTTTAAAGTTAATGAAGAAGGAATTGTGCGGTTTGGGAAAATACTATGTGTTCCATCAAGTCCGGAGCTGAAGAAGGAACTTTTGGATGATACACATAGTTAAAATTTCTCTATTCACCCAGGGAGCACAAATATGTATTGAGATCTCCAAGAAAACTTTTGGTGGGATAATATGAAGAAGGAAATTGCTGAATATACATAAAAGTGCCTGGTGTGTAAGCAAGTGATGGCAGAGAGGCAGAAGTCTAAGGGGATGATGCAACCATTGCCCATACCAGAATGGAATTGGGAAAACATCACCATGGACTTTCTCACCGGACTTCCGAGGACATCCAAAGGCAACAATGCAATATGGGTTGTTGTGGATCGTTTTACAAAGACTGCACACTTCATTGCTATTCGGGAGGATTTCTCATTGGATCAACTAGAATAGATATATATCAGAGAAGTGGTAAGGTTTAATGGAGTACCACTATCTATTGTGTCTGACCGAGATCCAAGATTCACCTCTAAGTTTTGGAAGAGTCTTCAACATGCTCTGAATACTGAACTGAACTTCAGTACGACCTATCATCCTAAAAATGATGGCCAATCTGAGTGGACTATCCAAACACTTGAGGACATTTTGAGAGCATGCTCAATGGATTTTAAAGGAGGATGGGATCAACACATTTCTTTGGTTGAGTTCTCTTATAATAACAGTTTCCACTCAAGCATCCAAATGGAACCATATGAATCCCTGTATGGGAAAAGGTGCAGAACACCAGCATGTTGGGATGAGGTCAGTGAACGTAAGCTTCCTGGACCAGAAATGGTTGAAAAAATGGTGGAGAAGGTGAAAACTATTCAGCAGCATATCAAGGCAGCCCATAATCGACAGAAGAGTTATACAGATAACCGTCGACGATACCTTGAGTTTAAAGTTGGAGACATGGTGTTTCTATGCATATCTTTGTGGAATAAGGTCATGAACTTTGGAAAGAAAGGGAAGTTAAGTCCAAGGTACATCGACCCCTTCGAGATTCTTGATCGTGTCGGGGATGTGGCCTATCAACTTGCACTTCCACCTACCATGGA
This sequence comes from Viscum album, assembly GCA_963277665.1. NCBI lineage: Eukaryota > Viridiplantae > Streptophyta > Magnoliopsida > Santalales > Viscaceae > Viscum > Viscum album. The sequence continues at coordinate 412,591,639 of OY728131.1, forward strand.
CAAAGTACATGATGTCTTTCATGTATCCCTCTTAAGGAAGTAAATACCAGACCCTTCACATGTACTCTCTTCTGAGGTGGTAAAATTGGAAGATGATCTTTCTTATGAGGAGCAACCAGTGAAGATCTTAGATCGTAGAGAAAAAGTTCTACGAAATAAGACAATGCCCCTCGTCAAGGTGTTGTGGAGAAACCACAAGTTTGAAGAAGCAACTTGGGAATCGGAGGAAGTGATGAAGTTGAGTTACCCACAACTGTTTTAGTGTGGGAAAAGGAAAATTTCGAGGGCAAAATTTCTTAAGGGGGGAATATTGTAATGACCCAAAGTTTCATTAATGGAAAATCCATCTTGATCTTATTAAATGTCTCTTTATATAAAATGTTTTTATAAAATGTCAACTTCATTGGTTTTTTGATAAGAATTGTGACCGTTACTTTTATAGCCGTTGAACAGTGATCACATGATTAGTATAAATATAGGGCTTTAACTCATCCAATTTTACTTAGACAAAGGAAGCGATGGCCTCATCCAGTAGAATTTCCCCATACGAAGCCCATTTATCGGAGCTTGGAAAAGAGGTGGCATCCTTGGGCTTCGCTCTTGACCAAGCCCAAGCTGAGCTTCACCATGTCAATCTCGAACGGGACCATCTACGGGAGAAGTGGAAGTTGATATAAATTACCACTCAAGTGATGTTATCCGAGCCACCCCAAGAGTCTGTCACTATCGCACACCTTACCCTTAGGTCATATGCGGCTGTTTTAAGGGGTTATGTAACTAATCGATAGTACTATGTTCATGTACATTATTTTTCTGTATATAATAATGAATATACTTTCTTATCATTATTGATACATTGTAAATAGTTTTTAAAGTACAAATAATGTTTTTAGTTATTATTTAATTAAGAATTCTATTTTATTAATGGATTTTTTTAATTAAATAATATTTTAATAAAATATTATTATTATTATTATTAAATTAATTTTTATTAAATATAAATGATCTTATAATTTTATGAATACAATTGTAATTTTTATTAAGGTTTGAAAGCCATTTCTGTCAAAACCCGTGAATTTTCGATAATTATCGATTTTTATTTTAAAAGTGAAAATTAACATATGTAGAAAGTTATTTAGATAAAATAAATGTTATTTCTGGAATCAGGATGTTGAAATTATCCAATGGTGAATTTTTCATAATTTTCTGAGACAGTCAAATTTTTGGGTAAAAATTAAATACCGTTTAAATATATAATGTGTTTTATGACATCATAATGACCCAATAGTGATTTAATAAAATAATATAGTATTTATGTTCGGCCAATATATGTTTTACCATTAAAATAATGTGATTTTGGGTTTGTTTGACTTACTTTTCAAAGCATTAATGGACCCCGCAAGACTTATTAAACACCTTGTCTTTTTAAATTAATTTCCATGGGAGTGTGACTCACCTCCACATAAGCAACCCCATTATTTTAAGAAGTTCGGAATTTGGCCTTATAAAATATTGTTTTCCTCTTCCCTTTTCCAAAAACCATGGGCAAAAACCATGAGATGGTTTGTGGTTTGGATTAATTTAATGTAAGGGGACCCAAACCTAAATAATAAAGAATTCCCTCACCTTTCCTATATAAACCCACCCATGCTCCCACTTCCTCCTCACTCAAAACCTTTGGAGTTCATAAAACATCTGCCCTAATCTCTCTAGAATCCTCCCAAGGTGCCCCAAGCTCCCAAGAAGCCTCTCACAAGCCTCTCTCTAGCCTTTGGAAGCACACTTCCAAGTAAGGGTTTTTTCTTCCTTTCTCTTTTTTGTCCAATTTTCTTTAAGTTGTTTTGCCCTTTTAATTTCAATTATGAATGTTGGGGTATGGTTTCTCACCTCCCTCATACTTCCCTCTTTATGTTTTAATGATGGGATACCCCTTTCTCTCTCATTAAATGCCTCCCATGTACACCCGTTACTATGCCGAAATTCTGAGAGGAACTTCTCTCTCCTCTTTTACATTCAAGAAATACTTTTGTATCATGAATCTAAATTCCATTACAATTGTTGGGGCATGTATCTATATGACATCCTTACTATCCATTACATGTAAATATTATGAGTAACCCCTTTCTCTCTCATCAACCATTTTTATGAATTCTTATGTCACGCCGTTACGCTGCCGAAATCACACCGATTTTCGAAGCCAATGTCATTGTGTAGTGAATACCATGCCCATTTCTCCATCAAGGGTATTCACCTTTATGCACATTTACTTATTTATTATAAAGTTTCATGTATGAATTACACGTTCCTTTATCTTGGAATAAATTATTATGTTTTATGAATCCATGTTCTATGATCCTTGTGGCACACTTATGCATGAAATGAAATGTTTAAGAAGGGTGCGCCCTTATAGCACTCCAATGCATTGGGTAAAGTATAATATCATGATACGTCATGTGCAATGAGTGTTGACTCATGCTAATTGAAGTGCAACAAGGGTTTACTCGTGCTTCATGTGCAATGAGGATTTACTCATGCTCCATGTGCAATGAGTCTTGGCTCATGCTAATTCCATGTTAATTGTTGTTGCCACATTTCCATGTTATTATTATCTTTATTTATCATGCCTTTATGTTCATGTTTCTCTTGTGCTATATTGATATGACTAATGTATAACATGTATTGTACTCCTCATGTTATTCCATGTATATTCCCTTAATGGTCTTTATAGCTCACCCTTTTCTTATGCATGTCCTCAGGTTATCCCATGCAATGCTAAGTACGAGGGAATGTATTGGTCATGTAAAGGAAGTTTTCAATAAAGATGTTGTATTTCATGTTTCAAGTTTTTATTTAATGATCCTAAGCCCAAAAGACACTAAACCTCTCGATCTTCTTTGTTGTATCAAGTGAAGTTTTATGTAATAAATCATGTTTAAGTTGTAATAAAAAGCAGGGTTGTCATAATAAGTCCATACATATAACTAAGTTATCAAGTAACCCATATCAATCACAAGGAAACAAAAAGGTTAGGAAATAAACGGATAACCACTACTTAGGTACATGCCCATACATATACCTAAGTTATCAAGTGACCCATCTCAATCCTGAGGTAAACACAAAGATCATAGACTCAGCTCAAACCAGGATTTTATTTAATGATATTGAAACCACAATTGCTGAAGATCTCCTCCTCTGTTGAGTACAGTGATCCTATCACAACTCCAAGGCGCTGCTAACTAACCTTAGACTGCTGAGGTACTCCTTCTATCGAGTACCGCGGGTCTGCCACCCCAACATAGTAGTGCTCCCCGCCATGGGTCTGCCACCCCAACATAGTAGTGCTCCCCCTACTAACCTACAGAGGTACTCCTCTTGTCAAGTAATGCGGGTCTGCCACCCAAACACAGTAGTGCTCCTCGCCATGGTTCTACCACCCAAACACAGTAGTGCTCCCCATTAGGCTAGTCGGGTCACTCCGACTCGAATCGTATAAGCAGTCACTAGGCCTCACCTAGCTACAAGGTCTCCGTACTCCGTACGCTCGTCTCCGGAAGGATCCACTCCATGATCTACTGGTCGATAATCCAAGAATCACAAAGTCCCATGAAGAAGTATCTCAAAGCACCACCTTGTCAAAGGGGTCTCAATGTAACAGACGGCGCGTCTATCGGACACCCGGTCTGTAAGTTATTAGCCTTTTAGTCTCGGGAGCCCGGTTGGTTTCGTGTACGAACCAACCCGACTGTATCTCCACAGTAACCCAAACTCTCAGGGGGTAAAATCAAAGGAACCGTTTCTCAATGAGATTACCAACACCACTGACGGTTCGTCAAACAGACGTTCGGTCTGAGAGATATTGGGTCTTCCGTTCCCGGGCCCCGATTGGTTTATAATCTAAACCAACCTGACCATACTCCAAATGCATCCAAACCTAAATTGGAGTATTCCAAAATAACCGTCTCATAAAGAGGAATCCAAAAAAGTCGACGACACGTCAATCGGACATCTGGAGCTCAAGTTATAAGCATTTCCGCTCTGAGGGCCTAGTTCGTTTCGGGTTCAAACCAACCTGGCCATACCCAAACTTTGCCTAAACCTTGAGTGTAATATACCAAAACGACCATCTCGATCCAAGAATTATTACACAACTGACGGTGTGTCGATCAGAGGTCCTTAGCTCATGTTATGGGCAAAACATCGAAAATGGTCTGAAGTGGGGGTCTGGGCCCGGTCCGACCCGTCCCAACCCCCCTGGGTCGACCCGACCCGGGTCTGGTTCCGGCCCAACCGGGCGTGGCGCGGCCCGGCCAGAGCGGCTCGGTCTGCGTGACCCACCCCAGCCCGACCGGGGGGTACGCTGGCTCGGCCAGCGAACCGAGCGGGGGGGCGTGACCCCCCTCTGTTCCGCGGACGCGGCGCCAGGCTGGCGCTGCTTCTCCCCTGGATCCCGCGCAGCTGTGGGATCCCCCCTCACCGCCACGGCTTCAGTTGTGGCGGGCCTCTGCTGGTGGCGCGCCGGGGCACTGCCGCTTCCAGGCAGCCGGCCGGTGCCGGCCACCGCCTCCGGCCGCCGGCGCTGCCCCTCTGGCGACCCGCGCCGCCAGGGGCTTCTGCGGGCCACCGGAGTCATTTAGGTGGTCCGATTTTGTTCCCGTCTGTGCCTGCGGTCGTATCAGGACCCGAGCTCCACTGCGAAGGCTCTGATTTGCCGTTGTGGTCCCGTTTCGTTGTCATCCGTCAATCCACGCACAGACAAACAATCTGTGGAGGGTCATCGGGCTGTGTTTGTTCGGCCCGCGCCCTCTGCGTTAGTCGATAGAAAAAGATCGAACAAAAATGATGTTCAACGACAAACAAGGCACAATTTTAATCAATTAAAATTGAACTTAATTTCCAACAATTCCCCCACAAATAATTATTCCCAACCCGTAAATAAAAACATTCACGAATCAACTTGATAATGAGTTGATCCACGTTCTTTATTTTAGAAGGGAATAATCATGAGAATATTAACATTCTCAAATTAAACCCCTACCTTGAGAAAGATCCGCGGTAGCCGAGAAATGCGGATGATGGTGTTACTTCCATCATCGTAGGAGTGCACCCGAAGAAGAATTGACGTCTCCTCTCTTGTCATGCGATGAAGAGGATAGAGGGTTCATCGTCGTTCATTGTGGAAAGGAGTGTCGTTCTTCACCGGAGGTTTTGGTGTTCTTCAACAAGGGAGGAATACCCCTCTTCCTTCACAAGCTCTCTCTCAAGAGGTTTCCCCCAACAAAACAAATGCCAACCTAAATAAAATAATACTTCATATTATTTTAATTAATCTTTCCAAGCCATTAAAATTTTAAATCACTTAATTAATTAATAGAATAGGTTCCATTAATTAAATAAGGTGCGTTGGAAAACGTTAAGGAGAAAGGGAGAGAGAATAGGAAGAGTTACATAAATAAGAGAGATTAACTTATTAAAGTGAAAGTTTGTCATAATAAAAGAAGGAGAAATTAATGGGGGGGTTTATGAGAGTTAAGGAAGATGAGAGATTGGGGCTCTTGTGGGACCGACCTCTCATTTATCCACACTTGGATGATTTTAACTTCCAAGATATAAAAATAAAATTTTCAACAATTATATTTATTTTAAACTAAAAACCCAAAAATAAAACTCAACCCGTTTAAAATGCAACTGTGGTAAAGGTCCCCTTAAGTAATTACCGGTGCTGCGAGTTCATCAGTGCCCTCAGATTTCAATTCTGAGCACTGGTTCAAAAGATAGAAAAACCCGATCATTCGTTCACTGAACGTACCCGAGCTAAACTTCAGAAATTGATTCTGGGCACACCGGGCCTCGTATTCAGGTGCCGTCAGAAACCGCGTACTCGTAAAATTCTAAAGAAATTAAGAGAAAAATTTCCTTGAAATTTTCTGGTCTTTACAGATCATAATTAAAAAAAGGTTTGTTGTCATTGATGAATAGAAATACCATAAAAATTCCATTAAAAAAACTCTTGAAAGAAATATTATTTTTACTTTGAAAATCACTTTTGATAATAAAAAAATTCAAGAATATTAAGAAAAACATTACCATTGAAAATATCCTTGTAAACCTGTAAAGGAAACATTGAATTAATGAGTGGTCATGATGGTGGAAAATTCTGTTCATGTCATACTTGTTAAAACAAATATTCCTTTCATATTTTTTGTAAAACCCAAATATGCTTTTCTTGAAAAATGACATGAAGATTCCTTTCAAAAAAATTTGTAAAATGTTAGACATGGGTAAAATTTCATTTAATAAATCATTTTTAGAATGTAAAAAAACTTTTTTGAAAATATTTTAAAAACATGATTTTTGGAAGAATAAATATTTTCGACCGAAGAGAGAAATGAAGTCAGATTTTATTAAAAATGTTTCTAAGTAATTTTAATTACCAAAGAGAGGAATATGGTACTATTACTTAAAAAATTAATAAATAAATATAATATAATGAAATTAATGGTGTTTATTAGATAATTATCAAACAATTTCCTTTAATAAAGATTCAAGTATAAACAATCCTAATTGAAACATTAATATCGTACCACTTTGATAACTTTTGAATCGTATGCCCAATAAAATAAATATATTTAACTAAAAAATTAAATACAATGAATATAAAGGTATTAAATATATAACTTATAAAATTTTATTTTTATTTACCTCATAAAATAAGATAGGTGCATAACACGACATATGTCTCAAAGAAGGGAAATTAAGACAAAAATCTCTTACCTTAGGTCTGAATTCCTTCGTATGCGTTTGAAACTTCTATATTATAAATATATTTTTTATTATAAATCTATTTAATAACAATAATCATAAATTTTATACCATATATTGTTTACTTATAGTTTTTTATGACCCGTTTATTAACAATTATTTGTTAAAATCACAGTTTCAGGTGATAATTACTTAATTTTTCAAGTACGTTTTGGTTTGGTAATTTAGGTCCTTTTATATTCATCATGGTTAAAAATTATACAGAATTTTAACCATGATATAAATAAAATATATATTCATTATATATGTATTTATAGTAATCTATCATAGTTAGAGATTGAAAATGGATTACACCATTGATGGAGATAATAGTTCGTATGTATGCCTGAATGTTATTTTCATTTTTCTAGATGGATGTAATGAAAGGAAAATAAATATTAATTAAAAATTAAATAATAATAATAATTATATTTATATATATCAATAAAATTCATCCTTATTACCATCCATGTAAACATAAAATGAAAACAATTTACATGAGTATGTGGAGATGAGAGTCCACACGTACGTACGGGTGATGCTATTGTTTTCCGATGGATTGGAAGATAAGAATTTAGATGTGATATTATATTTTCATAAGTATTTTTATTTAGTAAATATAAAATATATTTATTAACACTATCATTACTACCTTTCATGTAAAACATAATCAAAAAATGAATCACAACACTTTGCGAGGTGGTAGTACACCGTGCGCACAAGTGATGTTATCATATCCCCCCACGAAATGGTAATTATGAAGGTATGTATGATATAATAATTTAAAAAGTATAATAATGTCACAAATTATATATAAATTTTTTAAATACATCATTATATGCATCCTTGAAAGGTGGTGTTGGAAAATGAACTATATCGGTTTGTGAGGCGGTAGTCCGTCGTACACATGATCAATGGTTTCGTTTCCCATTTGATGAAAGTGTAGATGTACATTGGTTATTAAATTAACACAATAAAATCTAATTATATATTTCATAATGGTTTTATTATTTTATCATATTTTATGATGATTTTAAGGTTGTGGAAGAAGAAATAAAAAAAATATGCACGTTTAAGAATTTTACCTCTTCTTCAGAGAGACTCTTTAGGTTTATACCTAAATCCTTATTAGGAGGGATTAGTGATAAAAAAAATGACTCAAGGATGTGTTTATTTAAGTAAGGAATATATTTTGGTAGGAATTTTACAAACCAAAGGGTTTTTATGTGTGAATAAGAAAGGATATTGGGTGTCCTTTCATAAGTGGGTTAGAGAAAAAACATGGAATTTTTGAAAAGGTAAAGTGATACCCAAACTTTTATCATTATAAAAGACTAAAAATAGGCCATTATAGAACCTTATAGGTTATAAGGTCTAAATATGTACATAAAATTTGAATTGGATAATTTTATAATTCATTTAAACCCTTATCTTCTTAGTTTAAACCCACGATAAACCCATTTTTACCATAGTTGCAGTAATTAATTTTTACAATTTTTATTATTAATTATGGTAAAATATTAAGTTAAAATTATTATATAATATTAATTATGATACTTATAAATATTTAATCTATTTTATCAAATTCAACACATGGATTTGGTATAATTTAATTTAAAATTAATTCCACAGACGTGACGAAAAAGATATTTTCAAGAAATGTATTTTTTAGGGAAAAGATGAACTTATATTAACTCTATGAATATAAATTATCATTATATGAAATAAAAATTAAAAATTTATAATTATAATATGTAAATTTAATTTAAATAATTCCTTATTAAGGGTTATTTTGATTAATTAAGATGGGGATACATTATCCACTTTTAAATAGTTTTCCAAAAAAACATTTTTTTAACCAAAAATAAACTTATACTAAAATACAGTATTAAGGTAATTAAAATGTAATTAATTTTATTACATGTAACAAGGTAATACTTATTTTACTTTTAATAAAATTCAAATGATAATGTTCATTTAAAATTACTTTATTTATTGTAAAGAAATAACAGTTTTACTAAAATTATTTTTTACAATTCACTGTAAAATAACTATTTTATGAAAACTTATAAAAGTTCAACCTATGTAAAATTTTATATTATTATTTAAAAATTTAGTTTTTTTTTCAAATAAATTTTCTAAAATCGGTAAAAATTAATTTTAAATTATGTGTGCTAAGAGCAACTAAACTGCCTTTTAGAAAAACTAGTTTTTCATCTATGCATTCAAACGACGCTATAAATGAGTGACTATTTTCAATTAAATAATCCTATTTTTTAAACATAATAATTATTATTTATGTTTAAAATATTGAACAATCAAATAAGTGATACATAATAATGGAACACAGGTTGATAAATTGTTTAGACATCATATAGTAGATTTTTTTTTGAAAAAGCATTATGAAATAAAAATTTATATTGGGGATTCATGATGGAGAATTAAATTACATTAATGAAAAAATTATTCAAACGGATAATTAAAGTTATGATCAATATAATAAAAACAAGCCCAATATCAGTACTGAAGCTAAGTCATAAAGATCCCATACTCCAAAATATGCCACTACTCCCCTTTTCCATGATGGAGTATTTTTATAAATTGTAGCGTGACTCCACCCTATCACCTTATTACAGGATAAAGACCGTTCATCACAACACTATCTTGTTTACTGATTATTTATCACCCATTCCCATCCCATTGTGGTTTCCTTCCAAATTACCTTCCTTCCCTAGATTTTAGCAATAAACACATTTACTCAGTTAAAGATCTCTAAAAAACTTTCCAAGCCTATATATTGATTAATATTGCTACTAAAAGGCAAATATTAGTATAAACATTAAACATCCCATTTAATAAAAAACAAAAATAAAAAAATAAAACAAATAATATAAATTTCACTCAATAAAAAAATTATATCGTAATACAAACAACTCAAAAAAATATTAATTAGAGATTTACATAAATTTATAACAATAAAAATTATATTTTTGTTATATAATGCAAAACAAAACATACAAATAAGATATTAATAAAGTATATAACATATAATGGAAAACATTACATCATGCTACCAAATAATGATAATCATAGGTTGACATTATCTAAAGAAAACATACATGTATATATAAAACAATACCATATTAGAGTTATAAAACTTAAGATACCTAATAAAAGAATAATAATAAATCTTAGCAGTTTCCTTAATCCTTTTGTTGACAAAGATAAAAAAATGTTAAGTAGATAATAAACACATAACTCTTCATAATTGACCAAATAAGACGCAATGAACACAAAAAATGGAAAATTTAAAGAAGAACTATTCCAATTTAAGATTTATGGGTTATCCTAGAACCACAACCTACATAATTTCTAGCTATGTATAGACTCACATGCTCTAGCCTCTCTATTTTAAACATCTTAGACCTGAAAAAATACCAAATTAGTCAAAATATTATCCCATGGTGGACCATCTTGCTATCATACCATTTCCAAAAAAATTTATTCAATCAAAAAAATCTTATAAGACCCAAATTCTTACCAATTTGTAAGGCTCAAATTTGGAAGGACTTACCAAAAACCTCTAAAAACATGTATCACTTATGATAAGTACTTCATTGTTTCTAGATTTACCATTAAAAAATATAAGTGTTATAATTAGTATTAATATATGAACCTAGTTAATTCCAAATATATTTATGTTTTTTTAATAGATGACACAAAATAAACTAGAAACTTGAATTTCAATGCTTACCTGAGATCAAACAAGTTGCAGAAATAGGGGAAGGGAATGTGGGACTGAGAACTTGCACTATGTGTTTGGCCAACCTCACTATCATCCAGTGCTATAAAACCTATAGATGGGATTTTATAAAAGATGTTGTTCCCTACAAATCCCACCCATGGAATCTAGAAATTCCTTAAACTATAAATCCATCATTCTAAATCTTGTGGGAAAAACAAAAACAAACCCCTCATCTTTTCCAAACCGTGTGGGTGTAATAATGGGTAAGTCAGTCTTTAGTGGTGCACTCATCTTGGAAAGCACCCCCTCTGGCTGCATAACCTATGACCACATGCATCTATTATAGTGAAGGAAACATCCAATAAAAGACATTGCATCACCATCAATAAAACACTATCATAGGAAAATACCAAATAAATCTCCAGCTATGGATCTTTCAATAGTAAAAATATAACTCCACATTAATGATAATAAATTCGACATTGTTATGAAAATATAATAAATAGATCTATAATATGAGCAGTATCTACAAAGTTATCATTAATAATCATGTAACAATATATGAGTTCAAGTGAATACATAATTATGAAACAACATATGATTTCAAGTGCATATATTAAATAACATGCAAAAGTGTTTACACTCTCGAACTTTAGTAAATAGGTAGACACTGAATTGAACTTATACATTAAAATTTTATATAGAATACTCTTATATAGAAAAATAAATAAATAAAAATATTATAATGATAATTATATTCTACTTTGAACATACTTAAAAATATATAATCTGTAAATATAGTTGAATGTTAATGAATGCAAAAATGGGAAACAATAAAACTAATGATAATTTTTTTTTGTTTCAAATTGATGAGTGGTTTTTTTCTATAAAATTATTTAAAATGATGAAAAATATATCAAAGGTATCCATTAAAAATATTTACATTTTCAATAGGATAAAATTGATTTAATTTTAGAAAATCAAAATAAAAAAATTAGTTACAATAGTAAATGATGTCAATAATGTCAAACAGAGCCTTGAAAATGAAGTCATAGGGGTTGAATTTGAAAATAATGCTTTTGAATTAGTTTATTACATTATATTGTACTAAAATTAGCCAATTAACATAAAAAATATTGAAAATAAACAATTAACTAATAAGAAATGAATTTCAAGCAATGGATAAAATAATTTGTTTGCAATTAATATGCAGCAACTAGTAGTATAATAAATGATGTTAAATAAAGCCTTATTAATTCACACTACCACCAATTGTTTTTCAATCAATCAAACTAAAATAAAATACATGTGTTATAGAGGTCAGAGATTTAAATATTTAAAAATAAAGGAAGAATTAAGAATCATGTAACAATATATGGGTTCAAGTGCAAACATAAACAAGATGACAAAGTTTTGTTTCTCTCAAAATTTAGTAAATCAGAAGATACTGAATTGAACCTGTCAATTAAAATTATATGTTTCTTGATCCTAAATTAATAAATAAATAATTAAAAATACTATAATTATAATTATATTTAAATGTGAATATATTTAAAAAAATATATAATCTGGAAATATAGTCAAATGTTAATGAATACCAAAAAAGAAAACAATACGAATAATAAACATTTTTTCGTTTCTAATAGATGTGTAGTTTTTATATACATGTATTTAAAAATGATATAACATATATCAAAGGAATAAATTCTAAATATTTATATATCCAATAGTCTAAAATTAATTTAATTTTATATAATCAAAATTAAAAATTATTTATAATAGTAAATTATGATAATGATGTCAAATAGAGCCTTAGAAATATAGTATATGACCTTACCTATATATCTATATTCAAAATGAAAATTCTTTGAATATAGTTTCTTAGTGATAAGGTGTGGTATTAGAGGGGATATGATCAGTCTATGACAGTTGATGGATGATGATGGTCCATAGATGTCATCAATGAAAACTAAGGATATGAATGGAAAGAAAAAAATAATGACCACAATAATAATATTAATAATAAAAATAATGAATTTGGTATGGATAATCTAATTTTATAAAAAAACATGAATTAAAACTAATAGAAGATTAAAATTTTGAAATAACAAAGTTGAGTTTTTTTTATGGTTCTTGGGATTGAAAAAGGGGAAAATATTTTCTAGTAAAATTCACTGAAACTTTTTAATTCATGGTTATAGCTACAATAAAAAAGTCCTTGAAAATAATAATTAATACTATAATATTAAATTCAATTATTTTATTTGGAAAATAATGAGATTTAATTTAGGGAATAAGATGAAAATAAAATTGATAATTTAAAGAATATCAGTGAATATTACAATGGTAGATTTATGATGGAATGTATATTAAAACTGTTTATAGATGACTACTAAAGAACTTTGGGGATTGGAAGTCATAGAAAAAAAAGTAACTGAACAACTAGTTTATAGAAAATTTTAATTGAATAAAACTATAATGTGGGTAATAAAATAAATTTAAATTTTTTGTTTATCTATTCATATGCACTGTGAAAGGAAATATAAGAGATATACTGACTCTCAATTTCCATATAAGGCCCATATTAAAATCCCATTATTTCTTCATGAACTATGGCAGAAAAAGCATATAGTCACATCAGGAATACATAACAAATATATTTATATAATAGAAAAACATCATATAAAAAATTCAATAAATTCATATAGAAAACAAAAAAAAAACTAAAATAAGAATGATGAGAGAAAAAAATGAGTAAAATCAATAAAATATACCACAAAAACATGAAATTTATATCATATTCACACAAAAAAGGTATTCACTAAAATATCATTCATAGTATCATTGTAATATTTCTTATAAAATAAATCATTCTAATAAAAAAACCATTAAAACCCTAGATGAAGTCATCAAAAACTCATAAATACATCTAAATTAAGAATAAATTACAAAAAAACCAAATAGAAAACAAATGAAACTAAAAAAATTTATAGGTTTTTTAAATTTGTAAAAGTAGAGTGGAGAAAATAGTCATGTACCATTGGTCCTACTACTACAACAACTAAATTTCTCAGATAATCTCTTTTAATTTCAAATTTGAATCAAAAAAATGAACCTATAAATAATTAAGATAAAATCCAGAGTTAAATATTTAGTTAAAATTTATAAAAAATGATTAATAAAATTAAAAAAATGAACTTATGAAGCCTATGACATTGAAAATAATCATGTTAATAATACATAATATAGATAATAAAGATTAAATCACCCTTGGAGTGGTGTGCAACACATAACATATCTATTATTACATACACAACGTGCTTCAATACAACTTTTCATTTTGTAAATCACCCTTAGAGTGGTGTGAATCAGCAGGGACAAAAAAAAACTTACTTTGAAAAAATCACTATAGTTTAGGGATTTCATGTCATGTACTTGAGTAAGAGAAAAGAGATACATAAATTTAAATGAGAATTAATAGAAAAGGATATCATGAGAAATAGGAAACAATATTCAACAAGGTGCATGATTGAAAAAAATTGACGAGAATGATAAAATGATTTTATCACCATTGGATCTATGACAAAAACAATTCCTTTTTGATCCCTATGAAAAGTAGGGTTGGAAATATTAATTTTATCTATATATATACTAAATTTGGAATTTTTCTGGACACATGTCAGTCCATCATCAACTCCCATTCCTATCCTGTAACCCTCTTCCATTTTTCCTCTGACTGTCACTCTCTCCCTATCACAACTTCCCTCTTCCAATTCTACTATTTCAAAACCTCCATTATTATTCCTTCCTCTTCAGCTATCAATTTCACCAATATCAGCCTCTAAAATCTACGGTTTTTACAACATCTCGCTACTCCATCTTCACATCTTCCTATCTCTTCCTCGTCGTGACTTTGCTACTCCATATTCACCTCTTCTGATCTCCTTCGTGTTGTGAGTTACCTATTCCAAATCACCTGTTTTAAAACCACCACCATTTTACCTTCCTCTGCATCCACTGATTTTACTAACATTGGCCTCTCAAATCTACGGTTAGCACTGATTATCGACACTTTGTCTTCAACACTTCCGATATATGAAATCTAGGGTTTGGTAAGCAACTCCACTTGGTCTCCCAAATCAAGGGTTTCAAGTCATTTGTGCTAGGCTATTAGGGCTCCATCGCCATCAACCAACTTTAATTACTTCATCTACCTATTCTACGATAACTACTATATCATCAACCACCAACTACTCCTTCATTATTCTCTAAAATCTTCACTCTTCTACTTCGCCTGTTCACTCAGGTTCTCCTTGGTTCATCTCTCGTAATCCCTTCTAAAACATGTATGTTATGATACAATCCTTCAATACCTATCCATACTATGAATATTCTATTTATATTGTTTTCATATTGGATGTTTTAATTATGGACCGAATTCTGAGTTCAATCATCCCTACCAAAGAAAAATCCTCCTATATGCCTCCATTTTACTCCATATTTCTGGATTATAATTAACTTTTCTTTAAAAAATTTAAGAGTATAAGTTAGTGAAGATATTAAGAACCTTGGGATCTTGGGAGTTATTGGATTATGCAATGTATCATATTAGTGTCAAGATTTATTTATTCATGTATTGTAATCGATCAACTTATAGTCTGCATTTTGACATTGATTTGTGATAATATCAAACTTTTACTCCTTGGAAATATCATTTCTTCATATTCTTAGAGAACACAAAGTGTGTTGCATCAAGCTTAAGACACCTACCACTACCCACTTGATTCGCTTTTTGAACCTATTTCTTTCCTACTAAAGTTTTTTGAAAATTAATTATTCATTCGTAGAATATATTAATTTCTTATAATAACTACATTATTCTTAATAATGATTAATACTTTCAGGGAATTATTTTTTATGTTTTATATTTGATTTGTTTTATGGTAATTGTTTGTGGATGTCAGGGGACATTACATGCCATGTTTCAAGTGGAGAGGCATTTGGGGACTACTAAGGATCATTAAATAAAACCTTTTGGATACAATTTCCCCTACCCCTTATGATTATGGGGTATATAAATCCATAGGTATTGTGTAAAATTTCACTACACAAAATTTCACATTTCATAATTTTTTTTCTTCATAATTTTAGGATCTGTATCAAGATGCTCTATAAAACTTGGGATTTCAATGTATTTAATTTGAACAATATGACAATGCCGTGTATGGATGAATAAGGTAAGGGTCTATTTGACAACACTTTCCAAAAACTTCTTATAGCACTTATTCTTGTTTGTATTTATAAGGTATGTTTCCTACCAAAAATATATTTTCTTACTGCTTCAATCATGCTCTGGTCGAATGAAGTGTGTTCTATGTGAAATGAAGCATGTTTATAATGATATTTTACTTGAGTTAGTTCAAACAAAAGTTTTTTTATCAATAATTTTGAATGATGTTTTGCATATTTTTTATCCCATAATGCATTTTTCACATTATTATAATAACTATATTTTTCTTAATAATGATTATTGCATTCATTACATTATTGTTTATGTTTTATCTTTGATTTGTGTTGTGGTAATTATTTGTGGATGGATGGGATAGTACCATCCATGTTGCAAGTGGAGAGGCATTTGGGGCCTACTAAGGATCATTAAATACAAAAAATGTGGTTAGAATAACCCCATGCCCCTTATGATTATGTGGTACATAATTCCATAGGTATTGTGTAAAATTACACTTCTCAAAAGTTAAGACATCATAGAAACTTTTTTCATAATTTAAGTATCTTTTTTGATATTCTATATAAAACTTTGGATATCAATTTATTTAATTTTAACAGGATAAAAATTCCATGTATGGATGAAGAAGGTAAGGATCTATTTGACAACACTTTCCAAAAACTGCTTATTGCACTTATTCCTGTTTGTATTTATAGAGTATGTTTCTTGTCTAAAATATATTTTCTTAATGCTTTAAGCATTCTTTGGCCAAATGAAGTGTGCTCTGCGTGCTCTGGTTAAATAAAATAGTTATGGTATTTTAAATATTTCTTACACAATGATTGCATTCTTTGAAGTCAATTCATAAGCATTTTCATTTTTTGTGAATTCATTGTTGAATGGAAGCCTGTTTCACTAGATATTGGAAGAAAGAGCCAACTTATCATGTTTGAAGACATTTAAATTGAAAAGGTTATGCACCTATATTTCAAACTTATCTATGATTTAGAATGGTTATGCCATACAAATAGCGGTTGAATGGGTTGTGTTCATTTTTTTTCTAAAAAAAATGCCCAAATCTACTCTGAAACTTCTCATGTTATTGTGCATATAAGATTCATAACTCGATTCCTTGTGTGATATTTAATTATATAAATTTTATCTCTGATGGATTACCCTCACATGGATTATTCTGACCTTTTCTCAATATTATCCATAACCTTTTTTAATATCATCCATCGGTGGAATATTTGTTTGCATTGGCAGACATTTAGTTTCTATTATCTTCGGACTAGTTCAGGACTTTATAGATTTTATGTACTTAAGAATTTACCATTACTATATTATATTTATTCATAACTTGATGCAATTTCATCTTTGATTGGTGTAGTTTGTGTGTTTAGACTCTTCCTGATAGTGCAAAAAAATGTCCTTTACTGATGAATATGAAAATAATTCATCTACCAAAATTTATATTTCTTGCCTACTATGGTATTTTTCTCCATGATTATGGTGTCTGAAATTATTTTATTCTTCTTAAAATCAATCTAAGATGATTTGATTTAGCTTCTTAAAATCATTATTTTATCATTTATTTATGTTGCACAACACTCTAAGGGTGATTTTATCTTTATTATCGGTTGGGCTAATTTTTTTTCTTTTCATCCATATCCTTAGTTTTAATTGATGACATCTATGGACCATCATCATCCATTGATTATCATAGACTTATCACATCCCCTTTGATATCACACCTCATCCTTAAGAAACTATAATGACTTCTACATGTGTATGATGTATATTCTTTTTTTATAACTTGTAATCATATTAATTTTTGTTTAATGTTATGTCTATATAGATTATTCATTCAATGAAAACTTATTATTAAATATATCAATATTCTAATATTTTCACAATATTCTTCCATTGGTGTATTTGTGAAACAAACTTCAATACATTGTGTTTTTAAAACATTGTTCACTATATACAGTGCGAATATATCATGTTTTTTATAATGTCATATGGTCACATTGTTGAAAATCATAATTTCATTTTACCCCTTTATAAATCATTACAAACATGTCACATGTTAATTTAAATTCCCATGAAAATTCTAAGGATGTGATATTCTGTAGAATATTACTGAGGCTGAATAATAAATTTTCTCATGTAGTTTTCTAACTCCAATTCAACAATATAATTTAAAAACACATGGCCTTATAGTTAGAATGATTGTAATTATCATTATTTCAGTTATATCTATTCAATTAAGACCTTCTCAATCAAGATGAACAGATGTAACAACAAATTTTTCTTCTACTATGGTATATATCCTTTATCTTGACTGATTTATATTTTCATGACAACATTGTGACTAAAAATAAAATGATTTTTTTCAGGTTGTTTTCACATCTTGACTGAATTATATTTTCATGACAGCATGTAGTATATTGTTTCTTATTTCTCCTGATATATTTTTCTATTAATTCTCATTTAATTTTTTTTTCTTCTACTACTTAATCAAGTATATGACATTAAATCCCTCATATATAAATATTTTTTTCATTATAAGTTGATTTTTATATCCTTATTGCTACAAACCACTCTAAAAATTATTTACCTAATGAAAAACTATATTGTAGCATGTTGTGTTTGTGTTAATAGATACGATTTATGAATTAAAACACTCCAAAGGAAATTAAATATTTATTATCAATTATAGTAATTTTTTTTATTTTGATAGACATCCTTTGTTTTAATTGATGACATCTATAGACCATCATCAACCATCATCTATCGTAGACTGATCACATCCCCTTTGATATCACACTACACCATCAAGAAACTATGTTGACTTTTTTTTTCATTTTGAAGGTGAACATAAAGTTAAGGTTATGAAATGCATTTCAAAGGATCTTTTTGACATATTTGGCTTCATTTACTATTGTAAATAATTATATTATTCTGATTTTATAAAATTAATGTGACTGGAGCTTATTATAGATATGGCATGTTTTCCTTGAACTAAAATACATTTTTAGTTTTGGAGTGCACTATGATTCCTTAAAAACCTTCTCTAATTCAACTTTCAATACTGATTTTTTATTCAAGTTGTTTCATTTTTTTCCTTTGATTATAAAACCACTGCATCTGTTCTTTTGAATTAGAAACTTTTAAATATTACAATGCTTATTCTATGATTAGACTTTTCATTATTAATTTATGCTCATTCAATACAGTGATGTCTTCATGTAGAAAAATATGTTTACTGACTTCGATGGTGAATATGTGTTTGAACGCAATGTTTCACTATCTCAAGAATCTACACCAACATCAAATCAATCCAATGATCTTCATCTCCTTACAAAGGCTAACATAAATAAAAAAACTGCTAAACTTCATTGAAATTTTATCATTCATTTCTAAGGTACTAGAAAAATATTTTCCAATCTGTAAGATTCAAATTTCTTTTTATAAATTTTATATCCAATTTTATCTCTACTCATATTATAGTGTACTAATACACTGTAAAACAAATTTTCCATTTTCTAATTTTTCATGTTTTTTCCAAAAAAAAACTGATTTTTAATTTTTTTAAATTTTCAATTTTTTTCCTACTACAGAGGTGGACTATAATATGAATCCAACATTTAGGTGTGGGGTTCCACTTCAGAAAAAACTCATAGATATGCTACACATTTAGTAACATGAGTTGTCAAACTTTTGTCTGTTGTATCTGCACACAGCAAAATAACAAATATTTACTGCTGCTATTTCATTTCTCACCATTTTTTTATTGACTTTCTTATGTTTGTAACTAGTATTATGTATGTCTCCTTTATTTACATTTATCATTCCAATTTTCATGTATCATATTTCATTTTATTTTCTATAATTTAAATTGTATGTAATTTTACTACTACAATATCAAAATCTACAAGTATTCCAATATTCTTTGTCTATACTTTCTCATTTTAACATAACATTAATTTGTATACATTATTATGTTTTCAATTTATTAGTGAATTTTGAAAATAACAGTTCATTTATAGAATCATGCATATGCATGGGTAGGGTACTAGTTTGTGATAAAAGAGACCTCAACTATTTATGAAAATGGAAATAAAAGTAAAATAATTATGTTAATGAAAAATTACCTTGAATATTTGTTACCATTTCATTCAAAAACTAGATATGGTGATAAATAAACCTAAATCAAAGAACAAATGTTAGATCATTGGGATAAATTTAAATGATCATGCAATGTGGAATCAAACTATATATCATGAATAACATTGCATTTAGTAGAATACACATCAAATAATGAAACAAAAACACTAAGATACAAATCTATAATTGGGGGGGGGGGGTCAAAGTTACTAATAGTATCTGGTCTAAGTTGAAGTAAGGTGGACTTAAATATGAGAAGTAACCAACTGTATAGGTGGGAAAAAGTAGAATGAACCTTGAAAAAAAGAATAGGTGAATAATTGAAATAGATGTTGTAATTGTCCAATGGAAAAAATAGATGTATTATAATGACATAAGAAAAAATATTAACCAAATATAAATACTAAAAATTTAAGGGCATCAAAAAAATAACTATATAAGGGTTTTAGAAGAGAAGATTTTATATGGAGGAATAGATGGTTCATGGATTTTTTGGGATGTTGTATGAAAGTTCACAATTGGGAAGCCATAAAGTGGTAACATGTGGTCTTCTATAACTTTTATAATTAGAGGGAAACTAAAGGGCCATAGTTTCATAATGCATTGACAGACGAAATAATATCGGTGATGAAGCTGTAGAACGTGGATTTGGGAACAAAATGAAGGTTCATTAAGGTGAATTTTTTGATCCATTAGGGTTTTGGGAAAAGAAAGTGGGAGATCTATTTATTATTTGAGATGAAATTTTGGATTTAAAAAATATGAACATACTAGATAAGTCACTTACTATTGGTGTTGTGGTGAAGATAGAATAAGAGGAGGTGCGGTAGTCATACGTCACAAATAAAAGAGAAGATGTATTCATTAGTACAGATCGTGGAGTGGGGAGAAAAAGTAGTAAATATAATGTAGAAAGAAATCATAGGGTGGATTTGAAGGAAACAAATGAGAGGTGTGGGCTAGATTGAAGGAATGAAGGTAGTAGAATGGAAGGTTAACTGAACCCTTAGGGTGGAGTGGAAGGAAATACATGAGATGGGTGGGTGATATTGAAGGAATGGAGGTAGCATAAATCTATTTGAGGGAAAATAATTCATAGGAAGTTTCCACATGTATGTAAGGAGTGTGAGATTTTAAGTATATAATAGATACAATTTTTTAGAAAACATATATTTTTCTTTCAAATGGTTATTATTTTATTTCTATTCAATATATCACAGTTGAATTTATTTTATGCATGTGTAAAAAATATATTTTTCATAATTTAGTTTTTCCTATTCATACCCACTAACTTAATAATTGTTTCATAACAGTAATGTTCGAATAATAATATATTTAATAGAGTATTTTGTTTCATTTAAACCCAATGTTTCATGCCTCATAAGCTATCTAAGAGATTAAATTTAAAGAAATATATTTCTAATATCACTTAAGATTCATGTTGTGTGTCGCATACACTATCAAACATAATGTTCTTTTAAAATATCATAGTGTTACATTCTACCCCCTTAAATAAATCGTGTCATCACAATTTAATATAGATCTCAGTAATCAAGGGTTTGGCATTTTATAGTTCCTTTTTTGGAAACCCATATTATAATAATGTTTAATAAAACATCATCTTAATAAGAGAGGAAAATAATTATGAAGGTCATATAAAATATCACATACTAGGTTTCCAAATAGTAGAAAATTGGTTGCAAGTGAAGATATGTATATGGAAGGAAAGCATAAATAATTATGGAGAATGATAGAGTTCATTGATAATAATAAAGTGAACTATCATTGGAAAACCGAGGACCACAAAACCATAAATCTATGATGATTTAAAAGACCATTTTATTCATCATATATCAAGGTAATATGATAAATTTTTTGTTTTATGATCATTTTTATAAAGTTGAGGAGTTATTTTACTATCATGATAGAGAACTTAAGAAAATATACTTACATTATTTCTTTGTATTTCATAGGTACAATTTCATCCTATGGTTGTGCTTTGAGAAATTCCTGATTAATTTCTTACTCTAAAAAATGAACATACAAAAATTAATTTTTCAAGCTTGAAGCACTAAAATTTACTTTAATGGATCATAATATCCATAAAAGAGTGACAAGTCCTTCTATATGTCTCTAAATATTTACCATAATCAAAATGGTTAGCATGAGTAATCCAATAATACATTAATTTATAAAACCAAAATAATAACCCCAAAGTTAATTTAAAAAACATTAATTTTTTTAATGTTAATACTTATCTAAAATATGTACGACCAAATTCAAAGTCCAAAAATTTAGATAAAAGGTCACTAAATTTTCAAAATCAATATAACATTTGATTCCTCATAAAAAGTAGGTCTTAATGTCACATAAAAAATATTTGAATACCTTGATTTCCATAAAAACTTAATGAAAACATGCATGCTTACAAAAATAAAATCTCATATTATCAAATATATTCCATTAATCAAAAAATGCGGTAAACTCCACTAAGGAAAACATAAACCATTAAACCACTCACCAATTTCAAGGTCACTGATACTATCCCATAAACTAATTTTATCATTTTTATATCAACATCGAGATTATATTAAGGGTTATCTTCCATCAATCATGTGTTTTCAAAAAATATCAAATTTCCAAAAAATCAATTTTATGACATTATTACCATTTAACATATTATTGAAAATTCTTAAATACTATTACAGTACAATCCTTATATGTTTCATGATTCATATAACCAAAATACCATTCATAAAAATGGTTATAAAATTTAATTCTTTAATCCTAATATATAAATAATTCAACCCTTTTACTTAAACATACATCCTTCATTGGTCTAAGGTTTAGCCTTTAGAAGGGGGCATTGACTCAGATAATTCCCAGGTTCCTCACATTTAAGTCAATGAATAATAAATGGATCCCTAGGTTGAAATTTATTTCCTTCCATCATACTCTTCATTTTTACTTGGAAATTAATTGCTTTATTCACTTTTCTTCCACTCATAAACCACCATCCAATTCATTTAATATATCTACTCATGTGATTATTTACACATTATCGATATATAGGAAAATGAATTTTATTTCCTCTATGGTATCCACCACCCAATATCTCAGCGAACTCTATCCTTCTCATCTTTGGTGAGTTTGAGAGTTGGTTAAGGTGAAATTTGTTAATCATATCTCATGATATCTGATTTAAAATAATAACAATATCATTCAATCTAGTAATCATCCCATTTAGTTTCTCATCAAAAAATTGTCTATTGCATTCAATGTTAACCCAGTTCCTTATGTTTCTTGCTATATCCTAAAACGAAAAACTAAAGGGTAAGAAACAATAATCATAGTGGTAAACCAAATAATCAGGAAAATAATTTATAGGATTGATAATTCATGATGCCTTCTTTTAAATCTAAGTGACCTTAGGTTTAATCCTAGGATATTCATGGTCATTATCTATTCAAATCATTTATAATGATTCATAAATAAAATGTGAATTAACCAAAGAATATCCACAAGGAGTGTCATACCAAGTGTTAATTAAGGCCTATTTCTATGTACTAGGTAATTTTAAAGTCAAGCCCGATGCAAAGTTTTCAAAGTTATACCCATAGGTACATCTATTTCAAAACCACATCCACTTGTAGTATCCAAACATGGATGTATTTCTTGGAAAACCACATAATCTCAACCTTAAAAAAATGTTTGGATATTATTCTATACTTATCCTCAATGTTAATCATTGGGTAATGTTCCCTAATATATGTTTTTATAAATCTAGTTCCTATGTATTCTACTAAAATATGTCTGATACCAACTATAAAGACCTCAACCCCAGTTTCCCAGTGTCAATGGTTACTTTATTACATTGACATAAGATATAAGGATCGTATCTTGAAGAACCGAATAGTTTAGTAGTTTTTGAAACTAGAAATATACTTGAATATCATTTTACAATTGAAAATGTAAAGTACAAAAAACTATTTTCTTCAAGTGAATCATTATTTACTCTAGTATAACTTTATATATCAATCACAACACTCATCTTGAAATTATGGGGAAAGGAACACAAGAAATGGGTGAGCTAAAATGACCAGTAAGGGTATGAGTATAGTGGAATCTATGAATAAATAAATCATAATAAATATGTAAAGGTAAATAATTGAAACATGTTCCATTTAATCAATAACTTGATCATAACATAGAAGGAATAAATAAGGATCAAATAATTCCATATACATAACCACATGAGCTTAAAACTCTTACATGGATATTCTAACAAATAAAATAATAACATGGAAATTAATTAATAATGTCATAATGTTGGAATTCATAATTATAGACATCAAAACCACACCTTCATGGCCTCATTCCATGACATCTTACATAAATGGGTAAGGCCTCAGCCAAAAACCAAATCTAGTTTGTCTCATGTGACCTACCGATGTATTGAGGGGCTATAGAAGGCCCCAAAAATCCCTTACTAATTCTAATGAATCCCTCATATTAAAATGGTGAAATATAATCAACATATACATTCATATTGAAAAACTATCATATGAAATGTTAATAATTACCCCAATCAATAAACATAACCAATAAACCATTCAGAGTAATATAGAGAATGGTATCAAAGTAGTATATCCCCATTAAAACTAATCATAAAACATCTATATAAATAATAAGGATGGTATAATTACAACATATTATCAATGGATGATAATTAAAATAATTTTTTTGTCATTAATGAATATAAATAACATAGAATTCCATTAAAACATTTTTAAGTAAAATATCATTTTTTACTTTTAAAATAACTTTTGGAAATAAAAAATTTCAAGATTTTTAGGCAATCAAATTGTTTAAAAATATTCTTATAAATATGTAAAGTAGTATTTAAAATCAATGAGTGGTCATTTAAGTGTGAATATATATTCATGATATACACATTAAAATAAATATTCATTTTATTTTTTCAGTAAAATCCAAACATGCCTTGTTTAGAAAACAAGATGAAGATTCCTTTCATTTTTTTAAATTACAATTTGGGTAAAAATTTATTGAATAAATCATTTTAATAATGTTAAAAAAAATATTTTTTTAGAAAACATGGTTTTGTAGGAAAATATATTTTTTACTGAAGAGAGAAATGAAGTCGGATTTTATTAAAAACATTTCTCAAATATTTTAAGTACCAAAGAGAGGAATATGGTATGGTTACTTAAACTCTTCATGAATAAATATAGTGTATGTAAATTAATTTTTTTTATTGTAAAATGATTAAATAATTTTCTTCAACATAAATTCACATATAAATAATCTCAATTAAAATGAGATTGAAACATAAATCTCTTTCCACTTTGATAACTTTTGAATTGTAATCCCCCTGAAAGAAATAACATAAAATGAAAAATTAAATAAAAAGGATATAAATGGATTAATGATATACCATATCAAATGGTATGTATATACTCCTCATAAAATAATACAGGTGTATAACATGAGATTTGTCTCAAAGATGGTAATTTGAGATAAAAAATACCTTACCTAAAGTTCGAATTCCTTAATAAATGTTCAAACCTATTATATAATAAATATATGTTTATTATGAATATATTAAAGAAACATGATTATATATTCCATACCATATAATATTTATTTATACTCTTTTATGATCAATTTATTAATAATTCTTTGTTAAAATCACTCTTCTGGGTGATAATTGCTTTATTTTTCATGTATATTTTGGTTTGGTAATTTCAGTCATTCTATATTAATCATGGTAGTATCATCTACATAATTTTAACCATTATAAAAATATAATATGTATTAATTATATATGTAATTATATTTATTTATTAAATCTAGAGATAGAAAATGGATTACACTGTTCATGGAGACGGTATGTCATACGTACACATGAACATTGTTTCCATTATTCTCAAAGGATAGAATGAATGGAAAATAAATGTTAATTCACTATTAAAAAAATCATTATTATGTTATATATATCATTTAAATTAATCAAATATATCTTTATTACCATATATGTAAAACTAAATCTAAAAACATTTCATGTCGCTATGTGGAGGCGATAGTCTACTTGTATGTATGAGTGAAATTATTATTTTCCAACAGATTGTAAGGTAAGAAGTTATATGTGATATTATATTTCCATAATTATTTTAAGTTCACAAATATAATATATTTTTATTAAATATATCCTTAATACCTTTCATGTGAAGCATAAGTGAAAAACAAATCACATCACTTTGGGAGGCGGTAGTCCGTCGTACATACGAGCGACGTTATCGTATCCACAAAATAATGGTAAGTAATAAGTTATATATATGATATAATAATTATATAAATATAATAATTTTATAAATATAATATACATATCTTAAATCCGTCATTATATCCACCCTTGATAGGTGGTGATGGAAAACAAATTACATCGGTTCGTGAGGCGGTAGTCAGCCGTACACATGATCGACAATTTTGTTTCCCATTTGATGGAAGCAGAGATAGATTCGGGATATAAAATTAAAATAATAAGATATACGTATATAAGTTACACTGGTGTTATTATATTATCATATTTTAATATTATTTGAATTAGATGTAAGAAGAAATAAAACAAATACACACATTTAATACTTTTAACTCTTCTTCAGAGAGCCTCTTTATGTTTATACCTAAAGAGTTATTAGGAGGGATTCATAAAACAAGACCCATAGTATGTGGGTAGGTAATTAAGGAAGTTATTTTGTTAGGTATTTTCTGAACCAAATGTTTTTTGAAGTGTAAAGAGTATAGGAGTTGGGGTGGACTTTTATAAGTAGGGGAGAGGATACACATGAAATTTTTAAACAGGTAAAGTGATACCAATATTTTTCTCATTTGATAAGCCTAAAAACGGGTCATTATAAAACTTAGAGGTTATAAGTTATAAATATGTCCATTAAATTGGAATTATAAAATTTTCTAGGTCATTTTAACCCTTATCTTTTTAGTTTAACACATTAGTAAACCCATTTTTACCTTAATCGTGATAATTAATTTTCATTATTTTTAGTATTCATTATTGTAATAAATTAAGTTAAAATTATTATATAATATTAATTAATCTAATTATAAATATTTAATCCTTTTTTTTCAAATTCATTTCACATATGTGAATGAATTTAATTTAAAATTAATTTCATAGATGTGATGCAGATGTGGTTTTACAGAAATGCATTTTTCAGGGAAAAGATGACCTTATATTAACTGTACAAATTAAAATAATAATTATACGAATTTAAAATAACAAAGTTATATGTATAATCTATAAATTTAATTTAAAACATTCCGCATTACGGTTTATTTTGATTAATTACAATGGGGAAACATTATGTAGTTTAATTTTTTTTTTAGAAAAATGTGTTTTTAAACCAAAAATAAACTTATACTAAAATCTAGTATAAATTCCATTCAAATTTAATTAATTTTATTAAATAAAAAAACTTATGTTAATTTAAATCAAATTAAAATCATAATACACCTTTTAAATTACTTTGTTTTTTGTAAATAAATAACATTTTTACAAAAATCGGTATTTTTCACTAATAACTAAAAAATCAATATTTTTTGAAAAATCCAACAATTTTAACCTAAGTAAATTTTTAAAAGTGAAGTTTATTTTTCAAATATTTTTTTTAAAATTGTTAAGAATAAATTTTCAATTATGTGTGCTAATAATGGTTAAATCACCTTTTAGAAAAATATAGTTTTTCAGAAGACATTTCTTTTTCTTTCAAATGGTTCTTATTTTATTTCCATTCAATATATAACCATTAAATTTATTTTATACATATATAAACCATATAATTTTCATAATTTAGTTTTTCTTATTCATAGATTCCAACTTAATGGCTGTTTTATAATGTTCATTTTTGAATAATAATATCTTAATAGAGTATTATGTTTAGTTTAAACTCAGTGTTACGTGAATCACAAGTTATCAAAGAGATTAAATTTAGTGAAATATATTTTTCATGTCTCTTAAGCTTGGTGTTTTGTGTCACATATTTTATCTAACACATTGTTCTTCTTTTAAAATATTTGGGTGTTACATAATGCCAGCAAGAAAGGGGTCTAGAAGGTCACACACTAAGTGTATTTGAAATATTAGATAAATTATATATGAATTTAATATGTTGGATAAATATTATTCTAGTATGTGGTTTAATAATTATTCATGTTGGTTTGATTGAAAATATCTAGTCACAAGTTATTTAAGAGAATATGTATGTGAGTTTAACATTTAATAAACATTTATACACAAGGAAATTATTTATTTAATTACATTAATATATAATATTTATGTATTATCATTTATTCACAAGGTATTAAAAATTAGTTTTTTTGGTTACATGAATATTTAATATTTATTCACTAGTTTTTTTAATATAATATTCATTTATTTATTATTGAATAATCCAGGGATATTTATTTAATTAAATAAATAGTCATTATTCAATGTATGATAAATGTTGAGGTGGATTGAAAAACTAGGTTTAATGGACTGATGAGAAATGTCATATTAAATACTATTTGAATAAATATTAAATTATTTATTCAATAAAATAATATTTATTTTATTCATGAGTTTAGAATATGTCAAGTAAATAATAATAATTTTATTATTATTCAGACAAAGAGTTCATCGGGGATTAAGAAAATAATAAGGACCCTTGTGTAATTATTATTTTCTAGCCCTATCTGTTTTTAAACTTGTTATGACATTTTTTTAAAATACTAGTCATTTTCTAATCATCATGAACAATGTGTTCTAGAGAGGATTATCTTGGGCCTTAGAAAGATCATCACCTAGAATGCTCTAAATAATTTAAATCTATTCTCCCAATCCATCAAAGAGATTATATGTCTCCTTAAAGGATCGATCTATGATCAACAACGATTGCCACAAGTGTTAGAACTATCTGTGCTAGCACCTAGAGGATACTACAACAATGATCAAGGGTTCACAAAACACATGACGATCACTTATAGAGAGATTTTAAACTTGATTCCGTTGAAATAGTCATAATACAAATAGTGGTATTCACCCAATCATCGACAACAAAGAAATAATTCAACAAAAGTCAATTCTTTATTCAAATAAATTAATTATAAAATATATATTAAAATATTCTATCTTATTTGTTTTAGTGACTTTACCATTTAATTTTCAATTTAATTTCACTGGTTATAAATTTATTCATCATGTAAATGTCTAAATTATCATTAATTATGAAAAAATATGAGTTGGTAATACCTAATAGGAACTTTTGTTATGAATGGAACCTTTAAGTGGTATCAGAGCAGTAAAAAAATAGTTTATAATTATTTATTATTCATTGATCAATTATATGTAATTATTGTTAAATTTTCACTCATATATTATTTTTTCCTTATCCTGTGTTTAATTAACATGTTTCAAACATGTTAATATTACTTGTTTAAGTTTCACATAGTATTAAATTGATTAAGAATAGATGAAAAATGATCAGAGATTCTATAGAGAGGTTCTACGGTTTTTGGCTGGTAGACACATATACAAGGCACGTGACCAAAGTTACAGATTGTGTACTAAATATCACTACACCTTGACAAGTCATGGGATACACAATGTTCCAAGTAGTAAATAACATGTGGTTTTTTTCATTAAGATCATTAACTATACTCTGTGTTGATCGGGATATTCTATCACAAAGTTTTTTAGACCACACAATATGTAGTCAATTTACACATTGTGTAGACCACTTGGTTTAGTGATGAAATTCAAACTAACCATGTGGTTAAATGCATGTTATGTAACACCCTGAGATTTTATGAAAAATATTCTTTTTAATTTCATTAATGTCTTGTGTTGTACACTACACCAAAGGGAGCTTGCACAACACGCATCCTTGACTTGCCTTGCATTACACACAATCACGACCTTCCTCGATAGCGTGTGTAGTACGCAATACCGAGTTTCACTAAACAACGATATACTATTAAAATATTATTAAAACTAGACGCTATGAATAGTAATAACCACTTTTTGAAATTTTGTAAATTTTATTTTTCAAAATGGACTTCATTTTTGGATTCCGAATATCGAAATTATCTTAGGGTGAAATTTTGGTACTTTTTGGATAACTTTCATTTTCTGATGAATAGTGAAAATTACTAAATTTTAATTAAAAACAACCTTTTTAATCAGAATAATTAATAGTGATAAATTATTATTTTGAGTGGTTTTAAAGTATATTTAGAATATATTTTTACAATTTAATACAATTTTGTTCATTGGATGTAATTTCACATTTAAACCAGACATAAACAAGTGTCAATCTTTTGATAGTTATTGTCTCTTAAGAACACGCTATTTGTTTTGACGACAGAAATTATTTTTTAAATTAACTAATGCAACTGATATGTTTTGAATTTGGTAAAATAGACATCATTTTTGAGTTCATAATATCAAATATATCTTAGGCCTAATTTTTGGTATTTGTTTGGAAACTTTCATTTTTTGATGAATAGTGAAACCACTAAGTGGTAGTTAAAAAAATGAATTTTTCATAAAACATAATTTTACCGCTTCTGTGAGTAGAATTTCAAAAATCCGAGAGACACAGTTGATGTCAGTAAGTAAAATGTGGTTCAATGAGATGAAAATAATTTTTGGTGAATAGTAACTTTTTACTTTTTTGAAAGTAAATTAGGTAATTAAGGGTAAAAATGATATTTTTATTACCCTAACACATGTCCTAATTCTATTGGATAAGTGTAATTCGACCAAAAACAACCTTAGGAATAACATATGACCATTTTGGCCCACTTGGATGAGATTATGACATTTATTATTAATTTATTTAAAGAAGGGTTAAAATAGTTAAAATCAAAGTATAATAACTAAATCATTTTTAATATAGGTTTATACATAAGATAAATTCGACTATAAATATTCATTAGAAATCTAAAAAGATTTCCTACATAATGGTATTTTATTTGTAATTTGTAGACATTAAATAATTTAATTTATTTATGACACAACGATGATGCAATAATTATCTTATTAATGAAATATTGACATAATTGATGTTATAAATACCCAAATAAATATAATTTGAGACTTTTTATGAATTACACTAATTTTATAGATTAATATGACATGTTATTATTGATTTAAGTAACTTTTTTCTAACTAATCATTCTGTTATGATTTTCACAAAAATCAATTACTAAATAGTGTCAAAATTGACATAAAATAGTTTTTAAAACAAATATTATATTATTAATTGTTATTTTATTCTTAAAAATCTAAGGTTTGGCCAAATTACTTAGATACGTTTATATATATTAATAATAAACAACTTGGGGTTCTTTTGGCTTGTTATTGTAAGTTTATTAACCTTATAGTGTAAGAAAACAAAAAGACACGGTAAAAGTAAAATTATCTAACTTAAAGTTAAAAATAAATGATAAGGTTAAAATAGGAACCTAAACTTGTCTAAATTATATTGTATGAGAGGATTTCGACCCATCCCCACCTTAGCTTCGAAATAAATCAATTTTTATCTATTTAAAACCGTATTTGGCTTTATAATAAAATAATATTTTTTGTTATTCCAAAGGTGCCCCTCTCCTCCCTTAAAAAAGGGCACCTCCTCCCTCTCTTCCTCACACCACTTTGGGCCTTCAAGCTCGTCCAACCCCTGCCAAATTCTCTTATCCACTTCCCTAAAAACATCCTAGAGGTCCTGGTCTTCTTCAAAGACCAATTTTAGTACCCTAAGAGGAGGACTCAAAGAGGCGCTTCAAAGAAGAGGTAATGTCCGTTACCGATTCTTTCAACTTTATTTCTTCTTCCAATTATTATTATTAGGTTATTTCATTATGAATTAATAACATAAGTATCACTAATATACTGATATGTTATTATAAGTATGAAAAAACCCTATTTCACCATCTATCCATCCTACGGAAAACGAAATCACCGCGCGTGCGTACGTACGAAATACCGTCTCCACACCGATGTGTAATCTATTTTCCACCACCACCTTACTTGGATGGGTATAATGGTGTAAATAATAACTATATATGATTACTATAAAGTGATATTGATTCTGAAATAGTATACATACACTCCAATACAATTCCACGACCATGAGAACGATATCATCGCTCGTGCGTACGTACGGACTACCGTCTCCACGACGCGATGAGATTCATTCTCCAAGTTAACCATTCATGAATGATTATAAAGTATATATAATAAGTAATAATGAAATATATGACATAATAATGATACTGGATTTATGTGTATATATATCTATGTCATCTACTTAATTCCATTCAACTCAATAAGGAAACGAAAACAGCGTTCATGCGTACGTACGGCCTACCGTCTCCATGAACGGTGTATTTCTTTCCATTTACTGATCTATTATATATATGTATATTCTGAATATATATTATATATAAATCATGTTTTATATTCTGGAATTAAGTAATCATGATCTAAGTAATCATATGAATAATTACAAGTCAAAACACAGACGACAAATGAAACGATTTTACCCAAAACACTCTTTAACATGGAATTTACAAAAGAACGGGTAAAATAAAGTCATAAGTGAACCATATATGATATAATAACAATGAGTATGATTCTGGAATAAGTCAATAACATTATTTAAATCATTATACAAGAGTTTCGGACACTTACGAAGCAAATCGGACCTAAGGTAAGGGAAATATCACAATCTCATTTTTATCCGAGATTGTTTATACTTTGGTATTTACTGGGGTGTATTTTATCATCCACATCCATGTTTCCTCAATATGTAATATTATTTGTATCCAAATACAATTTTTTAAATACAATTTTACCCTTCGGTGAATTTTTAGTAAATGATATGAAAGGATTTTTTTTGTCGTTTTTCGTACGAGGTACTTTTTGACTTTTCCGACAAAAGTACGAGAAGAATGTTTTTTTTACTTATATGGCATGAATGGATTTTTAAAACATTATTTCCAAGAAGGTTCCTTTAAAAGTTTTCAAGTTTATTTTTAATCAACTTCTTTTAGTTTAAAATTGTATGACATGTTAAGAAAGGAAAAGTGTTTTTGAAGTAGAAAGGATATTTTCCTCAAGAATAGAGTTCAAGTGTTTTATCAAAATTATTTTCTATATATGATAATAAAGGGTTATGTTTATATCCCTATTATTACATTGATTTGATTATGTTGTGATGAAATTATTTTTATGAATTCCTTTATCTTATATGAATTTTTTTATGATGTCACGATGTTTAAGATTCCCATTTTTATTACAAGGGTTATGATATGATGTATGGTTTATGATTTTGTGGCACACATAAGAATGGTATCATTATGAGATGGGTGGGACCTATATCTCCGTCCAATGCATTGGGTAAATATTTTATATCTCATGAGATAGACATGGCTGGAATGGCAGGTTAAACTGGTTCAGTGAAACAGGACTGAAACGAGGAGTGAACTCGGTTCAGAAATGGACTTTGCCCACTAAGATAGTATTGGCAATGAGTATTGACTAATAAGAAATGATTCTCTATGATTATGTGTGTATGACACAAAGTTTCATGTTTTAAGTTATGATTATTGGGAATACATTTCACTACTATGATTTATCCCATGTTATGATATTATGATCTCTTTTGTAGGTTAAGATTTCCAAAATGTTATGTTCTTATTAATATGATGTGGTTGATATTTATTTTGTTTACCCTTACTGAGCATTTGAGATCACACTTTTATGTTTTCTTTTCCCCAGGATATAAAGAAATATTTTAGGTAAAAAAAAGGTAAGATATTTATGGGAGATGTTGAATATCTTTCACCATGATTAGAAGATTATATTCCGAGTTTCCAAAGATACTAAACTATTACGGTCCTTGTGTGTGTGTTTTTGTTATGTACTGAGTATTCCGCAAAAGTAATGTAATGTCCATGTACGTTAAGCTTCAGGTCTCTACAGTTGGTATCTGAGGAAAGGTTTAATCAATCTTTGGAAACTAGGATGTGAAAATGTTAGTGAGATCCCTAGAGATATTTCTAAGGTATGCCTAGGGATGTCCCTAAGGATAAGTATACGTATAGGATATTTTCCTAGAAATACGATAACGATCTTAGAATTTAACCTAAGATGTTAGATATTGAGGGTACTGTCCCTTTACTATGTTGTTTTCCCTAGCATGATTTTTTCCTCTCACACTATTCTTTTTGGGTTTTAGAAAATTGTTGGAAACAGGAATATTCATGATAATGGAGGATATGACGGACAATGGAATGATATTCTTCATGAGAAACCAAATGAAACGGGATTTGGAAGTCCAAACATCGTTGTTATGCCTAATCAGCAATCTCATAATATAATCAATAATCTCAACTTTGGTAAGTTTCACGACTCAGATAATAAGAGAAAGATGGACTTTCATGATGATCATAGAGGAAAGAAAGTTCAATTTCCCTCATGTAAATCATGTGGGAAGAGGCATCAGGGAGATTGTTTCAAAGGAACTGGAAGATGCTTTGGGTGTGCAAAAGAAGGACACAAAGCCAGTAAGTGAAAAGGAAAAGGTTCAATTTAACACCATGGATGAGGATAATGGTATTGGTACGACATCAACAATGGTTAAATGTTTTAAATGTGGAATATACGAGCATTATGAAAACCAATGCCCTAAGGGAAAGTCTCATGAAGAGAATCCGTACAGCCATATGGGTAGTATTTATGTTGATAATGATGAAGAGACTACAAATGATATGTGAGATGAAAGAATTGTTGAAGCTTGGTCAATGGTTTAAGAAGGTAGTGGAATGATTTCATGTTTATAAAGTGTAATGTTGTATAAGTAATCTCATGGTACTATGGAATAAAGAGACATCTAAGGATTGTTACACTGTTGTCTTTCCTTGAGTTTTGAAAGTGTATGATTAATGGTACCAGTATCCACTAAAGGTTATTCAGATATTTTTAGAATATAGACGATATGCACATAATGAAGGGATAAGGAGAAAATTAAATGTTTGATAGTATTCATGAGCTCATGACTGATATAAGGAGAAGGTTATATCATGGTTTGAGTATATAGAATTTTTGGATTTTTGTATGTGGAAAGAGTTAACTTTTGACAGCATTCATGTTTTCATTAAGGTTTAATGGGTATTCATTTTTCAAGAGAATACATGATTAATACCTTCGAATGTTTGGAATGTGACCAACAAGACATATCTTATGATATATGGGGATCAACGATGGAATTAACATGCTTGTTATATGAAATCTCTAGTAATAATTTTCACTATAATATGAGAGTGGACTGTAGTATTATGGATAAGCCTATATATTGGAATGGACTATGTTGGACATAAGTTAGTATTGTTTAAGGATAAAAGTTTTTTTTCGATATTATTTATGGGATGTTATAGTAATGGAGTTTTAGAAAAAGGAAAACCTGCAGGACGGGCAAAAACCCATCGCGTCGGACAAGGCTGTGGGAATCGAACCCACAACCGAAGTGCGACTGGCCTTTATCGCCTACCACTAGCCTACAGGAAGTCCCTGTTTAGTAGAAACTAGTTTTATTATATTAAGAAGTATAATATAAGAAGTATAAGTCCATTTTAGGAACTATATATGATTAATCTCACTATATATGGACTTATGTATTTTTTTGATAACTTTTCTAACCTTTTGTTTGAGATAGATGGAATGACCCATCATTCTATCACATGATCTGCTAACACATCACGAATGACAAATTCAACTTCATTTCTTTAAGAGATGAAGTGGAAATTGTCCAAAGAATGACCAACGGTGAGACTATACCAAAATCACGAAAGTATTTCTTCTAATTCCAATTTCATCAACTTTAGGGAAATGATCTTGAAAATAAAATTTTTTTGTCCTAGTGCTCTTATATCTGATGAATTAGATGGTACTTTAGATCATCACAAATTTATGGCTTTGTGATTGCTAGCTTTTCTATAGACATGTTCTCTACCACTCTCCATTAGAACATGATGGTTAGATTTCTCTTCCATATCCATATTTTCACCTATGTGGAAACCCAATGATTAGTTTATTTGGGTAACCGTTACGTTTCATACTTTTGTTTTTAAAAATTGGTTTTGTTATTCCTTTTTACGATGTGGGTTTCTATTAAAGAAAATTTCGAGTAGTAAACCATTTATAACCCCAATGAATTTCGAGGGCGAAATTCATTTTTAGGGGGGTAGAATGTAACACCCCGAGATTTTATGAAAAATATTCTTTTTAATTTTATTAATGTCTTGTGTTGTACGCTACACCAAAGGGAGCTTGCACAATACACATCCTTGACTTGCCTTGCACTACAAACAAACACGACCTTCCTCGATAGCGTGTGTAGTACGCAATACCGAGTTTCACTAAACAACGATATGCTATTAAAATATTATTAAAACTTGCCTCTATGAATAGTAATAACCACTTTTTGAAATTTTGTAAATTTTATTTTTCAAAATGGACTTCATTTTTGGGTTCGGAATATCGAAATTAGCTTAGGGTGAAATTTTGGTACTTTTCGGATAACTTTCATTTTCTGATGAATAATGAAAATTACTAAATTTTAATTAAAAACAAACTTTTTAATCGAAATAATTAATAGTGATAAATTATTAAAGTGAGTGGTTTTAAAGTATATTTAGGATATATTTTTACAATTTAATACAATGTTGTTCATTGTATGTAATTTCACATTTAAACCAGACATAAACAAGTGTCAATCTTTTGATAGTTATTATCTCTTAAGAACACGCTATTTGTTTTGACGACATGAATTAATTTTTAAATTAATTAATGCAACTGATATGTTTTGAATTTGGTGAAATAGACATCATTTTTGAGTTTATAATATCAAATATATCTTAGGCCTAATTTTTGGTATTTTTCTGGAAACTTTCATTTTTTGATGAATAGTGAAACCACTAAGTGGTAGTTAAAAAAATGAATTTTTCATAAAACATAATTTTACCACTTCTGTGTGTGGAATTTCAAAAATCCGAGAGACACAGTTGATGTCAGTAAGTAAAATGTGGTTCAATGAGATGAAAATAATTTTTGGTGAATAGTAACTTTTTACTTTTTTAAAAGTAAATAGGGTAATTAAGGGTAAAAATGATATTATTATTACCCTAACACATGTCCTAATTCTATTGGATAAGTGTAATTCGACAAAAAACAACATTAGGAATAAAATATGACCATTTAGGCCCACTTGGATTAGATTGTGACATTTATTATTAATTTATTTAAAGAAGGGTTAAAATAGTTAAAATCAAAGTGTAATAAATAAATCATTTTTAATATAGGATTATACATAAGATAAATTAGACTATAAATATTCATTAGAAAGATAAAAATATTTCCTACATAATTGTATTTTATTTGTAATTTTTAGACATTAAATAATTTAATTTATTTATGGAACAACGATGATGCAGTAATTATCTTATTAATGAAATATTGACATAATTGATGTTATAAATACCCAAATAAATATAATTTGAGACTTTTTATGAATTACACTAATTTTCTAGATTAATATGACATGTTAGTATTTATTTAAGTAACTTTTTTCGAACTAATAATTCTGTTATGATTTTCACAAAAATCAATTACTAAATAGTGTCAAAATTGACATAAAATAGTTTTTAAAACAAATATTATATTATTAATTGTTATTTTATTACTAAAAATATAAGGTTTGGACAAATTACTTAGATAAGGTTATATATATTAATAATAAACAACTTTGGGTTTGTTTGGCTTGTTATAGTAAGTTTGTTAACCTTATAGTGTAAGAACACAAAAAGACACGGTAAAAGTAAAATTATCTAACTTAAAGTTAAAACTAAATTATAAGGTTAAAATAGGAACCTAGACTTGTCTAAATTCTATTGTATGAGAGGATTTCGACCCATACCCACCTTATCTTCTAAATAAATAAATTTGGAGCTATTTAAAACTGAATTTGGCTTTATAATAAAATAATATTTTTTGTTATTCCAAAGGTGCCCCTCTCCTCCTTTATAAAAGGGCACCTCCTCCCTCTCTTCCTCACACCACTTTGAGCCTTCAATCTCGGAAAACCCCTACCAAATTCTCTTATCCACTTCCCTAAAAACATCCTATAGGTCCTGGTCTTCTTCAAATACCAATTTTAGTACCCTAAGAGGAGGACTCAAAGAGGCGCTTCAAAGAAGAGGTAATGTCCGTTACTGATTCTTTCAACTTTATTTCTTCTTCCACTTATTCTTCTTAGGTTGTTTCATTATGAAGTAATAACATAAGTATCACTCATATACTGATATGTTATTATAAGTATGAAACAACCCTATTTCACCATCTATCCATCCTACGGAAAACGAAATCACCGCACGTGCGTACGTACGGAATACCGTCTCCACGCCGTGGTGTAATCTATTTTCCACCACCACCTTACTTGGATGGGTATAATGGTGTACATAATAACTATATATGATTATTGTAAAGTGATATTTATTATGAAATAGTATACATACACTCCAATACAATTCCACGATCATGAGAATGATATCATCGCTCGTGCGTACGTACGGACTACCGTCTCCACGACGCGATGAGATTCAGTCTCCATGTTAACCATTCATGAATGATTATAAAGTATATATAATAAGTAATCATGAAATATATGACATAATAATGATACTGGATTTATGTGTATATATATGTATGTCATCTACTTAATTCCATTCAACTCAATAAGGAAACGAAAATAGCGTTCATGCGTACGTACGACCTACCGTCTCCATGAACGATGTATTTCTTTCTATTTACTGATCTATTATATATATGTATATTCTGAATATATATTATATATAAATCATGTTTTATATTCTGGAATTAAGTAATCATGATCTAAGTAATCATATGAATAATTACAAGTCAAAACACGGATGACAAATGAAACGATTTTACCCAAAACACTCTTTAACATGGAATTTACAAAAGAACGGGTAAAATAAAGTCATAAGTGAACCATATATGATATCATAACAATGAGTATGATTCTGGAATAATTAAATGACATTATTTAAATCATTATACAGGAGGATCATACAGTTACGAAGAAAATCGGACCTAAGGTAAGGGAAATATCACAATCTTATTTTTATCTGAGATTGTTTATACTTTGGTATTTACTGGGGTGTATTTTATCATCCGCATCCATGTTTCCACAATATGTAATATTATTTATATCCACCTAAAATTTTTTAAAACCAATTTTACCCTTTGGTGAATTTTTAGTAAATGAAATGAAAGGAATTTGTTG
This sequence comes from Viscum album, assembly GCA_963277665.1. Classification (NCBI taxonomy): domain Eukaryota; kingdom Viridiplantae; phylum Streptophyta; class Magnoliopsida; order Santalales; family Viscaceae; genus Viscum; species Viscum album. The sequence continues at coordinate 412,631,021 of OY728131.1, forward strand.
TCGTTTTTCGTACGAGGTACTTTTTGACTTTTCCGAAAAAAGTACGAGAAGAATGTTTTTTTAACTTATACGGCATGAATGGATTTTTAAAACATTATTTACAAGAAGGTTCCTTTACAAGTTTTCAAGTTTATTTTTAATCAACTTCTTTTAGTTTAAAATTGTGTGACAAGATAAGAAAGGAAAAGTGTTTTTGAAGTAGAAATGATATTTTCCTCAAGAATGGAGTTCAAGTGTTTTATCAAAATTATTTTTCATATAAGATAAAAAGGGTTATGTTTCTATCCCTATTATTACATTGATTTGATTATGTTGTGATGGAATTATTTTTATGAATTCCTTTATCTTATATGAATTGTTTTATGATGTCACGATGTTTAAGATTCCCATTTTTATTACATGGGTTATACTATGATGTATGGTTTATGATTTTGTGGCACACATAAGAATGGTATCATTATGAGATGGGTGGGACCTATATCTCCCTCCAATGCATTGGGTAAAGATTTTATATCTCATAAGATAAACATGGCTGGAACGGCAGGTTAAACCGGTTCAGTGAGACAGGACTGAAATGAGGAGTGAACTCGGTTCAGAAATGGACTTTTTCCACTAAGATAGTCTTGGCAATGATTCTTGACTAATAAGAAATGATTATCTATGATTATGTGTGTATGACACAAAATTTCATGTTTTAAGTTATGATTATTGGGAATACATTTCACTACTATGATTTATCCCATGTTATGATATTATGATCTCTTTTGCAGGTTAAGATTTCCAAAATGTTATGTTCTTATGAATATGATGTGATTGATATTTCTTTTGTTTACCCTTACTAAGCATTTGAGCTCACCCTTTTATGTTTTATTTTCCCCAGGATATAAAGAAAGATTTTAGGTAAAAAATGGGAAGATCTCTATGGGAGATATTGAAGATATTTCACCCTGATTAGAAGATTATATTCTGAGTTTCCAAAGACACTAAAATATTACGGTCCTTGTGTGTGTGTTTTTATTATGTACTAAGTATTCTGAAAAAGTAATGTAATGTCCATGTATGTTAAGATTTAGGTCTCTACATGTTACATGAAGTAGGAGAATTAAAATCTCTAATATTAATGGGATACATTGTGTGAAGTTGGCGTACACATCATGGGACTCATTAATATCCATGTTTAGAAATTACACTTAGTTGGTAGGTGATATTTTTAGACACATGACAAGAATAACTCACAACATATATCATGTTAGTAGACATCCTATATGCCGAATGAGATACACACCGATCCCATAGATGTTTATCCTAGATAGATGGTAAGAGGAAACATAATATATAGCTTTTTAGTATACATCGTGTGGTCACCTAGTAATAAAAAAATGAAAATACAAAAGGAATAATTATTTATAACATTAAAGACCAATTTCATTATTGGAAGTTGGTGTGTTGACTATGTAAACAAGGTTTTAAATATTTAAAAATGACCAATTAATTCCTTATAATTATCTATAAACGTTAATTATGTCATTTATTTTCTATGATTCTTTAAATGATGGGTATCTCCAAGAGACTTTGGATGGTAATTAAGAAAAAGGAATTAATAAATTAATTGAGTAAATTAAAGTGTGTTTATTTTAATATTAAAGAATTATTTGAAGTGGATTTTATCTAGTTTTCTTTTTCATATTTTTTCATGAATGTGGATGACCATGATCTTTGACCAACTTTTGTATGTAATTGGTTTATTTAATTTATTATTATTACATGGATTTTTTTTAATAACTTATTAAATTAAAAAATAAATCATGTGTAATTAACCTCTTCTAATTATATAAGGGACTGTATGACCATTATTTCTTTTATATAAAACCACTTAACTAATCCTTTGATCCCCTTACCCATGTATGAATAAAATATTATATAATGGATAAAGATCTTAGACAAGGGAAGGAAATTCTAGTTTAAAGATATGGTAAAACCAATCCATGAGGTACACATAAACATGGGTGGAATGAAACTACTTGAAACAGAAATGGTTTTGGGAGTTTATTCCCAAGGGTCAAGGGTTGGTTTATCATCTGCTAAACTAACCATTAATAAATCTCTTTGTAACATCTTGAAATTTTTGAAATATTTTCTTTCAAATTTATTTATTTATTTGATAGATGACATTATACACAATGAACCATTTATCTTATGTTATAAAAAACACCAATTTTATCTTGCATTTCACATAACATTGAGTTTATTCTATAAATTGTGTTACATGAAAGTATGAGTTTCACCAGAAAAAAATATACTATTAATATTATTATTAAACATGATATTTACCACCTAGATTTAGAAATGATGGGAATGAATAATATTAACTAAATTATAAAAATATGGTTTACACATGTATTTATAAGGAATTATTTGGTGACCAGTTAATTATAAATGAAAATAAAACCCTTTTTTGAAAACAAAAGGATACCTTTTTCTAAAAAACTATTTTAATGTGCACAAGTGTGTTCTATACCAATAAATTAAAAAAAATCACTCTTGCTGGATTATATTAATTAAATTTACATATTATATATTCAATCATATTTTTTTACATTCATCCAATATATTTGATAAGAATAAGATAAGAATAAATCCAATTTTAAGCATAAAAAAGTTGTATTTTTTCTAAAAGGTAGTTTTTCTGCCTTTAATGGTAGACATGTTTTAAATCTAAAAAGTATCTTTGGGATAATTTTTTGTATTTTTCTAAAAAGTTCTATTTTTTGATGAATAGAGAAAAATACAAAATTTTAATTGAAAATTGAATTTTCATCAAAAAAATTTATAATGATAAATTATATTTTTAATTCTTTTAAAAGTCAAAATGGTAAAATTATAAATATATAAATTTAATTTAGTTCATTGGAATCAATTTCATATCGAAATTAGATATAAAAACTTTTTTAACTTTTGAACCTTTTCACTTTAAAAACCCGCGTTCTCGTTCTGTCTATGAGATTGATTTTAAATTTTATTATTTAATTTATTTGAATTTAATTTGAAAAAATGGATTAAATATTTTTAATCATAATAATTTATAATTTTTGGTAATTTCAACTTAGTTATTTACCAGAAATATTAGGGAAACCAATTAAGACCAATTACAGTGATTAAAGTAAACAATGAGTTTACTTAGTGGTTAAACTTTAATCTTATGGGTTTAAATGACCTATAAAATTATAAACAAACCATTTTATGGAAATATTTATACCATATCCAATATTTTATATATTTTTTCATCATTGGATGAACATTATGTATGGTATACCTCCCAATAGTTTTTACCCTTTTAAATTTTCAAGAATGCCACTCCTCCTACACTATAAAAGGGTATTCACTCTCCCCTCATATTCACACATATAAAGCCTTTTATCTCATAAAAAATATACCCACATTTATTAAAAAATTCTCTAATATCATTATATAATTCTCAATTTTTTCAGAAATAAAACCAATGAAGGCCTTTGGTTCAAACCAAAACGAGTTACCCAAAGAAGAGGTGAAGTTCTTCAACGAGCACTTTTGTTTTATTTATTTCTTCACCCATTAAAATATTTTTATATAATTATTATAAAATAACCTTAGTATATGAAATATAATGATATTTTTTTTATGTTTATTTTACAACCTACACCCACAAACACTTCCATCAAATGGGATACACAATCATCATTTGTGTGTATAACTAACTATCACATCACTAACCAATGCCATTCATTCTTCAATTAACACCTATAAAGGTTTGAAATAATGGCGAAAATACTATTTTTTTTATGATTTATATGATATATATTATGAATTTATACCTTTTAAATTATTAAATTACACATACCTTCATGCTTTCCATTTTTTGGGAATATGATAACATTGTTTGTGGACGTGTGAACTACCACCTCTTCAAAGCGATGTGATTCATTCACACTTTACTGGAATGTATTAAGGATGGGTTTAATAAGAAAATATTATATAAAATACATATATATTTTATTAATTACATAATTATCTTTCTTGACATATAAAATATAATTTACTTCTTTCCATTTCACACATTAAAAAATTGATAACGTCGTTCGTGGATGTGTGGACTACTGCCTCCTCGATGTGATGTGATTCTCCTTTTTTCATCACAAAAACACAAGATTTATATATATAAGTATATAAAATTAAATATAATGTTTTTTATTATATAATTATTATTCTAGAAAAATAAATTTTATGTTCCATCTTTTCATAATAATCATTGAAAAATAGGAACATTACTCATGCGTTTGTACAACCTACCGTATTCCTGATCGTAACGTTGGTTAATTTTTCATAAAAATATTCCATGATTGGATTTAAATTAACAATTTATATATAAATATTATCATTAATTAATTATTATTATTCTATATATGTCTAAATAATGACCACTTTGATCATAGTTAACCAACCAAAGTCTTTTTGACATATAATCTGAATATGGTCAAAAAATCCGACATAAACTTAGTTGATTAAGTATAAAACATTGTAATAGGTGAAATAAAAGTAATAATAATCTTTAAAAAAATTCTCAATAATTATATAATTAACATAAGTTTAATATTCAGGAATAAAAAGACACATGTGACAAGTTTGACTCATGGTAATGGGATTTCTAGTATCACTTTTATTTCTACGAGACTTATGCCTTATTCACAAACCATTTATTTTGTATGGTGTATATACTTCCCAATAATGTATTTTATTATTATTATAAATAAATTTATGGGGATTTAAATATCCATTTGAGGATATATATTTTCAAAGTTTCCAAAACTGTAAGGGGTTTTTATCACAATTTTCTTTCTTTGAGATGTTTTCTATGTTATACATCAATATTATTTTATGAGGTTTATATACTGAAAATTTGATATTTTATATCATGAATATCCTTATTTTCATGATATTATAATTTTCATATAATGGTACCCTTTCATGGGTTAATAATTTTTCAAAGAGATTGTTATGGGATCAATTTTTTTATGGGTTAATCATGTTTCAAAGAGATTATTGTGGAACCCATTTATTTTCCATGGGTTAATCATGTTTCAAAGATATTATTATAGAACCCATTTATTCTCCACAGTTTAATAAATTTTCAATGATATTATCATGGGAACCATTTATTTTCTATATGTTAATCATGTTTTAAAGAGACTATTATGCAACCCATTTCTTTTGCATGAGTTAATCATGTTTCTAAGAGATTATTATGGAACCCATTTATTTTCCACATGTTACTAATATTTAAAAGATATTGTTATATAAACCATTTCTTTTATATGGTTTAATCATATTTCAAATATATTTTTATGAAACCCATTTATTTTTTATGGGTTAATCATGTTTCAAAGAGATTTTTTATAGAACCCATTTCTTTTCTATGGGTTAATCATGTTTCAAAGAGATTATTATGAAACCCATATATTTTACTTGTGTTAATCACGTTTCAAAGAGATTTTTATGGAACCTATTTATTTTTCATGGGTTAACCATGTTTCAAAGATATTGTTGTGGAACCCATTTCCTTTCCACGAGCTAATAATGTTTTGAAATGAATAAATATTGTATTAATAAGTTATAATGAAATAAATTCACTATGTTATTTATTACTTATTCAGTTCTTGGACATTATAAATGATGGGTACACCCAGATAGCATTAGGTGAGATCATTATAGATTATATGGTGGGTGCTCCCAGATAGTCCAGGGTGGGCACATTATCGCTTATATGATGGGTGTGCTCAGATAGTACTGAAATGCATTGGGTAATGATTATATTCTCTAGAGAATTATATTGTAAGTTGACTGTATGGTTATTTCAATATGTAATGGTTCTGTAAGGGTTCTATAAGATGATTTTCCAAGATACCAATATGTTTTATCTATTGGGTTATAATATTTAATTTGATCAATATTTATACAACATGGCTCATGATTATTGATTCTTATGACTATTAAATTTTCTAATGACTTATGACATATTTTTATATTTTATGATCCAAGTATTGTTGAGTATGAGTTCTTTTATTATTTTCTCATGAAATTTGATTATTTCATCATACCATTATGAACTATTATGCTCATTGGTGAAATTAAATTGTTAATGGTCATGTTTACCCTCACTGATCATTTGAGCTCACCATTTTTATGTTTCCTTTTCAGCAAGTTATAAAAAATGAGTTTGAACAATTTTTTTATATAAAGTATATCAAACAGATGATTTTGATAACCAGATCTGAAATAATAAAAGATGGGTATAATTTGATATAATGTTCATCTTTATAAACCATTTGTTTACGAGTCCAAGTTGATATGAGTGAGTCCAAATTCTCCAAAATCTAAACCTAAAACGTACTCTAGAATGTAAGTGATCCAAGTTTTCCTTTTGAATTTGTAAGGTTTTTATGGAAAAAAAATTGGTTTGTAATTATCAGCATATTATCCCGAAATATATAGTTATGGATTTCAGCACAGGGTTTGAGAGTGCAGACCCTGTGCTATTATTGTTGGTATCAAAGATCAGTTTAGATTACTTTGTATATTAGTATTGATTCATGTGAGGTTTTCTTAATTGTTACGGATATTATCATAGTTTTATAAGCTTAAGGTTGATTATAAGTTAAAATTCTTATACACCTCATTTAAGAGTTTAAGTAGTAAAACTTTTGAGGTCATTAATGACATTTTGGGAGACATTATATTGGGTCAGGGTATTTTTAACCCTTTGGATCAACATGAAGTGTTTTAAGGATGTTTTTTTTCAGGAATAAAGAAAAAACACCTGTATACAGGGTAACAACATGTCGCATCCAGCTTGGCAGTGTGGCTTGAACCCATAAACAAAGTTTGATAAGGGTTTAATGCCTAACACTAGCCTGTATAATGTCTTGGTTAGTATGAAATTTTATAGGTGAATATTAAGTTTATTTCGAAAGAATATGGGATTTTATTTGAGGGATAATAGTTGATTTATCTTTTAAAGAATATATGATAAAAATCCTTTTATCATTGGGTTTCGAACTTAGTCATGAAATGTTTGATGAATTTTAAGGATATTTATTTATAGAATAATTCAGTTTGAACTTTGATTATTGTTATTGAATTTTGAATATTAGCGTATCATATAAAGGTTTATTCATTTTTATAATTATCTTACCTGGTGATAACCATTTTTGTTAATGTATAAAGATAGGTGTAATATTTTGATTATTCATTTTATGGTTTTTTGGTCTTTAAAAGTTGATTTTAGTGATTCAATAATTAAAAATTCATCCTCGATTCCAATATTTTAGGAAAAAAGATGAGGTTATGGTGGAATTTTATTAAAGGATGAAATTATACTCATTAAGTAAGTATATTTTCATATCTTCTTAGTCTATATGGTAAGATAACTCATTATCACTATGAGAAGGATTCTCAAACAAAATGTTATCTTCTTACCATCATCTATGATGATATCGATTACCTTTTCACACCACTTTATTTTATGGTTTTGTGATTGTTAAATTTCTCTTGATATTTCACTTTATAGTTAATCAATGATCTTTATCACTATATATCCTTATTTTGAATTTACACATTTCTTTCATGCCTATATCTTCACTTGCCACCAATGCTCTTCTATGTGAAAACCTCGTTTTTCTTAACTTGAGGTGACCTTATGTTTCCCACTTTCCATTTTTATGGAATGTTTTATTTAATTCATTTTTACGATGTGGGTTTCAATATAGGGATTCTAAAAAAATCTTAATCCTTTGATGATCAAGGTGAATTTCAAGGTTGAAATTCATTTTAAGGGGGGTAGGATGTAAAATCCTAAGATATTATGAAAATATATTATTTAAAATTAATATAAATTATTTGATAGATTATGTTACAGGAAATTAACAGTTTATCTTTCATTATATAAAACACCTATTTTATCTTTTTTTACTTAATATCGAGTTTCTTCTATAACATTTTTTACATGCAAGACTGTGTTTTACGAAAAAATAATATACTATTAATATTATTATTTAACACGATAGTTATCACTTAGCCATTGGAATGGATGGAAAGAATAATATTAACTAAATTATAAAAATATATTTTACACATTTATTTATAATGAATTATTTGGTAACCAATTATTATAAATTAAAATAAAACCATTTTTTAAAATAAAATGAAATCTTTTTCTGAAAAACTATTTTAATGCGCACAAGTGTGTTCTATTCTAATAAATTAAAAAAATCACTATTTTTGGATTCTTGTAATGAAATTTGTATATTATATATTCAATAATATGTTTTTAAAATAACATAATACATTTTATAGTCATATTATGAGAATAAATCTAATTTTAAGCATAAAAGCTATACTTTTCTAAAAGGCAGTTTCGCAACTTTTTAATGGAAAAACTATTTTAAAACTATATTTTAAAACTTTAGTAAATTTTATTTGAAAAAATAAACTTATTTTTTTAATATAAATGTAAAAATTATATTAGGGTGAATTTTTTGCCTTTTTCTAAGAAGTTTCACTTTTTGATAAATAGTAAAAAAATTGAATTTTAATTGAAAATTGACTTTTCATCTAAAAAATTTGTAATTTTAAATTATATTTTTCTTTTTTTTCAATAGAAATAGTTAATATATACATATATTATTCTAATATATATAATTTTAATCATTTTTTTAAATTGGATATAAAAAACATTGTGAACTTTTGAAAATTTTAAATTAAAACCCCTACTTTCTCATTCTGTCTGCGGGATTAATTTAAAATAAAATTAAAACACATATGTGAATTGAATTTTAAAAATATATTAAATATTTGGAAAATAATAATTTATAATTTCTATTAAGGTCAAATTGTTTTTTTACCAAAAATATTATTGAAAGAAATTATATTTAATTACAACGATTAAAGTAAAAAATGAGTTTACTTAGTGGTTAAACATTAATATTAAGGGGCCTAATAAACTAGAAAATTGTAAGAAAATAATTTTATGGAAATATTTAGAACATATATACCCTTTTATATAATTTGGTTCATTATTGGGGGTAAATTATGTAAGGGATAATTCCCAATGGTTTTTACCTTTTTATACTTACAAGAATGCCACTCCTCCTCTACTATAAAAGGGAATTCACTCTCCCCACTTATTCAAATATCTAAAGTATTTTTAATAATAAAAAATAAGAATAAATTAATTCCAAAAATCCTTAATATAATCCTATAAGACTAATTTTTGGCAGAAATAAAACCAATGAAAACATTTGGTTCGAACAAAAAGGAGTTACCCGAAGAAGAGGTAATGTTCTTCAACATGCACTTTTATTTTTATATTTCCCCACCCCTTGAATTATTTTTTAAATAATTATTATATAGTAACCTCAGTATATAAACAATAATTATATTTTTTGAGGTTAAGGTTATTACCTATACTCACACATAGTCCCATCAAATGGGATACACAATCATCATTCGTGTGTACGACAGACTACTGCCTCGCAAACCGATGTCATTCATTCTTCCATTACCACCTCTCAAGGTTGAAAATAATGATGTACATAATATTTTTATATGATATATATGATAACTATGATTTATTTTTGCTTATATAATTATTATATAACACATAACTTTATTTTTTTCTCTTTTGTTGGAATAAGATAACATCGTTCATGGACACGTAGACTACCGCCTCCTCAAAGCGATGTGATTCGCTCACGCTTTACATGGAATGTATTAAGGAGGTTTTTAATAAAAATATGTGATATAAATGAAATATATATGATATTAATGAAATAATTATATTTTTTTACATATAATATATAATTTTATTCTTTCTATTTCAAACACTGAAAAGTGATAACGTCATTCATGGACGTTTGGACTATCGCCTCCTTAAAGCGATGTGGTTATTCTTTTTTCATCACCAAACCATAGTAATTATATATATAAGTTTATATAATTAAATATTATGGCATTAATGATATAATTATAATTCTGTAAAAATAAATTTTACTTTCCTTCTTTCCATAATGATCATTGAAAAATGGGAACGTTACTCATGCATAGGTATGACCTACTGTCTCCATGATCATAATATTGGTTCATTTTCCATAACCATTTTCACCGATTGGTTTTAAATGAATAATTTATGTATAAATATTTTTTTATTTCATTATTATTCTTGTAGATATGTTTTAATGAGGACCACTTAGACCATACTTAACCAACCAAAGTCTTTTTGACAGATAAGATGAATATTTTCAAAACATCTGATGGAAACTTATTTGATTAAGTAATTTTATAAAACATTGTAATAATTTAAATAAAATTAATAATAAACTTTAAAAGTGTTATAAATAAATTAAATAATTAACATAAGTTTATTATTTATGAATATGAAGAAAAATGTGACTAGTTGGGCTTAAGGTAAGGGGATTTCTATTCTCACTTTTATTTCTCCAGGACTTGTGCCATATTCACAACCCCTTTCTTTTGTGTGGTGTATATAATAACCATTAATTTATTTTATGACTATTATAATTAAATTCATTAGTATTTACATATCCATTTTAGGTTTTCTCTTTCTTGGGTTTTATAGTTTCAAAGTTACCAAATCTGTAAGGGATATGTTTCTTAATTTTTCTTCATTGTGATATTTGTTGTGTTATAGAACTATCTTATTTTATGAGGTGTATAAAATTAACCTTTGAAATTTTATATCATAAATAACTTTATTTTCATGATATTATAAGTTTCATATAGTTTTAAACTTTTACATGTTAATCATGTTTCAAATATATTGTCATCAAACCCATTTCTTTTCCATAGTTTAATCATGTTTCAAAGAGATTGTTATAGAACCCATTTCTTTTCCATGGGTTATTATGGTTTCAAAGATATTTTTTATGGAACCAATTTTTTCCATGTGTTAATCATGTTTCAAATATATTTTTATAGAACCCATTTCTTTTCCATGGGTGAATCATGTTTGAAAGCGATTTTTATGAAACCCATTTATTTTCTATGGGTTAATCATTTCTCAAAGAGATTTTTATATAACCCATTTATTTTCCATGAGTTACTCATGTTTTAAAGATATTTTAATGGAACCCATTTATTTTCAATTGTTTAATCATGTTTCAATCATATTTTTATGGAAGACATTTATTTTCCATGGGTTAATCATGTTTAAAAGAGAGTGTTATGAAACCATTTATTTTATATTGGTTATTCATGTTTCAAAGATATTTTTATAGAACTAATTTCACTTGAATTGGTTAATAATATTTTGAAGATATTTTTATGTAACCCATTTCTTTTCCATGGGTCAAACATGTTTCAAATAGATTGTTTTGGAACTAATTTCCTTTCTACGAGTTAATCATGTTCTGAAAAGAATAGCATTCATTTCAATGAGTTATGATGAAATGAATTGTCTATGTGATTTATTCATTATTAAGTTCTTGGACATTATAAATGATGGGTTTACCCAAATATCTCAAATAGTGTGGGTCCTTGGCTATTATACTCATATTCATTTCACTTTATTTATTATATTTTTGGTAGCTACATGTTTAATCATTTATGGATGCTTAATCATTTATGGATGCTTAATCATTAAATAAATTAATTAACAAGCATACAATATAGAACCAAAATAAAATTAAAATATGTGTAAAAATTATCTATTCATGGTTAATCACTTAAGTTAAATCTATTTGATATTAACAAGGATGTAATAAGATAAAATGTGATGTTTACACATAAAAATAAAATCCATCAAATAAAAATATTAAGCTGATATAGCCTTCAACAACTTGGGTATAAATCAAACCATAGTTAAAAGTGCTTGACCCACCTCTGTTGGAGTGATTTCAAATGTTGGGCTATTTCAATATTGAGTTTTGGTTTGACATAAACTTGTTTTTCTTAACAGTTTATATCCTTTATGAGACTTAGTGTAACTAGTAAGAAACGTGTTAAGGAAATACAAATATATGATTTCAAGATTTGGGAGTCAAATTAATGGATTAAGGGCATGTGAGTTAATATATTTAGAAAGTAATACCTATCTAAATACCTTTTAAATATCTTATCATACCTCCTTGGTTATTATAATGGACATATGAATCCTTTCCACTAGAATATCCATGTGATAGGATATTCTAAAATAAATAGTGAGGGCTATTGGGGTTTGATAAAATAGTTAGAGATTAATATAATTCATATTTATTATCTAAATTAGTATTCCTGGAAAAGTACTAAAATTTAGATCTTATTTATTATATAAATTTAAAGGCATAAAAATTTACCTAAATCACTATTATCCATTTAAAATAATGATAAAATTTTCACTGGATGAAATTTCTAGGAATGGTACAAGTGTTTAAGTGTTATAGTATTCCATGAATAGAAATTTGATGTGATGGAAAATCCATTTCTTGAGTCCACTAGAAATGAGTCTAGTGAAAAGAAACTATGTCTTTATATGAAACACTTGTATGATGCCGCAAATATCTATTTCTTCATGTTTTAGTTCTTATCTAGTGAGCTTCTAAAGAAATATGAGGATATGGATGCATGTATAATTTTTTCTCACATTTTTTATATTTATTAAGATAAGGTGATAAATGATAAATATACGATATCTAATGAACCATTAACATATAATATTATAGATTTGTTGACACCTGGGCATTATGTAGTCCAGATTATTGGCTATAAAGAGATTTTAAACATCCTGGTATTTAATATCCCTGATGACCTATGCATATATCTCATTATATACTCACTACCCCAAATCTTATCTAGTTTCATTAGGAATTATAACATTATAAACAATGATAATTATTTATCATATTTATTTACTTTAATTCAAAATATTTATAATGACATGGGGAATGAAAAACCTATGGTCCTTACAGTGAATGAAATAGAAGAACAAGGAAAAAGGGATCAATACTCATTCCATTTATAAGTATTTTGAGCATTGTACTTACCACAAAATGAAGATCCAAATAAAAAATAAGGAAAAGGAGGTATTTTTTTTTCTTATGGTAAGCTGGGCCATAAGAAGAATAACTACACCCAGTTAAAGAAGAAAGGGGAAGCTCAATATGCCTACTTTACCAAGTGAAATCTTTCTATATCTACCCACTAGGAATTAGATATAGATTGTAGTACTCACATAAGTATCCAAATTAAGAAACCAAGTATATTTATAAATATTACCATAGGAGAAGTGGATATTTGAGAAGCTAACAAAGCATGCCTTTTCACCCTGTATATCAGGGATTAACACCTTCTATTACTAATCAAGATGATTTTGGTTGTAAAAGATTTTTATTATGTGATAATTAGTACCAAGAACATAATTTATTTATCCTTCCTAGATAAAAATGGATTTATTTTAATGTTTGTAAATAATAGTTGTTTATTTTATAAAGACAACATATGTTATATTATAGTGCATTTAAATAACCATATTTATATATTAAATTATAAAAAACAAGTGTTTTCAATTGATAACAAATCAGGTTATCATGACTCATATCACACCCAACCGTGGAATCACTATCTTGTTCATGTAAGTGAGAAACATTTAACAAATATATACAAATATGGTTATATAAACTCCTTTGATCTAAAACCACTTGACATATTCCATTATTGTTTACAAGGAAATATAAATAATCCACCATTTGGCCGAAAAGGTAAATGGGATATAAAGATTATATATTTGGTACACACTGACATGTGTTGAAATTTTCTAGTAGAAGCTATTGGTGAGAATTATTACTTAATTACTTTTATTGATGATTTAAGTTGATATGGACAAGTATTCTTAATGAGGTATAAGTCTTAATCCTTTTATAAATTCAAAGTGTTCAAAAATTAAGTAGATATTCAATATGGTAACAACATAAATTAGATTTTATTTTATCAAGGTTGTCAATATTTTAACAAAGAGTTTTTTAAATTTCTATGGGAGTATGTGATTATATCTCAATGCACTCCTCCTTATGCACCACAATAGAATGGTCTTAATTAAAGTAGTGACTCTACCTTGATTGACATGGTGAGATCAATGACGATTCATGAAATTTTTTCATTAACTATTTTTCAATATTCATTACATGTTGTAATACACATTCTAAATAGAGTGCCATCTAAAGTGGAAAACAAAATACCATATGAATTAATATATGGAAAGAAATTTGTATTGTCACATACTCATGCATGGGATTATGAATTGTTTGTTAATTCCATATCCATAAAAAAATAACCTCGGGGTATGAAGTGTATCTTTATAGGTTATCTGAAGGAAATAAGGGGATACCATCTATACAACCCATTAGATGAGAAGGTGACCTTCATAAGACAATACATCTATATTTAGAGGCAGTACATCCTCAAAAGGATAGTGAGAGATATATTGACTTTGATAAAGTTAATGCTCAAGATACACAAGAGTTAGTACAAGAAAACATTCCATAGGTCCCTATGGAGGATGTTGTTCTTGAAACAAAAGTAATACATTGGATAACCAGAGAGGATATATATAAGGCTCCAACCTTAAACATTACTTATTCTTGAGTTATTACAAGAATACACATTGAGGATCTTTTCAGGTTTAGAGTTTTAGAGAATTAGATCATAAATCATGCATTACATTCCACTTTTAAACAGAGTGGTTACATCAAAGAAAATATTCACTTTTCTCAATAAAGAAAAAATATTTAAAATAAAACATGGATTATTTCTAGAAACTTCCTCAACACTATCATCACATCATGTACCTTTCCCTTGACCTATGAAAAACATTTCAAAAACTTGGGATGAGCATAAAAATCTCAGTAAGGGATATAAAAATATGGAATGAAAACATTATTCCATGTATACATAAGAATCAATGAAATCATACTTTACTCATAAAACATAAGCACTTTAAAATACCTCATGAAATCATAAGACTCATGAATAACTCATAGAAATCATAATACATAAAGGTAACTTGAGGCATTCATAACATTCTTACATAGGGAGTAACCCTCATGGTTACGTTTGGAATACCCATCACAGTATATTCCCTAAATCTCTTCAGAGAAACTATAGAGTTTAACCCCTTCGCATTACCCAATGCATTGGAGAGCTATCACAGGATCACCCACCCTTAGTTTATCATGGAACCACCCATCTTCATAAACAATGCCCAAGAACCATAACATAATCGTATCACATAAAACATACATAAATGAAACATAAAATTTCCACATTTGAATCACAAGAAATCAAAAACACATTGATATAATCAAAACATTATCAAAACCATTTTCAATACAAAAATAAAAGAAAATTAAAACATGTTATTTAGTTTTCATTTAAAATTAGTTATGGCTTATAGAGGAAGCCGAAACTCAAATAATGGTCACGACAGCGGAGAAGTCGTTGTCGCAGCATACATAAGACAAAAATATTCCCTTTTTTCATTTAGTAAAATGCATCATATAAAAATATTTATTTCAAATAAAAGTAAAAGTCAAAGCAGTTTATACACCGTATAAAATAAAGTTGTGTATAAAACAAAATATACCTCAATGAAAGGAGATTGAGACGAAGTCCCTTACATCGTGTCTGACCTGACTCGATCGTTATTTAATCTCTTGAATAATAAACTAAAGTTAATTTATACTTGCTTAAGAACCATTTTAAAGTTAATTATTCCTTTTATATCACTTATTACCTTGTTATGAACATTATGTAATTATTTAAGTTAATAACGGTCGTTTTGTCGATCTTTGTTACTTGAGCAAAAAATAAACTTCTTATAATTACAATTTGTTCATGTGGTAAAATATCCATTATATCTAGAATTATATTCATGATTTAGATATCATATATATCATATATATCCAGTATATACCTACATTTATTATATTACATAACATTTAGAGGTAAGAAATGAAATGCACCGTTCATGGAGACGGTAAGCCGTACGTACGCATGAGCGCTACTTTCATTTCTATTTCGTATTTAATAGAGTGAAATCATAATGATATAAAGTTATATTACAATTCCAGTATAATATCAAATATAATATCATTAACTCCATCCTTTATACGTCCCACATATGGCATTAACGAATCAAATCACTTTGAGGGGGCAATAGTCCGCACTTCCTAAAATGAAGATATCACGTTTACCCATAATCGAAACCATAAAGGGATGCCATAAATGAAAAATACAGAAGCATAAGGAAAACATAAACATAATATATATCATATATAAATATAGTTTCATCTTAATAGCCACCATGAAAGGTGTTAAAATAATATTGAACAATCATCGTTTCGTGAGGCAGTAATTCGCCACTCACAGAAAGAATAAGTTCTTTAACCATTAGACAGAGGTGTGTGTAAGTGTAAATCAAATACTTCTCATAACAACATCCTAGTATATTTAATATACTGGTGTTGTTACAAAATAAAGTAATAAAAATAGTTAGGGGGTTGGAGAAGCAAAATAAAACAAAATGATATAAGAGAAGACATTACCTTTAAATCGGGTAACTCCCATTGGTTTGAACCAAAAGGGTTTATTGAAGAGCTTTATGCCTAAGGTAAGGATTATATGATGAAGAGAGGGATGTGGAGAGATAAAATGAGCAGAGTTTGGCCAAGCCAATGGCTTGATATGTGTGGGTAAGGGTTAGAGGTGGGGGCCTTTTATAAGAGGGAGGAGGGGAACTCTTAGAAAGTCATGAAATGTTACTTTATTTTAAAATGAGTTTTGGATTTTAAATGTCCCAAAAAGATATATTTCTAGGATAAGGTGATAAGGGTTCGAAATATACCCATACAATTGTTTTTTTACAAGTGTAAGTCTTAGATTTTACATTATCTTTTCATTTTATTTAAATTGTTCATTAATGAGGTAATCGCTGCATCATTATGGTGTGATAAATAAATTAATTTATTTAATGTCTAAAAATTATAAAAAAAATACTATGATGTATGAAATATTTTTAGCTTTCAAATGAATATTTATAGTCTAAGATATCATTTACACATACAAAACTAATTTTTTTTTACTTAGGTGTTACATACTTTTGTTATATTTAACTTCCTTTAAAAATAAAAAGATAAAATGTCACTATCACACAAAAGTTATTCCATGGGGTCCCAAAGTTGGCACAAGGCATCCCATGGTCGTCCATGACACAACCCGTAGCATTAGGACACATTTTGGGGTCATTTTATATTATTATGATATTATTTTATTACCCTTAACTTCCCAATTACTAATTAATCACGATAATTAAAGATAATTACCATCGTTACTATTCATAATTTCCAAAAACAAAAGAGCATTAATTACATAATTTGGACCTTTTAATTCCAAATATAGAATCCATTTTACCAAATTCCAAACACAGAAATTGTAGTAATTAATTTAAAAATAATTCCCATTGTCAAAACAAATAGAGGGTTTTTTAGAAATAATATCTATCAAAAGTTTGACACTTGTTTGTGCCCAATTCCAAAGTCAAATTAATTATAATGACCAAAATTGGATTAAATGGTAATAATATATTCTAATTAAACTTTAAAACCAATTAAAAATATAATCTAACCATATAATTAAATTATATTAAAAAGCAGTTTTGAAGTGAAATGCAGTATTTTTCACTATTCATTAAAAAATGAACATTTTCAAAAAAATACCAAAAATTTATCCAAAATAAATATCAATGTACCAATCCTAAAGAATAAGTTATTTTGAAAAATAGATCTTATAAAATTTTCAAAAGTTTGATTTGAAAAAGGTTTTCCATCAAAAGGCGGTAAAATAATTTTTAAAAAATATTAGAGAATTCTATGCTTAAGATTGGATTTATTCTCATTTTAAGCCTCTAAAACACAATCTAATTCATAAATAGACATAGATAATTAAAATCCATAATTCTTTACTTACTTGGGATGTTACATCCTTCACCCCTTTAGAAAATTGTGTCCCCACAATTTATTTACTTATCGAATAAGTAGGGGTATTTATCCCTTATTGCATTTTCAGATTCCCATGTTGCCTCTTCAATCATGTGGTTTTTCCACAACACCTTTACTTGATGAATCAACTTATTCCGCAATACTTGCTCCCTATGGTCAAGAATCTGTACCGGTTGTTCCTTATAAGATAGATTCTCTTCTATCTAAACAACCTCTGGACTCCAAACATGAGATGGATCTGGCATATATACCTCCTTAACATTGAAACATGAAAAACATTGTGTACCTGAGATAAACTTGGAGGTAAAGCCACTCGATATGCAACTGATCCAACTCTCTCTAGAATTTCATATGGTCTAATGAACCTTGGAATCAGATTTCCTTTCTTACTAAATCACATCACACTTTTCCATGGTGAAACTTTGAGGAAGACATGATCACCAACCTCAAAAGAGAGATCCTTCCTCCTATTGTCCTCATAACTTTTCTACCTGCTCTGAGCTGTTCTCATGTGTTTCTGTATCTGCTGAACTTTTTATTCCAAATCTTCTACCAATTCTAGTCCCATAAACTTCCTTTCACCCACTTCATCTCAAAAAGCTGGAGTTCGACACCGCTTCCCATATAATGCCTCAAATGGTGCCATCTGTATACTGGAATGAAAGCTGTTATTATAAGAAAACTCAACCAAAGAAAGATGTTGGTCCCAAATTCCCTAATAATCCATCGAAAAAGCACGTAGCATATCCTAAAATGTCTGAATTGTTCATTCTGATAGCCCATATGATTGAGTATGAAAAGCTGTACTAAAATTTAATTCAGTACCCAACGACTTCTAAAGGCCTTTCCAAAAGTTAAAAGTAAACTTGAGATCACGATCAGATACAATAGAGAGGGGAACTCCATGTAACCTGACTATCTCTTTAATATACAAAAAATAAAGATGACCTAGGGAAAAATCATCTCGTATAGCAAGGAAATGAGCAGATTTAGTCAAGCGATCAACAATAACCCAGATTGCATTATTACCTCGAGGCGTCTTCGGAAATCCCACAACGAAGTCCATGGATATATTCTCCCATTTCCACTCTAGTACTAGTAGAGGCTGAAGCATCCCTTTCAGTAACTGTCTCTCTACTTTAACCTATTGACAAGTCAAACACTTCATAGTAAAATCAACAATATCTCTTTTCATTCCATCCCAACAGTAATACTCCCAAAGATCTCTATACATCTTAGTACTGCCATGATGAACTAAAAATGGAGAACTATGAGCTTCACAAAACAACTCTCACTTCAAATGTGAATCATAAGGCACACAAAATATCTTCCCAAATCTCAAAACACAATCATTATCAATGTTTAATTCAGGTAACATACCCTTCTGAACCAGATCTACCTTTTTCTGCAACTCACTGTCTTGCGTCTGAGCTTGCTTAATTCTATCTGATTGAGAAGATTTCACTGATACCTAAAAAAACAAAAGAACATCATGCACAAATAACTTCAATGACAAAGTTCATCAAATCCTTAACCAAAGGATCATATTCCAAATGTAACATGGTTAATTAAGCATTACTTTTTCGACTCAAAGCATCAACCACTTTATTTGATTTTCCCGGATGGTAATGAATTGTACAATCATAATCCTTGATTAATTCTATCCATCTCCTCTATCTCATGTTTAATTATTTTTGAGTGAATATATACTTTAAAATTTTGTGATCGGTATATATTTCACACTTTACACCATACAAATGATGCCTCCAAATTTTTAAAGCGAAAACAATAGCAGCTAATTCCAAATCATGTGTAGGGTAATTTACCTCATGAGTTTTCAACTGACGTGAAGCATATGAAATTACCTGATCATTCAGAATTAGGGTGAAACCAAGTCCTTTCAATTAAGCATCACTGTAGATAACAAACTCACCATTCCTAGAAGGTAGTGCTAAAACTGGAGCATTCACCAACCTTTTTTTCAACTTCTGAAAACAATCATCACATTCTTTTGTCCAGATAAACTTAACACCCTTCCGAGTTAGCTTAGTCATTGGACTAGATAACCATGTGTTTTTTAAAAAACCTTCGGTAATGAACTTCCAAACCAAGAAAAATATGAATCTTGGTTACATTTGTGGGTCTTGGCCATTCTTCAACAACCTTTTATTTTGCAGGATCAACAATTATTCCATCTTTAAAACAATGTGACCATGGAATGAAATTTTTTACAACCAAAAATCACACTTGCTCAATTTCCCATACAATTTCTTTTCTTTTAAGGTTTTAAAAATAACCCTTAAATGACTTTCTTGATTTTCTTTGCTTTTATAAAACACCAAAATATCATCAATGAAAACAACCACAAACTTATCCAAGAACTCCTGGAAAATTCTATTTATAAGGTCCATGAATACAGCAGGTGCATTGGTTATCCCAAAAGGCATTACCACAAATTCATAATGGTCATATCTTGTACGAAACACAGTCTTTGGAATATATTCTTCCTTTACCTTCAACTGATGGTACCTTGATCTCAGGTCAATCTTCGAAAAATACTGAGCTCCCTGGAGCTGATCAAACAAATCATCGATATGATGCAAAGGATATTTGTTCTTAACAGTGATGTTTTTCAAGGCTCAATAATAAATGAAAAGTCTCGTTGAACCATATTTATTTTTAAAAAATAAGACAGAAGAACCCCATAGTGATGTGATATGTTGAATGAAACCTTTCTCTAATAAATCTTGCAATTTCTCCTTCAACTCTAAAAGTTCAATTTGAGCCATTCGATAAGGGGGTTTTGAAATTATCTTAGCATCAAGAACTAAGTCAAGATTAAATTCAACTTCCCGATCTGGTATTATTCTAGGTAACTCATCAGAAAAAACATTAGGATACTCATTTACCACTGGAACATCATTAATCTGAAGAGTTCATTAGTTTTTAACAATATGTGCAAGGTAACATTCATCTCCATCTTTTATAAGTTTCTTAGCCTATTAATATATTATCAATAGTAAGGGTTCATTATTGTACACAAACTAAAAGTCTTTCTAAAAAGAAACTTCTTTAGCTCTAAAATCTATCTTATCATGGTAAACAGAGAGCCAATCCATACCCAGGATAACATCAAACTCTACTAGAGGTAAAAAAATAATCTTTCCAATTAGGTTCTTTCCACGGATAAGTATAGGAAGATTCTTATAAATTATTTTTTCCTCAACATTTCTCCCATGTGTTTTTACCACAAGTTCAGGAGTCATTTCTTGAGATGGAATTCCCAATTTATTATAAAATTTTTCAGAGATGAAAGAATGTGTAGACCCCGAATCAAATAACACATTGGAATAATCTGAAAAAACAAAGTACCTGATACCACTTCATTTGATGGCCCAACATCTACTGAAGTAGTTTCAAAGGATTTCACCACACTTTTCTGCTTGTAGTCTGACTGCTTCCCATCATTTGAGCTCTTTGTCGAACACTCATTTGCATAATGACTCATCTCATTGCACTTGAAACATTTCACTAACTATAAATAAAATTTGGTCTTACCATCACCCTGATCTTATTCAGTGCAATCACGAGCCTTATGTCCCATATAACCACATTCGTAGCACATTCCAGAATTTAAAAGACATTCCCCAACATGATTTTTACCACATTTATTACAAACTGAAAACTTAGTTTTCTTAACATTAGACCTTTTTTAAGGATTATTCCCTTTATCTTACCACCTCGGTCTCTTATTCTCTTGGTTTTTATAGAAATCTTGATCATCGTCAAACTCCATTTCCACCTTCTCAGCACATCGAAAAAGCTTTTCATAACTCTTGAACTCGCGAGAAGCTAAAGCCCTTGGATATTTTGGATTCAATCCTGATTAAAAATGATTGATTTTACTATCAAGGTCTCCGATAAAATTTGGAGCATACCTTTCGAATCGAGTGAACCTTTCTCCATAAGCAGCCACTGAGTCATCCTCTTGCCTCAATTTCAAGAATTTTTTTCCATCCTAAGTCAAATAGCCTTAAGAAAATATTTCTCAAGAAACATACCTTTGAACTCGTCCCAGTCAAGAGAATAAATCTCATTAGTGTCCCTGATATTTTTAACCATCGACCACCACTGATCTGCTTCATCCTCCAAATGGTAAATTGTAAGACTAACCTTTTTATTGTCTGAACACCCCATGACATCGAAAATCTTCTCCAGTGCTTTAATCCACCCTTCATCTAGCACAAGGTCATATGATCCTATGAATGATGGGGGATGTTGCCTCATGAAATGTTCCACCACTGACATGTTCCTCTACGGTTGATCTGGATGATTTTGTGCATAGATACCACCACCATTTATCGCTTGAGTCAACTATACCATTACTGCAAAAAACTGTTCAGTTCCAATTCTGATCATCTCAGGATGCTGATTTGGAAGGTCATTTCCTTCTGTATGCCTTCCTAGTACTACTTCCCTATTTACTCTGCAGAAAACCATTCTGAACAAACATGTCTTAGATGAAGCAACATGGTAATCTTTAAATGCTATATCATTTCAATTTGACCATAAAAAAATATTTTTGGATAATCATTTAATAGAATTCCAACTCCTAAAGTTGTCTAAACTGACCTCTGATAACAACTATAAGGCCCCAACCTTAAACATTACTTAATCTTGAGTTATTACAAGAATACACATTGAGGATCTTTTCAGGTTTAGAGTTTTAGATAATTAGATCATAAATTATGCATTACATTCCACTTTTAAACAAGGTGGTTACATCAAAGAAAATATTCACTTTTCTCATTAAAGGAAATATATTTAAAATAAAACATGGATTATTTCTTGACACTTCCTCAACACTATCATAACATCATGTACCTTTCCCTTGACCTGTGAAAAACATTTCAAAAACTTGGGATGAGCATAAAAACCTCAGTAAGGGATATAAAAATACAGAATGAAAACATTAGTCCATTTATACATTAGAATCAATGAAATCATACTTTAATCATAAAACATAAGCAATTTAACATACCTCATGAAATCATAAGACTCATGAATAACTCATATAACTCATAAGACATAAAGGTAACTTGAGGCATTCATAACATTCTTACGTAGGGAGTAACCCTAATGGTTACGTTTGGAATACCCATCACAGTATATTCCCTAAATCTCTTCGGAGAAACCTTAGCATTTAACCCATTCGCGTTACCCAATACATTGGAGAGCTATCATGGGCTCACCCGCCCTTAGTTTATCATGGAACCACATGTCTTCATAAACAATACCCAAGAACCATAACATAATCGTATTACATAAAACATGCATAAAGGAAACATAAAATTTACACATTTCAATCACAAGATATCAAAAACACATTGATATAATCAAAAAATTATCAAAACCATTTTCAATACCAAAATAAAATAAAAGTAAAACATGGTATTTATTTTTTATTTTAAAAAAAGTTATGGCTGGTAGATTAAGCCGAAACTCAAATAATGGTCACGACAGCATAGAAGTCGTTGTCGCCGCATACGTAAGACAAA
Organism: Viscum album; assembly: GCA_963277665.1. NCBI lineage: Eukaryota > Viridiplantae > Streptophyta > Magnoliopsida > Santalales > Viscaceae > Viscum > Viscum album. The sequence goes on from OY728131.1 coordinate 412,654,653, forward strand.
AACATTCCCTTTTTTAGTTTATTAAAACGATTCATATAAAAAGATTCCTTTTGAATAAAATTCAAAGTCAAAGGGTTTTATACACTGTATAAAATAAAGTTGTGTATAAAACAAAATATGCGTCGATAAAAGGAGATTGAGACAAAGTCCCTTACCTTGTGTCCGACTTGAATCGATCGTTATTTAATCTCCTGAACAATAAACTTGAGTTAATTTATACTTGCTTAAGAACATTTTTCAACTTAATTATTCCTTTTATATAACTTATTACCATGTTATGAACATTATGTAATTATTTAAGCTAATAACGGTCGTTTTGTCGATCTTTGGTACTTGAGCCAAAAAATAAAATTCTTATAATTACAAGTTGTTAATGTGGTAAAATATCCATTGTATCCAGAATTATATTAATGATGTAGATATCATATATATCATATATATCTAGTATATACATGCATTTATAATATTACATAACATTTATAGGTAAGAAATGAAATGCATCGTTCATGGAGACGGTAAGCCGTACGTACGCAAGAACACTACTTTCATTTCTATTTCGTATTTAATGGAATGAAATCATAATGATATAAAGGTATATTATAATTCTAGTATAATATCATATATAATATCATTAACTACATCCTTTATATGTCCCACATATGGAATTAACGAATCAAATCACTTTGACGGGGCGGTAGTCCGCACTTCCTAAAATGAAGATATCGCGTTTACTCATAATGGAAACCATAAAGGTGTGCCATAAATGAAAAATACAGAAGAATAAGGAAAAAATAAACATAATATATATCATATATAAATAGAGTGACAAGTTAATGGCCACCATGATATGTGTTAAAAGAATATTGAACAATCATCGTTTCGTGAGGCAGTAATTCACCACTCATAGAAACAGTATGTTCTTTAACCATTAGATGGAGGTGCGTGTAAGTGTAAATCAAATAATTCTCATAAAAACATCCTAGTATATTGAAGATATTGGTGTTGTTACAAAATACAGGAATAAAAAGAGTTTAGGGGGTTACAGAAGTAAAATAAAACAAAAGGACATAAGAGAAGACATTACCTTTAAATCGGGTAACACCCCTTGGTTTGAACCAAAAGGGTTTATTGAAGAGATTTCTGCCTAAGGTAAGGCTTCTATGATGAAAATAGGGATGTGGAGAGATAAAATGAGCAGAGTTTGGCCGAGAAAATGGCTTGAGATTTGTGGGTAAGTGGTAGAGGTGGGGACCTTTTATAAGAGGGAGGAGGGGCACTCTTGGAAAGTCATGAAATGTTACTTTATTTTAAAATGAGTTTCGGATTTTAAAGGTCCCAAAAAGATATATTTCTAGGATAAGGTGATAAGGTTTCAAAATCCACCCATACAATAGGTTTTTGACAAGTTTAAGTCTTATATTTTACATTATCTTTTCATTTTATTTAAATCGTTCATTAATGAGGTAATCACTGCATCATCATGGTGTGATAAATAAATAAATAAATTTAATTTCTAAAAATTATAAAAAAAATAATATTATGTAGGAAATATTTTTAGATTTCCAATGACTATTTATATCTTAATAGATCATTTACACAGACAAAACTAAAATTGTTTTACTTAGGTGTTACGTACTTTTATTATATTTAACTTTCTTTAAAAATAAAAAGATAAAATGTCACTACCACACAAAAGTAATTCCATGGGGTCCCAAAGTTGGAACAAGGAACCCAATGGTCATCTATGACACAACCAGTAGCATTTGAACACATTTTGGGGTCATTTTATATTATTATGATATTATTTTGTTACCCTTAACTACCCGATTACTAATTAATCATGATAATTAAAGATAATTACCATCGTTACTATTCATAATGTCCAAAAACAAGAGTCTTAATTACATAATTTGGAACTTATGATTAAAAATATTTAATACATTTTACCAAATTCCAAACACAGAAATTTTATTAATTAATTTAAAAACAATTCCCGTTGTCAAAACAAATAACCGTTTTTTAGAAACAATATCTATCAAACGTCTGACACTTATTTATGCCCAATTCTAAAGTGAAATTAATTATAGTGACCAAAATTGGATTAAATAGTAAAAATATATTCTAATTAAACTTTAAAACCAACTAAAATATAATCTAACCATATAATTAAATTATATGAAAAAGAAGTTTTGAAGTGAAATGCAGTATTTTTCACTATTCATTAAAAAATGAACATTGTCAGAAAAATATCAAAATTTTTTCCAAAGTAAATTTCACTGTCCCAATACTAAAGAATAAGTTACTTTGACAAATATATCTTATAAAATTGTCAAACATTTGATTTAAAAAAGGTTTTCCATCAAAAGGCGGTAAACCAATCATTTAAAAATATTAGAGAATTCTATGCTTAAGATTCGATTTATTCTCATTTTAAGCCTCTAAATAAATATCAAATTCATAAGTAGACATATATAATGAAAATAAATAATTATTTACTTTCTTGGGATGTTACAATATATAACCAATAATATATGGTTTTATAGTCACTGAGGATGGTGACTAATTATTGGTTAACAATAATTATATTATTTCCTACAAGAAAGTAGTAGAGAGATCATATGTTACCAGATATAAAAATATATAAATTCTCAAATGGATTCCATGTATCGAAACCAAGTATGGGTTTTGGAAAATCTGCCTCTTGCTGTAATTCCCATTGGGTCCAAATGGGTATTCAATAGAAAAATAGACATGATAGATAAAGTAAGAACCTATAAAGTAATTCTAGTGGATAAAGGGTTAATATAACATGAAGAATGAACTATGATGAAATATTTTCTTCAGTTCCCATGTTTAAATCCATTGGAATTCTTCTTGTCATGGCATCTTTCCATGACTATGATATTTGACAGATGTATATTATAACAACTTTTCTTAATAGGATCCTATAGAAATATTTCTATATGGTACAACATAAAGGGTTTATGAGTCCAAGAAATGTGAATAAGATATTCAAGTTAAAGAGATCCGTTTATGGATTCAAGTAATAAACTATGTCATGAAACATTTGGTTTGATGAAGCCATAAAAGATTTTCCTTTCATAAAGAATGAATGCGATCCATGTGCTTATAATATGTTTAGTGATATTTTTATAAAATTCATAATAATATATTTTGATGACATATTACTTATTGAAAATTACTTACGAGTATTATAATTAGTTAAGGACTGGTTGAACAAGTTCTTCTCCATAAAGGACCTAGGTGATGAAACTTTCATTCTCATAATCAAGATATTTTGTGATAGATTCAAGAGGTTTATTGGACTAATTTAAGGTATATATATTTACAATATACTAAAGATATTTTGTATGGAATAATGAAAGAGGGTATTAGTTCTAGTGTCACATGGATAAATATCTCTAAGAAAATGTCTCCTCTGATACAAAATAAGAGAGAGAGTATGATTAATATCTCATACACTTTTGTTATAGGATTTTTCATGTATATAATGTTATATAAAAGGAATGGGTTTCCTATCACTTGATCATGGTAGGAAGATATCAAGATGATCCAAGAGAACAACATTGGTCCATTTTTAAGGATATCAATATGTATTTAATGCATACTAAGGATATATTTCTTGGTATATGAAGGATATGAGGAGCTAGTCCTCATAAGATACTACAATGATAGTTTCCAAATAGATAACAATAATATGAAATCATGGTCAGGATATGTATTTAGTCTCAATGGAGGAGTAGTGAGCTGGAATATTTCAAAGCAACAAGTTTTTATCAATTTTACAACTAAATATAAGTACATTTCAGCTTATAATGTATCCAAATAAGTAGTTTAGATTCAAAAAATTATCCAAGATATCAATTTGGTTCCTAATAGTAAATATTCTATCACATAATATTGAGATAAAATTATAGTGGTGGTTCTGATAAAGGATCTAAGGTCTCATCAAAGGATGAAGCACATACTTCATAGGTATCACCTATTGAGAGATTTTTCTCAGAGGTGTGTGGTCACGATGAACAGAGTTTCTATGAAAGAAAATGTGGCAGACCCCTTGACTAAATACTTATCTCAAAAAAATCATGAGTATAATGTGAGAGATAATATAGTGAAGTCTGTTAGTAGTTATCTCCAGTGTAGGTGGGATTTTTTTAGAGTTGGTTCCATAGAACCAACTTCTACATACTTTATGATTACCTATATTCATTTTCTAGGTTCATTGCTCTTTAATTTTATCCCAAACGTGGGTAATTTACTCAATTTAGGCTGTTTGGGGTGTTTGGATGGCTCAAGAGCAATTTTGGGAGGAACGAGCCCAATTTATAGAAGAAAAGTGTTCCATGTAGGCACTCATAATATGATGGTATACTTCACACCATGAATATATGATGAAGAACCAACCTAGGTTTTATCTATGGTGGTTTATGATGTGAACCTTATAATAGCCTAGAATCCATACTTCTAGGTCCAGTTCTAAAAACATAAACATTATATTCCTGGATTTGATATTGATAAATGTGACCAAATTTTTTTCCATCAAAACATAAATTATATAAATGAAATATTGAATCACTTACATACCCAAGGGCCTTTTTGGTTTATAGTTTTAGATAATTATGAAAAAATATTAAATTGGGTTCATAAATAACTAGAACATAAAGATCCATATCATCTCCCACTATACCCAACTTTCATAATAAGTCATCAATATCATCCATGTGAAATCCTTCTAGATACAGTTCATTTAACATCTTTCCTCATAACTTAGGGAAAAGAAAACATAATAAGAGTGAGTTAAGATGCTCAGTAAGGATAAACATAAGAGTAATCAAACCATGACCATATGAAATCATAATATGAGAAAAATGATATGTGATCATGAACATAACATTCGTTAATTAGAGCCTATATATAAAAGGTCAAAATACTGAGTCATTAAATAGAACATGGATGTTCATAAGACACGAGTTATAAAATAATCCACGAACATGATCCAAGAGAGCATACAATAAAACATGGAATTGTGGTAATTGTTGAGAAAGTGTTTTTTTCAATAATACTCTATACTATTATGATTAGAGGAGATTGTTGAGCATGTATTTTTTCAACAATACTCTATATTTTTATGATGATTTTGATTCTCAAAATACCCTTGTTTATTATTATAATGATTTTACTCTGAGTATATTTTAGGAAATTAATATTCTTTATATTTATATTTTCGAATAATATTAAATAATTTAATTCACATGAAATTTTTGACAGAGTGTTCGTAAATCATTTTAGCATGGTATGAAAACACTGTTCATACCCTACGTTGAAGAGCATAGTGTAAGGATAAAATTCTATGCATACTTTATGGGAGTTTAGAAAAGCATGGTTAATCAACCATACATTATCAGAAAATATGGTAAATAAACCTTATGTTTGTAATATCATAAAAGCATAGAAGAATAACCTTACATAAGTATGGAACCTTATGTTTGCTTCAAAAAAGTATGGATCATCAACCTCAATTTTATAATGAACCTTACATTCTATCGAAAAGTATGGATCATGTATCTTACGTTTAGCTAAAGAGAAAAGTATGGATAATATACCATACATTCGAATGTTGAAGAGAAAAGTATGGATGATTAGCCTTACGTTTGAGATCAACCTTAAATTTTAAGAATAGATCATCAACCCTACGTTTAGCATCAGAGATTTAAAATAAGACTTTATCATGCAACGATATTTATGTGGAATATTAGGCTGATTTTGATCCAGATTCAAAGACCGATATTAAAGCAAATATTTGACTAATTTAAAGCCATTTATTTTGTGATTCAAAGGATTTATTTAAGAGAAGTATTTCATGCCGATTATTAAGGGAAGTTATGACTGCTCTGTTATTAAAACATTTGAATATCATGATTCTTAAGGTGACATTTGTGGATCTAAATTTGAAATGAAAACTCTCATATTTATTCTTTTTATATATGTGTTATTTTGAATTACAAATAAAGAGACGAATCATCGTGAGAAATTTTAGAATAACAAGCTCTCGAGTTTTTCTACTATAATTTTTATGGAGTTATACGAGTCACACGGATCTTCTGCTACCAAGATCTATCAGACACTATTTTTCTGAAGAAAAGGGAAAGCGTTAAAGATTATTATTCTATATAGAATATATATCATGAATATGTTGTTGTTAAAGTTTTCGATATTATTTCAAGATCTATTTACGACTGAATTGACATAAAACTGCTCTTACTTGAACAAAATCTTTTCTAAAGATGACGATCCATCTACTGTCAGTTGTGTACTACTGCAACTATGAAGAACAAATGGAATGTATTTTTAGACAAATACTCTTTTCATTTTGAGTAACCAGATTCTCATACAAAGCTATGTATTTGGTTCAATGTATGAATCAAAAGGATCTGTTTTAACCTTATCTTGTATAGGTGCTAACTACCTACAATCAGTTGTGGACGATCTATTGATAAGAGGACCAGATAGTGAAAATCACCAAGTTCGTGGGGTAGAGCATTGGTGGAGTGGACTAGGGGCCTTCTGTTCCCCAAAAAACTATGCATCTATGCATCCTGTAATCTATTTATTTTATACCACATAAACATTCTAATAAAGTTAAAGGACATATTTTTCAATCATCACGATTCTTGAAGAAATTTTAAAAGTAAAAATTCAACCCCCTCTTGGCATATTTGTTATAACCTGATCCAATAATTGGTATCAAAGGTTGGGATTTCTTTTGATAAAGCTATTACAAGATGAAAGTTTTAAAGGATTATACTTAGAGATATCAATGGATGATACATGAGAGGGATTGTCAATAGTTCGAGCTCCATACTTCAATGGTGAAAACTATGGATGTTGGAAGTATAATATGATCATCTATCTGAAAAATCTTGGACACAAAGTCTACTAAAAAATTTATACTCCTTATTAAATTCATGAGAAACCTGAAACATGGAGTGCATCTACTAAATCAGAGTATGACATAAATTCAAAAGATATGAATTCTATAATTTGTAGTCTTGGACTCGAGGAATTCAATAGAGTATCTCAATGCCTGACTGCTTATGAAATGTGGTAGAAAATTGCTGTTGCTTATGAAGGAACTGACAATGTCAAACAAATGAGGTATGCCACAAAAAAAATTACATTTTGATATATTCAAAATGTTTGAGGGTGAAAGCATCACTCAAATGAATGGAAGGCTCACAAATATTTTCAACAACATCACTGGCTTGGGAGATCCTATCAAATAAGCAGATCAATCCTTGAAAGTACTTAGAGTACTACCACCCAGATAGAATGGAATATCAGCTTCCATTAGAAAATCATCACCAGTAAAAGATCTAGCTATGAGGGAATTAATTGGAACCTTGATGATGTATGAATATTAGATGAAAGATGAATAAAATGAACATAAAGACTTGATCAAGAGAGAAAATATTTCTTTGAAAGTTACATCACAAAAGAAGAGTAGAAATTTAAAGCAAGAGATCAATAGAAAACCAAAAAGTTCTGATTCATCTAATTCAGATGTGGAACTGGCTTAGTTTGTAACGTCTAGAGGCCCAGGTGCCACTCAAATGGTGCCCCAAACCCGGTTCGCCACGTGACCTCAAGCATATTTCCCCAAATGCCAGAGGCTACCGACTAGCAGTGAGGGCCCAGGTCTGATAGTGGGGAAACTATGCCCTCATTTGTCAAAGTGCAGTGCAACAGAATATAAATAAAACATACAATGAACAGAGAAAGCAGGAAACCATACACGAATGAAATAAACAACTACAATATATATAGATATGATGCAACATGTCTCAAATTCTAAGAAAAAAACCAGAACATGTTACATAGAAGTACAATACAATACAAAGTACAAGTGCAGCAAAAAAACCAAAACAGCTGGCGGCGGCATCGCGATCCTAAACCCGATCCCATGCCCTCCTACTCCTCAAAAACAATCATGTACCTATAAAGGGACTCTTGCCCATATCCACACCTGCAGAAACGTAATCTGTTTGGGCCGAAAAGCGTGACCCAAACAGGGTGTGAGAAATAAATTCCCAGTAGGCACCCACCAAAGGCTCGTGCCCAACTGCGTGTAAGCATGAAACGACAGTGTGCAGTTGTAAAATGCAATAAAGTAAGAAGTACTCAAAAGTAACTAATTACCAGTTATATTGCCATTTTATAATCCATTTAATCCATTAAATTTTAAATACCACCGCAGTGAATATTCTAAATAACTAGCTAATATACTCAGATACCTAAACTCCTACCCTCAGGTAAAGAGTATCCAACACAAGAATCTGCCCATAGGCACACGGTATTTGCCTATAGGCATAAGAAATTTCGCCCACAGGCTTGAAAGAAGTTTCCCACATGCTAGGTAGAACAACGCCCAAAGGCTAATCACAAAACTACCCTTAGGATAAATAGGTAACCGGACCATGCCCAACATGTAACAAGTAGTAGACAAACAATTCCTCTCAAGGAAATTCTACAATTACTACTTTTAAAGGCATACCCTCGGGTATCCTCACCAAATGGCTAAACAGTGGAACACACCCACGGGGTGGTTCCGGATCCAAGCAATGATCTCAACCAGTATATTAATATCACAATTAAATACCTAATAAATTCTAGGTGTTTAACATAGCAATGAACTCATCCACACGACACCCCAACATGGGTTCGTGGCACAAAAACGCACAAAACACACGTCAGTTGGAAAAATTAACACCAAGACACCTACCTTAAGTGCCAACGAATGTTATACCCGAATGCCGGCTCTAGAAATTCCCAAGAACAGCGTAGATATGATGAAGAACACAACCCATTCAAACATAAATAACTTTCCCTCAGGAAGAAATTGGTAAGAACGGATTAAGGAGAAGAAATGGCTTACCCGCGTGGTTCCAACGAGATCATCTGAGGAGGAATCAGATTCCAGAAGAAAACTCGGCGGATCTTCAAAGGTTCGGCCTCATCCTTTGGCTCCAAAATGGATCCAATTCCTCCTCTACCAAATGAGGAGGCTACTTCCTGTTTTAAGACGAAAAAACAAAGTACACGGCATGTACTTCCGAGTACACGACATGTACTTCCCAAATTTTAAACTGTTCCTCTGGCGGCTTCCCACCAGTGTGGAACTGTTCGCCTGCCGACAAGAGTACACAACATGTACTCCTAAATACACAGTGTGTACTACCACCCAGCTGGAGGCTGCCCCACAGCCTTACTATTTCGGCCTTCCGACTGACAACACGGCATGTAAAGGACCACTACACAGCATGTAATCGGTTCCTACACCCTTTTTCGCCGACATGGCTACACGCCCTATGTACTCATCCCATCACGGCCAGAAGTACACGACGTGTGAGAAAAGTACATGACGTGTAGTTCCAAAATTTAGGATTTTCCCCATTTTCCATATTTTATTAAAAACACTTAAGGAAAAGAGAAAAGAAGAAGCCCGTACCTCAAGAGAAGATCCGGGTTCTTACATAGTTATCCAGGTAGTTCAGTAAATTATATAGAAAGAAGAAGGGATTTAGAAAATCCTTTAAGAGAGATGAGAAAGATCTAAAGGAATTCAGATGCTATGAATGAAAAAATATGGGCCACATAAGACCTGACTATCCTCAATTAAAAGGAGAAAAGAAAAATAATTTTTTCAAAAACAATGATTATGAAAAGAAAGAAAACATAGAAATGAAATATACTTGGAGTGTTTCTAAAGACTCCAACAGCTAATCAAAGTTTTACTCATAAAAGGAAGAATCAAATATAAAATCAAATATATGCTTTATGGAAGAAGATGATGAGGTACAATCTTATTACTTATTTGATTCAGATTCTAGTTCAAATTGCTCAAATGATAAACTTGCTGCCTACTGCAAACTGAAAAATGTTCACACTATTGTTTTAGAAGAAAGAGTCACTCTTCTAAAATAACATCAATAGTTAATTAAAAAATATAACTCATTAAACCCAAACTTTACAGATAATGAAACTGAAATAAAAACATTGTAAACAGAAGTAAATACATACAAAAATACAGCTCTTAATTTTACAAAAGGAGAAAATTCACTAAATGAAATTCTTAGAAATAATATGATTAAAAAAGAAAGATATGAAATATGTAGTAAAGGTGAGAAACCCAAAACATATAAGAAATATTTTTTTCCAAGTAAAAAAGGCATAATTTCAAACTACTGTGGAACAAAAGGTCACCTACCTAAAACCTATTATTTAAGGCAACCTCAAATAAGTGGGATTAAGAAATCCTTTGTTAAAATATGTTTGTATGATTATATTTATTATAGAAAAACAAAAAATTATGGATTCCCAGATCTTTTCTAGCTAACACTGTTGGACCCAATGGAATATAGGTTCCAAAACAAACTTTTGTTAGAATACCTTTGCAGGAAGCAGGTCACAAAAACCGAACTGAAATATGGAATATGGATAGTGTATGCTCCAGGAATATGAGTGGGAAATAATCGAACTTTAAAAATTTAACTCAAAATAATGGAGGATTAGTCACATTTGGTGATAATTCCAAAGGTAAAATAATTGGAATTGGAACTGTTGGAGATCTAGAAGCTGTCTCAAAAAATAAAGTACTTTATGTACAAGGATTGAAACACAAACAGATAAGTATCTCTCAACTATGTGATGATGGTTATTTTGTTGATTTTTCTAAAAATTGTTGCTCTATTTATAAAGGTAAATTTCTTAAATTTAGAGCACCTAGAACTGATAATGTTTATACTCTAGACTTAAATTCCTTGTGTAAACAAAAAGTAAATTATTTAACTTCTAAGATAAGTGAATCCTGGATCTGGAATAGAATACTTAGACATTGAAATATTTATGATTTACATAAATTATTTAGGAAATAAATAGTTTCTGATTTACCTAGTCTTAAATTTTATAGTGACAGATTTCATGATGCATGTCAACTTGGAAAGCAGTAAAAAATCATCCTTCAAATCTGTTTACAAAATTGCTACATCTAAACCTCTAGAACTTGTCCACATGGATTTGTTTGGACCTTCAAGAATAGAAAGTTTTCCTGGTAAATTATATGTATATGTTTTAGTTAATGACTATTATATATTTTCTTGGATTTATTTTCTAAAATATAAAAATGAAGCTTTTAAAATATTTGAATGTTTTTGAAAAGATGTTCAAAATGAAAAAGATTTTAAAATAATTTCATTAAGAATTTATAATGGTAGAGAATTTGAGAATTTGGAATTCAATTCCGTTTGCTCAAATTTAGGTATTAAACACACCTTCTCTGCATGAAGAACAACTCAAAATAATGGGATTGTTGAAATAAGAAATAGAACTATTTAGGAAATGGATAGGACTATGTTAAATGAATACAGTTTTATTACCTATTTCTGGGAATAAGTTGTAAGTAAAACTTGATATATGATGAATAGATTTTTGATTAGAACTATTTTAAAAAAGACACCCTATGAACTCTAGAATAAAAGAAAATAGAAAGTAAGTACTTTAAAGTTTTTGGTTGCAAGGTTTATACTTTGAACAACAAATAAAATCTTGGTAAATTCGATCCAAAATCTGATGAAGGAATTTTCTAAGGATATTCAACAACTTCCAAAGATTATAGAATTTTTAATAAAAAGTCAAGGATTGTTGAAAAATCAGTTCATGTGAAATTTGATGAATCTGATCCCTTCGACAAAAGGAAATATCAAATTGATGAATCTGACTCTAATAAAAACATGAGACTTTAGAACTTGAAAGATGATTTTGAAAAAGATATAAATAAAATTCAGTCCAATTCAAAAGAACATGACACTGATAAACCTAACAGTGTATTACCTTGACAATGCACATGAGCCTCAGCCCAGTTGGTGAGGACTCCTTAAATGCATCCACAAGACCCAGGTTCAAAACCAGGCGGAGGCATATTTTTGGATATTGTAGCAGTACTGTAGTAGTAATGTGCGGGTACTGTAGCAGTACTATTTGGTACTGTTGCAGCCAGAACTATTCACCTTGGCCCACTGGTTTGGGCTTGGAGTCTTTAAGGCCTTTAGGTAAGTAAGGATTTAGGGTCACCTTTAAGGCCTTCATGCCACATCAATGCCTTCAGGCCACGTGATCAGTGAAGTTACCCCAGACAAACTCTATAAAAAATAGCAGCTCTATAAGAGGTTTTAGAGCAAGTTCACTCACTAGAGCAGAACAAAATGGATTTTGAAGAATGAGAGGGTATGTCTATACCATCGAGATCAACCTGTCCTTTCATGGGAAGCCTAGACATATGGCCATGTGAAGTTGGAGAGCTACCATCATGATGCAGATATTGTGGAGGGGTAGTTCCATGTAGTTATAGTCTAGTTGAATTCCCTAAGACCTTTAGTTCATGTAGTCTCTTAAGCCTACAGGCAATGTAATCTATAAGCTTGAGGGCCTTATAAGGGTTCCCCATCATCCCTTGAAAGGGAGGTTATCAAAAAACAATAAAAACGAAGGCCTCCATGCCATTCAGGTATACTACCGAGACAATCTAGATCCCAAAAGAATCACCCTTTAGAAGCTATTATAGGAGACCTATAGAGAGGAAAATAGACTAGAAGAAATATAGGAAATTTAGTTGAGTTTTCTACCTTTATATCCCAATTAGAACCTAAGAAATTAGAAGAAGCCTTAGTTGATAAAAGTTGGATGATATCAATGCATGAAGAAATAAAACAATTTAAGATAAATGAAGTTTGGAATTTATTTGAAGGACCACTGAACTATCCAGTTATAGGAACTAAATGGGTCTTTAGAAATAAACAAGATAATCAAGGAATAATAACTAGAAATAAAGAAAGACTAGTAGCTAAAGGATATAATCAAGAATAACGTATAGATTATGATGATACCTTTGCACCTGTAGCTATATTTGAAGCCATTATAATTCTTTTATCCTATACATCTCATATGAACTTTAAATGTTTTCAGATGGATGTTAAGTCTACCTTTTTAAATGGTTATTTAATAGAGGAATTTTATGATGAGAAACCTCATGATTTTAAAAATTCTCAAAAACCAGATTCTATTTTTAAACTTACTAAAGATCTTTATGGCCTTAAACAAGCACCTAGAGTTTGATATGAAAGATTAAGTTATTTTCTTTTGAAAAATGATTTTACTATTGGAATGGAAGATCCAAAATTATTTAAGAAAACAGAAAACTATAATATTTTATTGGTTTAAATTTATGTTGATGATGTAATTTTTTGATCAACAAACAAAAAACTTTATCATGAGTTTTCAAAGTTAATGCAAAAAGAATTTGAATTGAGTATGATGGGAGAATTAAATTTCTTTTAAAGACTTAAAATTTATCAAAAAGATTTTGGAAATGTTTTGAATTAAAGAAAATACATTACTGATTTACTGAAGAAATATGGATTTGAATATAAAAAGACTAGATATCTTACTGCTAGTAGACCAGATATAATGTACTAAGTATGTCTTTGTGAAATATTTCAATCAAATCCAAAATAATATCACTTAAGTGTTGTCAAAAGAATATTTAGATATTTAAAAGGAACTATTTTTCAATCTATTCTCTATCCAAAACCTTATGATTTTAATTTAATTTCATATTTAGATGCTAATGTTGGAAGATGTAGATTAGATAGAAAAAGAACCTCAGGAACCTCTCACTATTTAGGAAAATATTTAGTTTCATGGTCTAGTAAAAAACAACACTCAGTTTCCTTGTCAATAGCTGAAGAAAAAAATGTGTCTGCAAGCAGTTGATGTGCACAAGTTTTTTGGATAAAAAACACTCTTATGAACTTTGGACTAAATTTTAATAATAAACCTATTTTATGTGATAATACAAGTGTAATAAATGTTTTAAAAAATCCTATTAATAATTCTAGGACTAATAATATTGATATTATATATCATTTTCTAAGAGATCATGTTATTTAAAAAGATATATTCTTAGAATTTATAAGTAATGAAATTCAATTAGCTGATATTTTTACTAAACCACTTCCCACTACAAGTTTTGATTTTATTAAGGGGGATCTAGGTTTATTTAATTTTAAATGAAATTTCAATTTCAATTTTACTTATTTTATTATATTAATTATTATTTTATTTTAATCTTCACTATTTTAAATAATTTAATTATTTGTTTTTACAATAATTTAAAATTTCATATGTACTGCTATAATTATTTTTTCTGCATACTTTTTTACTTTATTATAAATAATTTAATGATTATTATGTACATAATGACATGGTAATAAAGGTTTTCAGAACCCATTTCAAATTCCAAACCCATTCATTTTCATAAAACCTTTTGAAACACTGAAACCCTTCCTGCCTTCGTCTACCTTTAACTGAACCTTTGAAACCCTAAACCTTTGAGCCTTAAAAACTTTGATGTAGAAATGGATAAGACAAAGAGAATCAAGGAAGGAGTAGCTAGTAACACCAAGCGTCAACGTTCAGCAGGAAGGAAGATATTACAGGGAAAATTAATTGATTTGGAATGGTTGTACTGGACCAATCTAATGCTGAAGAAAGCTTTGGATTTTCAGAATCTTGAACAAACGTTCAGTGATGAAAACACAGAATTTTTTTATGAGGTAGAGTTGTGAAATTTCTTTAAATTTGTTCAGTTTAGTCTTAGAGATATAGAGGACTCCATAGTCGCGAAAATTGAAGATCGTGATTTTTTTATTTTGTTTGTAGAAATAGCTAGAATCTTAAACTGCCCTCATGAAGGAGTTTATCACCTTGATTTAAAATCCATTGGAGATATAAACATAAGTTATAGGACATTATATCATTTTTATTTGGTTCTATGAATTTCAGAAAGATTTTATTCAAGGATCTTGAGCTAGATCAGAAAGTTCTTGTAAAATTTGTTCAAAAAGGGATTTCCCCAAGGATATCTAAAATGGAGAAGATTTATATATTGATATGTATTTGATATTTCTATTTCTAAGTGACATCAAGTTGAATTTTCCTCATTATATGATAAGGTATTTGAACTACTGCTGTTAACTAGAGGCCTAAATGAACTTATATTCCTTTAGGAGGTTCATTTCAAAATTATTGTTTAAGTATAATGTGGTGAGATTAGTAGATGGAAGAGTGTGATGCCATCACAGTAACGTGTTCAATGTTGGAACTTTAAGAAAAATAGAATTTTTCTAGAGCACTGTGAAAGGACAGATTATGCCTGTTGGTGCTAATGAAGATTAGGAGTCTTCTGAGGGAGAGAAAACTGGGAAAACCAAAGATGGAATAGCAGAATCAAGGACCAATGATGTTTCAAAAATATCAAGATGAATTATATTTGAATGATTTTTGCACCTTATGATGAGGGAAGTCAAGAGGGACTTTAGAAAAAAAGACATAGAGCGGCTCAAGCTGGTGATGAGCCTGTTCAAACAAATTCTGTTAAAACTGGAGATATTTTAGGCTATATATTTGTAAGAGAAGCTATTTCTCATATTGAGGTGGTACCTCAAATTGAATAGGATTTTTTACCTTAGGTAGAGGAAGATCCCGGAGATGTTGAAGTGGCTTGACCTGAATTTGTTCAAGAATAATTTTTACAACCTGCTGAATTTATTCAAGAAGAAACATTTCAACAAGAACTTATTTTAGAGGATGTAAATATAGATTTTCATGAGTAACAATAACCTAATGAAAATGTGAAAAGAGAAGAGAGTATATCTGCTGTTTTAAATGAAAATTTTTATATGGATGAGTCAGTTCATCACTTTGATGAAAAATTGGTTGAGCAATCAGAGGAGAAGGCTACAGATCAGAGATCTGATGCTTAGTCATCACCTTTAATTTTGATAAATCAAGTTGAGAATCAAGCACAATGTACCTCTGATTCTGAGAATAATCATGTAGAGGAGTTAATCACAAAATTTAATAGAATTAAAGGTGAAAATGATTCTTTGAGAAGAGAATTAGAGAAGGGATAGAAGTTTCAGAACTTGAAAGATAGTTCTATTTCAAAAAGGGAAGTGTAATTTTTTAAGAAGGAGATGTTATCCGAAGTTAGAAAATTAAAATCTGAAATTGTGCTGAAATCAGATTTAGCAGAATTCAAAACTTCCATGCAACAATAGTTGACAACTATCAAGGGTATTCAAGCAAGTACATCAGGTACTTCACCTCATCTGATTGAGAGATTCCAGGACATTACAACTGTAATGATAAATATGAATGACAGGTTACCAGACTTATAATGTAATAGTACTACACTATCTGTTCTATTGGATAATCAAAAGCATCTTGTTGAGAATCTTACATCAGATTAACTAGGAGTAAGAGAGTTACTGAACAGGTTCACTAAAATGATAAATTAGTTCATGTAAAAGGATGATAGATTGCATGAGTTTTTCAGAGTCAATCTGATTGAAGATATTCATTTATCTCAGGAAGGAAGACATATGATAATTCATTTAGGGTATGGACTAATAAAGAGGTTCAGAATATAGTTAGCAGAGCTAAAAGAAGTCATTCAGAGGTATTGAAACCCATTTTCAACTCTTTTATCCCAACCTTGATTCCTGTATCCATTATGTACTTGTACATATATTTTCAATAAAATATTTTTTTAATCGATTTTTTATGTGTTTTTAATTTCTTTTACTATTCTGTCTATGTTAGAATTCTAGAATCCATGTTCCATTATTGACAAAAAGTTTATGATAGCATTTACTTAAGTTTAGTGCAATATTAAATGTTTTATATTCCTTATTCTATCATTATTTTTGATATCAAAAAAAGGGGGAGAAATTAGATAAACATAAAATTTTATTTTAATAAAATGGATAAATCCTTTTCCCAGGGGGATAAATTTAGATACAATACAACATTTTATATTATTTTTATGTTTTACCTTTATTGGAGAAATTTGGATAAACAAAAGATATTATTTTATTTATTTTACTTTATAAAGGCGGAGAAATCTCTCAAATAAATTTTAATAAAAATTTTAAAAAATCTTTTCTTTATATATGGGAGAAATATAATAACACTTTATTTATTTCTTGTTTAATTAATTATGCTAAAATAAAATATTATTTTATCCTTGAAAAATTCTAAATTATATGAAATTAATTTCATGGGTTTTTTGATCATCAAAAAGGGGGATATTATTGAGTAAGTGTTTTTTCAACAATACTTTATAATATTATGATTAGGGGAGATTTTTGAGCATGTATTGTTTCAATAATACACTATCTTTTTATGATGATTTTGATCCTCACAAATACCCTTGTTTGTTATTCTAATGATTTTACTCTGAGTATATTTTAGGAAATTAATATTATTTATATTTCTATTTTGTAATAATATTAAAGCATTTAATATGCATGGAATTTTTGACAAAGTGTTCAGAAATCATTTTAGTATGTTCTAGAAACACTGTTCATAACCTACGTTGAAGAGCATAGCCTAAGGATAAAATTCTATGTTTACTTTACGGGAGTTCAGAAATGTATGGTTAATCAACCATATATTATCAGAAAAGTATGGTAAAGGAACCTTACATTTGTAATATCAAAAAAGTATTGAAGAAGAACCTTACGTAAGTATGGAACCTGACGTTTGCTTCCCAAAAGTATGGATCATCAACCTTACTTATATAATGAACCTTATGTTCTATAAAAAAGTATGGATCACGTATCTTATGTTTTTATAAATAGGAAAATATGAATAATATACCATATGTTTGAAAGTTAAACATAAAAGTATGAAAGATCAACCTTACGTTTGAATAATAGATCATCAACCCTATGTTTAGCATTAGAGATTTAAAATATGACTTTATTGTGCAGCGGTCTTTATGTAGAATATTAGGATTATTTCGAGCCAGATTCAAAGTCCGGTATTAAAGCACATCTTTGACTAATTTAAAGCCATTTTTTTGTGATTGAAAGGATTGATTTAAGAGGTGGATTTCATGCCGATTATTAAGGGAAGTTATGACTGCTCTGTTATTTAAACATTTGAATATCACAATTCTTAAGGAAAAATTTGTGGATCCAAATTTGAAAGGAAAATGCTCATATTTATTCTTTTTATATCTGTGTTATTTTAAATTTCAAAGAGAGAGATGAATCATCGTGAAAAATATTAGAAGAATAAGCTCTTCATTTTTTGGACTACAATTTATACAGAGTTATACGAGTCACACAGATCTCCTGTTACCATGATCTATCAGACTCTGTTTTTCAGAAGAAAAGGAAAATCGTTAAATATTATTATTCTATATCGAAGATCTATCGTGAATCTATTGTTGTTAAAGTTTTTGTTTTTATTTCAAGATCAATTTGCGACTGGATCGACTCAGAACTACTCTTACTTGAAGAACATATTTTCTAAATATGATGATCCATCTACTATCAGTTGCATGCTGCTACAACTGTGAAGATTAACTGGAAAGTATTTTTAGATAAATAATCTTTTCATTTTGAGTAACTGACTTCTCATACTAAGTTGTGTATTCGGTTTTGTGCATGATCCTGAAGGCTCTATTTTAGCTTTATCTTGTAAAGGTGTCAACTTACTGCACTCAGTTGTTGACGGTCTGTTGATAAGAGGACCAAATAGTGAAAATCACCAAGTTTTGGAGAAGAGAGTTGGTGTAGTGAACTGGGGGACTTCTGTACTCCGAACAACTATACATTCGTGCATCCTGCAATCTGTTTATTTTCCACTGCATAAACATTCTGATAAAGTTAAAGGACATATTTAGCAATCATCACGATTATTGAAGAAATTTTAAAAGTCACAATTCACCCCCCTTGTTCATATTTGGTATAACCTGATCCAATAGTAATAACATTTAACATGAAAAAGACAAGATTCAAGTCCAACTTCCATGACTATATCACATGGTGGACAAAGTCCCAAAAAGGAATTAAGTTTACTCCCTATCCCAACATGGAATCTCATGAGACTAAAACATTACCCAATGTATTAGAGTGTTACCCAGGAAAACTCATTAGAACATGAGCATGTATATGTGTTCTGCATAAAGGATCAAACATTAGTAATAATCATAAGGGTTACCCATGAAATGAGATGGGTATGGTAATATTGTCATGAGGTATGACAAAAAAACTGAAAATGGTATCAAAATAGTACATCCCTAGTCAAACTTATCATAGAACATACAATAAAATATGGAATATGGTATCATAATAGATCAACCAAAATAATGCATAAGATTAAATAAATAATTTGTACATAGATGAAAATACTTAAAAATGAAATTATTTAAAAATTATTTGGAAATACGCTTTTTTACTTTGTATTACATTGGTTTAAAATGCCAAAAAATCATAAAAGAAAAATTTTACTTGAAGAAAACCTTTTATACCTTTAAATTTATCTTTAAAACATTAAGGTTTCATGAAAATATAAAATTCCACTCATGCCACATAGGTTAAAAAAATATTCCTTCTGTATTTTTGTAAGAAAAGTATTGAAGAACCTCATCTAAAAATGATGAAATATACTTTTCGAAACATTTTTAAAAAATTAAAACATGCATAAAAATTTATTTAAACAATCATGGAATAATAGTAAAAACATTTTTAGAAACATTTTCAAAATACATTGACACGGAAGAAAAAAAGAGTTTTAAGGGAAACTTTAAATATATAATATTTTTAAAAGAAATTCCCTTATAAATTGGAGTGAACAGTAATAAAATGAATTGAATATGTGTATTCTATGTAAATACACATAAAATGAGTGGAAATATGACATAATATATTCAAAATTAATTTCAAAAATAATCTTGGTATGACATAATCAATGAACTAGAAGTTTAACATAAGGAATGTAACTTGGTTAAGAATTCCCTTACCACTTTGTAATTAGGCGAATCGTAGGACCCAAAAAACTAATAATTATCAAATGAAACATTAAATATAATAAATATAATTATATTATTTGTAAGATATATCAAATGGTATTATATATACACCTTAAATAAGAAATTTTGGTGAATAATACATATATCTCACCGAAGTAAAATGTGAGATAAGAAACTCTTACTCATGCTTCCATTTTGTTTTGTGTAATTCAACCTTCTATATAATGTTTTAAATGATTTTATTAATTCATAAACAAAACATATTCATGTTTATAATATCTTATATTATGTTTTTATTACATCTTAAAACCCTTTTATTAATAATATTTCTTAATTTTAATTGTTTTGGGTGTGTTTGTTAGATGATATCATGATCGGTTATCTTGAGTATAATTATGGTTGTTCTTTTAAAATGGGAATAAAACTATAGTAGTGGAAATAAATGGTGTTAATGAAATTAAATCAGTATAAATGGTCCCATATATAATTTTTTTCTAACATGAGGATGATTTATTTGATAAAATGTTAATGATAAATAACTAGTTTATTTTGGCGGTTTCTATGAATATCATGAACTAGTTTTGTTTTATTTAATATTATGTCTATATATTAGTTATAGAACATGATAATGGTTATTATATACATATTAAAATATTATTTAATCATAATAATACTTTTTTGACTATACATAAATTTTCAATGGAAAATGAACAAAAACATTATTCAGAGAGATGATTAATCGACGTAATTTGAAAAAGAGTTTTATTCCATTGAATAAGAGAAGATAATAAAAGGAAAAGTTATATGATATTACATTAGAAACATAAAATTACATTATTTATATGATTTTGGAATTATTATTCCTTTATGGATGAAATAGATGAGGATAAATTATTAAAAGAAAAGAAAATAAGAGAGGTGTTTTGAGAAAAGTACCTCTTGAATATCACCTCCTTGGAGAAACCTTGAGGACCTTGTATTTGGTATTTTATTGATAAAAAAAGTAATAGGTCATGGGGAGATTAAGGAGGAAATTTTTGGTCAGATATATAAGGATATTGAATGTTTTTTAGTCTAAATGGGGTGGTATTTATACTTGAGGAGGGATTATTTTATGTGATTAAATAAAGATTATTTTATAATTAACTCCAACCACATTGAGGTGGAACTAATTTCAAGGAATTTGATTGTAAATAAATATTTTAGAGGCTATTAATGGTAAATAAATACCTAAAACACCCATTAAATGTTGTAATTTGTAGTTATATTAAGCTTTTACCATTTAACTTTAACCTCTGTCACTATTTTACAAATACCACGGTAATTAATTTTATTACCATAATAAATGTTTTTACTAAAAATGAAATTGACCATAAAAAATAATTTTGACCTTATTTTTAAAAACATGGAATCTATTTTACCATATTAAATTGAAATAATTGTAAAAATTAGATTTAATATCAATCCCAAAGACACAATGACAAAGAGGGTTTTTAAAGTGAAAAGTTCAAAAGTTTCAAATGTTTTTAAATACAATTTCAATGAGAAATTTATTCCAATTAAATAAATTAGTTTAATTGATGTATAATTAAACTAATTATACTTTAAAACAAATTTAAAATGTAACACTCTAAAAATTCTAAGAGAGTAACATTGCATTTGATATCATTTATGGCACGCAACACCATGCATGTAAGGGAATATAATATCTAAACACTTTACAATATATTAAATATTTTATATAGAATAAATATATTATATTGATTGAAATTAACATGATACTTATTTATCATACATTTTACACAACAACAGGTTTCTTCAATGGTTTGTGTTACACGTAAGATCGAGTTTTACCGAACAACAATATATTATTAAAATATTACTATTTAATATAATAAGATTTAACCAAGCTATTAAATTAGATATTATTAATAGTATTAAATAAATTATTAGAATATATATATATATATATATTATATTCAATTAAATAATTTTTTATTCATCCAATAGATTTGATAGACATAAGATAAGAACAAACCCAATATTACACATAAAAACCTATATTTTTTCAAAAGGCAATTTTTGAGCCTTTTAATGAGGAACCTATTTTAAATATGAATTTTGAAAATTTTATAAACATATTTTGAAAAAATAAACTTTATTTTTAAAATATAAACATAAAAATTATGTTAGGGTGAATTTTGGGTACTTTTCTATGAAGTTTAATTTTTTGATGAATAGTAAAAATACTGAATTTTAATTCAAAAATTATTTTTCATCTAATTTATTTATAAGGATAAATTATATTTTTGATTAGTTTTAGAGTTTATTTAGATAAATTTTATATTAATTAATCCAATTTAGTTCATTTAAATTAATTTCACATTGAAATTGGATATAAACACTTATCAAACTTTTGAACATTTTTAATTTAAAACCCCACTTTGTCGTCCTGTCTGTAGGATTAAATTTAAATTAATTTATGATAATTATATTATTTTAATATGGAAAAATTGATTCCATATTTTTAATTATAATACTTTATATTTTTAAGTAATGTTAAATTAGTTTTTTGCAAAAATAGTAGTGAAAGTGATTAAAAATAATTACAATGATTAAAAGAAAAAATATCTTAACAAAGGACTAAACCTTAAACTTAAGGAACACCATGACCAAGAAACTTTTAAAAAAGATATTTTATAGAAATATTTCCAAAATATACTCTATTTTATTTAATTTTTTCCATTATTGGAGTCACTTTTCATTCTAAATATATAGGTAGAATTCCCATTTCAAAAATTTATAAGAATGTCACTCCTCCTCCATTATAAAAAGGTAATCACCCCTCCAAGTTATTCAAAGATATCAACCCCTTTGGATCACCAAAAATATACTCTAAAAAGATACCAAAATCCCTCAACTCAACCTATAATCGTCACCTTGGTCATAAATTCAACCAATGAAGTATTTTTGGTAAAAACCAAAAGTAGTTACCTGAAAATGTTGTAACATTCTTCAATGATCACTTTCATTTTATTTAATTCTCCACTTCTTAATTTATTTTTATATCATGATTATATAATTAAATAAGTATCCTAAATATACTAACAAGTTATTATTCAAAAAATATAACCTAAACTTATACACACTTTCATCTAATGGGTAAAGAACTTACAGTTTATCTGTACGGAGAACTACATCATTGTAAAATGATACTATTCATTTTTTCCTTTACCGCATATCATGGTTGGTAATTATGATAGAAGTTATATTTATATATGATATATATAATATATATAATTAATTTATTCTTCTGTAATATTTATATAAAATATAACTTCATGTTTTTTATTTTGTGGGAATATGATGACATCATTCGTGGAAGTGTGGACTGCCCCCTCCTCAAAACGATTTGATTCATTTATGCAATACATGGAATGTATTAAGGAATGATTTTAAAAACCATGTGTAACATATATAAAATATATATAATTATGTAATTATAATTTAAATATATGTCATTTACATTTCATTCATTTAAATATGGAAAATAAATGAAAGTAGCGTTCTTGCGTACGTATAACCTACTCTCTGTATGAACAGTGCATTTCATTTCCTATCTCCAAATTTTATGGATAATTATAAATACATATATAATGTATATATATGATATTTAAATTATGGTTTAAATTTTTTAGATGATTAAACCATGATATAATTAATAATAACAACAAATAATAAGTCAAAACATACTTGAGAATCTAGGTAATTAACACACGAAATAGTGAAAATAATGAAGAATTATTAACAAAAGGGTAATAAGATATTATAAGAAGTCGATGTATGGTATTATAAATATTATTTTGTTTCTGGTATAAGTTATTGACATGTTTAAACCCCTTATACAAAAGTTTAAATGGCATTCACCCAAAAAGGAAGCGCAAGGTTGGGTTTCTTGTCTCACTTTTATTTCTGTGAGGCATACACCATTTCCACCACTTACTTATTTTGTGTGGTGTATCTACAACCCATTTTGATATATTATATCATTAATTATTTTATATTTATGGTATGTAATTTTTTTTTGAATTTATCTCTTTCACGAGGATTATAATTCAAAAGTTACCAAGTAATAAGGGACTTCATCTCAATTTCCATTATTTGAGACATATTTTATTGTTGTGAGACTAATTTATTATATATGGTGTAAATACTTCCAATTTGACATATAATATCATTATAAATTCATTATTTATGATATTTTGAGATTTAATTTAAATTATTTCATCTAAGGGGATTTTAATTAAGTGTTATCAAGGAGAAAATAATTTCATAACCCAATTTCTTTTGTTTGGGTTATATTACTTCCTCATTGTCATTAATTTTCCAATTTGAAATATAATATCATTATTAATTCAATTGTTTTATGCGGATTGAAATTTGACACACATAATCTACTTTTTGATTAATTCTCACATCAATGTTATGCTCTTTTTAAGGGTTTACTTCATAATCTCATTTTATTCAGGATTACTTATACGTGAATTTCCTTCAGAGAAAATTATTAGATAATTATGAAATAAACCATTTAATTTTATTCTTCTATATATATTCATTACCTTTTTCATGTAATAGTTTAATTTTCACACCCTTTAGTACTCAATTTTTTTTAGAAAATGCTTTTAAGAAAACACGACTTCATTTATCATTTAAACAGAGAACCTATTTTGTTCTAAAAAACCTATTTTTTGAAAATATTTTCAAAAATGTTTTTAACCTTTCCAAAATTATATATTAAATATGTTTTTAACCTTTTTATGTTTTAAAATTTTTTTCAAAGGAATCTTCTTGTCGCTTTCTTTAAAAGGCACTTTTCTAACCTTTTTACCATGTAAACGAATGTTCTTTTTACCTTGTACAACATGTATAGATTTACCCATCATCATTTATTTGAAGATTCATTCACAAGTTTAAAAGGTTACTTTTTATGGAAAACGTTTTAAATTTTATTTTCAAATAAAAGTATTTTCAATAAAGAGTAAAAAATAAAATATATTTTTCCTTAAAAATGTTTCCAAAAGATATTTTTTTAAAAGAAAACCTTTATCCTTATTCCACTTGGGATATTTTGTATTCATACCAACCTTATTCTTCCTATGGATGGTTTATGATTGATTTGGATAGAGTTAGTATTGAAATTCACTTCCTTGATTTCTTTGTTAGTCCCCTTGAAATATTCAATTTCCTATGATCATTGAACATTAAATTTTCCCAAAATATCTATATCATTTACCATGGAAATGATTATTTCCTAAATCATATACCATTTTCACATACAGTATGTAATTGATGGTTATTTGATTAACTAGGGAAATATTGATAAATCTGTAGCTTTTATTGAATGTAGATATTTCATAAGGTTCAGTTTTCTTGAATTAAATTGATTACTTGATATATGAGGAATGCTTTGGATAGGTACAATACAGGTGGGTCCCAGTTATAGATAGACTCTTGATGCATCAGTAGTCTCTTCAGATGAGTCAATTGGCTAGCATTATATATTGTTTTACCTGATATACTAAACCATCTTGTAAAAGGTCTTGATTGTAAAGGTACCATGTACCTAGATAATATGGCCTCCCATAATTAAGAATTACCTTCATTTTGATTCAGTATTTATTATCCATGATATTTTTACTATTAAAAATTCTATGGATGCATTTCATTATCAATTTATTGAATAATGTAATGTGCTTTCAGTTTCTTACCTTGAGATATTTATGTTTTCTTATCTATTTATTTAAATAGCATGTGTTTTCAGTTATTTACCTTTCCATATTGTTTACAAACTTCCTTCTCATGTTATTGATTATATAGAATGTATCTTCAGTTATTACCTTTCCATATTTATTATTATAAATGATTTATTATTTCTTTCACTGTACATTTCCATTACTGAGAATTTGAGCTCACCCTTAGTTTGTTTCCTTTCCTTAAGATTCCATGAAGTGTACTAAGAAAGGTATACAAAGATGTCATAGTTGGAATAAAGTTATCCTTGAAAGAGAAAAATTATATTGTAATTCGTGTATTAATTTGTAATACAAGACTGATGTATCTTTCTAGTTTACAAAGACTACTAAACTCATTGGTCCTTTGGGATTTGATGACTTGTAATCATGAAAATGTAATGGTAGCATAAAACTGGATCCAAGATTTCTATGGTCGTGTCACTATAGTTGGTATCAAATAAATTTTAGTAGCAAGCATGAGAACTACATTTAGGAAAAAATTGAATGAAGACCATAACCCTATAGTATAATTTTAGTATAAGTATATAAGAACATCCTAAAAGTTCAGTAAGGTATAGATTATGCGGGTCTTCATAGAAATACATACCTTTCTGGATACTACAAGTGGATGTGGTTCTAGAATAGATGTACTTAGGGGTAACAACTCTGAAAAGGTTCATCGGGCCTAACTAGAGCATAACCTGGCACACAACAAGGGTCATTACTCCACACATAGTTTAAAACTCCTAGGGGATAAGTTTAAGATAATTCAAATTATTTTTACAAAGCATTATGAAGGTTTTGAATAGATAATGAAAATAAATGACTTAAGTTAAATCTAAGGTGTTTTTTAATCAAGATAAGGTGTCATAATTTAGAAATCCTACAAATGATATTATGGATAAACTCTAGACCAAGGAAGGACCTATGTAGAAATAAATGGTTGAAGTATTTATGCATTGGGGTTGTATTAAAACCCTAGTTAAAAGGATATTTAGTGATTAACCTTATTCTAAGAATGTACATATCTTTTGGAAATTATATTAATATGGTTTTAGAAAAGAACAAAATATATGCTCGGTGAAAAACCATCAAGTATGGCATGGACACAAGGCTTGAACCCATAACTGAAGTATAATAACGGTTTCACGCCTACCACTTGCCTATGAAATTTCTTAGTTAATTTATCATTATTTTAGTGAAAAAATTGACGAATAAATATTTTTGGTGAAGCAGTAGTATTAATTTTGAGGTTTATGGATTAAGGTGTGAACCATATTGGTTTTGTAAAATAGTTATAGATAGATATAAATACTTTTTTATGGATCTTATAATTTATTAAATGGAAAATTTAGTGCTTTAGGCATCAAAGTTCATTTTTGGATATCCATTTCTTGAAGTAGTTGATGAATTAAATATTTATCGAAGCACAAACAATGAATGAAATTGTTTTTGAAGAAATAAATAAAGTAATTAAATTTTATTATATTATTAGGAATTAAAATAATTATATGACATATGGAAAATTATAAAAAAATGTTATCATAATACCTCATTTTTTGCTGAATCAATGGTCTTTTAAATCATCACAAATTTATGAATTTGAGACCCTCAAATTTCCATTGAACATTAACTTGTTTATGATTAATGGCCTAAATCACTTCCTATAAATATTTATGTTTTTATTCCGTGTACCTATCTCTATATGCCACTAATGTTCTCTTATGTAGAGATATAGTTATATGTTAGTCCATGTGACCATTTTACTTCACATTCTATCTTTTCTAGAGGATGTTTTATAAAACCTTCACACTATGTGTGATTTAAACATAGAAAATACCATAAAATATATTACCAATATAGAGTTAATATTGTGGGGCCAAAATTTATTTAAGGTGGAAAGAATGTAAAGCACCGAAAATTCTAAAAGAGTAATATTGCATTTGATAACGGGTAGGACACACAACACCAAGCACCTAAGGGAATATAATATCCCAACACTTTACAATATAATTATTATTTTAAACAAAATAAATATATTATTTATCTTTCAATGTATATGATATTGACCTTGTGTGCATTTCACAAAATAACGAGTTTCTTAAATGGATCTCATTGTACCCAAGATTGAGTTTTACCGAACAATGATATATTATTAAAATATTATTATTTAATATAGTAAGACATAAATTTATCATTAAATTAGAGATTATAAATAGTATTAACTAAATTTTGAGAATTTTAATACTATATATCTAATCAAATATTTTTTATATTCATCCAATATATTTGATATACATAAGATAAGATCAAACCCAATATTATGCATAAAACCCTATATTTTTTTAAAGGCATTTTTTCACCTTTTAATAGAGAACCTATTTTAAATATAAATTTTTGGACTTTTATAAATTTTATATGTAAAAATAAGCTTCATTTTTAAAATTTAAAAATCAAAATTAGATTATGTATAATTTTTGGTAATTTTCTATGAAGTTTCTTTTTTTGATGAATAATGAAAAGTACTGAATTTTAATTCAAAAAATTCTTTTTAATCTAATTTATTTATAATGTTAAATAATATTTTTTATTAGTTTTAAAATTTAATTAGATAAATTGTATATAAATTAATCCAATTTAGTTCATTTTAATCAATTTAAAATTGAAATTGGATATAAAAACTATGTAAACTTTTGAACACTGTTAATTAAAAAACCCGCTTGGCCGTCCCATATACGAGATTAAATTTAAATTAATTTCTTCCAATTATGTGATTTAAATTTAGAAAAAATGATTCAAAATTTTTAATCCTAATAATTTATAGTTTTTAATATGTTAAACTTAGTTTTTTACAAAAAATATTAATTAAAGTGATTAAAATTAACTAGAGTGATTAAGAGAAAAACTATCTTAATAACGGGCTAAACCTTAAACTTAAGAGGTAAAATGACCTATAAACTTGTCAAAAAAATATTTCATGGACATATATAGAACCTAAAATAACTTTTATATAATTTTTTACATTATTAGAGCCACTTTTCATAGAAAAAATGTGAGTGGAATTCCTTTTTCTAAAATTTACATGAATACCACTTCTCCTCTACTATAAAAAGTCACTCACCCCTCCCATTTGTTCACACATCTCAATAAATTTATTTCACTGTAAATATGATATAATAGTATCTCAAAATACTCCCCCTCAACCTATAATCCTCAACTTGGTAAGAAAGATGACCAATGAAATCTTTTGGTATATACCAAATGGAGTTACCTGAAAACGAGGCAACATTTTCAATAATCACTTTCATTTTATTTCCTTACCACTCAATAATTTATCTTTATATCATTATTATATAATTAAATAAGTATTATAAATAAACTATTATTATTTTATTCTATTTTTTTACCTAAATTTACACACACTTCCATCTAATGGGTAACAAACTTACCGTTTATGTGTATGACAAAATACCACCTCACAAAATGACGTCATTTGTTTTTCATTTACAACCTCTCATGAATGGAAATTATGATGAAAAATATATTTATATATGATATATAAGATATTTATAATTAATTTATTCTTATATAATATTTATATAAAACATATTTTCATGCTTTCCATTTTTTGGGAATACGATAACATTGTTTTTTGAAGTGCAGACTACTGCATCCTTAAAGAGATGTGATTCGTTCATGCAATAAATTGAATGTATTAAGGAATGATTTTAATTTTTTTTAAAAAATATGAAATATATATAATAATTTAATTATAATATACATATATATTATCTACTTTTTATTATTTTAAATACAGGAAAAATGAAAGTAGTGTTCAGGCGTACGTACGACCTACCGTCTCCCTGAACGATGCATTTCATTTCCTATATAATTTTTTTAAGGATTATTAAATATAAATATATATTGTATATGTGTGATATTTAGATTATGTTTTACATTTTATAGATGATTAAACCTTGATATAGTTTATAAAAATAACAAATAACAAGTCAAAACATACTTGAGAAGCTATGCAATTAACACCCGAAATAGGGAAAATAATGAATTATTATTAACAAACATATAATAATATATTAGTAGAAGTTAATATATGATATTATAAATATGAATATGTTTTTATTATATGTTATTAAAATTTTTAATAACCATATACATAAGGTTAAAGGATGTTCACCCAAAAAGGAAATGCAAGGTAAGAGATTCTTGTCTCACTTTTATTTCTGTGATGCATACATCATTTTCACCACTTTCTTATTTTGTGTGGTGAATATAATGACCTTTTTGGTATATTATATCATTAATTATTTTATATTCATGGTATTTAAGGTTTATTTTAAATTTATCTCTTTCATGGGGAATATAATTCTAAACTAAATAAGTAGTAAGGGGCTTCATCTCAATTTCCATTCTTTGAGACATATTTTATTATTTTGCACATAATTTATTATATATGGTGTAAATAATTATAATTTGAAATATAATATCACGATTCATTCATTATTAATGATATTTTGGGTTTCAATTTTCATTATTTCATCTAATGGGATTTTAATTAAGTTTTACCAAGTGTAATTGAATTTCATAACCTGATTTCATTTCTTTAAGTTATATTAATTCCTCATTTTCATTAATATTATAATATTATATGTGTAATAACTTTTTACAATATATTATTTTATTTTCACTTTTTTATGTGAATTTATATGTGAGACACACAATATAATTATTTTTGGATTCTCACCTCAAAGTTATGGTCTTTTCAAGGGTTTACATCACAATCTCATTTTATTTAGGATTATTTATACTTGAATTTCCATCATAGTAAAAAATTGGATAATATTTTAACAAACCATTTATTTTTATTTTCCCCTAGTTATTTATGACATTTTATAAGTTATAATACCATTTTACCACTCTTTTTTACTCAAAATGTTTTAGAAAATGTTTTTAAGAAAACCCAACTTTATTTCTCTTTTAGTCAGAGAACCAATTTTCTTCTAAAAAACCTTTTTTCTACAAATGTTTTCAAAATTGTTTTTAACCTTTCAATAATGCTTTATTAAATAAATTTTTACACTTTTTTCTTTTATAAACATTTTCAAAGGAATATTCTTATCACTTTCTAAAAAATTCACTTTTATAACCATTTTATGATGAAAAAGGAATGTTTAATTTTACCTTGTATGAAATGTATGGATTTACCCACAATAATTTTTTCAAATATTTATTTTCATGTTTTAAAGGTTACTTTTTAAAGAAAATTTTTTAAATTTTATTTTCAATGAAATATATTTTAAAAATGTTTTCCAAAAAGAAAAGGATATTTTTTCTTACATAATGTTTCCAAAATATCATTTTATAGAAACAACCCTTTATGCTTACTCTACTTGGGATATTTTGTATTCATACCATCCTTATTCTTCCTTTGAATGGTTTATGATTTATTTGGACAATGATAGTATAGACATTCACTATCTTGATTTATTTGTTAGTCTCCTCGAAATATTCAATTTCATATGATCATTGAACATTAATTTTACCCTAAATATCCATATCATTTATCATGGATAATGTTATTTCCTAAAACAAATAGAATTTGTACATATGGTTTGTACTTGATAGTTATTTGATTAACTGGGAAAGTATTTATAAATCCATATATTTTACTCAATGTAGATATTTAATAAGGCACATTTTTCTTTAATTAAATATATTATTTTATATTTTAGGAATTATTTGGATATGTATGACATGGGTGGGGCTCAATTATTGATATCCCCTCAATTCATCATGTCTCATGGGATAAGTCAGTTGGCTAGCCTTATATGGGTTTTTAGCCGACATGATAAATCTTCTTTTAAAAGATCTTGACAGTAAAGGTACCATATATATAGAAAACATGACATCCAATAATTAATAATTCCGTTCATTTTGATTTAGTATTTATTATCCATGATATTTTCACTATGACAAAGTCTATTGATGCATTCCATTCTTATTTTATTGACTAAATGGAATATGTTTTTAGTTTCTTACCTTGTCATATTGATTATGACTTATCCAATTATTTAAATAGAGCATGTTTTTAGTTATTTACATTTCCATATTGTCTATGCACTTTATTATTATTTTATTAATTACATGGAATGTGTATTTATTTATTACCTTTCCATATTGATTGCTCTCATTGATTCAATATTATTTCTGATGTACTTTATCCTTACTGAGAATTTGATCTCATATTTATTTTTTTTCTTTTCCCAAGATTATATGAAGTGTAATAAAAAGATATGCAAGTATATAATATGTGGAATAAATTTATAATCAAAAGAAAAAAATATGTTCTAATTTGTGTATTAATTTGTAATACAAGACTCATGTATGTATCTAGTTTACCAAGACTACTAAACTCTTCTTTCCTTCAAGTTTTGATTCCTCACAATCATGAAAATTTAATGATAGCATGACACTAGATCTGGGATTTTTGGGTTAAGGTTTCTACATAAACTATAATTTAACTTTATAAATAAATTATATGAATAAGAAACTTTCAATTAAAATTTAATATTTTCACTATTCTTAAAAAAAAACGAAACTTCTTCAAAAAATACAAAATTTTTGCCCTAATCTAATTTTGATATCCTGATTTCAAAAATGAACTTTATTTTTTCAAATAAAACTTATAAAAGTTTCAAAATATTTATTTAAAATAGGTTCATTATCAAAAGGTGGAAAAATTACCTTTTAGAAAAATATAGCTTTTTTATGTTTAAAATTGGATTTTATTCTTTTCTTAAGCCTATCAAACTTATAAAATGAATTAAAAAACATTTGATTGAATTTATAACATATAAATTTAATTAAAATCTTTCACTAATAGTGATATATTTAATTTTTTAAGCTAAAATTACAATATAAGCATAAAAAAATTGGTTTTTATAAAAAACCATCCCTTTATGTTTAATTGGTTATTATTTTCATTTATAATTAATTTATAACCAATAAATTTATTTTATAGGCATATTTTAACTATATTTTCATAATTTAGACAATCTCATTCATTCCCACTATTCCAACTGCTAGGTGATAACTATCATAATTAAATAAAAATATTTTAATAGTTTATTTAAGATTAGTGTTCTATGTAACGTAAGATATTGACCATAGTGTTATTTTTAAATCACGGGGTTGCACACACAGTAAATTTTCAAAGCGATGAAATTTATTTAAATAAGTAACATACCATAAAATCTTGGGGTGTTACCAACCTTATTTTCACACAATAAAACCCTCATGGACAATTTTTTTAAAGGACTAAGGAGTTATTTCCCCCTAAAACTCTCTCGAATCTTCCCCATAATCTCCCTCAATTCAGTTATGAGATTTTTAATATAGGACAATTTCTCTGTATTTTTTTGGATCTCTATTTCTCCTCTCTTCACCATTTGGAGTGTTGTTCATATTGATGATCTTCCCTCAATAAATCTAACATTGTTCTACACTTAAATCTCAATTTATCTTATTTTTTTCTTCTTTACCTTTCCTACAAACCTAATATCTAATTTTGTGTCCAATTTTATTGATTTGGAATATCAGGCTTATTTTTGGTAGCAATCCTTGGTGTTTTGGATTCTTCATGCCTAAGTTTAGTAGTCCCTTAAAATTTTATAGCATTTACAAAAAGTTTTATGTATCTTCTTTCATGTGGGTGCATGTGTTGGCCTGTGAGACTTATTCTTATGGTGTTAAAGTGGTTGGTTAGTTCTATATAGATGTAATGGATTCCATTGAGGGGGTAAATGGGTTATTAATCAATTAAAATGGTGATTATATTTGGTTTTTTTGTCGACATAAGGGTTTTCTAACTGGATAAAGTGACATTTTGAGAGTTTTTTTGGCTCAATTTGGGATAGTATGGTCAAGATATATGATGTTTGGAATGGGGTGGTTTTCCCCTTGTTTTTGATATACTATTTTTGATGTATATTGTTAATTTATTCCTAATACATATTATGACCTCCCAATATTCACCAGGATCAGTTAGCATGGATGATATGACCTCCCAAGAATCTGTGGGATTAGATGGTGTGTATGAGAAAACCTTGCAAAAATCCTAGGGACGGGTTGTTGTGATGAAATAAATTCTCTATATTACCCCAGATAGGTTGGGGTGTTGTTTAGGTTATGACCTATGGGATAGACATGTATGATGGGTTGCTCCCTAATATTTTTGTTCTCATAGACTATCCTTTTGTCATGGTGTCAAAATAGGCAAGACCAAAATTTGTGGCCTGGTTAGTGCCTTATAGCTCGATGGTTTGTGTGTTTATTTATGTATTTATTTTAAAATGATGCATCCACCTTTATACACTTGTTGTATTTATGTTAAGGGATCATTGGTGGTATCTTACCGAATTTATTCTCACACTATACATGTGAATCTTGATACACATGTAGACTTTATGATTTGAGATCCAACCAAGGTCAAGGTCCTTGTGACAGAATACTAAGTATGTCTTTAGGGAAAAGGAAACAAGCGATACGAGAGCATACTCTGAGATCTTTTATACCTAATCCTATTTTATCTTTATTCATTTTGTTTTCTTTTTTACATTGATACACCTCATGTGGGGATCCCTTTTGACTACTATATGACCCTGGATATTGTATTCCATTATGTTATAACATGTTATGTTGGTGATATTGCTTCTATTTATTATTCAACTATTTAATTTTATATTCCTTCCACTTTGGTTATTTATTTATTAGTATTTTTACTCTAATATTCACTTGATATATAGGGAACTGTCTCCTAATGTACTATTTAGGACCTCATGTCTAGTTAGTAGCCTCTTGCATATGGGGAGGTATGCATGATTTCATGTGGAATCTCATTCCAAACTGGGTGATTTTAGTAGGGGCATAAAATGGGTTCAAAATGTTTTTCTTTTTATTTACTATTTGGGGCCTAGTAAAATAGAGATAGGATAGATAGGGCTCAATTATGGGAGCTAGCTTGTGTCTATCCAGTGCTCATGTAGTGTACCTATGGGTTTTTAGAGAAGTAGAATTGATTTTATTGATTATGATGTTACAATTTCATATTGTTCTTGGGTGTTATTTTATGGTTATGGTTTATGGTATTTTCTCTTGGTCGATTGGAATGAGAACACAAGTTCATAGATCATAGATAGGTATGTGGTTTCACATTTCATGCAACTGATTTCTATTTATTTCTTATTTTAAATTTGATAAATTATAGAAATCATATTTTTAGTGTTTTTTCAAATATATCCTCAATAAAATTTTATTAATATAACATGATTATGCTTATTGTTTTTTTGTTATGTATATTGATGTGGTTTTTATTAACATATGGGTACCATGATGTGGGATTAAGACTTGTGTATATTCTAGGGGTACTTTCCTAGTGGTTATTGGTATCTTTAAGTTACATTACTTGGATCATCATGTATGTGTGTGTGCATATTAATTATTTAAGCATTTTTAATTTTTGAGATGTTAAAGGTGGTTCTTGGTATGAGTTTATATTTCAGATAATTTTTCCTTATCAACAACCAATAGTGTCACTAGAGGTCTAGGGTGAGAATGTCCCCAATGGAGGAAAAAATCTAGTGGTACCACCATATGTACATTAGGGTGTGATTAATTATTCCCCAAACAGTACCCCAACAGTTCAGGAAGAATATCCTTTCAACCAGATGTTTTCTATACAATATCGGTTGGAGGTAGAGGTGCCCATAGAGAAGGATCAATGATTGTTGATTATTATTTATACTTTTAGCTATAAAATCCTCTATCCATCTAGGTAATGGGTGGTACTCAAGATATAAAATAATTGACTAAGGTCATTGAATACATGTTTTTCCTTATAGAGGAACCTAATGATCATCAATGTATTTAGAAGTGGTCATGTTACAGAAACCTTCCAGGAGGTGGAGGGTGTGATGGTCTAAGATCAGAGACATGTAGTTTTGACATGGGTGAATTCCATGGATGTCTTTTTAAGGAATTATTTTTTGAGGCACTAAGGTAAGATAAGGATTAGGAGATCATAGAACTCTACCATGGAACTATATTAGTGGATAAATATGCAATGTGTTTTGGGAATCTGATTTGTTTTTCTACACTATTTGTTACAAGAGAGGATAAAAAATCCAGGAAGTTTGAAATCCATATTATTTTGAAGGTTAGGAATTAGGTATATAATTTTGATCTAAATTTGTATTAAAATGTGGTCCATAGGGATATTACTATTAAGAAGGGATAAGAAGAAGCTAGCATAATGGGAATTCCATTCTCTTTCAGTGGAGTATATATGAGTGGAGTTATGGGGGATTCATCTAGAAATAGGAAGAGGAGGTAAGAGAAGATGTTACAAGGAGGTGATAGTTATTTAGGATAGGATGGAGGTCTATCTATTCCCACTTTAATAGGGAATCCTACCTTGTGGTTTCATCATGTGAAACCTAGGCATTACCGCAGTGTATGTACCAGTCTGCTGAAAGAGTAAACTTATGGTGGTAAGATGAGACAAGTCCAACATTTTTTTAAGATTATATTAATTATAAGTTGGAATAGGTTTTGGGTAGACATATAATTCAACATATTTTTCATGATGACCCCAATAAGGTAGTAGGGATTTATCTGGGAGATCTGTCCATGGGGTTGGATGAGGTTTTCAGTAGTAGTAGTTACTGACTCTAGAGGGTTCAGTTACTCTAGTTATATAACAATTATAAGAGCAGGGTCATGGATATGATAATTTTATGGTGTATTAATTGGATTATATTCCAACATATAGTAGAGAGTGATCTTAAATGGTTGTAGGTATGGTTTTAGTTATGTTGAAGCTTTTTACACAGGGGAATATTAATCTTTTATTTCTTCCCAACTCATCCCCAATTTAGAGCTCCAATGAAGTTTTACACAAGATTTCCTATTGGGAATAGGATAGAATATATTTAGAGGTTCCTAGAGTTCCCCATAGTGGTTTTAGGATATAACCATTTGTGGGATTTTTTGATTCTAGAGATGACCAATTTTGATATCATTTTTGTTATGGATTGTTTTCTTTGTTTCCTAGATCACATCGATTTCTATGAAAGTAAAATATATTTTACCTCTTCTAAGTTAAAGGATTAAATTATTAATAGGGAGTGTAAATTGAGTCTGGATGAGTAGCGCAAGACCTTATACATATTAATGCCATTACAACATAGGTGGTGGGTATGGTTCTCATAGTGGATCGGTTGACAGTTCTAACCATGTTTCCTCTAATGGTGTATCATAACTAGGATGCATTTCAAGAATATTTCTCATGAATACCTTTTGAGAGGGATATTTAGTTTAAGATTTAACTCCTATTAGTTACACATTATATATTGACCCCCCCCACATCATATTGAATTGTCTAAGTTAAGAGATCACAAGATGCATCTTGATTACTTGGAGACGTAGGTATTTATTAGCCCAAGCAGATCTCTTTGGGTTGATTTAGTTTTATTCTTGAATAAGGTCAATGATAGAAATCTATAGTGCATATATTATGATAAATTGAATTAAGTTATGGTGAAAATAGGAATCCACTTCCAAGGATTGATGATTAATTTTACAAGTTGAGGGGAGCTCGATGGGTCTCCAAGATTGATCTATAATCATGATATCATCTGATTTGGGTCAGAAATGAGCATATACCAAAGATGGATTTTAATAGTAGGTATGAGTTATATTTGTATCTCATGATTACATTTAGTCTTATGAATTAATTGAAAATTTTTATAGCTCGTATGAACCAAGTTTTACATCCTTACCTAGACACTTTTTAATGGTTTTTATTGATGAAATTTTGGAATACTCAAAGAACATAGAGTTACATATGAGGATTATTTAAATCATTGAAATCATACACTGAGAAATTGGATTTTTTCCATGTTTTCAAAGTGTCACTTCTAGATTGAGGTGATATGTTTCCTTGGGTATGTGGTTTCTAAGGAGAAAAATTCTATTTATTCAGAGAAGGTATAAGTAATTATATATTACACTCAACCTAATAATGTGTTTGAAATCCAAAGTTTTCTTAGGTTAGATAGATTTTAATGGTCATTCATCCATAAATTTTTTCACTTTGAAGAACCAATAACAGAGATTACTAGAAAGGGAGAGTAGTTTTTATGGAAAGATCAGGGTGATGAGGTCTTCCAAAAGTTAAAGAAATGGTTGAAGTATGCTTTAATTATAATTTTTAGATACCATATCATTGGATATATATTCTAATTTGATGATTTAAGAGTTATTTTGGGGGATGTTTTGATGTTGTGAGATTGTGTGATCACTTATGGGTCTCTTTATCTACTACCCCCTAAGAAGAACTAGACCACTCATAACCTGTAGTTAGATGTTATGACTCATTATTTAAAGTGTTAGTTCCATTAACTCTTTGGATAGAGGTTTTTCATCTAAACTAACTAAAAAATTTCAATATATATTTTCTCATAGACGCTAAAACCTGTGATAGAGAAGTTCGGTTGAGTACTTATAGATGTTTGACTTTGAGATGGAATATGACCCAAAGTAGTGGAATTTTGTCACACATGCCATCAACAGGAAATTACAAGGACCAAGTTTTTGAAAATCAGATGAATAGTGCATGATAATTGTATTTCTAGAGTATTGGAACATAAGTGTATCTAAGGATTATGGGATAATTAAACTTTCTCCTAGGATCACTACTTCCTCATTAGTGGACCAAGTAAAGGCCATCCATGAATTTGATTTAGAATTTTAGGTGATGAAATAGATGTTTATGGGAGATGACCCTATTATAGGATGGTTCTTACAGGGTGGTGGTGTAATTTATGTGCAAGAAAGTATTTTAGTTCGAATATTTATGTTGGATGAGTTAATGAGAGAATATGACACTTCATATTGGGCAGTACATCTAAGATCTACCAAACCGTATCATGATATGAAGCATCATTTATGGTTTCCATGTATGAAGAATGTTGTTGTAGGATTTTTGGATTATTACCTTACACATTGTTGGGTAAAGGTTGAGAGCCACCGACTAGGTAGGTTGCTTAAGTATCTTCTAGTACCAGTATTTATGTGGGATGAGGTGGTGATGGACTTCATCCCAATAACACTCATGAATCTAGTAAATCAAGATGTTGTTTTGGTGGTGGTTGATCAAATGATTAAGGTTGAAAAATTCTTAACAATTCAGGATACCAAGATCATGTGTGAATTGGGTAGGATTTATGTATGGGAAATATTAGGGTTTCATGGTGCTCCTACTAATATCATTTCAAACTAAGATGTGTGGTTTACATCTATATTTTGGAATAACCAATAGAAGGCTTTGGTATCACAGCTAAAGCTAAGTATGAAATATCACCCACATACCAATAGAAATTCTAAGAGGACAATTTGGATTTTGGAGGATATGCTAAGGTGTTGTGTACTTGATTTCTTTTGTCCATGGGACGATTATCTGGATTTGAAATATTTCATATATAATTATAGATTCTAGAATTTTATTCAGATGAAACATTTTGGGGATAATTATGGTTGGCCATGTTGTTTAATATTATGTTTTATTGAGGTGGGAGAATCGATATTGGTGAGGACAAGGCTAGTGCCAAATATTTTTTAGCGAGTGTATTTGATAGATAAGAGATTGGTTACTTCTCAGAGTAGGAATCATTCTTATGCCAACTGAATGTAAAAATCCTTATTGCTCATCAATGATACTTATTAAAGGTATCACCTTGGTTAGGGAATCAACATTTGAATAAATAGGGGAAGCTAGCACTGTGGTTTTTTGGTCAGTTCAAGGTAGTGGAACGAATCAGTATGGTGGCCTACTGGTTAGGTCTTCCTATATAAAATTGATGTATTAATGATGTTTTACATGTGTCACAACTCCATAGTTATGATTCAAACCCTACAAATGTGATTTATATAAATGATGTTTAGTCATAGGTGGATTATTTTTTTGATCAACATTAAATGTAGATCACAGAATTAAGTGAGAAGGTATTATATGGGAAGAAAATTTCTCTTCTTCTCGTTTTTTGGTAGCATAAATGGATGAAATAATAGATCTATGAATTAGAATCAAATATATATGTGTAGTGTATGGGGATTCTTAGTGGATCCCCTTAGATATAATTATTTGTTATGATAATTATTTAGAGGTGGAGTTTGTAACACCTCTTGGATTTTATGTGTGTTACTATTTAATTCCATCTTAAACATGAGTATTTTAATTATTTCCAATTTTTTGGGTGTCGGGATGTTTCAAAAGCAGGTTCATAAAAAATGAGCCTAACATACAACCAAAAGTTATTATAGGTGGGTATTCATGGAGTGAAGGTTTAATTCATGCCATGAATGATCAGGACAGAACCCCCCATGTATTTTAATGGTTGTTCATGGTGTAAGCCTTATGTTCACAGCGGGAAACCCTCATGGGAAGTTTATTTTTAAAACACAAAGGAGAAATTTCCCACTAAAACCATATTTAATATTTCCCCTCATATATCTAAACTCCCTTATATAATAATATCCATGATAGGTTTCATTTTGAATGTTTTGTCTCTATCTTCCTCCTCACTTCACCATTTGGAGTTTCATTCATTTATGTGATCTTCCCTTGGTAGATCTAATGTTATTCTACCCTTAAATCATTGTTTCTCTTGTTTTTTCCTTGTTTCTATTTCATATAACCCTATTGTCTAGTTTTATAGTTTATTTTAGGGATTTATAATATTGAAATTTTTTCAGGTGGCGATCCTTAGTGTTTTGGCTTCGTTGTGTCTAATGTAGGAAGTCCATTACCATTTTACAACACCTGCATGAAGATGTATGTATCATTTTTCATGTGGGTTCTTGTGTAGCCCTATGATACTTCTTCTTATGATGTTAAAGTGATGGGTTAGGTTTTTATAGATATGTTAAAACCCATGGAGGGGGATTAAAGGTTTATGGCTTGATTAAAGTGGTGATACCACTTGGTTTTCTAGGTGATGTAGGAGCTGTCTTCCTAGGTAAAGTGACCTTGGATGATTTTTTCAGGCTAGTTGTCTAGAATAAATAATGTATGGGATGTGTTGATTTTTCACCTTTATATATATATATATATTTATTCATATAATTACTTTGTGAATTATTTTTAATGTGACCTCCCATGATTCCTTGGGATGTGTCAACGTATATGACATAACCTCTAAAGAGTTAATGGGATGGGTCAACATGTATGTGATAACCTCCCAATAATAATCATAATGGGGTTTCATGATGAGATGACCTACCTAGAATACATGTGATGGGTCGGAGTGCCAATGAGGTTGTCCCTTGGGGGATAGGTCTAGGTCATGGGTTGTGCCTTGATATTGTGGTTATGAAAGACTATAATTTTTCCTTAAAGACAAAGTAGGTAGGGCTGAGGTTCAAAGAGACATGTCAAGTACATGATGGATTGAGGGTTTTTGTTTTCTTATGTATTTATTTTCTGATGATGCATCCACATTTATACACTTTCTACATGTATTATAAGGTTCTATTGGTGGAATCCTACTAAGTTTATTCTCACACCCTACACAAGAATCTTGATGTGCATTTAGAATTTATTATTAGGGATCCAGCCAAGGGAAAGGAATATATAGTGGACTATTGAGTAGGCACTGGTTTAATAGGATAGAGGTTATACCAGGGAATACTTTGGAATCTTTTGTAGGTGTACCTATTTTATATTTTTCTCTTTTGTTTACTTTTATACAATGATCCACCACATGTGGGTTCTATTTTAATTTTTGATAACCCTAGATATTGTATGTCATTTTGTTATATTATGTTATGTTTGTGATATTGTTAATTATTATTGTTATATTGGTTAATTTTGTCTAAATTCTAGTTTGGTTATTGTTTTATTTTTTTGTGCTCTCATATTCACCCAATGCTGAGGGAATAGTCTCTCCATGTAACATTTAGGCCCCCATCACTTGTCAGAAACCTATTGTATACAGGGAAGTTCAAATGAGTTCATGATTCTCCTCGACCTAAATTGGGTGATTTGGGATGGGGAGCCACAGTATACCCCTAAAAATCTTCAGAGTAGAAGATTATGAGAACAATACTAGTCATTAAGAAATATACATTGATATGCATCATTTAATATTTCTATATGTTGACATGTGTAATGATATTTACAATTTAATATTATTATTAATTCATTTCATGAGTTTTATACATTGATGTATTGATGAAAACTATGATGAAATATTCTCATAGTGAGGTAGGATACATTTGGTGTGTCACTAGTGATATTTCATTAATGAGTAATATGAAAATGGATTTTCCCTTCCTAGTTTAGTGTAAGTTTATATCTCAAGACCTTTGATGTTAATGAAACTTCCAAATTAATTCCATGCCCATGGCATTCCATTGTAAAGTTTATTTCTAAAATTTAAAAGAAAGAGACATCAATCACATAGGTTCATGACACCACCATGAAACCTACTTGATTATAGATGTCGATATATAGGGATTATATTGAATAATGATCATTCGTTTGAGGTTACATAGTGTTGTGGAATTAGATTTTTTCTCTCTAAGATCCTTGACATGTTTTTAGACATTAACCATGTACTTTAGGTGATGTATCATAATGTCATTAGGAAAGAGGCGTAGAGGGTCCCACACTAAGTATATTTGGAACCTTAGTTAAATTATATATGAATTTAACATTATGGATAAATATTATTCTCATACATGGTTTAATAATTATTTATGTTACTTTGATCCCAAGTATTCAGTCACTAGTTATTTGAGTGAATATATATATGAGTTGAAAATTTAATAAATATTTATTCACTAGGAAATTATTTATTTAATTATGTGAATATATAATATTTATTTATTCTAGTTTCTTCAAAGGGTAACAATTATTTATTTATTTGTTTACGTGAATATTTAATAAATATTTTTTTACTAGCTTTGTGAATATAATATTTATTTATTTGTTGGTGAATAATATAGTGATATTTATTTAATTAAATAAAATTTTATTATTTAATGTCTCATAAATATTAAGGAGGGTTAATAGACTGAGTTTAATGGTCTAGTGGGAAATTTCATATTAAATATTATTTGAGTAAATATTAAATTATTAATTTAATCAAATAATATTTATTTTATTCATGAGTTCCGTGCATGTCAAGAAAATAATAGTAACTCTACTATTTATACTTGGAGTTTTTTGGGGATTAAGAAAATAATAAGTTCCCTTTTGAAATTATAATTTTCTTACCCCAACTATATTTTTACACGATTATTACATTTTCTGAAATAATATCCATTTTCTATTTTTTTGCATAATTAGTTATAGAGGGGATTATCTTAATCCCTAGAGATCTCATCTATAAGAACATGCTAAAAAATGTAGAGTTATTATCCTCCTATACCATATCAATTTCATCTCTCCTTGAAGGATTATATTGTGATCGATAGAAATCACTACAAGAATTAAAACCTTATGCACTATAACCTAAAGGATTCTGTGGTAATGATCGGTGGTTTGTGGAACACATGTGGATTACTTATAGAGAGAATCTATCCTTCATTCCTTTAATGCAATTATGGAATAAAAATTGGTCTTCATCTGGTCATCAAAAACAAAGAAATAATTCAATTAAAGGTAATTCATTATTCAAATAAATTAATTATAAATTATATATGAAAAGATCCTATCTTCTTGGCTATAG
This sequence comes from Viscum album, assembly GCA_963277665.1. NCBI lineage: Eukaryota > Viridiplantae > Streptophyta > Magnoliopsida > Santalales > Viscaceae > Viscum > Viscum album. The sequence continues at coordinate 412,698,209 of OY728131.1, forward strand.
AGATTCGATCATGTAATCTTTACTTTAATTTTGTTGGCCATGAAGAAAGGTTTGGTTGGAAATTCCCAATAGATTATTCTACTACACTCAGAACCATTGGTCTATTTTTGGTATCATACTTTGTTGGTTCTAAAATTGTTGACTAAATTATAGACAGTTAACACCAAAACATAAACCATAAATGCATTTGTCGTTTCTAACATTTGAAGCACTGGCCATTAAACTTTTAAGGAATCTTTTTAGAGTTGGTGGTATAGAAATAACTACTTTGAACATTATTTTACTAGCATATCTATAGCCTTGAATATTAATTTATATTATATCACATGATGATCATTCTGATGTTTCACCTCTATGTGATAATTTCCTTAGGGCACTTATCGCATCAATAGGTCATGATAGTTCCCCACTATGATGTGAACATTAAAGTGTTATAATAATATTATTAAATATATGTTCTATAGATGAATGATATCATTTTATGAGGCACAAATGTTATTGTCTATTAAGGGTAAGGGGGTTATAAAACTTTGATACTTCTTCTCAGAAAGTTCGTCCTAAGTAGTCTCTAAAATAATGAGGTTATGAGAACCTGACCCACCAATAAAAATTCTACATGTTTAATTTGTCTTTATGTATTCCTATATGGGGATGTTTTTAATGGTATTTATACTTGAGGTTATTGTTAATACATGTTATGAGTCATTTTTTAATGTCCCACCCTAGAAGCCACTGAACCTGTGCTTCAGATTGGTGATCCACATGGCCTTAGGTGCACCTCCCTATATGCCAAAGGTTGATGACTAGAGATGAGGGTATATTTGGTGATAGTGGGGAGAATATACCTTATGATATAATAATAATAATAATAATGGAAAAACTAACTTCATTGTAGAAGTTTTCAATGAAACTCATCAGAATCAATATAAAACAATGATAATAATGAGTCAAAATTACTCATACGATACATACCAGATAATATCTACATGTACATATAGTAATGTATAAACATGAAATATATCCTTTGGGATGGTCATATAAGTATGTAATAAAAACTCAAAAAATTATTGTATCTCGACATAGAGGAACCACGTAGTCCATCTGACAAAAAATATGTCATATATCCCATGATCCCTTAGCACATCCTAACTCACTAAGGTTTAGAGCACGAGTCTAATACCTTTCCTATGCTCATCTATAAATTCTTAATGTTACCTAAGGGTAATGTATAGGGTATAAGTATGAACTCATTATTCTACCACCTACATGTTCCAAACTTACATCTGTACATATACCATTATTTAAAAAACATAAATAAATGGAAATAACTTACACATCACATAACTCGATTTTCTTGTAATTGAAATTCACAAGGGATATTTTATTTACTTCGTCCAATACTGAAGTTGAACAATGTATCCACTATCTATCATAATAGAATAACCCTAAGTATCCCATCCCTTTCAATTCAACATGACGTCACATGACAACTATTACCACATACACAACATGTCATTAACTACCTATACCTCCATGAAAACCCATCGAGTTAATAAGTAGTCCCATCAACACACTCATAAACATATCGTAAGTCCATTTGACTTCCACTTATTACATTTTCACCATCTTAGTAGCCCAACGTCCTAAAGCATGGTGATATTCTTCCTTGCATATTCATGACCCATCAATCCCAACATAATGACAAGGCTTAGCCCCCATATGATGGTCGTACACCCCACAACACAAGACCTTATATGGTGATCACCTCTTATGAACTAATTTTTATCATAATCCTTTTAGCATCAATGTATATGAAGGCCTCCACCCACATCAAGTGGTCACAAACACCTCACTAGACACTTATCTCATGTTTAAATGACCCCGATGATGCTATCGGCCAACCACAATGTGAGGAAATCACTAATAAACATAGGACAAAACTTTACAAAACCTTCATTTCTAACTATGAACCATGTCCCCAAATATCTAATGATCAACATCTCCTAAGGTTTCCTGAGCCATGTCCTACGCGTTCACATGGAACCAACATAGCCATAGACTTACTTTAATAAATTCACATAACTAGAAGCATCCTTCCAAATTGATCACAAAACCCCATTTCAAACCTTCCATTCCATACTAGGATCAAACATTCCATATCACATGTATGGATACCCCTCAGTACTACCCAAAAACAATTGAAAATAAAAGTTTTGTAAAACAGATCATACCTAGACCTTCCTACTCTCACATATTTACTATGCATTACATAACACATGTATTATTAGAATAAATATAGGAACCTCCTAACTTACACATGTAGATGTATTCTTGATAAATATCAGCCTCAAATTTAGCAACAGATGGTGTAAATCAAAAAACCTAATAAAAACCTTTCAAATAGGGTGTACCACCATAAATGATGCAATACCTCGAAAAAGTGCAATAAATCAAAGAAGAAGGAAGCTGGGGCGTTATCCTTGCCTCAATATATATCTTGTGAAGAATGAAATTGAAAACTATCAAGAAACAAGGATATTATCCCTTGATCCCAAAGTGGAAAAAGAGAGGTTTGTTTCACCTCTTCTTGTCTAAATGGCCTCCCCCTTCCTTTTTTTCTTGTTTGGACACATTAATGGTGTGAACATACAGGCCACACTATGAAAACCTCAGGTAGAGGGGATCTCCCTCTATTTGGATAATTCATGTCGTGAATTACATATTCATTATGTTAATGGTTGAACGTTGTAGGCATTTTCCCTCTAATTTATTAGATTCACCTAGAACCTTCCATGGGTCACTCTAGACCCCTGAAACACTTAAAACCCATTAAAAAAATGGGTTTAAAACCTCTTTAATACGATCCTCATATCAAATGAGATTCTAGATATTACATTCATAATTTTATGTATTAAATAAAATGGTGATAACATATACTTGTGGTGATATAAGACGTGTTGGGTGTGTCACGAGTGATATGACATTAATGAAAAAGTCTATAAAAGATTTTTCCCTTCTATATAATGGAAGTATGTGTGTGTGTGTGCATAACCCTGTGATAAAATGGAACTATCTAATAAATTTTTGTTTATAGTTTGATATCAACGTGATTATTTCTTGAAAGTAAAAGAAAAATAATTCAAGTATATAGGTTAATGACACATGCAATGCAACCTGGTTGAATTAAATATAGAGACAAATAGATTATTTTATACAATGTGAATTATTATGAGGTTGTATATTATTGTGACATTAACTCTTTTCTATGTGGGTGTCTTGGCATGTTACTAGATGATAACCTTGGGCTTTAGTTGTAACAAACTAATGCCACTGAGAAAAGGGCATAGTGGGTCACACACTAAGTGAATCACAAACCTATGTTAAATTCAATATGAATTTAATATTACAATGGAATGAGATTTTTTAGTTGTAAGAATAGTATTTATTTGAGTCTGGGTTGATTGAATATATTCTGTCACCAGTTATTTGATAGAATATTATGTGAGTTGAATTTTCAATAAATATTTATTCATTGGGTAATTATTTATTTTATTACATGAATATAAAAATATTTATTTATCTTTATTCTATTTTCAAGGTAAAAAATATTTATTTATTTAGTTAAAAAAATATTTAATAAATATTTATTCACCCATTTAAAAAAATAATATTTTTATTTATTTATCAACAAATAATGTAGTGATATTTTTTTAAAAAAAATAGGCATTATTTAATGTCTAATAAATTTTGAGGATTGGATAACCAAGTTTAAGGATCTAGTGAGAAATGACATATTGAATATTATTTGAATAAATATTAATTTATTTATTTAAGAAAATAATATTTATTTATCTGTGAGTTAAGCGCATGTCCATTAAAATAATAATAATAATATTATTAACTATACATGAGGTTTGTTTGGCTGTCATGACCCCCTCCCACCAAAGGGTGCCTCTCTTGTGCTGACAATGAGAGAAGGGAGATAGTAACCACATGAGTCCTACCTCTAGTAAGATCCGATTTGAAAAAATAGAACAATGGGTATAATAAGCATACAATGGGATGGATTAACCTCTAAGAAAAAATGATGAAGAGAGATATAAGATAAATACACCAATAAACACATGCTCAGTCATATATATGAAAGAATTCTCAAGCGCATACATTTAATTTCATACAGACTAAAAAAACTACAAAGCAAAACTATAAGTAGCAAGAAGGTAAACTTGACAATGACCATGAAACCCAAACAACTCATGAAAAACCATGAGCTAGTAATATTCGGCCCGATATCCAACCTTATCATGATGACATAAAAAAAATTATATATACATGGGGTGAGCATAACAATATACTCAGTGAGATCCTATTATAAGCCTATCATGAAAAAGATAAAGAAAGTATAATAAAGCATGGTGAACAATAGTGAAACTAAATCATCACATAAATAGGTATACTAACTACCCAGCCTCTATCATGACTCGTCGCTTGGGGCCCATCTCGTGACTACCCCAATCCCGCCTCCCATAGGACAAGGGCTGGAGAATACTGCCGAGTAGGCATATCTTAAACAAATGGAGGACCGTGCCGACTAAAGTTAATTCATTCTTGGGGTGAAACCACCATCCTGAACAAAAAGGTGCCATTAGATTTCTAATTCGGGAACCCATTTAAGAGTTCATGAAAATTGATCACGTGTAATATTTAAAAACTTAACATTTTTGACAGACCATTCCGAGCACACCGAGCCTCGGAATCACATGTCATCTTAGTTCCTAGTCTTGGAATTTTTCCAGAAATTTTCTAAAAATAAAACCATAAAAACCCGAGTCATTAAATTCTCCCCACATTAAGACTTTACGTCCTTGAAAACCAAACCAAGGGACTCCCAAAAAGATGAGGGTACAAGCACGAATATGAGCCTCCCACTCCCACGTGCTCTCCTAGAGATTTATATGCCACCACCAAATGCACACTAGAGGAATCAATCACCCAAGAATGTTATTCTCTTATAGATGCTCGATCTCCACTGGAATCTCCACAAAAGTAACCCCATCGTCAACATCTAGCTCCCCCCAGTCAATGATGTGTGATGGGTCCTTTATGTATCTCCTCAGTTGGGATACATGGAAAGAATTGGGCACCCACTCTAACTACGAAGGTATATCAAAGATGTACTCCACCTCTCCCACTCTACGCAGTATCATAAAATGTTTGATGAACCTCAGAGATAACTTGCATCCCCTGCCAAATCTCTGTATCCCTCATTGAGGATAGACCCTAAGAAACATGTGGTCTCCTTCCTTGAAATCCAAGGGTCTCCATCACCTATCAACATAGGACTTATGGAAGCTTTGTACAGTCTTCATCTGCTCCTGGATGACCTACAACTTCTCTATAGTAGCATGCACTAACTCTGGGGCCATGAGAGTTCAATCTATAAGGTCAGTCCAGCAAAGTGGTGACCTACAGGGTCTCCCATACACGGTCTCAAATGGTTCCATACTGATGGTAGAATAGTAGGTTTTGTTATACACAAAATCTACCAGAGGCAGGTGATCCTCCCAACTACAGCCAAAATCAAGGTTGTAAGCATATAGCATGTCCTCTAGGACCTGAATGGTTCGCTCCATCTGGCCATCTTTCTATGGGTGGAAAGTTGTTCCCAAGCGCATATGAGTCCCAAACGCCTCCTGCAATCCCTTCCATAACTAGGATTCAAATCTTGAACCTTGATCCATGACTATCATTGATAGGTATTTGTGGAGTCGAACTATCCCCTATACGTAGAGGCTTCCCAAGCTCTCTACGGGACTCTGTTCTCCAAAAGCTATGAAGTGACCAACATGGTGAGTTGGTCAACGACCACCTAGATGGTACCATGTCTGTAGAAATATGTGATAAACCCATCATTAATTCAGTCAATATCCTTTCTCACTCCTATCTTGGAACCCCAAGAAAGAAAAGAGAAACCCCTTCCAAGCACAGGGGCTCGACACGGTGTGTTAAAAAACCACGAAACTGATTAAACAAATGCAAAACCTTTATATCAATAGGAAATACCAGCTTTGACCTATTCCATCATCCTCAGTGTCCACCTTGACACCCACATTCATATCCCGATACATCTAGACACTCTAGGAATCCAATACCACTACTGTGCATCCTCTAAAAGGAACGACGTTCTCCCTACCCTTTGAATATCCATTAGCGGCATTCCCTATGGACAATTGAGTATGTAAATTCTCACTATCGGTATCATCAAGTTGTGCCTCCCTGACTCACTTAAAGAGTGGAGGGGTAACAACCCCTGATTGGAGGTGGGCTGCATCATCTCTATCCATTAAGGATAACTATAATGAGACCAACTTCTATGTTCCCTCGTTCATCAACCGAGAACTAGATCTCCTGCTAAGAGAATACGCTACCACATTTCCCTCACCAGGAGTATAGACTAAGTCCAAGTCATAGTACTGGAGAAACTATAGCCAATGGATCTGTCTCAAGTTTATAACCTTCTGAGAGAAGATATACTTGAGACTCTTGTGGTCTGATTAGACGATAAACCACCCTTCCATCAAGTAGTGTTTCCACATATTCAACGCGAAGACTACCATTGTCAACTCAAGATCGTGGGTCACATAGTTTTTCTCATGTGGTCGCAATTGATGTGAACCATAGGTAATCATCACTTGCCTTTGCATCAAGACATAACCAAGTCTAGTACATAATGCATCATAGAACACTACATACTCGACTCCCTCCTCTAGAAAACTCAAGATTAGAGCACTCATCAAACTCTATCTTAACTACTGAAAAGCCTACGAGAACTTTTCTATCCACACAAAAGGCTTCCACTTTCAACTGATTTAAGTGTTAATCAACCCTTTGGTAGTGTATACTCATTATATATGGTCACTTGTTTAAAGTAATTTTAATCTACATATTACCTTGAAAACTTGTTATTACTAAGCCATTCCTCTAAAAGTCCTCCACCTATACCCTCATCTCACGAAGCTCTGCGAAATCCATCTGATACATTGATGTAGACATCAATGTCATCCTAGGGTATAGGTAAATACAGAATTATACCTCCCTATGAGGATTTAGTCTTGGAACATCTTCTAGAAATATGTCCCTGTACGCATCCACCACTATAGGAAACTGAGGACTCATCTCATCCACTGAATCGAGGGTCATGCTAGCCAACTAAAGAGTGATTGGTTTCACCCTCCTATGCATGAGTCTATCCCGTGCTGCCTAGGTTTCCTTTTTTTCTGACCAAGGAAAACTCAATTCCATCACCGCATACATACCACATCCTTTTCCCTAAAATAGTCAATATGGGAATGGAATGTCGATAACTAATCCATACCAAGAATGATATCGTAAGGCCTTGACACGCCACTAAGAGGTTCCAACCGAAACTCTCACCTCAAGGGTCAGATCACACTATCATCAAAAGTTTGATTATCAAGTCTCCTCCTATAGGTATCTCCAAACGTAAGGGTTAAGTCAATGGTTTAACTAGAAACTCTTGGTCTCGAAAAAGATACATGACAAAGAATAATGATTAGAACTTGTGTCTATTAATACGACAAAAAATTATAGACTCAGACCATACCTTGAATAATTCATGAATCCCTTGGGTCATATTCCTTGACCGCATGAAGCTAATCCTTCCCCTATCCTCCAGCTCCTTGAGCCTGGTGTGGAACACATGGGGGGGTGGTGGTGGTAACATTGAAAAATCTATACCACCTCTTGCTGCTCCCCCAGCTTTTCTGCCATGTTTGTCTCCCTGTAAATTCATCTATTCCTGTCACTGTCTCTGCCTTGGTGGCCCATCCACCATTTCAATATCAGCACGATGGGATGGACAATCTCTAGTGATATGGACCCTACCGCCTTTTAAAAAATATTACATCTTTTTAGACTGAATAGACTCACCCTATTTACTCTAAGCTATAGATCCTCTATCTTGGGGCCTCCTCTTGAAACATCTCACACATCTAAGTCTCTAAGACTAATGTTGGCATCTTGATTCCAAGGTCTCTGCTCTTGGTTTTCCACTACTAACTTCCACTGACTCTATCTGCTCAGTCAAGGGACTTTAAACCAAAAAAATTCATTCTAGCACCCTAGAATAAGTAGAAGTGCACAGAGTTATAGTGCTGGCTCAGATGTCCCTAAACACACCTCGCTTAGAGGTTCAAGTCCTGAATAACTGGTCGAATCATATTCATAGAGTACCTGGAAAGGTTAGTATGCCTCAATGAACACTCAGATATGGACATGTTGTCCTTCCGAAGTTATCAAATCTCTTGGGCATGCATAGCCCTCAACTTTTATGGATAGTTACCATTATCTGAGAAAGGTTCTTAATATCTATCCACAGAAGAGTCACCTCATCATAAGATCAAGTAAACTGAACCTCACCATCTCCCTATTGATCCATGTAAAGGCTCGATTCCAGGACTACCATATGATCTAATAGTGTCCTGACTAGACAAAAAACTTATTCACCGCCTCAATCCAGTCCTTAGCCTCTTTTGAGTCGGGCTTGCCTTATAACCTAATGGGTCTCTATCACTGAAACTCATGAAGTGCGCTCATCCTGCACATCTTATCATCTAGTACTTTGAGTTCCATGTGATACTCCATAGGTGGTGGTATAACTGGTACACCACTCAGAGGTGTTGTCTCTGGTACAAACCCCTATACCCATCTCTTCACCATACGGATCATCCACATGATCACGTGATTGAATCCTGGATGGTTATCTACGTGGAAGTATCTTAAAACAAAACAAGATGTACCACGATCTATAGAGTATACCTGGTGAGCTGACTCAATAAGGACATGGAAAACTCAACCCATTATTATATGATGCATGTACCATCATTTTTTCTTGTAACTAGTGTTTTCATGTACTAATTTGAAAAATAGAGTTCAGGGTCCTGGTGTGTGGATACGTCGATCAGCGCACCAACACTGGATTCCTTGACCTGAAAGCTGAACACCAAAACACTTAACACTGTTTCCCCAAACCAAACTCATAGACTCTAGGTTCTTGAGGTATAACTGACCTCCTATGATACCAATATTTCATGACCCATCCCTTGAGGCCTATGATGTGACTACCCCAAGCCTACCTCCCATAGGCCATGGGATGGAAACTAGCATCGAGTGGGCTTATCCAAAACAAATGGGAGGTATTTTCCTAAGTACCTATACGCATTCACACAACTCCAATACACATATGTTGGAAGGTGAAACACTATGTAAAAAAACACAAGGTAAGATAGTAGAAAACTGAAGGTAAATAGAGTCAGAATAAAATCCCAACTGAAATAGAAAAGTAAAAGTACAAATCAATAGAACTCCTCCATAGAAAACTCTACTTGAAGGGTAGGTACAGAAACAGCTGTCTGAAGCCACAGAAGCACATCTCATCTGTTGGGTTAATCTAAGCAACACCTTGTCCCGGTCCACCACATACTTCGTCAAAGCGTCGATCCTCTACACAAGAAAACACACATGCAGGCGAAGCTTGTGTATGGGTGAGTAAAAAATACTTAGTAGGGACCCCAAACCACAAAGGTATGCCACTATGCAATACACAAAACAGACTACCAAATAGGTATATGAAGTGTAGCCTCTAATAAGTATAGTCAAGAGAGTCACTAGAGTTATCTCACACAGGTATAAACTAAAGTATGAAAAGTAAGACTATTAGTCATAACACTGAACACCTTGTTCTACCAATTCCCTCATCCCAGATGAGTCACTTAGGATCGTTGGGTCACCTAGAACCACTCATCACTTTGGCTCGTTGGGTCACCCACACCCACTCGTCACTTAGGCCCACTGGGTAACCTAGACCCACTCATCACTTAGTCCTACTAGGTCACCCAGACCTGCTCCTCACTTAGGCCTGCTAGGTCACCTATAACCACTCATCATAGTCTTCTCATCATAGCCAATCTTAGGATCCTTCTCGCAGTACGCTTGATTCTAGGAGAATCTACTCCTCAAGCCATCGTTCATATCTCAACTTCCATGAAAACCCACTTAGAGTATATAAAAAGGAACCCCTCATCGTGAGGGTCCTAACGCTACAAAAAACTCATAAATCAGACATACGGTTTAGAATATAGGATCCTTTTGGTAAAAAGGGCTCGATTGGGTCTGGAGCCGACCCGCTGAAGTGGGCCGATTTGTCCGCCATGAATGCGGAAACCGCTGCATACCCTCTATGTCACACGGCTGGCTTGGGCATCCACTGATCCCGCACACACCTCGCTGCCTAAGCCGCGGGTCTAGCACCCCACCACGACTCCTCTAAAATAGGAAACCGCATAAACACGACTGCTGCCACCACCCGCGCGCTGGTGGCCTCTTCTGTTGGCCACTAGAATTTCTTTATTCATCTGATTTTTGAACCGTGTGCACCTCTGGTATCCTTGGGCCATCGTTGTCACTTATTGATGCTCCAAATCATCTTTTGATCACTATGAGGGTCCATCTAGGTTCAGGACCTCCTAGAAAAGCCTGATGCAACCACAGGGGTCCGTCAGCAAGGAACGCAAGAACAATGGGGAGGAGAGAATACCAGGAACACCCAAAGAATGATCTAAAACTTTTTTCAGGTTAGACATATATCCTTATTGTTAGAAGGATTGCAAAGAATGTTAATAAAGGTAGTAACAAAAAAGATATACTAACCATTAAATTCCCAAAAAACAATTTCTAAAACCACAAGAATGATTGACCCATGGATCAAATTTTTAGTGAGTAGAATTGCTTTCTTCAATTATAAGGGAAGAACGGGGAAAGGTAATCACTTATAAATAAAACCCTACCAAGGTTTGGATCTATCACTGATGATGGGTGAATCTTGTGTTCATTATTCTTTAATTTGACGCTTGATCCATCGTTATTCATCACTTGTCACCGCTCGTTATTCGCCAACTAATTTCCTCAAAGGATTCAGAGTAAACTTCAAGATCCTCCCCCGATCCTGTATCTATGTTAATCAACTTAGTGGAGGAAACAAATTTCAGCATTTCTGTTATGCTAATTCATCACGTTGTTATGATTTTTCACTTAGAAAATGAAACAACGTTTCTGTTATGCTTGAGTTTCAGCATGGTTATCCAATTTTATTTATGAAATGAAACATCTGGATCCACATTGCATTACTGCGAAACATTTTTGAATAAAATAAATTTCTTAAGTTTATTTTTATTTTTCTTTAAAACTCCCAAAAATTAAATTTTACCCTCGACCCATGTCAATCATGGTTAGGCCCCACCTAAGTAAATGACACCCTCATGAGCTCAATGGTACTCTTAGATTTCCAATTTGAGTTACCATTTATGAGTTATAGTATTTTAAAAAAATAATTTTATTTAATAATTTTATTTACGGTACTGTCCCAAAAACTAATTTCCACAATTGACCCGTGCCGACCAATGTTAGCCTCCGCCTAAAGAAGATACCCCATTATGAACTCAATGGTGGTCTCATATTTTAAATCTGAGACATTGTTCATCATTTATAAGAATTTGAAAAAATAAAATAATTTTATTCAATTATCTTATTTACAGTTATTCTATTTTCATGTTTTCTCACTCGATCCCCACGACGACTAAGGTTAAGTTGCACCTAGGGTGAAACCACTATCCTAAATGCAACTGTGCCATAATATTTCTAATATGGGAACCCATTTAAGATTCATTCCTCTTTTTTAGGAAAATTGATCAAATGCACTATTTAAAAACTTAATTTTTTTTCGAAGGACCATTCTAGGGACACCAGGCCTTGGAATCGCACGCTGTCTCAGCACCTGGTCTTGGAATTTTCCTAGAAATTTTCTAAAAAAACTGGTAAAATTTGAGTCATTACATCATCTCCATGGAAAACTCTCACTAGGTATCACATAAAAGAGATCATATGATGTAGTAATGAAACATCAATTGTACCCTGCTACCGCTTCCCCTCTATTTATCTGATCTACCCAAACATCACACGTCTTGATCCTACTCTCTCCAAAAGTGATCCAGAAAAAAGAAACCTGGGCTAAGTATCACAACATGAACCAAGTGCGTCACTTAATCAAATCATCCCATATCACATCATCATATAGTAATTGAGTAGTTTCTGTGAGCCACCACAGTCCATATAATGTGTACCATACATCATGTATTGTAACTCCAGACATCATATCCCATAAACTATGTAAGGCCCCTCAATCTATCATATCATGTACACATCATACCTATAATAATCCTTTGGATAATTTATCAAGAGACACATGTGTGTGAAATAAACAAAATCTATCACATCCTTCTACACACATATTTGGGAAATCTAACCACCATGCATACCAATAAATAATACTACTAAGAGAAAAGAGTAGAGCTAGAGTGGATAGTTAGCCATCCATCCTCCCACTGGGATATTGAGAAAAACACCATCCCAGAGTACACTAGGCATTATTCTATCTAACTGACATGGGTGGGGTAGTGTACAAAATCATAAAATATCCAGGATATAATATATCTCATAACCACACTATAGTTATAACCTAGTCTTGTACTGAATTGAAGCTAATGTCACTCAGTATTCGGACTGTCATTATTAAGAATTATATATCTTATAAGTAAATGATCATTTCAAAGAGCTACATTAAATTGACTTATTTTCATTGAAAAATTATATTTACATTAATTAATTTATTAATCATTAATTAAACATCAATATTATTCCACATTAAACATTATTATCCATCAAATCTAATTCCATGACCTCCTTGTATAATGAAAACTGAATCTATGTTTTATCAAGAGTAATATTTCATTTGCATTGGAGAAACACCAACCCCATGGTTTAATTCATTTATTAAAAATTATTATTTTCCATAATCTAGGTACTATAGGAAAACCATTCTATGCTACCATAAAGAGAAAACATTCAACAAAGCATATCCATCTACCACAAGTAGTTGAGAAATGAATGAATATAACAAGAAAAATGGTTGTGAGCCATTTATCATATTCATAAAAACAAGTATCCATATTTACACATCAACAGGTAAGACCAACTTCAACCCTTTCTAATATCTATAGTGTCATCCTCGAAACCCACATGTATATCCCCATGCATCTCTCTGTCACATGCATCAACTACTACCACAACATCTGAGCCTCCCCACCCCATAACACATAAACCATCCTAGTCTCAGCCATCCTAGGATCATATCACAATTCAATCTCACATCTAGAGGACATCATAAGGGAGAAATCAAAAAATCATAATCAATGGGGAAATTAGTCCCTAAAAGAGGGTATTTAGCATTTTCACGTGAATAGGAACTGACATCCCTTAACGCAAGGCACTTATCCTATACATGAAAGTTGGAACTCATGACCCCAAAGATTTATATTTAATAAAAAATCATTTTTTCCATATTTAATTAAATGATTTATTATTCATAGGTTCTAACTATGGAGAATCTAAGGAATCAATTATAGATAGCTTTCAAAATGTTTAAACATGCTCTCATGCCCAAAAATAGTTTCATCAAACCACGAGAAGATAAATTAACAATTAACATGTCGTTTTATTATCATTATCATAAAAAATTAACATTAATCACATTCTTATCAATTCTATCAATTCATGGAATAACATATTCAATTAAACATGCATACTTACATCAATTCTATTATCCTAAAATTTCACCATTAGATTATAAACACGAACCTTATTTAATTATTAATATAATTAATAAATTAATTTCATCTTTAAATTATTTTCTATATTTATCAATTTTAATATATAGTATCAAGCACAATAGATGATAAAAATGTATATAATTAGTAGCACACTATCTAAAAAATCAAGAGGCAACCCGTTATCAAATTATAAAACATTGAAAAGCTATCACTATCCAATTCATTATCAATCTAGTTAAATTTTTATTTGATAAATTTCATTATCATCCAAAGGGATAAAACATGATAAATTTATGATTTCATGTAAATAAACAGGAGAATAAATGAATCCCCTACCTTAGAATCATCAATGTTCTTCACACAAAAATCGAACAACGCTATGGATCTCGATCACTTAACCGCAAAAGCATTATCCCTCCAAGGATGTTGTGCCACAACCACACCCACAAAAAAACTCCATTAGAATGTGGGGAGGAATTTCCATCCCATGGAATGAAAGAAATGAGAGGAACAAGACTGGGTAACCATAATATAACAATGGATAACTATCACCATATCACTTTAGATCCAACATGGTAAACTGGGAATCAATCCCCTTTGAAGGAATCCTAAAATTCATAAAGAAACACCAATAGATGATTGGATATTTGGGAGAGAATTCATGGAGTTTGAGTCTATAGGAGGGCACTATAGGTTTTATATCACATTTCTCGGTGTGGGTTTACAATGTGAATGAGACATTTACATCACAAATGGTCCATGTTTTATGTTACCTTGAAAAACACCTTGCCTCAAACTGCATAATCAACATATAATTCACACTGTAAGTTTAATATTTATGATGTGAGTTTATCATGATTGGATTTTTTGAGTGTAAGGACCAATATATTTATGATGAAAAATATTAAAGTTCCATTATAAATTCAAATTCAATTAATCACTCTACACAAGCTACAAAACCCTTTTAGGATGTAAAACTCATTTATTACTTAATTTTTCCCTACTTCTAGATTTTAGTATCCAAAAAACTCTATATAACCACTAATCATCCTATGAGTACCATGGGATTTGGAAACAAGAAAAGGTTAGTACTACATGTATATGTACCCTTTCATCAGATACCACTCAAAAAATTCTCTCCATTGAGAATCCAAAACCAAACCCAAATAGAAAGTGAAGTGGTTTATCCAAACAGCCACCCCAAGAGATACCTCTCAATGATCTCACCATCACATGATCTAAACCACATCATTATAGGAACAAAACACAAAAACATGCAACCACAAAAAAACTGCTAAACACTCTCTTGGGGGGAATAAATCTCAAATGAGAGCAGGGCCATGAAAAACAACAAGAGGAAACCATTTCATAAACTACAAAAAGTTTAAACAACCACAAATAACATTACCATCATAGAAAAAAAAACACTAAACATCTCTAGGTACTAAGCATGTAACTGTGAGTCGCATTCCTAGGTACTCTCCTCCATGCCACCATGTCTCTATAGGACACAAACTAATAGAATATCATACCTCTGAAACACCTTCTCCTAGACATCCTATATCTTCATAGGCTGCTACTCAAAGGTTGCTTCATCATCAACATTGATCTCACCCCAATCAATGAAATGAGAGTCATCATGGAGGTAATAGTATAGTTGTTACACATGAAAGATGTCATGTTTATAGCTTATCTTTGGGGGAAGTTCTATTTAATACACCATGGATTCAATATGACTCAACACCTCATAAGGCCCAAAAAACAAGGGATAAAGATTACTCTCATGACCAAACATTCACTACCCATTATAGGGATTCACCATTATAAAAACATGATCTCCAACATCTTATTCCATAGGTATCCTCCTATGATCAACATAGGATTTATGCTGATACTACGTTGTTTTCATCCTCTCATGAAATACTTGAACAATATCTATAGTATTATATTCCAGTTCTTTCCAAAACATTGTTTCATCTTTGACCCCAGTTCAGCACTACAGAAAATGGAAAGGTTGGATGTACAAATCTTCAAATGACATCATGCTGATGGTGGAGTGAAAAATATTGTTATAAGTAAACTCAATTAGGTTAATGTGCCTCATCAAGGAACCTCCAAAATCTAGGACACTATAACACAACAAGTCTCCAATAGTTTGGATGGTTATCTATATCTAACCATTTGTCCACATATAAAAAATAGTTACAACAAATAAATGAGGTCCAAAATAATGTTGGATTACTCTCCACAAACTTTAGGTAAAATGACAATCTCAATCAAATATTACCACCCTCAAGACTATGTGGATTCTCAGCACCACCTCTAGATTCTACCTCAAAAAAACCTCCATTGAGATTGACTCCCTATTTTATATTAATTGGGATGATTTCATCAGATGATCCATTATCACACATATAGCTACATAGCATCATTGATAACAAGGTAAAAAGGTAAATAAGTCCATCAAGATGTCATCTCACTTCCACTAGGGAATATCTAATGGCTGGATAAAACCAATAGGAAAAATTTTGCGCGAACTTCACCTTCTAGAATACCGAACATCGAGAAACAAATTTAGTAACCGCATGCTTTAAATTAGGACACCAAAACTGAACTATTAAAGATTAGTATATCATTTTCATGCCAGGATAAACCACCATGGGTACGATATGAAAATCAAAAAGAACAATCTCAAGAATCACCAAAGGGATGAAAAGCCTCCCCTATAACAACATCTATTATTGTTCATCCTCAGACCATACATCAGAGGAATTGCTAAAAAAATATGTATCCCTAGACTTCCACCTAAGAATCCCCCAGTTGGGACTCTTCTACTTTTTGTACCAAAGATTAATTCACTTTAATATGGAAAATAAAACTTATTCCTCAAACCCCTACCATATCCAAATGAATTGCTGATAGTTATTACATCATTCTCTTGGAATCTATAGATTCATTCATGACATCACTATGTGACTTCCTACTAAGTGAATAAGCCAAAAAAATTCTCTTTCCTGGTTTATAAAACATCTATAAGTTATAAGATTCCAAGAATTGCATCCACCATCTCTAATTCAGGTTCAATAAATGTTGGTAGAAGACAGACCTTAGGCTCTTATGATCGATACAAAACAAAAAATTATTACCAATGAGGTAATGTCACCACAACATCAGAGAAGACACAACTGCTTCCAACTAAAGATCATGAGTGTAATAGTTATGATCATGGATAAATAACTATTGATACCCATAGGAAAAAACTAATATCTACTGCATCAAAACATAGCACAATCTAGGACGTGAATAATCATAGAGAAACAACTCAAACTGAACTCCCTACAATGGAAAACAAAGTACTTGAATTCTAACCAACTTCTCCTCTATGTTCTAAAAAATTCTTTGGAACTGGTCAATACATAAGAAAACTATTTACTTTCTGTTAAAGGCTTTTAGAGGAGTTTAAACCTGATAGAAATTCTCTATGAGCCTCCTATTGTAGCATATAAAACCAAGTAATCTTATCACCTCTTCCACTATCTTGGGGTATTCCTAATAAATAACTGCCTTTATCTTAAAAGGATCCACAACTACTTTCCATTGGGATACAACATTCTTTAAGAAACAAACTCCATGAGAACAGAACACACACTTAGACAACTTCGCAAACAGCTACTGATGATAAAGGACTCCCAAAACATCATGAAGATGATATGAATGATCCTACTCATATGAAAAGTATATATATATTTTGTTGATGAAAACAACTACAAACAGATCCCAAAACTCCTTGAACACTACGTTCATCAACCCCTTGAACATTATTGTAGCATTCATCACACCAAATGACATAAAAAATTACTTGTAATTCCCATCAAGGCATTGTAAAGTAGTTTTTTATAATATCTATATCATTCACACACATCTAATTATATCATGACTGCAAATTAATCTTTGAGACCAGTTTTCTCCTCTCAACTGATCAATAAGTCATTAATGTAAATAAGATGATTGAGGTTATTTTCTATCTCCTAGGTAAAGAAACAATAGTCAATATGAATCCATAAACATCCATCATCATTCTTCACAACAAAAAATTATTAAAACCTTTGGTGACACAGTCATTCAAACAATACCTCACTACAACAGATCATCGAGTTGTACCTGCATATCTTGATACTCAGAAGGTATCATCCTATATAGAGACATTGAGATGTAATACATGCCTGGTTGCAGCTCTATCCAAAGATTGATCTCCCATCAAAGGGGTAACACTAAAACATCCTATAGAGAGACATCATGGTACTCTTCCACATCACTAGGAAAAACTGACTCTTGAAACACTAAAGTGGTCAACATCATCTTGACTATCAAAGAAGAAAAGGATAAAACATGCCTCTTATCCATATTAGGTTATTTCTCACCAAAAAACACTATAGGATCTCCATAATTATAAAAAACAACCTAAATACTAAATAAATCTATGATATCCTACACCATATAACAAATCCATGCCAAGGATGATGTTACGTGGTTGTATCTATAAATATAGAAAGTCTCCCCAAGATATGTGATGCCATATCACAAGCTCATATTCTCTACATACTTTATACAGGTCATATATACCTCATACTAGTGTAGTAAATTCCAAGGGAACTAAAATCCTATCCACCACAAGTTTCAAAGCATGGATTATGGAAAGTGATGTGAAGGAGTGTGTAGATTCTGAATCAATAAAATCATGCACCCATATAAAAAACGAGTGAAGGGTTCCACAAATGATGTTTAGATCGCTTGGAACTGGAAACACTAAAGCATGGAGCTAACCATGACTTAATCCACAATGTCTTTGAACCTGATGATGACCACCTCCATGGCTACACTCTAACATCTAAGGATGAGGAGAATCTTAGGGTTATCCTCTTCCCTCCTCATATCCTCTATATGGATCCCAAATTGGAAAACCCTATTATTGTTGCCTTGGATGAAACCTCCTAAAAAGAGGAACCTAAAGTGGAACACCTAGAGAATTTTGGATATTTAGAAATTTTAGATACTCTTTCTACCGATAAACTGAACCTTCATAAGAAAAACTTGCATCTGAACCTATGGAATTGGCTGAGAGCCACCACCCCTAGAGAAACGAGATTACGAGGGCTGGGACCTAACCCCAGCTTACCAAAAATCTATTTTATCTAATAAAATAGGAACCCTAGACCACAAATATAGTTCAAAATTAATCCTAAAGATTCCCCTCTCATGATGATCTAATTCTAGACAACATTTTCTCATTAACCTCTACTCTTTCCATCTCCTCAAGATATATCAACAACATGAACTACATAACCTAGAACTATATCTATAGATGAAATGCCTACTTAAAATTCCTAACCATGTACTCCTCATCTAGAAATAGTTCTAAATCATATCACATAAGGGTCCTTAAATGAATCCTAAACTCTCAAACATTGAAACACCCTTTTCAAATGGTAAGAAACTCCTGGAGGCATGCCACCTTCATGTTCAAAGAAATTAAATTTTCTTGGAACTCATCTTAGAACTTCTCCCATGAGACTAATGACTCCTCAAAAACCCCAAGGAATAATATCCACAATTTCCTTACTACTCCATACAAAATTTTCATAGCCAATGAATGCCAACACTCCTTACAAGCATGGATCAAACTAAAAGATATCTTAACCTACTCTAACCAGTCTTCTATGACTAAATTTGAAACACATCCCTCATTCTTATATATAATTTGACTCTAAAACTCTTGGAGTTTCCTCCTCCAACTATTTATATCATTGACCTATACTTTAGAGTGGTCTTCTATCAAATACTACTAAAAATATTTGGTGTCAACCTAATGAGGAGGCTGACTTGGAGCCATGCCTTTAAAAAAACAAAAAGGTTAGAGAACCTAAACCTGGAACAAAGAATACATAACGTAATATTAATTGATTATTTATTTTATTTCATTTAAGGTTTAACCTATCCCAAGTTTTATTGATTTCAAACATAGGTGAAAAGAATAATAATGCATGATCCTTTTCTAGGTATCTACCTCGTAACAAGTATCACTTCATTTAGTAGGCTCAATAATAGTAAAGTTCCACACATCAGATCACGGGGGGTGGGGGGGGGGAGGATCTAAATATCCATATATCGATTATTATCCCTTGTTCACATCACTTACTAAACTTATTTCAAATAGTTTCTCTACCAAACAACGAAATATAACCTATTCCTAACTCCAAAATACATCTTATAACTCAACCTAAACATTTGATACCACTCTGTCATAACCCCCCTAAGAATACTTCTCATGAGCCATTAATGAGAGAAATGTGATAATGATCTCCCAACCCCTATCCCTATTAGGACTCATGTAAAATACTTGCACCAAGGGTATAAAAATCATACAATGGGAGGAATTTCCTCTAAGAGAAAATGTGGAAGAGGGAGATAAGAGATATACCCCAATGAACACCTATTCAAACATTTATATGAAATAAATATAAATTGCATACATGTAATTTCATATTGAATAAAACAACTAGAAAGGATAACTAAAAGTACTAAGAATGTAAACTCAATAGTGACCATAAATCCTAACCAACTCTTGAAAAACAATGATCTAGTAATATCCATCCAGATCTTGAACAAGATCCTGCAGACCTAGAAAATGGTTTATATATATGTGGGGTATTTATAATAGTATACTTGATCAGACCTCCCTGGATCCTCTCTTAAAAAAGATATAGAAAGCACACTAAATCATGGTGAACAATATATAAACTAACTCATAACATAAATAGGTATACTAATTTCCCAAACTCACCATAGATAACTCTCACCAAATCACAAATATAATAGATTATATGATATAGTAATAAAATATCATGGGTTCCCCGCTACCTCTTATCCATTGGTTTGCTGCTATCCTATGATGTCATATGTCCTAAGACATCTCTCACCAAAAGTAATCCTGTAACATCCTGACCTGGGATCCACTTAACTCGTTCTCCAAGCTAGTGGGTTACATGGCCTTAAGAAAGTCTCCCCATATGCCAGATTTTTCCAATAAGTAGTGAGGGTGTAGAGGTGGTGCGGTGGAGATACTATACCCTCTTATCAGAGTGGAACTGTGGAACAAAACAATAAGCATACAACATAAGAATCATAATATAACCTGGCATAATCAATAAACCATGGAAGGGTAAATGAACAATAAGAATGATAAATAAGTGGAAGAATAAGAACTAAACAATTGAATAACAATATCAAAATCTTCTAAGGAAGTGTAGGATACATGGATGCATGGAATGCTGTAATAAAAAAAGGGAATAAGTTAAATGCATATACAAAATCTAAAAAAAGGGAAAAAACAACTCCACTATAATCTCAAGAGAATGCTCAGTCCTCTTCTCATAAGATCCATATATAAGAAATAATATCAACAACCTATAATAGGGTGTTTTCCCATATCCATACATATAAGAAGATAATCTTCTTGGATACTAAGGAAAACCTAGGGAGGGTGTGAGATATAAATCTCATTAGGCTGCCAACAATAATTTCTACTCATAATCCAAGCTGTGATCATAAATAAACAGTGTGAAAGAATAAGAAGAATAATAAAGAAATGAAAAATAAATAAATAACTAGGCCGCTTAGGCTCCTAAAGGACACCTAACTGATCTACCTGATTTAGCCCATGGTTGGGATGTAAGTAGAGTTAGTTACTATATATATATATAGTAATAATATATATAGTTTAATTATATATTGAATCTACCTATATAAACCATGTACGTGTGGACATAAGTGGCCATATACTTGGAATACTAGTTTTTGGATGGAATGAGATGTAACTCATAAGTCCATGACTAGTTTAATGAGCCTATATACTCAAGAAATAGTGTATATGCCCTACATCCTATGAAGAGTGGGATACATCATGCTCGTCACTTGGGATGGTGAGTGTCCCATTATTTCAACACACTAATGAGGGATATGGAATGTAAATCCCACCTCTCAACTAGTGTCAATGGTGTGAGATTTTAGGCTCAACACTTGATGTAAGGGAGTGTGATATTGTCATGATCAACAGAACCCTTACCATCGAACCACATCCTAGACCAAGGTGTTGTATAAACATAAGTGGCATGGGACATTACCTCCCATATATCACGTTTTTCTAGCCTATATATATAACTAAGGAATTATTCATATTAATGTTTATAATATAACCCATGAGGAAAAGTCTCTCATATAAATCATTAGTCAAGTTCAATTCTATTTAAGGAAATAAAATTCACAATGTGAATTTAATAATATGTAATCATAAGGCATGTCCTTACCACCCTTTGAATTCATTCAACTCAAACCAGTTGATTCATTTAAGGTAATTCATCCATAGTGTATACAAGACTTTCCATATAAACCATTTCATTTATTAAAACAAGGATATACTATTTTGTATAATTCCCTTAATTCAATTCATTCCATTTAACAAACAATAGATGGAAATTCTAGTGAAGAGGTTTGATGTCATTTAAAAGGCGACATGGTCATTAAGAGAGTTTCCTACCTGAGAAATTCCAAAACTAGGTTACCCAAACACATGGGAGGTGGCCTTTTTCTAACTAATAATTCCCATAATAATATCATTTTCATTTTAAAACAAAGATGTAGGCTAATTAGGCATTTTGGGCATTTGAATCAATTAGATGAAAAGGAAAATTTCATTTGGAACACCCAAGGGGTGACCATATAAGGGGTAATAAACCTCTAAACTACCAAAAAAAGGACCAAAAAGCATGTATTAAGGTGAAATGATAAATTTGATTGGGGGAATTCAATTATAAGAGGATTCTCAAATGAAGAAGTAGTCAAGAATCCTTGATTGAGGAGGAGGAGATGCTATGGAAGATGAATAACACTCTCAACCACTAGAATGTGTAGGAGGAGAAATAAAAAATTAATTTAAGGATATCATTAAGTGAAAAATGACTTTTCACCTCAAAATAATGGGGTTCATTGTTTGTCCAAATTTTGTGTAAACCATGCTCAATCCATTTATTTAGGATATACCATGCAAGGTTAAGGAGCACCGTTTCTAAAACCATGCACAAACCTAGATAAAAAACTTTATCCAAAAATACTACAAGGATTCATGGCCATGAACCTTAGGTTTCATAGTTTCAAACAAACCATACAGCCAACAAGTTCCTACTACCTGTAGCTACATGGTTAAAAATAACCATGTGGCCTGGGTGGCACAATTTACACAAACCATCTTGGCCAGTTAATTATCCGACGTTTCGGAACTTCAGGCTCTGAAAAATTCCTAGATGCTCCTGGGACATTCTTTAGACCGTAGTACACATTTACCATGATTAAAAAAAGGATTAAAACTGAAAAAAAATTATTTGTACCTTCATGAAAAGATGAGTCACTTCAACCTCCCCTCCTTAAAGAAACTCATCCCCAAGTTGGCCTTTTGAGGACAAATAGGTGTTGTCAGTAAAGATTTTTTCCCACATATATTGTATATCTAATTCCCATTCCTATTCTCATCCTATACTCAGCCATGCTTCTATACCACCTATGGCCAATGAATTGACCTACCTCAAAATTTCTTCATGCTCTGATCAAAAATACAAATGGGATAATCCTTAAAAGAATCATTCACATCCATCTCTACATCATATGGTTGAAAAACATGTGATGGGTATGGATAGTATCAGAGAATCTAAGATACAGGAAATACATCATGCATAGTCTAGTAACTTTGAGGAAGTTCCCACCAGTAAGACATTATTTCAATTTGTTTCAAAACCTTGAAGGGTCCAACAAACCTTGGTGAAAGTTTACCCTAACTCCAAATATTTATATTCTCTAACCTGGATGAAACTCTCAATAAATACTGGTCTACAACCAAAAACTCGAGAGGTCTCCAGTATCTGTTGAAATATGACTAATGTCTGGGCTTAGCTATCGTCATGCACTTTATGATCAGCTGGACATAGTCTATAGTCTCCTGTATGAAATTTTGTCTAAGAATAGTTTCCTCCCTTACCTCTAACTAGTACATAGGTGATCAGAAAGGTCTACCACAAAAGTATTCATAAGGATCCATCAGGATGGTAGCCTAAAACTGTTATTATGAGAAAACTAAATGAGAGGAACATGTTTCTCCCTTGAACCCCCAAATTCAAGGACACAAGAACATATAATATCCTTTATCACATTAATTGTATGCTCTATCTATCCATCAATCTGTGGATGATAGTCTGTAGTTAGAATCACCTATGTATCCAAGGTCTTCTGCAACCCCTACCAGAACCATGACATAAAGCAAGTATCTCTATCAGAAAAAATAGAACGAGGATATCCATGAATAAATATAACCTCCTTGACAAAAAAACTTCATAGATTTACTACTAATATGGTCTCTCACACAAGTAAGAAGTGTGTGGCCTTCATCAAACAATGAATGTAAACCTAAATTGTATCATTTCCACAATGTGATCTGGGAAAACTAGTCATAAAAACCATCGGAACATCATCCCATTTCCACTCAGTAATGGTCAATAGTTGTAAAACCCCTACCTATTACTAATGTTTTTCTATTACCTATTGATAGGTAGAACACCGAGTGATAAAGTTGTAAATTTCCCTTTTTATATCAGGACACCAAAACTGGCTCCATAAATATTAATACATTTTGGTGACATCGAGGTGAACCACCCATGATGAGGCATGGAATTACCACATCAGAGCCTCTTTAATGTCTGTTAGGACCCATACATTCCCATAGAAAAA
The DNA here is from genome assembly GCA_963277665.1 of Viscum album. Taxonomy (NCBI): domain Eukaryota; kingdom Viridiplantae; phylum Streptophyta; class Magnoliopsida; order Santalales; family Viscaceae; genus Viscum; species Viscum album. Next base: position 412,722,781 of record OY728131.1, read on the forward strand.
TAAGGTATCATCACCATCAACAGTCCAACCATAAGATGTATCATCATCTAAAATTATTTCCCTTAGTACAAGGCCTTCATGATATGATAACTATCTAATTCTCACCCGTTCTATAAGCGTAGAGGTCACTACAATGGCCAAGAAGATAGTCTGACTATGGTCCTCTAGAACCTCAATATGCATCTTTAAGAATAAATCCATGTGATTCCATTCACCACTAGCCTTCTAAAATACCCATGAATGAGTCTTTTGGCTTGGAGCATCAGCTACTAAATTTCCTTTACTAGGCATGTAGGCAATATCAAAATCAAACGACTATAGGTACTCAGCCCATATACACTGTCTAAGATTTAGATATCAGTATGTAAAGATATACTTGAGGATTTTGTGATCAGTGTATACCACAAAACACTCTCTAAGTAGAACATGTCTCTAAAAATGTAGATCATGAACTACAATAGATAGCCTGATTTTGTGCGTCAGGTAATTCTGCTCGTGAGGCCTCAACTGATGAGACTCATATGCAACAACTTTCTCATCCTACATCATACCAACTCCAAGACCGATAACTAATGTGTCACAGTATACTGTGTAGCTTATTCTTGGATCTGAAAGAATTTTTATTGGCGCTAAAGTCAATCTACCCTTTAACTCCTAAAAGGCTAATTCAAAAGCTTCTGAGCATTCGAATTTCACACCCTTATTTTTCAAGCCTATAAGAGGAACTACAAGGCATGAGAAATCCTAGAAAAAACTTCTGTAATATATATCCAGCCCCAATAAATACTAAATGTTAAATATTTTATTGGGATTCTCCTAGTAAACTATAGATCTCACTTTCTTGGGGTCTAATGAAACTCTTAACTCTGAGATAATGTGACCCAAGAAGTGAGATTTATTGATCCAAAAGTGGCATTTATTGAGCTTAGAATTGATCTAATGGCCCCTTGGTGTATTCAAAATGATATTAATATAGGTTTCATGGTATTTCTGGATTATGAATATTCCAAGATATCTTCAATGAAGACTACCACAAATGAATCCATATACAGGTGTAAAACCCAATTTATATGATTCATAAGTACTTCAAGTGTGTTCGTGAGTCCGAACAAAATAACCTGGTACTTATATAGGACATACATGATCCTGAAGAATATGTGAGGTATTTATGAAGTATTGACATGTACCTAATGATATTCCGACCTCAGATCTATGTTAAAGAACACTTTAAATCTGCAGAGCTAATCAAAGAGGTCAACTATTCTATGCAGTGGATACTGATTATTTGTTGTGAGATGATTTAAGCGATGGTAATCCATGTAGGGAATGAGGTTACCATCCATATTCTTGAAAAAAGTACTATTCAAACCCAAGGAGAAGCTTAGGGGGATATAAATCCTTTATCCTTCAGATCCTCCAACTACTTATTAAGATCTAGAAGCTCCTTAGGTTCCATACTATAAGTAGGAATGGTCACTGGTGCTACTCTTGGCACAAGCTCACTGGTAAACACTACCTCTCACACCATAGGTGTAATGGAGAATTTTTCTAGAAATATTTCTCTAAAATTATTAAATATAGGAATAAAAATAATGGTTCATATCCACTGATCATCTAAGAAAATACTAGTAATCTGAGTTGTCACACAACCTAGATTTTTTTGCACGGGTCCTTATTGTGTAGCTTGCACATCCCATTCTCCCTTATGCATGTTCCTAATACCCTCTAGTGATGTAAACATCACCCTATGAAAATAGTAGTGAATATTACTTGATAGGGGACTAACCAGTATATCCCTTTGATTACATAGAATCCCATCATGTTGAGGATGAAAAGATTCCAAATGAAAAGGTAACCCGCCTATCTCAAGGGAAATATCCTTACAATGGAGAACACACTCTAATTAGATGCCTAATAGGTTATCTAGCATTGTAATTCTATAAAATTGATTGATCTAAAGGCCCAAACTCTCAGTGATTTCCTCAGATATAAAATATTGAGACGCACTTGTGTTAAATAAATAATATACTAAAGTGGAGGCTACTAGAATAGTACCTTAGACTGTAGAAGGTTCAGTGCCGAACTACTCTAGAAAAATATAGAGTACATGTAACTGGCTTGTACCACCACCCTAAGTCTCTACCTAGATTCCTTGATCAAGCCTGATCTGCTGTCACTAAGAATTATAAGTTTGACTACCTCTTCCTCTACTGTCACCTTGGCTTGATCGGCTGTTGGTATTCTAGTTTTCTGCCTATCATGATCCTATTGTCCCTACTACGGATTTTTGGTTAGGGATAGATCCATTGACTCTAGGAATTGGAGGGAAATCCCTATAGAAATTCTGTATATGGCCTATCCTACCATGGCCTCTACATTACACTAGATCCTACAAGCACTGATGTTTAGTATACCCTATCTTCCCATAGTGGTGACATATCATAAAACTAGCTGCATGAGGAGACTGACTACTGCTACCTCCACGAGTAACCTCAAAGAATGTTTTTCACCCAAAAAAATAAGTAATAATAGATCTTGATGCTAAACCTCCATGACTTTCACCATCATATTCCCTCAAATTTCTCTATGTGATGAGGGCTTGGCTGAAAATTTCAATAATGGTGGTTAGCCTGAAAACATTGACCTGCGATCAAATGGCATATACTATCTCATCCTTTAATCACATGGTGGGCATGAGATCATAACCTGCTAAAGTAGGAGAGAAATATTGCAGGTGATTGAAATGGGTATAGTATTCCATAATTGACATACTCTACTATTTTAGGTTCTTGAATTCTCTAGATCTGTTATCCCTTAGAGTCTATGGAAAGAAGTAGTCATATAATATTGTCTAGAAATACACATAAACCATATCTTTAAGTGGATCTACCTGGGTGATCACATTACACCACTGATTAGAAAAATCACACAGCATATACATAACTATCTTGACCCTTCTCTTTGGAGTCATCTCAAGATGATCAAAAATAGAAAGGATTTCTTCGAGCCATGATTCAGTAGCGTGTGGTCTTCTATCCCTTGAAAAGGTGGTAAGAGGATGCTACTAGAATTCTCGAGTCAACTCTTCTATACTCAGTGAAGGTCAAACTAAACCTTGCATATTATACAACATACATAGAAAACTCTTTCAGAATCTAGAATTATTTCCCATATCAGTTATAGGAAGAGTTTCCATTGGTGGAGCTATAGGAGGAATGGAAGGAGGATCAAGGCCCACCACCTTAGGAGTATAGTCTTCAGCACCTTTAGGGAACATGATTGGAGGATGTCATGGCGGCATGATGCTACAATTCTAAATGCATGTCTCAAAATAGATTTAAGGTACTGAAATGTTACATTAAATAAACTATAATAGGTAATAAGCCTTCCTATAAAAATGATCGTGCCTCTATGGCTACTTGTAAATCCAGTGCTAGATGATAGAAGAGACCATAATATGCCATAATAAGGTAATAGATACCCCATTACCCACTACTAAGGTTGGTTTTGGGTCCAAGTCTTTGTTTCACAAGTATAGGATACCTTATTTTCACTTTAAAAGTCATATTCATTTTAAACTTGTGTGTGTTCCAATATTTAAATCACTTTTAAATGGTTGAATTATATGCATTACCATTTTCGATCCATAAGGGACTATACTTCTTATGAACTAAAATATAGCCTCCACGTAACCCACAACATAACACATTTCATCCAATGAGACTAATGGTACATGGCTCAACTTACCATAACTAACTTCTTAATGTGTCTGCTTTAACATATTCAAGAAAACACTATTAGGTTAAGGAAGCACTTTAGTTACCAATTATGTTTTCTAATCCCTATAAGAAGTTTCAACACAATTCAATACATATTTAAGGCACTATAAATATAAAATAGGAAAATGCATACTAAAAAAAACATGAAATTGAAAAATGCATGTCATGTTAGTCCCAATATACCTAACATGATGCATGAAATCTAATACCCTCATTTCATCAGTCCATAGTAAAGAAACCATCATTTCAAGAATACCAACTTCAATAAAATCATAAAGAAATTACATCACCCAATGGTAATGTTGTATCAACTATAAATGACAAAATCAATAATGAAAATCTCCACCCCAGGTAATTTGGGTTTCCCCTATACGTGGATTAGCTATGTATGGGAACAAGGTTAATTGAAAATAATTTTAACTCCCAATCTCTTATATACCTTCCAAATAGTAATACAAATGAAAAAACCTATGATACTACTTTGTAACATCTAGAACTGGGATCCACTTAATGTATGCCCTTAGCCAATGGGTCACATGGTCTCACATGCATCTCCCCATATGCGAGAGGCTGCCGACTAACACTAATGGTGTAAGTGTGGTGTGTATTAGATACTATACCCTCTTATCTTAGTGGAATAGTAGAATAAAATAATAAACATACAACATTAGAATCATAATATAACAAAAAATAATCAATAATTTGTGGGAGCATAAATGAATAGTCAGAATGATCAAGCAGTGGAAGAATAATAACTGAACAACTGAATAGCAATATCAAAACACTCTAAGGTAGTTTTAAATACATGGATTCATGGAATTATGCAATACAATAAGGGAACATCAGACATGCATATAAAAAAACTAAAAAAAGGATAAAAACTGATTCACTAGCATCTTGAGTGAATACTGGGTCCTTTTATTTTAAGCTCCAAATATAAGAAAGCATATCAAAAACATATTGAAGGGAATATTCCCCAATCCATACCTATAGGAAGATAATATTCTTGGGTACCAAAGGAAAACCAAGTAGGGTGTCAGATATAAATCTCATTAGGCCACCACCAATAGTGTCTACTTGTAATCCAAGCAGTACTAATAAATAAACAATGTGCATGCATATTAATAATAATAAATTAATATTGAATAAATAAATAACTAGTATTATCGGGTACTTAAAGAACACCTGATGGCTCTACATACTTCATCCCATGGATGGAATAAAATTCTGGTCAACTAATATATATATGCAGTAATAATATATACAGCTTAATTATATATTTCATACACCAATATGAACCAATTATGTGTAGATATAAGTGGAAATATACCTGGAATAATAGTTTTTGGCTGGACCGGGGTATAAATAAGACATCCAAGACCAGTCTAAGAAGCCTATAAGGTCAATCAAAAGGGTGTATTCCCAATATCCCATGAAGATTGGGAGACATCATGCTCGTCACTAGGGATGTTGAGTGTACCATCGTGTCAACACTCTAATAAGGGATGTGGCACATAAAGACCACCATCCAACTAGTTTCAATGGTGTGAGATGTCTTCCTCAACACTTGATGTATGTGATCATGATACCATCATTATCAATATATTCCTTACCATCAAATCACATCCATTATCAAGGCATAGTATAAATGTAATTGGCATGGGTAATTACCTCCCATACATAACATTTCTCCAACCTATATATTTAAGTAAGGCATTATGAATATTCATGTTTATACTATAACACATGATGAAAAACTTCTCATATTCCCCATTATTCAAGTTCAAATCCATTTAAGGAAATATAATTAACAAGATCATTTAATATGATGTAAATAGAAGGAATAACCTTTCCATCCTTTAAAGTCATTCCATTAAAAATGATTAATTTAAGGCAAGACATCCATCATGTATATAAGAATTTCCATATAGACCATTTCATTTATTAAAAGGACATTCCATATTGTATAATTCCCATAATTCAATTCATTACATTTAACCAACAATGGATGGAAATTTTAATAAAGATGTTCAATGTCATTTAAAATTTGACATGGTCATTAAGGGAGTTTCCTACATGGGAAATTCCAAGTCCAGGTTGGCCAAACACATGGTAGGTTCCCTTAGTCCAACTAATCATTCCCATTACAAGATCATTTTCATTTAAAAACCAATATGAAGGGTAACTAGGCATTTCAGGTATTTGAATAAATTATATAAAATGGCCAATTCCATTTGAAACACCCAAGGGTTGACCATATAAGGGGTTCCCAACATCTAAACTACCAAACAATGACCAAAAGGAATTTGTTAAGTTACAAGGATAAATTTGATATAAATAATTCAATTATAATGGGTTGCTTGAATGAAGAAGCAATAAATAATCCTATATTTAGGAGGATGAGATATTATGGAAGATGAAGAACACCCTCAACCATTAGAATAAGTATGAGGAGAATGAAAAAAATTAGGTTAAGGGTTTCATTAAGAAAAAATAATAATTTTCACCTCAAAATAAGTGGGTTCACAGTATCTTCAAACTGTGCACAAACCATGATCAAGACATTTCTTTTAGATATACCATACATGATTAAGGCATAAAATTTCTCAAACCATATGTAAAATGTCTTAAAACACTGAAAAAAATCCTACAATGTCGCATAGCCATGCTCCTCAGTTCACATGGTTTTAGAAAAACCGTGTGGCCTACAGGTTTACACTGTCTGCAACCACACTGTTAAAACTAACCATGTGGCTTGGGCCGCTTGGTTCACACTAACCATGTGGCCTAGTTAATTAGCCCACTTTTCAAAACTCCAGGCTCTGATTAAGACCCTAACATTCCTAGTCCCTTCCTTAGGTAGTAGTACATGTTTACCATGATTAAACAAATTATTCAAATTAAAAAACAAATGATTTGTACCTTCGTGAAAATATGAGTCATTAAAAAACCATCCTGGAGACTCCTCATCTAAGTATCAACATAAATACCTTATGCATTACATCATCACATCATCCCATATCACATCATCATATAGTAACTGAGTAGTTTTTGGGACCCATCACATCATGTATGATGTGTATCATACATTAGGTATTTTACCTCAAGCCTTCATATCTTGTACACCGAGTAAGGCACCTGAAGACATCATATCATATACACATCATACCTATAATAATAATTTGGATACTATATCTAGATATATAGAGTGTGAAATCACCAAAATTCATCACATCCCTCTACACACATATATTGGAAAACTAACCATTGTGTATACCAGCACATAATACTACCAAGAGAAGAGAGTGGGTCTAGAGGGGGTAGTCATCCATCCATCCTCCCACCATGATGTTAGGTAAAACACACTCATAGAGTCCGTTGGGTTTTAGTAACCCTAACCAAAAAGGGTGGGATGGTGTATGAAATCACAAAATATAAAGGATATAATATATCTCAGAACCACACTATGGAAAAAACCTAGTCTTAGTCTCAACTGCATATAATGTCACTCAGACTCCCAAATGCAACTATAAAGAACTAAATATCCTATAAGAACACAAGAATTTTAAAGAGATTCATTATACTAAATTATTTTCACTGAAAAAATATATTTACATTAATTAATTAATTATCCATTAATTAACCATCAACATTATTCCACATTAAATATTATTATCCTTCAAATCTAAGTCCATTCCCTCTATTTATAATCCAAAATGAATCTAGGGTTTCTCAAGAGTATCATTTTGTTTACATTATAGCAACACCAACCCCATGGGTTAAGTCATTTATTAAACAATATTACTTTGTATAATTTGGTAACTTTTGGAAAACCATCCTAAGCTACCACCTAGAGGAAAAATTCAATCAAGCACATGCACCTTCCTCAAGTAGTGGGAAAGCAAATGTTGATAAAAAGAAACCCGACCATCAGTCATTTAGTAGATTCATAGTAATAATAATCTATATTTATCACATAAATGGGTAATCCTTTCTTCAACTCATTCCATAATCTTTAGTGTTATCCCTGAAACTCACATGCATATCCCCCTGCATCTCACCATCGTAGGCGTTAACTACTACCATAACATTTAGGCATCCCCACCCCATAACACATCATCCATCCTAGGATCATCCATCCAAGGATCATATCACACTAGAATATCACATCCAGAGTTCTTCATGATTCAAAAATCAAACAATCATAATTAATAAGGAAACTTTGACCTAAATCAAGGTATTCAGCCTTTCTACACAAATAGGCACTCATATCCCCCAACACAAGGCACTCAACCTTTACAAGAAAGTGAGCACTTACATACCCAAATATTTATATTTATAAATATCATAATTTTATTCCATATTTAATTAACTAATATATTATTCATAGGTTCCAACCATAGGAAACCTAAGGTATCAGCTATAATATGCTATCAAAACATTTAAATATGCTCTCAAGAATAAAAATAGTTTTATCAAACTATGAGAAGAAAAATTCTCAATTAACATGGTTTTTTATTATCATTCACATGAAACATTAACAAGCCTCATATTATTATCAATTCCATCAACATTTGGAACAATTTACTAAATTAAACCTATATACTTGCATCAATTTGACCATCATCAAATTACAACACCATATTATAAATATGCCTCTTCTTTAATTATTAATCAAATTATTCAATCAATTTCAGATTTATGTTATTTATGATTTTCATCAATTTTAACAATCTATATCAAGAATAACAACATGATACACATGCATAGAATATATATCACACTATCTATAAAATCAAGAGGAAACTCATTATCACATTATAAAACCTCAACAAGCGATCACTATCCATTTTTTGTCAATATGGTTAAATATTTATTAGGTTAATTACACTTCCATACAAAGTGATAAAACATACTAAATTTAAAATTTAACATAAATAAATAGTACAATCAATGAATACCCTGCCTCAAAAATCATTACAGTTCTTTGCATGAGATTGGACCAATATTGCATGTCCCTACCATTTCTCCTGTAAAACCCTACATCCCTCCAAGGAAATTATGCCAAAACTATAATAATAATAAAAAATATATTAGAATATTGATAGAAACTTCCCCCACATGTAAATAAAGAAATGATATGAATAATATCAGATAACCATAAGAGAACAAGGGAGAACTAACCTTGTATCATCATGGATCCAACATAGTCAGTCAGGAATCAATCCCTTTTGAATTGATCCTAAAATTTAGTTGGAAACCTGTAGCTTTGGGTGAGAATAATTTGGGTTTAAGTCAATTTCAGGGTATTATAAGTTTCATATCTCATTTATAGGTGTGTTTTTATGATATAAATGGGTTATTTACATCATAAATGGTCCATCTTTTAAGTCCATCCAAAAAATACATTGCCTCAAACCACACAACCTATATTTAATTCATGTTGTAGATTTAAAATTGATGATGTGAGTTTATTAAAATCACTTTTAGGCCCTAAAACTCATTTATACCCTAAATCACTCCTTTGTAATGTAAATTATCCCTAATTATAGATTTTATTATCCAAATACATCTTCAAACCCACTAAGCCTCCTTTGAGCACCACATGATTTAGAAACATGAAAAGGGTTGGACTATACAGATATATGCCCTTATAAGTGGATTAATAGTATAATAAAGGAACTTGTTTAATTATTTATTCTCAAACACTAGGTCTACAAAAACCCAATTATTTTATTTTCTAACTTAGCCCATCCACCATTGTGCATAGAAAATTCTAGATATAATACTCTGAAGCCCTAAATATATCTTCCTCTTGAACACTCTCAAGAATGGAGATAAATTATCCTACTCTACTAGAGTGATACCTTATCACCTTGAAAGATTATATTTTGACAAATGATGATCAACACAAGCATTAAAAAAATTCACACTAGCACCTTGATAATTTTATGGCGATGATCAAAGGTTTATGGAACATGTATGGAACACCACTAGAGGGAATATACCATTGATTCCTCTGATGAAAAAACAACCTGACATGAAGGCATTATTTGATCCATCAATTAATAAAGAATTTAAATGTAAGGGAATTATTTTTCTATATAAATTATCTATAAGTTATAAATTAAGATTCTATCTCATTGGTTCCAAGGTCATTTTTTTATATTTCTATGGATAAATCCAAAGTTTTTAATGAATTTTCATTATTGGGTATGACCCTAGCTTATTTTTTTATTCATCTAAAATTTTAATACAAAAAAAATAAGTTTTCAAAAAAACTAATTTTAGAACTCAAAAAATAAATCCTGACAATAATTAATCATGATATACTAATCATAGATATATTATTCAATATTATTGGAAATACATATAGGGAATAATATGTGAATGAGTTGATTAATCTAAAGATATAGATAATATTTTATAAAATAAAGAATGATATAGGAAATGAAAATAAATGATTATTGAATATCAAAAGAGAAAAGATTAGGATCCAGAAACACTTATCGGGAAAAAATATTGATTGAATCATCGAGTAGATGTGATTTTCCATGATGAAGATATTTCCACACTCACATTGTGATGATTTTCATTAAATAAACTTACTAGGTAAGACAATCCAAATTCTATGTAGCATAATCCATGATAGATCTCTTTGAAAGTGTCTTCAATTTTCCATAAATCAAAATAAAAATACATTTATATTCTCACAAGAGGGGTTGGATGAGTAGTGTATTTATCTCAAATAGTAGTATAATAATCTATTAAAGATTTTTTTGTAAAAATATTGAACTTGAGATAATTTTCCCAAAAATAGGATCTTGAGGAAAGGAGTGGTGAGGCAAACACATATGACTCTCTTATGTCTCCTCTTATGATTATATAGGAGTAAAAACACTCCTATACTATAAAAACCTCTTCACCTAGAAATATTTTATTAACATGGGAAACCTCTAAATTAGGATATTTGTTACATAAATCATGATATTTTTTCTATAGATTCCAATGTTACCATACCTCCAATATTGAGAAAAAAATTTAAGAGTGATATGGTGGTTGAGACCTAAACTAGGTCAAGGTGGCCTAAAGTAGTGTAGGCCGAAAGTGTTAGCATAAACCAAACTAACACACTCATAGAAAAGGGATCCGATGCAACTAAAAATAATACAAGGATTAGCATATGAAGCCCAAGATGCTAGGAATTCTTCAACTTTGTTTCCATCTCTCCGTGTGATTAAGATCAATACTATGGGGAAGGATCCTTATGTAGTTGTGAATTAAGTAACTACCTAGTGTATATTGACCACAACATGGATTGACCAAATAAGAACCATAGAGTCAGGATCAACCTGATGAAAAGAGAAGTCATGGGAGCTAAACAATTCCAAAACTCTGAGCAATGTAAAAGCCTCGACCAAGAGGGAGTCACCCTTCCCTATACACAATCTGAAAGAAAATACCACGGATCCCCACTGATCATGGACAATGACTCCACCCTTTGTAAAAACATTTGAACATGACCAATCAATGTTCAATTTAAATCCTGTCATGGGTGGGTTCTAGTGAACCCAATTAATATGGTACAATACACATGATAGTGGAAGGGAGATACCATCCATATCCAAACATCTTTATAGGAAGGGATAAAGGACACTCTACCTGAGCAGTGGTGCAAGGTTCGTCCTTATATCTGTCACCCTAACTAGAAGAGTCATACTGGAGATGAAGAGACCCTTGTAATTGGCCTTATTATGGGTGTTCCAAAGTACCCAGCAACCATTTGTAAAAAACATAGCTTATGTTGTATGCTCATGCATGTTGTCTGTCAATCCTTGAAACCAAGACTAGAGAAAATCATCACCAGACTAACCCTAAACCTCTCACCCAACTACATCACTAAAGGTGTTCCAAATGAGGCTATTCCAATCACTATAGAAGAAAATATGTGAGGTATAATATTCCTTAGGTCCATGATAGCAGTGGAATTTGGAAAAAATAGAAACCCCTTCATTAAAAACTTCATCATCCATGGAGAGATCATTATTGTAGAGGCGCCAGATGAGGATGTTTAGTTTCTCTAGGATGTAATTGCACTAGAGAGACCCTAACCATGATTTGTGACTAACATTGACCTGAAAAACACTATGATAGGACTTTGATGAGAAGGAAATAAATTTGGAGCTCTTGAAAACTAGCCAATTTGGGCCATTAGAAATAGTAATTATATGAAACAAGGTCAACAGGGGAATACATAGGGTTTCTTGGGTGAAGGAAGGGAATGAGGTGTCCTGCATGAAACAAAAGTTAGGAACTAGAAAACCTGGAAAGATAATGATACTCCTAGACCATTTATAACTCAAAAAATTGATCATCCCCTCCCCAAAAATCCACCTTGATTGCAGTTGCAGATTAAGAATGTGATGGTGAGTAATATCCCAAAGCATGGAACATCTCCCTCCCACGACATCAAACTGAGATCAATATTTTTTAATCGAGAACCTTTCGTAGAAATATATCCCTTAAAAAACATCCCAAGCCAACTTCTATTGAAGGTAGAACATGGAATCCATGATGATTCTAAGTTTGATACCACCCTCCTCAACATAGTGTGCAAATATATACCACGTGACCCAATGACACTTTCTATCTGCTTGAGCATCCCCAATAAAGCTAACAATGATTTTTTAAATATTTGAAAGGGTGATTTTGGGGGAAATAGTGTAATGAAGGGAATACTTGGGGATGGAGGTTAATAAGTCATAGACTAGGGTAATCCTCCCCCCAAATGAGAGAAAAATGTTCTTCCAATTGACAATGTGAGTGGTGATTTAATCCAAAATACCAACAAAATGGTGTATTCAAATCTTTCTTGGTGAAATGGGTTCCTCTAGGTATTCCATGGGAAAACTTATTTGAGCCACACTTAATTTATCTTCGATCTATTTAACCCATCCACTTGAACATAGTTTAGAGATATAAACACCACTCTTCCCATGATTGATGACCTTATATCTCCATTTTCAATAGGAATCTGAAATATGATTAATCCCCTGAATGTTCCTGCTACTCCCATTGAGAAAAATAATAATATCATCTAAAAAAGAGGTGAGAAATACATGAGATATTTGGATGGCACTATAATGGTTGGAAAATCACATAAGATCTATATTTGTTGAGGAATATATTAAAAGAACATTGGACCATGATAAACAAACTAGTAAAGGGTGGGTCTCCATGCCTAATCCCCTGAAATAATTTAAAGAATCCATAGCTTCTCCCCATAAATGTCACTACCTTTTTAGAAAATCCCATACACCTCATGGATCTAATGACCAAGTTCTACTCAACTCTGTCATCGGATTTTTCCATGTCAAGATTAATGGAAATGTTTGAGCCTGGGAATTTCTTGTTGATATCATTCAGCATTTCATCAACCAAGGGAATGGAAGATTTGGTGGACTTTATAGGAATAAACCCTAATGATCATCTGATGTCCACTTGTGGAGGTCCAAATCAAGTCTTCAGTTGATAACAATGACAAGAAATTTATAAGTAAAATTACACATACAAAATGGAATAAATTGGTTTAAATAGGAAGGTTCCTTAACTATGGGAATGAGAATTAGAGTGTTTGTACATACCACCCGAGGAATATTTCCCCTGCATAAATAATCCATAATGTAGTCCACTAGCCCATACTTGAGGAAATACCATGATGCAGTGTAGAAATACCCTAGAAATATATCTGGACCAGGGGTACTTTATGAGTAAAGTTTAGAGTCTTCCTACCACACCTCCCTCTCATCAGGGACTCATTCAAATTCCCCATTAACAAAAATCATGTATTTCTTGGACTAATAAATTAAATGAATCCTTATTAAAATCACAATTATTCAACTATAGTCTTGGTTGAGCTGTATTTACATGCTTATCTTAAATTCTACACATAACAATGCATTATTGGATTTGAACATGAAAATTTTGATTTGTCCATGTGTTTTACACTAGCTCTCCCATTTGAGATGAGTCAAGTATATTACTGTCTATTTTTCCTCATTTATTACTTTGCGTGTGTGTGGATAAAATAATCAGATAAAAACGTGTTATGTAATGAATTTACCTTTATCAATTCTCACTAAACCCCCTCACCTTATAATGAATGAAAAAAATTAAAACACCCAATTTTAATTAAATAAAAGAAATAATTTTCCTTTTAAAAAATTAAAATTTCTTTCCATTAAACTTGTAATGAAAACATGTATAAATAGGTAAATCAATCAATCAAATAAAAAAAACATATAATTAAATAATGTTTATTGTACATGTTTTTTAATAAACAAACACCAAAACACTCAGACATACATTACAAAATGGATCAAATAAAGTCTCAAAATTATCTTTCTGGAATAATCATGGCCCATGAAGGCTTCAATATATCATTTAATTTTTTAAAACGTTTCATTTTTAGTTGTCAACATGTTTACCATATCTGTAATTTCATACAAAATGTTCCAAGTTTCTCTTTGATACAAAATTTTTATAAATAATCAAATGTGGTATTTTTTAGTTCAACTTCATGTTAAAAACGACTAAAAAAATTTCCAATCACTTTTTCAATAAAATTTAACCTAAAATATGTTAATATAGAAATTATAATTGATTATGACAAAAATATGAGTTGGAAATTCGCAATCGGTACTTCCATAATGCCCAAAATCTTAAATATATGTCTAGGATAATCCTTAGTGGGTTATGATTTTCAAATTGAATTATAAGCAACAAAACTCTAATTTTAAACCATGTCTGCATATGTTTTTTCAACATTTGACTCACTAACCATTAAACTTTTAAGGTATTTTGTTGGATTTGGTTCCCTAAAACCAACTACTTTAAACATTAGATTACCATAATATTCATATCCTTTGATATTAATTAATATTTTATCACATTGTTGGAACCATTATTTTAATGATAAAAAATAATCTTTATTATTTTATTAATGAGTTTTTTATTTTAGGATAGCATTTTATACAATAATCCATTTTGGTGAATATTTTTCTAACTATAGAAATGAATCGCAATTGAAGATGAGGCTCCTCCAGGAAAGAATTTCCATCCGAATAGAATTTTGGAAAATTATTGGAAAGACCCACCATCAAAGACGAGTCACCGACAGAAGAGTCAACATCACTATTCAAGAATATTTAAATTAAATTGTTTATAAAGGCTATATTACCAAATTTATTTTTGATGATTATTTTAATGGTTATTATTAAACTATCACGGGGGAAATTAAAGAGGATTTCAAAGATAAATATGAGGTTAAATAATACCTAGATGATTTTTTTCCCTAAAATATATCTCTATTCTATAGCACAATATATTCAAATAATACAAACTCATGTGATATAATTTAATAAAGAGAGATAATACATGTGTTATGACCTAGTAAAAGTTGATGATCAAGTGTGACACCTACTAAGAATTCTACACGATTCATATTGCCTACAACCGATTATAAAAGAGCGGAACTTATAGAACATCCATACCCTTCTTTATATCCATAATAAGAAAGCTTATGACACTCAATTTTACTATGTTTAAATAAGAAACTACTTGATAATCTATCCAAGATACATCTGCGGAGTCTCAAGATTAAGAGAACAATAGACTGAGAAACACCATCCTTTATTCATCTTTATACATACTATTTATGTTTTTTGCCTTTAAATTTTGAGTAGTGTGTGGTTTACCATATTTTTCATACACACATATACTCATGTGCTTTAACTGGAGGATACATGATATCTTATTAACTCACTTTATATATATTTACCCACGGTATTGTAGAAGAGGTAATTATATGGATTTTGCTTATTTTATTACACATAGTAATTATAGAAGAGGTCTGGGTGTGCCTGGATAGCTGGTCAGCTATTGTGTATACTTAGTCTAGGATTTTGATCAATATTATATTTATACAATCTTCTTAAAAGTAGGTGATTTCCAAGTGAAGAGGATTAGGTCTTGCCTTGAGTCTGAACCTTTTGTATTTTTTCATTGTATGTTTTGTTTTATTTTATTTTGAAAAATTAAACTAAATTTGTTTTAAACTATAAACAAAACCACTACTTTGATAGTGAATCTTAATTAGTTTTTATATAATATTTTGATTAATAAAATTGATTTCAAATGTTAAAATAATTTTTATATTATTTTTGTTGAGACTTAATCACTCTTTGAGAAATATTTTAAAATATTAGAACATACATCGATATGAGGTTTTGATTAACTGAGTTTTTTTAATTATTTGGGGGATTTTATCTAAACTTGTTTTAACAAAAAAAATTTGGGTGCTCATTTGTCCCCCATCTTGAGATACTCACTCCAACAAACATTTCATATCAAAGGAGTTTCAAAATATTTTTAGCTATGTTTTTTAGTCGTGTTTTAATGATATTAAATTTATGTCAATTCAAAATTTAATTCTTTAAATAAAAATAGACAATAAGGTTCAGATAACAACTGATATTCTTTATTTAATGTAAATAACTATACTCAACGTAAAATAAAAATAAAAATAGTTATCAATTTCATGGTATTGAAATAAGGTATTCTATAGAGGATAAATGCGAATTACCTAGGACTACTAGGAATATATGGGAAGATGGTATGAAAATTTCTTATCAAAACAATTGAAAACCCATGAATGTTATTTATTCTTCCTTATGAGATGAATAATTTAATAGGATATCTACTAGTGAAACTGATTTTAAAAATTGAGATACATTAGCTATTTCTCATGAAGGAACTATTAATTTTAAAGAAATGATATTAAACACTAATACAATTAAATTTGATACATACAAGATGAACTCTAATGAGTTGATATATGATATATATCTCAGGTTAAATTAGATAGTGAACACAATGATCTCCTTGTGGAATCTTGTGTCAAACAAAGATCAAATCATGTGACTAATGAGATGTCATTTAGAGATATGAAGATGAACATAAATTTAAATAAGAGAATATTGTGACATCAGTAATATACCTACCAGGTAGTTGATTGAGAATTTGATGATGTGTGAGAATGATATTAAATTTAATCATTAAGATGATGAACATAAGATAAAATATGTAGCCTTTAAGACTAAAATATCAAAATGGAAATAAAAGGAAAAATATATATGATGAATTCTCTAGTGATGATTAACCACCATTAATTAGTGATGAGGAAATAGTCCATCTAGAAATAAGGTTTAATAAGTTATATAATAATAATAAATTCTTTAGAAAACTATGCTATTGGATAAATTATGATAATAGAGTAAAATCGAATAAGTACTGTAAAAGAGATGATAATTGAATGAGATTAACTGTTATAAGTGTAAGAGAAAACGACATGTTAAGGTTGAGTATCCAATTTAAATTACAAGAATAAGTTCAATTATTAAGATAGAAAGTATAATAAATTAATGAAATCCATCGAGAGTTCATCTAAGGATAGATCTAGTGAATCTAAATCAACTCATGAGGAGAAATTTGAAAGAGAAAAAATGTGATTCATGACTAACCTATCTAAGGTTCCAATTGTATCTTCTATACTTAATTCTAACCATTATATAAATGAAAAAAATGGAAATGATATGTAAAAAGATTACATTTTTTAATACTGAAATATTATTGATGATACTTTTAATGTAGTTAAAGTAAAATAGAAAATTATAAAGAAACAACATGCTTTATCTGCTGATATTAAATTTGATTTTTTAGAGAAAGAAAATAATTCTCAATTATTAAAATAAAAAACTACAAAAATTGTGAAATGAGAAAACAAATAAATACTTAGCGAGATTAACTAACAAAAGGGAAACTCTCAGAAAAATACAAGGTGAAAAAATTATCTTAAGTATATTACTGGTCTAGGTTACCAACCTCGACAGTGATGAATTATTATGTAAAATTCTATTCCTAAATCTAATTCTATAAATTATATAACTAATTTTTTTTCAAGAGGATTGAATAAAGTTTTTATTTCAAAGAGTGTAAAATATGATTATAGGAAACCTATTAATAAAATATGGGTTCTTAAATTTCTAATTACTAATATATTTGGACCTAAGAATATTCAGGTACCGAAATAATTATTGGTATACATTTTTTTATAGGAAAACTACTTGAAAAGATCCTAGAGAAATTTGCGGTACCTGGAAAGCAGTTCTTCCAAACATATGACAGGATATTACTCAATATTTAAGAACTTGAAAAATGTTGATGGTGGACATGTCACCTTGGTGACAATACTAAAGGAAAAATAAATGGCTATGTCCAAATCAGTAACTTAAATTCAATTTTAATTTCTAAATTACTTTTTTATGGTTTAAAATATAATCATCTTATCATCTCACATATATGTGGTGATGGTTTTCATGTAAAATTTGAAAACAATTCTTATAATTGAAGAACCATTTCAATATATTTTTTTAACATTGTTTTTTTTTATTTTTTTGACAATTAACCTTTTTTGTAAAATAATGTTTTTGTTATTCAGGAATCAGAACCACATCCATCATAATGAAGATTTGTTGGACTCAGAGTATCGTATTCATCTTGTTCAATTTCAAATCAGCATATCCAAAAGAATCAAAGATGGAAATTATTGATTTCTATAAGTTTTACTTTTCCTTAATTAGATAAATAAATAAGTTGATGAGTTAGAAATATATAAGTTTCTGATTGATGAAGTCATAATTATGATGAAGAGTTTGGTTAAAGAAAGTGAAGTCATGAGTTTTAAAGTTTTAAAACTTTCTAAACTACATCAAATGATACTTTTTTGGTTAATAAGTTCTCACAAATCATAAAAAATTTCATGATAAAATCTTTTGAAGAAATGATAGAGAGGTTTGGAGAAAGTCAAAATTATAGATTAAAGAATTCCATCATAATGAGAAATTTCATAATAATGATAATTTCATTGTAATATAGATTCCATCATTAAGAAGAAATACATGAAAGGTAGAATGTTTTATAAGATCAAATCCAAAAGTTAGAATGTGTGAATCTGATGAAGTTTGAAGAATTTCAAAGTTAAAGTATGGAGAATACATCATAATGGTAATTTCAGCATAATGGGACTTCCATCGTAATGGTAATTCCATTGTAATAGTAATTCCATCATAATGGGAATTCTATTGTAAGGGGATTCCATCATACTGAGCTGAAGAGGAAACAAAATTCATAATGAGCTGAGAAGGATATAGAATTCATGATTTCTAAGAACGATACATAATTCTTGATCACTGAGAAGGATATAGAATTCGTAATCACTAAGAGTGAAATATAATTTATAATCAATGAGAAGGAAACAAAATTCATAATAAATAGGAAGAAAATAGATTCTTAATGATATGATTACAAAGAAGACCCAAAAATAAAATTACTGAAGTTTTGTGAAGTGTTGAAGAGGTCAAACATGAATTTAAAATTTTCCTTAATCTAGTAGAAATATAAGGAAGATTGAAGAAGTCAAAGTTGAAGTTAAAATATGAGATATATTCAAATATTTTAAAATTTGAGGAAGTGGGGAAAGTCTTCAAGTTTCACACTTTTTTTCTGAGTCATCTATAAATACTTCCTCAGATCATTCTTTCATTAATGACTTTTTATGCACATGGAAAAGGTGGAGTGTTGAATAAATAAGGTGAAAGTCATTATTAGCTAGATATCTCATGAGGAGGATTATAAAATTGCTTGTTTGTTTACTGTATTGAGAAATATCATATTTAGAAGATCATATTTAGTCAATCGTATTGAGTTGATCAGACTGAAAAAGATCATATTGAGAATTTGAGTAGAGTTTGTGTTTTTTAGATTGAGAATGGTTTTATCACATTGAGTCCATTGTATTGAGAGAATCAGATCTAGACTCATCATATTCAGGGAATCATATCTAGACTCATCATATTGAGAGAATCAGATCCAGACTCATTAGATTGAGAAAATCATATTCATCCAAATCGGACTGAGGATTCAGATTGAGTAGCTGTGGAGCAGTTTCAAAAAAATTCTTTATTATTTTGTTTAGCTAAATTATTTTATAAAAAATCATTTTAAACCAATGGGAGTCAGTATAATATATCCTATTAAGAGATATAAGGTGTCTAATGATATTTGGTACAATTTGTATTCAATTCTTCATAATATTGGATTTCTATAGACCCACAGGAGTGGATATGAAAAAGATGTAGGTTCTCACACTAAGGCTGAACCTTGTAAATATTGAATGGTTCATTTAATTAAATAATTTTGAATTCTTTAGTATTTATTAAAAGTTTATATGGAAATAAATCTTAACATGTTTCAAGGGATAAGTTTCTAAAAGTTTTAAAGCTTATAAAAATAAAGCAAATGCTTCAACCCACCCCAACTATTATTTGATCCTTTGGAACTTAAATTGGTATCAGAGGTATGGTTCCCCTGTTTAATCCTTATCATGAATAATTTCAATTCTATAAAAAATAGAGGAGTTCCTATATTTGATGGAAAAAAATTATTATGCATGGAAAAATAGGATAATACTTTATCTTCTATCTCTTGGCCTAGAATTTTTTGTTTCTGATACTATTGATTTTCCACCTAATGAGAAATATTTCCCTATAATGTTTGATGATAAGAGAAATATAGATGTTTATGGAAAGTTAAGAAATGTAATCCGTATGTCCTTATTATATATTATTTTATCAAAAGGTGATGGGTCTCAATACTTCAAAAAGTATGTGGGACAAGATGGATGGCGTTTTCAAAGGGAATACTAAAGTTAATGAAGAAAAGATACACATATGGCATATTAAGTATGAACACATCAGAATGAGATATGAAGAAACAGTTAATGAATACTTTACCAAAGTAAATTAATTTTTTTATAACATCCTAGGATTCAAATATGTATTGGAAGATTTTATAACTATGAAGAAACTTATGAGAAACATTTAAGACATGTTTGATTCTAAAATTTCTTCTTTAGAAGGTAAGGATGGTTTATCTCTTTATGAATTACCTAAATTTATTATTTCTTATGAAATGAGGAAAGATTAAATGTTTAAAAATAACATGAAAGATGAAATGGATTTTGAATCTATGAGAAAGTTGAAAATCCAAGCTGTTAAAAAAGCTGATCCTTATAAGTCCAAAGGTAAAGAGGATGATGAGTTGAATGAAAAAATTAGGTCTCTTATATCCAAGAACTATCGAAGAGGTAGAGGAAAGTATAGAGGTAAAATTCATCGCAAATGTTTTGAGTATGTTGGAATTTTACACTTTGCTATGAATTTTTCCAAGAATAAATTTGGATAATATTGAGGTGATTCTGATGAAAAACCATGATGGAAGAAGTATAACAAAAATAATAAAGAATAACAGTCTTCCAACAAATACAAGAATAATTTTCCTGGAAAAAAATTGGTATGTTAAGTAAGAAAGTTGAATCAGACTCAACTGATAACAATTCTTCTGATGTTTAAAGTTCATAAAAATTTAGAACCTTCATTGCAAAAGTTTAGAAAACAAAATATTCCTCATATAATGAAGAATGTGGTGAAGAATTTCATAGAGAGTATCAACTCAAAACAAAACTTGTTTAAAGTTTTGATAAAAAAACTCTCAAGAATGAAATTTTATTTATGAATAAATATTTTTAATAATTTGTTGTTGGAAGAAAATATGTCATCAAAAAGGAGGGAAAAAAATTCAGGAGATCTTAAGATACAAACTTAGAATTGTTGAACACAGAAAAATGATTGTAGATCTCAATATGAAGTTGGAATCCAAGGAAGAAGAAGTAAACATGTTTTAATTAAACCTTATCAAGTTCAGAATCACCATGGAAAATATGAATGAAAATTTCAACAATGCTTCATAATTAAAAGACAAGACTTCTAAAGTTGATGAGAAGGCTCAATACGAGAATAAAGTGAAATCTTCACTCACCAAAGTTAGTTTTTCATCTAATTATTTTAAAATTTTAGGTTTTGGAAAAATTATTGGGAAATATTGGGTGTATAAAGGATGCGAGAATCCTATCAAATATATATAAGTAAAAAACTCACTCAAAAGAAAAGACACTAAGAATCCTGAGTATGTTAGAGCTGGAAGAAGTTACCTACCACAATAGGGTTTCTACAAAGATAGATCTTTCTTAAATAGAAAATCATGATTTTATGTCTATTGTTTGTTTTTTGAAATCTATGAAAACATGGAATATAAATTTTGGGAAAAATTATCCCTACCTTGAAGAATATTTGAGTAAAGTGGAAGAAATAGTGGAATTAGAATGAGTAACTGTTAGGTCAGAATATACAAATATACACAAGAGGGGGTGAATTGTGTCTTTTCAAAATCATCTAAAATTCTGGATTTTGACATCAACTATAGGTTATGCGGATAAACAGTGTTTACATTTGTATTAAAAAGTATGTAGTATATAAAATAGAAATACATAATATAGATTTTTATAGTAGTTTAGGGCATAAATATCCCATAGTCCACTCCCCAATTACTCTCTCTGCGAGGTTGGTGAATTTCACTAGTGAAGTCATCATATCTTAAGACCAATTCACAACTGATTGCAAGCAGTCGATACCTTTACAAACAAGGATAATAAAAAAATAGAGCCTTCTGGTTCTTTAACAAAGAACTAAATATCCAAATATTAGATCGAGAATCTAATACTCCACCACAACTAATTACGAGCTGTTAAAACTCTCAATATAAGATATTTATTGAAAAGGTTCTGATTTAACTTCACAGTTGTAATAGAAACTGAAAATAGATTTATCTTCTTCTTCAGAAAATAATATCTTCAAGAAAGAGTAGTTTTGAAGTGATTCAGTTATAATAGATCTTTAAATAAAAGTATCAAGGAATAACAATATTAGAATTATAGTAAATACAAGATTAAAATCATGTATATCTCCAAAGTGTATCCACTTATGTAGATAATAGAGTCTGATCGATTGTTGTAGTAGATTTATAAAATATCTTCATCAGAATGAAATTTAATAGAAATATGTGACTATAATTTTATATATGAATCACACACATCTGTGTATTTAAAAAATACACTAATATAATAAATAAAGTAGAGATCCTGCTTCACAATTCCATATCCATGAAAATTTCCGGATAGATCGTGAGAATTCCAATTCAAAAAATAGCTCAGAGTAGTCATGAATTGGAGATAATTTCCCCAAAAAATATGATTCTTTGAATTAATAAAAATGAGATTTGAATTGGTCATAAATGATATTTAAATCGGCATAATATTCTTCAAATACCGTTGCACAAAACTTCAATAAAATCATAAATTCAAATCTCTGATGTTGAAAAGTCAAATGTAGGGTTCCTTCATAAAATGACAAAATAAAAAATGTAGGGTTCGACTACATAGCGTTATTTCTCAGAATATAGGGTTGACAATGTAAGTTTGATCACAAAAGTAAGGTTGATGATCCATATGTTTTCTTCTCAAATCTAGGGGTCTATACTTATGTAGGCTTCTTTAACCATAGATTTTCTCTTTGTCAAACATAAGGTTCCATCCAAAGATAAGGTTCTTTATCCTATTTTTTCTTTCAACGTAGGGTTGATTAACTACACATTATCAACTTTCTACATAAGTTTTAATACAAATTTAGGGTTTCTCCTTTATGTTACGTTCTTCAATGTATGGTATGAACCGTGTTTCTAGAATACACTTAAGAGCATTTTGAACACTTTGACAAATATTCCACACGAATAAAAAGATTGAATATAATTCCAAAATAAGGATTATAATGAATATTAATTTCCTGAAATACACTTAAATTAATATCATTTATAAAACATACAATGGATTTTGTGAGCATTAAAATTAGTAAGATTTATAGAGTATTGTTGAGACAATACATAACTAAAGTAAGATTTATAGATTATTGTAAAATGAAGTGTTGTGTTTTCCAAACCCCCCCTTTTGTAAGATCAAAAAGAATGTATAAGAAAAAATTTTAAACACTTTTAATGTGTCCCAGAACATTAAATAAAATTTTGATTATACTGTATGAACAAACCTGTCAGTGATTCTTTCACTTAGAGATAAACATTTAAAAATAAAAATAAAAAATGAATTTTATTAATGAAAAATGTACAAGTAAAAAAGACTGTTTTCGACTAAGGTATTGAAGATTAATAATCTGGTAAAGGAAATTTTTATTGGGTTTGGTTAGGGTTGGCTAAAGGCACTGGTTCTATAGGAGCCCGAGCTAATTGAAAAACATCTTTGAGTTCTGCTACCTGATCCTGTAATCTTTCTATAAGATCATCGCTAAGATTTCAGATCAAAATCCTTGATTCTTGATTAACATGTAGACTTTAAAGTAAATTGAATTTTAAAAATTCACGCAAACATTATTCTAACTGAATAAATTATGATAACTTATCACTAAATGTTTTCAGCATAAATCTAAAACCAATTTCACTCTGAGTCAATTGGTCAATTAGAAATTTTTTATTGACCAAAAAAACTGAAAAATGCACACTATTGCACTGAAGGTTTTTCAATCTTTCATTCATATCGCTTATAACATAAGTGATAGCTTTAAATCTTTAACCAAATCAAGTGATGCTGAAGGGGCAGTAGTAGATGTACTGTTCTGAGTGACACTACTTTTTATTGACTCAAATTGTCTCTAAAAATACCAATTTAGATCTGCATAGTTTGATTTAGAAAGAAATTTAGATTTGATCCTTCCAATCTCATCCAACATTTCTCAACTGAAAGCTTCAAAATAATTTTTGGAAACATAATTCTCCTTAAGATCCTGAAACATTTTCCTTGAAACTTAATGGTCCTTCCAAAGATTTACATTTTCTTACTAATATTTATTGTACTTAATCACAAGATATTCAACATTATTGGAAAAAGAATCAGATGTTTCTTTAATCTGGATTCTATGTTTGATCAAAATCCATAAATGATAAAGTATTAGGAATTTATTTCTAGCATGGTCGATCATTAAGAAATTTTTTTTTCTCTCCAAAGATATGTCTTGATATCTCCACTGACTAATGCTCAATAATATCAGTAACTTAAGTTATTGATTTATGCACTTGTTGTTATTCATGAGCATCTTCTTCTTGAACATTTTCATTTTGAATATTATTTGTTTGAATACTCTCTTATAGATGATCAACTATTATAGGTACATCCTAAATCTCTCTATCTTGACTATCTACTTGATGATCTTCTTCATGAACTGGTTCTTCTAAATGAACCAAGAAATTAGCTTCTCTAAAACCCAACACTATTTCTTCAATTTGTTGAACTTCTCTATTTCTTGGCTTGTAGACAAGTCCCTCCTGAATTTCTTTTTCTTTTTCTTCTACAATATTATATAGAAGCCTCCTCTTAGTTTTCTTAGAAATATCATCTGTTCTTGATTTAGAAACTTCGTATTTTCTAACAGTCCCTTGCTCCCCCTATGCAGAAGCTCTTAAACCCCATCATTCATCAGTACCAACAGGTAACAATTTTCCTTTCACAATACTCTAGAAAAAACCCAACTTCCTTAGAGTTCCTAAATTAATTACATTTCTATGATGACATTTTATTCAAAAATCAGTTTATCAAATCATATATTTATTAAACAGAATGTGAGAATGTATCCTTCCATAAGGATAAAAATTAATCCTTGCATCTGGTGGACAACAATATTGATGATATCTGAACATATACCTTGTAATATTCATCTTTTTTCACCTAAAAATAGAAACATTATGTACATGTCTGGATGCATAATTTTCTCCAGTTCAACCATCTTTAAAGGAATTATGGTTTGAATAAATTTAACCAAATTTTTTTGGTCTGCCTTGAGATCCTTGAAAAACATCTTCCTTATGTTTTTTGAACTAAAAAAAAATACATAATGCCTTCAGACTTATGATCTTTATCTCAAATAGACCGTAGATAAAAATTAAAGACTCCTTTATGAGGATTTTTCAAAATTTGGGAAATTTCAATGGAAGAAATAAAAAAATAATTATCTTCTATTCTCTCAAAAATAGTATCTTCAAAATCACTAAAAGTAAACTGTACTCTTTTATAGAAATATTTCAATTCTACCGCATATAGAAAATTTGAGTTTGCTTCATTGAAAACAGACTCCAAACCTTGATATGATAAGTCATGTTTTAGGAATATATTCATCTGTTAGATCCATTTTAAATCTTCCACTTTTCCTTAAAGAATATTTCTTCTAGAAACTCGTTGTCACTTCGTATCACTGGCTTCACCTTCTTTGGTTCACTTGGTTTTCGTCATTTCTAAAGATCTGAAAATTTGAGGTTTTTTTCTTCCAGGGTTTAGAAGGTAGATGAAGGGTTGGGTTAGGAAAAATGTCTTATAAAATGAAGGGTAATTTCTCATGCTGGTAACATAGGATAATTATGATTTTTTTAAAACATACAACTCAAATAAATTTAAGATAAAACAAATTAACTAAATAGATATCAAAATAAAAAAAATTAGATTTAAATTAATTAGTAAATAAATTTAACATAAATAAATCAAAATAAAAAAAATTAAAAGATAACAAGATGAAAATTTATTTAAAAATTAAGTAAACTTAACTTCCCTTTAATAAAATCAAAACTTATAGTGGGAAGTGGTTAAGTAAAAATATCAGCTAATTGATATTCAATGTTGATGAATTTTAAAGATATATTTTTTTAAGAACACGATCTATTAGAAAATGATGCCTAATATCAATATGCTTAGTTCTTGAATGACTTATAGGATTTTTTTGAAATATTTATAGTATTGGTATTATCACATAAAATAGGTGTACTATAAAAATTAATCCAAACTCTATTAGTGTGTTTTTCATCCACAATACATATACACAACAACTACTTGCAGATACATATCCTGCCTTAGCTGTTGATTGAGAAAATGAGTGTTATTTCTTACTTTACCATGATACTAAAGATTTTCCTAAAAAGTGACAGGTTCCTAAGGTATTTTCTACCAAATCTACAACCTCCAAAATCATAATATGAATACAATATTAAATTAAAATCAGAAGTTTTTGGATAAAGAATATATTGAATAATCGTTCCTTTTAAATATCTAAAAATCATTTTAAGAGAAATAAGATGGGATTATTTATTATTTTTTCAAACTAGCACATAAACATATAGAAAAAATAATTTATGGTCAGCTAGTAGTAAGATATAATAAATTACCAATCATACCTCTATATAACTTATTATCCATAGGTTTTTGAGCTTCATCCAAATCAAGTTTTATATTAGTACACATGGGATTTGTATATGTCTTTTTGTTCTCAAGACCAAACATTTTCAATAAATCAATAATATATTTAATTTGGTTTAAAAAATTTCAATAATATTTTTGATAAATTTTAAGTCCTCAAAATAAATTCAATTCTCCCATCATACTCATTTAAAATTCTTTTTTCATGAGTTCTGAAAAATTATTACAAATTTTTTCATTAGTTGAACAAAAAATAACATCATCAACATGTATTTTAACAAATAATGTTTTAGAACTTACTATTTTCTTAAAAAGTTTTGGATCTTCCATGCCAAAAGTAAAACTATTTTTTAATAGAAAAGTACTCACTCTTTCATACCAGATCTAGGTGCTTGTTTAAGGCCCTAAAAATCTTTTGTAAGTTTAAAAACAAAATATGGTTTTTGAGAATTTTCAAAACCAGTAGGTTGTTCGATACAATCTTCCTCCATTAAATAACCATTAAAAAAGGCATATTTAACATCCATCCGAAATAATTTAAAGTTCATATCAGATGTATAAGCTAAAAGGATTCTAATTGCTTTTAATATAGATAAAGCGGAAAATGTTTCATTATAATCTATAACATCTTCCTCATTATATACTTTATTTACTAATCTAGATTTGTTTCTATTTATAATCCCTTGACCATCTTATTTTTTTTCAAAAGACCCATTTAGTTCCTATAACTGGACAATTTAATGGTCTTTCAACTAATTCCAAAACTTCATTCCTTTTGAATTTGTTTAGCTCTTCTTGCATTGCTAACATATGACTCTCATATTTTAAGAATTCTTCAAAATATTTATGTTCTAGTATATATAGAAAGGATAAGAATTCAACTAGGTTTCCTACATTTATTTTAGTTCCTATTCCTATGTCTAGGTCTCCTATAACAGTTTCTAAAGGATAATTGTTTAGGGTTTTAGAATTTCTATGAAAAATACTTTTAAGATCACCAGTATCATGTTCTTCTGAACTAGAATGAATTTTATTTATATTATTTTCAAAATCATTTTCAGGATTTCAAGTCTCATGTTTTCAAAAGAGACAGTAATTTCATCAATTTGATCTTTCTCATTAATAAAGGGCTAGTTTCATCAATCTTCACATGAACTGATTTTTTCACAATTCTTGAATTTTTATTAAACACTCTATAGGCTTTAAAGGTAGAAAAATGTCATAAAAATATTCCTTTATCATCTTTTAGATTTAATTTACCAATATTATCCTTGGTGTTCATGATATACACCTTAAATTCAAAAATTTTAAAATAATTTACTTTAGTATTTCTATTATTCCAAAGTTCATAAGATGTCTTTTTGAAAATAAGCCAGATTAAAACTCTATTCACGATATAGCAAGTTGTTCTTGCAGATTCTTCCCATAAGTAAGTAGGAAGACTGTATTCATTCAGCATACTCCTAGTCATTTCTTTAAGAGTTCTATTTCTTCTTTCAATAATTACATTTTGTTGAGGTGTACTTGGTCTAGAGAAGGCATTTTTAATACCCCAATTCAAACAAAATGAATTGAATTTCTCATTCTATAATTCTCCACCATGATCACTTCTTAATGAAATTATTATAAAACCTTTTTAATTTTTAATAATTTTAGAAAAAACCTTAAAAAATATTAAAATCTTCACTTATGAGTTTTAGAAAATAGACCCAAGTAAATCTAGAATAATCGTCAACTAAAACATGTAAATATAATTTACCATCCAGAATTGATACTCTTAATAGTCCAAATTGATCCATGTGGATAAGTTCTAGAGGTTTTTATGTAGCAATTTTGTTAATATATTTGAAGGAAGATCTGTGTTGCTTTCAAATTTCGTATCCATAACAGAATCTACCACCAAAAAATTTAAGAGTAGATAAATAATAAACTACCTATTTCTTAGAAAATATATGTAAAATATAAATATTACAATGACCAAATCTCCTATACCAGATCCAATACTCATTTATCTCAGCATTTAAACAGTTCAATGTCTATTTACATAAGGAATTTAAATCCAACGTATAATCATTATCAGTTCTAGGTTATCTAAACTTAAGAAATTTATCTTTAAATACATACCAGGAATTGTTAGAAAAATCAACATAATGTCCATAATCAGAGAGTTGAGAGATACTTATCGGGTTGTGTTTAATCCCTTGTACAAATAGTAATTTTTTGATTGAGACGGTTTTTGGATATCAAATAGTTCCAAGTTCGGTTATCTTTCCTTTGGCATTATCACCAAAGGTGACTGGACCTCAATAAATTTTCATTAGTGTATTGAATTTTTATGAGTTTCCACTTATGTTCTTAGAGAATCCATTGTCCATATACCATATAGATTTTCTTTTTCTGTAACATGTTTCCTGTAAAGGCAATTTGAAAAAAAAAAATTTGGTACCTATATCCTCTTAGGCCCAATAGTGTTAGCTAGAAGATATCTAGGAATCCATATCTGCATTATTTTTCCATAAATCATATCATTTTATTTAGGTAATATTTTTGAAATAAAATCTCTTTTAATTCCACTTATTTGAGGATTTATCAAATATTTTTTTATATCCTTTTGTTTCACAAAAATGAGAAGTAACACTTTTTGAGTAGGGAACAAAATAATTCTTATATAGTTTAGATTTTTCACCCTTACTTCCTGTACCAAATCTTTCATTTTTAATGAAATTATTACCAAGAATATCATTTAGAATATTTTCTCCTTTTATAAAGAAGAGAGTTTGACTTTTATAAGTTTTTACTTCATATTGTAATGATTTTATCTTATTTTCATGATTAGTATAGTTTATGGTAGATGACGTAAATTTTTCAATTAACTCCTGATATTGTTTAAGTAAGGTATCTCTTTATCCTAAAACTAAATTGTGAATATTCTTTAAATATTTTTACTTCATTAATAAAGAGTAATATTTTTCTTCTAACATTGTGCTGTAGACATCCAATTTATCATTTGAACTACTAGAATCATAATTATAATTAGAGGAAAAATAGGATTGTACCTTACCTTATTCATCCATGAAGTATATTTTTTTACTTTCAAACTTAATTCTTCCTTTTCTAAATCAGATTTTGATGAGCTACTGAAGTCTTCAGAAACACCCCATGTTTCTTTCATTTATCTTTTTTCTTTTATATTTATAATCATCATTTTTATGATATTTCTTTTCTATCTTTATCTTTTCACCTTTCAGATGAGGAAAATGTAGTTTTATATGACCCAATTTCTTGCATTCATAGCATCTGACTTCTCATGAGTATTTATCATCCTTTTTTTAAGGGAAGTCTGAATCCTTTATTTTCTTATAAAATTTTCTAAACTTTCTGGAAAACTGAGCCAGTTCCATTTTAGAATCATATGAATTAGAATTCTTTTCTTTTTTCTCTCCTTACTTTATTCTTCTTCTTTGCTTCTGAGATTCTACCTTTAGAGTAGTATTATCTTTTCTTACTAAGACGTTATGATCTTTAGCTTCATCTTGAATTTCAACGTCATAAATCAACAGTGTCCCAATTAATTATCTCATTGTCAGATCTTTGACAGGTGATAATTGGAGAATTACAACTGATATACTGTTCCATTTAGTAGGTATTACTCTTATTATTTTCAAAAATTTATCTACTTGTTTGATAAGATAACCTAGGGCTGTAACATTATTAATAATCTCTGTAATACTTCCATTTATTTGAGTGATATTCTCTCTATCAAACATAATAAATGTGTCAAATATCTGTTTTTTTATTACATACCTCATTTGTCTTACATTATTTTTTCTTTCGTAGTCAATTGCAATGATTTTCCATATTTCATAAGCAGTAAGACATTGCAAGAAATGATTGAATTCATCTGGTTGATAACCGTAGATCGTTGCATTCATATATTTAGAGTTAATATCAAATTCAACTTTAGTTGTAGCATCCCATGTGTTTGGTTTCTCAGGAATATTACAGGGGGTAATAATATTCTAAAAAACTCTAAATACATTATTTTTTAAATAAATTATTATCCTTAATTTCCATCACCCATAATTTTCACCATTGAAATATGGATCCCAAACCATGGACATACCTTCTCTTGGATTAGCCATTGACATCTCTGTATAGGACTTTAAACTTTCAGCTTGTTATAGCTTCATACAAAATATCACCTATGATATCTGTTGTTAGACCAGAATATACAAATATACACAAGAGGGGGGTGAATTTTGTCTTTTAAAAATCTTCCAAAATTCTGGATTTTGACATCAACTTTTGGTTATGCAGATAAGCTGTTCTTACATTTGTATAAAAAAATATATAGCAGATAAAATATAAATACAGATCATGTGTTTTTAGAGAGGTTCAGGGCACAAAGATCCCATAGTCCACTCCACCAATTACTCTCTCTAGGATATTGATGAATTTTACTAGATAGGTCCTCATATCATAAGACTAATTCATAACTGAGTGTAGGTAGTTGACAGCTTTACAAACAAGGATAATAAAAAAACAGATCCTTTTGGTTCTTTAATAGAGAATAGAATATCCATAGTTTGGATCGATAAGCTGTTACTCCACCACAACTGAGTACGAGCATTTTAAACTCTCAATAAAAAGATATTGATTTAAAAGTTTCTGATTGAACTACATAGTTTTAACAACAACTGACAGTAGATGGTTCTTCTTCTTCTGAAAATAATGTATTTAGGAAAGAGTAGTTCTGAAGTGATCTGGTTGCAATAGATCATTAAATAAAATCATCAATTAATAGAAACATTAGACTTATAGAAAATATGATATTAAAAACATGTATATATCTAAAGAGTAGCCTCTTCTGTAGATAACAGAGTTTGATCAATCATTGCAGAAGATCTGTAAAAGATCTTCACAAGAATTCAGTTCAATAGAAATATTTTACTATATTTTTTATATACATCACACACACATATGTATTGAACAAATACCCTATTATAATAAATAATGCATAGATTTTTCTTTGAAATTATAGATCCAATAATATCTCTTGATATATCATGATAATTCAAATTCATAAAACAAATCAGAGTAGCCATAACTTCCCTTAAGAATAAGAGAAAATTTCTCCACTGAATACGATTCTTTGAATCAATCCAAATGAGATTTGAATCGATCGAAAATGAGCTTTAAATAGGCCTGATATTCATAAAAAACAATTTCATGAAACTTTGATAAAATCATAAATTCAAATCTCCGATGTTGAAAAGTCAAACATTGGGTTCCTTCATAAAATGACAAAAAACCAAAAGTAGGGTTCAAATATGTTGCGTTCATTCTTAGGACGTAGTGTTGACAATGTGTGGTTGATCCCAAAAGTAAGGTTGATGATCCATATGTTTTCTTCTCAAATTTAGGGTTCCATACCTACGTAGGGTTCTTTAACCATACATTTTCTCTTTTTCAAACCTAAGTTTCCATCCAAACGTAAGGTTCTTTATCCCTACATTTCTGTCAACATGGGGTTGATTAACTATATATTCTGATCTTTCAACATAAGGTTTAATACAAATGTTGGATTTGTTTCTTACCTTATATTCTTCAACTTAGGGAATAAATAGTGTTTCCAGAATATTCTTAAGATCGTTTCAAACAGTTTGAAAAATATTCCACGCGAATAAAAAGCTTGAATATAATTCCAAAATAAGGATTATAAAGAATATTAATTTCCTAAAATACACTTAAAGTAATATGATTAGTAAAATATACAAGGGTATTTATTAGAATCAAAATTAATAAGATTTATATAGTATTATCGATACAATACATGCCCAATAGTAACTTCCCTAGCTTACTGAAAGTGGAAAAAATGAATTCTCAAGATGTTAGAAAATTTTCCACAAAAAAAAATTTGAATGATTATAAGAAGATTTTGGAATATTTTATCAAGCTGGTCATCATGCCAAAAATATGTAAGATACTCCTCCAAGAACGAGTTTATTATGATACAAAAGAAAAGAAAGTTGAAAAGGAGAAATTTAAGGAAAGATATTTTCTTATTGAGACAAATTTGAAAGCTAGTAAAAGGAACAAACCATGGATACTTGATAGTGGTTGTTCTTCACATACATCTGGTGATATAAAATCCTGAAACATGTTGAAATTAATTTTGGAAGAGAAATTAACTTTGGTAATGATAGTTCCTTAAAAATCAGAGGACTCATAATGGCTGAGATTGAAGCAGAAAAGTTGAAATCTAAGGAAATTTTATTTTTTGATGTGCTGAAACATAACTTACTTAGTGTAAGTCAAATTTTTTGTGATGGAAACGAATTTGTTTTTATAGAATATTTTTGGTAACATCAAAAGTGTGAAAGATGGAAAATTTTTTACAAAAGAAGAAATAACCAGTGGGAATCCATTCTAAGTACAAGAATTCAACAACTCCTGTTACTTGAGTGTATAAGAGGAAAAAAAATTGGGAAACTAAAGACATGGGAAACCTGGATAGAAAATTATGAACAAACATTCTGAAGTCGATGTCATACATAATTTTCACAAATTTTAAAGAAGATATTAAGTTGTTTTCATTACTTGCTAGAAAGTAAATATTACTAAAAAAAGTTATAAGAGAATTAAGATTCAATCTACCAGACCTCTTAAACTTATTCATTCCGATTTATGTGGGATGATGATACATCAATAAACAAAAAGAGATTTATACTTCACTTTTATTATTGTTTTTACTTGGATTACAAACATCATGTTTATGAAGAACAAGTTAGAGGCTATTGAAATGTTCAAATTCTTTAGAAAAGTTGTTGAGAAAGAAATAGGGGTTTCCATAACAAAGTCGAGAATAGATAATGATACCAAAATAAAAAAATACTTTTAAAACTTATATGATAGATCATTGTATAAAACATCAATATTGTGATCCACATACTCTATAATAAAATGAATTATTAGAAAGAATGAATATAAGTTTGGTGGAAATGTGAATAAGTATGTTAGCATAATACAAACTTTTAAAATTATATTGGAGAGAAGTTACCAGTGTAATATCCTGGATTTTTTGTACATTTTTTAAATTTTGTGGAATTATTTCGATTCCACACACTTTGAAGGAATGTGATTTCGAGGCCCGGTTAGCCCAAAACAGAATTCTGAACCTTTTTATGTTCACTTAAGTAAACGTGCGAGTGGGTTTTTCTAACTTTTCAACCGGTGATCAGATCAAAAATCCAAGGTCACCATTGAACTTGGAATGTTAGGATTCACCTAGAAAGGACTTAACTTCTACCGATAAGAGTTGAACAAAATATTTACTTTTTGGGCTTTTTAGAAAATAATAGAATAACTTAAAAAAGTTATTTTATTTTTTTTCTCGCCATTGAGCGGTGGACGGAGGCACTATAGTCTGACGACAAGGCTCATTAATGGAATCTACTTAATGGATTGTTTGTGCAAGCATAACCACTACGTTGTTTCATAAATGAAATAGCGTAATGACACAAGGTCTCAGTGTAACAGAAACATTGCAACATGTTTCCTTTTACTAAGATAATGCATTGAAGAGTGGATAACTAAAAGGAA
This sequence comes from Viscum album, assembly GCA_963277665.1. Classification (NCBI taxonomy): domain Eukaryota; kingdom Viridiplantae; phylum Streptophyta; class Magnoliopsida; order Santalales; family Viscaceae; genus Viscum; species Viscum album. The sequence goes on from OY728131.1 coordinate 412,757,476, forward strand.
GACAATTCTATGATGAACCACCAGTTATTTCTCTCTCTGACGAAGAGCGGAGAACGCTGGAGGAATGTTAAAAACTTAGAATCACCTCTAAGAACATAGCTGGGAAGCAACGAATGCCTTTGACTTCTTGAATCTTCATGGGAAGACCGCATCAACGTCAAACTACTTCAGGGTAGGGGTTTGTTGTGGTTTATGTTTTCCCCATTCTTCATTCTAAATGATGAAGATGGACCAACCCATGAATAGGTTGATCCTAGGATCATCTATTCTTATGGGAGGCTGATTTTTCTTGGGGTCTCTTTTTGAGATTGAATTTTTTATTGGTAGAACATCCTTACCAAGCCTCCCCTATTTTACGCTTCTAATACAGAGGGAATGAGCCGACATGAACATTGATTGACCCCCCTTCGCCTTGTGCGTTCTTGGTGGATGAATTTTTGAAACGGTGACAAGGAAAGTTCAAGGCCTTCATAGGGAAGGAAATACCCCCAAATATTTTGTAAGCATAGTCGGCATGAAGAATGGACCACTAGAGCAGACCCGATAGTATATAGAGTATTGTACTGGTGCGCAGGTGGCAGCAAGCGGCGATGGTGACCGGCGACGGTGGCTGCAGTTGGGTGGAGTTGTACCCTGATCATGCACTGGGAGGAGCATCGTGGCTATCCTGGGCTATGGTGGAGCAACAGGACCTCCAACTGTGTCATTAGCCAGGAAATTGTGTCGGTGGACCAGCCCCAACCACAGGCTGCATTTTTTGGAGGCGCGTGGTCTTTGACCATTTGTGGGAGTCGGGCCAACCGCTTAGAAACAAACCTAGATGTGTCATGAATTCAGGCTGGAGGAAACCGCCTTGAGGAAAAAATGATCATACCCAGGCTAGGATGGGTCCTGGTTGGGTCGGGTCAGTCTGATGGGGTCGGACTGGACCCACACCCCACCAATCCCTTTTTGAAAAAACTTCAATATCTCACAAACTGGGCGTCTGATTGATGAGTCGTTTGTGGTTTTGGAATCCTTACGACGAGTTGGATCCTTTTGCATACTCTTTAGAGACTTTCATGGAAGTTGGAATTCAAAAAATGTCTTGGGGGGTGGTTCTCCCAAGATTAAGTGTGCTATGTGCAGAAACCCTGTAGTTGGCTGAGACCTAAAGACTACTGACGAGCGACCCTGTATAGATCGTATATTATGACCAAGTGGGAAGTGGCTTCTACGTGACCCAGTATACCCATAGTACTCAATAAGAGGATTCTTTTAGTATGTCCATATATTAGTGGGAAGTAGATTCTATGTGACCCGGTATTCCCACGGTGGGGAGAGACTTCTTTGTGACCCATCATACCCACAATACTAATCCGTGATGAGTGCCATATCAGTCCATAGGTTAGTAGGAAGTAGCTTCTAGGTGACCCAGTAGGCCCATTGTACTCTTTGAGAAGGATTTCTCCAATAGTCGTGGTGTTCGACGTTATGACTAATGGTTCTACTTTCTTACTCTATAACATACCCAGTGTGAGCTGTCTCGTTTCATGGTCATGATGGGTGTTCATGCTTTGTGGTTTGGTTGTGGATTTCTTTTGTGGTATTTACTTTGTGTTTTGGGGTCCCTACTGAGTATATTTTTATTCACCCATGCACGGGATTCGCCCGCACTTGTTGTGTCTGGTGTAGACGACCGCCGACTTGATGGAGGACTTGGTGGCCCGGGACCCGGTGTTGCCCAGTGAGACCAGGCAGACAGAGTGTACTTCTACAACTTCCATCAGCTACTCTGTGCTTTTCCATTAGGTGGGGTTTCCAGCAGATGGATTCTATAGTTTCTTTTTTACTTTATTGTTTTCCATTTAGTCTTTTGTTGGGTTTCTATTTTAGACCCATTTGACGTTCAGTTTTACTTGTACTCAATGTTTGTTTAGTGGCATGCTTGTTTACTTTTCCATATTTGGGATATGGTTGTGTGTGCATGCATAAAAGTACTCAGTCAAATGCCTCCCACTTTCATGTTGATTCCTTTGGTGCTAGTCACCAACTCCTGACCTTCAAGAGGCAGGCTTGGGGTATGTCATGGCACGGGCCTCGGGGGGACAGGTCGTGACAAAGTGGTATTAGAGGTGGTCGGTTCTAACTCTAATACTGAGAGTCTATTTCTTTGTTTTGGGGAAACAGTGTTGAATGTTTTGAGTTTTACTTTCAGATTTTGGTAGTCCACTGTTGGTGTGGTGGCCGACGTATCCATGCACCAAGACCCTGAATTCTTCTTTTCAGATCTATACATGAAAACACTGGTTCTATAAGTTTCCTCTTATGATTTTCTTGAATAAGAGTCACCTCACCAAGTATAATCTTCTGACTGTGGTACATAATGAATTATATTAGGATACTTCTATGCATATATCCAGTTAGGCTTCCAACATGTGATCATGTGGAAATCACGCATAGCGATGAGGTGTCAGTTCAAAGACCAGTGCTAGAGATTCCCCCCTTCAGGTGGTGCACCGGTGTTTCCACCACTTGTTGATCAGTAGTTAATATCAAAGTTACCGATAGAGGATGCATGCAGTCTGAGTGCCTTACATGAGTTCCAGAGACAAATACCTCCCACGTTCGAGGGAGAGATAGATCCTTAGGTCGTTGAGGACTGGCTGGAGGTAGTGACATGGGTCTTCCAATTAGTGAGGACACTGCTAGACTAGATGGCGATCTTATCCACAAGCCTTCTTCGGGGCTCATTAGGGAGATTGTGGAGCTTGACCATCTATATGCATGATGAGGTGACTCTCACCTGGAAAAACTTCGAGTGTCTTTTCTAGGAGGATTTTCCCCCAATACCTTGTGCTCTGTGGGCATACAGAAGCTGTTTCACTTGCAGAAGGGAAGCATGTTAGTGGATGAGTATTCTTTGAGGTTTACAGACCTCTCTCGCTACTCCACATACATGGAATGAGACCTATTATTTAGGGCTCAGACCTTTGAATAGGGACTCAAACAAGAGATCAATACATTAATGGTGTCTCTCAGCATCCCCACTCAGTCTAGAGTGCTGGAGTGAGCCATTATTGTGGAGATCTTCCTAGAAAAGTAGGTACCGACAGCTGGGGCCACCAACAGACCTCAGGTGGTAGAGTCTTTAGTGGTGAGTAGTAGGAAGTAGACGAGGGGGCCAAGTGGGACAACTCTTTCAATAGACAACCCTAGGACTTGGGGTCAGGAGTGTGGGGCTCCCAGAGTAGAATTAGTCAGTAGGAAACTAGGCTGTCGCTACTGGAAATATAATTTATACCAACGGTTTTTTGAAAACCATTGATATAGTTCACTAATTTGGATCTATACCAACAGTTTGGCCAAAACCGTTTGTATAGGTCACTTATATGGACATATACCAATGGTTTTGGACAAACCATTGGAATAGGGGGGACCTATACCAATAGTTTGGCCTAACCTTTGGTATAGGCTCACTAATCTGGACCTATACCAACGGTTTGGCCAAAACCGTTGGTATAGGTCCATTATAGAGACCCAATACCAACGGTTTGGCCAAACCATTGGTATAGGACCCCATATACCAATGGTTTGTCCAAAACCGTTGGTATAGGTCCCAAAATCAATGAACCTATACCAAAGGTTCTCAAAACCGTTGGTATAGGTCTATACCAACGGTTTTGAGAACCGTTGTTATAGGTGCATGTATTTTTAATGGAATCTTCTTACAGCGAACAATAAATAAATAAAAATTTAAAATACTTATGATAATAAATATATATATTTATGAAATTATGTTCACAAAAGTAACTTAGGTTAGTAGTTAGATCGAGGTGCAGGGATCAAAACCAACCGGGTGATTATTTTTTGAAATACATATACCAATGGTTTATGAAACCATTGGTATAGATTTTTATATTACTTATACCAATGGTTTTCAAAACCATTGGTATAGGTCTATACCAATGGTTTTCCCTAAACTATTGGTATAGAACTATCCTCACTAATTACTTGGAAATGGTTCTTCAAACCGTTCGTATTGCCTATACCAATGGTTTGGAGGCCTAAACCAATGGTTCTAAACCGTTGGTATAGGGTATTTTTCCTGTAGTGTGTGCTTCATGTATAGCGGGTAGGGACACATGACTCGTGATTACCCAACTCACCACATAGATGATCAATAGATGGTTGAGGGACCATGGAAGCAGAGGCAGAGGTTCGAAAAAAGAGTTCTATATGGTAGAAGACGTGGTAGGGGAGAAGGTAGAGGGGTAGGTGGTGGATACAGTTCGAGGTGCTACCTCTAACACCCCCATGTGGTCCACCCCAGGCTCAGGGATCCAGTGGATAGGGGCGAGGCCAGCTTTAGGTGATGGAGGCCTATGACCATGATGCTCCAGAGATGATTAGAGGTATGATATGTGCCTTATATAGCTTATTTGTAGTTCTAATAAACATAGGTTCTTGTCAGTAATTCCTTTCAATGAACATCGTTCAATGCTTGAAGATTCTAGTAGATTCGTTGGATCGATCCTTTTGATTAGAGACTCCTACAAGAGGGAATTTTAGGATTACACACTGGTGTTAGCAGTGTGAGATTACTCTAAGAGGAGATATCTTTGGATGGGATCTTCTTGTAGCAGCGTCAAGGCCTTACGACATCATCTTGGGTATGGATAGGTTAACTATAGTCCATGCTTAGATTGAATATTTTAGATGCAAAGTGCAGTGTTTCCGTGAGGATGGGACTGGGTTTTACTTGACCAGTGAGAAGGGAACCTTTGTAGCATAGGATGGACTTTCTTGGAGAAGGGTGCAACTGATCACTCACTAGTTGGCTAGCCGCACCCTCGGTACGGTGGATGAGAGGAGTCCAAGATTTACTGCAGAGATGGATGAGTATGAGGATTTATTTCATGAGGATGTTCTGGGACTACCTCCTCATAGGTAGGTATACTTCTACATCGATCTGAAATTGGTGACGAAACTAATATCCACACCGGTATATCGGATGGCTCCCACAGAGCTTCATGAATTGGGGGTAGAATAAGAGGAATTTTAGGAGAAGGGATTTGTGAGGCCCAATGTTTCACCATGGTCAGCCCCAGTGTTATTAAACAAGAAGGAATACGAGAGATTAAGGATATGAATGGACTTTAGACACTTGAACCAGGAGACCATGAAGAACAAGTATCTACTATCGAGGATTGATGACCTCTTTGATCAGCTTAAGGGAGTGAGGTGGTTCTCAAAGATCGACCTCAGATCAAGCTATCATTAGCTTTGAGTACGGGATGAAGATGTATTGAAGACAGATTCCAAATGCTAATATGGCCACTACGAGTTCTTAGTGATGTATTTTGGCATGATCAATTCCCCAATAGTGTTCATGTGACTCATGAATGGGATATTCTAGCCTCACCTCGATCGTTTCATGGTGGTCTTCATTGATGACATCTTGGTGTACTCAGCGTCAGAGGAGGATCACTCTACACACTAACAGATAATCCTGGATACACTTTGAGAGCACCAAATTTATGGTAATCTCTCAAAGTTTCATTTTTGGATTCAAAATGTCCACTTTCTGGGACATCATCTCAGAGGCTGGAGTTGTAGTGGATTCAGCGAAGATAGAGACAATACTTTTTTGGGAGTCACCTTGAAGCATGACTGAGGTACAAAGTTTCTTGGGGTTGGTCGGATACTATCAGAGGTTCATTTTTGACTTTTCTAGAGTAGTATCACATTTATCATCCTTGACATAGAAGGGATAGCCCTTCATGTGGAAGGAGAAGTGCCAGGAGAGTTTCCAAGAGCTGAGGTGAAGACTGATGAGTGCCCCCATCTTGAGACTACTTGAGGAGGTAGTTGGGTATTTAGTTTTCTATGATGTATCAGGGGTTGGTATGGGATGTTTCCTGATTAATAAGCAAGTAGTGATCACCTACGACTCATGGAAATTGAGGTGGCATGAACATAATTATGCAACTCATTACTTGGAGTTATCATCATTGATATTTCCCTTGAAGATGTGGTGTCACTACTTAATGGGTGAATGATTTATTGTCTACTTTGACCACAAGAGTCTTAGGTATATCTTTTCATAGAAGGACATTAACATTAGACAGTAGTGATGGCTGTAGTTCCTCTAGGATGATGAATTTGAGATAGTCTATACTCATGGGAAGGGGAATGTGGCGGCAGACGTGCTTAGTAGGAGGTCTGGTTTACAACTGCTGAGGGAGGAAACAATGTAGTTAGCTGTGATTCAGATATCCTTTGTGGATAATGATGGAGAAACGTACCTTTATTCAATGATTTTAACTCCCCCAATCTTACAAAAATTTAGGGAGGTACAACTTTTAGATGTTAACTACAAAGCCCGACGTGCTTAGTTATCTTTAATACAAGATCCTAATTTATTTTCGATAGGTGGGGAGCACATCTTCCTTTTCAGAGGATGCGTCATAGTACTAGTGACGTTGTGGGAGGAGGTTTTGATGGAGTTCCATACATCCCCGATGGCGGTACATCCTGGTGTGGAGAAGATGTACCGGGACCTCTGACGTCAGTATTAGTGTCCAGGGATGAAGAAAGCGGTGGCAGAGTCCATTTCATGATTCCTCACTTTTCATCAAGTGAAGGTCGAGCATCAGGTCCTAGTAGGCTTGACACAACCACTTGAGGTACTGGAATGAAAGTGTGATGATATCTCCATGGACTTCATGATAGGGTTACCAAACACATCTAGGGGCCATGATTCTATATTGGTGATCATTGACCAACTCATCAAGTCGGATCACTTCCTACCCACCCATGAGCAAAGATCGATATAGGGCTTGGGACGCCACTACATCCATGAGATATTGAAACTTCATGGGGGTGCCTTTGATGATTTTCTCTGACCATGATGCACACTTTAAATCCTTGTTGTGGAAGGGATTGCAGGAGGCATTCGGGACTCAGCTGCGCTTGAGCACAAATTTTCATCCCCAGAAGGATGGTCAGACGGAGTATACCATACAGACCTTGGAGGACATGCTTCATGCTTGTGTCCTTGATTTTGGTCATAGTTAGGAGGACCACCTACCACTGGTGGAGTTTTCATACAACAATATCTATCACTCCACCATTGTCATGGCACTATTTGAGGCCTTGTACGGGCAGCCATAAAGATCACCTCTATGCTGGAAAAACCTAGAGGAGTCATCACTCATGGGTCTAGAGTTGGTATGGGCTACCACTAAGAAGTTACATATCATCCATGAGTGGATAAAAACTACACATAGCAGGCATAAATCATATACTTATAGGATATAGAGACCCTTGGAGTTCGAGGGGGGATACCATGTTTTCTTACGGGTCTCACCACGAAGAGGATTGCAGAGATTTGGCTGGGGCCGAAATTTATCTTTGAGGTTCATCATACCTTTTTAGATTCTCAGCAGAGTTGGTAAGGTGGAGTGATGCCTAGATCTTCCCCTATAGATGCACCAGGTGCACAATTTTTTCCATGTTTCGTAGCTGAGGAGTTATGTGCATGATCCATCTCACATCATCAACTGGGGTGAGATGGACATTAATGATGGGGCAATGTTTGCAGAGTTCCTAGTGGAGATAGGGGATTAACAAGAGCAGGTCCTTATTAGACAGTCGATTCCTCTAGTTCCTGTTTGATGGGAGCATTAGAATCTGTAGGAGAGCACATGGGAGTAGGAGCCTCAAATACATGCCCAGTAGCCCCATTTGTTTGATTATACCTTGTTTTGGTTTTTGAGGATGTAAATCAAAAAAATGGGAGATTTTAATGCCTTGTAATTTCTGTACATTTTTTTTAAATTGTATGGAATTATTTCAAGACCACATGCTTTGACGACACTTGATTTTTAGGCCTGGTGAGTACGGAACAAATTTTGGAACTTTTTTTTTAAGTTTACTTAAGTAAACATGCGAGTATGATTTTCTAACTTTTGAACCGGTGCTCGGATAAAAAATATGAGGGCACCCTTGAACTCGAAATGCCGAGATTCGCCTATAAAGAACTTAACTTTGACTGGAAAGGGTCGGGTAGAAAATTTATTTTTTCAGACTTTTCAGAAAATAATAGAATAAATTAAGAAAGTTATCTTATTTATTTTCTCACCGTTGAGTAGCTGACGGTGGCGCTGCGGTGCGACGAAGAAGCTAATGAATGGAAACTTCTTAATGGATCATTTTTTCAAGAATAACTGCTATACGGTTTCATAAATGAATCAACATAATGATGCAATGTCCCAGTATAATAGAAATGATGCGACATATTTCCTTTTATTAAGCTAATGCATTGGAGAGTGGAGAATGAAATGGCGGACATTTCTATGATGAACCACTGGTGTGTTTCTCTCCAACTAGGAATGGAGAACACTGGAGTAACATTAACAACTTCGACGCACCTTGAAGAATGGAGATGGGAAGCAACGAACGTCTTTGACTTATTGAATCTTCACAGGTGGACCACTTAAATGTAGAACTAATTCGAGGTAGGGGTTTGTTTTGGTTTATGTTTTCCCCATTCTTCATTATAAATAATGAATGCGGATCAACCCATGAATAGGTTTATACGTGGATCGTCTGTTCTTTTTAAAGGGTGATCTTTCTTGGGTTTTTTTTCAGGATTGAATTTTTTTTGTTGGTAGAGCATCCTTCCAAAACCTCCCCTATTTTAAACTTCTAATGCAGATGTTACGGGCTGACATGGACAACTCTTGAACCCCCTCCACCTTATGCATTCCTGTTGGATGAATTTCTGAAATAGAGGTAAGGAAAGTCCAAGTCATTTGCTGGGAAGGAAATACCCCACAGATGTTGCAGGTGTAGTTGGTGCGAAGAACGGACCACCGGAGCGGATCTAGTAGTCCGCAGAGTATTCTGAGGGTGCGCCAGCACCGGTGACCGGCAACAGCGCACCATAATGGTGCACCGAGAGAAGCATCAAGGCCGATCTGGGCCATAGTGGAGCAACATGACCGTCTGTTATGTTGGCAGCCTATCGAAGAGAACATGGACCACAACTGCAGGCCGCGTTTTTCATAGGCACGCGGTCTTCGACCACATGCAGGAGTCCGGTCGGCCAGCCACGGGCCGAACCCACCCCAGTGGGCCAGACCCTCCCTAACGGGCCTGAATCGCCCCATCGGGCCAGACACATAGCCCAACCGACCGGACCCAGGTCGGGCTGGGTCTAGATCGGGTTGGTGGACCTAGGTTAGGTCGGTGGACCATATACCGTGTCGGGTCGGGTCAGACTGGACTTAGACCTAACAAACCGCTTTTTGGAAAAGGTCAATATCTCGCAAACCGATCGTCCGATTGATGACCCATTCCTGCAGTTGGAACCCTCGCAATGAGAAGAATATTTTAGAAAACTCTTTGGATACTTTCATGGAATTTTGAATTTGAGGAATGTCTTGGGGAGAAGTTCTCACAAGATCGAGCATGCTATGTGCGGATACCCTACAGTTGGTTGAGACCGAAATACTGTTGACGAGCGACCCTCTATGGATCAGATACTATGGACTTGTGGGAAGTGGATTCTATGTGACCTGACATGCCCATGGTGGGGAGTGACTTCTATGTGACTCAACAGACCCACGACACTCGACATGAGGAGTACCTTAGTATGACCATAGATTAGTGGGAAGCAGATTCTGTGTGAACTGAAATGCCCACGATGGGGAGTGGATTCTATTTTACCCAGTATACTCATGGTACTCATCAAAGATGAGAACCACAACAATACTTAGGTAAGAGGGAATCAACTTCTATGTGACCTAGCAGAACCATTGTACTCATTGAGAAGGAGTTCTCCAACAACCGAGGTGTTTGACATTATGAATGATGGTTATACTTTATTACTTTATAACATACTTTGTGTGAGATGTCTTGTTTCATTGTCATGCATGGTGATCATGTTTTTTAGTTTGGTTATAGATTGCTTTGTGGTATTTCCTTGGTGTTTTGGGGTCCCTACTAAGTATATTGTTACTCACCCGTGCATGGGCTTCGCCCGTACATATTGTATCTAGTAAAGATGACCGCTAACTTGATGGAGGACTTGGTGGCCTAGGACCCGGTTGTTCCCAGTGAAACCATGCATACAAAGTGTACTTCTACAAATTTTAGTAGCTACTCTGTTCTTACCCCTCATGTGGGGTCTCCAATGGACGACTTCTAGATTTTATTTTGTACTTTTCTGTTCTCCAGTTAGTCTTTTCTTGGGTTTGTATTCTGGACCATTTGATGTTTATTTGTACTTGTACTCATTAGTTGTTTAGTGGCATGCTTTTTTACTTTTCCAACTTTGTTTTGTGGTTGTGTGTGCATGCGTACATGTACATAGGAAAATTCCTCCCACTTGCTGGTTGACGCCTTTGGGACTAAGGCTTAGGGTATGTCATGGCACAAGCCCCAGGGGGATGGGTTGTGATAGTTAGTAATACTGTACATATTGAATATATATGCTTATTGAGATCAAAAATCAACATGAATTCTTACTAAATGTGGTATAAAAAAAAAACTTCATTGAGATACTTCAACGTTTTGTGAATTCTATGTTTGCTCAAAATCAAAAGTCTATATTTGGGAAAGTTTGGTGAGAAAGTTGAGGAATGAACTTTTATGGGTAATTCACCTAATATAATAAATTTAAAACATTGGAACAAAAATTTACAAAAGTCAATAGACTAATACGATGTGAAGGTAAACGAAAATCAAAGTTAATTGAAAACATTTGTTGAGAATGATTAGGGGGATAAACTAGATAACTCCAATAATAGTGAAATTAATTCAAAACATCCTTATCAAGATTCATAAGAATCATTTAATGAGGAAATTTTAACTGGGAATGAAACATTGAAATTTCATACCTTACAAAAAACATGCTGAATCTGAAATCATTATTTGGAATTAAAAGGATTCAGTTCATACCAAAAGAAAGTTGAGATTCGATAATCAGACTTTACTTATCTCAAAATTTGAACTGAAATCAGTTTCAAATGCTATTAAACATAAATAATGGTTGGATGATATGAATGAAGAGTTGGATCAGATTGGAAAGAATGAAACATGGAAACTTTTTCCATGTCCATAAAATTAAAATATTATCGAAACCAAGTGGGTTTATATAAACAAGTTAAATGAACATGTAGAAGTTTCAAGAAACAAATCCAAGCTTGTTTGCAAAGGCTATTCTCAAGTGTGATGCATGAATTTTGAATAAAATTTTTCTTCAATTTCATGATTATAAACTATTAGAATGTTTCTTTCAGTGGTTTCACATCATAATTACAAAGTTTAACAGATGGATGTAAAGTCAAATTTATTAAATGGTGTTATTGAAGAATAAGTTTACATTGAACAACCTTGTGGGTTTCTACTTTATGAGTATGCAAACTAAGTTATTAATTTGAAGAATGCATTGTATGGGATGAAATAAGCTCCACATTCATAGTATTCTAAACTTGACAATTGTTTGAGAATGTTGAAATTTTCTAAAGGAAAAGTTGATAGAAACTTATATGTGAAAGAAGTTGACTTGAAAAATAAAATTTTAATTACTTATGTGGATGATATAATTTTTTCTAGGGATATGGAAGATGTTTTTAAAACATTTCTTGAGGAAATGAATAAGGATTTTGAACTTTATATGTTAGTAGAATTAACTTTATTATTTGGATTACAAGTTCATCAAAAGAAAAAACATGTTTTATTATCACAAGAAAAGTATTCTAGGAAATTTTTAAAGAAATTTGCGATGGAATAATCTAAAGATGTTTAAAATTCTATTTCAGTGAACATAAACTTTAGTAAAGATTAATCCATAATTAGTATGAATTAAAAAGACTTTTGGAATCTCATAGGAAGTATTCGTTATCTTATAGCCCCAAGGCCTGATATTATTTATGTTGTGACTTTTCCATGCATCAAAGTAATTAGAAAGAATCATATATGTTTGAAGCAAAGATGATTTTTAGTTATTTTAACATAAAAAATTCACATGGTTTGTTATACTAAAAAAAAATTGAGATGATGTTTCATGGTTATACTTATGTCGATTGGGCTGTATATTGTAATGATAGAAAATTAACCTTAGGATGAACATTTTTCTTGGGTGAATGTTATGTGAGTTGACATAGTAAGAAATACAGTTCACTACCTTTGAGCACAACTAAATCCAAATATGTTGCATCTACTTAGGATTATTCTCAAATGTTATGGATAAAATTAATTCTGGAAGATTAAAAAGCAAAAGTTTATAAACCATTAAAAATGCTTTGTGATAATCAGAGCACAATTGATCTTTCTAAGAAACTTGTCCAACATTCATGAAAAAAAAATTGATATAAAGTTTCACTTTATAAAAGAAATTGTTTCTACAAGGGATGTTTTGCTGGAATACATTTCAACAAAGTATTAGATTGCTGATATCTTTACAAAATAAATGTTAAAGGAAAGTTTTATGAAATAGAGGATGAAACTTCATGTTCTACATTGTAACACCCGAGACTTTTATGTTATATAAATCATCAAAGGAATCTTTTTCTACACACAACACCTGCTTGTCTTTCTTTACATGAAATCTCGAGCTTCCTCGATAACTTGCGTCGTACGCAATACCGAGTTTCACTAAACTACGATAAACTATTAAAATATTATTAAAACTAGCCGTTATAAATAGTAATAACCACTTTTTGAAATTTTATAAAATTTATTTTTCAAAATGGACTTCATTTTTGGATTCTGAATATCGAAATTAGCCTAGGGTGAAATTTTGGTATTTTTCTGAAAACTTTCAATTTTTGATGAATAGTGAAACCACTAAGTGGTAGTTAAAAAACTGAATTTTTCATAAAACTTAATTTTACCACTTCTGTGAGTGGAATTTCAAAAATCCGAGAGACACGGTTGATGTCAGTAAGTAAAATGTGGTTCAATGAGATGAAAATATTTTTTTTGTGAATAGTAACTTTTTACTTTTGTTACCACGGTTAAAAGTAAATAGGGTAATTAAGGGTACAAATGATATTATTATCACCCTAACACATGTCCTAATTCTATTGGACAAGTGTAATTCGACCAAAAACAACCTTAGGAATAAAATATGAGCATTTAGGCCCACTTGGATTAGATTAGGACATTTATTATTAATTTATTTAAAGAAGGGTTAAAATAGTTAAAATCAAAGTTTAATAAGTAAATAATTTTTAATATGGGGTTATACATAAGATAAATTCGACTATAAATATTAATTAGAAAGCTAAAAATATTTCCTACATAATGGTATTTTATTTTAATTTTTAGACTTTAAATAATTTAATTTATTTATGACACATGATGCAGTAATTATCTTATTAATGAAATATTGACATAATTGATGTTATAAACACCACAATAAATGTAATTTGACACTTTTTATGAATTCCACTAATTTTATAGATTAATTTGACATGTTAGTATTGATTTAATTAACTTTTTTCGAACTAATCATTCTGTTATGATTTTCACAAAAATTAATTACTAAATAGGGTCAAAATTGACATAAAATAGTTTTTAAAACAAATATTATATTAGTAATTGTTATTTTATTCCTAAAAATCTATGGTTAGGCTAAATGACTTAGATAAGGTTATATATATTAATAATAAACAACGTGGGGTTCGTTTGGCTGCTTATAGTAAGTTTATTAACCTTATAGTATAAGAACACAAGAAGACACGACAAAAGTAAAATTATTTAACTTAATGTTAAATCTAAATGATAAGGTTAAAATAGGAATCTAAACTTGTCTAAATTATATTGGATGAAAGGATTTCGACCCATCCCCACCTTATATTCTAAATAAATCAATTTGGATCTATTTAAAACCGAACTTGACTTTATAATAAAATAATATTTTTAGTTATTCCATAGGTGCCCCTCTCCTCCCTTATAAAAGGGCACCTCCTCCCTCTCTTCCTCACACCACATTGAGCCTTCAAGCTCGGCCAAACCCTGCCAATTTATCCTCTCCACTTCCCTAGAGACATCCTAGAGGTTCTGGTCTTCTTCAAAGACCTATTTTAGTACCCTAAAAGGAGGTCTCAAAGAAGCACTTCAAAGAAGAGGTAATGTCCATTACCGATTCTTTCATCTTTATTTATTCTTCCACTTCTTCTTCTTTAGTTGTTTCATTATAAAGTAATAACATCAGTATCACTAATATACTAATATGTTATTATAAGTATGAAACAACCCTATTTCACCATCTATCCATCCTACGGAAAAAGAAATCACCGCGCGTGCGTACGTACGGAATACCGTCTCCACGCCGTGGTGTAATCTATTTTCCACCACCACCTTACTTGGATGGGTATAATGGTGTAAATAATGACTATATATGACCATTATAAATTGATACTAATTCTTAAATAGTATACATACACTCCAATACAATTCCATGATCATAGGAATGATATCATCACTCGTGCGTACGTACGGAATACCGTCTCCATGATGTGATGCGACTCGTTCTACATGATCTTAATTTCATAATGATTTTATAAATGAATTGAATGAATGAATATGATATATATTACACTAATACCATTCTAGAAATGATGTATCCATAACCTAAGGATAAGAATAAGAATTTATTCGATAAAACACACATAAGAACAAAAAGTTATAAACACCCGAATAACAAGTAGCAATGAAATATTACTACAAAGAAGCTAAGAATATGACCAAATATGATATCATAAAAATAAGTATGATTCTGGAATAAGTCAATAACATTATTTAAATCATTATACAGGAGGTTCGGACACGTACAAATCATATCGGACCTAAGGTAAGGGGAAATATAACAATCGCATTTTTATCCGAGATTGTTTATACTTTGGTATTTACTAGAGTGTATTTTATCATCCACATCAATGTTTCCTCAATATTTAATATTATTTCCATCCACCTACAATTGTTTAAATCCAATTTTACCCTTTTGTGAGTTTTTTAGTAAAAGATATGAAAGGAATCTTTTGTCGTTTTGCGTACGAGGTACTTTTTGACTTTTCTGACAAAAGTACGAGAAGAATGTTTTTTTAACTTATACAACATGAATGTATTTTTAAAAAATTATTTCCAAGAAGCTTCCTTTACAAGTTTTCAAGTTTATTTTTAATCAACTACTTTTAGTTTGTAATTTTACGACATGTTAAGAAAGGAAAAGTGTTTTTGAAGCAGAAAAAATATTTTCCTCAAGAATTGAGTTCAAGTGTTTAATCAAAATTATTTTCCATCTAAGATAAGAAAGGGTTCTGTTTCTATCCCTATTATTACATTGATTTGATTATGTTGTGATGGAATTATTTTTATTAATTCCTTTATCTTATATGAATTGTTTTATGATGTCACGTTGTTTAATAATCCCATTTTTATTACCTGAGTTATGTAATGATGTATGATTTATGATTTTGTGGCACACATAAGAATGGTATCATTATGAGATGGATGGGACCTATATCTCCCTCCAATGCATTGGGTAAAGATTTTATATCTCATGAGATAGACAAGGCTGGTACGGTAGGTTATACCGGTTCAGTGAAACAGGACTGAAATGAGGGTGACTCGGTTCTGAAATGGACTTTGTCCAATAAGATAGTCTTGAAAATGAGTATTTACTAATAAGATATGATTCTCTATGATTATGTGTGTATGCCACAAAGTTTCATGTTTTAAGTTATGATTATTGGGATTTCATTTCACTACTATGATTTATCCCATGTTATGAAATTATGCTCCCTTTTGCAGGTTAAGATTTCCAAAATGTTATGTTCTTATGAATATGATGTGATTGATACTTCTTTTGTTTATCCTTACTGAGAATTTGAGCTCACCCTTTTGTATGTTTTATTTCCCCAGTCCAGGAATAAGGTTATTAAGTACAATATTCCAAAAAGGGACTCTAGATATGATGAAATAAATGGGAGGAAAAGTAGATGCTTTATGAACCAGTTGTTTATGTTTCCCAGTTTCTAAAGACACTATACCTATAGTGTCCTTTATTGGTTTTGTTATATGTTGTAATAAGTGTGCTTCAATTCTGAAGTAATAACAATGTATGTAAAGTATGTGTCATTATAGTTGGTATCAGAGGAAAGGTATAGTCAACCTTTGGAAACTAGGATGTGAAAGCCTTAGTGAGAACCCTAAGGATAAGTCTAAGCATAGAACACAATCTTAGTGTTTTAGAAATGGCCATGAATAACCTAGGATAAGATCTTAGGTGTAAAATTTTATTCTTGATTATGTGATTTTCCGATTATAATTAGTGTTGCTCACACTATTATTCTTGGTTTTAGTCAATGGCTGGAACCCGAAGGGACCATGTTAATGCGGAATGCGACGGGAAATGCAATGATTGTCCCCCTGAGCAACCAAACGTTACGGGAGCTGGAATGAAAAATCTTGTAGCCATGCTCACACAACTTTCTCAAGCTATGAATCATGCAGGACTTCCAAACGACCAAAGAAAGGAGCAACATTCTGTTGAATCCTTCATGAGACAGTGTCCACCTTCATTCAGCGGGTCTACTGATCCATTAGTTGATGAACAATGGATTAGTACTACTAAAAAGATATTTTCAGTTCTTCAATGTTCTGAGCATGATAAATTCATCTTAGTAGTGTATCGTTTGGAAGGTGATGCTGATCAATGGTGAAATCTTATTAAGAATACGAGACAAAGGGATGAAATTGAGTCCATGGAATGGGACGAGTTCAAGAACTTATTTTTCAATATGTACTTCCCTCGTATTCTCCGAACAAAGATGGAGAAAAAGTTTCTTGAACTGAAGCAAAAGGATGATGAATTTGTTGGTACCTATGAAGCAAATTTTACAAGACTTGTAAGGTATGCTTCTGGTATTATTATCCAACCTGAGAGTAAGATCGATCGATTCTTTAGTGGCTTTAAAACAAGTCTTCTAAGGGCCTTAGCCATAAGGGACTTCAATAGCCACGGGGAAATCGTTCGATGTGTTCTCAAAGTTGAGATGGAGAATGAAGTAACCCATCAGTCATATGGGTTTGATAAGAAGAGGAAAATGGAATTCAAAGGAAAATCTAAAGAGTACACTGAAAAGAAGATGAGCTTTCCCTTATGCTCAAAGTGTGGAAAGAAACATGGAGGGAGTTGTCTTAAAGGGACAAGTAAATGT
Organism: Viscum album; assembly: GCA_963277665.1. Lineage (NCBI taxonomy): Eukaryota > Viridiplantae > Streptophyta > Magnoliopsida > Santalales > Viscaceae > Viscum > Viscum album. The sequence goes on from OY728131.1 coordinate 412,774,692, forward strand.
TTCAAATGTGGAAAGGAAGGTCATCGGGCATTTGAATGCCGCGATGATGGGAAGAAGATGTCTAATGATGCAAAAAAAGGAAGGGATACACAAAATGAACCTACTACACTTCAATGTTTCAAGTGCAAGGAGATGGGACATTATGCCAATAAATGCCCTAATCTAAGGGTTGATGATGATGGTCGACGTCAAAAAACTCTTAAGGCTAAAGATAAAGGAAAGTCGCATGAAATTTCTATCAGCGATGTGGAGTACGATAACGATGTGGTGAAAGGTACACTTACCATCCACTCTAAAGTAGCAAATGTTTTATTTGATTCTAGATCCACTCACTCCTTTATTTCTGAAGAATTTTCTAAGGGTATCACCGTATTACCTCAACAATTAGATGTTGAGTTAGCTGTGACAACACTTAATGGCACAACAGTCGCATCAAAAGTTTATAATTATTCTCCGATTGAAGTTTGTGGGAAAGTGCTTCCTGCAAATCTTGTGATCCTTCCTATAGTGGAATTTGATGTGATTCTTGGCATGGATTGGATTTCTCTACATGGAGCTCATATCAATTGCCAAATAAGGGAAGTCACATTTCATATTCCAGATCAATCTATGATCGTCTATCAATGCAAGGATGAACATAACCTTCCAGTGGAAATTCCTTCCATCTTATGGGTCTTGATTCCACTAAATGAAGGTTATTTATCTCAAATGGTTGGTGAGAAACTCATGATTAAGAATATGCCCATTGTACGGGAGTTTGATGATGTATTTCTAGAGGAATTATTGGGTCTTCCACTAAATCGTGAAGTTGAGTTTTCAATAGAAGTCGTACTGGGTGCTTTGCCTATTTCAAAGACACCTTATAGAATAGCCTCAATTGAGTTGTAGGAATTGAAGAAGCAACTCCAAGAGAATCTTGATAAGGGATTCATATTCCCCAGTGCGTCATCTTGGAGAGCACCTGTTCTATTTGTTAAGATGAAAGATGGATCAATGAGACTCTGCATTGATTATCGAGAACTTAACAAGATCACTATCAAGAACAAATATCCTCTCCTGCACATTGATGACCTATTTGACCAACTACGCGGAGCTCAATACTTTTCCAAGATTGATCTTCATTCAGGGTATCATCAATTAAGGGTCAAAAGGGAGGATATACCGAAGACGGCTTTCTGTACAAGGTATGGACACTATGAATTTTTAGTGATGCCATTTGGTCTTTCTAATGCCCCTACTATCTTCATGGATCTGATGAATAGAGTCTTTAGAGACTATCTTGATCTGTTTGTGGTAGTCTTTATAGATGATATTCTTGTATATTAAAAGAGCAAGGAAGAACATGAAGATCACTTGAGAATTATATTGAAGACCCTGAGAAAGGAGAAGCTTTATGCCAAATTTACCAAGTGTGAATTTTGGCTTCAAAAACTTGCATTTTTGGGTCACATAATCTCAAAAGAGGGGATATCTGTGGATCCAACAAAAACAGATTTTATCGAAAGATGGTCGAGACCAACAACAGTGACTGAGATCCAAAGTTTTCTTGGTTTGGCTAGATATTATCGACGTTTTGTGAAAGAATTTTCACGATTATCTAATACAATCACCAAGTTGACTCCGAAAGGAGTTAAGTTTGTTTGGATGGAGGAATGTGAAGAGAATTTCAAGGAGTTGAAAACAAGGTTATCCAGTGCACCTGTGCTCACACTACTATGTAGTGGAGAAAGGTTTGTGATTTATAGTGATGCATCCAATAAGGGATTGGGGTGTGTTCTTATGCAAAATGATATGGTGATAGCTTATGCCTCACGACAGTTGAAAATCCATCAGCAAAATTACCCAACTCATGATTTGGATTTAGCTGCGGTAATCTTTGCATTAAATATTTGGAGGCATTATCTTTATGGAGAAAGGTGTGACATTTATACTGATCATAAAAGTTTAAAGTATATTTTCACACAGAAGGAGCTGAATATGCATCAAAGAAGATGGTTGGAGCTGATTAAGGATTATGAGTGCTCAATCCATTACCACCCTGGGAAAGCAAACAAGGTGGCAGATGCATTAAGTCGACAAGACCATGCTAGTTTATCCATGATGAGGATCACAAAAGATCCAATATTTATGGATTTACAAAGGATGGATCTTGGAATTATAATGAAAGGGGATAAATCGTATCTTTCTCAAATGAATGTTCAACCATCTATACATGTGAAGATTAAAGAGGCACAGAAAGAAGATGTCGAGTTACAAAAGAAGGTGAGAAATGTTCCTGAATTCATCCTTGATTGTGATGGGATAATAAAGTTCAGGAATTGGGTTTGTGTTCCTCCCATCCCCGAATTAAAGAAGGAGCTGCTGGATGAGGCTCATAGTTCTTCATTCTCTATTCATCCTGGAAGCACGAAGATGTATAGGGACCTGAAAGAATACTTCTGGTGGGATGGCATGAAAAGAGATGTTGCTGAATATGTCTCTCGATGCTTGGTTTGTCAACAAGTTAAAGCTTAGAGACATAAGTCTAAGGGGATGTTACAACCATTACCCATACCCGAATGGAAATGGGAAAACATCACTATGGGCTTTGTCACATGACTTCCTAAAACATCCAAAGGCAATAATGCTATCTGGGTCATAGTTGATTGTCTTACAAAATCTGCACACTTCATTGCTATTAGAGAGGATTTCTCTCTAGATCAGCTTGCCAGGATATATGTAAAGAAAGTGGTAAGATTGCATGGAGTACCACTTTCTATTATATCTGATCGGGATCCGAGATTTACCTCGAAGTTCTGGCGGAGTCTTTAGCATACTCTGGACACAGAGTTGAGTTTCAGCACTGCTTATCATCCTCAGATAGACGGTCAGTCTGAGAGAACAATTCAAACTCTAGAAGATATGTTGAGAGCTTGCTCTATGGATTTCAAAGGTGGTTGGGATCAACACCTACCTTTGGTGGAATTTTCTTATAATAATAGCTTTCACTCCAGTATTCAGATGGCTCCTTATGAAGCTCTTTATGGAAAGAAATGCAGGACTCCAACTTGCTGGGATGAAGTTGGGGAAAGAAAGCTATTAGGACCTGATCTCGTTGATGAAATGGCAGAAAAGGTCAGATCTATTCAACAACACCTAAGAGCAGCTCAGAGTCGACAGAAAAGTTATGTCGACAACCGAAGAAAAGACCTAGAGTTTGAAGTGGGTGATAAAGTGTTCTTACGAATATCTCCCTGGAAGAGGGTTATGAGATTTGGAAAGACGGGGAAGTTGAGCCCTAGATATATCGGTCCTTTCAAAATATTGGATCATATTGGGAAGGTAGCTTACCGATTGGCGCTTCCACCGAATCTATCTCAAGTTCACGATGTGTTCCATTTATCTCTCCTGAGAAAGTACATACCCGATCCTTCACATGTACTCAGCTCAGAAGTTGTACCGCTGGAGCAAGATCTTTCTTATGAAGAACAACCGATAGAGATTCTAGATCGTAGCGAAAAAGTCCTATGAAACAAGACCACTCGATTGGTGAAAGTTTTATGGAGGAACCACCAATTAGAAGAAGCTACATGGGAGCTTGAGGATATGATGAGGGAGAGGTATCCTCATCTGTTTGTTACAAAGTGACGAATTTCGAGGGCAAAATTCATTTTAAGGGGGGGTAGAATGTAACACCCGAGACTTTTATGTTATATAAATCATCAAAGGAATCTTTTTCTACACACAACACTTTCTTGTCTTTCTTTACACGAAATCTCGAGCTTCCTTGATAGCTTGCGTCATACGCAATACCGAGTTTCACTAAACAACGATATACTATTAAAATATTATTAAAACTAGCCGTTATGAATAGTAATAACCACCTTTTGAAATTTTTTAAAATTTATTTTTCAAAATGGACTTCATTTTTGGATTCGGAATATCGAAATTAGGCTAGGGTAAAATTTAGGTATTTTTCTGAAAACTTTCAATTTTTGATGAATAGTGAAACCACTAAGTGGTAGTTAAAAAACTGAATTTTTCATAAAACATAATTTTACCATTTCTGTGAGTGGAATTTCGAAAATCTGAGAGACACAGTTGATGTCAGTAAGTGAAATGTGGTTTAATGAGATGAAAATAATTTTTTTGTGAATAGTAAGTTTTTACTTTTTTTACCACGGTTAAAAGTAAGTAGGGTAATTAAGGGTAAAAATGATATTATTATTACCCTAAAACATGTCCTAATTCTATTGTACAAGTGTAATTCGACCAAAAACAACCTTAGGAATTAAATATGACCATTTAGGCCCACTTGTATTAGATTAGGACATTTATTATTAATTTATTTAAAGAAGGTTTAAAATAGTTAAAATCAATGTTTAATAAGTAAATCATTTTTAATATGGGATTATACATAAGATAAATTCGACTATAAATATTCATTAGAAAGATAAAAATATTTCCTACATAATGGTATTTTATTTGTAATTTTTAGACATTGAATAATTTAATTTATTTATGACACAACGATGATGCAGTAATTATCTTATTAATGAAATATTGACATAATTGATGTTATAAACACAAAAATAAATGTAATTTGACACTTTTTATGAATTACACTAATTTTATAGATTAATATGATATGTTAGTATTGATTTAATCAACGTTTTTCGAACTAATCATTCTGTTATAATTTTCACAAAAATTAATTACTAAATAGTGTCAAAATTGACATAAAATAGTTTTAAAAACAAATATTATATTAGTAATTGTTATTTTATTCCTAAAAATCTAAGTTTCGGCCAAATGACCTATATAAGGTTATATATATTAATAATAAACAACTTGGGGTTCGTTTGGCTTCTTATAGTAAGTTTATTAACCTTATAGTATAAGAACACAAGAAGACACGGTAAAAGTAAAATTATTTAACTTAATGTTAAATCTAAATTATAAGGTTAAAATAGGAATCTAAACTTGTCAAAATTCTTTTGGATGAAATTATTTTGACCAACCCCACTTTAGCTTCAAAATAAATCAATTTGGAGCTATTTAAAACCGAACTTAACTTTATAATAAAATAATATTTTTAGTTATTCCAAAGGTGCCCCTCTCCTCCCTTATAAAAGGGCACCTCCTCCCTCTCTTCCTCAAACCACATTGAGCCTTCAAGCTTGGACAAACCCTGTCACTTTCTCCTCTCCACTTCCCTAGAGACATACTAGAGGTTCTGGTATTCTTCAAAGACCTATTTTAGTACCCTAAAAGGAGGTCTCAAAGAAGCACTTCAAAGAAGAGTTAATGTCCATTACCGATTCTTTCATCTTTATTTCTTCTTCCACTTATTCTTCTTTAGTTGTTTCATTATGAAGTAATAACATCAGTATCACTCATATACTGATATGTTATTATAAGTATTAAACAACCCTATTTCACCATCTATCCATCCTACGGAAAAAGAAATCACCACGCGTGCGTACGTACGGAATACCGTCTCCACGCCGTGGTGTAATCTATTTTCCACCACCACCTTACTTGGATGGGTATAATGGTGTAAATAATGACTATATATGACCATTATAAAGTGATACTAATTCTGAAATAGTATACATACAATCCAATACAATTCCATGATCATAGGAATGATATCATCACTCGTGCGTACGTACGGAATACCGTCTCCACGATGTGATGCGACTCGTTCTACATGATCTTCATTTCATAATGATTATATAAATTAATTGAATGAATGAATATGATATATATTACACTAATACCATTCTGGAAATGATATATCTATAACCTAAGGAGAAGAATAAGAATTTATTCGATAAAACACACATAAGAACAAAAGGTTATAAACACCCGAATAACAAGTAGCAATGAAATATTACTACTAAGAAGATAAAAATATGACCAAATATGATATCATAAAAATAAGTATGATTCTGGAATAAGTCAATAACATTATTTAAATCATTATACCGGAGTTTCAGACACGTACAAAGCATATCAGACCTAAGGTAAGGGGAAATATAACAATCTCATTTTTATCCGAGATTGTTTATACTTTGGTATTTACTGGGGTGTATTTTATCATCCACATCCATGTTTCCTCAATATGTAATATTATTTCCATCCACATAAAATTGTTTAAATCCAAATTTACCCTTCTGTGAGTTTTTTAGTAAAAGATATGAAAGGAATCTTTTGTCGTTTTTCGTACGAGGTACTTTTTGACTTTTCCGACAAGAGTACGAGAAGAATGTTTTTTTAACTTATACGACATGAATGTATTTTTAAAAAATTATTTCCAAGAAGATTCCTTTACAAGTTTTCAAGTTTATTTTTAATCAACTTCTTTTAGTTCGTAATTGTATGACATGTTAAGAAAGGAAAAGTGTTTTTGAAGAAGAAAGGATATTTTCCTCAAGAATGGAGTTCAAGTGTTTTATCAAAATTATTTTCCATCTAAGATAATAAAGGGTTCTGTTTCAATCCCTATTAATACATTGATTTGATTATGTTGTGATGGAATTATTTTTATGAATTCCTTTATCTTATATGAATTGTTTTATGATGTCACGTTGTTCAAGAATCCCATTTCTATTACCTGAGTTATGTAATGATGTATGATTTATGATTTTGTGGCACATATAAGAATGGTATCATTATGAGATGGGTGGGATCTATATCTCCCTCTAATGCATTGGGTAAAGATTTTATATCTCATGAGATAGACATGGCTAGAATGGTAGGTTATACTGGTTCAGTGAAACAGGACTGAAACGAGGGTGACTCGGTTCAGAAATAGACTTTGTCCAATAAGATAGTCTTGGCAATGAGTCTTGGCTAATAAGATATGATTCTCTATGATTATGTGTGTATTTCACAAAGTTTCATGTTTTAAGTTATGATTATTGGGATTTCATTTCACTACTATGATTTATCCCATGTTATGAAATTATGCTCCCTTTTGCAGGTTAAGATTTCCCAAATGTTACGTTCTTATGAATATGATGTGATTGATACTTCTTTTGTTTATACTTACTGAGAATTTGAGCTCACCCTTTTGTATGTTTTATTTCCCCAGGTCAAGAATAAGGTTATTAAGTACAATATACCAAAAAGGGACTCTAGATATGATGAAATAAATCGGAGGCAAAGTAGATGCTTTATGAACCAGTTGTTTATGTTTCCCAGTTTCTAAAGACACTATACCTATACGGTCCTTTCTTGGTTTTGTTATATGTTGTAATAAGTGTGCTTCAATTATGAAGTAATAACAATGTATGTAAAATATGAGTCGTTATATACATCTTCCCATGTATTCTTAAACCTCACAAGGAAGGACCCCTACCATGATTTTGATTATGTTAACAAAGGGGGAAATAAATTAATAACTTTTTTAATTTCTAATAAGTTTTTACTTATCTTTATTTTATGAATCTGAAGTAGTGGTTATCATAAAATGGGATATATAAAAATAAAATTTAGATAGGGTAAAATAAAAGTGAGGAAATATTATCTTTACACGGACACAAAATTTTCTTGCCACCGAGGGATTTAATTACTTCAAAAACATTACTTCATCTAGTAGTTTTGTGTTAGAACACTTTATTTTGGGAAAAACTATGTTTTGATAAAATCCAAAAAAACATTAGTAGTTTACATGAGTTGAGTTAGAAAAAATGTACAAGAGTTGTAAAAGTTGTTAACATGGGTTGTCAAAAAATCCAAAAGGGGTGATTGAAGAACCTTTTTGATAATTTTTTTTAATATTTTTTTTTTGTATTTGTTAAAAACTAACCACGTTATAAAATAATATTTTTTTTATTCTAGAATTGGATCCATATCCATATTAATTAAGATTCATTAGACTCAGAGTATTGTATTCATTTACATCAGTTTCATATCATCAGATCCAGAAGAATCAGAGGTATAAATTATGGATTTTAGGAATTTTTCCTTTTCCTTAATCACATAAATAAATAATTTGTAGAGTTATAAAGATAGAAGTTTTTGAGTGATGAAGTCCTAGTGATGTTAAAGATTTTTATTGATAAAATTAAAGTCAGAAGTTATAAAGTTTTCAAACATTCTAAACTACATAAAACTATACTTTTCTGGTGAATTAGTTCTCACAAATAATTAATACTTTCATGATAAAAATTTTAGAAGAAATGGTGGAGAGGTTTAAATAAACTCAAAATTGTAGAGTGAATAATTATATCATAATTAGAAATTATATCATAATGATAATTTCATTATAATTAGTATTCCATCATTATTTAGAAATCCATCAAAGGTGGAATGTTTTAGAATATTAGATCCATAAGTTGGAATGTGTGAATCTGATGCAGATTAAATAATTTCAAAGCTAATTTATGGAGATTCCATTGTAATAGGAATTTAATCATAATGAGATTTCAATTATAATGGAAATTCCATCATAATGGGAATTCCATTGTAATGAGGATTCCATCAGACTTAGCTAAGGAGGAAAAAAAATTCTAAATGAGTTGAGAAGGATGCATAATTTTTAATCATTATGAATTATAAAGTTTTTGTGTCACTGATAAGAAAATAGAATTCATAATAACTGATAAGGAAATATAATTTTTAATTTGTGAGAAGAAAGAAGATTGATAATGAGATTATTACAAAGAAGACTCAAAAATAAAATTCTAGAAGTTTTGTGAAGAGTTGAAGAGGTAAAAATTGAATTGCAATTTTGTGTAAATCTAAGAGAAATCCAAGTAGGATTGAAGAATAGAATGTTGAAGATTAAATGTCAGATATATTTGGAGATTTTGAAATTTGAGTATGTAGGGAAAGTTTTAAGGTTTCCCAATTTTGTTTTTTGGGTCTCTTATAAATATTTTTTCAGTTCATTTTTTCATTAGTGAATTTTCATGAAACAGAAAAAGGAGAAGCACTAAATAAATCAAGTGAAAATCATTCCTAACTAGAGATATCATGAAGATGAGGAGACAATTAAATATATTTTTACTATATTGAGAAATATTGTATTGAGAAGATCATATTTAGTCAATCATATTGAGTCAATCGGACTGAAGAAGATTGTATTGGAGTTTGGGTTTTGCAGATTGTGAATGGTTTTATTATATTGAGGCCATTTTATTTAGAGAATCAGATCCACACTCATCATATTTAGAGAATAAGATCCAGAATCATCATATTGAGAGAATTAGATCTAGAATCATTGGATCCTTGCAGACTTGATTGAGGATTCAGACCGAGTAATTGTGGTGTTGTTTTAAAAAAGTAACTATTATTTTCGTTGGACCACTTGTTTTATAAACAATCAATATAAACTTATAAGAGTTAGTATAATATTTCCTGTTGAGGTTAAGTTTCTAAAAGTTTTGAAACTTATAAAAAGTGAACAACTGATTCAACCCTCTTCTCAGTTGTTATTCAATCCTTTGGAACTTTAGTAATGTTTCAAATTCTAAAAATGCTTTAGTATTTACTTCTTTGAGAAATTTTAATGTGTAAATTATTTATCTATATTTTTAATTTCACAGAAAAAATCTTTCTTAATTGGCTTTCTTAAAGAACCTTGTCTTTGGCATATCATATTAGGATACAAAATATTCACTCACTTAGAAAGCTAACTAAAAAAGGGTTAGTTAGGGATCTATGAAAACTTGAATTCCCAAATGATATATTCTACAACCTTAATCAAAAAGGAAAACAACATAAAATATTTTTTAAATTAAATAGAGAAGCTTTAAATTCTCAACCTCTTGAGTTGGTCCACACATATTTTTTTGGACCATCTAGAGTATCTAGTTTAAATTAGAAGCACTATGTCTATATATTTGTATATGACCTTTTTTAGGTATACTTTGGTATTATTTTTAGCTCACAATATCAAAGCTTTATTTTATATTACTAAGTATACTAAATCTATATAAAACATAAGTGGACATAGAATTAAGACATTAAGAAGTGACAATAGTTGTGAGTTTGAAAATCAAGTCTTTAAATCCATTTACTCACAAAATGGATATAACCATAATTTCTATGCTTCTATAACCCCTCATCATAATGTATTTTTAGAAATAAGAAATATAATACTTCAACATATAGCCTGGAAAATTCTTAATGAGTATAACCTACCTTTCTACTTTTGGGTTGAGGGTGTGAATACATCCTGCAATATAATTAATAGAGTTTTAATTAGACATATCTTGGAGAAAGCCTCTTATGAATGATGGAATAACAGAAAGCCTAAGGTTATTAAATTTATAGGTTTTTCTTGAAAAATATTTATTCTTAAAACTAATGATAATCTTGACAAGTTTTTTACCAAAAGCGATGAAGTGATTTTCCTTGGTTATTCAACTTCAAGTAAATCTTATAGAATTTTTAACAAAAGAACCAAGTCTATGGAATATTTTTTCCATGTCAAATTTTATGATACAGATTCAAATTAGCCTAAAAACCATTATAAAACCTTGAGTATTATTTATCCACTTTGAACATAAATGAAAAATATGCTAAATATGCTGTAAAATATGTAGAAAAATCATCTAGTTCTAAAGAAATTCCAGAAATTGAACCAGAACCTATAGAAGATCTTGATGTGACCATCAATTCTTTCTATAGAGATATTAAGACTCTTAATTTTTATCCTTTAGATTTTGTGGTTGGATATTTAGGAAGAGTTACACAAACTAGAGCTTCTCTAATAAAATTGGTTGAACATAAAGCTTTCTTATCAAAACTTGAACCTATGAACATCAGTGATACAATTAATGATGGATTCCAGGTAATGGTATGCAAGAAGAACTTAATCAATTTGAAATAAATAATGTTTAGTAACTTGTTTATATACCCATATAAACCATGAATATAGAAACTAAATGGGTGTTTAGAAACGTGGTTGATATATCTAGAACAATATTTACAAATATGGCTAAAATAGTTTCACAAGGTTATAGTCAAGACGAGGGTATAAACTATAAAGAATCATTTAATCTTGTTACCAAACTTGAATCCATTACAATATTTCTTTCTTATGTATCACATCTAGATTTCAAATTATATCAAATAGATGTCAAAAGTGCATTCCTGAATGGATGTATAGTTGAGACTTATTTTGTTGAACAACCCCTGTATTTCAAAACCCTCATTTTCCAAATCATGTTTTTAAATTAAAAAAATATTTACATGGTTTAAAATAGGATCTTGGAGATTGGTGTGATAGGATCATATCTTTTCTTATTTCAAAAGGATTTTCAAAAAATATAGCTGATCGTACCCTTTTTATAAATGGAATTTCAAAAGATGCATTATTTTTTAAAATATATTTAGATGATGTTATCTTTGAATCTTATAAAATTATTTATGTGATCACTTTTTGAAGATGATTCCAAATGAATTTAAAATTTTTTTAATTGGAGAACATAAATTCTTTCTTAGTTTTTATATTTTTCAAAATAAAGTAAGAATTATTTTAAATCAAAGTAGATATACTAAAAGGCCTTTTAAAACATTTTGGTTTACATTTCACTCAGAGTAGTGATGCTTCTAAAATTACCACCTGTAAGTTAGATCCTGATGAATCTAGAAAATTAGTTGATCAAACCAGTTATAGTGGGATTATTGGAAGTCTACTTTACTTAACTTCTAGCTAAACTAAAATTATGTTTATTGTGTGTATGTGTAACATCTCGATATTATAAAAAATTTATTTAAAATTTATTTAAATTCTTTGATAGCTGGGGTTACATAATATTCACAGTTTATCTTGTGTTCTACACAACACCAAGTTTATCTTTTTTTTCACGTAACATTGTGTTTCTTTGATAACTTGTTTTTCACCCATGGTCGAGTCTTACCAAACAACAATATACTATTAATATTATTTATTTAACATAACACTTATCACCTAACCATTATAATGGATGGAAGGAATATTACTAACTAGATTAGGAATATATGATTTATACATGTTTATATAATTAATCCTTTGGATTCCATTTAATTAGAAATGAAAATAAAAACAAATTGAATATAAAGGATAATTTTTTTGAAAAACTGTATTTATGACCAAAATGGAATTTCATCATAAAAAATTAAATTAATAATTATTTATGAAATATAATAATGAAATTTATATTTTATATATTTAATCAATTTTTTTAAATTCATTCAATAAGTTTTATAGGGTTAAGATAAGAATAAATCCAATTTTAAGCATAAAAGGGTGTATATTTTTTAAATGTAGTTTTATCACCTTTTAATGGTGCATCTATTTTAATTATAATTTTTCAAACTTTTATTATTTTTATTACTAAAAATAAAATTAATTTTTGAAATAGGAATTTAAAATTTTACTTTGGGTCAATTTTTTGTATTTTTTTGAGAACTTTCATATTTTGATGAATAGTGAATATCACCAAATTTTAATTGAAAATTGATTTTTCATATAAATAATTTATAGTGTTAAATTATATTTTTAATTGGGTTTAAAGTATAATTATATCAATTTTATATCATTTAAACCAATTTAGGTCACTATAATCAATTTCACAATTAATTTAGATATAAAAACTTAGCAAACATTTTAACATATTCATTTTAAAATCTCGCTTTGTTTTCCCATCTGCGTGAATGATTTTAAATTAATTTATGCCAATTATGTGATTGGAATTTAGAGAAATTGATTCCATATTTTTAATAATAATAATTTATAATTTATAATAATTTAACTTATTTTTTCACAAAAAATATCAGCGAAAGTAATTAAAATTAATTATAGAGGCTAAGGTAAAATGAGTTTACTTAGTGCTTCTACACTAATCTTAAGGGTCCAAATGATCAAGAAACTTGTCCAAAACTCATTGTGTATGTATGATTCGAAAATATCCCAATTTTTATCTAATTTTTTTCACTATTGGGGGTAAATTATGTAAAGGAGACCTCCCAATATTTTTACCTTTTTTATATTTATAAGAATTCCACTCCCTTCCCACAATAAAAAGGCACCCCTCCCACCCTCTTCACACCTATCAATAAATTTTTGTCTTGTCAAAAACCAATAAAAATAAGCTTCCTGATACCCTCATATCATCTTATAATACTAAATTTGTGCATAAAGTAATCCAAGGAAGTCATTTGGTGTAAACCAAAAGGAGTAACCCGAAAAAGAGGTAACATTCATCAACAATCAATTTTGTTTAATTTATTTATCAAAACACTAAAATTATTCTTATTACATGATTATATAATATCCTCAACATACTAAATATACTAATATTTTTTCATTTTAAGTTTATGACTGACACCTTTAAACACATCTATCAAATGGGATACACAATCATCGTTTGTGTATACGGCGAACTACCGTCTCGTGAACCGAGGTTGTTCGTTCTTCCATTGCCAACTCTCAAGGTTGGGAATAATTATGGACATACTATTTTAATATGATATATATTGAATTTATTATTTATTAACACTTATGTAATTATTATATAACACATACCTTCATGTTTTCCATCTTTTTGGAATATGATAACATCGTTTGTTTACGTGTGGACTACCGTCTCCTCAAAGCGACGTGATACGTTCACACTTTACATGGAATATATTAAGGATGGATTTAATAAATATTTATGATATAAATGGTACATTTATTATATTAATTATATAATTATATATATTTTCATATAACATATCATTTTCTGTGTTCCTTTTCACACACTGAGAAAGTGATAATGTTGTTCGTTGACGTGTGTACTACCGCCTCATCGAAGCGATGTGATTCATTCTTTTTCATCACCAAACCATAAGAATGGTATATATATAAGTATTTATAATTAAATAATATATTATTTATAATATAATGATAATTATTTAAAGATAAACATTACCTAGAATTATTTCTATGATAATCAATAAAAAATCAGAACGTTACTCATGTATACGTACAACCTACTATCTCAATGATCGTAACATTGGTTCATTTTTCATAACTATATTTCATATTTGATTTTAAAAGTATAATTTATGTAAAAATTTAATAATTATTTAATTTTTATTATTCTTGATATTTTTAAATAATAAACTCATTTACCATAGTCAACCTATCAAAGTCAATTTTGACACATAAGCTGAATATAGTCAAAATAACTAAATTAAACATTATTGATTATGTAATTGTATAAAATTTGTTTATAAGTGAAATAAAAGTAATAATAAACATGAAAAAGTTATGAATAAAGTAAATAATTAACATAATTTGATTATTTATGAATATAGAGGACAAGCATGACAAATCAGACTCAGGGTAAGGGACTTCGTCTTAATTTCCATTCTTTGAGGTAAACAATATTATTGTGAAAATAATTTATTATATATGGTGTAAATAATTAAAAATGGACAAGTAATATAATTAATAACTAATATTTAATGGTATTTTATGTTTCATCTTTAATTAGTTCATCCTATAGGGTTTTACTTGAAAGTTTCCAAGTAGTAACGAGTTTCGTCTCAATTTACATTCCATTGAGACTTAATTGTTATTATACACCTAGTTAATTTTATATGGTTTATATCCTGACCTATGAATTTTTATATCACGAGTTTTATATATTTCATGATATTCAACATTTAAATTTATTTTATTCTTTCATGGATCTCATGATTCAAAAGTTACTCTCAAGTAGTAAGGGACTTCATCTCAATTTTTATTCTTTGAGGCATACTTTATTATTGTGCACCTAATTTATTATATATGGTGTACATGCTTCCAAATTAAAATTTAATATCACGAATAATTAATATTTAATGGTATTTTAAGTTTAGTGTTGAATTATTTCATCCTATGTGGTTTTACAATAATGTTACCCAGTAGTAATGGATTTCTAAACTCAATTTACATTCATTGGGTTAATCATCTATGTTATTGGTTATGTTATGCCAATAATATGTGTGAAATGACCTATAATTGATTTATAATATATTTAAAATGTTATTTTATGGATTTATATGTTTCTCACATAATTATTTGATCTACTTATTATCACCCCAGTGATATGATCTTTGTAAGGGTGTTTCTCGTCTCATTTTTATTTCTGTGAGATATATTCCATATTCACCACTTAATTTTGTGTGTGGTGTATATAATGACAATGAATGTATTTTATGATACTTACACTCAAATTTAAGTGGTTTTACCTATCCTTTTGATGATATATATTTAATGGGGTTTAGGGTTTCAAATTTACCAAAGCGATAAGGGAATTTTTGTCACAATTTTCCATCTTTTATAAATTTGTTATGTTATACATCAATATTATTTTATATGATGTATATACTACTCCTTTGAAATTATGTATCATAAATATCCTTATTATTATAATATTCTATGTTCATTTAATATTATTCTTTTATGGGGATTATAATTCAAATGTTTCATGGTGGTAAGAAACACTTCAAAATGTTTAAAGATTATTTTCCTCATGAATGTTTTAATGATATTTTAAGGGAATTTATATTCATCAATGTAAACAACCCTTGTTTTAACTTATCATCCAATGGGGATGTTTTTTATTGAAACCATACTCTCTATTTATTTGGATGGATTAATATATTTTTAATAGTTTCTTTTTGAACCTAGTTCTTTTCCATGGGTTAATCATGTTCTAAATATATTTTTATTGCATCCATTTATTTTATATGGGTTAATAATGTTTTAATATAATTATATTGAACCAATTTATTTTTCATGGGTTAATCGTGTTCTAAAGATATTTTTTTGGAACCCATTTCATTTCCACGAGATAATCATGTTTCAAATAGAATATTTTCAAACCCATTTATTTTTCATGGGATAATCACGTTTCAAATATATTTTCATTGAACCCATTTATTTTCCATTGGTTAATCATGTTAAAATAGATTTTTTTACTTAACCCATTTATTTTACATGGGTTAATCATGTTTCAATGAGATTTTTATGGAACCCAGTTCATTTCCATGGGTTAACCATGTTTTAACAAGATTTTTGTGAAACATGTTTCTTTTTTATGGGTTAATATTATTCTGAAAAGAATAAAGGTTATTTTAATGAGTTTTGATGAATTATCTATATATCCAGTTCTTAGACATTATAAATGATGGTCTCACCTAGATTATGACTGGTGATCCCATTATATCTTATATGCTGGGTCCGGCCAGATAGTGTGGCAATGCATTGGGTACTCTGAAGATGAAAGTCGATCATATTGGTTATTCCATTTATATGGGTTATTTTAGGATTCTTTAAGGTTTTAATGAGATGGTGTTCCAAGATACCTATATATTTTCCTTATCATTTCTACGTGTTTATAAGGTTTCTAATGATCGAGATTGTTATCACATGGCTCATGATTATTTATTCTAATGACTCTTTTTTTCATGTTTTCATGTTTCATAATCCAGGTATTGATGGGTATGAATATTCATATGTTCTGCTCATGCAATTTAATTTTTTTATCATGACCTTATGATATTATTATGTTCACTGATGGCATTCATTTTTTAATTCTTACATTTTACCTTACTGAGAATCTGAGATCAGCATTATTATATTAACTTTTCCATAGGTTTTAAAGAATGATGTTGGATTTGGATTAGTGGTAATCACCCCGTAATCATACATGAAAAATGGGGGTTCAAAACCCATTGGGCGCGGGGTACTATAGCAGTACTGTAGTGGTACTATAGAAGTGGAGGCACTGTAGCACAACAACTATAGTGGATGTAGGACACTGTAGCCGTGGTAGGACAATGTAGCAGTGGTGGGTAGTGTGCGGTACTGTAGTAGGCTGGGGTGCTGTTGCAGTACTATTCATATAATGGGCTTTGGGTCAAAAATTTGGACCTACGGGCCATGTAATGGGATACATGCCCCTAGAACTTTGGGATATGTAATGGGTCTCCCTCTACCCAGTTAAAAGAAGTATTTTCATTGCTTTAATAATAAATGAAGCTACAACCCCAGACTATTAAAAAATATGTTGAACAATTTATTTCTATAAAGGATTTCACAACGATGGTGTGGATGAGATAATGTAAAATAAGAAAATATGGGTATAAAGAGAGATTATGTTAAACTTTATGAACCATCTGTTTATGAATTCAAGTTGATGTGAATTGTTTATTCAAGAGTTTTTCCTAATTTTATTAAACTATAAACCTAAAAGGTCCTGAATAATGTAAATGATCCAATTTTTCCTTTTTATGTAGTAATGTGTGATGGGGAAAAAATTGGTCACAATTATCATTATCATAGAGAAAAATGTAATGTTAAGCAATTTAGCATAGGATCCTGGAGTGCGAGTCATGTTCTATTATAGTTGGTATCAAATTCCAGTATATATAACTTTAGAGATTTGGATGTTTTGATATGAGCTTATCTTAAGAGTTATGGATACCTTTATAGTTATATAAGCTTAAGGATGATCATAACTCTAAATTATTAGAAAACCCATTGATGTTTTAAGTGATGATATCTTAAAGTTATTTTTGGAGATGCTTTTTTGGGGATAGGTATTTTTTAAACCCTATAATCATGATGAGTTGATTTTATGGAGGAATTAGTTTTCATGTTTAAATGAAAAAAATACAAATCATATTCTCGGTGACAACTTTTCGTATCTTACAAGGCGGTGGGACTTGAAACCATAACCGAAGGATGATAATGGTTTCACACACTACCTCTATTATATGTGGTTTTCTAAATAGTGTGAAATTTTTTATAGGTTAATATTATGCTAGAAACACAGGGGATTTTATTTGAGTAATAATGGTTGATTTATCTTGGAAGAATATAAGACCAATTTCTTCTAATCTGTGTGTTTCAATCTTAGTCAGGAAATGTTAGAATAATTTTAAGGATAGTTATTTATGGAATAATTTAATTTTAACTTTTGGTATTTCTATTTAATTTTGAATATTATTGTATAATTTTAATGTTTACTCATTTTCATAATTATATAACCATGTGCTAACCCTTTTGGGTCTGGTTAATGTTTGAAGATAGGAGGAATATATTATTATCCCTTTTATTTTTATGTAGTATTTGAAATTTGGATTTTGTGCTTCAGGTTTGAAAAAACTTCCTTTTAAACACTAATCATTTAGAGAAAATGATGAGATTCTGGTAAAGGATGAAATCAACTTGTCAAGTAATTATATTTCCCTATTCTCTTAGTATATATGGTGAAATAATCCTTCAACTTTAGGATAGAATCTCCAAATAAAATGTTATCCTATTACCATATTTCTTGATAATAGCAATGAACTTTTCCACAACTATTTGGTTTGTGGTTTTTTAATCATTGAATTACTCTTGACCACATTTTCTATAACTCTCTATTAGTTCATGGGAATTAGGTTTTCTTTCTAAATCAATCTTTTAATTTTCCACCAAATATCTCCCTAAGTTCAATACTAGTTATACATTACATCTGGTGACTTTTACTCCCACATTCCATTTTTAAGAGGTTGTTTCATTAAACCTTTTATGATGTGGGTGTCAACAAATGAATTCTAAAAAATTTAATCCTTTGAAAACCAAGATGAATTTTGAGGGTGAAATTCATTTTAAGGGGGGTAGGGTGTAACATCTAAATATTTTAAGAAATACCTACATTAAAATTAGTTTAAATTCTTTAATATCTTATGTTATATGTAATGAAATTCTTTTCTTATGTTTTATGTAACACCAAGTTTATATTATGTTCCATGTAAAATTCAGTTTCTTCAATAACTTATGTCACACGTAAGGCCGAGTCTTACCAGACAACAATATACTATTAATATTATTTATTTAACATAATATTTATCACCTATGCATTGAAAAAGAGGGAATTAATATGATTAAGTAGATTATGAATATATTTTTTACACATATTTATATATTTAATCCTTTGGTGAACATTTAATTCGAACTGAAAATAAAAACCAATTGAATATAAAGGATGTGTTTTTATGAAAAACTACCTTTATGATCAGAATGATGTTTTATCTTAATAAATTAGATTAATAATTATTAGTGAAAATATTAATTAAATTTATATATTTTATATTTAATCACTTTTTTTGAAATTAATTCAATAATATTGAAAGGGATAAGATAAGAATAAATACAATTTTAATCATAAAAATCTATATATTTTTAAAATACAATTTTGCTGCCTTTTAATTGTGTACTTATTTTAAATATAAATTTTTAAATTTTTATAATTTTTATTTGAAGAAAAACTTATTTTTCTAAAGTGGAATATTAAAAATTACTTTGGGTGAATTTTTGAATGTTTTCTAAGAACTTTCATATTTTAATGAATAGTGAATGACAACGAATATTAATTGAAAACTGATTTTTATATAAATAATTTATAGTGTTAAATTATTTTTTTAATTGGTTTTAAATTATAATTAGATAAATTTTAAATCATTTTAACTAATTTATCTCACTAGAATCAATTTTATAATTAATTTAGATATCAAAACAGAGCAAACGCTTGAACATATTCACTTTAAAACCCCGCTTTGTCATCCCATCCGTGGGATTAATTTTAAATTAATTTCTACAACTTATTTTATTGTAATATGGAAAAATTGATTTCATATTTGGAATAATAATATTTATAATTTATCATAAGTTCAACTTAATTTTTTACCAAAATGATTAGTGAATGTAATTAAAATTAATTACAATGATTAACGTAAAAATGAGTTTACTTAGTGGTTAAACATTAATATTAAGGGGAAAAATAACCTTGAAACTTTTCCAAAACCCATTATTTAGAAATTAGTTGATTATATCCACACCTGGATCAAATTTGGTTCATTATTGGGGGCACGTGATGTAAGGGCGACCTCCCAATAGTGTTTACCATTTTTATATTTACAAGAATGTTACTCCCTCTCCACTGTAAAAAGACACTCACCATCCCCATTTCTTCACACCTCTCAAGAACTTTTGGAATGTCCAATCCCAGACCAAATTGACTAATAACTTCCCTACTCTCACCATATAATCATCACATTTTTTAGAAATCAATCCAGGTAAGTCCTTCGCTGTAAGCCAAATGGAGTTACTCGAAAAAGAAGTAACATTCTTCAACGATCACTTTTTGTTTTTTCTATTTCTAAAAAAACTTAAATTATGCATATTTTATGATTACATTATATTTTTTATATTAGGGTTTTTACCTACACTTTCACACACATACATCAAATAGGATACCCAATCATCATTCATGTGTATGGTAGGCTACCTCCTCATGAACTGATGTCTTTTGTTCTTCCATTTCCACCTCTCAAGGTTGGGAATAATGGTGGAAACACTATTATTATATGATATATATTTTATTTATGACATATTAAAACTTATAGAATTATTATATAACACATACCTGCCTACTTTCAATTTTTTTTGAATATTATAAAATCTTTTTTGGACATGTGGACTACCGCCTACTCCAAGTGATGCGATACATTCACACTTTACAAGAAATGTATTGAGAATTTATTTAATAAAAATATATGATATAAATTACATATTTATGATATTAATTACATAACTATCAATATTTTCATATAATAAATAATTTTTTTCTTTTCTTTTCACACACTAAAAAAGTGATAATGTCGTTCATGGATGTGTGGATTACCACCTCCTCAAAGCGATGTGATTCTTCTTTTTTCATCACAAAATAATAATAACAATAATAATATATTAGTATATATATAAATAAATAATATGGTATTTATGATATAATTTTCATTATATAAATATAAATATTACTTTCCTTCTTTCCATAATGATCAAGGAAAAATGGGAATGTTACTCATGCATGCATACGACCTACCATCTCCATGATCGTAACATTGGGTCATTTTTCATAACTATATTTACTATTTGATTTTAAAATTATAATTAATGTAAAAATGTGATAATTATTTAATTTTTATTATTCTATAGATTCTTAAATAATAACCTCATTGTCTATAGTCAACCTATCAAGGTTAGTTTTGACACATAAGCTAAATATCGTCAAAACTTCTCACTTAAACATTATTGATTAATGAATTATATAAAAAAAATTATAAGTGAAATAAAAGTAATAATAAACTTGGATTTTTTTTAATAAATTAAATAATTAGAAAAAATTTATTATTTGGTAAGATAATGAACAAGCATGACAAATCATATTCAAGGTTAGGGACTTTGTCTCAATTTCTATTCTTTGAGGCATAGTTTATTATTATGCACCTAATTTATTATATATGGCATACAAACTTAAAAATTTAAATGTAATATAGTTAATAATTCATATTTCATGGTATTTTAATTCTCAAGTTGAATTATTTCATTTTATGGGGTTTTACTTGAAAGTTCCCAAGGGGTAAGAAGTTTCATCTTAATTTTCATTCCATAGAGATATAATTATTATTATGCACCTAGTTAATTTTATATGGTGTATATACTTACATATGTCTTGTTATATCATGAGTATATTTTATTTCATGATATTAAATGTTTCAATTGATTTTATTCTTTCATGGATCTCATGATTCAAAAGTTACTCAAGTAGTAAGGGAATTCATCTCAATTTCCATTATTTGAGGCATACTTTATTATTGTGCACCTAATTTCTTATATATTGTGTAAATGATTCTGAATTTACATGTAATGTCATAAATACTTCATATATAATGGTATTATATGTTTAAAATTCAATTATTTCATTCTATGGGGTTTTAATTGAATGTTATCTAGTAGTAAGGGATTTCATAACTCAATATCCATTCATTGGGTTAATCTTCTATGTCGTTGGTAATGTTATTCCAAGAATATATATGAAATGAAATGTGATTTTTTTATAATATATTTAAACTTTTATTATATTTATTTAAAATTTTCACACATAATTATTTCATCGATTTATTTTCACTGATTTATTTCTATGACATATATTACACATTCATCATTTA
Source organism: Viscum album (assembly GCA_963277665.1). Taxonomy (NCBI): domain Eukaryota; kingdom Viridiplantae; phylum Streptophyta; class Magnoliopsida; order Santalales; family Viscaceae; genus Viscum; species Viscum album. The sequence continues at coordinate 412,796,700 of OY728131.1, forward strand.
TTTTTGCTGTATGTTGTATATAATACTGATTAATTTATTTTATGATTATTATATTTAAATCTATTTGGTTTTACATATCCTTTTTATTAACTATATTTCATGGGGTTTATGGTTTCAATGTTACCAAAGCGTTAATGGATTTTTTTCACAATTTTCCTTCTTTGAGATGTTTGTTATGTTACACACATATCATCCTTTATAAGGTGTATCTAATGCACTTTGACATGATGCGTAATGTATATCCTTATTCTCATGATATTATTAGTTCATTTAATGTGTTTTCTTCATGGGGATTATAATTCAAATGTTTCGAGGTTGTATAGGACACTTTGGAATTTTAAATATTATATTCCTCATGACTATTTTAATGATCTTTTAAGGTAATTTACATTCATCAATTTCAAAAACCTTTGTTGTTAATTATCCTCCACTGAGGATATTTTTTATTGAAATAATCCTCTCTAATTATCTATATGGATTAATATTTTTTAATAGGTTTTTGTTGAACCCATTTATTTCTCATTGGTTAATCATGTTCTAAAGATATTTTTATGGAACTTAATTCTTTTCCACGAGTTAATCATGTTTCATTGAGATTATATTTAACCCTTTTATTTGTCATGGGTTAATAAATTTATAAAGATATTTTTTTTAGAAACCATTTAATATTCTTGGGTTAATCATGTTTCAAAGATATTGTTTTTAAACCCATTTCTTTTCCATGGGATAATCTTTTTCCAAAGATATTGTCATTGAAACCATTTCTTTTCAATGGGTTAATCCTATTTCCAAGAGATTTTTGTTGAACACATTTATTTTTCATGGGTTAATCAGGGTTCAAGGATATTGTTATGGAACAAAATTCATTTCCACGTGTTAACCATGTTTCAAAGATATTTTCATGGAACTCATATTATTTCCACAAGTAAATTATATTCTAAAAAGAATAAAAGTTGTTTCAATGATTTTTGGTTAATTATATATGTATCTGGTTATTAGACATTGTAAATGATTGGGTATGCTTAGATAGTACTCTGATTCATTGGTTAATCTAGAGAGTGAATTCAACCATTTTGATTATTCCAATTTTAATGGTTCTATAAGGGTTCTATAAGGGTTAAATGAGATGATGTTCCAAGATACCAATATGTTTTCCTTATTCTTTCTACGTGTTTATAATGTTTCTAATGATTGATATCGATATCACATTGCTCATGATTATTTATTCTAATGAATCCTTCCTTTTCTATGTTTTCATGTTTCATGATCCAGGTATTGATGGTTATGAATATTAATATGTTCTTCTCATGCATTCTAATTATGTAATTATACCCTTATGTTATTCTTAAGTTTATCAATTACATTAATTTTTTAATTGTTATGTTTTCCCTTAATGAACATTTGAGATCACCCTTATTATGTTTCTTTTTCCCATGGTTTTAAATAATGTTCTTTAATGATTTATGTCAAAACAATATTTCACCAGGATGACGTTGATGACCAAATGTGAAATAAAAAAAGTTGGGTATAATGGGAGATGATGTTGAACTTTATAAACCAACTATTTATGAGTCCAAGTTGATGAAATTATTTATGTAAGAGGTTTTCTTAATTATCTGAAACTCTTAACCTAAAATGACCTCCATAATTTAAGTGATACAAATTTTCATTTTGATGTCATAAGGTTTTATGGAAAAAATTTCGGTCACAATTATAGAAATCATATCCCAAAATGTAATGTTATGAATTTCAGTATAGGATTCTAGAGTGTGGTTCCTAGTATCTTATAGTATGTGTGCTCATTTTCAAGAAGACCCAAAAAGTCACACATATTCACTGTAAAAATGATTTTTAAATAAAATAAAATATATAACCAATTTAGGATATTTCTACCAGAGGGGGAAAACATTTGACCTAGTTATATATTCAGATGCTGATTTTTGTCGCTGCTAGTTTGATAGAAAAATAACCTCTAAAACATGCCATCTTTTGGTAAAGCTGTTAGTTTCTTCATTTAGTATGAAATAAAACTCAGCTTAATTGTCTACTAATCAAGATGAATACATAGATTCAGGTAGTTTTTGTGCTCTTTTTTTGTGGATGAAACACACATTACTAGATTATGGATACCAATTTTAACATGTACCTATAAATTATGAAAAAACAAGTGCCGTATATATTTCTAAGAACCATGTATATCACTCTAGAACAAAATACATTGATGTAAGAAAACACATTTTAAGATATAATTTTCAAAATGGTGATATAACTCTTGAATACATTAGTATTAAACATCAACTTACTGATATTTTTACCAAGACATTTAATTGTAAGAGAATAAACTACATAAAATATGAATTAGGAAAGATTAATTTTGTTCAAAGTTAATTTTAAAGGACCCAACACTGGTTTTTACACACCATATATTTTTACCCACCATTGTATTTTTACCCACCATTGGTTTTTACCCACCATTGGAGTTCTACCCACCGTTATTGTTTACCAATCATTGGATTAAATCCTTATTGGTTTTTGAGATATCATTACTAATCATTATTTACAGGTTATTTATTTATTTAATTTCTATATGATTTTAATGTTATTTATTTAGATTTAAAAATCCCTAAATGATATATATTAGACACTTGTATTAATTTTGATGCTCTCTCCCTCACGACTTTGTCTTTGAACCTTGTCAAGACCCCTCATATCTTGACTATTAACCATCCCTCTACCTCATCAATCCTTCTAAATCATTCAAAATGGTTAGAGTGAATCAATATGTAGAGTAATCTCTAGACTAGTGTCATCTTTCAAAGAAGTTGAAAGGAGAGTCGTGCTATCCATCCATTGAGCCAGTGAACACACATCTTCTGAATTAGATTGTAGTACCTGAAATAGAAGTATATGATGAATGGTTTCTATAAAGAAAGTCCTTTCTAATGAAAGTTATGCAAGACTAGGTATGGGTAGAGTGGTTCTCTAATAATGATAGGAACTTATATTCTAGGTTAGCACACTATTTTTATCAGCAGGTTGAGTTTAGATTTAAGAAAGATTAAGACTTGGTTAGAAGCATAATAAATGGATGAAAAATTAATTTCTCTTCAAGAAAATGGGCCAGATGTCTGAATGTACCTCATAAAGATGTTTGAAATGGATATAAAGGATCTATTCTGAGTGAAGGTGATAAATTTGTGTATTATGATGCTTTGACTAAACTAACTGGGGATAGAATTATAAGAAGACCAGCTGCAACCGAGCCTGATGAAGAATGGTATTTTATTTTCAAGTTTATTCAGAAAATGTTGTGTTCTGAGAAAGGTTATTTCACCAAAATTTGGTATCAATAAGTATATCTATTATGTTTTATAAAGATAGGTGAAAATATGAATTTTTATAGATACCTAATGAATAATATGATAGATATGTGCAAGTCATCTTTGAGATCAAACTCCCGTATCTAACATAAATTCATTTTGGTCATGCTGGAGGATAAGTGACTGGTTGATGGGGAAGGAGAAACCGTGATTTTTCCTTATAAGAATCGTTTATAAGAGAGTAAAAATAAGTTGGAACACCTCTAAGAGAAAATGGATTGATGGTGTTGAAAAAATTTATAAAGATTTCAATCATATTGATCACCCTTCCGGATTGAAAAATATTATTAATCCTACATTGGATTTGGATGAAATAGTAGAGTATTTTGATGAGTAATAGGATGAAGAGAAGGAGGCTAGTGCATCAACAAATGAGGAGTAATTGTTTTCAGTTGATAAGGGTAGTTACTTAGATATTCCCAAGATTCCTCCTTCCATTTCTTATAATGCTCCGAGCCCTACTAGATCTATCCCTTCCTAAGAGACTATTTTAAAATAAGAAAGTGAAGAGGAAGAAAGTGAGGTTTCTAGAGAGGAACATTTTAAAATAACTTCTAAATATTCTGAATAAAATTGGGATTCTAAACCCATTGGGTGTATGCACTATAGCAGTACTATAGCTCACTATAGTAGTGGCGGTACTATAGCAACGACAGGTACTATAGCAGCGGCAGGTCAGTGTAGCAGCAGCAGATCACTATAGCAATGACGGGTACTGTGCGGTACTGTATAAGGTGGGTTCTGTAGTAGTACTATTCAAAAAATGATCCTTGGGACAAAAATTTGGGCCTACGGGCCATGTAATGGGCTAAAGGCCCACTGGGCTTTCAGGCTATGTAATGGGTCTCCTTATACCCAGTTAAAATAGGTCTGTTCTTTGCTTTAATAATAAATGAGGCTTTGGCCCCAACTTTAAAAAAAATGGAATCATTAGTGAGGATGGTGAGAATGTTGAAGAAGAAGAAGGAGAAGAGGAAGAAGAAAATGGGGTAGAAAATATGAGGATTGTGGAAACGGAAAATGGAGATAAAAACGATGATGGTTCAGATTATGATAGGTTTGATGATCATGAACTGACTTAGGGAGTTGTTTCTTCTCTAGGTGTTTCTATTGCTTATAGGTATGAGGAGAGACCAAGATTAGTACAAGATTTGGATAGGGATACTAGAGACAAGATTGAAGAATATGTTAAGGGGGGATCTCCAAGTATTTCTAGTCAACCTGTTGACCCTGCTGATAGAGATATTAATAAGAATACCTAGGGTTAATATGTTGAATAAATAGTTGCTTATCAGATGGTTGTTGAACCAAATTTTTTTAGCCAACAGTAACTAAGCTAGTAGTTATTGAGCCTCTAGTTGTGTCTTCATCTAGGCTGGATGTTACATCCTTTGAATAATGGGATAAGTACTGTAGCTATGTCAGAATTGATCTAGAATGCACAGATTTGGATGATGATGGTATTCAAAAAAATCATAGTGGAATTTCCATTCTAATAGAAGTGGATCCTAAGGGATCAATGGTGGATCAGATATATGTTTTAGGGGAACTAAAATGATTTTCTTCTGATCTGTCTACCTTTTCTAAGCCAGATGAGGCTACTGTACCATCAACCATTGTTTCTTCACCCTTTACTGCACCTAACATTTCATTTGTACCTATTGAAAGTATATCTAGAGATAAATTAGAATCTTTATAAAAGAGGATTCTATCTGATTTGGTATGTTTTTGAAAAATCAAGAACCTATTTTCACTAGGCTTAGTGGATAAGATGAAATATATTTTTTTAATTTGGTGATACATCACATCTAACTAAAAATGATGCATCACATTCAAGAAGTAAAGTTATAGAACAATAATTTAGCAAATGAGATGGAAACTTTGAGGTCTATGGTGGATGATATGAGATATTATTTTATATATTATATAGTTACTCTGTTGGAGAGATAGAAGAACATATATTCTATGTCTTATACTTTGAATAATCCACCTCATAATTCTTTGGATTTTGAGTTTATCAGGTCAATGGTTAGAGAAGAGCTTCAAGGTGTATCAGGTGGTGTCGTAAATATTCCTTAGGAAAGTTTGGGATAGATTCGACATAACAGTGATCATGTGCATATGATAGTTAAAGAATGTATAAAGGATATAAAGTTTGATAGAGATATAATTATAAAGGCAATAAAGTATTACCTTTCAATTATTTATGCTAATCATGAGCTAAAATATCATTTTAAGTTCCTTAATGAGAACCTTTGGATGCCTCCTATTACACAAGCCTTCAAAGCACATGTCAATCAGATGAAAGTGATAACCCCAGTGCTCATGTTTTTTATGGAAGAGAAAAATAACTTTTTAATTTCTATGTAAATGGGATGAAATATCATCACATACTTGATCAATCTAATTAAACCCTTTCTTTATGTTTTTGGCACCATATTAGTGGCTTAAGATGTCATTCAAGTCACTGCTCATCTCACTCCTCTAGCTTCTGATCTATAGTTTTTTGGACTAGGTGTTACCTGAAATCCCAATGATCCTTTACCTATTTGGACTAGTATAACTAATATTGAAGCTATATATAATCTTAGGCTCATTATTATAATATATCCTCATTCTCTCCTTTTTCCCTACATTTGTACCTACAGTTTCAACAACCTCTGTCGTTATTCCCTCTACCACTACCAAGGACAAGGGGAAGGCACCTTATGTTCCTTCTAAAATGCATGAGAAGCATTGAGATTAGAATTTATTTCTTTGATATATATATATATATTTTTATGAGTTTTTTTGAATCTCTTTTAATATTTCCTTCAATTACTTTTTTTAATGAAAATTCTCTTGTTCTTTATCTTTTGTATCTTAGCATTTACTATTTTTTATTTTTCATTTTTTGATAATACTAAAAGGGGAATAATGGATATGGAATTTATTTACTATTTTTATAGTGATTTTTCCCTTTGAATACCGTCATTATCCTTTTATACAATCATTATTATTGTTTCTTGATACTATACCTTTGATACCTATATATTTATTTTATCTCTTTGATATCTTATTTATTAACTAACTATGATATTTTTTGCTACTTAATATATTTTCTTCCTTTGATACCATCCTTTTTAACTTAATATCTTTGATACCATTTTAATTATATCATCTTATATTTAAAAAAACTATACCATTTTACAGTGTTAATGTAATATATTTTAAACCAACACTTATTCTACTTGGTTTATTGAATTCCATGATTTGTAATTATTAAAAAGTGATAAATTTTTGGAATACTTGTTTTAACAATCAAAAAATAATATTTATTATATTATTAATGTGTTTTATGATTTATTATATCATAATATACAATATTTTATTTTGGTGAAAATTTGTCTAAGTATATAAATGATTGACCATTGAAGGCAAGAAAAACCCACCATCAGAATAGAATTTTGGAAAACTATTAGAAAGACTAACTGTTAGAGACGAGTCATTGTGAGAAGATTCACCATCACTATTCTAGGATAATTAAATTATTTTTTTAATAGATATATTATTGGATTTAATGATGATGATTATTTTAATGGTTATTCTTAATCTATTTTTGGGAATATTAAAGAGGATTCTAGAGCTATGTAAGAGGATTTAGGATACCTGGATGATAGTTTCGTGAAAGGTATCTTCATTCTACAGTACTATATATTCAAAAAATATATATGCATGCTATAGAAGACAAGAAAGAGAGTGAATACATGGGTGTTTTTCAAGTACAAATTGATAATCTTGTATGCCACTTACTAAGAACTCTACATGGTGCGTCTTGCCTATAGCTAACTATGAAAGAGTGTAACTTACAGAACATCCAAACCCTTCTTTACAGTTAGAACAAGCAAGCTTACAATTCTATGTTTTAGTATGTTTTTTTGGTAAATTAATCGATATTCTATCCAAGATATATATGAGGAGTCTCAGTCTTCAGAGAACAATAGACCAAGAAACACTATCATTTCATTATCTTTTCACCATTTATTTCTATTTTTTTCCTTTAAATTTCCAGTAGTGTGTGGTTTACCATGTTTATAAAACACACACTGACTCCTTCACTTTAACTGTAAAATAAATGATATGTATTAACTCCCTTTATATTTTTTCCCCATGATGTCTTTGAAAAGTTTTTTTTATAGCTTGTTCATATTTTTTTTCACATGATTATTGTAGAATATGTCCCTACATGTCCTGGATAGCTATTTAGCTATTGTGTATACCCAATCAATATTGTGGATTCATATTATATTTATATAATTTTCTTGGCAACAGGTGATTTTCAAGTGGATCAGATTAAGTCTTGGCTTGAGACTGAACGTCATGTATTTATTCCCCTATGTGTTCTGTTTTGTTTCATCTCAAAGCATTAAGCTAATTTTTTTAAACTATAAACAAACCCACAAATTTGAAATTTAATCTAATTTAGTGTTTATATAATATTTTTATTGAGTAAATTGATTTAAAATGTTAAAATATTTTTCATATTATTTTAAATAAGACTCAGACACTCTTTGAGAAATCTTTTAAAATATCAGAACTTTTATCAATATTCTATTTTGATTAACTAGAATGTATTAATTATTTGTAGGATTTTATCGAAACTCATTTTAACATAATTAATTATTGTTTAAACAATTAACCCCCTCTTGAGATATTCACTCTATCCCACAAAAAAGATGATTTTTTTGCGTGACATATATGTGATAATAACCTAATGGTACTTATCACACCAAAAGATCATGTCAGATACCTACTATTATGAAAACCTTAAAGTGTTATGATATTATTCTTAAATCCAAATTCTATTTCTAGATGATATCATTTTATGAGAAACAAATAATGTAGAATATCAGGGGTTGGGGTAATATAATACAATGAGACTTTTTACCGAAACCCTACTTTTTTGTACATTACTATTACATCATTTTTAAGATAAACAACTTAATATTATTACAATATATGATTAAAATGTTTAGTTTCTTGAAAAAATTAGGATCATACAAAAAATTTACATAATAAAACATAAGAATTTATTTAAATACTTATTCATTATCCTTTTAAAATATTATGTTCTATGCAGTACATGTAGTCACCTGAGGATATATACCAAATAAAGGGGTGAGCTACAGTCTTGGTAAGGGGAGAAACATGGGACATGAATCAATAATAAAAGGGTGAGCATAATAAATATCATCATATAATAATCATTGGGTCATCATAAACATCAAAAGGAAAATATTGGATAAAGGCATGAAATGTGGTGATGTATAAAAATGAAACATCATGTCATTGTGGTCAAATACCACACATAGTTGTGAACAAAGTTAGCATCATGTTCTTGTATAAATTATGTGCATAAATCATAAAATCATAGTGAAATAATATAGAATCAGTTTTATGAATAATACACATAATATCATGAGATAAATATCAGTACCCAATGAAATGGAGGGCTATATAATTCTAGACCCACCCATTATATCACAAATGCTCAAAATCATGCATGTCACATAGAACATATAACAGTCATAGCCATAAAATAACCCAATGAAAGGAATGAGTTTCATAAATATTTCATAAATAATACATTAATGGATAAACTTTAGGGTTCCCAAATGAAAAAGGAAGATCATATATTGTAATAAAATATCATTTTTCTTTGGATAAGAAACAACACATGAGGATTCAAAGAATAGTTTTGTAAAGAAAAATATTTTTGGAAAATCATTGTATTTGGATTAAAAATAAAGGTTTAAGCCTATGTATACCCAAAAAAAATAGTGAAATTATATTTAAGTAATATTATAATAATATCCATACCAAATATGTTCTAAAAGAGGGATAACAAAAGAAATGGTTTTCGGTTTGAGAATCCCCTTACCGTAAATCCAGCTTTATTTCGTCACATTTATTCCTCCTAAATATTAAACATATATTTATTAAAACATTTAAAATTAAGTTAATTGTGTTAATTTATGTCATTATTTATCAATTATAATCATTTTATTATATTTCTTAATTTCTATTGTTGAAGTTATAGTGGTTTGATATCATGTTTTCCTTAAAAAATTTCCCATTTCGCTTCGATTTATCTATTTTTATCAAGGTAATTTATATATAAGCAGAATAAATTTTAGAATATTAAAATACATATTTTTATACATTTATATATAATAAATATTTTGTTTTAACCATCCATGAGTTTTGTGACAAGGAATGAATATGGAAACATCCTCATTGGCAGTTAACTGACCGTTATTGGGAACGTTGTCCAAATAATGTGAAATAGAGATATAAAATATAAATACATTAAAAATATAATTATTATAGTAGGTTAAAATAATTAACAAAATGTTAAAATACTTATTAATTAATCTTATAAGATTTTATTTTGAATGTGATAGATAAAGAGAAGAATAGAATGGTAAAACTCAAAGAAGAGTTGATGAAAACATACCCTCTTCTTGGTGTTGCTTCTCCTATAGAACACTAGATTCCTTTGAAGTTTAAATTTGGATTACTCCAAAATACCCATATTTATTATAATAGGAATATGATATAGGGTTTGTATAGATATTTGTCTTTTTAAATGTGGGATGTACTGTTTTCTATGGGGAGGGAGAGAGGCTATTTATACTTGAGGAGAGGGGTATTTTTAAAATAAAACATTTAATAAAATACTATAGACAAGGAAAACATTATAATAGTTAATTTTTGAAAATAAATGTAATATATAAATAAAATATAATGTATTTAATACTTTAAAACCCTTTATAATTTGAATTCACTAGTTTATTAAAAAGGAATGTGGAAAAAACTTATTATTTTAAGAGGATATTTTTGACATTTGACTTTGGAAAATATTTTTTAGGTTAGGAAATTAAGTTTATTTTATTTTTATGACCCAGTTATAGAATTAAATATATTTTGGATGAACCTAAAGTTCTATAAATTATTATTTAATTATTACATAAGGAATTATTTAATTTACGATACATCGGTTACGAAAAAAACTATATTTTTACTATTCACATAAAAACTAAAGTATTTCATAAATTTACCCAAACAAATCACCCTTAGATAATTTTGAAATGATTATTTAAAAAATAATTTTAATTTTATCAAATTTTTTTAATAAAATAGGTAAATTTTAATTTTTAATATAAAAAATATGATTTTTACAAAATACTTTAAAATACAGTTTATTAAAAATGTGCTTATATTTTCTTTGAGTTTTTTAATCATGATATTTATTTTTTGGTATAATGATATTTATATTCACTTAATTTAATAATTATAAATATTATTTATATCACAATTTATTATTTTAGGTTTAATTACTGTTGGACTCCACGTGTTTTAATCAGGTTTTAATGATCACAAATCCTATACATCCTGTAATTCTTGTTACTCATATTTAATCTATCCCAAATCATGTGTAGAGATGGTTGGTTTCTTTATGATTTAAATAAAATTACCCAAGGTCTTAATTACTATAAATCATGTTTGATTATTATAAGATATATTTAATTTGTTTTATAATGAATTTATTTTATGAATGATCAAGTCTAATTCATTATTTGAATATTAATGCTTAAATCTGTATGTAGATATTTGGCTAAGTATAAGAAACTGTGAGTCTGCCCCCGATTCTAGTTTTCTAGCAAAGGACCCAGATACTCTATCCCAGACACCATGACACAGACAGCGTGACCCAGACACTGTGACCCAGATACCATGACCCAAACACTTTGACCCAAACACTGTGACCCAGACACTGTGACCCAGACACCATGACCCAAACACCGTGACCCAGACACTGTGACCAGACACCATAACCAATTTTAGATATCATGAAGTATGTAACACCGGTTCCTTTCTAACATTACTAAAATACTATTCAAAGTTTGGAAAAGAACCAAACACCATGATCCTAACACCACATATGTGATACCTGTTCCTGATCTTAATACAACTATGTCATTATGTCTGTCTCACCTCTCAAAGGAAAAGAAGAAGAAACCATTTATAAGTGACACCATTTCTAAATAGACTCTGACACCATTCTTTAATATGTTTTTTTGTTTTCAATTTAATTTATAATGATCATATTTAAGTCCTTTAAAGGAATTGACATAATTAATGATTCTTTGTAGACATTTCACCTGACAGTATGAGGTATGAGGTGTAGAATACATGCATCTTGTCAGCTCTAATGTGTGCACTCGCAACTAATAAGGAAGATAAGCCAAGCTTCAACAAAAAATACAAAGTAGTAGAACAACAAATGCAGAAGAATTTGTTTGAAGAGAACCGATACAGTTAACAAGATATATTTGAAGATTAAACAAAGCTTTCTTGAATCCAAAGGATAGAATACCATAGATCAGAGCCAAAAAAATTATTTGTTATACCAAATCTTGGGAGAATGAAAGCTAGTATCTAACTAGAAGCTGTATAACCAGACTTACGATACTCTATTTATCACAAGAGGACTTGATACTTGCATCTTCTTCATCCTACAAGTCCAGAGCAATGTAGAATAACACTTAGAGAACTTATAACCTTTTTCTCATCATGTTTTCTCTATTGTGTATTGTTTTAGATTTTGAGAAGTGTGTGTGTGTGTCTGTATTAAAAACACACACTGTCTCCTCTATTAAACTGAAAGATACGATATATCCTTCCTCCCATATCATTTTACATTTTTTACTCCCACTGATAAGTGTGGAAGAGGTAATTATGTGACCTTGTATTTTATACCCACGAAGAACAGTAGAAGAGGTCGTGTGACCTGGACAGTCCTGTGAACTATTGACTACCCCGATCTAGGGTGTGGATCAATGTTTATTAATACAAACTTCTTGGTGGCAGGTGATCACCAAGTGGAGTGGATTTGGTCTGGGCTTGAGACCGAACAACTTGTTTTATCCGCTGTGTTGTTTAATTCAGTTTTTCTCTTTTTTACTATATAATTCAGAAATAAGTAGATTTTACTTTTTATAGTTAATCTTGGAAAGAATTTACAATTGTTTTTTCTTATTAGAATATCTTCAAAAGTAGTATCAATAAATCATACCGATATTATTGAGAATTAATCAATCTTTTGAGAGGTTATTTGAACAGTCAAAATTTTATAACTCTATTACCTTGATTGAATGGGCTATATTTATTTTTATTTGGGAACCTTTTAAGAAAAATTTTCAATAGAAATTTTTATAGATACTCAATTCACTCCCCCCTCTTGAGTACTCTAATCTGACCAAAATTTGTTATCAAATGAGTTTCTATTCCAATTAAGACTATATTTTTAAAACTATTTTAAAACTATTCAACTGTGATTTTAGTTGTACTTTAAAGATCTTTAAATTTCTATTAATTATAAATTTATATCTATTTAAAAGTATTTATTTATTATGGATAATAGACTGGAAGGGGCTACAACTAACAAACCACCATTATTTAATGAGACTAATTATTCCCAATGGAAAATTAAATTGAAAATGCATTTAGAAAGTATGGTCTTTGAAATTTGGTCTTAAATTATAGATGAGTATAATATTCCTATTACTGATATAATTACTTGGGATGACCCAACTAAGAATACCTATAATAAAAATTTCAAATCCATGAATGATTTATATTTCTCTTTAGGAGATGAGGATTTTAACAGAATATATATATGTAAAACTGCCCATGAAATTTGGGATACCATGTTTGTTTCACATGAAGGAACTTCTAGTGTGAAAGAAATGAGACTCAATACTTATACTATTAAATATGATAACATTAAAATGAAGTCTAATGAGCCTCTTTATGACATGTATCTTAGGTTCAACAAAATTGTCTACACAATGATTTCTCTTGGAAGAGAAGTTACTGCCAAAGAAAAAATCATGAGGATTCTCAAATACCTACCTGATAGATGGAGAGGAACCTATGTGTCTATTGGAGATTCATGTCACATCAGCAAATTACTTGTCAAAGATCTCATTGGGAAACTAATGATGTACGAAGAGGAGTTTAAATTCAATAAGGAAGAGGAGGATGAACCCAAAAGAAAATCTACTGCATTCGAGACTACCACCTCTAAACACAAAGAAAAAGAGAAACTGTAAGTCTTTGTAGAAAGTTACAGTATTGAACAATCATCACCTGACAGTGATGAGGAGATGGATCAATTAGCAAGAAGGTTTAAGAAATTTTACAAGACGAATAAATTTTTCAGAAACCCTAACTTCAAAGGAAGATATGATCAAAAGGGAAGCTGGAAGAAAGATTGGAAAAGAAGTGAAAAGTCTGATGAGATAGTATGATATGATTGTAAGTGAACGGGACATATAAAGTCTATCTATCCCAAGATCAAGTAAAAAAGTAAATATGATGGAAAAGATAGAAAGTATAAAAAGGAAATGAAGGCAGTGTGGTGTGCTTCTGAGGACAGTTTAAGTGAATCATAATCTTTACATGATGAACAGGCTAACAAAGACAATATGTGTTTTATGAAAAACACATCTAAGGTAACACTAGAATATTCTATACACAATTCCTATTATTCTGGAGATGATATTTATTATGAAGAAATGTTTGAGTAATGTAATATACATTAAGAGACATGTAATGAAATAAATGATAAATACAATTATTTAAAGAAATAACATGTTATTTCCACAACTGTTAAATATAAACTTACTATAGAAAGAGATAAAAATGTTCAATTACTCAAATTAAATAATGAACTAAATCTATATAATGAGAAATTGAAAATGTAACTTGAAAGCTTTACTAATGGTAAAGATACCTTAGTACAAACTCTAGGTAAACAGATTGCCCCTAAATATACTACTAGTATTGGATATCAACCTCCTAAAAGAAATTTTGGAAGAACTGATTTTGTTTCTAAATCTAGTACATACAACTTTACTCCTAATTCTGGAAAAAATTCTGCTAGTTTAAATTACAAAACACTCTATACTATTTCAATATTTTCTAGACCAAATAGAGTTTATGTTTCAAGAACTTTACATAATGCTTATAGGAAACCTATTAGGTAGATGTGGGTTCCTAAATCACTAGTCACTAATATTACTGGACCCAAACAAATATGGGTACCAAAGTCTGTTTTTATTTCACTATTTTGAAGGGAAATTGTTTAAAGAGCTCCTGTAAAAGCTTATGGTACTTGGATAGTGGGTGTTCAAGACACATGATAGGGGACTATTCATGCTTCAAGAGATTAATAAAACTTGATTTTGGACATGTCTTATTTGGTGATAATGCCAAAGGAAAAATCATTGGCCTTGGGAAAATCAGTAACTCTAACTTAGTCTTAATTTCTAAAGTACTTTTTGTTGATGTACTGAAATATAATCTTCTTAGTATTTCACAACTATGTGATGATGGAATTCATGTTAAATTTTAAAATGAATCTTGGAATGTTTTTAATTCTAAAAATGAATTAGTATTTTCTACATTGAGAAATGAAAATGTATACTCTGTTAACATAGATTCTTTAGTTTTTCAAAATGCATCATGTTTATGTGTATTTCAAAAAGAGTCTTGGATTTGGCATAGAATACTAGTACATTGCAATATTCACTCCCTTAGAAAGGTAACTAGAAATATTTTAGTCAAATACCTACCCAAACATGAGTTTACAAATGGTAAAGTGTGTAATCCTTGTCAAAGGGAAAATCAACACAAAATTTCCTTCAAACCAAAGAAA
Organism: Viscum album; assembly: GCA_963277665.1. Classification (NCBI taxonomy): domain Eukaryota; kingdom Viridiplantae; phylum Streptophyta; class Magnoliopsida; order Santalales; family Viscaceae; genus Viscum; species Viscum album. The sequence goes on from OY728131.1 coordinate 412,811,844, forward strand.
GAAGTTTCAACTTCTCAACCTCTTGAATTGGTTCACATGGCTTTTTTAGGCCATATAGAGTTTGCAGTTTAAATGGGAAGCACTATTTTTATGTTCTTATAGATTAGTTCTTTAAATACACTTGGAATCTATTTTTGACTCACAAAGGTAAATCCTACTCTCAATTCACCAAATATGATAAAACTGTAGAAACTTTTAGTGGACTTAGAATTAAATCCTTAAGAAGTGATCATGGTCATGAGTTTAAAAATGAATATTTTGAATCATTTTTCTCACAAAATGGCTATGGTCATAACTTCTCTTCCCATAGAACACCTCAACCAAATGAAGTCATAGAAAGAGTAAGTAAAACCTTGTAATATATTTCTAGAACCATACTTAATGAATATGACTTAACAATTTATTTTTGGGTTGAATCTATAAATACAACACACTATATCATTAATAGAGTGTTTATTAGAACCATTCTAAAAAGTACTCCATATGAGTTATGGAACAATAGAAAACCCAAAGTATGTACTTCAATGTTTTTGGTTGCAAATTCAATATCATTAATACTAAAAACAATCTTGAAAAGTTTTCATCCAAGAGTGATGAGGGAATATTTATAGGATATTTAATATTTAGTAAATCATATAGAGTGTTTAAAAAATAACTAAATGTGTGGATGAATATGTCCATGTCATGTTTGATGAGACATATCCACATGATCCTAAGACAAATCTAGATAACCTAGAGGATGATATGTCAAATATGGACATCAATTCTAAAACCTCTAACAATCCTGTAAAAGGATCTTTAAAAACTTCTAGTTCTATAAATTCTCCAGATTCAAGTCATTCTGAACCCAAACCTATTGATGAACATGAAATCACTAGTCCCTATTTTTCAAGATCTATTAGAAACCTTAAGAACTATCCTTTAGATTTTATTATAGGATATTTAGAGAAAAAAACCTGAACTAGACCTTCTCTTAAAAATCAGGTCGAACATCAATTTTTCTTTTCACAACTTGAACCTAAAAACATTAATGATTCTATAAATGATGAGTTTTGGGTGATGTTTATGCAATATGAACTTAATAAGTTTTAAAGGAACAAAGTTGGAAACTTGTTAACACACCCAAAGACACATTTCAATAGTCACTAAGTGGGCGTTTAAAAATAATGTAGATGAAGTTGGTAATATAGTTAGAAACAAGGCTATATTGGTTTCCCAAGGCTATATTCAAGAAGAAGTAATTGGCAATGCGGATACCTTTGCACCAGTTTCTAGACTTGAATCCGTTAGAATCCTACTTGCTTATACTACACATTCTAATTTCAAACTATATCAAATAGATGTTAAGAGTGAATTCCTAAATGGGTATATAATTGAGGATTTATTTGTAGAACAACCCCCTGGTTTCACAAATCCTCACTTTCAAAATCACTTTTTCAAAATATCAAAATATTTGTATGGTTTAAAACAATCTCCAAGAGATTGGTGTGATATATTAAGTACTTTTATTATTTACAAAGGTTTTAAAAAAGGAATAGCTGATCATACCCTTTTTATAAAAGGAATTTTCAATGATGTTTTAGTAGTTCAAATTTATGTAGATGATATTATTTTTAGATCTTCAAAAAATTCTTTATGTATTGAATTTTCTAAAATGATGAAAAATGAATTTGAAATGAGTCTAATGGGTGAAATAAAATTTTTTCTTGGATTTCAAATCTTTCAAAATAATGATGGTATTATCTTTAACCAAAGAAAATATACTAAAGATCTTTTAAATTTTTTTGGATTGGATAACACTAAAAGTAGTGATAATATAATGAGTACTACTTGTAAGATGGATCTTAATAAAGATAAAAAATCGGTTGATAAAACTACTTACAGAGGAATGATTAGAAGATTACTCTACTTAACTACTTCCAGGCCTGACATTATGTTTAGTCTATGTATGTGTGATTTTTTTCGAGAAAACCCTAGGGAATCTCATTTAAATTTTTTTAAAAAGATTTTCAAAAACCTCAAACATACACCCAATCTAGGGCTGTTCTATCCCATAGAACAATCATTTAAGTTAGTTAGTTAATCTAATGCTGATTTTGGTCGTCGTAATTTAGATAGAAATATCAATTCTAGAACATGTCACTTTTTAGTCAAGTATAAAGTATCATGGTGTAGTAAGAACAAAACATTGTTGCATTATCTACTTCCGAAGCTGAATACATTACTGCTGGTAGTTGTTGTGCATAAACTTTGTCGATAAAACAACCAATACTAGATTATGGATATTAATTCAGTCATGTACCTATAAATTATGACAATACAAGTTCTATTAACATCTCAAAAAACCATGTTTCACACTCTAGGAAAAACCTATTGATGTAAGACATCACTTTTTGAGAGACCATTATCAAAAATGGTGATATAACTTTATAATTAGTTGGAACTAAATAAAAGATTAATAATATATTCATCAAACCATTAAATTATAAAAGGATAGATTAAATCATACATGAATTAGTAATGATAAATCTTAAGTAGAAAATGTACTGTTTCACAACTTACTGTTTCACAGTATACAGTTTCACAAGTCACTGTTTTAATATTACTGTCTAACTCTCATAGTTCTGTAAGTTACTATTTCATGTTTATGGTCTCACAATTACTATCTCCCGGTTACTGTCTTTCACTTACTATCTTAAGTATTATGTTCACACTGTGTGGAGACACACCATAAAGGTGACACCGGGAAAACTTTTCATATCTCACAGTGACAACCTATTCCGGTCTCACCGTAAAGACACCTTTTCATGTTATTTGTATTTACCTATATCGTTATGTTGATTATTTTACTATATTCATGCCTCTCTTTTGAATTTTTGATTCTTGAAATACCAAAATGATAAAGACAAAATTTCTTTCACTATATTCTTCACTCGAGATTTCTTTTCTCAAACCCGAAACTTTTCTCTCTCAAATCGTAAGACCCTTTCTATCATTCATCTCTCTATCTCTCTCTCAGACCTCTCATTGAATTCTCAGAATGAATCACACATCTTCTTTAACTTCTGAGAATCACATATCTAAGAATAAAGTGAAAAGAGAACCGAAGGAAGTGCCCAAAGGACCACTAAACCCAAACCTTGTTGATAGAATAGTGGTACCAAAAAAGTAAATCTACCCTAAATGGTTGTTGTCAATTAAGTATTTAGTGTTGAATTTATTGAAAGATTAGGGATGGATGGATTAGTTCACATAGTAGATAAGGCCGATTTATCCAAATATTATTGCTTAATTCTTTCAGTTTGTCTAGTTCTCATTTGATATAGAAGATGGTTTTGTTGTGAGAAGCTGGATTAATGGCCAAAGATGCACCTTTTTCTCAAGGTTATAGAATTCTTTCCTAGGGATGCATCTTGAGGGAATTTTTTAGGACTACTAGAGAGGTCCTCCTCCTCCAAGTGATATCTTTGTTTTAGAAGAGGCTTTAGGAAGCTTGACTGGGAACAAAAATAAGAGATGAGTTATTGATGCTAAGTTAGATAGTGAAACTAGATTTCTGTTTAAGTTTATCTAGAATCTGATTAGTCCAAGGAAAGGATATTTTTCTACCCTCAAGTATCAGGATATATTTTTGATACATCTTATAAATAATGGACATAAGATTAACCTGTTTAAGTATGTTATACTTCATATGTGTGAGTTGATTAAGACTACCTAAATGTCTACCTCATTTTTATACTCAATGTTAATCTCTGCTATACTTTATTCTAAAGGAATGGATGGACTGAATGAAAAAGTCTTCAAGGAATGTGAATTTTTTATCTCAAAGGTTATAGTCAAAAGAATGAAAATCAGTTTGAATTTGTGGAGAAAAGTCTGGGTGGAGGATTATTAAAGGGTATATGAAAAGTTTAATCTGGTTGAGCATCCTTCAAAACCTAAGAACAATTCTAATATTTGTTTGGAAACATATGAAAATGTTGACTATCCTGTTGAAAAGGAAGAAGAATAATTTGTTGAACCTATAGAAGAAACTATTCTGAATAAGGAAGACAGTGGACCTGTTCCAAAAGATAAAGTTGAGAATAAAGCACATGTTCCTAAAATAAGTATTGATTTGGAAGAAGAACCTACCTATAGAAGAGAATTTGTTGATAATGTATGAGAAAAGGTTGTTACTGAGTAGCCTTTAAAAGAATAATTTTCTCTTGAGAAAGATGTTGGGGTTGAAGAACTTTTGGAAGCACAAGATAATTTTTATGTTATCCTATCTACTGAGGAAGGAATGGAACAAGTCTTCCAGCTGGCTAGAAAAGAAAGAGATGAAAGTATTAGAGATGATCTTTTAGAACCATATCAAGGAACTAAATCTCTTAGTCCTATGAGAGATACACTTGTTGTGGGGGACCAAAACCCTAGTATAGAAAGTGTTGAAGTTCCTAATCCTGCAGATCAAAGCAATGTGGATACATAATATAATTTCCCTAGCTACTTTGATGTGAATGATTCCAAGGAATCCCCAGTTAAAGGTATAAACTTATCTACCATATTTCAATTGAAACCGTTCTCTGCTCTTGAAATAATATCTACCAAGGAATCTGAGCCTATCTCATCTCTTGTTCCTAAACCTTCAGAAGAAACACCTACATTCATGAGTTAGATTGATTTGAAAGCCATTGGATCTAGTTTATTGGCTAGAGTTGAAAAGCTCATGAACACAAAACCTACTCCTATAATGTAGCTAAGTGAAAGAGATGATACCCTATTGTTAGAGAATATCATATAGAAGATTCCTCCAAATATGATTCATGAAATTCAAGAGGTCTAAATTGAGAAAAAACAACTAAGTGTTAAAATGAAGTCTCTCTGAGCTATAGTTGAAGATCTACAAAAAGTTTTGCAATCCGTACAAGTTCCTTTTGAGGATTTTTGTGGTCATATTAAATAGGAAGTTGAAACTCTAATTCAACCAAACTTGACTTCATTAGCTGAAAAAGTGGGAGAGAGAAGAAAAAAGATAGTTCAATAGATGTGTGATATTGTTATTGGTCTCAAAAAACTGACTGATGAGTATAAGGGATATCTACAGAAAGTTTTGAATAAACAAAAGTCCATAACTTTAGTTGTTACAACCTCTAGTTCCTTTGGAGAATCATCTCGAACCTCCTTTTATAGTGATCTTCTCAAAACTACTGTTAAATAGAAACTTCAATCAGTGTAAAGTGTCTTTGAAAAAGAGACTCTATCTATGGTTTTCAATAATAGTGACAATGTACTTGATTCAGTAAGGATTCACTCAAATATTGAAAATGATGTTCGGGAAGAAATTACTAAGAAAGTGGATGTCTACTTTAACATTATTTTCTCTAATAATGATATGACCAATAATTTCAATTATCTTGTAGAGAATTTGAAAATCCTTCTTGTCACTCAATCCTTCAAGACACAAGTTCAAAAACTGAAAGATTTCAATCCTTTACTGGACAAGTCCATGGAGAAAAATGATGATTTTCAGAAATCAATGCAGTATGGTGGTGAGATTATTACTAACTTCATTCAATTGTTGAAGACTTATCTTCATGTGCAGAGCATTGCTATTGTGGCTCCTGAAACTGCACCCTTGTGGCCTAGTTTACCACCTTCCTCATCCACTACCTTTACATCTACCTCAATGTCTATATCTCAGGCTTTGAGCTAGATCAGACCTGTTATCCATGAACAAAACATACCTTGGTCTTCCAACAAACCTACTTTGGTACCTTCTATTTTTTAAGGACTCCCTTTCCCTTCTCTGTCAGTTGGCTCACTCCCTTCTTCAAATTCTACTTCTTCTTCTATGGATCTTTCTGATGATGCTGCCAAGGGAAAAGAAAAGACAACTAGTGATGAAGAATAGTGAAAATTTTATTTTGATAGGGATATTTTTTATTTTTTCATATTGCGTGTACTACCACATATTTTTCATCTAATGCAATGTGAACTCTTGCTCTCTATTCTCTTATTTATGTTCATTCTCTTTTTCTTATATTTTTTGTTAATCCCAAAAGGGGAGAACAAGAACATTTAGAACATGCATGATTTGTGATCATCAAAAAAGGGTAGATTGTTGGACTCCTCATGTTTTAATCATGTTTTAATGATCACAAATCTTATACATCATGTAAATCCTATTACTCTTGTTTAATCTATCTCAAATCATCTCTAGAGACGGTTGGTTTCTTTATGCTTTAAATAAACATACCCAAGATCTTAATTCCTATACATCATGTTTGATTATTTTAAACTATATTTAATTTGTTTTACAATTAATTTCTTTTATGAATAATAATGTCCAATTCATTCTATGAATATTTCTACTTAAGTCTATATGCAGATATTTGGCTAAGTTTAAGAAAACATGAGTCTGCCAGCAGTTTTGGTTTTCTAGAAAAGGACTTAGACATCGTGACCTAGATACCGTGACCTAGACACCATGACCCAGACACCATGACCCAAATACTATGACCCATACACCGTGACCAGACATCATAACTAGTTTTAGGTCTCGTGAAGTCTGTAACAGTGTTTCCTTGCTACCATTACTAAAACATCGTTTGAAGTTTGGAAAAGGACCAGACACCGTGATCCTAACACTGAATCTGTGCTACTGGTTCATGATCTCAATAAAACTATGTAATAATAATTATATCACTGATCAAAGGAAAATAATTAGAGATTGCTTCTTGGTGACACAGTTTCCAAGGGATACCATTTCTAAATATACTGTGACACTATTCTTTAATCTGTTTTGTCATTTTCAATTTAATTTATAATAGTCATATTTGAGTCATTTAAAGGCACTGACATAATTAATTCTTCTTTGTATACATGTCACATGACAGTACGAGGTAAGAGGTGAAGAATACATGTATCCTGTTAGCTCCAACATGTGCTCCCACAATTAATAAGGAAGATAAGCTGATCTGCAATAAAAAATACACAGTAGTATAACAACAGATGCACAAACATTTGTTTAAAGAGAACCGATACATGAAACAAGATACATCTGAAGAAGACACAAAGTATTCTCGAATCCAAAGGCTGGAATACCATAGATCATATCCAAAAACATCTTCACTATACCAACTCCATGAAGAACGTGATCTAGTATCTAACTAGAAGCCAGATCACCTGACTAAAGATACTCTGTTTCTCACAAGAGGACTCGATACTTGTATCTGCTTCATCCTACAAGTCCAGATCTATATAGAATAATACTCAGATCCCTTCTAACCTTTTCCCCATCATCATTTCTCTGTTGTGTATTGTTTTAGATTTCTAGAAGTGTGTGTGTGTTTGTATTAAAAACACACATTGTCTTCTATATTAAATTGAAGGACACAAGATATCCTTGATCTCATATCTTTTTACATTTATTTACTCCCATAGATAAGTGTGGAAGAGGTCCTTGTGTGACCTAGTGTTTTATAACTACAAAGAACTCTGGAAGAGGTCTTGTGACCTGGACAGTCATGTGAAATGTTTTTTACCCCAATATAGGGTGTGGATCAAAGTTTATTAATATAAACTTATTGGTGGAAGTTGATCACCAAGTGGAGTGGATTAGGTCTTGGTTTGAGACCAAACCACTTGTTTTATCTATTGTGTTGTTTAATTTACCTTTTCTTTGGTTTACTGTATAATTCTAAAATCACTAGATTTTACTTTGATAGTTAATCTTGGATAAAAGTTATAATTGTTTTTTCTTATTATAATAGCTTCAAAAGGAGTATCAATAACTCATACTGATATGACTAATAATTAATCAATCTTCTAAGAGGTTATTTTAATAGTTAAACTTTTATAACCGTATTACCTTTATTGGTTGGGATGTATTTATTTTTATTGGGTAACCTTTTACGAAAACATTTCAACAAAAATTTTTATAGATACTAAATTCACCCCTACCTCTTGAGTACTATAATCCGACCAATAATTACTATTCTAACGGTTGGTTTATTATCCCAAATGGCCAAGTTATTGTTATAATGGTTACTTTATTATTTCAATGGTCACATTAGATCATATAAATACCTCTACATTCCTTAATTCATTTTTCCACTCAATTCCTCTAAAGGTACTATATTTACATATTTGATAATATCAATTGGTTTACTTATGTTTTGTTTCTTTTCCATAGTGTTGTTCATGGGATGAATGGTTCAATCTAATTTAGGTGATCCATATTTTTCCATTATTGTATTTCAATTTTTAATTTTTTCCTCTTATGATATTTGGAATTTTTATGGGTTTAGTCATTGACTAATGTAATAATTTTCATTAATGAAATATTGTTTTGTTTGTTTCTATATGTGTTTTATGTTTATAATACTATATAATATAATATAATATGAATTTATTTCAAGAAACAAATATCATTTATAAACTCTAGGTCGTTACATTAATCCACCTTTAGAAATTTCATCCTTAAAATTTAAACTTATATTCTCAGTTGAGAATAGTTGAGGGTACTTATGTTTCACTATTTCCTCTGGTTCCGATGTCACCTCTTTTTAATTATGGTTCCTCTACAATAATTTGATAATTTGATCTGACTTGTTGAATATAAATTTATATCTATGGTCTAATATCTTCCCCATATACTCTTCACATGAGAGGAAATTTTTTAGTTGTGCTACCTCCAGATTCAGTACATGTGAGGATTTTGTTATGTACATGCTTAGGATAGATATGTGGGACACATCATGAACTTGATACATATTTGGTAGAAGTGAAATTTTATAATCCACTATTGATGTGTAATCAAGGATATAAAAGGGTTCAATATAACTAGGGTTAATCTTCCCCTTCTTTAGAAACTGCATGACTCTCTTCGACGGTGATATTCGAAGGAAACAATTGTCAGTAATATCAAACTCCAAGTCTCTTCATCAATTTTCATCAAATCTCTTATATTGACTCTGAGAATATTTTATATGTTTTTGGATGGATTTATCCTTCTCTATCATCTCCTATACAAGATCGTGTCCAAATTGCTTTCGTTCGCCAACTTCATCCCAATAAGTTGTAGTTCTACATCGCTTTCTATACAGATCTTCATATAAATACATCTGAATAATTGATTGGAAACTATTGTTTTATGAGAACTCTACAAATGTGGGATATTTATCTCATCCTTATTTAAATAATGTTGAGTAATATCTCATCATATCCTTGAGAGTCTGAATAGTCCTTTTATATTGGCCATATTTTTGGGGGTGATAGGTCATACTGTAATTTAATTCACTACTCAAAGAATATTGAAGACTTTTCTAGAATTTAGATGTGATCTATGGATCATAATCGAAGACAAGTGAAGGTGGAACCCCATGTAGACTCAAAAATTCCTTTATGTATATCTTATAATGTTTTCCTAGTGATAAATATTTCTATATAGTGATGAAGTGGTCAGTCTTGGTGAGTCGATCCACTAAAACCCATATCCATTTGATGTCTTTGGGAGACTAGTGACAAAGTCCATAGTGACATTTTCCCATTTCCACATGGATATAGAAAAAGGCTATATCATCCATTTATACATATTTCACTATGATTAAACTTTCTAACATACCAACCCATTTGAGATGTACTCAATGATATCCTTCTTCATGTTGTCTCATCAGAAGTGTTTTCAATGATCAGGATACATCTTGGTAATTCTATGATGGATGGTGAAATATGAGTTATATGAATTATCCAATATATTATTATTTATCTTATGTGATTGAGGAACATAAATCCTAGTTCTAAATCAAATGACACTATCCTAATCGATGTGGAACCCATGTATCTTCCCTTCCATTACATATTTCACTTTCATTTGAATATGTAGATCACCCCTTTGTGCCTCCTTGATATTCTCTTTGATAGATGGTTGGGAAATCATTTGGGAAAGGTATGATTTATTCCTTTCCATTATTTTTTCCAAATCTATCCATTTTATATCCACGAAGATAGGACCTTTTTCAATCCACGCCATGGAGAAATTAAAAGGTTCCTTTTTGCTAAGAGCATAAACTACCTAGTTCACCTTTCCTGGATGATAGTGAATAAATAAATCATATTACTTGATTATATCTAACCATTTTTTGAAGCATTTTGAGATCCTACTATGTCAATATATACTTAAAATATTATGATCGGTATATGTTTTATACTTATCACCATATAGACAGTGCCCCAAAATCTTCAAGGAAAATATCAAAATTTTTAACTCTAGATCATGTTTCGGGTAGTTTTTCTAAGGTATATTCTGATATCATGAGGCATTTGCTATAAATTTTTTATACTACATGTGTAAAACACCTAGGCCTCTCTTTGAATAATCAGTGTATATCAAAAAAAAATCTTCGCTTGTTGGTAGTGTTAGTACAGGTGTTGTGATTGGGATATGCTTGATCTCTTTAAATATTTCTCACATTATTCTATCTATACATACTTTATCGACTTCCATGTTAACTTATTTAGTGGAATATAAAATCATGATAAATTTCCCAAAAAATGTTGGTATTACCCTACTAAGATAAGGGGAAAATGAATTTTCATGACACTAGTGGGTTTGAGTTATTCCTCAATTTCTTTTGTCTATGTAGTGTCCACATATATTCCATCACTTATGATCATGTTACCCAAGAATGTGACTTACTATATCCAAAATTCACATTTTATAAACTTATCATAAATTTTATCCTTCCTTGATGTCTCTAACACAATTCTTAGATTATCTTCATGTTCCTCTTTGATTTGAAGTAAATGAGAATATTGTAGATAAACAGTACCATTTTTTGAGGTAGTATCTAGATTATATACTCATAAAATCCTTGAATATTTTATAGGAATTATTAATTCCAAAGGGCATAATTATTAACTCATAGTGTCCAAAACTTGTATAGAAATAATTCTTCTGAATATCTTCTATCTTCAGCTTCAACTTATGATATCCAGAACGGAGATCTAACTTTGGGAATTAATGAGATTCTTATTATTGATTGAACAATTCATAAATACTTAGTAGAGATACGTGTTCTTTATGGTGATATTTTTGAGATCCTAGTAATCAATACATAGCTACCTTAGTTCCTCTTTATTCTAGAAAAAGGAGCACTGACATACCCCAAGGTGATAAACTAGGGAATATGAACCCTTTGTCTAAATGATATTGCAGGTTCTTATTTAACTTCTCTTGTTTGATTAGGTACATCCTATAGAAGAATTTAAATATAGGATTGGCTCTAGGTATAAGTTCTATTGATAATCCTACCTCATGATCTAGGGGAATTCTAGGTAACTCTTCAGGAAATACACCATTATATTCCCTCACAATGGGAATTTCATCCAAGTTGATGCCTTCATTTGACTAAAAAATTTGGGAAATGTGTGATTCTTTACAGGGTATCAAAAACCACACCATTGAAGGATTTTCATAAGGAGATTAATAATATTCCTTTTTTATAGAGGATCATGGGATGGTTGGGAATATCCAAAGAGAATTATTTTTCCCAATATTTGATGTGTTCTCTATACAACAAGAGATAATCCATGCCCTATATATCATCAACTTTCACCAAGTGAAGTGTTACAAGATTCAGTGGAAAAATTATCGCACATACGCTGATAAGAGAAGAGCCCAATACTTGGGTTACAATGATGAAACACTAGGTGTTTTTATAGATATGTCTACTTCAAGTTATCAAGGCTTCTCTTCAATAGTTTTATAAAACATCCTAGATATACAATAATTCATAGAACCAAAATCGAATAAAAAATCCATTATTGAGTGAATAGTAAGTATACCTTGTACAACTTCATTATCATACTCCACTTCATTAGCAGTGATGGAATAATCTTTCCCTTACTCTTTTGGATTTTGTGGTTATTGAAATTGATTACCCTTAAAGACCCCTGGTTTAGTTCATTGGATTGTATTGTGAAATTTATCTATATAGTTGAATCATTGAACCCAAGACGATTCATTAGGATGTTTATTTCTTTCCTTAATTATGTCAGTCTGCTTGATCATGCCTCTTCTACATTCATGAGTTTGATGGACTTCTCTCCCATTCTTAAAGCATTTCCATGTAACTTTGAGGAAATTTCCATGATTTTTTTCCCATATTTTTGACATGTGGGTGTTTGGATTCTCTTTACTCATTTTTTAATTGACCCACTATCTTAAAAATTCATTCTTCTATTCTTATATCCATAACCATGGAACTACTCTCCCAATTCCTTCTCTACTTTTAGGTCACATGAAAATACTTCTTCGTAACTCCCAAATTCTTAGATAGATAGAGCCCTTATAAGGTGTGGTTTTAATCAACTAAATATTCTATCTATTTTGATATCATTTTTATAATAAAACCGGAGGTGTATCTTGCAATCCTTTTATATTTTTCCTCATACATCATGAAAAATTCACCTTTTTTTAAAGGGATGGGGCTGAAGCCTCATTTTTATTAATAAAGCAAAGCAAAGACATCTTTTAACTGGGTTGAGGGAGACCCATTACATATCCCAAAGGCTGAGTGGGCTTTTATCCCATTACATAGCCCGTTGACCCAATTTTTTGGCCCAAATCCCCTTATGTGAATAGTAACCTGGCTGCTATAGTACCCACACAGTGCTGCCGCCACTACAGTGCCCTGCCGCCGCTACAGTACTCACCGATCAATAGTATTTCTGCTTCCCAACATTGATAAACTTCTCCATCAAAATGATAGATGGACAGAGTCACCTTCTGCTTCCTAAAATAGAGGAGTATAGAAAATATATTCTCCATTTAGTTAACCCATTATTCTAAGACAAGTGGATCAGAAGTTCCAAAAAACATCAATGGTGGTTATTATATAAAGTAATTAATAGATATTTGTTTCTTATTTGGTGAAGGTGGATAGTCTACGTGGTTCATGTTATTGTTCATAGTTGAGACAACTGAGTAAGCATCACCATAAAGTTTTGAACTCCACCACCCACAATATTGGGGACATCGTTTTGCAAACCATGAATAAATAATTTATTATTTATTATTTTGCACAATTAATTCTAAAGGAATATCTTATGGGTTCATTATGTTTTTTAATTTTATAAAACAATTATTATAGGATTTTTTACCTATAGATAAACTTATAATTATAGTTTTCACAAATTTTTTCTAATCATAATTCACAAATTAACTAAACCATTTCTATGATACTTATTATAGCAACCCTACTTTTTCTTACATGCCTATTAAATTATTTTTTTGATAAATAACATAATAACATTACAACTCAGGATCTAAAGGTTTAGTGACCTGGGAAAATTTGGATCATACATCAATTTTATATAATAAAACATAAAAATTTGTTTAAAGCATTATTCTATATAATATTACAAGATCTTGTGTACCTTAGTATATGTATTCACTTGAGGATATACATTAAAGAAATTTGTGAGCTATAAGCCTGGTAAGGGGTGGAATATGGGAGAAGAATCAATAATACATGGGTGAGAATAATAAATATAATCATATCATAAACATTGTATCATCATCAAAATAAATATGGAAACATTTTATAAATTCTTGGAATGTGATGATGTATAAAAACGAAACATCATATCATACTAGTCTAATACCACACATAGTTTTGAACAAATCTAGCATCATGTTAATGGATAACATATGTTCATAAATCATAACATCATCATTATGAAAAAAATAGAATCGTGTTCATCCATAATACACATAATATCATGATATAAATCACATTACACTTTTCATTGGAAAGATATATTATTCTAGTCCCACTCATCACATCATAAATTCTCAAAATCATGCTTTCCACACAGAACGTATAACAATCATAGTCATCAAATAACCCATGTAAAGGAATGGGTTTCATAAGGATTTCATAAAGAATACATTCATAAATAAAATTTGGTTTTACCAAATGAAAAATGGATATCATAATTTGTAATAAAATAACATTTTTATTTCTATAAAAAATAACATATGAGGAGTTGAATTTTTTTTGGAATGAAAAGTCTTTTTTAAAAAATATTTGTAATTGGATTAAAAATAAAGGTAGAAACATGTATATCTCTAAAAAAATAGAATAATATTGATATTATATTTAATTAATGTTATAGTAATATCCATACAAAAGATGTTGTGAAAGAGGGATAACCCAACGAAAAGGAGTTGGGATTGAGAATCACCATGCCTCTAGTCCCACATTAATTCATCACTTTTATGCCTCATGAATGATAGAAATATATTTATTATAACGTTGAAACATAAGTAAATTGTGTTAATTTATTTCACTATTTATTAATTATAATAAATGGTTTATATTTCTTAATTTTATTTGTTGAATTTGAAGCATTTTGATATAATATTTTCCTTAAACATTTCTCATTTCTCTTCAATTTATTTATTTTGTCTAAGGTAATTTATTCATAAGTATAATAAATTCAAGACTCTTAAAATACATATATTTATATATTTATATATAATAAATAATTTATTTTAACCATTCATAAGGTTGGGTGTAACGACCCAAACTTTTATTAATATAAATCCCTCTTGATCTACTTAAATGTCTCTTTATGTAAAATGTTTATATAAAATGTCAACTTATTTGGTTTTATGTTTTTGGATTTTAAAATACTGTTAAGAATTGTGACTGTTGCTAATACTTCCTTTGAACAGTGATCACATGATTAGTATAAATATAGGGCTTTAACAAATCCAATTTACTCAGACAAAGGAAATGATGGCCTCATCCAGTAGACGTGCCCCATACGAAGCCCATTTTTTAGAGCTCATAAAGGAGGTTGTGTCTTTGGGATTCACTCTTGACCAATCCCAATCCGAGCTTGAATATTTTAAGCTTGAGTGGGACTGCCTACATGTAGAGACCCAAAGATTGATGTACATGGACATTACATTACTTTTGTGGAATACTTAATACATAACAAAAACAGACACCAAAGGACAGTAATAGTTTAGTGTCTTTGGAAACTCGGAACATAATATTCTAATCTTGGTGAAAGATCTTCAACATCTTCGATAAATATCTTCCTTTTTTTCTTACCTAAAACCTTTCTTAATATCCTGGGGAAAAGAAAACATAAAAAGGGTGAGCTCAAATGCTCTGTAAGGTAAAACATAGAGAACATAAAACAATCCATAAACATTTGAAAGTAAAAACATGAACATAAATTTAAACATCACAATCTCGAGCAAAGTCAAAAAATTTAGAAGTACTTAAGGCATATATCATAATGGAACATCAATCATGATAAAATATAATGGGAATAAAACATATAATTGTGGAAACCATTCATCACATGTTATGATTTCCATAGTAGCCAAGGAATTGCTGCCAAGAACATCTTAGTGGACAAAGTCCCTTTCTGAATCGAGTTCACTCCTAGTTTCAGTCCTGTAATGGTGAACCAAATAAACTTACCATTCCATCCATGTCTATATCATGTGATATTTATCTTTACCCAATGCATTGGAGGGAGATATAGGTCCCAACCATCTCATAATGAAATCATTCTTACTTGTTCCACAACATGAACATAAATTATTCATCATTACCCAAAGTATAAAATGGGTATCATAAACATCATCCCATCATAACATAATCCATTCAAAAAATGGATATCATTTCATCATAAGAAAAGTGAAACAATGTAAATCATAGTGACATTATACTTGAAACATACACATATGAAATAATATCATCTTAGATGGAAAATGGTTCTGATAAAACACTTGAAATGAATTCTTAAGGAAAATATCCTTTCTTCTTCAAAATCATTTTATTTTCAAAAAATTCCATGCAATTTTAAAAGAAAGGTATTTTTTTGAAAATTTTCATAAAATCTTGTAGTGTAAGCTTCATGAAAATAAGGTGTTATAAAACCGTAAAAATCCATTCATGCCGTATAACTTAAAAAAACAATATCCTCGTACTTTTTTCGGAAAAGTCAAAAAGTACCACGTATGATAAACAAAAGAAAGATTCCTTAAATAACATAAAGTAAAAGTCAAATAGGTGTAAACATGACTTTAAACATACATGGAATAATATTAAACACTTTATGAAAAACATTTTTATGGACATGGATGAAAAATATAACCCCGGTAAATACTTACGAATAAACTATCTCAGATAAAAATGAGATTGGAATAATTATCCCTTACCTTAGGTTTGATATGCTCCGTACATATTTGAACCTCCTGTATAATGATTTAAATAATGTCATTGACTTGTTAAATAATCATATTCATTGTTATGATATCATATATGGTTCAATTATGACTTTATATTACCCGTTCTTTTGTAAATTCAATTTTAAAGCAGTGTTTTGGGTAAAATCGTTTCATTTATCGTACATGTTTCGATTTGTTGTTATTGATATTATTATTACTTATATCATGATTTACTTACTATTGTGTCCTTATCATTTAGATTTAACTCTAAGTTAAATAATTTAACTTCTGCTGTGTCTTTTTGTTTTCTTACACTATATGGTTAATAAACTTACTATAAAAAGACAAACGATCCCCAAGTGGTTCATTATTAATATATATATCCTTATCTAAGTCATTTTTCCGAACCTTAGACTTTTAGGAATAAAATAACAGTTAATAATATAATATTTGTTTTAAAAACTATTTTATGTCAATTTTGACACTATTTGGTACTTGATTTTTGTGAAAATCATAACAACATGATTAGTTCGAAAAAAGTTAATTAAATCAATACTAACATGTCATATTAACCTATAAAATTAGTGGAATTCATTAAAAGTCTAAAATTACATTTATTTGGGTATTTATAACATCAATTATGTCAATATTTCATTAATAAGGTAATTACTGCATCATCATTGTGTCATAAATAAGTTAAATTATTTAATGTCTACAAATTATAAATAAAATACCATTATATAGGAAATCTTTTTATCTTTCTAATGAATTATTATAGTCGAATTTATCTTATTTATAACCCTATATTATATTTTTTTTATTTATTAAAATTTGATTTTAACTATTATAACTCTTCTTTAAATAAAAAAATAATAAATGTTCTAATCTAATACAAGTGGGCCTAAAGGGTAATATTTTATACCTAAGGTTGTTTTTGGTCGAATTACACTTATCCAATAGAATTATGACATGTGTTAGGGTAATAATAATATCATTTTTACCCTTAATTACCCTATTTACTTTTAAACATGGTAAATAAAAGTAAAAAGTTACTATTCACCAAAAATTATTTTCATCTCATTGAACCACATTTTACTTGCTGATATCAACCGTGTCTCTAGGATTTTTGAAATTCCACTCAAAGAAGTGGTAAAATTAAGTTTTATGTAAATTTTCAAATCCTCCTAGAAGGTGGGTAAAAGACGGTCAAAAGTTCAATTAAATTTATATATATATAAAATTATTATAAAATGACTCAAATGAATTACATTGAACTTATATAGGTATTATGTATCAGTTTTGACCTAAAATAAATTTAAATAAATAATTATTTAAATAAAAAGTCGGGTTTATATAGTAACCCAGTGTTTTCACTATTCATCAAAAAATGAATGTTTTCAGAAAAATACAAAAAATTCCACCAAGGCTAATTTCGATATTCCGAATCCAAAAATGAAGTCCATTTTGAAAAATAAAATTTCAAAAAGTGGGTATTACTATTCATAACGGCAAGTTTATATAACATATAGTTGTTTAATAAAACTCGGTATTGCGTACAACATACGCTATCGTGGAAGGTCGTGATTGCGTGTAATGCAAGCCAAGTCAGGGATGCGTGTAGTGCAAGCTCCTTTTGGTGTAGAGTACAACACAAGAAATCAATGAAATTAAAAAGAATATTTTTCATAAAATCTCAGGGTGTTAAACTACGGTAGAAGTGGAAGTTGATAGAGATTACCACCCGAGCAATGTTTTCCGAGCCACCCCAAGAGTCCGTCACCATCACACACCTTACTCTTTGGTATTATGTAGGTGTTATAAGGGGTTATGTAACAAGACCCTATTAATATGGTTATGTGCATTATTTTTTTATATAATAATGAATATACTTTCATTTTATTATTGTTACCTTGTAAATAGTCTTTAAAGCACAAATAGTATTTTTAGTTAATGTTAAACTAAGAAATCTATTTTTATGAATTAATGGATATTTGAATTAAATAATATTTTAATAAAATGTTATTATTATTATTAAATTAATTTTTATGAAATATAAATGACCATTTAATTTTATGAATGCAATTGTAATTTTTATTAAGGCTTGAAATCTGTTTTTATGAAAACCCATAAATTTTTGATAAATATCAGTTTTTATTTTAAAAGTAAAAAATAACATATTTAGAAAATTATTTAGATAAAATGAGTATTATTTCTCAAATTTGGATGTTGAAATTATCCAATGGTGAATTTTTTATAATTTTCTAAGACAGTCAAATTGTTGGGTAAAAATTTAATAGTGTTTAAATATATATTGTGTTTTATGACATCATAATGACCCAATAGTGATGTAATAAAATACTATAAACTTTATTTTCAGAAAATATTTGTTTTAATATTAAAATAATGTGATTTTGGGTTTGTTTGATTTATTTTAAAAAGCTTTAGTGGACCCTTCAAGACTTATTAAACATTTTGTATTTTTAAATTGTTTTCCTTGGGAGTGTGACTCAACTCCACAACAGCAACCCCATTATTTTAAGAAGTTCGGACTTTGGACATATAAAATATTTTTTTCCACTTCCATTTTCCAAAAAACATGGGCAAAAACCATGGGCTTGTCTGTGGTTCGGATTAGTTTAATGTGAGGTGTTCCAAACCTAAATAATAAAGAATTCCCTCACATTTCCTATATAAAACCACCCAAGCACCCACTTCCTCCTCACTCAAAGCCATTAGAGTTCATCTAACCTATGACCTACTCTCTCTATAATCCTCCCAAGGTTACTCAAGCTCCCAAGAAGTCTCTCTCAAGCCTCTGTCAAGCCTTTGGAAGCACACTTCCAAGTAAGGGTTTTTCTACCTTTCTGATTTTTATCCAATATTATTTAAATTGTTATGACCTTTTAATTTCAATTATAAATGTTTGATTATGGTTTTTATCATCCCACATACTTCCCTATTTATGTTTTAATGATGGGATACCCCTTTATCTCTCATTAAATTCCTCCCATGTACACTCGTTACTATGCCAAAATTCCGAAAGGAATTTCTCTCTCCTCATTTATATTCAATCAATTATTTTGTATCATGTATCTAAATTCCATTAAATTTTTTAGTGCATGTATCTATATTCCCCTTAATTTACATGTCATGTATATATGATGAGACACCCCTTTCTCTCTAATCAACCATTTTTATGAGTTCTTATGTCATGCCGTTATGCTGCCGAAATTACACCGTTCTTTTCTAAGCCAAAGCCATTGTGTAGTGAATACCATGCACATTTCTCTATAAAGGGTATTAAACTTTTTGCACATTTACTTATTGTTTAAAGAGTTTCATGCATGTATTAAAAATTATTTTGTCATGGAATAAAAGATTGTGTTGAACGATTCAATGTTTTCTGATCCATTGTGGCACACTTATGCATGAAATGAAATGTTTAAGAAGGGTGCGCCCTGATATCCCCCCAATGCATTGGGTAAAGTATAGTATCATGATACATCATGTGAAATGGGTGTTTACTCATGCTAATTCATGTTAAATGAGGCTTTACTCATGATTCATGTGCAATGAGGGTTTACACATGCTTCATGTGCAATGAGCCTTCGCTCATGCTAGTTCTATGTTAAGTGTTGTTGCCACATTTCCCTGTTATGATTATCATGGTTTATCATGACTTTATGTTTATGCTTATCTTGTGCTCTATTGATATGCCTATTGTCTAACATGTATTGTATTCCTCATTTTATTCCCTGATTATTCTCTTAATGGGATATATAGCTCACCCTTTTCTTATTCATTTCCTCAGGTTATCCCATGAAATGTAAGTACAAGGGAATGTAGTGGTCATGTAAGAGAAGTTTTCAATAAAGATGTTGTATTTCGTGTTTTAAGCTGTTATGTAATGATCCTAAGCCCCAAATATACTAGACCTCTCAATATTCATTGTTGTATCAAGTGAATTTTTTTTAATAAATTATGTTTAATTGTGTAATAAAAAGAAGGGTTGTCATATTGGGGATAAGTAAATAAATAGGAAATTCCCCCATTGGTGGTTAACAGACCGTTATCATAAAAGTTTTCCAAAGGAGGAGAAAGAGATATATAAAATATAAATACATAAAAAATATAATTTTTATAGCAGGATAACATAATTAATACAATTTTTACATAATTCGAAATTAATCTTAGAATATTTGGTTTTAAAAGGGATGGAGAAAGAGAGGAAGAGAAGAGGAAACATAAAGAAGAGCTAATGAAACTATGCCATCTTCTTGGTGTTGCTTCCCATGTACGACACTATAATCCTTTGATGATTGGATTTGGATTAATCTAGAATACTAATATGGATTCTAAGATGATTAATAGAGTGTATTAGGATATATATTTGTCATTGTAAAGTGATATAGGAGTGTTTTTTTATGGGGAGGGATAGAGTTTATTTATACTTGAGGAGATGAGTATTTTTAGAATATAATATTGAATAAACTACTATATCAAAGGTAAACCTTTTAATATTGATTTTTTATAATATAAATCTTACATAAATATAATAAAATGGTTTTAAGACTTTAAACCCTTTTATAATTTGAATTCATTAGTTTATTAAAATGGAAAATGGGAAAATAAAGAAAAATTGTTATTTTAGAGGAACGTTTTTCACTTTAGACATTGAAAAACGAATTTTAGGTTTTAAAATTTATTTTATTTTGTTTTAATGACTAAATTATTAAATTAAGTATTCTTTTCCTAAAAATCATGTTCTCTAAATGATTTTTTTGTTATTATATCACGAATGATCTAATTTAAGATACTCTGGTTATGAGAAAAACTATATTTTTACTATTCACCTGATAATTAAAGTATTTTATAAAATTATTAAAAAAACCACCCTTGGATATATTCATCATGCTGATTTAAAAAATGATATTAATTTTATCAAAATATATTTCTAAAAAAGGTAAATTTTAATTTTTAATATAAAAATTATGATTTTCATAAAATAATTTTAAATACAGTCTTATAAAAATGTGCTTATATTTTCTTTATGTTTTTTAATAATGATGTAGTGAACCTGACTACAATAGCCCAAATCCAACGTCCCAATTTATTACATTGGCATAAGATATAAAGAAAAACATCCCAAATCAATGATCATTTTAATAGTTTTGTAGAACTAGAGACATCCAATATAAACAATTTACATTTGAAATAGAAAATAAAACATAATAAATAAAAAAAATAAAATGAACTACATTCTTGAAAACCAATTCAAATATTTCTTCTTTATATCTTGGAGAAATGAATCTAAATAAGAGTGGGGTTAAATGTTTAGTAAGGGTTATGTACAACGAGATCTATCATGAATCAATAATCATAATCAATAAGGAAAGGTCAATAAGTGAACAAACATTCCATTTATATAATTTTACTATCATGGTAAGATAAGGCAGTATCAATATGGCATGTAAAATAACTGAAAATACATACCATTTATTCAATCAACTAATAATTAAATGAATCCATAGATATTATTAGAGTTAAAATATCATCAATAATAATAATAATTGGATTCAAAATGAAGTAAATACTTAATTTTTGGACTTCATGTTTCCAAGACACATGATAAATTTACTTTCAAGATCTATCCTCATGATAGTTTAAAATTATTAGGTAAAAACCCATCTGATTTGGCTGAATGATTCATTTCATGAGACTATTTATGCATCGAGCGGATTTTTATAAATGAACCCCACCCATTACTTGTATTTCTGAATCATTAGTCAAATATTTAATAATAAAATTTGTTTGTAAATAATATGCCTTATCATCAAGTATCTATATTCAGTAAAGGATATGAATTTATCAATATTTCCCCAGTTAATCAAATAACTTTCAAAGTAAACACCATATGTAAAAATGGTATAAAATTAAGAAAATAATATGAACCATTATAGAAGAATATGGATATTTAAGATTAATTTAATTTATAATGAAAAATGATCCCAAGAAAGTGATTTTTTCAAGATAAAAATAATAATCACAAAAGAAAGTGAGACTGCACAATAACTTTTACCACTTAGTAATTTTCATGTCAAATCTTCTTGAATGAAATAATTCAAACTAAAACTTTAAATACCATGAAATATGAATGAATCATGATATTACATATAAAATATCTGTATATACACCATATAAAATAAATTAGGTGCATAATATTACAATATGCCTCAATGGAGGGAAAATGAGAAGAAGTCCCTTACCTTAAGTCTAATTTATCATGTTAATTATTTATATTTATGAATAATAAATTTTATTGATTATTTAATTTCTTAATAAATTTTTTTAAAGTTTATTATTTCTTTTATTTTACCCATTTATATGTTATATATGATTACTTAATCAATTTAAGTTTACATTGGCTATTTTAATGATATTGGACTATGTGTAAAAAATGAATTTGAAAGGTGATTAATGGTCTATGTGGTCATTATTTCAATATATCCAAAATAATAACCATGAAATAATCATCATATTTATAAATAAATTATAGTTTTAAGACCAATAATAAATGATGATTTTGAGAAATGAAGTATGTTATGATCAGGAAGATGGTAGGTCGTACGTACACATGAGTAACGTTTCTATTTTTCAATGATCATTATATAAAGGAAGTAAGTAATATGTTATCTTTACATAATTATCATAATATCACAAATATCATATTATTTACATAAATGTACTTATATATACCATCCTTGTTATGTGGTAATGAAAAGAGAAAACATAGTTATGGCATCCTGCCTTTTTATTACATAAATTTTCATTACATTTTACATACAAAGGATCTTTAAAGTCTAGTGTCTTGGAAATCAAGAACATAATACATGAAAACAACATAAAACATCATTATAATACACTTTTAAGGCTTAATCATAGGTTCATCCTACGTAAAATTACTGCATGTCATAACCTGGAGACATACATCAATGGAAAGGGTGAGCAGAAGGCTCAGTAAGGAAAACAAGTGAAACAGTTGACATGTGATCTTGAGAAATATTAATAGGAACATGATATAAATCATAAAAGAATGAGAAATGGGAGAATAGGAATATAATAATAAAAATAACATGAATAATAACTTGAATATGTGGATACAATATTTCATTTATACATTCATGAACATATCACCAAGGTTTATCCTCGAGGTTTCATAAAAAATACCAA
Source organism: Viscum album (assembly GCA_963277665.1). NCBI lineage: Eukaryota > Viridiplantae > Streptophyta > Magnoliopsida > Santalales > Viscaceae > Viscum > Viscum album. The sequence goes on from OY728131.1 coordinate 412,835,317, forward strand.
GGTTATTCACCAAGGTATCCTGAAACTTGTCATCTCTATTGATTAAATTCTTTAACCAATGAATTAGAGATATATCAGGGTGAACCCTTAATATTTCTTTATTTTCATGTGATCTACATAGATCATAATCAAACATTTCATAAATAACCCATAGAGAATAAAAGAAATGGGTTTCATTTAAAAATTGTGACGTTTTAAAAGTTCTTAAAAACTTGATCATTAAGTCATTTTTAACATATGGAAAGCGAGTGAGGGTTATATGTATGTCAATTAAAGAATAAAATAGATTAATTTTATGTATTTATGAATACCCATGGATATGAAAATAGAATTGGGTATTCACATAAATAATACAAGAGATTTTCTTGAGAGAAAGAGAGAGATTTTGAGACGAAAATTCTGCAGCATAACAACTATATAACATGGTTTCAGAAAACATTAAAAAGAGAGGGGAAAAGATTAACCCACTAATAAATAAATCATAATACATTATGGGTATATAATGAAAAAAAATAAGATCATGGTATTGATATTTGAAGGAAATTCCATACGGAAATGAAACTCGAAGGAAAAGAGAAGATGTGATTTCTTTTACAAACATTTTGGCATCCTAATGACGTCACTTAAAAATTCAAAAAATAAATTGATAAGAGTGGAAAGGGTCTCTAATAATTTTGAAATAAAATTTTCATTGGTAAATATATAAAGGAACAAGACCCTCATAATAAAATGGAACTATAAGACATAACATAAATGAAGTCATGACTTAAAAGAGGAGGGTGAAAGGTTCCCTTACCTTGAATAGTAACTTCAAAAGCTTGAAGGTTAGGACCTTGGGAGGATTAAAAGAACCTTTTGAGGACTCATTGGGAGGTAAGGAGATTATAACTTCGTATAGTAGTATTTTGGAATGAAATGAATGAGGGAAATGGCTTGGTATTTATAAGAAAAGTGCGGGAATGAATTATTAATTTCCAAGGGACACCTCATTGGTGGTATATGCAAAACCATGAGCTTGCCCATGGTATTTTCCCACGGTATTGGCCAACTGGGACACCTAATACGATATATCACTATTCATAAGTCTACCAGAAATCTTACGTCATTATTACATCATCAATGATGTCATTAAACACCTAAAACTCTAAAACTGTATTTTTACTATTCACCGAAAATTCAATTGTTTCATAAAAATCTTAAAAATTCACTCTAACCTAATATCGATGCTCTGAATTCAAAAATGAACTGTATTTTATGAAAATAATTTTCTAAATATTTTAAATTTAATTTTTATATAAAATTATTATTTATTCAAAAAAAACTCTAAAACTATAACTCATTTTGTAATTCCTTAAGAAAGTAATCAAGGTCCCATAAAATTATCGTATAACCATAAGAAAATAAAGTAAAAATTTATGATTAAATTTTATGAAAATATATTTCCATTTTAAATTATTAAATTAATTATAAAATTGTAAATAAATTATTTTGGACATACAAAAATACCAAAACTTAAACAATGATAAATTTTTCACTTTTAAGATGTCTAAAATGTATTTATACATTCATGGATAACGTTTCTTGTTTTTTGGTCGATTTACTATTAATTACTATTCATTACTATTCATATAGGTATGTTAATATTCATACTTTTAGATTCACTAAAAATGAAGTTGATCTTATTAGACTTTAAATTTCTTATTGAAAACAACTACAGAAGACCATTTTTTGAAAATCAATTCACATTATAAATTTTTGAAAATTTACATAAATATTTTAAAATACCATTTTTTCCAAAATTCATTAGTAATATGGAACTATAAATTCATCCTACATTTATCGAAATATTTGAAATTCACAAACTTTATCATAAGAAGAAATAAAAAATTTATTTATCTAAAAGGATTACACAAAGTAGCTAAGTTCTTGTTATATAGCCCCTTATAACACCAGCATAGGACCTAAGTGTAAGGTGTGCTGTGGTGATAGAATCTTGGGGTGGCTCGGACAACATTGGCCGAGTGGTGATTTCTATCATCTTGAACTTATCCCTTAGGCAATTTCATTCAAGCTTCATATGTTGAAGTTTGGCTTGGGCTAGGTCCAGAACAAAGCCCAGTGATGCTACCTCCTTCCCAAGATCTGACATATGGGCTTCATATGGCTTGAGTCTACTAGATGAGGCCATTCAATATTCTTTCTGTATTAATTAACCAAGATAACTATATTTATAAAAACACAATGTTAAGATTGTAGTTTCCAACATTCATGTTTACCAACGATCATATAACAGTTGAAACCCAACGGTCTCATTTTAATTATACCCACTTAATTAATTAAAGGATATAGTTTTGGTAAGTATAAAAATAAAATAACACACAAATTTAGGAAACAAATATATTTAAAAAGTTCAGGTCATTACATTATTCCCCATAAAGAAATTTCATCCCCAAAATTTTATCTCGTACCCTTTTATTAGAAAAGTTGTGGGTAATTCTATCTCATAGACTCGTCCGGTTCCCACGTGGCTTCTTCACATTTTTGGTTCCTCCACAACACCTTAACAAGGTGGGTATTCTTCTTGCGTATAACCTTGTCTCTACGATCCAAAATCTCCCCTGGATTCTACTCAAAAGAGAGGTCATGTTCCAGTTGTACCACCTCTAGATTTAGTACATGTGAAGGGTCAAGTATGTACTTCCTCAAGAGGGATACATGGAAGACATCATGAACTTGTGCTATATTTGGAGGAAGTGAAATCTGATAGGACACTACTCCCACGCGATCAATGATTTCATTGAGTCCAATGTACCTAGGGCTGAACTTCCCTTTTTCCCCAAACCTAATGACTCTTTTCCAAGGTGAAATATAAATAAAGTCTTTGTCACCAACATCAAACTCCAAGTCTCTTCAACGGTTGTCGACATAGCTCTTTTGCCGACTCTGAGAAACCTTAATGTGGTTCTAGATGGCGTGGACCTATTTTTTCATCTCTTGCACAAGATTAGGCCCAAGAAGCTTTCTCTCACCAGCTTCATCCCAACAAGTAAGAGTTCTACATCGCTTTCTATATAGAGCATCATAGGGTGCCATTTGAATGCACGAGTGGAAGTTTTTGTTGTAAGAGAACTCAACTAAAGGTAGATATTGATCCCATCCACCATTAAATTCCATTGAGCATGTTCTCAGCATGTACTTGATTGTTTGAATAATCCTTTTAGATTGGCCATCAGTTTGGGGGTGATAGGCCATACTGAAATTCAATTCAGTGCTCAGAACAAATTGAAGACTTCTCCAAAATTTTGATGTGAACCTTCGATCACGATCAGATATGATTGAAACTGGAACTTCATGTAGCCTTACCACTTCCTTCATGTAAATCCTAGCTAGTTGATCAAGAGATAAATTATCCCGAATGGAGATAAAATGGCTAGTATTGGTGAGACGGTCCGCAATAACCAATATCGCATTGTTTCCTTTGGAAGTTCTTAGGAGACCAGCGACAAAGTCCATATTGATACTATCCCACTTCCATGCTGGTATGGGTAGTGGTTTCAATACCCCTTTAGTAAGTTGTCGCTATGCCTTTACTTGCTGACATACCAGGCACCTTGATGTGTAGTCAGTAATCTATCTTTTTATATTATCCAACCAAAAATGATCACAAAGGTCCCTATACATTTTTGTGGTACCAGGATATATAGAGAAAGTAGAGCTATGTGTTTCATCCATCAACTCCTTCTTTATTTCCAGAATATATGGAACACATAGTCTTGTATGAAATTTCAGTACACCTTCTTGATCAGTATTGAACTCAGGAAACTTCCAATCTTTCACAACCTCAAACTTCTTCTGTAACAAAAGATATTATTTCTGAGCTTTCTCGATCTTCTCTAGTAATGACAGTTGAGAAATTATTTGGGTTAGGGTTGATAATGTCCCTTACTTTATAATTCCCATGTCTAGTTTTACTAGGTCATTGATCAAAGGATCTCTTGGAATCCGCATAATGGATAAAACAACTGGGTCTCTCCTACTTAATGCATCAACAACTTTGTTTTCTCTTCCGGGATGATAATGAAATGAACAATCATAGTCTTTAAGAAGTTCTAACCATATCCTTTGTCTCATGTTCAATTCATTTTTTTTGAAAATATACTTCATACATTTAAGGTTTGTGTATATATCACATTTATCTCCATAAAGATAGTGCCACCATATCTTCATAGCAAAAAAAACCGTAGCCATCTCCAGATCATGCGTAGGATAGTTCTACTCAGGAGTCTTCAACTATCGAGATGCATAAGCAATGACCTTTTCATTTTACATGAGGACGCACCCGATCCCTTTCAGAGATGCATCACTAAAATAATGAATCCTTCTCCACTTGAGGGCAGAGTTAACACAGGTGAAGTAACCAATCACTTCTTCAGCTCTTGCAAACTTCCTCACACTCTTTTGTCCAGGTAAACTTGACCGCTTTTCGAGTTAAATTGGTTAATAGATTAGAATGTCATGAAATGTTTTTCACAATCGTCCTATAATATCCTGTTAATCCAAGGAAACTACAAATCTCAGTTATTATTGTAGGTTGAGGCCACTCCTCTACAACTTTTTTCTTTGTAGGGTCAACTGTGATTCCTTCATTGGTAACAATGTACCATAAGAAATCAACTTGTTGTAACCAGAATTCAAATTTACTAAAATTTCTAAGAAGAATCTCCTTCTGTAGAGTTTTCAAAATAACCCTTAGATGATTCTCATAATCCTCACAAATTTTGGAACATATTAGAATATCATCAATAAAAACTACCACAAAGTTTTCAAGGTAGTCCTTAAAGACTCTATTCCTCAAATACATAAAAATAGAAGGTGAATTAGTCTGTCCAAAAGGAATAAAAAAAAACTCATAATTCCCATATATTGATCGGAAGGCCGTCTTTGGAATATCTTCTTTCTTCACCCTCAATTGATGATAACCAGATCAAAGATCAATCTTTGAGAATAATTGAGCCCCATGAAGTTGGTCAAATAAGTCATCAATTCTTAAAATAGGGTATTTGTTCTTAAATATGATCCCATTAGGTTCTCTAAAATCAATGCATAGTCGCATCGATCCATCCTTCTTCTTGACCAAGAGAATAGGTACTCCCTAAGGAGACACACTCGGTCGGATAAACCCCTTCTCCAAAAGATCTTGGATCTGTTTCTTTAATTCCTCCAACTCCACATTTTACATCCTACATGCGGTCTTTGATATTGGATGAGATATAGGTATGAGTTCAATAGATAACTCTACCCCACTTTATGGGGGAGGTCCAGGAAACTTCTCAAGAAATACGTCGACGTATTCCTAGACGATGGGGACATTTTCTATCCTAAAACTCTCTTTTCCTTCTTCTTCTTCACCAATCAATTCCATAAAGAAAGATATAGAAGGTTATTCTAGACAATGATCAGGTTGATATATATCTCCTTGGAAGATAACTGTAGGTTCTCCATTTAAGACTACTGAGATTTCCTTTCTTCTATATTTTATCTTAGAAGTATACTTTGAGAGACATTCCATACCTAGTATAATGTCGAATTCCATCATGGGATTGAATACTAGATTTGCGATAATATTGTACCACCTAAAGTAAATACTAGGGTTTTTAAACACTGATGTTGCTTGTATAATCCCACTAAGAGTCTTGACTGATAACTCTACTTTTAGTAAATCAGGAGTTGATTCTAAATTCTTTGCAAACTTGGAGGAAATAAAGGAATGAGTAGAAATAGAATCAAACAGAGTACTTGCTAGCTTTGAGAGAACAACAAGGGTACCTGCTACCACATTATTCAGAGCTTCAACTTCAGCTGTCATGATAGCAAAAGAACGACCTTGCTCCCTTGGCCTTTGTTCAGGCAGATGGTGGTTCCCCTCCACTGCCCTTAGATTTGAACAATGATTGGTGAAATTCCCAAGTTTTCCACACTTAAAGCATTGAACATCAGGTAGGGATGAAACAATCTTCCCCTTTTTGTTAGGGTTTGGAAGTTGATGTTTCACCTCACTAAGTAAATTCCTCGCAATATGGCTATCTCTTCCAAACTTGTAGCATTTCCCGATCCTGAGCAGGCAGTTTCCCGAATGATTTTTCCCAAATTTATTACACGTGGGATGTTGCACTTGCTTTCCTCCTCTTCCTTGATTAGAGGTCCTCCATAAGCTGGGTGCCATCGATCACTTTTTGTCTTTTGATTTATGGGACCATTGTATCTCACCAAACTCCAGTTCGAATTTAATTACACTCCGTACGATCTCCTCATAGCTGTCATAGTCTTGGTTGGCAAGATTCTTCTGCAGATGAGGTCTCAGTCCACCAAAGAATCTATCAACCTTACCATTAGGATCCATGACAAAGCTTGGGGTATAATAGGATATTATTTTATAGTTCATATCCTATCTTCTCATAGATTCAATGTCCTTCTGCTTCATCTTGAGAAACTCCTTCTCCATTATTGTTCTCATGGAACGAGGGAAATACTTATTGAAGAAAATCCCTTTAAAATCTTCCCACTCCATATCTTCAACCGCCTCTCTTTACACCATGTTTTTAATCAGTTCGCACCACTGATCATCTTGTCCCTCTAATCGATAGACAGCCGGGGTGACCTTTTCTTGCTTTGAAGAGCGGAGCACAGAAAAGATCTTCTCTATAGAGCTGATACACTATTCAGAGATCAATGGGTCAGCCGAACCAATGAAGGTTGGTGGTCGTTGATGCATAAAGGACTCAAAAGAAAGTTGTTACCTTCGTAGTGAGATCAGTCTCTCATCTTGATTCAAGTTATTTCCCATAACTTGAGTCAGTTGGTTCATCATTCACATGAATGTTTCCATTTCAGCTTCCATCAGAGGGTCGTCAGCGCATGGTCCATTGCAGTCACCATTTGCATGGTTCCCCCTGTTGCCCACAATTTCTGAAATAATAAAACCTTAGTGAGAAACTTATTTCATTTACAAAATATTTTAACAATAAAGGATTTTATGTCTTAAAACTTCTTTAAACAATTACATTTCTCTATAAATCCTTCATAATGATTCATACAAATCCTATGATTAACCAAAATTATTGTAACCCCCCAAGATTTTGAAAAAAAATATTGAATGAATTTAAATTTTATAATCTATCCATTAAACACAACTTTGCCTCTACTGTGTTTGGAATTTTGAATAACGGTCATCTAGAATTGTGACCAGTAAGTTATTTGGAGTCTATTAGATCATACATGATTTTTGGTGAATAGTAACATACCCTTATGAATAGTAATTTGAATAGTAATATGACCCTTATGAATAGTAAATAATGATAGTATTTTATTTTCTTAAGTTAATAAGATAACGAGATCTTAATTGATTTTTCAATATGATATAAAACTTATTATACCTTAAAATTGTTATTTTTAGAATTAATTATGATTTTATTTAAAAATTAAATTAATAATATTTAGTAAATTATTTTTGAAAAATGGATTTCATTTTTCAATTCTGCACGTCGGAAATGGTAGGGGTGAATTTTTGGGATTTTTCTAAAATACTTGAATTTTTTGTGAATAGTAAAAAATACAATTTTGAGTTTTCAGTAGTTTAATGAAATCATAATGAAATAATAATTAAAATAAAAGGATGGTCGACTTGTGTAAAGTAACATATAACATGAGGTGTCCCAAGTGGATAAAACCAGGGTCAAATACAAAAGGAACGCCCATGTTTTGGAAAAAAACACTAATAAGGTGTCCCTTTGAAATTATTAAAAAACTCCCTCTCTTTTTCTATAAATACCCACTCATCCATTCGTTTTATTTCATTCAAATCACTAATACTAGAAGATATGGTGGTTTTACCTCTCTATGATTCCTACCAAGGTGTCCTTAATCCCCCAAGGTCCCAACATTCATGTTCTAGGAGTTACGCTACAAGGTAAGGGAATCCTTCACCCTAATCATTTAGTCGACACTTATTTTATGTTATCTATTAGAATTTACATTCTAACATGTTGGGGTTTGATTTTATGTATTATTATTACTGTCCTTTTGATTTAAATATGATGAGGTACTCTTTTGCTCACATAATTTCATTTTATGAAATATTAAGCGACGCTGTTAGGCTGCCGAATTTTCGTAAGGGATCTCTCACCTTTTCTCTTATTTTCAAGACTACTCTTTTATATTTCTCTCCTCACATACTCCATCCAAATGATCATGATAATCTCTAGTATCAACTATATAATAGAATAATATCATGCTAATGGAAGAACCATCATCAATATTCTTACTCCCTCCCTTTTATTTTTATAAATGAAATCAACATCCATGAGGTTCCAATTTATAACCTTCGTGGACGACGAAGTTTCATTATTCTATTTATCATTCATTACACGTCATGAAACCATTTTAATGGTTGAAACATACTATAATACATGTATCATAACCTTATTAATATTCAGTAACCTGTATATGTACATATTATTAAATCATATGACAAAACTAGTTTATAATAATCCAAATACCGCCAAATAATCGAAGTGGTTGTCATCTAATGATTCATCCTCATTCAATGTAAAAAAATGATGGAAATGACCATTAAAAATTCTGTATGTTCATAAATAATATATAAATTCAATTCTGGAAATTTAAAACTATTCCACATGAACTTCATTACTTAAAAACTAGTGAACCAATTTTGAAAATCAAGAAAATAAACACTCCGGAATGACAGAATTCAATATAATAACTTATAAATAATAACATAAATGAACTAAAAAGAATTATTATAAAATAAATTCATGTCTATTAGGTTCTAAAATAAGTTATTGATATTTATAATTTCATATTCCATGACCTTTAGTTTAGGAGGGGAAGACATTCATATTTAAGGTAAGGGTTTTTTCACCCGAACTTCCATTTCCATTCGGGTTATTTTCATTGTCTGAATTACCTCAATGAAATTGTTATGTATTATTATATACTCATCATAAATTCTGTGTGAGTGTTATATATATGTACACCAACCATATTCCTTCTTTATTTTATGTTTAGTTACACTCTTTAAAAGGATCTTTCAAATTGTTTCCGAAATACATGCTCGATTCAAGGGAATATCTCAATTTCATACCTATTTTCAAGGAAAATATCTAATCTTTTTTTTGAAAAAAATTATATCTATAAAATAACTAATTTTTTTATGAAAATAATATCTTACTTCACTTCTGGTTTTATAGAAATATTTTTCCAAAAGAACTCTTCTTTTCAAAGTAAAAGAGTATTTATTTCAAGAATTACTCGAAGATTTTATAATAGTATCTTCCTCTATTTCAACACACTTGTTGATTATTATGTATTATTGGGATTAGTATTCAATATTATCATCTAACATATTAAATATAATAGTTTATGTTTATTTTGGCTATTTATGTGCTATCTTTAAACCATTCATCAGTTTACTTCAAATGGTTAGTTTTTTGGATTAATGTTCTTGGAAATCTATTTAAATTTAATTTATTAATGTGTATATTGTTTATGATTATCCCAATTCATATGAGGAATGAATTGTAAATAGTAAGTGTTAGGTGGGGCCCTCTATATCCCCTCAGTGCATCGGTAGGTCTCATGAGATAAAATATGGTCTTGGCACAAGGCCTTGACAAAAATATTATTTATGGTCTTGGCATGAGGCCTTGACGATATAGATATGTTGTCCCGTATTATGAATTCCCTCATTATGAATATAGTGTTGATGGTTCATTTTGTTATTTTACTAGTGTAATACCCATGATTATGTTATGTTATGGAAATATTTACTCAGCTCATATTTCTACCATATTATGTTCAATTTTATTTCTAAAGGCATGTGTTTTCAATTATTCACCATGTCTAATGCTTATATTATCTTCCGCTGTATTTCTTACCCTTACTGATTGTTTGAGATCACCCATTTATTATGTTTCATTTCTACAAGGAAAGAATAATTCTATTATGAATGATATGCTGAAATAACCTAGGAGTTATGAATGTTGTCTAAGGGGTTTCTATGTTGTTTTTAATTTCAAGATGTAATGATGAAATTAAATATGTATCCTGTTTCCAATAATAATAAACTACTCGGTCCTTTGGGATGATTATTCCTTGTTTGTATTCCAATGTAACCAATAAAGTATCAGCTCCGGGTAACTCAGGTCGGGTCCTTACAGTTTGTATCAGAGAAAGGTTAGTAGAATACTTGGAAACTAGATTTAGAAAATGTAGTATTAGGGAAGAGTCCCTAAGTTAGTCTTTGAGGATATACATAAAACAATGTCTTGGTATTTTGTCAAGGAATAGATTATGTGGATCATTCAAGCAATACATCCCTTTAGGGATACAAGAAAGTAGAGACGGCTCTGGCACAGATGTATCTAGGGGTAAAACCCGAAAACACCGCTTTGAGCTAGACTTGAACGAGAACTGGTGCATGACAATGGGCCTTGCTATACTCTTGGTTAAGACACTCCTAAGGGATATTATTAGGATAATCCACATTTTCTTTACAATCCATTATGAAGGATTGAAATGTAAAATTTTCCTCAAAGAAACCATTTTTGTGAAGATGGGATCATCCGTGCATAAGATCTCAATTTTTGCTAAGTATTTTGTTATGTTAAGAATATACATTATGATTCATAACCTAATCTAGTGTATTCCATTATCTAGAGATGGTTTCAAGTGGAAGGAATGGAAACCGCATGAATGCATATGTTCCCTATAGGGATTTCCCTCTGATGCAAGATAATGATGTTGAGGAGTTGTGGATCCAGATCCACCACGTGGAGGAGTTATGTTAGATCAATTTATGCGACAACAACGTCCATCATTCAATGGGACTACAAACCCATTTATAGAAGAGCAGTGGATATGTTCCCTTGAAAAGATATTTCTCACTTTGGGATGTAACGAAAGAGAGAAGGTTTTCATGTCAATTTATCGTCTAATGGGTGATTGTCAAACCCGTCCTTTTTATATTATTTATTTTATTATTTTTATTAGGCATCCGAAAGTTTGGCTTGAGGCCCAAATTAAAATTTCTGAGCTCTTAGAAACAAATGTTTCACTTTTGGTTGCATCTAGCGCACCGCGGTCAAAGCCGTGTGGCCTCGCCTGGGTCGCCGCGCGACCGCGACCAGCTCTCCGCACGACCTTTCCGATGTTTAAGGGAGATGAAAAATATATGCGATGAATAATAAAATGATAAAACAATGAAATTTTATACTGCACGGCCTTGGGCGAGGAATGACTCGGGTGAGGCCCATTTTTGAAACCGTGCAGCCTTGCCTGGTCCCCCGAGTGACCTGCTAGTGTCTAATTTATTTAATAAGTCAACTTGATGATAAATAAATAAAATTAAATGTGATAAAAATTTTAATAAATTATTTTAATGATCATAATAATAATATTATTTTAGGATGTAATTGTTCTAATTATTTTTATCACTATCGTTATAATTGTTATAACTTTTATTTTATTACTTATTTTATTTTTCTTTTATCTACTCTTTTTATCTTTTTATCTCTTTATTTTTCTTTTATTTATTTCCCTCACTTTCTCTCCCTCCCCCTGGTTGTCCCGTGCAGCCCCCCCTAACCCTAGCGCCACACCTCATTCGTCCCAGCCGATGCTGCCTCGCCAAACTCCCCACCAGCCGACGCTGCTTTCCGGAGACATCTTTCATCCCTTTATCACGCCACCCCACATCAGCCTTGCTCGACCAGGTCTGTGCACATGAAACCCCCCTCACACATCCTTCAGACTAGCCACAATAGCCATGGGATCGCTCCTCCTTGCTGACCTTGACTAGCCGCGCTCCGGACCAACCACCTCTTTCCTGGTCAGGCCTTCTCACGGCGCCTGCAACCCCCCCCTCAGCCAGCTCACTCGCCCGCCTCCCTATCCTTCCTTCCGACGCGCTGCTGTTCGGCGGCTCCTGCTCCACCCTCCAGTTCCATCCGATCCTTGTCACATCCCCTTCCCGACACAACCGTCTCCGGTGAATCCTTCATCCACGGCTCCCCAGCTATCTGCGAACCCACTACCTAACCAACTCCCCTCCGGTGGCTGTCCCTCTGGTTAAGCCTCCTCGGTATCTTCCTTTTCTCTTTTCTCTCTTTCTTTTTTTTATTTTTCCAGCCGGTTTTAGATCTTTTTTGAGGTTTAAACATTTATTTTGGGTTTGTGCGAGGTCCTTTGAGGTGCGATGGTCGTGTGGAAGGTGTTTTGCGCCAAGATCGTAATGTTTAGGTTCACCTCACTCCATCCGCTACAGTTCTAAGGTAGGTGGTTCCATGTGTAAACATTATTTGGTAAATTATATTGCTTGTTTAATTTATTTAGTGTGTTCTTCTATTAATCTGTGTTGTGAAAAATTAGTTTTTGAATGAGTTTTATATGTGTTTTGATTTTAAGTAGCATGCTTATGTGAAATGTGGTGCATTTTTGATAAAAACCCTTATTGTGACTTTTGATCAAGTTTTATAAATTGTGCATTTAGTTATTGAATTGTGAAAAGGCTACAGATTGTGTTTTGATGTGGTGTTGATATGTGTTTTGTCACAAATGAGCATTTTATTGTGTCTTTAGTGTTTAAAGTCATGCGACACATTTTAAAAATTTATTGATAAACTTTCTTAGTTGTTTGTTTAATCACTGGAATGGTTTCTTGAATTGTGCAGTTGATTTATTTGATTGTGTAAGTGATGTAGATTATGTTTTAAATGATTTTTGGTGGACACTGATTTCTATCACCTTGGTAATTGTTTTTATAAAATCATAAAATGGTTTATTAAGTTTTATTAATGGTGTGAAACATTTTTGGAACCTATTTTGGTGTGCGTATTTTTTTTTTCAAATGAAATTGGTGTGTGAAAATAGTAGTTTTCTGTGTGTGTGAAAGTGTGGCATTGGGTTTATGTAACACCCTATTTGTTTTATTTATCTGAGTTTGACATGAAATGTGAAATTGGAACATCTTAAGCACAATAGGGGAAGCCTGGGTACTAGGTTGGCGGACTAGACTATCGTGCTAGTGATACGGGAGTGGCTCCGGCCTAGTCTCACATAGCTGGATTGATGCTTATAACACTAACTAAACATTGGATGATTACTGGAGACCACTAGGTTATGGAGGTGTTTCCCTTCTAGTGGATCGTGCATAGGAATATATGATATGGTTTCTTTGGTACACTGAGACGTGAGGTTCTAGGGCCCCACATAGCTTTAGTCCCTTTAGGGCCTCTCGCACTTTTAGTGCTCCTGGATTACTATACACTCACCATCGTCTTGTGGTGTAGCATTTGAGTTCTCTTGAAGGTTTGATTTTTCTTAACTGCAAGGGTGTTTTATTTTTCTTTACGTTGTTTTCTTTAAAAGTGTTTTCTTTATAGAAAATGTTTCTTTAACGTTGTTTAAGCTTTGGTGTCCTTTTATTTATTTAGCCTACAAATGTCTTTGTCATTTAATGTTTACACGTGGAACCTTTTTGTTGGGTGACATCCTACTAGGCTCTTGGTTCACACCTTACATACACCTTTGGGTGTATGTAGAGTTGGTTTCTTTTGTATTCTAGGTTGTTGCATGCTTAGTGATGGTGGTTCGGATGTTGTTGGTTTTCACGTGCAGGTTGGTGTTAGTAGCTTGGCGATGTGGCTTCTTGTGTCATGGGGAGGTTGGTATTGGAGTTTAGTTTCCTATCCTTGTTGTGTGCTTGGGTTTTTTAGTTGAATTATAGACTTTAAACCTGTTTATAGTTTAAAGGCGTTTTGGTTGTCTGTTTCCAGTTTTAGTTTGTTTATCTTGTTAGTTTTTTTCTATCTTTTATTTTGGGTAAATCATTCCCATATAATGTTTGATACCCAGGCACTTGTGCCAGCCCGTGGGGATCGGGAATGCCCTTCGGTCCATGTCGTGGACCGGGTCGGGCGCCGGGTTGGATGACGACCCGACCTGGTTCGTGACAAAATGGTATCAGAGGGAGGTTTTCTCTCTTGGGTCGTTTTCTTCTGGGATAGAGTCACAGTAGACTGTAGTTAAGGTTGTCAGGAATCGACATCTTGGCTAAAAGTAAGGTGCCTGGACAGCACACCTCGTGGTGGGACTCGAGTTACCAAAGAAAGTTGAGGTTTGTATAAACCTTGGTCGGTGTGGTTAATTTCATTTAGGGGAAATGAAAAAGGAGTAGGGTCAGTGGTCCCAATTAGCTCGCAGGTTCTGGTAAGCCATGCAGAGTAGGGGACACTTTCCTAGAATACCCTCTGTGGCAGTGGTGTGATTGGTGTATGGCCACCAAACATATTTCCCAGTCACCCGCTGACACTAGTTTCTTCTTTCATTGTCTTTCATCTCTTTGTTTTGGAATAGTGGAAATTTTGTTTTTAAGTAAAAATGTTTTGGTCTTAGAAAATGTTTTCAAATGAAACGCTTTAAAAAGAAAACGAGGTATGAGGTTTGAAAAGTGTGGGTTGGATGTTTTGGTTTTGAAAAAAATGGAAAGGTTTGGTTTTGATCCTTAGTGTTCTCATGGGAAACCACATGCATGAGTGTATATTAAAAGAGAAAGGGCTAATGGAATGAGTGGATGAGTGCCTCGATGGATACAAGGTGGGTACTGGTGTGGCACATGAACATGCATGTGTGAGGCCCATGGGACACCATTGGTGTTTGTGTGACCCACTGGAATTGCTTATTTTCAAAATGTTTTGTTAAAGGAAAATTTGGTGTTTTTATATAACCATTGATTGTGCAGTGTGACCTTGTATTTTTGAAAGGTTGTATGTGAGGCGTTTCAATCTGAGAATCCTTTTTGACTGATTTGTGTCCTGAGTTTGAATTCTTATTTGTAAGTTGGTATACAAGCGCGTATTTAGTGAATTCTTTTGAAAAGTGCTTCGAGATTCCCTTACAATGGTTCCCCCTGTACGTCTAGTGTTTTCTTATGGTATTTCTTTCTCATTGGACCAATTTGGTTGGGTCCATTGTTTTTTTCTTGACTAGTGTATGCCCCCCATGAAGTGTTAACATGCGATTGAAGTACGTCCATGGGAAATTCGTCGTTGGACATCCCTCGAGTCGATCAGATGACTCTCTCCTTGAATTTTCAGAATTGAACCCACCCCTCCCTTTTAAAACTAATCAGATCCTCTCATAGTGGGATGAAAGATGCGAGGGGAGTTGAAGGGAGTTTTTGTCTTTTGGGTGTCTGATTCATTGAGTATGAAGTTTGACACTGTTGAGTTTGAAGGTCCCCCTAGAAACGATGGAAGGAATTCCAGCGGGGAAGAGTGAAGGAGGTTCAGAATTATCGATGTTGACCAGTGTCTTGAAGGGCTTTGTAGTACTTTCGTCGCCTACAAGGGTCATGCTCGGAGACGACTTGTAGTGTGATTTCTCTTTGATTGTCAAGGGTGAAGTTTGACCTCATTAATTTTAATGTTCTATTTTGAAATGGTGAAGGAGATTCCAGTGGGGAGAGGTGGAAGCAGCCTAGAGTGGTCGGGGCAGACCACTATTCTAAATGACCTTTGGTCCTTCGTTGGTTTTGTTTAAGAAAGTGTCTATGTTAGGACACTAGTGTGGCAGACCCGGTCACATGAGGATGCTACGGTCAATTACAGGAATTAAATGTTGTTTAAGACTTAGTTTGAAGTCTCTCTCGGTATGATGTTCCTTTCTAAAGAAAAGGTCATGTTTAGGTGACGATTTGTGGGGTTGTGTTCTCATTTAGTGTGAAAAAGGGTGATGCGCATGCACTATTTCAGCTCTTGTGTTGGTGAATGTTCCATGTATGATCAGTTGGATGTCATAATGTGTTGTGGTTGCTGGTGTTTTCTCAGTTTTAGTGTGGTTGAGTGTGACACCAAAAGGGGAATCTCCGTTTAGGAGTCTTCAATACCTGACTGCAAGGTAGGAGATGCTTCAAACATCAGGGCTCTAGCCATAGGCTTTAGAGTGAAGCTGACGCGTGGTATGGAACCCCGAGAATGTATGTGACCCTGACTTTATTTCTGTCACCAATGTAGAAAGTGGTGGTAGTTTAAATTGTTTTCTTTAATTGTTCCATTCTGAACGAACCGTTTGGGTGTGTAAGGATTCCAAGACTATGTGGAGGCATGGTCGTCTCATTGCCTTAAAGTCATGAGGGTCACCTCTCACTAGATGTAATCTCTTTAGTGGTCCTTATGGGAGTCTGTTGGGTAAATATGTTTCAAATTTGAATAATGCTCGTCGAGGGATGTAGAGATGTTGTTTTTTCTTGGGTTGTGGGTTTGATTCCTGGTAGTTGAGACTGACCCTCCCTGCCCCTTGTGGTGGGGTGCTTGGTCCCCATCAGAAAATTTCTAAAGCCTTGTATCTGTTTAGTTCCAATGGTGGGGAGACCCACGTTGGGTCTCGCACAAATGTCACTAGAATGAATCAGTGCTAGAATTTTCTTTAATGGCAGGGAGTCCGCCCGAACCTCCCCGTATCGGTTTTCCAATCTCGTCTCAAGCGTTAGTAAGTTCCTATTTGTGGGGAGCCCCTCGGGCCTCCCTATGTTGATCTTTTGCTTCTGTTTTTAAATATGGCTTGGTGATAAGTTATAAGAGTATTCCTTGGACATGGTTTGACCTTGTTTGTTAATTCTAACTAAATGGTGTGGTTTTCATTTAATAGTTCTTGAGGAATTTCGGCTTTTAAAGCTGATTTCCGTGGGTGTGAGGGATCCTTTTCTTAAACAATCAAGTGGAGGTTTTTTTTTTCATCTTTGGGGTGGGCGACACATATTATAAAGTCTTTTTATGCATTTCTTGATGTTGTATTTGAGTCACTTTCTCTAAGCACGATGTTTTTTCCTCCCTTTGCATGATGTTTTTGGGGATTCCCTTTGAACCTTAAGGGAGTGTGGTTTTCTTCTTTGGGGTTTGGTTCTATTTGTTGCTTTCCGGGGATGAAAAGCTTTATGGTGGGGAGAATTGTCACACCCGTCCATTTTATATTATTTATTTTGTTATTTTTATTGGGAATTGGATAGTTCGGGTCGAGGCCCGACTTAAAATTTCTGAGCACTTAGAAATGAATTTTTCGCTCTTGGTTGCATCCAGTGCACCGTGGTCGAAGCCACGCGGCCTCGCCTGGGTCACCGCGTGACCCCACCCAGCTCACCGCATGGCTTTCCGGATGTTTAAGGGAGATGAAAAATATATCCGATGAATAATAAAAATAGTACACAATGAAATTTTAGACCGCACTGCCTTGGGTGAGGAACGACTTGTGCGAGACACATTTTTGAAACCGTGCAGCCTCACCTGGTCCACCGGGTGACCTGCTAGTGTCTAATTAATTTAATAAAATGTCTTGATTATAAATAAATAAAATTAAATTTGATAAGAAATTTAATAAATTATTTTAATGATCATAATAATAATATTATTTCAGTATGTAACTGTTATAATTATTTTTATCACTATCGTTATAATTGTTATAACTTCTATTTTATTACTTATTTTATTTTTATTTTATCAACTATTTTTATATTTTTTTTATTTCTCTCCCTCACTTTATCTCCCTCCCCCTGGTTGTCCCGTGCAGCCTACCCACTTTAACCTACCATCGTACCTCATTCCTCCCAGCCGATGCTGCCTCACAAGAATCCTCACCAGCCGACACTACTTTTTAGAGACCTCCCTCATCCCTTCATCACGCCACCCACATCCCTCCTTCTCAACCAGGTCCACGCGCATGAAACCCCCCTCACACATCATTAGAACGAGCCACCATAGCCGTGGGCTCCCTCCTCCCTTTCGGCCTTGACTGGATGCACTCCGGACCAACCACCTCTTTCATGGTCAGGCCTTCTCGCGGCTCCTGCAACCACCCCCAACCTCAGCCAGCTCTCTCGCCCTCCTACCTCTCCTCCCTTCCGGCACACTACTGTTTGGAGGCTCTAGCTCCACCCTCTAGTTCTTTCTGGTCCCTGTCACAACCCCTTCCCGGCACAGCCGGCTCCGGTGCATCCTTCGTCCGCAGCTCCCCAGCTATCCGCAAACCAACCACCTAACCAACTCCCCTCCAGCGGCTGCCCCTCTGGTTAAGACTCCCCTATACCTTCCTTTTCTCTTTTCTCTCATTCTTTGATTTTTGTTTTTCCAGCAGGTTTTAGATCTATTTTTGAGGTTTAACCATTTATTTTGGGTTTGCGCGAGGTCCTTTAAGGAAATATTCTTATAAAAACATTTCCCTCGTGAATAGCGAGCATATATGAAGATGAAATTCTTCAATCTGAGGCATAAGGAGGATGAAAATGTTTCCAAGTATGAATCAAACTTTACAAGGTTATTAGGGAATGCTACGTACTACATACATAATCCAAGGAGTAAAATTGTTCAATTCTTTGATGGTTTAAAACAATTCCTCCGAAGGGATCTTATCTCTCAAAGATTTGAATAGTATAAAGATATAGTCTAAAGTGCTATCAAGATAGACAATTAATTCTATAAGTAATATGAATTTAAAAGAAAAATAAGAAGAAGAGGGAATCAGAAAACTTTGGGAAAGGAAATAAGGAAATGGGGAAAAAGGGAAGAGTTGAATTTTCATCATGCAATAATTGTGGGAAGAAACACCCTGACACTTGCCTGAAGGGAATGGGAGTCTGTTATAAGTGCGTTGAAAAAGGCCACCTATCTCGGGATTGTAATGGGAAGAAAGAAGCTACCAATGTTCTGTGCTAAAATTGTAGGAAGATGGGAAATTATGCACATGAATGTCCTAAGTATCAAGGAAATGTTCCTTAAAGACGGACAAGGGATCAAGGCCAATCTTATACGGTCACAAATGTGGAGGTTGAAGTTCATAACGAAGTGGTGGTTGGTACATTAATTGTTCATCCAACTCAGCCAATACCTTATCTGATTATGGATCATCACATTCATTTATATCTTTGAAATTTTCAAAGAAAATTAGATATGTCCAATTTGATTTAATAAAGGAGTTATAAGTCAAAACTCCTAGTGGATGTATCATTTCAACAAAGGTGTGTCGATTAGTCCCCCTCGTGACACATAAACGTGATTCAGTTGATAAAATTATCATCATACCAATGGTTGATGACGATATAATTCTTGGTATGGATTGGCTATCAAATTATGATGTGAAGATCTATTGCAAGAATAAGGAAGTCACAATTTTTGAGAATGGTGTAGAATCCCTTATTTTTAAAGCAGAAACCTCACCATGTGATTCTCATCTAGATCCACCCCTAGTAGATCTACTAAATTCTATTATTGGGGAGGAAGGGAATGAAATAAATATGGGTGAGGGGAAGAATGTACAGATAGAGGACGTATCTATTGTGAAGGAATATGTTGACGTCTTTCCAAAGGATTTACCGATACATCCTCTAGAGTGGGAAATTGAGTTTTCCATTGACTTAATTCCTGGTTCAAGGCCCATATCAAAGACCCCTTATAGAATGGCCACTATAGAGTTAGTTTAACTAAAGAAACAACAAGTGGAATTGAGTGATAAAATATTTATTCACCCAGTATTTGTCCTTGGGGAGACTCTCTCCTCTTTGTCAAGAAGAAAGATGGATCCATGAGGCTGTGCATTGATTATAGAATAATCAATGCTATTACAATAAATAATAAGTATCCTCTGCCATGAATTGATGATTTATTTGATCAACTTCATGGAGCTCAATATTTTTTTAATACTGATCTTTGATCTGTATATCATAAATTGCTTGCGAGGAAGCAAGACATTCCAAAAACAACATTTCTAACCAGGTACGGGCATTATGAGTTTACTGTAATGCCTTTTGGACTAACTAATACACCATCAGTATTCATGGATCTAATGAACAGAGTTTTCAAGGATTATCTTGTTTACTTTATAGTGGTGTTTATTGATGATATCCCGATATACTCTAAAAGGTATGAAGGTCATGAGGTTTGGGAAGAAAGTTAAGCTGAATCCTATGTATATCAACCCCTTTGAGATCCTTGATCGAGTCAGAGCTGTGGCCTATCAACTAGAACTTCCACCTACCCTGTCAAAAGTACATGATGTATTTCACGTATCCCTCTTTTGAAAGTACATACCAGACCCTTCACATATACTCTCTCCAGACAAGGTACAGTTGGAGGATGATCTTTACTATGAGGAACAACCAGTGAGAATCTTGGATCTTAGAGACAATGTTCTACGCAACAAGACTACTCATCTGGTCAAGGTATTATAGAGAAGCCATAAGTATGAAGAGGCAACTTGGGAATTGGAGGAAGAAAGGAAGGAAAAGTACCCCCACCTGTTTTTGGCCTAGATTGTAAAATAAAATTTCTTGGATGAAATTTTTTTAAGGTGGGGAGAATGTAACACCCTAATATTTTGAAAATAAATATTGAATGAATTTTAATTTTATAATCTATCTATTAAACACAACTTTTCCTCTACTGTGTTTGGAATTTTGAATAACGGTCATCTAGAGTTGTGACTAGTAAGTCATTTGGAGTCTTTTAGAACAAACTTGATTTTTGGTGAATAGTAACATAACCTTATGAATAGCAATTTAAATAGTAATATGACCCTTATTAATAGAATATAATGATATTATTTTATTTTCTTAATATAATAAGATAATGAGATCTTAATTGATTTTTCAATGTGATATAAAACTTCTTATACCTTAAAATTGTTATTTTAAGAATTAACTATGATTTTATTTGAAAATTAAATTAATAATATTTAAAAAATTATTGTTGAAAAATGGATTTAATTTTTCAATTCTACACGTTGAAAACTAGACATAATAATTAAAATAAAAGTCTGGACTACTTTTGTACAGTAACCTATGACATGAGGTGTCCCAAGTGGCTAAAAAATGGGCAACTACCATGGGAAATCCCATTGTTTGGCAAAAACCACTAATGAGGTGTCCCTTTGAAATTATTAAAAAACTTCCTCTCTTTTTCTATAAATACCCACTAATCCATTCATTTTATTTCATTCCAAATCCCTAATCCTCAAATATTAGGTGGTTTTACCTCTCTAATAGTCCTCCCAAGGCCTCTTTTAGCCCCCAAGGTCCCAACCTTCAAGTTCTAGGTGTTACTCTACAAGGTAAGGGAATCCTTCACCCTCCTCTTTTAGTCGACACTTATTTTATATTATCTCTTTGAATTTCCATTATAATATGTTGGGGTTTAATTTTATGTATTCTTATTACTATCCTTTTGATTTCAATATAACAAGGTACCCTTTTTCTCTCATCATTTTATTTTATAAAATATTGAGCGACGCCGTTAGGCTGCAGAATTTTCATAAGGGATCTCTCACCTTTTCTCTTATTTTCAAGATCATCTATTCTCTTTTTCTATAATCACATAATATATCCAAAGGACCATGATAAACTCCAGTATAATCTATATAATGTAATAATATCATGTGAATGTAATAACCATCATCAATATTCTTACTCCCTCCCTTTTATTTTTATAAATGAAATCAACGTCTATGAGGTTGCAATTTATAACCTTAGTGGATGACAGAGTTTCGTTATTAAATTTCTCCTTAATTACTGGTCATTAAAGCATTTTAATGGTTGAAACATACTATAATACATGTATCATAGCCTTATTAATATTCAGGAACCAATATATGTACATATTATTAAATCATATGACAAAACTAGTTCATAATAATCCAAATACCGCCAAATAATTGAAGTGGTTGTCATCTAATGATTCATCCTCCTTAAGCGTAACAAAATTATGGAAATGACCATTAAAAATTATTTATATTCATAAATAATATGTAACTTCAATTCTGGATATTTACAACTAGTCCACATGAATTTCATTACTTAAAAATAAGTGAACCGATTATGAAAATCAAGAAAATAAACACTCCGGAACGACGGAATTCAATATAATAACTGATAAATAATAACATAAATGAACTAAACATAATTATGATAAACTAAATACATGTATATTACGTTCTGAAATAATTTTTTGATATGTATAGTTTCATATTCCAGGACCTTAAGTTCAAGAGGGGAACACATTCAGATTTAAGGTAAGGGTTTTTCCACCCGAACATCCATTTACATTCGGGTTATTTTCATTGTCTAAATTACCTCAATGAAATTCTTAGGTATTGTAATATACTCATCATAAATTATGTTTGAGTGTTATATTTATGTACAAAAACTAGAATCCTTATTAATTTTATGGTTAGTTACATTATTTAAAATGATCTTTTAAATTGTTTCCGAAGTACAAGCCCGATTCAAGGGAATATCTCAATTTCTTACATATTTTCAAGGGAAATATATAATATGTTTTTGGAAACCATTATATCTATAAAATCACTCATTTTGTTATGAAAACAATATCTTAATTCAATTCTTGTTTTATACAAAGATTTTTGCAAAAGAACTCTTTTTTTCAAAGTAAAAGAGTACTTATTTCAAGAATTACTCGAAAATTTTATAAGAGTATCTTACTCTATTTCAACACACCTGTTGATTATTATGTATTATTGGGATTATTATTCCATATTATCATCTACCATATTAAATTTAGTGTTTTATGATTATTTTGGCTATTGATTTACTATCTTTAAACCATTCATCAGTTTAGTTCGAATGGTTAGTGTTTTGGCTTAATGTTCGGGGAAATCTATTTAGATTTAATATATTAATGTGTATGTTGTTTATGTTTGTCCTCATTCATATGATGAATTAATTGGACATAGTAAGTGTTGGGTGGGGCCCGCTATAGCCCCTTGGTGCATTGGTAGGTCTCATGAGACAGACAACCATCTTGGCACAAGGCCTTGACAAAACGATTATTTATGGTTTTGGAAAGAGGACTTAATGGTATAGATATGTTGTCCCACATTATGCATTACCTCATTATGAATATAGTATTTATGGTTGATTTAGTTATTCGACTAGTAGAATACCCATGATTATGTTATGTTATGGAAATATTTACTCAGCTCATATTTATAACATATTATGTTCAAGTTAATTTCTAAAGGCATGTGTTTTCAATTATTCACCATGTATAATTTTCATGTTATCTTCCGATGTATTGATTACCCTTACTAAGAGTGTGAGCTCACCCCTTTATTATTTTACATTTCCATAGGGATAGAATAATTCTATTATGAATGACATGCTGAAATAACCTAGGAGTTATGGAAGTTGTCTAAGGGGTTTCTATGCTGTTTTTCATTTCAAGATGTAATGAACTTACGTATGTATCTTGTTTATAATAATACTAAACTACTTGGTTCTTTGGGATGCTTATTCCTTGTTTGTATGCCAATGTGACCAATAAGGCACCGTCTCTGGGTAACTGGGGTCGGGTTCTTAAACATATTCTCCGGGATTGTTGTAACCAGGAGTGCAGCAAGACCCATCGTCCTGTACCAGGATACCCCAGGTCAAGCCCGAAACTCCTTGTCAAAGTTTTCACTCCTAGGTACCTCTATGCCAGAGCCACTTCTACCTGTTCTTATCTAGACATGGATATATTTTCTTGATAAACCACTTAATCAATACTCACCAAAATACAAGTAAGTTTTCTTATATTTAAACTTTTTTATAGGATACCTCCTAAATTTTTCATAGCCATCAATAACTAAATTATCCTATGATACCAACTATGCCCCTGCCTTTTTATTACAAAACTTTTCATTACATTTTACATACAGAGGATCTTAAAAGTCTAGTGTCTTGGAAATAAGTAACATAATATATGAAAACAACATAAAATATCCTTGTAATAAACTTGTAAGGATTCATCATAGGTTCATACTATGTACAATTACTACATCTCATAACTTGGAGACACACATCAAAGGAAAGGGTGAGAGCAGAAGGCTCAATATGAAAAACAAGTGAAACAATTTACATGTGATCTTGAGCAATATTAATAAGAACATGATATAAATCGTAAAGGCATGAGAAATGGAATAATAAAAATATCATAATAAAAAAAACATGAATAATAACTTGAATTTTTTTCTACAATATTTCATTTTGACATTCATTATCATATAACCAAGGTTTATCCCTAAGGTGTCATAAAACATACCAAGGTATCGTGAAACTTGTCATCTCTAGAGATTAAATTATTTACCCAATGCATTAGGGAACTATAAGGGTGTAACCTTAATATATATATTTATCTTCATGTGATGCACATATATCATAATCAAAAATTTCATAAATAACCCATAGGTAATAAAAGAAATGGGTTTCATTTCAAAATCGTGACATTTTAAAAGTTCTTACAAACTTGATCATTAAGTTTTTTATAACCCAGGGAAAGGGAGTGAGGGTTATATGTATGTCAATTCCAGAATAATATATATCAATTTTATGTATTGATGAATACCTATGTATATGAAAATATAATTTTATATTCACATAAATAATATAAGAGAATTTTTGAGAAAAAGGGAGATATTTTTAGACGAAAATTCTGCAGCATAACATCTATATAACATGGTTTTAGAAAACATTTAAAAGAGAGGGGACAAGATTAAAAACTCATAAATGACTAATAATATAGTATGTGGATATAATAAAAATAAATAAGATCATTTTATGGAGATTTGAAGGAAATACCATATGAAAATGAAACTCAAAGGAAAAGATAAGATGTGATTTATTTACAAAAATTTCTACAGCCTAACAACGTTATTTAAAAATTAAGAATATAAATTAATGAGAGGGGAAAGGGTCTATAATAATTTGTAAATTAAATTTTAAGTAGTAAAGATATATAAGAACAAATAACCTCATAATAAAATGGAACTATAATACATAACATAAAGGAAGTCGTGACTTAAAAGTGGAGGGTAAAAGGTTCCCTTACCTTGAAGAGTAATATCGAAAGCTTGAAAGTCGGGACCTTGGGAGGCTTAAGGGAACCTTGGGAGGACTCCTTGGGAGGTAAGGAGACCATAAATTCATTGAGTATGATTTTATAATGAAATGAATGAGGGAAATTGCTAGGTATTTATAGGAAAAGTGAAGGAATAAATTATTAATTTCCAAGGGACACCTCACCGGTGGTATTTGCAAAACCATGGGCTTTACCATGGTATTTGCCCATGGTATTGGATAATTGTGACACCTCATAGGATATATCACTATTCATAAGTCTAACAAAAATATTACATCATTATTACATCATTAATAATGTCATTAAACACCTGAAACTCAAAACTGCATTTTTACTATTCATCGAAAATTCAACGGTTTCAGAAAAATCCCAAAAATTCACTCTAATATGATATCAATGGTCTGAATTCAAAAATGAACTCTATTTTATAAAAATAATTTTATAAATATTTTTAATTTAACTTTTAAATAAAGTCATTATTTATTCAAAAAAACAACTCTAAAACTATAACTCATTTTGTAATTCCTTTGGAAAGTAATCAAGGTCACATAAAATTATCGTATAACCATAATACAATAAATTAACAATTTATGATTAAATTTTATGAAAATAAATTTCCATTTTAAATTATTGAATTAATAAAAAAATTGTAAATAAAATATTTATGACATACAAAAATACCAAAACTTAAGCTATGATCATTTTTTCACTTTTAAGATGTCTAAAATGTATTTATACATTCATGGGTGAAGTTTATATATTTTTAGTATATTTAATATACATACGGGTTTGTTACTATTCATACTTTACCATTCACTAAAAATCAAGTTGATCTTATTAAACTCTAAATTTTTTTCTGAACACAACTACATAAAACCGTTTTTTGAAAATCAATTCAAATTAGTAATTATTTAAAGTTTACATAAATATTTTAAAATATCCTTTTTTACATAATTAATTAGTAATATGGAACTATAAATTCATCCTAAATTTATCCAGATTTTTGAAATTCACAAACTTTATCATAAGAAGAAATAACAATTTTATTTATATAATAGGATTACACAAAGCAGCTAAGGTATCATTACATATCCCCCTATAACACCATCATAGGACCTAAGTGTAAGGTGTGCTATGGTGATAAAATCTTGGGGTGGCTCGGAAAACATTGCCCGAGTGTTGATTTCTATTAGCTTAAACTTCTCCCTTAGGTGATTTTGTTCAAGCTTCATATATTGAAGTTCAGTTTGGGATTGTTCTAGAGCAAAACCCAATGATGCTACCTCCTTCCAAGCTCCGAAATATGGGTTCATATGTCCTGGGTCTACTGGATGAGGCCATTAAATCTTCTTTCTATATTAATTAACCAAGATAATTGTATTTATAGAAAAACAACATTAAGATTATAGTTTCCAATGGTCATATTGACCAATGATCATATAACAGTCAAAACCCAATAGTATCATTTTAATTATACCCACTTCATTAATTAAAGGATATAGTTTTGTTGAGTATGAAAATAAAATAATACAAAAATTTAGGAAACATATATAATTAAAAAGTTCAGGTTGTTACAATCGCTTCGTGGAGGTGGCAGTCCACACACACCCGAGCGTCGTTATCATTTTTTAGCGTAAGAAAGAAAATGATATATTATCATTTCAGAATGATAAATATATAATTAATATCATAAAAATTTAATTTATATCACATATAATCGTTGAATTTATCCTTATCATCTTCCATGTATAGTGTTAGTGAAAACTAATCAAATCGCTTTGTGAGGTGGTAGTCCACTATACACACGAGTGAAATTATTATATCCACTACGAAATGGAATGTAAAAAATGTATATATTATATAATTAATAAAGAGGTATAATTATGTTATAAATTATATTTATTTATATATATATATATATATATATATTAGATACATCATCATACCTAACTGTGAAATTTGTTAATCGAAAAACGAGTAACATCAGTTCATGAGACGATAGTCTGCCATACACACTAACAATGATTTTGTAACCCATTTGATGGAAGTGTATAGGTTGTGAAATTAACATAAAAATATCTTTGTATATTTAATATAATAAGGTTATTATATCATTATGGTTTAAAAGTAATTAAAGGAGGTTTAGAAAGGAATAAGATAAAAATACTCATTGAAGAATGTTTCTTATTCTTTGGTTATCTTTATTTGGTTCGCACAACATTCTTCTGAGGTCAGATTTATACCTAAAATAAGGATTATAGGATTATATTAGGTAATTTTTGTATTTATTTTGGTAGGAATTGTTAGAACCAAAAGGTTCTTATGGTTTGGATAAGAGTGGATAGAGGTGGCCTTTTATAGGTGAGGTTTATGGTGCACTTGTATTTGTTTGATAAGAATGAATTCTACCCATATTATTTTTATGTAAAAAGAATAAAATAATCGAAAATTGTCAATAATAGAATGTATAATGGCTAAATATTTCCAGATTATAGATTTTAGACAAGTGTTTAGGTCATTTTAACATTTATTATCTTAGTTTAACCCCTTGTAAATCCATTTTTACCTTAAACGTGGTAATTAATTTTTATTGTTTTCACAATTAATTTTGGTAAAAAATTAAGTAAAACTTATTATATAATTTAAAATTTTCTAATTCAATTCAATTAATTAGAAAATTTTAATTTAAAATTAATTTTACAAACATGATGAGAAATCAGTTTTTAATGAGAAAATGTTCAATGTTTACAAAGTTTTTATTATAAAAATTCAATATGAAAATTATTTCAATGAAATAAATTGAATTAATTGATATAAAATTTTACCAATTTTACTTTAAAACTAATTCAAAATATAATTTAACATTATAATTAATTTAAATGAAAATACATTTTTCAATTAAAATTTAGTATTTTTCACTACTCATAAAAAAAATGAATCATTTGAATAAATACCCAAAATTAACCCTAAAATAATATTTATATTGTGATTTCAAAAATAAAGATTATTTTTAAAATAATTTTTATAAATGTGATAAAAATTAATTTTATGTTATGTGCTTGAAGCGTGACTAAATCACTTTTTAGAAAATATAGTTTTTACAGAAAACATTACTTTTAATTTCAAATAATTATTATTTTATTTTAAAAAAATAGATAACCATAAATTTTTTATTTTAGTTAGTAATGTTCGTACTCTAAAACTTACCAGCTATTTTATAATGGTTATGTTTAAATAATATTTTAATTGATTATTTTCGTTTAAACCTAGTGTTGGGTGCATCACAATCTATCAACGAAGTTAAATTTATTCTAAAAGTAATATATTGTAATGTCTTGGTGTGTTATATTCCCTTTTCCTAAAAAATTTTCCACTTTGAAATTTAATGGATATTACCTTCAAAAGAGATGAGGGTAGTTGTTCTTCATAACATCATCTGGTTAACATGTTTCTTTCTCCATTTTTTTATTTCTCTAAAGTACCTTTACACGACGAGTCATCCAATTCCTCAATACTTTCTCTCTAGTATCAAGAATATGGATGGGTTCTTCATAGTGTGATATATTTGGTTCAAATTATATTTTATTATAGGTGATCACATGCATTGGGTCTAGAATATACTTCCATAACAATGATATATGGAACACATCAAGTACCTTTGAGATATTTTGTAGAGTTTCTAAACGATAAGAAATAAATCCAATTATTCAAGAATTTCAAAGGGTATGATGTAGATAGAGCTCCGTTTCACTTTATTATAAAACCATATAACATCCTTCAATGGATATTCTTTTAGGAAGGCATGATCTACCACTTCTAATTCCAAATATTTCCTCTAATTATTAGCATAACTCTTTTGCCTACTTTGAGCTTCTTTTTTGTGAGACTGAATAGCCTTTAAATTTTTTGATGTATCTTTAAAAAGTTCTAAACCTGTGATTTTCCTTTCATGAACATCATCACAAAAAGTTTTAGTATGAAATATATTTCCATATAATACATCACAAAATACTATTTGAATACTTTAATAGAAACTATTGTTATAGGAAAACTATAACAAATTAAAATATCGATCCCACATATCTTGAAAGTCAAGTGGGAATGACCTCAATATGTCTTATATTATTTGAATCTTCCTTTTGTATTATCTATTTATTTGAGTATGGTAGGCAGTTCTCAAATGAATCTCAGTATGAAGAGCCTTTTGAAGACTCATCCTAGATTTTGATGTAAAATAGGGATCATGTTCAATCAAAATTGATAGAGGTGTGCCCTTAAGTCATAAAATTTAATTAATATATATACTTAAGAGGTGATCAAGAGGTAAATATTCTATTATAGTAATAAATTTTTTATATTTTATTAGGTGATCAATGAAAACCCATATTTCACCATTCTTTCTAGTATTCTATGGTAGTCCTGTAAAAAATTCCATAGTAATGTCATCCTAATTCCATACAGGAATATGAAGAGGTTGCATGAATCCTATATGATGTTTTCTCACTACATTAACTTATTGAAAAACCTAACATCTAGACAAATAATCACCAATTTCCCACTTTATGTTATCCCAAATTTTTTTCCCTCGAATCCATATACATCCTTGTGATTTTGGGGTGTATATAGAAATTATATCTATGAGAATAATCCAAAAAATCCATTTTTAGCTTGGGTATAGATGGAACACATAATATATTTCCAAATTTCAGAAAACCATATTCACAAATAAGGTCTACAAATTTACCATTATTCATAAATATAATTTTCTTCAAAATGTTCTCATCGTAATATTGTGAACTTCTTATCTTTTCTAACAAATATAGTTTTGAAATCATTTAAAAAATGACTGATGTATCACCTTCATTAATGATTACCATATCCATATTTACTATATCCATGAACATATGATCCCTCTCAATCAAAATTTGTGTTATAACTCCATAATATTTAAAACTAAATGCATATAATACCTTATTTTTTTTCTATGGGTGGTGGTGTATTAAGAAATAATAATCCTTGAGTAGCTCAAGCCATCACCTTTGTCTCATGTTAATCTCTTTCTATGAAAAGATTTATTTTATCCTTTTATAATCCATGTATATCTCACATATATCACCATCAAGATAAAGTCTCTATATTTTCAAAGAAATGATTACAACTACCAACTCAAGATCATAGGTTGGGTAGTTCTATTCATTGGTCTTCAATTACCTTGATGCATATGAAATAACTTTATAATTCAGTATTAGGGAAAAACAAGTCCCTCCTTCAATGCATCAATATATATCACAAACCCATCACTTCTAGATGGTAGAGTCAAAACCAAATAATTTACCAATATCCTCTTTAGTTTATCAAAACATTATTCACATTACTTTTTCCAAAAAAAATTAACCCATTTATGTATAAGATTTGTTAATGGGTTAGTCAATCAGGAAAAATTATGAATGAATCACCGATATTAACAAGTAAAATCAATGAGACTACATGCCTCAGTTATATTCATTGGTACAATCCATTATATGGTTGTCTTTATCTTCACATGATCAATTGATATTCCATCCTTAGAGAGAATATGGCTAAAAATAAGCTTCTTGAAGCCACAAATCACACTTACTAAATTTATCTTACTAATATTTACTTATAAGGGTTTTAAAAATGATCTGAAATTGATTATCATGGTTCTAAAATCACTTAGAATACACTAAAATATCTTCAATGAAAACAAAAATAATCATCAATATATTCCTTGAATACCCTATTCATTATATCTAAAAAAAATCAGGTGTATTAGTCAATGCATATGGAATTGTTGTAAACTCATAACGTTTATACCTATTTTGAAAATCTATATTCGGATTGTGTTCCTTATTTACTCAAAATTGATGATACCTAGAATAAAGTTCAATCATTGAATAGTTTTGGGCTTTGTGAAGTTGATTGAATAAGTCAAAAATGTGAGGAATATGGTACTTTTCCTTTATTGTAATAGTATTTATTCCCCTATAATCAATAAATAGCCTTATGGATCTATCATTTTTCTAAATAAAGAGAAAAATGGATCCCCATTGTGAAAAAATGGGGTGAATATATCCCTTATCACCTAAATACTCTGATTTTTTCTTCAACTCATCTAATTCCACAGTGGACATTCTATAGGGAGTCTTTGATATTGGTCTTTCATCATGGATTAAATCAATGGAAAACTCAACTTCATGTTCTGGGGGATATCCAGGTAATTCCTCAGGAAATGTATCAATGTATTCTTATATAGTAGGTACATCCTAAATTTTATGATTACCTTCTCCATCCCTAGATTTTGTTATCTCTTATTCTCCAAGAGCTATTGGGGGTGGATCTAGATATGACTCGGATGATGAATTATCTAATCTAAAGATAAGTAATTCTATATCTTCCTCACAAATTCAGATTTCCTGCTTCTGACAATAAATTTTTGCATCATATTTTTAAATACAATTCATACAAAGGATTATATAAAATTAAACAATTGATATGATAATAAGGTCATTAAATGAATCCCATTTATGGGTCATAATAAGGAATACTTGACACATATTCCTTATAGTGAGACTTCCCCTCGAATTTTTAACTAACAAATCCCTTCTTAAATTAAAAGAGAAATGTCTAATTTTCTTAGAAAATGAGGTAGACATAAAAGAGTGAGAGGATATATAATCAAATAAATCATTACCTAAATTTGAATATAGAATTAATGTACCTTCCAACATATCATTAGGTATTTACACCTCAACTTTAGTGATCACAAAAGTTTATTCTTATCCCATTAGCCTCTTCTATTCTAGATTCCATTGAAGTTTGTGGAATTAATTTGTGTAATGACCCATCTCATTATAGTTGAAACACTGAATAGTAGTGTTTTCTTTAATCCCCTTGAATTCTTTAACTTAATGACCCAAATATCCACACTTATAACAAATTATTATGTCATTCAGGCGTTTAGTAAGGCGATTCTTTTCACATTTCTCACATGATAAAAAATGATTATTATTTTTCTTCATATTTTATGCATTCCCATTTTCATGGTGTTTAAATAAACTATTATTCTCTTGTTTTCCCATAAATATATAATATATAGATAATTAATTCTCTATTTTGATGGCACATAAAACTATTTCATCATATAAAGAAAAGGTTTTAGAGACTAGTGCCCTTCAAATACTTAGCTTAATCTCTTCAAAAAAGGTAAATCTTGCAACCTCTATTGCATATGTAATCCATAACATACCTAACTAAAATTATAATGGTAGCTTCATACTATGTAGCACATTATTCTTCATTTTGATTTAATCTAAGAAACTTTCTCCTCATGTCATTCTGTTTCTCATGAAGGAAATATTTGTTGAATAATTTATCCTTATAATATTTATATTCCATGAGTTTTACTTCCTCTTACTCCCTATTATTTTTGATCAGATACCATCGTTGATCAACATAACCTTTGATACAATGCACTTTAAGTGTATCATTTTCATTTTCACTACATCCCAAGGCCATAAATATCTTATCTAGAGACATAATATGTTTCTAAGCTACCATTAGATTAGTAGTCCCACTAAATGATGGGGGATTTTATTTCATAAAGTGATTAAACATAGGATATTTTCATTGTAGAATATGTTTCTCCATCTAGAAAAGGTTACTTTCATAACTTGATTACTTTATCCTAATATAGCCATAATTTTCTCAATTACAATACTAGCTAAATTAGCTTCCTCGACAAGGAAAAGTCTAGGTTTTCCATGAGTATTGAAACACTTATTTCTTCTAGACAACATTTCTAAACAATGGTGTAGACTAGATTAGATCATAAAATTATGAATTTTAAATCATAATATATATTTTTAAGTATAGTGAAAAACCTGAAATAAATAAAAAAATTATGAATTATTGATCTTAGAATCATTAACATTGGTTTCTTTGGGGATATCTTTATTTTCAAATACTTCCCAATGGATTGTAAAGAAAATGTGAATTATCCAAAGAATATACCTTGGGAGTGTCAAACCAGGTGTGTAGTAAGGCATGTTGTTGTGCACCAGGTGATGATTAGGTCTATCCCAATTCTCCCTTTTTAGAGTTATTACCCTTTGGTACCTCTATTCCAAAACAATTCCACTTTTGGTATACACACATTGATGTATTTCTAGGAAAGCATACAAAATATCTTATTTACCAAAATTCTAGGATTTCCTTATATACTAACCTCAAATTATATCATAGGGTTGTGTTACGTAATCTATGTTTTCCTTAATCTATCTCCCAAGGTATTTACTAAACTTTATCTGATACCAAGTGTAGGAACCTCGACTACAGTATCCCGAAACTGGTGTATTACTTTATTACATTGGCATAATATATAAGGAATCACATTTTGAAAGACCGATCAATTTAGCAGTTTTGGAGAACCAAATACATACATGATACCAATTTTATATTTGAAATAGAAAATAAAACATAATTAATAATAGAATAAAATGAACTAAATCCTTTAAAACTCATTAAAAAATTTCTTCTTCAAATACTGGTGAAAGGGAAACAAATAAGGGTGAGCTAAAATGATTAGTAAGAGTTAAGTACAGTGGAAGATATAATGAGTCAATAAGTATAATAAAAATGGAAAGGTAAATAACTAAACACACATTCTGTTTTAAAAACTTGACTATCATGGTAAAATAAGTCATAATCAATATGCAAGGTAAATAACTGAAAACACATGTCATTTAATCAATAAACTAATAATAAAATGAATCCATAGATAATATCATAGAAAAAATATCATGGATTATAATAAAAACTGAATTATAAATGAATAAAATGATTAATTATTGTACTCTATATTTCCCAGAAATATGATACCTTTACCATCAAGATCTATCCTCAAGATAGTTTTGAACAACTCGGTAAAAACCCATATTATTTGGCCAACAGATTCGTCTCATGAGACTACGAATTCATTGAGGGTCTATCTATAACCATTCCCTTCCCATTTCTTTTATTTTCAAGTAATTACTCATATATCAGATAATTGAATTAATTTATAAACAATGTGTATTAATCATCAAGTAACTGTACTGAGTAAAGGATGACGATTTATCAATATTTCCATAGTTAATCAAAGAACATTCAAAGTAAACAATGTATGTAAAAATGGTATATGGTTTAGGAATTAATAATATCCATCATAAAATAATATGGATATTTACGATAAATTTAATTAATAATGAAAAATTGTTACAATAAAGTGATTTTTTCAAGAGAAATTTAACAATTACAAAGAAAGTGAGATTGCACAATAACTTTTACCACTTGGTAATTTTCAAGTCAAATCCCATTGGATTAAATAATTCAAATTGAAACATAAAATACCATGAATTATGAACTAATCAGGATATTATATTTCGAAAGTTATTATATTCACCATATAAAATAAATTAGGTTCATAACATTACAATATTCCTCAATAGAGGGAAATTGAGATGAAGTCCCATTCCTTGAGTTTGAATCGTCACATTAGTTCATTATATTCCTGAATAATAAAATTATGTTAATTAGTTACTTGATTAAGAACCTTTTTTGAGTTTATTATGCCTTTTAGTTCACTCAATACCATGTTATATAATATTTTTTTAATTAATTTAATTTTACATCGAGTGTTATAATATTTGACTTATGTGCCAAAAATGACTTTGAAAGGAGATTATTTGTCTAAGAAATCATTATTTCAATATCTACAGAATAATAATCATGATATAATTTTCATATTTATACATAAATTATAAGTTTAATAATAATCATTAATGATGGTTTTGAGAAATGAAGTACGTTACGATCATGGAGATGGTATGCCCTGCATACACATGAGTAACAGATCTATTTTTCAATGATCATTATGGAAAATAGTTACATAATATTTTATATTTAAATAATTAAAATAATATCATAAATACCATATTATTTCTTTAAATATACTTATATATACCATCCATGATTTGTGGTGATGAAAAGAGAGTCACATCTCTTCCTGAAGACAGTAGTCCACACGTACATGAGTGGCATTTTCATTTTCCAGTGTAAGAAATAAAATGATATATTATCTTTTCATAATGATAAATATGTAATTAATATAATAATTATTTAATATATATCATATATAATATTCTCATTATTCTTATCATCGTTCATGTAAAGTTCAGTGAAAATGAATCACATCGTTTTGCGAGGTGATAGTCCGTCAAACACACGAGCGACGTTATCGTATCCCATACATAATGGAAAGTAAAAAATTTATATATGAAATAATGAATTAATATGTATAATTATGTTATAAATATTATATATGTGCCTTTTATCCATCATCATACCCTACTGTGAAAGGTGGTAATGGAAAAATGAATGGCATCTGTTCGTAAGGCATTAGTCTGTCGTACACACAAATGATGATTTTATAAATCATTTGATGGAATTGGAGATATTTTTAGATAATGAAATCAACATAAAAACATATCATTATATTTAAGACACTGATGTTATTAAATTATCATGGTTTAAAAATAATTAAATTAGATTTAGTAAGAAATAAAATAAAAAACGTTCATTGATGAACATTACCACTTCTTCAGGTATCTTCCTTATGTTTGCACCAAATCCTTCTAAGGTTGTCTTTATAAACAAACTAAGGATTATAGTATGAGAGGAGTAATGTTCGGAAGTTAATTTGGTAGGTATTTTTCAAACCAAAATGGATTTATGGTGTGAATAATTAAGTAGAGGGGTGTCCTTTTATAGGTGAAGTGAGTGGCACACTTGTAATTTTTTGAAAGGAATGAATTCTACCCATGTTATTTATGTCACAAGCCTCCAATAATGGATCATTATTGGGAATATAATGTATAAGGAATACATATGTTCATAAAATATATTCTAGACTAGTGATTAAGTCATTTTAACCCCTATCTTGTTAGTTTAACAATCGGTAAATCTATTTTTACCTTAACTGCGATAATTAATTTTTATTGTATTCACTATTAATTTTGATAAAAAATTAAGTTGAACATATTTTATAATATAAATTGTTATAATTTCAAATATATAACCATTTTTTCTAAATTTCATTCATATAAATGGTAAATTTTAATTTAAAATTAATCTCACAAATACAGTGATAAAGTGGGTTTTTAAAGAGAAAATGTTCAAAAGTTTAAAAAGTTTTTATAGAAAAATTCAACATGAAAATTATTCCAATGAAATATATTAGATTAATTGATATAAAATTTAATTAATGTTACTTTAAAACCAATTCAATATATAATTTAACATTTTAAATTATTTAAATGAAAATGTAGTTTTTGATTAAAATTCTGAATTTTCCACTATTCATTGGAAAATGAAACATTCTAAAAAAATCCCAAAAAATAACCATAAAATAATTTTGATATTATGATTTATAAATGAAATTTATTTTTTCAAATAATGTTTCTAAAATTTGTAAAATTAATTTTATGTTATGTGTGTGAAGCGCGACTAAACTTCTTTTTAGAAAAATACAGTTGTTCAGAAAACATTTCTTTTACTTTCAAATGATTCTTTTTTTATTTATAATAAATAGATAAACATAATATTAATGTTTTCTTTAGTACTATTCATATCCACTAACTTAACAGTTAGTTTATAATGGTCATATTTAAATAATATTTTAATATAATATTTTTCGTTTAAACCCGGTGTTACATGCATCACAAGCTATCGACGAAATTAAATTTATTATAAATGAAATATATTGTAGATTATTTGGGTGTTACACATGTTTTTTATTTTTTAGAATTATAATATTTATATTCACTTAAATTAATCATTATTAGTATTATTTATATCACAATTAGTTATTTGAGGTTAAATTATTGTTGGTCAGAGTAGGACACTCAAGAGGGGGTGAATTGAGTTCCTATAAGAAACTATCTTTAAAAAATTATTTAAAAGTCCCCAAATTTAAAATCTAATACAAATAAAATAAACAAAGTTGTAGATTTATAAAAGATTGGACTATTTGAAAGATTTCTCAAAGAGTGATTAGTTCTCAGTTAAAATAATATGGATTATTAATTTAACTTTTTAAATCAATATACTAAACCAAATTACAATTTAAAAAATATCTAATATTAAATACCAAAGTAAAGAAATGTTTTCAATGAATAAATAAAACAGTAAAAATAGAACTTTGAAAATGAAAGTGGATTTTAAAATAAGAGGTTCAGTCTCAAGATGATACTTAGTCCTCTCCACTTGGTAAACACCATCCACCAAGAAATTTGTATAAATAAACTTGATTGAAACCCTGGATTGGGGTACACAATAGAATACACAGCTGTCCAAGTCAACTAGACCTCTTCCATAGTTTTTTTGGGAGTGAAAATTACAAACATGTCATGTAGGGACCTCTTCCACAAATATTCGTGGGAGTGTGAGTTGTAAAAAGATTGGTTTGTCAAGATACAAATGTATCTTACAGTTATGCAGATGTGATAGTGTGTGTTTATAAAACGGAGACACACACACACTCTATGAAATTTAAAACGGTTCATATACAGAGCATAAATTAAATAGAATAGATTTAGAAGTCTTTGTGTGATTTGATTTTCAGCTTCTGGACTCCTTAAAGATGGCTGAAGTGAAGATGGAGTCGACTTATAGAAACAAACAACAAAATAGAGTGTAGTGAGTGCTTGTGTCTTCTATTTCTATTGAAGTGTATGATTTGATTAATGGTCACTTCTCCATTCTTATATTTTTGTTGCAAATATATTTTTTGGTTTTTGTTCGCAGTAATATCTTCATGTTTTTTTAATTTAAATTTCTTGGGTTTTCATAGGCTCATGAGCTCTCTATTGGACTGCATGGATCTTATTTCATTTTTGATCAGGTATGCACTTTATACAATTTAGTAGACAGGAGAATGTACCTCATAACTAGTACTAGTCTCTGACATCCATTAAATGTTGTCTACAAAAGACATAAAAAATCATTAATATAATAAGAAGTACTAAGTATGACCATTAAAAGTAATTTTGAATTTAAATGATAGATAAGAAAATTTTCTGGGTCTTAAACAGTGGCTCCGATTAGTAGGTCATTCTGTTAGTGTCTTAGACTTATATCAGTAACTCGGGATCAATAGGTCAATTAGTTGGTAGGCGATGTGTTGGTAACTCTACTATTATTAGTATATACTTAATGAATATTTTGAGTATCATTCAGTCTCTATATCAGTAGGTCAATATGTTGACAACTTAATGCCATCAGTAAATTATTCTTTTGCTGGTAGGTCAAGTTTTAGACAACTCATGCCATCAGTAACTCAGACATTTATTAGTATTTTAAGTTATCAATGACTCATGCAGTCGGTAACCAGATTTCATCGGTAACTCATCCTTAGTGAAAACTTTGAGAGGCTATTAGTAACTCAATGAAATGGTAACTCATATATCAGTAGGTCAAGCATCAATGAATTATACTTATCCAAATTTTTTAACCTATCTTATGAGATAAACACTAACAAAATAGATTATGGTTATATATAAACATGATTAAACAAGATGTAACTTAATAAAATATAATTAAGTACGATTTGTGAGAATTAAAACTAGAGGAGTCATACAATCTACCTCCTTTTGATGGTCAGAAATCATGGAATTATATAGCACAATAGTTGAATTATAATGATCAAAGTAAGTTATACTTAACATATTTTACAGATCATAAGAGATGAAAATTTAAGATAAACACAAAGATTACACAGATCACTTAGTAATATTTTTGTTAATATTATGATGAAATTTTCTTTTAATCTCATGCTCCCCTAGATATATATTCCATACACATTTTCCCCCTTTTGGGATTATGAAAAAGGAAACAATTTATTAAGAGAAATAATAGAAAATGAGATGAAAATATAAAATATATGTCATTAAACTAACAATACAGAAGATAACAAAAATGTTACAACCGTTCCCTATCAAGGAGTGATCCAATCACTTCTTATTAAAAGTAGAATACACCACACCTTATCCCTTATTAGGATCATTGGTGGTTGGAATAGTAGGTGAATAAGAGGTAGTGGTTGGTTTTATAGTTGGGATACTGGTGGAAGGAAGAGGAACATCGGTTAAAATAGAAGAAGCAAGGCTTGGGTTAGAAGAGGGAGGAGGTCCTATAAGGTCTCTAAGAATAAAAGGTCTGATTTGAGTAAGAGCTTGAGTAGTAGGCATCGAAAAATATAGCAAGGGTGAAGAAGGAGGATCAAAAGAGTACATGATAGTTCAGAGAGGAGAAGCTACTAGAGAAACAATTGTAGTACAACCATGATGCAAGTAGGGCTTCAACATATTGATAAATCCCATTTTGATTTGGCCACTATGGTTCGTATCCTTTGTAAAATCCTCCTTATTTTCCATAAACTACTGAAGAGTAGGAGTTAATTATTTAAGATTCTCGACGTGTTCCTTGAAGGCTTGAGTGACGAAAGGTAGTATTAATTTCTCAACCAAATACTTGAAATGAATATCCATATTACGTTTAGTATAAACCTTCTTAAAGTAGCAGTATTATTTTTTGGTTATTTCTTCTAGAGCATTAGTGGCACCCTTAGTGTTAAATCTGACCATATCATGCACATGATCACTATTTTGCTTAATTTTTGCTAGGATTTCTTGATCTAAGCCACTCATCATAGCATGATGCTCTTCTATTATTATAGTTTTGATCATCTCAGCATTATGAGTC
Source organism: Viscum album (assembly GCA_963277665.1). Lineage (NCBI taxonomy): Eukaryota > Viridiplantae > Streptophyta > Magnoliopsida > Santalales > Viscaceae > Viscum > Viscum album. The sequence goes on from OY728131.1 coordinate 412,875,105, forward strand.
TGAAAAGAAGGATCATCTGAGGTAGAGGCACCTTAAATTACATCTTGAACTACTATTCTCAACTGATTCAAATCAAGGAATGTAGATGAAGGAGTAGAATCCTTAGAAGACTCAGAAGTGGTGTCTCCAAGAGTGTAACACCTAGAGATTTTATGGGAAGTATTATTTTCAATTTATTTGATGTCTTGTGTTGTATGCTACATCAATATTAACTTGTTCTATACGCAACACCGTATTAGCTTGCAATATACGCAACACTATTCTTGGACCGTGTTACACAAAATTTCAAGTTCGTTTGATAGAAGTTATTCTATGCAAAATTGAGTGTATATATATATACATATATTCAATGTATAAATAAAATTTGGTTGGATTCTATTATACACAATAGTAAAGGAATATTTCACTACGCGCATCCTTGACTTGGCTTGCTATACACGCAATCACAGACTTCCACGATAGCATGTGTTGTACACAATACTGAGTTTCACTAAACAACGATATGTTATTAAAATATTATATAAACTAGCCGTTATGAATAGGAATACCCAATTTTTGAAATTTTATAAATTTTATCTTTCAAAATGGAATTCATTTTTGGATTCGGAATATCGAAATTATCCAAGGGTAAATTTTTTGTATTTTTTTGAAAACTTTCAATTTTTGATGAATAGTGAAAACACTGGATTATTATTTAAAAAATGACTTTTTAATTAAATAATTATTAATTTTATTTAAATTTATTTTAGGTCAAAATTAATACATAATACCTATATAAGTTCAATGTAATTCATTGGAGTCATTTTATAATAATTTTAGATACATAAAAATTTTATTGAACTTTTCACCGTCTTTTACCCGCCTCCTATGAGAATTTGAAAATTTAAATAAAACATAATTTTACCGCTTCTGTGAGTGGAATTTCAAAAATCTAAAGACACGGTTAATATCAAGGAGTAAAATGTGGTTCAATTTGATAAAAATAATTTTTGGTGAATAGTAACTTTTTACTTTTATTTACCACGGTTAAAAGTAAATAGGGTAATTAAGGTTAAGCATTATATTATTATTACCCTAACACATGTCCTAATTCTATTGGATAAGTGTAATTAGACCAAAAACAACCTTCGGGATAAAATATTACCCTTTAGGTCCACTTGGATTAGATTAGGACATTTATTATTATTATATTTAAAGAAGCGTTAAAATAGTTAAAATCAAAGCTTAATAACTAATTTTTTTTAATATAGGGTTATACATAAGATAAATTCAACTATAAATATTAATTATAAATCTAAAAAGATTTCATACATAATGGTATTTTATTTATAATTTTTAGACATTAAATAATTTAATTTATTTATGACACAATGATGATGCAGTAATTACCTTATTAAAGAAATATTAACATAATTGATGTTATAAATACCCAAATAAATGTAATTTGAGACTTTTTATAAATTAAAATAATTTTTTAGATTACTATGACATCTTATTATTGATTCGATTAACGTTTTTCGAACTATTCATTCTTTTATGATTTTCACAAAAATCAATTACCAAATAGTGTCAAAATTAACATAAAATAGTTTTTTAAACAAATATTATATTATTATTTGTTATTATATTCCTAAAAATATAAGGTTCGGCAAAATGACATAGATAAGGTTATATATATTAATAATTAACCACTTGGGGTTATTTTGGATTTCTATAGTTAGTTTATTAACCATATAGTGTAAGAAAATAAGAAGACACGGTAAAAGTTAAATTATTTAACTTTGAGTTAAATCTAAATGATAAGGTTAAAATAGTAACCTAAACATGTCTAAAACCTATTGGTTGAGAGGATTTAGAACCCTCCCTAGTTTATCTTCGAAATAAGTCACTTTGGAGCCATTATAAACCTAATATGGATATATTATAAAATAATATTTTAAGTTTGTCCTAAAGTGCCCCTCTCCTCCCTTATAAAAGGGCACCTCCTCCCACTTCTATTTACACAATTTTGAGCCTTCAAGCTCGGAAAACCCTGCCCATTTCCCTTATAAGCTTCTATATAAACATTATAAAGGTTTTGGTATCCTCAAAAGACCAACTCTAGTGCCTTAAAAGGAAGCTTAAAATGGGTGCGTTGAAGAAGAGGTAATCTCTTCTACTGATTCTTTCAAGTTTCTTTCTTCTTCAACTTCTTCTTCTTTATTTGTTTCATCATAAATTAATAAAATAATTATCACTCATATAATTATATTTTATTATAAATATTAAACAAACCTATTTCACCTTCTATCCATCCTACGAAAAACAAAATCACCGCGCGTGCGTACGTACAGAATACAGTCTCCACGCCGTGGTGTAATCTGTTTTTCCACCACCACCTTACTTGGATGGGTATAATGGTGTAAATAATAACTATATATAGTTATTATAACATCATAATGATTATGAGATATTATATCATCCACTCCAATTCAATTAAATAATTATGGGAATGATATCATGCCTCGTGCGTACGTACGGATTACCGTCTCCACGACGTGATGAGATTCATTCTCCATGTTAACCACTCAAGAATGATTATAAAGTATATATAATGAATAATAATAAAATATATAAAATTATAAAGCTACTGGATATATATATATATATTTCATCTACTTACTTCAATTCAATTCAATAAGGAAAAGAAAACAACGTTCATGCGTACGTATGACCTACTATCTCCCTGAATGGTGTATTTCATTTAATTTATCTTTCTATTATATATATATACTTACTATATATGATATATAAATAATTATTTACATTTTTTATGTAATTAAATCAGGATATAAGTAATAATAATATCAAGAACAAAAATTCCAAACACGTACGATAAATAAAATGATTTTTAGCCAAAACGCTGCTTTAACATGGAATTTACAAAAGAACGGGTAATATAAGGTCATAAGTGAACCATATATGACATCATAAAAATGAATATGATTCTGTAATAATTCAATTATATTATTTATATCTTTATATAGGAGGTTCATATACGTATGAATCATATCAGACCTAAGGTAAGGGATAACTTTTCCAATGTCGTTTTTAACCGAGATTGTTTTTTTCGTAAGTATTTACTGGGGTTATATTTATCATCCATGTCCCTATTTTCTAAAAATGGTTTCATGTATGTTTAAAGTCCTTGTTAACAATTTTTTACTTTTACTACATGGTATGTAAGGAATCTTTCTTTTGTTTACCATTCGAGGTACTTTTTGACTTTTCTGAAAAAAATACGATAAGAATGTTTTTTTTAACTTATACGACATGAACGGATTTTTACGGTTTCATAAAGCCTTATTTTCACGAATCGTCCTACACAGGATTTCATGAATATTTTCAAAAAAATCCATTTCTTTTAAAATTGCATGGCATTTTGTGAAAATAAAATGATTTTGAAAAAGAAAAGATATTTTCCTCAAGAATTCATTCAAGTGTTTTATCAAAACCATTTTCCATCTAAGATGACATTATTTAATATGTGTATGTTTCAATTATAATGTCTCTATGATTTACATGGTTTCAATTTTCTTATGATGAAACGATATCCATTTGTTTTATATGGATTATGTTATGATGGGATGATGTTTATGAAACCCATTTTTATTCTTTGGGTTATGATAAATGATTTATGTTTATGTTGTGGAACAAGTAAGAATGATTTCATTATGACATTGGTCTCCAATGAATTGGGTAAAGATTTATATCTCATGAGATAGACATGGATGGAATGGTAAATTAATCCTGTTCAGAGATACAGGACTGGAACGAGGAGTAAACTCGATTCAGAAAGAGAATTTGTCCACTTAGATGGTCTTGGCAGTAATGCCTTGGCTACTATGAAAATCATATCATGTGCTTAATGATTTTCCATAATTACATGTTTTATTCCCATGATATTTTATCATGATTGATGATCCATTATGATCTATGCCTTACGTACTGCCATGTTTTATGTCATTGCTCAAGATTTTGATGTTTAAATTTTATGTTCATGTTTTGAAGTTCAAATGTATATGGTTTGTTTTATTTTCCCTATGCTTACCCTTACTGAGCATTTGACGTCACCCTTTATATATTTACTTTTCCCAAGGATATAAAGAAAGGTTTTAGGTAAGAAAAATAAAGGATTTTCTTTATGGGAGATGTTGAAGATCTTTCACCTAGATTAGAAGATTATATTTCCGACTTTCCAAATACACTAAACTATTATCGTCCTTTGGTGTCTATTTTTTTATGTGTTAGATATTTCCCAAAAGTAATGTAATGTCTATGTACATCATGCTTTGGGTCTCAAAAGTTGGTATCAGAGGAAAAAGAGGTAGGAATGAATCAGATCCTTGGGAACTCTCACATGTGAGCGTTGGACGAAGCATGGCTCTCCGCCCAAGGGCTTCATGAGGAAATGGCTACCACTGGGGATGATGGTGTGTTCTGCCCATGGAGTGCCCTGATAGGTATCAATTATAATCCACTGGAAGTAATTCCAGACCGCTATAGTTGGTATCATAGGAAAGGTTTATTCAAACTTTGGAAACTAGTATATGATAACTTTAGTGAGATCTCTAGAGATATTTCTAAGGTATGTCTAGGGATGTCCCTAAGATTAAGTATAAGTATAGGTTATAGTCCTAGAATTACATTAACGATATTAGAGTTAAACCTAAGAGGTTAGATAATGAAGGTACTCCCCCTCTATTATGTTGTTTTACTAGCATGATTTTTGCCTCTCACACTATTTTTTTGGGTTTTATAAAATGGCTGGAAACAGGAAGATTCACGATAATGGAGGATATGATGGACAATGGAATGATATTATTCATGAGAAACCAAAAGAAATTGGATATGAAATTCCACATATAGTTATTATGACTGATCAACAATTTCATAATATGATCAATAATCTCAACTTTGTTATGTTTCTCGACTCATCTAATAAGAGAAAGATGGAGTTTCATGATGATCATAGAGGAAAGAAAGTTCAATTTCCCTTATGAAAATCATGTGGGAAGAGGCATCAAGGAGAATGGTTCAAAGGAACTGGAAGATGCTTTGGGTGTGGAAAAGAAGGACACAAAGCTAGTAATTGTAAAGGAAAAGGTTTAGTAAACACCATGGATAAGGATAATGGTATTTCTAAGACATCAAAAACGGTTAATTGTTTTAAATGTGTAATGTATGGGAATTATGCAATCCAATTCCCTAAGGGAAAATCTCATAAAGAGAATCAGCATGGTCATATGGGTAGTATTTATGTGGATGAAGATGAAGAGACTACAAATGATATATGAGATGGAAGAAATGATGAAGTTCAGTCAATGGTTTAAGTAGGTAGTGTAATGATTGTATGTTTATCAAGAATAATGTATGGTACTATGGAATAAAGAAAAATCTAAAGATTGTTACCCTGTTGCCTTTTCTTGAGTTTTGAAAGTATATGTTGAATGGTACCGGTAACCATGAATAGTTATTCAGATATTTTTGGAAAGCACCTAATATGTGCATAATGAAGGGATAAGGAGAAAATAATATGTTTGATAGTATTCATGAGCTCATGACTGATATAAGGACAAAGTGATATCATGGTTTGAGTATATTGAAATTTTGGGATTTTGGTATATAGAAAGAGTTAACTTTTTACTGCATTTATGTTTTAACTAAGGTTCTATGGTAATTAATGTTTCAAAATAATACATGATTAAGGTATTCACATGTTTGGAATGTGACCAACAAGATATATATTATGATATATGGGGGATAAATGATGGTATTCACGTGCTTGTTATGTGACCTTTCAAGTAATCATTTTATTTATACTATGAGCTTGGACCTAAGTATTTTGGATAAGCCTAAAGATTAGAATAAACTAAGTTATACATAATATAGTATTGTTTAAGGCTAGAACTTTTTTTGATATTATTGATGGAATTTTATAATAATGTAGTTTTAGAAAAAGGGACAACCTATAGGACGGGCGACAATCCATTATGTCGAACAAGGCTATGGGAATCGAACCCACAACTGAAGTACGATAGGCCTTTATCGCATACTAGTGGCCTACAGTAAGTCCCTGGTTTGTAGAAACTAGTTTTATTTTATTTAGCGCTATAATAGATGAAGTATAAGTCTATTTTAGCAAACATATATGATTAATATCAGCATAGATGGACTTATGTATATTTAATAAATTGTGCTAAACTTTTTGCTATAGAAACAGATGGAATGGCCTAACATTATTTTGCATAATCTGCTAACACTTCACGAATGACAAATTCAACTTCATTTCTTTAAGAGATGATATGGAAATTGTTCAAGGCATGAGCAACAGTGAGATTGTACCAAAATCAAGTAAGTATTTCTTTTAATTCAACAATTATTCAACATTAGAGAAATAATCTTGAGAACTAAAAATGTTTTCCTAGTACCCTTATATCCCATGAATCAGATGGTACCTTAGATCATCGCAAATTTATGGATTTGTGATTGTTGTCTTTTCATAGCCATTTTCTATACCACTCTCTATCAGAACATGATGGTTATATTCATATTTTCTACTATATTCTCTTATGTGAAAACCCAATTATTAGTTAATTTGGGTAACCATTACGTTTCATACTTTAGTTTTTATAGTTAAGTTTTGGTATTCCTTTCTACAATGTGGGTTTATATTAAAGAAACTTTCAAGTAGAAAACCATTTATAACCCCGACGAATTTCGAGGGCGAAATTCATTTTAAGGGGGGTAGAATGTAACACCCTGAGATTTTATGAGAAGTAATCTTTTTAATTTATCTGATGTCTTGTGTTGTATGCTACACCAAGATTATCTTCAACTATACACAACACCGTATAAGCTTGTAGTATACGCAACACTATTCTTGGATTGTGTTACACAAAATTTCAATTTCGTTTGATAGAAGTTATTCTACACAACATTGAGTGTATATATATATATATTCAATGTATAAATGAAATATGGTTGGATTCTATAATACACAACCGAAAAAAATCTTGCACTACACACAACCCTGACTTGGCTTGCTTTACACGCAATCACGGCCTTCAACAATAGCTTGTGTTGTACACAATATTGAGTTTCACTATACAACAATATGTTATTAAAATATTATATAAACTAGCTGTTATGAATAGTAATAAAACTTTTTGAAATTTTATAAATTTTATCTTTGAAAATGGACTTCATTTTTGGATTCAGAATATCGAAATTAGCCTAGGGTAAATTTTTTGTATTTTTCTGAAAACTTTCAGTTTTTGATGAATAGTGAAAACACTGGGTTACTATTTAAAAACCGACTTTTTATTTAAATAATTATTTATTTTATTTAAATTTATTTTAGATAAAAATTGATACAAAATTCCTATAGAAGTTAAATTTAATTCAGTGGTGTCATTTTATAATAATTTTAGATATATAAAAATTTTATTTAACTTTTCACCGTCTTTTACCCACCTACTAAGAGAATTTGAAAATTTACATAAAACATAATTTTACCGCTTTTGTGAGTGGAATTTTGAAAATCCGAGAGACACAATTAATATCAAGGAGTAAAATGTGGTTAAATAAGATAAAAATATTTTTTGGTGAATAGTAACTTTTTACTTTTATTTACCACGGTTAAAAGTAAATAGGGTAATTAAGGGTAAAAATGATATTATTATTACCCTAAAACATGTACTAATTCTATTTTAAAAGTGTAATTAGACCAAAAAAAACCTTAGGGATAAACTATTACCCTTTAGGTCCACTTGGGTTAGATTAGGACATTTATTATTATTTTATTTAAAGAAGAGTTAAAATAGTTAAAATCAAAGTTTAGTAAATAAAATTTTTTTAATATAGGGTTATACATAAGATAAATTCGACAATAAATATTCCTTAGAAATATAAAAAGATTTCATAAATAATGGTATTTTATATATAATTTTTAGACATTAAATAATTTAATTTATTTATGACACATTGATGATGCAGTAATTACCTTATTAATGAAATATTAACATAATTGATGTTATAAATACAAAAATAAATGTAATTTGAAAATTTTAATAAATTCCACTAATTTTTTAGATTATTATGAAATGTTATTATTGATTCAATTAACTTCTTTCTAAATAATAATTCTGTTATGATTTTCACAAAAACCAATTACCAAATAGTGTCAAAATTGACATAAAATAGTTTTTAAAACAAATATTATATTATTAATTGTTATTATATTCCTAAAAATCTAAGGTTCTAAAAAATGACTTATATAAGGTTATATATATTAATAATGAACCACTTGGGGTTCTTTTGGATTTTTTATAGTAATTTTATTAACCATATAGTGTAAGAAAACAAGAAGACCCGGTAAAAGTTAAATTATTTAACTTAGAGTTAAATATAAATGATAATGTTAAAATAGTAACCTAAACTTATCTAAAACCTATTTGTTGAGAGGATTTATACCCCTACCCAATTTATCTTTGAAATTAGTAACTTTGGAGCCATTATAAACCGAATATGACTTTATTATAAAATAATATTTTAAGTTTTTCCTAAAGTGCCCCTCTCTTCCCTTATAAAATGGCACCTCCTCCCTCTTCTCTTTACACAATTTTGAGCCTTCAAGCTCGGACATACCCTGAAAATTTCCATTCTAAACTTCTTTATAAATATTATAGAGGTTCTGGTCTACTCAAAAAACCATCTCTAGTGCCTTAAAAGGAAGTTTAAAAGGGGTGCGTCGAAGAAGAGGTAATCTCTTCAACTTATTCTTTCATGTTTATTTCTTCTTCAACTTCTTCTTCTTTATTTGTTTCATCATAAATTAATAACATAAGTATCACTAATATACTGATATGTTATTATAAATATGAAACAAACCTATTTAACCTTCTATCCATCCTACGAAAAACAAAATCACCGCGCGTGCGCACGTACGGAATACCATCTCCATGCCGTGGTGTAATCTATTTTTCCACCACCACCTTAATTGGATGGGTATAATGGTGTAAATAATAACTATATATAGTTATTATTACATAATAATAATTCTGAGAGATTATATCATCCACTCCAATTCAATTCAATAATTATGGGAACGATATCATCGCTCGTGCATACGTACGGATTACCGTCTCCACGACGTGATGAGATTCATTCTCCATGTTAACCACTCAAGAATGATTATAAAGTATATATAATGAATAATAATCAAATATATGACATGGTAAAGCTAATTTATATATATATATATATTTCATCTACTTACTTTCATTCAAGTCAATAAGGAAAATAAAACAACGTTCATGCGTACGTATGACCTACTGTCTCCATAAACGGTGTATTTCATTTCCTTTATCTATCAATTATATATACATATATATGATGAATATATATTATATAAAAATCATGATTTAAATTTTTTAAGTAATTAAATCATGATATAAGTAATAATAATATCAATAACAAAAAGTCCAAACACATACGATAAATAAAACTATTTTTACCAAAAACACTGCTTTAGCATGGAATTTACAAAAGAACGGATAATATAAAGTCATAAGTGAACCTTATATGATATCATAACAATGAATATGATTCTTTAATAAGTCAATGACCTTATTTAAATCATTATACAGGAGGTTCAGATACATATGAATCATATCGGACCTATGGTAAGGGATAACTTTTCCAATCTCATTTTTATCCGAGATTGTTTTTTCATAAGTATTTACTGGGGTTATATTTGTCATCCATGTCCCTGTTTTATAAAAATGGATTCATGTATGTTTGAAGTCCTTTTTACTCATTTTTTTACTTTTATTACATGGTATGTAAGGAATATTTTTTTTACCATACGAGGTACTTTTTGACTTTTCTAACAAAAATACGAGAAGAATGTTTTTTTTATCTTATACGGCATGAACTGATTTTTACGTTTTCATAAAGCCTTATTTTCATGAAGATTACTCTACAGGATTTCTTGAATATTTTCAACAAAATCCTTTTCTTTTAAAATTTCATGACATTTTTTGAAAAGATAATGATTTTGAAAAAGAAAGGATATTTTCCTCAAGAATTCATTCAAGTGTTTTATCAAAACCATTTTCCATCTAAGATGAAATTATTTCATATGTGTATGTTTCAAGTATAATGTCTCTATGATTTACATGGTTTCAATTTTCTTATGATGAAATGATATCCATTTGTTTTATATGGATTTTGTTATGATGGGATAATGTTTATGAAACCCATTTTTATTCTTTGGGTTATGATGAATGATTTATGTTTATATTGTGGTACAAGTAAGAATTATTTCATTATGAGATGGGTGGGACATATATATCCCTAAAATGCATTGGGTAAATATTTATATCTCATGAGATAGACATGGCTGTAATATAATATTAATCCGGTTCAGTGATACATGACTGGAACAAGGAGTGAACTCGATTCAGAAAGGGAATTTGTCCACTAAGTTGGTCTTAGAAGAAATGCCTTGGATACTATGGAAATCATATCTTGTGATTAATGTTTTTCCACAATTACATGTTTTATTCCCATGCTATTTTATCATGATTGATGATCCATTATGATCTATGCCTTACGTACTGCCATATTTTATGTCATTACTCAAGATTTTGATGTTTAAATATTATGTTCATGTTTTCAAGTTCAAATGTATATGATTTGTTTTATTTTCTCCATGCTTACCCTTACTGAGAATTTGAGCTCACCCTTTATATTTTTACTTTTCCCCAGGATATAAAGAAAGCTTTTAGGTAAGAAAAAAATATGATCTTTATGGGAGATGTTGAAGATGTTTCACCATGATTAAAAGATTATATTCTGAGTTTCCAAAGACACTAAACTATTAAGGTCCTTTGGTGTCTATTTTTTTTATGTATTAGATATTACGAAAAAGTAATGTAATGTCTATGTACATCAAGATTTGGGTCTCTACAAATAGATTTCATAACCTTTCCTAAAGATGATTTATATTTAATGGTCATACTATTAATGATAGAAACCATAAAAACTAGTTCGTTACACATCTTTTGATTATCTGTCACAATTGATTCAACCACTGTAATCATATGACGTTAAATTTGAGAAACAACCCTTTATATTAACATAGTTGCATCACTTTCATTAATACTCCCCACTAGAGATGGTTGATTTGAAAGGACAGATCCAAATACCAAGAACAACTCTTCCTTAAATGTAATAAGGATGGACTTAGTCACATAATCTATAGGATCTGGTACAGATATAAAATAAGAAGTAGGATCTAATACTTGATTAGTTTCTACAAGAGTTGTTCCTTCTACCACAGATCCCTTAGGATTGGTTTTCTCATCCTCTAAATCAAGGTACTTCAAACCCAAAGTCAAGTATCATAGATCCATTTCTTATTCAGGAACAACTATATCATCATATGGAGTAAGAATATCAATTCTAACCCTTTTTGGCTATTTATCCTCCTCAATATGTTCTCTAATCTCAATAGGATATTTCTTCCTAACATAAACAATTTTTTGTACTAGAGCTAAAATAACTTATTATTCAATATGAGTGTATTCATACATATGAACATTTCGAGCTCTCTTTTTAATCACAACTGACTTAGGAGCATCATGCGATTACAAAATTGTTTCTTGTTCCATTAAAGCAGTATCATCATAATTTTCAGGCCCAATAGGATCTAGAGTAAGATCAATAGGTTTGACAAAAAGACCTTGATCATCATTGGGATAGTCTGATCCACTATCAGATTCATCACTTCATTATTCTTCCTCTTCATCTCTATCATATGCATTTTGTTCACCATATTCTTCATCAACTTCTCCATTATCTTCCTCATCTCCATCACCATTATCCTCTTCTTCTTACACATTATTATTTTCTTCATTTTCACCATTTGAATCTTTATCTTCTTCACTTTCAGTCTTACTAACATATTTGACATTCTCTGATTCTTAAGTCTCCTTATCATCATCTTCAGCCAGGAGAGGTTCCTTTGAAGGAAGAGGCCTAGGAGGGCTAGCATGTCCACAGGTCATACCTTATGGTCTTCCAGCTTTATATGGGTCACTTATATCATAAATAGGCGATTCATTTCCTTGGTTTTCCTTAGCTCCATTTTCCTTATAAGAATACTCAAAAACCTTATCTAGTTTTAGAACATGGTAAACCATGTCTCTTGGCCCTGTAGGGTACTCAGCAGGATTAAACACTTCATACAGATTACCATTGTTCACATCCCAAGTTTTCTTCTAGGGATTCCAATTTACCTTCATCCTCTTACAAATGAATTTTGTGATTCAAAACCCATCATAATCAGTTAATGATTCTTCACCGTCATTCACTAAACCTTTAACTTCCATCATTGTAGAAACAATATTGGAATAAAATAATGAATTTATCATGCAGTGCGATTTTATAATCTTATTCATATGAACCATTGAATATCTTCAGAAGTTAATATTATGTCCCTTCTACAATAACTATATAAAAAACACATCTTGGTATTTCTAGATGGCAATATCCCTATTTCTTGGACATAACTAATGTTGAATGAACTTGAACAAAACCCTGCATTCACTATCATGGTCTATTGTTATTGTCCTTCTATGAGCTCCATTACCAGTAAGCTTAGCCCAAACATCTTCATAACTAAAAATATCACAAGGTGGAGGTGAATTTCCCGAATGATCTTCAAACACACCCTTGTAAGGTACCTCTAAGAATTCTGTGCATTACTTGAAAGAAAAAGGAATTCTTTTATATTTACTATAGACTTAATCCAAAATACCTCTTATCCTTCAAAAAGAAATTCTACACACATATAGAACTCATGCACTAGCCTTGGGTAAAAAGGTATTTTATTATTGGAGAACCGCTCTAACCATACTTGTGTTTTAAATACACTAAACAAGAGAGACTTACTTTCCAATAACCATTTGGCATTCACTTCTTTTTCTGGAGTGACGATTTGGTTCGAAAGTTCAGGATGGATAGGTTTTGGTTTAGGTTCACTGGATTCCCCTTTCTGCTTCTTAGAAGGATGAAACTCATCCATATACTTCTCAGAGGCATTCTTAACTCAATCCATTGCTGAGATTCAAGGGTTTCAAGGTCAAAATAAAAAAATATCAAGAGTTTAGGCAAGAAAGACTTTAAGGAAAGAGTGCGAGAGTAAGAAAATGAGTTAGATCAACTCTAATTTTATCATTTAGGGATTTGAAATCATAAAATAAGAAACATGGTTTAAAATAAAATGAAACAAATAAAATAGTGATGTTTTAACTTCCAGATAAAGAAATGAGAAAGTAGATTGATGTGACGCATCGGTGAGTTCTATCTATGATTATTATGGGTGAGTCATATCGGTGATCCCTATAGGTGATTCATCATCGATGAGTCATATTGGTGAGTCCTATCAGTGAGTCATCATCAACCAGTCCTCAAAATTTGGTCATTCCTAACTCATGTCTGATGTAACTCATTTTTTAGGATTTAATGGATTAATAAAAATGTCAGCAAGCTAATATTTAGTGCTAATGAATTCAAGAGTTATGTCACCTTTTTTATAATTATCTCTTAAAAAGTGATGTTTTACATCAATGTGATTTGTTCTTGAATGAGAAAATATATTCTTAGAGATGTTAATAGAACTTGTATTGTTGTAGTTTATAGGGACATGCCTAAATTGATATCCACAATCTAGTAATGTGTGTTTCATCCACAAAATCTTAGCACAAAAACTACCAGCAACTATGTATTCAACTTCAGTAATAGATAACGCAACAAAATTTTAATTTTACTACATCATGAAACTAGAGATTTTACCAAAGAGTGACATGTTCTATAGGTTCTTTTTCTCTCTAACTTGCAACCAAGAAAGTCAGTATCATAATAACTAACTAAGTCAAATATTGTTCCTCTAGGATAGAACAGTCCTAAGTTGGTAGTATAATTGAGGTATTTGAAAATTATTTTAACAAAAAGAAGGTGTGAATCTTTAGGGTTTTCTTGAAAATGAGCACACATACATACACTAAACATAATATCATGGAAGCTAGTAGTTAAGTAAAGAATACTTCCAATCATGCTTATATAATTAGTTTGATTCACTAATTTTACATCTTCATCAAGATCTAATTTATAGGTGGTACTCATAGAAGTATCATTATTTTTAATTATATCAATATTAAAACATTTCAAAATATATTTAGTATATTTACTTTGATTTAAAATAATTCTTTACTTATTTTGAAATTTCTTAAACCCAAGAAATAATTTGAGTTCACCCAAAAAACTCATTTCAAATTCATTTTGCATCATTTTTGAAAAATCAATACATAAAGAATTTTTAGAATATCCAAAAATAATATCATCAGCCTATATTTGAACAACTAAAATATCTTTAGAAATTATTTTTATGAAAGGAGTAGGATCTACAATACGTTTAGTAAAACTTTTAGAAATAAGAAAAGTATTGATCTTATCATGCCAAGCTCTTGGGTCTTGTTTTAATCCATTCAAAGATTTTGTTAATTTAAAAAGATGATTTCAAAGAATGAGGATTTTTTAAAATAGGGGGGTTTTAAAAAAAACATCCTCAACTATATACCAATTTAGGAATTCACTTTTTACATCTATTTGATAAATTTTGAAATTAATATGTTCTGCATAAGCTAGAAGTATTCTAATGGCTTCAAGTATGGAAACAGATGAAAATATTTCTTCATATTCTATTCCTTCTTGACAATAACCATGTGAAACTGATCTAGCCTTATTTTTTACTATAGTGCCAGCCTCATCCACTTTGTTTCAAAACACCCATTTAGTGTTTGTGGTCAAGATGTCTTTACGTCTATAAAAAAGTTTTCGAACTTTATTTCTTTCAAACTAATTCAATTCTTCTTGTATATCCATCACCCTAAATTCATCATTGATTTCATCATTGATGTTTTTAGGTTCAATATGTTACAAAAAGACTTGATGTCAACCTGATTTCTTAGAGAAGATCTAGTATATATCCCCTTATCTAAGTCTCCAACTACAACATCTAAGGGATGCTTCTTAAGGGTTCTACCAGATCTAGAAAAATATGGTCTAGTTATTTCAGGTTCTTCTATAGGTTCAGGTTCACTATGATCAGAAGCTAGAAATTTTCTAGAACTGGAAGATTTTGTTGCTTGCATAACAGTAGAGTGAGAAGGTTTATAATTCAATTAATGATTTTAAAAATCATTCTCAGTGTTTTCTAGGGAGGTCTTAAGTTCATATAGATTTTTTTCATCAAATTTGATATGTACAAATTATTCCACACACTTGGTTCTTTTATTGAAGACTATATAAGATTTTCTAGAGGTTGAATAACCTAGGAAAATTCCTTCATCACTATTGGATGCAAATTTTTCAAGATTATATTTTGTATTATGAATATAGACTTTTCAACAAAAAACATTAAAGTAATTAACCTTATGATTCCTATTATTCTACAGCTCATATGGATTTTTCTTATGGATAGGTCTAATTAAAATTATATTTATTATAAAAAAATTTGTATTCATAGCTTCTTCTAAAAAAATAAATAGGTAAATCATATTCATAGAGAAGGTTTGGGTGCCCACAGGGGGCATGGTGGAGTGGTTACGGTTGTGGTGCTCAGTCCCCAAGGTTTTGAGTTTTATTCCTCGCAAGGCAACACCTGAGATACCTTTAATAATCACTCCTATACACTCTACCGCATTGGGAACTATCCTAAGTACCAGGTTTCCACCTTGGGCCACACTGGGGATGTGTGGTGTTCATGTGGTGAGGCCACACCTATACCTCATTACCCAAATACATGTTTTGTCACTTCAGTGGTGGTGTAGTGGTTCAAGGTATAGGTCCATAGAAATGGTGTTTGGTGAGGTACATGGTTCAATTCCTGAGAGCCTAATATTGGGGGAATTTTTACCTCTCATGCTCCACTCACCTTACTAGGTCACCCGGTGTCTCACCAGGTGGGAAGAAGGGTGAAGACCGCTTAGATGGTGTATTTTTGTATCGAACCATCACTGATCGGACTATTACCTCATGGGATTCTCTGTCATCTCATATGGAAATGGATTCTTCCCAACTGAGGCTTCTCTGTATGACCTCTTCAAGGAAAGGGGGTTATAGGTGTGGATGGTTTGAAAAGGCAACTCTTAGATATTTCTTTGCTTAAGAAATGAATTAAGCATATTTTGGGAAATCTCTTGTAATGTTCTGTTTCTTCTTTCTGCAACTCCATTATGTTGGGGTGTCCTAGGAGCAGATAAGTTATGAATGTAGCCATTTTTTGAAAAAAATATTCATATGATTGATTTTAAAACTCATGGACATGGTCATTTATTAAGGTTTTGTTTCTAAGTTTAATTAGGTTTTCTACATATCTAGCATACTTGGTAAAATAAGATAAAACTTCAATTTTGTGAGCTAAAAATGAAATCCAAGCATACCTAGAAAATTCATCTACTAAAACATAAACATAGTGTTTCCCATTTAAACTCGAATCTCTAGAAGATCTAAAAAAATCATGTGAACCAACTCAAGAGGTTGAGAAGTTGAAACTTATTTCTTTGGTTTGAAATATATTTTATGTTTCTTTCCTTTTTGATCAGGATTAGAGACATTATCATTTGGAAACTCATGTTTAGGTAGATCCTTGACTAGTAATTTTCTATTAAGATTTATAAGAGAGTGATTGTTACATTGGCCTAGTATTATATGCTAGATCTAGGACTCTTTAGGAAAATCTCTTAAGCAAGACACATTTTGTGAAACTAAGGAACTAGATTAATACTATATACATTTTCATTTCTATAATAAGTAAACACTAAATCATTCTTGAAATTAAAAACATTACAAGTATTATTTTCAATTTTAACATGAAATATATCATTGCATAATTATGAAATACTAAGAATATTGTACTTTAGAACATCAAAGAAATATCTTTGGAAATTAAAATTGTATTGGATTTATCGATTTGACCAAGGTCAATTATTTTCCCTTATGCACTATCACTAAAGGTGACATGCCCACCATTAATCTTGATAAGGTTCTTGAAGCTCGAATAGTCCCCTATCATATGTCTTTAACACCCACTATCCAAGTACCATAATCTCTTACAACAACTCTTCAAGAAGCTTTCCTATAAAAATAGATCAAACAAGAAAACACTTAGGTACCCAAACTTTCTTGGGTCTAGTAATATTAGTAGTTAGACCTTTGGGAACTAAAATTTTATTCATGGGTTTCCTATAAGAAATTTCTAAATTCTTTAAAAATAAACCTTATTTGGTCTAGAGAAACTAGAAGTATTAAAAGCGTTTCTTGTGCTAGAACATGCAACAAATTTTTCAATTCTAGGCACAAAACCAAATTTTCTAGATTTTGATACATAATTGTTTATAATGAAATTGCATTTCCCTAGTTGATAACCTATACTAGTAGTGTATTTTGAATCAACTTTCATACCAAGAACTTGAGTTAGAGTAATTTTACCATTTGTAAATTTCTATAAATCCTTCTTTAATTACTCATTAGACAATTTAAGTTCATTATTCTCATTGAGAAACTGTGCATTCTTTTCTTTTTCAATAGAAATTTCAGACTTAATAGAAACTGAAAGATCATGTTCCTTTTTGAGAGACTTATATTTATCCTTTAGTTCATTTCATGTAACCTCAAACATTTTTCAACTCTCAAAAAATTATTCATTTGTGATATCTTCAGAGTTATCAGAATCATCTCTAGAATAATAATAATTCTATACAAGAGACTCTAGAGTGACCTCAAATGTTTTTTTTCATAAAACACATGTTCAATTTGTCATCTTTGTCATCGTGTGATGATTCTAAGTCACCAGATCTATCCTCAGAAGAACTCCAGGTGGCCTTTATTACCTTTATATACTTCCTATCCTTATCCTAATATTTCTTTTTAGACTTTAATTTGGGATATTCAGATTTTATGTGTCCTTTTATCTTGCACTCATAGTAGACTATCTCATTAGTATTATAACTTCTCTTCCAGTCCTTTTTCTAGTTTCCCTTTTTGTCAAACATCCCTTTATAAATGGGATTTCTAAAGAATTTATTCTTTATATAAAACTTTTTGAATATTATAGCTAGCTGAGTTATTTCCTCATCATTGTCACTTAGTGGTTCTTTATTGCTAGGAATTTTAGCATGAACATTGACTTTCTCCTTTTCTTTGTGTTTAGTATTAGGGGTTTTTAAAGAAACTAATTTTTTTTAGGTTCATCATCATCTTCTAGTTTAACCTTCCATTCTTCTTCATACATCATTACCTTACCTATAATCTCTTTTATAGGAAGTGAATCAATGTCATGAGATTATTTAATGGATATTGATGTCCCTCTCCACCTTTCTTGAAGACATATCCATATCCTCATGGTTTGTTCCTTTATAGTGATTTTATTTCCTAGTGATATCATTGTATTCAAAATCTTAATAAGTATGAGATACAAATCCGAAATCGGTTTATCATGCTTCATTTTGAAATTATCATATTTAATGGTATAATTTTTTAAAACTAAAAGTTTATTATAGGGTTATGTTCCCTAATATATGTTTCCCTTAATATAGTTCCCAAGGTTTTTACTAAACTTTCCCTTATACAAACTCTAGAAACCTTAACTATAGTAGCCTAAAACTTGTGTATTACTTTATTACATTGGAATAAGATATAAGTAATCATATCCCGAAAGGCCAATCAGTTTAGCAGCTTTGGACAACTAGATACATACATGATACCCATTTTTTATCAGTAATAGAAAATAAAAAATAAAAAATAATAGAAGAAAATGAAATGCATCCTTTAAAACTCATTCAAAAATTTCTTCTTTGAATCCTGGTGAAAGGAAACAAAATAAGGGTGAGATAAAATTCTTAGTAAGAGTTAAGTATAATGGAAGATGTAATGAATCAATTAGTAAAATCAAAATGGAAAGGTAAATAATTAAACACAAATTATCTTTATAAAACTTGATTATCTTGGTACAATAAGGCATAATCAAGATGGTAAGGTGAATAACTGAAAACACATGCCATTTAATCAACAAACAAAGAATAAAAGGAATCTATAGATGTTATCATAGAAAAAAAATCATGGATAAGAATAAAAAATGAATACTGAATGAGGTAAATGATTAATTATTGGAATTCATATTTCCCAAAAATTTGATATTTTACCATCAAGATCTACCCATAAGACAGTTTAAAACAACTCAGTAAAAACCCATATTATTTGTCCAACTAATTCGCCTCATGAGACTCTGAATGCATCGAGGGTCTATCTATAACCAGACCCCACCCATGTCTTGTATTTTTAAATAATTACTCTTATATCATATTATCTATTTAATTCATAAACAATGTGTCTCGTCATCAAGTAACTGTATTGGGTAAAGGAAGCAGATTTATCAATATTTCCATAGTTAATCAAATAACATTCAAAGTAAACACCATATGAAAAAGTGTTATATGGTTTAGAAATTAATCATATCCATCATTCAAGAATATGGATATTTCAGAAAAAATTAATTTATAATGAAAAATGGTTACAATAAGGTGATTGTTTCTTGAGAAATTTAACAATTACAAAGAAAGTGAGATTTCACAATAACTTTTACAAATTGGTAATTTTCATGTAAAATAACCTTAAATTAAATAAATAAAATTGGAACATAAAATACCATGAATTATGAATTAATCATGAAATTACATTAAAAAGGTAAGTATATCCACCATATAAAAGAAATTAGGTGCATAACATTACAATATTCCTCAATGGAGGGAAATTGGGATGAAGTCCCTTACCTTGATTCTGAATCATCACATTCATTCTTTATCTTCTGAAATAATAAACTTATGTTAATTATCTACTTGGTTAAGAACATTTTTAGAGTTTATTATTCCTTTTAGTTCACTCACTATGATGTTATACATGATTACTTAATTAATTTAATTTTACGTCGAGTGTTTTGATGATATTTGACTTATCGGTGAAAAATGAATCTGAAAGGTGAATATTTGTCTAGAAAGTCATTATTTCAATATATAGAGAATAATAATCATGATATAATTATAAAAGTTATATATAAATTATAAGTTTCATATTAATTATTAATGATGGTTTTGAGAAATAAAGTATGTTACATTCATAGAGACGGTAGGTTGTGCATACACATGAGTAATGTTTCCATTTCTGAACGATAATTATGGAAAGGAGTTACACAATATTTTGTATTTAAAAAATAATCATAATATCATAAATACAATATTATTTATTTTAATATATGTATATATACGATCTGTGATATGTGGTGATGAAAAAAGAGTCACATCTCTTCGGGAAGGCAGTAGTCCACACGTACATGAGGGACATTATCATTTTTTAGTGTAAGAAATAAAATGATATATTATCTTTTCATAGTGATAAATATTTCATTAATATAATAATTATTTCATGTATATCATACATACTAATTCCTTTTATCCTTATCATATTTCTTGTAAAGTGTTAATGAAAACAAATCACATCATTTTGTGAGGCGATAGTCCGCCATACACATGAGCAACGTTACCGTATCCCATACGGAATGGAAAGTAAAAATAGATATATGATATAATGAATCAATAATTATAATTATGTTATAAATTTAATATATATAATTTATATCCATCATCAAACCCAACAATGAAAGGTGGTGGTGTAAAAATGAATGGCATCGATTCATGAGGCAGTAGTCCGCCTTACACACAAATGATGATTTTGTAACCCATTTGTTGAAAGTGGAGATAGTTGTAGGTCATTCCATTAAAATAAAAATATCTCAGTATATGTAAGATTTTGAGGTTATTATATTATCCTATTTTAAAAATAATTAAAGGATATGGAGGAAGAAGTAAAATAAAAATGATTGTTGATGAACATTACCACTAATGCGTGTATATTCCTTAGGTTTACACCAAATCCTTATTAGGTTATCTTAATAACCATAATAAGGCTTGTAATATGAGAGGAGTAATGTTTGGAATTTATTTTGGTAGGTATTTTACAAACCAAAAGGGTTTTAAGGTGTGAAGAAGAGAGGAGAGGTGTGGCCTTTTATTGGTGAGGTGAGCGGAACATTTGTAATTTTTTGAAAGGAATGAATTCTACCCATGTTGTTTTAATGTCACATATAAGAACATAGTTTTTCCCTTGAGGTACGAATCTTATCTTTTTTAGGTTGTTCTTAAGTATGTGGAGGAAAAAGAGGGTTACACGGCATGTAACCCAGTTTCACCTCGTGTAATTAGGGTTACACAGCCTATAATTCTGATACACGCCATGTGGTAGTCTGGCTTGGAATTTTACAAAAATAGGAACCACATGGCGTTTAGTTTTAAGTACACATTGTGTAATTTTTTTTATTAAATCGGGCAGTATCATTAATTTGTTTATACAGATAGAAAATCACTGCTTCATTCGACGAACAGTGCACCCAGGTGATCCAAGGATAGGGTGACCTCCCATTTCATCATCCAATCTCATATTCAAAAACCGTCAGATGCATTAGAATCCCCTTAGTGAGATCTCGATTCATTTTGAGTGGTTCTTTAGAATTAATTATCTCAAATTAGTTATTGAGTCTTGATATTTTATGCCTGTTTTGTAGATCTACTCTATTCTAGGTGAAATTAGAGGCCGACGTTGGATAAGGAGAGTCATACTGGCACAATGTAGGTGGTTTTTTTCTTTTCATTAATTATCAAGTTGAATATATGTTCTAGAGTTCCACGCACCCATTATTAGGGTGTCACCTTCAATGAATATTTTTAATTTCTATTGCCTATTGTTTTTAGGTAATTGATTAAGGGTTTTAAAGAATTTTTAAGGTCATTTACTTTGATTAAGGGCCACCCCATGGGTGTGTTTCCCATGAATGACCATTTATGGTCATTTGGCTTAGGATGCCTATGAGGCATGCCTTGAATTCCCTTGTTGCATTGTTTAAAATGAGGTTGATTAAATATTAAGACCTGTAATAGTTTAATTTACATGTGTTTCTTGTGAGATGAATGTATCACTTGATTTATTGATGTTAAATTCTTTTAATAGTTTAATTTAAAAATATTTCTTCTTGTATAAAATGATAAGGGGGTAAATAGCAATGGGTAAGACATATCCTTAGTTTAAAAGGAAAGTTTGGGCTCATATGATTATTTCACCTTATAACTTCGGTGAACCCTGGAATCAGTTAAAAGACCACAGACGGACTCAAGAGGGTATTATCATGACAAGTTGTGAGTGAGCCACAGATTTAGTGGTCGGGCTCATGGAGACTTTATGCAAATGTAGAGTGAACCTTAAATCCAATGTGGTATTCTAAGGATGGTCTCTATTAGAAGTTGTTTATATGTCATGAGTTGACATTTACTTATAATTTTAATATTGAATGGAATCACTTAGGACGTGTTTTCCAAGCCAAAGAAGAATATTGGATTTGATCTTCACTTATACTTGTTTAGAGGGTATTCTGAGACATCTGTTGGGTATACTTTTGTACGGGGATTGTTGGGCCTAGGTCGGATCCTGAGACTTATATAATTCAATGTAATTGAATTGATAATGAACATAAATGAATGTAAATGGAAACTAGTACTTGTAGGAGTATTTACTATTGAGTAATTCCTCATTTACTGCTTTCCCTATTGCACATTGCCTGTTATATATATTCCTTTATAGATTGGCACAGACCATGGGTGGTTGCCTACTGGGATTTAGTCTCACAACCTATTTGTGTCATGTTTTTGAGTACAAATTGATTATATTTTTGCAGGTGTCGACAAGGGTAAAAACCCTTCTACATGTACTTTATTGCTATTTTGGAGCAGCGAAGCAAATAACCAAGCTAGGATTATGATGATTTTAAGTTTCTTTTGTTCCTTTTGGTACTTATATTTTTCATTACTACAATGTAACCTATTTTTTCTATTTTCTTAGAACATGTAACACACAACATCAAATTTGTATGCTATGAAATCTGATTATTTATATTATCAGTCTTCCATTATTTACTTCTGTTGAATGTTATTACTACTTCCATTATTTTTTCATTATTTCCCTTTTGTTTTACTCTGATAGTGAATACATAGTCTCCCCACAATCATCACTTAGGCCCTCACTGCTAGCCTCAACCTCTAGCGTTTGGGGAGATATGTTTAAGTACATGTGGCCAACTGAGTTCAGAGCACTGTTAGGTGGCATCCAAACATGGAATGTTACAAAGTGGTATCCGAGTTGGTTTTTTTTCAGGTTTTCCTTACTATTTGAAGACACTAGACAGGTATGGGAAGAAACTTGAGTTTGGTAATAAACTGTGCCCAGGAGTAGCAACCCTGTGTATAGGGAAAAGCCAAATTGCCCTGAATTAAATTGTGATTTTTGTATTTTGAGCTATTATAGTTGATTCAATTTCATAGTTGTGTGACACAATTTTATTGTGTTGTTATTATTGATACCATGTGGTTCTATTTTATTACAACCCGATGAGATGAGGTTATTCCATCTCATGCATTATATAGGCACTTGTTAGAAATCACATTCCATTAATTCTTTTCATTCCATTTAGAGAGCATTAATGATTGCATTTTTTTTAGAGATTTCATGCTAGATATTCCTGTTTTTGTGAAAGGTACCATGATAAAAATGTCTACTGTTGTGATAAGTTTATTGGTATGTGTTATGGTTCAAATTGGATGGATGCCAAAATTTGGCCCCTGAGGTGTATGGGCCCTCTTGGATTAGAATTTGGTGGATCATGGGTCATCCTTGTATTAAATCATGATATGATATTCTATATGTGGATACGAAACTTTGATTTGTGGGGAGTATGGGCCCCCACAGATTAGAATTTGTCATACTATTGTTTTAATTTTCAAAAATGGGGGTTCTGGGTAAGTTTCAAAGTTTTACTGCCTCGAAACCCATATAACATGGCATGTGATTCTATGAACACATGCCACGTGTTCTTCTATTCGGTATAAATTTTTTTCATAATTACATGCCATGTGTGTACACGCCACGTTGAAAGTGACTGTGGGTCCGACTGTGTGAAGAATAACACAAAATAGTGGTCTTGGAAAAGTACAACTTTGTGTACTTTTGGTACACACCATGTAGTCTTACTGACACATACCCCATATGAATTTGGCTATGTACAAGTATATAGCCAGGAGGGGGAAACTTGAGTACACACCGTGTACCAGACTAACACATCGTGTACCAGGGTGTTTACACGCCTAGGCACATTAGAGTATACAACCAGGTAAGCGATTAAGTATACATGTCATGTATGGTTTCTATATTCCATGTACTCATATTTGTTAAATTTTGAGGGTTTTATTCTCCTATTTAGTTCTTGCGCTCTTGAATTGAAAACCTTGATAATGAACATGAACTGAGGTGTGTGATTGGAATTTTAGAGTAAAGCCTCCACGATGACCTCTAGTTGTATGCATGGAGAGTCTAAATGATCATATCCCAAAGGTGGTAGGTCATTGGCTACCAGTGTATCCTCTAATCGTTCAAATTGTGGCACTAACTGTTATACCGGACGTAGGTGCTGATGCACATTTCTAGAAAGGCTTTATGTTTTTTCATGTAAACCTTTCAGGGAGCACCAAACTCTGCCACGTCTATGGAAGAGATGACACAAGTGATCCAGCAGTAGTATCCACCCACATTTTTATGGGATGGAAGACCGTAGGATATAGAGTCATGGATAGAGGCCATGTTATTGGTCTTTGAGCATATAGAGATGCCTCTTTAGTAGAGGGTCAATCTCTATATATATATGTTGCATGATTCCTCCAAAAGATGGTGGGATATTATCACTTAGATAGAACACCACCAGGATACAGATTGGAAATATTTTAAGATAGTATTCTATGATTACTTATATCTCGAGACGCTGAGGGCTGACAAAGTCTGATATTTTATGCATTTGGAGCAAGTAACGTTATCATTTATGGATTACTCGGACTGCTTTATTGAGCTACAACACTTCGTGCCTATTCTGATGGGTGATGATCTGTCAATGACTAAGCGTTTTGAAGATGGTATTAGGTATGAAATCTTATCATAGGTAAATATCTTCTGAATAACTATTGTATCTACTATAGTGAATAAGGTGCTGATTATCGAGCATAATCTAAGGGAATGTGGAGGTGGGAACTAGGGTAGTTCGACACCGAGATCTGGTACTATTTCGACTGGTAGCAGGAAGCGTCATCTAGATCCTTCTCGTGGTGAAGCATGTAGCCAGAACATATATTCAGGTATCCAAGTGAGGTGCTACCAGTGTGGTAGAGTTTGGTATAGAATTCCACAATATCTAATGGACCCAATCAAGTACTGATATTACAGAAAGATGGGTCATCTACAATGCTTCTACATGACATTTCCACAAACAGATAGTGAGAGAGGATCTGCACCGACTTCGTATTTAGGAGCAGGGTTAGTGGATTCTCACCAATTAGGGAACTAGAATGCATCATTTTGTTCAGGCTGAGGTGGTGGTTGTGGTTTTGGTAACCTGACCCCAGGTTCGTAGCGACATTAGGGTGGATCATCTTAGGGTAGCCAGGCTGTGTCATAGGGTCATAGTATAGGTCAGACTTATGCAATGCAATATACCAAGAAGGAGAAGGATTCTGGTTCATCTACTATCAGAGGTACTATTGTAGTCACCTATGTTTTATATTTTTAACTTTTTGATATTGGGGCTTCACATAGTTTTATATTTGTTCCCATTGTGGAGAGCCTTGGGCTCTGTGTTTTACTTCTGATGATGTTATGAAGCTAGACACTCCATTAGGGATTTGAACGGAAGGTGTGCATCAGTGCAAGGAGTGCCCCATGAGGTTGAAAGGTGTCACTTCCTATGGGATCTCTATGTCTTATAGATAATAGGTATTTATTTTATTCTCGAAATAAACTGGTTGGTATCCTTTCAATCCTTGGTCGTTTTTTGTCTTTGTAGGGTGAGTTTTATGTCACCATAGGGAAGATCGTTTCAACACAAAGGTGAATGGGATGTCCAGGAAAGTTGAGATGGACCCACGCATCGTGGATTGGGTGGGATGACAGCTCAGATTGCGAGTTTATATCTAGATGACTAGGGAACATGTTTGATGAATTTCCCTCCAACAGTTGATCATTTCAAGGATGTCTTCCTAGAAGATTTTTCAGGTTTACCTTCAGCGAGAGAGGTAGAGTTCTCTATCGAGCTAGTTCCAAGAGTTTAACTAGTATCCATTCTTCCGTATAGGGTAGAAATGATGGAGTTTCAAGAGCTCAAGATAAAGGAAGAGTATTTGGAATCTAATGGTTTTATCTGACCTAGTACTTCCCCTTGGGGTTCGTTGGTCCTTTTTGCGAAAAAGGAGGATAGTACCCTCAGGCTATGCATGGATTATCAGAAATTGAACTAGTTAACGGTTAAGAACCAATATCCTCTACCATGAATAGATGATCTCTTAGATCATCAATGAGGAGCTTGGGTTTTATCAAAGATTTAATTGAGATCCAGTTATCATCAGTTGCATGTTAGATCATCAGACATACCTCACACAATGTTCTAGAGAAGGTATGGTTTGTATGAGTATCTTTTTATGTTGTTTGGTCTTGAGAACACACCAACTGTTTTCATGGCACTAATAAACTGAGTGTTCCATCATTATCTTGACTTGCTTGTTTTGGTTTTCATGGATGATATCTTCGTGTATTCTCAAAATCTACATGACCATGACACACATCTTGAGATCGTTTTGAGTACACTGAGAGAGCATCAATTATATTCTAATCTTGCAAAATGCCACTTCTAGATGGATCTGATTCACTTCCTAGGTCACGTTATCTCAGAGGAAGAAGTATTAGTGGACCCAGAAAAAGTGAGAGTAATAGTCTTTTAGAAACAACCGAATAATATCTTTGAGGTACATAGTTTCTTGGGTTTGGATGGTTACTATAGGTGTTTCGTAAAGGATTTCTCACGTTTAGTAGATCCATTGATGAGCCTAACTAAAAAGGGTGCGAAGTATATATGGGTAGATTTCTGTGAGACGAACTTTGAGGAACTAATAGGAAAATTTACTTAGGCACTGATACTAGTTTTTACAGAGTTGGGTAGGAGTTACACTATGTACTATGATGCATCGGGTATTAGTCTAGAAGAATTGCTTATGTAAAGGGAACGATTCGTTGCGTACATGTCTCGGTAGTTGAATTCACATGAGAGTAATTACCTGACGCATGACCTCGAGTTAGATGCGGTCATTCATGATTTGTGTTGTTAGAGACATTAATTGTTTTGAGAGCATTTTTTGGTGCACACAGACCATAAAATCTTCAAGTATATCTTCACTCAATGTGATTTGAATCTGAGATAGCAAAGGTGGGTAGAATACCTTTAGTCTTTTGACTTTTAGCTTGCCTACATGCCTAGGAAAGGCAATGCAGTGGTTGATGTTTTGAGAAGAAGGACTCAGATACAAGAAGTGTAACATGCCAGAAGCGAGTGGAAGCTTATGGTGTTATTAATTGATATGAACTTGGTGGTGCACGACATGAAGGGATATATGTTTCTTTCATCCTTAGTTGTTACCTCTACCCTACTAGACAGAGTGAAGATGAGGTAGCTATCATATTCTGAATGCCTAGTACTATGAGAGAGTATATCAAGGGAGGGCCCTCTTTCTAGTTGGACGATGGGCGATGATGAGAACCTACGTGTACATGGACTTTGGGTTCCAGTGGATATATGCGAGGAGTTGATGCAGGATTTTCATGCTTCAACTTGGGCAGTACATCCCAGGGTGACCTAGATGTATCGTGACTTACATCATTATTATTTGGGGACAAATATGAAGAGTTTGGTATCTAGTTTTTTCATGAGGTGTTCCACTTGTAAGCAGGTGAATGCAGAACATCAGGGACCGACTGGGATTTTATAGTATTTACCTATTTTGGAGTGGAAATGGGATGATGTCATGATGGATTTCATGACTGGTTTACCAAGGTCACCTGGACGTAATGATACTATTTGGGTTGTTTTTGATAGGATTATGAAGTACATTCATTTCTTTTCGATCAATAAAAATTTTAGTGTGAATGATCTCGAGAGGTTGTATATCCGAGAGGTGGTATAACTACACGGGGTCCTACGTTCTATCATTTCAGATAGGGACACCCATTTTACATTTTGTTTCTAGTTGTGTTTTCAGAGGGTGCTAGGTACATAGGTGATTCTGAGCACAATATACCACCCCCAGACTGATGGCGAGTCAGAGAGTATGATATAAGTGTTAGAGGGAATTTCACGAGCATGCATCCTAGATTTTTGGGGCTCTTGGGAGAAACACATTATCCTTGTTGAATTTACATGCAATAATAGTTATCAAGAAACAATACAGATGGAACCTTATGATTATTTATATGGTAGGCTATTTCATTCTCCCCTGTGCTTGTTGGAGGTAGGTGAGGTAGCTTTACCAGGACTGTGTCTCATGAAGGAGACTTCTAAGCAAGTCTAGTTGATTTAGTAGTGAATTTCCACTGCACAATCTTGTCAGAAATCTTACATCAATCACTGTAGATGAAATCTAGTGTTAAAGGTCAGGGATCAAGTTTTCTTACATGTTTCACTGAGGTTGGGACATAGGGAGATCAGGAGATGGGGTAAGCTTTCACCGAGACATGTCTGGCTGTTCGAGATTCTGGAGAGAGTCTGGTTAGTTGTCTATCAATTGCAGTTACCTCAGATGTACTGAGCCATGCACGATGTCTTCCACATATCTCAGTTGCACTGCTATCACTCAGACTCCTCTCACATTTTTTAGCCTGAGGATTTTGATCTTCAGGTTGATGCATCCTTTGAGGAGCATCTGATACGTATTGTTAACAAGATCATGAAGGTTCTTTGAGGCCGGTAAATTCCTCTAGTATGGGTGTTATAACGAAACGATTTTTTACATGACGATACCTGAGAGTCGGAGGCTAACATACATGGTTTGTGTCCAGAGTTGTTCTCAAACGAATATTTTCCACCCTTGGAAGGGAAATTCAAGGATGAACTGCTTTAAGGGGAGTGTTTGTAAGAACTTGGTTCTTCCATTGAGGTACGAATCCTCTCTTTTTAGGTTGTGATTAAGTGGAGGAAAAATAGGGTTACACAATGTGTAACCTAGGTGCACACCATGTAATTGGGGTTACATGTTTTATAATTCTGATACACACCATGTAGTGGTCTGGGCAAGATCTGTACGGAAACAGGCACCACAAGGTGTGTAATTTTAAGTATACACCATGTAATTTTCTTTTTATTTTGTTAAATAGAGTAGTAGTGTCTTTTTTCTTAGATGGATAGAAACTCACTCCTTCATTCGATGAACAGAACGTCGAGGCGATCTGAGGATAGGGTGGTCTCCTGTTTCGTCATCCGATCTCAGATTTGAACATCGTCAGATGCGTTGGAATCCCATCGATGAGCTTTCGATTCCTCTTGAGTCATTCATCATGATTTCTTCTCTCGACCTAGTTACCAAGTCTGTAGAGTTTATTCTCTTTTTGTAGATCTACCCCATTCTAGTTTTATTTAGAATCCAAAGCTTCCTAAAGAGAGTCATACAAGCACGAGGTGGGTGGTCTCATGCCTTTCGTTAATTTTCAAGTTGAATATATGTGTCAGAGTTCCACACACCCATTATTGGGGTGCCTTATTGAATTAATATTTTCTATTTCTATTATATATTGTTTTTAGGCAATTTATTAAGGGTTTTAAAGCGTATTTAGGGGGTTTTACCTTGATTAAGAGCCATCCCATGGGTGTGTTTCCCATGAATGACCGTTTATGGCCGTTTGTCCAAGGATTCCTATGAGGCATGCCTTGAATTCCCTTCTTGGATTTTTAAAATGAGGTTGATTGAATTCTATGCCATGTAATAGTTTAATTTACATATGTTTCTTGTGAGATAAATTTACCACATGAGTTATTTAGGTTAATTCCATATAATAGTTTAATTTACATGCATTGCTCCGTTTATAAAATCATAAAGGGGTAAATAGCAATGGGTGAGCCATAACCTCTGGTTAAAAGGCAAGGTCGAGCTCATATAATTATTTCACCTTATAACTTGGGAGAACCATGGCCTCAGTTAAAAGGCCACAAATGGACTCAAGAGGGTATTATCATGACAAGTCATGACCGAGCCATGGATGTAGTGTTTATGCTCATGGAAGCTTTATATAAATATCGAGCGAACCTTGAATCCAATGAGGGATTCCATGGATGGGATCTGTTGGTAGCCATTTATATGTCATGAGTTGACATTTACTTATAATTTGAATATCATATAGAATGAAATATTATGTGTTTGTTAAGGCAAAGAACAAAATTGGATTCGTTCTTCACTTATACTGGTGTAGAGGGTATTTTGAGACATCTGTTGGGCATAAGTTTGTACCAGGATCTCCGGGTCTCGGCTGGATCCCAAGACTTATATAATTCAATGTAATTGATTTGCTAATAATGATTAATGAATGTAAATGGAAACCAGTACTTGTAGTACTGTTTACTTTTGAGTACTTTCTAGTTTACTATTTTCCCTATTGCATGTTGTCTTTTATATATACTCACTGATAGATTGGAACATACCTTGGGGGGTCACATACTGGGATTTAGTCTCACACGTTGTTTGGGTCATGTTTTGGGACCCAAACAGATTATGTTGTTACAGGTGTCGGTAAGGGTAAGAACCCTTCATCATGTACTTGATTGATCTTTAGGAGTGGGCGAGCATGACACCAAGCTGAGGCTTGTGATGCTTCTGACTTTCTTTTGTTCCTTCTTTTACTGTTTGTAATTATATTTTGTATTACTGCAGTGCAACTGGTTTTCAATGTTTTCTTAGAACATGTAACATGTAGCATCAAATTTGTATGTTATGACATTTGGTTGTTTATATTTTCAGTTTTCTACTGTTTACTTGTGTTGTATGGTAATACTTCTTCCGCTATTTGTTCATTATTTCCCTTGTGTTATACTCTACCAATGAGGGCACAATCTCCCCATTATCATCACTTAGGCCCTCACTACTAGTCAACAACCTCTAGCATTTGGGAAGATACACTTGAGGTCTTGTGGCCAAACGGGTTCGAAGCAATGTTAGGTGGCATCTAAACCCGGGACGTTACATCACAAGGATCCAATAGTGGAATATTATTGATACTCGAAGGTATTAGGTATAAAGTATAAATATGGCCATGAAATATATTTTAGACTAGTTTTTAGGTCATTTTAACCATTATTTTGTTAGTTTAACCCTCGATAAATCCATTTTTACCTTAACTGCGGCAATTAATTTTTATTGTATTCACTATTCATTTTACAAAAAAATTATTTGACTTTAATATATAATATAAATTATTCCGATTTCAAATATATAACCCATTTTTTCAAATTTCATTCTTAAAAATGGTGATTTATCATTTAAGATTAATCTCGCAAACATGACGAGGATTTAGGTTTTTAAAGAGAAAATGTTCCAAATTTTACAAAGTTTTTATAGAAAAATTAAATATAAAAATTATTCCAATAAAATATATTATATTAATTTATATAAAATTAAACTAATGTTACTTTAAAACCAATTAAAAATATAATTTAATATTTTAAATAATTTAAATGAAAATGCAGTTTTCAATTAAAATTCTAAAACTTTCACTTTTTATGAAAAAACGAAACATTCTAGAAAATACCAAAAATTAACCATAAAATAATTTTTATATTATGATTTAAAATATAAAGTTTATTTTTTCAAATAAAGTTTCTAAAATTTTTAAAAAATAATTTTATGTTATGTGCGTGAAGCGCGACTAAATTGCTTTTTAGAAAAATACAGTTTTCAGAAAATATTTCTTTTAATTTCAAATGATTCTTTTGTTATTTATAATAAATAGATAAATATAATATTCATGTTTCAGTTAGTAATATTCATACCCACTAACTTAATGTTTATTTTATAATGGTCATGTTTAAATAATATTTTAATAGAGTATTTTTGTTTAAACCTGGTGTTGCGTGTATCGCAAGCCATCAACCAAATTAAATTTATTATAAAAAAATAGATTATGAAGTCTGGGTGTTACACATGATATTTAATTTTTAGCATTATAATATTTATATTCATGTAAATTAGTCACGATTAATATTATTTATATCACAAATTATTATTTGAGTTTAAATTTCTATTCCGACAATCATATTACTATTCCCAATGGTCAGGTAACTATTCTCAATGGTCAGGTTACTATTCCAATAGTCGCATTATTATTACAACAGTCGCATTGCTTTTAAAAATACATGTGGATCCTTTCATTCATTTTTAAACTCAATTCCTATCAAGGTTATATATTTCTATTTTTTATAATGTTGATTGGTTTACTAATATTTTGTTTCATTTCCGTAGTGTTCTTCATGAATGTGATGATTCTAGCTGATCAAGGTGATCCATATTTTCTCATTATAGTATTTCTATTTTCTATTATTTCCCTTATAATATTTTTTATTTTGAGGGGTTTAGTCATTGACTAATGTAATTGTTTTCATTAATGAAATAAAGTTTTGTTGGTTTCTCTATGTTTTCTATGTATATAATAATTTTTAATATAATATAATATAGATTTATTTTAAGAAAAAAATATCATTTATAAAATCTAGGTCATTAAATTTTTTCGTTTGAAGTTTGTTTTTTATAGTCTCTAAGATAATGAGGTTATGAGAAATTGATCCACCAATAGGTATTTTTCATGTTTTATGTGTCATTGGATATTTATATTTTCATATGTGTGTAATGATCCTTAGACTTGAGATTCTAATAATATTAGTACTATTTTGATATGGAGTTTTCTAGGGATTAAGAGAATAAAAAAATATTATATGTATTTATTTATTATCTAACACAAGGTATATAAATACCCAGTTATGTTTTTCTCTAACTTAGTCAAGCCTAGCCACCGTTGTGCACAACATATTCTAGATAGAATCCTCTCAAGACCTAGA
Source organism: Viscum album (assembly GCA_963277665.1). NCBI lineage: Eukaryota > Viridiplantae > Streptophyta > Magnoliopsida > Santalales > Viscaceae > Viscum > Viscum album. The sequence goes on from OY728131.1 coordinate 412,908,331, forward strand.
GAACTATCCTTCTTGAACGTTCATAATAATGGGAAGAAATTATCCTCCTACAACATAGAGATTACTTCTCACCTAGAAAGATTTTGTTTTGATCAATGAAGATCAACACAAGCGTTAGAACCATAAGTGCTAGAACCTGGGGAATTTTATAGCGAAGATCAGAGGTTCATGGATCGTGTGTGGATCACCACTAGAGGGAATCTATCCTTGATTCCTATGACGTGAAAATAGTGTGACATGAAGACAACATCTGATTCATCAATGAAAAAGTAATTTCAGTGTAGGGTAATTATTTGTTGTAGGACTACTCCATAATAGAATAATGGTTACTTAAATCATGAGATTTTATCTATGGATTCCAAAGTTATTAGTTGTGTCTTTTTCATAATTATATTTCGACCAAATGTTACAATTTTTTTTATTAATCTAACTAATAATTTTATTATTTTCTAATTAAAATCAAATTTTGCAGGTTAGGTCGAGCTATATTTACATGCTTATCTTAAATCCACCACATAAAAATACATTAGTGGAGTCGTATATGATCATCTCAAGTTGTTCATGTGTTTTATACTAGCTCTCGCATTTGAGATGAATCAAGTAGATGATTAATCATTTTTACTCATTTACTATTTTTCATGTGTGGGTAAAACAATCGTATAAACAAAGTAACAAACAGTGGATATATCTCCATTATTTCACTAAACCTCATACGTTAAAATTAATGAAAAAAATAACAACCTGTGATTTTAATAAAATAAAATAAATAGTTTCCCTATTAAAAATTTAAACTTTCATGTCTTTAAATTTGTAATGAAAACATGTATAAAGGGGTAAATCAATCAGTTAAATAAAAAATAAAAATTATTAAATTAAATCCCAAAATTAACTCATGGACTATCCAACATATACTTTGTTAAGAAGACTAGTTTTTTGTGAAACTGTCAACAAGCGACCCCTATGTATACCAAAATCCTCTCTAGGTGCTAGAGTATCCAATGAGGGTGGGGGGGGGGGTTAGTTCGACTTCAAACCACAAATACTCTGTTTTTGAAAATAAAACTCAAAATAAAACAAAAAATTATGGTTTCTAGTTATTATTTTAATAATCAAATGAAATAATCATTTTTAATATTTTTGAGGTCTTGGTTATTTTATTTCAGTTTTTTGCTAACAATTATATTAATCATTATATAAAAAAACACTCATAATATTTCAGTTTTATAAAAAATGAATTATTTTAAAACAAACTTATATTTATAAACAAAAATATTTAATTTTTTTTGATAGTTTTGAATGATAAGGTTATTAAAATTAATAATCAAAACCATTCAATTTTTTTTAGATTATTAGCAAAAAATACTAATCAAAACCAATTTAACAATATGTCAAAAAAATTAAAACGAAAAAGAAAAATGGCTCGCATTTATGTGGGGTGTCATATAACTAATATATGATTACATAAACTCCCCAACACCGACACTTGAAACATGGCCAACCCACTCATTTAAATGATCATATTAATTGTAATGTTATCCTTTTTTTCACTTTATAGACACACAAAAAACATTATCGTCTATATACATATAATAGTAATTTTTTAATACCTTAAAAAAATGAATATATATATATATATATTTCAATAATAATAATAATTTCCATCTCAGCTGATAAAGTAGAAAATGAAACATGAAAAGCAAAAAAATATAAAAAATATACTTTTTATGTTTACAACGATATTTATTTTTGAAAATCTAAAACAATAATATTGTGTATTTATATGTCAAAAAATGTTATTCAATTCATAAAAATAAAATTTTTTATTATTTATTTTAAATGAAAAAATATTTGTATTCTTTAATACTATAATAAACATGCTACTTATTATATAAGAGATAATCACTTTTTAAAAAATGGGTTTTTAATTTTTTTTGCATTTTTCTATTGTTTTGAAATGGAAAGGCTAAAATTTTTTAAATCCCTAAAAAATCCAATGTAAAATTATAATATAAAATTTCAATAGAAATTATATTAAAAATTTAAAAATTGTACTGAAAAAAATCCATTATAAAATTAATGGTGTTAACGAGGCGGCGCAGGTCAGCCCGCGGGGCGGAACATGCGGGTTGTAGATTTTATTGAGCGGTCCAACCTGGTCCACAAATAATGTGGGATTAAAAAATAAATGCCCGACCCTACCATGCAGGACCTGCAGAATAACAGGCTGGCCCACAAGTTTTAAAAAATAATATATAAAAATATTTTTTGGTTCATGAACCATAATAAAGTGGAGCGGAAAATTAAAAATGTTTGAGATTTAGTGAAAATATTTAGTTCTTAATTAACAATATCCTGAAAAAAAAAACAAAAACTATTAAAAGATTATATCGTTGATGATTTATGGGATGAATATCGTCTTAGGTGGGGCCTTTAACTTGACAATATTAACTAGTTTATAAACAACAATACTCTAACTTTACAGTCTGAACTAGTTTATAAACAACAATACTCTTGCACTTCTCGTTAACACTGAAACTCATGTATATAATATTTATTATATATATATGTAATAATATAAATTATTTATTATATAAATTTCTTTGATAAAAATTATATATTTATTACATATACATGTAATACATAATAATTATTATATGTACATAAGAAATTTTCCAATGAAATTTTCCATTAAATTTTTTTGTGCAAATTTATATTGAAAATTTGATGTGTAAATTTCCATTGAAAATGTCAATTCAAAATTTTACATAAAATTATAATGAAAATATATTAATACATAAATAATGAAATTAAATTTCCACTAGAAATTCTCATTTCAACTTTTTGACAAAAAATGTTTACTACAAACTTTTACTGAAAAATTAATTTAAATCTCCCCTAAAATTTCTAGTGTTAAATTCAAATTGTTTTTATTATAATTATACTGAAAATTTGATTAAAAAAATTCTAAAATAAATTCATGCTTAAATTTTTAGTTTAAATATATCAACACATAAATAAATAATTTAATTTTACACTAAAAATTTGAACTACAAATTTTCTATTGAAATTTTCAGTCCAAACTTCTGATGGAAATTTTCATTTCAATTTTTCATATAAAATCACAATATAGATATATTAAAACATAAATAATAAATTTAATTGTTCAACAAATTAAAACTAAAATTAAAATATATTAATACATATATAAAAAATGTAAATTTTAACTAAAAAATTTCATTAGAAATTTGCACGAAAAACATTTAATAAATATTTTCCTTAGAAAATTTTAGTTCAAATTTCCAATTTAGTTTATGATACAAATTTTCATTTGACTTTTATTATAATTATAATAAAAATTTTATCAAAAAATTATAAAATAAATGCATGCTCAAATTTTATTATTGAGTTTTTCAGTGCAAACTACAACTGAAAATTCTGAGTGGGAAATTTCACAGAAAATTCGTAGTTAAATTTTTCCATTAAAATTATAATATAGACACATGAAAACATAAATAAAAAAGCTGTATTTTCATTGGAAGTTTACATTTAAATTTTTCATTAGAAACTTTTGTAGTAAACATCCACTATAAACATCCACTTAGAACTACAATAAAAATATAATGATACATAAATAAAAACTATAAAATTTCATCATAAATTTATATTGAAAATTTACACCAGAAACTATGAATGAAAATTTCCATTAGAAAATTACAGTTAAAATTTCGATTTAAATTTCTAATTTAAATCATAAAATTTTATTTTCTATGCATTTAAATTTTACTCTTATGAGTGAAAATCAGTACAAAAAATTTGCAGGAAAATTTTAAACTGAAAATATATAATGGATACTTGATTATCAAAATTTTAAGATAAATATATGTTTGGATTTTCAATTCATATATATTGACACATAGTATTATTATATATTTATTATTAATGTTTCTTATATATTAATTTTTTCTAAGTTACTTTTAAAAACTCATAGTAATATATATACATATTTATATATTAATATATTTATATATATGTATATTGTTAAAATAAAATAATGGATGTTAAATTTTTTAATTGTATGATATTATCAAAAATTATAAAAATAAAAAACTTATTTTAAAAAATATTCTAATTTAAAATAAAATTATAGACATTATTTTATATTTTAAAACGCTATAAAAATATAAAAACAGTTATAATAATAAAATTAAAATACATAAATCAAAATATTAGTAGAGAGTTGTATTAGAAACAAAATTTTAGTCTTGTATATCCATTTTCATAATTATTGCATCAATTGTTTTAATAATCAAATCATATTATGCTCCAAATAACCACATGCATGTCATATATCCCACGACCAACCTTACCATTAGGTTTAAAACTTAACTTGAGTCAATATTTTCCCAGAATTATGTATAGTTTTATAAAACTTGAACTATTTTTTTCACACAGTCATGTTAATTTATTGTATTACATAATTTTGTTTTATTTTTGATGAATAATATTTTGTAATACAATTTATAATTGTGGGTCAAACGCGACCAGCTGACACCTGACGGGTTAGTCTGCGCGGGCTGCGGGTATTTCGGGTTGGATCAAATGCGGTTTGAATGTTTACGGGCCTAAATTTTCAAGGACCTAACCCAAATAAATCCACAGGCTTACAGATCAGCCTGCAGTCTTGTGGATTTTTTGACAGGTCTATATAAAATTCAAGCGGAAACTTTCATTGGAAAATTAATTACAATTGGAAATTGCACTGTAAAATATCAATGAAAAATTCCACTGAAAAAACATCACTCAATGGGAATGCACATTTGTACCACGTGCTTCGATTTTTTAGAAAACTTTACCTAGATGCGCTGATAACCATTTCCCCTTCACACTATTTTAAGTTGTCTCACAAACATCACCTTCTTCGAGATTTGTGTAAATAAATTGTTTTCTAGAAGGAAACCCTTTTTGAAAAATTCTCAAAGTTGTCTAAGACGACTTCCTTATTTTTTTGATTATTTGTTTTGTTTATATATGTATATAATTAAAAAATATTTAATTGATATTATATTCAATATTACTTAAATCAAAGTATTCCTAAAATACAACATAAAATTCCACCAAAGGTACCCTTTATAAGGTAGTGATCATGGACAACTTTTCCAAATACTAGATGTGGTATTTATACACTAATTTTAGATCATTTAATGAATATAATATTATTTATAATACCAAATTAATGAAAATAAATGATTAATGATAACATATTTTTAATAAATACTAATTATTTAAAAAGTAATAAATATTAAGTAAAGAAGTTGTATAATTATTATGAATCATTATTATGAAATAATGTTTTGTGCCATGTCAATTATTTTTTGTTTATTAAATTTTCCAGTAATAATAATAATAATAATAATAATAATAATAATAATAATGTTTATAGTAGTATTAAATACTATGGTATGTTAAAATGGCCCCATATCCCTCATCATTTCTTTGCAAATGATAGGCTCATTTTTGCACATGCTACCCTGCAAGAGTAAAGTTCAATTATAAAAATGATTAATCTGTAGAAAAGGGCTTATGGACAACGTATTAAATCTTTGTAGTCAAGATTACCTTTTAGTAAAATAGTGTTACAATTAAAAATGGAGTAATTTCAACAGGTGTGCAGTTCCCCTCTGGTGGATAATCATCTAAAATACATGGGTCTCCCAACTGTTATCGGTAGATCGAAGGAACAAGTGATCTCTTCAATCATGGATAGGGTGGATAATTTGATTTTCTTATGGTCTAGTAAGAAGATCTCCAAGGTATAGAATGAAGTTCTTGTTAAGTCAATGGCCCAAACAATCTCATCTTATGCTATGTCTTTATTCAAATTTCCGGAAACTCTTATTGATCAAACCTATTATCGTTTGGATAACTTTTGGTGGGGATATCATAATGGAAAACATAACAATCATTGGGTGTCTTGGGGGAAACTATTTTTTTTATTGTTATGTAGAGGTCTCAACTTTAAGAATCTAAAATGGTTTAATGAGGAACTTTTGGAGAAGCAAGGGTGATGTATTCTATTTAATCAAAATCCCATCTTCTCAAAGCTTTTTCATGCGAAATATTTTCCTCATTCCAAATTTTTTAATGTCCAACTAGGGTCATGGCTCAGTTTTTTTTGTGAAGAAGCATATGGGGTGTGAAATCTCTTCTTTATAGAGGTTGTTTTTGGAAAATTGTTGATGAGAATGATGTCAGTGTTTGGAATGATTTGTGGCTGGAAGATGGTGAAAAACTAAAGTTTTCTTTGACTGTTGTTCCGGGTTTTGAAAAATACAATGGTAAGAGATCTGATTAATGATTCGTTGGAGGAATGAGACCAGAAAAAGATTTGCAGCTGGTTTAATGAGGTTGATCACCATATCATTTTCAGTATGCTTCTCATGCCAAGAATGTGTAAGGATCAAATTTGAAGGACTAAGGAATCTTCTAAGAGATACTCAGTTCGTTCGGGCTACAAAATACGAGTTCAAGGTTTGGATCATGCACATCTAATTTATTACAAGAAGAGGCTATAGTCGCTCACTAATCCACCAAAAGGATAATTTTTTTTGGTGATAGGCTTTCTCTAGCATACTTCCAACCCGTGACTTTTTGGTGAGATGACATCTTGCAGAGGACAACATCTGTCATTTGTCCCTCCAAGAGGTGGAATATCCCTTGCATGCAATTCTATTCTTTCGTGGGGTGCAAGAGGTGTGGAAGGAATGAGCGTCATATTTTAGAAATTTCTTTGACACATCTGTTGGGTTGGTCCAAAATATAAATAAATGAGTGTCTTCATTGGAACTGAGAGTGGTAGGATTGATATGCACAATTACTTGGTTGATTTGGACTAGAAGAAATAAGTACATTTTCCAAAATAAGGGGACCTACGATCGTATTTGGGTCAAGAGGTCCATTCAATGGTTGAATTGTTGGAAAGAGAATGATGCGACGCCCACGGTGGGTAGTACTCAACATCATTCTATTTGCTAAACTCTTCCCCTCGAGGGTTTTTATCACAATTGATATAGATGCAACCGTCTCTTATTATTCGAGGGTTGGTGTTGGATTCCTTTCCCATCATGGTAATGGACAAGTTATGGAAGCTCATTGTATGGTGGTCCAAACCTCTTGGAGTCCCATGGTGGCGGAGGCTTATGCCATCCTCCATGAGATCCTTATAGCTCGCTCAAAAGAGTGGAATTATATTTCAGCGGAGTCAGATTTCCTTGAAGTGATTACCGCTTTATCTAAGAAGGCAGAGGATTCACATCTGTTTGACCTTATTCTGAGAATGGTTTTGTCCTTGATCAGAAGCTTCGCTAAATGTGAATTTTCATTCATCACACGATGGGTAATATGAATGCTTATCATTTGTAAAACTATGTGGAATCTTGGGGTGATCATTGTTGGGTTGACTCTTTTGGTGATTGGATTTGTAAGTTTGGTGTGTTTGATCAGTAATATACTATCTCTCTTATCTCAAAAAATACCTTCTTTATTAAATAAAATAAATTAAATATAAAAATAAAAATAATATTATTATTAGTAAAAATAAAATATATTTTTATTTAGTAAAAAAATTAATTTTTTCTTTCTATTTTCAACTAAATTACAATAGTATTATTATTAATTATTATTTTTAAATAAAAAATATGCACTGAAATCCATTTTTACTTATTTATTATTTAAAATTAATTACAATATTAATTATATAATTATTAAGTATTATTAAAGACATAAATAATTATATTATATGTAACATTTATAATAATTAATTATGTATTTAATATTAAAATATTTGTTATATTACAATTATGATTATTATAAATGATTATTAATGTCTGATCCCATATTTTTCCATGTACGTCCCTCTTTGAGTTTTACCTTTAAGCCTTAGTGGCCGAGTCTTGTTCGGAGACGAAGAGTCTTTATTGTGGAAAATGACCTAAAGTTTGGGGATATATATGTTTGTTTGAATTAATGGAGTTCAAGTATAAATAGGACAAGTGTTTCCATGGGTTCTTATTAAGTTGAGAATCCTTAAAGGGGGTTTGGGTTTTTATAAGGAAACTGGGATAGAAAATAGTTTTCTTAATAGTTACACATCATGTAACTATAATACATGCCATGTAATTGTTTCCAGACACATGTCGTGAATGGTGGCAGACTGTGAACATAATCATGACATAAAAATAACACACATCGTGTAATTGTTAATCATAATAAATAATAAACTAAGGCGAAGGGTTCTTTGGTGTATCCCATTAAAAAGAATTACGAGATGTAGGACTATATTACAAGCCATGTAATTCCCCGACTTACAGTTTTAAAGTATGTCGTGCGGTTGATTTTTATTTCATCATGCGTTCATCTTCCTCTCATTGACCCTAAGACACCTTCCAGGTGATTTTGTAGTTCCAACCTCCCTTCCGCACATCCCTCTTATGTGATCAATCCTTTATAAGTGGGTTTTGTCAAATTTTCCCTTATCTCCCTAGTTTCTCCAAATGTTGTGGTGTAATCTCTTGAACGTGTGTGTTGTTGGTTTTGATCTTGATCAGTTTTGATCTAAGATCCTTCTTTCGATCATCCACACCTTCTTCCTCATGGGTATTTTCCATTGGAAGCATTGTTTGACCTTCGATTAAAGGTAGGGGGTCTAAACCTTAACCCTATGGTTTGATAATTGTCGAGTATATGCAATATTGAAAATTACGTGAACATACGTGCACCTCAATTGATTAAATAATCAATTGGATTATTCCTTGGAGTCCATTTGGATCTAATTGGTTATTAACCTAACTTGGGATTCCAATTCGGGTGAGCGAACCCTTGAATTTAAATGAATTGTTTAATGGCTTAAAGTGTGTTTAACATGACATGCATTTTGGGTGTTTGCATGATATATAATCACCTTGGTTTGGCTTTTTTAATGAGATAACTAGCATGATATTGGTTATGAACAATTGATATACGAAATGTACAATTTAATAGTTAATGATAATTTATATAAATAACCATTTAGCCTACTGATATAATAATGTGATACCTTTGCTGTTACGACATGTGTTGTGGTTTAAATACTGAAATGATTATATAGTGAGATTGGTCTAGTGACTCATGATGAAATGGTTATATAGTAAGATATGCCCAGTGACTCATGTTAAAATTCATATATAGTGAGAAATTCTCAAGGAGACATGCTGAAATAATTTTTTAGCAGGCTAGACACAATGACACATACTGAAGTGCTTACATAGAGGGCTCGACCCTAATTAATTTATGAAATCATTATATAGTAGGTTTGACTTAGATTGGTGTGATCTATACCTTGGTTATAAGGTTATTACTGACATGATTGCATGACATGCTCAGAGAAATTATAGCATGGCACCAAGGCAGGTTATATTTTACCATGGTTATATGGTTATGGTTGGTATGGTTGTGAGACATGCTCAGAGGCATTCTGGCATGGTGACGAAGAAGGTTGATACAATGTGAATTTAATTGTTTAATTAATTAATACATTTGTTTATTGCATATTGTTATTATTAGACTAGTTATGTTTAGATACAATGGTGTTGACCTACTAAGTTATACTCACACCCTATTTGGGCCATCATTTGTAACTCGAGCAGATTACATGTATATAGGTTTGTAGAAGGGAAAATGACTTTATTATTGATTGTTTGTATGCTGGATGAGTTGGAGTTTGGAGATGAGACTGACATGGGGTTCAGGACTGGGGACTGTTGAGTCTCTATTTGTGTCAACCTGTCTTTTACTTTTATTCATTCTAAAATGGAATTTCATTACAGTCCAACATATCATTACATTATTACTTTATTTTTCATTAGATTATGCAGTTGGCTTTTATTGTGGGTTTCCACCATATTATGTTGTTTTCATTATTTTCACACTCTGATATTTATTAATTATTATTGGATTATTCCACTGTTGTAACATTGTAACCAGTGGGTATAGTCTCTCCACTATACAAACCACACCCCCGCTGTTAGTCGTAAGCCTCTAGCGTATGGAGAGGCACACTTGAGGTCTTGTAACCAACTTTTTTGACCACACGAGAGAGTGAAAGATCAAGGGAAATTATGTAGTAGTATTAGTGGAGGTTTCTTTTCCATTTCATTACTATTTGGGAAAGGTGGAAAAGATACTAGGATGTGTTGGGACTTGGTTGTGAGCTTGTGCATGGAAGTAGCTAACCCATGTATGGGAGAAAATCCAAGTGCCCAGCAGTGGATTACTATCATTGTTGTTCAAATTTTACAGTTGATATTATTTCATGTTAGGTGATTCACATGTTGTGTGAGGTTATTATTTCATGATGTTATTGTTTTTGAGATTTATATGTGTGAACCCGTATAGAGCGAGATGAGTATGCATGCATCATAATAGACACATAGGGATATATATTAACATGCATTGTTCATGATAGAGACATATTTATTTTTCATGTGATATATACTTTCTTATTGAGTTGTGATATGAAATATATGTTATACCTGACAGACTGAAAGTTATTTTTTTATTGAGAATTACCCCCTTTTAAGGGATGAGGGGAAATCCATCATGACATCATTGACTTAGACAATATAAACATCCCCAAAAGACTAAAGGTTTAAGACCAAAAACACCCTGCACTATAAGAAAGAAGCTCCACCAAGCAACATAACATTAAGTCCACTTTACACTATCTCAGAGCAGAACGACTAGATGTCCCATGAAAAAGTGCACGGGTCTAGTATTGATGGCCAAAGACACACCCTCTCAGACATCCTATTCTGAATCACCATGAAACAACAAGAAGTCATTACCCTGCACCTCATCTGGAAAAAATTCTTGTAGACAATTGGTTTCTAAATTCCTTGAGCTGCAGACCACCTAGGCCAAAACGAAAATTACATCCTTGAAGAAAAACACCAAGAAACCCACATCAACCCAAGAAATTCCTCAATAGAATGGACCTGTATAACTACAGAACCACACAAAACACAAGAAAGACAAAAATCCAAATCACGACCATCAGAGAGTCCTTTATTTCCAATCAAAGGTGCAAACCGCACGCATCCACTCATCACCCCTCAACTGAAGACCTTCCACTGTCTGATCTAATTCGATCAATCTCATGGAACCAACATATTCAAAATCAACCAAAAAATCTCCGTTGAGGGCTGAAAACCACTTTAGAACTGAAACTTGAGATCCCACAGCATCCACATCACACCCTCCAACTTAAAACGCAAAAAACTAGAGAATAAGATGAACCTGGTAGTATGAATTCGAGTCTTTGTCACCTCGGGACTGGAAGACCCAACCGCAACTCGAGGGAGTGTCACCATTGTGAGGAAGCTGGTAGATATGATCCAGCAATGACTCTTCGGATTGGAGACGGACAAAGTGAAATCATGGAAGAACCCTTGCTAGATTCATAACCAAACAAACCGCATGAAGTCGAAGGGGCATGTGGAGAAGGGACATGACATTCTGATGCCGTCACCATTCGCAAGATCCCTTGCAAAGCATCAGACCCAAACCCTACAAAGGAATCCAAAACCTGTAAAAGGAGAAAAACAGAAGCAGGAGAAGGGGGAGGTGATGCCGAGGAACTATACCATCCCCCCTTCGAAACGCCACCAACGAAACCCAAGAGCACCGCAGTGTGAGAGAGGTGCTTCTCAGAGGCCGTGTTTTCATTATACCAGATAAATGAAATAAATGAACTATTAAATCATGCTAAAAAACTTTTAAACCATGTTTAGAGAGACCGTGAGTCAGTGGTTCTATGTTTCTATCACCTGTTGAGGTTAACCTTGTTGTTATATACAATTTTCTATGGTGTTTTTTTTATTATACATAAAATGGATTCTCATCATCTTTGAGTTGAGTGTTAGGAGTGTGGAAATAATCATGCTCCCAGTGTAGCTAAACTGGATCTTCCTATAGTTATTGAGGATCATGTGGATATTCATCTTCGTGATAGCTTCCCATGGGTCATGAGATCCATGGAAAAGGAGGCTGTTGGCATTATTACTTTGATGTATGAGTTGATGATAGAGTTTTGGCTATTTCATTTTCCTACGTTCACTGGGGAGGGAGGCCCCCAGGTAGCTGAGTTTTGGATTGACTCTGTCCATACAATCATTAAGCATTTAGAGACACCCATAGATAAGAGGGTGAATTTTTATACATATATTCTTCATGGACCAACCAAGTATTGGTGGGACATTCTGGAACATGTAGGGTAGCAGGAGGAGTAATCCTGGAAGGACATTGAGATGATTTTCATGATCCATTTCTATCATGAGATATTGAAGGATGATAAGGCTCGTGAGTTTATGCACTTGACACAAGAGGTCATTTCAATGCTGGACTAAATTGATTTCATCACTAACCTGAAGTTCTTTGAACCATATTTGGAAGTTAATGAGATCTCTAAGGTGTGATATTTTCAGGATGGTCTTCAATATGGGACTTGGTCGTAGGTGAATGTGTTTTGTCTGAGCAGATTTAAAAATGTGACGAATTAGGAACTCAACACAGAAGGGAATATGAGAGAGGCCTCGAGTAGATGATAATATATTTTAGAAGGGAAAATTATGAACTTTTCTTCTAGTGTAAATAAGTTTCACTATGATTGGTTTTGACAGGGCAGTAGAGGTCAAAGTAATATGGGTAGTGGACAGCCATCTCAGGACCGTGTTCCGTTGAAGTACTATCAGTGTGAAAATATTGTCCACAAACAGCCTCAATGTCTTTACCCCACTTTTGAGTTTCATTATTGAAGAATATTTGGCATCCTATAGAGGTTTTGTAGGGTCATACAAAAACATATAAGTTGCAGGGGAACATGATAGGTACATGATTCTAGAAAGAAATCAACTATACCTCAGTAGATAGGTAGCTAGAGTTCCATGGGGACGTTCTGGTTAAGGCGGGGGATGTGGTACCTCAGTGAAGGAATGACAACACCAGGAGGAGGGTATAGCTTACGGGAGTCAGGCTAGAGACCATAGAATATGGGCTAGTTAGCTCCACATTATGCAGACTACTCCGACTATTTTGGATGAAGGACCGTCTACTATCATAGGTATGATTCTTGTATCATCTACCATTTTTTGTGTTTTTTTGATATTGGAGAATTGTATTAATTTTTATATTCTATTTTTATATGTGGTTTGGTCATGGATGTTGAATTCTTGGATGGGGTTTAAACCATCGACACACCATTGGGAGTGATATTAAAGAATATCAAACATTTCAAGGTGTGTTCTCTAGAGATTGGGGGTTATCGTTTCTTTTGAGAACCATTTATGATGTATATGACTGGATTCTATTTGATTAATGGAATGGATTTATTAGTTCTATACTAGGATAATATTTAATGCTACCAAAGGATAGTTACTTTTTTATCTCTAGTAGGGGATAACTATTCTCACGAAGGTGAGTCGGATCTTTAGGTTGGCCATGCCGGACCTATTTAGTTCAGATTAGATTCTCTCACATCTCACAATAGTCAATATTTCTATAGATGATGGTGGAATGTTGAATAACTCTCTTATTATAGTGGTAGAACATTTTTAGGATATCTTTCTAGATGAGTTCTATAGCTTACCGCCTGATCGAGAGATCGAGTTGATGATCGAGTTGGTGCTGGGAGAAAAGCTAGTTTCTATCCTTCCTTACAGAATGACACCATCATAGCTTTGAGAGTTGAAAGTCCAATTCAATGATTTGGAAGCTAAATGTTTCATACAGACAATTAAATATCATTGGGGTTCTTCAGTTCTCTTTTCCATGAAGTTTAATAAGACTTTGTGTTTGTGTGTGGATTATCAGAGGTTGAACCAAATGACGATCAGGAACTGATATCCTCTTCCACACATAAATGATCTCTTCAATTAGTTGAGAGGTTCTAAGTTCTTTTACAATATGGATTTCAGATTAGGATACCATCAGTTGAAGGTGATACCATCAGATATACCTTAGACTACTTATAGAAGCAGGTATGGATTGTATGAGTTTGTAATGATGCCATTTGGTTTGTCCAGTGAACTAGTGGTATTCATGGGCTTGATGAATCAAATCTTTCATCATTTTATGGATCTTTTTGTGGTGGTTTTTTTCAATGAAACCCTAATGTACTCCTAATTATCATACGATTATTGTGAATCATTTTGACATCATCTTGAGTATATTGATAGAGAACTAACTTTATTACAAGACAACTGAATTAAATTTCTAGATTGATAAAGTGAATTTCATGGGCCGTGTCATATTATAAAAAGTAGTGTTAGTGGATCTAGAGAAATTTGTAGCCATGTTATCTTCAGAGAATCCCAAGAATGTCTTCTATATTTGGATATTTCTGAGTTTGGAGGGTTATTATTAGTTCTTTATCCATGGATTCTCCTATTTGGAAGCACTGATGCCAGGGATGATCAAGAAAGGGGTGATGTTTTTTTGGTTTGATTCTTGCAAGAGATATTTTTAGGAGATGAGAGTCAAGATGACCTCAACACACATCCTCACTTTATTAGTTCTAGGTAAATCATATACCATGTACTTTGACTCATCAAGAGTGGGACTTGGAGAATTTATAATGTAGGAGGATCAGGTGGTTACTTATGGCTCCAGATAGCTGAGACCGCATGAGAGGAATTACCCTACTCATGATCTGGAGTTAGGAGTAGTTTTATATTCTTAGAGATGCTAGAGAAATTATCTCATGGGTGTGAGGTTCGTGTTATACATGGAGCATAAGATCCTCATTTACAATTTTTCTTAGTGGTACCTAGACCATCGACACAATAGGTGGGTAGATTATCTATAATATTTTGACTTCGAGATGGATTTTACATTGGGCAAGCGAAATGTTTCTGTTGATGCTTTGAGATGAAATACATAGGCAGAGGTGGTACGAATGTCTTGTAATAAGTGGCGAGTAATGGACCTCTTTTTTTAACATGCATCTAAATGTTCAAAAGTCTCAGGGATGAGTAGCTATGACTTAGAAATCTATTATACACATGATTTTTGACAATATAAGGATCGATTAGATATCTATTCTAGAAGAATTATTTATGAGAGATAGCTTATATGGTGGGGAGAATCCATCAAGATGGTCTATTAGCAGGGGAAATTCACTTTTATTCTTTGGATGAGTATGAGTTCCTACAGGATTACATGAGGAGCTGATGACATATTTTTATGCTTATAGATGATAGATGCATCCTGGTTTGATAAAGTGTATCATGGCCTCCGTAGATGGTATTGGTGGTTTGTAATAAAAAAGTAGTTATCCGGATTTTTGGAAAGATGTTTTATATGTTAGTAGGTGAAAGCTGAGCATTAGAGGCCGACTAGGATTTTACAGCCTTTACCCATTTCTGAGTGGAAATGGGATGATGTCACTATAGATTTTGTGATAGGATTACCTAGGATAACCGATAAGAATGATGTTATATGGGTGATTTTGGATTTACTGATGAATGAAACCCACTTCTTTCCTATTAGGGACACCATCACAATAGATGATATAGTTGGTCTCTATGTGAACGAGGTAGTTTGACTGCATGGTGTTCCGAAGAGTATTGTTTTAGTCAGAGGTACTCAGTACACATTGTTGTTTTGGAAGGGTCTTCAGAAGGCTCTGAGATAGTTTTCTCTTTTCAGTACAGTCTATCATCTTTATACTTATGTTCAATCCAAGAGGACTATTCAGGTTATATAGAATATTTTCTGAGCTAATGTTATAGATTTTAGAGATTTTTGAGAGAAACATATAGCATTCATGGAGTTTTAATATAATAATAGCTTCTAGGAATTCATCCAGGTGGAACCTTTTGAAACTTTGTATGGAAGGTCATGTCGTTCACCTCTTTGTTGGTTAGAAGTAGGTGAATCAATGCCTATTGGGCCTAATCTCAGGAATGAGACATCTGATCAAGTTCAATTGACTATACATTGGTAGGTGACCATACATATTAGATATAAATTGTATACTAACCATCAAAGATAACCTCTAAAGTTCAATATTGGTCATAATGTTTTCCTTTGGGTGTCTACTAGGTTAAGGAAACACTGTATCAGGAAACAAGGGAAGCTTGCACCCAGGTTTGTCAGGCCGTTTGAGATAGTGGACAGGGTCGGTCCAGTGGTGTACCATTTATCCCCTTCATAGTGCTATAGTAACATCCATGATGTTTTCCCCATGTCACAACTTTGGAGATATTTTTAAGATGATTCTCACATGATAGACATAACAAACATCAATCTTAGTGTTGATGCCTCCTTTGAGGATCATCCGATACGGATTGTGGACCGTAGTGAGAAGTATCTTTGGGGTAAGACTATATCGTAGGTTTGAGTTCAGTGGAACATGGGTGATTTAAGGAGGAGACCTAGGAGAGGGATTCTTATATGAAATCAAAATGGATATAATTATTCCCCAAGTCCCCACAGTGATGGTTGGAGTAGCTCAGGTACAAGCTGCTATTTGGTGGGGAGGTTGTAAGATCCTTCCTTTTTCAAAGCACGTCACTCTTTGAGTTTTATATTTTATCATTGGTGTTTGAGTATTTTTTGGAGATGAAGATCCTTTATAGGTGAGATGACATAAATTTTGGTGATATATGTTTCTTTGAATTATTGGAGTTCGAGTATAAATAGGTCAAGTGTTTCCATGGGTTCTTGGTAAGTTAAGAAGCCTTAAAGAGGGTGGAACACACCGTTACCTTTCAGTCAGGTATGTTATGATCTCTAGTTTTTAGTTTACATTTTTTTGGGTGAGTATTTTCAACCTTGAATTTGGAGGATACATATAAAGGTGAAGTCAGAGATTTTTTGAATTTTCAACATGAACCTATAGTTTTAATTGTTTTCTAGGTTGTTTCAAAACATGTAATGGGGTTTCACGACATGTAATTCCAACCGAACTCATTCCATGAGTTGACTTCATAGAGTAAGAATTTATACATCTTGTAAGTATTACATGTCATGTAATATGAAAATCTAGATCTTCATTAAAATGGAGACGTGTTTTCCAGCATAACTTAAAATAAAAGGGATTTATGACTTGTAAAATATTACACACCATGTAATTACTCGAGTTACATTTTATAGGGTGTCATAAAGGTGTGTGAAGCTTCATTATCTTTACCAGCCTTCTTCACTCAGTTAGATCTCTTACCCTAGGTGTTTTTGTGTGACTCCCTTCCCTATGAATCACTCTATTTAGTGATTTATCAGCAGGGTTAAGCACTTCATCTCTTTGTGTAGGCCTTATTATTGGTTTCTCTCTTATTTATGGTTATGGAACCATTTTTTGTAGGGTTTGGTAATCATATGAAGTTTTTTATCAATCCTTTTTAGTCTCTAGTTGTGTATTGTCTTCTGAAGGTAGATCTTGTGGTTTCTAATCCCCATTGTCAAAGACAGTTAGGTTTTCTATGCTCTTGAGGTAGGTGGATCTGTTCAATTGTTTTAATTTCTTGAATTTCTTGTGGTTTTTGTTGATTCCTTGAGATTTGAGATGGATTTTTATGTGTTGAAATTTAAAAAGGCATGGTTTTTTTAAAGTGATTTTTTTAAAACAAAATTACCTTGATTTGAAATGGAAAAATGGATTTTAAAACCCTGAAGAAGATTTAATTGACTATGAAATTGACTTATAAAAATATAAGCATGGTTTTTCAAAATAGAAATGGAAAAAAATTGCACAGTGGGAACCTTGGGTATGTCGAGAAAGATAGAAAGGTATCCTTAGTGTGTGTGACACCACTATGAGGCAACCTATTGTATTTCGATGGTCTATGGAATGAATCGATATTATTTGGATATAACCTTCTGCCTTTTGTGCTTGTGAGTGTCTAGTACATATTTTCCAATAGGCAAGAGCCCGATTGGTAAGTGCATTGTTGATTTTGGTTGTTTATTACACGATATTTTATTTCATGGATGTTGGATCACATGTAAATTTATATTTCAGTATCTTTACCAACATTGTTTATGGATTTGGAAAATATGACAATCAATTTGTGAAAACTCAAGGATTGTTTAAGAATGGTTTTAAAAATTTTTATTTACAAAGTTGATTATAAAATTGTTTTATTTTAAAAATAATGTATTTGTGCATTTTTTTATTAGATCTTGTATAGATCTCTTGGTGGTATCCTATTGGGATCTACTGATCACACCCTACTTTTATTGGTGGGCTGTTGTTGAACATGTTTTATAGGATTCAGGAAAATGGAAGATCATTCTGTAGCATGTAGGCTTATCTTTATGTTGTTTTTTCATTTTTGGATAGTTCAGATGTGATGTTTGGTCACATGAAGACTATGTTTTTCTAGACATGTCTTTCTTTATGGTTTATTTTGTTTGTCTCAGTTGTATCCCCCCTTTTTTTCTTTTTACTCTGGATGTATGTATTTTTTTCCTTATATATGAGACTTTTTTTGTTATCCTTATTTTACCCCACCCCATGATGGGATGACTTGGGTGATAGGTTTAGTTGAACTGGGTTAGTCATTTATAAATTCGTATCAAAAGGGTTACTCAACAAGAAGTGTGTCATCATTGACTAAGTGAGTTTTGTGTCTTGGGTAGACAAGATTAAGATTGTAAAAATTCAAACAGTAGGTGTGGAAAAGGTGCCTGGATAGATCACTTCCATTATTGAATATGAGTTCCCATGGGTGGTTGAAAAAATATTTACTAATTCCAAGACATAGTATTTAGGTATATTTGAATAAATTGTATGTAAAATTTGTTTAAATTAACCTATCTAAATTTTGTGTGGACTTGGTGTGTGTATCCCATTCGAATAAACTATGTGAAGAGTTTATTTAGATGGACATGTTTCTTTATATGGTGTTTTCCCTTTTGTGTTAGAATTCATAACTATGTTAAATTCTTATTTCTTTAAATCATTATTTTAGATTCTTGTTTTGGTTTAATGGTTGTGGAATTTCTTGGGGCTGATTGATTATTGTATTATGTTCAATAAAAAATTCCTCTTAGAAGATATCTTCCAAATACAAGAGGGGAAGCTGTGCGGTAGGTTTCGAAAGAGGATCCTCCAGTGGACCCTTCTTTGGTTGAAGCATGGATATGTACCATTCATACTCTGTGGTCAGTGGGAATAGTGAACATGAGACAGGCGGTGGATTATGGATCATAATTTACCAAGAAACATCCTCCTATCTTCTATGGTGACAAAGGACTAAAAGAGTCAAAGGAGTAGCTTGAACATATTAAGAGGATCCTCAACTTTCAAAAGACTCATGATTATTCTTAGGTGCTTTTTTCCACGTATATTCTCAAAGGACTAGGAAGAAGATGTTAGGACTCGATAGTGAAAGATAAGTTGCATGAATGTCTTACATGGATTTCATTAAATAATATATTTAATCAGCAGTTTTATGATGATAATTTACATGCAACAAATACATGAGAGTTTATGATGTTGGAGCAGGGGGATCATACCATTTTGAAGTACTCCACCCACTTTTCTAAGTTGGTTTATCTGGCACCGAAGCTTATCACCAATGATTATCTGAAGCCTTGGAGGATTGATATAGGGATGAGGGATGATGTTAGTTCAATGATAGATCTTTCGTGCCTTAAGATCTTTGTGGAGGTAGTGGATTAAAAATCTTTGGCTGAAGTAGATATATCTAGAAGGAAAATCTTGGGTAGAACTTTAGTGGGTGAACCAATTAGCCAAGGTGCTTCTTCTGGTCAGAAAAGGAAGCACAAGAGTGGTCAGTTTTCTACAGGACTAGCTTTAGGGGCTTCTATAGGGAAACAAATGGTTATTTTCAACCAGTGTGGGAGGTGTGGTTATACCAGGCCTTAGTTTTTGAAGGATCCTAGAAATTTTCATCTTTTTGGGTGATATGTACATCTGAAGTGCTTCTGTGATAAGGTGTCCCATCGAAGTAAAGAGGGATCCACTTCCACCAAGCAGTCATGGGTTTATGTAGATACTTACAAGGGTTATGGGTATCATTATCTATCCAAGGGGGATGTCTAGTTGGCTAAGTATATATGTTTGTATGCATAAGAGTGTGCGCCAGAGGAATATGAAGAAGGGACAACTACTGTTAGAGGTACTATGTTTATCTCATCTTCTATTATGAAAGATTTGTTTGATATAAGTTATACTAATTCTTTTATATCATTATATTTGGTTGATGAGTTGGGTTTATGTTCATATCTTATTCTATTTTTGTTGGATATGTCCACACCTTTGGGAATTAGGTCTTAGCAGGGTTCTAAGTGCCTCACATGTCGAGTGGTGATATGAAAATTTGAGGTGGTTTGAGAATTCTCAGTTCTTGATCTTACCATATTTGACTTGATCATCATAATGGATTGGATGATTAGCATAAAGGCCCAGATAGACTATTATCACCATTGGGTACAATTCTTATCTACCTATGGGGTCGCTCATGTTTTCTAGGGTGAGTGGGATTTTAGATTAGGAAGGGTAGGTCCAATTGTTCATTATGCCAATTTAATCTCATGATAGTTTTCAGAAATGCAACTTAATGCAGTTGACCCATGCTTAGGTGATTAGATACCTTCTATTTGTTTCTTGTACCCTAAGGCCATTACAGATGATTTTTATTGTTTTTTTTCAACAGAGATAGGTTGAGTTTACTATTGTACTATTACCTAGAATGATACCCATTTATATTCCATCTTGTAGAATGGAACCTTTTGAGTTCATGGAACTTAAATTCAAGCCTGAGGACCTGGAGGTGAAAGGATTTATTTATCCTAGCATTATATTGAGGGCTTCTCCTAAACTCCTTTTTTTGAAGGCAGAAATTTTTTTAGCCATTTTATTTACCATCATAAGTTGAATCATGTGGCATTTAAGAACAATTATCCTTTACCTATATTTGATGATATTTTTTCTTAATTGATGGGGGATTATTTGTTTTCTAAAATTTACTTGTGGTCGGGGCACCACTGGTTGAGAGTCTAAAAATAGGATATACCCAAGAAAACTTCTCAGAGTTGATATGATCATTTTGTGTTTTTTGGTTATGCTATTCCGTCTCACTAATGCTCCTGTGGTATTCATGGATTTGATGAACCAAATCATTCTTTGGTATTTGGAATCTTTTGATGTTGTGTTTATAGATGATATCTTAGTGTACTCTAAGAAAGAGGAGGAGCACATAGACCATTTGGATATCATTCTTTAAACCTTGAGAAACCAGCATCTGTATGGTAAGACTTTAAAGTGTGATTTTTGGATTTGGGAAGTGATATTTTTGTGGAATGTGATATTTGAGAGGGGAAAATCGGTTGATCCTGAAAAGGTGCATGTAGTTATGTCTTGGAAGAATCCCAAAAACATTTTTGAGATCCAAAGCTTCTTAGATTTGGTAGGTTACTATAGATGAAATTTTTGGGAATTATTTAAGACCACATATTCGATCACAAATTTAACCTATTAGGGTGTGAATTTTTAATGAAAAAACAAGTGTCATAGATCTTATGAGGAGCTGAATATGAGGTTTAATTCAACACTGGTTTTGATTCTTACGAAACCACATTTGGGTCATGATGTTTTCTATGATGCTTTTGGTACAAGTTTGGGATGTATCTTGATGAAATATATACAAGTTGTGGCTTATGGATCACACCAGTTACACCCTCTTGAGAAGAACTACCCTACCCATGATCTTGAGTTGGCAGCTGTTATGCATGCACTCAAAACCTGTCATCACTATCTCTTTGGAGACCAGTTTACAATATAATCTATTCATAAAATCTTATAGTATATTTTCACATAGATAGATTTTAACTTGCGATAGAGACACGAGATTGAGTATCTTTGTACCTTATATTTTGATATAATATATACCCACAAGAAAGGGAATGTCGTGGCTGATGCATTGAGTAGAAAATTACTGACACAAGACGTGAAGAAATTAGATAAAAAAGGATCTCTGATGAGTTTGTTTAATGAAATGAGACTGAGAGTGGAAGAGGTTGGTGGAAAAATGATCTTCGCTTCGATAAAAGTTGGCTCATGTTTTGATGAGTGTTTTTTTACTTGATAATATGATAGAAACTAAGATCCAACACATAGAAGAAATCCTAAATGGTGGAGAGACCTCATGTGTGTTTTCTTGGTATCCCAGTGGATCTTTGTGCTTCTGTAGCAGGCTGGTTGTTTCATTTTCCTTGAGAAAGGAGTTTATAGATAGTGGAAACCAGTCCTGTTGGTCCATTTACCCTAGGGATAAAAATATATACCATGGTTTGAGACATTGGTATTGGTGGATGGGGATGAGGTGGTCATTTGTAGATTTTGTATCATGGTGTCTCACTTGTCAAAGAGTTAAGGTGGAACAATAGATACCTATAGTTTTTTATAGTCTTTACCCATTACGGTAGAGAATTAGGATGAGATTTACATGGATTTTATCATTAGTTTACCAAAAACTCATAGTGGGAAGGATGTGATTTGAGTGATTGTAGAAAAACTCACTAAATGAGTTTATTTATTGCCTATAAAGGAAATGATGAAAGTAGAACAAATTGGGGACATGTATATTAAAGATATTGTAAATATTCATGGTGTTCCCTCTATGTTTGTTTATGATTGGGACTCAAGGTTCACATTTATATTCTGGAAAGGTTTTTCAGGAGGTAATGTGTTCTTTGCTGAAATTTAGTATAACTTATCATCCACAGATATATAGACAGGTAGAGAGGGCTATCCAGGTTCTTGAGGATATGATTCTAGATTGTGTAGTTTATTTCTATGGATCTTGGGATAGAAATTTTCCTTTGGTTGAGTTGTCTTATGACAATAGTTATTAGGCTTCGATAAGGATAGTGCTCTTTAAGGCATTGTTTGGGTGTCCATGTAGATCTCCCTTGTGATGGAAAAGTTGGGAGAGTGGACCTTGGTTGGGATGAGTGTTTTCTAGGTGAAAATAGAATTGGTGAAGCTAATCCAAATACATTTGAACATTAAACATAGTCATCATAAATTTTATGATGACTGACAGTGTTAGCCACTTGATTTTGAGGTTGGTGATCTGGTCTTTCTTAGAGTTTCACCTCGCTTAGGAAATCATCTATTGGGTAATCATAGTAAGATGGCATCAAGGTTTGTGGGCCCCTTTGATATCATTAAGAGATTGGGGTGGGTGTCATATTAGTTTCTTTTACCATCTTTCTTTACTTCTATACATGAGGTGTTTTGTGTTGCCCAGTTGAGGATGTATATAACATATCCATACCATGTGATTAGATGGGAGGATGTTGTTTTTGAGTCCGATACCACTTTGGTTGAGAATATAGTACATATTATGGATCCCCAAGATAAGTTACCATGTGGTAAAATGATCCCCCTAGGCCAGGTACTGTCGTACTGCGGATCGGAACTCCATGAGATGTGGGCGTGGGATTTATTGACGAGGGAGCAATGACCTTCTATTTTTGGGGATCTAAGATCTTGAGAACTTTATGGAGAAAGAAATATTTTGTGGTGGGGTGATTGTAATTCCCTATTTACCTTTTGTTAGTTATGTTTAGATCTCTATTTTTGGTTTCCCTTTTTCATTGGGTGAGTATTTTTAACCCTGAATTGGGAGGATA
The DNA here is from genome assembly GCA_963277665.1 of Viscum album. Lineage (NCBI taxonomy): Eukaryota > Viridiplantae > Streptophyta > Magnoliopsida > Santalales > Viscaceae > Viscum > Viscum album. The sequence continues at coordinate 412,932,025 of OY728131.1, forward strand.
CCCGTAAAGGTGAAGTCATAAATTTGTTGGATTTTTAGTATAAACCTATAGTTTATTCTTTTAAATGGGTTATTACAAGATGTGTAATGGGGTTTCACGATGTGTAATGCTGACCAGACTCATCCCGTGAGTTGAATTCATAGTGTGAGAATTTACACATCGTATAGGGGTTACATATAGTGTAATGTGAAAATTCAGTTTTTAATTAAAAAGGTAATGCGTTTCTCAGCATTACTTAAAATAAAAGGGATTCATGAATTGTAAAGGATTACATGTAATGTAATTTCATTAGTTATAGTTTTGTAGGTTGTCATACGGGTGTGTAAGGCTTCATTCTCTTTTACATCCTTCTCCTCTCAGACATAGATCATACCTTAGGCATTTTTGGGAAACTCCCTTACCTATGGATTTCCCCATTTAGCAATTGATAAGCAGGGTTGGTCACTTCATTTTTCTAGGAAAGCCTTCATCTCAGTTTCACTATTTTCTGTAGTTGTATAACTATTTATTGTAGGGTTTGGTAATCAGATGGTGTTTTCTATCAATCCTTTTTTGTCTCTAGTTGTTCCTTGTCTTCTAAAGGTAGATCTTGTGGTCTCCAATCCATTTTTTCAAAGGAAGTTAGGTTTTATATGCTCTTGAGGTAGGTGGATTTGTTCAATTTCCCTAATTTCTTGAATTTCTTATTATTCTTATTAATTCCTTGAGTTTTGAGATGGATTTTAATGTGTTGAAATTGAAAGTGGCATGGGTTCTTATTTTAAAGGTCTTTTTATTTGAAACAAAATAACATTTATTTGAAATGGAAAAATAGATTTTTAAAACATAAATCTGATTGTCATGGATTTGAAATTGTTTTATAAAAATTTGAGAATGGTTTTTGAAACAGAAATTATTAAAAATTATGTGACGGTAACCTTGGGTACATTGAGAAAGAGACACATGTAGTCTTACTTTGTGTGGAACCAATAGAAGGAAACCTCTTATATGTTGATGGTCTATGGAAGGAATTGATGTTATTTGGATCCTACCTTATGCCTTGTTAGGATTATGAGTGTCAAGTACATATTTTTCCATAGGCTAGATCCTAGATTGTAGGTGCATTGTTGTTTGTAGTTGTTTATTACATGATATTTTGTTTCATGAATTTTGGATCACATATATATTTATATTTAATTATCTTTAGCTGTTCTGTTTATAGATTTGGAAAATATGATATGAATTTTTTTAAAACATAAGGATTGTTTGAGAAAGGTTTTCAAACTGTTTATTTAAAAAAAATTCTTGTAAAAATATTTTGTTTTAAAAAGCTTTGTCTTGTGCATTCTTATTATTAGAACTTTTATAAATCACTTAGTGGAATCCCACTGGGCACTTTTTGTCACACCCTACTTTTATTGGTGGGTGTATGTAGACATTTTTTTTGCAGGATTCAGGTAAAGGGAAAATCATTCTGTACTATGAAAGCTTCTCTTTTTGTTGTTGTTTAGTTATGGGATAGTTCAAAGGTGAAGTTTGGTCACATGGAGACTAGTTTTATCTAGAATTGTATTTATTTCGGGTTTAGAATGTCTAGCTTAGTTGTATCCTCTATTTGTTCTTCATTATACTCTGGCCATACGTATTGTTTTCCTTATATATGAGACTAGTTTTGTTATACTTATTTTACCCCACCTCATGATGGTTTGGCTTGGGTGACTGGTTGGTTGACCCAGGTTGGTTTGTTATAGGGGGTTTGTGTTTTTATAAGGAATATGGGATGAAAAACTATCTTCAAAATAGTTACACATCATGTAGCTGTAATACATACCATGTAATTTTTTTAGATACATGTCATGAATGGTTACAGGTTGTTAAATGATTCACGACATGAAAAGAATACACTTAGTGTAATTGTGTTACACATCATGTAATATATAATCAGAATAAATAATAATCCAAGGTGCGGAATTTTTTAATATATCCGACTAAAACGAATTAAACGATCAGTAACTATATTAAAAGCTATGTAATTCTCCGACCAGAAATTTTATAGTATGATGGGCTGTTTATTTTTAGTTCATATCATGTTCAAATTTCTCCTCTAGAGCCTAGGGCACCTTCCTGGCAATTTTGGAGTGTCAACCTCCCTTCCATACATCCTGGTTGGGTGATCAATCTCTAGTAAGTGGTTTTGGTCTAGTTTTCCCTTCTCTCCCTTGTTTTTCCAAAAATTATAGGGTAATCTCTTGACCATGCCAATTGTTGTTTTTTATATGGATTATTTTCGATCTAGGATCCTTCTTTCAATTGTCCACACCTTCTTCCTCATGATAGTTTTCCATTCGAAGCATTCTTTGGCCATCAATTAAATGTAAGGGGTCTAATCCATAACCCTATGGTTTGATGATTGTCAAGTATATGAAATATTGGAAATTGTGCTAACATATGTTCACCTCAATTGATTAAATAATGAATTGGATTGTTCCTTGAAGTCACTTTGGATCAAATTGGTTATTTAACTGACTTGTGGTTCCCATTTGGGTGGGTAATCCCATGAATTTAAATTATTTTTTAATTTCTTAAAGTCCATTCAACATGACATGGGTTGTGGGTGTTTGTTTGATATAGAATCGCCTTGGTTTGGATTGTTTATTGAGACAACTGACATGTTATTGGTTATGAACAATTAATATATTAAATATGTAATCGAAAGATGAATGGTAATTTTCATAATTATCCATTGAGCTTAATAATTTGATATTGTGGTTCCCTTTCTATTATGACATGTGTTGTGGATTAAATTTTGAAATGCATATATAGCGAGATTGGCCCAATGACTCATGATGAAATGCTTAGATAGAGGGCTATGCCTAGTGACACATTATGAAATGATTATATAGTGGTCTCATCCGAAATTACATGATGAAATGATTATATAGCAGGTTTGACCTAGATTTGTGTGATTTATACCTTGGTCATAAGGTTATGACTGGAATGCTTGTAAGACATGCTCAAAGACATTCTGACATTGTGCCTAGGTAGGTTCTGTTTTACGATTGTTATATGGTTATAGATGACATGGTTGTGAGACATGCTCAGAGACATTCCGACATGGCGCCAAAGCAGGTTGAAGTAGTATTAATTTAATTTTTTTAGTAAATTAATAATTTTTTTATTGCATTATTACATACACCTATTATCAGACTGGTGACATTTCAACATGATGGTGTCGAACTACTAATCTATATTCACACCTAATGAAGGCCACCATTTGGTACCCAAGAAAATTACATGGATTCAGGTTTGAACAAGGGAAACTGACCTTGCTGTGGATTTTTTTCTTATTGGATGGGCTAGAGTTTGAAGATAACAATGACATGGGGTTCAAGATGGGGAATTGTTGAGTCTTTATTTATGTCTACTAGTCTTATACATTCATTTTTATAGAATGAAATTTAGTTACCATCTATCATTTCATTACATTATTCCATTATTATTCATTGGATTATTCATTTGGATTTTATTTTTGGTTTTCGATGTATTATTTTGTTTCAAATATTTATCAAATCTGATATTTATTTATTATTATTGAATTATTTTGTTGTTGTAACTATGTAACCAGGGAGTATAGTCTCCACAAAATACATACCACACCCTATTGTGAGTCGAAAACCTCTAGTGTGCAGGGAGGCATGCTTGATGTCTTGTAACCAATCCTTTCTGGTCACATAAGAGAGTGCCAGATCGAGGGATGTTATAATTAATTTCCAAATAAAGTGTTAATAACAACATTATTATTAATAATTATATTTTATATATTACTAATGTAATTAATATTTATTTTTAATTATATTATTAACTACAATAATTATATTATTAATTTCTTTTTAATTTATATCCTTTCCAAGTCACCTACTGGAAATATAATGATGTTTCAACTACTTGATTTTAAAATCCAATAAATTATAAAATATAAATAAAATCTAAATGAAATTTAAATCACTCAATTAACATATAAAAAATAATCGAAAATAAAAATATATTTTCTAAAATAAATTAATAAAAATAGTTTAAATGACATAAAATAAAGATGTTTCAAAACATAAAATTTGTGTACATATATATTTTTTATAAATAAAATTATTTATGTTATTTTTTTTTGTTTATTATTTTTTGACCTTCCTTTTATTTGTAATTATTTTTTGATTTTAGTAATATGATATTTTATTCTCATAAATTTTTTTAAAGTGTAATTTTTTTTAATTAATAATGTTTGGGTCATGTAAATTAATTTTGGTTTACCATATTAATGTTTTTTTTTATTTTCAAATAATTTTTATATGTTCAGTATATGTTTTTTGTTTTATTTAGTTTATATTTAAATTTTATATATTATAATATTTTAAAGTTGACTAATTTTAATATGATAAGTTTGGTTATATTTCAAGTAGTTGATTTTGAAATCTTATAAGATATAAAACATAAGTACAATCTAATTAAAACTTAAAAGATAGACTGAATATGTAAAATATATTTGAAAATATATATTTTTTCATTAATATACTGAACAATTTTTTTTAATAGACTAAAATAATATTGATTAAAGACATAATTTTTACACTTTAATAGCATAATTAATTATGAATTATTAATACAATAATGTCATTATTAGTAAATATTAATAATTAAATTATTAATAAATATTAATTAAATTATTAAATATTTATAATAATTAGAGTAATAATGAAATTAATAATCTAATAATTATTAATAATAATTTTCACAAATTATTTAAAGTGTAAATGTTATGTTTTAAATCAATAATTATTGTTTAATGTAAATTATTATTTTTAATTATATTTATGAAATTCATTTTTTTTTCAATAATTTATTATATGTTTATCCTAAGTTTTAAGTTTCACTAAGATTTTATTTATAGTTTATATTTTATAAACGTTCAAAATTACATACTTGAAACATAATATGTTTTTTTTATGTTTGAAGTATGTGACTTTGAAATCTTATAAAATATAAAATATAAATATAATCTAAAAGAAACATAAAATCTAGACTGAAAAATTTAAAAATAATTGAAACTGCAAACAATTTCATCAAAATTATAGATATACAATAACACAGGTGATAGAATATATTATTATTTCAAAAAAGTACATTTAAAAATTAAATATAGGTACCTTTAAAATCATAAAAATATAAATTATAATTAGATTCTAAATGAAATTTAAGACATGATCTTAAGACATATTAAATAACTGAAAATAAAAAAATTCAAAAAAAGAAGAAAATTTTAAGTATCAATAATATTATTGAATTAATAATAATATAAAATAATTAATTAATAAAAAAAATTAATATTTTTTATTAATGATAATAATATTTTTAAATAATATTTTTAATATTTTTAAATCCATAATTATTAATATTTAGTAATAATTAATAATAATTAATAATAATATGATTATATACATCATTAGTAATAATCAAAGTACATTACATCATTAAGAATAATCATCATGACTTTATTATCATGTAATTTTTATCCTGACTTTATCATCTTTTAATAAGCATCATGACTTTATTATCTTTTATTTTTTGGATCATAGGACTTGTGGGTCCTGACTTTATTATTAATAATATTATTATCATGAGTTCATTATAATTTCTATTATGAAGAGTTTCGTATTATCATGGATTTATTCAAAGTCACATCCCTAGATGCGTGTATTTTCTTCGTATCTAAGTTTATATGTAACAATATTTAATTAATAATAACAATGTATTATTATTCATAATTCTAATAAGCAAAAAAGAATTTACATGACACCAAATATTTCTACTTAATAATAATAATAATATTTATGATTATTATTTATTATTATTATCTTATAATAATTACATTACTATTATTAAAATAATCTATAACTTTATCAATTATTATTATTATTATTAATTAGTTTATTAATTATAAATAATTTTCTTTAAATATCAAATTAATTATATTTTTATTTACTAGTAATTATATTATTAAATAATAAATAAACATTAACAACATGTTAGGATTAATTATATATTAGCCTTAATATGTTATTATAAAAAATATATTATCCATTTTTTTTAAAATAGGGGTGTTTTAATCCCACATAATTTTTTTAAGATATGTGAAGGGTTGCACTTTTATTGGGGGGGGGGGGTTAAGTGAGATGTAGTTTAATATTTTCATAATACTTAAATTAAAGTAACACGGAAACCAAAATAATTAAATACTATTTATTTTTTATTTTTTTGTTTATATATATATATATAAACAAAGAAAATAAAAATAATAATTTAAAAAAATAAATGGGGAGGTGTTGTATGGAACAAAACCTTCCTCGATTTTTTAAGAAATGCACTATACTGGAAAGAATCTTCTTTAAAAATATTTGAAGTAAGGTGCTATCTGAGAGAGAACATTCCAAAATTAATATATCAAGAAGGTATTTTCCAAGACGATGCCCACCCTTTTACCCTATACACCCTAGAAACATGCCTAGATTGAGAAACGGTTTCCCAATTTTGAAATTTTTAGAATATGTTTTTTTGTATAAGGAAAAAACTCAAAAAACAATCGTCATTAGAGAAAATGTTCAACAAATATTCTAACAAGAAATTACATGACAGGAACCATCCAACCAAGGCCCCACCTAGACATGCAGTAAGACGCATGTGCCACCACAATTCTTCCTCCAATGGGACTATGGCAGGTTACTAACATAAAGTAATCATATCGCACAATCTAGAAGCCCTTAGCCTATATCAACCTATAACAAACACATATCTCCATTGTATAAAATAACCGTCAAAATTAGGAGTAGTATTAGTATATATATATATATATATAAAACTAAACCGTAGCCAATGTATACACGAGACATCAAATACAATCACATCACCACATAGGAAAAAACCAAAGGAACTCTATATTCAACATGCCTCCAAATATAATGGATATAAGACACTGGAAATCTTCTCGCTGCGTGTACCCCACGATCAATCTCCAATCACAATGGTTATCACCAACACCAAAACCAATGTGTCCCATCGTGTGTCACCAAGAATCAAAGCCCATGCAAGTGTGAGTATAAACATACATATAAGGACACCCTGAGGCCATAATGGAATAGTATGAAACATGTCAGCTCAAACTCCAGAACAATATGGAATTCAAGTGTAAGCCATTGATAGATAATAATATGATCTACCAAAATAAGTCTCAGGGATATATTGAAGTTTCAGTCATCTTAGTAATAATCCTCAAAGGTTATATCTCACAGGAAAATAGGGATGCTCAAAGTATCGAAAATGTCACAAAGTCTAAATTCGATATCCCAACTAGTATTTCCTTCTCACCTTGAAATATTTTATTTTGATCCATGATGATCAACACATGTATTAGAACCATCCATGCTAGCACCCAAATAATTATTTAGAAATAATAAGAGGTTCATGGAACATGTGTTGACCACCCCTAGAAAGAATCAACCCTTGATTCCTCTAATACAATAATAGTACGACGTGAAGACATCATATGATTCATCAACAAAGATATAATCTCAACCCAAGGCTATTCTTAATCTATATAAATTAATCATAAATCATACGTGATGATACCATATCATCGATTCCAAAGTTTCTATTTGTTTAGTTTAGAGAAATAAAAAGTTTTCATGGATTTACATTGCTTGTTATGACCCCAACTACTTTTATTTTTCCCTGTAGCTTGCAGAATAGACATATCTACTTTAGAAAAAACACCAATTTTAGTACTTGAAAAAGTCATCTTGATAGTAATTACTCATGATAAAATAATCATAGATATATAAAATTATAATAACATATTAAATATTTTGTATCAAAAATATATTACTTGATATAATTCACCCAAACATGTGATCCAAAGGCAAGGTGTGGTGAGACGAGGTGAGTCGCACACGTATGACTCTCTCATGTCTCCTATTATGACTGTCTAGGTGTCAAAACACTAGTATACTATAAAAAACTCTTCATATTCCAGTATTATATCGATGTGGGACAATTCCAAATTAGTATATTGGTTACTTTATTTTTAAAGGATAAAAAACTTAATCAATAGATCAAAGATCATGTGATACAAGCATCAGAATTCAATAAGAAAAATAATCCAACCATGTGAAAGAATCATTAGAGGCCATGGGTTGTAAGAAAATGTGCAACCCTATTTCCTTCCATTTTCATGAAGGATAAATAGCACATAGGAAAGTGGAGTCTAAGTAACATATATTCATGACAAGAAGACCAAATGGTTGGAGGCCTACATCAGAATAAGTGATAGTGTTGATGATAGGAATGCAATACGATTCCAAAATAAAATAGTTCCAACTTATCTCAGAAGAAAATTATAGGCCCACAAGAATGGATTGGGACTCTGCCACTGGTGGTTCCTAGTTCGAGGAAAATTACAATATGTGAGTTCCAACTACCGAGCTTAATGATCCCCGAACAATAATGTCGACACCAGAAGAACCATTTCCAAAGATAGCCACGTCCATGTTAATATTCAAGGATCCTGGGGGTGGTGGAATCCAGACACATGGGGAACATTGAACCCCTATAATATCATTATTCACATCATACCAAATCTTGGTATTCATACAAAGGGTGGACCACTAAACCCTAAAGAAGCATGTTTTAGTGAATTGATTAAAGAAATAATCATTTATTTAGACCCAAATGATCCAGTTCATTGTACAATGTTACCAATTGTGTCTTTTTTGTTAAAATATTTTGACCAAATATACCAAAAATCCTTTATTTCTCTAGCTAATAATTTAATTTAATTTATAATTAAAATGAAAATTAGTCAATTACAAGGTGGTTTGAGCCGTATTTACATCCTTATCTCAAATACACCACTTGCCAATTCATTAGTGGAGTTGTATATGAAAAAATTATTTCTTCATGTTTTTTTATACTAGCGATCACATTTGAGATAAATCAAGTATATGATTGTGAATTTTTCCTCATTTGATATTTTTCATGCGTATGGTTAAAATAATCAAATAAAAAAAAGTTCTAAAGAATGACTTCACCCTCATTAATTCTCACTAAACCCCCTTACCTTAATATGAATGAAAAAATTACAACCCCTGATTTTAATAAAATAAAATAAATAGTTTTATATTAAAAAAATTAAATTTTATGTCTTTACATTTTTGATGACTTGTGTAAATGGGTAAATAAATCAATCTAATAAAAAAATAAATAATTATTTAATTAAATTATTCTCATTCTATAGTTTTTTTATTAATAATAAAACTCCAAAACACTTGAAAAAATTGGGGTTTTTAGTTCAACTTCATGTGGAAAAAGTCTAGAAAAAATTATTATAACTTTTCCACTAAAATTTGAACTAAAAAATTATGTTGGATCATATATTTTATTATACCAAAAACTCCACAAAATTATAAATCAAGAAACTTGAGCTAAATAATACCCAATATTGGTAAGAGAAACCTCAAAAATATTATTATACCATGTAATAGATTTTTAAGTAATTACTTATTTGGGTTTTTAATGTTTTAATAATATTATTAAAATTATATCCACTCTATTAGAGGTGGGTAAATTCTAGTTTTAGTTACAACAAAACAAAAAATCTATAACCGTATAGTTTTTTTGGTTTTTATTTTAACAATTGAATCCAAAAATCATCATCATTATTATTTTTTCTTTCAATCATCAATTTTAACAAAACATTATGTTTTTTTTATTTTTTATTTCAATTTAACAATTCTAAGAAGTATTATATATATATATATATAAATCACCATAAAAATGTTGTAAAAAACTTGGTATGGTAAATAAATCATTTAATTTTATTAAAAAGATGATTTTAAAATTAATATATCTTTATATTTTGTTTTATTTTTTTAATGTTTATAAATAATAATGTTATTAAATTTAATATCCAAAACCAATTTTTCCACCCCACACTAGATCAAGGACATGGTTAACATCAAATTCCATCAATTGGTGATAAAAAAACAAAAATTAAAAATAAAAAAGGCACAAATTTTGGGTGTCTTCCCAACAATGCAATTATAGAGAAAGAAAAAATGAACTTGAAAAAAATGTAAATCAATTCATAAAAAATAATATATTGATTATTTATTTTAAATGAAAATTTGTCTTTTAGGACTTTAATATTACAATAGGATTGGGGGCACAAAGGAAATAAATTGCACATGTTGATTCTCAAAACTAGGACCTTTTCAACACAACACCGCCCCAACAGGGGAAGATCCACTGAACTACACCTTATGAGGAAAATTTCTTTTTAAAATTACGTTTTAAAAATTTTATTTGTGTATTGTTATTATTTTGAAATGAAAAGATTTAATTTTTAAAGTCTAAATACTCCAATGTAAAATTCTACTATAAAATCTCAATAGAGAATTCTATTAAAAATTGTAGTGGATAATTCTACTAAAAAATCCTTTATAAATTAATAGTGGAAAATTTCATTAGAAAATTAGTTATAGTTGGAAATACCATTGTCAAATATCAATGAAATATTTCATTGAAAAACAAAAATTCAAATTTCTAATGGAAAATTAACTGTAAAATACAATGGAAAATTTCAATGGAAAATTTCATTGATTTTTTTAAATAAATATCTAGGGATGATAATTGGTACCAGTTTATCAGTTACCCAACCCAAATGAACCCAATTAAATTAGGTTTAGAAACCCTTTAATCGTGTTTGGGTTTCACATCCACCACCTGATTATTAATCGGGTAGGGTTCAACCATCACTGATAGGATACCCATAGACCCATTTAAATTTTAATTCCAATTTTCATAAATTAAATATTTCAATTGTTGATAGAGATATTATGGTGGAATGCTTGAGAATGAAAATGGAATCATTGATGGGTTTTGTATGATCATCAAATGACTATGTCTAGTGGAATATCACCCAAACATGAACATATCTATCTCTAAGAGTCAACGCATAAATAAATCTATAAAAACAACATACCTAGAAATTGCCAATGACAACAGTCTTCTTCCCTAATGAAGGAAACTTCTTGATGAAGATCTCGTAGAAGTGAACAAAAACACCCAACCTCTTGGGGGGTATAATTGCTAATGGATTTGTGATCACAACCCAAGGATACCCAAATGATGAAGGTGTGATAACAACTTTATCTCATACAATGAATAACAGTGTTAGAGGAAGAGAGAAATGATAAGTTTTCTCAAAATTATATCATTTTAGCAAGTGGGATCACATCCATCTATATAGTCATACATGATGCCTTCCATTAAATGAAAACATGTTGGCCATATTAATGTATCCATATAAATTTATTCCAATAATTCATTGAATCCTATTCAATGAGTGGTCAATCCAATTAATCCATTCATAATTGCTTGTAACTGATAATAAAACCATTTTTTAGAAATAAATAAATATCATATATATATATATTATCACATGTATTTAATAAATTTATTAAATGCATGTAATTAAATATACACTATATATATAATATCATAATATATATATATATAGTGAATATCTAATAATATCCCACTTGCACTAAAATCCAATAAAGACTTTATGCATAACTTCACAACTCTTTGAGAATCCATCCAAACTCTTTTGGATATGTTTTCTTGATCAAACTCTTTTCATTTTGAAAAAAAAAATTCCAAATTTTTATCCTTATCAAATGGTCTAATTTTCTAACCTTTAAAGCCTTAGTAGCATTGGATACAACTATGAAATCACTATTTTATAGATGTAAGAAATGACTGGCCTCTAGAAAAGCATCGTTGATACTCAAGCTACTAAGGGGTCTGGTGTGATCTCCATAAAAAATATTCATATCTCTATACGGACATGTACACCATGATATGTATCATATACACTATATGTATATTATATTATCCCTTTTCCATGAAATCGAGAAACCACTAGACATAGAAAATGACAATCAGTATAGGCCCCTCATCATTTTCTTGATTATCTGAAAAAGACTGACCATGTGGATGAATACATCACATGTCATTCATCTATCTGATAAGCACATCACATGTCACTTATCCAAGTTGTTGAACACATCATATTTGAAACAACTAAGTATGACCATGAATTTCCTCAGTCTAATTAAATCAAGGGAAATATGTCTTTTCCTGTCACACAAGTTGATAAATCCTCTCTTTGTCACACTCTAACCGATGAAATGATCAAAAACATAACCAACTACCCCCATATTAGATATTTTCATATGTTGACTTGTGTATATAGGGTATCAAATTATGATGTTACTCATGCTAGGTATCTCTCCCACCTCAGGTAAGAACGATTTATAATAATCATACACCCCTAAGTATATCTCTGATTGTATGACATTCAATGAGATATACTTTAACACATTCGTCTATGTAATAAGTCTCTACCTATTACCATTAGAATCCACTATTAAATATCTAATATATAAAAAATTGTAATGGATAAATGAATCTATTCAATCTAACCTTTTTATATCATCACAACCCATTATAATACATTATGATAATTGGTTAAGGACAACTCAAAGTTTTTACTTTTACGGGATATTTATCATTCGACCATTCATGTAAAATATATTGTAGCACACAAGAATAAATAATAAATAGATATTGAATTTATTATAATTACATTATACAACCATTACAACCAATCTCTTATAGAGATATAATATGATACTCATGCGGTTACTATAGTAATGGATTATTTTTTCAAACATTACATCCATATGTTATTTTCATCACATCCCTATGTGAGCATATGATGAAATACTCCCACTAACCACTTAGTGAGTGACATTTATGAAGAAATCCAGTTTTAATAATGGTGAGAGATAAGAATATTATTCCTTAAGTTTAAATATTTGAACTTATATTGAAACTCCTTAACTTTATAACATCAAATTTTATATTGTTATAATCTATTATCTACTTGGAACTCTTTGTAAGTATATCATCATCATCTTTAGAAACTTTTCCCTAATTTGTTTTGAAATATTTTATAAATAATGTAACTATTAAAAATATCACCTTATCAATATTTTCTAATACTTTTTGGAAGTCACGTGAATTTCAATTTTTAATTTTTTTAGGATAATAGTGATATTTAATTTATCAAAGTAAGTAAATGTACCTATTTAAATTTTTATTTACTATCACATAACCTAAATCTTTATGATATTAAGAAAAAAATACCCCAAACCTATATTGGAACAATATTTTATTTGTTAAATTTGAACTTCTCTATGTTCATGCATACTCTAACTAGCCTCTTAGATATAATATTCTATTCATAATATCTCTCTAAGATTACTTTGTGTTTTTAAGAAATAACATTTAAATCCTTTTTGTAAGAATAAAAAAAATAATTTGTTGTTTCTAAATCATAAATGGTATTCTATATGCGTGAATCATTTCATTTTGTAAGGAATATTTTATTAAAACATCTCATTGATGGATGGAGGGAACATATTCCCTTATATTTTAACAAATATCTATGTAAGCACTTTTATCATGGATAAACACTTTTATCCAATCTTCTTCTCAAAATATGTTATAGAAATTAAATTAATCATAATCCATGTGTATTCATTTAATTATCCATAAACAACCCTTTGTTATCGAAAACCTCTCTTATCATATAATAGAAGCGAGATGATGATAAAAATCATTTAATTTGATTCATCCATGATTGACACACTTCATTACATTCAAATTCCTAATGTAGTAACTTTTTTACTTCATCTTATGAATATAAAATAAAATCTATGTCAATTATTCCTTTTATTTTCAACTCATATATATTTACAACACTTTGTAAAATATTCCTTTTTTATCACATACCCTCCAAAAATCAAATAATTTATTTCTGTAACATCCTTACCTAATATGGAAATTCCATGATTTTTCAAAACCTTCATTTGGTATATATTCAATAATCCAATCCTATTGAATTATTAACATTCCTTTCTTGATATCCCTAGGTTTCAATGACCATGATTTTCTTCTTAAAGAAACATTTTTGAAATTTTATAATAACTTTTATTCTTATGGTTTGAACTTTTACCGACCTGTACTATCTATATAACACTATAATATAAACATTATATTCCCAATTCATCCATTCTCGAAACTATTAGAATATCAGGTAAACTTTTTAATTGAATTGAATCATATTTTTAGAAAATTTCAATAAATGAAAAGAGGATAAATTACCTAACCAGAACAATCCATTTTAGTCTCCCTTTTAAACTATGTTATAGAATTAAACTAATCATATACCATGGTTGAAAACATCCATCTCATTTAATTTAAAAAACCATTGTTTACAAGCTATTATCATGATCTAAAGGAGATATTGTTCACATATTATGAGGATTTTATCCAAGATTGATGCATTTAGGTTATCAATGTACCAACTCCTTCACTCCATTAATTTAAAAAAAAATCAAGATTTAATTATTTTCATCTTTCTAAACTTTTTTATTTTGACAACAGTTTGTAAAAAATACTATATATATAATATATCTATTAGAATAATATAATTTATTTTTATAACTGATAAAGATTTAAGGAAAATTTTAGTCTCACCAGGTCATTAATATATTCAATTATATTGAATATCTTTTGACATACCCAATCATATTGAGTATATGAGATTGTAATCATTTATGTAACCAATCATATTGAGTACATGAGTAGAGACTAAGATTCCTTTAGTCATTTGGAATATAATTCCACTGAAACCTAAATAAATCAGTCCATTCTTTGATAAGCATCATGATTTTTCTTTTTGAACAAATTCAACACTTGTTTACCCATGAAGGAACTGTTCCAACTCATAGAATATCTCCCTTTCACAAGAAAGTTTCTTAAGAAACCAGTCCTATGAGTTACTTTATGCTCTTTATTTCAAGAATTAATTTAATATTTTGTTTGATTATGATGATTTATTAATCAACAACATAACTTTTTATCAGATATAAATCATATCTTAGATATTTTCATTAAGTAATTTTAATTATAGTGCTCCCACTAAAAGTGATGAACCCATACATCATATCCATTTAGTGAGCTAAGATCCATAGATTAGTAAGATCCAAGTCACTTTTGCATTTATCTCATTACATAGATATTTTGGTAGGACATCATCCCAATCACAATAGTTATGACTCTTGGATAGTTGAGTGGATAACCCTTTATCCAAATCCACCACATAGATTTACTCAACTCTAATCCTCTAGTAGCCTAATCCTATTAGGGTCTCAAATCTAGTGTAACCTAAAGAAAACACAAAAAACAATCTAATAAAGGATAATCCAGGGGAACCCAGCATTAGCATGACCCACTTACAAAATAATCTAGAGTCACTAATTACTTTATTTCCTTACACATTATGACCCATAAGTACCCAAATTTAGCATGACCTATCTGGTTGGATGATCGATGTCTCGACAAGTGTCTATTTGGAAGGAATCCCATACTTAGTTTGTGGGGATCTATTTTAAGGTCTCAAAAATTTAATATAAATCATATACATATTAAATTAATAACTATTATATCATATGTAATAATTATCTTGTCAAGTGATATTCCCTTTCCATGTTTGAATTCTTTTATTGATTTAGTTTTGGATTCCTTATTCTAGCCACCATATTAATGTGTTCACGCCACATTAATGTGTAACTACTTAAATAACCCAAAAGTGTGTGTTAATCCCACAAAAATAGAAGTTAATATATTCATACGCATCCAAATGCATAATTTGAATAAGGTACATTAATAATTCAAGTAAAGGAATAAATGAGATTGAAAAACTCCACATGAGTAACCCTAAAGTGATAGATAGCCAACCCCATTCACTTTCTTAGTCATAGTAACCCTCCAGGAATGTAAGTTGTCTGAGCCCAAGTCCCTCTACCTAGAGAGACATTACTCCAGAGATAATTAAATTAATGAAAATTCTAACACCTAATATGAAGAAATTATGTCCAACAAATACTCATAAGCTTATAACTAAAATTAAAAACCAAGGTCAAGGTAGATGAAAACTAAATTTTAATATATCAAACCTAGAATGATATGAAAAGACCTATCCTAGAATCAATATATCATATAAATTTTGACATATAGTTATTCATAATATAAAAAATTTATAACTATGAATAAAATAAGGAATAATATTTAAATGAATGAATGATTCAAATATTTAAAAATGATATAGAAAATTAAAAACAATTTCATAAATAAAAGCAAATTATAAGCCCTTTTATAATTACAGTTTTAACATTATGGGCATTCCATAAATATTTAATATAAACTCTTTATATTCTTTCCAATATGAACACTTTCATATTTATCATAATATGAAATTTAATTTTAAATATATGATATTATATAAATTATAAAATATTTCAAATTAGATTTATATTATGTAAACCTTTTAAAAAATCTAAGTACCATATACTTAATTATTATTTAAACATTGATTAGAACAATTATCAAAACACCTTTTGATGTGGTTTGAATAAAATCCAAATAAAGAAACTTTATTTTTAAGAATTTCAAATTAATTAATTATGTACTATCCATGAACAATAAGGAAATTTCATGAATAAATAATTTATTTATTTTCCAAAATATCATATATTTATGAACTATTCATAAATAAATTCTAATTATAAATATTTTATAAATTAACAACAATAAAATCATTTTATATTCTTATCAATATGAACCCTTTAACATTTTATATTAAATGTAAATTATATGATATTTGATGATTTATAAACATTTTATAATTCAATATCTATTATATAAATTTTTTTATATAATTTAAATATCATATATGTTGAAATTTATAAACTATTTATAAATCACCTTATATGATTTCTAAATAAAAAATTCATCTATATATAATAAATATTTCCATTTAATTTATCAAATGTTATTTAAGAAACATATTTATTACTTAACCATAAAAATTTTATAGTTAATTAGTTTAAAGAAAACTATTATAAATTTATATAGACATTTCAAAATACATTTTTCATTATTTACAAACAATTTATAAATAATATATTTCCATTCAAAATTGAATTCTATAGTTTATAATAACTATTTTATTTATTTTTATAAAAAATAGTAATATATATGAACATTTCATATTTATTTGGACAGAAAAATATTGTTTTACTATTAAATTGTATTTTTCATAAATTAATAAACATGTTGATTCATCAAAAAATCCTTCACTCTGATACCACTGATGAGTTTTTTATGATCATCACATTAGCATGTACAATAAAAGATAACCCATATACAGAAAAATATATATTTGAGAATCAATGTGTAAATAAAATTGTGAAAACAACATATCTAGAAGTCACCAACGACAATAGTATTCTTCCATAGTAAAGGATATTTCTTGATAGAGATCTCATAACAGTGAACAAAAGTACCCTGCCTCCGAGGGGTGTAGACCATCCAATGTATGCACAATTGTATCATTATGGTACATGAATGATGAAGGGGTATTAGCGCCTTTATCTCAGATGATGAACAATAGCATGGGAGGAAGAGATAAATGAGGAGATTACTCACAATTGGATCCTTTCAAGTGGAGGGATCACATCCCTTTATATATCCATCCATGCCACATTTCATTAAATGAAAATGCGTCAGCCATATTAATGTATCCATATAAATTTATTCCCATGATTCATTTAATCCTATTTAATGAGTGGTCAAACTAATTAATCCGTTCATAACAGATTGTAACTGATAATAAAACCATTTGGGGGAAATTAATAAATATGTATTTATTATCGTATGTATTTAATATATGAATTATAATACATGCATCAAATGAATTTAATTAAATATACACTTTATATATATATAATATAATATTATATGTATACATATATATTTAGTTCATATCTACCAGTCATGCATGTATGAAACGAAGGGTGGCGGGAGGGCAGGTGGGCTGGAGGGGAGGGCGGTGGAGGGAGGTTCCCCAGTGGGAACAAATTTGAAGGGTACTAGCAAACATATGCTTATAAATCCCCCATTACATGTCCCACATTGATGTTGTTATGTAGTAAACAATTCTTTATAAGTTTCCTCACACTTACACCTTTTCAAACAACTCCATTCAGAGCCCCTTTATGGGGCTTCAACATTCTTCCCTCCTCCCATTACATTCAACTTCTGCTGATACCTCACACCGTTATTAATTTTAAAAAAGATTATGTATCAAAATTATAATCAGATTCAATGTTATGTATTTAATTAGTCAGGTATAATAGGATGTAATCTGGTTTGGAGTTGGGTAGCCAAGGATATAACCAGGTTTAAGGCTGTGTAGCTCTAAATGGGCATAGCCATACCTATAAATTTCATGACATGACCAGACCAACCAGACTATATCAACCTATAACAGACATTGTACATTCGAAAATCCTCCAGATAATATAGATACAAGACACTGGAAAGCTCCTCCTCCCTACGTGTACATTTGGATTTATCTTTAAAAACAATTATCACCACCACCAATAGAACCACCATGATTCATCATGTGTCACAAAACATCAAATACCATGAAACAGTTTGACAAGGAAATATACTGATTTGCTCTGTTAGAATATGTGTCATGGTTATATATAATTCTCCATCATCTCAGCCCCAATCCTATAAGGTTGTATCTCACAAAAAACTATGGATTATCTAAGTTAAAAAAATATTACAAAGTCTAAAGTTAATAGATGAACTATATATCATGAATTAAGGAAACCAATGGGAACTTAAGGAGTCACAAGTCTCAAAGTATTTGATCATCCTAGCATTTATTTCAAATATGAAATATAATATATTAAAGAAGAACCCACTCCTACCCAAGCTATGCGCATTAGAAAAGGGTGTACCACACCTTACAATACACTAAATAGGTGCCACCATTCTAGAAAACCATAGGGGGAACTCAAAAGGCATTGGATAATAGATTTAGATCAATGGAAGACTGACCCCTACTATCATAACTACGCATGTATGAAATAACCCACATCACCTCTTATAAATTTTAGTGGGGGACCCACACATTTTAAGGGATAATTATTAGTTGAGGGAGTAACAAACACCAATACTGGACCTACTCCCTCCTTGAGTTCATAGACGAGGGAGTAGAGGACCCACACCAGAGTGTGTGGGGGAGTATTGAACTCTATGATTGATGTAGAGGACTGCACCATGATATAAAAATTATGTTAAGGGAATACCTACCCCGTGAATTCTTTGATCACCATTACCAATCCCCATATCCATCCTTACAAATCTAAAGAAACTAAACTGCACATATCACCCCACATCTTACCTGTGTTGTCGAAGAGAAGTGAATCATTGTGTTATGCAAGGAAAATACTCAGTATGGAATACTTTCATGCCTTTTAAGCCGTGTGTGCCACCCCAAGATCACCTCTAATAGGTGATGATCTAGTTACTAACAACTAGTAGGCATATCACACAACATGAGAGACCTTAATCTATATCAGCCTATAACAGACACATATCTTCAATGAAAAAATAACCATTAACACCAGCAACACACACATAGATATAAATAAATAAATAAATATACATATATATATATATATACAATTTAATTATTTATAACTTATTCCTAAAACATAAAATAAGATATCATCATCAAATATGAAAATACCAAAGGAATTGTACATCCTACATGCCCTTGAATATGATAGATACATGATATTGGAAATCTCCTCCTTACTACGTGTACTCTTGAATCGATCTTCAGCCGGAACAGTCACTACCACCACCACAAACACCATGCTCTTTCATGCATCACCAAACAAAAAATCTCATATAGGGGTGAGATAAGGAATGATCCTGATATGATATACCACAAGAAATATAAAGGATACATATATATCCCAATCATCTCATCCTTAATCCAGAAAGGTTGAATCTCAAAAGAAACTATGGATGTTAAGAGCACAAAAAATCTCTCAAATTCTAATGTCAATATCCAAACTATATGTCATTCCTAGAAGATAACCATGATGAGCCTAAAGAGTCACAATCCTTGAATTATTTGATCTTTCTGGCCTCTATATAACACTTACACTATAATCTATTATGGATAAACCTCTCCTTTCTGAGCTATGTGTATTATCCATAGGAGTACCACACCTCACAATCCATCAAATACGTGTCACCATTCTATAAAACCATAGAGGGAACTCACAATGCATCTAATAATATATATCGATCAATGGATTTCTAAACCCTACTATAATAACTACCTAGCTATGAGAAAACCCATCCCACAACTTAGAAACTATATCAGGGGACCCATGCCTCACTGGGGATAATTATTTGTCGAGGGAGTATCCAAACCCAGTATTTGACCTTCTCCCACCATGTGCTTGTAGATGGAGGTGTACCCAAGTCAATAAATAGAGGAACCACAACCTAGTGTTTGGATGAGTGTTGAACTCCATTAGTGATATTAAGTACTTGGACAATGACATAAACACACCATTAGGAGAGTACCTTCCCCATGAATGCTCTGATCACCATGATCGACCCCTGTCATCAAACATACAAAGCTAAGGAGAATAAACTTTATGTATTACCTCATTTATCACCTATGATTACAAATATAAGTGAATCATAAAGTTATATAGAAAAAAACACTTAGTATAGAATGCTTGATGCCCAAATCCATGTCCCGAGAATGGAGATACTAAAATCTACTAAGACTAGAAAACTACATGACTTGCACTATTGGGTTATATATTGTGTATCCCCTCAATAGCACTCTATCTATACAGATCCTAACTACATCGCATGTATGAGTATATCTACATGGTGTGTGTGATAGGGAACACAACATGTGGTATTGGTGAGGTACTTTTCATATACCATCATAACTCATGAGGGTCAATATACATAACATGACCCAAAGGGTACAAGATGTGTGGACTCTGCTATCTAACTCAAGATGTACTACTGGGAGGCTGAGTAATTCATAACAAGGAGTACATGATGTGTGGTCCTAATCCACACATCATGTGTGGCCAAACATCCACCTAGGTGTGTAATCTTTGTACATGTCATGACATTCAACTCAAGGAAACACAAAATGTGTAAAAGGCCACACGACATGTGATCCTTAATTCCTTAGAAACCCCAACTGCTGCAACTAGGGAGGTACACGCCATGTGTTCCTTTAAACCACACCCCGTTCAGTCATTTTATTCATCAATATTTCAAGATTCCTCCAACTTTCATGCCTTTGTCACTCAAAATCTTCCCCAATTGCATCGTCACACCACACACTACCATCCAGGACCACAGGGGTCCTTCCTCATGTAGGAGTAGGTCCCATAGAACCAAATTATATGAGATTTTAACTTTTTTATATTCATTTATGTTAATATTCATAAACTTGTTGTCACATCATGTTGTTTATTCTATGTGACGTTGTATGTGATAATGTCCAAATAGTAACTATCGCACTGAAAGGTCATAACAGTTCTCCTTTATGATGAGAACCTAGTAGTTCCTTGAAATTATTATTAAATATATGTTATATAGCTAGATTATATCATTTGATGAGATAAAAAATTATATAGCCTATTAGGGGTTGAGAATCATAGTACTTTGAGATACATCCTCACAGTACACACCCATGGTAATCTCCTAGCAGGAGATTATGAGAACATGACCCACCAATATGAAATCTATATTCAGATGTTTTATTAGATGTTCTTTTCCATGGACATGTGTATTTATCCTTATAATTTAATATTATTATCAAAGAATGTCATTATCCACATACGTTGATGTATTAATGAACCATGATGACATATGATCACAGAGAAGTAGGATATGATGGGTTCTTTGTGAGTGATATTGCATTAATGAAGAATGAAAGAAATGAATTGTCCCTTTTGTTCATTAAAAAAAATTTACATCTCAAGACCTTTAATGAGAAAGGAACATACTAAATAAATATATATCCATGATTCTCTGTGGGTAGGTTCATTTCCAAAAAGTATAAGAATGAGTTATCGAGCACATAGGTTGATGACACCATCATGAAACCTACTTGATTAAAATACCATGATAAACATATTATATTACATATTAAGAATTCATATGATCTTTTATGTAATTGAAACATTAAATTCTTTCTCTATGGTTGCATTGGTGTGTTTCTAGACACTAACCTTATACTTTAGGTGGTTTCTTCAAATTCCACTAAGAAAGAGGCCTATAGGGAGACATACTAAAAGTGTTTGGAATCTAAGTTAAATTCTATTTAAATTTAACTAGTTAGAATAAATACCATTCTTGATTTGTGTTTTAATAACTATTCAAGATTATTTAATTTCCAAGATTTAATCATGAGTTACTCAAAATTATAATTATGTGAATTAAATAATAATAAATACTTATTCGCAAGATTTAATGAATAAAATACTTATTATATTTATCAGCAAATAATGCAGTGATATTTATTTATTAAATAAATATTCATTATTTAAAGTTTTATTAATATAGAGGGTTGTGGTCCAAGTTTAATGGTATGGCTGGAAATGATATATTAAATACAATTTAAATAAATATTAAGTTATTTATTTAAAAAATTATATTTATTTATCCACAAGTGTTGTGGACATCAATAAAATAATAATAATATTTATATTATTGTTATACATGGTGTTCTCTAAGGAATAATGGATTGGATGAGGGACTATTTGAAATTACCAACCCTAGCCTAGATTTATAAATATTCAGTTATATTATTAATAATCATTTATTTAATTCCTTTGGTCATGATATTATTTATCATGTATATCCCAGGTTATTAATCTAATATGTAAAAAATCAGAGTTATCCATGCCCATTAGGTGCTTCTACTATGTTTGGAATCTTCAAGTAGTATCAAAGGGGTCACGTAATGAATTTATAATTATTTATTCATCCTTAATTGATGCTATACATTTTTTACCAGTTTATTTATAGATTATTCATTACATAAATCTGAACCATGAATTATTGTCTTCCCTTTTTTATTCTCACTCATATAACCAAGAACATGTTAAAAATAAATGAATAAAAAACAATGAATCCATCAGTAGGTGCTAAGGTTTTGGCTGGATAACACAAGAGTACAAAATGTGTAGACATAAAGTACAGAAAATGTATCCATATTAAATGCATTAGGATGAACCACATAAAACATGGGTTGTCATGAATTGATGTATATGGAAGATCAATTTAATTCACACCACATGTTGACCGGACGAGGGTGGAATGCAGTTTGATTAGACTAAAACAGTGTAACTTGATTACACACCATGTAGTCCATGTGCTTTCCAAACAAAAAACACTATCGGTCCAAGCCATGTCATGTATTTACTACATGACATGAGGAATGAAAAACCATGTAACTTTGAGGGCACATGATGTGTATCCAACATATATATTATTTACCTCATACACATCCATGGTTGAAAAACACACTCAACACTTTGACATGTGTTTCAGACATGGTAATAAGAGGGTATATGGCATGTAACTCTAGTACACACTGTTTAACCTGTTTTACATGGATTAATTAATTTACATGGAGAGAAAATTAATGATATAACTAAACCCATTTACATGTGTTTCTTGCGCTATTTATTTGGAAGTGCTTGATATGGGACAATATTATTAATTACATATAAATTAATTTCCATGTTAAATTCTAAACAACAAGTTGTGTATGGTCTTTACTAGTATTATACTTATTATGCGTTAGTAGCATCACATGCCACTTAATTTACATATTATCATGCATTATCTGTTGATAAATTTAGATCTTGTAATTATGATCCTGAAAATATATAATTTATTCCATGTGAATACATAGTATACGGTCCATGATGAGTAGCTAGGATGAGAACACGACATTGCCTCCAAGTACACTTGTGAACTTTGTTAATTTTAAACAAAATAAATTACTTTTATTTGTTTAAAATTATTGATGATGGAAATTTCAAGATGGTTTGAATGGAATTGAGATAAATTTAATTAATTAATTAATCACATAATTAATTGGATTAATTTTAGTAATTTATATTAATTAAAGAATGAATTTATGTAATTGCAAGTTATATTGTGAATTTATATTCATTGAATGTGTGTGTGTGTGATAATGAGCTTAGGATAGACCTATGTAGGTGATTGGTTTTACTTTTAATTAATTTTTGTTATAAAATTAAAATAATGGCATGTGTATCATCCCACCCTCTCATTATTAAGGGTCTGTCTGCCCACTATTTCTTTTATTTAAACCCCTTTAAACCAATCCTTTAGGACACTTAACCCATGTGTGAGTAAAGATTATGTAATAGATAAAGATCTTAGGAAAGTGGATGTGGTTCAAGTTCATATTAAGGATGAAACCAATCCAATAGGTTTAAGGATTTATTCCCCTAGGTACAAAGTAAATTTTTCAACAACTCGATGAATCGAATATTAGATAAATCTCATGATCATACCCTATCATTTTTTATTTCCATTAGTTTCATGGTAAGTTATTTATTTAAATGGATGATGTTCACATTAAATAAATGAATTAACAAATAATGCATGATGAAATTAAATAATTGGATTATGTATACTTTTATCAATACATGGTTAATCAGTTAAGTAAATCCACTTAATATAAAACTCATGTAATAAAAATAAAATGGGGTTTTATGCAAAAAAGCTAAAATCTTTAAAATAAATATTAAGTCGGTATAGTCCTACACTAATTAAGTTAAAATCAATCCATAGTTCTAAAGTGTTTGAACAACTAAATTTGGGGTACTTTTCAATTATTAAAGAATTTTATCTAGTGTTTTAGGTCAATATGACTTAGTTTACATCAAGGGTTGACTTTAAGAGTAGGAATTGATGTAAATGAGAGGATATGGTTGAAAAAATTCTCATCTAGCATTTTAGGATTGGGGAGTCCACTAAAAAAACAAGGAATTTAAATTCAATGTAGTTGGCAAGTTAAAAATACCTAAAACCCTTTGTATAGATTTCCAGAACATATTCTTGGTTATAAGAATGGAAATGTGAATCATTTTTTTTAAGAATATCCATGAAATCACATATTCAAAAATAAATGGTAAGGGGTATTTATTTTCGACAAAATATCATGGGATGAAAAAATTGAAAATGTTTATTATCTAAATCTAGATAAAGTAATAATATTATTCACCAACTTAATTGAATAAATGATAATAAACATGACTTAGACCACATCACTACAATCTATACTGGAAAAGGATAACCTTCTCATTATCAAAAATTTCTAGGAATGGTATAGGTGTTTGCAGGTTACACTATACCATGTAGGAAAAGTATACGTGCTGGAAACCCCACTTTCTGAGTCACTTGCACAAGGTGCTAATAATGAAGAAGTATATCTCTACCTGAAACATGTGTATGATTCCCTATATATCCAATATTTCATGTTATCCTCTATGTGTAGTTATATTTTAAATAAACATGAGGATATAGATACATATAGCATCATGTTTCACCTTCTTAATCATTATCAATAAAAGGCGAGAAAAGTGAGATATAAGATCTACAATTAACTATTCACATGAAATCTTAGAGATTCATCACTGGATGGGAATAATATAGTGAATATTATTAGCTAAATAGTGAGATCAGACATCTTAAGGTTTATGATCCTTGATGAGCTGTGCACAGACCTCATTCTATCATCACTACTAAATGATTACTCTAGTTTCATTGTGAACTATAACATTAGAAATAGTAATAAGACTCTCTTATAACTTGTTAATATTAATAACAATGTTGATAAAGACATGGGTCATGAGAAAACATATGTTTCTTACGGTGAATAAGAAAAGGAAGAATGAGGCAAACGGACCTAAGACCCATTGCATGTCTAAGGCTCATGATAATCATCCTTCCAAGAAGAAGAAGATCCAATGTAAAGTTAAGGAAAAAACAACGTATGTTTTACATGTAGAAAGACTGTCCACTAGAAAACTAACTGTACCCAAAAGATGCATGTTAAATATTTAGGTATGTTTTCTATCAAGTGAAATATTTCCATGTCTATAAAATGAATATTAAATATATATTTTGGTGAACACATATATTTTCAAATAAAGGAACCAAGTAGATTTTATAAAATTTATAGAGGAGGGGTGGACCTTTGAGTATCCAATGGAGCACATATTATAGCCTTGGATATAAGAGACTAACACCTTCCCTTTACACTATAAATGATATCAGTTTTTAAATATTGTTATTATGTACCAACTATTTCCAAGAATATAATTTCTGTATGTTTTTTAGATAAAAGTGGCTTTATATTAATATTTTAAGATAAAAGTTATTTATTTTACAAATACATCATATGATATAGTATGAAACACTTGAATAATGATCTTTATGTATTGAATTATGAGAACCAAATATTTTCAATTGATAATGAATCAAGTTCACATGACTCATTTAATACATCGATTAGCATCACCATATTGTTCACATAAATAATAAGTTTATGAAAAACATATATCAAGATGGTTATATAGACTCTTTTAAGATAAAACCATTTGAAATATTTCATGATTGTTTACAAGGTAAAATAACCAAAACAAACTTTGGGGGAATGGGTAAAATAGATCCAAATCTTCTAGAATTGGTGCACATTGATGTGTATAGACTTTTATAGTATAATCTAGGGGTAATTATTCTTACTTTCTATGTTTTACTAATAAATTTATTATATATGGTTATATTTACTTGAAGAGGTTTCGGTCTGAGTCCTTTTAAAAATTCATGAAATTCAAGAATAAAGTAGATAATCTACTTGAAAAGAAGATAAAGAAGCTTTAATATAATCAAGATGATGGATATCTTAGCTAGTAGTTTGTCAAATATCTATGGAATTTTGGTATTTTATCTCTACCCACTCCACCATATACACTAAAATGGAATGGTGTTAGTGAAAGGGGGAACCATAAAATTTTATGCATGGTAAGGTCCATGATGTGTTAGGAAGATCTTACATTTCACTTTTGGGGATATGCATTTAACAGTGTAGAATACATAGTAATCCAAGTAATAAAACAAATTTCTATTTTGTTGGGATTTAATATGTGGATGGGATTTTCTCGATGGATTGATTTTTTGTGGGTGTTTAATTCCTTATTCAATCACTCTCATTGGGTTTTCCATTTATTCAGTCCTACCTAGAAACTTTCAATGGTTCCCTATCCATAATTGGGTATGGTCCTTCATTCTAAAGGCATCCAGTCACCTGGGTTTTCAGGCCTAATGTCACTTAGGGACTCGTATTGGTTTAGAGGATGGGAGGTGGAGCTCATCACACACTTTTTGGGGGGAATATTGCCTACTTTAAGAATATATTATTGATTTAATATATGTTAATGAATCTCTCCTAATATCTATACGAGATTGTTTACTCTAAAAAAATGACTATAGGTTAAATCTATCTATTTGTATAGAAGATGGAGGTCTCATCTATGAATCCATATTTATGTATATGAGGTTCTCCATCCATTTATAGTAATGTATGGCTACCCTTGTGCTAATGTCGTGTAACCAAGAGCTTCAAAAATTTCTACCACACAAGGAGGGGATTAATATTTTGAGGATATAATTTATCCATTATGAGTTATCCTACATATCTTGGTTATTATTGGACTAAAAAAGCACATAGTTAGTTAGACCCATTCATTATAACACCGTATATAAAGGACATATACGAGTGCTCTAAGGCACTGAGTATTCAAGCTCGAGTCCGTAGGAGACGTCCTACGTATCCCGATTATATTGAGAATCAGAGTTCTCATAGTTTATTTGTTTTCTCAGTCCAGTGACAGATGAGGTAGAGCAATCACCCATCGGAGTGATTGGGTCCTAATAGTTGAGGTGTGAGAGATATTAGATGACTTGCACCAAAGTGGGTGCTTATTTGAGACCGAGACTTAAAAAGGTGTCCAATGTATCCCGATTATGGTAGGAATCATAGTTCTCATAGTCTAGTCATGCCCTTGGGACTGGCCCTAAGGTATATTCCTTTGTGTTAAGGTGAATATATCACACCACTCATTGGGTATTACATGCTGACATTTCTATGGCTGGTGGAGGTTCATGATGTGAATGATATGACTATTGCAACTCTTTAAGACCATGTGATCTATATTTGGTGTGAGAAACAAGGGATAACAAGTATTCAATATCATTGTATGTGGATGTGATTATTATACTATGGTACAAAACTTTAAATTTTTAATATGGAGCTTGGGCCTTAGAGAGGCATTCTACGTATCCTGATTATGGATAGAATCAGAGTTCTTTTGGTAGACTTGATTGTGTCTTATACATTGAGGTTACTCTTATAATTGAGACATATCACATTATGTCACTGGTCAGGTCTTACACACTATGGTTTACCTATTTATTGGGGCTTGTACACCAATTATGGTCAATGTTATCTGGTCCGGGGATGCCCTTGCTGATCGAAGAATATTGTATTATGCCATTGATCGAGGCTTACATTATGAGGTTTCCCTTGTATATGGGGATTACACACCAAGGGTGAATGAGGTTATCAAATAATAGTATGCCCTATTGAACTGAATTTATTTCCTTCCTTTCATATGTTGACTATACATTCATCGTGTTTTGATTGTTTTCTTGATATATAAAAGAGCATCTACCTGACAAATCCAAATAAAGTCAAATGATCTAGTCGAATTTTCTGTAGGACTTCACATAACCTAGAAGGAATGTATGAAGGTTATCACATTATCACAATTAAATTGTATAGAGGAAATCGAAAAACCTAGATGGTTTGTCTTGGAATCCAATGTATGACTTGGATGGCTTGTCTAGAGGGTGTCGAATGATTTATCTGACCTTCCCCAAGTTTCATCTCAAGACTTGGATGAAACATATAGAGGGTGTCTTGAGAGTCAGTGTAACATATGTCATAGGGTTTCCATGTATTGGTTGACATGTCTAGAGGGTATCACATGTCCCAGAATACATGTATGGAGGGAAACACAATTCTCAGTTGACTTTCCCAGTGGGTGTCATAAGATCAAGTTGACATACCTAGATCCTTCCGTGAGGCTTGGATGACAAGAGCATGCCCCATTATATGTGTCAGGAAATTTATCTGAAGGACATCACAAGGATTGGGTGATAATCATATAAGTATTTATGAGACTAAATTAGTATGCCTAGGATAACCATATGTCCTACTTTGACATGTCTAGAGGACTTTTCATGACCCTAATAGCATACTGAAGGAGCGTGACATGATTTGGGTGACATGTCATGGTTTTTTCGCTTGCATTGGATGGTTCAGCCAAGCATATGAGGGTCATAAAACATATTTTTGGTTTATGTCTTCCACCTTTAGTCTTTGTTCTATCCCATATATTACTAATGACTTAGAGTTATTTGGTGTTAGTTTAATTTAAGTCTCGCGTGATCTAGCAGACATGTGGGATGTTCTTCACATGTCCAACTAGAAGTACTTTGTGTGATCTATAAATGATCACATGAAGTGATTTATTAATGTCCATTATATAACTAGATTTTTACAGGTATATTACTTGACAGAAGACATTCCGATTGCGAGATCAACCACTTTGAGAAATCTGCTCTTGTGATTGGGTGTACCGATGCATCTGGATGCGAAAATGAAAACCCATTTTCTTTGAGGATAGGGTGTGGGATTTATAGGACTTTATACTCCGATTGTTATTCATTTTTTGTGATGTATCTCATGAAAATATAGGATGGATTAACTAAAGGGTTCTGGAACCATTTATTTTCGTGAGCCTCTGTCATGGACCACTTCCGATGGCATCACCTGATTTTCAATGACCGCAAGTCCCTCCTATCAATGTTTACTTTATTAGATTATTTACAATTACAAGGGACTTGTTTGATCATGATGAAATTTCTAAGGTCTTCCTTATTTCCATATTGATATGTCCAAGGGCCATTGTAAGATCAGGGTGCCTGTGGAAAGGCATTTGCATGATCTGTGATGAGTTTTTAGGACATTTTTCAAGAATAAGACGACTTTTCCAAGGTCTTCTCTAGACTGTGCAATGGACTTCCTCAGCATGATAAAAAAGTTTTATAATATCGAGAGGCCCCCGATTCCTCCCTTTTTATATTTCGTTTGTCTATTTTTTCAAGGTTGGTAGTCATGCGATATTTCACAAGAAATGTAAAATACAATTAATCTTTCTCTCGATGATGCACCGCAAGACCAATAAAGGTCCTAAAGATATGCATGGTCATTTAATGTACAAATCCATCCATTTGTATTTAAGGAGTAAAGTGGGAGTGTGAGGTTTCCTGGAAATTCCTGAGGTTCTTCACATGATGAGTCTGACAAGCCAAAGGGCTTTCATGAGTCAAGGCGGTTATATCACCAGGGACTCATGATCTCTTGAGGTTTGTGAGTGGTGCGTCACATGTATTTTGCGATCATGAGTACCTCCCGACTCATCTTCTTTTATTTCCTTTGTTTTTATTCTACAAATATTTGGGGGTCTCTTGAGTCCAATTGAATGTTGTCAAGGAAACTTTCCCTTCCCATTAGTGATTTTTCACATGATATTTATGAAAGCTAGAGGCCTCCACCTTTTAGACATTTTCCTCCCATTTTCAAAGGATTTTTGGATGGGTTGTTAGGTGCTCATTTATGGTAAACCACATGGATTGGGGGAGCTTATCTGGCTGCCACCAAATGACCTTCAAAAGTCTAAAGTTCCTTTGTGATAGCATAAGGAATTTCTAATAGGGGCTTTATGGGACCTTTTTTAAACTATCCACCGCACCTGGTTCCTTTGTGCGAGCCTATGATGCTCACACAATGACAAGTCTTTTTGAGGCTTACACGATCCATGATATTTGAACACATATTCCTTCCTTTGATTTTTGTGCGGGAAATAATACCCATATTTTGGTATTCCATACTTTGGGAGTTTTTTAATAATTATTTTTTGGGAATCAACAAATAACCCCTCAGGAACGACATCTATGAGGATAAGGGCCCATTTATGGGGAAAATAAATGCCCACCTAAGTATTTGTTATTGTCATGAATCTGTGCTTGGGGAGACACTTTGTATTCCACAAAATTATCTATATATTGAGGAGTATAGGGTTACTTTATCCACTGGCTACCATTCCGCTTGAGCTCTTTGACCTTGCCTCTATCACGCGTCTTTGTCGCAAGAACATTCCGCAAGACCCAATTGCGAGGCCCCACCACGAGCCTTCATCACAAGACTCTTTCATGAGAATTCCTTTTGCATGATTTCTCTTACTCAGATTCCCATACAATATAACTATGAACCACACTTTAGTAATTACTTGAAATTCGATCATGAGGACTGTGATTTTCTTGGGGGCTTCAAGAGATCCATTGGCTTGGTCATTCGATTGATAGATTATCATGTGATTCACATGACCATGTTCAGGTAATGTGATTTTGAGTCTCTAAGGGTTCATTTGATTACGTGATTCCTTACAGAATTATGTGACCCGTGAGACCTTTGAGGGTCAAGCAATTCACAAACTCCTTACGCGGTTCACAAATCTCCCACTAATTCACGCGATGTGCCAGATGGTGCATGTTTATTATGTATTTATCTTGATAAGATTTTATATTATATTTATCTGAAATACTTCACTTACTATTGTTCAGATGGACCCAGGTTCCCATCAATCTTCCCACAAGCTTTCTAAGAAGGAGGTGAAGGCATAGATTGCCTGAAATGATGCTATAGTAGAAAGCATGGATCCTACTTGCCGCCGTTCTGTTAGGCCAGACCAAACAAGTCTGATAATTTTGATGTAGTTAAAATTATAGAATTATTCTCTTTATTACTTCCTGACCCTTTATGGGTTTGGTCTTACTAATGATATTTATATTCCTTCATTGAAGTCATCATTCATACCCTCTTCCTAGATTCGGAGGACCTAGAACACTTTTCAATAAAAAATATCTCCAGGGGATACTTTATCTCCTTGGGGGACCACAAATATGGTAACCTTCTGAAATTTATGTCCATATACTTCAATGGGACCAATCACAAACCTGATGAGGACGTTCATATGTATTGCTCAATTATGCTGGAGTCCGCCTCTAATCAGAATTTTGGGTGGATCTCCAGCTGGGAATTCCGATTAGGAGGTAGATATAGACAAGAATGGGGATGGACCTTCTAGGATTAATATATTATTTTTGAATTTTCTAGGGATTTTAAGAAAATTGGAATATATGAGGATGTCTAGATATCACAGACATATTCTTATTATAGCAAGGGTCTGACGATGGAGCTATTCAACCATTGAAGTCTGGATACGAACACTTTTCATCTTACACATGGTGAGATAGGCATTAATATTCATGATGTGGAATACATCTACGGTTCACCCATACTAGGTAGTATGTATGATGCGTTCTTCCCCCCAGGATCTTCCAGGGATACTCTAACAAGGACTCCTCCTTTAACCCAGGAGTTTATTAAGCTATATGAGAAGTCCCTTATAAAGGGGATGTTTCTAGAAGTAGATATTCTATTTAGGACATGTGCAGAATATTTCATCAAAAACATTGGATCTGATCTAGAAGCTCAGAATGCAGAGGCCCAACATATAAAGGGTACCCATCGTGCACCAACCCCTTGATAGCATGCATTTGAAGAAGGGAAATTCATAAAGTTAGGATGGTAAGTCAAGCTGGCATTGGTTAATCCGTCCAACTACCTGGATTACTTTCCGTGTACCTAAGTGGGTACTTACTTCTAATGAAGAAAAAAGGGGGAGTCAGGGTCTCCACTTTTGAGATGGCAACCTCAAAGGAAGGGGAAGAGTGTATTGGGCTGGTTGTCCCTATACTAGCCAAAATCTTCAAGCTTTTGCATCACTTTTACAAATCAAACTACCCTTATAGGATTTTTGGCCCCTTTCAAGTATTATGGGGTTGGATATGAGCTCACTTGGGAGATTATGAGTACCTAAATATCTTGGGTATTCTGATTGTCCACTTCATACCGTACCTGTAATGCATTAATAGGGTAAGGCCCGTTCCATTGAAGGATTGAAATGTTAAGGGTTATGTGAGACATTATGAATGTTTCTATTTTAGGACATATTTTCCTGTTTCGATTGAAGATATTGTTGACAATGGTGTGTCCAGTCTTGAGGCATGGGTTAATATGATTTCACTCTATGAGGGAGTTCTTTCCACTAATATTTGCAGAGACTTCATTTGTGAGTGGTATTCACTATGCCGGTTCAACAATCAGTTATTATGCGTCCAATCAAGGTATCCTGTAACACCCCAAGATTTCATAGTAAGTTATATTCTTTAAATTAATTCAACATCTTGCGCTACACACAACACCGGGTTTGAGCACACCACGACTTACCAAACTAGTCGTTCAAAAGCGGTTATGAGTAGTATTAATATAATTTTAAATTTTATATACTCTATATAATTTTAGAATCCATATTATGTGTTTCTTAGACATAATATAAGAACAAATTCATATATTTTTTTTAGAAAAAATAAGTATTTTTCAAAAAATGTAATTTTACCACCTTCTAATGGATTTTTTTAAAAAAAATAATATTTGACACCTTAATATATTCAATTTAATGAAATTATATTCTTCTTAATAATCAGGACATAAAAATTTATTTTGAATAAAATTTTGGTACTTTTATGATAACTTTCATATTTTGATGAATACTGAAAAATACTAAATTTTAATTGATAATATGTTTTTTAATAGAAATAATTTATATGGTTAAATTATGAATTTTAATGGTTTGGAAGTAAAATTAGATTATATTTTTAATATTTAACACAATTTAGGTCATTATAAGTAACTTCACATTTTAAATTTGACATAAACACATGTCAATCTTTTGATATTTTTTACTTTTTAAAAACCCGCTTTTCAGTTTCGACAACGGGAATTTATTTTAAATTAATTAATGAAACTTCTATGTTTTTAATTTGTTAGAATAGAAATAATTTTTTAATTCCGAATATCAAAATTAACATAGGGTGAGTTTTTGGTATTTTTCTAAAAACATTCAATTTTCGATGAATAGTGAAAAAAATTGTGTTATAGTTTAAAACCAACTTATTATTTAAATAATTATTTATTTGATTTAAATTTATTTTAAGTCAAAGTAGATATATAATACCTATATAAGTTCAATTTAATTCATTGGAGTCATTTTATAATAAAATTAGATATATAAAATTTTATTGAACTTTTTACCGTATTTTACCCACCTTCTAGAAGCATTTTCAAATTTTCATAAAACTTAATTTTACCACTTCTATGAGTTGAATTTCAAAAATTCGAGAGACACGGTTGAAATCATTAAGTAAAATGTGGTTCAATAAGATGAAAATATTTTTTGGCGAATAATAACTTGTGATTTTTATTTACCACGACTAAAAGTAAATAGAGTAATTAAGGGTAAAAATGATATTATAATTACGCTAACACATGTCATAATTCTATTGGATATGTGTAATTCGACCAAAAAAAACCTTAGGAATAAAATGTTATCCTCTTTGGTCATCTAGGATTATATTAGGACATTTATTATTATTTTATTTAAATAATAGTTAAAAGAGGTGAATTAATAGTTTAATAACTGAACTATTTTTAATATAGGGTTATACATAAGATATATTCAACTATAAATATTTATTAGAAATATAAAAATATTTCCTATATAATTTTATTTTATTTATAATTTTTAGACACTAATTAAATAAATTTATTTATGACACAATGATGATGTAGTAATTACCTAATTAATGATAGATTAATACTATTTATATTATAAATTTACAAATAAATGTAATTTGAGACTTTTGATGATTTCTAATAAATTTATAGGTTAATATTACATGTTAGGGTTGATTAAATATTTTTTTTTCTAATTAATCATGTTGTTATGATTTTCAAAAAAACTAAATACTAAATAATGCCAAAATTGACATAAATGAGTTCTTAAAAAAAATACTATATTATTGGTTGGTATAATATTCCTAAAAATATAAGGTTCGGCCAAAGGTCTAAAATAATATTATATATTTCATTAATGAACCACTTGATATTCTCTTGTAATTTTAGAGAAAGTTTATTAACCATACAGTGTAAGAATACAAGAAGACATGGTAAAAGTTAAACTATTTAACCAATAGTTAAATCTAAAAGATAAGATTAATATGGTAACATAAACTTGTCTAAAACCTATTGGTTGAAAGGTTTTAGAACCATAACCACCTTATATTTGAAATAAATCTTTTTCGAGCCATTATAAAATGATAATTATTTTAGTATAAAATAATATTTTATGGTTTTCCTAAGGTGACCCTCACCCCTCTTATAAAAGAGTACTTCCCCTTCTCTTAAAATCACACCTACAAATCCAATTGTATCAGCCAAAACTGACCCAAATATCCTCCCAAATTCCTTAAAATAAACCTATAGTCCTTAATTTTATGAGAATGATAACCTAAGGATACCTTTTGATCAACTCAAAAGGAAACACCCTAAGAAGAGGTAATAATTTCACCACCCTCTTTCAAGTTCTTTTCTTCTTACACTTCATCTTTCATTGTTGTTTCCATACCAAAATAATAAATCCAGTACCTCATACATACTATGATGTTATTATAAAAATGTTTCAACCGTAATAATTATTCTATTCATCCTATTAATGAAAAAGTCACCATACGTGCATATGTACGACTTACCGTCTCCACAACGCGATGAGATTCATTCCTATGTTCACCATTCAACGAAGATTATAAAAAATACATATTATTAATAAGTATATAATATATGAAATAATAATTATACTGAAGATATATATATATATATATATATATATATATACTTTCATATATCTTATTCACTTACTTCCATTCAATACGATATGAAAACGGAAACCACGTTTATGCGTACGTACGACCTACCGTCTCCATAAACAGCGCCTTCTATTTAATATATCTATCTATTATAAATATTTATGTTCTAAATATATATGATATATAAATCAAGATTTATATTCTTTAAGTATTTAAATCATGATCTAAATGATACGATCAAGAATAACAAGTTAAAGCACATACGATAAAGAAATAGATTATTACCCAAAATGTTAATTTAACATGGAAATCATTATTAAGTGGGTAGTATAAAGTCATAAATTAATCATGTATGATATAATAAATATGAATAATGTTCTGATATAATTTAATAACATAATATTTTCATTATATAGGAGGTTAAATGTACATTCGACCAAAAGAAAGTGCAAGGTAAGGGGTTTCTTATATCACTTTTAATTCCGTGAGATTTCCATTATTCGCCACATATTTATTGCATGTGGTGTATTGTGTACTTCCATTTGATATATCTTATCATTATTATATTTATATTCATGGTATTTTGTGATTCATTTTGTTGTTATTAACTTTTTGTCATTCGACTCAATTGATTACAATGTGGTAAGGGGTTTTCATATCACTTTTATTCCTGTGAGATTCATGCTATATTTGACACTATTAACTTCTGTGTGGTGTATGTAATTCCCATGATTGTATTGTTTGAATAATATAATTTAATTTATGGGTATTTAAATCATCATTTGATTATCCTTCTTTCATGGGTTGTATGTTTCGTAAGTTACCAAATCGGTAAAGGAATTTCAAATTTCAATTTCCACTCATTCAGTTTTATTCAAACTTCATTGCTTACTTTACTCCAAGATTATGTGTTTACTTATGTAGTAATTCAAACACCCCATTGTGTGTATATAATTTTTATACACATAATCACTCCATTTATAAATTCTCAAGTCATTGATATAAACATGATATGTGTAATTTTAACTCAATTTCTATTCATTGAGTTAAACATCGAAGTACTTGGTGTTGTTTTTACAAGAATATGTGTGAATGTCCTCTGATTTATTTACACTGAATATCCAATAATATTGAGTGTATTTATATTTTTCACACATAATTATGTCATTTATTTATCCTTAACCTAAAAATAGGGTCTTTATAAAGGAATTCATCTCAACTTACATTCTACTAAGACTTCTTTGTTGTTATGTGCCAATTCAATTTTATTTGGTGTATATAACATACTTTGAAATAGTATATCATGAATCCTTTTATTATCATGATATTATGAAGTTTTTATTACCTCAATTATTTGTATTCAAGCATATCCAATTTGGTTAGGAACTATAACAAAAATATCATTTTTAATGTTTTAAAATTTTATTCTTATAAATATTTCCCATTAATGTACATGTTTTAAAAATGGTTTTAAGGTTTTATTTGTATGGAAATTAATGTTTTAAAATTGAAAGTAATTTTAAAAGTTTTAAAGTGGTATGGGAAAATTTGATGCAAAAATCTATATTAAACAGCTTCTTGATAAATAGAGAGACTTTTAAATGTTTTCAAGAAAAGTAATATTTCTCTAAATGTTTTTACTGATCATTTTCAACTATATAAAAATCATTTATGGGATATTATTCATGATCTAAGTTGATTTATTATGATACAAATCTTTCATACTGTATTTAAGGTTTTGTGATATGTTTGACTGT
Source organism: Viscum album (assembly GCA_963277665.1). Lineage (NCBI taxonomy): Eukaryota > Viridiplantae > Streptophyta > Magnoliopsida > Santalales > Viscaceae > Viscum > Viscum album. The sequence continues at coordinate 412,969,902 of OY728131.1, forward strand.
GGATGTGTTATGTTTATACCATTCATGGTTTATGGATAAAGTATTGACATTTCGTATGATAGTTTTAATACAAATGTTTATATTATGTTTAAAAATATTCATATGAGGAATGAATTGGACTTAGTAAGTGATGGGTGGAGCCCTATATAGATCCTCGATGCATCAGATGGTCTCATGAACAAACTAGTGTCTTGCCATAAGGCCTTCACAAAAGCTTATTTGTAGTCTTGGCACAAGGCCTTGACTATGTTGTTATGAAGTATGGAATTATGCATTCCATCATTATGAAATTGGTTATTAATAGTACATGTGATTATTATAATAATATAATATCCATGTGAATAATTAAATGTAATTATTTGATTTATCTTTGCCTTTTTTTGGTGAAGTTTACATTTAAAAGGCTTATGTTCTAGTCTTATACATTGCCTTAAATGTTTTTTCTTATTTATGACAATTTCCACTATATTGTTATCCATACTGAGAATCTGATCTCACCCCTTAATTATGTTTTATTTTTTCCAAGATGCAAAGATGTTTATTATGATTAACCTACAGGAATATGCTAAGGGATATAAGAGTGTTCAAAGAGGACACATTGTTTTTTTATTCCATTATGTAATGTAAAACTTATGTATGTATCTAGTACTTCTAAGGCTACTCAACTGATCAATCTTTCAGGACATTCATCCTGGTATCATTATAATGTTATTTAATAATGTACCAATTTTGGGTAACTGGGGTCGGGGCGTTATAGTTGGTATCATAGGATGTTTAGTACAAACCGTGGAAGCTAGATTTAGAAAGAAAACTCTAATTAGGAAACCCTACCTAAAGATAGTCATTAAGGATTAGAATAGAAGATCATCCAAGAATTTTGGTAATTTAAATATTATGTGGGATTTCCAAGCAATACCTCTTTATCTGGATATGAGCAGGTAGAGGTGGCTCTGACACAGATGTACTGAGGAGTGAAAAATCCGACAAGGAGTTTTGAGCTTGACCCGAGGTATCCTTGTAAACGACAACGAGCCTTGCTGTACTCTTGGTTATGAAAATACTGGGGGATATGCTTATGATAATTCACATTTTCTTTATAAACTGATTGGAAGGATTTTATTATATGATGAGAATAAATAAAATTGGTTAATCCAAAGGTGTTTTATATTGAAAATAAGGTGTTATGATATTCTCTAAATGATTTTATAACTCACATTATGATTTCTTGTGTTAGTCAATGGCTGGATTCCAAGAAATTCATAGTAACATTGAACATGATGTACAAGCTCGGAACATTGGTGTTAATGAGAAACGAAATGGATTTTTTATAGGTGTAAAAGATATCATGTTCATGAAGAAATATTTTTCCAAAAATATGATAAAAACATATATATAAACCAACTCCCAGACTCAAAAAAGAAGAGAAAGGCAGTGAATGATAAGAGCTTCAGAAGTGGAGATCATAGAGAAAAGAATGTTAAACTTTCATCATACATAAAATTTGGAAGGAGACACCTAGGAAAATGTCTTAGTGGAATAAAGAAATGATTTATGTGTCGTAATAAAGGACATAAAGTAATGAATTGCCGAGGGAAAATGAAGACTACTATGGAAGAAAATAAAAATGATCCCAAGAATCCGTTTACAGAAATTTACCATAAATGTAGGGGACCTAGGCATTACCTAAGTGAATGCCCTATTCTTTAAGATAACCACTTGTTCAAGGAAGAACCTATGTGGAAATAAATGGATGGAGAAATGTTTAAAAGTATTAGTGATCTTTGTTGATGGGATTAATTTGAAGACTTTTCTCTTGTATATGTAACCCTATAGTTTGAGATGTGAAAATGATATATTAGGAAGAATTATATTTTCTATTATAGTTATAAATTTCCATTTGGGTTTATAGGATCCTTTAATTTGAGGAAATTACAAGTTATTAAATTTTGGGATGAAAATGAGAGGTATGAGATAACATTTGGGGTGAAATTATGTTATGGTTATTTTAATTTTTTTTCTCATTTAGGGAATGTAATAAAATATAGTTTTTGAAAAAGGATAACACGCAGACCATGTGACAACCCGTCTCGTCAGACAAAACTGCGGGAATCGAACCCAAAATCAGAGTGTGATTGGGATTTTTCACCTACCACTTGACTATGTGAAGTCCCTAGTTAGTGTGACTAATTATTTTTAGTTAAATGATTTTATTGATCAATAATAAGTTTACTTGGGATATTAGGTCTTATCAAATGGATATCGTTAGTTTAGGAAAACGATTTGGTGATTATGTGATACATGTTATTTTGGAAGATGTTCGCTCTGTTGGGAACATTATATGCCTAAGGAAAATAGAATACTATGAGATTTTATTTGAGGAGTAATGGGGGATTTTTATCTATTTTTTTATTTTGGATTTATAGAAATTTGGTTTATTTATGGAAATGATTAACCTATCATAGAGAATATGTGATTAGGTTAATTACTTTATGTATGTGACATTAAGAGTAGTCGATGTTATTTAGAGATAGAATTTAACAAGGAAGACTACATAATAAAATTGTTCTATGTTTTGGGTCTCAATATTAGTTTGGATTATATTGATGGATTTTTATGAAAATTGTTTATTGAATGGTATTAATTGAACTTTGGGTATTGTGGGTTTAATTATAGAAATTAAGATTAATATTTCTTTCTCTTAAGGATTATCCTTTTTGGGGATCATCTAATCTTCTACTAACCATTTTGGTTTTGGTTAATCTATAAAGACAAGCTAAATATATAGTTCATCCTTTGTGGATCATGTGATTCTATAGAAGTTGATTCTAGCACTTTAGGTGTGACTAAGTCATCTTGAATACTCATCGTTTGAAAAAAAAGATGAGTTAGTGGTAGAAATTTATTAAATGATGAATCTCTACTTAAAAAGTAAGTATATATTTTTATGTTCTTAGTCAATCTCATAAATAATTTCTTCAACCTTATGAAATAGAACACAAAAAAATGTTGTCCATTTACTTTTCCTATTGGGAAACTAATGACCATTTAACCCATCACAAGTTTGTGGTTTTATTATTGTTAAATTTGTCTTGATCATGTTTTCTATCACTCTCCATCAAAACTTCACGATTAGTTTATTTTCCATATCCATGTTTTCCTACATGGAATCCTAGTATGGGTTATCTCGGGTTGACCTTTGTACTTCTCTTTATTACTTTTAAAGTGGTATTTTTATGGACTCTTTTTCCAATGTGGGACTTTCAATGAAGTTACCAAGCCCAATTTTAAATTTCCGAGGATGCAATTTCCAAAATGGGGTAGGAATGTAACACCCTAAGATTTCTCAGTAAATTATTTTCTTCAATGTAATTCAACAACGTGCGCTACATGCAACCCCGAGTTTGAGCACCCCACGACTTAGAAAATAAGTTGTTTAAATGTAGTTATTAATAGTATTGACTGAATTTTGAATTTTATATACTCCATATAATTTTTGAATCCATATTATGTGTTTATTAGACATAATATAAGAATAAGGTGAATTTTGTCAGATAAAAGAAGTATTTTTCAAAAAATGAAATTTTACCACCTTCTAAGGGAAAACCTTTTTTAAAACTATTATTTGACACTTTTATATATTCAATTTAATTAAATTAAATTATTCTTTATAATTGGGACACAAAAATTTATTTTGAATAAATATTTGGTACTTTTCTGATAGCTTTCATATTTTGATGAATACTGAAAAATAGTGAATTTTAATTGAAAACAACTTTTTAAATAGAAATAATTTATAGGGCTAAATTATGAATTTTAATTGTTTGGAAGTATAATTAGATTATATTTTTATCCGTTAATACAATATAGGTCATTATAAGTAATTTCACATTTAAATTTTACAAAAACACATGTCAATATTTTGATAGTTTTTACTTTTTAAAAACACGCTTTTCGGTTTCGACAATTGGAATTTATTTAAAATTAATTAATGAAAATTTTATGTTTTTAATTTTGTAAAATAGAATTCATTTTTAATTCAGAATATCAAAATTATCTTAGGGTGATGTTTTGGTATTTTATGAAAACATTCAATTTTCAATGAATAGTGAAAAACACTGTGTTATAGTTTAAAACTGACTTTTTATTTAAATAATTATTTATTTTATTTAAATTTATTTTAAGAAAAAATAGATATATAATACCTATATAAGTTCAATTTACTTCGTTGGAGTCTTTTTATAATGAAATTATATGTATAAAATTTTATTATACTTTTTACCGTCTTTACCCACCTTCTAGGAGCATTTGCAAATTTTCATAAAACATAATTTTCCCGCTTCTGTGAGTAGAATTTAAAAAATAAGAGGGACATGGTTGAAATAATTACTATTCCTTATCTTATGAAGATATAATAAACTAATGAAGGTGTGGAGATCATAAGCTATGATTTGGGGATTATTGTGTTACTTAGAGGTGATTTTGGATGGTTTTTCCCACATCACTTCCCCTTGAGGAATTATTTTTGAAGACCAACATTTGGAGTTGATGGCCTTTATATAATACCCTAACATGGATTTGGTGAGTGTTAGAAGTGGGATTATTTTCTCTCCACTGGTCCAACAACTAATTATCCCGATCACACTTTAAATTGCTATAGACGAACAGTGTTACCCTATTACCGAGGAAGTGGTATGACCATGATTACTATGGTTTTTAAAGTTTAATAGTTCCATTTCAATTATATTGATGTCCTTTATATATATTGACCTAGTGGGAGCTGATGAAGATTATATGGTGCTGTTGTCCCCTAAGTATACTCCCCATGATACGACTGTGGGAGATGAATTTGATAGAGATCAGGGAACTAATGATGAAGGTTCCCCAGGTCGATAGGCTTAGATGAAGGAATTTATTTCCAATTATAATGCAATAGTTTTAGCTTTATAACCTTCTCTAGGGCCTTCCTCCAAAGGTAATAAGAATAAAAGAAAGCGATTTACATTTTTTGGTCCTTTTCCTCCAGAATCTTCAATTAAGTGTGGCATTTCACTCTACTTTTATCTTGGATCATTCTGGAATCACATTCTGATTTATTGAAAATGTTTAGGTCTCCATTGACCTCATTTAAAAAATCATGTATCCACATATGGGGATGTGGGTGAGCATTTGGTTTCTCTAACAGACCCTTCACTGTTGGAACCGACCCATCAAGAAGTAGAGGTGGATGAGGTGCTCATTCAATTGTGTCTGTTTCCTACTACCATAATTTAAGTAATTGTAACTTTTAATCCAGTGTGGGTGATGAAGTTGAGTTTAAGGGGGATGTATAGTGTTCTATAGTTGTGAGGGTTATCCCCCTTCGGTGATGGTGGTGGCTTTCAATCTAGTCCCTCCTCCCCTGTCAGGGGAGAGACCTTTGACGTCCTTCGTGGGAGCGCCTTCATCCTTCTCACATTTCTCAAACCCTGACTTTATTCCCCCTTTTCCCCAGATTTCTCTTTTCCCTAAAGTACCAGATCTACTTACTAGATTTCAAAACCTTTCTCTCTCGACCTCCAAGTTCAACAAGTCTTCATTCCTTCTGAATCTTTCCTTGATTGCACATTTCAAGCAGAGGCATCCTTCTATGGATACATTCAATAGATACATATTTGGGTCCGGAGGATTATATGATAGAGAAATGGTGGGTTTTCTTGACTCTAGACACATTCTGATTCGATTCTCATCAGAGGATGATCAGATGATGGCTTGTTCCAGTGATTCGTGCAGCTGCAATGGATTTCGATTCTACCTCTTCTGATGGTCGTACGATTTCCACATGAATCATGAATCTTCTACAACTACGATTTGGGTTAGTTTCCGAAGAATTACCTTATTGGTTCAAAATACCATGATTTTAAGAATCTTAGGAATCCTTGTTAATATATTTCTATGTGATGATTCTAGAAAAAAATCTCTATGTCACCTGGTTTATCCCCGAATAAGTGTGGAAATTGAAGTCTCCAAAATTACTCCCAAGTTTGGGTGGATTACAGTGGAGGAAGAGTTCCATCACAAGAAAAAAGTTTTTTACTAGCCATGGTTTGGCTTCTACTCCTATAAAAACTAGGACACCCTGTGGAAGTCTTCAGAAGTGGGAGGAAGGCACTTTCTCCTCAAAAGGAAGAGAGTTTACGAGAAAACAGAAAGGGGTTGGGTTGTGGTGAGGGTGTGTTTGGCTAGAGTCAATTAGCTATTCTAATTGGTGTTAAGGAGGAGAAAAATGGGTCACAGGGGGGAAACATGTCGGTGGATGAGGTACTCTAATGCTTGCACAAGGACCTAATTCCTAAGGTTCCTGTGTATGATACTTCAAAGCAGGAGGGCTCCGATGTGATGCTGTTTGGGCATGAATGAGGGGTTGTGCTATGTGACAAAGGAAATTTTATGGATGTTGAGATAGTGACGACTGCTGATGTAGGCTCTAGGACTCCCTTGACCTCTTCTTATGTAGAGGCAGTGTGCACAAGAAGTGGTTCTAGTGAAGAAGGTAGATCTTAGATGATTGGAGGAGAGGGAGAGTTATTAGGTGGCATTGGAAAATAGAAGGCACATGGGGAGGTCTACCAATAAATTCTAGTCCAATGACAGAGGTTCCAGATATTAAGCTGGGAAACCACTTTGAAGGGATGTTGAATGATAATCTGGTTCAGGAGTTTGATGCAGCCCGAAATAATGAGAAGGGGTGTCTAGTAATGTGTCTACTGAGTTATCACTAGGTTATACTGTTGATGACATTCATGATAGAGGGCCTCCTAGCCCAAGGAGGAGGAAAATATTGAAGGGGAAAGGGAGAAAGGACTATTAGTACATACCTTTTTCAATGGAAACATGGTCTACCAAAAAGTCAAAGGACATGATGATTGCATGCAATTCGAAAGACTCTGGTGGCCATGCCAAGCCCACATATCATGGTGTTGCATCCCTTCAGCTGCAGGATTCATGTGTAGCACATGAGAAATCCATAGAGTTGCATTTAAATCTAAATAAAGAGATAGTGCAAAGTATTTTGGTGATTAATACCACTGATGAAGAAGCTAACAAGATGATGGGAAGGTTGCTTAAAGTATTAATCAATGAAGAGAATAGTTGACCGATTGACAAGAAAGAACTTATACTGATAAGAGGATACACTGAATGGAAGATTAATAAGGAGTACATGAAAACTTGGGAAAATATGGAGTCTCATTTTGAATACCTATTAGATGATGTTCCAAACAAACAAGTATCCTCTATCCCATGGAAATTTTTTAGGAATAATGCTTCTAGTAGGCTCAAATTTCTTTTCAATTGTTTTATGATTTCTCACAATGCTTGAACTAGGTTGTCTCTCACTTTTACCTTAAAAGTGTTTTTGAAAATAAAAAAGTTACTTTGGCTGATCTAGTTTGGGTGGATTCACTTTTGGAGGATACTGAAACAGGTTTCTATTCTACTACTGCGTTAGACATAATGGAAGAAAGTTTTGGAGAAGGTGAATACTTCTTCAGGAGTGGACACTCTATTTACTTGTGTCATATTGCCGGAAATTATCTTTTGTTCTTACATTACTCAAGGATGCTGAATGGATAACATCATCAAGAAAAGAACAGGAGGTTCCATGAAGTCATTCATCACAAGAAATAAAGAGTTTCATCTTCACCTAAGGATGGGGTTGGGGTAGCAGATGTCACTAGTGATGAGACCAAGAAATTTACTCTTCTAAACTCAGTCATATCTACCAATTATCTGGTGGTACTACATTATTCATCCTATAACTGATGTACCCTTATAACCCTTGCTTCAACATATTCTGCCTGTAGTTTAGAGGCCTTGATATATGCTCCCTCAGCGGTCCCTCAAAATGGGTCAACCAATGTAGAGGATAGCTTTATTTACTCATCACCTAAGACTGTGAGCATGAAATTTTATCCAAGTGACTCAGTCTCAGAATATGTTCCCATTCCCAAGATAAATCTAGTCCAAGGCCCTAGGTCCCCATTAATTTATTAGTCAATACAGAAACAAATGTCGAGGGAGATCTATATTTTAGTGTCAGAAACCCTACTGGATGAGTTGAAGGACCAATTGGGTCATCTATGATTTATGTCCCCTATCCTGGGTTATGAAGGTTTTTTCTATTCCTTCCTTCACTCTTAGTTGAAGGAGGTGATTTCTGTGAGGGAATGGAAGATGGACCTTGTAACGTACCAATGTTTTTAAATGTAAATTACATTCCTATAAATATGTCATAAAATCACATAAAAACACAACATAATGAACTAATGATTTAAAAATTATGAAAACCCTCATCTCCTCCACTATAAAACACCATTCACTCCCACTTCTCTTCACTCCTCTCAAGCCTTGTGCCTTGCCAATTTTTTTCCCAACTATCTCCCCAAGATCCTCCCCCACATCAAAAATCACCTAGACTCTTCAAAATACCAAAACTTCTCCTTTTAAGAGGTTCTCAAAGGAAGAATTATCAAGAGGTAAATTCCTCCTTCCAATTCATTCATTTCTTTTAAGTTATTTTCTTTTTGTTTCTTTCCTCAACCCACTTCACCCAAATTGTATGATAACTCCAATAACATATATTTACTGGAATGTTTTTATTCTAATGGGATATTTCATTATCTTCTCTCCTATCCCAACCTTTTTATTTGAAATAAATGAAAGCACCGTTTGAGATACGCTAATTCAAGGACAACGATTTATCAATTTATTTTATTATCTTTATTTCTAGTCATGAAACCATGTGTGTTATGGTTGAACCAGATTATTAAAAAGTTAATATATCCTTGTTTTGGTTCTGTAATCCCTTTGTACTAATTGTATTAAGTTATAAAGAAAAACATGTTCATTGTAATCAAACCCACCGATTAACCAAAATGGTTTTCAGTAAGGTAACATATATAATAATTCAACTACACTCTAAGTAACCAAATTAAATTTAAAACCATTTAATCTACTATATGTTCACTAATATAATATAACTTCAATTTTGGACAACCACTTTCATCCTACATGTTTATACAAACATGAATATAAGTGAATTAGTCATTAAAACCATGTAAACAGACGAGCCCAAAAAATGATATTGAACCTCATAAGCAATAAAAATGTTTATAAATGTACTTAAAATGATTATAGTAAACCAATTAAATATATAATTGGTTATGGAATTATTAATTGATAAACCTAATTTGTTTATTCATGTCTTTAATAACAATTGGAGAACACCAACATATTTAATGTAAGGGATCCTCTCTATTTCACTCTTAATGAAGATTTTCCAATATGCTATGACTTTTTTTATGTAATAACAAATGATGGGGTACATTTTATAGCCTCCCACATACCTACATAATGATTTCTAAGTGATGATAAACCCCTTTTCTCTCTCATAAATCCCTCTTATTTACACCCAACACCATGCCGATAAACTGTAACGAATTCTACCCAAACATTCTTTTCCCTTTCAGGATGCCTTATATTTATATCAAAATGGAGTTATATTATCTATTTATGTAAATATTAAAAATTATATTTAGTTTCACAAAATTTATTTATGAATATCCTTTCATCACTCTAATTTGCGGATATACATGTTTTTAAAAAATTCTCTCCTTAGAACTTTTTGATAAGCCAACCTGTTTTAAGGGAACTTCCCAAGTTTTTACCCAATATCAAGTGAACTCTATCCTATGTTTTAAGAAAACATTGTATTTATAAAATCAGTATTTTTTTTATTAAAACCTTCTTCGTTAAATTATGGTTTTATATAAAATATTTTCCACTTTTCTTTTTTAAAAGCTCTATAGTATTTTCCTTAAAACCGCCCAAAAATGTTTTAATGCCAATGTTTCTCAAATACATTCCTTATATGTTTTCACTTATGTTTGAAATCAAATACAATGTTATAATCCAATTTTACCCTATGACGTTCCATGTATGTTGTAATCCCTTTGTTTCATGGACACTTTCATGATACACTCATTTGTTATGATTTATGTCATGGTTGTGGTACCTAATTCTCCCCATGGGTAACCTTATGTTTATATATGGTTTATTATGTATGATTGTTTATGTGACAAGAATATTCATGAAAATATTGATATAGGTGCACCTAGATAGCGCTTCAATGCATTGGGTAAAGTTAAGTCTCATGAGATGAAATGTGAAACGGGATTGGTGGTTAGCCATGACCCGTTCTAAGATGGGAAATGAGATTGATTGTTATACTTGACCCATACTAATATGGGAAAAAGGATTGATAGTTAGCCTCGACCCATACTAAAAAGAGAAACATGATTGGTAGTTTTCCTTGACCAATACTAAATACTTGTTTTATGATTCTTCCACATTTATATGATTCTATGTTTATATGATTCCATGCTTATATGGAATTATTTTATAAGTTTCATGATTTGGGTATCATTATGTCATGCCTCTTATCTCATGTGCTTAATATGTATCCTTATGTTCATTACCTTACTGGGATTTTTAGCTCGTCCCTTTTCCCATGTGTTTCCCCGGGTACCCTATGCAGATGTTAGGGTTCAAAGGATGTTATGAGCTCTTTTTATGGACATTAAATATAGAAGTGTTTTTTAGCTCCATGTGTTTATGTTATATGTACCTAGTCTTCCAAGAAACTAGACTTAATGATCCTTGGCTTGTACTCTAATGTATATTTATTCTTAAAATCTTGTAATGTTATATATAAAAGGCTTGGGTCTCTATAGTCAGTATCATAGGATGGTCTAGTTATTTTTGGAGATTAGGAATAGAGTCTCTTTGTAAGAACCTTAAGGATAAGAATAATTATAAGAAAACATTCCTAAATTTTGGTGAGTATTGAGCAAGTTTTTTATCAAGAAAATGAATCCCTGTCTGGATATGAGGAGGTAGAGGCAGCTCTAGCATAGATGTACCTAGGAGTGAAAACTCTGACAAGGAGTTTGAGGTTTGACCTGGGGTATCCTGGTACATGACAACGGGCCTTGATGAACTCTTGGTTAAGACACTCCTAGGGGATTTTCTTTGGTAGATTCACGAGCTTAGCACAAACAATTATTTAAGGGAAAAATCCCATATGAATATAAGTTAAGAAATAGGTCGATGATAACCTAGATTTAAATATTAGGAATCATAAGTTAGGATACACTTCTTCTTTATAAGTTTATCATTTTATGTTTGAAGTTTCCTTTTTATGCTTAATAGATAAGTATTCAAGATCTCTAATTATATGTTCTTTTTCTTAGTTAATGGTGATAAATATAAGAACACATTCCAACAACAAATGTGATAGGCAATGTGAAGATTTCCCTAATGATATACCTGATATGATGTGAGCGGGTGCTCAAAACATCATGATAGTACTTGCTCAGCTGGCTTGAGTTATGAATAATGACTTAAATCATGGGGAATTCCCTCCTTCTCCAAGGAAAGATCAATTTACTGTAGAATCCTTCATGAAACAAAGTCTTCCCCTATTTAGAATATTTTCTGATCCCCTCCTCACAAAACAATGTATTAACTCCATTGAAAACATATTCTCCATCCTCCAGTGCTCGGAAGAAGAAAAATGTGTACTGGTGGTCTATCATTTTGATGGGGTAGCTGATCAGTGGTGGACACTGATAAAAAATACCAAGTCCAAAGAGGAAATTGATTCCATTGATAGGGAGGAATTCAAGAGGATGTTTTTCAATAAATATTTTCCTCTAAACCTCTATCTCAAGTTGGAAAGATAGTTCCTGAGACTCAAGAAGAAGGAAGGAGAGTCCATCGTGGCATATGAAGAAAACTTTACATGGATTACAAGGTACGTCTCTGTCTTTTTCATGAAGATCGAAAGCAAGGAGAACCACTTCTATACCATAATAAAGATGAGTATATGAAATGAGTTGGTCATTCGAGACTTCGACAGTTATGAGGATATTTTATATTATTCCCTCATGGTTGAAATGGATATTTGAGACTCTATGTGGTCTCGTGGACCCACTGACAAGAAGAAACAAATGGAGAACAACATGGGTGGTTCATAAAAAAAATCCCATGATGGAAAGAAGCCTGACTCTTACCCTTGTAAAAGTTGTGGTAAGAAGCATCTAGTTATATTTATGAAGGGAACTAATAATTTCTTCAAATGTGGAATGTTGGGTAATCTGGCCAAGAAATGATGAAGGTATATGAAAAATCACACTAATGTTGAAGAAGAACTAAAGGTTTAGATCAAGACGCAGCCTGTAGTGAAGTGTTACAATTTCAAGGATCATGGGAATTATGTGAACAATTTCCCTAAGTTTAGGGTTATTGGTGGAAATCAACAACAACCTCCATGGAAACAAGGAAGGGCTTATGATATCACTAATAATGTGGTGGAGCCAGAAAATGATGAGGTGAAATTTACACTAGTTATTCATCAACAATAGCGAACACAATATTTGATTTTGGTTCTATGAATTCTTTCATATCTTTCACGTTTAGTAGAGCTATTCAAACACTGACTCAAAATTTAGAAAAAAATTTATCTCTGAGAACAATAAATGTGGAAATTATTGCATCCTTGGATTATAACTATTCCCTGTTTAACATTTGTGGACCGTACCTCTTAGAAAATCTCTTCATACTTCTTTTAGTGGAGCTCGACGCTATCTTGGACACGGATTGGCTATCTTAATACAAATCCAACATCAACACTCGGGAAAGGGGGATCAATGTTCACATCGTGAAGTATCCAATAATTCTATACAAGTGTTAGGAGCAAGATGAATGTCCTTTTGAATCACCATCTCAAGTGTGGATATTTCTTCCTTATGAAAAATAATATCTAGCTCTAATGATTGAGAGAAAGGAGAGAATCATGCTTTAAGACATGCCCATTATGAGGGATTATACTGATGTCTTCCCTAAAGAGTTTTCTGGTCTTCCTCCTAAACAAGAGATTGAGTTCTTAATTGAAATTATCCTTGGATCTCTGCCTATCTCAAATACACCTTAGAGAATGGCCACTATAGAGCTGGAAGATCTAAAGAATCAGTTACAGGAGAATATAGAGAAGGGTTTTATGTGCCCGCGTGCTTCACTGTGGGGTGCGCCAGTCCTCTTTGACAAGAATAAGGATTTATCAATGTGCCTCTGCATTAATTATTGTGAGCTCAATAAAATCAAGATAAAGAATGAGTATCCCCTACCAAAGATAGATGTATTGTTTGATTAGCTTCGTGGGGCCAATTACTTCTCTAAGGTGGACCTTCGGTCGAGATACCACCAATTAAAGGTGAGGAAGGAAAATATTCCCAAGACTGCCTTTCAAACAAGGTATGGACACTATGAGTTCATAGTGATTACCTTCTAACTCCCTAATGCTCCAAAACTTTTCATGGATGTAATGAATAGAGTCTTTACAGATTACCTAGAAATATTTATGGTAGTCTTTATTGATGATATCCTGATATACTCCATGAGAAAGGTAGAATATAAGGATCATTTGTATAATATGTTAAAGACTTTGTAAATGGAGAAGTTGTATGAAAAGTATAGTAAATGTGAGTTCTGGATGGATGAAGTATCATTCTTGGGGCATGTTATCACCAGCAAAGGGATATCAGTGGACACTTCCAAGATGAAGGTAATTGAAGAGTTGCCCAGGCCAGCATCTGTAATGGAGATCCGTAGATTTTTGGGTCTAGCTGGGTATTATTGAAGATTTGTGAAGAACGTTTCATGATTGTCAAACCCAATTACCAAGATGACATAGAAGGGAGTAATTTTTGTCTGGACATAGGAATGCGAAGACTATTTCAAGGAGTTTAAAAAGAGGCTTGTCACTGCGCAAGTACTCACACTCCCTATAAGTGGAGAACTATTTGTGGTGTATAGTGATGCTTCTAAAAAGGGCTAAGGCTGTGTGCTAATTCATAATGATAAAGTGATAGCCTATTCCTCAAGGCAGATTAAAATCTATGAGAAAAACTATTCTATGCATGATTTGGACTTGGCAGCTTTGATCTTTACATTGAAAATCAGGCAGAATTATATATAAGGGGAGAAATGTGAGATATATACTAACCACAAGAGTCTCAAATATATCTTCACACAGAAAGAACTTAACATACATTAGTGAATATGGATATATCTCATCAAGGATTATGACTACTCAATCCACTTCCATCCCAGTAAGGCAAACAAGGTGGCAGATGATCTAAGTAGACAGGATCATGCATCTTTATCAATGATGAGAATTGAAAAGGATCCGATCTTCTTAGTCTTTCAAAGGATGTACATGGGAATAATTAAGGGAGGGATATCATCAATACTTTCTCAAATTATTTCTCAACCATCCCTCTTGGAGAAATTAAAGGATTCTCAAAGAAAAGATGTGGAAATTTAGAAAATGGTGGAAGCTATCAGAAATGGGAAATCCTCGAATTTAAAAATTGATGACAAAGGAGTTGTAAGATTTTGGACATGATTATGTGTACCATCTATTCCAAAGATAAAAAATAGCAATTGAATTATGCACATATCTCAACCTTCTCTATAGACCTAGGGAGCACAAAGATGTATCTAGATCTCCAAGAAAACTTTTGGTGGGACAATATGAAAAGAGAGATTGCTGAATATACATCAAAGTCCCCGGTATGTCAGCAAGTGAAGGATGAGAGGAAAAAGTATAAGGGGATGATGCAACCAATACCCATACCAGTATGGAAGTGGGAGAACATTACCATGGACTTTGTCACTGGACTTCCAAGAACATCCATAGTAAACAATGCTATATGGGTTGTTGTGGATCATCTTACAAAGAAAATTCACTTTATCACAATTCGAGAAGACTTATCTTTGGATCAACTTGTGTGGATTTACATCAAATAAGTGGTAAGTCTGTATGAAGTACCACTATCTATTTTATCCAACTGTGATCCTAGATTCACCTTGAAGTTCTGGAAAAGTCTCCAACATGATCTAAGCACTAAATTGATCTTTTGTACGACCTATCATCCTCAAACTGATGGACAATCTGAGCAAACTATTCAGACACTGGAAGACATTTTGAGAGCATGTTCTTTGTAATTCAAAGGAGGATGGGACCAACATCTTCCACTGGTTGAATTCTCCTACAACAACAGTTTCCACTAGATAATCCGAATGGCACTATATGAATACCTTTATGAGAAAAGGTGCAGAACACCGATGTGTTGGGATGATGTTGGTGAGCGTAAGATGATAGGACCTAAAATGGTCAAAGAAATGGTGGAGAAGGTGAAAACCATTTAACATCATATCAAGGTAGCCCATAGTCAACAAAAGAGTTATGAAGACAATCGTCAACGTGACCTTGAGTTTAAAGTAGGTGACATATTATTTTTACACATATCTCTATGGAAGAAGGCCATGAGGTTTGGAAATAATGGGATGTTAAGTCCCAGGTACATCGGCCCCTTCAAGATCCTTGATCAAGTCAGAGCTGTGGCCTATTGACTGGCACTCACACCAACCATGTCAGAAGTACATGATGTCTTTTATATATCCCTCTTATGTAATTACTTAACGGACCCTCCACATGTACTCTCTTTATAGGTGGTACAGTTGGAGGATGATATTTCTTATGAGGAGATGCCAGTGAAGATCTTGGATCGTAGAGACAAAGTTCTACGCAACAAGACTACCAATCTGTTCAAGGTACTATAGCGGAACCATAAGCACAAAAAGACAACATGGGGATCTAGATAAATAAATGAATGAAAAATATTCCCACCTATTTTTGGCTTTTAATGTAAAATGAAATTTTGAAAGAGAAATTTCTTAAGGGGGGGAAAATGTGACAACCCAATGTTTTTCAATGGAAATTCCATTCTTATAAATATTTCATAAATCAAATGAAAACACAACATAATGAACTAATAAGTGATATGTGACCTTTAAACATAAGTTTTTCACTTCTGTGTTTGGAATTTCCAAAATATGACAAACACAGTTGCAATCAGTAAGTTATTTGGGGTTTGATAAGAAAAACATAATTTTTGGTGAATAGTAACCTACCCTTATGAATAGTAACATACCCATATGAATAGTGATATACCATAATGATTAGTAACCTTAACTATGATAGTATATAAATAATATTCAAGTTGAAAGTACGATATACCTATATTTTAGAATAAGTAAATGAATGTTTTAAAAATTGTTTTTGATTATAAATTATGATTTTAATTAAATATTAAAATAATCATATTTAGAAAATTATTTTTGAAAAATTGACATCAATTTTGGATTCTGACATTGAAAAATGGTTTGGGTGAATTTTTGGGATTTATCTAAAATACTTGAATTTTTGATGAATAGTAAAATGCAATAATTTATGATAAATACTAAATAAGGGATTTATTGAGTCATTGATGATGATATACTGATGTAAGCTCAACTGGATCAAATTTACATGCATCTATTACTTTTATTTGTCATGAAATACTTTCAATTCCTTCTCTTGTGATGAAATAATAAACTAATGGTTTAAAAATTATGAAAACCCTCCTCTCCTCCACTATAAAACCCCCCCTCAATCCCACTTCTCTTCACTCCTATCAAGCCTTGTTCCTTGCCAATGTTCTTCCCCAACCTCTCCCCAAGATCCCCCCCCACGTCCAAAATCTCCTAGACTCTTCAAAATACCAAAACCTCTCCCCTTAAGTGGTTCTCAAAGGAGGAAGTTTCAAGAGGTAAATTCCTCTTTCCAATTCTTTCATTTCTTTTAAGTTCTTTTCTTTTTGTTTCTTTCCTCAACTACCTTCAACCAAATAGTATGATAACTCTAGTAACATACATGTACTGGAATGTTTTTATTCTAATGGGATATTTCATTATCTTCTCTCATTTCCCCACCATTTTATTTGAATGAAATGAAAGCACCGTTGGAGATGCGCTAATTCAAGGAAAACAGTTTATCAATTTATTTTATTATCATTAATTCCCTTCATGGAACCATTTTTGTTATGGTAGAACAAGATTATTACATAGTTAATATATCCTTCTTTTGGTTCTGTAATCCTTTTGTACTAATGGTATTAAGTTATAAAGGAAAACATGTTCATTATATTGAAACCCACTGATTAACCAAAACGGTTGTCGCTAAGGTTATATTTATAATAATTTGACTTTAATCTAAGTAACCAAATTAAATTTAAAACCATTTAATCTACTATATGTTTAATAATAGAACATAACTTTAATTATGGACAACCAATTTCATCTTACATGTTTATCCAAACATGAATATAAATGAATCGTTCATTAAAACCAAGTAAACAAACAAGCACAGACAATGAAATTGAACCTCATAACCAATAAAAATGGTTATAAATGAACTTTAAATGATTATACTAAAAAAATTACATATATAATAGGTTCTTAAATTATTAATTAATAAAGGTAATTTTTTTATTCTGGTATTTAATAACAAGTGGAGAACACCAATGGATTTAAGGTAAGGGATCCTCTCCATCTCACTCTTAATCTATATTTTCCTCTATACTATTCCTTTTGTGTGTAATAAAAAATGATGGGGTATGTTTTATAACCTACCCCATACTTTCCTCATGATTTCTAAGTGATGATAAACCCTTTTTCTCTCTCACGAATCCCTCTTAATTAAACCCGACACCATGCCGATAAACTGTAACGAATTCTACCCGAACCTTCTTTTCCCTTTTAGGTTGCCTTATATTCATATCAAAATGGAGTTATATTCTTTGTTTATGTACATATTATAAATGATATATAGTTTTAAAAAATTCATTTTTTAAGATTCTTTCATCACTCTATTTTAAGGATATACATGTTTTTAAAATATCCCCTCCTTAGAACTCTCTGATATGCAAACCTATTTTAGGGAAACTTCCCAAAATTTTTCCCAATCTCAAGTGCACTCTATCCTTTATTATAATAAAAAATTGTCTTTATAAAAAAATATTTGTTTTATGAAAACCTTCTTAATTAAATTATGTTTTTATGTAAAATATTGTACTCTTTTCTATTTTAAAAGAACTATATTATTTTCCTTAAAACCGCACAAATATTTTTTAATTACAATGTTTGTCAAATACATTCCTTATATGTTTTCACTTCTGTTTGACATCGCATACCATTCCATAATCCTATTTTACCCTATGAACTTCCATTTATGTTCTATTCCCTTTCTTTTATGGATACTTTCATGATACACTCATTGGTTATGATTTATATCATTATTGTGGTACCTAATTCTTCCCATGGGTAACCTTATGTTTATGTATGGTTGATTATGTATGATTATTTATGTTCCATGAATATTCATGAAATTGTTGAGATGGGTGCACTTATATAGGTCTCCAATTCATTGGGTAAACTTAAGTCTCATGATATGGGATGTGAAACGGTAGCCTGGACCCATAATAAGATGGGAAAGGGGATTGACATTTATCCTTGACCCATACTAAGATGGGAAATGATTTTGGCAGTTATCCTTTACCGGTACTAAAATGAGAAGCGGGATTTACAGTTATCCTTGACCAGTACTAAATACCTATTTTATGATTCTTCCACATTTATATGATTCCATGTTTATATGATTCCATGATTATATGAAATTATTTTACATATTTCATGCTTTGGATATCATTATGTCATGCCTCTTAACTCATGTGCTTAAGATGTATCCTTACGTTCATTCTGTTACTGGGATTTTTAGCTCATACCTTTTCTCATGTGTTCCCAAGGGTACCCTATACAGATGTATGGACTCAAAGGATGTTATAAGCTCTTTTTATGGATATTAAATAATGAAATGTTTTTTTAGCCCCATGTTTTTTGTTATATGTACCTAGTCTTCCAAGACACCAGACATAACAATACTTGGATTGTAATATGATGTATACTTATGCTTAAAATCCTGTAATATTATTTATAAATGGCTTGGTTTGATATAGACCTTGAGTTGAGGGTGAAATCTATTAAGGATTCCTCTTTAGTGAAGAAAAATTGGGACAAAGCTATAAATGAAGATTTCTATCATTTGGTGGAGGTAGCTCCTCACTAGGACATAATCAATGTTAGGAAGATTGAAACCGAATATCTTTAGGAAGATATTAATCATCTTTATTACAAAATAATTTATATCTAGGTATAACTATCGTAGTTATGATATGCTCTTCACCATATTGAAGAAGTAAGAAATCCTTGATGTAGCAGAGAAATCTAGACTTGATGTCATCGCTAGAATGGAGGATCTACAACATCCTGCAGAGGTGGAGATTGAATCTTCCAATCAACTATTCCAATATATGGCATCCCTAGAGAAGAGAATTTACAATCTTAAGGAATCTTCTAATTATATGCTCTGATGGATTCATACTTTTTCAATCCTTCTTTGGTTTTTATATTTACAGGAGAGACTCCAGTTTATGGAGATTCCTCCTTTTTCCTGATTTATTGGTGAATAGGTTTTTTGAATTTTATATGATTTATCCAATTAATTTTCATCCATGATATGAATGATATTACCTTGATCCAATATTGCATTCCAATTAATCCCATCCTTTGCATCATATCAAATAAACAAAAATGAAAGGAATTTAATGTTGAAGTTCTAACTGATTCCCCTTGATAGATGCTTGTGAATTACCACCAACACAATATTATTTATTGATGATATATTCTAGCTATCTTGAGACCCTTGAATTTATAGAATTATTTCTTAGGTAGGATGCATGTCCCGGGGGGAGAGTGATATTTTTTTACATGATGATTGGATTGGATAGAGTATCTTCATTATGCTAAGGTCATGTCACGGGCCTGAAAAGATTTTTCATTCTTTAAGGATAAATAGTTACTGTTATGTTATAGTTTTATGTATTTTTAGCTTAGACCTTAGACTTCTATAGTTTATGTTCTTTTGTCTCCAACCTTATATTAATCTAGTTTATGTTCTTTTATCTCATACCTGAAATCACTTTAGTTTAAGGTCTATTTGCTTATAACTTATATTGATTTTGTTTAAAATATATTTAGAAAAAAACTTTTATTGATATAGTTTATGGTATTATAGATGAGACCATCTATTGATTTAGTTTATGGTATTTCAGTTTAGACCTAATATTTATTTAGTTTAAGGCCTTTTATCTCGAACCTAATATTACATTAGTGTAGGGTATTTGAGATCAGACTTAATATCGCTTTAGTTTAAGGTGTTTTAACTCGGATGTGATATTTCTTTAGTTTAGGGTCTTTTAGCTTGGACCAGATATTGATTTAGTTTAGGGTATTTTATCTTGGACCTGATATTGATTTAGTCTAAGGTCTTTTAACTCGGACTTGATATTTCTTTAGTTTAGGGTATTTTATCTTAGACCTTATATTACTTTAGTTTAGAACCTTTTATCTTGGACAATATATTGAATTAGATTGGGGTATTTTAGGTAAAAACTTATATTGATTTAGTTTAGGGTCTTTTAGCTCAAAATTTATATCACTTTATTTTAGGGTCTTTTAGATCAGACCTTATATCACTTTAGTTTAGGTTTTTTTAGATCAGAACTTATCAATGATCATGTGATATGGTGTAGAGATTTTGTGAATGGCCCAAAACACACTGAGGTGATTTGTTCTTATGTGGAATTTCCATGGATCATAAATCCATTTTTGTAGAGTGGCACATTTAGTTGAGGACCATAGGCACATGCACCAGATCCATAGGAATACATTCACAGTCAAGAAAAGGGTTCTTGAAGCTGAGTATATTTTCTAGGGGCTATGTAAGATTTATGGAGGTAATATCTATTGATTGAAAAAAACTAGTGATGATAGGTATTCCTAGATAGTTGGAATATGGGTGATGTATGTCATAACCCAAAACATTGAGTCATTATTTTGATATGGGGAAAACACACTGACGATGACCCGTAACACTATGGGGTGCTGGGTTATACTGTAGTGTTTTAAGGTATCACAAGGATTGAATAACCTCTCTTGATTGGAGGACATGCCTTATTTGGTGGGTAAAGGCCCTTATGCATTAGTAGCATAGTCAAGTGAAATATGATCTCCACTTCTTTCTAAGGTTCTTGAAAGATTTATGAAGACTCAAATGTCTATATGATGATGTTGAGTATGGGAGGAAATATATTTAGGTATGGTTCTGGCACCCTAGGGCAGTCTATCTCTTGATTGTGAATATCGACCCCACACCCTATAAATTAGAGTCATGGGGCATGGGGCATCAATGGTTCGAGAATAGTGTGTATCATAACTACTTGAGAAAACTTTAAAAAAGATGGTGACGTAGAGTCAAGGATGTCAAATCCACTCGGATACTTTGGTATGAAGATTGTGAGTCATGGTCCAAAGTATTTGGACAGGGAGGATGATATGAAATAGTCATACTGGGAGATGTTTAGAAAACCTGAGGTGTTGAATGCTGCCATGATGATTTCCTGAATTATAAGGATTGGGATGTCCTTTTTGCAAAGTGATGTATTTGGTTAATGTCCATAGACACATATCCATGAGCCATAACCATACATGTATAGTCAAGAAAACGGTCGCTTAAAGTCAGATATCTTTTCCATGGGCCATGAAAGGTTTTTGGTGATACGAGGCACCCAAATCATAAAGTGTGATTTTAAAATAGTTTAATATCCAAGAAGGGTTCAAACACCCTAAAGGTCATTTCAACTAATAGAGAACATATTCTCATAGTAAGGAGACATGAAAAATCATTACTCTTACCTTTTCCTAAACTAGGGGGTCCAGTGAGCATATCGTGGTTTTTAATAGGGCTATAGAGTATACACTATGATCTTTATGCCTTGTTAATTTTCACCCTAAATTTTTTCCAATATATGGAGATGACGAGTTTAGCAAGTGTAGACTTGAATTTTCCTCCGGCCACCCTTTGTGGGTTTTCAACATGAACATTTTTGTGTCTCCTTCACTAGAAATTTAATGTATTGGATTTGGAACATCATAGGCTAGAGTTTAAAATCATACAACTTTGAATATAGTGAAGACAATTTAAGTTCATGAAACATATGGACCAAATATGTTGGATGATACACAAGAGCCCAATTAGAACATATAGGGTTAAGATCATCTCAACATCTGTAATGACCAAAACTTTTATAAATGAAATTTATCCCTTCTTATAGTAATTTCATATTTTATAATTACATAAAATAACATTAGGAAACACAATTTCACTTCATGATTAAATGAACAACTAAATTCCGTGATGTTTAAACACAATTTTTCCACTTCTAAAATATGAAAATATGATATACACGGTTGTGATCAGTAAGATATTTGGAGTCTGATAGGACAAACTTAATTTTTGGTGAATAGTAAAATACCCATATGGATAGTAATGTTAACCTTATAAATTTTAATATGACCCTTATGAATACTAAATCAGCAAAGTGAATAGAAACCATATCAATAATAGTATAAATAAAATTTATCCATCCTATAAGTGACAATATGATATAATTGTATTAAAATGCTTATATTTTTGAATATATGATTACTAATTTAATAATTTAAAAGAAAATTTATTTCCCTAAAATTTATTTATAAAAAAATATTTTTATGTTTTATGATTATATTATAATTTTATGAGACCATAATTAATTTTTGAAAGTGTTAGAAAAACCGTTTTAATTTAAAATCTGCATTTTTAATGTAAACGATGATTTTAATTAAAAATTTAGTTACTCATATTTATAAAATTATTTTCATAAAATAGGATTCATTTTTTAATTATACACATCTAATAATGTTTAAGGTGAATTATTTATATTCTTTCTAAAATACTAGATTTTTTGGTGAATAGTGAAATTTGATAATTTACAAAATATGCTAAATAAATGAATTTCTGTATCATGCTTGAGTTATGGCTGATGTAAATGGACATTAGTTCAAACTCACATGCCTTAATTTATTTATTTATCCCACAATATCATCAGTATTTATTTTATTGAGTTAAATTAATAAACTAATGAATTAAATATTGAGAAACACCCCTCTCCTCCACTATAAATACCACCCTCACAACCTCATTTCATCACACCTATAAATCATTTTTCCTACTCCAAATTCTACTCAAATATCTTCCTAATATCTCCCCACATCTGTAATCCCTTGGTCACTTAAAAATACCAAAATATCTCCCCTAAAAAACTCTCAAACAAGATATATTCAAGTGGCAATTTCTCTCTCTTTTGTTTCAATTTCCTTTCAACTTTAATTTCTTTTATTATATTATACTTGACTTCTATTATACAAATGTCATGATAACTCCATTATAATTGAAATACTAGTATTTTATCATGTTAATAGAATATTATTCATTATACTCCTCCCCTCTTCTCTTTGTTTATAAAAATTAAACTCTTGCCCGCTGTTAATTTACGTACATCATGGGCGATGGACTCATATTTTCCATCAACACCTTCAAAGTTGTCAATAAAACCATAAAATGGTTTAAAAAATTGTAATATGTATTTTATAACCCATTTTATGTTCTGTAAACAACTTTTATACATAATACTAAATGATAAAACAAAACATGTTTGTTGTGACCCAAAAAATGCCAAAATTAACCAAAAACGATCATCATTAAATTTTATCTAATGATTCATAGACATGGTATATAAAGAAATTCATTATAAGATCATTCAGACTCTTTTAAGATCATTAATATCATGTAATATCAATTCTATATGTTTATTCACATTCTACTTGAATTTCCACTCACGTGTACAAGTGAACTATTCATGAAAACTAATAAAAACAACAATTTAGAAAAATGAATTTAAACTCTATAACTCATTAAAATACCCACAAAAGAACTTAATAAAATCATAATGATTCAATTTCATTTATAAAATGTTCTGTAGTTGTTAATTAATGAATCTAATTTGAATATATGGGATATTAAAGTAAAGAAAGGATTCAGACACAAGGTTAGGGGAATTCACAAACTCTAATTTATTTCTTAAATTTTTTCCAATTTCATCCATTTTATGTATGCTTATTCCTTAAAAATAATTTATTCATCATTATATAACCTCTTCTAGGATATAAATGTTTTCCACTAATGTTTATGTCAAACTCAATTTTTTCTAAAAGAACACTTCTTTCAAAAACACATCTTTTACTTCTCACTCATGGTTGCTGGTTATCGTATCAAGTATGTTACTCCCTCTTTCATTTGGGAACAAAAATTTTATAAATGTATGATTTATGAAGTGAAACCCATTCCTTTCCATGGGTTTTTATGCTCAATTTTGATATATGTTCTATGTGGCATGCATGATAATGTAAATTCTATGATGTGACTGGTGTGCCCAGAATTATATAGGGCAATGAAATTTTTATGATGTGATGGGTACACCAAGAATTATATAGCGCTTCAATGCATTGGGTAATGTGAAGAACCTCATGAGTAAAGTGAATTATTCTTGAAAATGATGCTAGATTAATTCAAAACTATGTGTGGTAGTTGACCACTAAGACATGATGTTACATTTTTATGCATTTCCACATTTCAAGACTTTTATCAATTCTTCCTGTAATGTTTATGATCCTACACCTACGTTATGATAATAATGATTAGTCTCACCTCATGTTATTTTGTCTCATGTTATTATCCTATTACTGGGATTTTAGATTACCCCTTTCTGATGTATATCCTTAGGTGATTACGTGCACTAAGGAGAACTAAATGGCCAATAAGAAATTAGAGAAGAAGAAATTAAATAAATGTTTATCTTTTATTTTGTAAAATTTATGTATTTTATTAATTTTTCCAAGACACTAAACCTTTGGATCCTCTATGTGTAATGATTTAATGTTTCTTATCTATAAAGCTATGTAAAATTAATGTAATAAAATAGGGTCACTACATTTGGTATCCGAGGCATGATTTAGTTAATATGGGAATTAGGATTAGAGGACCTTAGTGAAAACCCTGGTATGAGACTAAGTATATGTTAGTAAACAAGAAGATTTGATAAACATAGGGATCCCATAGGATATTATTTTATTTTTAAATGCACAAAAGACTAAATTATTTATTCATGACTTGTTGACTTATGTTTTGTTCTAAACATTTATATTTTAGAAAATGGTGGGAACGAGGAGAAACCCGGCCAATAACCCATGTGAGGGACAATGTAGGAATTTCCCAAATGACATCCCCAAGGCTTTGGGAGGCGGAGTTCAAAACTTCATGGATATTCTTACCCAGTTGTCTCATCTTATGGATAATTACTTGAATAAGGTGGAACACCCTCCTTCACCTAAGAGGGAGAAACTGGCTATAGAGTGTTTTATGTGGCAATGAACACCAATGTTTAGTAGATCTTTTGATCCACTTATTCTGGAATAGTGGGACACATCAGTGGAGAAGATCATTTTTGTGATCCACTATTCTCATATGGAGAAGGTGACAATGGCCATTTATTATCTCGATGGAGAGACCGACTAATAGTGGGATTTGATTAAGACACCAAATCAAGAGATGAAAATGAAGAGATGGAGTTGGAATATATTAAGATAATGTTTATTAAAAAGTATTTACCACAAAATATTCAAACAATGATGGAGAGAGAATTCATAGAGAAAAAATAAAAGGATGGAGAATCTATCACAGCCTATGATGTGAATTTCACATGGCTTATAAGATATTCTTCAGTATTTGTTATTAACAGTGATAGAAAAAGTTATAGATTATTTAGTGGATTAAGATCACACCTTCAAAAGGATATTTCAATTCAAGACTTTGGGAGTTATGAATAAGTTTTTCATTGTGATCTCAAAATGGATTTGGAGTTTGGCGAATGGTCCCATGGCTATGGTAATAAGAAATTAAAGATGGAGTTTCATGTTGGAGGATATAATGAGAGATTTGGAAATAAAATTCAACCACCCACATGAAAAAATATTTGAAGAATCATCATGGTAATTGCCTCAAATGGATAGGGAAATTCTTCAACTATGGGAAAGCTATAGGAAGGAAGACCACCAAGCTCTTGAATTTCAAAAATTCACGAGAAGGAAAAAGAATGTGGTGGAAAAAAGGAGAGCACCACCTATGGTCCAGTGATACAACTATAGGGAGAAAGGGAACTATGAAATATATTGCACTAAACCTCTATCCCTAGAGGGTAATTAGTGCCATCAGTCACCAAAGCTAAAGGATAAAGGGAACGCATTTTCCATCACGACAGTAGAAGTTGAGAATGAAAATGAAGTAGTACAAGGTACACTTCCTTTTCAGTCAAGAATTGAAAAATTATTATTTGTTTCTGGTTTTATGATTTTTTTTTATATCTTTCATGTTTTCCAAAACTATAGAATCAAATCCCCAAAACCATGAAGTATAAGAATCCGTAAAAACACCGAGTGGTATAATCGTTGCAACCCAAGTGTTGGACTCTTCTCCTATTGGCATATGTGGGAAGATTTATCCAGTGAATCTATAATGTGAATGGATTGTATCTCATTATTTAGAGCACATATCAACTGTCAGGAAAATGAAATATATTCTCATATTCTAAACCATTCCATGCTCCTCAATAAATGCATGGAAGATCATGAATCACCTTTAGAAAATCCTTCAACGGTGTGGGTGTTGGTTCCCTGTGAATAAGCATACCTTGATCAAATGGTTAATTCAAAAGAAAGTGTCAAACGAGAGGAAATTACCATCACGACGGAATATGATGATGTATTTCATGAATAGTTACCCAGACTTCCCCAGATCATGAGGTAGATTTTTCTATATAACTCATACCTGGAGCTACTCCTATATCAATGTGTCCCTATAGGATGACTCCTATCGAACTGGGGGAGTTAAAGAAGTAGATTTAAGAACATTTGGACAAAGGGTTCATACACCCTAGTGCATCACCTTGGGGTGCATCAGTTCTCTTTGTGAAGAAGAAGAATGTATCAATGTGGTTGTTTATCAATTATAAAGAACTCAAAAAGATCACCATAAAGAAAAAGTATTCTATTATTATGATTGAATAATTGTTTTATCATTTGAAAGGATCTCAGTACTTCTCAAAGGTGGATCTTCATTATGGATATAATCAGCTAAAGGTGAAGAAGGAATTTATTCAGAAGACTACCTTCCATACAAGGTATGGGCATTATGAGTTTTGGTGATGCCCTTAGAACTTACTAATTCTCTTTAAATCTTAATGGATTTGATGAATTGACTCTTTATACATTACCTCAAAAAAAAATTTGGTAGTGTTTATAGAAGATATTATCTTCTAATCCAAGAGAAAGGAGAAATATGAAGTACATATAAGGCTTGTGTTGGAGAAATTGAGAAAGGTGGAGTTGCACACCATGTTCAGCAAGTGTGACTTTTAGATGAATCAAGTCGCAATCATAGGGAATGTGATCACAAGTGAGGGATTTTTTGTGGACCCTTAAAAAAAGGCAATTGAGGAATGGACCAGAACCTATAGTGTCATAGAAATCCATAGTTTTCTTGGTTTAGTGTGGTACTACCATTGTTTTGTGAGAAATTTCTCATGATTGTGAAGCCCACTGACTAAGTTGACAAGGAAAGGAGTAAAGTATGTCTGGAAGAAAGAATGTGAGGAAATATTTAAGGAGTCAACGAGAAGGCTGATCACTACACCTGTACTCACATTATCTAAAAGTGGATAATGTTTTGTAACATATAGTGATGTTTCAAAGAATGTATTGGGTTTTGTAATCATGAAAAATGATAATGTGATAGCTTATGCCTCACCGAAGTTGAAGATCCGTGAATAGAACTACCTAATGCATGATCTGGAGCTAGCAGCTATGATTTTTTCCTTGATGATCTGGCGACACTACCTCTATGGTGAGAAGTGTGACATATATACCGATCATAAGATCCTAAAGTATATATTAACACAAAATTATATCAACATTCATCAAAGGAGATGGTTGGAGCTAATCAAAGACTATGATTTCTCTATTCACTATCATCCTAGAAAAGAGAATAAGGTAGCTGATGCTCTTAGTAGAAAAGAACCTGCTACTCTATCCCTGATTCAGATTGAGAAAGACCGTATTTTCATGGATTGGCAAAGGATAGATTTGGAAATCATAAAAACAGAGAATACATCCTAACTTTCACAAATGATTTACTAACCATCTACCCAAGAGAAGATTAAGGAGGCACAAAGGGATGATCCAGAGTTATAAAAGAAGGTGAATGAAGTAAAGTAAGGGAAGATGAAATAGGTCCATATCGATGATGATGGTGTGATTAAGTTTGGAACATGGATTTGTGTGCCTTAATCACTTAGGATAAAGAAGTATCTATTTGATAATGCACATAACTCACCTTTCTCTATCCATCCTGATAGCACCATGATGTATTTATATCTCTGTGAACACTTCTAGTGGGATAACATGAAGAAGGTGATTGTAGAATATATCTCAAGGTTCTTGACATGTCAGAAAGATAAAGTATAATGAAAAAATTCCACCAAAGGGGTGATGAAACCATTTCCTATACCAATGTGGAAATGGTAGAATTTCACTATGGAATTTTTCATGGGTCTCCTAAAGACATCCAAAGGAAATAATGTGATATGGGTTTTGGTGGAATGACTAACCAAGGCTACCAACTTTATTTTTATTCGGGAATATCTCTTGCTTGAACCACATCCAAATATATATGCGAATGAAGTGGTGAGACTGCATGGGGTTCCACTAACGATTTTCTGTGATTGTGATCCAAGGTTAACATATAAATTCTAGAAGAGTATTCAACATAATTTGAATAGGAAATTGAATTTCAGCATGACTTATCACCCCCAAACTAATTACCAATCGTAAAAGACTATTTTGACGCTCAAAGATATGAAAAGAGCCTGCTCACTAGAATTCAAAGGTGGATAGGATTAGTATCTCCCATTGGTTGAGATCTCATATAATAATAGATTCTACTACAGTATTCAAATGGATCCGTATAAAGCTCAATATTTAAAGCGATGTAGAACTCCAACCTGCTGGGATGAAGTTGGATAAAAAAGATACTTAGAACTGATCTTCTACCGGAGATGAATGAGAAGGTTCAAGCCATCCAAAGACATATCAAAGATGATTAGAGTTGAAAAAATATATTTGTATACAACCTTCAAAGGTACTTGGATTTCAGCATTGGAGATAAAGTCTTCCTTCTAATATCACCATGTAATTGAGTCACGTAGTTTTGAAAGAATGGGAAGCTAAGCCCAAGGTACATTGGCCCCATTTAGATCCTTAACTGCATAGAATCTGTTGCCTATTAGATTTAACTTCCACTAAATATGGATCAAGTTCGTGATGTGTTTCACGTATCACTCCAAATTTAGTACATACTAGATCCCTCACATGTATTGAATTCATAGATGATACACCTGGAAGATGATCTCTCTTATGAGGAGTAGCCAGTACAGATTTTGGACCAGAGATATAATGTTCTAAAAAACATGAAAAACACATAATCAAAGTGTTTTGGAGGAACCATAAGTATGAATATGAAACTTGGGAACCAAAGGTTGCGACGAAGGAGAAGTACCCCCACCTGTTTATATAAAAGAGAATTTTGAGGGAGAAATTTTAAAAGGGGGGAAGAATGTAACAGACCAAACTTTTATCAATGTAATTTACACCTTCTTATAGTAATGTCATATTTTATAATCACATAAAATCCCATTAGGAAACAAAATTCCACATCATTCTTAAATGAACTACTAAATTCTTTGTTACCTTTAAACATAATTTCTTCACTTCTGAATTTTAAAAATCTAACATTCACTGATGTGATCAGTAAGATGTTTGGAGTCCGATAGGACAAACTTGATTTTTAGTGAATATTAAAAACCCTTAGGAATATTAATGTTACCCTTATGAATATTAATATGACCCTTATGATAGTAAATCAGCTAATTGATTTGTAACTGTACCAATGACAATATAAATAAAACGTATCCATCCTATAAGTGATAATATGATATAATTAAATTATAGTGTTGAAATTTTCAAATATTTAATGGTTAATTTAATAATTTAAAATAAAATTTATTTTCATAAAATGTATTCATAAATAATTATTTTGATTTCTTATAATCATATGATAATTTTATGTGACCTTAATTAATTTTTTAAAGTGTTATAAAAGTAGGTTTAATTTAAAATTAGTAATTTTTAAGTAATAAATATTTTAAGTAAAAATTAAATTAATCATATTTAGAAAATTATTTTCATGAAATTGTGTTCATTTCTTAATTCTACACATCAAAAAATGGTTAGGGTGATTTTTTTAGATTTTTTTCCGAAATACATGAATTTTTGTTAATAGTGAAATTTGATAATTTACAAAATATGCTAAACAAATGAATTTATACACCATGATTGAGTCATGGATGATGTAAATGACCATTAGTTATAACTCACATGCCAAATTGTTTCATTTTGTTATGAAATCATCACTATTTCTTGTCTTGAAAGAAATTAATAAACTAATGAATTAAATATTGAGAAAACACCCCCCTCCACTATAAATACTACCCCTCAAAACCTCATTTATCAACACCTCTCAAGACTTGTTCTTACTATAAATTCTACTCAAATAACTTTAAAACCAGCTTCAACTCATCCTACGGTCCTTGGTCTCATAAAAATTCCAAAACCTCTCCCTAAAGTGGCTCTCAAAGAAGATATATTCAAGAGGTAATTTCTCACTCTTTTCTTTCAATTTCATTTCAAATTTCATTAATTTTCTTATATTATCCTAAAATTATCTTATCCAAATGTCTTGATAACTTCATTATGATTTATATACTGGTATTTTTTCATTTTAATGTAATATTATTCATTATAATCTTCCATCTCTCTCATTGTTTATAAAAATGAAATCATTTCCTTTGATGTGTTAATTTACCTACATCATGGGCGATGCACTTCCATTTCCCTCAAACACTTTCAAGGATGTAAATAAAACCATTTTATGGTTCAAAAAATATTTTAATATTTATTTTTTAAACCATTTTATGTTTTGGAAACAAAATTTATACATAGTAATAAATGATAAAACAAAACATGTTCACTATGATCCAAAAACCACCCAAATTAACCTAAAATGATCATTATTAAATTTCATCTAATGATTAATTCACATGGTATATAAACAAATTCATTATAAGTGAATTGAAAATCTTGTAAGATAATTAATATCATGTAATATAAATTTTGGATGTTTATCCATTTTCTACATGAACTTCCATTCATGTGTACAAGTGAACCGTTCATGAAAACTAAGAAAAAGAACACTCCTAAACAATGAATTTAAACATTATAACTAATACAGAGGCCCATAAAAGAACTTAATAAAACCATAATTATTAAATTTCATGTATAAATGTTTTGAATTTTTTAATTAATTAATCTAATGTGATTATACACAACATTAAAGTTAAGAAAGGATTCAGACACAAGGTAAGGGGAATTCTCGAACACAACTTTCTTTCTTCAGGTTTTCCCTATTTCATCCCATTTTAAGTATGGCTATTCTTTAAAACTCATTTATTCATAATTATCTTACCCTTTATGGGATATACATTTTTTATACTAGAGAATATATCACACTCAATGTTTTCCAAAATAACTCTTCTTTCAAAAACACACCTTTTAATTCTCACTTAAGGTTGTTGGTTCTTTTATCAAGTATGTTATTCCCTATTTAATTTGGGAACCCAAATTTTATGAATGTTTTTTTATAAAGTGAAACCCATTCCTTTACAGGGGGTTTTTATGTTCAAAATTGATATATGTTCTATGTGGAATGCCTGATAATGTAAATGTATTGATGTGGTGGGTGCCCCCGGAATTGTATAGAGATTCAATGAATTGCATAATGTATAAAACCTCATGAGTAAAGTGAAGTATGCGGGAAAATGATCCTATATTTGTTCACAACTATGTGTGGTAGTTAACCACCAAGAAATGATGTTTCATTTTTATGCATTTTCATATTTTAAGCCTTTTATTAATTCTTCCTATCATCTTTATGATCTTATGACTATGTTATGATAATAATGAATATTCTCACCCCATGTTATATTTTTTAATGTTCTTATCCTCTTACTGAGCATTTTTCTCACCCATTTATGATGTATATCCTCATGTGATTACATGTACTAAGGAGAACTCAAGGAGAAATAAGATTCTAGATAATAAGAAATTAAATAAATGTTTATGTTTTATGTTGTAAAATATATTTATGGTCCTAGTTTTCCCAAGACATTAAACCATTGGATCCTCTTTGTGTAATGATTTTATGTCTCTTAACTTTAAAATGATATAAAAGTAATGTAAGAAAAGAAGGGTCACTACAACATCCTCCTGAGTGGAAGATGAAAGTACTCTAAATCTTGTATTGAGGTTATCATGTCACGATTAGTGACATGGGACAATCATACCAGGAGTAGTTCAGATCACACTAATGTGTTGAGTTCTACCACAATGGCTAATCATTTTTTTCATTTTCAAAATCCAGTTTATGGGTTCCCGGTACCCCACTACATGTTTCCAATACAACCACTTTAAACATTACACAAAAACATCATAAACCAATGGAAAAGTCCAAGAAACCACGAACCAAGGCACATGAACATCAGAAATGCTGGACAAACCTCGGAAAGTGTTACCTTGAGAGTCCCCCAGTGTGACCATAGACACCAGCCCAAATCCTCCCATCGAAAAACTCCAGTATAATTCACCAAGAGATAAATTCATAGTCAATCAAAGGGTCCCTTGTAGTCAAATATCCTTTCCCAGGGCTATGAATAGTTCTTAGAATCCTAAAGCACTTCAGTCATGATGTATAGATTATGGATTGAGGTGATCTAAAAGATGATGTAATCACCCCATACTATGTCTAACTGGGATAAGGATCTTGTGGTCCCTTGATAAGGGATGAAAAATGGATGATTTCTTGTATAATTTATCACAATGTAGTAGGGATTTAATTCCATGTAGTTTATCATCATGCAGTAATGAAATATTTGTTGTGCATTTTTAATGTCATGCAACCAAGATGTTTGCCATGTAGTTTAATGTTATGCGGTAACGACATACTTCCATGCAGTTTATCATCATGCGGTAAAGACGTACGCCTGTGAAGTTTTAATTTCATTTGACTGAGACGTTTACCTTGCAATTTAACATCAAGCAATAAGGATATGGGAACTGACGTGAGAATGTTTTGCATGATATATTATGTATATAATAAATTTGTACATAGATATGGTTTGTACATATGAAAAATGATCTTGTGTGACTTGGTTATTATAATGTTGAGGTGAATTCCTTATCGATTTTTTAGCTAGGGAGAAGATTAAGAGATCTAGATTTCACTACATATCCTGCAATGAGGGGAATCAAGCCACACATAATTTTTGAAATCCCATGTAGTTTAATGTCATGCAGTGAGGATGAATATGAGCCGACGTGAAAGAAAAAAAAAATTCAATTTGAGCTCAAGGGTGGAAGTATGGTAATCAGTACATATTTTATGAAAATGATAATCAAACCACACACATTTTTGAAGGGCCATACAGTTTAACGTCATGCGGTGAAGATGTGGGTCCCTTGATATGAAATGGTGTTATTACGGCTGAGCCTATGAATGGAATTATAGGGGTCACTACATATCCCATGGCGGTGGGAATGAATCCATACATATTTATGAAGGGATTTCCCTATGCAGTTCTGACCCATTTAGAAATAAAGGGGTACCTTTATACTTATCTATAGTGGAAGGGACCAAAGTTGGAAATTTGGGCATCACTACGTGTCCTCTAAGTATAGGAATCAAGTCACACATAGTTATTTAATGTGAAAACCACTCTTCATAGGTATGATCCATATAGAGAGGTGGGCATTATTTTTGTTGATTTTTGTAGTTGGTCCCAGGATTAGAGATCCAATCATCACTATGTATGTTGTGATGATAGGAATAAAAATACATGTAGTTCTTGAAGAACCATGCTGTTTTATGCCATGAAGTAAGAACATTTGGTGTGCCTTTTATGGTGTTGGATTTAGAATTTTGATAGAACTATCATTTTATTTCATGCAAATTTCATATGGGGAAACCCTTAAAGTAAATCCTAATCTCACGTGTGCTATGCTCGGTGTGGGAAACAAGAAATATCCGGGGTTCATCTCACCATTTTGAGGTAATCAGGACATGATAGGGGATTTCTGTATCATGTGGTGGCTGGAGTGAGATATATCATCCAGGCATCCATACATATCTCATTGAAAATGAAAATAAAACTATACATAGTTCTTGAAAACTCATATAGTTTAACATCATGTAGTGAAGACATTACCGATGAAGTTTAACATATTATGGTAAGGAAATTGATCACTCTACATGAATAAAAAGGAAGAGGAAGACTGCTACTGAAATGAATACTGGAGTTTTGGGTGTCACTACAAATCCTTTGATACCAGGAATCAAGTTGTATGTAGTTCTAGAAAACCTTTGATGTTTAATGTCATGGAAAAAGGACATCAACTGTACAGTTTCACTATATTTATGTATGGAAATCTTGGTACAATTTAACATTATGTGGTTAGGATGAATAACCAGGCTTAATCTAATGTGGATTCTCATATAGTTATAGATATACAAATTATTTCTGGAGAAATTTCATATTGATGGGTGGTGGGACACACTTCCCATCAATGGTGGACAATGAGTAGGCACTATTATAATAGACCTTACATATGATGTAAGGACCTTCCCATTTGGGTTCCATCTTCAAGGGATTCTTCCATGTTATCATCAGAGTTCTTAGATCCATCACCAATTCTCCTTAGAAGAATGAACATAGGTGAAATTTCTTATTAAAGGCTTTTGCAATATGATTGAGATGGACCTTCAGGTTCTAAAACATATCCAACCTTCTCTCATCGAGCCACTCTGATTTGTACAACCATTTTTATGACTGTTCATCATTTGAGAGTTATCCAAAAATTACTATTCAAAGAGAAAGCATTTGGACCTATATGGGTGACACTACTTTGGTCCCGTACACCAATGAGTATAGCGTTTTCTATGTTTAATTATATATGGTAGTATTGAAATCCAATAAATCATGAATAATATTAACTATCCAATAATTCTTATCCTTGTTCACCATTTTTTATAGTATATTTGATAGTTTCTTATTGAAGGACTCTATCTTTCCATTTTCCACTACATAAAAGAGATATGAGTGATTGGACTCGATATTGTACTCCTGGTACAGTCTCTCCAACTCTATAGAATAGAAGTTGGTGCCTTTGTCCATTAATTTTTTTCGGGGGACCCCAAACCTGGTGAAGACATGGAACTTCATGAGTTTAATGATATTATGCATCCCAACATCCTTGAGGGGTATTGCTACAACCCATATAGAAAATAAGTTATTAGAAGTAAGGATTTACTTGAACTTCTTAGCTATGGTTGGGGAATATTTCCCCACATCATTTATTCCCCAAATGAAAAATATTCAAGAATATTTAGCTATATGTATCAATTATGGGGGATGATGGATGAGGTTTTAATGAATTTGGAATGCATGAAATTTTTTAGTGAACTCCACGAAGTCCTTTATCATGGGTTTCTAGTAATATCCAAGACTCTTGATTTGGTGGTAGATCCTGGTCCTGGATTGATGGGTGCCGTAAGAGCCTACACAGACTCATTCCATGATGATGAAAATCTCTCATTCTTTTATGCATTCGAGGATGATTCTATCAGAGCCTATTTTTTAGAGGAATTTGTGATCATTTGGTCCATCATGCAGAGTGAAATTTACTACATGGTTCCAAATCTGTTCCCTTCTGGATCATTCTATTAGAAGAGTCCCATTTTAGAGATAAATGATTACATGTTCCATCTTTTTAGGGGTGGTCATTAGTTTGTCATGATTTGGGTTAGTGTTGACCTAATTGATTTTTTCCATATTGCATATGAAGATCGATGGGACCATTCTTGGATGCATGATACATAAGATTACTTCCTTCTGATATGGCTCATCTAGTATAGTGGCTTCATTAGCAAGTGCATAAGTATAAGTATTTTATGATCAGGGAACATGTTGAAATTTGGGATCAAAAGGGACATCTTCCATCAGTCTCCTAACATAGACAATGAGAGGGGACAATTATTCCTTTTTGATGTAATATTCACCATTAATCTAGTTTATCTATAATTACTAATCCTATTTAATATTTTGGTAGGATATGTGTATCTATAGGACTAGTTCCAACCCAGCAATGAGGGATTGGTATTCTATCTCATTATTTGTCCAGCCTTTGGATAATGAGAAAGAGTAGGGAAAACATTCTTTGTCTGGAGAGACAAACACAACCCCTAGACCAACCCAATTCAGCTTCGGGTTTTCCATCCTTATATTGATAGGAATCCAGGAGGATCCATAAAAGTATATATCCCATGTATGGGGAGTGTCATGGGTGTAGATAAAATAATCATTTGGAAGCTATGTGTCTTATAGTATATTTTATAGGGTAAGATGTGATGTGAGGAAATCAGCTAGGGATTTACTTGTCATTGACTTCTATGATATGAAATGAATGTCAGATTGCTTCAGAATGAATTCCCATCAGTCCAACCACCCAGTCAACATAGGGAGACCAAGGATGTACTTGATACGATCAATACAATAGACTAGATGGAATTAATGGTTCTATAAGAAATGTATCAAATTTTTAACTATGAATATGAGTGAAAGGAAGTTCTTCTATACATGATAATATTTAGTTTCGGTACCTAACATCATCTAAATAAGGTAGTAGAGAATATTTTAACTCCGTACATCATTTTTCTATGTGAGGAGGGCACTCAAAAAGCACTCCATAGTGTCCAAATATAAGATGAGTGACCTCCCTTCCACCAGAGGCATCAAATCCAATTGGTGTAGCAGGTAAAGCATGAGAATCTCGAAGGCTTCTTGGAAATCATCATCTCATTTATAGGTTATTCCCTTCTTCATTATCCTAGTAAAGGGATAAGATTTTTTGGCCATGTGGGCTATGAATCTATATATTTAATCATTTTTCCCTTGGAGTCCCACTAGTTATTTGAAATTTATAGTGGGTAAAATTTCTAAAATAACACCAGTTTTTTCTGGGTCAACCTCAATGTCACGGTGGTGTTCCAAAATGAGAAGTAAATTTCCTAATGTTACCCCAAAATCTCATTTCTATGGATTCATCTTTAGAATATACTATCTCTACTTTTTGAAGATTGTTTTAAGGTTTGTAAAGTGATCACATCACTATCGAGATTTAACAACTAAGTCTTCAACCTAACAATTTGCTATCCTTCCCAAAAATGACTTAAATATGCAATGCACTACGTGCTAATATATAGAGGTATCATTCTTTAATCCAAAGGGAATGAACTAATAGATGAAGGTCCCCTAAGGCACTCTAAAGGTAGTGGATTCCCCATATTCGGGGGGAATCTTTATTTGATTGCATACTGAGTACCCATCCATGAAGGAAAGGGCTTGGAAGGAAGTAGTTGCATCAATAAAGAGTTCTATGGCTGACAATGAAAAATATTTATTTTGTATATGCCCATTAAGGTCTATTAAGTCAATGAAGACCCTAATCTTACCATTCTTCTATTTTTATGGATATGATTTTGGAAATCCATATTGGGTGTTTCACTTCTAAGACAATGTTTTCTTTGATCAACTTGTCAAATTCCACCTCTAAATTGGTGGGATGTGAGGGATGCATCCTCCTAGATACCTTCTTGAAGATTCTATGCTAATCGAGTAGGATGAGATGGTTCATATCCACATATTGATTCAGTTAGGGTATCACTATGTAGTTATAAGATAACACATATCAGTTCTAATTTAGAAATTTGATATATATCTCTTTCTCTTTAAGTGGAAAGGAAATAGTAATTAGAGTATGTCATGGGTCTTCTTATATTTCTAGATTTATCTACCTGAGTTCATCGATGTTGGTGGAGACACCTTCCTTGAACGTTGGAGGGGAATTTTTGAGGTCATCACCATCTTCTTCCATCTCTAAGTATATGGGGAAATTTTCAATTGAATATAGATATTTGGAGGATTCTCTATAACATTTTGGGTGAGTAAGGCCATGAAAAGAGAAATTATCATCCCCTTATTCTTTAGGCATTGCATAGATATACTGTAGATGATTTTATTTTACACTATCACTGAGGAAAAGAGGGGTTTGGATATCTGGGACTAGATTTTTTACCTCAACCATATTTATGGGGAGCACATAGTCACTGTCACGAATACTCTAGGGATTCAAAGGGGTGGTCCCAAAGCCATTGGGGGATGCAACCAATATATCATCATCTACCATTGGTTATTTTTCACCCTTCTTATAGAAATATACTTCATTATATGTGGATATATAAGTCTCAAAGGGGAATTTTTACCATGTAGTATGCATAATTTTCAATCAATGTGGTACTTCAGACATTAATGGAATATCCAAGGTACTATCAAATGGCTATGGATCCAGGCCCTTCAAGTAGAAAATTTTATGCGGCGTTTTTCGGGATAAATATAAACTCAACATCATATGTGATCTCCCAATACTGGGCTACGATTTTGATATTCTTGAGAGGTCTTTACTCATGCACATCATACCCTTTAATGGTCAACTTTGTGGGATATAGTTCTCCTTTTCCATATCCCAAACGTTGGAGGATCTGAATTGGGATGAGATTGATCCCAAAACCATTATCAATTAGATCCCTTTGGATGTTGATGTTATTAAGTATTCCCAAAACATAGAGGGTCCCGATGTTCCCTTGAATGATCTCTTCCAAATTTTGGTTAGTTTATGAGATGATTATATGGCATTCTGATGTAATGGTCTCCACTCGATAAACCTCATCTCCATCAACTTCTATCTCGAACTCATGCAGAATCAGAAGGGATTCAATGAGTTCATACTTGTGAATATTTGAAATATGGAGTGTATCTAGGATTAAGATCTTGTATGAGGATTCCACCATCTATTTCAGAATGTGATACTTTTGAGACAATGGTTGGTTCTTCCAAAAGTGGGGTTACACATAAAAATGAAGCTTAGGAATAGAGGAATTTTAGGTGGATGTGCCTAGTTATTGTACATAGTTTGTGGGAGTATCTGCTAAAAAAGGTTCATGTCATTCTGATCCACCCTGTTATCTATGTTGGTTAGATAATCTAAACCCCCTTGAGTGGTCATGCAAGATAATTGGCTGTGGATGACTGTTGGAGGGTTCAAAGACACCTATATACTTTTTTGGGTTTACTGGAGTTTCTTCCCATAGGCCATGGATGCATATATGTCCTCTTTGGGGACTTTACTAAAATACTAGGTTTGACCATGCACATATTGTTTCCTGTATCCTCAGTTCCTACACATTTGGCTCCCATTAACTGATTATTTGTAGGGAAATCATATTTTTTGTAATTTTCATTCCCAATGAAGGGGTCTACCAAGTGTATCACATTTATAGAACCAAAGATGAAATCTTAATCCGATCTGCATCCCATTTGGTGGGGTTTTACCCATTCTTAATATGTCATAGGGAATAAATATACAATATTTAGAGCTTGTGTTGCAGTAGAATAAGACTCTTCCTCTTCTATTTTTTCATACTTCTGCTTATCACCCCACCTTTGGGAGGCACATATGATGTCTACATATTTAGTGGTGTATCTATTGAGGGTATATGAAACTATGATTTTAGGGTGTCATGAGCTCAATTAAGTGTTTTTCAAGTCATCTAGTTATCAAACTTTTCTACACACCTGGCTGAAATTTTCAACCAACCATCTTATTCTTCTAATCGGACAATGGTTATGTAGCCCACTTATTCTTGAGAGTTTTCTAATGCCACATATCCAGAATAAAAAATTTCTTGAAAGAAATCTTTTAAGAATAATAATTCCAAGATATCATGAAATGACCTTCTATGGTAAGGCTAGTAGTTGGGACGATTGGTGAGGTTGACCTCATTAGGCCTCCTAGCTTGTGGGAGCCTGAGCAGGTTATTATCCATAGTCACTGAGAAATAATCAGGGAATTGTTAATTTCTGAAGGAGTATTCCTTGTTCATCCATTCCTCATATACTGGGTGACTCTAATTTCAGTTTTCTACTAGACAAGGGTGATTCTATGGTTTTCACCACTTGATAAGAGGTTCTGGAAAGTTTGGGGACTACCTAGATACTTGGAAAGGCACTACTCACAACTTGAGAGCGACAACTACAACTTATACCTCTCCTATAATTTACCCTATGTTGTGTCCATGAGTTAATATTTGGATCAGGTTCATTAAATATATTATTCCAAACATTGGACTATTTCTACGAACTCACAGAATCCACCTGGATACTTCATCAGAATCACAGGTGTCTGCAACTCATCCCTTATATTTTCAGCATAGAGTTCTATCAGTTTCTCTTATGAGAGAGAGATGATGAGTGAATAGGTTAAACATTTCCACCATACTTGAATCCAGTAACCCTCTCATTATCACATTTCTTTCAGTTTGTTTAAGTCAATAATTGTAATTTTCCTCAGTGTGGAGATGAATTGGTAAGGGAACTAGCGATGAAGGTCATCCCACCCTATAACGAATCATGATGGAATACTATTGTACCAAATAAACGATGGAATTGTTAGAGTCTAAATGAAAAACCTAATATTTATTTACTCTTATTGATATCTAGGGCCCACCATTGGATTTCATTGGGATACAAAGTGTGTGAGATGTTGTTTGGGGTTGCATACACCGTTAAAGTTTGAGAAGGCAGGATTTCAAAAATTGGGTGGAGGCGTAGTGTAACCCAACCATTCATTATATGACTTAATATTACGATTAATAGGTGGGCGTCACCATTTCATGGATTTCATTCAAGTATCCAGGGACTTGATGATGTTAAGAAACTCTGGGGGAACTTTTTTCTTAGCCTTCTCACTTCCATAGGGAGAAGGCGGTTGTCGATGAGGTGGAACCGCCTTTATCTCCTGATGATTCTATATTCCTCCTAAGATTGAATGATTACCCTAATTTGGTATAGGATATCTTCACAATGGTGGGATTCCATGGTCATTTTCAACTTACTCGTTTATGTAGAATGGATTCCTAGATCTGGATCCAGTCTGAGGCTTAAATTCCACTTTTGCTGGAAGATCTAATCTTATGGGATGAGGGATATTTTCCTCAGTATAAAGAAGATACCCAGTAAGGATATTTCACCTAAGTAGCTCCTCATTGAGTTGTTAGAGAGTTTTTCTCACTCTCATATTGTGAAATCTATTCCTCTATAGTATAAACCTCAAATCTTCTGGGTGACGACTAAGATATAGCAACACCATTTCCTTTTTCTTTGACAGTGTTCCACTAGAGAGGTGGTAACTCATTATTTAGAGTTTCCAGATTTTGGAGCCTTCTCTGGTTATGGGTGAATTCAGCCTCAGTTGGCATGTCTAGATCACCTCCTATCATGGTATATTTTCCATGTTGAAACCGTATGATTTTATTTCTTGATCCACAAATTATGCCATATTGAAAGTGATAGCATTTACATAAGAATACCGTAAAATGGTGGTGGTTCCTTTACTTTCAAATAAACTAGATGATTCTACACTACCTTCATCAGGGACATTATTCGAACTCTTGGCTATATTGGTCCATTTTGGGTTGTGACCTCAGTGGGGCCTAATTGCCTTTTCCATAAATTCCTCTTGTCTTGTCCAATAAGTAGTGACCTTGAGGGAGGTTCCGATCATGATTTTGAATAGTCCCTAAATAGAATAGGTTTGTCTTTTAGTGGTATGAATAGGTGGGATTCCAACCATTTATTTTTTCCACCCATCCCGGAGAAGACCGATTCCCTCTATTACAAGGATGATGATGAAAATGCCCACATCCCTGAGGTCTAGAGGTTATTTGGACCCACAATTTTCATCGAATGATCCTATTGTTGAGGACCCAATGATTCTAGTTGAGAATTTGATGATTCCCAGGACGGTCATTGAGATATTAATTCCCCCAGCCTAG
Organism: Viscum album; assembly: GCA_963277665.1. Classification (NCBI taxonomy): domain Eukaryota; kingdom Viridiplantae; phylum Streptophyta; class Magnoliopsida; order Santalales; family Viscaceae; genus Viscum; species Viscum album. Next base: position 413,012,101 of record OY728131.1, read on the forward strand.
TGGGATGGGTTTGGTATGTAATCGCACAAATTTAACCATTACCCTCTCATGGGATGAAGAACCTAGAGATGAATATTAAGATATAAATACCCCCAACCTATTAGGATAGGGTTTTCTTGTAGATACTAAGAATATGTCATGAATCCCCTCAGGAATTGATGATTTGAGGGGCGGAAGTGGTGGTAGATATTCTCCCAGCCCAAGGGGGCTAGGTCTGCTCTTGGATGGCTATTATGTTAACTTCTTCCATGACCCTTTTTATGCGGCGTAGCTGTGATCATGTAGGAGCTAGGTGTGATGGCATCCCATGATGAGAACCATTCCTTACGAGAAGTTTTCTGACTAATTAAAACATCTCTATGCATGTTAGAAATTAATTTTCATTACTTTGAGTAGCCTAATATGATATATTTTTGGTTATCCTCTCCCTTTTCATGATTTCTAGGCATCGTTGAAGTAGGATAATGCTATTATAGTGACCAAATGGGCCGATCATTAATTGGTCCCCTGATTTCACTAAATTCTATAACATTATAGAACTCTATATTTGAGGGGTTTTTTTATTCTAGGGATTCACGAAAGTGTAATGATCCATACTATCCCCATACTTGAATACAAAATCATGATTTAGATTTATAGATCAATTGTTTAAGGGTCATGATGCAATAATAGAAAGCATGTTGTTGGTTTGTGCTATGATTTTATGGTTTTGGATCTTGAGCCATTAAGTTAGCCACTAGTTCGAGCTAACAACATAGTATATTGATTGTATAAAGGTGACACTTGTATAATGGATAAGGGAGATGCTGAGACTTTAGTTGTTGATGAGTATCCCACATATTTTTGCATTGATAAGGAATGATCTCTTTTTTTAACTCCTCTGGGATCCCATAGTCAGAAGTGGTGAGGGTCTAGAAAATAATGGGGATGTTGTTTCAGGATAAATCTCTACATATGTCAATATAAGACTCATCCTCATCAAACTTACATGCCTCCATTCTGTTAGACCATATAAGATGGTTCTGATGGTCACCTAACGAATAGAGTGAAGTGCTACTAGAAGTTGCTATGAAACCATATGCAGTTCGCCCAAATGTTTTAAGAACTGATCTATACGAATATGTCAGAGTTTTTTACACCTATATATATAAAGATGTCTGGGAAAGGGGACTATTGCCTTATCTATAAGAGATATAAATAGGGGGACTTTGACCACAGTGGATATTAGGATTAGAGTCCATGTGATTCATCTTCACACAACCATGAGGGGAACTATCATGGTAATGATCATAATCTACATTGTTAGAATATTTAACAGACCATTGTGGTGTTTAGAGTGTGTCTCGAACAATTTCTAGGACACCATAATTGAACAGATTGGGAATATGGGTCCCGATCCACATCGTGTTTAGAATATACTGACTTACCTTTTGAAAATTTTCAAGTATATGAGCCTGCTATAGCAGTTTTTAGAACTTTCTTATAACCTTCTTGTGTTGTGGGAATATGCACTCGTTGCTGAGAATTTTTTGAAATATGCCAATAATTTGTATCATTATTGAGATGAGATTATCCCATCCTAAGGCATGTTCCATTCTCACTTGGTGATACTTAGTCTTGATGGGAATATGATCCCAATACCTAGCCTTTGAGATATGACACTGGTCGTTCTTGGTAGAGATATGAGCCTAACCTATGTCATGTGCTTCTATCACCTTGTGAGTCCCTGTTGGAAAATGAATATGATCCTAATCATAATATCAATTCCCCACTATAATATTCTGATGGACCTCTATAATAGGATAAGGGACATGATCCTCCTCTTTTATTGCATCAAAATGAGGTCGGTGTAGTCGATCATTGGTAGAAGTTAGAATATATTCCTTGCTTCCATAACCTATTGGAAAATTAAAAGAAGATTCAATGATAGGAATTTGACACTATTTCAAGTCGTGTTCTATTATCACTTGGTCATACCAAGCCATAATGGGGATATATGATTGATCCCTGGCCTTTGGGGTATGCCGCTGGACTTCTTTAATAGGAATATGATCCTTTACCAAGGCTTGTGACCCTCTCACTTGGTGATCCTTGACCAAAACGAGGATATGAGCTCAATCCTAGGCCTTTGAAATATCTTTCTAGAATTTTTTGTTAGGCATGTGCCCCTGTCTCGAGGCATGTGCTGCTCTCACCCAGTGAGCCCCGATTGGAATGGGATTATGAGCCCAGTCTGACGCCTCATCCTTTATCAGAGTATGATGATAATTATCATGGATAGAAGAATTAATGTGAGCCTTCTCCGATACAAACACTTGTTCATAATAATCAAAGTGTTGAATTTTCCTAGCTGTAGGGATAAAATCATGTGCATATCCCTTTATCTTCACTAGTTCTGGATTATTCTAGTAGAGTTATTCAACTGTTACTAAAATGTATTGTCATTTTAGTAAATGGTGTGAAGGGATATAAGCCTACACATTTTATATCTCCATTATACACTCAAAAATGTCTTCAATTGAAGTGGTAATAGGCACCCACTTATTTCCTCCATGTGCCATCAGAATATGATGATGAGCTTTGTGCACGAGGGTAGAGATATGCGCCTTCACCTTTCCTATTTCATAAATAAACCTGCAGACTTTTTCTGAGTGAGTGGAGATATGTGATTGCTCACTGGTTACCACTAGGATATACCGGAAGACTTTGCTAGCAAGATAGGGGATATGAGTCCACTCTAGGGTAACTAGTTCCCTCCTCACCTGATGTGTCTTCCTCGCTGCCTGTGCATAGGAATTTGAGGCAGCATCATGTCCAATGGTACCCTTAGTTGGAGACTGGTGGGTATCAAGGGGATGGTGTTGGTAATAGTGGTTGAAACGTGCCCTACTCATTAGAACCTGAACTAAAATGGATTCGTATTTGGATTTCTGATCCTCCTTTATTAGAGTCTCAATGTAGAAATTGTTACACTCCAGGGATAATCTCATGAAGTAGTTGTTTGTAGTGAAAATGGATAATGTCTTAGTGGTATCTTTACTTGGGAAATGAAGACTTAATGGTTTCTATTCGCGATGAACCTCATGAGAAACTTCTTGGTTTAGGATTTTACTGCATGGTTGGTACTCCCAACCTATCAGGTTCTCCACCTGATGTTGGAGTTATCGAGAAGGTGAGATCATTTTGTGATCCATGGGGGTTGTAGCTACTTGTGATTTTCTAGAGTGATTGCTGGATGATGAATAAATTGTCTCAAATTCTGATGTCGAGAGTATTATTTGTAGTTTTTTAGAAAAAAAAGAACCACGTTATAGATTAGTGAAATATCATAGGCATAATATTCTCAATAAGATATTCAGGGTTAACACAATTATTATTTTATTCTGAATTCATACATTATTCTCTCTTAGACTTAACCAAATGAGGATGAGATTATTTTTTAAGAACCCAAGTTACAGATTATCATCGGTAGGATCATGTTTGTATTACTAATTTGTTTGTTTAGGGTATGCAAAACATAGTGGCCGGGCGCATGCTTCACTATTCATTTGAGATATTCAAATCATGTTTTCTAGTTTTGTCTGTGTATAATGTGAAAATGAAATCGCCTGATAGATAATAACCCAATCATTTATTATTAGAGATACTCACATTGGGTTCACCATTTTTGTTTTGTCAAGATTTAAGATGTGGATGGTATTTTCCTGACGGTTTGATGGATTTTGTGGGTTTAAGGACTTTTTCTTTTGCTCACATTGGGTTTTCCATTTGTTTATTCTTCCCTGGAAACTCAAAATGATTCCCCCATATACAAATAGGTATGAAAATACATTTCAAATTCAGGTGGTCACTTGAGTTTTCAGGAATGATGGCACTTAGGGACATGCATTGGTCGAGAGGATGGGTGTTCTAGCTCATCACACCCATTTTGGGGGGAATTGTTGCCTACTCTAGGACTCTCTTATAGATTTAAGATATGTTGATGAATAAATCCTAATCATGATACGAGAATTATTACCATAAAAAAGGACCATAGGTTTAGTATCACTCATTGTAAAAAATATAAGGGTCTCATCTATGAACCCATCTATATGTTTTTGAGGTTCTTCATCCATTTCTAGTAATAGATGACTGCCCATGTGAAAAAACAATAGAACTAAGAGACTTAAAATTTTCTACCATAAAAGGAGGAGGTTAATATTCTAAGGATGATATAGTTCTATTATAAGGCATCCTACGAATCTTGGTTATTGTAGGAATCAAAACCCACATAGTTCATTAGACCCATGCAGTTTAACATCATACAAAAAGGACATATATGAGTGCTCTGAGGCAATGAGTATTCAAGCTGGAGTCCCTGAGTTATATACTATGTATCTTGATTATAGTGAGAATTAGAGTCATTATAGATCATTTGTTTTCTGATTCCACTGAAAAATGTGGTAGAGAGATCTTCCAATGAAAATGATTGGCTCCCAATGGTTGAGGTTTCGACATATCCAAATACATGCATGAAAGTGGGTGATTATTTTAGATCATGCCTCAAAAAGGCATCCTACATATCCTAATTATGTCCAGAATCTAATTTTACATAGTTCAGTCACACCCTTGGGACTGGCCCCATGGTATATGCCTTTTTGTTGAGGTGAATATATCCCGCCACTCATTGGAGATTATATACTGAAATTATCTAGCCTGGTGGAGATTGGTGATCCTAATGATCTGAATATTGAAGCTCCCAAATCCCACATGATCTATGCTCAGTGTGAGAAACAAGGAATAATAAGTAATCAGTCTCATTGTATACAGATGTATGGATTATGTACTGGGACTTACACACTGATGACGAACAATGTTAACAAGTCTGGGTATTCCCTTACTGATTAGGGAATATTGTATTATTCCACTAATCAGGGATTCCACTACGTGGTTTCCCTTTTATCTAGGTCTTACACATTGAGGATGAATGCGATTATAAAATATTGAGATTCTCTATTGACCTGACCTTTTTGCCTTCCTATCATGTGTTGATTTTCTGTTCTTCAGGTTTTGATTTTTTTTAATATGTAGGAGAGTATCTACAAAAAATATACAACGATAATCAAATGATATAGTTTAATTTTCTTGAAGAATTCACATAACTTGGATGGAATGTTTGAAGGTTATCACATGACCAAGGTTAATTTTTCCAGAGGACCTCACAAGACCCATATGGTATATCTTGTAAGCCATCACATGGCTTGAAAATCTTATCTAGAGGGTGTCACATGATCTAGAAGACCTACCCTAAGTGTCATTACAATAGTTGGCTAAAACATATGGAGGGTTTCATGAGATTCAGTGTGACATTTCTCTGAGGGTGTTTCATGTATTGTATGACATGTCTAGATGTTATCGCATGTCATGGATGACTTGTCTAGAGCGTAGCACATGTCATAGATGGGTGTTGTGAGATCTAGTTTAAATGCCCAGATGCTACCACAAGGATTGGATGACATGATATTAAACCATTATATGAGTCATGAAATTTATTTGAAGGACATCTCAAGGATTGGGAGACAAGTCTAGAGGGATTCCTGAGACTAAAGTGGAACACACAAGAGAAATAATGACCAGAGAATTTATGAATAAAATTCCATTTCTTTTAATTAAATGTCTTATGGATATAGAAAACACATTCAATCCTTTTATTTTATTATATCCAATTTTCTTTAAATGATCATTATGTACTAAAGTGGAACACCCAAGAGATGTAATGACCATAACATTTATGAATAAAATTCCATTTATTTTAATTAAATGTCTTATGGATATAGAAAACACATTCAATATTTTTGTTTTATTATATCCAATTGTATTTAAATGATCATTATGTATCATTACGGTTGATAATATAGACATTGAATAGTGATCACACAACTAATATAAATATAAGGTTTTAACAAATACTTTCGACATAGACAAAGGAGATGATGACCTCATCCAGTAGACTTGGGCCGTAGGAAGCTCATTTGTCAGATCTCAGAAAGGAAGTAGTGTCACTGGTCTTCACTCTTATCGAAGCCCAATATGACCTTCAACATGTTAAGATTTAATAAAATCAACTACAAGATAAGTTCAAGCTAATAGATATTACCACCCGCGCGATGTTATCCAAGCCTCCCTAAGATTTTGTCACCACCGCACACCTAATCCTTAGGTCTTATGCTGGTGTTATAAGGGCTTATGTAACAAGGTATAATTTACTTATTTTTTAATCCCTTTTTATAAATAAAAGTCTTATTCCACCAATTCCTTTATGAGAATAGTATTTCTTAAAAAAATGATGAATTTGATAAATTGATTCTTTGGGTAAAAATGTTACATTTGAGAAATATATAAATTATTATGTTAAATTATGGTTTTTATTTATAATATTATAAAAAAATTCTTATAAATTATTATTATATCTGTTCCTTATCTATAAATGATTAGGTAATTATTTTGATAATAGTTATATTTTTATACAATAAAATAAAAAGTGTATTTTTAAAGAATTTATTTTAAGAAATTAATGAATTTTTAAATAATTAATATTTTAATAAAATATTGTTATCAAATTAAATTTATTTATAATAAATTAGTATATAATTTTTATGAAGTCAAATGTAATTTTTATTAAGTTTTAAAAACTGTTTTGGTCAAAACCCTTCAATTTTCAACAAATATCAGTTCTCATTTTAAAAGTTAAAATTCACATATTTTGAATTTTTTTAGATAAAATGAATATTATTTTTTGAATTAAGACATTGAAATTATCCAATGGTTATTCTTTCATAGTTTTCTGAAATAGTTTAAGTTTTGGGTAAAAATTAAATAATATATAAATATATAGTGTGTTTTATAACATCATAATGACCCAATAGTGACGTAATAAATTCCATAAAAGAGATATTCAACAAAATATATGTTTTAAATTTAAAATAATTTTATTTTATATTTATTTGTTTTATTTTATAGTGCCTCAGTAAACCCTCCAAAATGTATAATATATTTTATGATTTAAAATTCATTTCATTAAGAGTGTGACTCACCTACTCATAATCCAGGGAAATATTTTAATATCTTTGGCCCTTATCTTAATAAAATAATTTTTTTCCACTCCCCTTGTCCAGAAAATATATTAAATAATCATGTGTTGGTTTGTGGTTTTGAATATTTTAGTGTGCATGGTCCAAAACCTAAATAATAAAGAATTTCTCTTCCTTTCCTATATAAACCAACCCAAGCTCCCATTAATCTTCAATAAAACTCTTTTATGCTTATCCTAAATCTTCTCTCTAATCTATATAGTCCTCCCAAGGCACCCCAACCTTCTAAGAAGCCTCTCCAAAGCCTTTGGGATCACACATTCAAGTAAGGGTTCCTTCCTTTCTCATTTTTGTCCAAGTTTACTTATGTTGTTATAAATTTTCTATTTTTCAATTAAAAATGATGTGATAAGTTTTAAAACCTTCCCCATAATTACCTTATTATGTTTTAATTATGAGATACCCATTTCACTCTCATTAATCCCTCCCACGTACACCCATTAACATGCTGAAATTATGTACATGATTTCCCTCTCTTCATTTCCATTCAAGCATTTATTTTATATTATGCATCTTTAATTCCATTTAATATGATAGGATATTATGATCCATGATCCCATTTCTACCCATTTCATGTCTAAATGATTAGATACCCCTTTTTCTTTCATCAAACCATTTTATGAATCCCCATGTGATGTCATTATGGTGCCGAAATTAAACCGCGATTTTCCATGCCAAAATCATTTTGTAGTGAATATCACGCCCATTTATCTATCAAGGGTATTCACCTTTATTCACATATAATTATTGATTATATACTCTCATGTACATATTATACATTCCTTTATTGTGGAATAAATGATGATGTTGAATGAATCCATGTTATATGATCTATGTGGAACAGTTAAGCATGAGATTAAAATGTTCATGAAGGGTGAACCCTGACAGCGCTCCAATGCATTGAGTATTTTTTGGTACCATGATACGTCATATTGGGATTTGGGTTTACTTGATTCCTTTTAGGACATTTTCTCACCATGTTGGGACATGGGTTACTTGATTATTTTATGTTCATTATGTAGTGTTTTATGTTGTTGACACATTTCCATGTTATGATGATCATGCTTTATCATGCCTTTATGTTCATATTTCTCTTATGCTCTATTGATATGTCTATTTGCTAACATGTATTGTATTATTAATGTTATTCCTTGTTAACTCCCTTACTGAGATTTATAGCTTACCCTTTTCTTATGTATGTCCTCAGGTTATCCCATTCAATGCTAAGTAAGAAGGAATTTTGTGGCCATGTAAAAAATGTTTTTAATAAAGATGTTGTAATTTATGTCTTAAGTTGTCATGTAATGTTCTTAAGCCCAAAATACACTAGAACTATTGATATTTGTTTGTATTAAGTGTAATTTGTTGTCATAAGTCATGTATAAATATGAAATAAAGATCAGGGTTGTCATTTGAGAACTATGTGGCTTGATCTAATATGTATATAGGACTTCACATGACCCAAATATCATACCGAAGGAACATCGTGAGGCCTGAGAGACATTTCTTGGTTTTTTCATATGTCATGGATGGTTTACACAACATGTAAAAGGGTCAGTGAACATTTTTTTGGTTTAGTTAATCCACCTTTTGTCATTGTTCTACACCTTATATTGTGAATGCGTTAGATTTATTCTGTTTTAGTTTATTTTAAGCCCCACGCGATCTAGCAGACAAGAAAGATGTTTTTCACGTGTTCTTCTAGATGCCCTTCTCATGATTTTTAAATGATCACATGAAGTTATTTAGGAATGGAAGATGTCCTCTCTACCTTTCATCAGTATATTACCAGATATAAGACTTTCCAGTTGCGAGATTAGCCACAGTGAGAAATTCTCTCTGGGGCATGGGTGTGCTAATGTGCCTGGATGTGAAAAATACAACCCTTTTTTTTGTGTATGTGGTGGTGGATTTATATGACTTTCCACCCAAATTGTTTGCAACTTTTTGTGACGTATATCATGAAAATCTTGTCTAGAGTCAGTGAATTTTTTTGTTGCCACACGTCTTTGTGACCCTTAGTTGTGGACTGCTTCCAAGGGTGTCACCATATTTTCAGCGACCATGAGTCCCTCTTGTCATTTTTTACTTTTTTTTGATTATTTACAATTAATAGGGAGTTTTTTGATCATGAATTCATGTATAATAGATTCCTTATTGTTATATTGACATGTAAAAGTGTCTTCATGAGATCAGGATTCCTATTTAAAGACATTCATGTGATCTCAGATGACTAGTCCATGGAATCTTGTGAGACAAGAAAGGGTTGTCTGGTGTCTTCATGGGATTGTGATATGGACTTCCTCAATGTGTTTCAAATGTTTTACAACCGTAAGAGGATTTCACCTCCTCCCCTTTTATATTTAATTTTTATATTTCTCAAATGTTAAGAGTCATGCAATATTGAATAAGTATCTTCAAATACAATTACTCTAACTCTTGAGGATGCATCAAATGAACAGTAAAGGTTCTACATAAGTGCATAAGAATTTTGTGGAAAATTCATTTGTTCATCCTTAGGGAGAAAATGGTGAGTGTGAGGTCTCCTCAGCAAGACCAAGGTTCTTTACGTGATATGTCTGAAAAGACAAAAGGATTTTCTGAGATGAGGTAGGCATATCACGAGGGACTCACAGTGCCTTGAAAATCGTCAGTGGTGCATCACATGTATTTTATGATAGTGTGTAGCTCCCCCTCATATTCTTCTATTTCATTTGTTTATATTCTAAAAATCATGGGGGTCATGTGCATCCAATTGAATGTTGTTAATTGAACTTTCCCTTCCCATCAGTGATGTTTTGTGTGATATTCATGACCAATAGAGGCCTATACATTTTGGACATGTTATTCCCATTTTCAAAGGTTTTTTGGATGGGTTATTAGGAGCTCGCCGATGAAAAACTGCATGGCCTGAGAGAGCTTATCCAGATGCCACCGTATGACCGTCCAATATTCAAAGCACCTCTGTGAGAGTAGAAGGACTTGTTGAGAGGGGATTCACAAGACCTGCTATAAACTATCCACTACACCCAATTCCTTCACATGACCCTATGATGGTCATGCATTCACATGTATTTTGTATGCTTACGCGATTCATGATCTTCGACCACCTCTTCATTCCATTTATTTCTTTTGGGGGAAATAATACCCATATTTAGGTATTCCTTACTTTGTAAATTGTATAATTATTATTTACCAGGCATCAAAAATGTAAAATAGTATTCCCTTTGAGTTATGGAGTGGTAAGAAATCCATTTTGTCACATGATCATGCATGGGGATTTGAGGCATTTGTTAAGGCTATATCAGGTGACAAACAAGCACCCAAGTAATGAAGTGTATCATTTTTATGATATATACAAGAATCCTAGGGATACAATCAATTCAACCCCTCATAAAAAAACATTACCATTGAATGAAAACATAGAGACTCAAGTTTGGCCTTGTCAGAATTCAAAATATTGCTGCATATATTTCTAGAGTTTGTCATTGAGACGTCGTACGATTCCATGTCCTGATGTGCCCGAAATAAATTTTATAAAAATACTAAGTATTTTAATATGATTAACCTGGAGTAAAAAAGTTATATATTAAATAATATATTGGATTAGAAAACCAAGTCCATAGTTGAGTCCAGAACATGCCGTTTACCCTAGGAGGGGTGGATATTTTGTGGGCATAGGCTCTCTAGGTAAACAATTATCGAGGGAATTTCCATAACTAAAATAATTAATTTATTTTGGATGTAAGATTGAATAAATCCTGAATGGAGTCTGGGATCAAATTTATAATATCTTTGTTGAGTCTGAAACATCGCGTTTACCCTAGCGCAACATAAACATAGTGGGTGTCTAGTTTATGGTTAGAGGTGAAGCGTAGGCAGGGAGTTAAATAAAGGGTTATGGATTTAATTAAAAATGAAATCCATTAAACCCTTTTCACCCTTGGGGAACATGGAAAAATCCCCTCCTCCTCTCCCTATTCACCAAAAAACTATCCAAAAGACAAATCAAGAAAATGAGGTGCCATTGTACTTTGATCTTGATGGTGATTACTCCTAGATTGTGAAACAGTAGCTTCTGGGTGAGGATTTGACCTTGAAGCTTCTATATTTCACTATAAGGTAGTAAGTTTTGTGTTTTAATACCAATACCCCTATTTATGAATTTCGTTTGTTCCAATCATCAACATGTCTATGTAGATCAGGCCCCAAGTTTTTCAAAACAAGTCTCAGATTATTATTTGGAGCACCAGGGTGATCTTGGTAGTCTGCGACAGGGGAAGCCACCGAAGGGTGGTGTAGAGCGCCAACAGGTGGGCCAGATATAGCTGGGTGATGATCCACATGTGGTTGAGCCAGGTGGTGTTTGACCCGCGGGCTGATGTGGCATGTTTGGCTGGCTAGAGTGGACCAATAAGAGCAGTCCGATATAGACAGAACAAGATGAGGGGTATTTAAACCCTTGTAACTACTAAAACAGGTGTCCAATTTACATGCCGTCTATGGATACATGACCCTTGGATTGATGTGGACCTTTTGATTCCATTTTGAGAACTTTTAGCTTTGGTATCAAGATGATGTGGCATGAAACGTCCAATTATAATAATAATATAATAATTATTATTTTGACAATTCTTGTATTGGATGTATCTCCTACACCTGATGTTCGATTGGAGTGCTATAAATGGGGCTAAAAACATGAGTTTAATGAAAAAAATTCAAGACTAATTCTAGGTTCTGAAACTGACATCGAGGAAAATGCCCCACAATGACCCGTTTGGTCTTGTTGGTGTGAAAAGTGTCTTTTTCAATGGTTATCTATTTTGGGAAAATAAATAGTCTATACTGCATGATTTTTCCATGTATAATGAGATGATTTCCATGGTTTTCACCCAAGAGACGCGGTGTGCAGGCGATGTTACATGGGTATATTGGGTCAGCGATGCCTATAATGACAGGGTTGAGTGGGTCCCCCTGGTCCTTGTTTGTGAAATTTTGATCAGTTGGGTAGAGTGGGTCCCCCAGGTCCTTTATCTATGAGGGTTTTAAAATCACACCCCCTTAATTATATTGTGACCTCTATTCAACTACTATGAGGTTTTTCAATATGATATCCTCTTCACTAGACAAGGACACCTCTTTGTATACTTTGTGTACGTACAAAGTGGGTTTCCCAATTTCTAGAGTGAGTTGTCTTAATCCTATTTGATTGAAGACTCATCAGATTTGGAGCATGTATCTCCCTAAGAGGCCCGACATGATCCACTCGTCCCTTTGTGTTTTCCTTGTAGGGTTTTTGGAATCGACATTACCAATATTTACCTGGGCACTAATCCTCTACCCAGGGTGTTCTAGTAGTGTATGGATCCCTCAAAGAGCCTTGGGGAATCCCTATCTGTGTGTCGAGATGTGTTTCTTCTAAAATCTATCATGATTTTTTCCTCGACAGATTTCTCATAATTTTCATGACCAACACTATATGGGCGTCGATCCTCTACTAACCAAGTTGTTCTAAATTTAGTTTATTGTGCGATACCCATTTCCTTGTTTGGTGTTTCCGACTAGGGTTTAATGTCCCTTAGTGGACCCTGGGTGTGATCCCCTACCTGGGGAGTTGGATTTCATTGAGTCACTAGGTGACTTCTTCCATGGATCTCTCCATAGAGCATTTACTCTCAGACAAACACCATGAGGGTTGACTGGGTTGTGTCGTTTGTTCATTTTTTCTGATAGAGTGGAATCTCTCAGGCGAGTATCATCTCAGATGAATCAGATCATAGAGTGTGCTTCTGATGGGTTTTTAGATCCTCATGTATAATCCTATCATTGGTGATGAGTTCTAAACCTTATGAGTCTTGGTTCCAGATATACGTATATCTTGTGTGTTTTTTGGGATTCCTTGTGGTGTTGTCACTTCTGGGTTGATAAACTATGTGCTTGAGCTGACTAGTTGTATTTATCCGATAAAGGTATCAAGATAGAGTCTCTCCCTCATTTGGGCTTCCTCTGGTTGAGAGGATTGGACTATTTCCTTTCTATTTCTCCTTTTCTTTGGGGGGTTTTGGGGTGTCTACTGAGTATCTTTATACTCTCCCCTGAACAAGCTTTACCCACACATGTTTTGTGTATTGTGAATACCCCTGGTCTTTCAACGTAGTCCTAGGAGGACCCCGAGTAGGTGGATCTTAGTGAGCCGGACTGACCAGGGTGCTTACCAGATCTTAGATTAGTAGATTTCCAGTGGGTGGATTTAAAAATGATCCCCTCCTTTAGAGAAGGTTGAATTATTTTTCAGTTTTAGTTTGGTGGGCCTAGTATGTTCAATTTTTTGTATTTTTGCTACACTCTGTTTGGGACTGATGTATGCACGAATTTTTTATTTTTTATATATCTATGAACCATTTTATGGAGGTGTATGTGGGTGTGCGTGTGTGTGTGTGTGTATAGGTACGTTAGGCTATGGCCTCCCTTATGTGTGATAGCCTACTCGGTGCTAGTCACCAGCTCCTGGCCTATTGGAGGCGGGCTTGGGGAGTTGTGGCTCGAGCCCCATTGGGTCGGGTCATCATAGAGTGGTATTAGGGGAGATTCTAAATTTGTAACCTAAGAGTGTAGTTGTTCTAGATGTGAGCTTATTTCGGGTTGCATAGAGATAGTGTTAGAGTGTTTCGAGTTTATATTTCACGCATAGGACTCCACTGTTGGTGTGACAATCAACATATCCTTTCACTAGGACTCTGATAACCTACATTTTGACGTGGTACATTATGACACTGGTTAAAGAGAAATAATAGTAGATTCATCATATAGGACTAGATTTTGTGTTTTTCCTGTCCTTCTTGAGTCATCTTCCCAAATATACTCCTTAACCTTGGTGCATCTTTATGTTATTTCAAGATACCTCCATGACGACAGCCAATTTGGGTACTATAGACGGATTGTGGTAATGATCCAACCCATGGAGAGGATTTGTTTTAGGGAACATGTTCTAAGGCTGGACCTCCAGGTGTTCTTCTAGTTTATCCACCACTTATTGAGTAGTAGGTTGTGTCGGCATTGTAGCAAAAGGATGCCTGCAGGCTGAGTGCCCTGCACAAGTTCCATAGGCAGCTACTTCTGAGTTTTTGGGGTGAACCTAACCCCAAGGAAGATTATTACTAGATCTTTGTAGTCACATATGTTTTCAACATAGTGAGGACACCTCTCGATTATATGGTGGTCTTAGAGATGAGCCTTTTTCAGGGTTTATTTGAGTGCTGGTGGAGTCTTGTGATGTAGACCCATGACGAGGTGATGCTCTATTAGGTATATTTTGAGCAGATATTCAAGGAGTAGTTTTATCTAGCCATTCTAAGGTCAGTTCATATCCAGGAGATTCTGTAGCTTTGAAAAGAGACCAAGACCATGGGAGAGTACTCGACATAGTTTATAAACCTAACGTGCTACTCTCTCGATATGGTTCAGAATCCATTCATCTGAGCATGGTCCATTGGGAAGGGATTACGTTGGGAGATCAGGGTGTCAGTGGTACCATTGTTAATTCTCCTCTATACTGAAGTGTTGGAATGAGCCTTCGTGTTTGAAAACATTATAGCTGAGCAGACCCCAACCATCAGTGTTGGGAACATGGGAGATGAAACCTCAACCGTTGGTTTGGTAGCTGGAATCCAACGACAAGCTAAGGGGTCCGGGCATGTGCGGCATTTCAGGAGGTGTCCTCAGGGAATAATATCTAAGGCTCAGGGCTCTTAGGATGGTTTTGGTCAGTCACAAGAGAGGAAGTGTTATGCTTGCGGTGGACAAGGATATCTAACTATATTTTGTTTGACCCATCATGTTTTTGAGAGGGAGATGGTCGATGAACCACCTTGAAAGATGCATTTTTTAGAACATGGAGGTCCACATGGTGGTAGATGTCGTAGTGGAGTTGGTGTAGCAGCGGGAGGTGATAGAAAATACAATTTTCCACCACCATCCCAAGGTGGTCCACTCCAGGATTAGGGAGCCGGAGGATGAGGGTAGGAAAAAACAGATACCTTCAAGGACTTTGACCCAGAGGATCTACAGATGGATATAGGTATGCTCCATGTCCTTTCTACTTTTGTAGTAGTTTTGATAAACTCTATTATCTTTTACTCTTTCCATGATGTTTCTTTCTTTAGGTTTTTTCAAGGTGTTGGTAAGACCCCGTGTCAGTGTTTTTCATCGTAGCTTCAAATGCACAAGGAAGAGGGTCCCTTCCCCCCACCAAGACAAATTTTTGTGACACAACTAAACCCATGTGGGTGAGTTAGTGCACCCCAAAGAAGACAATATCGAGGTGTGGTGGATGATTCCCTCTAACTTATATGTTCAGGGTGGGATTATGTGTTGGGAAGTTTGTGCGAAGGTCTTGGTAATACCTAGGGTGTGTGCTTGGGAAGCCTTGTTTTTTCATTTTTCCATCAGGTGTTCAACATCATCTTGGTAAGAGAGTCAGTTGAGGAGGATTTGGTGCGATTTTATGTGACATAGGACTCAAAATAATGAATAAAACTTCCCCCACTAAGATGGGTTCTTGATAGGCGATACAAAATCTTGCAGGTGAGTTAGTGCCACCCAAAGTGGATAATATATAGGTGCGAGGGATGAGTTTCTTTGGCATGGGATTTTAGAGTAGGTATGTTTGTTCCTATGTGAAGTTAGTGAGGTGGAATATCGCTAGAACCTATGACTACAATAGATAAGGTGCTTGGTGTTTCTCACATATCTTAGTTGAGGAGACATGTTCCCAATTGTACGACGTTGACCTGGGATGGGTTGGACTTGGGTGTGGTAGACCTTTTGGTTCCCCTATGTGTGTGCCTGTCAGTAAGACAAGAACCCTTGGTTACGTTGTGGTTGTTTGTTGGTGAACTCCCAGGAATGGGAGACCAGGTGAGAGTTTATTTTATTTACCTCATGCCAAACTTTTGGCTTTTTAGGGACAAAAAGTCTTAATTTGGGGAGGATTTAGTGACATGGGTTTGTCTTTTCAGGCTTTAGAATATTGCTGTATATATTTCCATAGCTAGGAACTACGATGATGTGTGATTCCCTGGCCCGGTGTACCCACAATAAATTTAATAAAAATATTAAGTATTTTTATACTATTCACATGTAGGAAATGTTTCATCTCTTAAATAGTAGCTCTGATTAGAAAACTGAGGACACAGTTGAGTCCGGGGCATGCCGTTTACACAAGGCGGGGTATATGTTTTGTGCCCATAAGATTTATGTGGAAAAAGTTTTTGAGGGAATTTTCATAACAAAATTAATTAATTTATTTTGGATCTAAAATCAAATAACTTCTTAAAGGAGTCTTAGATTGAATTTTTGAGACCACAATTGAGTTCGAAATGTCGCCTTTACGCTAGGAGTTACATAAATTGAGTCAGCGTTGAGTTTCTGGTCAGAGGTGAAGAGTTGGCATGGAGTTAAATGGAAGGTTATTGATTTAATTAAAATTTAAATAAATTAAACCCTAACCCCCTTCATGAATAATGATGGAGCCACTCCTCCTTTCCTGCTTCAACGAAAAACAATCTGAAGGCTGAATTGAGCAAAATAGGTGCCATTGGAATTCGATCTTGGCAGCGATCCTTCTCGGACCGTGCAACGACAGCTTCGAAGTGCTGATCTGGCCTCAAAGCATCTACATTTCACCCTGAGGTATCCAATTTTTAATTTTAATTATGATCTACTAGTTTATGCATTGTTTTTGTTCGAATCGTCCCAATGTCTATGTAGATCATGTCCTATGGTTTCTGAAACATGGCTCAGATTAATTTTTGGATCACTAGTGTAACGCCCCGACCCCAGTTACCCAGAGTCGGTGCATTAATTACATAACATTGGCATGATCACAAGAAAGATCAAATCTCGAAAGACCGATTAGTTTAGTAGCCTTGGAATAACTAGATACATCCATAAATTTTTACATTACATCATAAAAAACATCTTGTCTTCATATCCCCTCATACTATCCCTGCAGGTCATTCATAAATTACTTCTTCATAATCCTGGGAAAAATAAAACATTGAAAGGGGTGAGCTCGGATGCTCAGTAAGGATAACATTATAGCAGAAGCTTTCATAAATAAGCATAAACACTTAAGGCAATTTATAACTAAAACAAAAGCCTTTTAAATTTAAACATCAGCATAAAATGGCGAAGGTAAAATGAAATAATGCCATTTACTTACTCACATGGATATTCTACTAGTCGAATGATCACATGCAATATCAATAACCACTTTCATAATGATGGAATGCATAATTCCAGACTATCATAACCACATAGCCAAGGCCTCGTGCCAAGACTACAAATAAGATTTTGCCAATGCCTTGTGCCAAGACACTAGTTTGTCTCATGAGACCTACCGATGCATCGAGGAGCTATAGCGGGCTCCACCCGTCACTTATTAAGTCCAATGCATTCCTCATATGAACAAGTTTAAACATAACATAAACATTCGTATTGAAACTAGCATACGAAATGTCAATACTTTTACCACAAACCTTGAATGATATAAAAATAGCACATCCACAGTCAAACATAACTCATTCGATACAATATGGAAGATTGTATTGTATCACATTAACCTCAATCAAGAATAATGAAGGATGTTGACATAGATGAAAATAATCATCAAAACTACTTGAGAGAAATATCCCCCTTTTCTTGAAATCATTTAAAAGTCACACTATTTGTCAAAAAGCCATTTAAAAATAGATTTTTGAATCAAACTGTCCCATACCACTTTGAAACTTTTTAAAAGGATTTTTAATTTTAAAACTTTAATGTCCATATAAATAAATCCTTAAAACCATTTTTAAAATATGGACATTAATGAGCATGATTTAGAAGAATAATTCTTTAAAACATTTTAAAATGGTATTTTGGTTAGAGTTTCTAACCAAAAGAGAGACACTTGAATACAAATAATTGAGGTAATCAAAACATTGTAATATCATGAGAATAAAGGAATTCATGATATACTATGTCAAAGTACATTATATACACCACATAAAAGTGATTTGGTGTATATCATCAAAGAAGTCTCAATGGAATGTAAATTGAGATGAAATCTCTCATAAAGGTTGTATCCTTTGGTTAAGGATAAATCAACGACATAATTATGTGTGACAAATATAAATACACTAAATATGATTGGATATTCAGTGTAAATCAATCAATGTATATTCACACATATTCTTGTAAAAACAATACCAACGAATTGGATGTTTAACTCAATAAATGGAGAATGAGATAAAATTACTCTTATCAAATTCATATCAATGACTTGAGAATTATCAATGGAGTGATTATGTGTATCAAACTTATATCCACAGGAATGGGAGTGGAAATTATGACATAATCAAATGAATAGTGATTCCACACATAATCTTGGGGTAATATAATCAATGAAATATCCGTAAAGCCAAATGAGTGGAAATTGAAATCTCAAATTCCCTTATTGATTAGGTAACTTAAGAAACATACACCCATGAAAGAATTATCATACCATGATGATGTAAATACCCATAAATAAAAGTATATAACACAATGAATACAATCATGGGCAGTACACATACACCACATGCAATAATTAAGTGGTGATTAATGGAATTCTCACGGAATTAAAAGTGAGATAAGAAAATCCCTTACTTTGTACTTTTTCCTTGGTCGATGGTAGGTTTACCTCCTGTATAATGGTGAAATAATTGTTATTGAATAATACAAGAATCATTTACTTTAATATGATATCATATATGATCTTTTAACATTGATTTGTTAATAATATCTTAGTATTAACGCCGTTTCGGGTGTTAACTTACTCATTTTCTTTTATATGTTTTGTTACATAAGTCATGTTTGTTGTATCTTATTCATATCCAGAATGATATCAAGTCCTTAAACATCATTTTTAAATCATTAAATGATAATTATACTTGAATGGATACGATGGAGAATGAATCTCATCGCGTTCGTGGAGACGGTAGTCCGTACGTACGCACGAACGCTACTTCCATTTAATTTTTTTATTTTAAAAGAATCGAATCCAAATGATACATAGGTATATTACTATTCCAGTATAATATAATATTTTATATATGTTACTTAAGTTCATTAACACCATCCTTTATACGTTCCATGTGTGGTATGAACGAGTCATATCATTTTAAGGGGGCGGTAGTCCGCACTTCCTCAAATGAAATTATCGTATGTATATACAACATGAAACGAATAATGGTATGAAATAAAATGGAATTACAGAAGCTTATATATAAAATATATATCATTAATATCATATTTAATTACAGTGCCATCATAATGGCCACCATGAGAGGCGGTAAGATGTTTTTGAACAATCATCGTTTCGTGAGGCGTTAGTTTGCCATCCACAGAAACATTATGTTCATCATCCATTAGATGGAGTTGTGTGTATGTGTAGTTTGAATACTTCTTATAACAACATCCTAGTATATTGAGGATACTGGTGTTGTTACAAAAGAAGGGAAATAAAAAGAGTTTGGGGGTTGAAGAAGCAAAATAAATGAAAATAATTTAAGAGAAATCGTTACCTTTAATTTAGGTAACTCACTTTGGTTGGAACCAAAGGACTTGTTGAAATGCTTTCTGCCTAAGGGGAAGCTTCAAGGAGGAGGAGATGGATGTGGGGAGCTTATTTGGACATAGTTTGGACGAGCCAAGTGGCTTGAGAGGTGTGAGTAAATGAGAAGGAGGAGTGCCCTTTTAAGTGTCTGAACCTCCTGTATAATGATTTAAATCATGTTATTGGCTTATTACAGAATCATATTCATTGTTATGATATCATATATGTTTCACTTATGACATTATATTACCCGTTCGTTTGTAAATTCCATGTTAAAGAAGCATTTTGGGTAAAATCGTTTCATTTATCGTAGGTGTTTTGACATGTTGTTCTTGACATCATTATTACTTATATCATGATTTACTTACTTCCAGAATATAAAATATGATTTATATATCATATATATTCAGTATATATATATATATATATATAATAGGTAGATAAATAAAATGAAAAACACCGTTCATGGAGACGGTAGTCCGTACGTACGCATGAACGCTGTTTTCCTTTCCTTATTGTCTTGAAATGGAAGTAAGTAGATGACATACATATGTATATATATACATAAATCCAGTAGCTTTATAATGTCATATATTTCATTATTATTTCTTATATATACTTTATAATCATTCTTAAATGGTTAACATGGAGAATGAATCTCATCGCGTCGTGGAGACGGTAGTCCGTACGTACGCACGAGCGATGATATCATTTCTATAAATATTGAATTGAATTGGAGTGGATTATAAAATATATCAGAATCAATTTGATGTTGTAATAACTATGTATAGTTATTCTTTACACCATTATACCCATCCATGTAAGGTGGTGGTGGAAAATAGATTACACCACGGCGTGGAGACGGTATTCCGTACGTACGCACGCGCGGTGATTTCTTTTTCCATAGGATGGATAGATGGTGAAATAGGGTTGTTTCATACTTATAATAACATATCAGTATATGAGTGATACTGATGTTATTACTTCATAATGAAACAACCTAAGAAGAAGAAGTGGAAGAAGAAATAAAGATGAAAGAATTGGTAACGGTAATTACCTCTTCTTTGAAGTGCCTCTTTGAGACCTCCTCTTAGGGCACTAAAATTGGTCTTTGAGGAAGACCAGAACCTCTAGGATGTTTATAGAGAAGTGGAGAAGAGATTTTTTCAGGGGTTGGCCGAGCTTGAGTGCTCAAATTGGTGTGAGGAGGAGGGGGAGGAGGTGTCCTTTTATAGGGGAGGAGAGGGGCACCTTAGGAATATCTCAAAATATTATTTTATATTAAAGTTAAAATCGGTTTATAATGGTTCCAAAGGGTCTTATTTCGAAGCTAAAGTGGGGATGGGTCTAAATCCTATCAACCAATCTGATTTAGACAATTTTAGGGTATTAATTTAACCTTATCAATTAGATTTAACTCTAAGTTAAATAATTTAACTTTTACCGTGTCTTTTTGTTTTCTTTCACTATATGGTTAATATACTTACTATAACATGCCAAAAGAACCCCAAATTGTATATTATTAATAAATATATCCTTATCTAAGTCATTTGGCCGAACCTTAGATTTTTAGGAATAAAATAACAATTAATAATATAATATTTTATTTAAAAACTATTTTGTGTCAATTTTGACACAATTTGATATATGATTTTTGTGAAAGTCATAACAGAATTAAATGTTCAAACCAAGTTGATTAAATCAACATTAATATATCATAGTAACCTAGAAAATTGGTGGAATGCATAAAAAGTCTCAAATTACATTTATTTTTGTGTTTATAACATCAATTATGTCAATATTTCATTAATAAGATAATTACTGCATCATCATTGATTCATAAATAAATTAAATTATTTAAAGTCTAAAAATTACCAATAAAATACCATTATGTAGGAAATCTTTTTATATTTCTAATGAATATTTATAATCTAAAATCCAACATATATAACCCTATGTAACAATTGTTTTTCTAAAAGATATATGCTTGTGTCAATTTTGTATTCATTTTAACTTAATTAAAATAAAGTGTCATTATCACTTACAAGTGGATCCATGGGGTCCCAAAATCGACCCAAAGATGCCCATGGTCGACCATGTGTCAACAAATGGGGTTAAGACACGTTTTAGGGTAATTTAATATTATTATAATATTATTTTTTAACCCTTATTTACCGGATTTACCCTTAACCATGGTAAATAAAATATTTACCGCAGTAATTATTCAAAATGTCTAAAAATAAAAGTTACCTATTTACACAATTTGGACATACTGATTCCAAATATGGAATCCATTTTTCTAAATTCAAAACACAGAAGTGGCAGAAATTAATTTAAAATTAATTCCCGTTGTCAAAACAAAAAGCGTGTTTTTAAGAGATAATAACTATCAAAAGATTGACACTTGTTTATGTTCGGTTTAATTGTAAAATTATGTCCAATGACCAACATTATATTAAATGGTAAAAATATATTCTAAATATACTTTAAAACCACTCAAATTCACAATTTATCACTATTAATTATTTTGATTAAAAAAGTTGTTTTTAATTAAAATTTAGTAATTTTCACTATTCATCAAAATATGAAAGTTATCCAAAAAGTACCAAAATTTCACCTTAGGCTAAATTTGATATTCCGAATCCAAAAATGAAGTCCATTTTGAAATATAAAATATATATAATTTCAAAAAGTAGGTATTACTATTCATAACGGCTAGTTTGATTGGTTGTGGTGTGTTAAAATCTCGAAGTTGCGTACAATGCACGTCATTGCATTATTCGAAAGGAAACATACCGAGGAAGCTTGGGGTGTTACATTCTCCCCTCCTTCAATAAATTGCGTCCTCGCAATTTTTAAAATTTTTCTTGGGAATATAATGGAAAGTCCCACATCGGAAAAAGAGTCAATAAAACTATCACTTTAAAAGAAATAAAGAGAGGTATAGGGGTCATCCAAGATAACCCATACTAGGATTCCATGTAAGAAAACATGGATATAGATGATAAACTAAGTGTCAAGTTCTGATGGAGAGGGATAGAAATCATGATCAGGAGAAAGTTAACAATGAGAAAACCACAAACTTGTGTTGGGACAAACGACCATTAGTCTCCTAGTAGGAAAGTAAACGGACAACATTTTTTTTAAGTTACATTACATAAGGAAGAGGAATTCATTTATGATATTGACTAAGAACATTATGAGATATACTTACATTTTATGTAGATTTTCATTCTTTAATAAATTTCCACCACTAACTCATTTTTTTTAAACGATGAGTATTCAAGAAGACTTGGTCACACTGGAAGAGATAGAATAAACTTCTATAGAATCACCTGATCCAAGAAGGATAAACCATATATTTACATTGTCTTTGAAGATTAATCAAAACCAAAATGGTCAGTGAATGATCTAATGATCCCCCAAAAGGATATTCATTGAGATAAATATGCACTAATCTTAATTTCTAAAATTAAACCAACAATACCCCAAAGTTAAATAGATACCATTCAATAACCAATTGTCCTTAAAATCCTTTAATATAATCCAAACTAATATTGAAACCCAAAACATAGAAGAATTTGATTATGTAGTCTCCCATGTTAAATTGTATCTCCAAATGACATCAGATACTCTTAAAGTCACATACTCAAAAGTAATTAACCTAATCACATATTCTCTATTATAGGTTAATCATTTCCATAAATAACCCAAATCACTATAAATCCACAATAAAAACGTAGATAAAAATCTATCATTACTCCACAAATGAAACCCCATAGTATTCTATTTTCCTTGGGTATATAGTGTTCCCAACAAAGCGAACATATTCCAAAATAACATTTATCACTTAATCACCAAATCATTTTCCTATACCAAGGGTATTCTTTTGATATGAAATAAGAACCCAAATCAACTTATTATTGATCAATAAAATCATTTAACTAAAAAAAAGTTACACTAACCAGGGACTTCACGTAGTCCAGTGGTAGGCGATAAATCCCAATCGCACTTTGGTTGTGGGTTCGATTCCCATAGCTTTGTCCGACGCGACGGGTTGTCACACGGTCTACGTGTTGTCCTTTTTCAAAAACTATATTTTATAATATTGCCAAAATGAGATAAATTCCTCAAAATACTATATCATAAATTTAACCACAAATGTTATATCATACCTTGAATCTTCATCCCAAATTAGAATAACTTATAATTCTCTCAAACCCCAATGATCATATAAATCCAAATGGTTATTTATACCTATATCCACAAGAGAAGAGACAATTCTTCCTCAAATATCATTCTCACATGGAAAACTGCGGGGTTACAAATACAAGAGAAAATTATTCCATAGTAAACCCATCAACAAGGAGTGCTAATACTTTTTAAACATTTTTCCAACCATTTATTCCCACATAGCTTCTTCTTTGACCAAGAAAATATCCTATAGAATAGGACATTCACTCGGGTAATGGCCAGGTCCCCTACATTTACGGAAAATGACTGTAAATGGACTCTTGGAACCATTTTTATCTTCTTCCATAGTACTCTTCATTTTTCTTCGGCAATTCTTTACTTTATGTCCTTCCTTCCCGCACGTAAAACATTTCGTTGTCCCATTGAGACACTTTCCTGGGTGTCTCTTTCCACATTTCCTGCATGATGAAAATTGAGGGTTCTTTTCTCCATGGTCTCCATTGCTGGAGCTCTTATCATTTATCACCTTTCTCTTCCTTGTTGAGTCTGGGAGTTGGTTAATATATATGTTGTTGATCATATTTTTGGAAAACTGATTTGGCATAAAGACGATATCTTTTACGCCTATCAACATTCCATTTTGTTGCTCATTGCCACCACCGTTCCCATCTTGTACATCATTCTCAAAGTCACTATGACTTCCTTGGAATCCAGCCATTGACTAAAACCATAAAGCATTGTGTGAGTAATAGTAGTCGTAAAATCATTTAGAGATTAAAATGTCACCATATTCTCAATTTGAAACATATTAGGATTAACCAAGGTCATTTACTCTCATCTTATATATATATTACTTAAATTGGTTTGTAAAGAAAATGTAAATTATCCTAAGCATATCCCCCGGGAGTGTCGTAACCAAGAGTGCAGCAAGGCCCATTGTCGTGCACCAGTTCCCGTTCGAGTCTAGCTCAAAGCGGTGTTTTCGGGTTTTACCCCTAGGTACATCTGTGCCAGAGCCGCCTCTACCTGCTCGTATCTAGACAGGGATGTATTGCTCGGAAAACTCACAAAATCTATACAATACCAAAATTCTAGGAAGTTCTTTTATACTAATCCTCAAAGTTCATCTTAGGTCTACGTGCTCTAATCAGAGTTTATCTAAATCTAGCTACCAAGGTTTGTACTAAACTTCCTCTGATACCAACTATAACGCCCCGACCCCAGTTACCCAGAGTCGGTGCATTAATTACATAACATTGGCATGATCACAAGAAAGATCAAATCTCGAAAGATCTATTAGTTTAGTAGCCTTGGAATAACTAGATACATCCATAAATTTTTACATTACATCATAAAAAAAACATCTTGTCTTCATATCCCCTCATACTATCCCTGCAGGTCATTCATAAATTACTTCTTCATAATCCTGGAAAAAATAAAACATTGAAAGGGGTGAGCTCGGATGCTCAGTAAGGATAACATTATAGCAGAAGCTTTCATAAATAAGCATAAACACTTAAGGCAATTTATAACTAAAACAAAAGCCTTTTAAATTTAAACATCAGCATAAAATGGCGAAGGTAAAATGAAATAATGCCATTTACTTACTCACATGGATATTCTACTAGTCGAATAATCACATTCAATATCAATAACCACTTTCATAATGATGGAATGCATAATGCCAGACTATCATAACCACATAGCCAAGGCCTCGTGCCAAGACTACAAATAAGATTTTGCCAAGGCCTTGTTCCAAGACACTAGTTTGTCTCATGATACCTACCGATGCATCGAGGAGCTATAGCGGGCTCCACCCGTCACTTATTAAGTCCAATGCATTCCTCATATGAACAAGTTTAAACATAACATAAACATTCGTATTGAAACTAGCATACGAAATGTCAATACTTTTACCACAAACCTTGAATGATATAAAAATAGCACATCCACAGTCAAACATAACTCATTCGATACAATATGGAAGATTGTATTGTATCACATTAACCTCAATCAAGAATAATGAAGGATGTTGACATAGATGAAAATAATCATCAAAACTACTTGAGAGAAATATCCCCCTTTTCTTGAAATCATTTAAAAGTCACACTATTTGTCAAAAAGCCATTTAAAAATAGATTTTTGAATCAAAGTGTCCCATACCACTTTGAAACTTTTTAAAAGGATTTTTAATTTTAAAACTTTAATGTCCATATAAATAAATCCTTAAAACCATTTTTAAAATATGGACATTAATGAGCATGATTTAGAAGAATAATTCTTTAAAACATTTTAAAATGGTATTTTGGTTAGAGTTTCTAACCAAAAGAGAGACACTTGAATACAAATAATTGAGGTAATAAAAACATTTTAATATCATGAGAATAAAGGAATTCATGATATACTATGTCAAAGTACATTATATACACCACATAAAAGTGATTTGGTGTATATCATCAAAGAAGTCTCAATGGAATGTAAATTGAGATGAAATCTCTCATAAAGGTTGTATCCTTTGGTTAAGGATAAATCAACGACATAATTATGTGTGACAAATATAAATACACTAAATATGATTGGATATTCAGTGTAAATCAATCAAAGTATATTCACACATATTCTTGTAAAAACAATACCAACAAATTGGATGTTTAACTCAATAAATGGAGAATGAGTTAAAATTACTCTTATCAAATTCATATCAATGACTTGAGAATTATCAATGGAGTGATTATGTGTATCAAGCTAATATCCACAGGAATGGGAGTGGAAATTATGACATAATCAAATGAATAGTGATTCCACACATAATCTTGGGGTAATATAATCAATGAAATATCCGTAAAGCCAAATGAGTGGAAATTGAAATCTCAAATTCCCTTATTGATTAGGTAACTTAAGAAACATACACCCATGAAAGAATTATCATACCATGATTATGTAAATACCCATAAATAAAAGTATATAACACAATGAATACAATCATGGGCAGTACACATACACCACATGCAATAATTAAGTGGTGATTAATGGAATTCTCACGGAATTAAAAGTGAGATAAGAAAATCCCTTACTTTGTACTTTTTCCTTGGTCGATGGTAGGTTTACCTCCTGTATAATGGTGAAATAATTGTTATTGAATAATACAAGAATCATTTACTTTAATATGATATCATATATGATCTTTTAACATTGATTTGTTAATAATATCTTAGTATTAACGCCGTTTCGGGTGTTAACTTACTCATTTTCTTTTATATGTTTTGTTACATAAGTCATGTTTGTTGTATCTTATTCATATCCAGAATGATATCAAGTCCTTAAACATCATTTTTAAATCATTAAATGATAATTATACTTGAATGAATACGATGGAGAATGAATCTCATCGCGTTCGTGGAGAGGGTAGTCCGTACGTACGCACGAACGCTACTTCCATTTAATTTTTTTATTTTAAAAGAATCGAATCCAAATGATACATAGGTATATTACTATTCCAGTATAATATAATATTTTATATATGTTACTTAAGTTCATTAACACCATCCTTTATACGTTCCATGTGTGGTATGAACGAGTCATATCATTTTAAGGGGGCGGTAGTCCGCACTTCCTCAAATGAAATTATCGTATGTATATACAACATGAAACGAATAATGGTATGAAATAAAATGGAATTACAGAAGCTTATATGTAAAATATATATCATTAATATCATATTTAATTACAGTTCCATCATAATGGCCACCATGAGAGGCGGTAAGATGTTTTTGAACAA
The DNA here is from genome assembly GCA_963277665.1 of Viscum album. Classification (NCBI taxonomy): domain Eukaryota; kingdom Viridiplantae; phylum Streptophyta; class Magnoliopsida; order Santalales; family Viscaceae; genus Viscum; species Viscum album. Next base: position 413,039,840 of record OY728131.1, read on the forward strand.
TCATCGTTTCGTGAGGCGTTAGTTTGCCATCCACAGAAACATTATGTTCATCATCCATTAGATGGAGTTGTGTGTATGTGTAGTTTGAATACTTCTTATAACAACATCCTAGTATATTGAGGATACTGGTGTTGTTACAAAATAAGGGAAATAAAAAGAGTTTGGGGGTTGAAGAAGCAAAATAAATGAAAATAATTTTAGAGAAATCGTTACCTTTAATTTAGGTAACTCACTTTGGTTGGAACCAAAGGACTTGTTGAAATGCTTTATGCCTAAGGGTAAGCTTCAAGGAGGAGGATAGGGATGTGGGGAGCTTATTTGGGCATAGTTTGGACGAGCCAAGTGGCTTGAGAGGTGTTAGTAAATGAGAAGGAGGAGTGCCCTTTTATAAGAGGGGTGAGGGGCACCTTTGGAAAAGCTAGAAATATTAATTTATAATAAATTCATATTCGGTTTCCAAAGGCTCCAAAGTTGACTATTCAAAGGATGAGGTGGGGATAGGTCGAAAACAACTCATCCAATAGAATTTAGACAGGTTTGGGTACTTATATTAACCTTATCCTTAAGTATTAACTCTAAGTTAATTAGTTTCACTTTTACAATGTCTCTTTGTATTTTTATATAATATGGTTAATAAACATACTATATACATCCAAGAGACCACCAAGTGGTCCATTAATGATTAACCTATCATAATATAAGTCTCTTGGCCGAACCTTAGATTTTTAGGAATTTAATATCAATTAATAATATAATATTTGTTTTAAGAACTCTTTTATGTCAATTTTGACACTATTCAATAGTTGATTTTTGTGAAACTCATAACAGATTGATTACTTAGAACAAAGTCAATTAAATCAATCCTAATATATCATATTATCCTCTAAAATTAGTTTAGTTCATTAAAAGTTTCATATTATATTTATTTGGGTATTTATAATATCACTTATTTTACTTTTTCACTATTATAGTAATTACTGCATCATCATTGTGTCATAAATAAAATAAATTATTTAATGTTTAAAAATTATAAATAAAATATCATTATGTAGGAAATATTTTTAGATTTCTAATGAATATTTATAATCGAAAATCCAACATGTATAACCCTATGTAAAAATTGTTCTTCTAAAAGATGTAAGCTTATGCCATTTTTATTTTTATTTTAGCTTTATTAATATAATGTGTCATTATCACTTACAAGTGGATCCATGGGGTCCCAAAATAGACACAAAGATGCCCATGGTCGACCATGTATCAACCAATAGGGTTAGGACACGTTTTAGGGTAATTTAGTATTATTATAATATTATTTTTTTAACCCTTATTTACCGGATTTACCCTTAACCATGGTAAATAAAATATTTACCGCAGTAATTATTCAAAATGTCTAAAAATAAAAGTTACCTATTTACACAATTTGGACATCCTTATTCCAAATATGGAATCCATTTTTCTAAATTCAAAACACAGAAGTGGCAGAAATTAATTTAAAATTAATTCCCGCTGTCAAAACAAAAAGCGTGTTTTTAAGAGATAATAACTATCAAAAGATTGACACTTGTTTATGTTCGGTTTAATTGTAAAATTATGTCCAATGACCAACATTATATTAAATGGTAAAAATATATTCTAAATATACTTTAAAACCACTCAAATTCACAATTTATCACTATTAATTATTTTGATTAAAAAAGTTGTTTTTAATTAAAATTTAGTAATTTTCACTATTCATCAAAATATGAAAGTTATCCGAAAAGTACCAAAATTTCACCTTAGGCTAAATTCGATATTCCGAATCCAAAAATGAAGTCCATTTTGAAATATAAAATATATATAATTTCAAAAAGTAGGTATTACTATTCATAACGGCTAGTTTGATTGGTTTTGGTGTGTTAAAATCTCGAAGTTGCGTACAATGCACATCATTGCATTATTCGAAAGGAAACATACCGAGGAAGCTTGGGGTGTTACAACTAGGGTGATCCCAATGGTCTGTAGAGGGTTCGCTGGGATGCATAGGTCTACGGTGAGAAGGAAAAATAGAGCGCCAATGGGTGAACCGCATGCGGTGGGGCCGTGTTGTGGTGTGCCGGACTAGGCAGAGCAGACTGGCCATAATGGCCCCATCCATCCAGAATGGGCTGAGGGGTCTTTAAACCCCCATAACTACTAAACTAGGTGTTTGATTTACATACCGTTTTTGGATACGTGACACTTGGGTTGATGTAGACAATTTGAGGCTAGTTTGAGAATTTTTCACTTCAGTCTAGAGACTCAGTTGCACAAAACGTCCAATAATAATAATAATAATAATATTTTTTCTATTCTTGTATCAGACGTATCTCATGAGTCCAATGAAAGATTTGCGCATTATCAATGATATTGAAAACCTAATTTTAATGCAGAAATTTGTAGTCTAATTTCTAGTGGTGAAACCAAAATCAAGGCACAAACACCACAATAACCTGTTTGGGCGTATTACTATGAAAAGTTCCCTTTTCATAGGTTATACATTTTGGTCAAGTAAGTAGTCTATCCTATATGTTTTTACATGTATAATGTGATGGTGGAAAATTTTTGGGACTAGGAGACACTGTGTGCAGGCGATGCTGTCTGGGTATCTTGGGTAAGTGATTCCTCTACCATTAGGGTTGAGTGGGTCCCCATGGTTTGGGTCTATCACGTTTTGATCAGCTGGGTTGAGTGGCTCCCTGTTCATTTAGCTATAAGGGTTTTCAGTAACATGTCCCCTTCACTAGACTTTTACACCTATTTGGCTACTATGAGGGTTTTTAGTATCACATCCTCTTCACGAGACTGTGACCCCTCTTCGGCTACTTTGTGTACGTGCAGTGCGGTTTTCCCACTTTATGGAGTGAGTTGTCTTAATTTTCTTTGATAGCAGACTCAGTGGATTTAGAGCACGTATCAACTTGAGAGGGTCGGCACGGCCCTCACATCCCTTCGTGTTTCCTAGTAGGGTTTTTGGTGTTGGCGTAATCAATATTTACCCGAGGGTTGATCCTCTACCCATGATGTTCCTATATGATAAAAATACCTTAGAGAGCCCTAGGTGCAGATTCTGTATCTGTGTGTCGAGATGCATTTCTTATGTGATCTATCATCAAATTTTTCTTGGAGGAGTACACAAAATTGATGTGACCAATACTACATGGGCATCGATCCTTGGATAAGTGAGTTGTTCTGGATTCGGGTTGTTGTGCGATACCCTTTTTGTGTTTGGTGTATCCAGATAGGGTTAGTGTCCCCCAGAAGACCCTAGGTGTGATCCCCTACCTAAGATATTGGAGTTGGTTGAGTCACCAGGTGACTTCTTCCACGGTGTTGTCCATCGAGAGTTTCCTCACTAACAGACACCACGATGGTTGGTAGGATTGTGTAGTTAGTTCTTTTCTACCGATAGAGTTTCATCTCTTGAATGAGTGTCATAAGAGATTACTCAGCTCTTGGAGTATTCCTTTGGTAGTTTGTTTAAGAGCCTTGAGTGGAAACCTATCATTGGGGATGAGGACATAACCTCCTGAGGCTTGTCCCCTAAGGCGAGTATATCTGGTGTGTTTTCTGGATTTCCTTGTGATGTTGTCACTTCTAGGTTGATACACTATGTGTTTTAGTTGACTAGTCATGTTTATCAAAGGATGGTCTCTAGATGGAGTTTTTATCACATTTGGGTTTCCCTTGGCTAGGAGGATCAGACTATTGTCTTTCAATTTTCCTTTTATTTTGATGTTTTTGGGGTTCCTAATAAGTATCTTTATTCTCACCATTACAAGGTAATTTTATGCACATGTTTTGTGTATTTTGAAGAGTACATGCCTTTCGAAGGTGTTCCAGGAGGACCTAGAGGACGTGGAGCTTAGTGAGCCAGACTGAACGGGGTTTTTACAGAATCTTAGCTGAGGATATTTTTGGTAGGTTCATTTAATAGTGATCGCCTCCTTCAGATTACGTTGGAAGCTTTTTCAGTTTTAGTTTGGTTGGTCTTGCATTTTTCCTTTTTGTACTTTTTCTATACTCTGGTTGGGTAGATGTATGCATGTATTTATTTTTAGTTTATATATATATGCACTTTTTTAGGAAGGTGTATGTGGGTGCGTGTGTACATGTATATTATTATAATGCCTCCCATATGTGTGATAGCCTACTTAGCGCTTGTCACCATCCTCTGACCTATTAACGGTGGGATTGGGGAGTCGCGATTCGAACCATATTGGGTTGGGTCAGGATAGAAAAACCATTTTTCTTGAGAGGGAGAACATCCTCGAGTAGGATAGTAGAATAAATATTAACTTTGAGGAATATAATTATCAGGATACATAAGAATTGGTATATGAATACATTACATAAGACCTAGAAGATATAGTTTTTTCTAAAACAAAAGTACTATATAGGAGTACTAGATATCTTAAATAATTAAAAATATATGATTACCAACTCATCGATGATGGTGACTCATTGTTGATTAACAATAATGATATACCTTCCTGTAAGAAGGTAGTAGAGAGATCAAAATTTGTGAAATGAAAAGAAGCTATGAATTTTGAAATGGATTCCACATATCAGAACCATGTTTAGGTTCTAGTTGACCCACCAGTTGATATAAATTCCATTGGATGAAAATGGGTATTCAAGAGAAAATTGGACATAGATGGTAAATTGAATATCTATAAAACCCTACTAGTGGATAAAGGGTTTAAAAAGTGTCAAGGTATTGGATATGAAGAAACATTTTCTCCCATAACCATTTTTAAATACATTAAAATTTTACTTACTATGACATCTTTCCATGACTACGGGATTTGATATAAGGATATTGATTCTTACTTTTTAAGTGGAATCCTTTAGGAAGGTGTATATATGAAACAACTAGAAGGGTTCATGACTCCAGTAAATGTAAAAAATGTATGCAAGTTGCAAGGATCCATTTATGGATTGAAGTATACATCCAGGTCATGGAACTTATAGTTTGATGAAATTATAAAATAATTTGGTTTCATTATGAATGAATGTGATTCATATGTTTATAATAAGTTTAGGGGGATTGCAGTCATTATAATTGCCTTATATTTCAATGAAATATTACTTATTGGATATTTAATCAAGTACTAGTTGAATTACTAAATTTCCATGAAGGACCCAGTTGAAGAAAACTGCATTATAGGGATCAATATCACTCATGAAAGATCCAATAGGTTGCTTGGAGTAATTCAACGTACATAAATTGACAACATACTAAATAGATTCAGTATATAATAATCCAAGAGGGGATTAACTCCATTGTCACATGGTATACATATTTCTAATAAAGTGTTCCCTTAGAAACAACATTAATAAGAGATAATGATTAACATAACATATGATTCTATTATAGGATAAATCGTGTACGTTATGTTATATATTAGACTTAATGTTTACAATGGTTTATGAATGGTAGGAAAATCTAAATCTGACCAAGGTGAACAGAATTGGTTTACTATTAAGGCTATCCTTAAATATACGAGGAGAACTAAGGATATGTTCTTGATGCATAGAGAATAATAGAAGTTTTTCACCAAGGGTTATATTGATGCTCTCTTTAAACTAGACCAACATGATTTAAATTATCATTTTGGATATGAATTCCATATCAATAGAGGATTTGTGAGCTATAAGAGTTCAAAAAATCCAATTATTACCAATTCTATAATAGATTTCAAGTATGTAACAGATTCTATGACATCCAATGATGTTTTTTGGATACAAAACATTATCTAAGTGTTTTATGTGGTTTTTAGTAGTAAATACCCTATCACATTATGTTGTGATAATACTGCAATGGTGGCTCTCAAAAAATAACCAAGGTCACACCAACAGAAATAAACATACACCAGAAGTATCACCTCTTGAGGGATTTTTCTCATAGGTGTAAAGTTGTGGTGAATAGAGTTTCCAAGGAAGATAACTTTGTAGAACTCTTGACTAAAGCCTTATCTTATTAGAAGCATGAGTATCATGTGAGAGATAACATATTTAATGTTATCGGTAGCTGGATCTAGTTCATGTTGGAGTTTGTTAGAGGTGGTTACTAATAACCAACTTCTATATACATTGTGATTAAATATGATAATTTTTTAAATATTAACAAAGTTATTATAACACCATGATTTCCTTTATATGTGAAATTGTATATGATAATGTCCTAAGAGTAACTGTTGCACTGAAAGGTCATAGTATTTCCCTACTATTATGAGAACCTTGAAGTTCCATAATAGTAGTCTTAAATATAAATTCTATAGACTAGTGATATAATTTGAGAAGATGAAAATTATATAGGCTCTCAAGGGTGTAGAGTTATAATACTTTGAGGCACTTCTTGAAAGTAAACATCCATGGTAATTTTCAGTGCATAAAATAATGAGTAAAAAACCCTCTAGTTGAAAATACACATTTAGATGTGTAATTGGATGATCATATTTGTGGACATGTGTATTAATACAAAGACATTAAAATTATTATTAATGGAGATCCTTAGTACCATACTTTTATGGGTTGATGGAAATCGTGATGATATATATTCACAGTGAAGTAAGATAATTGAGTGAATCCTGAGTTATATTTTATTTATGAATAACACGAGAAATTATGTTTCCCTTATTTTCTTTAATAAAAGTTGATATATTAGGCCCTATAATAGGAATAGAACAACCTAAATAAGTCTATGTACATTGTTTTTTGTGTGTTGGTTCATTTTCATAAAGTCAAAGATAGAGTTATCGATCACATATGCTGTTAACACCAACATGCAATCTGCTTGATTAGATATATCATGATAAAAGTATTATATACCACTAAAATTATTCATAAAAGGTTGTATATCTTATAAACATTAGCTTAATTCTTTATGTAAGTCATGTCATGTTTCTAGATTCTAACCTTAAAATTTAGGTGGTTCTACCTAGTTCTAATAAGAAAGAGGACTAGAGGGTCACAAAATAAATGTGTAACGAATACTAATTAAATTCTATTTGAATATACTAATTTAGAATAAATATTATTCCCAATTTGTGGTTTAATAACTATTCACTATTGGTTGATCAACAAGATTTAAACATGATTTATTCAAAAGAATAAATATGTGAATTAAATAATAATAAATATTTATTTCCAAGGTTTAATAAATAAAATATTTATTATATTTATCATCAAATAATGCAGTGATATTTATTTTTTAAATAAATAGTAATTATATAACACTCGAAAAATATGAAAAAGGGTTTCAGATTGATTTTATTTGTGACAGACTAGTGTTTTTAGTAATTTTTTTCTTAAATAAATGTGTGCTATTATATAAAACACATAAAAATTATAGAGAAAGAAATAAGTAATTTATTTTATTACTAATTTTTTTACATTATTCTGAAATGAAACCTATTAAAATTACAAACATTGAAACTGTGCAAAAAATATAAAATTAGAAAGATAAAATTGGAAAATATGGGTCACCATAATCTACTATAATCATTACCCCTACTGAAAACACTATAGAGAAGAAGAAAAATATTAATAAACAAAGAAAAATTATAAAAGTTGAAAATTTAGAACCTTAAGATGAATTGAGTTGAATATTGAGTGAAATAATGAAGTAACATATATAAAAGGTAATGTGATCCTTGGAATAGTAATTTGACTATTTGAATAGTAATGTGATTACTAGGAATAATAACTTGACTTTTGAAATAATAGTTTTATGAAAAATAAAAAATTGAAATAAAATAAATATTTATCATGATTAATTTATGTAAATAAAAAATTTATAATGAAAAAAAATATAATGATTAAGAAACTCAAAGAAAATATAAGCATATTTTTAATAGACTGTATTTTGAAGAATTTCTTAAAAGTCATAATTCTTATATTAAAATTAAAAGTACCTATTTTAGAAATTTATTTTTATAAATCATATATAATTTTTATATTAAAAATATTGAAATTTTCTAGGTTTGTTTTTGTTAATTTTCTAAAATACTTCAATTTTCAGGTGAATAATAAAAATATAGTTCTTCACACAACTAGTTTAACTCTAGTTACATCATTCATAATGTAATAATGAAATAATCCATTCTATAAATTTAGTTTATGACATTTTATATTTAATTTCATTAATGTTTCATTAAAATACAATAAAATCAATTTCCAAACATAAAAATAACTTTCCAAAACCTAAAGTCAAAATTGATTGTTTAAAATTACAAATTTTATTTCTTTACACTTTCCTTTTTAATAAACCAATAAATTAGTATTATAAATTGGATTTAAAGTCTTAAAAACATTATATTTTATTAACATATGATTTATATTGTAAAAAAATTACTATTAAAAGTTTTTCATTTTATATATTATTCTATTCAATAATTTATTCTAAAAATACCCCTATGCTCAAGTGTAAATAACCCCTCTCCATCCCCTTGAAAAAAACTCCCCCCATCCATTAAAAATCCCATGATCTGCCCAAATAATCTCTATTAATCCCCTTATAATACATAGAGACATTTTGGAGCAATCAAACTCCAACCACCAAGGAGTTATAGTGTCATACAAGAGAAGTTACATTGAGGATTAAGTAAGTTCTTATCCATTAATCTCCGTTATTTATTTATTCTTCCTCTTATATTTCCTTTTTATCGACCAAAACTTTCAAAAACAATACTTAAAATAATTTATTAGGGATTAATTTAATGTTATATTAATGATGTTAACCAATTTTAATTATTATACTACTATATATATAAATTCTAAACATCTCCTTCCCGTTTTCCCAACAATATCCCATAAAAGGTCGGTTCACCACATATAAAGACATTTCCCTGACAAAAAATATAAAAAACATCATATATGGATATTATAATATATATATAATATATATAATTTTATTTATTTTAATTATAATCTTCTATAATTAATTATACTAATGTATAAATTAAATTTAAGAAAAAAGGGAAATCATAGAGAAATGAGAATTTTTTAATAAATATATGATATAAAAATGCCTCAATTTCATCAAAAGAAATTAAGAAACATAATCTAATGATTATAACTGAAAAATATTTTTATAAATGTATATAATTCACTTATGTATTAGTGTTTTAAAAAATATAAGTTTATTATTCAGTTGGCACAAAAGTAATGAAATAAGGAGGGAATTAAGGTAAGGGGATTCTCAAACCCAATTCCTTTATCTGTGTTATTCTCTAATACATGATTTTAATGTTCATATTATGTTATTAAAATGTAATTTCCCTTTTAATTTAGGTATATAAATTTTCCGACCATGTCAAAAGGTTTTCTAAGATATTTTTTTTCTATTTATAAAACATCGCATTTTACTCTTTAAATACTTCTTGTCCACTAAAGAAGAATGATTTATTATATTCAAGTGTGATTTAAATTATTCATTTGGGATTTGTTTTATTCATAAAAATATTATTTATTAAATAATCATGAAACCCATCCTCTTCCTTGTCCTTACTTCATTAATTTGATTGATATAATTTCTATATGGCATGTATGATTATGTAAATTTTATGATGTGATGGGTGGGCCGGAAATTATATATCCCTATAATATTCATTGGGTAATGTGATGTAACACCTGATATAATGTGAAATATTCACTGACATGATGACATATTTTTTCATAATGTTGATGTTATGATTATTCACATATGTTATGCGTGAACACGATGCTAGTTTTATTCAAAAAAATGCGTGGTATTTGACCACTAAGCCATGATGATTTATTTTTATGAATTTACACACTCCATACCTTTATAAATTGTTTTCATCATGATTTTTATGAAAATAATATACTTATTTTATAATGATTATTATTATTCTCACTCATGTTATATTGATTCATGTACCTTTTTAATCCTATTACTGGGATTTTAGATCACCCTTTTCATTAATGTATATACTTTGGTGATTACTTATACTAAGGAGAACAAAAGGGTCACTAAGATGATAGATAAGAAGTAATTAAATAATTTTCATGTTTTATTATGTATAATTTATGTGTGATCATAATTTACCCAATACACCAATCCCTTTTATCCTAGATTTGTAACTCTTTTATTTTATTTATATTTAAATTTATGTAATAGTCATGTAATAAATTTTGGGTTGCTATAGTTTGTTTTAGAGAATAATTTAGTTAATTTTGGAAATATGATTAGATAATGTTAGTGAAAATGCCTGGATAAGACTAATTATGTGTAAACATACCTGAAGCTTTGTTTTCGAAAAATTATTAACATAGGGATCCCATAAGATATGAGTTTAGAGTTAATTGAGAAAAAGAATAAATTATTTATTCAAAATTGTTTTACTTAAATTTTGTTTAACCCTTTCATATTTTAGTAAATTTTTGGAACTAGGAGAAACCAGGAGAAGAACCCAAGAGAGGGACAATATAGTGATTGTCCGAATGATATCCCCAATTCAATGGGAGTTGGAGTTCAAAACATCATAGAAATGATTACCATGTTGTCACAGGCTATGAATAATATTCTAAATTACGTGGAACATCTACCTTCACCCAAGAAGGATCAACTAGACATTGATTCCTTTATGTGGAAATTACCTCCAATATTTAGTGTAACTTCCAATCAACTTGTTGTGGAACAATGAGTTAACTCAATGGAGATGATCATTTCTATGACCCGTTGTTATGAGAAAAAGAAGGTTAATTTGGAAGATTATCATTTAGATATAGAATATGATCAATGCTGGGTGTTGGTAAATACCACAAATACAATGGATAAAATAGAAGAGATGGAGTGTGAAGACTTTAAGAAAATATTTCCTAGCAAGTATTTCTCTCAAACTCTTCGAAAAAATATAGAGAGAGAATTCATAGAGATAAATAAAAAGGAAGGTGAGTCTACTATAGCTTGTGAGGAATAATTTACAAGGATTTCATGATATGCCTTAGGTTTTGTTATAAAAAATTATTGAAAAAAATATGATTCTTTAGTGGTTTAAAACCACACCTTTTAAATTTTATATCTATCTAAGAATTTAGGAGTATTGAAACCGTTTATTGATACTCTCTCAAAGTAGAGATAGATTATGGAGAATGGTCGCATGGTTATGGAGAAAAGAAAATTATAATGGAGTTTCAAGATAGTGGGTCAAATGAAAAATGAGGAAAGAGAATTCAACTACAAACATGTTAAAAATGAGGGAATAATCATCATGGGAATTTTTAATAGGGAAATATAAATTCTTTAAGTGTGGGAGAGAGGGCCACCAAGATCATGAATGTTGAAGAAACATGAAGTATCATCCCAACATGATGGAGGAAAGGAGAGAACCTCCTAACACACCACCTATGGCTAATTGCTTTAAATATAGGGAGAAATGGAACTATGTAATCCAGTGCACTAAACTATGGGTTCTTGAGGGTAATTTGTGTCAGCAACCACCAAAGCCAAAAGAGCATGGGAGAGTTTATTCTACTATTACTGCTGAGGTGGAGTGTGAAAATGAAGTCGTACAAGGAACACTTCCTATCCACTCAAGAATGGAATTTTTTATTTGATTCTAGTTATACAAATTCATTTATATCATATAAGTTTTCTAGAATTGTTGAATCGAAGCCCCAATACCTTAAAGTAGATATATCTATAAAAAACCCTATTGGTGAAATAATTGCAAACCGAGTTTTATAATATTCTTCTATAAGAATTTGTGGAAATATTTTTATTGTGAATCTCATAACACTTCCCTTGGTAGAATTATATGCTATACATGGCATGGATTGGATCTCATTACATAGAGCACACATCAACTTCTGGAAAATGAAATATCTTTTCATATTCCAATCCATTCAATTCTTCTCTACAAATTCATGGTATTTCATGAACCTTATTTTCAAAATCCCTCAATGGTGTGGGTGTTGGTACCCAGTGAATAAGAATATCTTTCCCAAATGGTTGAGTCAATTTAAGGTATCAACTTCGAAGAAATTCCCATTTTGAGGAAAAATATTGATGTATTTCTCTATGATTTACCCAGACATTCAATAGATTGTGAGGTATACTTCTAAATATTTCTCATACCAAAGCTTCTCTAATATAAAAAATTCCTCTATATGATGTCCATGATTGAACTGGAGGAGTTAAAGAATAAGCTACAGTTTCATTTGTAAAATGATATTATATTCTCTAGTGCATCACCTTGGGGTGCACCAATAATATTTTTGAAGAATTACGATGGATCAATGTAGTTGTTTATTGATTATTGAGAGATCAACAAGATTGCAATAAAGAACAAGTATCCACTACCAAGGATTTATGACTTATTTTATTAATTATGAGGAGGTAAATAATTCTAAAAGGTTGATATTCTTTCTCTATCTCATCCAAGGAAGGTGAAGAAGGAATATATGAACAAAACTGCTTTACATACAAGGTATGAGCACTATGAGTTCATAGTTATGCCTTTCAGAATTACTAATTCCCCAAAAAACTTCACATATTTGATGAATAGAGTATTTAGAGACTACCTTGACAAAATTTTCATTGTTTTTATTGATAATATTCTCATTTACTCTAAGAGTAAGGAGGAACATGAAGAGAATCTAAGTATTTTGTGGGAGACCTTAAGAAAGGAGAAAATATATGCTAATTTTAGCAAGTGTGACTTTTAGATGCATCAAGTCACATTATTATTGCATGTCATCACAAGTGTGGTAATTTATATGGACCCTTCAAAGACAAACACAATTGAGGAATGTCCCTTACCCATAGTGTCACAAATATTTTTAGTTTTCATAACTTAGTTGGGTACTACTGACATTTTGTGAGAAATTTATCATGATTGTCTAGCCCACTAACTAAGTTAACATGGAAAATGTTAAAGTATTTCTAGATAGAAGAATGTGGGTAAATATTCAAGGATCTCAATAAGAGGCTAATAACTGCACCTATACACAAACTATCAATAATTGGAGAAGGTTTTTTTGATATACAATGATTCTTCAAATAAATTTTCAGGTTGTGTACTCATGTATAATGATAATGTGATAGAATATTCATCACAGTAGTTGAATATCCATAAGAAGTACTACTTTGTGAATGATCTAGAGTTAATAGCTATAATATTAACTATAAATATTTGGTGTCACTATCTCTATGGTGAGAAGTGTGACATATATATCGATCATAAGAGTTTAAAGTATATATCCAACCAAAATGAGATCAAAATGCATAAAAATAGATGGTTAGAGATAAACAAGGACTAAGATTTCTCTATTTACTACCATGGAGGAATGGAAAACAACTTAGCTGATGCTCTCAGTAGAAAATAACCTGATACTCTATCCATGATGCAGACTGAGAGAGACCCTATATTCATGGAAATGAAAAGAATAAATCTAGAAATCATAATTATAGGGAATAAATCCTTCCCTAATCAAATGATTTCCCAACCATCTATCCAAGAGAAGATCAAGGAGACACAAATGGATGATCTAGAGCGACAAATGAAGGTGAAATCATTAAATAAAGGGAAGTTATAAGAGTTCAATATCGATGATGGTGGTGTGATTTGGTTTGGAAGGAGTATTTTTCTACCAGCATCACTTGAGATAAACATGATCCTATTGGATAATTCATATAGATCATCTTTTTCCATCAGTCCTGGTAGCATGAAGATATACCATGATATTTTTGAATAGTTCCAGTGAGACAACATGGAGAAGGTTATTGTGGAGTATATCTCAAGGTCTTTGGTAAGTTATCAAGTTAAAATAGAGTGATATAAGTCCAATGTGATGATGCAACCATTGCCTATACCCACATGAAGATTGGAGAATATCACTATTGACATTGTCACTAGTCTCCAAAAAACATAAAAAGGAAAAAAAGATATGGGTTGTGGTGGATCGACTCACCAAGACTTCCCACTTTATTTCTATTTGGGAATATTTATCGCTTGAAAAAATTGACAATATATATGTGAATGAAGTGGTGTGGATGTATGGAGTTCCACTTTTGATCACCTCTGATCATGAAAAAAGGTTCACCACCAAATTATAGAGTAGTTTTCCACATGATTTGAGTAATAAATTGAATTTTAGTAAGGCATATCACCCAGAAATTGACTGTCAATCTGAAAGGACTATTCATATGCTTGAGGATATTCTAAGATCCTTCTCAATGAAATTCAAAGGATGATGGGATCAACATCCATCATTGGATGAGTTCTCATACAAAAACATCTTCTACTTGAGTATTAAAATGGATCCATATGAAGCTCGGTATGAGAATTGATGTAGAACTACAACTTATTGGGATGAATTTGGGGAAAAAAATCTACTTGGACATGATACTATGAAAGATATTATAAACAAGGTTCAATCCATCCAATATCATATAAAATCTTCTCAAAGTTAGAAAAATAGGTATTCTAACAACTATTGAATTGAATTTTAGTTTTATGTTGTAGAAAAAGTCTTCCTTTGAGTATCACCGTAGATGAGAGTCATACAATTTGAAAAGAAGTGAAAGTTTATCCCAAGGTATATTAGTCTCTTTTAAATCCTTGACCACATACGATCAATGGCCTATCATCTTGAACTACCACCTAGTATGGATCATATTCATGACATGTTTCACATATCACTCACGAGGAATTATATACCTGATCCCTTACATGTTCTGAATCCAGAGGTGGTAAAACTAGAGAATGAACTCTCATACTAAGAACAAATAAAGAATATCTTGGATTATAGAGACATAGTTCTACAAAAAAAGACAAATCACCTTGTCAATGTGTTGTGGAGAAACCATAATTATTAAGATGTGACTTGGGATCTAGAGGAAAAAATAAAATAGAAGTACCCTCATAAATTCTCAGTGAAAAATATGAGTTGAAATTCCATGGATGAAATCTATAAATGGGGAAGGATTTAATGACCCAATGTTTTTAGTAAATTTTTTCCTAAATAAGTCTGTGTTGTATTATGTTATGAACATAAAAATGTTAAGAAACCCACAAAGACTTTGGTTCATTACTGAATACTTTTACAATAATTATCAATGAAACCAATTGAAATTTCAAATAATAAAACTAGACAAAATATATGAAATAGAAAAGCTAAAGTGAAAAAATTTGGACTACCCCAATCAACTAGAATCATCATCCCCACTATAAACACTATAGAGAAGAAGAAAAATAATAATAAACCAAAATAATTATAGAAAATGTAAATATATAACATTGAGAGGAATTGGTAAAATATTTAGTGAAAGAATATAATATTATATATAAGAGGTAATGCAACTGTTGGAATTGTAATGTGACCATTCGAATAGTAATGTGACTGTTTGGAATAGTAACCTGACTATTGGAAAAGTAATTTTACCTCAAATAATAAATTGTAATAAAAATAATATATATCACAATAAATTTATTTAAATATTAATTTTATAATTCCAAAAAAATTAATATCATGATTAAGAAACTGAAAGAAAATATAAGCACATTTTTAATAAACTATATTCTAAATAATTTCATAAAAGGCATAACTTTTATAGTAAAAATTAAAAGAAACTATTTTAGATTTTTTTGATAAAGTTAATCTCATTTTTTAAATAACCATTTCGAAATTTTCTAAGGGTAAGTTTTTGGTAATTTTCTAAAATAATATAATTTTCAAGTGAATAGTAAAAATACAGTTTTTCACATAACTGGTGTTACTCAAGTTAAATCATTCATGATGTAATAATGAAATAATAATTAATATAAATTTAGGATCAAATTTTTTATATTTAATTTTATAAATGATTCATTAAAATATAGTAAACACAATTTACAAAACTAGAAATAACTTTTCAAAACCTAAATTCAAAAGTGATTCTTTAAAATAATAAATTTTCTTTCTATCAATTTTTTTAAGAAAATAATCAATTCAAATTATAATGGAAATTTAAAGTCTGAAAATTATTATATTATATCAGTATATGATCTATATTTTTAAAATATCACTATTACACGTTTTTTTTCTTTGATATATTATTTTATTCAATGTTTTATTCTAAAATTATCCCTCTCCTCACATATAAAAAACCCTCTCCCTCCCCTTGGAAAACCACTCCCATCGTCAATTAAAAAGTGGAAAATCTACCCAAATTATTCATATAAATAACCATATAATTCTTAGGGAGATTTTGGAGTAATAAAACTCCAACCACAAAGGAGTTATAGTGTCATACAAGAGAAGCTATACCGCCAATTAAATAAGTTCTATTCCACTTCACTCTCTCTTTTTTATTTCTTATTCCTCTTAAATTTATTCTTTTACACTAATACATTAAAAAAACATTAAAATAATTAATTAGGAATTTTTTTTACCATTATATTGAATATGTTAGACAACTATAATTATCATACAACAATATACATAAATTTTAAACTTCTTCTTTATGCTCTCTCGAAAGTGTCCCATCAAAGGTCGATTAACCACCAACGAATACATTTACCTGAAAACACATATGACTATCATTATGGATGGATATTTTAAACTTAATATAATATATAAACATGTAATTATAATCATTATATACTTTTTTATTTAGTTATATTAATTTATAAGTTACATTTAAGAAAATAAAGAAATCTGATTCAAATAAGTTTTTTTTTGAAAAATATGATATCAAAACACTTCAATTTCATAAAAATAATTATGAAAAATAATAACATGATTATAATTGATAAATATTTGTATAAATGACTAAAATTTTCTCCTATATATTTTTTTAATAAATATATGTTTATTATTTAGGTGGTGCAATAGAGACCGAATAAGGTGGGACTTAAGGTAAGGGGATTCTCAAGCCTAATTTCCTTCTTTGGGTTGTTTTATCTTCCACAGTATGGATGTTCATATAATGTTGTTAAAATTTAATTTCCATTTTTCTTCTGGGATATAAATGTTCCTACCATGCCAAAATGTTTTCTAAGAAAAATGTTTTTCTCAATTTCTAAAACATCGTGTTTTACCCCTCTTGAAATACTTTTTTCCCACTCAAGAATAATGATGTATTTTGTTCAAATATGATTTCACTTATTATTTTTGGATTCGAAAATTTTTATTCATGAATATATAATTTATGAAATCCTTATAGAACACATTCTATTCCTTGGGTTTACTTATTGAATTTGATTGAAGTAAATTTTATTTGGCATTCATGATTATATAAAGGTTATGATGTGACCGTTGGGCACAAAACTATATATCCCTATAATGCATTGGATAATGTGATGTATTTCATGAGATTATGTGAAATATGCATGAACATGATGCTAGATTTGTTTACAATGATGATTTCATGATTAATCACACATGTTATATATGAACATGATGCTAACTTTATTCATAACTATGTATGGTATTTGTCCACTAAGACACGATGTTTCATTTTTATGCATTTCCACACTCCATGAATTTATCCATTAGTTCCATCATTATGTTTTTGATCATAATATTATTATGTTATGATAATGATGATTATCCTCATTCTTTTTATATTGATGGATGTCCCTTATTAATCCTCTTACAAGTATTTTTTTCTCACCCTTTTCATTGATATATATCCTCATGTGATTAATTGTACTAAGGAGAACATGCGGGACCATAAAAAATAGAGAACAAGGAATTAAATAATTTTAATGTTTTATTGTGTAAAAGTTATTTATAATCTTAGTTTTTCCAAAACATTAAACCATTTGATTCTATATTTGTAACAATACTATGTTTTTTATCTTTAAAATGATTTAATAGTAAATGTAAGAAAATCAGGGTCACTATATTAATGGTCTGACTGGAAATGATATATTAAATATGATTTAAATAAATATTAATTTATTTGTTTAACTAATGATATTTATTTATTTTTAGGTTTTTTTCATGTTAAATAAATAATATATATATATAGTACTATTAGACACAAGGTTCACTAGCGAGTAAGGGATCTTTTAAGAAACCATGTGCAATTACTAACCCTAAGCTAACTTTATAAATACTCGATTATATAAATTTTTAGGGTTAGATATTGGCTATGCACAATAAAAATCGAGATAATTATCTCATACCTTGAGATAGAATCCTTCCATGAATGCACCTTAGAAAAATAGTTCCAATCCTTCTATAATTTCTCAAGACTTTGAGAGATTGTTAAGGATATTTATTCAATGGAGAGATTTTTCCTGTGATAAATAAAAACAAATTAAATTGATTTGAACCAACTGTGAAGGAACCATATGATTCTATGATGACATTAAAAAATTTTAGATCACATGTGGATCACTCAAATAGGGATTCTTCCCTTGGATCCTCTGATGCAGTGATGATATGAAGAGAGAAGTCAACTAAATCACCAATGATGAATGAATTTAAAGATCAATATATTTAAAAATCCATATATAAATTAATTATAAATTATATGTCATGATCCTTCATTCTTGGTTCCAATGTTTTCAAGTCAATTAATCTTCAATATAATTATATTTTTCATGAAATTATTATCATGTATATATTAGAGTATTCGTTTATTATGATAAAAATCCAAGTTGATAAATCCCAATATTTGCTTCCACTGCACCGATAACCTTTACTTGACACTCCATCCATCAAAATATTCTTTCTTCCTTGGAATTAACTTGGTTCAATACCCAAATCACTATCGAGCCACCCCCTTATTATTGTAATGCATAGACCATACCTACCTCTACCATACACTAATATCCACACTTTCGAAATCACAAAGGTTAAATCTCTATCAATTTTAAAGGTCGGTGGTGATCGTCTATTGCACGTGGGAGGAAAAAGGATCGACAAATGATGGTCAGTGAAAATATTAGCTACCTGAATATCCATATACAACATGCACTATAAATAATATTGGGAAATGGAAAAGTTCTATAAAAAATGGAATGATTATCAACGGATGACATTGGGAGGAATCATTGAACCAAATAGATTCTAGTTTTAAAAGGAATACTTTTGAAGAATGATCACAAAAATTATGGACACTGAGAAAATCCCTAAAAATTCAAATTATAATAAAAAATATAATTTAGGATTTATTGAATCTCGTAAAATGATGAATTCATGATGAAACCAAATAAATAAGTCTGACATCATAAAAAAACTATTGTCACTTTTTTCCATCATTGATTCCATGCCCTTTTTCATTGTCCTGACAAGATTTGATCATCGATTAAATCATTATAACGACCCAAACCCAAAACCTGGATTCATCCCTGACAAATGTTGTGTACTTTTTTTTATATACACGAAACATGAATAAATACACAGAATTAATTACAACAGAGGACCTTTTCCTGTCTAGGTTCTCGAAAATTAGATTTATAAATTACATTACAACAAAAATATATGAATTGAAAACTATGATTTTTCAGCGTGTTGCTTCCACAATAGAGTTTCAACACAGCAAGTATGCTAAACCTGAAAAGTGTTTATAATACGTAGGGTGAGCATAAAAGTCACAGTAAGTGTTTTAAAAAAACCAATAAATTTCTCAAAGCATCCCTTGAAATAAATTAATACATATTTTCATAAATACATGAATATATATATATATATATATATTAAAACAGTATTTCAAAAATTAATTATTCTTGAAAGTTGTTGGGAATTCTCCTTTGAAATTATTATGTTTTTGTTGGTTTGTTAATAATACTCAGAAGACCATTATTAAAATCCATATGTACGGCCACTAGTCTTCACTAACACTTATGGGTTTACTCCCTATAACGTCACGCAACTCACTAGTACCAATTTTGAAAACATTTTCCCATGGACCTGTCTTTCTTATTTCTTACCCAAAATCATTTAAAAAATACTTAAATAATATTATTTTCTTCGAAAGAAAACAATATTCCTCATATCATCACCATTTTGTCAAAATGTTTTAAAATCATTTTAAGGAGAATTCGATACTTGGAAAAAACAAACTTTTATTTGAAAACTGTAATTTTATGAAACATGGGATTAAGTGCATACAAGATTAAATACTACTTGAAATGCCTCACATAAGTTACATGATGGCCCTACCTATTCATGCATGAAATTCTAAGAGATGCAGATGAGATTTCACACGTGAAATAATAATTTTCCCCATAACCACACAAAAAATAATAACAAAAATCACATGAAATTATGTAAACAAGGTGAAAATAAGAAATTAATCATACATAAATCTTTAAATACTAGTTTGGTAGTTGATAAATATCATTTATAACTTATAAGTAAACAATAAAGAAGAACTCCACTTAATTTTTTTATATTTTCATACATGTATATGTGTACATATATATGTATATATAAATATATATATATATACACACAAATGTATGTATGTTTTTTGAAGACATGAAACCCTTACTACCATAATCTTTGTGAGGAAAGATCATTTAAAACAAGAAGACTTATCACATATATAATTCAGAATAATAAAATATGGTTTTACAGACACACACACACAAATAACTATACACACACATATATATATATGTTCAAAAAACAAATGAAAAATAATAAAATCACTTACCAAAAACATGTACAGATTACACGGTAGATGGTGCAATGCTTGAGCAGAGTATGCAAGACTCCCATTAGTGTGTATGGGTCTTCAGCATGTTGAAGAAAAAAGACATTGTGTGATTAAACAGGCTTTTACTACCATTGTAGTGTGCCGAGATTAAAAGATTGCCCCATCTTCACATATTATAGTGATACAAATAAACATATATATATATATATATATATATATATATATTGTTTTATATTCATTTGGTGGTAATAATATATATAAATAAAATCAAGTTTTATATCTAGATTTTTTTAAAAGAACGGTTTGAAATCACTGCATTGGTATAATAAAATGTATATAAATATATAAATAACATTTTTCCATGCTTATCAACATTTCATTTCTTTTTTTAATATTTTATTATGATTTTAATCATTTCTGTATGTCATGTTTTGTCCTCTATAATTATTTATTTTTATTCCATTATCATTTCATTTTTCTCTCACATTTGTATTCAACTTTTCTCTCTTTTGTAAATTTTGTCAAACTACTCATTACATTTTAAAGCATCAATTATTACATTACAATTTTTAACATTTTTATTTGTTTATTATTTTTTTTTATCTCATTTAACAATTATTTTGAAAGAAACGTTTTATTTTGTTGGCTGTTCTTTAAAAAACGTTTTAGCAATAATATATTTTTAAATATATATATATATATATATGAGAAATTGTAAAAAAAAATTATATAATTATATTTAATTATAATTTCAAAATTCTATTAAACAAAAATATATTATAAATTCATATATTTATTAAATATATTATATTAAATATATTAATAATTTTTTTAAAAGAAATGATTTACTCATTATTGTTATTATTATCATTATTACTTCTATTATTATTGTTATCATTAAATTATTCAAAAATAAAACTAGTATCGTAAATATTATAAATTTATTTATGTGAACATTTTTTGATTTTAATTTCTCAAACCATTTTATTTTAAAATAATGAACTAAACATATTTATATTAAAATATTTCTTTCAAATAATTTAACACCGCATATATATATGTGTGTGTGTATTATAAAAATATTTTTCTTGTTAAAATATTTATATATTCAGAAAATTAAATATTAAAACTTACAAAAAATATAACGCGTGTATTAATAGAACCACCATATTAAAGGATATATGTTAACTTATTATGTATAATTTATGTTCTTCATAAAATGTTTTTATTTTTATTTTTTGATGTTCTATTATTAAATTTTGTTTTTTATCCACTCTCACGTTCTCTCTCTCCTCTTATTGGGTTTGTCACTCTATTTTGGCATCTCACGCATATCATTTTTTTTTCAAATTTCATTTTGTATTATCATTTTTTTATTTTATTTATCTTTAACTTTATGTATTTTTTCCCACACTTTATCTCTCCCACATTATTTCTATTCCTCATTGACTTTTATCCATCTTTTTGTCAGACCCATCATTACTATTATATTATAATTTATTATATTAATAGGTTGTAATATTATAATCATTTTTTTGACAAGAATAATTAAAATATTAATACATCATTCATTTAAAAAAATTGACGTTACATTAAAAAAATGTGGAACTTATATATATATATATGTATATATCAATATAAAAAATTATATGTTTTATCATTTTTTTAATATGTTCAAATCATTTAACTTTAATATATATATATATAAATATATATTGTATTTTTTATATTAATATAACTAATACATTTATAATTTCAAAATTTTATAAACAAAATATATTATCTTAATAATAATAATAATTTTCTTAAAAAAATACCCTTTATTATCATTACTATTTTTATTACTATTATTATCATCAAAATGCTAAAACTAATTATATTTACTTCCAAATAATGATAAAATTTTATTTTTATTCCTTAATATTATTCAAAACTCATATTTTTGTACATGTAAAAAAAAGAATATACATTGTTCATAATAATAATTTATTAAAAACATTAAATATGAAGAAATACTTTTAAATAAAGAATATATTTTAATAAAATACATTTATTTCATGAAAATAATATTTCTTAAAATTAATGTTTAACAAAAACCTTAAGTTGATTACACAAAATAGTTTAGTTTTATAAAATTCATAATTAAGTATCTTTTAGAATAAATATTTAAATAAAAAATGTACTATTTGAAATTCTGGGGGAGTTACATTATCCCCCCCTCAAAAGAATTACGTCCGCGCAATTCATTTGTATACATAGGGAAAATAATATAACACATAAGAATTATTAATTTCATTCCAATTTTCAAAAATTATCTAGACCGTTCCTCTGATACCAATTATAAAGACCTGAACCCGAAACCTGGATTCAGACGTGACAAATGTTGTGTAATTTTTTTATATACAAGTAACACGAATAAATATAGAACATTAATTACAACAGAAGACCTTTTTCGGTCAAGGTTCTGGAAAATTAGATACATAAATTACTTTACAACAAAAATATATGAATTGAAAACAATGATTCTTCAGCATGTTGCTTCCATAGTAGAGTTTCAACACATCAAGTGTACTAAACCTGAAAAGTTTTTATAATACATAGAGTGAGCATAAAATTCCTAGTAAGGGGTTTTAAAACACATGATACATTTCTTAAAGCATCCCTTGAAATAAATTAAAACATATTTTCACAAATACTTGAATATATATAGGAAAACTGTATTTCAATAATTTATTATTCTTGAAAGAAATTTGGAATTCTCCTTTGAAATTATTATGTTTCTGTGGATCATTAATAATAATTAGTAGACCATTATTAAAATCCATACATACGGCCACAAGTCTTCACAAAGACTTTTGGGTTTACTCCCCATAACGTCACATAACTCACTAGTACCAATTTTGAAAACATTTTCCCATGGACCTGCCTTTCTTATTTCTTACCCAAAATCATTTCCAAAATAATTAAATAATATTATTTTTTTCGAAAGAAAACAATTATCCTCATGTCGTCGCCATTTCCTCAAAATGTTTTAAAATCATTTTAAGGAGAATCCCATTCTTGAAAAAAACACACTTTGATTTGAAAACTGTAATTTTATGAAACATGGGATTAAGTGCGTGCAAGATTGAATAATGCTTGAAATGCCTCACAAAAGCTACATGATGGCCATAACTATTTATGCATAAAATTCTAAGAGATGTATATGAGAGTTCACACATGAAATAATAATTTTACCCATAACCACACATAAAATAATAAAAAAAATCACATGCAATTATGTAAACAAGGTGAAAATAAGAAATTATTCACACATAAATCTTTAAATACTAGTTTGGTAGTTGATAAATAAAATTTATAACTTCTAAGTAAATGAGAAAGAACAACTCCACTTAATGTGTTCATATTTTCGTACATGTATATGTGTATGTGTATATATATATATATATATATACACACACACACACATGTATGCATGTTGTTTGAAGACATGAAACCCTTGCAACCATAATATTTGTGAGGAATGATTTTTTAAAATAATAACCCTTATCATATATATAAATGAGAATAATAAAATATGGTTTTACACACACACACACATAACTATACATATATATGTATATATGTTCACAAAACAAACGAAAAATAAAAAAAATCCCTTACCAAAAACATGTCCAGATTACAAGGTAGATGGTGCAATGCTTGATTAGAGTATGCAAGACTCCCATTAGTGTGTATGGGACTTCAACAAGTTGAAGAAAAAAGATGTGTGTTTAAACAGGCTTTTACTACCATTACAGTGTGCCGAGAACAAAAGATTTCACCACCTTCACATATTATAGTGTTATAAATAAACATATACATATATATATAGTTTTATATTCATTTGCTGGTAATAATATATATAAATAAAATCAAGTTGCATATCTAGATTTTTTTAAAAGAACTGTTTGAAATCACTGCATTGGTATAATAAAATGTGTATAAATATATAAATAACGTTTTTCCATGCTTATCATAATTTCATTTCTTTTTTTTAATATTTTATTATTATCTTAATCATTTTTGTATATCACGTTAAGTCCTATATAATTATTTATTTCTATTCCATTATCATTTCATTTTTCTCTCTCACGTTTGCATTCAAATTTTCTCTCTTTTGTAAATTTTTTCAAACCACTCATTACATTTTAAAGCATCAATTATTACATTACAATGTTTAACATTTTTATTTGTTTATTATTTCTTTTTATCTCGTTTAACAATTATTTTACAAGTGACATTTCATTTTGTTGACTTTTCTTTAATTTTTTTTTCAGTAATTATATTTTTTTAATATATATATATTTGTATGTGAAATTATAAAAAAAGTTATATTATTATATTTATTTATAATTTCAAAATTACATTAAACAAAAATATATTATAAATTCATATATCTATTAAATATATTGTACTAAATATACTAATAATTTTCTTACAAGAAATGATTTACTCATTATTGTTATTATTATTATTATTATTATTACTATTATTGTTATTATCATTAAAATTTTCAAAAATAAAACTAGTATCATAAATATTATATATTTAGTTATGTGAACATTTAATCATTTTAATTTCTCAAACCATTTTATTTTGAAATAATGAAATAAACATCTTTATATTAAAATTAATTTTTAAATAAATTAACACCGCATATATATATATATGTCTGTGTGTGTATTATAAAAATATTTTTATTGTTAAAATATTTATATATTATGAAAATTAAATATTAAAACATACAAAACAATATAGCATGTGTATAAATAGAACCACCATATTAAAGGATATATGTTAACTTATTATATATGATTTATGTTCTTCATAAAATGTTTTTATTATTTTTTTTGATTTTTTATTATTAAATTACGTTTTTTATCCACTCTCATATTCTCTCTCTCCTATTATTGATTTTGTCATTTTATTTTGGCATCTCATGCATATTTTTTTTTCAAATTTCATTTTGTATTATCATTATTTTATTTTATTTATCTTTCAATTTTTGTCTTTTTTTCCCACACTTTATCTCTCCCATGTTATTTCTATTCATCATTGACTTTTATCCATCTTTTTGTCAAACCCATCATTACTATTATATTATAATTCATTATATTAATAGGTTATAATATTATCATCATTTTTTTGCCAAGAATAATTAAAATATTAATACTTCATTCATTTAAAAAAATGAAATTACATTAAAAAAATGTGCCGCTTATATATATATATATGTATATTTCTATAAAAAAATTATATGTTTTAACCATTTTTTTAATATGTTAAAATCATTTAACTTTAATATATATATATATTGGTTTTTTATATTAATATAACTATATATATTTTTAATTTCCAAATTTTATAAACCAAATATATTATCTTAAATATAATAATAATTTTCTTAATAAATACCCTTTATTATCATTAATATTTTTATTAATATTATTATCATCAAAATGATAAAACTAATTATATATATTTCCAAATAATGATAAAATTTTATTTTTATTCCCTAATATTATTCAAAACTCATATTTTTATAATGTAAAAAAAGAATATACATTGTTGATAATAATAATTTAATAAAAAATTAAATATTAAGGAATAATTTTAAATAAAGAATATTTTTTAACAAAATACATTTATTTAATGAAAATAATATTTCTTGAAAGTAATGTTTAATAAAAACATTATTTTGATTACACAAAATAGTTTAGCATTATAAAAGTCATAATTAAATATCTTTCAGAATAAATATTTAAATAAAAAAATCACTATTTGAAATTCTTGGGGGTGTTACATTATCCCCCCCTCAAAAGAATTGTGTCCGCACAATTCTATTGTATACATAGGGAAAATAATTTAACACATAAGAGTTATTAATTTTATTCTTATTTACAAAAATTATCTTGACTATTCCTCTGATAACAATTATAATGACCCAAACCTGAAACCTGGATTAAGCCATGGAAAATGTTGTGTACTTTTTATATATACATGAAATGTGAATAAATACAGAACATTAATTACAATAGAGGAACTTTTTCAGTCTAGGTTCTGGAAAATTAGATACATAAATTACATTACAACAAAAATATATGAATTGAAAACAGTGATTCATCAGCGTGTTTCTTCCACAATAGAGTTTCAATGCAGTAAGTATGCTAAACCTGAAAAGTGTTTATAATACATAGGGTGAGCAAAAAATTCCCAGTAAGGGGTTTCAAAACAACCGATAAATTTTTTAAAGCGTCCCTTGAAATAAATTGAAACATATTTTCACAAATACTTGAATATATATAGGAAAATAGTATTTTAAAAATTAATTATTCTTGAAAGCTGTTGGGAATTCTCCTTTGAAATTATTATGTTTCTGTGGGTCGTTAATAATACTCAGTAGACCATTATTAAAATCCATTCGTACAACCAATAGTCTTCACTAAGACTTATAGGTTTACTCCCCATAACATCACACAACTCACTAGTACCAATTTTGAAAACTTTTTCCCATGGACCTCCCTTTCTTATTTCTTATCAAAAATCTTTCCAAAATACTTAAATATTATTATTTTCTTTTAAAGAAAACAATATTCCTCATGTCATCACCATTTCCTAAAATTTTTTTAAAATAATTTTAAGGAGAATCACATACTTGGAAAAAACACACTTTTATTCGAAAAATGTAATTTTATGAAACATGGGATTAGGTGCGTGCAAGATTGAATAATGCTTGAAATGCCACACATAAGATAAATGATGGGAATACCTATTCATGCATGAAATTCTAAGAGATACAGATGAGAGTTCACACATGAAATAATAATTTGACCCGTAACCACACATAGAATAATAACAAAAATCACATGCAATTATGTAAACAAGGTGAAAATAAGAAATTATTCATACATAAATCATTAAATACTAGTTTGGTAGTTGATAAATACCATTTATAACTTCTAAGTAAACGAGAAAGAACAACTCCACTTAATGTGTTCATGTTTGCATACATTTATATATGTACATATATATGTATATATAAATATATATATATATACACACCCACATGTATGTATGTTGTTTGAAGACATGAAACCCTTGGAAACATAATATTTGTGAGGAAAGATCATTTAAAACAAGAAGACTTATAATATATATAAATCAGAATAATAAAATATGGTTTTACACACACACACAGATAACTATACATACATATATATATGATCACAAAACAAATGAAAAATAAGAAAATCCCTTACCAACAACATGTGAAGATTACACGGTAGATGGTGAAATGCTTGAGCAGAGTATGAAAGACTCTAATTAGTGTGTATGGGACTTAAACAAGTTGGTGAAAAAAGACATTGTGTGTTTAAACAGGCTTTTACTACCATTGGAGTGTGCCGAGAACGCAATATTTCCCCATCTTCACATATTATAGTGATACAAATAAACACACACACATATATATATATATATATGTAGTTTTATATTAATTTGGTGGTAATAATATATATAAATAAAATCAAGTTGCATATCTAGATTTTTTTAAAAGAACGGTGTGAAATCACTGCATTGGTATAATAAAATGTATATAAATATATAAATAACGTTTTTCCATGCTTATCAACATTTCATTTTTTTTAATATTTATTATTATTCTAATCATTTTTTTATATCACGTTTTTCCTATATAATTATTTATTTTTATTCCATTATCATTTCATTTTTCTCTTTCACGTTTGCATTCAACTTTTCTCTCTTTTGTAAATTTTGTCAAACCACTCATTATATTTTAAAGCATCAATTATTACATTACAATTTTTATCATTTTTATTTGTTTATTATTTCTTTTTATCTCGTTTAACAATTATTTTTAAAGTAACGTTTTATTTTGTTGACTTTTCATTAAAAAATGTGTTATAAATTATTATTTTAATATATATTAGATATTATAAAAAATGTTATATAATTATATTTATTTATCTTTTCAAAATTCTATTAAACAAAAATATATTATAAATTCATATATTTATTAAATATATTATATTAAATATACTAATAATTTTCTTAAAAGAAATGATTTACTCATTATTGTTATTATTATTATTACTATTATTACAATTATTATCATTAAATTATTCAAAAATGAAACAAGTATCGTAAATATTATATATTTATTTATGTGAACATTTTATCATTATAATTTCTTAAACCATTTTATTTTAAAATAATAGACTAAACATATTTATATTAAAATAATTTTTCGAATAAATTAACACCGCATATATATATATATATGTGTGTGTGTATTATAAAAATATTTTTCATGTTAAAATATTTATATATTCAGAAAATTAAATATTAAAATATACAAAACAATATAACGTGTGTATTAATAGAACCACCATATTAAAGGATATATGTTAACTTATTATATATAATTTTTTTTCTTCATAAAATGTTATCATTATTATTTTTTGATGTTTTATTATTAATTTTTTTATCCACTCTCCCATTCTCTTTCTCCTCTTATTGGTTTTGTCACTTTATTTTGGCATATCACGCATATATTTTTTTTTCAAATTTTATTTTGTATTATCGTTTTTTTTATTTTATTTATCTTTATCTTTTTGTGTTTTTTTCCACACTTTATATCTCCCACATTATTTCTATTCATCATTGAATTTTATCCATCTTTTTGTCAAACCCATCATTACTATTATATTATAATTTATTATATTAATAGGTTATAATATTATCATCATTTTTTTGGCCAAGAATAATTAAAATATTAATACTTTATTCGTTTTAAAAAATTAACGTTACATTAGAAAATTGTAGCGGTGATATATAATATATATCTATATGTATATATCTATAAAAAAATTATATATTTTAACCTTTTTTTAATATGTTCAAATCATTTAACTTTAATATATATATATATATATATATTGGTGTTTTTATATTAATGTAACTATATAAATTTATAATTTCTAAATATTATAAAAAAAATATTATCTTAAATATAATAACAATTTTCTTCAAAAAATACCCTTTATTATCATTAATATTTTTATTACTATTATTATCATAAAAATACAAGAACTAATTATATTTATTTCTAAATAATGATAAAATTTTATTTTTACTCCTTAATATTATTCCAACCTCATATTTTTATACATGTAAAAAAAAAGAATATACATTGTTCATAATAATAATTTATTAAAAACATTAAATATTAAGGAATAATTTTAAATAAAGAATATATTTTAATAAAATACATTTATTTAATGAAAATAATATTTCATGAAAGTAATGTTTAATAAAAACATTATTTTTATTACACAAAATAGTTTAGTTTTATAAAATTCATTATTAAATATATTTCAGAATAAATATTTAAATAAAAAAAAGTACTATTTGAAATTCGTTGGGTGTTACAATCATGAACTTAGTTATGATACGAAGTCAATCCATTCCTATTATTCACATTCAGTGGCTCATGAATCCCCAAAATCCTCTCATATTCTCTTCATTCTAGTTTGGGTTTATATCATGCCCTAATTAGATTCCATAAGGAGGATAAAATATCAGGGGATTAGGTTTCCCAGTAAAACTAATTAATGTAAAAATTAATTAGTGTAGTAAATTTCACACTCACGATGGGTGAACCTGAGGAGCCTTGAGTGCAAATCAACATTATACCACCCTAGGGTAAACAAAATATTCTGTACACAATCACAATGTTCATTTCTCTATTTGATTCTTTATACAGTATGTACAAGTGATTCATCACAAATTCATGCACAAGTAAATAATGATATACCATTATTAATATATGAATATAGATCCTTCAAGGTTCCAAAAACTTTTAAACCACTCAATAAACAACCTAAAAAATATTATAGGAATATCCCAAAGGTTTGAAGAAAAAGAACTGAGGTTGCTTACATACCACAATCAGAAGTCATGAGATAACTATTTATTTGATTTATAAATATTAAAAATGGATAAAAATTCAATGTTATTAGAAATTAAATAAGACATAACCCATGGGTAACACCACACCTCAGGATCAATAGAACCATTTGATTTTATAGGGTTGTATACTTGGATAAATTCACTATTTCACCCCTAGGGTGGTCCCAAGACTCTAAAATCTCAAAATTGAGTTAAGAATCTTTTGAAAAAAATATCAGAATGCTACATCCAATACAAATTTAACCATTTTCATCCCCAAAAAGGAAATGACAAGGAATCATCAACAAAGAAGCTCAAAAAACATTCTCTTATGCAAAAAAATCAACATTCTCACACACTTCATCTTTAGGGGCTGATCCTAAGTGAGCTCAGTACAAAATCACCCTTATAGTTAATATCATTTACCATCACCATCACTAACATATACATATTACATTGAATAAAGTTTTTAGTAGTAACATAAATTGACTCTATATGAGTCTTTCCAAACATTTTTACTCAATGTTCACCCAACAATTCATGACAAAACTAATCCACATACCACTAGAATACTCCTTAGAATGGTTTATTTCTATGGTTACCTCTAGTGGGATCACTTTTTTTTACCTTATTTAAAGAGTGTACTTTATAATAGTCATATGGGAATTTCCCATTTATGGCATGAACCACCATCTATCACTTTATAAATATTTCTCACCTATACCCGGATATTTGTAAGGAAACATGCTCCTATAGATCTAAATCAGTTTATATTCCATCTACTTTATAGATGGTTTAAAGAACAATGTTACTATCTCATGACTTGAAGGTGGCATGAATATTATTCCTTAACCTCTTTGTATGCATCCATGATAATCCTCCATTTATATCTTGATTTACATTATGTTCAGATCAAATATCTAATACAACCATGTTGTGTTTTCATCACTCTTTCATTATATTAATTGTTGATCACATCAAGAATAAAAATAACCACATCAAACTACTCAACACAAATCCACATCTCATTGAGTGACCCAATCTACATAATCTAAAATAGATAGTCTAGATTGTCCAAAATAAAATTCATTTTCAGCTCTAGATCCTAGGATAATACATTCCAAAACATGAGTGACCAAGAACCACAACCTCCAGAGAAAAAATCCCACTCAACCATATAACAACAATTTTATTTGTGATGGGAACACACACAAAAATTCACTAGATATACCACATTGAGTGATTCACTACACTAGGGAAGTATCCACTCAAGATTTCCATCCCAATATTCAATACCAACTCCAAGAGAAAACCACTATCCACCTTGGGAAGTGATTTATGTGCTCTTATTAGGTCCACAAGGATGAATACCGTGAGAGGGGGGGGGGGGTGAATCAGGGTGTGACTAATTTAAAATTAAAGCCCGTTCTGATCTTGTTTCGCTATTAAGAATAACACTCTTCTCTCTCTTTCCTATTGCACAATAGAAACAAAAAGTAAAGCAAGCACAAGACACATCAATTTTTTATTGTTTCACCGCTAAGGGCTACGTCCAAGGAGGATACGCCGATAGGTTGTCGGTCATACCAAATTACACTAAACTTCACTAGCTGCAGATTACAAGGTTCGGGCATAGTCACTCTGTCCTAGGCTCAATGCCTTTACAAGGTTTAGGGTCAGCTCACTGCTTTCCCAAGGGTCACTCCCTGTTTCTCTCTCTCTAGATCACTATCGGTGGAGAGAATCACCTTCTTCCACTTCCTTTTCTCACTGCTCTGGAAAGGATCCACTCACAGTTTATAGACCTGTAGGTCTCTTCATTATATTTAATGAATTCATCATCTATTGTATGTAGATGCTCTGTTGAAGTCGAAATTTCACCCATAGATGAATTTCTCTTTGTACCGAAGGTATCAGGAAAACTTCCATCCTTCACACAGCCCTGAATAACTACCGTGAATCAACCTTACTTAGTGCAAAAGTCTAATATGTCATGAAAGTATCGGTGCA
The DNA here is from genome assembly GCA_963277665.1 of Viscum album. Taxonomy (NCBI): domain Eukaryota; kingdom Viridiplantae; phylum Streptophyta; class Magnoliopsida; order Santalales; family Viscaceae; genus Viscum; species Viscum album. The sequence continues at coordinate 413,072,502 of OY728131.1, forward strand.
CAAGTTATAACTGGTGAACAAGTCTACCTCAACCACCTGTGCGACACAAGCTTCTGCAACTCCAAACTTGCACGACTCACTTCCCTTTACGTCCAAACCAAATTTGGCATGAAACTAACAACAACCACGCTTCTTCAAATTGGCGCGCAAGTCATACTTGCGTGACTCACCACCACTTGCACGACCACCACACCTATGCGATGAGAGCTCTGATTTTATCTAAGTCTTGAACTTGTGTAGAATAAGGACGGGTCGACCTGTATTTATAGGCATTTGAAAAATCTGCGCGACGGTGCGCAAGTCTCCCCTAGGTGCGCAAGTTTCACCGTGCAAGTCTTCTGTCCCCCGTGACACTTGCATGACCAACTTAAAAACTTGGGTGACCCTTCTTCCTTTGCCATATTTTGATGATCTGATCATGAATGAAAAATGGAGAGAAATTTTTCAATCCTTTTAGGCACCGACGCGCTTGTCCTTCCTTGGCATGCAAGTCACTTGTGAGACCGACGTAATACTTGCACGAAAATTATAAATTTTCTATATTTTGATGCTCTGATCTTGAAAAATATATGGAGCACAAGTTTCCTCACCCTCAAGTACACGACACCACCTTGCATCTGTTCTTTTTGTACCACCTCCAGATCATCCATTTCTTTGTTGAAGTTCTTGAATAAAATGTTGATCATTTACCACACCTCTTGAACTTGACATGCCACCATGAAATCCTCTTTGTCAACAAATTTTTATGTCATGGTTTGCTTTTTCAACAATCACAACACCGATTTCCACTTTTTCAACAAACATAATCACCTAAAAAATGCTTCAATGATTCCTTTAGGTATTTTTTCCCAACAACACCCCATATTTAGGTCCATTTCTTGAGATCATTCAGCTATACATGATCTTTATGTCTCCTCACAATGAAAGAGTATGGGGCCATGGTCATTAATTTATGGGGAGGGTTGTCTTCCTCTCTATGAAAGGATAAACTACTCCATAACTAGAAACTAATGCACCACCTAAAATATTTATTCATAAAGTATCTAAATTGGAAACCATGCCACTATTATGGCACTCTAATATCATCAACCATAATGGTTTCAACTTTATGAAGGCCAACCGCAACACCATAAATCTAAAAATCACAGCATGAGATCTTATTACACTACTCATAGTCTCATGGCAAGACCAGGGAAATTACCCAAATTCCTAATCGGATACATATTGAAATGATATGAGTAAATACTCAATCTCAATGTACCATGAATGACATGATGGTGTTAATCATTCCACCCAATAGTAATTGAGTTCAATTTCTTGAATTTGATATGATTAATATATCAACATCCTTCCAAGGAAAATTTATGGGTATCCCTTCAAAAGCATCTACACATTTATTTTTATTCATAGGAAGTGAATTATCATTAATTCAGATAGTTTATTAATTTATTACTACTATATGATGGGTAACTAACTATAACTTCCTGGGGGTGGGATTTACTCTCCACAAATAAGGGAATCCCACTCACCGATAAGGGAATACATTTCCTCACTTACTCAATTGCATATCCCCAAATAGTACTAACATTGAAAATAAATCCATAACGAGGAAGGTCACAATAGATATCATTTATGAAATGAATTAATCAACTAAAAGATCACTTTTTATAATAAGGATAAACTCACCTCACTAAGAAGGAGTGAGTGACACATAGTCTCAATTAGTGGAAATTCTCTGCTAAACCAATGTATGTATAGAGGTTCTATAAGATACTCCATCTCCAAAACATATTATGTACAAATAATAAATCTCTCTCACACACACACCATACGAGGGTCTATAAATAAAAAACACAAGTCATACTCTAAAAATATATCCATTGATCCCTAACCATAGTCATCCCTTGAATGAATCATCCCACAACTATGACTATTATCACCTTTTCTGTCATAGGAACTAACCAAGGGTAGTGATTGTGGGTGTGGATCAATGTATTTTCCATATTCAACTATTCTTGTAGAACTATATCTTACACCAAATAAATTTTTGGTAGGAAATTGTGCTTAGAAAAGGGATATATCTGATATAAATTCCATCTACCACATATAGGTCTATCCATGACACTACTATGTCTATATTCTGAGGGAAAACTAGACTTTTGACAATGGAAAGGTGAATCCTTACTAAGAATACTCAATAATAAATGATTTTTGGGGGGTCTTTTACATAGTTGGGGTTATGTGAAAAAACAAAATTTCAATAAATATTCTTATAGACTCTCTACGAGAACCACTAATATTGAATAATTATAATGTGGGAAATATCCAAGGAACACCTCATGTGGTTTTTGGGACCTGATGCATACTTAGAAAAAATCATGGAGCTATGTAGAGTGATTAATATCCTTGGATAAAATTCTATTATGACAATGGGATCAAACTCTAACCAAGATTGAGAAGCCCCATAATGAGTTTTAGAAAAACATTATCCACTAATAGATTACTATTCTATGTAGGTATATCAATGAAATAATCATCATACAGTCACTGAGAGTTTGAACCAAATGAAAATGTTTGATATAGACTCTAACCAAGCCTCTTTTTCTTGAGGATTGGAATCTCCTCATAAATGTATGAGGCCTCTTTCATAAAATTCACAAAATATATTTATCCTATAGTTATTATTGTCCAAATCAGCGTGAAATAAAATCCATTCAATGAGAAGATATTTAATAAGTGAAAAGGGGAGAGAGACCACCTAACGGAATAAGGAAATCATATCTCTTAATTGAGTATCTGAAACACCATGTCATCACTCACAAATTGGTGGTGAGAGGCGCAACTATAAGCACGAGCTTGTCATAAACTCACATCTATACATAAGTTTTCTATCAGTGGGTAACAACCTTAATTTGATATGATATATCAACAAATATTAGATAATATCTAGATGATCCAATATTGGAATGACATAGAAGATTATAGTTGAATTCTAAATGATGATATATTATGTTTCTTAAACCCTGAAATGATGTATTAGAGCTTAGGGTTTTCTAATAGTGTATCAGAACCCTAAAGAAAGGATACATTAGATGTTATGCCTGCCCTAGTCTCTTTAGTCTACAAAATGAACTAAATACAACATTAACATCATTTCCATATATTTCTAAACTAGTCCTCACATTATAACTATCCCCAAAGTCTGTCCTTAGAATATGAATTCTCTAATACCAATCAGATATGAGGTGAGCCATTATTCCCATGACTGGAATAATAGTACACTGTGAGTTCCACCTATAACCTAACTCTAATAGGCCACAGATTGGTGACCATTACCAAGTATAAATATCACATAATATGGAAGGCCTTAGCCTATATTAATGTAAAATTGAAACTTATCTCCAATGAGTAAAATAACAGACAACACTATAAATAAATAAATAAATAAATAAATATATATATATATATAAACAACTAATCTATAAATACCGAATTCATAATATATAAAATATAAGCACATCACCAAAAATCACAAACTAAAAGAACTAAAATTTCGAAAAGACTCTGAATTTGAGAAAGACATTACACTAGATAGATCATCCTCATTTCATATACTCCTAGATCAATCTCAAGACATAACGGTAACCACCACTATAAAACCTCCATACCCCATCATGTATCTCCAAGAACCACTAAGTGTTAGATTTAAATAAGAAACACTATCTACTTATCTACCAATACCATCCCTCATCCTTGCATCATCTGCACTAGCACAACATGTGTTTGTATAGTTCCAATATTGGAGTGAGTATAGATATACTTTGCAAGAAGCCCAAAAACCATAATGGAATGACATGAAAATAGTTATCCCTATAATTAAAATAATAAGGTAGTTAGGATTAAGATAAGTAAATATATAGAAATTCTCTACCATAATAAGTCTCAAGGATTTAGTTAAGTCCTTTTTATCTCAGCCCTGATCCATAAAGGATGTATCCCATGATTAACTATGGATGATTAAAGTACCAAAAATCCCACAAAGTTATAAGTTCATCACCTAGATGTACATCAAACCTTGAAGAAAACCAAGGGGAGCCTGATGATTAACAATTCTTAAAGTATCTGATCTACCTAGATTTTTTTCCACACCACCACTATAATATGTTAAGGGGAATCCAATCATCACTAAGATATGAGAATTATCTAAAGGATTATTGAACCTTAAGATTCACTTGTTTTGTTTTAAAATTATATAAACTGATAGGGGGTACCCACCCATTTACTGATTCTAGATATCACTTAAGGAATTATGAGCCCCTATTATCATAACTAGACATCTATGAGAAAACCCACATCAACTATCGAAAACTATATTGTATGACTTATACCTCACCAATGATTAGTATTACTCGAGGGAGTAAACAACACCTATATAGGACCTCCACCACTCTTGAGATCCTATATGAGGGATTAAGAAACTATCTAGATAGGGGATCAATTCCCCATGTATGTTGGGAAGTACAAATCTCTATCATTGATTTAAGGGACCCACACCCAAATATAAAAAACTTACAGGGGATTACCAACCCCATCAACTCTCCAATCACAAAACAAGATCCCTATTATATAAACTACGTAACTAAGTATAATAAACTATTTTTATCACTATTTGTCTAACTTCTTATTTATAAGAGATGTTCGCAATCACATTCTTCATGCACAACCATCTAGTATATACTACTCATGTAACCAATTCTAAGTCCTGGGTAGGAAGATATGAAAATAAACTATGTTTTGAAAAGTATATCTTATATTATACGGGAACATGATGTGTATCCTTTAAACAATAGTTTGATCATGTACCACTTCACTATATGGAATATATGAGTTTACATATATGGTGTGAATGATAGGGAAAACAACATGTGGGACCAGTGATATAGTCTATAAATTCATATTATTTTTTTCAATATTTAATTAAGTTAATTACATCATATTAATTTATTTATTGAGTTCAAATGAGTTTAATAATTATGTGGTCAAATAATTTAATTGAGTGAATATTGTTTAAAATAAGTAAATGATAATTTATTTTACTTATATGATTTTTTTGATTAATATGAATGGATTTCTACTGATTATTCTCTATATTATTATTAAGAAGTGTTGGAGCACATAACGTGACATTAGATGTCATGATTGATAAAGAAAGATACAAAATAAAGTGGTAATGCTTGATATATTTTTAGGGATGAGTCTTCCAAGATATCTTGTATAAATGAATGTTGAATTGAGATAAGAATGATGATTGGTCATTGAAACTGGAATATAACCATTTAGTAGTCCTGGAGGATTTAATTAGGTGATCTAAGAAGGATAGAAGAATATACAATGATTTATAATTTATTATCAAAGTACAATTGTAAGAATTACCTTCTCCTAAGGTTGACTTCCTATATGCATGGATTTCATGTAAGCATGGATCCCCGTGTAAGCATTATTACATCATCCTATAAGCTTTGTTCCTTTCTGTAAGGATGAATGGCTTGGCTATAAACACAGATTCCCACATAAGCATAATTATTATAAGGATCATCCAACCACTGTAAATAAGATCTAGATTTATACAAGGATGGTTATGTGGATAAACCCCTATAATCATGTAGAGACTTTATAAGCATCATGATTTTTTATATTTTTGGAAAATGAATGTTTATAAGGATCATAAGGATTTCATGCTGAGAATTTAAAATTCCACATCAATATTCATGAAACCAATAAAAATTGGCCATATATATTATAATATGAATTATATCATGATCAATAATAAGAGGTAAAACTATGGATTTTATGGAATACCAAAAAAATATTTAGAATTAATTATAAACAAGTAGAAAAAAACTACAAAAAACGAAAGAAATAGTTGTCTCACAGGTTTGTCCAAGGAAGATGAATGATGGAATCTGTAACACCCTGAGTTTTAATGACCATTTATTTTTAGATAAATTAATTTTTAATTGATTTATTGTTTTTCGTGCTACACCAAGTTAATATTTGTTAACATATATGAAGATATAATATTGCGCTACACACAACACTGACTTGTCTTGCATTACACACAATATTGAGTTTATATGAAACATCATTTTATTATTATAATTATTTAAATGAGATATTTATAACATGGATGTTAAACATAGTAATATGAATAGTAATTTTTTTAAAAATATTATTTATAATGGTTTTAGATAAATGAAACATCTTTATAGTAAAAAATATAATTTTTTAGAAAATTTTTTATATGTTTGAAAATACAATATTTTTAAATGAAATATTTTTGATAAACTTATATGAATAATAATATGATTAATTTTAGAAAATTTGAAAAAATTTATTTGATAAAATAAAATTTATTTTTTAATTCATAATTTCAAAATTATCTTAGGGTGAATTTTTGGGTTTTTTATGAATAAATTCATTTTTTGGATGAAGAGTGAAAAATAAAAAATATAAATTAAAAACGAACTTTTAATATAATTTATTTACATAAATAAATTACATTTTTTAAAGTGTAATTAGATAAATTTTAATTATATTAATGCAATTTAATTAATTTTAACTAATTTTATGCTGAAATTGGATATAAAACCTTTCATGATTTTAAAACTTTCCGCTTAAAAACCCGATGTCATGACATGTCTGTAGGACTAATATTTTATTAATTTTTCTAATTATGTGATTTAAATTTGGAAATATTTATTCCATATTTGGAATCAGAATAATTTATATTTTTAATAAGTTACAATCAGTTTTTTACAAAAAAGATTAGTGAAAGTGATTAAAATTAATTACAACGATTAGGAGGAAAATTAGCTTAACAAAGGACCAAGCCTTAAACACAATGACCAAAATGTCCTAGAAATTTATAAAAAAGCCATTTTATTTTAATTTTTAGACCTTAGACTCACGTTTATTGGATTTGGGCTATTATCTAAGCCGCTTTCCATGAAAAAACGTGGTTGGAATTTCCTTTTCAAATATTTACAAGAATGCCACTCCTCTACCACTATAAAAAGGCAATCAACCCTACCACTAATTAACACCTCTCAAGACATTTTTCTCACATAAATTATACTTAAATAATCTATAAATACCCAAAACATAATCCTTTAATATTACACTTGGGCATAAAACCATCGATGGAAGCCCTTTGGGGAAAACCAAAAGGAATAACCCAAATAAGAGGTTACATCCTTTCTCAAGCACCTTGATTTAATTTTCATTATATACCCCCTAAACTATAATTATTCCATGATTATATAATAATATCAGTATCTTAAATATTCTAAGATGTTTTTATTATAATTTCATCTACACATATACACACTTCAATCTAATGTGTAACGAACTTACCGTTCTTGTGTATGGTGAACTACCACGTCTTTAAACGATGTTATTTGTTTTTCCTTTACCACCTCTAATGGGTAGAAATAATTATTTAAAAGATATTTTTATATTATATATCTGATATATACAATGTATTTATTATTATATAAATATTATATAAAACATACCTTCATGATTTCTATTTTTTGTAAACACAATAACTTTTCTTGAGGATGTGTGAACTTCCGCCTTCTTAAAGGAATGTGATTTGTTAACACATTATATGGACTTTATTAAGGATGAGTTTAGTGAAATTATATTATATATATAAAATAATAATTCTAATTAAATGATATTATATATATATATATTTCATTTAATTTCTTTCTTTCCAAAGGACAATTAAACGAAAACAACATTCATGTGTGCGTACCACCAACCTTCTCCATGAACTGTGTATTTTATTTCTATTTAAAACTTTTATAGATTATTATAAATAATTTTATAGTAATTATATATTATATTGAAATATTTTTTACACTATTTAAATAAATAAATAATGATCTAAATAAGATAATCATTAATAATAAGTCAAAACATGTATGAAACACAAAGTGAATATTACCTAAAGCCTAACATTAGCATGGAATTATTAATTAATAGGTAATATAAATTCCTAAAAAATTAAATATTATATTAAATATTATAATATTATTATTCAATATTATTATAATAAAATTATATTTATTATACATGAGTTTTGTGTGAGTACGATGGGAGTTAAGATGCATGGTAAGGGTTTTCTAGTCTCACTTTTATTTCCATGAGACGTGTGTTTTATTCACCATTTATTATTTTGTGTGGTTTATGTACAATATATAAATGCATTATATGATTTTTATCTTTAAAAATATGGTCATTTACATACCAATTTTATTATCTCTCTTTGATTGGGTTTTATCATTAAAAAATTAACAATTTACTAAGATAGTTTTGTTTTAATTCTACTTCTTTGTGACACATGTTTTAGTATACACCTATATTATTTTAAAAGGTTTATATACTACAATTTTACATATAATATCATGAATATATTTATTTTAATGATATTTTAAACTTAATTTAATTTCGTTTTATTACATGGTGAGTTTGATTCATAGTTACCAAGTGGTAATAGTCTATTGAAACAATCTCATCGTTTATCTGGATTATTTTCGATTATGATTCCATTGATGAAATATTATGATCAATATCTTAATAAATCTCATGGATTTTATTTTACTCTATTAATTCAGGATATATTCATTTATTGGTACAATTTTTCTACTCTTTGGTACTTAATATAATTAATAAAATGTTTTTATGAAAATCCAATCTCATTTATCTTTTCATTCGGAAATCTACTGATTTTAAAAACCATGTTATCAAAAATGATTTCCAAAAATGATTTTAAAAATAAAATTTCAATCTCATATTCAAGGAAAAAATACTTCAAAAACGTTTTATAAGTTTTCAAAACAATTTTTGAAGAAATAATTTTTCAACATGTTTTTAAGCTTCCTTAATATTTTTTCAAAGAAAAATGTTTTCAAAAGTATAAATATTTTTAAAAGAATTATTTAAATAAGAATGGATATTTTTCTCAAGAAATTTTCTATAGGATATATCCAATTTATTTTTCATCTAATATGAAAATTTTTTGTGTAACTATTTCTTTTAATAGAAATGATCCAAATTTTCCGTTTATATTCTTTATTTGAATGGTTTATGTTATAATGGTATGCTTTTTATGAAGTCCATTTATCTTTCATAGGTTATATGTTTATGAAATCCATTTCTATTTCACATGTTATATTCTTATGAAAATTGATTCCTGTCATGGGTCATGCTATGATGAATTGATTTTGGAACTGGCCTCCTTTTCGATAGGTTATGATATGATTACATGTTTATGATACCCGTTTTATTTCATGTGTTATGATATGATTGTTTAAGATATTATGGAATATGTATGCATGATTTAATTATGATATTCATGGAACCTATATCTCCCTCCAATGCATTGGGTAAATATTTTTATGTAATGAGATAGACATGGATGAAATAATGAGTGAACTCAGTTCAGTAAAGGACTATGTTCGCTAAGATGGTCTTGGGAATAAATCTTGACTAATAAGGTGGTCATGGGAGTGAACCTTTACTACCTAGATGGTTTAGGGAGTAATAAAATAATAATAATATGCCCTTGTAAGTGATTCCTTGACTTGTATGGAAATCATTTTATATGCTTATGTGTTTTCCACAATACCATATATTATTCCTATTTTAGGATTTTATGGATTATGATCTTGATTCCATTATTATTATAATATTAAAAATTGAAAATTTTTATTCCATGATTTATTCTTATGATATTTTTTATGAAGGGTATGATCTTCTAATATCATGATCAAGTTCTCGTACCCTTATTTAGATGTTTATGCTTAGATATCTCCTATTTTTACCCCTACTGAGCATCTGAGCTCACCCCTTTTATGAATCTATTCCCTAGGTTATGAAGATATGTATTATGTGTGATGTGTATAAAAAGGGTGATAATCAAAAATAACCTAGTGAGAGATAATGTAGCTCATTTATGTACCAATGTTTAGGTTTCTATGTTTCTAAAGAAACTAGACTAATATGGTCTTTGGGAATCTATTTATGAAATGTATTAAGTATTCTGAAAAAATGATATAATTTTAATGTATGATAAGTAAGGGTAAATGTAGTTGGTATTAGATAATAATTTTAGTTAAAATATGGAAACATGAATGAGAAAACCTTAGTGAGAACCCCGAGGACATGTCTAAAGATAAGTCTAAGGGTAACGAAATGTATAGGAAAATGTCCTAGAATTTTGGTAAAGGATTGAGTGCGTGGTTTCCTAGAAATACATCTCTATCTAGATAATACAAGTGGATGTGGATCTAGCACAAATGTACATTGGGGTAACAACTCTGAAAATACCACATTGATCTAGACTCAATAGAGAACTGGTTCATAACAAAAGGTCTTGCTGCACACCTGTTTTGACACTCCTAAGGGATATGATATTTAAATTCAAAAACTCTTAAGGAATCATCATGAAGAATTTAAATATAAGTTGGATATGAATAACCTAGGATAAACCTACGGTGTCATACAATGAAGAAGGTATCATAATTTAGACATACTATAAGTGGGTTTTCAGGATTATGCAGCTTCCACTATGATTATTATTTCTTACTCCATGTTTTTTGGTTTTAGTTAGTGTCTTGAAATCGAAGGTACCATGTAAATGCTGAGTGCGACATAAAATTCAATGGTTTTTCTCCCAAACATACAAATTTTGTTGGAGATGGAATAAAAAACCTTGTTTTTATTATCAATTTTTTTTTTCAATCTATGAATCAGGATATACTTCCAAATTAGTAAAAAATAAAGAAACATTCTGTTGAGTCATTCATGAGGCAACACCCACCTTCTTTCAGCAGGTCTTATGATCCAATTATGTATTAAAAATAGATTAGTGGCACTGAATATATATTCTCTATTCTCCAATGTTTAGAACCTGAGAAAGTTATTCTTGCTATTTATCAGTTAGAAGGTGAGGCAGAACAGTGGTGGACTCTAATCAAGAATATGATGAAGCAAGATGAAATGAAATCCATAGACTGGGTTGAGGTTAGGATTTTTTTTAAATAAGTAATTTCCTCAGAATCTACATACAAATATAAAAGAAATAGTTCCTTTAGTTAATGCAAATGGATGATGAATCAGCTATTACCTATAAGGTTAATTTTACAATAGAATAAATGTATACTTTTAGTTTTATCATCTAACCTAAAATTTAAGTTTATAGGTTCTTCAATGGATCAAATCGAAGTCACAAAAGGGTGTTGGACATAATATACATTAGTTTCTATGAAGATATTATGTATTTTGAAATAAAGGTTGAAATGGATGATAAAGTTATGTATCAATGTCATGGTTTTGACAAAAAGGGGATTCTGGATTTAAAAGGAAAAATATAGAAAACGTAAGAAGAAGAAGAAAATATTTTCTTTATGCTCTAAGTGTGGAAAAAATCAAGGAGGAAATTTTCATAAGGGGTTTAAAAAAATTTTTATGTGTAAAAAGGAATTCCATCAAGAATTTGATTGCTGAAGTGATGGAAATAAATTGGCTAATAATGTGAATGAAGAGAAAAAGCATACAGAATGTGTCTCCCACACTACAGTGAAAAAATTGTAGGGATAATGATTATTATTTAAATATGTTCCCAAACCCAAGGGTTGGTGGTGATGATCAGTGTTAGAAACATCTTAATATGAGCGAAAAGGGGAAATATCTTGAAATAAATATTTTTAATAAGGGGTGTTATAAAGAAGTTGTGAAAGGTAAACTTACCATTCACTCCAGAACTACTACTGTCTTATTTGATTTTGTATCTACCTACTCATTCATATCTAAAGAATTTTCTAAGGGTATTAAGATTCCACAAAAAAAATTAGATGCATAATTAGTAGTAAAAACCATTAATGGTATGATTATTTCTTCTCAAGTTTATGAATCCTCTACGGTTGAAATTTGTGGGAATGTGCTTCATGAAAGTCTTTTACTTGTTACTCTAGTTGAATTTTATGTCATATCTGGCGTGGATTGACATTATCTTCATAAATACCCTATCAATTATTGAGGAAGAGAAGTTTTGTTTGAAATTTCAAACCAACCTATGAATGTCTATCAATGTTAAGATAGATATGAACTATCTATGTATATTAAATCCAGTTTATTGGTCTTAATTCCTAATAAGAAGGGTTTTTTTATTTCAAATGGTTAGGGAGAAAATCTATATCGATGATATGACATTTTTTTGGGAATTTTTGGATGTATATCTATAAGAGTTTTATATCCTTCCAAAAAATGATATCTTGAGTACTTGATAGAGATCATACCTAGTTCCATTTAAATTTTAAAGAACTATTATAGAATGACCCCAGTTGAGTTATAGGAATTGAAGAATAAAATCCATGAAAATCTTCATAAAAAAATCATTTGTCCAAGTGTATTACCTTGGGTACAACTGTAATTTTTGTGAAAAATAAATATGGATAAATTTGACTCTATATTAATTATCGTTAGTTGAACAAGATCACAATCAAGAACAAATATTATCTTCCCCATATTGATAAATTGTTTGATCAACTACACGAAGCTCAATTTTTTCCAAGATTGAAATTTGTTCTGAACATCATAAATTAAGGGTCAATAAAGATGATATACCCAAGATTGAATTCTATACAAGGTTTGGGTACAATGAATATATAGTGATGCCTCTTGTTCTTATTAATTCCTCTACTATTTTAAATGATTTGATGAATAGAGTCTTTAGATATTACCTCGATCGATTTGTAGTAGTATTTTTAGATGACAATATTATCTATTTATAGATAAAGTAAGAGAATGGGGGCCATATAATAATTTTAATAAAGGCCCTAAGTAAATAAAATATTTTTCAAAAAGTTACAATGTGTAAATTTTGATTTCAAAAGGTTTCATTTTTGGACCATATCATCTCAAGAGAGGGTTTTGCAGTGGATCTGTCAAAGAAAAAGTATATTTAATACTGGACTAAACCAACCATAGTGACTAAGATACATAGTTTTCTTGGTTTAGCTAGGTATTATCAATGTTTTGTAGAGAATTTATCATGACTATCTAATCCTTTTAACAAGTTCACTCATAAGGGTGATGAGTTCCGTTGGACTGATGAATGTGAGGAAAATCTCATAGAACCAAAGAGACGGTTGGTTAGTGCACTTGTGATTACATTAAAATATAGTAGAGAAGGGTTTTTAAAATATAGTGATGCTTCCAAGAGGAGATTGGGATGTGTTCTATTGCAAAATAATACGGTTATAGCTCAAGAAAATTGAAGATTCACCAAAATGTCTTCCAAAATCATGATTTGGAGTTAGTTGTGGTGATTTTTGCATTAAATATGTGGAAGAATTATCTTATGGAGAAAAGTTTGATATATATTCTGATTATAAAAGTCTGAAATATATAATCAAACATAAATAGTTGAACATGTTCTAGATAAGACGGTTAGAGCTGATAAAAGATTATGACTACACAGACATTACTAACTAGGGAATGTGAACAAGGTTGCTGATGATTTGAGTGGAAAGGATCATGGTAGTTTATCTATGATGAGTATTTAAAAATATATAATAATTTTATATTTAAAAAGTATGAATCATAAAATCTTGAAGGAATGTGAAAAATCTTATCTTTTCCAATTGAATGTTTAACTCCTATCAAAGTGAAGATTAAAGAGGCACAGAAGGAAAATGTAGAGGTGAAAAAGAAGTTTAGAAATTTTCATAATTTTAACCGCGATCAATATGGAATGATATGGTTTCGGAACCACATGTGTGTTTCTTCTATACTATATTTTAAAGAGTTGTTAGAGTAATTTCATAGTTCTTAATTATATACTCATTATGGAAATATGCAGATGTATAGAGACTTGAAAGAATACTTCCTCTAGGATGACATGAAGAAAGATATCAAATTTTTTTATATTATTGATTGATATTACATCATGTTAAGGATGAAATAAAAAAATCTAGGGGGTGGGGGATGTTTCATCCATTACCCATACCTGAATATAAATGGGAGAACAACAATATGGATTTTTTTCACTGGAATCCAAAAAACATTAAAGGGTTTAATGCTATATGGGTGTTAGTTGATCACCTTACTATGTTATCACACTTAATTTATATCATATAATACTTCTCTTTGGATCAAATTTCCAAGACATATATAAAGAAATTATTAAATTTTCATGGAGTACCACATTTTATTGTATTTAATTAGGATTTGAGGTTTACCTCAATGTTCGGGTGAAGTCTTTAGAAAGCACTTGATACAGAATTGAGTTTTAGTACTTATTATGATCATCATATGAATGGTCAATATAAAATAATAATTAGAACCCTATAGGATATTTTGATATCTTGTTATCTATATCTAAAAGGTGTGTAGGATCAATACCTTATTTTAGTTGAGTTTTCTTATAACAATAACATTCACTCAAAAATTCATACGGATTTCTATAAATCCCTATATGGGAATAAATATAGAGCTCCAACATGTTGGGATGAAGTTATAGAAAGAAAGATATTGAGACCTCAGGTCGTAGAAGAAATGGAAGGGAAGGTTAAATCCATTCAGCAACATATCAAGGCAACTCAAAGTTGACAGGAATATAATGTTGATAACCATTATAATGATCTTTAATTTGAAGTTAGCGATAAGTTTAATATATAAATATATCCTTGTAAGAAGTCTATAAGATTCAATAATAAAGGTAAACTAATCCCTAGGTATATCATTCCCTTTGGAGTACTTTATCGTATTAGGAAGGTAGCTAATCACTTGGAACTTACTCTAAATCTCTCTCTCAAATCCATAATTTGTTCCCTGTATCTCCCTTGAGGAAGTACATACCTAACCATTCATATTTAATGAACTTAGAGGTCATACCTCTAGAGAAGGACCTTTCTTATGGGGAACAACCAGTTGAAATTATAGATCATATAGAGAAAGTTATATAAAA
Source organism: Viscum album (assembly GCA_963277665.1). NCBI lineage: Eukaryota > Viridiplantae > Streptophyta > Magnoliopsida > Santalales > Viscaceae > Viscum > Viscum album. The sequence goes on from OY728131.1 coordinate 413,087,539, forward strand.
AAATACCACTCACCAAGACAGTGTACTATGTTAAAACTACCAGTTATAGGAATTTGTGTGGAAATTTTAGGATATTTAGAGTCGGAAGTATCATAATTTTTTGTTTCAAAATGGTGAATTTCACGGAAAAAAATTCATTGTAATGTGGGTAGAATGTAAAGTAATGGGTTTTTATAACCTTTTTTTTTCAAATAAATTGATTATTATTTGATGTTTTACATTTCATGATAATCTAAGTCAAGCTTCTTTATACACTAAAATGAGTTAATCTTGTGCTAAATGAAACACTGACTTGGCTTGTGTTACATGCAACACTAAGTTTATATGAAACATCATTTTATTATTATAATTATTTAGATGAGATTGTTATGATCTAGAGGTTATCCTTAGTAATAGGAATAGTAATAAATTTTCTTAATTATTATTTATAATGGTTTTATAAAAATAAAATGTATTGATAATAAAATATGTAACTTTTGGTAAAGTCTTTTTATGTTTAAAAATACTATTTTCTCAAATGAATTTATTTTTACATCCTTATATAAACAATAATAAAATTAACTTTATAAAATTTTATAAATTGAATTTGATAAAATAAAATTCAATTTTTAATTCATAATTTTGAAATTAACTTAGGAATTGATTTTGGATTTTTTTTTTCTGAAAACTTCATTTTTGGAGGAATAGTAAAAAATACATAATTTTAATTCAAAGATGATTATTTGTATAAATTATTTATAGATTTAAATTTTATTTTAATTTGTGTTTAAAGTTAAATTAGTTCAATTTTAAATAAATTAATCATATTTAGGTTATTGGAACCAATTTCACATTGAAATTGGATATAAAAAAATTTCAAACTTTTAAACATTTTCTTTTAAAAACCCAGTACCATGATATGTCTATAGGATTGATTTTAAATTAATTAATGACACTTATGTGACTTGAATTTGGATAAATTGATTTAATATTTTTAATAATAATAATTTATTATTTATAATAAGGTCAAATTATTTTTTAACGAAAAATATTAGTGAAAGTGATTAATATAAAGAAAAGTGATTTAGAAGAAAATTTTCCTAACAAAGGACTACGCCTTAAACTTATGGCACAAAATGACAAATAAAATTGACCAAAATAGATTTTTATTTATTATTTATACAGTTAACTATATTTTATTTGATTGTTACCAATATTGGTGCAATCTTCCATGGTAAAAATGTGGGTGGAATTTCTTTTTCAAAAATTTACAAGAATAAAACTCTTTCTCCACTATAAAAGGCACTCAACCCTCACACTTATTCACACATCTCAAGAACTTTTTATCACCAAATATATACTCAAATAATCTCTCAAAATCCTTCCCTTAATCTTGGAATCCTATTTTTTGGCATAAATATATCCAAGTAATTCTTTTGGTGCAAACCAAAAGAAGTTAACCAAAGAAGAGGTAATATCCTTTCTCAAGCTCTTTTGTTTTATTTTTATTATGCACCCCCTAAACTAATATTATTAATTGATAATATAATAACCTAAGTATACTAAATTTAATGATATTTTTTATTCTATGGACCTACACATATACACACTTCCATTTATCGGGTAACAAACTTATAGTTCTTGTGTATGGCGAACTATCACCTCACAAAACGATGGTGTTTGTTTTTACTTTACCACATCACATAGGTGGAAATTATAATGAAAAATATGTTTTTATATGATATATGTGATATTTATGATTTTTTTATTCTTATGTATTTTTTATATAAAATAAATGTACATGCTTTCCATTTTCTATAAACACGATAACTTCATTCGAGGAAGTGTGAACTACCACCTCCTCAAAGCGATGCGATTCATTTACAATTTAAATGTAATGTATTAAGGATGGTTTTCGTGAAATTATATGATATATATGATATAATAAGTCTTCTCTAATGATATTATATATATATACACATATATGTCATTTACTCAATTTCTTTCAATATGATAATTAAATGAAAATAGTGTTCTTGTGTATGTACTGCCTACCGTCTTCATAAATAATGTATTTAATTTATATTTATAACTTTTATAAATTTTTATAAATAATTATATAATTAATTTATTTTATATTTATATAATTTATTGTATTCTTTAAATAATTAAATCATGATCTATGTAAGAGGATCAAGAATAATAATCAAAACACGAATGAAAAATAAAGTGGATATTACTCGAAGAGTAACATTAACTTAGAATTTCTTATAAATGGGTAATATAATTAATATTAAAATAATATATGGTATTATATATAAGAATTCGTTTTGGTAATATATTTATAATAAAAATATACATTTATTATAATTTTTTTTGTATAAATAAGACAAGAGTCAAGAAATATGGTAAGGGTTTTCTAGCCTCACTTTTATTTCTATGATACTTGTGCTTTATTAAACATTAATTAATTTTTTGGTGTATATATTATCAATGAATGTATTATATTATTATTATCCATAAATTTATATTTATTTACAAATCTATTTTTTGATCTCTGTTTCATAGTGTTTCAACATTCAAAAGTTACCGAATCAGTAGGATAGTTTTGTCTCTATTTTCCTTCTTTGAGACACATACTTTCTTTTACACCTATATTCTTTCTTGAGATGTGAATAACTCAATTTTAAATGTTATATCATGAATCTAATTATTTTTATGATATTTTAAGCTTTATTTAATTTCATTTTATTACATGGGAAGTATGATTCATTATTACCAAGTGGTAAGAGTCTAATGAAACAATCTTATTGTTTATAGGGATTATTTGTAATTATACTTACTTTGATGAAATATTATGATCCATATCTCAAGAAATCTCTTTAATTTTATTATCCTATATAAATTCATGATATATTCAAGTATTGGTATCATTTTACCACTATTTTGTACTTATGATAATTAAGAATTTTTTTTAAGAAAATCTAATATCATTTATCTTTTTGGTCAGAAATATGTTTATTTCTAAATCCAAGTTTTTAAAAATTACTTTTAAATATCATTTTCAAGGAAAGATTATTTCATTTTTTTTGTAAAATTTTAAAACTGTTTTTAAATAAAAATGGGTTTCAACATATTTTCAGGATTCTTTAATATGTTTTCAAAGAAACAGGTTTTCAAACAGATTTATGTTTTAAATATAAATTTTTAAAGGAGGAAGGATATTTTACTCAAGAAATGTTTTTAAAGGATCTTTACAAATTATTTTCCATCTAAGATCACATCTATTTGTGTTACTCTTGACTTCCTATAAAATGATCTAAAGGTTTCATTCATATTCGTTCTCTGAATGGTTTAAATTTTTATAGCTTTATTTTTATAAAACCCATTTATATTTCATGGGTTATTTATTTATGAAACATATTTATATTTTACTTGTTATATTCTTATTAAGTCGGCTTCTTTTCATGGGTTATGATTTTATGAAATTTTTATGATACCTATTTTTTTCACATGTTATGATATGATTACATGTTTATGTTACAAATTTAATTTCATGGGTTATGATATGATTGTTTTTTATATTGGGGAACATGTATGTATAATTTTATTATGAGATGTGTGGTACCTATATCTCTCTCCAATGCATTGGATAAATATTTTTATCCTAGGATATAGATATCGCAGAAATGGGGAATGAACTTGGTTCAACAAAGAACATTCTCTACTAATATGGTCTTGGGAGTGAACCTTAACTACTAAGATGGTAATGGGAGTAAAAAATGACTACTAATATGGTACAAGGAGTAGACTCATACTTATATGATCACCTTTTTTGTTTTTCCTTAACTATAATAAAAATAATTTTATATGATTATGTGTTTTCTACAATTCCATGTCTTATTCCTATGTTATGCTGTTATGTCTTATTATCTTGATTCCCTTATGATTAATGACATTTTAAATGCCAATATTTGTGTCATAATTAATTTTTATGATATTTTTTATGCATGGTATGATCTTATAATGTCATGATCATGTTTTCATACCCTTATTCTCATGTTTACTCTTACATATCTCCTTTATTTACCCTTACTTAGATTCCGATCTTACCCCTTTTTATATTTAATTTCCCCAGGTTATGAAGATATATATAATGTATGATGTGTCTTAGAAGGGTGATAGTCATGAATAACCTAGTGGGATATAATGTAGCTCACTAATGAACTGATGGTTTGGTTTCCATGTTTTTTAAGGCAGTAGACTAATATGGTTTTTGGGAATCTATTTGTGAAATTGATTAAGTATTCTGAAAAAATGATGCAATGTTAATGTATGAAAAGTGTGGGTCACTATATAATCAAGGATCTACAAGAAGTAAATGAGTTCACATGAAGTGAAGAGGTATTTAACCACCGCCATATCCATTTTTCAAGTTACTTTCATTTTATTTTTATTATATAATACCCTATTATTTTTTACTTCATCTCTATTATCCCTCACATTGAGGGGAAAAACATTGAGTGATCATAGAATGAAAGTAATTCCATTTTTAGTTCTTGATTTTTTAAATTCCAAGGATTAAAGATCATACTTTTTGTTAACCAAATACACTATTTATTAAAAATTTATTATATTTAATATGATAGTGTTTGATATTTTTTTACTTACTATTTATTACCTTGGGAAAGGATCATTAATCTCCCTCCACTAATACCAATCTATAAATGATATAATAGAGAAGAGTGATTGTTGAAGATATTAACAATTACTATCTTGTGTAATATGGGTAGTTTAGCACTCTTAGGTATCTTGGGAAACATAAAACATGATCAGGTCTTGTTGAAGTGCATTGAGAGTGAGTTAAGGCATAACCTTTCCCCCAAGAAATGAGGGTAGATTGGGTAGTGATTGCTTTTATTTTTATTATCACTAATTCATCCAATAAAGGGGTGGATGTTAAAATGATTATAGAGCCTTATATACTTTAAATAATTTATTGAAGAGTAAAATCCTTAAAATTCTTCATGTAATTGAAATGGATGACCAACAATGACCCTATCAATTTTTATAACATTGTTTTTAATTATATTTTTTAATTTATTAAGTTTTTATTCTAAAATTAAAAACTCAAAATTACAACTTTTCTAATTAAAAGTGATAAATAGTTTTTGAGAACCCCTCTCTGAAGACAGCCCTAGGTTTCTTCTAAACTAAATTAAACCCAGGTAAATAGTTTCTTTTTCACACCCCATGAAAATTTTCATGTAAGAATGTGGTTCTTTCTATTTGGAGGTAGTTCCAAATACTAAATTATTAATTATATTTAAATATATTCAAATCCTAACCCAGTTGATTCTCTTTAACTTGAGATAGATACACCCATATTAGGAAGCCATAGAGAATTCAAATAAGAATCTAGATTTTTGAAAGTTATCTTGATAGGATCAAGGTAAAATTATAGTTTTCACTTTGAGCCTACACACTATGGAAGTCACCCCAAAAAACTATTAGTTATATTTCTGCCCCTCAGTTTAGGAATCAGAAAAATCACATTTCCATGCTTATTTTACAAAATGATTTTAAGTTGAAAATAATTTTGATTCAATTGATATGAAAGTATCATGGTTTATAATGTGAATATCCTAATAATAAAATCAAAAAATTTACTTTTTTTCTGAACATTGATGCACAAAAGAGTGGCAGGAGAACAATTCATGTTGATGGTATTCCGATTTTCTCTTCAAAAAGATACTAAGGAGTGGTTTTTTAGTCAATAAACTGTATAGGTATATGGAAGGGGTGACCTATGGAGAATCTTTATTTAGATATTTTTATCATCCTCCTGAATCATAACCATTATAAATAATATTTTTCAATGATTAATTTATAATGATAAATATATTATTGGAGTCCTTAGGAGCATATTTAATATAAAAACAACTCGTAGATGATAAGGTAATTATTGAGAAGGTAACCTAGAACTTATAATAATTTTCCACAAGTAGAATTGGTACAATTAGATTTCATGTGGTATGGTATTCTGAATCATATCCATTATTAGATTTAAAAATTTAGGAGATAACTAGTATTATTATACAAATGGACCAAAATCAATTTATTAAAAAATAAGAACTAATATAGTTATGTGGATTTTTTTAATCTTATAACCATTATACTGATCAATTTATTGAGGGGTAGGACATGGAAAGCTGTATTAAATATTACCAACAGAAGTAATATCTAATATAAAATTTAGGATATAGGGATAGCACTCAAGACAATATGTATATGAAAATAATAAAAACTAGTCTAGATCACCCTATCAAAATGAATACTAGATAAAATATCATTATAGTTGTAAAATCCTCCCTTCCAGTACCCAACACCCATCTAACAAACACAAAAGAAACTCATTAACAAACCAAATTACCAAAAAATACCCTTCTAAATAAAAGATACATTTTGAACAACCTTTAACCTACACACCCGTCCTTGTGAATCAATAAAAGGGACCTAAAGTTTAGGAATTTAGGAATCAAGTGAAGGAGATAAAGAATCAACCCAGTAGTCTTGTATAAATCTTATTGAAAAATGTAAGGAAAATTCTTTGGAAAACATTCCTTAGTTTAAAAGTTAATTGATGTATGATTACTAAAATAAAAGGAAAGTAAATTCCCTCACCAGTCACATCTGAACTAGAGAAAAATAAACCTAAACTTGAGAAAAATTAAGTTGATAATCAAGACAGATTCCTTAAAAACTATCCCAGGGAAGAAAAAATAAAGAAGAAAAAAAGATAAAGTTAGAACAAGAAGAAAAAATAAAGAGACTCCCATTTATAGTTAGAAAATAGAAGATAAATATCTTCTACTTACCTTACTATCATGAATGATTAAATATACGAAAATATATGATTAATAAATTCAAATGTGAATTATGGAAATTTCCGAGAAATTTTATATCAATATTTCCCTTCTAGAACCCCTCACTCAAATACCCAAGTATTTTATTTTCATCAAATAACTTGGCACTAAGAAATGGACACTTCAAGGTAATAGAAGGATTAATTTAGAGAAATGTTTTAAAAATTTGATAAGTCCACCCTCCAAATCCTTATTTTTGATATTTTGAAATAAATTTTTTCTATTTTTATTATGAAGTCACACAAATTTAAAATTTCAAACAAAAAAAAAGATTCCAAAAGATGAAATAACAAAAATACACACCATAAAGTAGTTTTAAAATTCAAAAGAAATCCTATAATGGGATGAGAACTAAAAAATACTAGGGATATGACTTTATAAAGACATTGAGCCCTACACCTATCATTCCCAAGTTTTCGCATCATCTAACAAAAAATGATAACTAATATCCACTATCACTGAAACACCAAAAAATCAACATCATCAACATATTCAACACTATAAAAACCAATAAAAAACGTGTTATTAGTATAAATATAATAATTTTGTTTTATAAACACCTCAAACTATTGTATTCTAGACCATAGATACCATCATTAATAAACTAATACCTCAAAATCAATTCAATTTCTACATAATTCCATAAGACCACCATCCTAACCACCTTCGTATTATGATGATGAACCAAAAACCATAATTTACATATACTAGACCAAATTATATGGAACATAAAATAATAATATAAACAATGGAACTTCCTCTACCTAAAGCCCATAAATAAACACTAATAAAACGTTTTAAGCTGAAATCGATTGAACAAAAACCCCAACCAATATTGAAAATCCTTTAAACTCAAAATAAATACAAACAAGAAAATTGGGGATAAAATCTAATGTAATAAAAAAAAATAACCTAATAAATCCTTAATGAAATAAAAAATAAAATTAATTTCATACCATTTACCATCATATTCCATAGATGCTGAACCATATATACCAACCAAATAAGGGAAGTGGTCAAACACTAATTTTGGTAGAAGAAACCAACAAGAAGTATTCAGGCGACCTTTAAGGATGACCTAAATATGAATTGACAATATATCCATGAACAATATTTTTCCATGAAACTATCAAGGAAAATAACTAATACGTTAACAAGTGATGTAATAAATACCGAGCTCAGTAAGAAGAAATGAACTAATCATTCATTTAGAAAAATAGAAAAGGAGGAAGAGGTGATGTGACCCAAGAGGACACCAAAATTATAGGAAGAAAAATAGACAAGCAACCTCATTAGAAAAAATAAATGACAAAACCATAGTTAGAATGTGGTCATTCCATCACTAGGAGGATAAACCATAGAAAGTAGAGAGATTCTTGAGAGAATGATCCAAGTAAAGACGTACCTATCCATTGTAAATTAATCTCTATATTCAATAAAATAAAATATCTATATCTCTATATAAATTCTAAAATTACATTGATAAACCCCCAATTTCCCAAAAAGTGTCTAGATCTGTGGAAATTTACTTTCCGGTAGACTCTTGGTTTAATTTATTTTTTAGATGCATTTTGTACTTTAGGTGATTTTATAAATTCCATACCTCACTCAATTTTTTCTTCTTTTCAAATGGGTTCATTAAATCCCAAAAGTGTGGTAGTAAAACATTAAAATTTATCTATAAAAACTCTATTTCGAGTCTTTTAGGATGTTCTAGATAGAGTTCATAATTTAATCTTTCTAGCAGGCTTCTATATACTAAACATAGAGGAAGATAGAACCCAAACACAATCACCCATCATTTTGGGTAGGAAATTATTTAATACATCTAAGAATATAATCAACATTCTTGAAGAAACCCTCAATATAGAGTTTGGATATAATATCATCCACTAAAATGTCTATGAATTCATGATGAACCCTTTAGAAAATAATTCCATTAATACAATTTCCCACTTTAAAGAGGTTAAACCTATTTAACATCCAAGTATATTGCATGAAATTTTATCCCCAGGGAACAAATAAATTATTTAATATTAAATGGGGATAAATTCTATCCAGGAATATATAACCCTTTTATATTGAAATAAGAGTTAACTTATGACAATTTTGATGGATTTTATTGTTTATTTCATTGTGAATAAATTGGTTTTCCATCTTTTTTTATGAAATTTCTACTGAGAGAGTGAGGAACCACAATCTAATTTCATCTTTATAGTAGACCTAAATATAGAATTACAACATTTACCACTGATCTTAAGTAGGTTTAATTTTTAGAAGGAGAAAACTATAAAGTAATCATCACTAATAACTTTTCCAATAACCAAGAAAAAAAATCATAGAAGTGTTGAGGGGAAATAAGCGATCCAAAGAATAGAATTTATGAGATATTCTAAGAATAAATCCCAAAATATTATCAAATATAATTATACTTGGGTGAAATTAAAAAACTATTATGAATCCCAAAATAAGGTTGAATCTCACCATGGTGGAACTAATTAAAAATAAGATAGATAAGTTGTTAGAGGAAGGAATAATCTACCCCATCTCTAACTCACAATGGTACATCCAAATTCATGTAGTTCTTAAAAAACAAGACTATCCATTATTAGGAATGAACATAATGAGTATATATATATTAGAATATATAATTAATGGAGAGTGTTTATATATTATAGGAATCTAAACCATGTAACCAATTAAAATTATTTTACCATTCCTTTCATTGACTAGAAGCTAGATATGTTAGTAGACTGAACTCATAACTATTTTTAGATATCTTCTCAGGTTACTTACAATATCCAATTAAACATCATGATCAAGAGAAAACCACATTTATATTACCCTATGAACCTTTATATATTGTAGGATTCTATTTTTACTATCCAATACTCAAGGTATATTTCATTGGTCTATGGTGAGTATCTTTTTAGATCACACTAAATAATTCATGGTGGTATTGTTAGATGGCTTAAACATTTTTGTAAATTATTTTGACCATTAATTGATAAATATGGAAAATATTTTGAAATCCTGTATTGAAAATAACCATGTTCTTCATCTTAAAAAGTGACATTTTATGATAGAGAGTGTAATAGTCCTTTGGCTTGTAATTTTTTTAATAATTCATTGAGATATATTATTTTAAAATTAAAGTGATAAATTAATTATCTTATCCATATTATGTGAAAAATATTATATCTGTTATAGTACATGTGAGATTTTACAAGATGTTCATATAGAATTTTAGTGAGATATCAATTACCCTTTCCAGGTTTCTAGTTAAATATAATGATTTTTTATTTGAAGTTTATTGTGGAGTATCCTTTTATGAATTGAAAAGTTGACTAATCACACCACCAGTGATACATCCACCTAACTTGGAGTAACATTAGGAGTGTCTTTTTTATTATTCTAACCATTTAGTTAGGTTAGTAATGTAGTAAAATAATATATGGGAAACCTCAAGTCATTGTTTACGACTCAGTAAAATTAAATTCCCCCAAATTTTTGGACACATTAATATTATATGTTTTAGTAACTAAAGTCACAATATTTTTCTCCAAAAGTTTAACTTATAGATCAAAGATAAGAAAGGAATTTATAACTATGTGGCCAATCACGTGAGAAGGCTACCAAGCATCACTGAAGTATAAAGTTTTGTAAAAACCCAATGAAATTTTTGTATTCTCATAAAGTAATTATAATTTATTTAAGGATAATTTACCTGATATAATGATATGGTAAAATTTTAGGTAACTTATTAGGTACCATCCCATCTCAACCCCTAAATATTTATTAAAATGAAATATGAATAAATTTTTTACATTTTGAAATATAAATATCTTTGGATAAATATGTAATTATCAAATGATAAAGATATGTTTTATTAATAGTGAGCTATAATCTTTGTTTGAATTATTTTATACTTTATCTTGTTGAGTCCGCTTTAGACCTTAAACGACAACTAGGAATGTTTTGGAATCAATCATTTACTAGCCTACATTTTTTTTAAATATTTACATTAATTTTTTCAATGGTGTGAGAAATTACAATGCATTAGATAAATATTTATAATAAAATAAGTATAACACCTTGATATTTTTAAAATATACATTCCTTTAGCACTTAATATGTATGATAGCATGTGATACATGCAACATCAAACCACAATGAACTGAAGAACATTATATAACCATTAAAATATTGTTTTATAATTAGGGGGTAAAAATATATGTATCAAAATTATGAAATATTTTTATAGATGAAAAAATGGTCATTATGATTTCTAAGGCTTTGATAAATTAAATTAGTGTAGTTAAATAACTAATAAGGATGATTTATACTTTAAAATGTAACCTTTATAAAACTTGAATTTTTATGTGTTTTTAAGAAACTTAATATATTATGGTTAAAGATATTTTTGATATAAATAATATATTAACTCCAATTTTATTAGTAATTTATAGAAAATAAGAATAATACTTTTTAATATTTTTAAAAAGTTATTATCCTTAGAAGGAAATTTGCATTAAATTTTTATATTTTTATTTAAAATCTAAATTATAAACCTTTAGAATTTGAAATTGGAAAATAACTTAATTTCTATATTCATCATGTTAATATTAATTTTTATAAAATAATTTATTTTTAGGTGAATAATGAAAAAATTATAGTTTTTACCAAAACTGTAAATTTTATGAATTCATTATTATATAGTCATGAAATATAAGTTTATAAATCCATTTAATTTATTTAATATGTATTTAATGAGAATAAATATATATTTTATATACCATTATAAATTTATAAAGCCAATGTTTGAAATTTTGTGTTCTTAAGTAATATTTTCTAATAAAAGAAATTGTTTTGGTCTTTTCTTTTAATAAATATTATTTTGGTAAAAATTATATTTGATTTAATATTAAATAAAATTTCTATTTATTTAATAATAAAAATATTTTTATCATTAAAAAAATCATAAATAATTTTATCATACATATAAATTTTAATCTAAAAAATATACTTTTTCTAAAAAATTGTTTTGAGACGTAACATACGCTAATGTTAATGTTTTTTTCTTCTATATAGAAATTTAATTTGACAAAATGGTTTTAGAATTTGGAATAATTAGTTTAAAATTATTTAACTAGGCCCATTTCATTTTAATTCATAAGAAATCATTTACCTTGGTTTAAACTATTTGCTATGATAAAACAAAAAATGGTAAAAGTTGAAATTCTAGGAGTAGTGGACTAAAAAAATGGTTAAAACAAGTGTAATAATGAATGGTTGAGAGATTATATAGATTAAATAACCTAAAATATATTATTTTACATTTTTTATTCATATTAAATTGTGGGACATCTTCACTCATTAAATTAAGTTGTAATATTTACAAAAATGCTATTCTCACCACTTATAAAGTGTTCTATCATCACCCCTTCAATAACGCTCCAAAAATTTGGTTTCATATTGAAACTATACACTTTTATATTCCCATATAATCATATTCATTTTTATTGATCCTCATTTCAAAATATAATATTCTATGATCTTTATTTCTATTAAGTATTCCAAGGGAAAGACCATGTCCCCAATGCGAGTTTTTTTCTTAATTTATTTTTTTCCATTATCACTTTCCTAAATATAAATTTATAATTCATATATAGTGAAATAATATTTTATTTTTATCTTAATTTTTTTATTCTAAGGTAATTATTATTAATCACATATACACCTTTTTATTAATAAAATGAAATAATCATTCATCTGGTGTGCAGACTACCATATCCATATAGCAATTACTTATGTTATTCACCAAACCTATATTTGTTGGTTATATGGTTTAAATTTAAGAATAAATTTGAAATATATAATATAATTATGATCATTAATATTCGAATTATGATCCACCTTCTTTCCCTATAATTTTTTGATAAATGAAAACGTCAACCATGCATTGTTCAGACTATTGCCTCTACAAAGTAATATATCTCATTTTTCATATAATTTCATTATTATTTTTTAAAATATATTAAAATATGGTTCAACAAATTAATATTATCTTAATAATGACATTATTTATATATAATAATTATATTATTCTAAAAAAATCACTTTTATAATCATAATTATGCATTAATTATGGTATGCTCATATCTGGGATGGAGTAACCACTTACATGAGAAATGATAAAAAAATAATATCATAGATGACTATGAGAACCTAATTATGAATATTATATAACATAAATATTTTATTTTATATCTAGAATGGAATCATAAATTTTAAACTCAATAATTAAGATACCAATGTCCGTTAATGTTAAATATCCAAAACATGCTCATCGTCGATTTCATCTTAAATAATCATAACCAAAACTCCTATAAAATTAAATTATTAGAAAAAATATATTCCATTAAATTTTATTATATATTATTATTAACTTTGGGATGATAATTAAGAACAACAAATCTATTATGATACTATTTCAAAATGATCAAGCTTACTCATAATAGATATTGAAAATAGATAATAAATAACTAATATAATGTAGAGAAAAATTCAAAATTAATTATATAAGTGGTAATATATAAAAATAATGTTATTAAATATATGATTAATATATTTAATTTTTTATATAATATTTAATTTCTTTAGTGGAAGTTAGATATTGAAGCCACGGTCATTTTTTTTCAAATTTCAATTCATTGAGACATGTTTTTATTAAACATCATGTAACCTTTTTTATGTTGTATATAATTTACCCTTAATATATTTTATAATTAAAATCTCATTATTAATGTTATTTAATGTTTCATTCATAATTATATCCGTCAAGGGGGTTATATTAGAATGTTTCTAAAGCCGTAAGTGTTATTTGTCTCTATTTTCAATTTCATGAGACATGTTTGTTATCACACACCATATTTTATTTTATTTGGTGTATTAGCTTCCATATTTAATTCTCATATAATTATTATATTTAATTTAATTATATTCTTATTTTATGGTTTCCCTATCATGTTATTTTGATTCTTATGTTACCAATAAAATAAGGGTGTTTTCATCTCAATTTTACTTCGTTGAGATATGATTCATGTTCAACACTTATTGCATTTTTTGTGTATATATTATACATGGAATAATTTAAAATATTATCACAATATTCTTATTTGGGAGATTGAACTCATGGATATATATCACTTCCTTTTCTTACCATATATGCATCTATTACATGCATAATGTTTCTTTCAACACCTTTGCTATGTGAACACTCTATATTTACTTCTTTTGATTTAAGGGTGTTAACCTAGATACCATATATTGATATATTGGGGAAATTATTCAATTAAATATATACCCATTTCTCTATACAATGTTAGTTTTATGTATTCTTACTTATAAATAAAATCCATTTATTAGTTGGGGAAATTCTAATAATCTGTATATTTATTATCCTGATATGAATATATATTTACTTCTGAGAAGAGTTGATTATATATTGTTTAAAAAACTAAATTCATTATCTGGATGATTTGTGATCATGTAAACCATTTTATTTACATGAGGAAAAGTATTAGAATTCAGTATGTTGTTTTTATAATATCAATTTTTATTAAGGATAGTTGACTATGCATGGTATTATTATTCATATATTTCATTAGGTGAATACATCAGACTTAAAGTAGTGACGAGTGAGGATTGGTATTTTATATCACCTTGATACAACGGTTGATCTCATGATACAAAAGGTTTGGGTATTTAGTGTATGCATACTAAATATAAGAATGTTGTATTGTCTATGACCTTGATAATAAAAATGATGTCTTAGCTAAGGCAATGATGCTAAGAATGATGTCTTAGATAAGGCCTTGATGGTAAAAGAGGTAAAGCATTCTGTATTCCATCTCCATGAATTTAGTTATTGTTATAAATGTGATTTTAAAAAAAACATTCATCCATTTATATATTTCAATATTATAAATTCAGTTATGAGGAAATATTTGGCTCATATTTATTCCTTTCATATTGTTTATGCCTTGAAAGATTATGATATATGTTTTCACTTACTGAGAATTTGAGACCACCCTTATTATGTTTCCATTTATGCTAATTATAAAGAAAATTATTACACATGATTTGTCTAGAAGAGTAGTACGTGTAGCAAAGTTTTTAGGAGATACTAAAGAATTATTAAGGATTACGTAGTTTTTTATATAGCGGAAAAATGTACATTCGATGAGAAATACATGAGATTTGTTAGTTGAATGTTTTTCCTAAATCTATAAACTCTAAAACTAAAATGTACTTTCAATGTATGTGACTAAATATTTATTGGAAATATTGTAATTATTGATGCTTAAAATTAGTTCACTTCATTTTATTTCAAATTAGGTATGTAAAGATAGTATTTGTGAGCACTGGATTTGGGAGTGGAGGTCTAAGGAATCATAGTTTGTACTAAAGGAGGGTTTAGATAATTTTGAAGGTTATGATGTAATTTTAGGATAATTTAAGGGATTATAAGCTAAGGTTCATCATAATTTGAAAGGTATAGGTAACCTTATATATTTTTCGAGGTAATATTGAATATTTTGGGGATTATGATAAGAGAACTTTTATTACAACCCTAGCAATATGTTTTAGGACTAAGTCTAAGTAAAGGAAAATATTCCAATGTTTTTTTAATGTAGATATTTTATTTTTCTATGAAAAATTACATCCCTATTTGTATACTGATATATGGATGAATTTGTTGAATGTATTCACCTAGGGGTAATCACCCTAAAAAAATGGTTGGGTATCAACTCAATATTCACTATAGTGATAGATTAGTGGGCCTATAATTACACAGCTAGCTAGAAATTACTAGACTATATGATTTAGTTTATCATATTCTCTTTATGATCCATTATGGAAAATTTATTATTTATGGATTAGGTTATGGAATATGATAAAACCCATCCTAAAGAAACCTATATTGAATTAAGTGAGATTTAGGTTGAACAGAAATATAATGTAATAATTTCAAAGAATAAGAGATTTTGAATATGAACTTTTTATGTAATTATCTTATAATAAATCAATTTTTATTTTCCTAATTAATGTTAAATCCTTTTGGTTTTAGTTATGGTTGAATCCCAAAATAATCAAGTTAATAATGGATTCTATTGATAGTGTGACGATTTTCCCAATGAGAAACATAACAGGATAAGAACTGAAGTTAGAAAAATGTTATTATGCTAAACCTACAATTAATAATTATTATTAACAACATGAACATAGTTTAATTACAAAACAAACAAAAGAAGATAATGATTGAGCCTCATAGTCTTCCACTAAAAAAATACAATGAAGTAAATAATATTCAATTTCTTATATGTCAGAAAGGTGGAAAAAATTAGTAAGGGTAATGTCTCAAAGGAATTAGATGATTCTATGTGCGGGGAAAATATAGTCATTGAGAAAAAGGATAAAAATGAAGGATGGATAAATATATTAAAATTATGAGGGGGAAGGATGTGTTTCCCAGTCATATATAAGATAATAAGTTTGACACCTCATTTGAAATTATATCTATAGTTATGTCGATATTTTGGTAACCATTTAATATTTTTATAAATAAGTGATAAATAAAATTGAGAGGATGGAATTTATTTAAGTGAGAGAATATCAGACCTAAATATTTTAAATTATTTGTTACTTTAAGTTCTAATATTTTTTAGATCATGTGATAACTGGAAAACCCAACCACAAAAAACCATGAAACAATATTTGACCGTTAAAATATATCTATAGATTTGGTTGAAAAAATAGATGAGACTGATTTATAAAATATATATAAAAATAAAAATAAATTTCATTATCATCATTAAGATGTTAATAAATTAAATTATTATGCCTAAATAACTAATAAAACAAATTTATGATTTAAAACGAAACCTTTATAAAAATTGACATTTGTACAATTTTTAAGAAGCTAAATATGTTGTGGATAAAATATATTATTGATATGAATAATATATTAACACTAATTTTATTAATAAATGATAGGAAATAATAAGAAATATATTTAGTATTTTTAAAAATTTATTTTCCTATGAAAACATTTTTCATCATATTTGTAGCCTTTTATTTAAAAGTAAAATTATAAAATTTTAGAATTTTAATTTGAAAAAATAAGATTCATCTTTAGATTCAACATTTCAGTGGTAGGTTAATATATTTTTTGATTTTTTTTAAATTGTTAATTTTTACTTGAATAGTAAAAAATATAGTTTTTCTCAAAACTATAAATTTTATGATTTAATAATTACATAAGAAAGACCCAGATGTCTATAAATCCTTTAATTGATCAATTATGTGATTAATTTATTCAAATATACATTTTTATGTACCATTATGTATTTAAAAAACATATGTTTAACATTTTATGAGTTTAGGTAATATTGTTCAATAAAAGAAACAATTTTTTGACTTTTATCTTAATTAGATATTATTTTTTTTAAAATTAGATTTTGGATTGATATGAAACAAAAACTACTTTATTTTTTTTAATAAATAATTTTTCATTATGAAAAAAAAATTCACTAATAGTTTTATTCTATGAATAAATTTTAATCTTAAAAATATTTTTTTTATAAAAACTTGTTTTTACACATTTCCTACACTAATGTAAAATTTGATATTAAAATTAGAAATTTTTTCAGATAAAATGGATGTGTTATTTTTAGTAATTAAGTAAAAATCATAAGATAAGGTATATTTTATTTTTATGTATAAAACATTATTTACTTAGTTAAAAACTATTTACCTCAATAAAACCAAAAATGGTAAAAGTGAAAACTCCGAGAATAATGAAAATAAAAACTTGTTTAAATTTTTTTTGAAAATTGATGGCTGAGGTATGATTGAAATTATATACCCTTAAAACCTATTATTTTTTATTTTATAATCTTCTTTAATTATGAACCATGTTCACTCTTTATATTAATTTGAAATATTCCTAAAAATGCCATTCTACCCACTCATAGAAGGTGCCTCTAACCAACCCTTCAACACCACTCCAAAAATTAAATTTATTCTAAAAAATAGACCCTTTTTATTCCAATATAATTCTATTTCTTCTTCTTGATTCTATGGCCACAATATAATATCCTAAGAGCTCTATTTTCAAGGTGTGTTCCAAGGGAAATCCCATGTCCTCTTTATGATTACTTTTCCCCCTAACTTCTTTTGTTTTGATTCTTGCATTACCATATATAAATTTCAAATTATTATATATTTAAATCAATATGATTTTTGATAATTAATTTTATTATTACATGGGAATAACTATCATTGACCATTTACCTTTTTCTATTAAGAAAAATGAAATGATAATTCATGCATTCTGTGGACTACTGACTCTATGAAGCAACAACTTCTATTTTCACCCAACACTTATCTTAACCTGTAAAAATGACGAAATTGAATAATTAATATAAAAAATATATATAATAATTATTATAAAGAGATAAATTTTAATACAGTTTATTTCCTTCTCATTCTTTGAGAAGTGGAAACGTTATACGTACCTTGTGTGGACTACCCCCTCTATGAAGCAACATCTCTCATTTTTCATCTGGTTTATTTATTATTTATTATAATCTATTAATATATTATTAAAAAAAAAATATAATCATTATACTTCTTTAATAAATTTTTTTATTCCAAAATAAACCACTTTCATAATCACAATCATCCATTAATTAGGGTATATATTCTCATGTTTGGGTCAGTCTAACCAAATAGTAGATAAATTCTATAACAATATATCATAGATGACTATTAAAACTTAATTAATGGTAATATATGATATAAATTACTGAATAAATATTTTTTTAACGTAAAAATTTATTATAAACCCATTAATTGAGATACCAAATCACATTCATGCAAAATCAATCAAACATTTTCATCGTCGATTTCATCTTAAATAATCATAAAAAACCATAGAATGAAAATATATAAATATAAATAATTATAAAAAATATATTATATTAACTTTTATGATCTTTTAATGGGGAACTTTTTGAGAAGAATGAATAACAACACTACTATTATGAAACTAGTTCAAAATGATCAATTTTACTCTCACCCGATATCGAAAATAGATAATAACTTACTAATATACATATAGGGAATAATTATAAATTAATTTTATAAAATTTTATAAATAATATTTTTTTAAATATATTATTATGATAGTTATTGTTCTATAAATGATTTTCGATGCTTTAGTGGAAATTTGGAATTAAGGTAAGGGTTCTTTGTCTCAAATTTCAATTCATTGAGACACATTTTTATTATAACCATGTTTTATTTTTGTATAGTGTATCTAATAATATATTCAATATTTTTTATCATCATACTCTCATTATTCATGTTAGTTATTGTTTCATTTAAAATTTTATCCCTCAAATGGTTTTGAATAAAAATTACATAAATTTGTAAGTGTTATTTGTCTTTATTTTCAATTTCTTTGGTCATGTTTAACATGATACACCATATATTATTTTACATGGTGTATTCAATACCATATTTACTACAAGTATAATTAATATCTTTAATTTCTTTTAACCTCTAACATATTATTTGGATTCTTACGTTAACATTATAGTAAGGGTGTTTGAAAATATATTTTTATCCATTGAGGGTTGATTCATATTATCTATTTGTTTCATTTTTGTGGTTTATATATTGTCAAAAGATTAATTTAAAATGCAATAATATTATTTTCTACTTAGGTATTAAACTTTCAGATACCGATAAGTACCTTTTCCTTTCAAAAAAATCATCTTTCATAGACATACTTTTTTTCCAATGCCTTTCTTCTTTGAACACTCTATAATTCATTTCTTTAATTTAAGGGTGTTCAACAAGATTCCATAAAATAATTGTTTTGGGAAATTATTGAATTAATAATATAATTATTTCTATATAAAGTGTTAGTTTTAGGGATTATTACTTATATAGATAGTCCAATTATTTAATAACAGAATTTTGAAAATCCATATATTTTTTATTTTTGATATAGTTGTTTATTGAAAATTTAGGCAAGTTGAATAAGTTTTGTTTAAAAATCCACATTTATTCCTTGGATGTGTTATAATTATGTTATCATTTTTATTAAAATTGTAAAATTTATTTATTTTACATATTATTTTATTCCAATACTGATGTTTATGAAAGGAAATTGATTATACATGGTATTTTTATCCATATATTTCATATGGTAAATGCATTAGACTTAAAGAAGTTATAGGTGTGTCCTAATATTATATTTCCCTTAAATTAATCAATTTGTCTCATGAGATAAAATTTTTGTGTACTTGGTGTATTCATTCTCTATGTAAGAAAGATTTCTTGGTTGAAACCTTGATGATAAGAATGATGACTTGGTAGTAGTTTTGATGGCTAAAATGACGTATTGGCCAATGCCTTGATTATAAAAGTTGTATGATATTATTAATTCCATCACCATGAATTCATATGTTGTTATAAATGTGTTTGTTTATATTTTTATGTCATCTATGTATTTATTTCCAGCTCATGTTTTAATTTATATGTAATTATTTGACACTTATTTATTCTCGCTATATTATTTTTTCTTCAAATATTTTTTATATATGTTAGCCCTTATTGACCATTTTAGGTCACCCTTATTATGTTTCCTTCTCCATAGGTTCTGAATAAAATCATTTCGCGTGATATTTATGGAAGGGAAACATATGTAGAGATTTTTTTGGTACACGTTGAAGACTTTTTATGGATTAATTTGTTTCATATACTATAAAAAATGTTTTATATTATGAGAAAGGCACGAGCTTTGTTAGTTTGAAGTTTTTACTTACTCTCTAAAAATATAAACCAAAATAGCCCTTTGAATGTATGTGATTGGATATTTTTTTTTGGGATATTATAATTATTTATGGTTAAAATTAGGTTATTACATTTCATTTAATGCCAATTTGTGAAGAAGTTATTTATGAGCATTGGATCTGAGAGTGTGGGTCTATAGTGTTATAAGAAATCCCCCAACGTCCCATAATATTTTGTGATATATTTGAGGTATGAAAAATAGAAATAATCGTACCCATTATTAGGTAATTTGGAAACCATTATATCTTATTACTCGTTTATTATGTCTCAAAATGAATGGATTCTAAGGCCACTAAAAATGATGTCGCTAATGTTTTGGGTTATTTCATCAAGACTAGTATTTTTTATAGGTTTCGAGTAACAAGATCAATCATCCTTGATCAAGGGAATCATTTCAGTAATAGGATCATAAAAACTTTAATGAGGAAGTATGGGGTGAGCCACAAGACATCCACAACCTACTACACACAAACAATAAGCTAAGATAAATTATCATATAGAGAAATTGAAGTAATTATAGATATAACTTCCAATAAAAATAGAAAATATTATATCCAAATGATAGAAAGAAACTTATGGGGCTACAAGATATATTATAAAACACCCATTGGAATGAGTCCATATAGGATAATTTATGGGAAGATATTTCTCATACTTGGGTAATTGGATCATAAGGCCTATTGGGAGTGAGGGAGATGAATATGGAGAGAGATAGAGTTATAAATAAGATAAAATTATAGCTTATAGATTTGGAATAAATAAGAAGAGAATATTTTACAAATTCAATAATTTAAAAAGAAATAACTATAATGGATCATGAAAAAATAATCGTGTGAAATAATTCCTTCCAGGGGACTAATTGTTTCTAAATAATTCATGATTCAAGATAATTCCATATAAACATTTTTAGGTGGGAAGTTTCATTTATTTTCACTCATACGGTTCCTTTTGGTGATGTGAAAATTACTAAAAAAGTATAGGAAAATAAATTTAAGATTAATGGTAATAGTGTAAAGTAATTCAATGGAAATATGACACCCCAAGATTTTATGGTACATATATTCTTAAATAAATTCAATTTACTCTATAGACTACACTGCACAAATGAACTGTGATACACTATTAAATATTAGCATGACCATTGGAATACTAATGTGACCATTATGAATAGTAATGTGGCCATTATAATAATAAACTCACCTATGAAATTATAAATAAAATTTATTTATCTCATATATAAAAATATGATATATTTATATCATATAATAAGTAAATAAATGTTTTAAAAAGGAATAATTTAGTGTTGGTATTTTTTTTTGAAATGTAAATTTTTATTTAAATTTTTAAATATAATTTAATGGTTTAAACAAATTATTTTCATATAATAGATTCATAAATTAATATTTTTTATTATAATTATTTTATAATTTATGAGACCATAACTAATTTCTCAAAGTGTTGTAAATGAGTTATAATATTAAAGTTTACATTTTTCAAATAAATGATTATTTAAATTGAAAATTAAATTTCCCATATTTAGGAAGTTATTTTCATAAATTGAGTCTATTTTTAAAATCTTCACATTGAAAAATGGCTAGGGTTATTTTTATGAAATTTTTCTAAAATATTTGTATTTTTAGTGAATAGTGAAATATGGTAATTAAAATTATTTAATATTTTAATCCAAATAAATGAATTTTTTTAGTCATGTATGATTTAAGAACCCATTATTATGAACTCTCATGAAATATTTACTCTATTTATTCACAAGAATCAATATTTTTTATAGTCTTGAGAAAAAATAATAAACTAATGAATGAAATAATCAAAAAACCCCCTCTTATTTTCCTATAAATTCCACCCTCACCACCACTTCTAATAAAATCTTACAAACCATTAATATTGATATTATTCTTCACAATTCTTCTCTAAATATCCTTTCCCATTTCCAATATCATTTTTTCTTACCAAAATACCAAATCCAACAGTCTAAATGATGATCCCAAGGAGTTGATTTTCAAGAAGTAAAATCCTCCTTGTTTCTCTTTTTTTCTTATTATCTCCTATAATCACCTAATAAAAAATTTCATGGTAACTATAATATCATATATAAAATGGAATTTTATTTTTCTAATTGATTATCCATAATTAAATCTTTTTTCTTCTCCTTTATAATAAAAAATGAAAACATCATCCATGACACATCAATTCACCACCTTCATAGATGATGAATTTTCATTTTCTATTACTCACTTCACAGATTTTCATAAAACCAATATTATTATTAAATCATTTTTTTAATATAAAAATTATAATTTATAACATGTTCTATAACCTACATTTAAACATAATATTAAATAAAATGATACAAGTTCGTGATGATCATAAAAATAACCAAAATAAATTAATACATTTTTGTCAACATTTTATCTAATGAATAATCCTCATACCATATATACAAATGAAATATAATACCAATTAAAACTTCAATAAGTTTATTAATACTAAATTATTTCGCTTCATGAGTTTTTATTCAAGAACTCCCATAATTATATACAAGGGAACTAACCATAAAACAATAAAACAAATGCACCTAGAACAACATAATTAAACATTATAAGTCAAAAAAATAACCATAAATAAACTAAATAAAACTTTAATAAATCAAATATATGGAAAAGAGTTTCTGAATTATATAATTAGTGATTATAATTTGATTATCCTAGACATTAAGTACAATTATAGAATTGTTTCATATATTAGGTAATGAGTTTCTCATCTTACTTTTATTTATATGAGATATAATCCTTATTCAAACCATATTCCTTTTTTATAGTAAATATAATACTACTTTTATTTATGACAATAAATCATTGAATATTTCATTAAATATACATAATTCTTGTATCATGGGAATGGTTATTATCTAAGCCGTATATCACTTTTACATATGATGTTTAATTTGAATGCTGTTTTAACTACGGAAATATTGATAAATATATATCTTCTGCTTAGTAAATACATTTTGATAATAAATATTGTTCATAAATTAAATCAATTTATGAATAATGATTTTAACTTTCTGTGACATGGGGTTTATATCATTATATATCCCCTTGATGCATCGACAGGTCTCATGATACAAAACAGTTGGTGATAATCCCATCGTGTTTGTTTCCAAGAAGAATTAGATGGGGTTTTATCCATGAAATTAAACCATATTATAAAACATCTTAATGGAAGTATTTCATGTTTCATATACATGACGTTCAAAAATTATAAATTCCCTTTATTTTTTATTCAGTTATTACTATCCATGAGATTTTTTCTCTAACAAAATCCATAGATGACTTTTCATTATCAATTTATTGATTAAATGGAATGTGAGTTTCAGTTATTTAACTTTGATTTTGATTATGACTTATTGATATGGCTTCACTTAGTGTTGATTCATGTTTCTTATGTATGTCCCCCTTATTTAGAATTTGAGAATACCCTTTTATTTTTTTCCTTCCCTAGGTTATGAAGATGGAATATTTTATTAAGTGTCATGGAAGTAGTTTATTTTCATTTTTTATGTTCTATGTTTAATTACCAATGTAATAATAGAAACTTGTATGTCTTTCTCTTTAATACTACTAAACTAATAAATCCTTGGCGATGTGATATCGTTTATCTAGGACATTGTAATAAAATAACCAACGACTCTGGGCTACTGTGGTCGGGGTTGTTACAGTTGGTATTAGAGAGATTTTAGTAGAAACCTTGGAAATGGATTTTGAAACAATTGACTAGAAAATGAAACCATATGACACATTTTTAAAATATCCTAAAAGAAATCAAGATTATGTGATCATTAAATTTGAGGTAGAAGTACCCAATGATGTGGTGGCAGGGACATTAATCATATCTTAAAATTTAGTGAATGATTTATCAGATTTTAGATCATCGCATTATTTTATATCTACCCAGTTTTCCAAAACAATTAGCTATTTCCCTTTTGATTTAATAAGGGATTTTTCTGTAAAAACTCTTAAGGGAAGTCTCATTGCAATAAATATCTGTTGGGAAGTCCCCATTATGTCATATAAATTTTCTTTATTTTCTAACCTTATCATCATACCTATGGTTAAATTTTATATTATCCTTGGTTTGGACTCCCATTCATAATATGATGTGAATATTTACTATAATATAGAAATTACAATTTTTGAGGAAGGTGTATAATTTCATTTCTTTAGATCAGAAAATTCATTATCTAACACTTATATAGATTGACCCCAAATATCTCTATCGAATGAAATTATTATGGGGGAAGAGGAAAACATCTAGATATAAGGAAAGTAATCTTAAAATTGAGGATGTACCAATTGTACAAGAATACATTGATATATTTCTTGAGTAATTATATGGAAGACCCTAGAGTATTAAGTTTAGTTTACCATTGATTTAATACACGATGAAAGAACAATATTAAATACTCTTTATAGAATGGCCAATATGGAATTAGTGGAGCTGAAGAAACAACTAGAGGAGTTGAGAAATAAGAGATATATTCTCCCTTGTGATTCTCCCCAGGGAGCCCCAATTATCTTTGATAAAAAGAAGGATAGATCCATGAGGATATGTATTTATTATAGAGAAATCAATGCTATTATAATACATAAAATGTATGATCTAACTTACATTGATGATGTATTTGATCAACTTCGTGGAGCTAAATATTTTTTTTGAGATTGAACTTTATTATTGGTATCGTCGATGGGAGTAAAGAAGAAAGGCATTATAAAGAGAGATTTTCGGACATGGTATGAACATTAAGAGTTTACAGTAATTTCATTTGGGTTGACAAATTCACCCTCAGTTTTTATGGATTCGATGAACATAATATTCAAGGAATAAATTAATTACATTTTCTAGTATTCATTGATTATATTATGGTATATTTTAAAATCTATGAAGACCATGAGAATCACTTGTAGATCATTCTTGAGACATTCAAGAGGAAATATTTATATGGTAAATTGATAAATTCTAAATTCTGTCTTCAAGATTTCTTTTTTCAAGGCCATATTGTCTCTAATGATGGAATCTCAGTTGATCCTGTGAGGATGAAGGTAGTCCAAGCTTGACCTGCACTAATTAACATAACTAAGGTATGTAGTTTTATTGGTTTCTCAGGTTACTTTTGGATGTTAGTTCATAATTTTACCCAACAGTCTAACCCATTATCCAAGATCACATATAAAGGGGTTAAGTTAATGTGGACAAAATAATGTGCAGAATATTTTGATGAATTAAATAGAAGACTAGTCAATGGTCTTATTTTGAGTCTACTATAAAGAAATGATGGTTTTTTGATATATAGTGATGCATCAAAGAAAGGATTAGGTAATGTCCAAATGAAAACTGATAAAGTAATTTCATATGAATTAAGATAGTTGAGGATTCATGAATAAAATTATCTAACTCATGACCTTGAGCTAACAATCGTAATATTTTCTTTGAAGATACAGAGACAAAATCTTTATGGTGAAACAAGTGAGATATATACAAATTATAAGAGTTTAAAAAACATATTTACATAGAAATAACTCAATGTGAGGTAAATAAAATGAATCATGTTACTCAAAGATTATGATTTCTCAATACACTACCATTGTGGAAAATCAAATTAGGTTGTAGATGCGTTAAACAAGGAAGATCTTGGGCTTATAACCAAAATGAATATTGGGGAAGATCCTATATCAGTGGATTTAGTAAAGAGAGATATGTGAATATTTAAGGAAGGATAAAAATCAATCTTTTTTCAAATTATTTCTAAAAAATATTTGCTTTAGAATATAAAAAAGTTCTCAATATGATGAGGATAGTTTTCAAAATAAAATTAAAGGCATTAAGGATTAAATATTGACAGAAATTTTTTATGAGGTTGGCAATCTAAAATTTGGAAATTGGTTACGTATCCCATAAATACCAGAGATTAAAGTGTAACTATTATATGATTCCCATATATTAAATATCTATATATAACCTGGCAGTGACAAGATTCATAGAGATCTAAAGGAATATTTTTTGTGGGATAATGAAATGTGGGAAATTGGTGACTACGTGTCAAGATTCATAGTTTGTAAAAATGTGAAGTCTGAGAGACAACATACTAGGGGAGTCATGAAACTTATAACTCTTCCTAAGTATTAGTGGGATGAAATTACAATGGAATGTTTCATATGAATACCATGGACACCTAGAAGGAATAATAAAACATGGGTTGTTTTTTATCACATTACAAAATCAGTACATTTTCATACTATGAGAGAAAATTTATCTCTTGATCATCAAATAAGACTCTATATTAATGAAGTTATAAGACTATATGTTTCACATATATTGATTTTATTTGATCTAGATATTCATTTTTCATTAAAATTATGGAAGATTCTTTAGAATTCTCTAGATACTGTGCTTCATTCCAACACTTCTTATCACCCTGAAACTGATGGAAATTCTAAAAGGACTAGTGAAACATTAGAATACATGTTGAGATCATGATAACTTGACTTTCAAGGTATGTGGGATCTATATTTACCTTTATTATATTTTTCCTATAATAATAGGTTACATTATAGTATTCCAATTGTACTATATAAGGCATTACATAATAAGAGATGTTGTACTCCAAATTTTTGGGATAAAGTTGATGAGGAGAAACTTATAGGCCCAGAACTAATTAAAATGTTATAGAAAAAGGTAAAGACTATTCATGCTTATATTAAATCATATCTAAGTAGGGAAAAGTGTTATGCTAACAATTAGAGAAAGGATTTGGTATTACAAGTGGGAGATTTTGTATTTCTGAAAGTATCTTCATGGAAGGGCTTCATAAGGTTCAGTAAGAATGGGAAACTGATCCCCAGATATATCGGAAAATTTGAAAGTCTATAAAGAATTATAACTATAGTTTACAGATTATAAATGCTCTCAAGTCTTTCCAAAGTTCATGATGTGTTCCACATATCACTATTAAAGAAGTACATGTGGGACCCAACACATGTACACACCGATGAAGAAATAAAACTGGAAACTGATTTGTGTTACTGGGAAGAGACTATAGAGATTATCTACACTATATAAAATGTATTGAGAAATCAAATGACTTGATTGGTTAAGGTAATTTTGAGAAACCATAAAATGGAATAAGCAATATGGGAACCTAATGATGTTATAAAGAAGATCCACCCTACATTATTTAGAAGGAAATATTACTGAAATATTTTGAGGGAAGAATTTTCTATGGAGTGAAGAATATAACACCACAACATTTTATTGTATGTATATTCTTAAATAAATTCAATTTATTCTATAGCTTAGGTTCTATAAACAAACCATGACATTGTTGGGAATAAATCCCTCATGGTATCATTGAATCATTTTTGAAGTGATTGTGTTTGTTGAAAAAGTGGAAATCTATGTTGTGAATGTTGACAAAGAAAACCATGACGTACATATTTGTTGACAAATGGGATTTCTTTATGGCATGTTGAGTTCAAGGGATGTGGTTAACGATCCATGTTTGATTCAAGAACTTTGACAAAGGAATGAATAATCTGGAGGTGGTACAAAAAGAACAAATACAAGGTGGTGCCGTGTACTTGAAGGAGAGGAGACTTGCACGCCATATGTTTTTCAGAATCAGAACATCAAAATATGGCAAAGGAAGAAGGGTCGCGCAATTTTTATGTTTGGTCGCGCAAGTGAGTTGTGCGGAAGAGACTTGCGCGCCGAAACATGCATGCCGATGGGAGTGTTGTGCGCCATCGCACAGGGTGTCCAAATGCCTATAAATAGAGTTTGACCCCTCTGCGTTCTGTATGAGTTCAACACTTAAGAAAAATCAGAGCTCCCATCGTGCAGGTGTGGTATTCACGAAAGTGGTGTGTGGTCACGAAAGTGGTAGTTGCACGCCAGGTTTTGAGGTTGCATGCCAGGTGATAGTTGCGTGTCCAAGGTGGTCTGGGTGAGGAAGGAAGAGAGCCGCGCAGGTTCTGAGTTGAAGTAGGAAGTGTCACACAAGTGGTTTCGTGACACTTGCACGCCATGTTTTGAAGAATAACGGAAATTGTTGGTTGCACGCCAATAGTGGTTTCAGTGTCAAAGAGTGTGCGTCGTGCACATTTGGAGTTGTAGAAGCTTGTGTCGTGCAAGTGGTTGAGGTGTACTTGCCCAATAGTTTGGATTTGTGCACTGAGACTTGCGTGCCGGCTTAGAGGAGGGAGCCAAGTAAGGTTGATTGCCGGTAGTGATTCAGGGCTGCGTGGAAGCTGGAATATTTCCCGATACCTTCGGTGCAAAGTGAGATTCATCTACTGGTGAAAGGTGAAATTAAAGAGAGAATCTATATACAATAGAGGATACATTCATTAGTGATAATGAAGAAACCTACAGGTCTATAAACTGTTAGTGGATCCTTCCAGAGCAGTGAGAAGAGGAATAGGAAAAATGTTATCCTCTCCACAGGCAGTGAGCCAGAGAGAGAGAAATTGGGAGGGACCCTTTGGAAAGCAGTGTGCTGACCCTAAACATTATAATGGTAGTGTGCCTGGGAATAGAAGTGATCTATCCGGAACCTTGTAAACAATAGTGCGCTTTTAGTGGATTTGGTACATCGTCACATTGCTGGTTTATGCTCCTTGGATGTAGCCCAGTGAGGGTGAACTATGTAAAAATTGATGTTTTTTTGTGCATGCTTTACTTTCTGTTTATATTGTGCAATGGGAAAGAGAGATAAGTGTGTTTTTCTTAACAGTGAAACAAGATCACGAACGGGCATGAATTTTAAATTAGTCATACCCTGATTCACCCCCCTCTCAGGGTATTCAGCCTTGTCGATCTAACATATATATTATTAAATATTAGCATGACAGTTGGAATAGTAAAATGACCATTAGGAATAGTAATGTGTCCATTATAATAATAACCTCACCTATGAAATTATAAATATAATTTATGTATATGATAAATGATAATATGATATATTTATATCATAGAATAAGTAAATAAATGTTTTAAAAATGATAAATTAAGTGTTGGTATTTTTGTCAAACGTAAATATTTAATTACAATTTTATAATTAATATAATGATATAAAAGATATTTTATTTTTCTAAAATATATTCTTAAATTAATAATTTTTTATTATAATTATACAATAATTTTATGAGACCATAATTATTTTTTCAATGTTTCATAAAATCTCTTATAATATTAAAATAGTTATTTCTTGAAGAAATGATTATTTTAATTAAAAAATTAATTTTCTAATATTATAAAATTATTTTCATAAAATTTATTCCATATTTTAAATCTATCCATAAAGAAATGGTTAGGGTGAATTTTTGGGATTTTTCTGAATTTGTTGAATTTTTAGTGAATTGTGAAATATGGTAATTTATGATATTAGAAAATTTAATCCAAATACATGAATTTTTGAGTCATATATGATGTAATAACTCATTATTTAGAACTCAAATATAATATTTACCATACTTCGGTAGACTATTTAACACTATTGACTTTCATGATCCAAAATAATAAACTAATGAATAAAATAATAAAAAATAGCTCTCTTCCCTCCCTTCAAATACCACGCCTCCCCACCTATTATCCTCACAATTTATAATCCCTTAATATTGATAATATTCTACACAATTACCCCCTAAATACTCTTACCCATGTTTTATACCATTTTTTTTACCAAAATACCAAACCTAAGTGCCTTAAGCAAGTTACCAAGGAGACGATATTTGAGAGGTAAAATCCCCATTTGTTATCTTTTTATTTTATTTTCATTTTTTATTCTATACTCACCACTTATTATAAAAAGTGTAATGGTAACCCTAGTATCATATATATACTATAATTTTATTTTTCTAATGTAATATCCATCATCAAATATTTTCTTTTCTTCTTTTTTTCTAAAAATGATAACATCATCCGTGTTGTGTCTATTCACCACCTTCATGGACAAAGAGTTTTATTTTCCATTAATACCTTCAAGGATGGTCATAAAACCATTATTATGGTTAAATAATATTATAAGTTATATCATTTTCTAGAACAAACATATAAACATAATATTATGTAAAATGATACAAGTTCGTGATGGGCCTAAAAAATGATAAATTAAATTAAGATACTTTCATCATAATTTTATCTAGTGAATATTCCTCATACTATATAACCAAATGATATATGAGACCATTTAAAACCTATATAAGTTCTTTAATACTAAATAATTTCACTTTTTCTCTTTTGATTTCATTTGAAAAGAACTCTCATAATTATATATGAGGGATCCTAACATAAAACCCTGAAACGAGCAGTCCTTGATCAACGAAACTAAAAATTATAACTCGTATGAATGTCTATAAATGAACTTAATAAAATTTTTATAAATTAAATATATGTTTAATAAGTTATGAATTAATTAATTAATTAATATAATTTTATTATCCAGGACAGTAAGTACATTTTGATAATGCTTTTAGTGATAAGGTAAGGGGTTTCTCATCTCACTTTTTTTCTAAGAGATATATTCCTTATTCAATCCTTATTCCTTGTTTATATTTTATATAATACTCATTTTATTTATGATCATTAGTATTTGAATATTTCATTTAATATTCATATTTCTTATATCATGGATATTTTTTCTAAGCCATATATCATTTTTACAAACAGTGTTTAATTTGAATGTTGTTTTAACTCGAAAAATATTGATAAATTATATCATCTACTCAATATGGATATCTTGATAAGAAATATTGTTCATGAATTAAGAATTTTTATGAATAATTATTTTAAATTATAGTGATATGTGGTTCCATGAGTTTTATATCCCCTCGTTGAATCGATAGGTCTTATGAGATAAAGAAGTTGGTGATAAACCCTTCACATTTGTTTCTATGAAGAATCAGACAGGTTTCTACTGACATGCTTAAATTTTATTATGAATGGTCTTAACGGTAGTGGTTTGTGTTCCAGATACATGATATCTAATAATTAATCGTTCCTTTCATTGAGTATTTAATTATTACTATCCATGATATTTTCTCTATGACAAAATCTAGGGATACAGAATTACATGGGTTTCTACCCACATACTTATGTAGTCTTGTGAATGGTCTTGATGGTAGTGGTTCATGTGACCAATACATAACATCTGATAATTAATAATTCCATTCATATATTATTTAGTTATTAATATCCATTATATTTTCACTGTGACAAAATCCATGGATTTATTTTCATTCTCTGATTTTTGATTAAATGGAATGTGTGTTTCAGTTATTTAACATGTTATAATGATTATTAAGTATTTATCATTCTTCAATTATTATTGATTCATTTTTATTATTTATGTATCCCTTACTGATGATTTTATCTTACCCTTTTATTTTTTCCTTCCATTGGTTATGGAGATAAAATCTTTGAATAAGTATCTAGGTAGCTGTTTATTTTCCTTTATATATCCTATATTTAATTACCAATTTAATAAAGAAACCATATATGTATCTTGTTCTTTAATACTACTAAAATGATCAATCCTTTGTTAGGAAATTTCTTTTATCTATTCTATTAAAATAAAATTACAAATGACTCATGGCTACTGGGGCCAAAGTTGTTACTGAAAATTTTCCCCATGAATCAATGGAGGAGATCACACTTTTTATTAAACCCATGATATTATTTCTGGTGGGAAATTATTTATCTATTAAATTTTATCTCTATTATAACTCTAATGGTTTATTTTATTTAAATAATTTAGAATTTTGGAGAACTGGATATGTTTCATGTTTGGCGAACAGTTAGGGAAAACCACACAACAACCTTGCATCAGGTTTTCAGTTTTTAGTAAAGACATTTTTCATGGATAGAACAAAGTTTTCCTAGACATGGTAATATCTTGGTGATATAGTTATAAACCTCATAGTTATGAAATAATTAGGGAGGCCATGTGACCAAACTTTTTAGTCTATCAAGATTTAAAAAATACTAAAATTACTAACCAAATTATTTTTAAAATAAATACTCTAACCCTCCATTTTCACTCCAACTCAATCCCATCCACTAATACCTATCTTGTTTATCTCTTAATATCTATTAGGGATAATTTTATGGAATTTATCTAAGGATTACTCAATAAAATCATCATGTAATTTTGTCTTTAACCTCTTTATGATTCTTTCCCCCTCCAATAATGGAATTATATCTACCCAAAATCTAGGGTGACCTAGGTTTTTTCCTTTCTCAATTTTCATGGAATGATACTTTTATGTCAGTAGGTTCCATATAACCAAATCATTTATAAACATCGATTACCATTACATGTATACAGTTTGATATATACATGTTTTTGTTTTTACCATAATAGTGTTGATACTCTTTTATTCACCATATACATTGTAATGTATTCATATTTCAATTCATACCAAAAGGTTATTGTAGTTACCAACTATAATAAGAAACTCGAGATACTATGATATTAATCATAAATATATGTCTTATGTTATAGATACATCATATTGAGGAGATAAAGATAATGTTTAACTCTCAGGCGTAGAGGGATTATAAGCATTGAGATTACTTTTCCTGAAGTCCACACTTGGTGATCTCGAGTAGATGAGATCATGAGGATTGAGAATCCAATAGGAAAACCACATTTTTAGGAATCACTAGTTATTCCTATCTACGAACATTAATAATGGAATCTTAACGTGAGACGATTATCAATGTTTATCATTTGTTTTTGTACTTTGATGTAATAAAAAAACCATAAAAATGAAATCATGGTAAGGTAGATTTTTTGGGTATATATTTGGTGGAATGACATTGGTTTAATGATAAAGATAGAATTTGTCACTAATGAGTTGATAAAGAGATATATTGTGGGCTCGGGTTGACCAGTATGATGGTTCCTTCATTAAATCCATGTCCATAGTACAAGAAGGTATGTTCATCCAGTAAGTTCAGAAAATATATAAAGAATCAAAGGGATGATGACCCATGTGTGCATCCAACTCTATGAGATATCACAGGAAAAAGAGACTGTACAAAAAATAATATGTCCATAGGAGGTAGTCAAAACAATGACATTCCTTATTTTCATAAGGTTCGTGATGGGTTGCTAGACTCTTCACTTGGTCAATCAATTAGACTCACTGTAATTTGAGATATGGAACTAGAGGGTCAGAGACTAAGTGTATCTACAAGTTCTACTTATTTAAATGAATTATAGTGTAGGACAAAGTGGTTCCCACATAAGGGGGTCGGTGAACAACCCACTATGATTTATCATAAGTAAAAATAATTCAATTATATTATTCAATTTTAGAATAATAATGATTTAATTTTATTCTCAATATATTTACATGTTGTTTAATCATAAAAGTGTTGACCAGAAAATGTAATTTTTTGAATGAACATAACAAATTTGAGGACTGTTAAATTATTTAGGGAGATTATAGGTTGAGTTATTTTTTTTATATTTTATCAATTAACTTTATAAAGTTTTATATGTTAGTGATAAAATATTTCAGACATTTATGTCATGTTTAGTAATTCATTAGAGTGCCCAAAGTTCAATTTTAAAAAGTATAACCTAGGTATGACAGATAATTTTAGAATATTCAACTGTGAAATACATTATTTAAATTTATTTATAGAGAAAATCTCTCTTATTCACTTTTCTCAATTTCTTAGAGGCAAATTTTGAAAAAAGAACAAGGTTAGATTGACCCCCTCTTCTTGATCGAGTCCGCATTATTCATATAATTTAAGGGACATCATAAACTATTAAATTTCTATTTTTATAACTGAATAATCATATATAAAAAATAAAATTATTTTGGTGCAAATGTGAATGATCTAGAGGACTCATAGCATGGTGCCTCTAAGCCACGACCCAATGATGGTGAGCGAATCTAATCATTGACTTCAAATGAAAAAGGTATCATATATGATTTTATTCAATTATATTTTTAATTATTAAACTAAATAAAAATAAATAATTTGTGAAATTTGTGAAATATGTTTTTTGGATTCCATTTTTTTAATATTAATTCCAAACTAAAATTTTAAATTGTGTATTCTTAGGCTTTTGTTGTGCCCCATGTTCCTTCAGTTAATATCAAAGGGAACATGAAATTATTTAATTTAAAAAATTAAAAATTTCAATTAAATTCTCTATGATTAATAAATATGGTTTCAATATGGTCACGAATCAACTGACAACACATCGATAAAATTCGTATCACCAAGATATGGAAAATAGCAGATCGAAAGGTTTTTCTTCGAATTTTTAAGGGAAATTTAATTTTTATTTTTCTTGTAGTTTATTGGATTCCATTGTGATGAATTTTGTATTGGAGAACGATGTGAGTAGGTTTCATGTTATATTGATATACTCTTAGCTTGTTGGTGTAGTCTATTAGAATTACAATCTTTCCGTGAAAGCGGAATTAATTTTCCAAAAATAAATAAAGGCTAGAAAAAGGTTCCCTTTAAATATCTTTTTTGTCAAAAAAATGTGTTTTTTCACACTCAAATGGGTGTGGACATACTGTACTTCCACTTTATTTAGGAGGGGATATTATAGACACCCCATTATTTGGGGTTCCCCCATGTAATATATGTATATATATATTATAATATATATTATATTAATTATATAGTATAATATATAGTATATATATATATTATGTGTGTATATATATATTTCCTTTCAAAGATACCCCAATTAGACTTGGGTCATACTGGGTTAGTCAAGATCCAACCCTCCTGTCTTGTTAAACCCATCAGAAGCTCTATATTAATTTATATGGATCTTATTAATGTCTAAATTGACAAGAAAATTTGTAAAATAATTTCATAAATTAAATTCAATTGTTTGATATTTAATAAAACTATTTTAGGTATTGTGAGATGTATTAGTAATTAACTAAAATTATATTAATTTCAGTTAGAGAATTAAAAATACCCTAGATTTTAATTTTGTAAAATTTAATTTTTCTTATGAAATATAATTTCATATCGACTAATCAGGAGGTGAGACCGACTCATTCATATATTTTTTATTATTTATTTAATTTAATTATTACATTTATGTTTTAAAATTTACTAATTATTCTATTTTGATGAACTATACATTGTCACCCATAGTTAATTTGTATAAGGTTATACATATCCACATTTAAGTGATAAAATGTATTTTCACATATTGAGTTCCCTACACTTGTGTGCGAGTACACATTGTAAAAATCAGAGGAGTTCATGGTGATGCAGTTTGAGTTGAGAGCCAGTGTAAACCAGACAAGTGAAGTGGATAAAATTTGTTGGATTTTCAATTCATGTTAGGTATTTATTTAAGGATTTTTCCTAGGGTCTTAGTTAATCAATTATTCACTTTATGGATTAATCAATAGTTGACAGCTCATGATCACGTCATTATTTATTTATTTTATCATGTGTAATGTTTATTATTTTTTAAATATGTATTTATTATGGACGATCACATATTATAATAATAAATATGAATTAAATGATAAAATGAACATGTGTAGTGAATGTTTTCTATATAAACCAGTGTTACATTTTAAGTGTGATCACATAGAACAATCTTTCTAAATAGAAATGGATTTCCGTCTCTGAGATTAAATTAACAAATCCCTTAAAGAAAATATTAACTCATTAAATGCCTCCTATCACTAAAATTTGGATACAAATGATTATTTGAGTTGATCATAAGCCCTTGCTAAGGGAACCTCTTACTAATGATATGTTATTATTAGAGTGGTGTGATGGATTAACTAGTGTTAGTAGTAATTTAGTAGCAATAACTAGCTTCTTACAACATTAGAATAAAAACCTTGAACATTGAAATGTAATTATTTATAGGAGACGTGACTCCACTCAATAGATCAATGACCTGTGAGTTAATGTAGTTGGCCAATGAAAATCATAAGTTAGACTCTTAGAGTCGTGGTAAACCCATAGCTCAGTTTATAAAGAGCTGTATAATGATCCTTTCCACTAAGATACTGAAGCGGCTTAGTATTCCAAATCTAACAGTTTATGGATACTATGATTTTATAAAATAATGATAGACATTTTAAATTCATAATTTTAAAATGTCTATTAGTAATCAATATAAATTACTAATCTTCTATGTTTATCTGTTTTTGATCAAATGGAAACCACCACCAATTCAAATTTACTAAAAAAATATTAGATAAAGAGAATATCCTGATCTACCATAACTTCCAAGAGTGGTACAAACACCTGTGCATAGTAAAATTCCAAGAGAGGAAGATTTGTGTGATGGAATCCCCACTTCCTTATAAGCCTCCCAAGGGAGGAATAAAGGTAGATAAAGATAAATATATGAAGTGTATGGATGCTATGCAATATTTTTAGTTCTTCATGCTTTCTTCTATGTCAAGTGAGATTCATAAAATTCATGAGGACATGATGCTTTCTAAATGTAGCCATATCTTCAAGAGTTATAACAAGAGAGAAATAGGTTATAAAGATATTAATTATCATGTTATTTTGAAATATCATCAGGTATATTGAGAGACTTATGACCCTAGGGTTCCAAATAAACCAAGAACTAGTGAATGATCTCATACATTTCACTTTACTACACATATTATTGAATTTAATTGTTAATTATAATATTTAAAACATGAATAATTTACTCGTATATTTTTTGGATTTAGTTCCCCAAATAGATAAGGTTATGAAAAATACAAGATTTCTGTATTTACTAGTAATAAGAAGAATAAATTCAAAACAAAGTATCAAATGGTAAATCCGAGTCAGAGACACTGATGCACTACGCTTTTAATAAAAAAAATATACAGAGGGAGATAAACAAGTCGTAGGTAGTCTACTTTTCATGGGGCAAGAAAGTCCACTAGAAGAATAATTTCACACCTTTTAAGAAGAAGCAATTTTATGCATCTTATTCAGTTATATTTATCATTGAATTTAATTTATCTATTTATATAAGTAGTGTATTGGATACTTCATGGGTCTCAAACTTTTGTATTCATATAAAAGAACCATGTATATTCAAGATAATTGAAAAAGAGGATGTAATTATCCAAGTAGTAAATTTTGAAATACTTCCAATATTATTAGTAGGATATTATCATTATAATTTTCCGAGTGGGATGGTTTTTTAATTAAGTTATTGTTATTATGTACAATCTATTACTAGTAACATAATATCAGTTTTCAGTTTAGAAAATATGGGATTTTTTTCATGTTTGGAAATATGTGTTGTCTTATGTATAAGGATTACATATGTCATTCTATGAAGCATCATAACAATGGGTTATATATAATTGAACCAAAAAATATAGTTTTGGAAATTGATGAATAATCCAGTGTGTAATGTCCCAACCTAAGTGTAACACACTGGTGCCCTGATCTGGTTGGTCACATGACCTCAAGCACATCTTCTCTTTTTCTAGAGGTTGCTGACTATAATCCCAGGCCTATTATCAATCATGGGGAGAATATAAATTCTTTTATCAGAGTAATAGACAATTGTAAAATAAGATACAACAACAGAATGGAATGTAACCAATCTAATCTCACAATACCAACTAAAGAAATACAACACCCAAATTGAATAGTAGATATGACATGCCAAAGTATGTGTCAAGTGTCAAAATGAAAACTCCAAGATAATGAAATTGACAACTCCCAAGTAGGTCCCAAACCATATTCGATTCCCTCATCCACATTCCATCCCGACTCAATAACCTAACATAGAGTCTTTTCCCATAGCTTGTCCTGCAACCATGAAATCTATTCGAATATAAATCAGGCAGCCTAAGTAGGGTGTGAGTAAAACTCAGTAGGCCACCACGAACAACATCTAAAACAATATCGAGTCAAAACAGTGTATGGAGTTGTATAATTAAATAATACTAGGAATTAACTAAATAGTTTACATTTATTCAATTACAATTTATTTAAACACATAAACTACTGGGATCCCTAAGATATCCAAACTATATCATATATCTGAATTCCATTTTTACCATTCAAAACTCATAAATAAATGTCATTTTTACCATTTATATTTATAAAAATGAGAGAATTACACTATTAGCATTCATCATTTGATAATTGAATTCCATTGTTACCATTCATGTTTCATAATACTTAAATGAATACCATTATTACCATTCATCATTTACTAATTGAATTCCATTATTACCATTCAAATTTCATAAAAAAGGACTAAATTCCACTATTACCAATCACCATTTGATAATTTAAAATTTCACAAAATCACATTAATTAATTAACCAATTAATAAATCAATATCAAGAATAAAATATTAAAATAATTTCATTAATAATTCAACAATTAGTTCATCACACAAATAATCTTATTTAATTCCCCAATTAATTAGTCACATCAATTGCAATAATTAATTCACCAATTAATTAATAAAATCAATTTTTTCACTAATTCAAAAAAAAAATTCACATAAATCCCCTTATTAAATTACCAAATCAATTAAGTACATTAATATCATTAATTAATCCTCCAATTAATTAACCAAAATCCATAATCCCAGTATACCATAATTAATTCAAAAATTAACTATAATAATCAAAGAACCCAATATCTATATAATTAATTCAAAAACAATTATCTTCATCAAATAACTTAGTATCTATATAGTTAATATAAAAATTTATTATCTTAATTAAATCAATCTCAATTATTACTCAAATATGAAAATTTAACATTCTAATAATTCATTGAACAATTAATTATTCACAATTCAAAAACCATTAATTAATTAATTCAAAAAATTAATTCATTTAATCTATAAAACACAATTTATAATCATATAATATAAATTATACTATTACAAACATGTAATTTAAATAAGGACTATGGGATTTTAATAATAAAATACCTACCTTAAATCGTTAATGAATGATCACCCAACAAAAATCCCCAATTTGAATGGGATAATGATGTAGAATGAGATATGGATCTTAAACCCTAAATCAATATCTAATAATTGAGATCCCAAAATTCTAGATCAAGTTCCACAATCTTGGATCTAGATCTAACCAAAAATAGGGAAGAATAATCCTTTAATGTGTGGAAGAAAAATGGAAAGAGAAAGGAAGCCACATGGGATGAGATCCTCTTACTAGGAGGGGTGAATATTTTTAATTCAGGGTTTAGAATATGGATAAAAAAAGGTTTTAATGGTATTTAATCCATATAAGAGGCTCCCAAATCATGAAAAGGTGTTATGGGTCAAGTTAGGGCTGAAT
Source organism: Viscum album (assembly GCA_963277665.1). Taxonomy (NCBI): domain Eukaryota; kingdom Viridiplantae; phylum Streptophyta; class Magnoliopsida; order Santalales; family Viscaceae; genus Viscum; species Viscum album. Next base: position 413,127,749 of record OY728131.1, read on the forward strand.
TGGGGTTAAAATGGGGGCTTGGGAACTTTTATAAATAATTTTTCTGGGATTAAAATCTTGTATACATAGTTTTATACTTGGGGAACAAAGTTTCCCCAAATTACGTGCCCTAACTATGTGCTTCTTCTATGGTGGTGCACAGTTTATTCTAATAGGTATCACAGTTTGAAAAAATGTGTGCCAACCATGTAAGCCCCCTCAGTTTGGTTTTGCACGGTTTGATGGACCAGGACACATGGTTTGGGTAAAACGTTCACAGTTTGTGAACTTCCTATTCATCTTTAAAATTTAACAAAAATTCCCCCCAAATACACCCTTGTTACAACCCACTCAAAAATCACTCAAATCAAGGAAGAAGAATACCTGAAATTAGGCCCAAGAAATTTCTAGAAAATGTTAGGATCTTACACAATGTGAAGGAATCATATCCTACCTACTTATAGAATATTAGGCTATGTCATATAAATGATAATAATTTATAAAAATTACATAAATAAGAGAAATTTATATTATATTGAGTTAAAACCATCAGACGTGTACCATTATTTTTTACAATGTAAAATAACCAAATCACATTTCAATGGTAAAGGATAAATATCCAAAGAACCATTGGAATTGGCCCATACTGATGTATGTGGTCCATTTATAGTAGAGGAATGAGGTGGTTTTTCTTAATTCATTATTTTTACCAACAACTATAGTATATATAGATATATCTACTTAATGAGATATAAGTTATATTCCTTTAGAATTTTTAATAAATATTAGAATGTAGAAAATAATCGACTTGGTAAGAAGTTCAAGAAAGTATACTTAGAATGTGGTGGGGGAATATCTTTACCAAGCTTTCATTGATCGTCTAAAGGAGTTTGACATATTTACCCAAATCGCTCATACTTATAGACCTCAATGAAATGATGTTACTGAAAGAAGAAATTAGACCATAGTTGACATGTTTTGATCGATGATTAGCCATTTAACTTTTCCATTATCCTTTTGAGGATATGCACTACAGACTGTTTTATATACATTAAACCAAGTACCAACTAAAATGACAATATGGATTCCATAAAAATTGTGTTACGCAAAGAAACCCAATATATTTCATAGATGTGTATATGTATGAGTAGTTTGTTTAATAATATACCACGTTATGAATCAATATCTCAGAGCATGAAGTGTATATTTTGTGTTCATCCTAAGGAGATTAAATAATATTAACTATATAACCCTTCAAAAATAAATGTGATTGTAGAAATACATGATACATTTCTAGAAAGGGAACACATTTATAATGGAAATATTGGGACAATAATTTAATTTTTTGAAGTTGATTCTCTAAATTTATAAGTCTTGGTACATGAATAATCGCCAAAATAGATAATGAGATAGGAATATTTTATTGAGACATAAGTATTTCATATGTCTACTATAGAGGTTAGAGAACTAGAGTGATATTTTTTTTCTTTTCACTGATTCAGGTGAAACATTACTGTTAGATATGGATGAACTTATAAACTATAAGGAAGTAGTAAATGGATAGGATGCTGATAAATGTTAAGAAACTATTCTTTGGAAAAGAGTATATACACAATAGTCAAGTTTGTATTTTGTCATACCCACAAGCTCTTGTAAACCATATTGGGTTTAAATGGGTATTAAATTAAACGAGGTATGTGGATAGTCAAATGAGAACTTATAATGTATGGCTAGAAGCAAAGGGTTTTAGGCAACATCAAGGGAATAACTATGATGAAACTTTCTCTAGAGTTGTCGTGCTAAATTCCATAAAAATATTACTTACAAGATCATCCTTACTTGATTATGAAATTTGGCATATGGATGTAGAAAATGATTTTATAAATGGGAATTTAGTTTAATAAGTATAAACGACACAAATAAAATGGTTTATTATGTCAAAGAGTTCCAATATAGGATGAGAACTGTAGAGATCCATTTATGGACTAATACAGGCATCACGATCATAGAATGGTTATTTTGATAAGGCCATAAGGGAATTTGGTTTCTTTAAGAATGAAAGCGATCCAAGTATCTATATATTGGTTAGTGGAAGTGCCATAGTTTTCATGGTAATATTTGTTGATGACATATTGTTAATGAGAAAAGAAGTGAATATCTTATAGTTAGCAAATAATTGGTTAAATGAATACTTCTCTCGGAAAGAATTAGGTAGAGTAACCAATATTATAAGGATGAAAATCATTAAAAATATATTTATTAGGTTTCATGGGATAAGTTAAAGTACATATATTGATAAGGTACTCAAAAGGTACAATATGAAAAAATATAAGAGAGGATTGTTTCTAGTGTCACATGGCACCAATATCTAAAAGAATATATGTCAATTGAAATTGGATGAGATTAAAATAATTAGTAGAATCCCTTATAATTCAGCAATTGGATATATCATTTATTCCGTTCTATATAATAGGTTCGATGTTGCCTTTTCTTTAATCATGGTGGGAATATATCAAGCCTATCTAGGAGAGATTCATTAGACAACTATAAAAACTATCATAAAGTAATTGAGATATACAAATGATATGTTCTTGGTTTATGGAGGGCCTGAGGAGTTATTCATTATAGGATTCACTAATTCTATCTTCTTGATAGATCATGATGATATGACATTGTAGTTTGTCTTTGTGTTTTTCCTGAATTGTAGTACAGGGAGCTGGAGGAGCTCAAAGTACTCTATGATTCCAATTATTTAGAATAAATAAAGTATATAGTAGATTATAATACTTATAAGGAAGCAATTTTGATACAAAAATTTATTTCCAAGCTTGGAATCGTACCTAGAAGTACAATACCTATTACAATATACTGTGATAATACAATGGTAGTAGCGATTTCTAGGGAGCCTAAGTCACATTAGAGGAAAAATCATATAATTCGATAGTTTCATATCTTGGAGAAAATTCCTCATAGGGTCCATGTCTGGTTTAATAGAGTATGTGTAGAGAATAACATAGAATACCTCACGACTAAATTTATATCTCCATAGAGGCATGATAGTTATGTGGGGGCTAGCAGGTCAAGTGCAAGTGGCAGTGTTGTGAGTAGGTTTGATGGAACCAACTCCTTTATGTAATTTTATTACCATTACTTGAATAAACATTGATATATATTTATTTATTTATTTATGTGTGTTTATTAGTACCATAATTATGTTGATACTTCTACATTAACTATTTAAATGATAATTTACTTTGATTACATGTTTTATAAAAAAGTTATAGTAGTTCTCAAATATAATGTGAACATCAATATACATTAAAAGTAATCTTGAATATATTTTTGTATGGTCTAGATACATCATATAGATAATAAAAAGTTGATTTCTAACTATCAGGTTCCTGAAGGTCAAAAGCATTGAGAATTCTTCTCATGAAGTTTTCAGTTGTTGATATCGAGTAGATGAGATCTTGAGTATTGATATGCTAATAGGAACACCACATGTTTTGGTTGTCATTGGTTGTTCTTATATATGAGAATGTGTATTGGTATGCTAACCTAAGATCCTTATAGATATGTTCCATTTGTTCATGTACTTTAATGTAAGGAAAAAACCATGACATTGATTTCATGGTGAGGAAGCTTTTTTGGGTGCGTCTTTAGTTTTATAACCTTGGTTAACTGATCAAGACCGAATTTATTGATTCCGAGTTGAGGAAGAGATATCTTGTGGACCCAGGTTGACCAAGATAATAATAACTTTTTTAAATCCATGGAAATTATATAATAAGTCATGTATATCAACTAAGGTCACAAAATAAATAAAGCATCAATAGGATGATGATACAAGTGTGTATGCGGCTTTATGAGATATCATGAGATAAAAATATTATATTACACATAACATGTTCATAAGATGTATTAATAGTTTTAAAATTCCTTATATCCTGAGGGGCCATGATGGGTTTCTATAATTCTCTACTGGTTTTTTAGTTGGACTCACAGCTATTAAGTTAAGGACTTAAAGGTTTGCACACTATGTGTATCCAAAAGTTCCACCTATTTGGATGAATAAGAGTTTAAGATGAAGTGGACCGCACATGAGGTGAATGATGAACGTGTTAGTATAATCGATCACAAGTAAAAATAATTCAATTAAATTATTCATGTTTGTAATAATAATTAGTGAATTTTTTTATCAAGGCATTCAGAATTTTTTTGATCATTAAAGTGAGTATGAAAAAATATAATTTTTTGAATGAATATAACACATTAAGGGTTCGTTAAATTATTTGAGGAGATTACCAAATGAGTTAATAGTTAATATTTCTTCACGTAACATGTTAATGTGTTAAAAGTGAGTGATAAAATTCTTGTGATATTTATGATAGTTTTATTAATTAATAAAATTGTGTAAAGGTCTAAAAAGAAGGTTATTACTTTTTTGATTAAATTCTAATTTTGGAAATTATAACTTATGTATAAAAGATTATTTTAGATTCTTGAATTGTTATATCCATAATTTGGAATAATTTAGATATAGAATATCTTATATCCTCTCTTATTATGCTCTTAGAGTGAGATTTAAAAAAATAACAAGGTTGGATTTATCCCATCTTCTCGATTGAGTCCATGTTCTACTAATGATCCAAAGGAAATTGTAAATCTCTTGGATTTTACAAAATAGAAACATAGAATCATAGATAAAAAATATAAGATAGATGATGCATGAGTTTATGATCTATAGGATTCATATATTTGAACCTTTCTTCCACAATACATCAAAGATGAGTGAATCAATTCATTGACTTCAAATGAATATGGTACTATTTATTCTTTTATTTGATTTAATTTTTTTTACACTTAAATTAAATTTCATGTGATAATTTAGGAAATTTGCGAAATATGATTTGTGGATTTATTGGTTTTAAAATAAATACAATCCTCAAATTTTAAATTTCATGTTTTTATGCTTTTTCTACACATTGGGTTACTTCTTATTTGATGTATCGAGTTTTTTCTTATTCCCTTTATGATTTTTTCTTTTGTATCAAAGGTGGTTTATTTTATTTTATTTTTTATTAATTTTTGTTAATGGTAGACATGTGAATAATATGAGTTGAGACTTGGTTAAGAGATCATTCATAAGAGTAGGTACCACATGTATGAGGGTAGAAGTCAAGTGCTTAGGGTGAGATTGTTGTTGTTGATGTGTGTTGTTACAGTTGATGTTATTTTACCTCATGTGATGCACTTATTATGTGATGTGATTATTATTATTTATATTTTTTGGGGTTTGACTCATGGATGGTTATGGTAAGATATTTGAGTAAGAATTCATCATTATAGGCACTCAAGACTATTTGTGACACAGATAATTTTAGGAATGTATGGGAAAAATGTTTTGGGTATTTTTTTGAACATGTACTGTTTTCCTTGATTGTGAAATTTGACCTATAAAATGGCGCCTACTACAAAATGTAGAAAATGGGTGTCTAATGAGAAGATAGAATTTGAGAATGAGAATACCCATTGATAATCAATACCTAGGTGTAGGATGGTTAAGGGTAGTGGTAGAGCCTCATCTTTGACTGCGTGGTGAGGTTCTAGAAAAGACTAGTTTTGAGTTATTTGGATGGTAGTAAAAAAAGTCTTTAATGAATATTAGATTATATTTGGGAAAAAATTTATTTTAATCGAAATTTGAATCGTTTTAAATTAATATATATTTAATTTTTATTAAAATATGGGAACACTTATGGTGGGTAGTAGTGGTTCAATGATATGAAATTCTTATCGGGGATGAAAAGTATTGTGGTGGGGAGATCCTAAAAACCCTTGTTCACTTCAATTTTCAGATTTTTTTCATAGTGGAAAATTTGATTGTAAATATATTTATTAAATATTTATAGTTTTTTTGAATTAATAAAAATATATTATTTTTGAGTTTGAATATTTTATCGGTGGTAAAACATTAATAATATGATTAGTATTTGTGTTATATAAGTTCAGGAGTTTGGGGGTTAGATTTTGTCTAATTATTATAGAAAATGCTATTAATTGTGTCGAATAAATGATAAAATGTGAGTAATAAATAGTTTTATAACTACTGTTGGAATTTAATGAAAGATATCTCTTGAATGTTTTGATAGATGATGTTTTTGGAATAATAATGGTGAAAATGATATGAGATATTTAATAATAAAAAATATTTATTATTATTATTATTATTTAAGTGGGAAATAGTAGGAATATATATATATATATAGGTTATATATATATATGTTCATGTGTATGGTTCACTATATATATATGGGTGGCATTAAATACATATTTAATAATGGATTTTAATTAAGGAGAAGTTAAATATGAAATAGATGCGGTTGATGGAAGATATAACAAATGATGGAAAAATAAAGATAAATCAATGAAAACAGATAATGATAAAAGAATCGAGGCTTAAGAAATGTGGGAAAGGGTTGAAGTGAGGGAGAAATGATCATTAATTGATTCTTTAAATAAAATAAATATATATTGGAAATCATGGCATGAAGGGGTGCTCAAAGAATTCAGGCATAGAGGAGAATCCCACATGCCCATATCTCCTCTTCCTATGTCTCTTTTGAAACTTCAATCCTCAATATCATTTCAAATATTGATCAGATTGACATGTTGTCAGTGGTATTGGATTCGCCTTTATAAGTTGATGGTGCATATCAAATTTGTTTTCATAAAAAATGAGGTATTTTTAGAAATTTTTTATTTAATCAGATATAATTAGTTATTTAATTTCTCCATTAATAGTCGTGAGAATAATGCATTGTCTGTGATGTTGGATTTATATCGCCTGTTCATCATATTTGAGGTAGGTGGTCTAAAACTAAATCCCATAGTATTAGATTTTGATTAAGTGTATGTTATTATATAATTTCTATTTGACATTTAACAATTAAGTTCTTGATTAAATTAGTTAATCTAGTGAATTGATTAATTGTAGTAATTGTGAAATTGGGAATATTGAGATTGTTAAACCTGATTAATTAATTATAGAATTAATTAACAGGTATGGTTGGGATTACGAAATTTTGATTCTGAATTTTTTTAAAATTAATTATGAAGAGAATGATATTTTTAAAAATGAATAATTAATTATAAAATTTATTATTTTTATATTGGAGTTATTTATTTGGAATAATTAATTAAATAATTAATTATTGTATATTTTTTTTATTATTAAGTTGATTAATATAGAACAATTAGTCAGGGAATTAATTTGGGATATCAAATTGGTTGATGTGGAAAATTAAATTGATGAATTAATTGGGGTTTTTGAATTGTTTAAGATAAAATAATTAATTGATTAATGTGATTAATGAGAAGACTTAGTTGTTGAATTAAATAGAGAGATTAATTAATTAACGAATTAATTAATGTGAGCAATGTGATTTCTTAATTTTTGAATTAAATAATTGTATCAATTAATTAATGTGAGTAATGAGATTATTTAGTTATTGAATTATATAATGAGATTAATTAATTGAAAAATTAATTAATTTTCATAATGTGATTAGTTAATTTTTGAATTAAATATTGTGATTAATTAATTAACTAATTAATTAATGTGAGTAATGTGATTATTTAATTGTTGAATTAAAAATTGAAATTAATTAATTAATGAATTAATTAATTTGAGTAATGTGATTATTTAATTTTTAAATCAAATAATGAGATTAATTAACTGATGAATTAATTAATGCGATTATTTAATTATTGAATTAAATAATGGGATTTATTAAATAACGAATTAATAAATGCGAGTAATGTGATTATTTAATTGTGGAATTAAATAATGGTGTTAATTAAATGATAAATTAATTAATATGAGTAATGATATAATTTAATTGTTGAATTAAATAACGAGATTAATTAATTGAAAAACTAATTAACTTGAGTAATGTGATTATTTAATTTTTAAATTAAACAATGGTATTAATTAATTGTTAAACTAATTAATTTGAGTAATGAGATTATTTTATTATTGAATTAAATAATGAGGTGAATTAATTAAAAATTTCATTAATTAATTATTGAATTAAATATCAAGATTAATTAATTGACAAATTAATTAAAATAAGAAATGTGGTTATTTCTTTATTAAATTAAATATTAAGATTAATTAATTGACGAATTAATTAATATGAGAAATGTGATTATTAATTTTTTGAATTAAATAATAAGATTAATTAAATTAAAAATTATTTAATGTGGGAAATGTTATTATTTAGTCATTAAAATAAATATTGCGATTAATCAATTTATTAATTAGTTAATGTGGTAAATGTGATTATTTAATTATTGAATTAAATAGTGAGATTAAATAATTTATTAATTAATTAATATAAGAAATGTGATTATTTAATTGTTGGATTAAATATTGAGATTAATTAATTGATTAATTAATTAATGCGAGCAATGTGATTGTTTAATTTTTTGAATTAAATTATGATATCAATTTATTGATGAATAAATTAAAATGGTCAATGTGATTATTTAATTTCATAATTAAATAATGTAATTAATTAATTTATGAGTTAATTAATGTGGGAAATGAGATTATTTAACTATTGAATTAAAAAATGGGATTAATTAAATAAAAATAATAATTAATGTGGGCAATGTGATTTTTTAATTGTTTAATTAAATAATGAGATTAATTAATCGATGAATTAATTAATAAGAGTCACATGATTATTTAATATCTAAATTAAATAATGGGATTGATGGAATTAATTAACTAATGAATAAATTAATGGATGTAATGTTATGCTTGGTGAGTTTTGATTAATCAATTGTTGAATTAATTAATGTAGATTGTTGTGTTTATACAATCATTGATTGGATAATTAATTATTGAGTGAATTATTTGATATTGATATTTCCAATTGAATAATTAATTGTTGAATTAATTATGTGAGTTTGGGATTGTGAATCAGGAATAATTAATCATTGAATTAATTATGTGATATTGATTAATTGATGCCTTAGTTTTTTGAATTGGCCTAACAGTATATTTTTTTGATTTCTTATGGGAAAATAAAATTAGTTGAACTAGTTAATTTATGTATTAATGAACATAGGGTCAAATGATTAATTAAATTGGTTTGATATAATTATGATGATAATTAGGAACATAATTTAATGAAATGAATTGGTTAGATAAATGATAATTTTTATAAATTGATAATTATGTATTATGATGATAGATCATGTATGTTTGATACTAGCCTTGTGACTTTTCTTGATTAGATTATAAAATTCTGTGTTATCGATATGATTAATACCTGAGGGTTTGGTACTGTTTATCGTGTTGGGTTTGTTTGAATATGAATGATGATTGGTGTTGATGTTTGAGGGTTCAGTGCATGTTTTCGCACAACCTGAGGGTTTGGAGCCCTGGTACTAGATGCATGAGATAAGATTATATGATTATGCTGGATGCTTGAGGGATAGATACACAGTCACATGATGCTTGAGGGAGAGATTCTATTTTTTTCCTAAGGGCGAGATTTTGGTTAGACATATCGTAGAGGCCATATGTTTATGTTATTTTCTGAGTGATTCATACTTGATTGGATAATCAACCACCGTTTTGGATGATCTATCCTAATTAAGGGAGATCTACCCTCGGATAGGGATACTCGAAAAGGTGATAATGTTGGTTTGGATGGCCTTGAGTGTTAACCCATTACTTGAGTGTTATCAGGTTTATTTCTTATATAGTATCAATTTATTAAATTAATACCTTGTTTATATCTATACTCCATGCACTATATATCTCATGTTGGATTTGTTTACACATGGTGGTGTTGACCTACTATGTTTTAATCACACCCTATTTGGGACACCATTTGGTACCTGAGTAGATTACATGGATGAAGGTTTGGACAAGGGAAAGGGACCCTGTAGTTGATTTGTAGCAGGCTGGATGGGTTGGATCTTGGAGACGGGTCCGATATGGGGTTCAGACTAGGGTTTCATAGAATTTATTTGAGTCTTTTTATTATTTTATTTGTATGACTTTCAACATGTTATTTAGATACATTCATCTTGTCACCAAATTATTGTTTAATTATTTGTATTTATTCACTTTATACCTTTCTTAGTTTTGGAGGTCTGTTTATTTATAGATATTGTTTCTAATATCTCTACTGCTTTGAAATAATTCCTACTTCCATTGAAACTCTTATCAGAGTATATAGTCTCCCCACTATATTCAGTATACCCTCTCTTCTAGTCATAAGCCTCTAGCATGTATTGAGTCATTCTTTAGGTCATATAGCCAACCGACTTGGTCACTTGACGTAGCACGAGGTCAGGGATGTTACATTTTCCCCATTTCAAGTGGAATCATCTTGGTTGCATGTGGTTTCATCATTGAAGCAATGTGGTTCCATTTTTTAATTTTTTAGCTAAACTTATGGATGCTCAATTTTCTAAATTAAATTATAGTAGTTCTATAGAAATGTTTTAATGATGCATTAAGGATAAATTAATGTGATGAAATGTGTCTGATTAATGCTTTAATACTTGAAAATGAAAATGTCATGTTTTAAGTGGGAATTAGAGCTGAATATGAGTTAATCGATAAAAAAATTTTGTTTGGTTAACAAATGGGTGCCAAATAAATCTCATGGGTAACCCCAGGTGCTTGAGCCATACCTTGATCGTAACAAGGTCCTTTCCACTAGTTACAGTGCTTCAACGACTAGTAAAATAATTTCTTGCACATACCACTAGCCTAGAGAAGTAGTTATAATAACATTCTATTAATTGGGGGTCTCTCTAATTAGTGACATATAATTTATAGGTGACCCTAGCCTTATGAGCCTAAGGGTTTTCTCGAATGTTAATAATTTAAAAATATTTTTTTTTGATATGTAGTCATTTTTACATTATAATACCTCTGTACTATACATATCATTTTATCATTCAATGTTTAAAAGATACTTTGTATATTTATTTTTCAAACTAGAGTGCTCTAGTTTTTCAAAAAAAGGTATTTTATGGAACACATAATGGTATCTTACTAAACTTGTTATGATTGCACCAAGAATACACCAACTGGGGTTTGTAGACCTTACTTTTACTAATGTAGGTAAGTGAAATGCACCGCTTGGAGGTGGTGTTTTTTATTTATAGATTTATCTATATTGATGGTGGTAACATAGTGAGATATTCCATTATTTAACACACTGATGGGTATATATTCCTTTTTTTCTTGTAGTATGTATTATTATGAGGGTGCATCACCTTATTGGCTTCCCATACCATCTTTTTTTACTTTATAAACTTTAGTTGGATCTTTTATTTTAGTTAGTCATTATTATAATTTTTTATGTCTTCATTTTTTTCATTGATATTACATTACACTATAATTATGATTATAATTATCATTATTAATGATATATGAATCTCCAATGTAAGGTGTATTCATTCTTGATTATCCTATAGGAATCATTGATAACTTTTGGGTGAAACCATTCCTAAAGAGTATTCTTGATGTCCAAGTAATAGTTCCCAATATATGAGGATCAATAATTCCCTTCATGCCATTCCATAGACTAGATTTTGTTCTTAGGTCATTGGTATAACAAGTTAGATAATGAGAAAATTGAATCATACAATTTAGTTTATAGTCTATAATATTTGGGGAGTCAAGGTAAAGAGAAGATAACAATAATAGAATTTAGGAGTTATGTATTACGAGGTGTATGTCTAAAACTCTTAGTGTTGAACCTTGATTATTTAGGGGAAGTTAGGGTGTTTAGTTTTAGTATTATTAGTAAGTAATCCTTACTTCATGGGTTTAACCTCAAATTTAAAGGATGTTAGGAGGGTAACCAGAATGATCTATGTGTAGGGTGTACGGGTTGCATATTATACACTCAGACCCGACATCTAGGAAGGATGTGTTTTTAATATTTCTATTTCTAATTTATTCATTGTGTTTAATATTGATTACATTAGTCAATTATTATTGATATTAACTACTATTATTAGGTATAAATTACTTTAACTTAATTGATTTAAAATTTAAGATGGATTGAGGTTATTCCAATGGAGTAAGGTTGATATCTGACTATGACTAATTTTATTTCTTAAATTGTGACCCTTATGTTATTATTTAATCCTATTTAATTTAATTTAATTTGATATAAACTCCACTAAATTATCTCTTTTATTTTAAATTATTTCTAAATATGATTATTTTTGGTTTTAATTATTAATAATTGATTTAAAAATGGAGTTTAATAGGTCTTTTAGATAAATTTTTTGAAGATAAAAAGATAATTTTCCTTTTGTGAGTTTCAGATTGATTTTTTTTATTCTCATATGTATTTATATTTAGTGGGTAGTTAATGGGTTTTATAAATAATGATTTGGAAAATTATAGTAAAAGTTAATATGAAAGGGGTCTAAAGTAATGTGATGTATTTTTTTTCAAGGTCGGAGCTATGAGTTTTTAGTAATTTATAGCTTTAATTCTTATTCTTTTAAGATATTTTAAATTAATACATGAGTGGTTTTTAAACTTATTAGGAATAAAATTAATTAAAATTAATTTCATAAGTTGAGTTATGTTGTTTTTCGTTTTGAGATCAATTTTAAAGTTATTCATATTGATATTAAAATAAAATTTTATAATCTTGTGTTTATAAAGGAGTTATATGGGAAGAGTTTCAAAATAAAAAAAATTCCTTATTAACTAATTTGGAATGTATTTACTTGTGTGTACCTATTTTTTTAAATTCTGTATTTTCTCATAAACATTATTATTCATGAAGAGGTATTTTATTAATAAATTATGTTTTTTGGTTATTATAGAAGTGTATTTGTGTGTAGTAGGAGGCCATATAATTATGTAAGAGTTATTTAAATGTAATCACCATTAAAAAAGATAAATATCTGGGGATACATAAAATATTTTAGTTGAAACATAATTATAAAGGGATCACCAGCTTGTTTTATGGATTAGTATGTTTTAATTATGAATTGTGAATATGTTATGTTTTGTGTGTTTGTATTAAGTGGTTTTATTATTTTCAGTCTTTATAGATCCTTGAGAAATAATTCATATTCATTATTTTGTTGTTTTATGGTTTCTCAAAAAGTTTCCTAATTTTTTTCCTAATAGTGAGATTTGATCAAGAATTTTTTCATGGATCAATGGAAACCAAGTCTATCAATACTTACATGTTTTATACTAACTACATTTGTGATTGGATTTCTAAAAGTATATGAATCTTCAAAGGAAAAATAACCCCCATTTAGTTTAATTTTAAATAGAGTTTGTGTGATTTGAGAAAACACTTTATTTAATTTTTTTTATATAATTAGTGATTTTGGAAGGGTCCTAGATTTTTTAAATTTGAATTTTCCAAACTATTTTTCTGGGAATTTATTTTCAAACTACACATTTAATTGCCTATGGGTTTAGCCTTTTTTAATTTAAACTTTTTAGGTTTTATTATTATTTTAGTTATGAATCTAATTTTTAATAGAATTAGTGATGGTACATAGATTTCAAGGGAAATAAAATCTATATAAGTATCATTTGGTTTCAAAACAATTACTTGAATCAAATATGGTATGAATTTATTCCTTTTATCATTATATTAATTTTTTATAGAGAGAAAACAAAAGATTTATTTTATTTTAAGAATTATGCCAGCCTTTGTATTAAATTTTTAGTGTAGTTTTATGACATAAACCTATTTTATTTGATTTCAATTTTTTTTGAGAATAAGTAGTTTACATAAAGGGTCATGTATAAGTATAGTATAAAGTGTATTTGTATGACTATTTTACTTGAATATAATGTTTTTTATTTGTATTATTATATAAATCTGATATTGATATTAATATTATATAGGGAATTTTGATAACATTGAAAGGGTATTGTCGGTTAAAAACTACTTTTGTGTTATTATATCTAGTTTGAATAAGTTTATATTTATGTTATTTAAGATGGATATGTATGGTGTTGTTGAATTTGGCATTTCCTTTGGGGATAATCTATAAATGGTTTCAAAATGAGTAGATTAGTATTTGATGATTAATTATGATTCTTTATAAAGAAAATACATTTCGATATTGTGTTTTTGATTTATTATATGGATTGGATTGTGTGTTCAAAAATCTAGAAATGGATTAATTTTTTGTAAAAATGTTTTTTTATTGTATATCTATTTTAAGTAAAGCAATCTTCCCTAAATTTTTTTCTTTTGTAACTAGATTTTTTCTATTGAATTTTCCAAGTGTAAAATTAATCCATCAATGGTCTTTAATTTTTGGTGTGAGAAGAGGACTAATATGGTGGGGAGAACCAACCGATATAGGATAAAAAATTTAATAGTTATACCATATTTAAAGTAGTGATTGGAAGGTATAAATAAAAATTTTGTGTTTTCAAATGAATTGTTATCATGTTTTAGTTGATATTTTTATGATTTGAGGACATGTTTTGTCATTTTGGACTAAACTAATCTATTATTCATAAAAATACCAATATTATTATTTATTAATTTATTAATATATTATAATTTTAGTATTAATTTAGTTTTGGGAACGTAATTTTATCATGGTTTTTACATTTTCATAAAACTATTGATTTTCATGTGGTTCTGAGATTCTTGAATTAATTTTAGTTATCTTGATTTGATGTCTTGTAAAGTGGGTTGTCATTGTTAATCGAATTGATTGTGTTCAATGGTAAATGGGTTGAATTATAATGATTCTGTTTTTAACTGGGTTCTTTGTTTTGAATAATATATTAATGGTTGATCACTTGTTGAAAAGTGTTTCTGTTAAAGGTTTATATGATCTATTGATTATGGTTTCAGTTTATGTAATTAATTGATATCTATTAATTGAATTTTCACTTATTGGTGTTCACAAGGTATTTTCATAATTGTTTTTCTATGGTAAGTGTGGTATTGAATTTTTAGAAATTCTCAATCTATGAGGCTGCATAATATGATAGAGATATACAACACCAAATTCGCATAATTGGTAGAATATGTCTTACTATATGTGTTTCTTTGGGGAAGTCCATAAATTTTATAGGGGTGTAAAGTGATATGGGGTAGAAAATTTCGACACCCACAATTTCATTTAAGGTGTGGAATTTATCATATATCATCTTTTATCAATATTATATCTATCGAGATTCTTTTTCTTTGAAAAATTTATAATTGTAGAGAACTAAAGATGTCTCATGGTTAGCACATTATTAAGAAAAAACCTATGAAAGCCACTTATTTTTTTATAGTTTTTAATAGAGGTGTTTAGAATGGATGGCATACGATTTTCCTAACTATATAGACCAACTCTAAGAATTCCCAAATGATCTAGTGCCAACCTACATGAATGGTTCATGATTTGGTAAACCGTGTGGCCAAACAATTGGATAAGTTTATTGTTTAAAAATATGAAAATTACTAACCCAACCCTACTCAAACTAAATACCTCAGTCCTATATTTTCACTCAATACCAACCGTAATATATCCTCCGTCATACGATTACCTCCCATACACTAGGGATAATTTTTATGGTGTTTTTCAATGATTCATCATAGAAATCATAAAGTATATCTTTTTCCTCCCTCTAATCATGGATTTATACCTAACCCAAAGCCCTGGAAGCCTGAGTTTTCATTTATTGACTTTTTATAAAATGATATTTGATCCATATTGTTTGTTATTTCCTCATAATTATTTTTCATATCATTTTTAACATGAATCATGACGATTGATTATAGTTTCATCATTGAAGGTAGGTGGTTCTGTTGCTTCCTTTGTTATATTAAATTATGGATTCTTGGTTTTATAAACTAAATTATATAAGTGTTATAATGTTTAAATCATGAACTAAGGTCTTGTTAATGTGAATTAATGTGTTTTATTATCCCATTAAAACATTGAAATTAAAATGTAATGTTTTAAATAGGAATTAGAGGTTCTTATATGTTAATCGATCGAAGTGTTATTTTTTACAATAAACGTGTTCCAAATAAATCACATTAAAAACCTCAATTTCTTGGGTAGGTGATCCTAGATTAGGATGATATCCTTTTCACCAGTCACATTTTAAGCCTAACTAGTGAAGTAATTCCCTTTATAAGCCATTGGTATAGTGAAGTAGTTATATTTATATTCAACAAATTGAGTCTCTCCCTAATTACTGAAATATAATTTATTGGTTACCCTAGACATAAAAAATATAGTGTGTTTTCCCTTATTTCATGGATTAAAATAATATTTATTTGTTTTTATATGCATGTGTTATTAATTCATACTACCCCTATTCTAAACTAATCATTTTATAATAGAATGTTTAATGTTTATTTTTTTGAAAAAACTAGTGTGACCTAGATTTTTTATCTCAGGTTGCATATAGAACTCTTTTTGGGATCATACTGGGCTGGTTATTCTTACACCCAACATACACGCATTAGGGGTGTATCAAACTTTTTTATATTGATATAGGTAATGGAAATAATCTATTTGGATGAAATAGATGTTTTTGATAGTTATATATGGGTTGATGGAGGTGACATGGTAGGATATTCCCACATGTCACACAATAAAGGGTAGATTTTCTTTTCTTTATTATTGTTGTCATCAATTTATGTTTTTTTCTTAGGGTGTGTCACCTTTTATCTTTATATCCCATGACATTATACTTTATAATCTTCTATTGTATCTTTTATTTCAGTTATTCATGATTATGATGTTTTACTTCATTATTAGTTTTATATAGATATTATGTAGAGTTATGATGATGATTATTGTAGACATTATTACTGATGCATGACTCACCAATGGATGAAAAAGTCACATGGTGTTTAAAATAGTAACTATTGATTAAATTTTGTTTGAAGATTCTATCAAAGTGTTTTATTTTTTCCCTGGAACTGGTTACTATTCCATGGGGATCATGAAGAACTTTTGGGCCATGCCACATACCTATATGGGTGCTTCAGTTAGGGGTAACTTGGGTTGAGTTATGAAACTCAACCAACCTAAAGATCAATGTGTCTAATTTGGTTCTAACTTAACATAAAACTTTATTGATTTCTAAAATTCAATAAATATTTATTTTCATTGATGGATTTTAAGAAAGAATCTTTGCCACTACATTGTTTATATGTGGGGGAGAAAACCTTTGTATTTTAGAATTATAACATTTTTTCTTTTTATTTTTTTAAAATTTGGGTCTTTATCAAATATTATACATACTTATTTTTCAATTTTAATGTGTTTTGAGGACTTTTGAGCTAAATTTGAAAGATTATAAATTTTTTAAACCCATTTTAATGTTGTGGAACTGATTTTAAACATCTACTCACATTAGATTAATATTCAAATGAACTTATTTTTAAATTAAAATTGAATGGGATTAATGAAAAGAAAGATGATTTTTAAATATCATTCCATGACATGTTGTAGTATATTTTAATCAATTAACTGAGAGCCTTTTGAATCTATTTTTATATATTCTTACAGTTCAATTTTTCTTTATAGAACCTTGTTTTGTTTGAGTAATAATTTTTCTGAGTTATATAGTAAAAACCCAGAAGAATGAGGGCCTTGTGCTATAAATGATTGATGTGTTATTTTTATTTAAAAAACATCATTTTTAATGAACTCTATTTTCAATACTACCTTGTTATTTAAACATTTTACACCTTAACCACCATGAAATAGCTTAATTGAAATACAAATTACGAGAAAAAATTTCTATCTACCATGCTCTAGAATATGATGCATGATTTTGGATAAAATCAAATATTTGGGACAAAGAACATGAGTTATAGAATATGCTGAAAAATATATTTGAAAAAGGATAAAAGTGACACTGTATATATTTTTATTAAATTAGTTAATACAAATAATATTGAAATGAATTATAGGATTCCCTAAATTTCATACAACTAATTTGAGAAAATTATTCAAATATTTTAATGTTAAATATGCATATTTTTCTCTCAAAAATAATAATCTTCCTTGAATTCCAGATCTAAAACTGAACAAGATAAAATTGTTGAAAAATAATAAAATGGGTAAGAAATTGTCCCTAGCACTAAAATTTTCTATGGTGGGCTGCCTAAAAAACTGAAGAGGAGCATGGAGTATTAATGGAGTTTAATTAGAGATAAAATATTAAATAAAAATAATGAAGTCTATTAGAATGTCTAGAAAGTGTTTTTTGGAAGAAATAATAAATCTTCTAGGATAAATCCCCTTGTAAAAAATTAAATGGATCAAAATAAATCTTAATATTAGGAATGTTATATCAGACATCATATCAAAAATCCAAATCCCCTCTTTGAATTTAAGAGGAGAAGATAAAAATTATTTAAAACATGTTTAAGGAAATAGAGGGGAGATCTGATTTTGCAACTGAAATTTTATTATTGTGATTATTTCTATAAAACATTAAAGTGGTGGAGCTGAATTAATATAATAGTGAGATAAAGGGGATTCTATTCTTTAAAGAAACTTGAAATCATACATTATGCTTTCACATTTAGGAAAAACTCCCAATACGCATTAGAATTTTCTCAATAGGACCCACCATCTACTAATAAAAAAAGAAAGTTTGAAAATCCCTCATAATTTACATTAATACATAATTCATTATGTATAGATAAAACAATTCCTCTATCCTATGGTTAACCTTCAATAAAATAATAATAAGAAAATATCTTCATAAAATTCATACTTTAGTGTTGAGTGAAATAATTCTAGGAAGGTAGTTATTAATGAACATGAGATGATGGAATATGTGGAAAATAATTAAATTACTCAATAAAAAAGATGAAACTAATAACATTAAGGATGAATGATAAGATTTAGAGTCAACTTGTTGAAAAGTAAACTTATATTGGCTTGTATTTGAATTTTTCTTGATAATATTCTATAATTTCACTTATTTGAGTTCATAAGGATTAATTATGGGGGAATTGAAAATTTCCATCAATTCAGAATATTTTTTCTATATTAAATTCATTTTATTCCCTCATATTTATGTATTCATCGAGTTCTAACGAGTTTTGGAATTATGGTGTAAAATCATTTAAATGTGTGAATATGGTTTAAAATATTCAAATTGGGAATTTAATTTACCAATTTTTTTAGAGTTATATGAATGGATTTCTACTGATAATTATTTATATTATTATTATAAAATATTGGAACATGGAATGTGACACTACATGTCATTCTTGAAATGGAAACAATTAAAAAAATGATGATTCCAGAAGGATTCATATGGATTCTTCTACCAAGATATCTTAATGATAGGATTATTGAATTAATATTATCATGAGGATTGGTAATAATAATTTAGATATGCTCATTTGGAATCCTTATAAGAGTTTATAAGATGATCCATTAAGGTTTTAAAAATGTTTGGCGATTTTTGTTTTATAATTCACGTCTATCTGTTATCATGGATTATATGTAAATATGATTTTTAATAATCATGGACTATATGTAATAATGGAACCCCACTCCCAGACTCTCACAATTTTATATATCCATGTTGCATACACATATGGAGAATAATGTGGCTACAAGCATGGATTCCCATGTAAGCACCATTCTCGTAAGGATAATCCAACCTCTGTAAGCATAATCTATAAGTAATAATGTACGAATATATATATGACCTACCATCAGTATTAAGGGACTCTATAAAAATCATAACATTATATATTTTTGGAAAATTATGTTTTATGAGAATAATATGGATTTCAGGCTGAGTATTTTTAGCACTGCATCAGTATTTATGAAACTATCCACATTCCACCATGTGGATTATAATATGAATGATTTTCTAATAAAATAAAAGAAGGAAATCTATAGATTCCAAGGAATACAAGATTAAAAATGAGAATACATTATGATAAATTAAAAAATATTGCAAAAATTCATAGAATCACGAGACTTATAAATTTAACCAAAGTCAATAAATGTAGGAACCAAGGATCTATAAAAATGAAAGGAGTTCATTCCAAGGTATGTGGTTACGCATTGAATCCATCACATTTCAAGTTACTTTCATTTTATTTTATATTCTATAATTCTTTCTTCCTTATCCTTGTTATTTGTTATCCAAAAAATGCAGGGGTTAACCTTTAAGCGATCAATTATTAGAAATAATTCTATATATAATTCTTATCATGTTAAATTCTAGTGGAAAAAACTCATTTTTTATTATCTAGTTTCTGTATTCAGTATCCTCTTATAACATTTAATGTTATAGTGTTTGATTTATTTATACTTTCTTTTTTTTCCTTGATTGATTTCCATTAATCTCCATAAACTTAACCCAATTTATATACAATTAAATAGATGAGTGGTAAAGACCTTGGAGATATAAAAGTCTTTTTGGAAGGGTAGTTTAAGAATCTTGGGTGACTTAGGAACCACAAAACCTTATCAGGTCTTTTCCAAGTCTACTTAGTGCCAGTTACAATATCATATTGTAAACAACAATGGTGGGATGGCCGAGTAGTGATTATTTTTAAGATAATTCTCACCAATTCATTCACATATTTGTGGAAGTTAAAATGGTTGTGGGGCCGCCCATTATCCATATAATTTAGACAAGAGTAAAATCCTTAAAATATGTGATAACATTGAAAGTAGATAAACAACTCTGACCCAATCACATTTAATATTTTTAATCACATTTTTAGTTTTTTAATTTTGTATTTTAATATCAAAAACTCAAAACAACCCCTTTTATAACTAAATGAAAAAATAGTTTTTAGGAACCCCTCTATTGAGTTAGCCCTAGGCATCCACTAAACTATATTTAACCTAGAAAAATAACAACCTTTTCACAGCCCAAGACAAGGTGAATGTCAAAAAATGATGTACTCGGTATATACCACCATTGCTTGTGTTGTGAGAGGTATGATATGTATGATATTCCCTAGTTCGTAGATTACAAGTGGACTCAACTAGCCCACTAAACATGTTCTATTAGGGAGGCAGAGTCATGAATGCCTAGTGGTACATGATGTTTGGTTCTAATCCATATGTTTTATGGGGCTATAAGGCCATCATGATTTTAATGAAATTTTTTCCTTGTAAAACTAAGGAATATTTTTAGATACAATTGTTGAGTTAGAGTGAGATCCGGGGCCCGAATGTGAGTAGTATTGATATATTAAAAATATTAAATATATTATACCCCATGCACACATATTTTTGAAATAAATGGTTTTCTAATTTTTTAGGGCATCAGATGAGTAATTCGGGACCATGGATGTTTTTAAAATGGGGGTATGCCTTAGGAGTTACATATTATGGATCAGTGTTGGGAATTATATAGAAGATGACCATAAGTTGGTATATTAAGTAAATTAATTAATTTATTTTAACTACTAATACCTAGCCCTATTATATAGTAATACCCAATTATATAAAATTTCCAAGGATAGCTAGACAACCCTAGGAGATTAGAGAGAGGATGAGGAAGCATTCTTCATCAGTGAATCATGATCAATGATTAATGGTGAACAGATCCTGGTGAATCATGAGACAAATGAAAAATACAGCGGGACCATTTTATTCATCGATAGAGGATGTCTTATTCAACAATGATCAATCTATAATAGAGGCAGGCCATGCTATTTTATGGATTTATTCCCTATTTAATTGAATGAAAATTTATTTATAGATATTCTTTGGTATTCACTACAATTTAAGTCCTTCACATGAGTCATGCTATTTTTTAGTACACTTGATCCCATTACACCTTTGTTGAGCCTTTGTTTCACCCATGAATATCACAATTACATAATAATGGGTTGATATCACAATGACCAATTATGGAATAAATTACTTATTTAGTATTTTTTCCACCATTATTTATATTCTTCACTGTTGGCCAACATGGTCATGGTTTGACCGTGTCCAGGTGGATTCGAGGGAAATTGAACCCTTAAATTCATGGTGGATGATTGGATGATGTGTGTATCATTGTTTTTTGGTAGTATCATTTTGAGATGTGGGGTGAAAGTGTTTATGACATGAATGAGAGACTGGTTCATGGTTCATGAACCATTGGAGATGTGTTGTGTGATGTGATGACTAACACATGTTTTAGGTGGTTGGAATCCGTCCAATGGAGATGTATTAGGCACAGACAACATTGTACCAACATTCCTCGGTGCAATTCAAGGTTTACGTGCAAGAGACTATAGTGTGGTAGAGACATTTGAATTTCTATTTAGTTTCTAGAAATTTTTAACTTATTATTGAGTAGATCCTTGAACAACATTTTGTTTTCATAATTACAATGATATATTATTTATTTACTTGGAGAGTCTTTATAATTTCTATAATGTTTTGAATAAATTATTAAGAGATTTGATTATATAATAATATTTATTTTCATTAAATATATTTAATTTTTCTCATTTGATGGGTCATAAAAATTTCTACAATATTTTTATAGTGTTCCTAGGATAAATAGGTTCATTGGGATCATAAAATATAATTTTGAGCGATTTTTACTATTCCCACATAAGGGATTCATGTATAAAAATATCCCTTCTAAGGTAATTAACATACCCAATTTCATGTAAGTGAAATTACATAGGTGATTCACCTCACATATTCCAAAAATCAATATAACAGAATTTTGAAAAGTGTAGAGAGCTTGACATAATAATTTCTTACATAAGAAATACCATCAAAACGGTAGAATAAAATTTATCTCGAGTCTAATTATGTTTATATAATTATGTTATCCTTGAATATAATAAATAATCACTTTAATTTAACTTATATATATCATGTTATCATCAAAATATAGTAGAATAATAGTTTTTGTAAAACTGAAGAATTCAATCCGAAAACATGTTTTAATTTATAACCCAATTTAGTACGTGATAATGATCAGTTTATAATTTTGTTAATTTTAATTAAATATAGATAATTTATTTATAATTCAAAATTAATAAGAATAAATTAATTTTGAGTTATTTAAAAAAAGTTATATATATCATATAGAGGGTATCCAATCCAAAAAAACTGGCTATATTGTGAACAATGAAATGGCTACAAGTGAGAATCATCTATATAAATCCCTTGCATAAGATATTTCTCTACAAGAATCCCTTACGTGGGAATAGTTAAAATCATTCAAAAATGATATTTTAAGGTCACAAACAAACTATTTGTCGTAGGAATACTATCTAATGTGTAATTAATGTGATGATTGATTCTATCAAAGGATAATGAAATTATCTAATTATAATTCAACTAAAGATAAAGATAATTTGACTCTTTAGAAGGTCAATTTTTAAGTCTATAATTTTTTAAGTCAAACTGCCTATAATTTTCAAAATTAAACTCTGTTTATTTTTTTTCATATGTGATGAATTTTCTTACATTGTGAATCAAATACGTGACTAATTTTCTTACATGAGAGATAAATACAAAGATTTTTGGATACATAAAAAATATTTCATAGTTGAATATTGGATACAAAGAGAAAAATGGTTATGTTAAATGGTTATATAAATTCCCCTACATGAACTCAGTTATGCCCATTTTCTTATTTAGAATGACTATTTAGTTCACTTATGTGATTCACTTACTTATATTTTCCTATGAGTTCTTTAATTTTCTACAAAAACCTAAAAAGACTATATTTTAAATTATTATTAAGTTTTAAATATTATGTTTCTTTATTATGGATATATTTTTTTTCTTTATTCCAAAATTACATTTTATTTTTATAGAATCGAAGAAATTTTTTTTAACTTGTTTTATGATGATTTAAATGTGTATGAAGGTTTGGTCTTTAATAATATCAGTGGGTATTTTTAGGATATTATTGCTTATTATTAAATTTTATATTTTATGTTTTTAACGTGTTGCACTTTGTGGTTGTTTTGTTTTTTAGAATATCGAGGCAAGATTTAATAATTATTGTTTTTTCTTTATAAATAATATACATGAAGAATATCATCTAGGAAATACGTTTGGATAACTATGAAGTATCTCTTTGAAGCTAAATGCATGAATATTGATTTGAGAAAATAAAAGATGCAACCATATCTAAATTTTAATGTTTATATGTGTAAAAAGATTCTATATATAGAGTTTTAAAAACCAATGAAAAATATGAAAAAGGTTGAGGATTAATTTAACTGCACTAGTACTACATTTTTTATGATGATCAACTAATTCTCCTATGTAAACTAAAAATCATTTGATCCTTTGCTGATGGGTATTTAATTGCTGCCATGATACTCATATACTAGAATAATACTTCTGGGTCTATGGTTTTACTTATTTCTATTCTTCTTATGTGTGTGTAATTATAAAGGGTTATACTAACCATTAAATGGTAGGATTTTGGATTGTGTCTCCAAAACAAAATTCCAGAATTTGGGTTTTTCATCTAGTGAAAAAATGAAGACTATTCTGGTTGTGCTTTATGGGGTTAGAAATGAAGGAAGTATTAGCTTTTATCATCCATGGGAAAATGGATTTTTAATCAATTTTTGACTACTGGTGGGAAAAGGTCATTTTAAGATTATATTAAATTGGTTATAGTGGGTTCCATGTCTCAGTTACTGAGAGGATTGAATAGTGGATTATGATAATTTAGATCTGAACCACCCCAAAACATCTTATATTTTTTCTTTTTATTTTATAGCGCATTAGCATTGTAACTATGACATATCATTAAAATTAATTAATTCATTTTAAAAGTCCAATTCACTCCCCTCTTGGCTATTTTTATATCTTAACATTGGACCAACAATTGGCATCAGAGGTTGAATCTTATACCGATAAGTTTAGTTGTATGATATTCCTGATACCTAATACTTACAGAAATTGTAATATAGAAACACTTTCCATGTAGCCCCATAGATGTGGTGGCTTGGGTTTTGGGTGAAGATAAGTATGACAAACCATGTATAGCCAACAAAATATTTGTGGCCGCTGTTGGGAGTTGGGAATATAGACTAGGGGTACATAGGTATAGACACAACCAGGGTTACATACACAACTAGAGTATATGAGAATGACTGTGCACTTTGACATGTACATGGTACCTAGATATTACTAATGTATACATGCATATGCCAATGTAAATGGGAATGGGTCATAAGGACACAAGAAGACCACATGTGGCCATGATAAGCCCTATACCACCTACACACACTTTGCAGTCCCACATGGCTAACCAAGTTATGTGTCTATGAGGACAGAAATACGTGTCTAGGTGAGGTCCCATGCCATCTAACCCTAGATACACACCATATTCAATCCTCAGGAACTTCTAACTTTCTTATTTCCCCCTTCTAGATATAAATTTGGGCCCACGAGTAGCTTATCATGAGTATTTTTTCATGAAGAATGTGATGGCTACCTTAATTTTGGAATTAGAGATATGACATGAGGTGACATGATAATGATGATTCTTTCAACAATGGTTGGATTATGGTGGTGTTCATGATCTTTTATTTGAGATACCCTAGGGATATAAAATCCCCATTTGTACAAGGGTGGGGTTCGCTATACTCTTTACATAGGTAGAGTTGGTACTCCCCCATACTATAGTAGGGCACATTTCCTCTATATATGAAGTTTCACATACCTTTCTTCATGCTCCATTGGTGATCAAGTCTTCTATGAGAGTTAGTGATATTCTGACTCTGGATCACAATAGCGAGGAGTGGCCCCTCTACTAATATTCTTATGTGGTTTCATGTTACACTAGGAATCAAAGATATACCTTAAGATCCATAGGCCAATTCAACACTATTAGTTATTTTATAGGGACATAGATCTCTAATCTCTCTCATTTGGGTTTATTTATGAGCATAGAAGTTGGGTTTTCATATCCCATATACTATAGGTTATGTAGAATACAATTAAATCTTTATGTTTCTCCCATATTGGTTTTTAGTACTTATTATTGGTTATGTATATACTCTCCACTAAACGAGGATCACCCACACATGTAACATATTATAAAAATGATATACAGATTAGTGGGGAATTTAGTAGAGATTAGTGGTGCTTGGGTTCATTGATCATGCTCAGTGGTTGGACTAAGAAATCAGAAGATATGATATATTATGTTTTCAAGTTTTCCAATTATTTTAATGTTGGGATTTCATTTCTGATTAGTCATGTATTTTTGCTCCCTATTATTTGGTTTTATATTTTCGAACTCTGATATATTCCTTAGATGTTATTTCATGCATGATTATACACAAGATGTTACAATATTTAATTGTTCCTATACACTTTTTCATGTAGATGGTTGTGTGTGTGCGTACATAAACATTTTTATAAGGCATATAGTTTTATTTTACACTTTCTGAATGATTTTTACTACCCCTATCCAATTGATGGTACGATTTCATTTTGACACTTGACTTTCTGTCGTCCAAGAAGGCCTTGGATGGCTAGGTCATGATAGAGTTTTATTAGTGTAGCTCATCCCTGGGCCTGTGTGTAGAGTTAAACCCATGATGGGGATTGGTTTTTGGAATTAGATAAATTGTGTTAGAGTGTCTTAAGTAGATCATTCAGTCTTGGTAACCTAGTGATGGTGTAGTAGATGACATATTCACACACAAGGAATTTGACTACTTGTCTACTTAGTATGACAAGGTAGCTGTTGTAGGGAACTAGTGGTACCTAAATCATATAGGATGGGATCCTTTGACTTTCATGTCCCTATTGAGTTATCTCCCCATATATTCTCATCTAATAAATTTATGAATTGATAACTTTTTGGATGCTACCATGATGATAATCAACTATTAGAAAGATACAATATCATGAGAATGATCAGTTGAGTGATGATACGTTAGTTCAGGGACCTTCTAATGAGATGTTTCATCTAAGAAGGAAAAAAAAAGTACCACCACCTATCAAGACAAGGATAATTGAGGTAGATAAGAATTATGATTAATTTAGTCTTCATTTAATTTGAATGTTATAAGTATTGGTACCTCTAAGGTTTCATTATGATACAAACCCTCAGGCAGTGGAGTATTAGCTTGAGTCAGTGATCCTAGATTTCAGTCTTGTTCGGATCCTGACCAATCAGATATATGCTCTTTCAACTAGTCTTATTTATAGATTATAAGGGAAATAATAGAGTTTGTTCACATAAAAAAATTATGAGGTGGTCCTACCATGGTTATACTTCTTGAAGCTATTTTAATATGAGTATTTCCATTCTTTTCAACATTCAAAATGGATTCAGAAGATTCTAAATCTGTAACAGGGTGATAAGACTATTCCTAAGTATTTGATGAAGTTTTCCAAACACACATGTTACCCCCTAAATATGGTACATGATGGTTTCTTCCTAGAGTAAAATTTTAATCATGTCCTTCATAGATACATCTGTTCTAGTGTAGTATTTTTATACATTACTACTTTTGGTAGAGTGTTGTAGTGGGCTATTGTTATAGATATTTTCCTAGAAAAGGGATATATATGTGGATGGAACTGGTATTAGTTCTCAAGGGGTTGAGTTTTCCACCACATATAGAAGGTGATAGATATCAGGGTCTGAATATAGAAGGCATAACCACTCCCAAACCTAGAGACAATGATCTATAACATAGGGTTCATACAAAGGATATAATCATCCAAGATAGGGAGTATGTTATACTTGTGATGAGAGAGATCACATGTATTATGATTTCCTGACCGATCATGATGATTCTGATAGGTAGAAAGTAGATAGAAAACCATGAAAGAGGCAACATCACAATCAGGGGTCTCCTTGGGGTGGCGAGGGCAATCCATGAGGAGGTGGTTCTAGTATAGGAGAAGGTGGAGATGTGGTTGGAGGTAGTACTGGTGGGGGAGGGTATTATGAGCTACTCCCACCACCACCACCACCTGGTGGCCCATTCTAGGTTTTGGGAGCTGGAAGTTAGAACCATAGGCCATTGCATGATATAGAGTTCTGTGATTTGGATAAACATGAGATTATTTGAGGTATGATCATTGTATTTTATACTATTTACCCAGTACTTTTAGTCACATGAGTGATTTATTCCTTTATCTTTGTATCCCTCATAAGAGGGATATAGATATTGTTTGAGTCATTATATGAGAAGTTATGGATAATGATTTTAATGGGGAGTGATTTTTTATATCACACATCTATTGATAGAGTGAGTTGTTATTCAGTGGAGGGATTTTCTTACAGGATTTTTTGGCCTTCATGATGAAACCTTATGATGTCATCTTCAAGATGTACTGGTTTTCTGTGGTGTGTTTCTAGATATACTATCATCACAAGAGTTATATTCATTCAGATATACAACACAAGATTCTCCTTTATGGGAAAGAGTGGTATCATTGAAGAGTGAGTGGGTATTGTGAGTAGGAAAACTCTACCTATCACCCATCATTGGGAGATCTTATACCTTGGTGTAGTGGGATCTTTATACATAAGGATTCTGGGAGTAGTGGAAGACTATATAATAATATTTTTTAAATATGTTCTCGGAATACCTCCATGGTGGGAGTTGGAGTTCAACATAGACAATCACACCGAGACAAAACCGACATCTTATGTGGAATATCATATGGAACCTATCAAGTTTTAGGAGTTGAGGGTGTAGTTTTATAAACATTAAGTGAAGGGTTTTATCATACCCAGTGTCTCCCCCAGGTGGCCCCTGTTTTTTCTTAAAAATATTAGTCAGGATCTTGAGGGTTTGTGTTATTTATCACCACCTATTCTGGGTAATGGTAATGAAAAAATGCTCACATATTAGGATTAATCACATATTTATCTATTTTATATATTAGAATTGGTCTCAAGGATAAATCTCATTTTTAAACACCATCATTTTACAGTTTATGAGGATGATATTATAAGGATGAAATATCGATGTTGTTACAAACACTATTTGTTCCTAGTGATGAATTTTGCTTTAGATAATTCCTCCACAATGTTTATATATATTATATGATATATCTTTTAGTCTTAGTTTTTTCAATTCATAATTTTTTTCATCAATGACATACTCATTTAATCTACATAAGAGGAGGAGCAAGTAGAGAATTTGAGGGTCGGACTTAGACTTACTTGAGGAAGAAAGAATTTACTATAAGATCTTAAAGTATCATTTTTTGTATCATGCGATTCAGTTTTTAAGGATTGTAATATCTGAGTATGGTTTATCTTTGGACTCGATTAATATAAATGTGGTTCTTCCTTGGGATCCACCCAAGTGCATGATAGAGGTGCATATTTTCCAAGGTTTTGTGGGGTAATATATGAGGTTCATGGTGAAAATTTCCTAGATAGTATCCCCTTTTACTAAATTAACATGGAAAGAGATGCCATTCACCTAGACTGATTAGTTTTAGATATTCATCTAGGAGATGTGGTTGAAGTTTATTTGTTCTCTTGTGTAGAGACTACTAGAGGAGGTCATTGAGTACTTTGTGTTTTATGATACTTCTAAAGATGGTATTAGTTTCATGTTGATGTAGAGGTATAAATTGATTTCTTATGGGTTGAGGTAGTTGATACTCTATGAGTATAACTGTGAGAATAATGTCTTATAGTTAGTAGTGGTATTTTTCACTATGAATATGTGGAGGTACTATCTTTTGGGTGAGCATTTTTTTGTTTACATAGGCCATCAGTGTCTCAGGTTTATCTATTCTTAGAGAGATATTAAACTGAGATAGAGAAACTGGTTAAATTTTTTGTATTACTATGAATTAATTTTTTTTGATAATTTTAGGGGGAAATGTTGTGGCAAAAACCATGAGTAAAAAGTATCATTTTCATCTGGTAGTGGAGGCATCTGAGTAGTTGTATTCATTATAGATAACCCTAGTGGAGGAGAGGGGTGAAAATTTTATTTAGTTGATGGTGGTTAATCTTATACTTCCTTATCATGTAATATAGGATAATTATATAGACATTAAAAGTGAGGTTCTATGTGAATTTTTATCCTTATGATATTTACTAGATGGATTATCTGAAGGAGGGTAGCACATCATCCCTTTTCAAGGATGGACAGTGGTTATGGTCATGTTGAAAGAGGACGTGGTGAGGGGGATTCACACATCCCATTTAGATGTACATATGAGTGTGGAAAATATGTACAAAATTATTTAATGATGGTTTTGTTTGGTTAGAATGAGGAGAAGTGTTACTAAATTTGTTTCTCAGTTTCTCACATGTCCATAGGTAAATATTGAGCATAAGATTCTAGAAGGTTTGACACAACCTCTTGAGATCTTGGAGTGGAAGAGGGATGACATATCTATTGAATTTATGATATGGATTCCAATGATAGGGAAATTACACAATTATATCTAGGTGATTATATACCAATTTACCATGTTATCACACTTTATTTCGATCTGGGAGTAAATTTCATTTGAGAGTTTTGGGTAGTTGTATGCGCAGGAGATCATCTGAATTCATGAAATACCCTTGATTATTATTTCATCATGATGGTCATTTTAATCCACGGTATTAGAGAGTCTTGAAAGATTCCTTCTAGAACCATTTGAGTATGAGTTAAACGTTTCACCCCTAGGTTGATGGGAAGACTGAGTAGGCATTGGAGGATATATAGAGGGCCTTCATATAAGATTTTGGCCAAAGGAGAGAGGATGACTATCCATTGGTAGAGGTTTTTTAAATAACAACTGTCACTATACTTTTTGCATGAATCCTTTTGAGTCCCTATATGGGAGAGCCTATAGGTCACACTTATGCTATATCAAGATAGGCGAGTCATCTCTTATTGATCTTGATGTGGTTCATGTGATGACAAAAAAGGTTTAGTTCATTTTTGAGCATTTGAGGAAAACCTATAGCCAAAAAAATCATACTTAGATTGAATTAATATACCATTGAGTTTAAAAAGGTATAACATGTTTTCCTTATATTCTACCCATTATGAGGATTACAATGATTTGCCTAGGTAGGTGAGCTATCCACAAGGTTCATCGGGTCG
This sequence comes from Viscum album, assembly GCA_963277665.1. Lineage (NCBI taxonomy): Eukaryota > Viridiplantae > Streptophyta > Magnoliopsida > Santalales > Viscaceae > Viscum > Viscum album. Next base: position 413,158,798 of record OY728131.1, read on the forward strand.
TTCAATATCCCATGGTGGGTTGGTGAGCTTTCTTAAAGTTTGTTCATTCCCTAATAGTTGAACTGAGTACATGACATATTCCATATTTCATTGCTATGAAGATATGTTAAATTTTTAACACAAGATATTGAATGTAGTGAGATATAAATCAATGATGGATCTACCTTTATGGAGTACCTGGTGATAAAAGAAGATTGATAGGGGAGATCCTGCATGGACAAGTCATTCCTTTGATTCATGTACTTTAGCAGCATGATAGTATGCAAGAGAGATGTTTGGAGCATGAGAGCTGGATTTGGGCCTAGTACCCTCAACATTTTTATAGGTTTTTTTAGGTAACAAATAATTGAAATAAGGGAGGATGTAAGAGCTCTATTTTTACTATCTAAGATTAAGGAATATTTTTGGAGCCATGTGCAAAGTCAAACTGAGATTCTGGAGCCAGAAAGGGCTTAATAATGATATATTAAATATATTCAATATATTACATCACACATTCACATATTTATTGAATAAGATTTTTACTATTTTTGGGGCCTCGAATGGGAAATTTGAGATATATTTGTTTTTAGAATGTGGGGTTTAACCTATTCCTAAAAGAAAGTTTGTCATCATTCAGTGTTTTATAGAAGACAACCATTGGTGGGTATGCTAAGTTAATTAATTAATAAATTTAAAGAATTTATCTTAAATACTAAGACCTATCCCTCTTATCTATTAGTAACCTATTATAGAAAATCTCTAGGGTTATCCACATAAATTTAAGAGATTAGAGAGAGGAGTAAGAGTTCCTTGTTGGTATATTAGGATCAAATATTTGTAATAAACAAATCAGGGTGAATTTTGAGATGAATAGAAAACATAGTAGAACCATCATCTTTATATCTATAGGATGTGTTCTTCACCAATGATCAATACATAATAGAGTTATGGAATGTTATTTTATGTATTTATACCTGATTTGATTGGATAAACATGGGTTTTATATCTTCTTGGTTATTCCCCATGATGTATACCCTTCACATGTGACCTGATATTTTTTTTGGTAATCCTGATCTTATTAATCCTTCTTAGCACCTTGTTTTCACCCTTGAATACTAAAATTATGTAATTGTGGGCCGAGATCACATCGAAAAATAATAAATTCACTCCGTTCTTGTGCATTTCCCATGCCATTATTCATGTTCTTCTGTATTGGCCCATGATGTCACAATTCAACACCATAGGTTTGGATTCAATGGTGATCAAACCCCCATATCAATATAGGATGCATGGATGAAATCTAGATCATTGTTTTGTGGGAGGTTCAGGATGAGATGTGGGTTTCAAGTGTTGAAAACATGAATTATATATTGGTTCTTTGTTCCTCATCCACAGGAAATATGTATTGCAACGGGATGACCCACAAAGGGTTTAGGTGGCTAGAGTCCAGAATCTGAGGACATATTGTGCATGAGTGGCCCTAGATTTACACTCCCTAATATGATTCGAGGTGAAAATGATGGTGATCGCTGTGTGGGTGATGTATGTGTAGGTTAATTGAGTTTTTATAAATTCGAAACATATATGATGTTTATTCCAGTAACACACACAGTTTAGTCCCTTGGATATGGTGGTAGGGTTTTGGGTGAAGATAAGTATAAAACACTGTTTATGGCCCATACATTTTATGTGTACTAGTGCTGGGGGATCGATGTGTACCATAGTGGTACATGGTCATGGACATGGTCAGTCACATGGGTTTGAAAAAGAATACACATGCATGAGAATGTACATGTAAATTTCCTGGGTACCTAGACATGACCAGTGTACAAGGACATGGGAATGGGATGAAGTACACGAGCATAGGGTAGAAGGAAATGATGATACCTTGGGTGGCTAAGAAACAACATTAATAACCTATACATGCCATTTAGTCCCACATTTCTTTCCAAATCATGTGAATTCAAGGACACAACATGGTGTTTAGGAGAGGTTACACACCTTGTGACCCTAGGTACTCGTTGTGGACCTTCCTCAAGAACATCCTCCCTGTGTATATTTTTCTTCTAGACTCGTATTTGGGTCTACTAGTAGACTATTATGAATATTGTTTTGTGTTTATAACACAATGGTGCCATTAGTTTTGGTATTATATATTTGATAAATGTTTATATGATCATGATGATTCTTTTAGGTTTTCTTGACCAATTGAAGTGATCAGGACAAGATGTCAAAGAGACCCTTGGGTTGGAAACTCCCCCATCACACCAAGGTGTGGGTCCCCCATAGTATTTACACATGTAGGGTTATTAATCCTCCATTTAACTATAATAAATGATTCATATATCTATAGAGAGGTAAACCCCCTTCATCAAGATCTGAATGAAAGCTAGTCCTCCATGAGAGTCAGTGTTCCATCAGCTATGGAGTGTAATTGTGAGGAGTTTTCCCCTCCACTAAAATTATTGTGTGGTTGTGCGTGATGATGGAAATTGATGATAAAACTTTGGATCTAAAGGATGAATCATCACTTTTTTTGGGTTGTGGATATGGAGATCCCCTTTCTCTCCTATTTGGGTTTTTATGAGTATATATGTTGGGTTTTCGTTTCTCTCTTACTGTGGGTTGAGTTGAATACTGCTATATATTTATATTTCCACCTTCTAGGTTTTGGGGAATCCTAATGGATATGTATATACTCACCCTGGAATGGGATTCTCCTAGACATATCATGTCTTATGAAGAAAAAATCCATATAATTGGTGACTTTGGTAGAGCATAGTATAACTTGGTTGCATTGAACATGTTTAGTGTTTGGACATAGATATTAGGAGTTAGGATCTCTTTATTTTACCCCTTTTCTAGTTGTAGTTATGTTGGGACTAAATTTTTTGTACTTCATGTATTTTTCAATTTTGATTTGAATTATATTTTCATACTCTGATGTATTCTATATATGTTATATAATGAATGATTGAATTCAAGATGTTATAGTCTTTTATTATTACATTGTATTTTGTCATGGAGATGGTTGTGTGCGTTCCAAGATAAACATTAGTCAAAGGACAAACATTTCATTTTATTACTTATTGAGTCGTGTATCCAACCCCTATATTATTAGATGTGGGTTAGGGTGTTAGACATGACTTTCAACTAGCTAGCTGGGATATGGTGGTCCAAGTCATGACATGGACATTAAACCCATGTTCATTTCATACTGGTTAGTTTAATGGAACACAATGTGCGTAATATGGTCACATTCCATGACATTTTTAACTCCCAAAAAACACTAGCTGTCATTTTTAGGGAGGTATAAAACGTTTTTACCTTCAAAATAACTGAAATGTAGTTGTTTTCTAAGACCATATTTATAGATTCCTCAAATTTTGATGCCACTGATAACTGAAAGTTTTCCACATCACACTATTATGCCACCTACCACCATCCAGAACCACTGGGTTTACTTTCTAGAACTCTATCCATTATTTTCTTACTTTTCCCATGAAATCAACTTATTAAACCATCAAAATAAATACTGATCCACACTAAAGTCACCCCTTATTAATTAAATGCATAGACATTCTCTACCACCATTCTTAATCTCCCAAGGATGAATTTTTGGGCAATTCAAAGGCCAGATATGATCATCCACCACATGTGTGGGGAAATAGATCAATAAATAATGGTTGGTGTCAATACTGTCCACTCAAATATCCATATGAAATTTAAACCAAACATAATATGGGGTAATGAGAATTTATATAGGTAAAAACTAGTTGATAATATATGGAGGAAATCATGTTGAATCATTACGTTTAATAGATTCTAGATTTAGAAGGAATAATTCTTAGTAATGATCACAATGATGATGTATTCCAAGAAAATTAATACTAGAATAAATGAAAACAACTAAATATAATAGGGAATTTCCCTGAATTTATAATTTTGAAGAACAAATCATTGAATCGAAAGAATAATCCCTACAAAAAGTAAAAATTGCTGCCATGTTAGTGACTTTTAGATTCTAGGGTATCGTTTCACACCACAGCATGGTCTAATTTGTGAAGCCATCATGAGGTTGGCTCTAATTAGAACTTGATATACTCCATTTTGTGTGTTTGGAGGATCCCAAATATTCCAAATCCTATACTATCCTCCAAAATTATAGTTTATCCAAAACCATTCTAGATTCCATAAGAAGTATGAAATATCATGGGATTACGGTTTTCAAATATAATTAATTAATTTAAAAATTAATTACTTTACTAGAAATCACATCCATGATGGGTGAGCCTCTGGGGCCCTGGGTATGAATCAAAATTATACCATCCATATTGTAAGCATAATGTTTTGGACACAAATACAATACTGTTTCTCCCATATGATTCGTTGTTTAGGATGTATAAGTGATTTATCCAAAATTGAAACTCATAAACAAAAAATAATATATTATTACAGAGCCTCCGTGAAGCCACCAGCTCAAAAATTACTTAGATAGCAACCTAAAAATATTTTAGGAATTTTCTAATTGTTCAAATGAAAAGATAAATGGTCCCTATGATACTGCCATCCATTCTCACCAGATAAATATATATTTTATTAATTAATACTAAATATACCTTAAAATTCAACATGCTTAGAAATTTATCTAGACCCATCTCAGTGGTAAAAATAGTGAACCGTATCAAATAAGCCATTATAATTTTTTAAAAGGTTGTCTTCTAGGGTAAATTTACAATTTCACTTCTATGGAGTTCATATAACTTTGAAATCTAAAAATTACGTTAATAATTGGTTGGGAAAAAGTCAGGTCTCAATATTCTTCTAGAATAATTAACCGTTAAATTCCATTAGAAAACAAGAGTTGAAAATTTTATTCAATAACTCAGTTATAAAATTATACAGTAAAATATTAGTGAAATATTCAAAAGAAAATATTCATAAGGAAATTTCATAGAAAAAATTAACTATTAAATAATGGTGCAAAATTTTATTATAGTGGAAAAATTCATTGTAAATTTATAACGAAAATTTCACTAAAAAAATTTAAATAGAAAATTCCACTAAACAAATTTTGTATAAAAATAAAACTTCACTATAAATTTATAGTAGAAAATTTTAGTTGGAAACTTTATAAGGGAAATAAAATTTATTGGAATTTTATGGTTGACAATACCACAACCAAATTTTAGTGTAAATTTATACATAAAAATCCATTATAAAATAATAGTAAAAAATATCACTGAACAATTATAAAATAAAATTCCATTGGAAATGACTTTAAAAAATCATCAATAAAATTTCAACTGAATGATGCATTGTAAAAGTTTGCTACCAAAAATTGGTGAAAATTCTCATAGAAAATTTACAATTAAAAATTTCACTAAAAATCATATTAGAAAATTCTACTCGAAATTTCTATAGAAAAATCCCAGTGGAAAATTACACTAAAAAATTGGATTGCAAAATTTTATCGTTAAATTTTATAAAAAAAATCCATCCTAATTTTTTTTATGAAATTACACTAGAAACCCACAATGGATTATTTTAATGAAAAAACAACATAATAAATTATAATTTTACTTTCTAATGATTTATTAAAAAATTTAATGGATTGTTTTAGTCATTTGAAAAAATATTGTTTTCATTATAAAATTTCATTTGATGATTTTGTAGTGAAAAAATAATGTTGTTTTTCTTAATATTTTTTAAATAAATTATTTATCCATTAATGAAATAATAATTTATCTAAAATTGATTTCATATAAAAATAAAATAATTTGTTTTCCATGAATGTTATATTTATTATTCATTTAAAAATATTATAAAATCTTCAATGAGAAACTAAATTTAGTAGATGCATTAAATAAATATAACAGAATATTTTTTTAAAAAAATTCATTAATTTCTTAATTAAATAATTTTTTTATTTCTAAAATTAAAATTTTTCAATATCTAATTTCATTAAAATTGTAATAATTTTATTTTATTTTAAAAATATGTCTGAAAAATTTATCCATTAAATATATTATTAATCATTGAAATATGAATAACATTTCTTATTTTTTTTCTATAGGATTAGAAAATATAAAGACATCTAAAATAATTATTTATTTATTTTTTAGGTCAAAAAAACTTTTTCCATGAAATATAAAAAAATATAAAATATGTATTTTCATTAAAAAACACATTAAATTTTTATGACTTAAATTTTTTTAATACATTCAGTCGTTAAAAATATTAGGAAATTAAAATTTATTCTTTTTTTATAAATGATTGAAATATTATTTTTTATAAATAATATTTTCTATTTTTTTAAAAAATTCATTGAATCGATTTTATTGTAAATTTTTTTTAAAAAAAAATAAATGAATTATTTATTTAGTAATACATAATATAGATAGATTTTTTAGCATAAAAATATTTAACATGGGTGTGAATGTTTTTACCCCACATATTAATTTTATCATGGACTAATTTATCCATTTCACTTGATGTCTAATACATATACAAAAGAAGCATGTAATAATATGAAATGGGAATCAACTCTCTTATATTTTTTAAGAATTATAGACAATAAAATCTATAAAAAGATTCTTATTTAATTATTGAATTATTAAGTAAACTTATAAAAATAAATTAAATTGAATAATAGATTATTTTCATTTTATTAAATTAGGGAGATCAATAAATAAATTTACCTGATTTGGTCTATATGATTTTTTTCTTGGATATATAGGGACTCCAATATGGTGTTTGATGATTCAATATCAATTTATTTTAGAAGTGATTATTTCCCACAATTAAGGTTATATTTTTTTAATTGTTTCTTAATAGTTTATAATTCCGCCTAGAATGAAATATCCATTCTTCAAATGGAAAATGTAAAGCATGGGAACTGATCCACTTCCAAATGGAGATGGTAAAGATTGGATTTGTGATATTTTTTATTGATCAATGGATTCATTTCAACCCAAATGGGAATGGTCATTCAAAGATGTGGTGCATGGTTCACCAATAAGAAAAAGATTAGATTTAGAAATTATGAATGAATAAGAGATTGTAAATGAGAATTCCCTTATGAACTGCAAGGGAATATCCTTTACATAATCTGTCATCAAATCATATTCTTTAATGTATGGCCTTGTCGTACCCTCGATCAATAAAAACTAATAGGATAGTGCTATATCTGTTTTTTCTGATCCAAATAATCTCCAATAGAGGAAAACATTATGTAATTTATCGATCCTTGTAAAATAATCAAACTAGAAAGGTGATAAGCCCTAGTATTATGCTAATCTAAAAATGTTATTATCAAATTACTAGAGCATTGGTAAATGAAGGTTGATCCTAATTAGAAAAGTATTTTTTTCACATGAATCATGATTTACAGAAAGATCTAAATTCAATTTAGGGGATTGGTAACTTAAATTTTAAATGTCGAGTATTATGAATCATTGCATGGGATGTGAAATTTTACCCCTTTCAACCAATGGAATTATAATGTGAAATTATGTGTGAGGCTTCATGATCTTCCTGGGGTGTTTTAGAATCCAAAAATATTGATGGACCATGCATCTTGCCTTAGCATCCCCTTAGAAGTTGACCATAACACAATAAAAAAAAATGTTCTCTATTCTAGAGTCCTAATTGATGTCAATCTAGAATAAAAACCACCTAAAATGATTTTTATCACTAAAATGGACATAAAATTGAATTAAATGTTGAATTTTTTCATATACCACCATATTGTCAAGTTTTCAAGATGATAGAACATTACATTTTCAATTGTAGGGTTTTATAAAAGAAGTTAAATACCATCGATAATGCCAAATCATAGAAGGAGATTTATAAAATAAATGAAATAAATAAATAGATATATAAATGGGTGAAACCTAAAAGTGATATGAAATGGTAAAATGGTATAACCCTAAAAATAATCTTTCAACCTCATGGGATTCTCTTATTTAAGAGAGTGAAAAGGAGAAAAAAATTCTCTTTATTGGAACTTCTGATCTTAAAGACACACCCACTATGGTAGTAAGGAATGCATCTCTATAGAAGATGACTTGACCATTTGGATGGAATTTTCCACTGAGATTAATAATGTCGTAATCTATATTCAATCCATGGAGATTGTACTCAATATGGTATAAGATGATGTTGATCCTGTCTTTCAAGTGGACATAAAGACCTTTAATACAAACAATGATTTTATGAAAAGGAGTGTAGTATCTATAGATCATATTCTAAAGCTCCATGTCCCTCAAGATCTCACTATAATGATGATAGGGGAGCCTTCTATGATTCCCTCAAACAAATAAAAATAGAAGGATGATATTTTAAAATTTTCAAAACAAAATACCATATAAAATACTAGGAATTGTTTTTAATATTTAGTTGAAATAGATGCCATAGGTGACACAATGGTCACACCTGCAAAGAATACTGATGCTTCTAGGATCTCAGATAATTTGAATGATAAACAAGACCTTTAAATAACAACCATAGAGTATAAAATGAAATATTTTTCAAGGAAATACAGTAGTATTAAATGATTAAATATGAAAAATAGAGGCGGAATCACCCCTTCATGAAAAACAAAATGAAGATTCTATTTTGGAATTGTTAGAGTCAGGCCAACCTTGATACTATCAAATACTTTAGGCTATTTTTTCAAAATAAAAAACAAAGTTTGATTGGGTTTTTAGAGACCTAAAAGGGAATTATTGAAAAATATTTATTATTTAGAAATATAGAGACTTCACCTACTAGGAGTGAATCAATTGTCTTCAGAACTCAAGTGAATTTGGGTGATGTCTCATTGTAGGCTTCAAATCCACACTATTTTCATTATCAATGAACAAATTATTACTTGAATATTCAAATGGGATGTAAATCAATATATTTTTACCATTTAATACAGCTTCAATAGATACAAGGAAAAAATATTTTTGTGGATGGAAATATGCTCCCCTTCCAACATTATTTTTTTTCCTTGGTGCATAATTGTGGGTTTCAAATCAACAATCAATCCTGATAAAAAATTGGGAGATCAAAAAAAAATTATATCTTCCAGGGACATCAGATCTTACATTGAAAGAAATAATATTTTTGAGATTTACCTTGTGGGAGATAAATATACTTTTTATTAGAGGGTTATGAACAAGATGATGAATATTAAGATTGATATAGCCTTTTATAATGAGGTAGGCTTAAACACATGGGCCTTTATTTACTTTTCCAATTTAAATTTTTTTTATCATCATCCAATCATCATGAATTAAATGGATAAAGAAGAGAACCCTCCCTTAATATTCATATTTTTAAATTCTTGGATTTGTCACCCCTATCGCAAGAGGTTTGTTATTTTTTTTCACAATTCTGATATCAATGAAAATATAATGGCATATGTTATTAAACTAAAAATGCTCGAAATATTAATGAAATATTGGATTAGTTATTTATTTAGAAACATTGGTATGCATATTTCTTTAATGGAATATAATATTCAGCTTATACAAGAATGCATCTCTAGTAGAGACTTCTCTAGAAACCTTGAAAATAAAATTAAGGCTTTATCTTGGCTCAAAAACCAAAATTATCTCATGGATAAGATAAAGATAGATATTTTAAGACCACTTGGCTTAATTATGGTGATATAAACAATATGTTCTTTCACTCTCTTCAAAAATATAGAATCTTTAACTAAATTTTATCTCTTTTTAAGAATGGTGAGAAGGCTTTGGATGATAGTATGTCTCTCTCTGACCATGTGATATATTTTTATTAAAATATCATAAATGGAAACTCTTGTAATTCAAAATTATTGGATGGTATCATTCCAAATCTTGTCAATGTTGATGATAATTTCATGTTGACCTCAGTGTATCTTGGATTTGAAATTAAAGATGTAGTCTTTGGTATATATAATGTAGCTCTCTAAGACATGATAGTTACACAAATTTACATTTTGAATACTTTTGGGATATTATTGAATTTTCTGATATCAAATGGGTTACTCAATTATTTAATGGAGTTTTTATTATAAATGGATATTATTATCAATTTATTTTTTTATTCCAAAAATGGAGAATGCATGCGACATCATCTCTTTTTGGACGATTTCTTTATTTAATAAATTTTATAAAATTATACTTTGAATCATAACCAATATATTGGATATATTTTTTTAATAACATTATATCCCAAAATCAATTTGGACTTTTCAAATGGAGGATCATACAAGAATATTTTATTACCACTTCGTAATGTGTCAACTTATTACATTGAAACTATCAGAGTGGGTAATGTACCTTTGAAGCTAGATATCAAAAATCATTTGATATTATGGATTGGGGTTTAATTTTTGGAGTTCTTTCCAATGATGGATTTATTCAATTTTTTATAAAATGTATTAAAACTATCCTATTCTTAGCATATATTGTCTTTCTCATGAATGGATTTTTGAAGGGATACTTTACATTTTCAAGAGGAGTTAGACAAGGTGATCCTCTTTCTGTCATTATGTTTCAATTTCAGGGGACTATCTTTATAGGATTTTAAAAAATATGGTGGATAGGGGTTATTTGAAGAACCTAAGGGATGTAAAAGACTTATGTTACCTTAAATCCTACTCTATACTGATGATATTACCATGTTTACCAAAGGAGACAAAAGAAATATCAGAAATATCAGGAATAATCTTCTTCACTATGAATGAGTCTCGGGGTAGGGGATCAGTTGGAACAAATAATTTATTTACCTAGGGAAGACTATTTTTTAGAATATGAAAATGGATATTCTTAATCACCTGGGAATAAAATAAGGTACTATACCCTTTTCTTATCTTGGGGTCCCTCTATTTTGGGGAAGATCGATATATTATTACTTTAATCACATATTGTGCCAAGTTCAGAGATTGTTAGAATACTAGAAAGGTACGTCACTTTCAGTGCTAAGAAGGGTGTCTCCTTTGAATCATGTTATTACCACCGAATTTGAATACTCTTTCAGGGATTATAAATGGCATACCACTCTACTAAGAACATAAACATATTGATAAAAAAACATTGTTTGGAGTGGTTCCACAATTGAATAAAAAATCATTATAGTTCGTTGGAAACAATGTTGTAAACCTCATTCCCATGGGGAAATGGGGTAAAAAAATGTTTATAGATTCAATCAATCCATTAAAGACCACTTTGTTTGGATAATCATCAAAAAAGGCTTGTTTCTTTTATATTTCTCAGATCAAGGTATCAAATCGATTTGAAATTTGGAAATATGAATTTTATTGAATCATATACTTGGCCATCCTTTAAAATTGATTTCTCCAATAATACCTTATACTCCCACTGTAAGGTAAGTATGAAATCTTATATGAAATTTTATATTGATAATTGGACAAGTACACATCTTGTGGATCTTCTCAGCTCCTCAAAATAGGATGACAATATAAGTATTTCAATTAAATATTAGATAAATAACATGGACAACCTCTCTAATTTCGTTAGAGATATAGTGGTGAATAAAAATTTCCTAAATCAATAGGATATCATGATCTAGGAGCCTAAAAAATTATATAATTACTTTAAGGATTTATTGTAAACATATTAACTATGGGAAGGTTCCTAATTGGATTGATAGTTTTAATTAAAAATGGTTGAGACCCTCTAGATTCACATTGGTTTAGAGGGTAGACTTCTCAAAAATCTTGATTTAATCCTGTAAAAAAATAATTTTTCATATTTTTATACTCTATGTCCAACCTATGCCATCAGTATTAATAGGATGTGAGTAAAATTTTTCCATGTTACAAGACTATACCACCACCTTGGTAGGTAATATTTGATTTAATTGATATCTGTCTGCCACAATATGTTTTTCTAAAAGACCTCATCAAGGCATGTTCTTGAAAGTATATGTCTTGGAAGATTTATAATATTTTAATGGTATTATGTGTATATATACTGCACATTATTTGAATTTTTTTAAATTTAATAAGAAATGAAAAAAATACATATTTTCATGGAGTCTGCTATTGTGAAAATTATGGTGGTCATCCTAGATGCTATCTCCATAAAGAATGAACACTACAAAAAATCTATTGACCATTTTTCTATTTTGAAATTATTTTGAATCATAGGTAACTATTTTTTTCAATAGGAACCCTAGAATTTATACAGATATCATCTTTTACTGATGGATAAAATGAAATTTTTGATGGAGCTTCAAGAAGTAATACTAGTCCTGCAGGTTTTGGATGCAGTTTTTTAGGGAATAGAAATATCATTTTCTTCGTTTATAGAAAATGTGTAATTTAATAATCTATTGAGTTATAAATGTTTAGTTTGATCAAAGCAATTGAGATTGTGAGACAACAAGGATGATAAAACTACGATTTTAATGAAACTTGACCTTGATTGTGCAAGATGTTAGAGATTGTAATTATTTCAAATCCTAGAAATAATTTTAAAATGGACCAAATTCTTGTAGTTTCATTCAACCGGGAATTACATCATCAAATATTCTTTTAATGAGAAAAATTTTCCTCCATATGGACTAGAAAATAAATGAATGAGCTTCCAAATATATTTTATACCATTTCATTATGTCATATTGGATCAATGAACTTCATCATATCACTTGATCAATGGTTTAGATATTGCAGTATAGTAAGTCCAAAAATTTCATGATTCAATTGAAAACACAAAATTTTATGGGATTATAGTTTGGTAACATTGAAACCTAATAGAAAAATACTTTTACCATATTACCAAAATTAAATTAATATTTCATTTATATAATTGATATTATAATATAGTGTTTTCTATAGTGTATAAATTTCATATCATTTCAAGACAATAAATTTCATAGGAACATTAAGTAGACTCAAGCCATTAGAAAAACTTATATATAAATTATTATTTAACTTTTTTTTTCAATAACTTCTCTTACCCACTGTAAAAATATCTTAACCTAATTATCTATAGATTAAGGAGAATCTACAATAATGATCGATAATCGGAAAAGCGTGATCATGGTAGAAGAATATAACTGAGGAGTACTCTCAAATATCTACGAGGACCATGGAATAACTATTTCTCATGAAAATGTGATTAAAAGAATGATTTTAGAGATCAAATTGTGATATTAAACAATTATACCGAACGATGTCTTGTGCTTGGATCCTAATTTATTATGTAGGACATCAAGTTGAATATATATTCCCCCCTAGTGATTTTCTCCTGTCTTAGAGGACTATATGGATTATTTAAATCAAATAAGAATTTTTGAGACTCATACCTAAAGAGAGGGTAATAGAATTAATAAAACCATTGATAATTTGGGTTTTGTGTTGGGAGGATGAAGAAAGCACAAATCTATGCTAGAGTGAATTTATGAAATTTTGTTCCTTGACATTTGTAAACCTAGACATTTCCATTTTCATAATATTTTCTATGTTTTAGAGTCTCACTATGAGGTGGCCTATTATTATTATAATTATTATTTTTGGAATAACCAAATATAAAAATTATTTTTCAAGTCTCTTTTAAAATAATAAATAATAAAATTATATTTTTTATAATAATATTGATTAAACACATTATCCTTTAGAATTGTTTTAGAGAAACAATCACAAAAAATAATGGTTTAATAAAATATATCAGTTATAATATTGAAATAATTATCCATATAAAAAAATAAATATTTTTCAATTATATTAATGAAATAAATATAGATTATCCATGAAACCATGATAATAGTTAATGAATAGTATAAAAAAAATAATGAAAACAAAATTAGGTGAAAATGTATAAGCAAATTTGATGTATTTGACATATATGAAAAAATTAATGATAAAATATACATTTTGAAACATATATTTTCATATATAAACCATTAAATACTACCATTACCAACATTTCATTAGTCATTGACTCCACTGTCATCCTCAATTCCTTAACTGGTGTATGAAAATATTAAAAATTATTAAATGTATTAAAATATCATTTGGAATATATGTATTCCTCTTAATCCACCTTTTCATTTTCATAACTATAAATTTTAAAAGTTTTTGTGGGAACAAATATAAATTAATCCAATCCATGAATAATATAATATGGTAAACTACACAAACAAAATGAAAACACAAAACAAGGGGTGGGGATGTGGATCTGGTCAGTGGCCCGAATGATAGTCTCAAGCCTAGTATCCTATTATCTATATGACCACCACCTCATTCCAAATGAAAAATTTACAAACCACCACACATCATTATATTCACCACTGGGAAGCATCAATTAATAATAAAGAATCCATCATTTTATGTAATCAAAAACTAAATGAGGATTTAAAAAAACTAGAAAATATGAAATCAAGAACCAAAAAACCACTGAAGAAAAGTTTTAATGAATCATTTATAGTCACCATTAAAATTGAGACCGATCAAATAAAACTCCCCTCTTTTCCATACCCACATGAATAATATATCGCCAAGAAATGATAAATGAATTAATATTGAACCCTTTAGATGCATAGAACCCATTAACCTAGAGAACATCTGATCCCACTATAAATGGTTTTCTTCCATCACACGCCCCACAACATCATTGCACCATAATATATTTCCATCAAACTAGACATCTCTGGTACTACGAATTCAAGGAAATAAAGATCAAGTTTAGAAGAATAAAGACATGATCATGAGAAATCAATGATAAAAGATCCCATGATAGTCTGTATAATATCCCAACCCCCATCCGTAACCAATGAGTGGTGTCTGGATTAGGGGAGTCAGCACAAAACCTCAGACATACCTCCCCATATTCAAGAGGTTACTGACTTGAAGCGGAGGTCTAAGGTAGTACCATGGGCATATTGTACACCCATATCAGAGTGACCGTTATAGAAATATAAACTATATATCATCCAATATAATAACTATTAGACTACATAGAAGAAATAATCAATAATTAATAATAAATTATTTAGATGCATATATTCATACAGACTCACTAGACATCCACTAGGCCAATCACATATACAAGATAAAAAAAATTAAAATAAATTTATTCGAGGCTCTAATTCCATCCCCAACCCATACCTCAATAAATAGTCACCAAAACCGTATTGATATGTTCGGACCCGATCATGTAATACTAAAACATTGAGTCTCTTCCCAATATACCATACATATCATGCATAACCTAAAAGAAAAAATAATTTCTACTTTCACACCTATGTACTCATGTAGAGGGTGAGAAATAGATTCTTATTAGGCCACCCCCAATGGTGAACATATCATCTATTGTCATATACTACTGTATATTCACATGATATGACTTGACTAACTAAGTAATGGAGAAACTGAAATAAACAAATAAATCACCATTGATCCTTAAGGACATGAGTAACACCCAATGTTGAACAAAACATGCTTTGGATAGAGATGGAGTGTATCTAAGAATGTCACATAATTGTACCATCCAAATACCCGACACAATGACCATATTGTAGTAGGCATAAAATTTCGATCCTATGGATTATCCCAAGGAATCCAAAAAGTATTATCCTATAAGAAAATCCCTAAGAGGCTATCCTAGGCGATGACTAGTCTTTGGTAATAATAAAAAAATAACATGAGTTAGTAATGGGTGTTCTATAGTCATTAGGAATCATCACCAAATCCTAAGAGGTAATCTTGAGTCTTTTATAGTCATCAAGCATCATCTCTGAATCCCAGGAGGCAATCCTGAGTGTTGCATAGTCAAAAGGCACCAAGCTGATCCCTGGAAGATAATATTAGAAAATAAATAGTAACGAGGAATCATCTTCAATCCCTAGGAGGTAATTCTAGATGATATAATAGTAATTAGACATCATTGTTGATTCCTAAGTGGATTCCCTAAAGCAATCAATAATAATCATAACCTCAAAGGGCTTACATTGTTGGTCCAATTTCTAGGGTGACACCCAAGATCATCACTACCCATTCCCCCCACACTCTCTATTTTGAACACCTCATAGGGGTACATAATAGGGTACCCTAGGTCACAACTTAACATGAACACCTTACATGGGTTTCTTTATCAGATACTCATCTCTCGGGTAAGCACCTATCAACTAGGTGTAATACATCCATTAGTTCGATAATGATCATCACACAACCTAACATGCTCATTTTTTAAATTTAGTTTCTAACATGACATACATAATAAATACTATCCATTCCAATACAAACCTTATCACTTGGGTCAACATGTTTTTATCCACCAATTTGGTTCATAACCCTATCCCTCTATCCTGGGACAGTCTGATGCCATAAAAAATCATGGACCTTGTTGATACTAACCCATGTTCTCACCTATTTTATAATAAACGCAAATGGTTCTCACATCATGTCTCTCTTGATAGACATTTGAGTCAAACCATTAGAGGAAGAATCTCTCTTTCATGAGTCTCTCTCCCTTAATTATCTCTTCGAAGTCCTAAAAATGGAGAATGAGATCAATCATCATGTTCTATGTGAAAAAAATACTTACAATGGACTCACCTTGAGTCCATCTCTTTCTCCAGGTCACACTATCAATGAAATCTCCTCAAAAGAAAAAATACAAGGATTTTACACCTGGGGTACACCAGATATACCCTCAACGCCACACTAGAGTCTTGTACCTCATATATACATAAAATTTATATCCCAAATACATGGTATGTACAATCCCTACACGATGTGACACCCACACTAGCTACTTATCCATGTGCCTCACATGGCCTCTGGATTAGTATTCTAGATGGACTTTGTTTGTGTATCTCACCTGGGGTTTTCTCGTGTACCCTTCACAACTATGAACCCCTACATGGGGTGTTTGGATGAGTGATCGGTCACACCCTGGTTAATACAATATGACATTTATAAAAGGACTACATGACATATAGTACCATAATATACATATTTTTCAAAAGGAATATTAAATGATGCCTATTCTTGAAAACCACACACCATGTAGTTGATTTTCCTAAATGGAAACCCATTGTGATATCCCTAAATCCCTTGTTTCTTCCGGAATCACCATAACATGACCTATGGTGCCTTCCCAATAGTCCAATAATAACATTTAAAATTAAAAACAATTAGTTTAAAGGGGAAAATAGAAGAAAATAAAATCTGGCCTGCCTTGTACAAAAACATCAAATCTTTTGGTCTAAATTTATGGTCCATAGCATTGATCGCCAAAATGATTGAAATATGGTGGAACCTCCTCCCCCTTGTCCTCTTTGTATGACCAAAATTCAATTTTTCTTACCTCCCTTAGTTTAGGAATAGGAACCTTGAGGGGGTGAGTATAATTAAATTAAATAAAATTTGAATTATATTAATTTAATATAGCTATCTATTTATGTAATAACACGGTTCTTATTTAAGGTATGAATCCTTGTAAATCTATAAATATTCCATTTAAATACTTATATATAGCTTATTGTGAATTACCTTTGAGGTTATAAAGGTAATAGAGGATTTTCAGGCCTGTTCGAAGCCCAGATCCTAGCTTTTGGGAAGAAAAATGCATGGCACACAGTTATTGAAAATCTTGTGGGGTGGGCCGCATGGTTTGATAAACCAAGCGATACATGGGAAGGGAGTAAAATGAGATTTAATAATTATAAAAAACCAAGAGAAATGGGTTTCGTGTCTTGTGATAATGTCTATAATTTTTTTAGTATAATTTGGAACGCTTTTCACATGGTTAGTCATACAGTATAGAAAAACACGGCAATGTTTGATTCCTTTTAGCTAAGCGTGCCTGGTTGGCACATGGTCAGTAAACCATGTGTCAAAAATGATCAATTATCAATGTTGGGTGATTCTAATACTTTACCCATAATTGATTATATTTCTAAACTAGATCCAGCATTCTCGCCAGGTTGGATAACAACCCCCTCTTGATAGCCTCTTTGGTGACTATTATATGAATCGAAGGATCTCTTTAATTTAGTGTTGGGATCCAGAACCATATATATTAATAGATCTAATCTATTAAGATTCAGATTATTTTGGTGTCATTCCATTTTTGGTTTGGTATCAGTTTCACTATTTAGGTGTAAGATAATATGAACTATTAATAGGTCATCCATTATTTTATTTTCTCCCAATCCGAGTCAAATTAGGAGCTAAAACTGGATGAGAAATCCACTACGAACCTATTTTAGCTGGTCTCATAATTGTTTTATAATTATAAGTGTTTATATATATATTATTATGATGCACCCCCATTTCAATAGAAGCACATTGAAATAAATTTTATTCCTTAAATCAAGGTGTTAGAAAGGTCATGTATAATTAAAGTGGCATGTTAATGAATGTTATATGTTATGGAACTTGATTTAGAACCAGCCCTTGTGTGAGTTAAAAATTACTTGTATTATTGGTGGCTTTCAGAATTGGATACCTTTGAGGTGTGACCTTTTTACCCTTTTGATAAGATGCCTAATATTGAATTGTTGAATTGTGATATCAATTGCAATTGAATTGATTAATGGGAAGGGTTGAAATGAACATGACCCTTATATACTAACTTGTGATGGAGTTATTATACATGTTATTTTTATTGTAATAGAATTCCCACATGAGTAGTTAATAGGTAAGCCTAAATATATTAGCCAATGAATTGAGTCAATTTCTAAATTTAGAATTAAATGAAATATTCTTAGTGATTACCTTAACTAGTTTAAATAAATTGATTAAATGGTATTGGTTTTTTTATATTATTAGAGGCCTTGGTTAAAACATGAATTAATATGATAATGTCATGGAAAAACTAAATGTTCATGTACCTTGCTTATGCCAGAGTGATACTTGGACTCCCAAGTAGACAACCAAGGTTGGACTTAGAGGCATGACTATTATATGCTGAGTGATACTTGGATTTTATATCGATTGTGAAAGATATTCTCAAAGGGGTATTTTATCACATATTCCATGGTAGAAAATTTGGATCCCATAGTGAACTACCAAGGATGGACTAAAACATAAGGTATTTTATACCACACTTAGAGTGATACTTAGGTTGTGTTGCGGATCACTATGGATGGGCTTGTAGGGTGTTTGTTTATATTATACATAGAGTGATACTTGGACTCGAAATTAAAAATTTCCTGGATGGTATCAGGTTCATAAATGAATAATGAATAAAATGATTTATATGATGCTTCATCCAAGAAAAAGAGCATTATTGGATTCAGTCATTGTTAATACTTTATGAACGGTCTTTTTAGACACCATTTGATAATGTTATCACTAAGGATACTAGGTGATAATTTTATTTCATTCACAAATCTTTGAATGTTTTATTATAATGTTTTTTTCACTTAAATTAATAATCTTTCCAATTTTGGAGTGAATTGACTTGTTTTATGTTTTATGGTAGGAAATAATAAACTTTTAAAAAAGGAATAAAAAGTGGATGAAATATGAGATAAAAGGCAATTCATTCCAAGGGAAAAGTGAAGTGGCATGACAACATATTTTTGAAGCAGTTCAAGTAAGAAAACTGGTAGTAGAATCTTTTCACATCATGAATTTTTCAAAGAGGAAATCCACTTCCAGGACATGTCGTGAAGTAGAAATACACTGTGAAAGAACATTACACATCATGTAAAAACATTACATGATGTGACGTTTTTGAAGTTTTTTTAATAAGAAATACTTTGAGATTCGCAGGATGTAAAGATTTATAGGTTACACATCGTGATTCCCCATTACAATCATTAAAGTATTCAATTGTCAAAATATTTGAACGAGATTTGTGTAACATTCACACATATTTAAAAAATGCAGACAAAACATTTAATCAGGATTACATGATGTGTAAACTCATTAAAAATCATGAATATGGTTGGTAAACCATCTAGATACAATAAATAGAGGATCTAGGCTACTGCTTTGGGAGAATTATAATTCAATTGGTTACAAAATATTAGAGTGAAACTGTTGTACCCTATCTGAGTTCCATTTATATTTTATTTATGCTTTCATTTTATTTCCTATTTTCCTCTAAACTTCTCATCACTAGGATGAGGATGTAGTCTTACCATGTGTTAGGGTGATGTAACTGAACGTGGAAGGTGCATTGGGTTTATTTTAATTATTCATGCGTTTGGTTTGTGCGATTTGTTCTTCAACTTTCAACCCCTTTATTTTTATTTCATCACAACCATTAATAATTTAATTAAAAAGGAACTTCAATTATTTTAACTAAAAACACTAAAAAAGGCATGATCATTGTTCGATTTAGGGGAAACTGGGTTTAAAAATTGTATCGAGACAAACTTGATTCAACAACACCCAAAATTATTGAACTAATGGAAATTGGGAATTATCGCATTAAGGAGGAGATACCATGACCATGGGATCTACCTCATCTTGACTCTGAAACCAATCATGAAATAACATACCTATATTTTAAATTCTAATTACACCTGAACCCTAAAATTACTAAACCCTAGAACACTTTTCAACATCTGATCACAACCCAATAAATCTTCCACACTTTGCTGTTGTCTTTTGATTTTCATTCAAAATGAACCAATTAAATCTATATTAACCACTTTCCTCAATTTAATAAAATAAATCTTTTAAAATTATAATCAAGCTAATTTCATTGTCCCTGTGGATCGATGTCAACATTTCTTAATACTAAATTATCATTAATTGAGTAGGATAGTTTGTGCTTTTACAAATTCATTTTTTCATAGTACTGTAGGGAACTAATGATGACCTTTTGTGCTATCACTAAGAATTATAAATGGTCTTGAGACTTACTTAAATGAGTTTGAATGATTTAATGAAAATTATTATAAATTAAAACCTTGACTTTATAGGATGTTTACATTTAGTACTTCCTTTACAAATTATATTGCTTCCTACATACTGTAACTATTATATATACACTTATTAGATGGAACTAGACCTTGGGTGGTTGCTTATTGGGATTATGTCTCACACACTATTCATGTTGCATTGGTTACCCAAATAGATTATATGGTTGTAGGTATGGACAGGGGAAAGTTCCCTGTTATTAGTTCTTGATAGCTACATAGGATCAGGGGTGCATGGGACTGGGCTGAGTCTCACGATGCTAAATGGGATATTTTTAGTCTTTTTTTACTTTTGATACATGTATTTTATTAAACTGTTTTGTACATTTTTTTGATGTTTTGTTGAGACATATGACAAGTATCATCATCATGAGATTCTTTATTGTATTTTAATACTTTCCTACTGGTTTCCAATTGTCTGTATGATTTAATACTCTTGATACTTATTTGTTATTGTATTTACAATGTGATACACTCTAGTGATAAGGGAATAGTCTCCCCAAATACACTCCGAGGACCTCACTATTAGCCAGCAGACATTATCATTTGCAGAGATTATCTTGAGGCCATGTAACTGACATAGATTAGGGAACGTTTCGGGGGCACCTGGGCTTGGGAAATTATAATTTGAATGCTTACCCAGGTCCCAAAATGTGAACTGAGTTTACAGCTTTCCTTGGAAGAAACTTACATGTAAAGCTCAACTTCAAAGTAATAATTTCAATATGTGGCTCTCTTTAGAAGATATAAAGACTTCAATGTGTAGAATAATTACTATTTATTTAATAAATATTCCTATATTAAAAAAAATTCAACTAGATGTGAATATCACCAAATTCCATCCCTAGGATAAATATTTAATTCCAAGATTAAAAGAATATTCCTAAAATACTTCAAGGACCATATACTATAAAAATTACCAATTGAACCCACTTATGCCTTTCAAAACCCAAAAGTCAAATTTTCATTGAATTTTATAGCTCATAAATGTGAGAGTATTTAAAATATCCCAACCATAACACATCTCATTCCTAATAATAATCAGTGGTCATCAATTTAGAAACCTAGAGCTATCCCAATAATCCATTTATTACTAAATCACCAATTTTTTTGTGGAATAAAAAGTAATATTATACAATAAATCACCAACCATGAAGCACACTATTCTTCAAGTAGAGGCACCTGCTAATAAACGTTACCGTATCATTGAGATAGTGATTATAAAAACCGATATATACTTAGAAACCATGGTCTAATCAACCAATTCGTCATCCATATTATCATTCTCTCCACCACAATCCTCTTCTTACCAAGGATAATAATTATCATTAGAGATCACCACCATTGGAATCACCTAATGAAACACATTCTTAGTTGGTCAAAAACCCATTTAATGTGGTTTAAACCTCACCACAACCATGTGCATATGAAGAAACTAGTAAAAATTACGCACTCACACTCATTACCATTTTTAATAGAATCAAAATAATCTCTACCACTCAGGTACGTGACTCAAACACATAGGGCATTCCTTGAAATGTCTTAGAAAAACCTAAGAACACCCCCATCATACAAAATACAATGTACCAAATGCAGTCCCCAAATCATCACATTTAATATATAGATAAATCACAATCACTTTGTCTTTCTATATGATTCACCGCTTAAAACATATAAAAAAATAACTTGGCCACCTCATGAATCATCTTCGGATGACACTGAAATCATATCAAGTTGGATGATAATGCACTATCTCCATCCAATATCTCATTTTAATCATCAATATATTATTTTACATGAGACCATATATATTTGAATCACCCACTCGTTGAAATCCAAAATCCACCTGAACCATCTAAAGGGTATTCCTAACATACTGAAAATCCTTTCAACATGGGGTAATTCCTCCACAAATCATGGGTTATCTAATACCACACAAAAAAACTATAAATATTCTTCCCACTCATACCCAAGATTCAAAACAATAAATAATGGTTAATCAATCCCAAATTACCCATAACATCTCCTTTGGAATCTAATAAAATTCATCTATAAGGGGGACCTAAACTCAAATGGTTAATGGTGTACTCCCCACTATTTGAATACTTTTATACTTCTCCTCAAACACGACCTCTATGGGTTACATTGTCATTTGTATGTCTCTCCTCTTGATCCACTTTCATATACTATCAATTCTAGAAACTAATAAAACCATAGTGTCATTTTTATTATAGTGAAATGACCTCTCATTCACATTAAAATGTGTATTTTTTAAGTGAGTAACAATATCATTACACCATTAATCCTTGGCTCACAAATATTTTCTCTCTGAGCCACATTTCAACAACATCAAACTTACGCAACATGAACTGCCTTGATCTCATCAAAATGAAATTGGTGTACTCTGCCATACCTCCTAGTCACTAAACATTACTCACACTCAATGAGCTATCTCCCATCAAACCTAGGCTCACATGACCAAATATTTACCATGTATAAAACATGTCTATTTCATATTTCCATAAGTACCCAAGGTTCTCTCATACATTAAGCCTAGAATACCTCATGAGAAAATGATAATCACATGATCAACCACTAACAAACATCATTCTAAAACCGTAAGTATCCAACCATACTCTAACAATGCATGCAAACCGTTTTTTTCATTTTCAAGAAATCCGATTTATGGGTATCCGGTACCCATAGCATACAACCACCAAAGAAAAACAAAATTTCAAAATTTCTATTTCTAAGAACCATGACCAAACCACGGTCAATGTGCCACACCACATGTCAAGTTCCATCCATGAGCCCATCATCAAGAGTCACCATTCATTATAGGTCGCTGGCGAGACCATGTGATCACCGACACACCGATATGCCTCCCAAATTCTACATCCAAACTCAACATCCTCACATTCACCAGCATCCCTCACCGTTGGCATGGAGGTGAAATTTTTCCACAGCCTTGTCACCCATCCTTAAAGTTGGAGAACACACTGACCTTCATCGATGGCATCTATGTTTCCAACGCCATCACAATAAAAACATTATAGAAAACATCACAACCATGCCTTCTAGAACCCAAAATAACCAAAGCAACAATGATGAGAATCCTTCGAGAACCAAAATCAACCAAAACAACCACAACATACCTATGCATATCTAAAATAAACAAGACAATAGAGATACCAAGTCTTTGCAGACCAAAATAAACATTGGAAGATTTCGATGTCACCTACTCAAATGAAGAGATGAGAGTATGAAATGATACCAGATGTAGACTAACCATGAGCAGATCCAAGAAAATAAACAATATTCCACCATAAACGAAGTCATACTGCAATAGATTTACAGAACCTCCAAAGTGGATCCTGAAATCAGGGTTATAGAGGATACGGTCCACCCTCTTTCTTCTCCTCCTCAAACCACCGTCCATCTGAGGGAACCAAAACTTCTTGGCATCCATGATGAAGAAGCAGAAAGCAAAAGAGAACCCGAGATGCGGGAGGTATTTTTCACCGCAGAGGGGGTGATGGAAACCCTAGGGAGGGTAGAGTGACGAGAGCGATGAGAGATGCCCTTTACGGTCCCATCAACCCTAGCATGATAAAAAATCAACCATACTGTAACCATGAGTCTTGAATCATATCTATAAATACACATGGATTGGTATATAGCGGCCTTGGACTTCCGTCTTGTCCCATATTGGGAATTATAGTGATGAAGGTGTTCAGAGAATCCCAGAGGTGATTGGAGGTGTTCTTGAGGAGAAGGGAGGTACGACCGCCATTTTTGACATGGTTGTGTCATGAATCCAATAGATATGGAGAAATGGTAGAATTTGTGGCATGGGAGGACCCAGTTGTGGCATAGGGATCCTGAGGAGGTGTTTTTGAGGATAAATCCAATTTGGGTGTAGCTATGATGTGGTTCTTGGGTTGTGGCGTAGCGACTCTCAACTGTTGGTGAATATGTAATGGAAACACCAACTGTAGTATAGTGGACCAGGGATTTGATTTCAGCAGTTCATCCAATTTTGGCACCATTATTTTATCGATAAGTGCTATGTCATTGCCTCATATTTTTTTCTCTGGGGTCTTTAACATGGTGTATTTGGATACACCATGGTCAACTCTATAATTCATAGGATTTTCAGCATATGAATATCCATGAAACTCAAACTTTAGTTTTACCAGCCGGGATACAATGTAGTGGGTCATGATTTTCTATTATACCCTTTCATTTCAGAAATTGTATTGTCGGGTCCAATTGGATGCATCATGGTGTTATGTTTTATATCCTGGTTATAAATTATAAATCATGTTCAAAGTCACTCAATTTTCCATAATTTATCTAATTTCCTGAGTGGTCCAAGTGTGTCCCATAGAGCACTTTTGGACACCTTCTTGTATAATTTGATCCCAATTTTTTATTTTTAGTTATTATTAGTTAAGGTGAGTTTCAATCCTTGTGATTTTTGTGACATAATTTCTATGATGAAGATAAAAACACAAGAGGGGGTGGGGGTGAAGTATTTTTTTCAAATACATCGATAGATTTAGAATACCTATATTATTATACAATAAACAATTCCTTCTGTCATAAATATGAGTGATCAAAATAAAAAAATAAGGAAATTAACACAGTTGTGTATAATGGTTTTGGGCAGAAAGTTCCCCTATTACACTATTACAATGCTTTACTCAATAATCTTGGTGATGTTCAATAATAGGTTATCTTATCTAAATACCTATAAATAAAAAAGTGCAAGCATTTGAATCCTTAAAAGTATTTTATAAGGCCTTCTAGTTCTTTTATAGGGAACCAAAAATCCACATATTAATAAAAGAAACAGACACATTAATAAACATGTATGTCTCCAAAGTATAGCTCTGCAGGCAACAACAAATTCATTTTCAAACATAGATATTCATTTTCTATGTATATATCTATTGTGTATCTATTCTATATTTTACAAATTAATATTCTCTTTATATTTATACATCAGGTTGAATAGCTTCAGGTCAAAACTACTCCTGAAATATTGCATAATAAATCATAAAAATCTGAAATCAAAACTATTCAAGAGAGTCACCAACTCACATAAGAATATAAATGATTTATTCCATTTAATTAAATCATTTTAATTGAACATAAAATGTATTTGGATAGATATTTACTTTAGTAGAATCATTTATAGAAATAATGAATAATATTTTGAATTTAAAACTTTTTCATTGAATAGTCAAACAAAGGGTTTCTTCACATACAAACAGAAACCAAAAGTAGGGTTGAAAATGTATAGTTGTTTACACTTATATGGTTGATAAACAATATTTTCCTTATCTAAAACTTAGGGTTTCTTCCAAATATAGGGTATATGGTCAAGAAACATTATTCCAAATGTGAGGTTTCCAAACCTTACGGTGTTCTTACAAACATAGGGTATGAATAGTGTTTCATGAATACTTTCAAAACATGTCTAGAATAGTTTAACAAGTATTTCCCATATATTGATGACTTGAATATATATCTAGTATAAATATTCTAAAGGATATTATCTTCCAAAAAATTCAATTAAAGTTAACATCATTAGTAACATAAATTGGGGTGTTTGTGAGAATTTCAACTAAAAATAAATTAATGAAAATATTGAATCAACACGTTCTGAACAATTTTCTACTTTTTGATGATAAGAAAACCCATAATGAAAATTTTAAAATTAATAATTAAAACAATTTTTAGGAGAGTTAATTTCTATAACTATATATAAATAAAAAACACATTTATCCTTTTTTAATGTTTTAAAAACACATTTCTCCTAAGTTCTCTTATAAAATTATATATAAATTTGTCCACATATCTCTCCTTTGATAAAAATATAAATTTATCCATATAAAAACTTCTCCAAATTTTTTTGAAATCAAAAATAAAAGATTAAAATGTAGTAATATAAACTCCCCCTATATTCGTGATTCCAAAAAAGATGCAATCACTACAACAAAATGAGGTTTCAGCACTAGGGATTTAACAGCAGGAAAAAAACACTATTAAAGTGGGAACTTTATCAGCACTTTTCTATAGGCACTAATAAATGAGGTCATTTATCAGTGCTTATAGAAAAGTACTGATAGGGAGGGGGGTGGGTGGGTTATCAGTGATTTTTTACAAGCACTGATAAAAGTATACTTCAAAAAATTATTATTCATTAAAAATAATATATTAATATATTGATATATTTATATTGATATGAATATAATATATATATATATATATTTTAAAATATTTTTTAAATATGGTAAATAGTCATTTAATCAAAAAAAATATTTTTTGTAAAAATAGGTTATAAATTAACAAAAAAATACTTTTAATTAATAATTTTCTTATTATTACTGAATAATACTCATTTAATATCAATTTGATGATAAAATAATCAAAAAAGAAATAAATAGAAGATCCAAAATCAGATGAAAACAATACTCAAGCTTCAAACGACCATAACTTTTTATCTGAGTGTGAATTTAGGATCTACCACATATCAAATCGAATCATGCGACAATCTATACGTCATCATGAAATAGTGGGACCCCAGTCACAATTTCTTCGAGGAAGAAAGGAACCTTCTAAACATAGTTTTTAGTTTGGGTACCCGATTTTTTTTAACTTTTGCTGGATTTTAAGCCCTGTTTCTAGGGGTATTTTTGTACTTTTTTAGTGAGGATTGAATTTATTACTAGGTATTAATTTCATATTGATACTATGGGTTTTAGATTTTATCCTTTTTCATAATGTAATTTTATTTATAATCAAATATATAAAAATTTATAAATTTTTTTTATATATTGACACATAAAAATTTAATTTTAAAAAAAATTATCAAACATATTTACACATATAATATATTTATTAATATATAAACATGTATATAAACATATATTTATATATATTGATAAAAAATGACGAAATATATATAAATATATACATACATCATAAAATCTCAACCAAAACTGTATAGGGGAGTGGAAACGGTGATGGTGTATAAGATAAAGGTCTAGGGTTCAAAACTCAATAGAGATAGGGGTGCATGGGGGAGGTTGGGAATTAAATCCCTGATAATGGGGTGGGGGAAGTGTTGATAAAGGGGTTGGAATGTGGGAATCACTAATAATGGGTGGTTTGTGGGGTGTGAAGAAAACTTATATATCCTTCATCAGCGGAGCATTTACAGCATTTTTAGCACTGTTAAAGGCCCCCTTTAACAGTACCTTTTTAGAACTATTGAAGGGGTCCTTTAACATTGCATTTTTAGCATTGATAAATTTGTTGGGCTTTTATCTATGCTTTGATTATCTGTGATTTTTATCCCCGATAAAGACCTTGTCTAGCACTATTTAAGGCCAATTTTGTAGTAGTGAATGAATAAGCATATAAATTTGTTTTTAGTGAATAAAATTGGGTTGAAATGAATATAATAAACCACTTATATTCCTCTTGTAAATATATATTAAAAAATATGCACTTGCTAATAAATTACCCTAAGAAATAGTATATTGAATATTTAATAAATTAAAATATTAAAATTATTTATGATTTTTTTACATGTCATATTTGAACCAAAATTATTTATTACATAAAATAATTTACCACATGTAACGAGATAATCAAATATTAAGTACATG
Source organism: Viscum album (assembly GCA_963277665.1). Classification (NCBI taxonomy): domain Eukaryota; kingdom Viridiplantae; phylum Streptophyta; class Magnoliopsida; order Santalales; family Viscaceae; genus Viscum; species Viscum album. Next base: position 413,187,345 of record OY728131.1, read on the forward strand.
ATTACGTATGATAACCAATAAATGTATAAAAATTTAAAATTAAATTTCAAAACAACTTTCGAAACATATTTTTACAAAAAATATATATTAAAAATATGATATATATAACATTGAATTTAAATAATCCATATAAAATAAATTTTTGGTGCTAAGAAGGATTAGACGGTTTATTTGAACATTCCAAACTTCAAACTTTTCCTCTTTAAACATCTAAAACTCTCGACGGTCCATCTATTATTATTTGAACATTTTTTTTATTCGATATAACGAATAAGATGAATATCTCTCAACCAAGAAAACTTTTAACTTATCAAGATCCGACTTAGTAGTACATTCTCTTCTGTGTAAATCCATAAAAATTAGCATTTATACTTTAAATACTTTAAGTTTTTCTTCTAAAATCATAATTTCTTTCACTTTTTAATATTCCCTTTTTAGTTCTTAAAATGAATTTCTATACTTATTTAGATCAGCTTGTAACTTAACATTCTCTTCATTAAAGGTAAAGACATTGAATATAGTCTTTTCATAAGACATTTGAGATAAAGAGACTTCCATTTCATCATAACCATGAGCTTCCCTATTTCTTTCAGAATATTTTCCAAATGAATATTTAACCTAAAAAATGGCTGTTCTTTTAAAAAAGCAAAAGGGTTACCTTTTTCTTCTTTTTTGATATATAATTTCATCTAAAATTAAATTTCTTGATCGCTTTATCTTGCTGTGACTAGTATTCAAAAGTCTTTGGACAAGATAATTTAAAGAAGATAGATACAAAAGTGTGTTAAGAAGAATATTATGCGGGTTTAAATAGAAAAATTATAATTTTTTCACAACAGATTGCAGATGGTACTTAACATTATCAATTTGAAAAATAAAAAATAATCATTAAATATTTTATATTTTATATTTTTTTATAAAATAATGCTTTCTAAAAATTATTACATAAATATAATAAATAATAATTTAAATAAATAATTTTTTTTCTTAATTATTCTTTATTAAATTATTATAACTACTTGATTTATAGATTTAGAACCATTCTCTCACCGTATATAAAATAGTTAAATTAAAAAAACATATCTATGAAATAGTAATAAAATAATTCCTATATATAGATCTAGGGATTTTATTTTGATAATGAACTACATCAGAGTTGATCACTCCTTTTTTAAGATAGAGACTTTTATACACTAAATAGACAACAACTTCATGATTTAATGATGTATATCAGGGGTGAATGTTTTCAAAACATAAAATGAAATTATATTTTGGTACCCATATGATTATGGGTTCATCAATGGTAGAAATTAAAATTTTATGTTAATAAATTTTTTTATTTTGAGTAGAGATTCTATTATTCAATTTAAATAATTCTTTTGAAAAATAAACATTTTTAACAAATAAATTTGAGGTTTTATAAATCAATATTCATTTGAATAATGTCCACTATTACCACAATAAAAACATTTAATAGTTGAAATGCTTTTTATATTTAATCCCAGAATAAAATAAATCATATATAATTTTGGCCTTTCACCATTACTTCATATTCAATGTTTTCCTTTTTGAATTTTTTTAAAAAGTATTTGATTTAAATAATTTTCTAGTTTTATCAGCCTAATAGAAGCTACTTTTAATGTATCAACTTTAACTAATAATTATTTAATCTTAATTTCATTTATATAAGAAGAAATTTTAGAATAATTAGATATTAAATCTGGAATATATTTTTAAAAACATTATTTATCTAATAAAACAATATCATAATATTTTATAATTATTATATGATAATTATTTAAGGATTCATATTTATATATTATAATATATTAATATCTATTTAATTCATCACAAGGTTTTTTAACAATTAGAGTTTGGAGAGTAATAAGATTTCATGTCATTAGTGTGAGCCTAAAGATATTCCATTTGTTTTTTATTCTTAGTCTTAGAATATGTAAAAGATTCATCCTATGTACCAGAAGAATAAATCCACGCACCCTTGATTATTTTCTTCCATTTTATCTCATTATCAGCAATCCTTTTGAGATTTATGTATAAGACATTCAACTTTTGTATGAAATTTTTCTTTTCATTGACAACAACTGTTTTCTTCAATCGATTTATTTTTATGGTTGTATAGTTTTTCAAATATTTTAACAATATTTGATACATATATGTCTAAGTCCAAATTACATGAATCATATGATTCATCCATAGTATTTTTTAGAGAATATAATTCGTGTTTGATAAGATTTTCACCTTAAACCTGTATCTCACATCATACATCCTTAAAAGTTCAAATCAATTCTTCCATAGCTAATTTTTTCTGGTGTATGCTAAAATATAGGTGAAGATATTTCATTCAACATAAAGGTTATCTCCTTCATCATTTTTATTGCTAGATCTGATTGTGAAATGAGATATTACAAAGTAATAATTTTTTTAAAATTTCCATCAATCTCTCATTCATTTGAGTGATAGTTTCATCTTTATTCATTTTGAAAGTATCAAGCATTAAATTTTCAATAGTGTACTTTAATTTTATAATATTTCCAGTTCCTTCATAGGAAACATCAATATAATTTCATATGTTATAGGAATTAACACATCATTTAATTAAACTGAACTCATTAGTACCTAAACCACGATCAATAACATCTATTGATTTTAAATTGAGATAATATTCTCTTTCTTGATAAGGAATTTTTTCCAAATCTTCCAGAGGATCATCATAGGGCTTGACATCCTTTAAATAAAATCTTTTCCTAATTTTTCTAAATAAATAACTGCAATTTTTCCCCAAAATACATAATTATTCCCATGACAATGGGGAGAATGGATCATCGACATACATTCTTTAAGATCATCAATATTGAGATTTTTCTCCTTTTGAATATTTAACTTAGGCTTGTTAGAGATCTTGATATATCAACAGATCATAAGAAAATATTTAATGCACATTAAATCACTTCTTTTGATATCTCTTGTAAGTATCAAGTGTAATTATATAGTCCAATCCTTTGATACCTTGATACCACTTGTCGTTATCATAATAATTTTTATGAGCTTTTAATAAGAGAATATGATAGTCGATCCCAACCTATGATACCACTTGTTTTGTTGGAATGGATATGATGAATATAAAGACAAGAGGGGGTAGATTGTGATTTTCCAAAACTTTTACAGATTCAGAACACCCCTTTTATTATACAGTGAACCTTTCCTTCTCTCTTATAGGTGAGTGAGAAATTGAAATAAATAAGGGAGAGAACAAAATGATGTATAGTGGTTCAAGGTGAAAGGTTATCCTAGCCTAGTCCACCAATTACCTAATCCACAATATTGTTGATTTTTACTAATTGGTTATCTTATTCAGAGATCTCTTAACAACCAAGTGCAGGTAGTTGACACCTTACAAGGCTTTTGAAAACCATTTTTGTTCTTTTATACGAAACCTATAGTCCAAATCTGTGTACAAGAATATAACACTTTACCCAAACCACAAATGAGTTTGAGTAGCCTAAATTCCAATAAAATAATAAATATTGATTTTATTTATAACACATATTTTTATTTCCAATTGAAATTGAAGCTGATAGATGTATTTAGATCTTTAATAATGCATAGAAGAAAATTGTTCTTTAATGTTTCACAAGATTTATTTAAATATTGACAGACAAAACACTAGACATATTTTCAAGCATGTATCTTTCCAAAGTGTATCTATAAACAATGCGTCATTGATCTTGCAGAAGAAGATTTAATAATAATATTTAGTAGTAATGATAGTAGTGAGTGAATCAGATAGATCAAAACATGTATTTCTCAAATGTATAGCTCTGAATTAAATGACACACATTTTTTTAAAAAATATGTCTTCCTTTTATATGTATATATATGTTGTGTATCTATTATTTATTTTTCATATAGATATTGTCTTGATATTTATTCTATAGTTTGAAAAACATCTGGTGAAACCAGCTCCAAAAATATGGAAAAAATAAACCATGAATATTTGAATTCAAAATCAATCAATATATTTGTAAATTCACATAGGAATTGAGATGATTTATTTCATTTAATGTGAGCCTTTGAATCAATCATAAAATTGATTTTAATAGATATTTACTTCAAGGGAAACCATTTTATGAATCAGGGAATGTATTTTGAATTGAAAACATCATTGTTGAATAGTTAACTGCAGGGTTTCATCATGTAGTGAAAAAAACCCAAAAATAGGGTTGACAATATATGATTATTTTAAAAATTAGGGTTGATAAACAATACTATCCTTTTATAAAACATATATTTTATTGTGGACATTAGGGATATGATCAATATTTTTTCTTCCAAACATAGGATTTCTAAACCATAAGTTATGCTTACAAATGTAGGGATTGAATAGTGTTTCTAGAATACTTTCAAAACTCATCCAAAAATACATTAACAAATTTTCCCTACAAGTCAATGAATAGAATCTATTTATAGAATAAATATTATAAATAATATTATCTATATAAAATAATATTTAAAATAACTTCATTAGTAACATAAATGTGGGTGTTTGTGGGAATCAAAACTAAAAAATAATTAATGAAGTTGTTGAATCAACAGATGATCAACCATTTTCTCCGAGTTTTATATTGTTTATTATTCTAGGAAGGCTTCCTTCAGTGGAAAAATAGTTTTTTTTTGTTTTTTTGGAAATACATTTTGTGGGGGGATGTGTTCCATACCGATAGAGGTGCTCTCCCTGGTTTTAATTTTTTACAGTGATTTTTTTTGTTTGAAAGTTTCACAGCAGATCGAAGAGCTCCATTTGAGGTATGGAATATATCATTTCTCACATTGTGGGTCATGTGGGATGAGTTTAATCTTGTCATCTATCGAAAAGATGGTTGATTTTGTCTTAATGAGGATAAATTAATCAATTTAATTGAATTTAAGTGGCATAGGTTCCAATCTCTTATTTTTAAACTTTTTTATATTAAGATACAGAGAATCATCTATTATTATTGTGACTATAAAACTAATGGGCATGTGGACCTTCTTTGTGATGAATTAATATATATTGTGAATAATTTAGTTTGTTATTTTAGTAATTCTACTTTGAATAATTAGTTAACCAATTATAATAAAATAAAAAATTGGTTGCATCTAAACATAGGGAGCTCATGAGATTAACCGTAAAATACAGAAGTGAAAGTATTATACAACCCCTTGATAAATCTGAAAAATATTTTACAGTGATGTAAAAGATGTTATGTCATGTGAATGTTGTGTTCTGTAGTTTTATTCTGTTGGGATGATGTGTTATAAGGTGGCCTTACTGTGGGAAGGTCATATGAAGCTGTGACATGGGCGGTTGTGATGGGAATGTATTGTGGAAATTGGTTGTGGATGTGAAATAGTGTTCATGTGTGGTATTGTTTGAATTGGAAGTTAGGCTATTTGATTTTATTGTATGGTGTTATGTTTTTCTAGATGCCCAGGTAGTATTAGAATTATTTGGTTAATGGAATGGAAAGACTTGATGAATGAATTAAATGGGAAGATTTATTAAATATAGTTAACTTTTAATAATTTAATCAATAGACCAGATAATGTGTTTGGTTAGTAATTTGAAATAAGGCGTGTGGGTTGTGTGATGTCATACATTTTGTGGTGGTATAAAAAACTATTGATTTTGTGAGTTGGTTCGTGCTTTGGCAGTGAACCCATATATTGGGTAGTGTGTGGATATATATCTACACACACATACACTAATGTTTATAACCATGGTGCGACACCTATATATTTATATGGGGTATTTTTTCTAACATCTTGATGGTGAGGATGGATGTCTAGGTACCCATTCTTCCCCACCAACTATTCCTGGTGATATTGACATGCAATGGATATGATGAAAAAAGTAAAAATAGATCTATCGAGATTTGATGTGTTGTAGTGGGATGAGTATCTTTTGGTGAGATGTGATTAAGTGGTTTATGGGTGGGGTCGTTCATGGTAGGAGGTTAGTATGATGCTAATGTCCTTCATGTTCACTATACCATACTACTATGGATATGAATATGTGATGTGATGTGTTGGACTGCATTTTTGTGTGTGAAAGATGATGTAACCATTCCATTGGGCAGGGATGTGATGTGAGGGACTGTGATTATGTGGATGATATGTGATGTGATGATTCTATGGGGCAGTGGTATGTGATATTGTAGAGACCCGTAGCCTGACGTACATGGACATTACATTACATTTGCAGAATACTTAGTACATAACAAAAACACACACACAAGGATCGTAATAGTTTAGTGTATTTGGAAACTCGGAACATAATCTTCTAATCCTGGTGAAAGATCTTCAACATCTCCCATAAAGATCTTCTTTTTTTTTACCTAAAACCTTTCTTTATATCCTGGGGAAAAGAAAACATAAAAGGGTGAGCTCAAATGCTCAGTAAGGGTATACAAAAGAAATAAAAATCATATCATATCTTTTTGAAAATCATAACCTGCAAGAGAGATCATAATATCTTAACATGGAACAAATCATAGAAGTAAAAATGAGATCACCATAATCATAACATGAAACTTGAAACTTTGTGTCATGCACACATAATCATGGAAAATCATTTCTTGTTAGTCATGACTCATTGCCAAGACTATCTTAGTGGACAAAGTCCCTTTCTGAATCGAGTAACCCTCGTTTCAGTCCTGTTTCACTGAACCGGTATAACCTACCATTCCATCCCTGTCTATCTCATGAGATATAAAATCTTTACCCAATGCATTGGAGGGAGATATAGGTCCCACCCATCTTATAATGAATCCTTTCTTATGTGTGCCACATAATCATAAATCTTACATCATCACATAACCCATGTAATAAAAATGGGATTCTTAAACAACATGACATCATAAAACAATTCATATAAGATAAAGGAATTCATAAAAATAATTCCATCACAACATGATCAAATCAATTTAATAATAGGGATAAAAACAGAACCCTTTATTATCTTAGATGGAAAATAATATTGATAAAACACTTGAACTCCATTCTTGAGGAAAATATCCTTTCTTCTTCAAAAACATTTTTCCTTTCATAACATGTCATACAGCTTTAAAATAAAAGAAGTTGATTAAAAATAAACTTGAAAACTTGTAAAAGAAGCTTCTTGGAAATAATGTTTTAAAAATCCATTCATGCCGTATAAGTTAAAAAAAAACATTCTTCGTACTTTTGTCGGAAAAGTCAAAAAGTACCTCGTACGAAAAACGAGAAAAGATTCCTTTCATACATATTACTAAAAACTCACCGAAGGGTAAAAATGGATTTAAACAATTGTAGGTGGATGGAAATAATATTACATATTGATGAAACATGGATGTGTATGATAAAATACACCCCAGTAAATACTTACGAATAAACAATCTCGGATAAAAATGAGATTGTGATATTTCTCTTACCTTAGGTCCGACTTGCTTTGTAAGTGTCCGAACCTCCTGTATAATGATTTAAATCATGTTATTGACTTATTACAGAATCATATTCATTGTTAGGATATCATATATAGTTCACTTATGACATTATATTACCCGTTCTTTTGTAAATTCCATGTTAAAGAAGCATTTTGGGTAAAATCGTTTCATTTATCGTAGGTGTTTTGACATGTTGTTATTGACATCATTATTACTTATATCATGATTTACTTACTTCCAGAATATAAAATATGATTTATATATCATATATATTCAGTATGTATATATATATATAATAGGTAGATAAATAAAATGAAAAACACCGTTCATGGAGACGGTAGTCCGTACGTACGCATGAATGCTGTTTTCCTTTCCTTATTGTCTTGAAATGGAAGTAAGTAGATGACATACATATGTATATATATACATAAATCCAGTAGCTTTATAATGTCATATATTTCATTATTATTTCTTATATATACTTTATAATCATTCTTAAATGGTTAACATGGAGAATGAATCTCATCGCGTCGTGGAGACGGTAGTCCGTACGTACGCACGAGCGATGATATCATTTCTATAAATATTGAATTGAATTGGAGTGTATTATACAATATATCAGAATCAATTTGATTTTGTAATAACTATGTATAGTTATTCTTTACACCATTATACCCATCCATGTAAGGTGGTGGTGGAAAATAGATTACACCACGGCGTGGAGACGGTATTCCGTACGTACGCACGCGCGGTGATTTCTTTTTCCGTAGGATGGATAGATGGTGAAATAGAGTTGTTTCATACTTATAATAACATATCAGTATATGAGTGATACTGATGTTATTACTTCATAATGAAACAACCTAAGAAGAAGAAGTGGAAGAAGAAATAAAGATGAAAGAATTGGTAACGGTAATTACCTCTTCTTTGAAGTGCCTCTTTGAGACCTCCTCTTAGGGCACTAAAATTGGTCTTTGAGGAAGACCAGAACCTCTAGGATGTTTCTAGGGAAGTGGAGAAGAGATTTTGGCAGGGGTTGGCCGAGCTTTAGTGCTCAAATTGGTGTGAGGAGGAGGGGTAGGAGGTGTCCTTTTATAGGGGAGGAGAGGGGCACCTTAGGAATATCTCAAAATATTATTTTATATTAAAGTCAAAATCGGTTTATAATGGTTCCAAAGGGTCTTATTTCGAAGCTAAAGTGGGGATGGGTCGAAATCCTATCAACCAATAGGATTTAGACAAGTTTAGGGTATTATTTTAAACTTATCAATTAGATTTAACTCTAAGTTAAATAATTTAACTTTTACCGTGTCTTTTTGTTTTCTTTCACTATATGGTTAATATACTTACTATAACATGCCAAAAGAACCCCAAATTGTATATTATTAATAAATATATCCTTATCTAAGTCATTTTGCCGAACCTTAGATTTTTAGGAATAAAATAACAATTAATAATTTAATATTTGATTTAAAAACTATTTTGTGTCAATTTTGACACTATTTGATATATGATTTTTCTGAAAGTCATAACAGAAATAAATGTTAGAAACAAGTTTATTAAATAAACATTAATATATCATAGTAACCTAGAAAATTGGTGGAATGCATAAAAAGTCTCAAATTACATTTATTTTGGTGTTTATAACATCAATTATGTCAATATTTCATTAATAAGATAATTACTTCATCATCATTGTGTCATAAATAAATTAAATTATTTAAAGTCTAAAAATTAAAAATAAAATACCATTATGTAGGAAATCTTTTTATCTTTCTAATTAATATTTATAATCTAAAATCCAACATATATAACCCTATGTAACAATTGTTTTTCTAAAAGATATATGCTTGTGTCAATTTTGTATTCATTTTAACTTAATTAAAATAAAGTGTCATTATCACTTACAAGTGGATCCATGGGGTCCCAAAATCGACCCAAAGATGCCCATGGTCGACCATGTATCAACCAATGGGGTTAAGACACGTTTTAGGGTAATTTAATATTATTATAATATTATTTTTTAACCCTTATTTACCGGATTTACCCTTAACCATGGTAAATAAAATATTTACCGCAGTAATTATTCAAAATGTCTAAAAATAAAAGTTATCTATTTACACAATTTGAACATCCTGATTCCAAATATGGAATCCATTTTTCTAAATTCAAAACACAGAAGTGGCAGAAATTAATTTAAAATTAATTCCCGCTGTCAAAACCAAAAGCGTGTTTTTAAGAGATAATAACTATCAAAAGATTGACACTTGTTTATGTTCGGTTTAATTGCAAAATTGTGTCCAATGACCAACATTATATTAAGTGGTAAAAATATATTCTAAATATACTTTAAAACCATTCAATATTATAATTTAACCACATAATATATTACAATGAAAAAAGTTGTTTTTAATTAAAATATAGCGTGTTTTTAATATTCATTAAAATATGAAAGTTGTCGGAAAAATATCAAAACTCTATCTAATGTAAATTTTTACATCCTGATTCAAAAGAAGAATATTATTTTGTCAAATTGAACATATAAACATGTCAAAAACTATATTTAAAGTGGGTGCGCCATCAAAAGGCGGTAAAACTGCATTTTTTGAAAAATACTTATTTTACATGAAAAATTTATTTTGTTCTTATACCATGTTCTAGAAATGTGTAAGATGAATAATAATGTTATAAAATTCAAAATTTAGTTAATAGTATTCATAACGGCTAGTTCATGACAATATTATAATAATATAACATTGTTTATGAAAACCCGGTATTGCGTACAACACACGCTATCGAGGAAGGTCGCGATTGCGTGTAATGCAAGCCAAGTCAGGGTTGCGTGTTGTGAAAGAATCCTTCATTGTTTCGTATAACAGAATCCAACCATATTTCATTTATACATTTAATATATATATATATATACTCAATGTTGTGTATAATAACTATTATCAAAATTGTGTGTAACACGATCCAAGAATAGTGTTGCGTATACTGCAAGCTAATACGGTGTTGCGTATAGCGCAAGGTAATCTTGGTGTAGAATACAACACAAGACATTAATGAAATTAAAAGAATAATTTTCATAAAATCTCGGGCTGTTACATTATACCCCCCTTAAAATGAATTTCGCCCTCGAAATTCGTCGGGGTTATAAATGGTTTACTATTCAAAAGTTTCTTTAATAGAAACCCACATCGTAAAAAGGAATATCAAAACCAATCTTTAAAAAACAAAAGTATGAAACGTAACGGTTACCCAAATAAACTAATCATTGGGTTTCCACATAGGTGAAAATATGGATATGGGAGAGATATCTAACCATCATGTTCTGATGGAGAGTGGTAGAGAACATGGCTATAGAAAAGCCAGTAATCACAAATCCATATATTTGTGATGATATAAGGTACCATCTGATTCATCAGGTATAAGATCACTAGGACAACATTTTTGGTTTTCAAGATCATTCCCCCTAAAGTTGAAAATTTGAATTAGAATAAATACTTACTTTATTTTGGTACAATCTCACTGTTGTTCGTGCCTTGAACAATTTCCACTTCATCTCTTAAATAAATGAAGTTGAATTTGTTATTCGTGACGTGTTAGCAGATCATGTGATAGAATGACGGGTCATTCCATCTGTCTCAAACAAAAAGTTAGCAAAAATTATATACATAAGTCGATCTATAGTGAGATTAATAATATATTGTTCCTAAAATGGACTTATACTTCATATATCATACTGCTTAATATAATAAAACTAGTTTCTACTAAACAGGGACTTCCTGTAGGCCAGTGGTAGGCGATAAAGGCCAGTCGCACTTCGGTTGTGGGTTCGATTCCTACAGCCTTGTCCGAAGCGATGGGCTGTCGCCCGTCCTGCAGGTTGTCCTTTTTCTAAAACTACGTTACTATAACATCCCATCAATAATATCGAAAATCTTCTATCCTTAAACAATACTAACTTATGTCCAACATAATCCAGTCTAATCTTTAGGTTTATACATAATACTGCAGTCCACTCTCATAATATAGTGTCAACGATTACCAGAGATTTAATACTATCGTTGATCCCCACATATCATAAGATATGTCTTGTTGGTCACATTCCAAACATTCAAAGTCCTTAATCGTGTATTCTCTTGAATACCTTAGTGAAAACATGAGTGCAGTTAAAAGTTAACACTTTCCACATACCAAAATCCTCAAAATTCTATATACTCAAACCATGATATCACTTAGTCCTTATATCAATCATGAGCTCATGAATACTATTAAACATTTCATTTTCTCGTCTTCATTATGCGCATATCATCTTATTTCCCAAAAAAAAATATCTCAATCACTTTGAATACCACATCAATAAATATTGCAATACAACATTATTTTGGAATCCCATTACATAAACACTTAATCATTCCACCACATCGTTGTCATATTCAACATTGCCAATAGTGATGGCATGTGATTTCCCTTTCTCCTTTGCCTTCAGTGGTTGCTCATGTTGATCATCACTAACCCTTGGATTAGGGCAATTATTATCATAATGCCCCATTTCCTTGCACTTGAAGCATTGAAGTGTTGGTGGTGCGTTCTCTGTAGTGTTTGCTTTATTCACATCATTAAGAACCCTTTTTCCATTACTTCGACACTCAGCTGCTCGATGACCTTCTTTTCCACACTTAAAACATTTTCTAGTCCCTTTAAGACAATCTCCACCATGCTTCTTTCCACACTTTGTGCATAAGGAAACATTCATCTTCTTTTCACCATTATTCTGAGATTTCTCCTTGAACTCCATCTTTCGTTTCTTGTCAAAACCATGAGATGGATATGTAACACCAACTTCCATTTCTACCTTGATAGCACAACGCACAATTTATTCATAGCTACTGAAGTCTCTTATAGCTAATTCCCTTCAAAGACTTGGTTTTAAGCCACTGAAAAATCGATCAACTTTACTTTCAGGTTGGATGATAATACCAGAAGCATACCTTGCAAGTCTTGTAAAATTTGCTTCATAGGTACCAACAGATTCATCGTCCCTTTGCTTCAGTTCAAGAAACTCTTTCTCCATCTTTGTTCGAAGAATACGAGGGAAGTACTTACTGAAAAACAAGTTCTTGAACTCGTCCCATTCCATGGACTCAATTTCATCTCTTGGCCTCGTATTCTTGATAAGATTCCACCATTGATCAGCTTCACCTTCCAAACGATATACTGCTAAGATGACTTTATCTTGTTCAGAACATTGAAGAACTGAAAATATCTTTTCAGTAGTACTGATCCATTGTTCAGCCACAAGTGGATCAGAAGACCCACTGAAAGAAGGTGGACGTTGCCTCATGAAGGACTCAATAGAATATTGTTCCCTTCTCTGCTCATTTGGAAGTCCAGAATGATTCATAGCTTGTGTAAGTATAGCAATAAGATTTTTCACTCCATCTCCCATAACATTTGTTTGTTCAGGAGGGCAATCATTGCATTGTCCATTGCATTGATCAACACGGTTCCTTCGGGTTCCAGCCATCGTCTAAAACCCAAAAAGAATAGTGTGAGAGGAAAAAATCATGCTAGGGAAAACAACATAATAAAGGTGGAGTATCCTTGATATCTAACATCTTAGGTTAAAATCTATGATCGTTACCATAGTTCTAGGACTGTATCCTATACGTATACTTATCCTTAGGGACATCCCTAGACATACCTTATAAATATCTCTAGGGATCTCACTAAAGTTCTCGCATCTTAGTTTCCAAAGGTTGACTAAACCTTTCCTCTGATACCAACTGTAGAGACCCGTAGCCTGACGTACATGGACATTACATTACATTTGCGGAATACTTAGTACATAACAAAAACACACACACAAGGATCGTAATAGTTTAGTGTCTTTGGAAACTCGGAACATAATCTTCTAATCCTGGTGAAAGATCTTCAACATCTCCCATAAAGATCTTATTTTTTTTTTACCTAAAACCTTTCTTTATATCCTGGGGAAAAGAAAACATAAAAGGGTGAGCTCAAATGCTCAGTAAGGGTATACAAAAGAAATAAAAATCATATCATATCTTTTTGAAAATCATAACCTGCAAGAGAGATCATAATATCTTAACATGGACCAAATCATAGAAGTGAAAATGAGATCACCATAATCATAACATGAAACTTGAAACTTTGTGGCATGCACACATAATCATGGAAAATCATTTCTTGTTAGTCATGACTCATTGCCAAGACTATCTTAGTGCACAAAGTCCCTTTCTGAATCGAGTAACCCTCGTTTCAGTCCTGTTTCACTGAACCGGTATGACCTACCATTCCAGCCCTGTCTATCTCATGAGATATAAAATCTTTACCCAATGCATTGGAGGGAGATATAGGTCCCACCCATCTTATAATGAATCCTTTCTTATGTGTGCCACATAATCATAAATCTTACATCATCACATAACCCATGTAATAAAAATGGGATTCTTAAACAACATGACATCATAAAACAATTCATATAAGATAAAGGAATTCATAAAAATAATTCCATCACAACATGATCAAATCAATTTAATAATAGGGATAAAAACAGAACCCTTTATTATCTTAGATGGAAAATAATATTGATAAAACACTTGAACTCCATTCTTGAGGAAAATATCCTTTCTTCTTCAAAAACATTTTTCCTTTCATAACATGTCATACAACTTTAAAATAAAAGAAGTTGATTAAAAATAAACTTGAAAACTTGTAAAGGAAGCTTCTTGGAAATAATGTTTTAAAAATCCATTCATGCCGTATAAGTTAAAAAAAACATTCTTCGTACTTTTGTCGGAAAAGTCAAAAAGTACCTCGTACGAAAAACGACAAAAGATTCCTTTCATACATATTACTAAAAACTCACCAAAGGGTAAAAATGGATTTAAGCAATTGTAGGTGGATGGAAATAATATTACATATTGATGAAACATGGATGTGGATGATAAAATACACCCCAGTAAATACTTACGAATAAACAATCTCGGATAAAAATGAGATTGTGATATTTCCCTTACCTTAGGTCCGACTTGCTTTGTAAGTGTCCGAACCTCCTGTATAATGATTTAAATCATGTTATTGGCTTATTACAGAATCATATTCATTGTTATGATATCATATATGGTTCACTTATGACATTATATTACCCGTTCTTTTGTAAATTCCATGTTAAAGAAGCATTTTGGGTAAAATCGTTTCATTTATCGTAGGTGTTTTGACATGTTGTTCTTGACATCATTATTACTTATATCATGATTTACTTACTTCCAGAATATAAAATATGATTTATATATCATATATATTCAGTATATATATATATATAATAGGTAGATAAATAAAATGAAAAACACCGTTCATGGAGACGGTAGTCCGTACGTACGCATGAACGCTGTTTTCCTTTCCTTATTGTCTTGAAATGGAAGTAAGTAGATGACATACATATGTATATATATACATAAATCCAGTAGCTTTATAATGTCATATATTTCATTATTATTTCTTATATATACTTTATAATCATTCTTAAATGGTTAACATGGAGAATGTATCTCATCGCGTCGTGGAGACGGTAGTCCGTACGTACGCACGAGCGATGATATCATTTCTATAAATATTGAATTGAATTGGAGTGGATTATACAATATATCAGAATCAATTTGATGTTGTAATAACTATGTATAGTTATTCTTTACACCATTATACCCATCCATGTAAGGTGGTGGTGGAAAATAGATTACACCACGGCGTGGAGACGGTATTCCGTACGTACGCACGCGCGGTGATTTCTTTTTCCATAGGATGGATAGATGGTGAAATAGGGTTGTTTCATACTTATAATAACATATCAGTATATGAGTGATACTGATGTTATTACTTCATAATGAAACAACCTAAGAAGAAGAAGTGGAAGAAGAAATAAAGATGAAAGAATTGGTAACGGTAATTACCTCTTCTTTGAAGTGCCTCTTTGAGACCTCCTCTTAGGGCACTAAAATTGGTCTTTGAGGAAGACCAGAACCTCTAGGATGTTTATAGGGAAGTGGAGAAGAGATTTTTTCAGGGGTTGTCCGAGCTTGAGTGCTCAAATTGGTGTGAGGAGGAGGGGGAGGAGGTGTCCTTTTATAGGGGAGGAGAGGGGCACCTTAGGAATATCTCAAAATATTATTTTATATTAAAGTTAAAATCGGTTTATAATGGTTCCAAAGGGTCTTATTTCGAAGCTAAAGTGGGGATGGGTCGAAATCCTATCAACCAATCTGATTTAGACAATTTTAGGGTATTATTTTAACCTTATCAATTATATTTAACTCTAAGTTAAATAATTTAACTTTTACCGTGTCTTTTTGTTTTCTTTCACTATATGGTTAATATACTTACTATAACATGCCAAAAGAACCCCAAATTGTATATTATTAATAAATATATCCTTATCTAAGTCATTTTGCCGAACCTTAGATTTTTAGGAATAAAATAACAATTAATAATATAATATTTTATTTAAAAACTATTTTGTGTCAATTTTGACACAATTTGATATATGATTTTTGTGAAAGTCATAACAGAACTAAATGTTCAAACCAAGTTGATTAAATCAACATTAATATATCATAGTAACCTAGAAAATTTGTGGAATGCATAAAAAGTCTCAAATTACATTTATTTTTGTGTTTATAACATCAATTATGTCAATATTTCATTAATAAGATAATTACTGCATCATCATTGTTTCATAAATAAATTAAATTATTTAAAGTCTAAAAATTACCAATAAAATACCATTATGTAGGAAATCTTTTTATCTTTCTAATGAATATTTATAATCTAAAATCCAACATATATAACCCTATGTAACAATTGTTTTTCTAAAAGATATATGCTTGTGTCAATTTTGTATTCATTTTAACTTAATTAAAATAAAGTGTCATTATCACTTACAAGTGGATCCATGGGGTCCCAAAATCGACCCAAAGATGCCCATGGTCGACCATGTATCAACCAATGGGGTTAAGACACGTTTTAGGGTAATTTAATATTATTATAATATTATTTTTTAACCCTTATTTACCGGATTTACCCTTAACCATGGTAAATAAAATATTTACCGCAGTAATTATTCAAAATGTCTAAAAATAAAAGTTATCTATTTACACAATTTGAACATCCTGATTCCAAATATGGAATCTATTTTTCTAAATTCAAAACACAGAAGTGGCAGAAATTAATTTAAAATTAATTCCCGCTATCAAAACAAAAAGCGTGTTTTTAAGAGATAATAACTATCAAAAGATTGACACTTGTTTATGTTTGGTTTAATTGCAAAATTGTGTCCAATGACCAACATTATATTAAGTGGTAAAAATATATTCTAAATATACTTTAAAACCATTCAATATTATAATTTAACCACATAATATGTTACGATGAAAAAAGTTGTTTTTAATTAAAATATAGCGTGTTTTTACTATTCATTAAAATATGAAAGTTGTCGGAAAAATATCAAAACTTTATCTAATGTAAATTTTTACATCCTGATTCAAAAGAAGAATATTATTTTGTCAAATTGAACATATAAACATGTCAAAAACTATATTTAAAGTCGGTGCGCCATCAAAAGGCGGTAAAACTTCATTTTTTGAAAAATACTTATTTTACCCGAAAAATTTATTTTGTTCTTATACCATGTTCTAGAAATGTGTAAGATGAATAATAATGTTATAAAATTCAAAATTTAGTTAATAGTATTCATAACGGCTAGTTCATGACAATATTATAATAATTTAACATTGTTTATTAAAACCCGGTATTGCGTACAACACACGCTATCGAGGAAGGTCGCGATTGCGTGTAATGTAAGCCAAGTCAGGGTTGCGTGTTGTGAAATAATCCTTCATTGTTTTGTATAACAGAATCCAACCATATTTCATTTATACATTTAATATATATATATACTCAATGTTGTGTAGAATAACTATTATCAAAATTGTGTGTAACACGATCCAAGAATAGTGTTGCGTATACTGCAAGCTAATACGGTGTTGCGTATAGCGCAAGGTAATCTTGGTGTAGAATACAACACAAGACATTAATGAAATTAAAAGAATAATTTTCATAAAATCTCGGGCTGTTACAGATATGTTATACAGAAGATATGGGAGCCCCATGACGTACAACGTTGAAGTGTGATGGTGAAAAATTTGTGGGAAAGTGGTGTGGGGTACATATCATCTCTATTCTATATATTATGTTATTACACTTGGATGCGTTATTTAGTGATAGATCCTTAGTGAGGATGATTTTGGTTAGTTAAACTATTTTGTTGTTGCTTGGTTCAACTGTTTTCTCATGGGTGCCTTAGTATGATCTTTTCACATGTGCATGAGAGACATTAGGTTTTTTATTGAGTGTATTTGTATCCTCGCCATGTGTATATAGAAACTTATATTTAGTTTTTAGGAGGATTACATGGATCTTTATGGGAATTAATATCTTTTACCCTTTGGTTATTGTTATGCCACTACCTTAGCCTTTCTTTTTAGTATTTATTTGGATAATTTTATATGTATCTATTATTTTACTTATTCATGGATTTTGGGATAGTTTTGTTTTTTTCATTATTTTTTTGTGTTTATAGATCAATGATATCACATCTCTAATCCTACGTATTTTATATAGGGTAATTCCTCCCATACTAAAATTTTTATACCCTCAGGGCTTGTTTCCATCCCGAGGCCTACTGGAGGCAGGAATTGGCGGTCATTATCTCACATTCTTTATTGTTGGCCCTGGATGCATACCTTTAGAGGGAGTGAGTCATGGAAGAGTGATATTAGAGTTTATGGTTGAGAGATAAGATGAAGTTTTGAGAAATTCATAGTGATTAATGAATGGGATGGTATGTAATTGTGTAAGTTAACCTTGTTACGTGACATAGGCCTGGGAGGCTAGCTCGAACACAGGATTTTAGGCTCCCCATGATCTAGTACATGGACTCTGAGTTTATCTAATAACCTAGAAAGGTGGACCTATTTACATGATGGTGTTAGAGTAGAGGTATATTCATAACGATTACTTGTTTTATTATTTTAATGGGGTGGTTTGGGAAAGTTTAACTATGTTAAAATGATTAAAATGAATCTTAATAAAATTACATACTATCAGGATGAGGAAATTTTTTTTTCACATTAAGCTATGGATCATAGTATTCATTTAAATGTGGTGTAGGTGGTGTAGGATCAAATGATAGTCCGATTGATCATTAGAGTGTCAACCCATTCAAGGAGGATGATTAGTGATAGGGGAATTGTGTTCTTTTAAATGGAAGGATTTAGAGAATTATGAGGGTAGTTTTTTGGATGAAGATATATAGAGCTGGATAGAGGATCTTGATATTGAATTTAGTTTGATTCAGGCCTCAATAGGGTACTGGGACCCATTGTTGTTAGTCAGATGTAAGGAGCTACACATCAGTGGTGTATACTATTTTAGGGTGAGAAAAACGTGGTAGATGTGTTATGGGTTGAGTTATAGAAAGTGTTATGGAAAATTTCATTTCTTCGAACATGAAGGAACTGATGATGAATAATATTGTTTCCAACGATCTATAGAGTATGTCTATTTTGGAGTTGGGAATCAATTTTATAAGTCTATTGTATTTTTCCCAATAACATTTTCTGGATACGGAGTCCCTTGTGAGATTTCTTAAAGAGGAACTCTATCCTTCTATTTTCTATATAGTTACTATGTTTACATTTCCTACATATCTAGAGGTTGAGAATAAGGATGAGGTTATTGAACATATTCATTGATAAATTGGATTACCATAAGAGGGGATCTATCAGGTTTCATCAAGGATCAGATTTGTCAGTGGTAGTATTCAGACACTAGGGCCTTCAAGGTTTTAACCAGTGGGGATCTGACCTCAACATCTTCTATTATGGACATTTTGGGATAGTGGTTTCCATGTTATTCTTGTAGAATTCAGGATAGTGTGATTAATCTATGGGTTCATGGAAATAACTAAATCCAGTTCCTAGTGGTTATTCAAGATCAGTTTGATATAACCAACAAGGTTTAGCGCCATCCTTAGAATCATTTCTAGTGATGGAATTTCATCAGAAGGTACACCATGATTATGCTCTATCCAAGGTATATGGATTAGTAATAGGTTTACCTCGTGATTTTACTTATATTTATGTTCCTATACCTAATAATGGTCATGAGGTATCCATTAACAGAGGGGTAGAGGATCTGAGCATGGTTAGTTCCATATGACGAAGGAGGCAACGCCCAAGGGGACTGATATCATTGGAGGTATGAAAAACATGACATCTAACCTTATTTGTGTTTTTTTGACTTGGTAACCTCACACTCCTTTGTTTTTTCTACTCTATTCTATGCCTTGGGACTAGACATAGAGAGGCTTACCATTCCTCTAGTGTTTACTATGCCACATGGAGGCCAAACCTGCTTGTTTGATATGTGCTAGGGTGGTATAATGATTATGGGGTCACATAAATTATTTAGGGATATTTTCTTACAACATATACAACCATATTATGTAATAATATGCATCAAAGGATTTTATTTTTTGTTTTATGTTATTGACTACTTTCGAAGGAGATACCTATTCTCAGATTGGGATGGCCAATGTATAGTTTTCATTTCCAAGAAGAGTTGTTATGTGGGTAGTAGACATGTAGAGCACCTTCTTTACCTGATGGATTATTTTTCTTTGGAATCATTTGATTCCAGTATGGATGAGGTTCCCATGATTTTTGGGGAGTTTGTGAATGTTTTCTTACTAAGGAGGTTGAGTTTTTACCCCCCAAAACATTAGTCTAAGTTTAAGATAGACCTACAACCTAGTGATTCTATTCTTTTTATGGATCCCGATCAGATTAACCTTTAGAGTTATGATATTTAATGATTTAGATAGATTATATTATGTATTAGGGTTTTATCAATATCAATGTTTTGTCGTGGGGTGTAGTAGTTTTGTTCTCCAAAAAGGAAGGTAGTGGTCTAAGGTTGTTTATAGATTACCGGAGGTTAAATTAGGTGTTGATCTAGAATAATTACACTATCCCAAGGATATATTATCTTTTCTCCCATATGATAGGGTTATGTTCTTTTTCTAAGACTGATATATGATCTGGGTATCCCAAGGTGAGGGTAAAAGAGAGTGTAACCTGAAGATTTCCTTCAGATGCGGGTATGGGAACTTTTATTTTGTTGTTAAGTCATTCGGTGTCACAAATAAACTATCTATGTTCATGGGGATCATAAAATATATTTTCTATGAACTTATGTACTAGTTTATACTCACGTTCAGTAATGAAATATTCATCTACTTGAAGTTATAGGAGGATCAAGAAAATAATCTCGTAGTTGTGGTTGAGGTTCATTGTTTCCTCAATCTCAGGAGCTATTGTTGGAGGTTCATGTCTGTGTTCATAGGGATTGTATTCCCACTGATCTTTTAGGAAGTTCCATGATTTTATCTATATTAATCAGTGTCAAAATACATTTTTCTACCAAAATGAGAAGTTGATCAATCCCCTGGTGCTTTAGTTTTCAAAAGATGGGGTGATATTTAAGGTGTTCTATGATGATTCCTATATTGGCATGTGATGTGTATTGATACATATGGTAGTGGTTCCATTTTATGGTTTTGTAAAGTTACATTCCAATTATAGTAACAATGTAACCCATTATTTGGAGTTATAGGGGATTGGATTTTAACTAACGTTTTCTCAGAATGAGATCATTGAAGAGAACTTTGTGGTATTCACCAATCACAAGGGGTTATGGTATTTATTTTGATAGTGAGATCTGAATATGTAGTTGTGAATGTGCATTATTTTTATTTAGAATCATTAATTCCATATCTAATACACCTTAGAAAAGGGTAATTTTATGGTCGATGCTCTGAGAGAGAATTGACTTTAGGATGTGGTTCAGGAGTCTGAAGATTCTTAAAGGGGTATGGAGGAGTTAGTATCCCTTTAATTAGATTTTAGGGTGGTTTATGGTGGAGGTTTTTTATTTTATATGATATTTAAGTCCTCTATGATGTGTTATGTAGAGGATTTATAGGGGGACTCAAAGTTAAAGGTGATGCAGGATCTTGTTGGCCATGGTGATGATTTGGGGGAATGGTCATAACTGGGAGTTGTTTTAGGGGATGCACTATATTTTGATAGTGATGTGGGATTGATTAGTTTATGAGTTTCATAGATCAAATTTTTCAATACACATTGGAGATTCCATGTAGTACCATGTCTTGAGGATTTTTCTTTAGTGTACCAGGATAAAATGAGAAGTGGTAGAGTTTATGTCTTGGTTTTTGGTTTTTAGTAGGTAATGGATGAGAATTGTGTTCCTAATGGTTTCTTTCTTTGGATGTACTGGAGTGAAAATGGGATGAAAAATCAATTTATTTCTTTATAGGGTTACCTCGAGATTAGAGAGGTTGTGATTCCATTTGGGTAATGAATGATATTTTTATGTAATTATATTGCTTAGCGATCAAAGAGTTTGGATACAATGATGTTTTGTCAAGGAGGTATCTGGACAAGGTTGTTTGACTATAGAGTTATGAGTTCCATTTTATTCGATCAAGATACACATTTCTCGTCATGAGCCTGTAGGGAATTGGAAAAAACATTTGGCACTCAGTTATGCCTTGAATGGACAAATGGAGTGGACTATACAGAGATTAGAGGATATATTGTGGGAACACATCATAGAATTCAGTGGATATTTGGAACGTCACATTCCCTTGTTTTATTATTCTTATAATAATAGAATTTCAGTCATCTATAAACCTGGCCCCGTTTTAGGGTTTGTAGGGATATTTATTCCATTCGTCATTATGATGGGTGGGTGTTGGAAACTCTTCAGTTCTTATTCTTGGTGTGGTGAAGAGAATGATAGAGAAGGTTTATCTTTTTCATTAGATGATAAAAGTAGATCATGACTAGAAGAAGTCATATTCTAATAAACTAAGGAGGATCTTGGAGTTTCAAGTTGAATACCATGAGTCCTTTTTTGTTTCCCCTTTAATTGGGAAGCATAAGTTTTGTAGGAGTAGTAAACTCACACCCCATTTTTTGGGACTCTTTAGGTGTTAGAACATGTTAATGAGGTGGATTATCAATTGTATCTTCAACCATGGTTGGAAGAAATTCATAACATATTCAAAATCTCTTACATCCATCTATATCTTCAAGATGACTCCCTTGTCATTGGATGGGAGAGTTAAATATCAAGGATGACGTGACATTCTTAGGGAGACTGGTATAGATTCATGATTTTTAGGAAAAAGGTGTTTTATAGGTGGAACATTGCCTTGGTTTATGTGTTATGGAGGAATGATGTCATGTAGTAGAGTTTTTGGGATGGTGATATGCATATTCATTCTAAGTACCCAAGGTTTTTTTGAGCTCAATTTGTTTTTTTGGGTTAACTGTGTAATGTTTGAAATCTTGTTGGTTTATGAGATGCGATCTTTTGATGAGATGTCTGAATCCATTTGTTTAATGATATGTTTTTTTCTTTATATTGTGATGTGTATCAAAATTTTATTCATATGAAGATGAAAAACATAAATCCTAATACAGACACATTATACATTGATGCAACTAAAACTGTTTCGACGAGTCAGTGCTGCTAAAAGAGGATAATATAATGACATGAAAGATGAAATACCATAATTTATCTGTTAATTTACTAAAGTTTCATATACTGGTTATGAAAGTACTTGGATTGAGTTTTGTGGATGTTTATGTGGTTATATGTAATGTATTGGACTTTCGATAGTGTTGTATGTTTGGTGTTATACGCAGTAAGAGTGGGGTGGTGATGTGGTTGTGTGAAATTTTTGGTGAATGTCTTCCTTTAGTTGATGCTTTTGGTTAGTGGTTGTAATGAGATCCTTATGAGGTATCTCATGGTGTGGTTCTTTGTTCCCATTTTTTCCCTTCTGTATTGGTTTTGATTCATGAGTGTGATAATTGTTTAATAGGTATATGATGAAATTTCCTAGACCTTCAGACTCAATAATTTATAGGAATTATGGTGAAGAAGGTTTCCAGAGATTCCCTAACGTGTTTGGAGGTATTTTGAAGGAGAAGTGAGGTGGAACTACCATTTTTTAAAGTATCCACTGTGGATCCTGTGGATATGATCCAATGGTGGCCGTTGTGAAGTAGAAGGAACCTATTATGTCATGGAGATCCCAAGGAGGTATTTTTCAGGATACTTGCAATTTGGGGGTAGATGCACCATGGATCATATGTTTTTGTATAGTCCCTCTCATCAATTTTTGGCTATGGTGTATACACCCTGACTATGGTGTAGTTGTTTGGGGGTCAAATTTCATTGGTCATTCCAATTTTTTCTCTATTTTTTTTCCGATAAGTGTTACGACGTATCTTCTTCTTCAATTTTTGAAGGTATGTTATGTAGAAACTTTTGATGAACCATGGTATCCTGACATATTTATAGTATCTATGGTGTGTGATGAAATGTGAAACTCAATGGATAATTTGATAGGATAGGATGTGATGTAGTAGGGTGTTCTATTCCATGTACCCCTTGATTTAAAAAATTCTATAATGTGTTCCCTTTGATTGCGCTATGGTTTTATGTTTTACAAAATGTGTATAAACTATAAAACACAATCAAACTCACTCATTTTCCCTTATTTCTATCATTTATTGAAAACCAAAGTGCATCTCAAGGAAAATGTTTAGACCCCCTTCTTCTGGAATTCGATTCCAGTTTTGGCGGTTCAGTCCTTGGTGGTTAAGGTGAGTTTCCCTCCCTATGTTCTCCCAGTATTTTCTTGATTCTCTATCCAGGAAGGTTGCTTCCAAGTAGAAACTGGCGGTTTTGGTTGGAATGAAAAGATGTATTATGGTGTAAGGTGTTATAGGATGTTAAAGGTGATATCCCTCCACACAGAGTTCAATGATGGATTTTTTCTTTCTACAAAGTTTCATAGTGGATCAAAGAGACCCAATAGAGGTAGGGAATCCCTCATTTCAGACATTGTATATCATGAAATATGGGTTTACTCTTGTTATCTATCCTGAATATAGTTTAATCTATCTTAATAAAGTTAAATTATTATTTTTAATTGAATTGAAGGGGAATGATTTTTATTCTCATGTTTTTATATCTTTTTTATATTGTGATACTATGAATTATCTGCGAATTTTATGCCACAAAAAATCATTGATGTTGGTATCCATTATTTATGATTAATTGATATGTGTTGTGATGACCCCAATATGCGATTATTGTGATTTCAACTTCAATAAATAGTTTTCCAATTATACTGAGCTAATAAAAAAATTTCACATGGATATATTGATTGTGTGCGAATACGCCAAAAATAAAGAAGTAAAATTATTGTTCAACAACTTGATAAATCTGAATAATGTGATGTTTTGATGTGAATGGTGTTGTGGAATGTGAATATTGTGATGTGTAATTTTATGGTGTGTAAATGATGAGTTGAGGTGTGTCCATTCTATGGTGAGTTAATATGAAGTTTTTATTTGGGGTTGTTGTGATGGTAATTTGATGTGGATAGTGGCTATGGCTGTAAAATAGTGGTAATATGTAGTCTTATTGTCTTGGGAAATTTGGTTGTTTGGTTTTGTTGTGTGGTATTGCATTACGCTACAGGCATGGGTAGTATCAGAATTATTTTCTTAATGGGATGGAAACATTTAATTAATGAATTAAATGGTAAGAGTGGTTAAATGTGTTTAATATTTAATAATTAAATGAATAAACTAGATAATGGGTTTGGTTGGTAATGTGAAATGTTTCATGTGGATTGTGTGATGTTGCATATTTAGTGGTGGTAGTGAAAGTGGAGATGTTGTGAGTTGATTAGTGATTTGGTGGTGAACGCCTAGGATGGTCTTATGTGTGTTTAAATATATATTTTTATATTTCTTGATATTTCAATATGCACTCACATATGTTGAGCACCATGCATCAACACCCATATATTTATATAGGGGGTGTTTTTACTAACATGATAGTGATGAAGTTGGATGGATAACTACCCATTCTTCCTCGCTCTATTTTCTAGGAAATTTTATCACGCATAGTTATAATGGAAAGAAGTCAAAAGTAAACTATCGAGAAATGATATGATTTTTAGACGAACTATCTTCATGTGAGATGTGATGAGGTGTGTTAAAGTGGAGGTTATGTATGGTAGGAGGTTGTCACTAGGTTTATTTCTTTTATGTTCAGGATACCTTAACACTCTGGATATGTGGTTGTGATGTCATGTGTCTTAACATGTGTTTTTGGATGAGATGTGACGTGACCGTACTATGGGGAGGTGGTGTGATGTGATTGATTAAGTGTCTCCATGTGAGATTTAATGTGACCATGCTTTGGGTGGTGGTATATGATCTATTTTATAGAAGATAAGGGTGCCTCATTATGTAAAATGTTGGGGTATGAGGTTGGAATATCAATGGAAAATTAGTGCAGGGTACCAATCGTTAATATGATTCATATTATGTTATTATACATGGGTGTGTTATTTGGTGAGAAATACTTGGTGATGATGGGATTGGTTAGAAGACTTGTTCAGGTGCTGCTTGGTTCTTATATTTTCTCATGGGTGAATTTTTATGCTATTTTCACTTATTCTTGATATACATTGATTTTCCTACTGAGTATAACTTTATGCTAAACCAATGTACCAGAAAATTGAATTCGATGTTTCGGGGAGGAATTTGTGGACCTTGTTGGATATTATTTTCTTGGACCCTTGTGTCGTTGTTGTGATACTACCATAGCCTTTCCATTCATTACTAATTTAGATTTTTTTTATCTGAATCTATTTTTATACATATAAATTAATTGTGGGATGATTTTAGTTTTATATTTATTTGTTTCATGGATTTGATTGATCAGAAAAATGAAATCTTCTGATACTAAATATATTATAGAGATTAATGCCTCCCATATCGAGATTTTTATACCATCGGTGCCAGTCGCTCTCTGGGGCATACTAGAGATAAGACTCTATGGTTATTATCTCCCTTTATTCATTTCCAACCTTGAAGGGGATTATTTGGAGTTATGGGGTCATGATATTGTATCCCATTAATTCTATCATCTAAAACTCACCTTGGTAGCCTATGAATAGTACCCAACATTCTTTCCTCCTGAAAACCCAATTCATAATCCTACTTATTTTGTTAAGAATTTGGTAAACCTACCTCATTTGAATAAAATCATTCAACTTGAAAGATTGGTTTTGGAAGATCTTTATTTTTTTTAAATGGTGGTAGTCAAGGATTTTCCTTTATAATTCTATAAGGATTTTTCTAGAAGGAGAAATTTCAGAAGAAGTTTCCTTCTATCGTTCTTAGCTCTTAAAAGTCTAATTCTAGAATTTTGGAAAATAATTTTAGAAGTTGTGGATTTTTATTTTTTATGATGATGTGGTTTATGTTTTTCTAGATGAAGAAATTACATTGAAGATTAATATAGGTGAACCATAGTGGGAACAATAGAAAATATGGACTCTTGTGTTTCATGGAGATTAGTGAAACTAGATGACTGAATGTTACTATATAAATATAGTAAAATGTATCCTTTTTTGTAGTGGGTTGAGAATGTAATTTTCATTAGTTATTCTATTAATTTAGAGTGGATTATTATTCTCTAATTCAAAAATATTTATTTCCTTAGAAATAAAATTCTGAAATGTTTCCAACATGTATGTAATAATTTTCATCTAAAACACATAAAACCAATGTGTTATTTACCAGATTAAATTTACATTAATTATTTGAATTTTTTTTGAGTAAACATAGATGAAGTGATTTAGGCATTGTGTGGTTATTTGTGTGAAATTAGTTTCTTCTATGTTCCATGACATTATATTTATAGAGTTCTACCTAGAATCTATTTTCTATCAAGTGATTTTGAAATAGATACTTTAGATTGTGTACCAGAAGGAGAAAGTGAATAGGAATTCTCAAAAATTTGTATTAAAGGGGTTATTTTTCACGAGTCATTGTAGTTAAATTATACCTAGGTAATATAATATTTCTAAGATTTTTATTAAATTTCAGTGAGAGTCATTATTGTTGGAAGTGTGGAGTCAAAGAAGGGAAGGTTCATATCAAAAATCAATATGGAATACATTTGTTTTTGGAAAAAACATACAAAATTATACCTCATTTTTAAATTTCTGGAGTTTCCATTGAAGGGATTCAATACAAAAGAAAAGTAAAAAGCTGAATGAGAAAATATATATTTGAAGGTTGATGGATTGATACAAATATATGTAGTCTGAAAAATGGATTTAAAAATTCAGGATAAGTGAACTATATTGGAGTTAATAGTATCCCTTATAGATATATGAGAAATGGACATCGGTAAATAAGGTGTTCATGAGGTGGAGGTTATTCATTATGAGGCTATCATGAGAAATATATGCATCATATTTTTTGAATGATTTTATATTTATTCATAGCTGAATGGAATCTGTGAATGTTACATTTACATATGTTATTTGGTAAATTTTATTATTATCAACTATACCAGAATAATGTAAGGACTTGGTGAAAACAATGAGTAGTTTTAGTGGAAATTATGATTTGGTATTAATGATGTTCAGAACATGATTATGAATGTGTATCTTTGAAGGAGAGAGAGTCTGGAATTTTTCGAGTGATGTATTGAATACAGATGGAGGAGTATTATCACTACACCGGAATAATTAGAATAAACCATAGAAAGAATCATTGGAAAGGAGATGAGGAAAGTCTTCTGAAATAAATCTAGATTATTTCAATTCTGGGACGGGTGGCCACCTTAAGAAAAAGAGTCAGGATATGAGTACAACCTAGAGAAATACCTCTTATGAAGAGTTGAGTGTAGTAGTAGTGTCTAAGATAAATCTTCTTGTGAATGTTTTAGCATTAATTAAATCATGTATTAAATATTACAGAGATTTATTTCATTCCATCAGAGAAAAAAGGTTACATATCATATTATATATCCAAAAAATTGATATATTACATCTTATTTATGATAAATCTCTTGAGATATTTGGAAATGGAGAATTAAATGTTTATTTTGGGAATGAGAGTTTTCTTCTACACAAGCTAGTGAAACATTATCCAGGTCTTAGAGAGATCCTGTTTTCAGTGGGATAGATGGATGAAGTAGGTTTTGGAATTATATTTTTATAATGTATATTTAATATTACTCTTGGATCTTTTTTTATCTCCAATGTTGTAAAATATGGGTCATTGTAACTGATTAGAAGGGCAGTGGGTGCTACAATTTTTAGAATGCCATCTTTATAATGTTCAGAATATCACAATAATCAAGTTTAGAAACTTTGTGTGAAAGGTATGAATAATCTATTTGAAAGAGGAAAACTGTAGTTAGATCATTCAGACTTTTGAATTTTTTTTGAGTTGTATACTCAAGAAGTAGTGGAAGGTGTCTTTCAATCTTTATAAAATAACACCTAAATAGATGAAACTAGAATTTATTAATAAAAATGTTTGGGGAACTAACCGAGTTCATTCTTATAGGAGTGATATGTACTTTGTTACTTTAATTGAGGATTCCACATAAAAATATGTTACCTTAATAGACGATTCTACCAAAAACATTTTAGTATACTTTCTAAAACATAAAAGGTATGTGTTTAAAATCATTGGTCAATAAAAGGGTATAGTGTAAATAAAAATTATATGAAAGAAGAAATGTCTATTATCATAAAATTGTTGGGAGTTTTAAAAAAGGAGTTTACAGATCTACTGTAGGAATAGAGGAGTCAAACATAAGAATACTGTTCTTAGAACACATAATTTTTTTTTTCTCCAAGTGAATGAATATAATTTTGATAAAGAGGAAAATAAGCATGATTTTGAATTCAAAAATTCATACGAAGTTTTGGATGTGAAAAATTGGAACAAAAACTATCGTAGTCAACATAAGTCTATCAACCCCATTTGGATATCAATTACCAAATGAACTTTGGTTTGGAAATGTTTTGAATGTTTCTCACCTTGGTGGTTTTGTAAATTTATCCTTTATTCATATAGATTATAAGTAAAAATATAAGATTGAAGCTAAATCATAATAATGTTTCTTTTAACTTGTGGCAATATAGAATTTGGTATTTTTATTTGGGATGTTGAAAGAATTTTTTTTTTCAGAAGTCAGAATGTTTTCATCAATGATAAGATCTTTTGGAATGATAAAAATATAAAGGTGATATAGGTCGTGGATAATTATTCAACATAAAATCATCTTGATTTGAATGGAGGTTCCATATGATCACTTGATTCATAAAGTTTACATGTATATGAATCTATAAGAGGGACTCTAATTTTGGAAGGAATTTTATAGGAAAATATAGAAAATTCATATTTTTAGTTAGTGGAAGATATGTAGAATATATTATGAACTAGAGAATCTAACTTAAGATTTATAAAAGGAAAATATACATAATCTATAGTTTTCTAAGTAACTGAATTGCATGTTAATTTATATATATATTCAAGTACCATATTATCGATGCGTAGTTATAGAGTGGATCTAATTTTCGTAAATTTAATGGATGTAAGAGAACTAGGGAGTCTGTAAGAATAATGTACTTTGGGTGATTTAAAAATGTTTGAGTTATAAATTTAGGAGTTAAATTCACTTTGAGTGAATAACATTGGGGAGCTAAAAAATTACATGTTGGGAAGAAATCACTTGAGAACAAGAGGTTATCTGGTTTAAAGAATATGGTGATGGAATAAAAAGATATAAAGAAAGGTTGGCTGTGAAATGGTTTTAGTAGAAGGAAGGAATTGAATTATCTTAGATAACATCTTTTATTGTAAAACATACTACCATATAATACGTTTTATGTTTGGTTACTTCTATAAATTTTCAACTTGAACAAATGGATGTGAAGATGAGTTTTCTTCATGAACATTAATAGGAATAAATTTTTATGAAGAAACCTATTAGTTTCGTTGACAATAAAAATCTAGGCTTAGTGTAAAAACTAATCTGATGTATTTATGGTTTCAAATAAACTCTAAAATTTTTTCATCAAAATCTTGATTCCTTCATGAAATAGAGATATTTAATACAAATTTACTCTAATCACAACTTTTACTAGAAATTGTTCATAAAAATGATTTCATCATCTTACTCATTCACATAGATGATATACTATTGGTAATTCTAAATATTCAGATAACTCTGAAAATAAAGGATGATTTTTTTAAATATTGAGATGAAATGTGTTGAAAATTTAAATAATATATTTTTATTTTAGGTTCAACGAGATTAGAAAATAATAATTTTGGTTTTTTCACATAGGGATTACATATGGATGATCAATGAGAGATTCATAATGAGTGTACATAAACCAATTTCAACTCCTTTCACTGGTCAATTTAATCTTTTAAAGGATTAGGCACCAAGAATAAAAGATGAAAAGAAGTAAATAGATAATGTTAATTATGTTACAATCATTATATTTTTAATGTATTCAATACTGTGTACTACTATAGACATTGATCATTTAGAGAGGGTGGTTAGTAGGTTCGTGGAAAATCTATAAAAAGTTAATTTAGAATCTATAAAGTAACTTATTTGGTATCTGAAAGGAATGAAAAGAGTTTATATTTTTTGAGAGATGAAAATATGTTACTTACATTTGTTGTTCCATACATCAGGGGTTATTATAAATCTTATAAGTGATTGACCATACATATTTACACTTTTAGCTGAGACATGGTCAAATGGATGCACAAGCTAAAAAGAGTTATTTTAATTTCTATAACATAAGTAATATATGTAGATGTTATTGAATTAATTAAGGATACAATATGTTTAAGATGTTTTTTTGAAGAACTGAGATAATGATAGGGAAATTTTTTACTATTTTTTGATTTTCAGAGTATAACTCATTCAGCTAAGAATATAGTGTTTAATTAAATAAGTAAACACATTGATTTGAAGCACCATTATATCTAAAAGATGATGGAATATGGTGATCTGACGTTATGAAAGGTATCTTGGAATCATAATCTAGAAGATATGATTAATAATATTTTTCTTCTAGAAATATTGAGGCAACATAAATTATTAATCCAATATGAGTGGTTTTATATGATCATACATTTTTTCAAGTGGTGGAAAAGAAATTATTCCTTCAGTGTTATAGAAATAGTTTTATGGAAGGAACTAGGTTAGAAGGAGTTTCATCGGATGGTTATTATCTATATGTGTTCTTATTTTGGAAGTTTCAATGTGAATTTGAAAAGTTTAGTATGTTTAGTTTTTATTTTTATGTATTTCTTGGTTTACCTAATTAAGTGATCACCATGAGGATTTCTATAAGAGATATTATTTGGGAATATAGGAACAGATGGAATCCAACATTTCCTCATTTTTAGTGAAAATAGATGAATGGAAGTTACACTCAATAAGTATATAATAGGAAGAAATTTTCTTTTGGTGGGTTGTGAATATAATTTTGATTAGTTATTCTAGTAATAAATCATGACTCATTAGTCTCTATGTTGTAATGTTTTCATTCTAGTGAATTAGAATACCACAATGTTTCTCCCATAGTTGTAGGAATTGCAGTCCAAACCACATAAAACCATATTTTTCTTTTCTTGCTTACATTTAATTTTAGTGTAAGAATGTTTTTTGGAGTAAATAGGGATGAAGTGATTTAGATATAGTGTGGTGATTTTGGTAAAATGATTTTTTTAGGTTCTAGAAAGTTTTTTTTGAGACTTACATATGAAATCTATTTTGGATAGGTTATTTTGGAAGGAATACTTTTGATTGTGTATCAAAAGGACATGGTAATGAGGATTTATCATCATATTCCATGTACTTTATAGACCCTCTTGTACACTATATTATAACATGAAGCACCTTTTCACACATCCCATTTCTAAGGATAATACAAACCAAAATTGACCACTCAATCAGCTTACCCTCGGAATTCTCATCTCTACAATAATATGAGGATAAACTGTCCTAATTTGTATCTAAAAACCACTAGGATCTCCCAAATATCCCTTAAATTGTACCTCAATAAGTCATATCTCACCTAAATCATAACTCTTGGGGCAACATTTTTGCACCGGTATCAAACATCACACAACAACTCAAGTGCCAAACTTCTCACTTAAGGGTCTCATATCCATCTCAATAATCACATATCAAATTACTGTATATTAGGGCACTCATTATCACTGTGAAACCATTTATGGGAATATACCCTTGAAAATCCATAAATTTTGGCTAATCCACACTATTTATACTCACAATGTAGTTACCCCTTGAGTATAACATTCCCATACGTCAATATATTGATATAAAACACCTTCTCCTTACCGTGATCCATTTGTAGAAATCCTATAATCATTATGTTAGTTATTTTTGATATCATTCCATGTTCTCTAAAAAAATATAATTTTTTACAAGAATTTTAAATAACAAAGCACATATTTTCCCCAAAACCAACATAAACATTTCAAAATAGGTTCATTTATAAGGTATGTAATGCTTATACTGACCTACTAAAGGTAACTGCTCATACCTTACATGATGTATTCCATCCTCATCATCATAAAATTTCATATGTACATAGATTTATATGAATTTTCATAAGAATAAGAATAAACTATGGTTCAATTGAGTTGAATGTTATTCCAAGTTATACAAGGAAACACCATATAAGTTATTATTTTCATTTTAATGAACTGATCCCTCTTATTTAGTGATTTCAATCAAAAAATAACTATCATATCATTTGAATCCTGTGTACTAAATATTCTGCATGAAAAAAGCCTCTCACTAATGATCCATGTTTTAAAATCTAAAAACTATAAATGATAAATCCATAAAAACATGGCGCATCACACTATGGGAAACAAATAAAACATAAAATAAGAAATAAGGAATATAAATCCTATATCCCTAGTAACCTTGGATTCCTATAAATAATTGTTCTCATAGAGATATAGATAACATAAAACTCTGATGAACTATATGATATTAGTCACCTAGATCCTCTAATACCACTTTGTAATTTCTTTCCTCTTGTCTACGACTACTGAGTGGTTCCCAAGTTGGTTTATTCACCATTTGAACTCAAAAACACCTCACAATACACTAGAGGCTTCTGTCTAGTAGTGGTGGTCTAAGGATGTATTATAGAGAGGTAATACCACTATATCTGATTGTGAAATAATAGATAAATATGAAAAACATCATCGAAAAAAATAACTACTAGAGTAGGAAATATAAATAATTAATAAATACTAATAAATAAATTGGAATTGTACAATCATATACAATCACTATACTCTCACTAGTATTAGGACATATACTAGACAAACAAAATTGAAATTTAATGTATATAAGGATCTACTACCATCCCTGAGCCATACTTGAATCACTAGTCTCCAAAACCCCATTGTGTTGGTCAATCCCGATCATGTGACACTATAACACCGGGTGAAACCTGGTTTATTATAACCTTCTTACTGTTCAATGGTCTAGTGCTCTATTATAATATTCATAGTGTCACTTGAGTCGAATCTTGAGTGATGGTGCTATATTTTGGAGTCAATTGTTTTTTATTTGTATTTTGAAATGTGTGGGGGGTGATTTTTTTGATGATACAAGTTTAAATGAATAATTGATGAATTTATTTTAAAATTTTAAAAATTATTGGGGTTATTTCATTATTATGGATGTAGTTTAACGATATCCTTGTGATTTTTGATATATTATATTTAATTTACATGTAATTCATTGGATGATTTTTATGATAATTTCTAAATGTTGAGGATTTAATCCAAGACATAAATAGGGAAATGATATAAATAAATACTTATTTATATAAGGTTATTTATGGTTCCAATAATACATGAAATACACAATTTAAATAAAAAATACCAATAATCCAAGACATGGTAATTTTAGTATACACAATATTAACCTAAATAATTTTAAATGAGGAAAAGATCTCAATCACTTAATATCCCCTAATCACAATTTTCTCAAATGTTTGATTTAATCATATATTGAGATGTTTAGAATTCAATTTTATGAAGTTTATGGAAATGAGTTAAAATTTTAATAAAAATAAAAAGACAAGATAAGCGTTGTGTGCCAAACACACATACAAATAGTGAAGATAGGTAAACATGAGCTCTAGATTGAATGATAAATTAAATGAGGAAATTTTTATAAACATGATTAATTTTTTAAAGAAAATAAATATTATAAAATAAAATGTGGATGATAATTGTAAAATATTATGATTTTTCATGGATTAAACATCAAATGAAATTATAATCAAACTTAATTGATTACAATAAAACCCACTAAAGTACATGAAAAACAAGAGTATAAGGGTTGTATCCCTAGTTTAAATATGATTTTGGAAGGTCCTAATAGACCTTTTTTAAAGGCTTTGGTCATGCCAATATATCTTCCAAATTTGTTGAGTTCTAACCTCTTTGAAGAAGAAGACCAAAATGTTTTATAGACCAAATGCAGTACACTATGTTCCCTCCAAAAAATACTTTAAAGTTGGATCCACTATTTGACAATGAATAAAGATAAATATAGTAAAATATTATTCTTTAATGTTTTATATATGAATTTTTTCAGTACAGCCTCAAAATTTGAGGTCTATTGGACTTTTTGAACAAAATATATGGCTATTTTCCTAAACCATG
Organism: Viscum album; assembly: GCA_963277665.1. Taxonomy (NCBI): domain Eukaryota; kingdom Viridiplantae; phylum Streptophyta; class Magnoliopsida; order Santalales; family Viscaceae; genus Viscum; species Viscum album. The sequence continues at coordinate 413,222,641 of OY728131.1, forward strand.
TGTTGTTGTCAAGTTTTATCATGAATATTTTGAAGGCTATAATGTGAATTCATTTATGGATATGGATATTCCCCCATATTGAATTAAATTATTATACAAAGTTATGATCCAATATTTTTAATTTCTCTCCAAAAACTTACAGCCCAATTGGACATATTTATTGGATGGAAAGTCATGAATTGTGGGCTGTTTTCGAAACATAAGTAGAATTTATGGCTTTGAAATATTGATTTTGTTGTGGAATTTATCTATTCGGTTTGGAATTAAAAATTTTATGGAATATGTATTTGGATATACTTGAACATATTCTGGAGTTTAATAAATTTTTTTATTTTTTATTGATCCTATAAATTTAATCATTATGGTTGGTTTAGTTTTCCCCATAAATTCAGTGTGAATTTTTCTTATAGCCCTTTAAATGGAAGTATTATCAAAATATATAGTCGAGTTATTTGTTTTAATATTAATTAAAAACATTATAAAATAAGAATAATATCATTTTTACTTGTATATTGAATTATATGATTAAAATAGTAAACTATTGTGTCATTGAAAAAACATAAAAAAATGATCGGCATATATTTTCATGATCAAAACATGAAAAATGAAAAAAAAAATCCATTTTAGTGAAATTTTTTTATTGGAGTCATATAAAATAATAAATGAATATTTAATAACTACTCCCACTCACATAATAGTGTGGATTTCCTCTAGAACGGAAAACACAACACAAAACAAAAACATTTTTACTCACCCAAAATTATTTTTTTTCTCATATCAGGTGGGGATAGAGTAGTTACATCATTCAAAATTAATTCCACAAAAAATGTTACTAGAATAATGTTAAAAAAATCAATTTTTATACACCAAATTAGAAATTGAAATTAAGATCACACAAATATCACACCTCTGATAATGATGTATGGTTTATTCATGGAGGTTCACTAACTCATCAACCAAATGTGAAAATCATAGAGTTTGTTATTTCCCTAAACTTCCATTACCTATTATATAGTGAAAAAAATAAATATGTAATTTTTAGTATTTTTTAGTGGCTATGGTATGGTAGGAATATAATCGTCAAATAGAGGAAGATAATGGGAATAAACCAACATAGAAAAGAAATGCATAATTTATGAAATAAGAAATAGAAGGAAATAGAAGCACATAATTAAAGGGTATATATGTGCAAAGGAATACAAAAAATTGTTGAATATTTTGAGAATAATAAATGATGATATATGTATAATATAAAAATATTATCCCAATGGATCAAGAAAATAATATTCAAGTGTTATTTTTTTTCTTCATTTTTTTAAACATTTTAATAAATTTTTTACAAAATGAAATAAAGGTAAATCTATTCCCATACCTCACTGAATGAAAACCTCTCCCACACACTTAAATGTATTCTTTCCCTAAATCAAATGACGACATGTTAAAAATCAAGGAAAGGATACCCAAAATGGAATCAAGTCCACCCATAATTAAATTTAAATAACTCAAACAATCTAAATCCAAGTAGATTTTGGATGAGAAGAGGTTTTATGTTTGTAATGTGGCTATAAAAACGGGTTTTTATAAGATCTAAGTGGTTTTCAAAAGGTGGATCAATGTAAGTGTAATGGGAGGATATTTTTTTATTTTGATTCTAAAGTGGTTCAGGAAATGACTCTATCATATTATTACACAAAAAAGTAGAAAATTCATCTCAAATGTCCAAAAAATAAATACTCATCATCATGGGTGAAAAAAATGTAATATGAAAATATGGTTGTAGGAGGCCTTGACTTGAATACTAAGTTTGTTTCTCACGATGGTGGGGCAGATCATTTTCCAATAAAAAATTGGGCATTAGAATCATATTGGTCCTGAAACAAAATTTTTTATCCAAGTTTATGATAAAAATTCCCAATGATTGAGATGAAAAAAAAAGTCTCTGGAAACCTTGAAATGGTTGAATAAAATTTAAAAATTATATGGTGACTACTTTTGATTCTTTCAATTTTTAAGGGAAATACACTATCACAAAGAAAAAAAATTATAGATGTAGAAAGTGGTAAGAAAATTAGAGATAATGTGTTAATGAGAGATGAAGAAGAAGAAAGGGAGATAAATATAGAGAGATAAATAGAGAGAGAAAGATAGAGAGAGAGAGAGAGATAAGGGGTGGAAGATATGGAGAGGGGGTTCAAGGGAAAGAGGTTCCCCTATTTTTGTTTTGATGGGTCTCCATTTCCATCTCATAGCTAGTCTACTCCCATAGTTGGAAATTTTTCTGAAGTAGATATGGTTCTCATGGTGTATTCTCTATCCATGATGCTTTAGATGATGCCAATTAACCATAAATTCAATATTTAAATAGGGGTCTTAGACTTTAACTACACCAAATGGGTAAACATTAATAATAATGAAATGACATTCTCAATGAAAATTAAGCTTACCTGGGTGAAGGAAAAAATTGATAATTGAAGATAATTATCTTTTCAACATCATGAAATACCTTCCATAATTTTTTTTATCATTTAGTGACTTAAATTTTTTATTTATAGATATTTTAATTCTCATATGTATAAATTATAATCTCCTTCAATTCATTCAAATAAAAAAATCCCTCATTCTCGAATTTCTATTGTCAAAAGTACAAGTTTTCATAGCCCCAAATGACTTATTTATTTATTTAAATTAATATATTACATTATTTACCAAAAACTATACTAAAATTATAGATACAAATGGTTGTTTTATAGTATGTTTGATAAGACTAAAGTGATTCACCAAGTCTTTCAAGAAAATATTTTCGTATGAGCATAACAGTTCTCTCAAGCACTTTTTTCACTTCTCTATTGGAAAGTTTAGCTAATCCATTTTTTTAGGGCTGATATGGAGTTGATGTTTAATGTAAAACCCCATGATTTTCAATATATATTCCTTTTATAGATTATGGAAATGGGTTCCTACGTCACTGACCACGGCACACCGAGTTCCAAATCATTGGAAGATGTGGGTTTTGAAGTCCTCACAAAAAGAATGTCCATCATCCATTATTGTGGGTTTGGTATTAACACAAATTGAAACATACTCAACCCCAAGAATAATATAAGATAATCCATTTCTGGGTTGGAGGGTCCCATGAAATCAATTCTCCATACATTAAAGGTATCAAAATAGATTAATGGATTTTGAGGTAATTTGTTTCTATTATAAATTGTAGTAAAATTTTGTCAAGTGGGGCATGATTTAAATAACTCATGTATATCCATGAAGAGTAAATGATAGAGGAATCCATATTTTAGGAAATTTCAAGACTTCCTTTATGGTCTAAAGTGGCCACCTCCATGTATTTATTTGAAGGGTTCCAATATGGAGGAATGTTCATATTGGACGACACATCTTCTAATAACCATGTTAGCCTAAATTTATATAAAGACCCTGACCCTAGTTTACCAGATTTAGTGGATACTTTATTTCATTGGTGCATTATACAAGTGACAATATCCCAAAGGAATGAATTTTTTTAAATTATTGCGAGCCTAGATATATACTTTAATTTCACATTACATTTGAAAACATAAAATACAACATTATGTGTTTTGATATCAACACTATTCAATTAAGAATATTTCTTTATATAAATCATAAAACATTTCCTTATATACTAGGGAAAAGAAAAATAAGAAATGGGTATGATTAGAATCTTTGTATGTGTATGCGTACAAAAAAATATATCATGAATATAAATGGAATAATCAATATAGAAATGTAAATAACTAAAACACATGACATTTAATTATTAAATTGAACATGATGAATAATTTGGAAAGAATAAATGATGATTAAATTAATGATATATAAATAATAACATGAGTTTTAAACTTATTAATGGATATTAAAACTGATATAATAATCACATAGAAATCAATAATTAATATCATAATTAAGGAATGCATAATGATAGACATCATAACCATACTATCAAGGCCTTATTACAAGACATCCTATATAAATGGGTAAGGCCTTATCTAAATAACCTAGCTAGTTTGTCTCAAGAGACCTACAAAATCATTGAGGGGTTATATAATTCCAATCCCCACGCATACCTTCATGTACAATGCATTCCAAATATATCAAATTATTTTTTTAGTTAATGAATCATTATTCCATATCGATAAATATTTGTATTGAGTAAAGAATAACGATTATCGATAATTGTCTAGTTAATCAAATAACATTAAAATAAAAACCTAATATATAAATGGAATATTTTTTAGGAAATAATCATATCCCCGATAAAATTAATATTTATATTTAAGACAAATTTAATTTCCAATGATTATAATAAAGTGAATGTTTCAAGGGAAACTAAATGAATAAAAAATTAACCAATAAGAAGAATGTCAAAAATTTCCTTCGTCAAACTGATCATAAACTATCTAGAGAAATAATAATGATGGTTTCATTATAGATTATCCCTTATGGATTATAATTAAAATAATGGTATTTTTTTGTTTATGAATATATATATAGTAAAAATATCATTAAAACAATCTTGATGAAAATATCCTTTTTACTTTGTAAATATCTTTTAAAAAATAAAAATTCCTTGAATATTAGTAAAAAATATTATTTGAAAATATTCATGGAAAATTTTAATGTATTATTAAAATAAATTAGTGGTCATGATGGAAGGAATGTTCCATTCATACCGAGTATGTTAAAGCCAATATTCCTTTCACATTTTTTTAAAAAAAGATAAAAAGTACATTATTTATAAAATGATAGGAATATTAATTTAAAAAAATTTGTAAAAAGATAAAAATGAGTGAAAATTTATATAATGAATAATTTTAGAAATATTAAAGACATTTTTTAAAATATTATTAGAAAACATGGATTTGCAAGAAAAATTATTTTTGACCTAAAGGAGAATTAAAATCATATTTTTTTAAAAATATTTTATCAATCATTTCAATTTCCAAATAGCGGAAAATGGTTATATTATGTTAAAAATTAAATAATAACTATAGGATTATAAAATTAATATGTTTCTTGAGAGATATATCATATTATTTTATTATTAGAAACATAATCACAAATAATCCTAATAAATGATGAGATTGTAAAATAAACCCTTACTGCATTAGTAACTTTTGAAACATTGCCCCTATAACACAATATAAAGCATTAAATTACTTCAATTTAAATATATTAAGGATATAAAATATCATATGTATAGTATATACACCAAAACATATGAACTGAATTTGGAATATGTCTCACAAAAGTAAAAGTGAGATGATAATACCTTAAATGCATTGGTAACTTTTGAATCCCAATCCTCATTAAAATAACAATAAATAAAACTTTAAATATAATTATTATTAATATATTAATTATATAACATTGCAATTGTGATGTATATAAAACTCATAAAAGAATATAGTTTTATAACATAACGTATATCCCATAGATAAAAACTTTAGTCAAAAATCCCTATGTACTTCATAAATTTCAATTCAAATCTCCTTGGATGAAATAATTTTAATTTAAGATTAAAATAAAATTAATTATAAAGGATTCATGATATTACATGTAAAATGGATATTTCATTCACCATATAAAATAAATTAGGAGCATAATATTAAAATATGCCCAAATGAAAGGAAATTGAGACGATATCTTTTACATCGTGTCTGATTTCCTTCACACGTGTTCAACCATACTACATAATAAATCTATATTTATTATAAATATATTAAAAACCCATTATAATACATATAATCAAAAATATTATTTAATTATAACATTTTATCGCCCATTTATCCATAATTTCATGTTAAAATAACTATTCCAAGTGAAACTGCTTCATTTATCATGTATGTTTTTTTAGTAGAATCAATCCTCATACTTTGATCATGACCGAATAGTATGAAAACATCCACCTATGATGTACATATAATATATATTCATTACATAATTATTCATAATAGCCTATAAAATCTAGAGGTAGAAAATTTATGTTCACTGTTCAGGGAGATGATAGGTCGTTTGTACGCATGAACATTGTTTCCATTTTTTTAATTGATGGAAAAAAGAGAGTTAAATAATATTTCACATTGAAATAAAAATTATTAAATAATATAAAATAATATATATTCTTTATATATATCCTTCTTTCCATCCATATAAAAATAAAACTAAAAACATTTCACATCGCTTCGTGGAGGTGGTAGTCAACATGTATACAAGGGCGACATTATCATTTTCGAACATTTTCTCTGGTAATAATTTAGATTTTATATTAAAATTAAAAACATATAACTATATATTAAATATAATATATATAAATTAAATATATCATTATACCATGCTCTAAGAGTTGGTTATGGGAAAAAATTACATGAGTTCGTGAATCTGTAGTCTGTCGTACACACGATCGGCGGTTTTGTATGCCATTTAATGGAAGAGGAGATATATTTACGTTGTTAAATAAAAATAATAAAAATTTATGTATAAATTATATATTGGATTCATTATATTAACATATTTATATATATTGTATGGAATTAAATGATGTAATAAAACATAGATTCATGGTTAAGAACTATACCACTTTTTTTGTAGAACCACTCAAGGTATAAACTTAATGCCTTCCTAGATTGGTTTTATTATAAAAACAAAGAATATAAGAAATGGGTATTGATTTAATTAAGTTATTTAGGAAATTATATTCTATAAAATGTTTTTTTTATTGTGAGGAGAAGATGAGAGGGGGTTTAATTTTATATGTGGGGGAAATGACACACTTGAAATTCTTGAAAAGAATATATCATACCCATGTTTTTCACATGAAAACAGATAAAAAAGGGATCATTATAGAACCATATATGATATATGATTTAAATAGGAACATAACATAGGTAATATATAAGTTTAAATATGATTTAAACCCTTGTATTCTTAGATTAATCCAAGCTAAACCCGTTTAAAATTAATATAGAAAATTATGTTTTACTATTTTTACTATTATCTATGAAAAAATTAAGTTTAACATATTATATAAAATTAATTATGATTATTATAAATATTAAATCTATTTTTTAAAATGTAATTTACATAATTTCATGAATTTTATATAAATTTAAACCCAAATATGTGATGAAAAATGATTTTCCCATGGAAGGCTTTCAGAAGTAGAAAACAGTTTTAATAAGAAATAATCAAATAATATATTAAAATAAACTAAATTGGATTAATTATGATATAATTTAACTTATTTTATTCATAAAATAATTTTAAAGAAGATGGAACTTTGTAAATTCATTAGATGAAAATCCATTTTTCCCAAAAAATTGTATTTTTCTCATTATTAAATGATAATATAATTTTTCTGAAATTTATAAAAAATTAAATGTAATTTAATTTTTAAATGAATATTATAAATATTATGTTGATTTTTTAAAATATAATTTTTTAAAAAAATTAAAATTTAATTTTTAAATAAGTGTGTAAAGCAAGACATAACTGCTTTTTGGAAAAACATAGTTTTGAAGCATATAACTGAGTTTATTATTATCTCATGCATAGAAAAAGTATTAGATGAATGATAATTTTTTATTAAATATATAATATATAAATTTAGATAAAATAACTCATAAAAAATGAGTAATTTAACTTATTTAGATAATAAAACATTCCATGAATAATAAATATTTTTCAAAAAATTTATTTTAGTTTTAAATGTTTGTTACATTTATTTATAATAAATTGATAAAAAATGAGTTTTTTTATATTTATTTTTAATATATATAATATTTATAGTAAATTTATTCCTATTGATAGATTCAAATTTAATGTCTAGGTTATAATGATCATATTTAAATAATATATTTCAGGGGTAATTTAATCTTTGTGTTGCACATCATGTACACTATCAATCATAATGTTAAACTTCTAAAATATCGGGTTGTTACAGTTTACCAATGTCTATTATCATCCAAAAAATGTTATTGTGAATCAAATTTTATATTTATTTTTTATTATTTCCAAACAAAACTGTTAAAACACAAGTAATCATGTAATTTAAAATTTGGGAAAACCTTAGTAATGTTGGAGTGAGAGATGGAAGGTTTTTAGTGAGAAATTATTTTCTAGGGATTTTAGATTGAGAATAATTAAATATTATACTAAGTTGATTAACCATACGGTTTACTTTTCTAGGTCTATATCTTATGTCAAGTTTAAACTCTTAAAATATTAGGATACATTTTATTATCCTCAGTTTGGAATCACTTTTCTTGAGTAAGATCATTGATACTGAATGGTGTGTAAGGATAATGTTTTTGGAACACAAGAGACTGGTACAAAAATTATCTAAGGAAAAAACCACAGATAAAAGTTCCTTATCATTGATAGTGTAATGATATTGAGTTCAATCTAGTGTTTTTGATGTATAATAGATGAAATGAACGATTTTCCACTTATTTTACAAAGTAGAAAACCAATGGCCCTATCTGAAGAATCACATGTCATTTCGATGGGTAAGGACCAATCTGGGGGTTATATTATTTGGGGATATGTAAAAATAATTTTTTTTCAATTAAGGATCTATTTTAAGCCTATTAAAATGGAATTTAACATAATTCTAGAGTATCCTAGTGAGTGGGAGGGAAATCCAACAGATCTTTTGGATGAATTGTCAAAAGAAACCAATATGACTAAGGAATGATCGAATGCATAAAACTTATATGGGTTTAGTATGTGATTAGATCACCTCTATTCTATTCAGATAAAATTTAATTCAATCTTGAGAAATAATTTATCCAATAACAATCCCATTAGTGACTATAAAGTGACCATTTTCAAAATTCAATACAGGGTTACATTTGACACACTTTAATAGGATCATATAGAGTGAATGAAAGTGTGATTTAAATAAATATCCATAAATAGTAAATTGATCCATGAATAACACCATTAATTACTCAATGAATTATATAAATATGCTTATCATTTACATTTGTAATGATTTAAGGGTATTAAAAAGGAGAAAGGCATTATTCTATTTTCATATGCTCGAAAGGGGAAAGTTAATAAAGTCATTTATTGAACTTGATATGTGATTGGGATTTATAAGTAGATATTTTATCCATTAAGAAATAAATTATGTGGATTTCCGACTAATATTTCTATAATTTTAACATGGAAAGAATGTGAGTAGTGATCTTTCCATGTTTTAGCATTATATTTCCAATAATCGATACACAAAAGCAATTTGTTTTTCACTTCATTTAGGACCACTTCTTTGTATTCATTTGCAAAAACAGTTGTCCTTCTCTACATATGAACCAATTGAATTAGACTAACCCATTCACTATTTGAAATTTTATAGATAAAACCATCTTAAAGAATCTTGGTAATATCTTCCCTAACTACCTAAAGTTTTTGTTTATTTCATTTTCAATAATGTTTCTGGATTAGTTTGGATGATTTTTATAAATGGGTGTGATTCATTCAAAGGGAAAGGTTGACGCCTAGTATGTTATATAAGGTTCAAATTAAGGTAATTTTTTCCCTCTCACCTAAAAAGAAGTTCAAAACCCTCAAATTTAGTTAGATAAATATAGATAATAAAGGGGTAGGTGTGATCATGGAAAAATAATGCATACTTGATGTCTACAGGAAAGGGTTTCAATTTAGTTTTATCCTTCAATTGTGTTCAAGACAACATAGGAACACTGGATTGGATATATATTGGTTTTGATTCATTTTTTTCAATACAATCATTATAGTGTAGTATATATTAGAGGTGATATGGTGTTCCAATTAGTTTTCAAGATTACTTAGATAAATAGAGTTTATAAATGAAAGGTCAACATCAGCTTATCCTTTAATGACTTGGTTAATCACAGTGAAAATTTAAAAAATTACTCTATCATTAGAACATGAATAACATGATGAAACATGGTTCGATACACTATTATATGTTTTCTATGAATCATGGATATATAATTCAGAGTGATCCTTTGATGGGTCAGACATGGATGAAAAAATATTGAACTTGATGAATTGGTCACCAAATTCCATGGATAAGATTCTCATATGGACATCAATTTATGTTATAGCTATCAAGAGGATTAGTATTCCTAGAATCAAGGGAGATCAATAATAATAATTCTCTTCTTAAATTGAGTGGAAATAGAAATCATTTTGGAAGATAAGATTATTGACCTGAACTATGACATGATTGATTATTCCTTCAAGACTTGTATTTATTTGATTAGATATCTCAATGACAACACCCATTGGTTTTAAGAGACCTAGAATAATGTTGTATAATATTTATTTGGGCATTAAATTTATCAATCCGACTTGGTATATGAGTGAATCATCAAATTTGGAACTCCCTATTTGGCATGGAATTGTTAAGGTCCATATATATATTCACTTCATTATAATGGAGTGTTAGGTTGAAACATTTTCAATGGTCCTAAGTTGTCTCTTATGAATGCACAATTATTTAAGAAAATTTGAATACATAGTATTTTTTTATAGAATCCAATAGTTTAATGATGACTTCATCACATACAAACATGTTTAGCATTTAATAATTAGGATTAAAGGTAATTTTAGGCTTAGACATAGTTTTATTAAAAGGAATTGGGTTCATTAGAGTAATGGAAGGTGGTGAGAGAGTGGATTCAATTTCTTTTTCAACACTATTTATTTTTCTTTATCAATAATAATAATAATTTTAGGGGATTTATAGGGTTAATCAAGAGGTATAAAAATTTTCTCTCTAGATTAAAGTGTGATTACAATTACATTGCCCTTGGGGTAGGGCAATGGTTAAGTTAGGATTCAAGTTGATTTGGGGGGATGAAAGCTATCCAATTTTATTTTCAAACTTTTCTGGCTAAAATGGACGAATGTGGAAATATCTTATACATAAGTATCCTATATTTTGTTAAATGAACAGGTATGTCCTGTATTGGGATTTCCTTGATTTGGGTTCTTATAAAATCGATTGTATTTGGTTGGTAATTTAGAAGGGTTGTTAGGATAGGGAAGTCAAGGAGGAAGAATTATTGTTTTATAATGAATAAAAAAATAAAGTATTGTTGGAAATTACTCTATATCACCTTGAGAGTTTATGAAATATATTTTCAAATAAATTTAATTTCTACAATAGCTTGTGTCACATAGAACACCGTGTTTAAACAAACAATGATGGGCAAATAAAATATTATTATTTAATGTCACAATTATCAGATATCCATTTTATTAATAGGTATAAATAAGAATAATTAAATTATTAAAAATTTATCGATTTCATATGTATAAATTGAATTCATTGGTTATCCGTTGGTTAGAAAGAAAAATAAAATCATTTGAAATTTAATGATATATTTATCTTAAAAACAATTTTTATTCAAAAAGTGAATTTTTATAAATTGATCAAATTTGATGGATTATTTTATAAAAATTTCTATATTATATATTCAATAAAATATTTTTACATTAATTTAATATTTTTTCTAGTCATGGGATAAGAATAATCAAATTTTTATGCCTAAAAAATTACTTTTCTAAAAAGTGGCTTCCATTGTGTTTTTCATGTTTATATTAAAATTAAATTTATCTAATGATTAAATATGATTTTGATATAATTTATTCCTTATTTGTAATTTGGAGTTTAAATTTCTGTAAATAAGAACCTTTTATTTTTCTTTAATATTAATAATAATCGTTATAAAATTTACCACTATAATAAATGGTAAATCAAGTTAATTTAGTTTAAATATAAGGTATAAGGCCATATTGTTTCATCATAATTGTTATTGGATTAAGGTAATTCAACCCTAATTACCATATTATAGAAATGTGTTTTTAATGGAAAATTTTTTATGAAAATGACATATATGATATTTAAAGGAAATAAAGTTACAAAATATCACTCTCTAACATTTAGTTATCTATTATGTGTCCATATAAGTAAAAAATATGTGATGAATGAAAAAATTTCTATTATGATAATAATGAAATTATTTTCATGGTGAATTTTTTTAAATAAATTTTTGGTATTAAATAATAACACTCATAATTTATATAATGCCAAAACAATATTTATTCAATTAGTAGAAAAAAATAAAAGTTATTAAAAATACTAAAAGTTATATAATATGATTGATTTAGTGAGTTATAAGAATTTTATAGATTAATATGTCATATTTTTATTGTTTTAAATGATTATAGTATATTTATTAATTTTGATTTATGTATTTTAGTCCCAATTAAATAAATAGTGCCAAGATTGGCATTAATGATATTTTATCATAATAATATTTTATTAAATAATTTTAAAATTATAATGATCTTGAAAGAGGAAAGAGAGGTTAATATGTGGTCTAAAATATAATAAATTTTCCATTTATGATCCAATTTTTACCTTATAAATAAAATTTGAACCCATTGCTAATGAAAAATTCATTATGATAGTTATGGTTGGAATATGTTAATTAATGGTTTAAACCAACTGATAAGGTTTAAAAGGCCCTCAAAACCGATCCAAATTTTATTGAATGCTATTATTTCAACATCATACTATATTTTCATTGAGTAAATTTACTTTTTGAAAAATTTAAATTTATAATGAGTTTATTATAATTTAATCTTTTAGGAAATTCCAAAAGTGCCCCCTCACCTCAATTATAAAAGGGAACCTCCCCCTCACTTATTTACACCACTTTCATCATTTTTTATCAACCCTAACTGACTAAAATATTTTATAAACTTATTTATACACATTATAGAGGTGATGGAATTATAAAAAGACCAACATTATGGCCCTTAAGAGAAGATCTAAAGGAGTTATTTCATAGAACAAGATACAAGAGCACATTCGAAGAATGTAAAATTTGAGTTAAGGGATTTTCATCTCACTTTTACTTCCATGATACACATTCCATATTCAACACTTTTTTCTTTTATTGGGTGTATATTTTACCCATGATTGTTTTTTGTGATACTTATTACAAATTTTATAAGGATTTACCTATCCATTTAAGGTTTGTATTTTCTTAGGGTTTATGATTCAAATATAACCCAAGTGGTATTAATTTTAGGTTAAAATAGAATTATTTATCTAGATTTCATTGATTAAGTAATGATAAGGAAATATTATGATATATCTCTTAAGAAACTCCTGAATTTTTTCCTCCTCTAGTCATATCTTGAAGATAATTTTCCCTTCATTTTCCGCACTTTAAATACTCAAGAAACTAAAATTATATTTTTAAGGAAAATTTAATTTATTTCTCTCTTTGTTTGAAATTTTTTTTTCTTCCATACCCATTTATTCTACAAATATTAGAAATTATGTTTTTTCTATTCATATTTGATTGTTCAAAGTCAATTTTAACAATATTGTTTTATAAAATGGTTTTAAAGTTATCTTTTTTCCATTTTTAATGAGTTAATTTTTTATTATTTACAAAAATGTAAAAGCGATGTTTTCTTTTATATTATACAACTGTTATTATTTCTAAATTTTTCATGATTAGATAAAACTTTTATTATGAAACACATTTCTTTTCGATGGGTTATGATATGATAATCTGATGGCATGTTTACAAAACTAGTTTCATTTCCATATGTTGTCCTATGTTGAAGTGTTTATTAAACCCATTTCTTTTCATGGATTCTGATATGAAGAATGTTTCTGAATATTGAGAAAATTTTTTGTATGATTTCAACTATATAATGGGTGGGGCCTAAATTATAAAACCCCCTCATTCATTGGGTAAAAAATTTATATCTCATTAGATAAATAAGAATGGAATGGGGAGTGAACCTAGTTTTAGCAAGGGACATTATCTACTGTGATAGTCTAGGGATTGAACCTTGATTACTAATATGTTTTTGGGAGTGGAAAAATTACACTATGATTTCCTTGTTAATGACCATTCACTACTAAGGAAATAAATTTTTCAGATTAATTGAATACTGAAAACTTATGTCAATTGTTATGCTATCATGGATCATATTCATTGATTACATTATAATTCGTTCCTTATAAACTACCAATTTTTATTCCATGACATAATATCAGGACCTATTATATGTGGGATTTGATTTATAATTTTATTATCATGTTGTTACACCCTTATGCTCATTTTATGCTCAATTGGTCATTGATATCTCCCTTGTTTATTATTACAGAGAATTTTAACTCACCCTTTATCATCTTTCCTTTCCCTGGGTCATGAAGAAATTTTTTAAAATGATATGTCTAATAATGGTGTTAGTTATGAATAAATCAATGGGGGATGATGGAGTTTCTTTTTAAACTAGTTGTTTATGTTTGAATGTTTCGAAAGGCACAAGACCTATAGAATTTTCATGTTGATCATTATTTTATATATTGATTATTAATCTATAAAAATGTTTTATATATGTATGAAAAATATGGGTTTCTATAGTTTGTATCAATGTTATGTTTAACTAACATTTAGAAACTTTTATGAAAAAATTTTGTGAGAAATTGCAGGATAAGTCAATGTATAGGATTACATACTTATGTTTTGGTAATGATCATGGATGAAATATGATAAACCTAAGGAATCATTTATTGTGATAAGATGTCATAATTTAGACATATAATAAATTATTTTTCATGATTTTTTAGTTTTCCACTATGAATACTGTTTATCACACTATGCATTTTAGTATTATCCAATAGATATAACCTAAAAGAGAAATGTTAATCCTAACAGTGATGGAGAAACAATAATTGTCTTCCTATGCATCCAAATAATTTGGGAACTTCACTGAAAAATATCATTTCTATTCTCACACAACGTTCTCAAGATTTCAATCATATTGAGCTACCAAATGAATAATGGAGGGAATAATTTTTTGTTGATTCATTCATGAGGAAACACCCCCCTTTATTTTTCTGGGTCTTGGAATCCACTAGTTTACTGAGAAATGCATCTGTTCCACCGAAAAGACATTTTCCATTATCCAGTGTTCATAACATGGATTTTTTTTAGATATATATCATTTGGAAGGTGATGCAGATCAATTGGGGAATCTTATCAAGAACATGATAAAAAAGGAAAAATGTAATCCATGGAGTGGGATGGGTTCAATAGATTATTTTTCTATTAGTAATTATATTTTATTTTTCATATGAAAAAATAAGTAATTCCTTAAGATAAAGTATAAGGATGATGAATCTTTTAGTACTTATGAGTTAAATTTGAAACGACTTGTGAGGTATGCTTTTAATACTATCATCTAACCCGAAAGTAAGTTTGATTTATTCTTTAGTTGATTAAAATAATGTATCTAAAGGGAATTATACATAATATAAATCAGTATATCTGAATAAATAATTTGATGATCTATTAGGGAAGAAATGGATATTGGAGTTAGGAATGCATAACATATTTTTGATAAGAAAAGAAATATAAAATTCAAAGGAAACCCTAAAATCTGTGGACAGAGAAATATAAATTTTCCTTTTATAATTTATGTGTGGAATGAAAAATAGATGAAATTTTATTTATGGGATTTGTAAATAATTTACGTGAATAAATAAAGGTCATTGGGAAATAAAATTCCAAAGTGATGTAAAGAAGTTATCTAATGATGTGAATAGAGAGAAATATCCACATAAAACTCCAATGACACACTAGTGTTTCAAATGAAATGATTATGTTTATTATTGTAAAAAATTATCAAACTTGAAGGTTAATGATTATGATAGATGTAAAAAAACCTATTAAACCCAGTGAAAAAGTTCAATCTAATACATTCACAATTTTTGATTTGGAGTAAGATTAGAATGTGGTGAAAGTTATACTAAACATACACTCTAGAACTACTAATGTATTTTTTGATTCTTAATATAATCATTATTTTATATCTAAAAAATTTTATATGTGTATAACATTATCAACTCAAAAATTTTATGAAGATCTAGAATTAAAAACTCATTATGGTATGATGATCATGCTATAATTATACAATTATTCTTTGATTGAGGTTTGTAGGATTTTTCTTCCTGCAATTCATGATATTCTTCTTCTAGTTGAATTCAATGTTATTATGGAAATATATTGGAATTATTTACAAAAAATCCAAAATAAATTTCCAATTACATTAATATAAAACTGATATTTTAAACTGACCTATGATCTTCTATAAGTATGATACAAAAAAATATAATACTGTTGGAAATTACTTCCATTGTGTGGTTCATGATTCTAATTCAAAGGTGTGTTTATCTGATATAGTTGTTGAGAAAATTTATATAGAAGATATTCCTATTGTGAAAGAGTTTTTTGATGTCATTCTATAAGAGTTTCCTAGTCTTCAATTGAATTCGGAAGTTGAGTTCTCAATAGAACTCATACCAGGTTCTACACCTATTTCAAAGAATCCATACTGAATGGACCTCATTGAGTTGTAAGAATTGAAATAGAAAATTTAAAAGAATTTTGATATTGTATTCATTCATCCAAGTGAATCACCATGTATTTAAATAGTTCTTTTTATTAAGAATAAATATATATGAATGTAACTTTTCATTAATTATCAATAACTTAATAAGAACAAAATAAAAAAAAGTATCCTTTACCCGATATTGATAACTTTTGTGATCAAATGCATGTAGATAAATATTTTTTTAAGATTTACCTTCAATATATAAATATTCAATTGTGGGTAAATATAGAATATATTCCCAAGAAAAAATTAGGTACAAGGTATGTACACTATGAAATTATAGTTATTCAATTTGGTATTACTAATTCCCTCACTATCTTTATGTATTTAATGAATAGTCTTTATAGATTAACTTAATCAGTTTTTAGTAGTATTTATTGATGACATTATTATATGTTCTAAGAGTAAGGAAGATCATAAAGATTATTTAAGTATTTTTATAAAGAACACGAGGAAGGATAATCTATTTTAAAAATTTACCAAGTGTGAATTTTGGATTTATAAAGAATACTTTTTGGGCCATATAATCTCATGTGAGGGTATATTGGAATATCCATCAAACAATAAAGTTATTGGGTGTTGCCCTTGACTAACTATTGTGATTTTTACCCATATTTTTCTTAGTTTTTCTTGATATTATTATCCCTTTGCGGAGAATTTATCACAAATATCCAATCCTTTTACCGAGTTAACACAAAAAAGGAGTCAAGTTTCTTTTCACTGATAAATATATACAGAATTCCAGTGAACTAAATATATTTTTGGTAAGTGAAACTATTCTTACATTACCCAATATTTGTGACGGGTTTTTAATATATATTGATGCATCAAATATTGGTTTAATATGGGTTTTCATTAATAATCATATGGTGATAGCTTATGCCACCCAAGAATTTTAGGCTTATGGGAAAAATTATACAACTCTTGATTTTGAGTTAGATACTATATTTTGTTCACTAAAGCTTTAAATTCTTAATATTTATAGGGAAAGTAGTGACATATATACTAATCATAAATTTTTAAAGTATATTTTCATAAAGAGAGAGTTGAATATGATCTAGATAAGATAGTTGTACTTGAATAAAGATTATGACTGCTCAATAAATTATGAGTACTGGAAACCAAACAAGGTGGTTGACAGTATAATTCAAAAGGACCATGCTAGCCTATCTATGATGAGGAAAAAAATCTTGTAATTTTGGATTTGAAGAGGATGTATCTCAAAATATTAAATGAAGGGGAGAAATATTATCTTTCTTAAATGAGTGTATAACCATCAATCTTTTTGAAGATTAAATCAGTGAAAAAGAATGATGTAGATATATTAAAGAATGTAAGAAATTTTCCTAATTCTAACCTCAATTTTGATGGAATGATAAGGTTCAAAAATCATGTTTGTGTCCCATTAATACAATATTTGAATAAGAAGCTATTGAATGATGCTAATAGTGTACTATTCTCTACTTACCTTGTAAGTAAGAAGATGTATTGTCATGTGAATGCGTATTCATAGTGGAAATAAATAAAGAAATATACTTAAAAGTATATATCTCAAAGCATAGTATGTCAACAAGTTAAGGTCGAGAGATGTATTTTATATGAGATGTTACTTCCATTACCCATAATAGAAATGAAATGGGAAAAATGTGCCATGGAATTTTTCATCAGATTATACAAAATATATAACAACTATAATTCTATTTGGGTTATACATGATTTCCATAAAAACATAAAAAAATTCATTAATATGAGATAATATTTATTTATAGATCATCTTTCAATTATATACATTAATGAAATGGTAGGTTTGCACGGATAATCCCATTCAATTATATCTGAACAGGATGTCGGGTTAAACTCGAAGTGTCAACAAAGTCTTCAACAAGATCTGGATATAAGTTTTAGTTTTAATATGATATAACATCCTCAATTAGATGGAAAATCTCAAATATCCATTCAAACCATAGAAGTTATGTTAATATCTTAATTTATATATTTAAAATTTGGTTGGGATGAAAACTTTACGGTGGTATAGTTTTTCTATAATAATTTCTTCCACTCAAGAATTCATATAGATCATAAAGAATCTACATAGAGAAAGAAGTGTAGAACTCATAATGAAAGAACAGTGTTAGAGAATGAAATATATTGGGACTAGATCTTACTGAGGGAATATTAGGGAAATTCAGAGCTATTTAACCACACATCAAGTCAACATAGAGTCGATAGAAATGTTAGGAATATAATCATTTGTGTGATATGTAATTTGAATATGGTGAGGTGTTTTTTCTTGTATTTTATCCATGGAATAAGGTTATAACATTCATAAATATAGGAAAGATGATACATTGTTATTTTTTCCTTTCTAGACTCTTTATCGAGTAAGGATAGTACCTTATCACTCGGTGCTTCCACCAAACCTCTATCAGGTTCATGATGTGTTGAATATATCTATCCTGAGGAAGTAAATACCTGACCCATCACATGTGTGGAAATTAGAATACATATAACTGTAACATGATATTTTATTTGATGAACAACTAGAATAGATCTTTTACTATAGATATAAAGTGTTATGGAACAAGACTATTCACATGGTGAAAGTTCTCTAGGGGAATAAAAAATTATAAGAAAATACTTGAGAACCCATAGATGTAAGTAAACTGATATATACACATTTTTTTGTATTATATTGATGAATTTTGAGGGGGTAATTTATTATAATATGTGTAGAATGTAATAACATGATATTTAATGAAATATTTTTTCCAAATAATTTTAATATCTTCGATAGCTTGTGTTACATGAAACATTGAGTTTGAACAAATTATGATGTACTATTAAAATATTATTATTCAATGTGACACTTATCACCTAAATGTCGGAATTGTGAGTATGAATAAGGATAACTAAAATTTGAAAAATTTATGGTTTTCATGTTTATAAATTGAATTAATTGGCTTTTAATTGATCATAAATAAAAATAAAAACAATTGAAATTAAAGAGTTATTTTTTATATAAAACTGTATTCAGGAAAACAATAATTTTTTATAAATTTATCAATTTTTATTAATGAATTAATGAAATTTATATATTATATTTTTAATGAAACGTTTTAAGATTCATTTAATATTTTTTTTCTAGGAGTGGGACAAGTATATACCCTATTTTATGCTTAAAATGTATTTTTCTAAAAACAATTTTTCATAATGTTTGATGTGATTATTTTAAAATAAAATTTTGAAACATATAAAATATGATTTTTTTAAAATGGATTAAATATTTTTAATTAGGAGGTTCAAATTACATAAATAATACCCTTTATTGTTTTCCAATATGAATAGTAACCATGGTAAAACTTATCACCTCAATAAAGTGTAAATAATGTTAATCTATGTCGAAAAAATTTTATAAGGAAGTAATTTTTCATTGTATTTATTATTGAATGAATAAAATTAGTATATTATCACCTTCAGTCCGAAATTTATTTTTTAATATACAATTATCTATGAAAATAACCTATAAAATATTTAAAGCGAAGAATGTTAAAAAAAGAAACTCTCAAATTTTTAAATATATATTATGTATCCGTATAGGGACAAAAGTTAGTTAATAATGAATATAAATATCTATTTTGAGAATAATAAACATTTTTTATTTATGTTAATTTATTAATAAATTTTAGGTTTTAAATAAAAAAATTCAATGCATACTCAATGCTGAAATGATATATATTCAATTAATAAAAAATAAAATTAATGATATTAAAATTATTAAAAGTGATATAATTTGACTAAGTTGATAGGTTTTATAAATTTTATTAATAAATATGGAATATTAATGATGCTTTAAAATATGATATTCAAACTCCATCTGTTCCCTTATGAATTATAAATCAAATAAGTGAATAGTGTTAAAATTGACATTAATGATATTTTATCAAAATAATATTTTATGAAATTATTTAAAATAATAATTTTGTTTAAGGAGGAAAATTTTGATAATATGTGGTCTAAAATGTCACAATATTTCAATTTTTACTTAATTTACAACTTATATTTTAAATTATAACACTTTAATAGTGAAGAAGACGTTATAGTGATTAAGGTAAAATTAGTTCAACTAAGGGGTTAAACCAAAAGATAATTTTTAAAACCTCACCAAAACCTAACCAAATTTCATTGGTTGAAATAATTTTAACCCCATAGTATGTTAATATAAAATATTTATCCTTTTGAAGGAATTTGGACTAGATAATGACTTTATTATAATTTAATCTTTTAATAAATTAAAAAATTTCCCTTCACCCCAATTATAAAGGAGAACCTCCTCCCTCACTTCTTTACACAACAATGATCCTTCAAGACCTAGCTTACCCTACTAAAATATATTCTTCAACTTCCTTAGTAACATTCTAGAGGTTTTTTCATACATAAAGTACCATCCCAAGGGCCCTTTAGAGAAGAACTAACAGAGTTGTTTTAAAGAAGAGGAGACTTGAGCACTTTTGAAGGAAGTCAAATTCAAGGTAAGGGCTTAAAGATGAACTTTTTTTTCAATGAGACACATTCCATATTCACCAATGTTTCTTTTATGTGGTTTATATAATATAAAATAATGTATTTAATGATTATTCTTATGAATATAATGGGGATTTACATAACTCATGAAATATGCTGTACTCTAGTTTTTTCATGAAAATACCTGATATTATATCATTTACCTCAACTTAAGTAATGAAGATATTGAAAGTATTTTTCTAAGGTGAATTAACTTTATTTATCTCTTTTGTAAATAATCCTTTTTCTTATATATCCATGTTTTATAAAAAAATTTAGGGAAGTTTATTACTATTCTCATATGATTGTTCAAATTAATGTTTATTCAAGTTTTAAATTTTTAAAAATCCTTTAAAATCATTCTTCTGGTATTTTTTTGAATGATTTGATTATTTTTTATTTTATAAAAATTTGAAAGAAATATATATATTTTTATTTATCTAGAATTAATATAATCTACGTCAATCATGGCCAATAAATACAATAATGATTAATTTATAAGTTTTCAAGGTTATTTTAAAATAAATTTGTTTTCATAATATTTTGGGAATTTTTATTTTTTAAAAATTTATTTTCAAAGATGAAGATATATTTTACACCATATTGTTTGAATGATCTTGTAATGGTATTTATATACCTCAAAGATAACAACCATTGACTACAAATATTCTTTTCTATAGATATAAACCAAGGATACCGCCCTTATTTTTTCTCGATGGTTTTGGATTATGATGAAAAGGTATTTATGAAACCCCTTCCTTTTATATGGTTTATAATTTGATGAACTAATGAAATTTACATGAATCCCATTTCTTCCCCTCATTTATTCTATGAGGAAATGTTTACTAAACCCATTTATTTTCATTGTTTCTGATATGGTAAATGTTTTATGGACTTCTGGAACACATATACATGATTTTAATTATGTGTAGGGTGGGAAAAAGATTTTATAACCCTATAATTCATTGGGTAAAGATTGATATATCAGGAGATAAATAGAACTGTAATAGGAAGTGAACCAAGTTAAGTAAGGGACTTTGTAAACTCTAATAGTCACAGAATTAAACCTTCTCTACAGTGAAGGTTTGGGGAGTGAACCCATTCTACTATGATAGCCTTGTAAATTAGCCTTGACTACTAAGGAAATGATTTAATATTCTTATGTGTATACCACAAAATTATTTATTTTGTAAATTTTATACACTCATGGCTCATGTTCTTTGATTACTTTATGAATCATTTCTTATGAACTAAGATTGTTTTTTCCATGACTCAAGATTATGACCTGTGATATGCAGGATTAGATTTTCAAATTTTATTCTCATATCCCTATACCATTATTCTCATTTTATGATCATGTGATCATGTATGTCTACTTTTTTAACCTTACTGATCATTTTCACTCACCATTTCATATGTTTCCTTTCCCTGATTATGAAGAATTATTTTGAATATGATATGTGTAATAAAAGTGATAATTATGAAGAACTAAGTAAGAGATTGTGTGGTTCATTTTTAATTTTTTTATGTATCCATGTTTTCAAAGGAACTAGATCAATATTATTCTAGAGTGAATCATTGTGTAAGGTAATTAACATTCATCTATTAATATGTGATATCTACATATGAAAATTTTGGGTCATTATATAATATAACCATGACTATATTAGAAATAATATAGATATTAAGGATAGATTTTAGGGGGTTGAGAGATGATATTATCATACATTTGGCATGGATTTGATTTCTATCTTTTCTTATAGATAGGAGAGGAGGGATCATAGTGGGGCTGGTTAGAGTTCCAAACAAACTGAACTGGTCATTAAGGGTTGGTGTTCTTATGAGAAAATTCTATTTCTAGCTCCATTAGACAAGAAGAATATGATATAAAATCTTGTAGTTTTGGAAATTTATATGTTGGATGAGCTAGCAAGTTGATGATAATATTGTTTTTTACATGTTCATGTGGCTATGATTATGTAAAAGATGAGGTTAGTTCTTTGGGATCAACATCTAGTTGTCGTAAAAAACCAGTAAGCTCGCTCAGACACTCAGTTATCTTGTTGGATTATATGGATTGATTCTATTTGACTTTTCTGACATGAGAAATTCCTCCAGTATGGAATATCTCTGTGTTCATTACCATTTTTATTATGATATCAAATGAAGCTACATGAGTTTTCTCAACAACAGTGCCACTACTTGTGACATCGATGAGAGTTAACTACATAGACAAAAAAACCTTATGAAGGACTTGGATTAATAATTGGTTAGATATTTAATTATGTGGAAAGTTTTCATAATTTTTTTGAACCACTACTAGTACCAATGGAGTGAATAATTTTGAAAATGATGGATAAAACTAAAATCCTTCTTGATAGAAGAATTACGAGAAGTGGGAATTTTTTTTCCTAAAAAGAGAAGCTTTATGTCATTCCAAAGATTTACCAAACTAGGAGGGAGGTAGTAAATTATTTATCAGGTAGAATAGACTAGGGATAAAAGGAATACTCTAAGGTTTATTTGTTCTTCCAAACCCCATAGAGGATTTATAGTATAGCATAAAATTTGGAACTCTTTGAGGTGAACATATAGATTCTCATCTAATATCACCTAGAAATTTAGAAAAATATAAATCAGAAACGATTTGAGTTCAAAATTTTCCTCAATGTTTAGATATTAAAAACTAAGGTGTAGGTAATTAAAATTATGTGTAGTGAGATATTTAAAGTAATTTCACCAGTATTGGACACATATTTATTGATTGGATGAGAAATTACTGGTTTATGAGTGTTCTAATTACCAATAATAGTCCTCCTAATTTAGTGAAAAGTTCACTCAATTCCATGGTCAAACAAATATGTTGGATTTTTGGATAGCATATGTTGTATTTAGACACACTCTAACATTTTTTTATTTAAATGATGGCGATGATATGGAGGGATGATTTTTCTTTGTTTATTTTATTTATTTTTTTTGGTTTTGGGGTTTTTTGGATTTTTTTATGAAAATAAAAATAAACTTAGTAGTAATTTCACCATCCCTGAAAACAATAATACATGAAGTGTAAAAAATTACCATTTATTGACCATTCAATGTTTCAACACTCTGATATAATGTGTATAGAATCACTTGTATTGAATCCTGAGAGATGGTACTATATTTTGGATTCAATTGTTTTTGTTTTGTCTTATAAAATAGGGGTGGGGGATTTTCTTAGAAATAATTGGTGAAATTATTGATTGATGAATTTAATTTAGAAATTTAATAAATACATGAGTGAGTGAATTATTAGGGATGGTTGACTATGATATTCTTTATTATTGAGATATATTTCCTTGAATTAATACATACACCACGAGACAAATTTTATCAAAATTTTTAAACATTAAATATTTAATTAATTCCTCATGTAGGGAACCCTTATCAATCAAAAAATGTTTATAGAAGTGTATTTTTGGTTCCAATAGTCGATGTAATCAACATGTTATACCAAACATGACATTATTCCTGGACATGTTATGTCTATATATACAATGTTAAACTAAATAATATACTAGAAAAAGCTACCCAACACTTAACATCCCAAAATAATAATTCACTTCAATGGATGATTTAATCATCCATTGAGATGGTTATTAATAATGATGATTGTTGGACCAGTCAATAAAGTATAGAATAGAGTTTTTTGGGTTATATTAGGAAATTTTTAAGGCTATTGTCATGAAAATATGTTCTCAAATGTGCTGGTGTTTGATCCTATTACAAGGAGATGTGGGGAATGCATTTATAACACAATGGGGTGGATTATTTGGCTTCCAAAATTCCCATTGATGATGGATCAACCATTTTTTAAAGAATAAAATTATATATCAATAAATAATCTTATCAAAATGAAAATAAATTTAATTTTACAGTACACCCTATTAATTATGTGGCCATTAGTTTTTTGGATCTAAGGATTTGATATTTTCTAAACCTATGTGGTGTTGCTTAGTTTTATCCCAAATTTTTTAAATGACACAATTTTAATGATTCTATATTTATTCTTATGACTTAATATTGAATCAAAATATTTTAATAAGTTGTGTTCCTATATCTGTACTTTCTCCTCAAAAAATTACAGCTCAATTGGACATGTGGATTGGTAGGAAAGTCAAGAATTGTGTTATATTTTCAAATCCATAGTATTATTGCTTTCTTAAAAATGATGATTATTTTTGGAAATTTATTGGTTTATTTATGTCCTTATTTTTTTAATAGATTATTTATTTAGATATATTAATATAATTTCTTATATTTTAATTAAATTTGGGATACTGTATTGAGCCTAGATATTTAATCTTCAAAGATGGTCCTATTTTCTCCATAGATTTAGTGGGTCTTATTAGGTGGTCCATATGGACCTTTAGATGGAACATATATCTAAATATCATATTGAAATTATTTTTTAAATTTAAATTAGAAATAATGAAATATAATAATAACTTGTTTTGATCTGTATATTTAAATTTAGGATTAAAATTTAAACTTTAGTGTTGTTGAAAAAATTTGAGAAATGCTTTCCATTAATTTTTATGAAAATAAAATAAACATTGATCATAAATTAATCATTATCATGTGAAAAATATATGTTTTAGTAACATAAAATCATTAATTAATATGTAATATCACTGGGCCTCAAGTTGATCCACTTTATGTCTCATAATTTTTTTGAAATAAGATATAATCTTTTCATACAAATAAAAAGTGTCTATGCTAGGGGTGATAAATAAAATCTCAGTAGGCCATGCAAAAAAATGTAGCTATCATCTGATGCCCTAATAATGTATATAGTCATGAGATATGATTGTTAATGTTGAGTAGCAACTGAACTAATATAAGTAAATAAGTCATAGTTGATCCATGAGTCCTGTGTAACACACTTGATCATCCCAAACCTCTTTAAGCCAGTGCCAGAGTATCCCTGATCATGTCAGAGAACTATTCCAAAAAAAATACCAGTATTAATTTTTCTATAGTATTAAGTGTAAATTTTGGATCTTGGGGAGTATCCCAGGGTATCCACAAATGTATAAGGATACAAAATGATCCCTTGTAGGTGACTGTAGGAAAATAGTAGTCATTAGGCATCATCACTTATCCCTAGATGGTAATATTAAGAATTAACTAGTCATATTATGTCATTAGTGGACCCTAAGAGGTAATCCTAAGCACTATATTGTCATAAATTATCATCATTTAACATAAATAGGTAGTCTTGTGCATTCCATAATCATCAGCCTCCAATCTGATCCCTATGAGATAATCCTTGGTGATCAATAGTGATGAGGCATCATTGTTGATCCCTAGCCGGTATCCCTAGGTGATCCAATAGTTATAAACCATCATCACTAATACCTATACTATGAAACAAGGTAATTAATAACAATCACAACCACCTCATTCTTATATTGTCGTTCTGGGTTCTAATGATACACCCATGGTAATCACTACCCATTACCACACACACCCTCTCTAGGGTCAATACTTCAAAAGGGAACCTACTTGGGTCCCATTGGTCACATAAGAACATATACAACCTTACATGAGTTCCTCTATCTCATACTAATCACTTAGGTCAACACTCGTCGACCAGGGGTAATACATCTCTTAGTGACATTATGATACTTACATAGACATAACAAGATCAAATAGTTGATTCAGGTAATAATGTGACACCAAAAATAATCACTAAACATTACCATTAACGCCCTCTATCTCAGGTAAAAATTTCATTTGGGAACCCACTAAGGTCCCTTGGGTCTTTAAATATCCTGGACCCCCACATGGGATCCTTTATCACATTTTTATTTCTCAGGCCAATGACCATCACTAGTAGGGCATAGAGTCCCTCAATGTTGAAATGACCACATCACGAAATTGTAGTGTAAGACTAACAAGAATCAATATAAATATATGGAGTAATTCCCATCTCATATTTTAACACCCTGAAATTTTTAAAAGAAAACTTTTTTTGACAGCATACACGAAACACAACACTAAGCCTAAACAAACCATGAAACATTATTTTTAAAATTCGATGGTTAAATCCTATCCATTAAAATAATGGGTTTGAATAAGATTTACTACTTCATGAAATATATATTAATGTACCACTCAGTATAAATTTATTGATAAATTATTAGGATATAATCACTCAATTTTTATTAAATTCATTCTATTCATCAAAAATACGTTTTCTTAAGAAAAAAATCCAAGATAAAATAATATAATTATTTTTTGAAATTTTTTGAAACTTTAGTAGATAAAATTAACTTCATTTTTCATTTTAACATATACAATGTATATTCTGGATAATTTTCGGTATTTTTCTGAAAAGATATAGTTTTCAATGAAAAGTAAGGAATACTGTTTTTTAGTAAAAACTTTTTGAAATGCATAATATATTTACATTTTAATTAATTAAAACAATATTTAATAACTAATAATTTAAAATAAATATATAGATTATACATATAAATCCATTAATTTAAAATCATATATTGATGATCACTAGTCATATAGTTAATGTAAGACCATATTATTCTTGAAAAATAGATTCCTTGGAAAATTGTATTACAACACATCTTATAGGTTCAATTTGAAATTAAATTCGACCAATTATGTAAATTTTATTTTATAAAATGGATTCCATATTTATAATTATCATAATTAATGTTATGAAATAATTTCATCTTAATTTTTTGGTCAATGTGAATAGTGAAAACTGTAAAAATCTATTTCTATTGTAAAGAGTAAAACATGTTTATTGAGGGTCTAAACTAAAGTGATAAGGGTTATAATGACCTAAAAACACAAAGAATTTCAATTGTATGTAAATATTGAGAACCTATATCTTCTAATTCCAAGTAATTTTCTATTTAGGATTCATATGGAAATTATTAAGACCTTTATATTAATTTATGTGTAGAAAAATACAAAATTTCACTTTCTTACTTTTGAAAATATCTTATATTTTCAAATTTTGTTAAAATGGAGTATGTATAGTGATAAATATTATTTTTGAGGGTAAATAATTTTTCTTTATCATGGTAATTGATTTCTAATTTTGGTTACAAAATAATTACCTTAAAAATCTTAAGGAACAACGACATAGTAATTATTTAATTAAATGGTATACAAAATAAATGATTTTAAAAATATTAAAATAAATATAATTTAATTAAATTATTTTGTTAATCTATTTTTTTATAATTATATTTTTAAGGTATTTCTTAATGTTTAATATTTTAATTTCATCTTTTTATTGGCTCTATTTATGTCAAATTAAACGAGTAGTGTGAAGAACTTCATTTATTATATTTTACAAAAATAATTAATTATTAAATTATTTGAAAATCATTAAAATACATAAAGGGCGAAAGATTACTAATATATAGTCTAGAAGTTCATAAAAAATTCACTTAATTTTCACTTTCACTTTATAAGTAAAATTAGTACGCTTTAACTATAAAAATTAATTACTACGTTTTGGGTTAAAAATAAGGTTTTCCATGTTTCATGTGTAAGTGTTAAAATTAATTTTCAACAAACATAGGATATTTATTTCATAATTTGGATTTAAAATTTTGAATCAGTGTATACAAATTATCTAAAAAGGATCATCTTATTTTTAGGTTTAAATGATAAATTACCTAGGTAAATAGATTGGATACTATGGTAAAAACTAAAATGGTAAAAGTAAGCAAACATAAAGGTTATGGGAGAAAATGTCTAAATAAGTATATCTATTTGTAAAAGAGTTATTGATAAAACAAATATTTACCAAAATATTCTAATTAATAATTTTATAGGCACATGACCTGAGTGAAACCTTCCATTGATGAATAATTTTGGGTATTTACAGAAACTCTTCCTTTTCTCACATATTGAAGGGAAACCCCTCTAATATACTCTCCAATATACACACCAAAAATCATTTAGTTGATCTAGTACCCACCCAAATACATTCCATAATTATATTAACATGTTCTAGAGTATATATTTTTATTAAGAAACCCTTATAATAGGGCTTTTTCTATAAACCCAAAGAGGTTGTCTGAAGATGAGGCATCATTATTAAACGAGCTTTTTTTACTTTATTTTTTCTTCCTCGTAATTAAAAAATCTTTTCAAATGTGGTCAAATAATAACAAAATTATATTACACATACTAATATTTTAATATTTTAACTTCATAACCAATATCCATCTCTTCTTCCATCAAATGAGAAACAAAATCGGCAATCATGTGTGTGGCAGACTATCACCTCACGAGCCTATGTAATTGGTTTTCCATAAATTCCACTCAAAGATGAATATAATTTTGTATTTAAAGTATATTTTATATATTAATGACATAATTATACTTCATTAGTTATAATATTTCATCTAAATTATTTCCTTCAAATCCATTGGAAAATGATAATGTCCCTTGTGTTCATTTCTGCACTATCACATCCAGAGAGCGATGTGATATGTATCTTATTTTATCTCAACATAGATTCTATTAAACATATATTTAATGAATACATATTATATTTTTTATATAAAAATGATTATTAAAATGTGAATTATCATTTATATTTCTTTTTTATCCATCCATAAATAAAATGGAAACAACTTTTATGCTTATGTATGACCTACTGTCTTTATGAACAGTTTAATTCATTTTCACATATTTTAATTTAATGGATGACTCTAAATATGTATATAAATATTATATATTATATATATATATATATATATTTAACATTATGTATATTATGAATACATAATAAATTTTCAATAAATAAAACTACCTAATCAAAACATACATGAAAATGAATTAGTTATCACCAATAAGTGTGATTTTTGATAAAGAATCATTAATAAATTGATGATAAAAGGTTTATAAGTAAATAATTTATATTATAATATATATGAGTATAGTTATATAATATATTTATAATATACCTATATTTATTATAAAATAGGTTCAAACATGAACGAAGAGAATCGATACTCGAGGTAAGATATGTTCGTCTTACTTTTACTCATATGAGACACATGCAATGTGGACCCCTTGTTTATTTTTTTTGGGCATATTTACTATCCCTAATTTATTTTATAAATTTTCCCATGAATATTATAGGTTATAAATATCTATATAATTAATTTCACTCATGGGTCTTGTGATAGAAAATTTAACAAATTGGTAACCATTTTATGTTTCAATGTCATTGTTTATTGGGATTGTTTATGATTATGCTTCGGAGGATGAAATATTAATATATCTTTATCAAGAAACTCATGAATTGTATTATATTTAGGTTATTTATTTAAAATAATTTTTTGTTTCATTTTCCTATCTTTATATACACTCGAGTTCAAAGTAATTCTTTTAAAAGAAAATCGACATTATTTCTCTCTTTAATTGATTTTTTTCTTTCATATCCTTATTTTCTAAAAAATCCAACAATGTTTTTAATATTCCTAATTTATTTTTTAAATTAATTTTAACCATTTATTAATTTATAAAATATGGTTTAAAAGTAATTTTTTTTTCATTTCCCAAAAGTGGCACATTTAAATTTTTACTGAAAATGTGAAAGGAGTCTTTGTTTTACTGTATACGACTTGAACAAGATTTTCCTCCATCATCATATATTAATTATTTCAAGATTCCTTTATAAAATTTTATGGTTATTTTATAAGAAATTTATTTCATTAATATTTGGAAATTTTTTTATTTAGATAAGTTATTTTAAAGAGAAAAAGATTTTCTTCTCAAGAAATACTATAAGTGATCTTTTAAAAGCATTTTATATATAAGATAACGTTCTATAATGTTTCCAAATATTTATTGGGTATATGGTTCAATTATATAATATTTATTATTTACCTTGATGTTTTAGGATAATAAAGACATAATGTTTCTGAAACCCATTCCAAATCTATGGGATATGTTATGATGATTTGATAGAAAACACATTTTCCACAATTTATACCGAGATCAAATGTTTATGAAACTCAATAAATTTTAATTTTGTAATAGATATGCATGAACTTAATTATGAAGTAGGTGTCCTAATAATTATATATCAATCAAATTTATTAGTTAAATATTATTGTTCTATGAGCTCAAAGGGTATAGGAGAGGTTATTTCATGAAAAAAAGAATTGGGTATATAGGAGGTTATTCTAAGGCTAAAAAATGAGGGTATATGAGAGTTTATACCATGCCCAAAATATGGTACATGGGAGGTTATCTATATCCCAAAGTAATTATTGGACGTTTATCCTAATACTAACATGTTATGAATGTCTTGGTGGGTATCCTTGGCATAATATTTTATATATTTTTCGGTATTCAACTAATCTATGTATTATGCCAATGTTATGACCTCATGGGTCATATTATTTGATTCCTTTATGATTCATGTATTATGAAATTAAATATTTATACCATGAATCTAGATTATGATCCTTGATATAGAGGTATTGGGTTTCAAATATTAAGAAAATGTTCTCATACCGTTATGCCCATGTTATTCTTTTGAGATCGCTGATATCTTCCATGCTTACCTGTAATAATAATATTATCTCACCCTTTATTATATTTCCTTTCTCCAGGTTATGAGGAAATGTATAATATATGATATTTCTTTGAAGTGTTACAATTATAAATAATATATTGAGATATGATGTAGTTCACTTGTGAACTAGATGTTTATGTGTCTTTATTTCCCAAGAAATTAGGACTACGTTTTTCAAGAGCAGATCATTATGTTATATAATTAATATTTTTCTAATAAGATGATATATCTATTTATTAAAATTATGGGTCACTATAGTTGGTATATGGGTAAGGTTTAGTAAATATTTGGAAACTATGATGTTAAAACAGTAGTAAGAACCCTTGGGATAAGTAATATTATATGAGAATGTTGAGTAATTTGGGTGAAGGATACGGTGAGTGATTTATAATAATTTAAATTCATTTATAGATACTAAATGTTACTAATAATCTAATAAAATTTTACATAGGATTAATAATTCTAAAAAGACGGCATTGGTCTTTGACTCAATGAACACCTGGTGCACAATAATAGGACTTTATGCACACCTAGTATGAAACTCTTATGAGATATGTTTTGGAAATACAAAAAAACTTTATAAACCATGATGAAGGATTTTAATTAAAGATGAACGTTAATGAATTAAGTTAGACATATTTTTTCACTGATTAAAAAGAGTGTGTAATGATTTTGACATCCAATGAACGATTTTTAAGGATATTTTGGTTTCCAAAAATTCTTATATTTGCACATACTATTCTTTTTAGTTTTATTTAGTGGATAGAACTACGAATAATCACCTTAAAACTGAATGTTTTAGGAAATGTGGGGATTATGAGAAACAAAATTGGATGATGAATGGAGATAAATTTATTATGATTATACCTAATCATCTATCATGATATATCATTAACAACATTAATCTAAGTGAGATACCTAACATATTAAATAACAGGAAGATGGAATCTTATGAATGCTTGTGTGGTAACGAATATAGAGTAAATAAGGCTCAATTTACTTCCTTCGTAAAATGTATAAAGAGACACCCTGGTCTCAAAGGAATAGGAAAATGTTTTATTTGCGGAAAATAGGGGCATAAAGCATTGAATTTCTAAGGATTTGAATTTTTTATGTTTGGGGAACATTGTCATTATCCTAGTGAATTACAAAATCCAAGATTTGACTCATAGACCAAGGAATTACTTATGTTATACTAATTATTACATTATAAGGATTGAATTATTTATTGATTGGAATTAAATAATTAGGTTGTAGAAGTATTTTTACCAATGGTATTATGGTTATAAGAATAATGAAACATCTAAGGATTGAGTTAATATTTAAAGTATATATATATTCATGAATGTTTAACTTAAGATTTATAGATACCTTCTTGGTTTTATGAGTGTAATTTTGATCATGATTTCAAATTATTAAACAACACTTTTGAGGTTTTAAATGATAGGATTCTAATGTGATTATAGACATTTTGCGAGAAGTTTTATGGGGATAGAGTATATAAAACCCTTAGGTTCAGCATTAAGCACTATTTGAGAATAATGATACTTTCATAAGTTCAAAGCTATTGAAAACCTCTACGGATTATATGATGTTTGATTCTTAAGGTTATTTTAACGATTTTAATAATATTTATAGGAAAGTTATAATAATTATTTTAATTTTTTTTATCAAAGATATTACTGTGGGATTGAAAATTTATTTTGTGATTAATATTATTTCCAAAAAATATTATTATTTTTGGAACTTGATATTATTAAAAAAAATTATGGAATTTTATGTATATAAATAAATATTGAATTATATTTTTAGAAGAATAAAATATTTTATTATGTATTTATGGTGGTCAAGCTTTTGTAAATGATCAGTATATCTAAGAGATTATAAGATTAGCGAATATTTTTGTGATAAAATAAGATTGATTGATTATATTTAGAGATAAATGGTAAATTTATTATGGAAGAATATGAGATAAATTCAATATAATATATTTTTTTGAATTTATGGTTGGAAAGTTTTGAATATCTTTATGCTTAGTTACTTACATAATGGATTAATTTGAACTTTGGGTGCTACTATTGAAGTTTAAGAGATTAATGTATTATATTAGATAACTTTTTCTAACCAATTTGGTTTTTCTAAATCTTCAAAGGAAAAAACGACATATCACTATTTTGTGGATATCTATTGAAAGACAATTTTATCTCTTCATGTATAAAAAATAACATCATGGATACTCATTTATTGGAGTATTTAATGAAGTATAGATTTATTAAAGTATAAACAAATAGTGAAATTGTTAATATGATATGGGATTAAATAATTTAAGTATATTATTTTTATAAATAAATATATTGATAGTAAATGAATACCTCAAATTTATGAAAGGGATATTGAAATAAAATGATACACTTGTACCTTAATTTATAATGAATCAATCTTCTTTTCATCCATCATAGATTAATGGATTCATGACCTTTATCTTTCTGCTAACCATGTTCCATATCACTCTCTATTAGTCCATTGCAATTAGTTTTGTATTCTATATAAATATTTTGACTTTTTAATATAGTTTTCTAAATTGGAAACTTAGCAATGTGTTATTTTATGTGGCCATCATACTTCCATTTCCGACTTTTAGATATGAATTTTTATTTACCCTTTGTATGATATAGGATTTCAAAAAACATATTTTCATATAGAAAACATTTTATTAATGATATGAAGATAAAATTTTAAGGAAAGAAATTATTTTAGAGTGAGAATGTAACATCCAAGGATTCTTAAAAATAAATCAATATTCAATACAGTAGATGAAATGAAACACCGAGCTGAAATGAGTCATAAAATATAATAATTTAACTATAACCATTAAAAACTAGCCATTAAAATAGCTGGTGTAAATAGTATTAAAACATTTATGACATATATATATATATATAAATTTCATACTAATAATAATTTTATGGATAAATATTTAGTTTATAATCACTCAGATATTAGTAATGTCATTTTATTAATCAAAAATATGTTTTACTCCGAATTTTTTTAATGATTTTTGTGAGAAGATTTTATAATTAATTTTTTACACTTAAAAAATATATTTGATAAAATGAATTTTTTTGAATTCAGATTATGAAAATAAGATCAAGTACAATTTTAGGTATTTTTCTAAAAAATTAAATTTCTAATGATTAGATAAAAAACTATTTTAATTGAAAATTATTTTTGATGCATAATGACTTCCAATTTTAATTAATTAAAATAATATTTAATAGTGAATAATTTAAATTTAATATATATAGTATATATCTAACTATAATAATTTTAACTCATATAATTATTCTCACTAGTAATATTGTTAATCTAAGATCATATTATACTTGAAAAATGCATCCCTTTAAAAAAATTCAACACATTATGCGGGTTTAGGTTTAAATTTTATTATTCCAATTTTGTAAATTGAATTTGATAAAATGGATTAAATATTAGGAGTAATCATAATTAATATTAGGTAACATGTGAAATTTAATTTTTGGCCATAATAAATTGTGAAAATAGTAATAAATGTTTACTATAGTTAAGGGTAATAAAATTTGAACAGGGGGTTAAACTAAAACGATAAGGATTATAATGAATTATAAAATTGGGTACTTAATATTGGATGGAAATATTTCTACCCTATCTTGTCTTATTCTTAATAATATACAATTTTTATCCATATGTTCATGATTATGAACTTTATAATGATTTATGTAAAGGAAAAAATGTAACTCCCTTACTTTTAAAAATCTCTAAAGTGTTTACACTGGGATAAAATAAGGTATGTATAGTTATAAATATTAATTTTAAGGGTGAATAATTTATATTTTTCATGATAATTTATTTCTAATTGTAATGACGATATAATTACCTTAAATCTTTATGGAACACTGATTTTGTACTTATCTAATTATAAATAAAATTAAATAAATGATATAAAAATATTAAATGCAATATAATTTGAATAAATTATTGTGTTCCAAATTTTATTAAATAATTATATCAAGTTGGAAAGTATAAAATTTATATATTTTAATTCCATACTTATCTTTTTGTCTTTATATTCAAATTAATTAAATAGTGTGAAAAATAAAATTAATAATACTTTATGAAAATAATATTAATCTAACATATTTAAAATTCATAAAAATATTTAAATATGAATTTTAAAATAATATATCATCTAAAATTTCCTCCCCGGTCCATATATTTTCCAATTATCACCATATATGTAAAATTATTACCCTTTAACAATTAAAATTAATTATCGCAGATAAGTTTAAAATAGGGTTTTGCGTGTTACCAATGATGGGGATTCTAGTATGTTTCTCCAGTGTGGTGATGGTGGGAGAAGTGGAAGGACATGATGTTTGAGGTGATAGGTATGCGACACAAGGAAGGCGCGTGACACGAGATTCACGTTGGTTGATGATTGTTTTTTTATTGAAAGATATTTTAAATTTCAATTGTTGGACATGCACAACTTCTGAACTTTTGAAATGTAAACTTTTGAAATGTAAGGCTTCCTTCTAACCTGGAAAGTGACCTTTTGAAAATTAAAACAAAAATTGATTTGGTGGAGGAGGGTTTTACATGATACATGCACATCTGTAAAGATAAAATTTCCACAATCATTAGAGATTTGATTGATAAATTAGATTTCATATTTATAATAAGTGGGTTCAAATTATCTAATAATTCTGATCTTATTTTTATTCTTAAATAATAAATTACCTAGGTAAGAAAACTAGTTACTGTAGAAAAAACTAAAATGGTAAAAGTAAGTAAACATAGAAGATACCGGAAAAAAGGTTTAAAACATGTTTATATTTTAATGGTAGAGGTTTGTATTGAATATATATTCCGTCCACTATAATATTTATTTATTATTCAATAAAATGTATTGAGATTATCTTCCCATTATTGAATAGTTTTGGGTGTTTAGAAAAATGTAACTCCCTCTCAATTATAAAAGGTCACAGCTTCACCTCTCATCTCTACACTTAAAAAACATTTTGGTTCAACCAATATTTGCCAGAGTACATTACCCACTTACCTTAACACATCTTTGAAGCCTTATTTTTATTTTAAAACCCTCATAATAAGGTTTTTTTGCAAACATTAAGAGTTATTTAAAAGAAGATTTATCATTCTTAACAATAGGTTTTTTTATTTATTCTTCCTCCTCATTAAAATATTATTAAAGTTTGATGAAATAAGAAAATTATTATATTCCATAAAATTATATGTTATTTTGTTAATTTCATTACCTATATCAATCTTCTATTATATCTAATGGGAAATAAAACCATCGATTGTGTTTGTGGCGGACAACGACCTCACAAACTGATGTAATTTGTTTTCTATAAACGACTCTCAAGTATGGATATAATGGTGGATTTAAAGTATATATATACATTATATTAATTATATAATTATATTTCATTAATTATAATATCACATGTAATATATTACCTTCTAATCCTTTGAAAAATGATAATGTCCCTCGTGCGTACGTTTTGACTACCACTCTATAAATCAATTTGATACATATTTAATTTTATTTTTACATGGATGGTAATACTGTTTTATTTATATCTATGATATAAAAAATATTCTTTAAATTTGGATTATTATATACATTTTTATGTTCCTTCGGTAGAAATAATTGAAATATCGTCCCTGCGTACGTACGACCTACCATCTTAATGAAAGATGTAATTCATTTTCATATCAACAATTTTGTTAGTGATTATAAATAAGTATTTAATGGTTATATTTTATATTTATATCATTATTAAAATTCTTGAGATTATGGATCTATAATAAAATTACAAGGACCAAAAATATTTAACCAAAAAATATGTGGGAATCGATGCAATTTTCATCAAGAATAGTGATTTTAAATTAATAATTGTTAATAAAATGTTAATAAAAGGGCTATAAATAAATAATATATCATATGGTATATATTATTATGGTTACACGATATATTTATAACAATCCTATATTTATTATATCATAGGTTTGAATTTATATAAAGAAATTCAAGACTTGACGTAAGGGAATTTGGACTCTTTAATATGTGAGACACATGCCATGTTCACCATTTTTTTCTTTTTAATTATTTATATACTATTTATGAATGAATTTTATTATTATTATCTCTATATTTTTGTGAAGTTAATATATATATAATGTTCTGTATTTCATATGGATTACAATTAAAAATTTACTAAAGTGGTAAGGGTTTTATTTTATAATCACATTGTTTCTCAGGATTATTTATAATTACGATTACGATGTTGAAATATTATTATATGTACATCAATAATCTCATAAATTTTATTATCCTCTAGTAGTTTATTTAAAATATATTATTTTAAATTCTTTTTCACCTCTTTACGTATTCAAGAGTCCAAATTAATGTTTTAAAAGAAAATTTTACTTTTTTCTGTCTTTAGTCGAACATCCTTTTTCTTCCATATACATGGTTTCAAAAAATGTTTTAAATTATATTTTTATTATTACTATATTTTTTTTTATGTCATTTTTACCAATGTTTTTCAATTTATAAATTTCATTAAAAAGAATATTCTTATCAATTTCTAAATAAGGAATTTTTTAATTTTTATTGAAAACGTGAAAGTAATATTTATTTTACAATGCACCACATGAAGTAAAGTTTCCACCATAATAAAAAAATTAATTATTTGAAGATTCATTTAAAATTTTCAAGTGTATTTTCAAGTAAAACATTTTCCTTCATATTTGGAAATATTTTAGATTTTAAATAATTGATTACAAAGAGAAAAGAATATTTTCCTCAATAAATACTCCAAGTGATCTTTTAAAATCATTTTATATCATAGATGAAATCATTTTAGGTTTCCAAATATTTAATGGGAATATGTTCAAATGATATAAAACAAATTATTTCTCTAGATTTTTTATGATTACTATGGCACGATGTATATGGAACTCATTCTTTTTCTATTGTTTATGTTATGATTAATTGGTATGAAAACCATTTCTTTTCCATAAGTTATACAAAGATCAAATGTTTATAAAACCCATTTCCTTTTCATGGGTTGTGTTATGATGAATTTCTTAGGATCTTTCAGTACACATATGTATTTTTTTCATTGAGTTATTTTTCATCACAGAATTATATATCCCTCCAATACATAGGGTAATAATTAATGGTCTATCGGATCGAGAGGTACACAGAAGGTTATCCAAAGAAAAGAAAAGGAGGGTACATGCGAGGTTATCCAATTATTGAAAATTGAGAGTACACGAGAGGTTATACCAAGCCCAAAAAAGGTTACATATGTGATTATCCCAAACCCAAAGTAGGTACATGGGTGGTTACCCCAAGTCAATCATGTTATGAATGTATTGGTGGGTACCCTTGAGATATGTTTTTCTATGCTTATATTTATGCCACAAATCTATGTATTATGCCAATTTTATGCTCGCATGGTTCAAATTCATTGATTCATTAATCATTAAAATCTTATGAACTTTAAATATTTATACCATGAATCAAGCCTATGATCATTGATATATAGGGTATGATTGTCAAATGTTAAGCTCATGTTCTCATGCCCTTATGCTCATGTTCTCATGACCTTATGCTCATGTTCTCATGCCCTTATTCTCATGTTATGATTATGTAATAATTGGTGTCTCCCTTATTTACCCTTACCAATAATTTTAGCTCAAAACGTTTTATATTTCCTTTCCCTAGTTATTGAAGAATGTTATTATTTATGATTTTTATATAAAGGGTTGTAGTTATGAATAACTAAGTGGGAGATGATGTAATTCATTTAGGAACCAATTGTTTACATGTAAACATTTACAAAGATACTAGTACTATACGATTGTGGAATGGATTGTTATGTTATGAAATTGATTTTCATATAATAATATGTGATATATTTTTATGAAAGGAATGGGTCAATATAAATATACTTTTTATTCCATGGTTGCTCCTCAGACACCCAACCTATCTACCTCTCTAGGTCATAACCTGGTCTGGATAGCTAAGGATAATCCCATTCCATCACCAATTGAGGACCTTTCTGATCCTAAGGCAAGTACTCATGTATTTACAAATAATATCACATGGGTATGACATAATGCCTCCCATTAGATACCTTTTAGTCCAACCATCAAAGGAAGAACCACTATATTGTAACTCACTCACACTGAACTGTATCATAGAAGTCCTTAAAACATTTAATAGGTTCCACTATTGTGTTATATGTGGAAAAAATAGTTATACTAGACTCATATTTAGTTAGTTTATAGATCCAAGTTATAAAATCACCAAAACCCTCTCAACAGGAATAATAAATTGTACGCAACCTTAGGGAACTTGATTTTTCCCTCAATACCCAACTCTGGGTGTGTACCTAAGGCATACTTGGAATGCATTTCCCATGTATATGACTTGTAATATCCCTACAAGACATTTCACACACATGAGGTACTTGTCCATGTGCCTCACATATCCTACATAAAAGTATTCCACATGGAATTTGGTGATGTACCTCACTTAGGGTTTGTTTGTGTACCATATATGGCTATGTGCTACCACATGAGGTGTCTGGTTGAGTCTTGAACACACCCCTAGTCAACCTACATGATGTGTCCAGAAGTAACACACAACATGTACTATAATCTTCTACCTCCCTCCCTAAATGAATAACATAGATAATGTGTTCTTGAAAACCACACTTTGTGTAGTCAGGTTTCTTGAACGAAAACACTTAATCTCCTCAAACCCCCTTTTCCCCCAAAATCATCACACTATAACCATTGAAGCCTTCCCAACATTGTCATAACCCCTTTTAAAATTTAGAAAATCAATTTAAGAGTTGAAATGAAGAAACTAAAATACTTCATCGATGTTTCAGGTCTAAATCTGTGCTCTACAGCTGTCACACCATGATTCACCATTGATTTCTACCATGGAAAATGGCCAGCAGTACTTCATTCCTTTCATCCTCATAGTGTGGACATAACATGAGTGATATTCCTTCCCCATTCTATTGTGAAGAAGAGTATGTGGGTGAGAGTATAATTATATTGAATTAATTTTTTAATTAATTTAATTTAAATAAATTATCCATTTATGTGATCACCCCATGTCCTTGAACCTGAGGTGAATTTACACATTTCTAGGAAAATTCAACCATTATGAACTCAATCAAAAATCATAATTTCAATATGATTCTTTATTCGAAATATATTAATTTTTCTATGTGTGGAATAATTAATATATTTTTAATAAATACTCATATTTTCTAAAAACGTCAACGAGAGGAAAATCTAAAAAATATTCTGCCTTAGGGTAAACACCCCTTTCTAAGATCAATGTATTAGTCAAATAATATTTTGAGGTATTTTATTTTTGAAATTACCAATTTTACCCTCCTATAAATCCCAAAACCAAAACGAAAACCAAAATAATATATATTCTAAATTTCCCAACCCGTAACATTGCGGGTCCTTGTAGTCTCGTTCATAAACACTAATCTTGGATGAAATCTAATATGACCCAAAATATGGGAATAATAATCATTATCATAATAAACAAATGAACAATCCTTAGAGTGGCAAGTATTGAAGACAAAAGAGAAGAAACTGAGAGTGGTGGGCAGAAGAACCATGAGAGGGAGGACCCAAAGATAGCCAGGATAATAAATCCACGACCTAGGATGTTGGGATTGAGTCCATCTCCACCAACTAGTAAAATCCTCGATAAAACTTTAAATTCCATATACAAAGGAGATGTAGCCCCTGAGAGAAAATAAATCCATCAACATGATTAATGTGTGCCTCAAAAATATAATTCTAGGAATTATTGAATGGGAAATGTCAACAATTATAAGTTTTAACATATCCAAAATGTAGAGGTAAAATTAATAGTTCAAGGGATAATAAAAAAATATAGGTTCAATGATATATTTATAGGTGGGAAAATTTGTGAGGGTAATAAAATGGTAGTAGGGAAGGAAATGATTTAAAAATATTAAATCACTGTTTTAGGGTTAGATAAAATATTTATGTTTTCAAAAATTGTTTTTAGAAACCAATTTTAAAAATCTCTTTAAGATATGATTAATTAATAATCAATGTCAAAAATAATCTTTTAACATCGGTTATTAAAAACCAATGTTAAAATTCTAACATTAATTTTAATTTTTCTACTAGTGACAATCTTATACATTTTTTGACATTGTTTTATATAAACCATAATTAACTCTTGAAATAATTAACAAATATTCATTTGGAGGTGTTTTTTTATTTATTATTGATAGATTTTTTATTATTTGATTAATTCCATTTAATTTATATTTTATTTATTCTCATCTTTTTGATTTTTTTACTTATGAATCCATAGACTATTGAAATTTGAGTGGCGATCTAAACGTACACATTGATTTGAAATAAATCCATGATAAAATTTATTTTATTATCCTATAATTTTTTAATCATATGATCAATCATGATAACTGTATTTGATATCTCATTCATTTATCATTTTTCCAGTTTTATAATCAATTTTTGGAAATTATTATTGTTTATTTTTAATTAAATTACTAATTCTTTGTAATTACATTGATATATATATGTTAAACCAATCATGAAAATAACTTGTTGATGGGTGGTGGGGGAGAATAATGTAATGTTTTTGAGGCATTATAGAATTAGACTAGCCCATTCCCAATATATATTTTCATAAGTTTCTAAATATAGATCGAAAGACCAAAATGAATGAAACACAAATATATTTATAGATGGGATCCTTTCACATTTAATTTATAATTATATTATTGCAGTAAATAATGTTGTTTTATAATATTTACTTTGATGATGACCGATTTGGTAGGGACTATTAAAGTCTAATAATAACTCTATTGGAATAATTTAAAGTATAATTTCTATTGTGGTATCCACATGTTCTATTTGTATCTATTAATGTCATAATTTGTATTTGTTGTGTTATTGTGGAGGATCCAAATTCTATGAATCATTTTAATTGATTTTTATAAGAAGTATTTAAATCTTGGATTAATTCATCTCTTACAGTATTATTCTTGAGAGAGAGAGAGGGAGGGAGGATCATCTCCCTACATTTTATGAGTTTTCCTGGGAGAATCTCTCAATATTGAGATAATTACCTTGAGAATATTTCTTATGCACAAAACTTCTCACATCACCCTAGTAATTATATAAATAATATTTTATAGTTAGTGTTAAACAATTAGTAATTACACAAAGTCACATTATCTAATTATCCATTCTATGTAAACCCTAAGTCAAATAATTATAATATTTTTTTTATTCAATGACTTGTACCAACCCAAAAATATTTAAATATTAATTACTAAATAAATAATATTTTAATTAAATGTTGTAGAATCCTTGGTTTTGAACGGGACTAAAATACAGAAGTATTTTAACTTTTCATTTACTAAACCATTCTTTTTTTAAAAATGAGCTTCAGGACTTAATTTTGAGAGTCACATCACTCCTAAGTGATGTTTTTGGGAATGGGAAAAGGACCGAGAGGTTTCCAAAGTGGCTTGAGAAGTTTTGAGAGTGATGGATCAAAAAAAATAAATTTTTAAATGATAGTAGAGGGCAGACGGTTTATACACAGTCTAAGAAAATGCGTGTCCAGTAGCAGTTAACTAGGTAGACCTCTTTAAAAATGGGTAGTGGATTAGTGCACAGGCTATGAACGATTTTCTAAACTGTACGCCCAGCACGTGTGGAGTGCGTCTTGGAGATAGAAGTCTCTACACGGTTTTCACATAGTTTGGAAAACTTTGTGGTTTAAACCGTGATCAACGCCCTATTTTTAAAATTTGAGTTATTTTAATTTAATATAATTAAAATAAAATAAAAATTAAATCACTCAAACCTCACTCTATCTCTCCCTCGAATCATGATGCACCATGGGACTCCCATTCGTGTCATGTGTGCATCCCCTCCTCCCTACAGACTCCTCTTAGATTGACTTCCGCCCAACGTTTCTTCCAATTATCAATCTAACACTCCTATGTATGAGTCTCCTATCAGTTCCCCTATCTTTCCCAACTTCACATTGACCTAATCAGTGCCCAGTGAGGTGTAGCTGAACCCTAGGTTTTGGGGTTACTATTTTCCCAATTTTCTTTAGTTCTTAGATTGTGTGGATGGTTCCTCAGGGCCTTGGGGTTCGAATTCAGGAAACCGTCGTTGAAGGCGAGGTGGTTTGTGTAGATTTGGTCCGCCGACAATGTCTCGGGATACGTTTTATACCTTATCCATTGTTTTAAACCACTTGAATTAGGATATTTTTGTGTCCCTACATGTATTTGGATGTGTGTATGCTCAGTGGAAGAGGAGAAACTGCTTTTATTTAGAAATCTCCAAGAGCCGAGTGGATGGCTTGGTTCCACCTTGAGGTATGATCCATTTCCAAGTCATCAATACTTATAAATTTATTAATAAAGTTACTTACTACACTTTTGTTATAAATTAATTCAAATTATGAAGTATTATTCTCAATGTCTCTTAAATTTTAATTTAGTATGTTTCATGTTTTAAATGATAAAGATCATAAATGATTGGTTGATAAACAATATCATGTTTTTATAATAAAACCTCTCCAACAGAGGTGTGCTACCTTTAAACTAAAAATAAGTCATTAGACCTTTCTTTCTTTACTTGTCATGTTTATAATCATTATTCTTGATGTTATGTTGTGATACTACATGCTTAGGACTTGGCCCTAGTGACATTAGAAAAAATGAGTTTCCCTTTTTTAAAAATAATTAAAGGATTGATGCACCTTCTAATTGTTTGATCCAGTTTTGTATTGGAATTACCCATGTAGGTAATTTCTCTTTGTATGGATTCTTGGAGCCCTTTAAATTCAATTGACATGTTTTGGTTAATGGAATTAGTTGAGTCAAATGAATGTATAATGATTAATCATTGA
Source organism: Viscum album (assembly GCA_963277665.1). Classification (NCBI taxonomy): domain Eukaryota; kingdom Viridiplantae; phylum Streptophyta; class Magnoliopsida; order Santalales; family Viscaceae; genus Viscum; species Viscum album. The sequence goes on from OY728131.1 coordinate 413,267,379, forward strand.
CCCTCAAGACAAGTTACCAAATTGTTTTCAAATGTTTTGAATACTAATAAAACCTTGGGTGACATGTGGGTTCCCAAGTAGGAATTACATGATAGACTCAATGGGTTTTCATGATAATACATTGTGCGATACAAGGATTCCCATGTAGGAATTCAATGGACAGACGGGGGTTCATGAAACAAGGATGGGTTCTACATTCGTGGTAATCCTTACCATGCTCTGGGAAGGTAGAGATGTGGACCTTTTCCTTTGAAAATGCCTTAATAGTTTTTACTAAATGGTTTCAATGCTACTTTAGCATTCCAAACTAATGGAAGGAAATGATTGAACTAATCAATAAATGATTGAAATGATAATTATCCTTTCCACACTAATGGAAGGTAAGGCTTGAACCAATTGATAATGTTTTCAACTCTACCTGACCTATCCACACTAATGGAAGGAAATACTTGAACCAGATGAATCATCACATGACTTCTCTATCAAATAGGAATGGACTGACTTGATCCCAACTTGGATTATAAGAGGATAATACCTTGGGTCTTGGAAACCCCATTCCGATTCAAAGATACCGTTTTCTTAGGTTGATACACACCGGGACTCTGGTTCGTGTCTATTCCTTGGATGCATGGTATACTACCGTTGGGTCCCTTCTTCTTACAGGATACCTCAAATAAACTACTTGGTTCTAACATTGACTAGTAGGTTCTATGGTTAAATCCCATCAGGTCATGTCTCTTCTTATCTCCGTTTTACCTTGGCCGATCACCTGGGACATGGTTGGTGACTTATTGTGGAATGCCTTGGATTACAATCCTTGGATTACACTCATACCCCTTAGCTAGACTCAGATACTACTGATTTAGTTTTCCATCAATTTATGTATCCTTGGTCTTTACCCTAGAACTCCCTCAATGGATATCTTTACCAAGTTTTCTTGTTACGTCTTGGAACCTTCACTACATGTACTATCATAGGATGCGTCAGATACACTTCTTGTGTCCATCATTGACAAGTAGTTTCCATGGTTAAAGCCCATCAGGACCAGTCATTTCATAGCTCTGTTATACTTAGTAAGAAACTCCTTGGACTCGGTAGGTGAATTACTCATATATAACTTATAAAAAATGATAAAACTCAATTTATGAACTATTTACATGTTTAGATACTAGGCAATGGGTGAAGTATGTGTTTGTGTATTTAGTTACATTGTACTGCTTACTTTATTTATGCATGCTTTCACTATGGTTAATTTATATTACACTATTGGGATTGGATTATACACTGGGGGTGACAAACTACTGAGATTTATATCTCACACCCTACTCAAGCCTCCATTTCACTGGGGTACATGAGTAGACCTTTCTTGTTCACATGGCATTGGACCTTTCGTGTTGTTGTTTTCTTTTATCTGGGGTAGGATAAAAGGACTGAGCTGGAGCTTAAGATGCTCGTGGAGATTGCCTTTGGGATTTCTTATTTTATTTACATGATCCTACATTGTATTGTATTTAAAGGCATGTGGTACTATTTACTTATTTTTGTAATATATCAGTAGTATGTCATGCATTCATCGATTGTATAAATTGTTGTTGGTTGTTTTTGTTCATTAGTATGAAATCTGTCTTCCACTATTTTTTCAATTATGTAATACTGCTTCTAATGTTGATTATTATTTACTCTGTTATACTACTACACAACCCTATTAAAAGGGTATGGTATCCCCACATACTATCCTTACACCCTTGCTTCTATTCAACAACCTCTTATGTATGTAGAGGTACACTTGAGCTCATGTGGAAAATGGTCCTCCCACCATCTTAGTGGTGACCAGGGTCGGGACATTACAAAGTTATATCATAGGCGGCTTCCTTTTGACTTAATATTTTTGGTTGGTAGACATGAGACTAGGAAATTGACGACGCATGGCTAATAGCTGTGCTTGGTTTTGATCACCCCATCTATGGGAAATGACCAAGTGGCTAGGGCTGAGATTTCTCTTTATGTTGTTCATTATTACAATTGATATGTTTTCACCTAGAGCGACTGGTGTACTTTCAGTTGCTTATGATTTATGGAATTATGAATATTACCATTGTCTTGTTATGTTAACGATGAAATATACATGCAATATATTAGGCACTAAGAAATTCACATACAACGCATATTTTCCATGTAATGTAGTTGCATTAGTAGGTTGCCTACTAAGTATGATTCAACACCTTATTAAAATGCCATGATTAGATTTATACCTATTTAGTTAATAAATTAGCATGCCTTCTGTGCTTACTGCTTGTTATATCATAATTTTGTGATTAAAACTCCATGCTTCTATGATTTCAGTTTGTTTGTGTTAGCTAATCGTAGTGACATGACATGTTAGTTTACATTGTGTTTACGACGGGACATAACTTCTATGATTAAATTTATGCATGGGATATGGTAAAAGGTTGTAATTACTATGGGATCTAGTTTTCAGTTGTAATGTGTATGGGTGCCTTATAGTTGGGAAAATGTAACCAATGTAATTAAACCACTGTAATTTTTTTGTTAAATTCAATTGCTAAAGTAAGTTGGTTTTAATTAAGGGAGCCAAATGCAAAACTGTAAAGTGTATGGGTGCTTTGTAGATTTCTAGGTGGCCACCCATATAATTTGAACTGCTATATTTGACAATGTTAAATTTTGAATTGACATTAGTATTGATTAATGGGATCCAAATTTCAATCCATGGTGTGTATGGGCACTTCATGAATTAGGAAATGACAACCCATAATAAATGTGAAGGTATAATGACATGTGAAATGCTTATAAATGTGAAAGTGGTTTGAATTGGATATGAAATTAAATGGTATGATTTCAAAATACATCTTGACCAAAGTAGGTTAGCTGGGTAAAGTTTTTATGAGATTCCTTGTTTGGGTGTTTAAATTTATTAATACTTTGTGTGTTTTCTGTAGGGTTTACTTCTAGGGAACCTAGGTTGGTTAAAATGGGACACTTGTAGGTGTCCTTATCTCACTAAAATGAATTTATTCTGATAAGTTTCCTGAAAATTATGGGATGTAAACTAATTTACAATGTTTTTCAAATGATGTTTTATAAAAATTACTAGTTTTTTCCTTGGGGCATTAGTAAAAATCAAGTATCTTGTGATTTGTTTTGAAAATGGTACGATGATGTTTTTATTTAATATTTTGATGATTAATAACTAAATGTGATTAAAAGTAAGAGTATTGGAAATAGAACCTATAGAGGTGTCCACTATTAAAGAACCATCTGTAAAGGTTTGTTCGGACTTCTCTTGAGTTTCCTTGGAATAGAAGCTTGAGAACTTTCCATAGGGATTCTTTTCTATAGCATTGGATTTTTGATCAATTTTTTGTTTAGTGAATTTTGTTTTTCACGACCCGGTGTAGGGTTGAAACCTTTCCTTCAGAAGGGGCTAACCCATGGTAGGTAACACCCTCATAACTCGAAGTCCTTGCTAGTGCTCTGACCCTTCTCGCTCTTTTGGGGATATTTAGTGTCGTTGTCCCAAGTAAAAATTTCAGTTTCTAATGAAACCATTGTTTAGATGGGTGGTCATGTGTTTCTTGACCTTTTTATGGGCTCGACCATTCAGTAATTCTCTTTTTCAGCTGGTTAGACATTCCATAGGCATGTTCACTAACTTAATCGGTCATTTGACCCTCTCTTTTCTTAGTAATGAATTACTAGTTATGGAATTGTCCATGTTTATGGTCATATGAGGCAATATAACTCTGTATTAAAACCACTTGTACTATTTAGTATGATCTCAGGTCATCTCCACGTAGAGTGACTTGAGCCTTAAAGAATCAGTTTTGTTCCATTACTCGGATTATTTTTTTAAAGTCTCAGGTGTTTTGAAACGCCAGTCTCATTGTTATAATATAGCGCACTTATGAGCAGTTAATTTTCTTCCCTTTAGACTAGGACACTCCGAAGGTGGGTAGTGTTCTGTCGAGTCTGTTAACATTACCTTCCAATTAGAAGGTACTACAAAGAGAACCATTGGTAAATGTTTTGTTATTTCTTTTTTTCCCTAGAGGTTTGTAATCTTATATAGTGTCAGTGCTTGCTTGGCAGCATGACCTTGTTTTGGTTCAACTGTTTTACCTTCCTTCTTCTGCTGTGTTTAATTAGAAACCATATCTTAAATTACTTTAGTTTACTCTTTTTATGATATGAGCATGGACCCTATCTTGATGTCATCCTTGATGTACTAATAGAGCATCACTCTTACGCTGTGCTAAATCTTAAATGTTGTTGATCTTGTTGGAAGATATTTTTTAGTGTTGCACATTAAAGCATGGTTCTCCTCGAGGCTTGGTAAGTACTGAGTGATTCATGGTTTTCCATGTAGGAACGACTTGTTCAGAATCATGGACTCTAACCATTTCTTCTGAATTTCTCCGGCCACCTAAGACAAACTTTTATGAGATACATCGGCCAAATGGCTCGACTCATTATCTATTCCTTTATTTCAATGTGTATGGTGGTAAGGATCCATTTTAAAGAACTTTTATAGGTGAAGGAAAGTGTGGTCTCAAGGTCGGCAATTTCTTCTGAGAGAGCATGCTTGACCAGTTTCTGTTAGGTCGATCTGGATTCGACCATTCCTTTAAACTAATAATTTACAGAAGTGTTTTAAGAACACTCATTGTTGTGCCTTGTACAAAATTTTCTAATGGTGGAGGTATCGTGGCAAAAAATTTCCCTCTTCCTAAAGTTAAGACCTATGGTAGGAAGCATCATCGGTCGAGTGTTTTCAAGACTTTGACATGATTGTTTCTCCTATCTAAATAGGCTCATGTAAGCTCTATTTTTGTGTTTATATATAACTTTGAGCGTTGTCTCGGGTTGTGGATGATGAAGGGTGAAGTGAATAAGAAATTCATAGGGTTAATTGGGTGTTGGTAATGCAATGAAGAAAATTTGAATGAAAATTCACAACCATTCTATGTCAGGTGGTGTTTATGTTGTTCCTGTAGGTTTCTTGGGGATGATAAGTTTTAAGGTGGGTAGATTGTAGAATCCCATGTTTTGAAGCATACTAAAATACAAATGTTTTTGAACATTTCATTTACTAAACCGGTCTTTTTTAAAACCAAGCTTCGTAACATAATTCCGAGAGTTGGATCACTCTTAAGTGATATTTGTGGGCATAATAGATGGCCAGAGAAGTTTCTCGTGTGACTTGAGAAGTTTCAAGAGTGCTGGACCCAAAACACATCATGTTTTAAATGACAGTAGAGGGCACACGGTTTGCACATGGTCTGCCAAACCTTGTCGCCCACAACACATAACCATGTGACCCTATTTAAAAAGGGAAAGTGGATTAGTGCATGGGATACACACGATTTCCTAAACCAAGCGCCTAGCCCATGTGTGGTGCGTCTTGGAGACTTAAGACTCTGCACGGTTTTCACATGGTTTGGAAAACTGTGCGGGTTAAACCATGTGTGATGCCCAGTTTTTAAAATTTGAGTTATTTTAATTAAATTAAATTAAATTAAATTAAAACATAAATCAATCAACACTCACTATCTGTCCCTCAAGTCATGACGAACCAAGGGTATCCCCTTTGGGTCGTGTGTGCAACCCCTCCCTACAAAATCATCTTAGATCAACTTCCGACCACTGTTTCTTCCAATTTTCAGTCTGAAAATCTTAGGTATGAGTCTAGTATCTCTTGTCCTCTCTTTCCCATCATCGCTTTGACCTAATCAGAACTCAGTGAGTTGTGGATGAACCCTAGGTTTTGGGGTTAATATTTTTATGGTTTTCATCGATTCCTATGTTGTGAGGATGGTCTCTCGGGGCCTTGGGGTTTGAGTTTCGTCAACTACCGTTGAAGGAGAGGCGGTTCTAGTAGTTTCAGTCTGCCGACAACATCTCAGGGTAAGGTTTATTCCTTCTCCATTGTTTAACACCTCTTGAATTAAGATATTTATGTGTCCCCTCATGTATGTGTATGTGTGTATTATTATTAAGAGAGGAGTATCTTCCTTTAGTTAGAAATCTCCAAGATACGAGTGGACGACTTGGTTCCACCTTAAGGTAGGGTCCCATTCTATGTCATAAATCTTTATAAATGCATTAATAACGTTAATTACTGCAATTTTCTTATAAATTAATTTATATGATGAGTTATTATGCTCAATTCCTCTTAAATTTGAATTTAGTATGTTTCATGTCTTAAATGCTAAAGATGATAGATGATTTGTGGATAAACAATATGATGTTTTTATAATAAAACCCCTCCAATAGAGGTGTGATGACTTCAAGCTAAAAAGTAGTGGTTAGAACTTTATTTCTTGAATTTTAATGTTTATAATCTTTATGCTTGATGTTATGTTGAGATATGACATGCTAAGGACATGGCCCCATTGACATTAGAAACACCGATTTCTCCTTTTTTAAAAATGATTAAAGGACTAAATCCCCTTCTAAGTGTTTGGTCAAGTTTTGGATTTGAATTACCCATGTAGGTAATTTCCATTTGTATAGATACCTGGAGACCTTTAAATGAAATTGACATGTTTTGGTAAATGGAATGATTTGAGTCAAATGAATGGATAATTCTTAATGATTGACCCTCAAAAAAAGTTACCAATTTTTTTTTCAAATGATTTGAATACTAATAAAACATTGGGTGACATGTGGTTTCCCAATTAGGAAATCCTTGATAGACTCACTGGGTTTTCATGCTCACACCATGGGTGATACATGGATTCCAATGTAGGAATTCCATGGATGGACCAGGGCTCACGAGACAAGGATTGGTTCCATGCCCATGGAATCCCTTACAATGCTAAGGGAAGGTAGGGGTGTGGACTTTGCCCTTTGAAAATGCCTTAATGGTGTTTACTAAATGGATTCAATGCTACTTGAACATTCCAAACTAATGTAAGGAAAGGTTTGAACTAATAAATAAATGGTTACAATGCTACTTGACCTTTCTACACTAATGGAAGGAAAGAATTGAACTAATAAATAATGGTTTCAACTCTACTTGACCTATCCACACTAATGGAAGGTAATACCTGAACCTGATGAATCATTACATGACTTCCCTAACATATAAGAATAGACTAAATTGATATCACCTTGTATTTTGAGAGGAGAATACCTTGGGTCTCGGGAACCCCATTCTGATTGAAGGATATGGTTTTCTTAGGTTGATACCACATAGACTCCGGTTCTTATTAATACCTTGGATTCCCAGTATACTACCATTGGTTCCCTTCTTATTACTGGATACCTCAGATACACTCCTTTGATCTGGCATTGATTATTTGATTCCATCGTTAAATCCCATTGGGCCCTATATTTTCATAGACCCGTTTTACATTGGTTGGTCACCTTATACTCGATAGGAGACTTATTTGTGGAATACATTGGATTTCACTCCTTGGATTGCACTCTTACCCCTTATATAGACTCAGATACTACTGAGTTAGTTATCCATGAGTTTACATTACCTTGTTCTTTAATTTGTAACTCCCTCACTGGATATCTTTACCAGGTTTCCTTGTAATGTCTTGCAACCTTTACTACTTATACTATCACAGGATTTCTTAGATAAAATTCTTCGTCCCAATATTGAAAATTAGGTTCTATGGTTAAATTCCATCAGGCCTGGTCATTTCGTATCCTCATTCTACCTTGGAAGAAACTCCTTGGACTTGGTAGGAGACTTACTCTCATGTGACTTACAAATAAAATAGTAAAACTCAATTTATGAACTGGTTACATGTTCAGATACCAGTCGAGGGATGAAGTAGGTGTTTGGGTATTTATTTACATTTTACTGCGTACTTTATTTATTCATGCTAGCACCCTATTTAATTTATATTACATTGTTGGGATTGGTTTAGAAAATGGTTGTGCTACCCTACTAAGATTTATATCTCACATTCTACTTGGGCAGCCATTTCACTAGGTTACATGAGTAGACCTTTCTTGTTCGCAGGGCCTTGGACATTTCTTTTTGTTGTTTTCTTATATCTGGAGTAGGAGAAAAGGACTGAGATGGAGGTCGGGATGCTTGTGGAGATCACCTTTGGGATTTTATTCTATTCATTACTGGATTCCAACATTTTATTGTATTTAAAGGAATGTTTTATTGTTTAGCTTTCCATAATAGATCAATACCATGTCATGCATTAATCTATTGTATAAACTAGTGTTGGCCTCTTTTTTTCATTTTTATGAAATTTTTCTTCCATTGTTCTGTCAATTATGTTCTTCTACTTCAGTTGTGGATTATTATTTACTCTCTTATACCAATGTGAAACTCTGTTATGAGGGTATAGTCTCCCCACTAACTATCCTTACACCCTCACCACTAGTCAGCAGCCTCTACCGTACAGGGAGGTGTGCTTGAGATCATGTGGCAACCGGTCTGACCACTGTCTTACTGGTGAGATGAGTTGGGATGTTACAAATGATATGAAATAAAATATATAAGTTCCATCAGGCTATTAAATTATTTTATCAATACAACTCATCTTTTATCAAACCATGAATAGTAAATATTTATTCTAAAAAATATATATCATTATATTATTCAATAAGTAAATAAATAAATAAAATTTATAATCACTAATTTGTGAATAAATATTTGTTAATATTCAACTCACATACATTAAAAACTTAAGTACCTAGTGATTGGATTTATGTGATCAATATATCATTAATAATTATTATTCAAAAAATATAGAATAATATTTACTCCTAAAATAAAATTCCAATAGAATCTAATTGATATTAAATGTATATACTTTTTGTGTGAATCTGTATGAATATTTTTAAGAGGAATTAAAAATATTTTACTCGAGTCTAATATTGTCTTAAAGCATCACGTCAAGGAACCCAGAAGTTAATATGTACATATATCAATGGAAAAAACCTTATATAGACACTTATTGTGTAATATAATCCCTTTACATTTATTTTTCATCAATAAGATTATATTCCTATGTTATTAACTTGTATTATTGATTAATATATGTTTTAATCTCTAAAATTAACTACCATGGATATGATATTAACCATATAGTTCTATTTCAATCAAACGACCTTCAATTTATACTTTCATTAACTCAGGAGGGAAAAATCTTATCTTGACATATTCAATCAATTCCATATCCCTTATGCATGAATCAACATATATTACCTTATGATGATCATCTTTCATCATAATTTTCATCAATACATCAAGTACGTGATTCATTATATATATTAATAATAATTTCTAGTCTACAGAAAAATTACCACATTTATAGATAGGAATATCAAATAATACACATAATGTGTAGAATTATTATTAGTGCATCTCTCCTCATAAACTACCAATTTTTAGGTTTTAGCTATGTAATAAAACTATTTTCTAGCTAAGGGTTACTTTTTCAGAAGGAGGAATTATGAAAGATAACTTATGATGGATTAGAAAGAAATGGTGGAATGATAGTTGTAAATTCAGAATGTATGAAAGTTATTTAGGCTATGTGATTCTAAAGAAAAGGTAAACTTAGAAGAATGTAACCAAAATTTATTCCAAAAATCATACCGAAGGAGGAGTGTGGAGTTTCAAAACAAAAAATGTAAATTAACTTGTATGTATCATATGTGTAAACTTGTAACAGTTTTTTAATAACACATAGTGTAGCAGTTGGAGGAGTTGTGATTGTGTGATAAATTAATGGGATAAAGAGATTAATGATATGATCTTTTCTATGTGTAAGTAGTCTCTGTAAATATTTTAAATTATAGGTACTGGTTTCACCAAATATATTCTACTATATTATGTTTGATAGATCATTTGATCAAAAATCATCAAATTATAACCTTATTCTATTTCCTTACACAAAGTAAACAATAATCCTCTTATGGAGTTGGAATCATGTTCGAACCAAATAAACATGTATTGTTATTTTTTATTTATTTTATTTGAAGAATTTTATATCAATTATATTGTCTATGATCATTTGATTTAGTTTATGAGTTGTGGTGTGTTGATTAAGGTATATAGTCTTCCAATTTATAGAAATCTTAGTGAAAGTTTGAATATTGATTATTTGATTCTATCTAAGTAAATTTTGGGGGATATCTTCTGGTGTTCATTTATAAGATTACTATAAGACCAAAAAGTGGTATTATAGCTTAGATTTTAGGATCTTAAAATTGTTATACATTGATGGAGGTGTCTCAGTGTTCAATTCAACAACATTATTATTCCATTATACTAAAGGTGATTTTTTATTCCTGATACCTCTTATGTGTTCCAAAATTTATTGTGAGTTTTTTAAAAATATTTATATGTTTTTAGAATATGATAAATTTTGAGTGTTGTTGTTTATGGATATATACTTTGGGATTTGGAGAACTCATACTGGGTATTTTTTACTATATAAGGACCTTGATCTACCATTGAAATGAATCAAGTGGATGAAAATAAAGAATGTGGAATGGGAAAGGCTACATAAAAAAAGCTCTAGGGTTAATACATATGTAATTATCCTGGGATGTGTCTTATAGTGTTTGAGAATTGAAAACTTCTTTGAAATCTATGAATACTCACTAAAATATATGATAAGTCAATGATAATGAAAAAGGTTTTCAACGTGTAGAGGTTTTTAAATATGTGGATGTGAGAAGGTAAACTAGTGGTAAATTACAAAAATGACTTCTACATGATCTAGAGAAATTTGGATTCAGTGAAGGGGAAATTTGGATATCTATAGTCATAACTATTTTTACTATCATCCCTCCCTTGGTCTTGGTATGTGATGTTCATCATTGTGAGAAACTATTTTAGAAATATTGAATTTTTGTTTTTAGACATTAGAGACTAAATATTGAATGAGGAAGTTCATTAGAAGGAGATCTATGAATCATTTTTAAATTCCTATTCTATAGAAGTAAGAGGGAATACCATAACATTGAAATGTTACAGAAATTTGGAATGTAAAAAATTTTAAATTATGAGTATCTTAATGAAAAGTGACCCCATGTTCTAACATTATGGGAATAAAGGTCACTTAATTAAAATTTAAATGATTAGATAGGGAATTAAAAATTATTAACTCTCATAAGTGGGTCTATGAATCCTATATCAGAAGATAAGAGTGCTCTATCATTGAGTGCCTCAATATCACTTCATTTTTTGACTATAGACTCTGGATATTTATTTATATCAACTTCTGAGAAGAGAAGTAGGAGAAACTATACATATGGATTATTTGAAAAGTTTCATATTATAGGTGATATGGATCTCAAGATAAAGGGAAATGGTAATGTCTCCTTCTGGATATGGAATGAAAGTATGATAGAGATAAAGGGAATGAAAAACATGCGAGGAATGAGGAAAACATAATTTTTTATTTTTATACTATATTAATGGAATGTACATTGAAGATTTTTCATAGTTCCCTAGTAGTTATGAAAGGAGTAATGGTCAAGACATTGTACCACACATTATTATTAAAATGTGTGATATATTATAGATAATTAACTTCCTAATAGTTATGGCCTTCCCTTTTGAGTCACTTAAGTGAGAAATGAATGATAACCATATATCCTAAATGTATGTTTAAGATCAACAGCTTGGATTTTGAGGCATAAAAATATTGTGGGATTAGTCTGGTTCATTCCCCGGAAGGGTTATTATTATATGTGACCTTTATGAAACATGTGATATATAAATAGTGAGTTTTATTTCACATGAACAATTCATAGCTTTTCAAAAGCTTTGTTTGATGAATATCCACTATAGACTAAGATACCAGTTTCAAGATTTCGTGGATGAGTCTTGAGAATACTAGGGAGTATGGAAGTTGACAGTTCTAGAGGTTTTGGTATAGAAATGGAATTTTGTTCATGAATACTATACTAGGAACATTGAAACATAGAATAGTTTCATAAATATTTAATTCAATATTTTTTGAAAATTCATGGTTAATGAGGAATAAAGCAGGGTTTATTGAGGAGTTTTTGGAATAAGTAGAGAATTGTGTGACATACTTGATCAACAAAAGTAACCTTTATCCATTAGGTATATGAATGAATGGAAATCTATCGGTTTAAAAGGAATGTATATTTTAAAATATAAAACTATTTAGAGAACTCACATATATCAATATTTATTCTATGGAGTGGGAACATATTTAAGATAAATCTCTAGTGAGTAGCATTTTTTGGATATGGTGATAAAGAGTTTGGTTTCCAACTCTTGGAAAAAACCCATGAAAGTTAGTTATTAATCAAAATGTAATCTTCATTTAAGAGATCTTGTTGAAGGATTGAAACTCATTGGATGTTTTTGATGAGGGAAAAATATCATCAAAGGCTAAAATTCAATTTAATGGATGTCTATAGGTTATGGATATTTAGTTGAATTTTGGAAATTTGTTAGTACTAGAAGCATCAGACAATCTGGAAGTCACAGTAGATGGGATTCTAGTTTTGATGGTGTTTATAAAGATGAAATCACGAAAACATTCATGGACCAACATGATTCTTCCCTCCGTCGAAGACTAGAGGTGGCCCATGATAAGGTTTTTAGGGCATTCTGTACCCCCATGGGATGGCACAAGTGATTTTGAATAAAAAAACCATTTTAGAATGATTTCAACAATTAAAATAATTAAGAAAAATAGAAGACAAAATTTAATAAAGTCATTCATAACCTATCTATATGTCAGACATCCACTAAAGTGAAAAATAAGTAGAACAATAATTAAGTATACAAAATTGGAATGCAGTAAACAACAAAAAGCATCAAAAACTTCTCTAAACCTCTCATGTCACTCTCTTGTAAGGTAAATATTCCACCCTAATAGATTTTTTCTCCCACAAATAACTATAGTTACCCTCCGAACATAGAAATCAGTAAATTCATAAGTGGCCAATTCGATAAAGAAAAAATAAAATAAAATTAAACTATAAACATAACTAAATCCTTTTGAATATACGACGTATCACTCAATAAACTAGAACCATGATTCCCCAAGGGAGATATTAAAATATAATATTATTCCATTAACTAATTTTTTTTAGAGATATAGGTGTGGGAAAAATAACCATTTGGGATGTTGAAAGGAAAAAAACTCCATATGCATTAACATTAAAAAGAAAACCATTTTATGCTATTTTTAAAATATAAATATATAAAAATAAGTGTTTTATTTCTTTTCAAAACAAGTAACATGACAATACTTCATAAAAACTATTTTCTTACTGGATTTCCAAAACCATATTTCAAATAATCATATGTTTTACAATAACCAACTTATAAGAAGAAACAAGATAATAGAACAAGGATATTTGTGAGAAATAATATTAGTAAAAATTATATCTTAAGGGGATAGAAACTGATGAAAAAAATAATTTTTTTTCCTTGTTTCATACATGAAAAGGAAACATCATTAAAATATAGTAGCATACAAACAAAAATAAAAATAGAGGAAACAATATGAGAAATCCCTAAGGAGATAGGTTAACCAGGGTCATAATATCCTTGTGCCCTTGGTGATCAAAAATGGAAATAACTCTTCTCATACACAAGAAACTAGAGGGCACTAATAGTTTTTTTAATTTTAGATATTATATCATCATTTCATTTAGTTATTTTTGCATTGTAAACCAATTAGGGAGATAAGTTGGAGTCTTTTCTGGCTCGCCCAAATATACTAGTCCTTAGTACACCCTCTCAGGTAATTTAGATTCCCCTATTATATTCCCAAAACCAAAATACACAAGGTAATTATAGTATTAATTTTTTAATCACACAACAACACAAAAAAATATACAACTATACATCACATCCACACACTACCAATGTGAATCCCTCTCTCTAAAAAAAACCTACTTGAAAATCATATAAAAATCATTATACAAAAACAATATAGAAATATGAGATTTAATTGGAGTAGAATTCATTCTTTATAAGGCTTCATAAAGTTCTAATTAGACACTATCCTTTTTTTAAATGAAATTGACCATTTGGAAAACCACTTTTTATACCATCAGTTTCACATTCCAAAACCATTCTTCATACTTAAAGACAAATACAACATGATGTATATATAAGAACCAGTTGATCTAATGTAAATGTTCCCACCTCCATGGGTGAATATGTAAAAAGGGGGAACCTATATATATATGGGTAATCCATATTAAATAAATCAAAGGATTAAAGACTGCATAGATTGTTTTAAGGAAACCTAAACATGCCAATGGGTCTATAAAAATTTGATTGAAGGACCAAAAAATACTTATTCCATTAAAAACACTCCTTTAAAAAAAATCTTAAATAAAAAAGAATATATGAGGTTTATGGAATTTCAAAAAATGTTAAAGATGTTATTTAATAATGTAAAACCATAATGACTACATTATAAAATCATTAATAAAAAGGTAGAAACCCATTCTGATCATCCCAACCATTAAAAATGATATATTTAGCTAATAATATAATAATAACATCCTGATACACCATTATGAAATTATAGTTCTTAAATTGAAGGATTATATATATGGTAACATACCTTAAATTTAATAATAAATCGATTATTTTGATTCATGAAACCCAATAACATATTAATCAAGTCCTAGGAATCACTAAAAATGGATAAAAACACTATCATAAAGAAAAAACAAAAATTTAGACTACAAAATACCTTGGGGTTGGCTAAACACACACTTTATTTAGGGAATGGATGAGGAGAAGGAGAGAGACAAAGGGGATGAAATACAAACTTGAGATGAATTCAAAAGGAAATAGAAGGGAAATCAGCCAAGATATTGAAGAATAAGGGAGGACGTCACACATATATGGGATCCCCATTGGTAATGTTTAGTGTGAGTGGGAGAGTGAGGGAGAGAAACCCTTTAATGGGTATATTTTTATTAGTTAAAAATGTTAATTATTGACAAACTACCCACTGTACACTACAGACAACTTGGCTACACGATTGGATAAAACATCATCCAACTGAAGGACCTCAGAACCCCCTGAGAGGGGAGGGGTGAATCAGGGTTTCATATTTCTATTCTTAAACTTGTGGATCATGTTCCCATGTTGGTAGAAACCAGTTATATTTGTCAGAAAAACGAAATAAAGGATATGACACAACACTTTATGTTGGTTCACCACAAAGTGCTATGTCCAAAGAGCATATGCCGATAGTGTATCAGTCATAACTAAATACACTAATCATTACTAGTTGTGGAGTACACGAGTTTGGTCATAGAAATTCTGTTCCAAACACACTATCATTACAAAAGTTCAGGGATGAATCACCACTTCCCTTAGAACACTTTTGTAATCTACCCCTATCTCACTATTGTGAGAGAAGTCTAACTCAGTTTATCGACTTGAAGGTCACTTTAATAGATTGGCATTGGAGTCTTAGTCTCTATCCTGCATGAGAATTTGCTTAAATTAAGTACCAAAGTAGATGCTCACATAAATCCCTGACTACACTACACTAATAATAAAAAACAATCCTTCAAAATTCCCCTTCTCAATTCTCAACCCTTCACAAAGCTCACTGCCTCATGGTACACAACCCTTCACGAAGCTCACCGCCTCGTGAGGAAACCACCTTCGCGAAGCTCACTTCCTCACGGTGCACAACCCTTTTGAAGCTCACCGCCTCATAGTGGAACCAACCTCGTAAAGCTCACAGAGCTAATGCGGAACACCCTGTCTTCACGATCCTTATATTCCTTAAGAGAAAAAGCCTTATTAATGACATTGGAAGTTTCTTCGCGAAGCACAAGCTCCTTTATGATAACCTACTTTGAGAAGCACCCCTTGATTTGAGAAGTCACAATGAATATGGATTTTATCTCTCAAAATTCATCCAAAATGAAGAGGGGTGGCCTCTTATTTATAAGCAAGGTCGATCGGGAGCTCCGCTTCTTCTAGAGAAAAATACAAATATTCCCAAAAAAATTCACGTTGCTTCCTCCATCTTGCAAAGCTCTGCTCAAATTTCATGTTTGCAGAGCTCATCATAACTGCATTTCTCTCCATCAAAATTCTTCACGTCACCTCAAATCACCACCGCAATTCTCTTTTCCTTTTCTATTTGCGATGGTTTTCATAATCACAATGAAACACCATCTCAAATCGTAAAGCTTAATTTCTTCAAAATTATCATTCCAGTCTTCATGAAATCCAATATTTTTCTATAAAAATGAACTGTTGATTATAAAATAATACCTTTCGCAAATCCCAAAGATCAAACTTTCATAATCGTAGAGTACACCACCTCAATTCTTCCAGTCTCTGTGAAATACACTTCATGAGTCCTATCATAGCAAATCTCTTGCCTTTGCCATATTTTCATAAGTCCTCAAGAAGAACAACTTTTTATAATGATTTCCATTCACTATATTTTGGACCCAATTTATTTTTAAAAACACTGGGAAATGAAATCACCTAGAAAAAATATTACTTCTTGACACGTATGAACCCTTTCTTTTCAATATCCCTGACCATCCATTAGACGGTTGACAACAAACACAAACCATGCTCCTTTTCTAGAAAAAAATAACCTTGGTTCCACCACCAACCTCATTCGCTCTACTTAGATCCTGGAGCCCCTCACATGGGTTATCCTCACGGTTTAGAAAATGTGCACCAACTATGAGGCTATTCTATGTTAATTTGTATAATTTTTCACGTAACTACCACACAGTTTAAAAAATAGTGTGCCTTAATAATGAGACATTCACTACATGCCCACAAACTCTAAATTTTAGAGAAAAAATAATTGGAATGAACAATAAATATATAGGCACTCAAAAATAAAAAAACTAATAGTGTTAGGTTAGGGTGTGATGCTTCATCCCATCATGACACTTTTATTCCTTATAAAGTCCCAATATATTTAGTTGATAAAAAAAAGATAATCTAATAGTCAATATGAGAACTAAAAACTCAAAGATTTAATAACCAACACTCTATTTATCTTTAAAAACCAAAAAATTAAAAGTAATCCATAGATATCAACATTAAATACCAAACTATTTTCCCAAGAGATAGATAGTGAGATGAAAAAACTGAAACCATGAAATAAGGGTGTGGACAAAGCACTGTCATATTTCTTAACACAATATCAAATTAAGGAAATACCAAACCCCTTAAATATTAATCACTAAAAATAATCATGACCTGTTTGGGATTTACATGAGAAACTATCACATGACCTACAATCCTAACTCACCAAAATACAACGATCAGGATCAAGTGGTGGAGGAAATGAAGTATTTCCCTATCAAGAAAACTTTGATACTAGTTTCACCACGAGATCCTTCTTTGGTAACCTAACCTCGATAGTAGGACTATTATTGAACATAAATTTACCAAGACATAACAACCCACAATTCCTAACGAGATCCATAATCTAAGAGGAAAGATGCATGAAAAAACAATCTCAACTACTCCATAGTTATTTCTGTTGAATTTTCCACAGAAAATTCCGTTGAAACTATAATTCTATAAAGAAGGAAAATAAAATTATATCCATAGAATTAGACATTTATATCCCCAAAAAGGAAAACATGACCAATGTGATTCCAAAATATAACCCAAAGAGTGAATTTATATAGATAACCTATGAAAACTCTAAATAAGTAAAAAATAATAAAAGGGACATAAACCCCGAACACCCAACCATCCTAAAAAAACTTCTAAAGATTCATGAAATATCAAAAAAGAACAACCAAATAACCATAAGAAATTGATAAAACCACGAAATAAAAGGACAAATTACCATAATGAAGACAAGTGGGACAAACATATCATAATTGGAAGGAATGTCATGGAAAATGATTCCCCAAACAAACATGCCTTAACAAGATCAATATGGGCTCTGGTCATTGGATAAGGTTGGATTATCTGAGATTAAATCTAAAAACACTAACCATCAATGAACCCAATAGATCATAAAATAATAAAACACACTTCCCAGTCAACCCAACCACTCACCCAAGACATTCCCACTCAATGAAGTTATACTGAAACTGATTAAAGTACCTCAATAAAATAGATGATCACTGGAATAATGAGTAATTATTGAGTAGTTTTCAAAGTGGAATAATTATAGAAACACTTATTCATAATTTATAGAAATATTCCAACCACCTAAAACATAACACAATTAAACCACTTAATGATTATAAGAACTGATTTCCAAAGATGACACTTACATAAACAACTAATGAAGGCATCCAAGAGACTGACCAAACAATATTTAAAAAAAATTATATGGAATAATATAAAAAAATAATTATGAAATCGAATAAAAAATTATCACAAATTGAAACTCCACTTCCCAAAAATATATCAATATATAAAACTGAGAAAACAATTTTATACACTCCATTAAGATAAATAATTTTGATATCCCAGAATAAAGAAACGGAAACATCAACCGACACTCATACTTCAAAATGATAAAATTAGTTTATTGAAAAACACTTTATAAAATGAAATAAAAGTTATTAAGTTAAAAACATACCAATGATATTTGAAAAAACATCACACCCACATCCTCTTATATACATCCATGTATACATACAATAATGAACATACCACGAACATATACACATATTTTGACATTTATAAGTAATACCAGGGGTTGAACAGAAGGTGAATCCAGATCAAATAATTTGTTAAAAAATTAAAAAAAATAAAATCCACCCTTAACCTTTAAAAAATAATTTTTGTGTCCCAAATCCAATCTTCCTTGTACATTTATTAAAAACTTTCAAACTCCAAAAATATTTCCATTTGTTTTAAAAAAATCAATGTTTTTTTTTGTAAAATATATATTTAATAAACCAAAAACCATTTTAAAATCATGGGTAAACATGCCAAAATCTACTTAAATAAATAATAAGGAAGAATGAATAAAATAAAAAATTTATTGAACTTTTATTCCAATTTTTTTTTGGAACAACTACTACACACATTTTGGCCACATGGTTTGGAAGACCATGCACTAATTATGGATTTCTTATTGGAGGTCAACAGAGCAATCCAAAAATTATTTTTATTGTTTTACAGACCATTATCAGTAACCATAGTCCCTTTTAACCCTTCCAAAAATCCAATCCAAGATTTTGGGCTTCCTAAAACAACTTATGAATTCCCAATTCCAATCATTAACACTGTTACAAAGGCCAAAAATTTCAAAAAAATTGAGATTCAAGCTTAGATTCGGGACACAAACTTCCTAGACTACCCTAGTAATTTATGAATCCTAGTAAATACATAGTGATCAAGTGCATAACTATGACTGAACACATTAATTATAACATCCCTAGCTCTAAACTATAATACAAACCCAAATAACAAGGGAGGACCTCATGAGATAACCAATGCTTCTATAGAGAAAGGAACTTGGAATGCTATGATACCCTTGTTTCAAGAACCAACCTTAATTTTACCTCTATAGAATGACTGATCTAGCCCATGAAAATGACTATAGTGTCTTCTTGATGCCCATAAGATGACACAAGTGTCTGGGCATCAAGAAGCCCCCACTTGGGAATGATTTCACCCATTAAAAAATAATAAAAATTGCACTGGTAATTAAATAAAGTTTTACACGACTTTTCCATACATAATACATCCAGACCCAGGAAAAATAAATAGAATAACAACCTAATATAAAAAAATCAGAAAATAGTGAAAAGTATTGAGCACTAAAGAAACCATCACCCCCAATATCCATCTCCTTCATAGAAAAGTCTCCCTACAGTGGAATTTCTTTACCCACCAGTAGTTATAGATACCTTTCAACTGTAGAATGAAATAAAAGCTGAAGTGAATCATGTGATAATGAAAATTTAAATAAAACTAAACATAAATTATACCTTCCTCCAAGTAACTATATGAGTCACTAACCAACAAAAAAAACTACAAATACCCAAAGAAAAGAATATAATATAATCTGAAACCCATAACTAAAATATTGTAGATATATAGGTGTGAGCATAAGAGTTCCTAGTTGGGTTGGAAAAAGAAAACCCTTACCCTATGACTTACATTAAAAAAACACTATTTCATGATAGTTTGAATATAAATATAAATATAAATATATTATTTTTTTTATTTTCAATAAAAGTAATAGGGAAATGATTTAGGAAAATAATTTTGTTATTTGGTTTCCAAAAACATTTTGTAATGAATGGATGATTTTCCAAAAAATCCTTTATAAGAATAAATGAGCTAATAAAATATGTTTCTTGGTGAGAAATCATATAAGTAAAAAAAAAATCAAGTTTCATGTTGGTCAGAGTAGAGTACTCAAAGGGGGGGGGGGTGAATTGAGTATCTATTAAAAATTTTGTTAAAAAGTTTTCTTAAAAAGATTCCCCAATAAAAATTAATACATCCCTATTAATTAGGGTAATACAGTTATAATAGTTTGACTGTTCCAATAACCTCTAATAATATTGATTAAATCTCAGTAATATAAATATGAGTTATTGATACCACATTTAAAGCTATTCTAATAAGGAAAAATAGCTATAACTTCTATCCAAGGCTAACTATCAAAGTAAAATATACTGTTTTATGAAATACACAATAAATAGAAGAAAAACTAAATTAAATAAAACAACAGTTAAAACAAGTGGTTCAGTCTCAAGATGAGACCTAATCCACTACACTTGGTGATCACCTGCCACCAAGTAGTTTATATTAATAAACTTGATCTACACTCTAGATCGGTGTAAACAATAGTGCATAAGAAAATCCTGGTCACATGACCTCTTCTACTGTTCTTCATTAGTATAAAATATTGGGTCATACAAGGACCTCTGTTTATTATAGAAGATAATGTGTGTTTTAATACAGACACACACACAGACACTGATCGAAAGATAAAAACATCACAAAACAGAGCAAAGATGATGAGAAATGGTTAGATGTTCTCTGATTGTTATTCTATGTAGATCTAGACTTCTAGAATGAAGCATATGTAGGTATCAATTCTTCTTGTGAAAATAGAGTATTTCATGTTAGGTGATATGGTTTCTAGTTAGATCTAGCTCGCGTTCTTCTTGGATTTGGTACTACAAAGACAGTTCAGATTCTGATCTGCAGTAGTCCAGTCTTTTGAAATCAAGAGTGATTCATGTTTTATTCTGTTTATTCTTGCTGCAATCATCAGTTTTCTTTTTCAAAACACTATCCATTCTTCGGTATTTTTGTGTCTTTTTGCAGCTCGGCTTATCTTCCTTTTTAATTTTGGGTTCACACATTGGATCCAACAAGAGTCATGTATTATGAACCTTATACCTCATACTTTCAGGTGACATGTCTATAATGAAATATTAATTGTGTCAGTGCATTTCAATGACTCAAATTTAACCATTAGAAATAAAATTGAAATCGAAAAAATAGATGAAGGAATGGTGTCGAAGTCTGTCTTGAAATGGTATCACATAGAAATGGTGTCACCAAGAAAAAATGTATTCATCATTGACGTTGAGCAGGGAGACAGTCAGGATGCCATAATTTCATTTTGATTAGGAACCGATAGCACAAATGCAGTGTTAGGATCATTGTGTCTTGTCCTTTTCCAAAATTTGAACGGTGTCTTGGTGATGGTCGCAAGGAAACAACATCACATACTTCATGAGATCTAAAACATGTTATATTGTATGGGTCACGGTGTCTGGGTCACATTGTCTGGGTCACAGTGTCTGGGTCACGTTGTCTGGGTCACAGTGTCTGGGTCCTTTACTAGAAAACACGAACCAGTGGCAGACTCACAGTTTCTCAGAATTAGCCAAATATCTATACATATTCTTAATTAGTAATATTCATAGAATAAATTAGACTTAATAATTCAAATAATTAATCATTATATAACAAAATTAAATATAGTTTATAATAATCAAACATGAGTTATAGGAATTAGGATCTAGTGAATGTTTATTTAAATCATAAAGAAACCAACCATCTCTACACATGATATGAGATTGATTAATAGGATTAACAAGATTTCTTATCATTACAACATGATTAAAACATGAGGAGTCCAACAATCTCGCCATTTTTTATGATAAAAAATCATATGAGTTAAATTCACATTATTAGTGTGCCTTCTCCCCCTTAGTGTGTTGTTCTCCCCCTTAGTGTGCTTTTCTCACCATTTTGGGATTATCAAAAAGATTATAAGATATAAATATAATAAATGAAATTAGATAAGAGAATAGATAATAATAGGTCACACTGCATTAGGTGGAATTATATTTTTCATTACAAGTAGTAGGAAAAAGTCCAACACATCCCTATCTAGATACAATTTTCACTTTTATTTAACACTAGATATCTTCTCTTTTCCCTAGGTAGCAGCATCAGAAGAAGACATAGGAGTAGAAGTATAGGTTTAATAAGGGAGTGAGACAACTATAAAAGAAGGAAGAGTGAGCCCTTTAAAAACAAAAGGTTCCAAATTAGGTTTGGTGGAAGACTGGGGCAAAGTATGGTCAAGTATAACATGTATGATCTTGATCAGAGCCATAGATACAGACATCGAGGTAGAAGAGAATCAAATGGACGTGGAAGGAGGGAAACCAGGCTGCAAAGGTGCAGCAGCAGAATCCACAATGGTAGTGCATTACACATGAAGATAATGCTTCAACAATTTAATTAAGTCAGTAATGATCTCACCACCACACTTCATTACTTTCTCAAAATCATCTTTTTTTTTCTCCATGAACTTTCCCAATAGAATAGTTAAATCTTTTAGATTTTAGACTTGAGTCTTGAAGGCTAAAGTGAAAGGAGGTATTTTTAGATTCTCAACAAGATATTTGAAATGGATCATCATATCATGCTTAGAGAAGATTCTATTAAAGTACACATCCACTTTCTTAGTAATTTCTTCCTAAGCATCTTTTGAAATCTTAGAATGAATCCTTACTAATTCAAGGACTCTGTCACTATTCTTGAAAATTGAAGATAAAATATCCTTGTTAAAACCAATTAACACTGATTAATGTATCTCCATAACTACAGTTCTGAGCAGACCACTATAAAAGGGTTGAGATTACTGTTTAGGGGCATTAGAGGCTCTAATAGCTGAAGTGAGGGAATTAAGCGTATTGAGAACTTTATGTAGACATCTCTTGAACTCATTAGTCAGTTTTTGGAGACCAAAAACAAGATCACGCATCTCATGGACTATTTGGATGTTTCTCTCATCCAATTTTTCAAATATATAAGTCATGTTTGGTAGAATCATAGAGGAAGGTTTCTTTGGAATCTGACCACTAACATCCTCAATAGAATGAGCAAAAGGAGATTGTCCTGATTGCAACACTTTCAGCATATTTTCAACCATAGCTCTGGGAGACCTCACCTCATCCCTCAACTACTTGTTCTCAATTCTAACCTCTTGTATTTTATGAAGCATTTTTGGTTATATCTTCCATATGATTTTCTCTAAAATCAAGGAAATATCTATTTCACTGAGATTTGTTACTGGAGTTGGGTGTGTGTTCATGATGTTTTCAATTCCATCCAATAAAGTAACTCCAAAAGCTTTCAAATCACTGTGAATTATAGAAGTAGAGGGTTCTTATGAAGGTTCAGGGACAAGAGCTGAGATAGGATTAAGTTCCATTGCATAGATTAATTACAGAGAAAAAACTAGTTTCAATTGAAACATAGAATAATGTTCTATGCCTTTAACCAAGGCTTCCAGAGAATTATCCACATAAAAATCGTTTGGGAACTTATACCAGGTATCCACAGTGCTTTGATCAACCATATTAGGAACTTCAATACTTTCTAGACTAGGCTACTGCTCCCCCTCAACAAATTCATCTCTTATAGGAATAAGAGATTCAGTTTCTTAATCAATTTATAAAATTTCATCTCCAATAGCCTCACCCATTTCTTTTCTAGACAACCGGAATGCTTGTTCCTTTTTTCCCCAATATATAGGATAGTTTCAAGATCATCTTGTTCCTTTAAATGTTCATCAACTACAATCTCTTTTTAAATAGAATGTTCTTCTTCTATATTCTCCTCAAAAACATCGTTTTCTTTTACACTAACAATAGATTACTTTTTAGAAGAAGGTTCATTCTTCTAACTCAGCATTTTATTCAGTAATAGGTTCTTCCTTTTTATCTATATCTTATAGAATAGAAAGACCACTGGATTCATTATTCAAGATATTTCCTTCCATATGTGAAACAACTGCATCTTCTTCCTATTTAGTAGGATAGTAAAAAATTTCATCTAGTTCCAAACCAGGATCAGATTTGTTTTTAGGTCTTGAAGGATACTCAAACGAATTTAACTTTTCATATATCATTTCATTATCCTCCACCCAAGACTTTTTCCATGGATTGCAACTTATTTTCTTCCTTTTGAATGTGACCTTTGAGATACATAATTCGTATTCTTTGATTACTTATTCATTCAGTCCAATCATTCCTTTAGCATATAGCATAGAAAAGATTAACCTTGAATCGAACAAGGAGGTAGACTTTGAAGTTTTCTTAATCAACTCATAGATGTGAAGTATTGCATACTTACACAGATTAATCTTGTGCCCATTTTTCATAAGAAGTATCAATAATACATCTTGATACTTATGGGTAGAAAAATATCATTTCCTTTGACTAATCAGATTCTAGATAAACGTAAACAACAACCTTGATTAACCATACAACTCTACATAAATTTCTCTTCTATTCTTTTAATTTCCATTAAATATTCCTAGAACCTCTTCTATGGAAAAGATATCACTTGGAGGAGGAGGACCTATCTGGTAGTCCAATAAAATTCCTTCACGAGGTATCCCTAAAAAGGCATCCCATAACCTCAAGGGAAAAGAATATATTTGGACATTAATCTAGATTCTTATAACAAAACCATCTTCTGTATCGAATGAGGACTGGAAAAACTGATAAAACTGAGCAACAAGATTTGGATAAATGTGACTTTTCTCTTTTGTCAACCAATCTATCCATCCCTTCTCTTCCATAACATTCAAAAATAAAGACTTAGTTGTCATAAACCACTTTGGACAGATTTCCTTTTCGGGAACTACTATTCTATCAATATGATTCAGTTTCAATGGCCATTCGGGTGCTACCTTTGGTGCTCTTTTTACTTTATTCTGAGATATGTGCTTCTTAGGAGATGATGAAGATGGATTCTTAATTTTGCGCATTCAACGTGGGTTTGAGAGAGAGATAAAGGATTTTGGTTTTGAGAGAAGAAAGATCGAGTAAATAAAAGAGTGGAAGACATTTAGATTTTATCACTTGGAGATTTCAAGTTTCACAAATTCAAAAGCACGAGATAAAAATAATAAAATAATCAATCACAAAAATATGTGTAATAGAATAAAAAAAGTGTCATTACGGTTAGACCGGAATAGGTTTTTACAGTGAGACCAGAGCATAGTTCCATTTTTCATCATTATTGTGTGTCTCCAAATGATGCGACCACATATTTAGAAACCATAACTGCAAGACATTAGCTGATAGATAGTAACTGTGAGATCATAAACATGAAATAGTAACTTCAAGATAGTAATCTATAGAACTTTAAGAGAGATACAGTAGTTCTAAGACAGTGAACTATGAAACCGTAAATTATAAAACGTCAATATGTGAAATAGTAAGTCTTGAAATATTAAGTTTTTAAACAGTACACTTTCTCCTTGAGATTTATTTTAACTAATTCATGTATGATGTAATCTATCCTTTCAGAATTTAATGATTTGGTGAATATATCATTAATCTCATATTCAATTCCAATGAATTCCAAAGTGATATCACCTTTTTGATAATGGTCTTTCAAAAAGTGATGTCTTACATCAATATGTTTTTTTCTAGAATGTGGAAGATGATTTTTTGAAATTTTAATTTCACTTGTATTGTCACAATTTAGGCATACATTATTAAATTGATATCCATAATCTACTAACATGTGTTTCATCTACAAAATTTGTGCACAATATCTTCTAGTATCTCTGTATTTAGCTTTGGAAATAGATAATGCAACAAAGTTTTATTTTTTACTACACTATGATGCTAGAGAATTGCCTAAAAAGGTTACCTATTACAGAGGTGATTTTTCTATCTAACTTACAACCACTAAAATCAGCATTATAATGGATAAATATCTCAAATTATTTTCCACTAGGGTAGAACAGTCCTAGATTGGGTGTATGTTTGAGGTATTTGAAAATACTTTTAACAACATTTAAATGAGATACCTTAGGGTTTACTTGAAAAAGAGCACACATACATACACTAAACATAATATCAATTCGGCTAGTAGTTAAGTAAGTTAAACTTCCAATTTTCCCTTCGTAAATGGTTTGATCAACTGATTTTTCATCTTAACCAAGATCCAACTTACTAGTAGTACCCATTGGAGTATCACAACATTTAGTTCTTTCGATGCCAAAACGTTTTAGAAGATCTTTAGTATGTTTTATTTGATTTAAATTAATTCTATCTTCATTTTGAAAGATTTTAATTCCAAGAAAGAATTTAATTTCACCTCTTAAACTCATTTCAAATCTTTTTTTCATCATTTTAGAAAACTGAATACATAAGGAGTTTTTTTAAGATCCAAAAACAATATCATCTACATAAATTTTAACTAGTAAAACATCATTGGAAATTATTTTTATAAAAAGAGTAGGGTCAACTATACCTTTTGTAAAACCTTTAGAAATAAGAAAATTACTTAATCTATCATACAAATCTCTTATATCTTTTTAAACCATACAAAGCTTTTGATTATTTGAAAATATGATTTGGAAGGTGAGGATTTGTGAAATTTTGGGGTTGTTCATCAAAAACATCCTCATCTATATACCCATTTAAGAATTCACTTTTGACATCCATTTAATAATGTTTGAAATTCAGATGTGCAACATTGTAAATAAGTATTCTGATGGCCTCATGTCTTTCTATTGGTGCAAAGGTCTCCTCATTTTCAATTCCTTCCTCTTGATTATAGCCTTGTGCAACTAATATATCTATATCTCTAAATATACTACCAGATTTATCTACTTTGTTTTTGAACACCCACTTAGTGCTTATAGTAAATATGTCTTTTTGTCTATCAACAAGTTTCCAAACTTTGTTCCTTACAAACTGATTTAGTTTTTCTTATATAGAACTCACCCAAAATTCATCATTGATAGCGTCATCAATGTTTTTAGGTTTAATTTGTGACAAGAATAATTTATGTTCAACCTAATTTCTAGGAGAATCTCTTGTTGGAGATACTTTATCTAAATCTCTTACAACAACATCTAAGGGATGGTTCTTAAGGGTTCTAATAGATCTACCAAAAGAGGGGAAAATTATTTCATGTTCTTCAAAAGGATTGGGTTGATTTTGAATTGAATGTGGAGAATTTCTTGAACTAGATGTTTTTACAAATACCATTACTGGATGGTTGGAGGGTTTATATTTGATGTCTGGATTTTATATATCATCCTCAAGATTCTCTAGAGAGATTTTAGTCTTATGTGGACCTGTCTCATCAAAATTGTCATAGATAGATTCCTCCACACATTTAGTTCTTTCGTTAAACACTCTATATAATTTACTAGAGATTGAGTATCCTAGAAAAATTCCTTAATGACTCTGGGATGTAAATTTGTCAATACTTTACTTAGTATTAAGGATATTGACTTTGCAACCAAGGACTTTGAATTACATTACTTTAGGTTTTCTCTTATTACATAAATCATATGGAGTTATTTTAATAATTGGCCTAATCAATACTCTATTAATTATATAGCATGATATATTTACAACTTTAGCCCAAAATTAAATAGGTAGGTCATATTCACTAAGCATAGTTCTAGAAATCTCTTACAAGGTCCAATTTCTTCTTTCTACAACTCTATTTTGTCGAGGTTTACTACTGGCAGAGAAGTTATGATTATATCCATTTTGTGAGAAAAAGGATTCAAACTCTTTATTTTCAAACTCACGGACGTGATCACTTCTTTGAGACTTAATTATAATTCCACTAAGGTTTTCTATAATTTTATCATATTTGGTGTAATGAGTGAATGCTTCACATTATTGAGCCCAAAATAAGGTTCAAGTATATCTGTAAAAGTCATCTATAAGAACATAAACATAGTACATACCATTTAAACTAGTAACTCTATATGGTCCAAACAAATCCATGTGAACCAACTGAATATGTTGAAAAGATGAATCTTCTTTCTTTGGTTTGAAGGAATTTTTTTGTTTCTTCCCCATTTGACAAAGATTACACACTTTATCATTTTGAAACTCATGTTTGGGTAGGACTTTGACTGAACTTTTTTTAGTTAACATTATAAGTGAGTGAATATTACAGTGTCCTAGTCTTCTATTCGAAAGCCAAGAATCTTTGTTAAATACACTTAAACATGAATCATTTTGAGAAACTAAAGAATCTAAGTTAACAGAATATACATTATCATTTTATAATGTAGAAAATACTAATTAATTTTTATAATTAAAAACATTACAAGCATCATTATAAAATTTAAAATGAAATATATTATCACATAGTTTTGAATTGCTAAGAAGATTTTATTTTAGTCCATCAACAAAAAGTACTTGGGAAATTAAAACTGAGTTAGAGTTACCAGTTTGGCCAAGGACAATGATTATTTCTTTGGCATTGTCACCAAAGGTTTAATGTCCACCATCAATCTTTATTAGGATCTTGAAACATGAATAGTATCTTATCATGTGTCTTGAACACCCACTTTCCAAGTACCATAAGATTTTATAAGAGGTCTTTAAAAAATTTCCCAACAAAATAATTAAATAAAACATACTTTAGTACCCCTATTTTTTGGGTCCAGTTATATTAGTAACTACTGCTTTAGGAACACACATCTGACTCAAAAGTTTTATATAAGCATTATATAAAATATTTGAGAAATAAACTCTATTTGGTATATGAAAACTAAAAATAGTAGAGAGTGCATCATAATTTGAACAAGCAGAATGTTTTCTGGATCTAAGAGTAAATCTGTATATTCTAGATTTAGAAATAAAATTATATTTTCCAAAATTTCTTTTACCTTGTTTATATATAACAATAGTAGTGTATTTAGTGGAAATATGTTTACCCAGAATTTATAATGTGGTATCTTTACCATTAGTAAACCATTCAATTTCCTTTTTTAATTGCTCATTAGATAGCTGTAATTAATTTTTTTCATTGAGTAATTGAACATTTTTCTCTTTTTCTACATAAAGATCAGATTTAACAGTTAATGTAAGATCATAATATTTCTTTATGGACTTGTATTTGTCTATTAGTTCATTACATGTCCCTTTAAGAATATTTCAATACTCAAACATTTATTCTTTATACATATTTTCAATATCAATTTCATCTCAAGAATAATAGGAATATTGTACAGGAGATTCAAAGGATACCTCATATGTGTTTGTCATGAAACACATATTGGCTTTGTTAGCCTGTTCATCATGTGAAGACTCTGAGTCACCTGAACTTTCCTCAGAATCACTCTAAGTTCCATTCATTTCCTTTTTCTAGTTTATGTCTTTCTCTTCATAATTTTTTACTATTTTTGCTTGGGACAATCTTACTTTCCATGTCCCTTTCACTTATATACATAGCATACTATCTCATCAAACATGTCATTTCATTTCAAATATATCTTCCAGCATCCCTTTTGATTATATATTTCTTTTAAGTTAGGGTTTCCAAAAAATTTATTCCTTCTGTAAAATTTCATAAACCTTCTGGCTAATTTAGCCATCTACTAATCACTGTGAATTGAAGATTGTTCACGGATGGAACCTTCCACACAGACATGCAGTTTCTAGTTTTCTTTGTGTTTAGAGGTGGTGGTATTGAATGTCATAGATTTTATTTTGGGTTTATCTTACTCTTCCTTGATGACTTTCTTCTCTTATTCATATATCATTAGTTTCCCAATGAGTTATTTTAAAGGTAATTTGATAATATCACATGTATCTCTAAAAGTGATAGAGGTTCCTCTACATCGACTAGGTAGGCATTTAAGAATCTTCATAATTTTTTCTTTGGTTGTGACTTATCTTCCAAGAGAGATCATTGTGTTTAAAATTCGGTTGAACCTGAGATACATGTCATAAATAGGATCATCAGGCTTCATCTTAAAATTATTATATTTAATAGTATAATTATTGAGTCTCATTTTTTTCGCACTAGAAGTTACTTCATGTGAAATAGACAAGGTATCCCAAATTTCATGGGCAGATTTACATGCAGATATTCTCTTAAATTCTTTACCTCTCAAAGAGAAATATAAGGAATCAATGGATTTTCAATTGTTATTATAGGCAGTCTTAGTTGGTTTATATCAAGTAATTCTATTAGTATCGGGAATATTATACTCATCTATAATTGAAGACAAAATTTCAAAGCCCATACTTTCCAAATGAATTTTCATTTTAATTTTCCATTGAGCTTAATTAGTTCCATTAAATAATGAAGGTATGTTTATTGAAAAACCGTGAAGTCTATTATCTATAAAAAATAATTTCTTTTAAGGAGATAGAAATTTAGAATTAATGGAAATTAATAGTTTTTTAAAGTAAAAATAAAATCACAGTTGAACAGATTTTGAAAAAAGATTCTTAATAAGAGTAACTTCCTTTGATACCAAATGTTGGTCAAAGTTGAGTAATCAAGTGGATGGGGGTGAATTGAGAATCTATTAAAATTTATATTAAAAGGTTTTCTTAAAAATAATCCCCAATAAAAATGAATGCAGTCGAGTTAATCAAGGTAATACGGTTATAATAGTTTGACTGTTCAAATATCCTCTCAAAAGATTGATTAATTCTCAGTAATATACATATGAGTTATTGATACTACTTTTGAAGCTATTTTAATCAGGTAAAAAAGTTAAAACTTCTATCCAAGAATAACTATCCAATTAAAATCTAATATTTTTTGAATTATACAATAAAGAAGAGAAAAAGTAAATTAAATAACATAGTGGATAAAACAAGTGGGTTTGTCTCAAGAAGAGACCTAATCCACTCCACTTGGTGATCACCACCAAGTAGTTTATATTAAAAAACTTGATCCACACCCGGGATTTGGCAAAAAAAACCGTGCACAAGACTTTCTAGGTTACACGTACGACCTCTTCCACTATTCTTTGTGGGTATAAACTACGAGGTCACACAATGACCACTTCCACACTAATCAGTGGGAGTAAATATATGTAAAAAATATGAGAGGAAGGATATCATGTATCTCTAATTTTAGAACAGGACAGAGTGTGTGTTTTAATACATACACACAAAAACACACTTATCAAAAGCTAAAAATAGTACACAATAGGGAAAATATGATGTGAAAGGGCTAGAAGTGCTCTGAGTGTTATTCTATACAGCTCTGGACTTTTAGTATGAAGCATATATAGCTATCGAGTCTTCTTGTAAAAAATAGAGTATCGCAAGTCAGGTGCTCTAGTTTCCAGTTAGATCTAGCTCATGTTCATCTTGTAGTTGGTATTGTGAAGATTATTTTGATTTTGATCTATAGTAGTCTAACCTTTTGGAATCAAGAGTGTTTCTTCTGTTCTTTAGTGGTTTCTTATTGCATGCATCGGTTTTCTTTTTCAAATTGCTCTCCATTCGTCGGTATTTCTTTGTCTTTTTTACATCCCAGCTTATCTTCATTTTTATTGTGGGTGCACACGTTGGAGCCAATAGGATGATTTCATTCTGCACCTCATACCTTGTACTATCAGGTGACATGTCTATAATGAAACATTAATTGTGTCCGTGCATTTACATGACTCACATATGACCGTTATATATTCAATTGAAAATGAAAAAATAGATTAAAGAACGATTTCATAGCCTATCTTGAAATAATATCACTTTGAAATAGTTTCACCATAAAATGGTGTCTTCTTCATTGCCTTTGAGTGGTGATATTGTCATTATGCCACAATTTCATTGAGATCACGAACCGGTAGCACATATGTGGTGTTAGGATCACGATGTATAGTCATCTTCTAAACACTAAACAATGTCTTAGTGATGGTGTCAAGGAACCGATTTCACAAACTTCATGAGAGATGAAATGGGTTCGGTTTCTAGGTTAGAACGTCTAGGTCACAATGTCTGGGTTAAGGTGTCTAGGTCACATTGTCTGGGTCATGGTGTC
Organism: Viscum album; assembly: GCA_963277665.1. Taxonomy (NCBI): domain Eukaryota; kingdom Viridiplantae; phylum Streptophyta; class Magnoliopsida; order Santalales; family Viscaceae; genus Viscum; species Viscum album. Next base: position 413,299,636 of record OY728131.1, read on the forward strand.
TAGGTCACGGTGTCTAGGTCACGGTGTCCGAGTCCTTTTCTAGAAAAACAGAACTAGTGGCAGACTCTAGATTTATCAGACTTAGCCAAATATATGTAAACATTCTTAAGTCATAATATTCATATAATGAATTAGACTTAATCATTAATATAAGAAATCACTATATAACAAAATTAAATATAGTTTAAAATAATCAAACATGAGTTACGTGAATCAAGATTTAGTGAAATTTTATTTATAGAATAAAGAAACCAACCATCTCTACACGTGATATGATATATATTAATAGAATTAAAATTATTTTTGATCATTAAAACATGATTAAAACATGGTGAGTCCAATATTTATAATAATAGAGGAAATTATAATTTTATTTTAATTATTTCATACATGAAATGGAAATATAATTTAAAATTTGTAACCTAGAAATAGAAGTAAAATGTGATCAAGAACCATGGAAATTCCCTATGTAGCTAAGTTATCAGGGGTCTTAGGATCCACATACCCTCAGTAATCAACCATGATATTAACTCTCATCATATAAGAGCCTCTATATAAGATAAAACCAATGTTATAGAAGTACCCACTATATCATCATGTCGTTTAGTTAGTATTGTAGTGTAGACCTTCTAGGGAAATCAAATCATGGATCTACCAGCTCATCTAGTTTACTAGTCCCTAGTCCACCAAGATAAGTACCCAAGATTCCCATATTCAATGTTCATAAATGAATTATATAATGGATGTGTAGTAAAAAATCAAGTTTAATTCCCAAAAGAATATAAATTGAGCATACAATAACCCCTCACCTCTTTGCACTACCAATGAGAAGACCCCCTTTTCTAAAAATCATTCAAACATTCCATTCATATCAAATCTAAGATCTAATAACAACATAGAAATATAGTATTCCATTGGAAAAGAATCCATTTTTCAGAAATATTTTTAAATTTCCCACCGAGCCTTAGCCTTTTAGAAACCAAAATTGACCATATATTATACAACAATTCATACCATATATTTCATGTTCTAATTTTTTTTCTCACACTTAAATGCATATATATTCTGATATATTTATAGGACAATGTGAGGGTTACCATATTCATGAGAAAAGATATATAAATAAAGAACCTTTATATATAAATATGTGTGTGAGTGTGTGTGTGTGTGTAGGCGTATGTCACATATCACACATAAATGAATTGAAGATCACTTAGAGTACTTTTAGGAAACCAAAAAAAGACCCTAGAAATTTATAAAAACCAGCCGAAAGACCCAAATATCCTTACATATTTAAAACTAACACCACATAAATTGTTCATAAATAATATCCATCATCCAAGGTTTATAGAATATGAAACAAGACTAAAAACATGCTCTAATAAATGAAAACCATCGATTCAAATTTGGAAAATCCAAAATAACAAGGGAGAAACCAATCCCCATCATCCCAACCACTTATAATTATATATCTACCTCATAATATAATAAAAACACCCAAAAACACATCAATAAATTATAGTTCAGAAATTAAACACTTGGACATTTGGTAAGATACCTTAAACTGAATAACACACTACCTTTGATGAATGAGACTGAATATCATCTTAATAGAGTCCATGGAACCCCTCAAAATGAGAATAAACCCTAGATATGAAGGAAAAAAATTGATCATAAGAAAACCCTAGTGTTTGGCTGACCTCAGTATGTAGTGCGGTAAAGGTGGAGGAGTAAGAAGAAGTATAAAAATGGGGAGAAATACTAACCTTAGTTGATTTTACAAGTAAACTATTGAAAAATAATCCAATAAATAGAATGATAGGGGAGGAGGTCTCATATAGAAGGGATACCCCTCATGATTGTCAAGCCTAAGTGAGGGATTGGGGGAGAGAAAACCTTGAAGTGTTTTATTTTTCTTTGAAAAAATTAGTAATTTTTAAGAAATTACCGATAGAAACTATGTACAGTTTTGACGAACATTTGGACAAAAAATGTTCCAAATGTTAACCCTATAATATTATCCTAGAGAACCTAACAGGAGAAGGCCACATGTTTTGGATAACTGTGCACCAACCATACATTTTTAACAACTACAAAACTGGCCTTTCATAGTGATATAAATGTTCTTTATCTGCGCTAGAAAAGCACATACAACATGAGTGATGTTAAAACCCCTAGACTGTTATTAGTGCTAAAAAGAACTAAAAATTTGTATTTTATTAATTATTTAATTTATAACTACTAAAGGAATCCTTTATCAACACATTTGGAAGCACTGATAAATGTGTTTTTTAAAAGTGATTTTAAAAGATCTCATAAAGGTCCTATTTATCAATGCTTATTAAAGCACTGATAAAGGTCCATACTGCAGTATTTTGTTAAATAACATTGTAGCACAACTAAAATGTGTTATAACAACATAATGCATCACCATATTAACACCAGATTCACATCAGATATTAAAAAAACAAGTCCAAATATGGAATTGAAATTAAATGAAATTTACAACACAAATACCATAAAAAACTATATTATAGACATTTAAAACATTGGTTTATATTATTATATAAATAAAAATTATTACATACATTAAAATAAAATCCTAACTATCAATTTTACAATAATTTCCATTGATATTATTTATCGAACTGCCCACATTTCTTGACTAGTTTCAAACAAAAAGGCTCAACTCGAAAAAAGGATTCCTCTTATAATAGAACACAATTATTATGAGTAATACTAAAAATAAATAAATAAAACCTAAATATAAAATAATAGATTAATTCTATCGATAATTATTTTACTCTGAGTATATAAAGATTGACTCTGTGATTGATTAGTAGAGGGAACTTGAAATAAATTTATAAATTTCAACACTATATCAGTGGATGGTTTTGTGAGAGAAGAAGTTTGTGGAAGTTTTTTTAAAGGGATTAATGATGGATAGAGCACCCTAATTGAATAAAATAATAAAAAATAATTCACATATATAGGAAAAAAATTATACGAGTAATACAAAAAATAAATAAATTAATCATAAATATGAAACAATACATTAATTCAATTTACTATGATTTTATTATGAAAAAATAAATGTTACCTCTATAATTGTGGAGAGGAAACAATGTTTTTCTTCCTAAAAATGTAGTTTTGGTAACTTGAAAGAAAGTGATAAATGCACCACCCTAGGGGTGAAAAGGTTTTAAGAGAAAAAGAGTATGATGGTTTGGCAGAGCACCCAAACTAGAACAAAAGAATCCACCTATATAAGAAAACATTTTTTTTATGATTAGTACTAAAAAAATTAAACAAATATTTGAAAGATTACATTAATTCTATGGATAATGATTTTAATCTACAAATATCAATATTACCTCTTTAATTGAGTATAGGCTGTATCATTTCTCTTCCTTCAAAGGCGGTGGAGGTAACTTAAAAGAAAGTGATAAATGCACTATTGCAAGGGTGAAAAGGTTTTAAGGGAGAAAGAACATGAAAGCTGGAAAGATCACCCCACTCGAACAATAGAATCTATATGTATAAGAATTTTTTTTAATGAGAAATACTAAAATGAAATTAAATAAACATAAATATTAAAAAATACATTAATTCTATAGAAAATAATTTTAATTTGGAAGTTTCGAGATTACCTATTAGATTGAGCAGAGACAATGCCATTTCTCTTATTAAAAAGTCATGAAACATGGATAGAAATCTTCTAAAATAAATAGTCTCTGGAATGAATAATGAAAATTAAATAAAAAGTCTATTATATAATTTCTCAATAAAATAGATAAAGTATACCGTAACATGACATTTGAATCTATCCAAGGGGTTTCCTTTATTATAGTCTGTTATTTTGAGGGATTGGTAACATCATCATGTATAGAAGACTTTGTCAGCATGATTAGTCAAGCATTTAATTAAGATTTTTTAATGCAATATAGAACATATAATATTATAAGGAAGAACACAATATATTATAAAACACTTTTACCTTCTCATTGAACCCTCTTTATTTTTTAAAGGTTTCAAATATTTTCTTACTCTTTCAAGAATACATGTCCTCTCTTTGTGTTCCCTTCTAACATACAAGACATTGTCTACATTGGGACTAGAATGAACTTATTGTGATTTCCCAATGAAAGGGCCATCCTCGATTTCATTTTCATCTTACTCAAAATTTGTTATAGTTTCCAACAGGATGATTGACCAATACTTTTTTGTTGGATCAGGGATATAAAATACTTACACTGCTTTTGATTCCATTATAAAAAACTCATTTTTACCCTTATACACTTAAATTATCCTTCATAAATCCCATTTCATAAAATTTCACTCAATTTATATTGTAATCCCATTTTTGGTGGAAAATAGGCACTTGAAATGTTGTATAATTTGACTTGTATATCTATTCGATAATGCCAAAATATGACATATTTTCAAAAATTGGATTTATATCCTCAGAAACTGATATGTTCATCACTTCAACCACAAGATTAACACTACTATTTTTCACCATACTGAATTCATCATCTTATTTTGTATATAAAATATAACCATTGATTACAAAACAAGTGTAAGATATAACAATTTCATTCGATCCTCTTGCTAGACATTGAAGTTAGTTGGCAATTGAATTAAATGTTTTAGATAACTCCTTATAAATTTGATCTCCAAGCTATCCTATAAACTGTTGATTATATGTATCTAATATCCAAATTTTGTCCCTTGATGGATTCAGATATCTAAGAATTTTTTTTGGGATTCAATGTGTGGATCAAAATCTTCACTATTATGTTATATGTAAAGATTTTCTCAATCATGATATATAAAGGTAAGTATAACAACACATATTCTAGAAATTATTTCTCCATTAGGTGTTCATTGTGACAAGACATTGAGAGATGGATGCTTTCAAAGTCTAATAGGTAATCAGTAGAGAATTCAATATATTATTCAATAATATATCATTATGCAATAAAACATTCTAGTAGACTTCGATTCTTAACAAATCCTTTCGAAATAATCATACAGTTTTCAATGGGGTAAATCCATCTACAATGGATAAGATGATGTAGTAGAACCTATCTGACCAAGTAAACCATCAGGTAGACCATTATATTAAATAATTATGGTGGAAATAAAATTTATAATTCACAAAATATGATTGATATATATTTATTCATGATGAAAAAGTTAACCGGGTCTACAACTTTACTGTATATAGATTAAAAAAAGATTCTTGTTAATGTTTGGCATAAATTTCGTGGTAAATTAAATGGAAAGAAACATGCCTAAAATCTTGCATCAAAACATGAGAGGAAAATGATTTTAGTCCTTGTAACATAAAATAAGTCATTAACATGAAATTCTTGATATTTGATTAATACCCCTTTGGATCTTTTACACTCATAAGAAAAAGGAAAAATTGTAATTTTTTATCTTCATATATAGTGTAAGATGCTAGAGCAAGAAAAGTACACTTTTTACCCTCCACTAGTTCCAACTCTTCCCTTATCTTCGTTTTGATCAAGTCCAACCTAGCCTTGATTCCATCTTTTGTTTTTCTAGGAACATTTTGTGATGCACCAATAAAACTATCAAATACATTTTTCTACAAGCATAACATCAAGAAAATGTCTGAAATAGAAACAAGTCCAATATGATAATTGAAATAACATTGATCTATTCTTCAACCTAATTTTGTAATGTTTTTCAAAAATGTTTTACCAAAAATAGTTTCAATATTTTTTACTCTTATGTACAATTGATCATCCATTTCTAGAGATGATGTTTTACCTTGATTGATATTCCAATATAATGTTATCATCTAGGATCAGTATTTATGACATTGGTTTAAAACTATTTGATGTCCTAAATACTCTGTCTTCGAGGAACATTTCAATAGAACTATGTATGTGCATTTTTCACAAATAGGACACCCCAACATGCCTTTAATTCCATTGTGTGATAAATTTCCATATAAGGAGAGGTAATTTATTATTCCATAAAACATATCTCAATGTGAATTATTCACTTCTATGAGAATCATACATTGTAACAACAGTATCCCATATCAATATCAGATTTCTGATCAGTGTAGCCAAATAGACATCAATATCATTAATGGGTTTCATTGGTCAAGAAATAAGCATAGAAAACATAATTTGTTTTCCCTTAATGAAAAAATATGGTGGTAAGTAGTAATTTACCAAAATTATAGGCCATGTACTATGAGTGAAACTCTATACACCAAAAGGATTTATTCTATCTATAGATAATGAAAGTCAAAAGTTTCTTGGATCATCTCCAAATTCAGGAAACCCGTAATCAATTTTCATCTACTAAGGAGAATATGTAGGATGATGTAAGTTCCCATCTTTAATTATTGAATCTGTATGCCATGATAATTATCTTGCGGTTTCCTGACATCAATATAATCTTATAAATTGTGCAATGATGGGAAAGTACCAAACATATTTTAAAGGGCATGATTCATTTTTCTTGTATCAATCTACGCCAAACATAGTAAATTTTATGATTGATTCATGGTCCTAGAGAAATCATATACAATCATTTGTTCAAGCATGTATTTTTATAGATATAATTCCCATTGAACAAACCATTCATTTAATGTCATATGTTTGACATAGTTGTTCATTTTCTTTTGGTATCATATCTTTTAGAAGACCAAGTAGTTCTGTAAGGTTGGTGTCACTCCATCTATTTCCACCTTTGAAATTATAGAACATCAATACAGCTAAAAATGTATTGTATTTAGTACAACTAGTACACAATGGTTTCTTAGAACAACTATATAACTCTTATAACAACTGAGTATAATAAAAAAGGGCATCTTCAATTTATATTGTCATTTCTTCCATGTGATCTCCATCATCCTTTACAAAGGTATTCATATCAAATGATACATAAACCATAGTATCATCCCAATAGATGTCTAAATTCTATTTTTCCCTCTGTTTAGACCAAAATTTACAGCATTGATCTTTTCTGTGACAAATAAAATGTTCTTTCAATGCTTTTAGACTAATATTTCTTGAATAACAACAACGTAAACACATAAAAAGGATTTTATAAGGTTTTTCTACATTCAATCTTATAGACTTGATGAACTCTTCAACTTCATCTCAATATTAATTTGTCAAAAGATAATCTTCCATCTATTTTCAGTTCGTATCTATCCTATTGGGTTCATAAAAGATTAATTTTATACAATATATAAATAAATACACATAATATATTTATTACAAAGGTGAATGTTATAGAAAAGTCTAATAAGGGAAATATGGATCGTTTATACTAGAATATATGAGTGCCTAGATATTTAAAATCCAATAATAAGGGATGATAAAATTTTAAAAAATATAGGGAGATAAAGATAGATAATAAATGATATTATCATTAAAATTTATAGGTGTAAACCGGAATATGGATAGTGTAATGACCCTAACCAAAATCAACCAAACAACACCAGGTATGATCATCTTATGAACTCTAACATACCTTAAAGTCACTAAAGTATGGATTAAACTTTGTGTGTAAAAAAACCATAAATGGGAGGTCCCCCCCCCAAATAGAAACAATTAGAACTATAGGTCGAACAAAATTCTAGAAAGAACCTTGGTGTCAATGGACATGTAAACCCAAAATCATCATTACCTAATATAGGCATACCTGTTTGCCAAACAACTATGGAAATAAATGATGAAATAGCTATATAGATACACATACATGTCACACCAGTATAAAATATCACCCACTTATAGTCTATAAGAAATTTCAAATAGATAAAAACCTTATATTGAAACATAACATGAAATAAAGTCACAATAATGATTGAAAAATTGAAGGCTTTATATGATAAAACCTGATGTTCTTAACTGGGGATGGACCCTTTGAATATGATCAATAAGAAAACTAAAGACCGTAGTGAATTATAAGAGTAGATAGATCATATGATTCATATAACCAATATAGGAATACATATCACTCTACTAACTTGGTTTATGGAAAATAACATCTAAATCTACATGTACAATGAGGTTTCCATGAAAGTTGTCAACATATATATAAACATTAGGAAACCCACAATGTGCATCAAATTAGTAATAAATAAAAAATAATACACCTGAAAAATTCTACACATTCATATACACATATGAAAACATTATTTAGTAAGAAGATATAGAACAATACAGAAAATCAATAATGAATAAATCCAAGGTTCAGTGTCATATATAAATAATGTATCATAAATCAGTAGTCAATATAGAAAAAATACTAAAAATCATTCCCTGAACAACAAATAAAAAAAATCATAAAAAACAGATAAAAAACAATGGATTATAAAAAAATCGTAGAAGAAGAAATAGAAAAAAATACAAAAATAAAATCAGAAGGCCTTCCTTGCTGTGTTCATGAAAATATGAGTCCCTCTTAGGATGTCGGATGAGATGTTTAGAGGAAGTCAAGTGGTGTGATTCCAATTTCGATTCACTGAGGAGGAGCACTGATAGTGGTTGGCTTCCACAGAAAGCTTCTATATCACGATGGTTTTGAAAATGGTTAGAGTTTTTAAAATAGAGCAGGACACATTTATTAGCAATTAAGAATATGTGATAATAAAGATGAGTGCTAAAAAAGCACTGATAAATAGTATATTTATAAACGCTTATTACATAAGAAATGATAAAATGACTATTTATGTGTGCTAAACTAGTAATGCTGATGAATGTTCATTTTATCAGCGTTTTTTAGCGCTGATAAATCTCCATCTTTATCAGTGTTAAAAAAGCACTAATATAGATTCTTTTATCAGTGTTATAACTAATGATCTTTATAAAGATTTATAATTATAATTAGAAATAATAAAATCTAAAATATTTATATATACTTAAAAAATATGTATAAATATAAATGTTGTAAATATATTCCTTTATAAATATATTTATTATAATTTCATAATTAATTCTTTATAATTATAAAAAATTACTAAAAACTATTTATATCATTATATATATTTATATTATTATAAAAATATATTTAATAAATAAATAAAAATATAAATATGTAAAATATATTCATTATTTATGTAAATGTGTTATAAATTTAATAATTATTTCAAAATACATAATTATTAATTTATAATTATATAAATAATTCTAAAAAATATTTATTTATTTATAAATATAAATACATAATTGTATAAATATACTGAATGTATATTTATAAATATATTTATTTATAAATATTTTTTCACAAATATATTGTTTACATTATTATTGAATATCAAATTTTGAGTGCATGCATATATGTATCAAATTAGTGAAATTGAATAAATTAAGAATATAAGTACACTTTAACAATATTAATAAAATGGACATGTTCTCTATGTGTGTATATAGTATATAAAAATTCATTAAATACGTATATGTAAAATAAATATGACACGCATTTGATCTATATTAAATTGAAAAATTAGACGACATTCAATTATATATCGAGTACTATGAAATTATTCAATATTTTTAATTCATATTAATTTTTAATTATATAATATTATCAAATAAATATATGAAAATTTAATATGTAGCACATAAATATTTTGTAATATATAAATCATATTTATATACATTAATATATATCTATATATTTAATATATAAAATTTAATAACATTAATTATCATAATTATCTAATTAATAAAATGTTTTATATTTAATAATGTATAATAAGTTAACCCATTTTAATTAATAAGTGTTTAATTATTTGTTTTTTATAATAAACACATTTTTTAAATTTATGTAATTATTTTATTTTATCAGCTCTAAAAATGCATTGATGAAAGAAATATTTATCAGTGCTAGACATAAATCACTGATAAAGTGTACTCTTCATTAGTGCTAAAAATAAAGTGATGATAAAGGTCACCCTTTATTAGAGGTAAAAATAAAGTGCTGATAAAGGATACCCTTTATCAGTGAGAAAAATAAAGCGTTGATAAAGGTTTCCATTATCATTGCTAAAATAAAAGAACTATTAAATGTTAAATTTATAGATGTTTTCTTATATTATTGATAAATAACAATGCTGTTAGAGACCTATTTTATAGTACTGTTGGATGTATAAAATTATAAAAGTTGTTGCATGGTTTCTACTTTGTTTAAAAATCCGGGTGCCTTAACTGTGTGACATTCACTACATTCCCAAAGACTCCTAATTTAAAATAAAAAGAACCCAAAAGGAAAAATAAATAAATATAAATTAAAAAATAAATAAAAAATAAAAAGTTTTAGTTCAGAGTATGATAAGACATATCTAGAATATATGAAGCTCAAGGAAGTGTTTCAGAAGAAAGAGCTCTAAAATATTAATCTCCGGAAGTTGTAGTATTGAAGGGTGTTGATTTACAAAGTTATTTGTGGAGATCTACTAGAGTAAGATGTTGAGTGAAAATGTATGAAATTATCTGACACTAGTTTTGTCTCATGGGCGATAGACAACCAGATAGATTAGAAGTGGTAGGAAATTTAAAATACCTAAATCAATTAGAGTTGTACATGGATGATGATATTAATTTCATTTATGTGTTCACAAAATGGGGGACTAATAGTGAGGCCTCCTAGAATGAATCTTATTTAGAAAAAAAATGAGTGTATCATTTGAAGGAGGAGGAATATGGTAGATTATGGTACATAGTAGGAATATTCATAAAATATTTTCAAATAATTAAAGGTGTATATTTTTTAGAGATCTTATCGTTGGTAGTTACAGATATTACTATCTATGTAGTACATAATATGGTTTCAATGGGGGGATTTTATATGGAACAATTTTATTTAAAGAAAAAATTCCTTCATGGGGATTTAGATGAGGAAATCTCTATCGGTGAATAGGTTTGGTTTCACAGAGAATCTAATATAGGATTTTGTATACAAGGTAAATCAGATACTTTATGGTTTGAAGGATGCTTAATAGCAGTAGAACATATTTTTATTGATTTATGGTGAAGTGTATTTTCATCCAAAGTAGTGAGAAACATTACTGATAATAGAAGGAATTTTATAATGATAGTTTCATCATCTTACTTCTCAATGATGATGATAAGCTTTTTAATATTCTAATAAAGTAAAGTGTTTGTTATTTAAAGATTGAAATGATTGAAATCCTTTAAATAAATGATCTTAGTCTAGAAAAATGAATATTGGGGATGGGGATTATAAGGGAATTATGTTAGAGTACTTTGTATCGAACTCAGTCAGATTACACTCAAAAGGTGGACTATGGATTCATTATGGGTGAGTAAAAACCTCTAACTACTCCAATGGTTAGAAATTTTCAATTGATCACAAATATGTAATCAACAATAGATTTTTATGTGGAGTACACAGAAAATATTCTTGTTGTATTAATATTTTAAAGACTGATGCATGTAATTGTTTATACTAGATCATAAATTTTAAAATAAGTGGGATTTGTTAGTTGATACATGTCTAAAGAAAAAGAGAGAATTAATTAGATATTATTTAGATTATTTATGACTTAAAGGAATCCAGATGCTTGGAACATCTATTTTTAATGGATGAGTGTATTTTGGGGTTTTCTTAATTTGAATTTGGGGGAGATTCAAAAACTAAGAATAGAATCAACATACACGTGTTAAATTTTAGTGGGATGAATATGAGATGGATTGTAGACCTTCAATTTGTAGTTTCACTCTTGAAAATAAAATCAGTGTTCATTTATTTAATATATGCCGGAAAGGATTTGGTTTGGAGAAACGGGCCATTGGTAGATCTCAGAAGGAGGAAAATTGATGAGATGCAATTTTGTTATTTTAAAAGTAAGATTCACTTTTCTGAATTTGAATATTTATTTTTATAATGTAATAAATTATTCTATATTATCACTTAATGTGAATATAATTTACAGAATTATTGTTGTATCTATGGAATATAAAATGAACTCGGAATCATGAATATACTATTAAAACTTTTGTAGTTCATTATACACTAAGGTGATTTTATAAAATAGTTAGTTTAGGGTGACCAAATGTATGGAAGGGGAACCATAAAGTTTTAAAGAAAGTTTAACCAATTTAATAGGTTTTCAGATGGTGAAGTTGGATTTAGTAGTAAATCCTAGGAAATGATTCCCAAATGTTATAATTTTAGGTGTTAACCATGTTTGAAAACCATTTTCTATCCAAGGGTTATTATAATAGATGGAAGAACTATATAAGACAAAATTTGATGGATTAGAAAGAAATGGTGGAATAAAAATTTTGAATTGTAAAATTATAGAGGTTATACATACTATAAGATGTTAACTAAAAGGTGTATTCAAATAAATTTAACCATAACTTTCCCATAAACTTGAACTAAAGATAGAATGTGGGGTGTAAAGGGGGAAAACATAAGAGTAAATAAGATGGATCATAAGAGTAAATAAGATGGATAATAAGAGTAAACTCATGAGAGTTTTGTAAGCACACACAATCAATCAGTAGGATGAGTTAAGGTGGTGGGGGCCTTTGACAGAATAGAGAGATGATGACAAAGATAAGACACATGAATCACTCTCGATGTAGATTTGATGATAAGGTTATTGGTTGCAATAACTATATTGTGATATATTTAGTGGGAAGGATCCTTTAAAATTTTATCCAGAAATTATAGTCATTTTACAATTCATTAATCATTTTAAATTATTATTACTACATTAGATTATCACACATTTATGAACCATATAGATCTTTGTTATTTTTTATCTCTTTTTTGTATACATTTGTCTTCTGATACTCAAGATTATGTACACTCAATGAGGTTTGTTTATTATAGTGAAATGATTTGGGTGAGTAGTCTTATAAGGTTAATCCCCCTTAGTGAGGGATTTAATTCCGATACTTTTTTTCCTAAGTATGTTCTGTGGGATATCCTCTCATAATATCCTGGAATATAGTCATTATTCCAAAAGATTTTTAGAAATTACTTACATAAAAACTTATTGAGAAGTAGAATAGTCTTCTTAAAAGCATCCAAATCAAGATAACCATACATCATGTATATCCCCTCTTATCAATTAGATCTATATCATATGTCATATAGTTAAGAATATTATCATTGAAGAACCCAAAACCCACACTCTCAGGTCTGGTGATAAAAACAAATACTTTAATTTTTGAGAATCGATTTCTTACAATATTACTCAAGATAAACTTCATTATATTTCACATTTTCCCCATAATTTGACCATTAAATATCATAAATAATTGAAAAATACCAGAACCCAAAGGTTCAGTTTCCTTGGATCTTAACTACATAAAAATCATATTGCATATATTTTTGAACATTTCTCCATAATTTTTCCATACTAAAACTCTTTCAAGTAGTATTATATTTTATAACCATCTTGATAACTTTAGGAATGGAGAATATAATAATGGTTTGAGATTAAATTCATTGAAATGGAAAAATCAAAAACATATCTGCAAAGGTTAGATCATAAGAATTTGAGAAAATGTGAACTTGAGATAAATATTTTATTAAAAAACATGGGACTATATTATCTCTCTATAATGTATAATTTAAGGACATGTTATATTAGATAATAAAAAATATTTCATGGAATAAGATAGTAGAATCATTAGACTGTAATCATTATCCATGGATCAAACCATAGTTATATAAAATAGAAATTTAGCATAAGAATAATCCAAGTAAATCATGACATTATGAGTAAGGATATGAACAAATATATCCATGAACAATATATCAAACAATGTTACGTATAATAATGTACATAATAAATATGAAAAGTGATATAAAAAATCATGTAAATAAAAAAACTTGTGAATATATCTATATGTAACCATATCCACACAACAATCTTTTGAACAATGGTATTCAAAATCATGTCCTCCAAATTATTTTATTGTCTTATAAGATTTAAAATGTTAACCAATTCATTAAAGGTAGATATGGGACCCAAAACATAAACATACATACATATTGGTTCCATAGTAAATCCATTATCATACTACAAGGAACCCATAAAAATAAAATGGGTTTCAAAAATATTTCAAATGGTATAACATAAAAATATTTAATGAAATTTATTGTATGATACAAGAAATTAAATCACCAAAAAATATTATTTATTAAATTAAATTATAATATTATTAATAAAAAATGACTCCATAGTATATATTTCCTTTGGATATAAAGTGTAAAATTGAAGAAAAACATAAAAAAGGGTTTTTAGAAATCATTTCCGGACATCATTATAAAGATTTGATGTTATGAGTCACTTTTAAGAAGATATTTTTTTAGAATTTTTAATATAGAATTTTTCAATAATTTGTTAACAATAAATCTCAATAGATAAACCTTTATTAAATATTTAATGGTTTTATAAAGGGTATATATAGGCGGAGATAAAATATACAGTTGTGGAATTATTTTTTTAATACTGAATTTTTTTTTATTAAAACCAATATCATAAAAATAATTATAAATAATATATTTGAAAAGGGGTATGGATACATTGTAATATCTACATAAATAATAAATATTTTTATTTCAAAACTTGTAAGGATAATATTGGCTAAAATAGTGAGTATGGGCACAAAAGATAAAGATTTCATTTAGATAAGATGAGAAATATTCTTTACATCAATAAATTTTAAGAATAAATAAATGAAAATAAGAATACATATTTGGTGAAAATATAATTCCTTATAAACTTATGAAAGAAATTATAATATAATTATTGGATATATGAAAACAATCATGTAAAACCATAGTAAAAAATAAACAATTTTGATGTAAAAAAAGATATTAAGTCTTCAAAACCTCTTGCCTTTATTACCGACTTTCATTAAAGATATTTAACCTCAAATATAATATAAATAACCAAGTTAGTAACCCATTTTAAAACCCTATTCAAATATAATACCCTATATACTATTTAATTAGAATCAATTATTATACATTTATTACTAATTTATTGTTTAGTTTCACTATCGAATTTTTGAAATCTTGATTATTTCATGCATGTTTTAAAATGTTAATGTTGATCCCCATTCCATAATACCAAGTTAATAATTCCAATATTATTTATGGTATAATAATTTAATATTTATAATTATTTTTTTAGTTCTAATTTCATTCCATGAATGTTTTAGTCACGATTCATAATGACAAAATTGACGACGAGGTTGTTTCAATAAATTTTTATAAAAAAAAATTAAATTAAAAAAAATATAAATATTATTATAAACTTTTTAGAAACATAATAATTTAATATTTATACTTTTAATTTATTATATAAATTTTTAGAATCATCCAATTAGGGTGGTGAAAAAATGAAATATTACATTCCATGGACGTTTCAGTTTGTACATATACACAGATGATATTTTGATTTTACCATGAATGGAAAGATAGTTGAAATTGATTTAACTTTTTTATAAGATTAATCATGTTAAAAAATATATATACTCATCAAATACCCATTTTTAACCATCCATGTAAGGTGATTATGAAAAAATAGAGCATTCAATAGACGATAGTCTACGCGTATGCCTGAATCACATTTTCATTTTTTATCAAAATAAGGGAGGAAGGTTGATAATTATTTTTACATAAATATAATTATACATAAGTATAACAAAGACACTAATATTACAATTTTTGGGATGATATAATATAATTTTCTATAAAATAATAATACTTAAGAAAATATAAACGAGAATGAGTGATTTGTAAATTTTTACCTCACTCCTTAGAATAACCAGTTTTCTAAATAGATTAATCATTTTATGTGGTGGTGTTTTGAGGATAAAATGACTTTTAGGTTGTGTATATGGGTTTTATGTAGGTATTTAGGTATATTTTTTGACAAACTAATGGGCTTGTTTTGTGAGGATAAGAGGGGTGGTTAAGATATCCTTTAATAAGTGAGAGGAAGGAAATTTTTTTAATAAAAGTTACATAATTCAAGGAAAGTTTATAAAAATGTAAAGAATTGTTGATAGGGGAAGATGTAAGGTCAATATATCCATTAGAATATCATTTATAAACATTTTTTTAATATTTTTTATGTCTTTTATATTTTTTATTTACCCTTTTTAACATTGAATGTTTTATCATGGAAACCAATTTTTACCTAAGTGAATTATTTTTATTAATAAATATAAAATGAACCATAATTAATATTTTTTAAGTTATGTATCTATATATAAAAATAATTTTTTTAGATATAATTTCTAAATTTGAAAAAAAATAAATTAAACAAATAATATATGTTGAACGTAGTAAAAATAATTATGATTGAAAATATAACATAAGTTAAAAACTGTAAAATTTTGGTTTTAAATTAAAAATAAAATTATTTAATGCATATTTATACTTATAAAATTAAGATTTTTTCAAGACTAATGTTTCATTAAATTTTAATTCATGCTTATGTCGAAATTATTTTATTATACACTAGGTATCTGTAAAAATAGTACTTTTTAACATTCATCTAAAATCAATTGTTCTAGAAAAATGTCAAAAAATAATCTGAATATAATATTTTCATGATTAATAAAAAATGAATATGATTTTTTTTTCAAATTAAAATTCTATAATCTAAAAATCCAACTTTTAAATAAAAAAATAAAATATAATGAATAAGTTTTTATAAAAAACTTTTTTAAATATTAAATTTTCTTATTCTTATTTACTATCAATTACTTATTGGATTACTGTTAATATATTTGTTATTATGTTTAAAATTCACATTAGATCAAAAATTAAAAATATATCCATTCAATTTATTAAGATAAAAATTATACAATGCTTGTGAAATCCATTTTTTTAAAATAAACCTTTTACCATTATCTTGAAATTTAACTTTAATATTAGTAAAATATTTTTATCTATAAAAATAAAATTTAACTCCTTATTTAATTTAATATTTTTGAAAAAAAATTTAAAATCATTATATCCTATTCATTTTGTAAAAGTTATAAAAATTAATTTTAATTTAAGTGTGGAAAACATATAAAAACAATTTAATGAAATGTATCTTCTAAGAAAAAATAAGAGTTTATTACTCCCCTCATTATAAAAATTATATGTATTATAAATTATTTTACTCTATATAGTACCAATATAATTCATTAAAACCCATTATTTAACCATAATATTGTAAAATACTTGGCGCATAAAAGGTATTTTTTAGTAAAATATATTTTTCTGCGTAAATGATTTTATTATTTCATCATCCACACTAATTTAATTTTATCAATGAATCAATATTAAAAATTTATTTTTTATTTCTACATATATATCATAATGTGGTTAACTGTATTGATATATATTAATTCAATGACTCTATTTTAATAGTTATATATATACTGCTTATAATTTTATCATAAAAAATGTATCATGGTTTATTTTGGTCCAGTGATATATGACAATCAATCAATGAAAAATAATATTTATTTAAAGGGTAATTAATACTAAAATATCTGGGTGTTACAATCTCCCTCCCTTAAATAAATTATGTCCTCATAATTTTAATTGTTACTCACTAATGAAATATAGCTAAGGATATGGCTGAAGATATAACTTAAAACTCACTATCATGGGTAAGAATATAAGACTCATAGTTTCCTTTATATAGGAATATATTGATAGTCCTCAACCATTTTTTAGATACATTGCTCTTTATTTGACTATATTTCTTATGATTTTCAAGCTAAATACTATTCAAAACCTTATTTTCATGATCCTACTTCTAGTAAAATACTAAAACAAAATGGTCATTATGATAATACCATATATAAGTAAACAATCAAATGAATATGATAAATTTATCCTAAGATGAATTGTCCTATGACACCTTCATTTAATATTATGAAATTTTTGGTTCAAATTTGACATAATAGGATTAACATATAATCTATTTGATTTCACCTATGTTTCCATGGTAATTTTCCCATTAGGATTTCCAAAAAAAATTATTCAAATACCTCATAATGGTTTATAAAGTCAATGTAAATTAACAAGAGAATACACCCCAGTAAGATCGATCATGGTGTGTAGTTATTCACACTTTTCATTCATTAAGTGAAGATCAATCTAATACTCAACCAACTTTTTTCCGGGTTATTATCCCATGGTGCATTTTTACTAGATCCTGGATCCACTTACTTATAACCGATAGGGATTCCATTTCTTAGAAACCACATGATCTAAACTTCACCAAAATTTTAGGATGTTTTTATTCTATTGGAAAAATCAATAGGGTTTTCACTATGGTTTTATCATCATAATCCCAAAAAATAACTAAGCTAATTCCCAAAAATAAATAAACCCTCCTTTGATACCAACTGAAGTTCTTTATACCCACAACCCCCAATATGGTGAAAAAAAATAAATACTTTATTTGTTGGCTTTGATTACAAGTTACATGATCTGATATAAACTTGTATGTATTTTACATTACATATATAATTGAAATATTATATCTCATAGATACTCACAGAATCCTAAAACCCAAGGGTTTAGTTTTTTTAGATATTTCCTATATAAAAATCTTATTTAACATATTTTTGGAACATTTATCTAGAATATAACCATACTATAATTCCTTCTAGACTTATCATTTGTTATACTCTTCATAATAACCTAGGTAATTGAAAACATAAAAAGGGATGATCTCAAACACTCAGTAATGTTAAAAATTATCAATATAAAATAAAAGGTTAGATATATTCATTTGAGAAAACAAATACAGGGGAGAAATATCATTTTAAAATTACATAGAACAATAAGAGTTGTTTGTAAGAAATAATAAAAGGAAATATTATTTCAAATGATCTAGCATATACCATTGTATAAGATAAAGGAATAATGAAATAATAATCATGATCCTTGTATCATAACATGGGAATATAAAATAGAATTTTAGCATATTCATAAGTATAGGAGATAATAACATTGTGAGCATGGTTATCAATTTTTTTGACCATATAAAATCTTGTGAACAAAGATACCCGCAATCACGTCCACTAAACAGATTATCAATAAAGCTATCCAAAATCATATCCACAAAACAAATGAGTGAATATATTTATCTACAATCATTTACACACAAATAACTTATGACTAAATATGCCCTCTATCATATATACATAACAAAGCAATTATATCATGAGATATAAAAATTTAACCAATTGATTTTTGGTGATATAGGACCCCACCCATCAACATCCATACATATGAATTCTATAAGAAATCATTATTTATATCTTAAAGAACCCATATAAAGAAATGGGTTTCATATCATTTTCATATAGTATCATATAAAATGACTTTAATAATTAGATTATTTGATACAAAAAAAATATTCATTCAAGAGAATTTCATAAAGGAATTTATATAGTGATTCATAAAATATAATCCATAGTAGATAAAACCTCTACAAATAAAGAGTAAAATTAAGGATAAACTTAAAAAGAGGTCTTTATAAAATATTTATTAACAATTTTGTAAATATTTTAACTTATAAGTAACATTGAAAAAATAATATTTTATAAGTTTTCATGAATAATTATTAAAAAATTATTTAATAATAAATATTAGTAAATAATTATTGAAAAAATATATAAAAATCTTCAAAAGGAAATTTTTAGTGGAATAAAAAATAAAAAAAACATGGAATAGAAAAACTATTCAATATTAAAAATACCTTCATTTAAAAACAATTCTTAAAAGGGTGATAAATATTGAATTTGAAAAGGGTTTAAAGATAAATTTTAAGATCACATAAAATAATTCTTATTTGGAATTTAAAACAAGGTGTAAAAACATTAACTGAAAGAGCGATTATGATCATGAAAGGGAAAGATATCTTTTAGAGAGGATGTGAATTATTCTCAACATAATAAATTTTTGGAAGAACTAATTACATAAAAGAAGATGTATTTTATGTTAAAATTTAATTCCTTAAAAAATAAGGAGGAAGGGAAAAAACAATTGAAATTCCTTGCATAGAGGGCCCCTGAACTAGTTCTTAGGTAATACACATAATATGGCCTTAAGTGCACCTCCCTATACACCAGAGGCTACCGAATAGCATAGTATGTATATGGTGTTATGTTGGGAATATATTTACTTCTAACCAGAGTCACAATAATAGGAAAAACAATGTTAAGAAAATAGTCTTGATCAATCAACCATTATAGATAAATTTGGATAGTGAAAAAGTAACTATAATTTCAAATGTTTCAAAATGAGGAATTCCATAAATTATATGACAACCCCCCATGGGAATATCGTATACATGTATAGAAGACAAATAATAAAAAAAAATCTCATCCCCAATTGGCCCTGAGTCCTACCTAGTCCAACCGTCCCTACTCCATGTTGTCCATGAAAACCCCAAGCAACTCACTCAATGATTATTTCCTTAACCTTTACCAGCAATAAAATAGTCTCTTGTTTGGGTACCCTGTTTTAGTGTTGGTCTGGTCATGATGTAAGTAAAATTAAATAATCCACCACTAACAACACCAATAATAGAACTGTTCTATAAATGAGTATGTAGCAAAAATACCACCTATTGTTAAGCTTTATGATGACACCCAACATTAGTTTATACCTAAATTAGCCATCATAGGTGTATATATAATCAGAGTGATGGATCTCACAACTTATTGTGACTTGAATATACTTAACTAGGGAAACCAAAACCATGAAAACTTAATGTAATCCATGGGGGATCCATTCTTCGCTCCTATCTTACAAATTAAATCCATTATTCAGGGAACTGATACATTACAATCCTCTCAGTTCCATCCAGGTGTATCAAAGGAACCCAATCCTGATATTATCAAAAATTAATCCAAGGGACCACTATCCTAAGGCATTCAGAGTATCTGGATTTACTAGAATCTAGGTATAAACCCATGAAATTCTAAATCAAGTAATCTAGATGGATATGTGGGAATCATCCAATGATATTCATAGGGGTAACCTGAGGGAGACCATGATATTAATCCATTTCATTAAAAACATACAACATCACCTAAATCTATCGGGGAGACACCAAGAGGTATTCATAGTGGTGAATCATTGTGGAATCTGAGGTCTCTCAGGGTATTTGTTATCTTAAAAGATCCTGATATATGGAGAAGAATCCTCCCCTAGAATCTAAGTGGGTCCCCTAATAAACTCCACACTCACTCTAGAAATTCCACCCTTTTTATTTCTAGAACTAAATTCAAGGGATGGATCCCAATAAATTCCACAACTAATAGAAATCATTTATATAAAAAATAATTTTTGAAAACCATAACCGTTATTATAAGCCATTTTATTAATCCATTAAGTAGAATCTCTACAATAATCTAAGGGATTAGTTAAAAAGGGATATATTCACATGTTATGGGGGAAACCATTTAGGTTACTTATTATTTCTATATTTTACCAACACCAATATTTAACATATAAATATTTTACACATGTCAATTATACACATTAGAACATTAAACTCACATTTCATCACAAAGGTTCATAATTTACCATATAACAATGTCTTCCTATTGTCCTAGATTCTTTTCAAAAAAATATATTTCATACATAATTAATCCATTATAAAAAACTCATATGTCGTTACCTTAGTCTCATATCAAGGGAAAATTCCACGTTAAAATTCAACAATCACATCCTAAAATCCAATTTAAAGGTCCAACCCATTTTCAAATTATCGATGGTTGTTGAATTCCATTTCCTGACCATCGATCCTAAATATAACCTTTTATTTACCCTTTAGTATTATAAAAACATTCCTCACCCAGAGCCCACTCTTGGTCAAAACCCAATTAAGGTTATCCTATATAGAACTAACATTTTATTCAATTTAGGTCATATTTAAGAGGGTAATTAACTATTCCTAACTCAATATAACAAATTTATATTAAACTAATATAAGGCTCAACATGGTTTACTTGACTGGAAAACTATATCACTTTTTAATAATAGATTGACTATAGGTCATTATTTGGGACCACCTAACTCATGCATATAAAATAATACTCAATTATTATCAACCACAAATTTGAACTGAATTGGAATAAATTGAAAGACTAAACAAACACCCTAATAAGTGCTCATATTAGATAAATATATTTGGATAAAACCAAACAATAAAGGGAACAAAAAATAAATGGAGAAGAACACTTGTCATTAACTAATTCATTCCATTACATTCATAAGAACACATATTAGACACCAGATGCAGGGGATATACTCAAGGGTATAATAGAGTGGTGAGGGAACCATGAAATATGCATACTTTCTATTTGGATCCAGATTACAACATAAAAAGTATAAGGGGATGGAACTGGTAAAATAATAGGGATGAATATCATAAAAATAGCTGATGTGGCATTGTTTTCACACTCTTTTCCACATCCTTTTTGTATTTTTTATTGAATTTTTGATTTTTCAACTGTTTTTTATTAAATAATTGATAATTATTGTGCTTTTGAATTTTTTGTGTAAAATAATCAACTGTAGTTTAAATCATGTGTTCTTAGTATTCATTATTCTTATTTTTAAATAATTATTAAATTAAATTAGTCCTATGAATTTGAATTTCCATTATGTATTCTTTTATTTTTATAAAGTTTTCATTCTAGTTTGTGTATTAATTCATTAATTAAATTAATTAATTTTTTCTTCTTGAAATTTTAAATAAATAACTAATTTTGGTTTTTTAGTAATTTAATTATTAAATTAATTTTAACAATTTATGTTTAATCAATTTATATTTATTATTCTTTAATTTACTTTAGAAATTCTTTAATTAATTGGTTGATTAATGTAAGCAAGTGACTTTAGTTATTTTAGTTTGTTTTAAATTAAGTTTGTTTATAATTTTTAATGAAATAAATTTATTCTTTTAAATAAAACACAATTAATTTTATTATTTAACAATTTCTTATTTATTTACTTTTTAATTCTATTCAATTTAATTTGTTAATAGATTTTTAGTTTTATTAAATTTTTAATTCATTTAATTTTTTGTTGTGTTTATTTTTGCAGGTATTGTTGTGTGTTGTGGTTCCCTCACAGTCATAGTGGCACGTCTCACTATTCCCACAGTCACCGCTTCCACACATCTCACTGCATCCCCTCCAAACAGTGGCACTATATGGCCTTGATATCCCACCTCATGGTGATACTGTGAGAAGCCTTCACAGTTCCACATACCCTCACACCATTTCAATTGTTGCCTCACCGTTTCACTCATGGTGAGACTGTGAGAAACACTCACAGTGCCTCCGCTTCCTTGTCTCCACCCATCCACCACTGCATCTTCTTCCTACTGCATCAACACACCAGCAGCAAACCAATTTACACATAGCAGTGCATCAAAGAAGCAACAACATGAAGCATTCATAGTGGCGCAAATTGAGACAACCAAACACTCGTGTCCATTTTTCACTCACAAACAAGCAGATCCAAGGAAACCTTGGAATCAAAATTTGCCAAAATTCAAACCATATTTGAAATACCTCAATCGATGTCGCACCACACTCACCCCTCAAACCCAGTGCCGCCCCTTTTCCACCTCAATATCGGTGCAGAGCCGCCCTGCTACTACCCAAAGCCACCACCCCACCGAGACCACCCCGAATGATGCTCACCTCACCTTCCAGCTGAACCCGCACCCTAGCCTCATCTTCGACCCACATCTCCACCAGCCTGCTAAAACCCCCCTTCCCGCAACGTTTTGTGAAAACCCACCACACGAACTCCTACTCGAACGTCGTGTCACTCGCCACCTTCCTCTACCCAAGCTGCCACAAACACCGACGCTCTTAATCCTCTATCCAAACCTGGAACTACATTTTCACTCCTCCTCTTCTACCGCCCTCCATTCTCCTCCATCTGCCTCATCTCTAACCCCCTGCCTCTCCTCCATTAGCACCGCGAAGACCTTCACTACTATTTGTGTTTTCTTTCTTTTTATTCAATTTTTATTTTATCTTATTATAACATATAATATAAAATATATTAAGTGTTACATATCATATATAATATAATAATAATAATTGGTCTATTGTTAAAAGTATAAAAAATTATGTACAATATTAATATTTCATAATAATATATGTTATTAAATAAATATTTTATTTACATATAATAGTAATAATAATATTAAGTATTATATATATATTAATAAGTATTTTTATTAATGAATTTAAGTAATAATATTAATATATAGTTATTTTAGTTTCATTTTAATTGTTTAAATTGTTTTGTTTTTTTTTGTTATACCGTACAGGGGGAGTTGGGTGTGTGATGCAATTTATGGGCCCTGCGTAGGAAAGGTGTGAGAGTATTCACGAAATCATTTAAACGGGGTTGTATGCAATTATAGGGAGTTCACTTAAAAGTTGGTGACGAGCGCACTCAAAGTGCGCCAAATGGATCTCCTTTCTATTAGGTCGTTAATTTCTTTTTTCATCTATGAATAAGAGGGGGCGCGACTCCCCTCTCTAGACGGAAACCAAGACCAGGAATAGGGCCAGGGGAGGGTACCATTCCACATTGGGGGGGGGGAGACTCCACCCTGATTCAAACATCCATTCCATCTATTTTCACGGATTGATATCATCTTTGACCTAGAGACGGGAGCTGATCTTTAATTTTCCGCCTCACCCCCATTTCTCTGTTCTAGTTTTAATTTCAATTGTGTCTATAAATACTTGTGGTGTGTGTTTTGTAATTAGAATTGTGATGTTTGTTTCATTTATTTTGTGTTGTTCATTCATCCTGGTTTTGTGTCGTGATCTTCAATCTCTAGAAATGGAGATGTACCTTGCAAGGATAGATCTAGTTTATGAAATCCAACACGATCTAGAGACCCATACATTAAGGTGTTCACGTTCTTTTTATTTGCCTTGGTAGATCGCGTCTACGAGTTAGATTGAGTGAGATAAAGATCTTGTGTTGGACGAATTTCAACTTTATTATTTAATTTATTCTCCCCTTCCTATCTTGATTTCTCAAACAAAGAATCAAGATTGGTTGTGCGATGTGATGATCTTAATGGAATTATTCTGTTTTGTTATAATTTCTTTCCAAAATGAATTTTCTGAGTGAATCACCTTTTTGTTCGGAGGAACTCTTGAGTATTGAAGAAATTCGATGCTTGAGTGTTTAATTTCTAGGCAAGACTGGTGCGTGATCTGAGACATCAATCCTGCACTGAGAGAGTTTAAGAATCATTGATTAATTTATTACGTTGATATAGGATAGGCAGTAGAGGGTGGATTAACCTGGGTCTGGACCTGTTCTCACTGACTTTTGACTTGTGTGTCTTTGTGTCATTTTTTTGTTCTATGTTTTGTATTGTGTCTGCGTGCTGTATCTTCTTATTTCTGGTAGTGTTGTCCTGTTTCTAGGTTTCTTCACTAGTCTGTCACTATTTCAACTCTCTCCACTGCGGTCTTCAGCGCTGATTAGAGTTTTATTAGGAGTTGTGTTTTTCTGTTTTCAAAATATTTAAAAAAAATACCAAAAGACTTTTGGAACGACCACTTAGTCATTGGACACTACTTCCTTGAGAGAAACCCCAAGGTTAGTCACTGTGTTATATCTTGGGTCTTTATAAACGTAAACTTGACCGTCCTCATGACATGGATGCACATCAATAGCCTAGGGGAAACCGGTTAGTCTTTATCATCCCATTGGCCAGCCGGTGTATAAAACCTTAAGATTTTATAATAATTTTATCTATAAATAAATTTAATTTCTTCAATAACTTGTAATGCACAAAACCTTAAGTCTAAATAAACTGTAATGTATTATACAATTATCGCATAGCAGTTGGGTTTAAAGATAAGAATTGGAATAAATAAATTTTATAAATTATATATTTTAGACATATATAGACTAAATTAATTTGTTATCAATGGATTATATATGATAATAATTAAATCATTTGAAGGAAAGAAATGTTTTTTCATAAAAAACTATTTTAATGTGCACAATGTGTTTTCATATTAATGATTTAAACTAAGATATATTGGTGGATGATTTTAAGGAAATTTATATATTATATATTCAATAAATTTTGTTAATATTCATCTAATTCTATTTTCAAGGCATGGGATGTGAATAAATCCAATTTTGTGGTTAAAATGTGTTTTTCTAAAAATGTTATTTAATGAATTTTACATAGTTATTTTAAAAATAATTTCATTCATTTATAGAAATTTAATATTGATAAATTTCTTCAATATTTTTAATAATTTTTCCATAATTTGATAAATTGGACTCTTTTATTTTTTTTCATTACGAACAATAATCTTGTTAAATACTTATCGTCTTGTTATGGGTAAAATAATTAATATATGGTTGAAAATTTGATATATAAAATTAAAATATATATTACTCCAACCATTGTCATATTGTATGAGTGTGGTTTTAATATGTCTATAAATATTTTGAATATATGGAATTTTGGTTCTATTTTCCCATGATAATTAAAATTATATTGTTTTAAGTAAGGAAAACTCTAAAATATCACTTTCTGTACTTTTAATATCTCCTTTTTAAATAAGGATTTAAAGAAGAAAAGTTTGATCATACTTTTTTATTTGAAATATGAATTAATTTTTTTAACATATTCATTTATTTTTAATTCTTATTGATTATATGATTACCTTAAATACTTACACAACACTAGTATAGTGTTTTTTCAAGCAGTATAAATATCAAGTAAATGATTTTAAAAAAATCTTGAAGTAATAATTTTTGTTAATTTATAGTTACCCTCACATTTTTTAGTAAAATATAAAATATTTTAAATATGGTAAATTTTTATTTTATAAATCTGTTTCTATCATTTTCTTTTAAAAATCTAATTAAGTGAATATTTCCAATAATGAAATTAATGATATTTTATAAAAAAAAATAGATATTATTAAATTATTTTAAACAATAAAAAAATATATGAAAAGAATAATGAAAAATGATCTAAAATTCATAATTATCTCTTTTATAATTCAATTTTTACTTACATGTAAAATTATAACCCTTTAAGAATGAAAATTTTATTAGCATAGTTCAGGTAAAAATCAGTTAATGAAGGGGTGAAACCAAATGATAACGTTTAAAATGAAAAATAAACAAATAATAATTTAATTTTATAATTATATTTTAACCATATAATCTTTTTATTTTTATTAATTTATATTTTAAATAATTATACTTGACAAATACAATTAATATATTTAAATATTTTAAGAAATTCCAATAGTTTCATTTCCCTCCCTTATAAAATGATACCCATTGTCTCTTTTATTTACAACTACTTAAATGTATAGATAAAAACAAACCTACCCATTTCTCTTCTAAATGTATATATCCTTGAACCATATCTCATGTTATTTTTAAAGGACTATTCTAAGGGTACAAAATAAGTTATCTATAGTAGGAATGTCGTAGAAGTAGTAATCATCTGACAAGACCTATTTCAATTTATTTCTTATTCTACCTCATATAAATATATGAAATTAATCAAAAAATAATAACTTAATCAACCTAAATATAATTAAATTTTATTATTAATTAATAAGTACCATTTTACACCCTCTTTTCCAACAAATCTAATGTGAATGTATCACTCATTCAAACGTGAGAACTACACCTCCATGTGGTGATAAAATTCATTTTCCATCACCATAATTCATGGATGGTTATTATGATGAGCTTAATGATTATATATGATATTTATATCTTAATTATGATTCTATAACTATACTATAATATCTATCTTCTTACCTTCCAAACTATTAGAAAGTGATAACCATTCTCGTGCATATGTGTGAACTACCACCCCCACGAGGCGCTATGTTTTTTCATTTAATCTTTACATGGATGAAAATAAGGGTTGATTAATTGAATATAAAATATATATATGACATTTTAATAATTATATAATGGTGAATTATAATTTTACTATCTTTCATTCCATCCATTGAAAATTGAAAATAGTGTTCATACATACATACAACTACCGTTCTCCATGAATAAAATAATTCAATTTTCAGTATATATCCACTATGTATGAATATAAATATATATATATATAATTAATATATATGATATTTATATCATGATTAAAATTATTTATATTATTTCACCATGATCAGAGTAAAAAGGATAGAACTATTGTAATGAAATTCTTATTAAAAATAAAATAGTTAACATTCAAAAACAATGATTTTAATTAGAAATTGTTGATAAATGAGTGTTATAATGTTGTAAGGGGATCATATATAATGATATAAGTATATAAATTACTATTTTATAGAATTATTATAAATTTATATTTATTACATTGGAGGATAAATCCCTTATATAGCAAGTCAAACTCAAGGTAATAGATTTTGGTTACAATCTCATTATTTATCGAGATTGTATATGATCAGGTTTCTGATGATTATATTTTTTGAAGTATATCTCAATAATACACTTAATATTATTATCCTATGGTTTTTTATAGAGGATAAATATTTTCCTTTCATTTTCCTCTATTTAAGTACTTCAGAGACTTATTTTTTTTAAGGAAATCTGAATTTATTTCTCTCTTCACTCGAAAATAATTTTCATTTATGTCCATGGTTTCAAAAATGATTTTACTATTCTTGAATTATTATTTAATATAATTTCTTCTGAAGTCTTATTTTTTTAAAATGAATCTTATTTTCATTTTCCAAATGAGGTATTTTTGATTTTTTTTGAAATTTTGAAAGGAATATTTTGATTAAGACTACATAGAATGAACAAAATGTTAAATCCATCATGAAAGCCCGATGATTTTAAGATTACATTAAAAATATACAATGTTATTTTTAAATAAAATTTTCCTCTTTAATATTTTTATTTTTTTTATATTTTCAAATAATTTAATTTAATGTGAAATTGGTATTTTACTTATGAAACGATCAAGTGATATTTTAAAGAACAATATCACCTATTATTACATCCTTTAGTGTTGATTATTATTTATTGTGTTATGATCTAATGATAACATCCACCTTCATTGTTTGTATATCTTATGATGAATATGATTTAAGTGTGTTTATATGAAACCTATTTTATTCCCATAAGTTAATTAAGTTATGTTTACTACTACAAATATGGCCTTTATCGGCAATAGAAAAGTGCATTAACAGTGCTAAAAAAGCGCTGATAAAAGTCAGAAAAATAAAAAAATAAAAGAATTATATAATGCAGGAGGAGCTTTTAATAGCGCTGGAACCCCCCCCCCCCCCCTTTATCAGCTCTAGGTGAACCCCCATCACTCTCTCTCACACGGTACCCTTCCCGCACATCCCCCCACAAACACGCACCTCCTAACTTCGACTAGAACTCGAACCCGTGACCTCCCCCCTTGGGTACCTGCACCTTTACCACTAAGAAATTTCGTTTTATTCTCTATTTAATGATATATCTATTTATTTATATATATAGTTATATTTATTCGTATATTAATATAGATTCATAGTAATAAAAAGATATTTAGTTATATTAATACATATATATTTATTCATATATTAGTATATATATATATATTCATTTGTATGTTAATATATATATATATTAATTTATATATATATTTGTAGTTACAATTCTTTATCTGGATATTTATTTGTATATTAATATATATTTATAAGATTAGTTTTAAATTAATTTATAAAATATGTTTTTTATGTGTTTATAAATAAATAAATAAATAAATACATACATACATATATACATCACACACACAAATACACACACACAGACACACATATTTACGGATAAATACACATATGTGTGTGTGTGTGTGTGTGTATTTGAAAAGCCATATAATGTTAAAATGACTAGAACATGTAATACAGAAGCCCATTTCAACTCCACAACTAGTCAAATCGATGAAAATGAAACAATATTTGATATGATATGTTGTACAAGCCTAACAGACATCCGGATCAGAAGTTATACCTATTTGAATGTAAACAAATCGGGGTATCCCGACTAAAAAGTTGGTTTTAGAGGCCTTATGGGCGTTTTTTGGCATTGAAAAAGGTGACAGAAGCATAGCTTCAGTCACCTATGTGTAAAGATCATTGCAGGCTTCGATTTAATATGATGTAGAGCTTAAATGGACACCTGGATCAAAAGTTATGGTCGTTTGAAGTTTGAGATACATTTTCAACTTATTTTAGATATTTTTTTTTGATTTTTTATGTCTTCCAATTGGTATTAAATGATTATTAATCGATGATAATTAGAAATTTATTAATTAATAATATTTTTTAAAATATTATAATGATATTTTTAAATAATTTAGTATGTATTAAATGTAATAGTCTATTTATACTTAGCTAAAAAATAATTAGAAAATATATATTATATTTATATCAATATAAATATACTCATGTAACAATATATTTTTTCATGATTTTTTTTGAAACATAAAATTTATCAGCGCTAGGAAAAACTTCTCAAAAAAGGGGGGCCTTTATCTGTGCTAGAAAAAGCACTGATAAAGGACCCCCCTTCCTTTATCAGTGCTTTTCTTAGCACTAATAAAGGTTGGCGCTGCGGAAACTCAGTTTTGTGGTAGTGGATGAAACCATTTTAAAAAATGTACTTTCTATGGGGTTTTCTATGATGAAATAATGAAATTTTTATGAAACTCATTTAATTTCCATGTGTTATACTATGATGAATATTTGATTAGTTGGTGGCACACATATGTAGGATTTTCATTATGTAATGGATGGGCCCAAAATTATATAGTCCTCCAATGCATTGGGTGAAGATGGATATCTCATGAGATAATTGTTTCTAACACTTTTCCACCAGGGTGTGCCTCATCATGATGTGTGTATGGGATGCTTCGGCTAGACATGTTGCATTGTTGCCCCTAATTTTTACTTTCCAAATGTGGGAGGCATCCGTCACCTCTATGAGGGGCATTTTCTCCTTGATCGAAACAAGATGAGGGGGTGCTTTCTCTCCATCCATGGATTCCTCCTCAAGATTCATCACCTTGTCAGGGTATCGCTTAAAGATTAAGATGGTGTTTATAAAAATCTTCCAAATTCCATATCTGTGTAGATGCCGGTTAATTATGTTACTTATGTCAAAAAATTCCAAAGGGGTCAAGTCAGGGTAGTGACCTTTAGTTAGGAGAGTAGTCATGTTTGGCATCACTGGCATGTCTTGACACTAAAAACATTGTAACATCTAGATTTTCCCTTATAAAAAGGATTATCGAGGGTGTAGAAGCCCGAGAAATCCCACATAGAATGAAGGGAATTGTATTCTAGAGACATGTCTCTAAGGTTTTCCTCAGCTATCCATGTTTAACAGGGTGTGTTCCATATGTTTAGAGTCTAGTTGAGATGGATCAGACTGATCGTAACATTGATGGGAATAGATCTGATGGGTATATCCCCTGGAGGGATCATCTGGAAATTTTACTAGATGGGTGAATCAGAACTCGAAATAATGATAGAATAATATGGTGCGTCTGACAAAGGGGAAGGTTTCACACCATGAAGGATGATCTGGACATCACTAAGGGTGTATCATTGGATGGTTGTCACAACCCATCCCCTAGGGCCTATTCTGTGACTACCCCAAGCCCAGCTTCTATAGGCCAGGGGATGATGACTAGTAGTGAATAGATATTTCCCAAAAAAGGAATTAATTTTCTTTTTAACCTGTACACACACACAAAGAAAAAAATATGGAAAGTGAATACAAATTAAACCACAACTATCACTGAGACAACTACATATATTACAATACAAACTAAAAGTTCAAAGGGGCTAGAATATAAGCCCAAAACCACAATGGAAAGTAAAAAATTTCATGGTCTATCCCATTATGACACTACTTGAAAGGTAGGTGAAGGGTAAATACTAGTAATTTTAGTAGTACGCATGTCCATACCATCTCACTGAGTACCACCTGGTCCCAGACCACCATGGTCTCCAACAAAGTGTCGATCACTTGTACGAGACACGAGAAGTTCAGGTGAATCCCGTGTAGGTTTAAGTAACACAATACTCAGTAGGGACCCAAACCACAATAGAAATGTAACATCCCAAGTAATTAATTAATAATATGAAATTCGTATCTGTGTCTATTTATGAATTAGATAATGTTTTAGAGACTTAAAATGAGAATAAATCCAATCTTAAGCATGAAATACACTAATATTTTTAAAAGACTCTTTTACCGCCTTTTGATGGAGAACCATTTTTAAATCTATCCTTTGACAATTTTATAATCTCTATAGGTCAAAATAAACATATAATTTATTATTGGGATATTGAAATTTACCTTGGGTAAATTTTTGGTATTTTTCTGACAATGTTCTCTTTTTAATGAATGGTGAAAATACTGCATTTTACATGAAAACTGCTTTTTAATCTAATTTAAATATATGGATAGATTATCTTTTTAATTGGTCTTAAAGTTTAATTAGAATATATTTTTACCATCTAATCCAATAGTGTTCATTATAATTAATTTCACTTGGTAATTTGGCATAAACAAGTGCCAAACTTATCATAGATATTGTTTAAAAAAACCTGCTATTTGTTTTTGACAATGGGAATTATTTTTAAATTAATTATTGAAATTTATATGTTTGGAATTTGGTAAAATGGACTCCATATTTGGAATCAGAAGGTCCAAATTATCTAATTAAGACTCCTGTTTTTGGACATTATGACTAGTAATGACTGTAATTATCTTTAATTACCTTGATTAATTAGTAATCGGGTAGTTAAGGATAATAAAATAATATCATAATAATTAACAAAATGACCCCAAAATGTGTCCTAATGATACTAGTTGTGTCATGGCCGACCATTGGATGCCTTGTTCCAAACTTAGGGACCCCATGGAATCACTTTTGGGTGAATGTGACACTTTATCTTTTTATTTTTAAAGAAAGGAGAATATCACTAAAGAATGTATCACCTGAGTAAAACATTTTTAATTTTGTATAAATAAATGATATATTGGTATATTAATAGTCATTAGAAATAAAAAATATTTCCTACATCATAGTATTTTTTTATTATTTTTAGACAATAAATAAATTAAATTATATATGACATCATGATGATGCAGTGATTAACTCATTACTGATCGATTTAAATAAAATGAAAAGATAATTTAACATCTAAGACATAAACTTGTCAAAGACCTATTGTATGAGTATATTTCTAACCCTTATTAACTTATCCTCGAAATATATTAATTTGGGACCTTTTAAATCCGAAACACATTTCAATATAAAGTAACATTTTATAACATTCCAAGAGTGCCCCTCCTCTCCTCTTATAAAGGCCCCCACCTCTACCTCCTTACCCACACTTCTCAAGCCTTTGGCTCGGCCAAGACCTGCTCATTTTATCTCTTCACATCCCTCTCTTAATCCTAGAGGCCTTACCTTAGGCAAAATGCTCTTCAAGAAACCATTTCGGTTCAAACCAAGAAGAGTTACTCGATTTAAAGGTAAAGTCTTCTCTAATGTTCTTTTGTTTTATTTTGCTTCTCCAACCCCATAAACTCTTTTTATTAATTTATTTTGTAACAAATACAGTTTCTTCAATATACTAGGATGTTTTTATAAGAATTATTCGAGCTACACTTACACACGCCTTCATCTAATGGTTAAAGAGCATACTGTTTCCGTGGATGGCGAATTTCTGCCTCCCGAAATGATAATTTTTTAATATTCTTCTAACACCTTCAAAGGTGGCCATTAAGATGACACTATATTTATATATGATACATAATATGTTTATGTTTTCCTTAAGCTTTTTTATTTTTCATTTTTTTCATACCTTTATGGTTTTCTATTATGGGTAAACGCGATATCTCCATTTTAGGAAGTGCGGACTACCGCCCCCACAAAGTGATTTGATTCGTTAATGACATATGTGGGATATAGAAAGGATGGATTTAATGATATTATTTATGATATTATACTAGAATTATAATATAACTTTATATAATTATGATTCCATTCCATAAAATATGAAATAGAAATGAAAGTAGCGTTCATGCGTACGTACGGTCTACCGTCTCCATGAACGGTGCACTTCATTTATTACCACTAAATGTTTTGTAATATTATAAAGGCATCTATATACTGGATATATATGATATATATGATATCTAAATCAGGAATATAATTCTGGATATAATGGATATTTTACCACATGAACAACTTGTAATTATAAAGAGTTCATTTTTGACTCAAGTACCAATGATCAACAAAACGACCATTATTTACTTAAATAATTATATAGAGTTCATAACATGGTAATAAGTGATATAAAAGAAATAATTAACTTTAAAAAGGTTCTTAATAAATTAGAAATTAACTCAAGTTTATTATTCAGGACGTTAAAGAATGATCGAGTCAAGTCGGATACGAGGTAAGGGACTTCGTCTCAATCTCATTTCATTGAGGAATATTTTGTTTTATAAATAACATTATTTTATAAGTTGTATAAACCCCTTTGAATTTTATGTTTATTCAGAAGGAATATTTTTATATGAATCGTTTACTAAACGAAAAAAGGGGATGTTTTTTTTGACGTACGTATGCGGCGACAACGACTTCTCCGCCACCGTGACCATTATTTGTGTTTCAGATTCCTCTACAAGACATAACCTTTTTTTAAATGAAAAAAAATACCATGTATTAATTTTCTTTTATTATGGTATTGAAAATGGTTTTTATAATGTTTTTATTATATAAATGTGTTGTATTAATATCTTGTGATTGAAATTTGGAAATGTTATGTTTCCTTTATGGATGTTTTATGTGATATCATTATGTTTTGGTTCTTGGGAATTATTATGAAGAAGGGTGGTTCCGTGATAAACTAAGGGCGGGTGAGCTTGGTATAGCTCTTCAATGCATTGGGTAACGTGAAGGGGTTAAACGTTAAGGTTTCTCTGAAGGGATTTAGGGAATATACTGTGATGGGTATTCCAGACGTAACCATGAGGGATACTCCATATGTAAGAATGTTATGAATGCCTCAAGTTACCTTTATGTCTTATGATTTCTATGATTTATTCATGATTTGATGAGGTATGTTAAAATTCTTATGTTTTACGAGTAATGTATGATTTCATACATAGACTAATGTTTTCATTTCGCACTTTTATATCCCTTTCTAAGATTTTTATGCTCATCCCGTGTTTTTGAAAAGTTTTTCACAGGTCAAGGGAAAGGTACATGATGTGATGATAGTGTCAAGGAAGTGTCAAGAAAGAATCTATGTTTTATATTAAATATGTTTCCGATGATAGGAAGAATGCGTAATATCTTTTACGTAACTACTTTGTTTAAATGTAGAGTGTAATGCATGATTTATGATCTAATTCTCTAAAACTCTAAACCTGAAAAGATCTTCAATGTTTATTCTTGAAATTACTCAAGATTAAGTAATGTTTAAGGTCGGAGCCATATATTTGGTATGAGAGGTCGATTTAGATAACTTTAGGAGTTAGAATTCTATTAAACTATTATCTAAAAATATTTTTTATTGTCAAATTGAAATGATATAGCATTTGAAGATTACTATTTTGATTCATCTAAGACATGTTTCTTCAGAATGGTTTTCCGCAGAGGAAACAGGGAAGTAGTGCTAGGAAGGAATACAGAAGGGAATGACCTTCCAAATCAGTATCTTGAGATGGTTGGAATTGGAACTCAACAGTTTGTTGTAGTGATGGTGCATTTAACTCAAGCGATAAATGGTGGTGGTATCCATGCACAAGATCAGCCAGATCAACCGCAGAGGAACATGTCAGTTGTGGAAAATTTCATGAGGCAACATACCCCATCATTCAGAGGATCATCTGACCTTGTGCTAGTAAAGGGTGGATTAAATCACTGGAAAAGATTTTCGATGTCATGGGGTGTTCAGACAATCAAAATGTTATTCTTGCTATTTACCATTTGGAGGGTGAAGCGGATGAGTGGTGGTCGATGGTTAAAAATATCAGGGACGCGAATGAGATTGATGCTCTCGACTGGGATGAATTCAAAGGTATGTTTCTTGAGAAGTATTTTCCAAAGGCTATTCGACTTAGGATGGAAAAACAATTCTTGTAATTGATGTAAGAGGACGACTCAGTGTATGCTTATGAAGAGACATTGACTTAATTGGCAAGGTATGCTCCAAATTTTATCCGAGACCTTGATAGTAAAATCAATCATTTTTACTCATGATTAATGCCAAAATATAGAAGGGCATTGGCTTCTCGTGAGTTAAAAAGTTATGAAAAGCTTATTTGATGTGCTGAGAAGGTGGAAATGGAGTTTGACGATGATAAAGTGTTCTATAACAACCAGTAGAAGAGGAGACCGAGGTGGCCGGAGAAAGGGAAGAATTCCTCATAAAGGTCTGATGGTAAGAAAACTAAGTTTCTAGTTTGTGATAAATGTGGTAAAAGGCATACTGGGGAATGTCTTCTGAATTCTGGAAAGTGCTACCGATGTGGTAAGATGGTAAACAAGGCTCGTGATTGCACTGAAAAAGATCATGGTGATGGTAAGACCAAATTTGATTTACAGTTAGTGAAATGTTTCAAGTTCAATGAGATTTGACACTATGAAAATGAGTGTTTGAAAAAGAGCTCGATTGATGAGAAGCAGTTAGACTAAAAGCAGAAAGGGGTGGTGAAATCCTTTGCAACTACTTCAGAAGATGTTGGGGCATCAAATGAAGTGGTATCAAGTACATTGTTTGTTTTTTCAGATTATGACAGTGTGTTGTTTGATTCGGGGTATACACATTCTTTCATATCTGAAAACTTTTCTAGTAAAATGGGAATACCATCTCAAGAAATGACTCCTGAACTTGTGGTAAAAACACCTAGGGGAAATGTTGAGGCAAAAATAATTTATAAGAATCTTCTTATCGTTATCCGTGGAAAGAACCTACTTGGAAACCTTATTGTTTTACCTCTAGTAGAGTTTGATGTTATCCTGGGTATGGATTGTCTCTCTATTTACCATGCCAAGAATGACTGTAGAGCTAAAGAAGTTTCTTTTCAGAAATACTTTCAATTTTTTTACAAGAATGAACCCTTACTGTTGATAACATGTCAAGAGGCAGAGAAACTTTTAAAAGATGGAAATAAATTTTACCTTGAACATATTGTTGAAAACAATAGAACTATTCATATTAATGATGTGTCAATAGTAAATGAGTATCCTGATGTTTTTCTTGATGAGTTTCCTGGAATAATACCATACCAGGAAGTAGAATTTACTATTGACTTAGTTCTCGATACTAATCTAACTTCAAAACCCCCTTATCGAATGGCTCAAATTGAACTTTTAGAGTTGAAGGAGAAATTTCAAGATTTATTAGAGAAATGTTTCATTCGACCTAGCACATCACCATGGGGTGCTTCTGTTTTATTTTTTAATAAGAAAGATGGTTCAATGAGAATTTTAATTGATTATAGATCCTTGAATAACAACACTGTTAAGAACAAATATCATTTTCCTCATATTGATGATTTGTTTGATCAGCTCCAGGGAGCTCAGTATTTTTCAAAGATTGACTTGAGATCAGGGTACAATCAGTTGAAGGTAAAGGAAGAAGATATTCCTAAGACCGCATTTCATACAAGATATGGCCATTATGAATTTTTAGTAAGGCCTTTTGGGCTAACCAATGCACCTGCTGTATTCATGGACCTTATGAATATAATTTTCCATGAGTTCTTGGATAAGTTTTTGGTTGTTTTCATTGATGATATTTTGGTATTTTCTAAAAGTAAAAAGGATCATGAAATCCATTTAAGGGTTATTTTGTAAACCTTAAAAGAAAATAAATTGTATGGGAAATTCAGCAAGGGTGAGTTTTGGTTGCAACAAATTTCTTTCCTTGGTCATATTGTTTATAAAGATGGGATAACTGTTGATCCTACAAAAACAAAGGTTGTTAAAGAATGGACAAGACCCACAAATGTAACTAACATTCGTATCATCCTTGGTTTGGAAGGCTACTATCGAAGGTTTGTTAGAAATTTTTCATGGTTATCTAGTCCAATGACTAAGCAAACTCGGAAGGGTGTTAAGTTTATCTGGACAAAAGAATGTGATGATTGTTTTCAGGAACTGAAAAGAAGATTGGTGAATGCTCCAGTTTTGCAACTACCTTCCAGGAATGGGGAGTTTGTTATCTATAGTGATGCTTCATTAAAAGGACTTGGTTGCGTCCTAATGCAGAATGACCAAGTAATTGCTTATGCTTCACGTCAGTTGGAAACACATGATGTAAATTACCCTACACATGATTTGGAATTAGCTGCTATTGTTTTTGCTTTAAAAATTTGGAGACATCATTTTTATGGAG
Source organism: Viscum album (assembly GCA_963277665.1). Classification (NCBI taxonomy): domain Eukaryota; kingdom Viridiplantae; phylum Streptophyta; class Magnoliopsida; order Santalales; family Viscaceae; genus Viscum; species Viscum album. The sequence continues at coordinate 413,338,140 of OY728131.1, forward strand.
TAATGTGTAAAATATATACTGATCACAAAAGTTTAAAGTATATATTCACTAAGAATGAACTGAACATGAGACAGATGAGATGGATGGAATTAATCAAGGATTATGATTGTATAATTCATTACCATCTGGGAAAAGCAAATAAAGTGGTTGATGCTTTGAGTCGGTAATGTAAGGCTTCATTAAAAATGTTGTGTTTGGAACATGATCCTTTGGTTAAGGATTTGATTAACTTTGGCATAGAAGTTGTTGGTAAAGGATGTCCTTCTGTTTTGTTTCAGGTATCAATGAAATCTTCTCTATCAGACAGAATTAAGCAAGCACAGAAGCAAGATAGCGAGTTGCAGAAAAAGGTAGAGCTGGTTCAGAAGGGTAAGTTTCCTAAATTCAACATTGATAATGATTGTGTTTTGAGATTTGGGAGGAGATTGTGTGTGTTGTTTGATTCACAGTTGAAGAGAGAGTTGTTATGTGAAGCTCATAGTTCTCCATTTTCAGTTCATCCAGGCAGTACAAAGATGTATAGAGATCTTCAGGAGTATTACTGGTGGGATGGAATAAAAAGAGATATTGTTGATTTTACTATGAAGTGTTTGACTTGTCAACAGGTTAAAGCAGAGTAGTAGTTACCAAAAGGGATGCTTCATCCTTTACCAGTACCAGAGTGGAAATGGGAAAATATATCCATGGACTTTGTTGTGGGATTTCCGATGACTCCTCGAGGTAATAATGAAATCTGGGTTATTATTGATCGATTGACTAAATCTGCACATTTCCTTGCTATACGAGATACTTTTTCCCTAGATCAACTTTCCCGTTTGTATCTTAATGAGATATTCAGGTTACATGGAGTTCCTCTCTCCATTGTATCTGACCGTGATCCCAGGTTCACTTCTAACTTTTGGAAAGGCCTTTAGAAGTCATTAAGTACTGAATTGAATTTTAGTATGGCTTTTCATCCTCAATAAGATGGGGAGTCAGAATGAATGATTCATACTTTGGAGAATATGATACTTGATTGTTTGATTGATTATCAGGGAAGTTGGGACCAACATTTTTCTTTGGTTGAGTTTTCTTATAATAACAGTTTTCATTCCAGTATACATATGGCGCCATTTGAGGCATTATATGGGAAGCGGTGTCGAACTCCAGCTTTATGGAATGAAGTGGGTGAATGGAAGTTGATGGGACCAGAATTGGTAGAAGAGTTGGAAGAAAAAGATCAGCTGATACAGAGACACATGAGAACAGCTCATAGCAGGAAGAAAAGTTATGCAGACAACAGGAGGAAGGACCTTTCTTGTGAGGTAGGTGATCATGTTTTTCTCAAAGGCTCACCATGGAAAAGTGTGGTGCGATTTGGTATGAAAGGAAAGCTGAGTCCAAGGTTCATTGGACCATATGAAATACTAGATAGAGTTGGATCAGTTGCATACCGAGTTGCTTTACCTCCGAGTTTATCTCATGTACACAATGTTTTTCATGTTTCAATGTTAAGGAAGTACATGCCAGATCCATCTCATGTTTTGAGTCCAGAGGTAGTTCAGTTGGAAGAGAACCTATCTTATGAGGATCAACTGGTCAAAATTATTGACCACAGGGATAAAGTGTTGCAAAATAAGGTGATTCATTAAGTAAAGGTTTTGTGGAAAAACCACATGATTTAAGAGGAAACATGGGAATCTGAAAATACAATGAGGGATAAATACCCCCACCTATTCAATAAGTAAATAAATTGCGGGGATGAAATTTTCTAAAGGGGGAAGGATGTAACATCCCAAGTAAGTAATTAATAATAATAAAATCTTATCTATGTCTATTTATGAATTAGATAGTGTTTTAGAGGCTTAAAATGAGAATAAATCCAATCTTAAGCATGGAATACACTAATATTTTTAAAAGATTGTTTTACTGCCTTTTGATGGAGAACCATTTTTAAATCTATACATTGACAATTTTATAAGATCTATTTTTCAAAATAAACTTATTCCTTATGATTGGTACATAGAAATTTACCTTGGTTTAAATTTTGGTATTTTTCTGACAATGTTCATTTTTTAATGAATAGTGAAAAATACTGCGTTTTACATCAAAACTGTTTTTTCATCTAATTTAATTATATGGTTAGATAATCTTTTTAATTGGTCTTAAAGTGTAATTAGAATATATTTTTATCTAATACAATGGTGCTCATTATAATTAATTTCACTTTAGAATTGGGCATAAACAACTTCCAAACATTTCATAAATATTGTTTCAAAAAAACCCGCTATTTGTTTTCACAACGTGAATTATTTTTAAATTAATTATTGCAATTTATATGTTTGTAATTTGGTAAAATGGATTCCATATTTTTAATCATAAGGTACAAATTATCTAATTAAGACCCTTTTGTTTTTTGACATTATGAATAGTAATGACGGTAATTATCTTTAATTATCTTGATTAATTAGTAATCGGGTCGTTAAGGATAATAAAATAATATCATAATAATAAAATTATGACCCCAACATTTGTTCTAATGCTACTGGTTGTGTCATGGCCGACCATGGGATTCCCTGTTCCAAACTTAGGGACCCCATGGAATCACTTTTGGGTGAATGTGACACTTTATCTTTTTATTTTTAAAGAAAGGAGAATATCACTAAAGAATGTATCACCTGAGTAAACAAATTTTAATTTTTTCTAAATAAATGATCTCTTGGACTATAAATAGTCATTTTAAATCTAAAAATATTTCTGACAACATAGTTTTTTTTTATAATTTTTAGACATTAAATAAATTAAATTATTTATGACATCATGATGATGCATCGATTACCTCATTAATGAACGATTTAAATAAAATGAAATGATAATGTAAAATATAAGACTTACACTTGTCAAATACCTATTTTATGAGTATATTTCGAACTCTTATCACCATATCCTCGAAATATATCAATGTGGGTCCTTTTAAATCCGAAACACATTTCAATATAATGTTACATTTTATAACATTTCAAGATTGCCCCTCCTCTCCTCTTATAAAAGGCCCCCACCTCTATCTCCTATCCCACACTTCTCAAGCCTTTGGCTCGGCCAATCCCAGGACATTTTATCTCTCCACATCCCTCTATTCATCCTATAAGACTTACCTTAGGTAGAAATCTCTTCAAGAAACCATTTTGGTTCAAACCAAGAAGAGTTACCTGATTTAATGGTAAAGTCTTCTCTAATGTTCTTTTGTTTTATTTTTCTTCTCCAACCCCCTAAACTATTTTTATTCATTTATTTTGTAACAAAACCAGTATATTAAATATACTAGGATGTTGTTATATGAAGGATTCAAGCTACACTTGCACACACCTTCATCTAATGGTTAAAGAGCATATTGTTTCCGTGGATGCCAAATTTCTGCCTCACGAAATGATAATTGTTCAATATTCTACTAACACCATCAAAGGTGGCCATTAAGATGACACTATATTTATATATGATATATAATATGTTTATGTCTTCCTTAAGCTTATGTATTTTTCATTTTTGGCATACCTTTATGGTTTCCATTATGGGTAAACGCGATATCCTCATTTTAGGAAGTGTGGACTACCGCCCCTTCAAAGTGATTTGATTTGTTAATGCCATATGTGGGAGGTATAAAGGATGGATTTAATGATATTATATATGATATTATACAGGAATTATAATATATCATTATATAATTATGATTCCATTCCATAAAATATGAAATAGAAATGAAAGTAGCATTCATTCGTACGTACGGCCTACCGTCTCCATGAACGGTGCATTTCATTTCTTACCTCTAAATTTTATGTAATATTATAAATTCATGTATATACTAGATATATATGATATATATGATATCTAAATCATGAATATAATTCTTGATATAATGGATATTTTACCACATGAACAACTTGTAATTATAAATAGTTTATTTTTGACTCAAGTACCAATGATCGACAAAACGACCATTATTAACTTAAATAATTACATAGTGTTCATAACATGGTAATAAGTGATATAAAAGGAATATTGAACTTGAAAAAGGATCTTAATCAAGTAGAAATTAACTCAAGTTTATTATTCAGGATGTTAAAGAACGATCGAGTCAAGTCGGATACAAGGTAAGGGACTTTGTCTCAATCTCCTTTCATTGAGGAATATTTTATTTTATACCCAACTTTCTTTTATATGGTTTATAAACCCCTTTTACTTTTACATTTATTCAGAAGGAATATTTTTATATGAAGTGTTTACTAAACGACAAAAAGGAATGTTTTTTTGTCATACGTATGTGGCGACAACGACTTCTCCCCCACCATGACCATTATTTGAGTTTCGGCTTCCTCTACAAGGCATAACATTTTTTTTAAAATGAAAAAATAAATACCATGTATTAATTTTCTTTTATTTTGGTATTGAAAATGGTTTTCATAATGTTTTTATTATATCAATGTGTTGTATTGATATCTTGTGATTGAAATGTAGAAATGTTATGTTTCCTTTATGCGTGTTTTATGTGATACGATTATGTTTTGGTTCTTGGGAATTGTTATGAAGACGGGTGGTTCTGTGATAAACTAAGGGTGAGTGAGCCCGATATTGCTCTCCAATGCATTGGGTAATGCGAAGGGGTTAAACGTTAAGGTTTCTCCGAAGATATTTAGGGAATATACTGTGATGGGTATTCCAAATGTAACCATGAGGGTTACTCCCTACATAAAAATGTTATGAATACCTCAAGTTACCTTTATATCTTATGATTTCTATGATTTATTCATGATCTGATAAGGTATGTTAAAATGCTTATGTTTTACGAGTAAAGTATGATTTCATACATGGACTAATGTTTTCATTTCGCACTTTTATATACCTTGCTGAGCTTTTTATGCTCATCCTGTGTTTTTGAAATATTTTTCACAGGTCAAGGGAAAGGTACATGATGTGATGATAGTGTCGAGGAAGTGTCAAGAAAGAATCTATGTTTAATTTTAAATATGTTTCTGATCATGGAAAAAATGGGTACTATCTTTTATGTAACCACTTTGTTTAAATGTGGACTGTAATGCATGATTTATGATCTAATTTTATAAAACTCTAAACCTGAAAATATCCTCAATGTTTATTCTTGAAATAACTCAAGATTAAGTAATGTTTAAGCAGGGGTCTTATAGGAAAGATCACAAAGCCGGACCACATAGCCATACCACACAACAAACACATCTCACACCAGGTATAACTCAAATTAAAGAAAGTAAGTTCTTAGTCGAAAGCTGAATCATCTTGTACTACTGAGGAACTCATACTTGATGAGACACTATGGTCTGCTCAGATACTGGAACACCGAGGTCTACTCGACTACTAGACCACTAAGGTACCCTTGGATACAAAACCACTGAGGTATGTTCGGATGACCGACTATTGAGGTCTGATAATCTGTTGGACAACTAAGGTCTGCTTTTCTACTAAACCACTGAGGTTCTCTCATCTGCTAGACCACATAGGTCTACTCTTCTGTTGGACCACTGAGGTACACTTTTCAGGTAGACCACAGAGGTTCGATTTTCTATTGGACCACTGAGGGCACCTCGCTTACTGGACCACTGAGGACCACTCGTCTGCTAGACCACTGAGGTCCTCTCATCATATCCTTCATGTTGAGACTGGCCGTAGGATTCCCTCTCTCCAGTGTAGTTGATTTTGGGGAAATCTAATATTCAATCCATCGGTAATATCTTAACATCCATAAAAACTTTCTTAGATTATACCCAAATAATTGTCTCATCACAAGGGTCACAACTCCACAGACAACACATCAATCGGATGATCGTTCTGAAAGATATTGGCATTTTAGTAAACAGGGGTCAGTTGTGTCTGGGCCCAGTCCAACATGGTTAGACTGACCTAACCAACCCGGCCCAGGGGTCCTATATGACCGAACCCTTTTTTCCATCCTAACCCGATTCGATCTACGCTAACCCGGTCCGGCCTGGCATAGTGGCTAGACCTATTAGGCCATTCTGGATCCAGCCCGGTTCAGCTGTGGATCCTGTCCACCAGATCACCCAGCAAACTATTTCTTAATAGGACCGGTATGACTAGATGAACCAGTTTTTAACTAGATGGGATGCCCATGGGGAAAATTTCCCATCTGGACCAGCCTACATTGGTGGGTTTGTTCTCCTGCATCCTAGGTCAGCCAGTGTCCTGGTTTATTTCTCCAACCTGGCCCGTATCAGTAGGCCGATTCTATTCCAGCCCAGATGTTGAGCAGTTTCCAGTTCATGCATACAGGAGACACCATGGCAGTACCGCTTCCTTCGCCTTTTAGTATGCTCATGTAGATCAGTCTTCCACACGACATGTTGTTCACAGATCATGGATTTGTGCTGCGCGACACCCCTGATGATGTCGGATGACTGCTTCCACTAGCCGTCAACCCCTATCCTAACCACAGCCTGCTGCCAGTGCGCCGCCTCCCTCGTAATACCTCAGGCTCATGACGCTACCATAAATAGGTGTTGTGGCCTCTTAATAATGTCATGTCCCACCTAGCCCTGATCCTTCTTGCCCGATGCCACCATCTCTCAGGTCCTCCTACCACGAGCCGGTGCAGCAATGTGCCGTTGCGGTCCCATCTGGATCACAGATATGGTCACAGCCAAATTCATTACACCGTGAAGAATAGGAAGAACACAAGAAGAGAAGGTGGGAATGAGTCGCACATAAGAACACCCAAATAATGAGTTGGGTTTTTGTTCGTGTTGACCAGGATTCGTTCTTGTTAGTAGAATCATGAAGAACCAAAATAAGGCAGAATAATCCCAAATATAGTTTTTCTCTCTTACCCAACACCATTAACCATCTTGTATGAATGATCAATCAGTGGTTTAAATTTTTCATGAGTTAACCTGAATTCATCGTTTAAAAGAAAGAATGGGGAAAATCAATTCACACAGAAAATAAAAAAACCCTTACCTAGAAAAGGTGATTGCTCAAGGATGATCGTTCATCGTCGTTCACTGATCTCTTGTCCCAAATCAGCTCTCCATGGTTGTCATCACCATCATATGATTTTCCGATGTTCTTCATTGGAGAGGATTCCTTCATCATTCTTTGGAGGAATTCCAGTGTAGTTCGACAATTCTAAATTCCCTATTTAATTAAATAAGAAAGATGAATGCCCATTGTAGCATCACCAACCTCCTCCATTAATGAGTTTCATTAATGGGATTCAACGTAAACTTGTTATTTCACCACATCACTGATGAGTCGCTATGTAATAAGGAAGAAAATCTAATAAAATAACTTTTTAAGTTATTTTATTTTTCTTCTGAAGAGTTTTAAAATTAAATTTCACATTTGACTTGCGACGGTCGAGGTTAGGATCCGCCTAAGGGGAGTATTCCCTTATCTTCTCAACAGTACTCTTAGATTTCTAATTCAAGTTACTGTTTAGGAGTTATAAGGATTTGAAAATTAAATAATCATTACTCAATTATTTTATTTATGCACAAAAACTAATTTCCATTGTTTCCCCATGATGGCCAATGTTATGCCCTTTATAAGAGAATCTTGATGCTCTGAGTTCAATGGTGCCCTCATATTTTTTCTCCGGGCACCAGTTTAAAAGTTATAATAACCTGCTCATATGATTATTTAAATGAAATTAAAAAATATTTCAAAAATACATTCAAACCACTCCACGTATCAGAATTATGTGTCATCTCATATCTTCGTCTTGAAAAAATCCCATTTATTTAAAAAAATCATTGAATTTCGCGGTATTACATTACTCCCCCTATAGGGATTTATGTCCTCGTATTCCAAAATAAGGGATAATCAAAAACATGAGGGTACTAAGTATAAACTTGTGCCTCCCACTCCCATGTGATCTCCTATAGCTTCTTGTTTTTCCCAAGACAACACACTAGAGGAACCCACTATCCATGAAGGATCCTCTCATGCCAATCCTCTATCTCCACTAGGTACTCCGTGAATGTCGTCTCATAGTTAATCTCTATATCATCGTTGTCGATGCTATGAGAAGGGATGTGCACGTATCAACTTAGCAGGGATATATGGAAGATGTTGTGAACCCTCTCTAATTGTGGTGGTAGATCCCCGAAGTACACCACCGCACCCACTCTATGATATTCTAGGAATGGTCAGATAAATCTCAGAGATAATTTGTCACCGCAACCAAATCTATGTATCCCTCATTGAGGAGAAACCCATAGGAATATGTGGTCCCACTCTTCGAACTCCAAGGGTCTTTGGTTACTATCAACATTAGACTTCTATGAGCTATGTGCATTATTAATATGCTCTCAAATGACTTGCACCTTCTCAGTGGTATCCTATACCATCTCTGGACCCATGAGTGATGACTTCCCTAGTTCTGTCCAGCATAATAATGACCTGCATGTTCATCCATACAATGCCTCTAATGGTGCCATATTGATTGTGGAGTGGTATCAATTTTTTATGAAAACTCCACTAGTGGTAGGTGGTTCTCCCAACTACGACCAAAATCAAGAACTCAAGCACAAAGCATGTCCTCCATGGTCTATATGGTATGCACTGTCTTACCATCCATCTATGAGTGATAGGTTGTGTTCAAGCGTAGCTGAGTTCTAAAATCCTCATGAAATCCCATTCACAACTGGGATGTAATGAATTCACCACAGTATAAGAATAATATAAATTGGACTCCATGGAGTCAAACTATCTCTTGCATGTAGAGGCATCCCAAGATCTCTACTTAATCTAGTTTTTGAATGGGTAGGAAGTAGGCCGACTTGGTGAGCCAGTTTATGATCACCCAGATGGTATCATGCCCCTTTGACATACATGGTAATCAAATCATGAATTCCATAGATATCTCATCCCACATATACTCTGGTACCTTGAAGGGTTGTTCCAAACCTAGTAGAACCTATTGGTCAGCCTTCACTTGCTGACCAGTGAGGTATCTTAAAAAAAGCTCTGCCACGTCCTTCTTCATCCTCGACCACCAGTACTGACGTCAGAAGTCCTGGTACATATTTTCCACACCTGGATGCACCTCCAAATGAGATTTATGGAACTCCATAAATACCTCCTCCCATAATGTCATAGGTATAGTAGTGTGTTCTCTTAAAAGTATGACATGCTCTCCACCTTTTGAATATCCATCAGGGGAATGCCCTGGGGAAATCTAGGAATGTGCAGTCTCACAGCTGGAATCTCTGAGTTGTGCCTCTCTGACTAGTTATAAGATTGGGGGGAAACTAAAATAGACTGAATAAAATACGTATCCTCTCTATCCATGAAGGATATTTGAAGTGAGGTCAACTACTCTGAGGCCTCATTCAGTTGTTGGTAACTTGATCTTTTACATAGAGAATATGCCACCATTTTCACCTTCCTAGAAGTATATACTATCTCAAATTCATAGTTCTAGAGGATCTATGTCCAACATCACTCTCTTAGATTCAGATCCTTCTAATAAAATATGTATTTGGGACTCTTTTGGATAGAGTAGACAATGAATCGTTCTCCCACAAGGTAGTGTCACCACATATTTAGTGCGAAGACTACCGCTGCCAACTCAAGGTCAAGAGTCACATAGTTCTATTCATGTGGTATCAACTATCTTGATCCATATGAAATCACTTCTTTCCCCTACATTAAGACATAACCAATCCTGGTTCCTGATGCATTATAGAACCCCACGTAGTCGATGCCCTTCTTTGGTAGCCTCAAGAAAAGATCACTAATCAAGATCTTCCTTAGCTGCTGAAATCCCTAGTGTCATAATTCTGTCTAAAAAAGGGGTTTCCGTTCTTTTTCAAGAGTATCATGGGTTCTTCCACTCTGGGGAAGTCTAATAAAAACCTCTGATTGTTCCCAGCCTACCCAAGGAAACGCTGCACCTCGGTCGTGCTCTTGGGTGGCTCGCAACTAAGAACCACCTCGATCTACACTAGATCCAACACAACTCCATCCTTTGAGATGACATGTCCTAGGACGTGGACCTTTCATATCCATAACTCACACTTAGAGAGATTTCCGTAAAGCAAGTTCTCTTGGAGTGTGTGCAGAACCATCCTCAAGTGTATAAGGTGCTCCTCCTAAGATGCTAAATACACTAATATGTCATCATTGAATACCACTACAAACTGGTCTAAGAACGACTGGAAGATCCTATTCATGAGTCCAATGAGAACTATTGTGGAATTTTTCATGCCAAACATCATCACTAAGTACTCGTAGTGGCCATAAAATATATGAAATCTATCTTTCAGATATTCACATATCGTACTTGAAGCTAGTGATAGAATGATCTGAGGACTATCTTCGAGAACCATCTCAATCCCTTCAACTAATTGAAGAGGTCATCAATCCTCAAAAGATGATACTTTTTCTTCACAGTCACCTTGTTTAGGTGTTAGAAGTCCACACATTGTTGGAACCATGGTCGTTATTTGCTTGAATTGGATTATGGTTTGAGTTTGTTGTCAATTATCTGTAGAAGTCCAGAATGTGTTCCAGTAAAGTGATCAAACAGTTCAAGAAGACAACAATATTGAAAAACATCGTGGTGCACAAAAAATAGGGTTTGTGAGCGAAAAATGGGGTTGTGCACAAAAAACATCACGGTGCGCGAAAAACCGTGTGGTGCATGAAAAAACCGCATGGTGTGCAAAAAACAGTGTTGTGCGTGAAAAACTTCATGGTGCACATAATAGTGGAGCACATTTTTTCGTGCAAGATGTGTTTTATAATCAGAAGGTTGAAAAATGGAAAATTCTTGGGCTATGAAAAAAGCATGAATATGTTCATGAAAAACGTTTCTTGCACAAAAATTATTGTGCACCGAATGAGAGGTTTTTCGTGCCAAGATGGGTTTTGCGCGCGGGGGAAAGAAATTACTATAAATAAGAGGTGAACCCCTCATTCGGTGTGGTGGGAGATGAAAAGAATATCCAAGTGATGATGTGCATAAAAGTTTCACATAAAGGGAGTTGTGTGAAAAATTAAGAGCTTCGCGAAATATTCCAGCCTGCACGAAAAATTATGAGCTGCATGAAATATTCTAGCTTGCAAGAAAAATTTTGAGGAGCACAAAAAATTCCATCTTGCGCAAAAAATTCCTGCTTCAATGAAAATTTTTGGGCTATGCGAAAAAGGCAGCGCTACGCGTAAAAGTTGAGGTTGTGCGTAAAAGTTCCAATTGTGCGAAAATGGTGCTGTTGTGTGAAATATTTGTCTGCGTGAAAAGAACATATTATGTGCAAAAGTGGGGTCTTATGCACAAAGGTGTATTCAAGAGCATCAATTATGGTATTTTATGCAAGGGGGGTCTCGTTCTAAGAAGAGTCGAAGACTTCAATGTGAATCTATTGAAGATACCTTCATGACTATAAACGGATTGAGACTTTACCAAAGACAGTGAGCCAGGGGGGTCAACTGGAGTGACCTAAGGGACATAGTGAGCTATCCCTAAACCTCTGTAAAGGCAGTGTACTTGGCACATTGTGATTGTGACCAAAACTTTTAATCCATAAACTAGTGAAGATTAGTGGATTTTGGTATGACCAACACACTGTCATCATATGCTCCTTGGATGTAGCCCTTTGTGGTGAACCAAGTAAAAGTGCCATGTCAACTTTCTACTTTCATTTTTTGACTATTATAACAAGTTCCTACCAACATGGGAACAAGATCTTCTACAATAAAAAGAAAAGTTGACACATGCATTCACCCCTCCCCTCTCAGGGTGTTCCCGGGTCCTTTACACATAAACTCCGGATTTCTTATGCCTTCTTGGAAAACAACATTGGGGATGCCCCTAGTGAAGAACTGGGCCTTACAAACCCCTTCATCTAAAAGTCCTCTAATAGCACCATTAGCTCTCTTATCTATGTAGGAGCCATCCGATATTGAAGTTTAGATATCAGTGTCGTTCTGGGGTACAAATCAATATAGAATTCTACCTCTCTACAAGAACATAGTCCTGGAACATCCTCCTGAAAGGTGTCCTTGTACTCATCCACCACTATAAGGAACTATGGACTTGTTTAATCCATTTCACCTAGGGTCATGAAATCCAACTGATGATTGGTCATCTACACCCTCCTATGTGTTAGTCTGTCCTATACTTCTTCAATTTCCTTTTAACCGATAAAGGAAAACCTGGTCCCATCATTGTGGTGAAACTGCACTATGCACCTAAAATAATCAATCTGGGCATGGACTATAGATAACCAGTCCATACTCATAATGACTTCGTAAGGCTTCGATGCTTCTACTAGGATATCATAGCTGATTATCTCACCTCCGTGAGTAAGCTCAGTCTACCAGCACCAGTGTGTGATCGTCGAATCCCTTCTTGTAGGAGTCTCTAATCATAAAGATCGAGCCAACATCTTGATCATAATCTCTGAGCTCCGAACAAGGTCTGTGGAAGGGAAAGGGTTACTGTCACATGTGTTTATAAGAACTGCAGCTAAAGTTGATAAGACACAGATCATACCTCATATTATCACTAGAACCATGGGACTATAGGCCTCAACTTCTTGAAGATGAGCCTACCCCTTTCCACTTGATCCCGGAGCCCGTGGAGTACCACCTGGGGGGGTGGGGGTATTACCTCGTACCTATTCCTACCTCCTTCCACATGTTTTAATACTATTCCATGTCCACTGCTTGGAGGACCACCCTTTTTCTATCTTTACTTCTGCCTTGGTGGTACCTTGACTGTCTATTGGTCCTCTACAGGATGAGTTGGGAAATCCTGAGCCATTTGCCCCTATCTTTCGCAAACATAGCATACACTGATCCCCTGAATACTCCCTCTACCCTAGGAGCCTCATACCACTAACCCTGAATCCGGGGGTCATCCTTCATATGGTATTTCTCATTTGGGCCTCAACAGTATATATCAGCTATCCACTATGAATAACTTGGCCACCCTTCACCCAGTGGTAGCTTCCAGCATCGGTGCCTAAACAACGAGGAATCTCTCTACTAGTAGAGCTCATTCTAGCACCCCAACCTGGGTAGGGACGCTATGGAAAATCATCAAAACCCTGATCTCCCATCAGAGTACCTAATCAGAGGTCTGGGTCCTGATGAAAGGGTCCCACACTATATCCGTAGAGTAATAGGAGAGGTCTGTGAACCTCATAGAGTACTCAACCACTATCCGCATTCCCTACTGTATGTGAAGAAACTTCTATATGTGCACAGAGTGAAATTTCATGGGGAAAAAATCCTCCCTAAAAATCCGATCGAAGTTATACTTGGTGTGGTTCTTCTCCTCATGAGTCTATTTGGTCAAACTCCACTCTCTCCTTGCTAATCCCTACAGAAGGCCCGCAACTAGAACCACACACCTAGTCAAGTGGAATCTCCACTAAGAAGAAGACTTATGTCACATCCTATAGAAAATCCTTAGTGACCTTAGGATATTCATATCCCCTTAACCGAGGTGACATCAGTTGCTGGAACATGGGTATGTCTCTGAGCCTACATTCACCCTCTACTAGTAGCATTGGTAGTAACTGCTAAACAATGGACGGTGGTATCGCTGGGACACCATGTGAAGGTACTATATCAGAAAACAATCCCCATACCAAAGACTCACCTCTCTGTGGACCATCCTTGTGGTCATGCACTGGAATACTGAATGGATGTCTACTTAGACACATCCTCAAAGAGATCAGGATGAACCATGGTTAATAGATTATAACTAGTGACCAAAATATGACTCAAAAAGATCATGAGAAAACATTTACAGATGCATGAAACCCGTGTTTTCATGTACCAAGTCTGAAAGAAGAATTCAAGGGTCTGTTGTATAGATATATTGGCCACTACACCAACACTGGAATCCCTGGCATGAAATCCAAACTCGAGACACATAACACTGTTTCCCCATAAAAATTGTTAGACTCTTAGTTCTTCTGGTTGAACTGACTCCTTTGATACCACTTTGTCAAAACCAATCCAACAAGGCCCCTATCATGACTACCCAAAACCCACCATCCATAGGCTAGGTGCTGTAGAATAGAATAGAATAGGCATATCCCAAAAAGGGAAGGAATTTTAATTTAAAAATCTACACACACACAAAGCTCAAAATTTTGAAAGTAAACACAAAGTAAACCAAAACTGTCATTGAGATAACTACAGAGAATAAATTACAAATAGAATGTACAAAGGGGATAGAATAAAAGCCCAAAACCACAAAGTGAAGTACAAATTCAACAATCCATCTGCTCGGGACCCTAACCAAAGGGTGGGTGATGGGTAGTTTCTTGTAGTCATAGTTGTACGCATGTCCTTCAAACCTAAATGAGCATCACCTTGTCCCAGACAACCAAGGTCTCTATCGAGGATTCCATCACCTGCATGAGAAAAAATACATGTGAGAGAATCTTGTGTAGGGGTGAGTAACACAATACTCAGTAGGGACTCCAAATCACAAAGGAAAGATCAAAAGGAAAGAGCAGACAACAAGATCACAAAAGCAAAGAAACCTAACACTAGGTATAACTCAAAGTAAATAAAGTAATATTTTTAGTCGTAAAGCTGAATCATCTTATACTATTGAGGGACTCATAGTTGATGATCCACTAAGGTCAGCTCAGCTGAAGGACCACTGTGGTCCGCTCGGCTAGTGGAAAACTAAGGTCCGCTCGTCTGCTGGACCACTAAGGCGAACTCCTCCGCAGGACCACAGAGGTCCACTCCTCTGCTTGACCACTAAGGTCCGCTCGTCTGCTGGACCACTAAGGTCCACTTTTCTGCTAGACCACTAAGGTCTTCTCACATTCTTGAACACTGAAGTATGATCGTCTGATAGTCCAAAAAGTTCTGTTCATCATATTCATTATGTCATAGCTAGCCATAATATTACCATTATTTAATGCATTTGATTCCAGGAGAATATAATCCGCATGCAATTGGTAAATATATCAATGGCCAAGAAAACTCACTTAGAGTATACCAAAATGAATGTCTCATTTCAAGGGTCACAACGATGTAGACAGAGCTTTAATTGGATGCCCAGTCTGAAAGATATTAGCATTTTAGTAAATAGGGGCCAGTTGCATCTGAGCCCAGTCTGACATGGTCAGACCGAGCCAGGGGTCCCGCATGACCCAGCCCATTTCAGCTATCCCAAACTCGCCTGGTTGGTTCTAGGATGACCTGTTCCGGCCTATTCTATTGTCTACACTCATTAGGCCATGCTTGATCCAGCCCAGTTCAGCCTTGGATCCTGTCTTCCATGTCACCCAACAACCCGATTCATAGCCGGTCTGGTCCGACATAGTCGGACCAGTTTTTGACTTCACAGCCAGCCTAGGGTCCTGATTTCTTATTCAGCCCAACCAGTATCGGTGGGCCAATTCTCTTTCAGCCTGAGCTTCCCAACGGCCCAGTTTATGTTACCCGCCCGACCTGCATCGTTGGGATAGTTATATTCCATCCCAAACACTGTGTGGTGTTCGGTTCACGCAAACACGTAGCGCTAGGTTGGCACTGCTTCCTTAGCCATCTAGTCTTCTCACATGAACCAGTCTTTTTCATGACCCATGTTAAGTCGTAGGTCCCCTACCGTGGTCCTCTAACTATAGATTTTCACTGTGCAACACACCCTATGCATATGAGTGGCTGTGTCATCCTTCATCCACCCCTGGCCCTCTGTTCCATTGGCCCCTTTCACCACTATAGTGTGCTACTAGTGCGCTTCCTCCCACGAGCCACTACGGTCTGGGTGCTGCGACCTATTTTCGATGCCATGAACCATCTAGCCATGGTCCTTCCTACTAGGCCGCCATCATCCCCATCTGATGCCACATGTCGATGCACCAATGGGCTGCTACGGTCCCTTCTAGACTACAGATACCATCACCTCCAAGTTCAGTGAGTGACGAAGAATGGGAAGAACGAACGAAGAGGAGAGGGGAAGGAGTCGCAAATTAGAACACCAAAAGAATAATCTGGGACATTATTTGTGTTAACCCAGATGCGATCTTCTTAAAAATATCACGAAGAACCAATATAAGGTAGAATAATCACTATGATAGATGTCCCCTTTTATCCCGCATCATTAACCAACCTATACGAATGATCGATCCACGAGTTAACTAGTTCATGAGTTAACCCACATTCATCATTTAAAAGAAATAATGGGGAAAACAAATTAACTTAGAAAAGCATCAAACCCTACCTGGAAAAAAATATTTCTCAAGGATGATCATTCATCATCATCTTCCAGCCTCGGGTCCCAAATTCACTCTCTAGTGTTATCGTCTTCATCTGATTCATTGCAATTTTTCATTATAGAGGTTTCCTTCATCATTCTTTAATGGAATTCCAGGGTTTTTCATCAACCTTGAATTACCTATTTAATTAAATAAGGAATACATGTGCGCATTTCTGTATCTCTATCCTACTCCATTAATGATTTTCATTCATTGTATTTAGCGTTGCCTCATCGTTGCACCGTAGTGCTGATGAGTTGCTGCGTAATAAATAATAAAATATAATAAAATAAAATTGTAACTTATTTTATTTTTCATCTGGAATGTAAGAAAATTAACATTCACCCTCGACCTGCACTGGTTGTGGTTAGGATCTGCTTAAGGGAATTACACCCTATAAATATCAATGGTACTCTCTAGTTTCCTATCCAAGTTTCCTTTTAGAAGTTATAAGGATTTGACAATAAAATAATCATTACTCAATTGTTTTATTTATGTCCAAAAACTTCTTTCCATTATTGTCCCATACTGACCAATGTTAGGCCCTTTCTAGGTGAATCCCAACACTGTGAGTTCAATGGTGACCTTATATTTTTTTATCCATGCACCAGTTTAAATGTTAGAAAAACCTATTTGCTGGATTATTTAAATGAACATTTAAAATAGTTTGAAATTACATAAGAACACTCCCAACCATAGAATTACTTGTTTTCTCAAAGCCTGGGCTCGAAATTTTCCAATTTAATTTTTAAAAAAAAATAATTTCATGGAATTATGGGGTATTACAATGGTGGTTTCCCACATGGGGGCACCAATGTTTACCATTGGCTGAGATTGAACCTCCTAGTGGCTTCCTACATACCTTGTTAAGAAGATAGGGATCATAAACCATGTAGTTCTAGAGGGTGTGTCATGGGATCTGGTTGTACATAGTGGAAAAAACTCAGAAGCATGTTGGGGCTTACACATGGTTAGTGTTCCATGTTCTAAAAAGAGTAATGAGATGAATGAGGCTTACACATGGTCAGATTTCTGAATGGATGGCATAATTTCACTGGTATATGGTTTCTCGGTTATAATCGGGATGGATATGGATGAAGTGTCGAAGGGTGGAAGGAATGTTGATGGAATTGAGAGCCTATGTGAATATGATGATATTATGCTTGAACTTCAAGGAGGTTTCCTATATATCCCATTTAAGGGAATCAAATTCCATTTAGTTCTGGAATGGGGCAGTGAGTCACCTAAGGAGGGGACTCATGAGAATGGATGCGTGGATGGTGACCCTAAGGAAATGGAACCAATGAGTTAGTGCATGATCTTCCCGAGACACAAAGGATCGAGGGAAAGACTAGGATGAGGAGTGGGTGTTGGGCTTGCTCCTCAAGGAGGATTCTTATGTACCTTACTAATAAAGGGAAAAGATAAAAGTCCACGTAGTTTAGGAATGGGGCATAGAATCATTGTGTACACAAAGTATGACAACATGAAGACATGTTGGGGGTTACGCGTGGTTAGCATCCCATCACAGGAGGGACACTCTTGGTTGGAGGAGTATAGATTGATTGTGGTAATTATGCAATAAGAAAACCTATGAACTGGACTGACACCACTATGGGGTGGACCGAGAATGTGGGTCTCAACAAAGGGGACATCAAGGTTTACCGTTATTTGGGGTTGATCCTCAAGGAGTATTCCTATGTACCCCATCTAGAAGATGAGGATCAATATCCATGTAGTTCAATAACATAAAGTTTAACGTCATATGGGACGAAAGGGGAATAAATTTTAACATCATGAAGGATGATGGAAGCCTAACATAAAGTGGTCGAGACCGATGAGTGATGGGTGATGAGATTGAACCTTGTGAAGGATTCCAACGTACCTTTCCTAAAAAGGGGAAGGATCAAACTTCACATAGTTTAGTAAGAGGGGAGTGGGGATTATATGCTAAAGTGTCCTACAGAAGATTACAAGGTTTATTATTACTCTAAGACCATGTGATTCATGCTCAGTCTATGAAACAATAGGCAATAATATACATGATGGTTGCATCGTGAATGGTGTGTCGTTGACGAGTGGCTAGCTGCCCAAATAGAAAACAACAGCTTATGCTTGGTTAGTGGCCCTGGAAGATGGAGTTTTGGACTTAATATTGGAGGGAATCTCAAGGAGTATGTCTAGATATATGAGTAAGATATGGCTCCATGTACCGAGGACACCCTGTCAAGGTGGGTCAGGGATTAGGTGTAGAATTCCTGAGACGCACATAGAGAAAATGCGTAGAGTGAGAGAGGAGGTAGTTTAAAAGGGGGAAAGTAATAGGATCCCAATCCCATCCCCACTCTGATCATCACAGGATCTTCACACTTGGAAAAATCATAGCTTATTTTCATGTGTTGAGGACAAGGGTTTCTTGGAAGTATAACATCCATCAGCTCTGATGATGAGGACTCAATCCTCACTCTTAGGACATAAAAAACTTATACCAATCTAGACTTAGAGAAGGGAAGGCACACAAATGTATATGTGTTAATGGGGTTATGGAGTGATCCATTAGGAGGGGTCCACATTAATGTGGCTTTGAAAAAAGAAATATATGTTCGTGTTCCTATGAGAAGAAGCATGGGGGAAGGAAACAAAACATGAAACACCACATGAGAGACTAAGAAATCACTTCTCTCAAGCCTGGAAGGCCGCATGGAGGAAGTGAATGCAAGATAGGGGTGATGCGCACAAGAGGCGCTAAACATGGTTCCTTAGGGTAAGGAAAAAACATGGAACACATAAAAGGGGGTTAATGCAAGATTGAAGGAATACATACAAGATGAGGTCCTATGTGCAAGATTAGAGTCCACATGAAAATAAGGGAATGGGAGCAAGATTGGAGTCTGTGTGCAAAATGAGGGAATGTGCAAAAGATCGAAGTCTGTACACAAAATGAGGGGTTAGAGGTGACAAATGAACTATAGAAGGGAAAACATTTCACATAAGAAGGATAATTTTCACACAACTGACTTGAATTGAAAGGAGATGGGTGAGGATCAACCCCTAGTGGGCCCACCAGATAGAGGACCCATCAGAGACTTGTCGTGCAAGATCTAGTTCCTTGAGGCCATGTATTTCACACAGTTATGGAGGGGGTGGTCTTACACATATGAGAGCAGATTTTAATCTTCAATAATTATCCCCTGATGTTCAGGGGTACACTTATATGTAAAGGAAACAACTTCAGTGGAGATGAGTAAGGAGGCACGCATGGAAGTGGCATTTGCTATCACATTGCGTGCCTAAGATCTAGAGTGTGGTGAATTTTCTTGTGAACCAGCTTGATTTATTTAGTTCCTCTAACTTGGAAATTTTTTTAAAGGACACCATGGAATAATCCACTTAATGTTACATTGGGCACACAAGTTCTTGGGTGTGGATTTCCATCTTGCATGCCGATCTCAAATCTTTTTTTTGCCTGACTTGGGAGCCTATGGATCGTTTGTTGATTCCAAATTTTCCTTTAGATTGATTAAATTTGTGGTTTCATGACCTTAAATATAATTTGGAACCAAAAAATTCCCCCCTCAGAATCTGAGCCGAAAGAGAACTAGAATATAGGGTTCTAAGGGTAACTCTAAAAAACCTGTGTTTTGGCGGTGCCTACAAAAAGGGTGATTCGGCATGGAAAACACTTTCATGCATAGGAGTGATTCCGTAAATGCTTATAAATAGGTGGGGGGATACATACCCGGACTTTAACATATGATAAGTGTTTTTTCTCTCATGTGTGTAAGATCATCTGTTCTGTGTGGGAGATCTTGAATTCAGTCAGTGCCTTACACGCAACCTCGGTTCTTTCACTACACTGCCAATACTTGCACGTAGCAAAATTTTCCATATTTCATTACGGATAAAATATTTCTTGCATGAAATCATCTCTCTTGCATGACAAAATTATATTATTTCACACAATCCCCATTTCAAATTTTGAGATATGATGAATATGGCTATTTTACAGACTGATGTCAAGAGGGAAGCTTCTACTGTTGTATAGAGGACCGAGATGATCACAAACCCTCAATTTATTCACGTGATAAGAGTCATATCCGATAATCATTTTCTCTTCGGTATATTAAAACAGACTCTAAAATATTATTTTCTATGTGATATCCTCCCACTCTGGAACTTTGGACTTATAGAAGAGGAGTTGATGTTGGGTTTTAAGACTAATACTCCGTGATTTTGGGTGACATTTGAAGATAAACTTTCATGGTACAAAATAATGAACCATGGTCACCCTTCTAGGGAACTCAGAACATAACTATTTACATCCTGAATCTGAAGACTAGGACTATTGTGGGGAGTGATCATGTTCCTAAGGAATCACCAGCTCACTATGAAATCACATTTAGGATTAGTATCACCGAGGAGACCAATGGTTTGCCAGAATGTGAATTTATGTCTTGGGTAAATTTCACAAGTGAATGGGTATGGATGTATTTGGAATCCCGACATGTGAGGAGTTTGGGTTATAGATTCAACACATCAGGTTGTTCGAGTTTGTGAGGACATCACATTTAATTTCTACCATCAGTAAGACCTCATGCGGGAGCTGTTCAGCAGGTGGTCCCTTGAAACAAATACTTTTCCATCTCCACCATGTTGAGGTAGGTATCCATATTTGGAACATCGGTTGTATCAAGGGAATTCCCATGTATGGGTAACAGTATGAAGACTTCCTCCCAATAAAGAATTTATGTGGATATAGTATGCACACCCCCATTTCGACATGGAATTTGTTGGAGCAGGTGATGGAGAATCTAGGAATCAAGTACATCGTAAAGGATATATCCTATATGGGGTAGTTAAACCTATTTATGCAGTAGGAAAAGTTTGTAAAAATTCTAGGCTGAGGGAATCAATGCTTGAACACATTGTATAAGGGTAAGGCAGGATCATACTAGATGGTTCTGGAGGCAAGTGAGTTCTATAATTAGGGTTTCAACATAAACAAAAGCCTAGAACTGAATGTATGATATGCTTGGTTCCTTGCTGAATTCTTGAGTGGGTGGCTACAACCAGTGAGGGACCTGATAATATGGGTCCCCCAGGGTCATTGGTGATAGCTGGGATTATACAACCAATAGTAAGATCAATCTAGGGGTTCCTTTGTTGGATATGATGTACAAATTCTGGAGCACATCTCAAGATCGACAACCACGAAATATTAAAATTTAATCAATTCAGATTCCCGACTAGATAGATGGTGGATGATAGGAAAGGCCCACTTGAGTTGAAGGAATATCTCCAAAATATTAGGGGTGGAATGCTGGTTACCCAAATTGAAGAGAAAATATTTTTCGTACCCTATGGAATTTAAAGTTTTTCCAGGTAGTTAAGATGCTTACAATAGATGCGAAAGATAGTATATATAGGTGTTTATGTAGAGCATCATCCCTATATCCTTTTCCAACTATGGCTCTTATTCAAAACTAATGGATTTAGTGAATTCAATACCTTTCCCCCACTAATATAAATGTCAACCTATCAGCAGAGTATGTCAACCATTGGGTAGCGGCTTATCCAGAAGCTATTCTGTGGAAATTAATTTGATAGATCAAGGTGGAAATAACAACGATTGGATAAAGAGAGAGTATATGGGGAGCTTCTGGGAAAGTTAGATGAGAGGTGAGCTAGGCGGCCAGGCTGGCACTAGTTGGAACCTCTGTGAAAGGAGCATTGCAAGGTGCAGTTGTGCCTCCACCTTCTGAAGAGCAATGTTACCGTCGCTGACCTCATGGACCATATAGGGATTTACATGGAAAGGAACTGAGGTATCTCTTGTATCTGAACACTGACGTCATAATCCCATCCTTATGGTCATCTTTGATGATGTAGTGACAAATTCTAAGTCCAGAAGCCCTTTGGAAGAAACTGGTATGCACTGGACTCGACCTGCCAAAACATGGGCATATTCAGGTTGTGGACAAGGTGGAATTTCATTTCCAACACTCATACTTGATAGCTATAGACATTTACGCATGCCATCTAGGGCGGACAAAGAACCACATCTCTTGGTTATGGTGATGCTCATCCAGGAGCACGACCCCAAGTAAACGCCATCTAAAGATGATGGTGATGGATAAAAAGAATAAGCATAAGATAGAGAGGAATAATAGGAATAAGAAGATGAATAAGATGAAAAATAAGAAGAAGGAGTAGGATTGGATGGTGTTTAGGGATTTGGAGGATAGATACATAGATGCAAGAGTTCCCAGGGGACAATTTCCCTCCAGGGAAGCTCACATGACATCTAGGAAATCGAAGGCTCTGACATGGAATTTGTTGAACTACTCGAGGTGAGTCTCAACTTTTATCTCTACTAATATTTTCCTTTTCATAATTTTAATCCATTTACCAAACTCTTCCCTTTTCCAAAAAAAACATCATAGATGATAGCCAGTAAGTTGCCCATATGGGGGATGAAAATATACAAATGGACGTGGAAGGAAATCCCCATGAACCTGCATGTAGAACGGAGTCGAAAAGAGGTCCTACCACAAATGAAGTGGTTTGAGGGTCAACCATGGATGAAGTGGTCAATAGTGACCCAATAGGATGGGATAAAATGGCTACCTTAGAGCCTCTGGATTTTCCTTCTATCCAGAAGGAGTCGGTGCCAATCATCAAGTTAATGTGTACTGAGGGATCTCCTGTGGAAACAGCTACTGTAGTCACTTAGGCACTAAATACCACTATTCTTGGATTTCATATGTTTTAATATTTATAGACATGTATCTATTGTGGGAGAGCTCAGATGACCAAGGTACCCATTACTTATGAAATGATCACAATATTGCAACCTCAAAAAACCGTTGATTCCAGAACGTATGTGGGAGACCCACCAATGAATGCACCAGTCTACAAAGAACCAACTGTTCAAACTGTTCCAGTCCTAACACCCAGTGAACAAGAAGCTACAATCACAAGTGATGTTACTACAAGCGTTGAGCTTTAGGGTGGCGGGATTGATGTCATTGAAGAAGAAATGATGGAAGAAGTGGACCCTTTTGTTGAACTTCTCACTATTTTAGCTGAGTACTGGTCTACAGATCCTGAGGATATAGACAATTCTGACCTAGAATCCAATAGAGAGAGCCTCATGACATGATGTAAGACATGGAAGTGCATCAAACACTTACTCAGTCAACTGAAGGGAGAATGACTAAGTCAGATGGGGTCAATTATCATGTAGATGCAATTTATCTATGTTATATGGGTGTATTACCACCATATCTATATAATAATCCATGATTATTAGGCTGAGAGGATGTGGGAGAGTAGCCAATGCTTCGATGTTGCTCGATGTCAAAAGAAATCAAGGAATATCCAGAATTTTCTTAAGGATGAGTAGGAAGTCTGACACCTTGAAGAGTAAAAAAATGAGTGACCTGAATTTATTTCAAGTTAATCCAAGATCATAGAATGGTTGAAATCCCAACTGGAAGATGCCTAGGAGAAAGTAGTTCAGACAGGCCATAAAATGGTTGAATTCCAATCTGAGCGGGAGCAAATGTTGACCAGGGATAATGATATTTTCTCCATGGTTACTGTTGAAGAAAGGGAGCTCAGGGAGTGGAAAACAACACTTGATGATACAATCCCAAAGGATGAAATACAAATGTAGTCCATTGAAGGGTTTAATCTAGATGGGATGTGTTTTTGTCGAACTTATGAAACATAGTTCCCTCTTTTTTAACTTACCCCAAACTATGGGCATGGCTATATTGTTTGTTTGGTTGATTTAATTAATTCATATCGATCATAAAAATAATGTAACTAGAAATTAATCCCTAAGATCATGTGGGTTATACCCAACATGAGAAACAAGGGAATACTACATAATTATCCACTTTTGGTATGAGTGTGCCAACTAAACATCCAATACTCGAGGATAGCTATTTTTACCAGAGTGGTCGAAGTATTTGGGTGGATAGAGGCTGTGAGTAAATGGTAAAGATCCCAAAACAACAAACTTTCCTTTCTAAACATGCTCTTGTGCCCAGGAGGGGTAATTTCAGGGATGTTGAAATCCATTCAAAAAACGGGGAATGGGAGGTGTGAGTCAGGTTACAAAAAATATTGAATACAGTGGTGATGGGGAGAAAATATAAAATTACTACTGACCTTATTTTAAATAATGAACCTATATCACTAGACTGAAATGGGGACAAAGAAACTAGGGCCCACAAGTGTTCACATTCAAAAAGATAGGGCCTAATTCGAATTTCCATTTTATTCCTTAGAGAATGTTTTCCCAGGATGGTAGGTAATCTAATGTGGCATAGAAATAGACTGTAATGGGGATTCCACAAACGTGAAAGAGGGTGAAGATCCAAATAAAGGGAACGAAAAGCATGGGGTTGGAGTGATGGGTTGTTCGGATGGAGTCCAACACTCTTAAAACTACTCCACCATGTTTAAAATGCATTATACATGCATATCGGTCTGAATCTAGATCAAAACTACTTCCAAAAAAGGACCTATTTAGAAAGGACCTAGGATGGATTGTGGTTTCAATTCTTGTAAATGAGTATAAACAGAACGTGTTTCAATTTCATATAGTGGGGATGGGGTATGAAATATTTCATCATTATATAATCAAGATGTTACAATTAGTTTATAGTCATATTGCATAGACCCTAGATAGCCGTTTAACGTCATGTTAAACAGACCTAGGATTCCTAATTTAGGTTTGTATAATTTGGATCATAAATGGGGACAATAGAGTGGGGGGATTTAATGATATTTCGGTTTTACCTAAGGTGAAATTCTTGGGTGTCCCTACGCATCCTATGAGGAAAAAATCAATTTGGACATAGTTCTTGAATTCCATTTAGTTTAACATCATATGGTAAGGATGTGGAAAACTCAAAGGAGAAATATACAACATAGAACATAACATTACATGAATGAGGAAAAAAGAAGTCCATATTCCACAACACATATTCCTAAAAGGGGGCTAGATCTAAGAGGCCTGAAAGATGAAAGGGGTTGTTCCTGGATTATATACAAAGTGTCTAGGCATCACTAAGTATCCCCTAAGAGTGGGAATCAATCCACACATAGTTCTTTAATATGGTATAGTGGATTCCCAAAACTAAAAGAAGCGATACTGTCTCAGGCATGGAAAATCATAGCTATTTCACAGTTTAATGTCATACAAACTTGGACACTGTATGTCATAATTTAAAGGTCATAGATTTCGGTCCGTATGGGGTGGAGAGATGCAGTATAGCATTTCAATACAACCTATCATGAATGAGGAAAAACTAAGTCTACACCAAACCACATATTTCCAAAAAATAAAAACCCAAACTATGAAGTGGTGGAAATTTTCATGACTCTATGGCTAGACCTGGAGGTAAAATACCCGAGCGTCACTATGTATCTCACAATGGTGAGAATCAAGACATACATCGTTCTTGGAACATGGAATGGTAGAGGGCCGATAACAAAGTGGTAGTATCATCTTGAATGAAGACATCGTATAGATGGGTAGTTTATCATTACACAATCTGGATGTTAAAGGCATAGTTTAACATCATATGATATAGACATGGGAGATCTACGTTTATGGTCATAGAGCTCAAACTATATGTAAGTTTGGTTCTTCTATGCAGGAAAAAACCTTAATCAAATCCATAACTGCACATGAGCCATGGTTGGTGTGGGAAATAAGGGTGGGTAAGATCTTTACAACACATATATGTACCCGGTACTGAATGAAGGTATAGAGTCAAGGATGACCCCACGATGCTGGTTCATCCTCTAAACGCCCAAAAGTGCATGGAGGTATATCATTGATGGTGTTAAGGTTTTGTCCAAATATGATGAAATAGAAAGGTATGTGAATCACGAAACCAATATTTAGGGAATAATGGGGTTGTAATAATGATGGGGGATAACTTTTGACCATATCTGAAGCACAAAATCTAAATCTTGTGACATGGAGAGGGAAAAAACATCCAAGGGTGTTCTGCTGATCGTATTCAAAACATGGATCCTATCACAAAGTGTCGTTAAAAATTATCAGATATACTGGCCCAAAACAGATGGCGAGCTATAAGGTAGAGCATTAATACTATTCAAGGGTTCTTTCAGATGAGAAATATCATTGAAACCTAAATAGAGGGACTCATGAAGCGTGGAATTGGAATAAAATCTTGTCCATGAAGTATCCAACACTATATGTCCTAAACCTCAGTGTGTATGAGTGCATTGATGGGAGTAATAGAGGTTAAGGGGCACCGTTAAGAGCAGATGACTTGAGAAGAAGATTGGAGAGAGGGGGCATAATTAGGTTGATGGAACTGTAGATGGACCCAAATACCAAGTGTCTAGGAGTTTGTATGTATCCCATAAGGATGTGAGTCAATCCACACAAAGTTTTGGAAGTTCTGTACAATTTAACATCATGCAATAAGTACAAAAGTTTATGAGGTCCTAAAGGAGGTTTTCATGTTATGTTAAAGTGAACCCAATGTGAATTAAGGCAAATATGTCTACCTTGTAACATGGACCACTCCAAGAGAAAAATAAATCCAAATTGCCGAAAGAGAGGCAAATAAAAAATTGTCATGTTGTTTAATATTGTGCAGAACAGAAGGGTAATTTCCTTTAATGTTCTTATTGAAAGGAACATAAATTCCATGTAGTTTAATGTATTTTAGGTAGAAAAGAATATTTTAATGTCATGTGGTATGAGAGATATATAATTTTATAGCCATAGAAACCATAAAAAGTTTTAGGGGATGAAAGGTCTGAAAAGGTTGAGGAACCTGGGGCTGGACCTAATGACTAAATGGAAGGGTGTTCCTACATATCTTATAACTATGGGAATCAATCCATTCACAGTTCTGGAATTCCATGAAGTAAGTATGTATATGGAAGTGTAAATTCCATAAGGGGGAGTACATGGTGAAACTATTATAAACCTGACATGAATGAGGATAAAATATGTCCACATTCCACAACACGTAATCTATAAATAATTAGGGCGGAGGGGCCAAAAAAATGTGATAATTTGTGGATCATGTGCTAGACCAAGGGAAAAATCATAGCCTTCCTACGTGTCCCATATGGATGGAATAAAGCCACACATAGTTCTTTAAATCCATATAGTTCTACATTACAGAATAAGGATGTGAAGGGAAGGGAGGTATTCCTAAGAGAGGAACATGGTACAACTGTTGTAAACCCAATGTGAATGAGGAAAAAACAAGTACACATCATACCATATTCTTATAAAATGAATATCAGGTCGTAAGAATGAAAATAGGAAATCTATGGTGTAGGCCCAAATAAAAAATTTCTAAAAATTCCTATGTAATCCATATAGATGGGAATCAAGCCATACATAGTTTTTCAATTCCATGTAGTTTAACGTAACACAGTAAGGACACATTTAGAAGAATGAGGTTATAAAGGGAATGTGGATGGATTGATAAATCATACCTAATTTGAATGAGGATAGAAGAAGTCCACACAACACTGTTCACAATACCAAGGGGTAAGCTCAGGCCCGGGGCCAGAAAAGATCGACAAACCTAGTTATAGACCCAAAGATGAAATGACTAGGTGTTCCTACATATCCCGTAAGGATGGGAATAATGATCCAAGTAGTTCTTGAAATTTCATTTAGTTTAATATCATATGGTAAGGATTTGAGGTAAAATGGGATGTTTTAGAGGGAGGGTCACATGTTGTGACTGTTTCAAACCTAACATGAATGTGGAAAAAAGAAGTCCACATCATACCATATGTATCCCACCAATAAATATAATCCTATAGGGGGAACCAGGTAGATGGAAGGATTTGTTGGTATGGACCTAAAGAAAAAATATCAGGGAATTCATTTGCATCCATTAAGGGTAGAAATCAAGACACATGTAGTTCTAAAAATTCCACGGAGTATATCATCGTGATATAAGGACAAGGAAAGGAGGAGATCCGTGAAGGGGATATGTGATGTGGTAGGGGTAAGACTAATATGAATGAGGTCAAAAAAGTCCACTTAGTTTCACGTGCTTCAGGACACTTGCGTCGAATGGATAGAAGGAATTTAGAATCTATGTTACCTGGGAATAGACCCAAATACAAAGTGTCCTGGTGTTCCTACATATCCCATAAGAATTTGAATCAAGTCATACATAGTTCATAAGATGAAATTAAGTTTAAAGTCATGTGGTAAGGATGAAAAAATATTAGTTTAAGGTCATAGAGCTCAGACTGTAGATGTCCAGTTTAATGTCATGTGCATGGGACATAAGGGCAGAAAAATGTGAATCACCACACCTGATGCTTGGGACACCATGGGGATGACGATTAAAATAGAGGATAAACACTGACCATGTTTGAAACATAGTACCCATATCGTGAGACCTTGAATGAGAAAAAATAATTGAACATCAACTGCTTACCATATTCAAAACGTGGGACTTGTATCAAATTATTGTTTGGGATCCAATGGGATGTTGGCTTAAAATGGTAGGTGAGTCAAGGTGGCGTGAGACCAGGCCTCCAGGGGGTCATTTCAGATGTGAAAGATGATAAAGACCAAAATTATTGGCATGCATTTTGCATCGTAGTACTTGTAAAGTTTAAAGTCTTGCAGTATGGATGAGGGAGATCTTCGTTTAAGGTTGTAGAGCTCGGATCGTGATTTCAGTTTATCATCATGCAGGATGAGGGTGATGGGAAAGATTATGTCATGTAATGGACAGATCACATAGTTTAATGTCATGTATTAAGGATGGATAAGATCTTAGTTTATTTTTTTTAGAGCTTAGATCATAAGTTTTATTAATTGTTTGTAGTCTATTATCTTGTAGGATGAGCGTTCACTCATGAAGAGTACTTCTTGAGAAACATGGAATTCTTGGGTGGAGTAATGTGATCCCCATCCATGGTTACCAGGGAGTATGCACCATTTGGGTAAAACTTGTGAATGACATAAGGTACCTCCCATATGGGTTTCAAATTTGGTGGCTGCTTGTAGGGTATCATTGGTGGTCTTAGGGCCTATACCATTTCAACTTCAAGTAAATAATAGAGATAAAATTTCTTAATGAAAGATCTAGCTATCTTATTCTAATGCCTCTCCAGATTGTGCAAGACACAAATCATGTTCTCATAGAGGGATTCTAGTTTAACTAGATGGACTTCTACTACCTTGTATGATGTCTTCTGATCATAGAAGATTGTTCGGAGTCATGAAAAAAAAAATCAATGGTAGGACTACCTCTTTTCCATACACCTGAGAATATGGAGTCTCCTGGGTTGAATTATGAGTCATCGTCCAGTCAGCCCAGAGAGCGTTGGGATGATTTTCTGTCTAAATGTTTTTGTTTTTACCAAACATCTTTTGAAAGATGTTAGAGAGGGTTTTGTTGAATTCCTCAATCTTCCCATTTTCTTGTGTGTGATAGTGGTAGGTATGATTAGAATATATATTGTAATTTGAGTAAAATTTCTTCGGCTCAGATGCCCGGATGCTGGTGTCGTTATTGGTGAGGAAGGCATGACAGACTCCAAATAGATGGATGATATTAGATCTTACAAAATAAATGATATAACATGCTTTGAATTCCTTGAGTAAATTTTCCTCCGCCCACATAGAAAAGAAATCTATAGTGGTCAGGATAAACCTACACTGGTGAGTTTTTGCTAGTGGATAAGGTCTCATGACATCGATTCCCTAGATCAGAGAGGGAAAAAAGTACTTGGAAGTATGAAGAGACTCTGGCATCCAATGTACAAAATTGACATGAATATGGAACGCATGACACCTGATGGGAAACATGAAATACTCATAGATCATGGTGGGCAAAAAATAGCCCAACAATCAGATTGGATGGGAGAGTTCCGACAATGCCTGATGAGCTCCACAAGAACTAGAAAGAACATCCTACATAACTTGGGAAATCTCTTCTCCTTGAATTCAATGAAGGAGAAACCCATCAAAATCGCATATTTAGAGGATCTTCTCAAGACTGATACCGCTCTGAAGGGTGATCCGCACTGCACAATGTTAGATTCACTCACATTTGGCTCTATCAGTTGGGGTATTATTGTTTTGGAGGTACATGACTAAAGGAGTTTTCCAATCAGGGGTATCTTCCG
The DNA here is from genome assembly GCA_963277665.1 of Viscum album. Classification (NCBI taxonomy): domain Eukaryota; kingdom Viridiplantae; phylum Streptophyta; class Magnoliopsida; order Santalales; family Viscaceae; genus Viscum; species Viscum album. The sequence continues at coordinate 413,368,577 of OY728131.1, forward strand.
GTACTATGGTAGGGGGACTTGGAGGTCTTGATGTGGATGTGTCACACCCCAACTTTTTGAATTAATTTTCAATTTATAATTTCTTAGTTTCGGGGTCCCGCGCTGTGTTTTGGGTTGATTTCCGATTTAAAATTGTTGACGTTTAACGTTTTTAGTTTGTTTCGGACCCATGCGTGACCACTGCACGGTTGGCGGTAGCCATGCAACTCGTCTATGTGACATGAAATTGCTCATTATTATTATTATTATTATTATCTTTATTGTTAATAAATTTTCTTAATATTATTTTATTTATTTATCTATTTATTTAATTTATTATTAATATTCTTATTATTTTTATTATTTATATCTTAATATTTATATCACTTACATCATTATTTGTATTACTATTATCATTTTTGTTAATATTATATTATTATCATTAATATTGTTAACACTTATATTTTCATTATTATTATTGTATTATTATGAAGAAAGTTGAATATTTTTAATGACATTAGTATTATTAATGAATTATTAGTATTTTTATTCATATTACTATCTTAATTATTGTGTTTTATATTATTGTTATTATTTTGGTATATCATTATTATTAATATTTTATTAATATTTTTATTATTTTATTTCATATTTTATTTTTATTATTTTATTATAATGGAAGGAAAAAAACCTAACCCTAGCATCGCACGCCCCCCCCCCCCCCTCTCTTTCCCTCTTACGCCGCACGACCCCCTCCTGTTTCCCTTCCCCGTCGCCAATCCCCGACCCCGGTTCCCTGTGCCACCACCCCGCGCCAGCACCCCCAGTCCGGCCTCCGCGCGACCCTCGCCCTCCGCCGGTCTCCTCCCGGCATCCGGACCAGCCTCCGGCCCTCCTGACCATCGCGCCCCACTCGTCGTCCCGCCTCACCCAAGGCGGCTCCGCTGCGCCCCCCCCTCCCCTCTCCTGCACTGGTCCTACTCCCGCACGCCCCGGTCTCCGCGCAGCCCCGGCTTCCTATGCGACCTCCAACTCCCGGCCCCGCTCCCGCGCCGACCTCCGGCGCCGCTCCCTCTACTCCACGCCAGCCTCCCACCTCCGGCGACCCCACCTGCCGCCGGCCTCCCTCCTCCGACGACCCTACCGGCGAGCCCGCCGCCGGCCCGCGGCCTCCGACCCACTCCCGCAGCCACCCCCCGGGCCTCTTCCTGCTTTTTCCCAGCACTCTGGAGCACCGCCCCGGCCCCCTCACAACCTTCCTCCATTTTCCGGCATTATTCCGGCATCCCCTGCCCGGTTCCGGTGACCCCGCCTGCGTTCCCCATCCCTTTCTGCACCTCTGCTTCGCTCCAGCACTGCCATCCGGCATCCCCCATCCCTTTCAGGCGCTCTGACCGGCTCTGCCACACCTTTGGGAGGCCGCGTACAGGCTTCCCGTGGTCCAGCCTACCACCATCGTCTTGCGCCAGGCAACGGTGCACCCGATAATCAGCGTGCGACCTCTGGCGGTCTCCCTGCCAGTGCACGCCGCCTTATTAACTGGCGCGTGACCCCGACGGTTGAGCGCATCGGCGCCGAGGTAGTCTTTTATGGCTAGTTTCTATTTGTGTTTGTTTTATTTTATATCTGTGGTTTGTTTTTTTGCTGTTTTGGTGCTGGTTGCATGGTGTCGGCGGGATAATTCTGCAACCCTGCGGTCTTCAGCTAGCGCGTGCCTCCGTTGGTCAGTCACATCCCTGTGCCGAGGTGATCTCATGTTAGTTATATGTTTGTGTTTATATTTATGACAGTTGAGCTATTTTAAGTGTTCTGTGTTTGTTGTAGCACATTGGCGGAATGGTTCCACGATTTAGTGGTCGTTGGCTTGCGTGTGCGTACGTGCCTGCACGAAGCGTGTTCCTTCGTCGAGTTCAGTTGACGACTTCGAGGTAGGTCTCCCACTGCACTCGCCTTAAAATTTAGAAATTTATTTATTCCTTATCATTTCATTGTCTTTCAGTAAATTTAAACTAGTATTAGATTATTATTACTAGAATAGCGACTTGCTAAAATTGGATACTGTTTATTCCAGCATCGCACTGAAAATATCTTTCATGGATTTAATTGTGTCGTTTTCTTGTGTTGTTGCTGAATGAGTACTGTATGAAATGTGCAAGTCATACTGAACTATGTTGTGAAATGATTTTGGTCTGTGTGAAATAGCAGGTGTATCGTTTATTAATGTTGTGATCTCTTGAAAACACGGATAGATGAAAATCCGTTTGTCCTTTAAACTGGATTTTGGAATTTTTCAGTGGTGGTTTGGTTTTCCTTAAATGAGTTTCTAAGTATGTTTTTCTGGTTTTCAATGTGATAGCTTGTGTCATATCTTTTGGAAACGCTTCGATATTAAATGGTTTAAATTTAAATGATGTGGCGGCCCGGTTGGCACTTTATTGATTGTGAACTAACTACATATAAATATGTACTTATGGGGCATCTCTACAGAGGGACTTCCCTTCTAGGGTTGTTGTGTAGTGGTGTCCTTGTGAGGGTTTGGAACGTGCGGTGAGATGAGTCACGCATGCGAGGGCCTCCCACTTACACAGTATTATTAAAACTACCATGGGTTCCGGGGAGTCTTTTAGAGAATCAAGTGACGGTTGTTGGCTAACCCCGATTAGACAGGTTAGTTCCCCTTGGAAGGTAAGGCCATATGGGGCGTGCCACTGATTGGTTGTTAGGGCGGCCAGTTGGTTATTGACTATGGAGTACCATGTCGACAGGTAGTCTGAACCCGAGTATGTCCAAGGGTTTTCTAGGGATGTTTAGGACCACCCATGGTTACTTGATTTTCCCTGCTTGTTTACTTTCAGTTGTTCATTACAGCTTATACGAGTTACTTTGTGAAAATGGATTTCAAATGAAAATGTGTTATTCTCTTTGTGTAAAATTTGAAAATGTAACGCTTCTTTCCATTTTAGAATGAATTTGGCACCAATGAAAAGAAATTCAACTTTTGAAAAAGGATAAGGGTAATGTATCGTGTTTTGATTTTCATGTGAAACATTGTGAAATATTACTTTAGTATATTTTAGTTCAAACCTGGATTTTGTAGATTCTTTATTTACTGGCAGTGCTTTGGGACTTGTTGTTGGGCTCACCTACTGAGTACTTTTGTACTCACGCCTATATTTTATCGTTCAGTTGTAGGTTCCTTTGTGTACAGGGATTTCTTGGTTTAGTCGCTCAGTGTTGGAGCGAGGTTGGTTTTCAGTTGGGTGGTGACTCGTGGGGTCATGTGGAGGTACATTGGTTGTGTAGTTTTGTTTGTATATTTTGTTTAGTTTCTATTCTTATACTATTTCTGGTTTTCTTTTGGGAAAAATCATTCCCACTTGTTTACTTTTGATTCCCGGCACTAGTTTCCATCCCAGGGGGATCGAGAATGCCCCTCGGGACTTGACGCGGACCGGTTCGGGTGACCGGTTCAGGTCGACCCGGGCTGGTTCGTGAAAGAATGGTATTAGAGGTGGTTCTTGTTATTTGGGTTGTCCAGTAGGTGGATGTTAGGGCCAATAGGGGCCTATATACCCTGAGAGGGGGGGTGAATCAGGGTATGGATATTCTTTTTCAATGTTCTTTCTGCCCCACTGGATCTTGACCTCTTTGTTACAAGGGTCACTTTATTTGCACTTGTGTGGTTACTGTGATCACTTATCTCATTTACCTGATGATGATGCTTTGAATGCAATGCAGGGAAGTAAGCAGATAGACACGGAGATTTTTACTTGGTTCACCGCTAAGGGCTACGTCCAAGGAGCATACGCCGACAAGTTGCCGGTTCGTACCAAATTCCACTAGACTTCACTAGCTGTGGATTACAATGTTCGGGCTAGATCACTTCTATGCCCAGGCTCACTGCCTTTACAATGTTTAGGGTCAGCTCACTGCTTTCCCAAGGGTCACTCCCTATTTCTCTCTCTCTGGCTCACTGCCGGTGGAGAGGATCACCTTATTCCTCTTCCTAAGCTCACTGCTCTTGGAAGGAATCCACTCACAGTTTATAGACCTGTAGGTCTCTTCATTTTAATGAAGGAATGCATCTTCCTCTGTATGTAGATGCTCTGTTGAAGTCCAACTTTCACCCGCAGATGAATCTCACTTTGCACCGGATGTACCGGGCAACCTCAGTTTTTACGCGCAACCCTTACGGTGTCTTGCGCGCAATTTCTATGGTTTGCGCGAAATTCCTTTTTCGCGCAACCTCCAAATATTACGCGCAGCCTGGAAACTGCCTTGCGCGCAATTCACTGCCTTTGCGCGAAATTCACTTTTCGCGTAACCTCCCTTTTACGCGCCAACACAAACTTTCTGCGCAACCTTAGCTTTTCGCGCAACAGCTGACTTTACGCGCAAACTTTAAGTTTATGCGCAACACACTTTCTAACTTCAATTTCGCGCACCAGAGCTCGGGTATTTTCTATGTCTTGAACTCTTCTGAATGGAGGAGGGTCACTTCATATTTATAGGCAAAATCGACCCCGCGCGAAAAACCCTCCTTGAGCGCATAATCCGCTTTGATCTTCCGCGCACAAACATTTTCCGCGCACTGCTCCATAATTTCGCGCACCTCATGCCTTTGCCATTTTACGAGCTTCGGACCTCGTAACACCTCTTGCACGAAATACTTCATCCACTATTTCGCGCGCCACTTTAAGTTTCCGCGCACGCCTCCAAAATTTCGCGCGCCTCATGCCTTTACCGATTTTCAAGCTTTCGGCCTTGAAACATCTTTTGCGCGAAATACAATTTCGCGCAACCCGCTGTTTTGCGCGCCACACTTCAAGATTTCGCGCAACCCTCTAGTTTTACGCGCCACGCTTGATTTTTCCGCACACCTCCTTCATTTCTCTCTCCTCAACCTTTGCCAACAACATATCACTCCATTTTCCATTGGTGATTTTCAGGCCCAAAAATTTGGCAAACACTGGAAAACGGCGCCACCTTGTACTGCTCTTTTATACCGCCTCCAGATCGTCCTTTCCTTTGTCAAAGTTCATTGTCAACATGGAATGTCAACAACTTCTCGGGAACTCGACAATTCTCCATGGAAACCTGCTTTGTCAACAAACACAATCAACCCAAAAATGCTGCAATGTTACCTTGAGGGATTTTTGCCCAACAATCTCCCCCTTTGGGTTTGTTGACAACTCTTCACAACTCTGCTCAGAAATATTTTCTGCACTTTGATACCTCACTGAGTCTTCTTCCAGCTGCTACCACCATTCGCCTCTTGCGATTATGATAGCGTTCAAGGATTCACTTAACATGTACTCTAAGCCCACATGAGCAATGCTCGGCGTGAGAAACAAGAGTAGTATGAAAAGTTCATCAATGAATCACTTCATGTCAGACCCCAATTGTCGATTCCACCCTGATACCAATTCTTAAAATAAAACCAGTTGTTGAACCACACTGATACCAATTGGTGAATTCTTAAGTTGATACCGATTGTTGATAGCTGGAAACCGTCTCACACCATTCCAACACCACTGATCTGCTTTTATCACGATCCTCAGCTGTCGTGATTTCTATGATTTGATCGATCACTTCTAGCATCGTCAGATTTCATACACTCCCCCTTTCTCATTGCTCCCCCTTTCTGGCTGCTCCACCTGTCAGCTTCTCCCCGTAACAAGTATGATTTATCAAATCTCCGCACTATTTTCTCCCTTGAACAAACACTTTTCTCCCCCTTTGTCAAGCACTTTTCAAGCACTTTTCTCCCCCTTTGTCAACGAACCCAAAGGTCACGTCTTTGTAGTCTGTAACATAGTAGAGAACACATATCAGCACATTAGGGAAAAACACACCATACCTCGGGGAGAGGGGGGGTCCCACATCCGCTCTATTTCAAGTGTGGGGAATCGACTGAACTTCCAGAGCCATTCGATGCCTCTCAAAAGCTTCCTTGGGTAAGGCCTTTGTCAGAATGTCTGCAACCTGTAGTTCTGTAGGCACATACTCCAACTTCACGATCCCCTGCTCAACTTTATCCTTGATAAAATGATACTTTATCTCAATGTGCTTTGTCCTAGAGTGATGGACGGGATTTTTGCTAAGATTTATAGCACTTGAGTTATCGCACTGGATTCCGATCGGAGACTTCACTTCAACTCCCATATCTTCAAGCTGCTGCTTCATCCACAATAACTGTGTGCATGCTTGAGTGGCCGCAATATACTCAGCTTCTGCGGTGCTTAATGAAATGAAATCCTGCTTCTTGCTTAACCAAGCAATACATAGTCCGCCAAGACAAAACGCACCACCTGACGTTGATTTTCTATCATCTGCTAAACCGGCCCAATCTGCATCAGTATATCCCAATAACTCTGTCTGAGATTTGTCGTTGTATGTCAAGCCGAAGTCCACCGTGCCCTTGATATACCGAAGTATTCTTTTCACTGCAAGCATGTGACTTTCCTTGGGATTACTCTGATACCTCGCTGCTTGGCATGTGGCGAAAACAATATCAGGCCTTGTTGCGGTTAAGTACAACAGACTCCCAATGATTTGCCTGTATTCTGTGATATTAACTGTCTTGCCATCCTCATCATCCTTTGATTACTATTTATCTGGGAGTCTCCTTTGCACATCAGTCGTGCTTTGTTCCGAATCATCATGCCATATTCATTCATCTTGTCTTGATAGACCCATTTTTTCTTGATGACATTTTTATCATCTAGCCTCGAAACAATCTCCCACGTCTGATTCTTCTCAAGTCCGATCTATCTCTTCATCCATGGTATGATCCCAGTTTTCATCTTCAGTTGCATCAGCAAAGAATTTCGGCTCAACCTGAGATATAAAAGATGTTTTCTGCAGTGATTTCATTCTCCTTGTCTAAGCTAGACCTAACTAATCACCAATGATATTCTGCATGTCAATTTCAGCTCAACTTTTTGACTGTTGTGCAGATGAGGATTTTTACTTCCTTGTACTCACAAACTAGACACTTTCATGTTCATCATTGGTGTCTTCTTCTGAATCAGCATAAGCCACTTTTGATCTCCCTATGTTGCTTTCTTCCTCAATACTTCCATCAGGGAGTTGTTCACTGACTCATTTTTCAGTGGCTTCATTTCTTTCAGCTAGGTTTCTCAAATTTTTGTTGAGACGCCTTTGATTTTCTCTTGCAGCTTCTTGGTATCCTGAAAACAGTCAGCTGATACCATATTGTTAGAGCAAATAGATAAGCACGAAATGCATTGTTATTGTTGCTTCTCCCTGTGTGTCTTTCTTCCCTCAATAGGAAACACCTGAGCCGAGTCATCCAATTATTGCATTGATGGCTCTTGAATCTGATTTGGATATAGAATGCTCGCCCTGTGTTATGCAACTCTTCCAGTTGTTAGGCCCAACAGTTTAGACCCATAACACGTCTTTTCCTCCTGCATCATTTGTTCTCATCTTCCACTCAAATTTGAGCCATTAACAAAATCTCTAAGCCTACGGAGTTGAAACTCGGTGTAGGAAACAAGAGATAAAGTTAATAACACAATCACTTCCTATTGTGCTCTGTTGCTCCCTTTCTTCATCAACTCTAGTACCTGATTTGAATCAATTGAAATTCTAGAGCAAATCACTTCTCCACTTCGCATCCTTAGATGCCACTACCCCATGGATCGTATCTCCCTAAAACCTAAAACACATGAATCATCAGTTAATAGCATTTAAATATATAGGGAGAGGGGTATCTTCCGGACTCCTCAAGAGGAGGATTTCGGTTGATCCTGATGGGTCAACCCTTTGATTCTTTCTTGGAGGTCATCACACTCCTTTCTTGCTTCCTCCAACTGCCTAGCCAACTTCAACTGTTCGGGCCATATGACTAGGCATTCATTGCCTACATTCTGAGCCTTTTTCTGATATGTAGATTTGGTAGGCCTGACCATTCTCACCATTTGGGGTTTAAACCCACTAGTGCACATTTCTTTCTTTGATGTTCTACCAAAATTCCATTTTCCTTGATTATTTCTCTGAGCAGGAATCTCTTTTCTTTCCATCATCCCTTGTTTCTTCCACCATTGCAAGGGTCTGCCTTTTTCTTCCACTTCTCGTTGCAGGGCGAATTTTTCAATGCATTCTTTGCTTATCTGCCTTTTATCAGATTTATGAGTCGCCACCCTATTTTGCATTGGTGGTGGGTCCTCCACTGAACTTTCATTCTTCTTTATCACAAATGGAGTAGATCTCCCCTTAATCTTCCAGGTTTGTTCACATTCTCTCCTTGAGAGCTGTTGTGAGTACGATAGAGGAGGTGACTGATACACCTTTCGTTCAGCTCCATGTGATGGAGATCTCTTTTCTTGTTCCTTTCCCTTTCCTGCTTTCTTCTTACTGCAATTTCTCGCCATGTGCCCATAGTGAGAACATATAAAACATTTTCCCTCAAAGGCATACCTCATTTTATCATCTCTCTGCTGAGATGTTGATGCACCTTGAGTTATTCCTCTGATATTGTTCTCCTGAGCTTCCTGACACATGCTCATGGTGTGTCCCATTCTTCCACAGTAATAGCATCTAATATATGCTTTACTCTGAGAAGCTCTTCTTTCTAATTTCTCATGATGCTTCTTCATGTTCTCAGATTTATTAATGTCTCTTTTTTCACAGCCTGAAATATACTCCAGAGCCTCTGTACAGAAGCTTGATGTGTGACCATGAACTCCGCAGAAATAACACACATCATCACACCTTGAAACTATCCTCATAGGCCTATCTCCAGCACCTACAGGATTTTTCTTACCTTTGTAAATTTTCACTGCATTTTTCTTATCATCCATAGGAGTGGAATTATCATATCCAATACCAGCATTTCCAAAACTTGCTGGTCTTTGAGCTGAGAAAATATTATGTTGTTTCTCTTCAGAAACAGCATATTTGTTCTTCATTTTATCATCACTTGTCGAAGGATGATCAAATAGCAAGTGCAGTGCATCCTTCAACTTGGGCTTATCTTTGGATTTAGACTTCTCTATTTCCTGCTTGACTGATTCGAGCTCTTCTACCAACTTTTGAATATTAATATCCCTTGATTCAAGTTGGACATCATGTTTTTCCTTGAGAAGCTTCCCTCTACTTACCTCATCTTCCAGTTCATGCTTCAGCTTATCAACCATGTCATTTTTCTCCTTTACCTTCAATTTTTCTTGAGCGACAGAGTCAGAGCAACATGCATTCTCTTGTTGTAGCCTTTGATTTTTCTGAACTTCTGTAGACAACTGTGCTGCTAGATCATTATTTCTGGCTTTAAGATTCTGTGCTTCGTCTGACATTTTACTCTCTTCATAATCACCAGCCTTTTGTTTTCCTTTCATTCTGGCCATCTTCTGCAGCTCTTCAGCACGTGAATCATTCTTCTCTGTTAGGTCAGTAACTATATCAATAAGCCTTTGATTTAAGCATTTTAGCTTGTTGACCTCAATCTCCAATCCCTTGATCCGGATATCTTTAGATTTGGCTTCTTCAGTGTTTCCAACGTCACTTGGAATATTCGGTTCATCGATGATTTTGAGTTGATCTTTCACTTTTCTATTCAAGCCATCGATCTCCCTTTTCTGTTCTTCAATCTTAAGCTTATACTCACTAACTGATTCTGAATTCTCTGGTGCTGATAACTTGAGTTTCTCAATTTTATTTATCAACTCAGACTTCTCTTCTTCCTGCTGCTGCATATAGAGTTTGGCATCGCGAACAACTTTGTTAGCATTCTTGGTTTTGGCTCTCCAAACATCTATCTCTTCAAGAGCAGGCTCTAACTCAGCTCGCATATCTATTCTTCCTTCAATTTCTTCTTCTGTTTCAGTTTCACTCTGATGCTCATGTACTTTACTCATTCCAACATCATGATTGAGTGAATCAATCTTTTCCCTTTCTGATTCATCCAAGCCTTCCTTCAGCAAGCTGTTTGATTCCTTTAGTTGAATCGCACATTTTCCATATACACTCCCACACTGAGGAGTACCACCTGACTTCTGCTTATTCTTGGATGTTTTTCCCTTCGCCATGGCAGATTGAGATAAGAGAAGATTGATTCTTTATCCACACAGATCGACTACACCAAGTTGGAGCAAACAAATCTGATAACAGCAACCTTCCCTCTGATACCAATTGTTAGGGCCAATAGGGGCCTATATACCCTGAGAGGGGGGGTGAATCAGGGTATGGATATTCTTTTTCAATGTTCTTTCTGCCCCACTGGATCTTGACCTCTTTGTTACAAGGGTCACTTTGTTTGCACTTGTGTGGTTACTGTGATCACTTATCTCATTTACCTGATGATGATGCTTTGAATGCAATGCAGGGAAGTAAGCAGATAGACACAGAGATTTTTACTTGGTTCACCGCTAAGGGCTACGTCCAAGGAGCATACGCCGACAAGTTGCCGGTTCGTACCAAATTCCACTAGACTTCACTAGCTGTGGATTACAATGTTCGGGCTAGATCACTTCTATGCCCAGGCTCACTGCCTTTACAATGTTTAGGGTCAGCTCACTGCTTTCCCAAGGGTCACTCCCTATTTTTCTCTCTCTGGCTCACTGCCGGTGGAGAGGATCACCTTATTCCTCTTCTTAAGCTCACTGCTCTTGGAAGGAATCCACTCACAGTTTATAGACCTGTAGGTCTCTTCATTTTAATGAAGGAATGCATCTTCCTCTATATGTAGATGCTCTGTTGAAGTCCAACTTTCACCCGCAGATGAATCTCACTTTGCACCGGATGTACCGGGCAACCTCAGTTTTTACGCGCAACCCTTACGGTGTCTTGCGCGCAATTTCTATGGTTTGCACGAAATTCCTTTTTCGCGCAACCTCCAAATATTACGCGCAGCCTGGAAACTGCCTTGCGCGCAATTCACTGCCTTTGCGCGAAATTCACTTTTCGCGTAACCTCCCTTTTACGCGCCAACACAAACTTTCTGCGCAACCTTAGCTTTTCGCGCAACAGCTGACTTTACGCGCAAACTTTAAGTTTATGCGCAACACACTTTCTAACTTCAATTTCGCGCACCAGAGCTCGGGTATTTTCTATGTCTTGAACTCTTCTGAATGGAGGAGGGTCACTTCATATTTATAGGCAAAATCGACCCCGCGCGAAAAACCCTCCTTGAGCGCGTAATCCGCTTTGATCTTCCGCGCACAAACATTTTCCGCGCACTGCTCCATAATTTCGCGCACCTCATGCCTTTTCCATTTTATGAGCTTCGGACCTCGTAACACCTCTTGTGCGAAATACTTCATCCAGTATTTCGCGCGCCACTTTAATTTTCCGCGCACGCCTCCAAAATTTCGCGCGCCTCATGCCTTTACCGATTTTCAAGCTTTCGGCCTTGAAACATATTTTGCGCGAAATACAATTTCGCGCAACCCGTTGTTTTGCGCGCCACACTTCAAGATTTCGCGCAACCCTCTAGTTTTACGCGCCACGCTTGATTTTTCCGCACACCTCCTTCATTTCTCTCTCCTCAACCTTTGCCAACAACATATCACTCCATTTTCCATTGGCGATTTTCAGGCCCAAAAATTTGGCAAACACTGGAAAACGGCGCCACCTTGTACTGCTCTTTTGTACCGCCTCCAGATCGTCCTTTCCTTTGTCAAAGTTCATTGTCAACATGGAATGTCAACAACTTCTCGGGAACTCGACAATTCTCCATGGAAACCTGCTTTGTCAACAAACACAATCAACCCAAAAATGCTGCAATGTTACCTTGAGGGATTTTTGCCCAACAGTGGAGATTAAGACTGATGGGACTCAAGAGGTAGGTACAGGAAGGATGTCATGAACCCTCGCCTGTTCTGCATCTCGAGTCGCCAGGGGTAGTCCGGGAATTGTGTCTTTGTCTCTTTCTGGTTTGTTTTGGATCGAGGGATGACAACGGAGACAAACCGATTTTACATCATGATTTCACATGGAGTAGTGACCCATGTGGAGTTTGGGTACACGGTTTGCATTCCTCCTAGTGTTCAATGCTTACTTGGGACATGGCCCACTACCATTTCTCTAGGATAGACGTGACTACTAGTCCCTCACTCCGGTGTTAGATGCAATTTGAGTGTTTTTTTGTTCAAATTGGTGTAAGTTCATTGTTGTAAATGAAAAAGGGTTTTTAAAAATGGGACTGATTTTTTTTAAATGACTATAAATGTATGAAATGGGTTTAAAAAAAACTGGAAGCTTTTGATTTGGAAAAGTGGTGTTTGTTTGGAAATTGTTTGAGAATGGTTTGGGGTGAAACCGCAGGTTCTCTTTATGAACGATTTCACATGTGTTAGAATTCATGGAAAGGGTGTGTTGGTGTTCATATAAATGGAATCTGGATAAAGACATGTGCAATGGGTCATGGGATTACCTGGGTGTGTTTTTGAAATTCAAGGCTTGGCCTTGTCCTCTAAATTGGTTTTTAAATGGGAAAGTTGTTTTGGAAAGTGATTTTGGTCTGAAAAATGGATTTAGTATTTAGAAAGTGGCCTTGAAAGAAGGCGGTTTTGAAATCTAAAAAGAAGGGGGTTTTGAAATTTAAATGAAAAGGGAATGTTTATGAAAAAACAGAGGGGGATTTTATTTTGGGTTGTGTTTGTATTTGATTGTCCTTTGTGATGATTGATTTATATGAAAGCACTTTTATTGATGTTGCTTCGATTGATATCGGTTTCGGATCAGTGTTGTATATTTTGATCAGAAATGCTTCCCAGAAAGGTCCCTGGAGTATTGATGAGTCATGCCCCGTTTTTGGTCATTTTCGGATGTTGTCTGTCCTTCATGGTGACTGGAGCCTGTTAGAGATAGTGCAGTGGCTTGAAGAATTCAAGAACGTCTTCAGGGTATTGGAAACTCCTGAAGCGTTTTGAGTGCGTGTTTGTTTTGGGTCTGTTTGAATGTCCAGCTCTGGATGTGTAGGAGTTGTTCGCCCCACCATTACTGCTAGTTGGGATGATGTTGTATGTCTTTAAATCTGTCTTCATTAAATGGTTTACACTTGAAGAGGGGAAGATGAAGAAAAGGAAAATTTTATGCGCATTCAACAAGGAGAACGGACAATGAAAACTTATTTTGACCATTTCAAGGAGCCTGTGTCGCATTCTCCGGAAGTAGTGTCGCAAGGATTGATAAGGACTTCCCTCTTCATCGGGGGGTCTTCATCTAGAGATCAAGTAGCAGGTCCTCTCTTTGAAGGTCCATTGTTTTGAGAAACTGGTGGATTAGGCGTTCTTAGCTGAGTGGGTCTTCAAAGTGCAGATGGTCAGGAATATAGCGTATCTAATTGCTTGTAAAGTTTCCCATTTGGTGAGAAGGGTGTGCCATAGGGGGCCTATTTCTAAAGAATCTTCTGAAGTGGTTCTGGCTCCTAGATCACCGGACCATTCAGTGGTGCGCCACCAGTGTGGCCATTTCGGGCACGTGATGTCGTCATGATGCACCCCTCTGAAGATGTGTTGTTGTTGCGGTTGTATGGGTCACTTGAAGAAGTTCCGTAAAAAACGTCGCAGGAGAAGATGTGGTGACCGAAGAGATTCTAGTGTCTGACTATGAGGCAGAAGATGCTTCAGCCAACTAAGCCCCAGCCAGAGGTCTTGGGGTGAAGCTCGCGCGCAGTCAGGAGTTGCCAAGGATGTGAATCCTCGGTTTGGGTTTTGTGTTCCATGCTGGAGGTGGAATGTTTAAAGTCTTTTTGTCCTTTATTTTTCTACTCTCAAAGTTTTTACGTCATTGTAAGTACATTGGTTCGTCGTAAAGTTGGTATGGACGGGTTCGTTTGTAATCCAAATAGTCTGGTTTGTTTGAATTATGATTCTCTAAGTCGTGCGTTTTTAAAAAAAAATATGTTTGGATCTTGCGTGAGTTGATCTCGGTTTGACCATGTTCATTTGCAGATGTAAGTGTCTTGGAAGAATTGACGTTTTAAGTTGGGCTCAAGTTTACTTCATGGGTTAAGTTTCTTCTCGTAAGTCTTTCTCAGGTGTTTGGGGATTTTGGTCTATGTCGACAGTTCCATGTTTTGGCGGTGGTGTTTCGTCGCTCATGCTATAAAGGTTAGTTTGGGTTAGTTGGGAGTTCCTGCGTCGCCCCCCCCCTCTTCCGGGGTGGTATGATTGAGTATTAAATTTCCACACTAGTTGAGTTCTGTGGTGGGGAGAACCCTTCTGTGTTCTCCCATTCTCTTGTATTGTGGTTTCTTTTGGTTTCAACCGGGCATGGTTTCATGTTTGGTTTAGTATTCGACTGGGTGACTTTCTGGGGGCAGAAAGTGTCTGTGGTGGGGAGAATTGTCGCACCCCGACATTTTGAATTAATTTTCAATTTATTATTTCTTAGTTTCGGGTTCCCGTGCCGAGTTTTGGTTTGAGTCCCGATTTAAAATTGTTGAAGTTTAACGTTTTTAGTTGGTTTCGGACCCGTGCGCGACCATCGCACGGTTGGCGGTAGCCACGCAACTCGTCCATGTGACGTGCAATTGCTCATTATTATTATAATTATTATCTTCATTGTTAATAAATTTTCTTAATATTATTTTATTTATTTGTCTATTTATTTATTTTATTATTCATATTCTTATTATTTTTATTCTTTATATCTTAGTATTTATATCACTTACATCATTATTTGTATTACTATTATCTTTTTTATTAATATCATATTATTATCATTAATATTGTTAACACTTAGATTGTCATTATTATGATTGTATTATTATGAATAAAGTTGAATATTTTTAACGACATTAGTACTATTAATGAATTATTAGTATTTTTATTATTATTACTATCTTAATTATTGTGTTTTATATTATTGTTATTATTTTGGTATATCATTATTATTAATATTTTATTACTATTTTTATTATTTTATTTCATATTTTATTATTATTATTTTATTATAATGGAAGGAAAAAAAACCTAACCGTAGCTCTGCACGCCCCCCTCTCTTTCCCACTTGCGTCGCACGCCCCCCTCCTATTTCCCTTCCACGTCACCCATCCCCGACCCCAGTTCCCTGCATCACCACCCCGTGCCAGCACCCCCAGGCCAGCCTCCGCGCGACCCCTGGCCTCAGCTGGTGTCCTCCCAGCGTCCCAACTGGCCTTCGGCCCTCCCGAACTCCGCGCCCCGCTCACTGTCCCGCCTCTCCCAATGCGGCACCGCCCACCCCCCCCCCCCCTCTCCTGCACTGGTCCTACTCCCGCACGCCCTGGCCTCCGTGCGGCCCCGACCACCGCGCGACCTCCGACTCCCGGTCCCGCTCCCGCTCCGGCCTCTGGCACCGCTCCCTCGGATCCACGCCAGCCTCCCACTTCCGGCGACACCACCTGCTGACGGCCTCCCTCCTCCGGTGACCCCACCTGCCGCCGGCCTCCCTCCTCCGGTGACCCTACCGGCGAGCCCACCGCCGGCCAGCGGCCTCCAAACACCTCCTGCAGCCCCCTCGGGCCTCTTCCTGCTTTTTCCCAGCACTCCGGAGCACTGCCCCCGGCCCCCACACGACCTGCCTCAATTCTCCGGCGCTGTTCCGGCGTCCCCTGCCCAGTTCCGGCGACCCCGCCTGCATTCCCCATCCCTTCCAGCACCTCTTCTTCGCTCCGGCACCGCCTGCTGGCATCCCCCGGTCCTTTCCGGTGCTCCGACCGGCTCTTCCACACCTTTGGGAGGCCTCATACCGGCTTCCCACAGTCCGGCCAGCCGCCATCGTCTTGCGATGGGCAGCGGCGCACCCGATAATCAGCACGCGACCTCTGGCGGTCTCCCTGCCAGTGTGTGACACCCCATTAACTAGCACACGACCCCGGTGGTTGAGCGCATCTGAACTGAGGTAGTCTTTTGTGACTAGTTTCTATTTGTGTTTATTTTATTTTATATCTGTGGTTTGTTGTTTTGCTATTTTGGTGCTGGTTGCAGCGCGTCGGTGGGATAATTCCGCAATGCTACGGTCTTCAGCTGGCGCGTGCCTCCGTTGGTCGGGCACATCCCTGTGCCGAGGTGATCTCGTGTTAGTTATATGTTTGTGTTTATATTTATGACAGTTGAGATATTTTAAGTGTTCCGTGTTTTTTGTAGCGCATTGGCGGAATGGTTCCGCAATTCAGTGGTCACCGGCTTGCATGTGCGTACGCTCCTGCGCGAAGCATGTTCCTTCATCGAGTTCAGCTGATGACTTCAAGGTAGGTCTCCCACTGCACTCACGTTTAAATTTAGAAATTTATTTATTCCTTGTCATTTCATCGTCTTTCAGTAAATTTAAAGTAGTATTAGATAATTATTACTAGAATAGAGACTTGCTGAAATTGGAGACTGTTTATTCCTGCATCGCACTGAAAATATCTTTCTTGGATTTAATTGTGTGGTTTTCTTGTGTTGTTGCTGAATGAGTACTTTATGAAATGTGCAAGTCATACTGAACTGTGTTGTGAAATGACTTTGGTGTGTGTGAAATAATAGGTGTATCGTTTATAAAAGTGGTGATCTCTTGAAAACATGGATAGATGAAATGTCGTTTGTCCTTTAAACTGGATTTTGGAATTTTTCAGTGGTTGTTTGGTTTTCCTTAAATGAGTTTCTAAGTATGTTTTTCTGGTTTTCAATGTGATGGCATGTGTCATATCTTTTGGAAATGCTTTGATATTAAATGGTTTAAATTTAAATGACGTGGCGGCCCGGTTGGCACTTTATTGATTGTGAACTGACTACATATAAATATACGTACTTATGGGGAATCTCTACAGAGGGACTTCCCTTCGAGGGTTGTCGTGTAGCGGTGTCCGTGTGGGGGGTTGGAAAGTGCGGTGAGATGAGTCACGCGTGCGAGGGCCTCCCACTTACACAATATTATTAAAACTACCGTGGGTTTCTTGGAGTCTTTTAGAGAATCGAGTGATGGTTGCTGGCTAACCCCGATTAGACGGGTTAGTCCCCCCTTGGTAGGTAAGGCCTTGTGGGGCGTGCCACTGGTTGGCTGTTAGGGTGACCAGTTGGTTATTGACTATGGAGTACCATGTCGGCTGGTAGTCTAAACCCGAGTACTTCCAGGGGTTTTCTAGTGATGTTTAGGACCACCCATGGTTAATTTATTTTCCCTAATTGTTTACTTTCAGTTGTTCATTATAGCTTATACGAGATACTTTGTGAAATGGCTTTCAAATGAAAATGTGTTATTCTCTTTGTGTAAAATTTGAAAATGTAATGCTTCATTCTCTTTTAGAATGAATTTGGCACCAATGAAAATAAATTCAAATTTTGAAAAAGAATAAGGGTAATGTCTCATGTTTTGATTTTCAGGTGAAACATTGTGAAATATTACTTTAGTACATTGTAGTTCAAACCTAGAATTTATAGATTCTTTATTTACTGGCAGTGCTTTGGGACTTTTTGTTGGGCTCACCTACTGATTACTTTTGTACTCATGCCTATCTTTTATCTTTCAGTTACTGGTTCCTTTGTGTATAGGGCTTTCCTGGTTTAGTCGCTCAGTGTTGGAGCAAGGTTGGTTTTCAGTTGGGTGGTGACTCGTGAGGTCACGTGGAGGTACGTTGGTTATGTAGTTTTGTTTGTATGATTTTTTTAGTTTCTATTATTTTACTGTTTCTGGTTTTCTTTTGGGCCAAATCGTTCCCACCTGTTTACTTTTGATGCCCGAAACTAGTGGCCATCCTAGGGGAATCGAGAACGCCCCTCGGGACTTGCCACGGACCGGCTCGGGTGACCGGTTCAGGGTCGACCTGGGATAGTTCGTGACAGGATGCATCAGTGCTAAGATGACTTACCTGTTGACTATCATCATCATCCAGAGTGGTGGGAGCGATGATTCTTTGATGCGCCACATGGATAATCAAATAGTATTGGTTATGCTCAGAAAGAGATGTAGCAAGACTGGCCAAGGCATTGGCCTAACCATTCTATGATCGAGGAACATGAATGACTTCAATCCAAGAAGTGAACTAATCCATTAAATGGAGAGTGCACTCAAACAGGGTTACAAGCTCCAACTCCCTGATGACATAGTTACCATTTATCAACTTTATGACCATCTCGATGTCCCCTTTCCCATGTAGGTGTGGAACATCAATCTCTAGGGCCAATTGCAGACCAGTGATAAGGGAATGGTACTCTGCCTCGTTATTGGTGTAGCCTTATGAAAACAAGAACGAATAAGTAAGGAAAACTTGTGCAGGTGTGGTAATGACGATACCCAAGGCTACTTTGTTAAGACTGGGATCACTGAGTCGTTTTCTGGTAGGGCTTTGTAATGTGTCATTGAAGTGAATCTACCAATATTTCACGACTTGATCCACTAAGTATATTTCCTCATTCAGGAAATCATGATTTAGAGATTTCTCTGTGAGGGCTGGATGGGTGAAAGAAATGTCTGCTAGTACCTGACCCTTGAAAGATTTCTATGGAATGAACCTAATGTCAAACTGATAAAGGATCACTACCCACCCTGCTAGATTTCCTATCAACTTGATGAGGATCAGAATATATTTCAGTCGGTCTATTCCAAACACTAGCTATATCTCATGGTACTGCAGGTAATATCACAATTTTTAGACCAAGAATACCAGTGCGAGACATCACTTCTCAATAGATTAATATCTTGTATCTTTAACAAAGAGCATCCAACGGAGATAGTATAAAATATTCTTTATCCCCTCATTGTTTTTTGAGTGATAAGGGAACCAATGAACTATTCTAGGGTGGTCACATAAAGGACTAGAAGCTTTTTAGAGATGGGTGGCATCAGAACTAGAGGCTATAACAGGTACTTCTTGATCTCCTCAAAAAAGGCCTAACACTCTTTATCCCTTGGTAGTCGGAAATTTTTCTTGAGTCAATAAAAAGGTCTTACACTTGTCGACTAGATTCAAAATGAATCAGCATTTGTAGAGTAAGTTTCCTTGAATGCCTCAGAGCTCCTAAATGTTTCTCAGAGGAGGCATCTAAATGATGACCTTAATCATCTCTGTATTGATCTCCACACCTCTATATCTGACAAAAAAGCTGATAAACATTAAAGAGGTAACCCAAAGGCACAATTCAAGGGGCTCATATTTAGATAGCGAGAGAGGAGTAAGAAAAACACTTTCCCTAGATCTTTTATATGGTCCTGATGTTGGAAGGATTTGACCACAAAATCAACCACTGATCATTCCACCAATGTCCTGAGGATCGGCTTGAATATGTGGTGCATGGAACACTGATAGGTGGCACCTATATTCTTCATACTGAAAAACATTACTTGGTTTCATAAAGATCCTTATGTTTTATTTAAGGTGATAGGTGCTTCATTCTCGGGGGTCATTTGGACTTGATTATATCTGGAATACCTGTCCATGAAAGAGAGAGATTATAATCTTTTGGAAGAGTTGATTAATTGCTCTGTAATAGGAAGGGTAAAATCATCCTTCAAACTGTGATAGTTGATACCCAATAAGTTGATACAAACTCTGATCTATCCATTCTTCTTTTGGATGGGTGCAATATTGGATAACCATTTTGGTTACTGGAATTTTCGTTCAAAGCGGGCTTTAATGAGCATATCAACTTTGGTGTTGACCGTGGCATCATGAGAAGAGTGCATCTTTTTGGGAGGTTGTTTGAACCTGAGATTGTTAATCAAGAGACCAAGGTAGTGGAAGGTAACATGAGGATCTAGTCCTGGAATCTCACCATTGATGTTGGTGAATACATCTAAAATCTATTTCATGAAACACACATACTACTGCTGCTCTTCTATAGACATAGATGCACTGACTAATGCTAGTTTTGGATCTGTCTTGGTGTCGAGTTTCACCAGTACCAACTCATCTAAGGTGGTGGAGACACCTTCCTCAAACGTAGGAGGATAATCTTATAAATTCAATTCATCATATTCAATGAGAGTGTCATAGGTAGGGGAATTTATTCTGAGTTGATTTAACCTACTAGAATTATGGTGCCAGCCTAAGTGGTGGTGGAACCCTCATCAGGGGATTCCTGTGCTGCTGAAATTATGGTGATGAAAGCTGTCAATTCAAATCCATCAGGACTTCGACCCAATGACCATGCTTGGTAATATTGAAGCAGTAGTGGCACTTCAACTTGATTCGGTTCAAAATAGCCCAGCTAAAAAATAAAGTATGATGTATTTCTATTTCTATGGGGTGATCATCCTGACACCTTACAGGGGTATGGGTTTCTAGGATAACTTTATCCCGATTTGTGCAGGAGTTAGAAGTGATCTTCTTGTGCTCCTTATGATGAGTAACTTGCTTTTTTCCTTATCCTAGAGATGAAAAAGAAGTGTTTTATATCTAGGGTTGTGGCCCAAAATCAGTTAATTGGAAGGATATAGGCATCATCCAAGTCTGTCCATGGGTGGACCACAACTTTAGTAGGATTTACCTCATTGGCCAAAACCTATTTGTCCTTGCTCCTGTAGTAGTTAGAATCCAGTTAGAAGGAATCACAATAGGAAAAGGGAGATGAATTACCTTGGAGCATTCCCACTCGACCATTAAGTGAGTACTCAAGGAATTGGTGATATGAGGAGGGGATATCTTCATGTAGATGCAGACATGGTCTACTCATCTACGCATTGTAGGAGGTTTCCTATAAGGCAAACATGAATTCTGTATTGGAAATCAGGCCCCTGAATTAGGTCCTCAAGAGAATTTTTCTAATAGGTTTATTATCTATCCTATAATAACCATGAATCATCAAGTAATATGGATTCAGATCTGTTTCAAACATCTCCATCTTGCAGAGCATCTGAGTTGGGATGAGATTGATATGAGAACCCGTGTCGACGAGATAGTGTTGAACTTCTATGCCATTGTATTAACCAGTGATGTACAATGGGAAGATGTTCCCCTATATAGTATAAATGTCATCTTCTCTTGATAATGAGATGATGTATTAACATTATACAAGTATGGACTTCTCAACACGTCAGTCCTTTAAGGTAGAAACCTCTATTTCAAATTTGAGGGGGCTCCTCAAAACCTCTCTGATGTTTTCATGCATATCTTTAGACATGAAGATAGACTATAGAATTGAGGGTTTTTTAGGGATTCTTGAACGTTTCTTGAGAACATCATAATTTCATGTCATGTGCACATTTATTCCGATAGGAGGTTTCTCTATGGTAGGAGGCAGGTGGATACTACATGCCAGACTGAAGGATTTCAGCTGGTGCTGGGGATATCCCACTACTCACTATCTGAATCTCATAGGATGACTACAATATGATTTTTGGATGACTGTGACCCAGACTTATCTATATATGGATGATAATATAATGGCCTAGACAACTCTTCCTGGCTGAGTAGCACAAATGGTAGGGGAAGATGATTTGATGAAAGATGGTGAGAGTATTTTGCATGATGTTTCCTACACTGAGCCTATTTTCTAGTCTCATTGGTGAGCACAACTTCATTGGAAGAATTGGATGACACAATTTTATGATTCAAAACTTCATGGTCTCTTCAATGCTATCATTGACAAGGGACATTATAATGGGTTTTCTATAATTCCTCATCTTCTAGGACCATATATGGGTCCACTAGCTCGATGATATTCACCGAGGAATACTTCTGATCATAACTTGACGAATCCTCCATTATTGGGTGAATTTTGGGGGTAATACTCATCCCTAAGGGATGGAAATATCCAAGAGTATATGATGGATTTGGTACTGGTGGATTAATTTACTTCTCCTTGCACTGTCAGCGCCTCCTCTCCCGTGGTGGAGAAAGTTGAGATGTTGATGCATAAGTAGTATCTAGGGGTAGCACAATGACTTTAGAAAGCACAGGTTGATTCAAATGGGCATGGATAATACTATGGTAATAGTTAACTTCTTTGAGTGATATATGATCGTCGTACTTTTGAGACCCATGAACAGAGACTAGCTACTATTAACCGTAAATTTCTCTATCTAGATTTGAAAACGCACAAGGCATATGTGCTGGGGATGGACCCTATCTAACTATATTGTTATTAACCTTGTTCGGGAGCTAGTATTTGAACATATAACACTTCTTTAGAGTGTTTCAAAGGAACCAATGATAGGGGAAATCAATGAGAAATAATCTTTGTGCCTCCTGCATTTTGGAAATCATAGGATTTCGTTTATGCCAGGCACTCGATAAATATCCAGGGACCTGAGCTTCATTGAATGAGTAGGTCTGATTTCATCGATCTGGGTAAGGGACTCTTAGAGCATGACCTTGATGACGGAATGGATCCTGGAGAGGAGGTTGAACATATGGTTCCTATATCCTTTTATATATAACATTACATTATTTTAAGCAAAATTATACATTATAGTACAATCCAAGGATCGTGAAGTCTAGTGTCTTTAAAGACTAGGTACATAAAACATAAAACATGGGACTAAAAAATAATTATTTTTTTAATATTCATATAGGTCTCCTAGATTCCATTGTGATCATAAATCTACATAGGGAAACCTAAGGATAACATGAACAAAGGGATGAGCTAAATTCCAAGTAAGGGAATAACCATAATAACAAAGAATTAGCACCATGATAGAAGGCATGACATGATGATGATATATAAAGGCATGTAACATATGCGATCATAACATATAAACATGTAATCATTGAAACATGGAATCATAGAAATGTGGTAGAAACATAAAAAAATAATTTAGTAGGATTTGGTGCTAACTTCCAAGATCATTTCCCATAGTAGCACAATCCAAAGCTAACCGCCAAGACCGTTGCACATAGTAGCACAAGCCAAGGCTAACCGCCAAGACCCTCGCACATAACATCTCATGAGACTGAAATTTACCCAATGAATTGGATTTATATCTATGAACACCCATATTATATTTTCATGAATATATTTTCCACATAAATAATCATACATAATCAATCTTACATAAACATAAGGGTTGCCCATGGAATGAATTGGGTACCAAAATCATGACATAAAGCATAACCAATGGGCTTATCATAGAAGTGTCCATCAAAGAAAAAAATTAGAACATACATGGATGTTAATAAGGTAAAATAGGCACATATAATGGTAAGTGATGTCAAACAGAAGCGGCAACATGTAAGAAAGGTATTTGAGAAATTTAGCATTAAAATTTTTTTGTGCTGTTTTAAGGAAAATTATATAGTAATTTTAAAATATTAAAGGGAAGAATCTTTTATATAAAACCAGAATTGAACTAAAAATATTTTCATAATAAAAATAGAGATTTTATAAAGACAATGGTGGCTTAAAATAGAGGATATAGTTCACTTAATGTTGTGTAAAAAATTGGGAAGTTCCCTTAAAATGTGTTTTCTTATAGGTAAGTATTGAGGAGGGGATCACATAAATGAATGTATATACCCAAAATATAATGTGGGATGGATATTTAAACATGAGTTTGGATTATATAAACATCAAGTATAAGTTTAACATAAAAATAAAAGAGAACTTTATTTGGGTAAAAATAAAGATAGAGAAACCCAAAGAAATAAAGTCGGTTCTGGTAGAATTCATTACGGATTATTGACATGGTATCAGGTGTACTTAAGAAGGATTAATGAGAGAGAATGAGGATTCTCATCCCTTAAACATAGTGAGGGAATAACATAAGAGGTGTAAAATCATACCCCGTCATTAGGGATTATATGTAAAATGGAATAACATAGAGGACATTAATGAATAAAGGTTAAATAGAGAGGATCTATTACCTTAAGCCCATTGGAGTTATCCACTTTTTATTAATGACCTGAATAAAAAAATTAGGTTTATTAATTAATAATTCCAAAACCTATTATATATTTAATCGATTTAGTATACCATTTATATGTTCATTCATTTCTTTTTTAATGGGTTAAGTGTTTCAATTTCA
Organism: Viscum album; assembly: GCA_963277665.1. Lineage (NCBI taxonomy): Eukaryota > Viridiplantae > Streptophyta > Magnoliopsida > Santalales > Viscaceae > Viscum > Viscum album. Next base: position 413,392,448 of record OY728131.1, read on the forward strand.
CTGTTCAGGTCTGTTTACTTGATTGGTTTTAATAATCGGTTCATATTTGGATAAACATGTATGATGAAGGGGGTGTTACATATTTTAAGTTTTATTTTATTATTGAGCATAGAAAAGGTTACTGTTGGTCGGAGTGGTTTACTCAAGAGGGGGGTGAATTGAGTACCAATTAAAATTTCTGTATTTAAAAACACTGTCTTAAAGACCCCCAAATAAAATAATAAATTAAAATGTAGTGAATTTATATTAAAGTAGAGGTTCTGTTAGATTCTCAAGGGATTGATTAATTCCCAGTTAATCAGCACAGGGGTGTGTGATTATATTTTGAAACTAACTTACTAATCTACACTTAACATAAACACTTGCTAATTTAATTATCAAAGTTACTTTGAAAACAGTATTGGTTTTAAAGTGATTAGCAGCGAAATAAAACTTTGAAAGAGATGGCACAACAAATGTAACAAAGAGGTTCAGTCTCAAGCTGAGACTTAGTCCTCTCAAAAGTTTATATAAAAATGATCCACACCCTGGATCGGGGTTCAACAGTTTACAACTGTCCAGGTCCAAGACCTCTACCACTGTTCTTCGTGGGAAACAGTACAACAGCACCCAGCTCTCCAGGTCACACACGACCTCTACCACTGTTCTTCGTGGGACAGAAAGAATGCACGAATTTGGTAAGGATTTACAAATCCTTCAGTTGAAGTACATGAGATAGTGTATGTGTTAGATACAGTAGATAACACACACTGCTCGAAAAGTATAATAATAAATCACAGAACAAGAGATGTAGAGTTTAGAAATGGTTCTGGTGATTTCAGTGTAGCTCTGGACTCCTTTGGATTCGATCAGAAGTGAGACTGAGTCCTCTTCTCGTTTCTGTTTGAGAAACAGAGTGTCGTATGCTCCAGGTTCACAGATAGTGAAAATGTAGTGGTTGAAGTTCTTCAGTGTTCTTCTTGTATGCACAGAACACTTCTCGAGTATGCTTGATTGTCTATGAGCTTCTCTGTGTTCTTCTCGTTCTTGTGTTTATGGTATATTCCATCCACCACACCCTTCTATAGTTCACCTGTTGGGCAGCGTAGTCTTCTCGTATTTATCTCACGGGCAACAGGGGACAGAAAAGATTTCCTTTCTGTAGGTACGAGGTACGGGTTCCTGACATCCGACAACCTTTATCAGATATTTGACAAATCATTAAAAATGTACATGATATGACCGTTGGATAGATTAAATAAAGATAGGAAATAAAGAAATTCAAACAGTGAGTCGAGTGATCGGTAGGTAATCAGCATCGGTAGCTTGGACATCGGTAGCTCAATGTCATTAGTTGCTTTGACTCTATCGGTGGCTCTATGCGTCGGTTGGTACATGCTTGTATCGGTGACTTTGTTTATCGGTAGCTCCATGCGTTGGTAGCTCCATGCGTCGGTATCTCCATGCGTCGGTAGCTCCATGCGTCGGTAGCTCCATGCGTCGGTAGCTCCATGCGTCGATAGCTCTATGCGTCGGTAGCTCCATGCGTCGGTAGCTCCATGCGTCTGTAGCTATTTATACTTACACTGGTAGCTCTATGTTTGTATCGGTAGCTGTCTGTAAGTCAGTAGCTTACATTTATAAGCACATCGGTAGCTCTGTGTTAAGTATATCAGTGACTCTGTCTGTCGGTAGACTAAGTCTATCGGTAGACTGGGTACCGGTAGCTCTTTATCAGTAGCTATAGGCAGATTACTTATCTGTTTTATGCAGAACACATCCGATTGTGTTAGAATCAATTTATAACTTGTATGAACATGGATAAATGAGGATTAACATATTCCAAAGACTATTTTAAAAATTATTATTGGTTTGATCACAGATTTGAAAGAATTAAAGTATAGATCAATGATACTTAAAAATATCATAGAGAATGAAAACATAATTGGGATTTTCAACACATATGAATACATGATTGAGATTATCAAAACAGGTGAGGTCAACAATCTCCCCCTTTTTGATAATCACAATTTATGATATGGGCATTTAACATAGTGAAAATATAATAGTAAAGAGTATAATATTGAAGTCAATTTTCTCAGAGAAAACAGCATCAGAGATAATAGAAATAGTATGATATAGACATAAGTTATCAGAGGTAACAATCATAGGGTACCGAAGGTAAAAAAGAATCATAATAATAGCATAGATAACATTGAAAAGAAGGTTATTTTTCTCCATTGAAAATATTTCTCATTTTCTCATTTTGTTCTCCCCCACTTATTGTTCTCCCCCTCATTCTTGTTCTCCCCCTTTGTGATAATCAAAAAGTGGGAAAGCATATATAGGAGACAAATAAAACATGAGAAGTAAAAAAGAGTTCTTCTGTATTAGAGCAGTCAGAAAGTACAGAAACAGAATACAAATGAATTCCTATCAAAAAGTCCTGGCCACTGGATCAATCCACATCTTCCACGTGAGATTTTCCTTTGGGATCAGAAGAAGGTTCGGATGGTGAGGATGCAGGTGATGGTTTTGGAATGCCAGAAAGGATCAAAGGAGGCTGGGCCACTGACACAGAGTCAGGCCTATAGGTTGAAGATCGTTGGGTGATCATTGGTGTGAGGCTTTGAATATCTTGAGCAGGAGTCATCTGGACTGTGGAAACAGCTGAGGCAGAAGCAGGCAAAGCAGGAGGTATGATGACTGGTCTGGCATCAACATGCAAGAAGGGCAACAACAAATTTCTAAAATCCATAATAATTCCTCCTCCTCTTTCCATAGCAGAGATGAAATCATCTTTGTTTTCCATGAATTTCTCCAAGGCAGGAGTCAATTGTCTTAGTTTGATCACTTGTTCTCGGAAAGCTTGAGTGACTGGAGGTAGCTTCATGTTTTCCAACATTAGCTTGAAGTGGTGTTCGAGTTGATGCTTGGTGAAAATTCTGGTGAAGTAGTAGTCCACTTTGCTCTTTATGGCTTCCTGATAGGCAGAGGCTTATCTCATATAATCTTGAACAATCTTCATTATTTATCTAGCAGAATCTCTTGTAGAAATCACCACTCGGCTCAACTCTGATGAGTCCACAGATCCACTGGTTGAAATAGAGCCAATCTCCTCCTTCATCATTGCTCGAACTTGATTCAGGTCAACTAATAGTTTGGATGTGAGAGGGCCAAGAGAGAAGGATACAGTTTCTTTGAAACTCTTAGACAAACCACTGATTAGGCTTTGAACTTGAGAGTCCTGTAATTGAACGTGATCCTTCACTGAGGTTTTGAAACTTTCAAACACCGAGACAAACTGGCTAACTACACTCTTCACATAAGCTAGGTCCTTGTCAGCTTGAGACTTGGAGCTCATATAAGAATCCAAAGCAACAACTGATGTCTTGAGAGCTTCAAGATCTGCTTCAATTCTAGAAGACTGAGTCTGGCACTCTTTCACATCTTCCATAAGCTCAGACACAAAAGAAGATAAATTACAAGCCAGAGATAGCTCGAAGGATCTCTCTAACATTTGCATTTCTTCATTAAAGATTTGCTTAATCTCAGCAACTGATACACTGAATGATTCTTTCAGCTCATTCTTCATGGATTCAAGATCAGATTTAGACACAAATTCATTAGGGAGAACTGCAGCAGATCCCCTGGTTGAGGCCAAACTAACTACAGAATCAGTCATTATTGAATTAATTGAGGATGAGAGGGAGGTTTCCATTAACATCACTTCTTCAAAAAAACTAGTTTTGAGGTCCTCTTTCAGCTTATTCAGATCATGAAATCTGGCCACATTATCTGGCAACAATTCAGAAGCAAGATCATAATTGGTCTTCGGTCTATTCACAGACATCTCATTATCTGAATCTGGATAATCCAATCCACAGACTATAAACCCTGGGTCTTCTACCCAGTCTCCAAACTCAACAGCTACTGTAACATTTCCAAGAACAGATTGATGCTCCCCCTCAATGGGTGCATTCTCATGTGTCACAACAGCATTCAGTGCTGGATTATCTTCATCAGAATCTTCTACTACAAGTTCCATCGGTGCAGCATCTAGAAGATCTTCTGATATAGGTACAGCTTCTTCTGTATCTATTTCTACTTCAGCAGCAGGCATAGCTGAGTTTCCAATCAAAGGACTCATACTTAATCTACCAGAAGCAGGTGATTCAGATACATTTTCCTTTTCCTCTTCTTCTTGGTGAGGTACAGACTGGTCTTCCTCATAAGTAGACAAAATTTCCTCTACCTTTCCTTTCCTAGAATAAACCAATTCTGCAACAGGACTTTGGGGCAATTATGGATCTCCTCCAACATCCATGAGAGTTTCTTCTTCTTCTTCTGTTTCATCACTATAAATATGTTCCTCTTCATCAGGTCTCAGACTCGGATCTCTCATATCCTTTGGTCTTGAGGGATGATCCACAGTATTGAACTTATCATATATCTTCTGATCATCACTGACCCATTCTCCCTTCCATGGATTCCAGTTAATTTTCATGTACTTTCAAACAGTCGAGGTGATGTAGAAATTGTTCCTGACTTCAACTGTCTCATCCTGAGACTCAGCTATTCCTTTTAATTTTATCATTACAGAAATCATCTTGGCAAAGAACAAAGCATTAGTCTTTGACTTTGGTCTAATCATGTCTTCCATTTGAATCATTAACAATCTGCACAGATTGATTTTTACACCATGTCTTAGCAAATGAAGAAGATAGATATATTGATATCTCAGATTTGCAAAATCTCCCCGCCTTGGTATCAACACATGCTGAACAAACTTGAAGAGCAGTCGATTTTCTCTATCCATTTCAGTAGCAACCACTTGCCTTTGATTCCCATTACCGGTCAGTTCTTTTAAGGTGGTTTCATAATCAAATATGTCACTGCTAGGTGAAATTGCTCTTGATACATACCCAGAGACACCTTCATGTGGTACTTTTAAACACTCAGCCCACTCTATTGAAGAAAAAGACATCTCTTTTCCATTTAAAAACGAGCTTACCCGATTCTCATTTTCAGACTTCTCGAAGCTTACAAATTCGTAGAACTGTTTTACTAACTTCGGGTAGTATGGGCCATTGTTATTAGAGAAACAATCCACCCATTTCTGGTCCACCAGAATCTCGAGTACTAACGATTTGCTAGGTAGTAGCCATTCCACGCACAGTTCCTTCTCGATTACTATGTCTCTATTCTGCAAGTGAGGATTCACTGGTCGCTTTCCCGATCTAGTTCTAACTTCACTAACACTGGCTTTATGCTGTTTCTTCTGCTTCTTAGCGTTTGGTTCTACACTTTCTTCTCTGACGGTAGGAAGCTTAGTTTTTTCCATTGCAGGTTTAGGGTTCTTGGCCGATTTGGGAGCAAAGGTTCGAAGGTGAGAGATTTCGAGCTCGGTGAGGTAGGAAGTGGCTTAAACATAGTTTTATCATTTAGGAATTCCAAATAAACGACTAAAATAGAGTAAGATAAAATAAAATAAAACGATTCATATTCTTGGCGGCAGACAGATGTTTTAGAAAGCGTTGCATCGGTGAGGATTTTAACATCGGTGAGAATTTTAACATCGGTGAGAATTTCACATCGGTGAGAATTTCACATTGGTGAGAATTTCACATCAGTGAGGATTTCACATCGGTGAGAATTTTCACATCGGTGAGAATTTCACATCAGTGAGGATTTTCACATCGGTTGTGATTAAACATTCCCAATTCGTGTCTTATGTAACTTAGCCTATCCGAACTTAAAGGTTTAGTGAAAACATCAGCCAATTGATGTTCAATGCCAATAAATTCAAGAGAAATACCACCTTTTTGATAGTGATCTCTTAGTAACTGGTGTCTTACATCTATGTGTTTGGTTCAAGAGTGAGATACAGGATTCTTAGAGATGTTAATTGCACTAGTGTTATCACATTTGATTGAAACATGTTTAAAAACATATCCATAGTCCAAAAGAGTGTGTTTCATCCACAGAATTTGTGCACAGCAACTACCAGCAGCTATATATTCTGCTTCAGCAGTAGATAATGCAACTGAGTTCTGTTTCTTACTACACCAAGAAACTAAGGATTTTCCAAGCAAATGACATGTTCCTGATGTGCTTTTTCTATCTAACTTACAACCAGCAAAGTCAGCATCTGAATAACTCATTAACTCAAAGGATTGTCCTTTTGGGTAAAACAAACCTAAGTTAACTGTGTGTTTGAGATATTTAAAAATTCTTTTAACAGCAAGCAAATGAGATTATTTTGGATTAGCTTGAAATCTAGAACACATACACACACTAAACATAATATCAGGTCGACTAGCAGTAAGATAAAGTAAACTACCAATCATACCTCTGTAATTTGTTTGATCAACTGGTTTCCCAGTTTCATCTGCATCCAATTTACAGGTAGTACTCATAGGAGTTTCACTTTCCTTGATACTATCCAGACCAAAACGTTTTAAAACATCCTTTGTATATTTACTTTGATTCAAAATAATACCATTTTCATTTTGAAATACTTGAAATCCAAGAAAGTACTTAAACTCTCCCATTAAGCTCATTTCAAATTCATTTTGCATACTTTTTGAAAAACCAGTACATAAAGAGTGTTTAGAAGATCCAAAAATAATATCATCAACATATATTTGTACAACTAAAACATCTTTAGAAATTCTTTTAATGAAAAGAGTTGGATCAGCAATCCCTTTAGTAAAACCATTTGAGATAAGGAAATTGCTAAGTCTATCGTACCAAGCTCTTGGAGCTTGTTTTAAACCATACAAAGCTTTAGAATGTTTAAAAACTTGATTTGGAAAATGGGGGTTAGTAAATCCAGGTGGTTGTTCAACAAAAACATTTTTAATTATAAAACCATTTAGAAATGCACTTTTCACATCCATTTGATATAACTTGAAATCCAGATGTGTAGCATATGCAAGTAAGATCCTAATGGATTCTAGTCTATCTACAGGTGAAAAAGTTTCCTCATAGTCTATACCTTCTTCTTGACTATATCCTTGTGGAACTAGTCTAGCTTTGTTTCTAAGTATATTTCCAGATTCATCTAATTTATTTCTAAAAACCCATTTTGTGCCTATTGTCAAAGTGTCCTTAGGTCTGTCAACTAATTCCCAGACTTTGTTTCTTTCAAACTGATTTAATTCTTCCTGCATAGCCATTACCCAGAATTCATCATTGATAGCATCATTGATATTTTTGGGTTCTAGCTGTGAAAGAAAAGCTTGATGTTCAACATGGTTCCTTAGAGAAGCTCTAGTTTGTGTTCCTCTATCAAGATTACCAACAACAGCTTCTAAAGGATGATTCTTTAGAATCCTTGTTGATCTGGTAAAGGTTGGACTAGAAATTTCAGGTTCATCTATAGGTTCGGGTTCAACAGAAGCAGATTCTGGAAAAAGTCCAGAACTAGATGCTTTTATAACAGGTTCTTTAGATTTATCATTAATGTCCAGAACAGATAAGTCTTCTTCAATATTTTCAAGAGAGGTTTTAGGCTCATGTGGATCAGTTTCATCGAATTTGATGTGAACAGATTCTTCCACACATTTGGTTTTCTTATTGAATACTCTATAGTCTTTACTTGAAATAGAGTAACCCAGAAAAATTCCTTCATCCCTTTTTGAAGAAAACTTACCCAGATTACCTTTAGTATTCAGAATAAATACTTTGCAACCAAAAACTTTAAAGTAATTAACCTTAGGCTTTCTATTGTTCCACAATTCATAAGGGGTTTTCTTAAGAACTGGTCTAATTAAGACTCTATTAATGACATAACAAGCTGTATTTACAGCTTCAGCCCAAAAATAAATAGGCAGGTCATATTCATTGAGCATGGTTCTAGCAATTTCTTGAAGGGTTCGGTTTCTTCTCTCTACTACACCATTCTGTTGGGGTGTTCTAGGGGCAGAAAAGTTATGAGTATAGCCATTGTGTGAGCAATAAGATTCAAAATCTTGATTTTCAAACTCACGACCATGATCACTCCTCAAAGTTTTAATCTTAAGTCCACTAAGGTTCTCTACAGATTTAGAGTATTTAACAAAAGAAGAACAGGCTTCACTTTTGTGAGCTAGAAAATATACCCAAGTATATCTAGAAAAATCATCTACAAGAACGTAAACATAGTGCTTCCCATTTAAACTAGAAACTCTTGATGGTCCAAACAAATCCATGTGAACCAATTCAAGTGGTTGAGAAGTCGAAACTTCTTTCTTTGATTTAAAAGAAACTTTGTGTTATTTTCCCTTTTGACAGGGGTTACACACTCTATCATTTGGGAATTCTAATTTAGGTAGGTCTCTAACTAGGTTTTTTTTCTAGAGAGTTTTCTAAGTGAGTGAATGTTGCAATGTCCCAATCTTCTGTGCCATAGCCAAGATTCTTTATGAAAAGCATTCAAACAAGTAATATTCTGCTTAGCTAAAGAATTCAGATTAACAGCATAAACATTTTCATTTCTTAAGGCAGAAAATACCAAAAAATTATTAGAATTAAAAACTTTGCAAGAATCATTTTCAAATTTAACATGAAAACCATCATCACATAACTGAGAAATACTTAATAAATTGTATTTAAGGCCATCAACAAATAAAACTTTAGAAATCAAAATTGAATCAGTGTTACCAATCTGTCCTAGGCCGATGATTTTTCCTTTAGAGTTATCACCAAAGGTGACAAAGCCTCCATCAACTTTTATTAAACTCTTAAAACAAGAGAAGTCTCCTGACATATGTCTTGAACATCCACTGTCCAAATACCAGGTCTCTTTACAGGAGCTCTTTAAGCAAGTTCCCTACAAAACAGATTCAGATGGGAGATGATTTTGGTACCCAGATTTTCTTGGGTCCAGACATGTTAGCCAATAACACTTTAGGTACCCATATTTGTCTAATGGGTCTCATATAATTTGTAGAATTGACATGCTTTGAAAGATAAACTTTATTAGATCCATAGCGATGTATATAACTGGTTGAAGCATATGAAGTTCCAGAATTACCTTCATTCTGTCCAGATTTAGAAATGAATCTACTTTTGGCAATTTTACTTTGTCTAGGTTGGTATCCTATACCAGTAGTATATTTAGGTGCTATTTGCTTTCCTAGCATCTGTGTTAGTGTATTTTTGCCATTGGTGAACTTCTCTAAGTCTTTCTTGAGTTGCTCATTAGATAGTTTCAGTTCAGTGTTTTCTTTTAACAGTTGAGCATTTTTCTCTTTTTCAATAGTGAGTTCGGTTTTAACTATAGTGGTGAGAGCATGCTGTTTCTTTAATGACTTGTATTTATCCTTAAGTTCATTACATGTCTCTTCCAGCATATTACAGTACTCAAACAATTCATTTTTAGACATTGTTCCAGAATCAGAGTCAGATTCTGCATTATCTCCAGAGTAATAATAATTTAAAGCAGGAGTTTCAGCAGTTACCTGAGAAGTGTTTGTCATAAAGCACACGTTTGCCTTATTTTTGTGTTCAGTTTCAGAGCTTTCAGATTTAGTAGAGCTATCCTCAGAAGCACTCCAAGTAGCCTTTATGGCTTTCTTAAACTTATTGTCCTTATATTCATATTTCTTTTTATACTTCAGCTTTGGACAGTCGGCTTTAATGTGTCCTTTTCTCTTGCACTCATAATAGAAAACATCATCTGATTTGTCATTCTTCTTCCAATCCTTTTTCCATTTACCTTGGTGATCATACATACCCTTATAATTTTTTTTTCTGAAGAACTTCTTTTTCCTATAAAATTTCTTAAATCTTCTAGCAATGGGAGCCATCACAGAATCACTGTCAGAATCACTTTCAATGTCTTCACAGCTTGAACTTTCAACTACAGCTTGAATTTTTTCTTTGTCCTTATTCTTTGAAGTTGAAGATTTGAAAGCGACAGACTTTCTTGGAGGTTCATTTTCTTCCTCTTTATTCACTTTAAGCTCTTCTTCATACATCATCAGCTTGCCAATTAGTTCCTTGACTGGTAGAGCAGCAATGTCACATGATTCTCTGATTGAGACAGATGTGCCCCTCCATCTATCAGGTAGACATCTCAAAATTCTCATAATTTGTTCCTTCGATGAGACATCCTTTCCCAGCGAGATCATTGTATTGACAATTTCATTGAACCTAAGATACATGTCAGAAATGGGTTCGTCAGGCTTCATTTTAAAATTATCATACTTGATAGTATAAGTGTTCAATCTCATTTCTTTAACATTCGTTGTTCCTTCATGAGAAACAGCTAAGGTATCCCAAATTTCATAAGCAGTTTTACAAGAAGAAATTCTATTAAACTCTTCATCTCCTAGAGCACAGTACAAGGCATTCATAGATTTGCAGTTGTTATTGTATGCAGTCTTTGTAGGTTCATCCCAAGTAGATCTAGCAGTAGTGGGAATTTTGTATTCTGATTCAATAGCAGTCCAAATATCAAAACCTATTCTTTCTAGATGAATTTTCATTTTCAGTTTCCACTGAGCATAATTAGTTCCATTGAAGAAAGGTGGCCGGTTAGTAGCAGCACCCTCAAGTCTATTGTCCATGATGAGAAAATTTTAAAGAGATAAAAATTTAGATATAACAGAAATTTTAAGAACTTTAAAATACAACTAAAATCACAGTTCAAAAGTAGAGTACTTTTAGAAAGTATTTTCGATCCTTTGATACCAAGTGTTGGTCGGAGTGTTTTACTCAAGAGGGGGGTGAATTGAGTACCAATTAAAATTTCTGTATTTAAAAACACTGTCTTAAAGACCCCTAAATAAAATAATAAATTAAACTGTAGTGAATTTATATTAAAGTAGAGTTTCTGTTAGATTATCAAGGGATTGATTAATTCCCAGTTAATCAGCACAGGAGTGTGTGATTATCTTTTGAAACTAACTTACTAATCTACACTTAACATAAACACTTGCTAATTTAATTATCAAAGTAACTTTTAAAACAGTATTGGTTTTAAAGTGATTAGCAGCGGAATAAAACTTTGAAAGAGATGGCACAAAAAATGTAACCAAGAGGTTCAGTCACAAGCCGAGACTTAGTCCTCTCAAAAGTTTATATAAAAATGATCCACACCCTGGATCGGGGTTCAACAGTTTACAACTATCCAGGTCCAAGACCTCTACCACTATTCTTCGTGGGAAACAGTACAACAGCACCCAGCTGTCCAGGTCACACACGACCTCTACCATTGTTCTTCGTGGGACAGAAAGAATGCAAGAATTTGGTAAGGATTTACAAATCCTTCAGTTGAAGTACAAGAGATAGTGTATGTGTTAGATACAGCAGATAACACACACTGCTCGAAAAGTATAATAATAAATCACAGAACAAGAGATGTAGAGTTTAGAAATGGTTCTGGTGATTTCAGTGTAGCTCTGGACTCCTTTGGATTCGATCAGAAGTGAGTCTGAGTCCTCTTCTCATTTCTATTTGAGAAACAGTGTGTCGTATGCTCCAGGTTCACAGACAGTGAAAATGTAGTGGTTGAAGTTCTTCAGTGTTCTTCTTGTATGCACAAAACACTTCTCGAGTATGCTTGATTGTCTATGAGCTTCTCTATGTTCTTCTCATTCTTGTGTTTTTGGTATATTCCATCCACCACACCCTTCTCTAGTTCACCCGTTGGGCAGCGTAGTCTTCTCGTATTTATCTCACGGGCAATAGGGGACAGAAAAGATTTCCTTTCTGCAGGTATGAGGTATGGGTTCCTGACATCCGACAACCTTTATCAGATATTTGACAAATCATTAAAAATGTACATGATATGACCGTTGGATAGATTAAATAAAGATAGGAAATAAAGAAATTCAAACAGTGAGTCGAGTGATCAGTAGGTAATCAGCATCGGTAGCTTGGACATCAGTAGCTCAATGTCATTAGTTGCTTTGACTCTATCGGTGGCTCTATGTATCGGTTGGTACATGCTTGTATCGGTGACTTTGTTTATCGGTAGCTCCATGCGTCGGTATCTCCATGCGTCGGTAGCTCCATGCGTCGGTAGCTCCATGCGTCGGTAGCTCCATGCGTCGGTAGCTCCTTGCGTCGGTAGCTCCATTCGTCGGTAGCTCCATGCGTCGGTAGCTCCATGCGTCGGTAGCTATTTATACTTAAACCGGTAGCTCTATGTTTGTATCGGTAGCTGTCTGTAAGTCAGTAGCTTACATTTATAAGCACATCGGTAGCTCTATGTTAAGTATATCAGTGACTCTGTCTGTCGGTAGACTAAGTCTATCGGTATACTGGGTACCGGTAGCTCTTTATCAGTAGCTATAGGCAGATTACTTATCTGTTTTATGCAGAACACATCCGATTGTGTTAGAATCAATTTATAACTTGTATGAACATGGATAAATGAGGATTAACATATTCCAAAGACTATTTTAAAAATTATTATTGGTTTGATCACAGATTTGAAAGAATTAAAGTATAGATCAATGATACTTAAAAATATCATAGAGAATGAAAACATAATTGGGATTTTCAACACATATGAATACATGATTGAGATTATCAAAATAGGTGAGGTCAACAGTTACATTTTTGAAAATTTAATTTTTTTACTTGGAGTGATGTTGAATCATTATATAAAAATTTGGTGACAAACTTTTGGGTTAATTGGTGGTTTTTTACCACAATGAACCACTACTAGAAATTAAACATACAACCACACTTATATAGCGACGGTTTAAAGAAACTGAGGCTACATCTTATGATACCATCACAGTTTTTAAAAAACCGTGGCTTTAGCCTTGGAAATTCTTCTCTCGCTCTCGGCTTTACTCTCTCGTTCTCCGACCCTCCCTCAAAACCCTTCTCTTCTTCCTTGCGGCTTTTGTCCGATCGTCACCCGACTGGTGAATTCTCTCTCGTTCATCCTCACCGGCTTCGGTTCCTCCATCTCTTACCGTGATTCCTTCATTCACAACGTGACTTATCCATTTGTGGTCTCTCCACTCGTGGTTCCTCTTTCCCTCACCTGTGTTTCAATTCAGTGCATCGGTTGAAGCTTTCCTCCCCTCTATTCGGGTGTTCCTCTTCCACTCGGGTGTAACTCTTCCATTCGGGTATTCCTTCTCCATTCAGTGCATCGGTTCTTCAGGAGTTACTCCTCCATTTGGTGCATTGGCCAAACCATTTTACTTCATTCTATTTTGTGTCTCCTAGTTGCATTATTCCTTCTATTTGCAGTATTGTTAACCTATTTTATTGCTCCCTTACGTTTGCAGGAGGAGTTTATAGTATTCATTCTGATTCAAGAGTTTACAAATATAGGAGGAGTTCAGTAGAGGATTTTTTGTTTATTTTCAACTATTTTGTGGCTTCTATTTGTTGACTGGCATCCTATCAACTATTATTCACTAGAATTTCATGGTTTATATTTCAATATTATTCTCATAATTAATCTCGTATTCTGATATTCATGGTTTAATCTATTTACTATTATGTTATCTATTTACTATTATGGAATTATTATGTTTCTATTTACTATTCTATAATTATTAATTTGATTCTAAGTGTTTTGTGTAATAGACGTCGTATTTCTGAAATTTAGAGAATTCATAAGTTTGATATGAACATGCATCACTTATGTGACCACATCCCTTGAAAAAATCATAGATTTATTCAATCTTTCCAAATCAGTTTGATGTAGATAGATTCTTTTCAAACTATGAATGTTTATTTTTCTCTAGCCTGACCCCCTTTGAAATTTTCTTCCTTTGTGAATCAAGTATTGTTGGATTGTACTTACAATCCAATGAAAAATTTCCAAACCTGTTACACTACCATCATTTTCCTGCAAACCTAAATCGTCTATTATTTATAACATGTTATTTATAATTTCCATGTTTTAGAGCATGTTGTTTTTGGGATTCTTTTATCACTAGTTGGGTTCTTCTTACAGAACATGCTTCTACACTCATTCCTCTATCCACTGTAGATATTGTGTAAATATTGTCTTCATTTTCATTCACCCATACATTTATAGATTTTATTTTCAAACCATCAGTTTCTATGAAAATAGATTTAGAAAAATTATTACATTAGGTTTACTTGAGAATTACTATTAGTTGACACAATGATCTTATTTTCAAACCTTCACTTTCTAATGCTTTAGTTACGTAGATTTATAATGATGAAGATCATTATATCTATGTGAAGATGTTTTGAACGCATTCTAGAATATTTTTAAGTGTTTTAGAGGATCTAAAAATGTCTAGAAAAATTTGTAAATTCTATGTATCACGATACTGATGAAGTGAAAAAGGAAATGATATGTAATATATTACCTTGTTTTAGTAAATTTCCAAAGGATATTACCAACTAAGCTTACATCCATCAAAATTTCACAATCTTTTAGAAACCTCACTACCACCCAAATGAATCCTACATCCATTGCTCCATTAAAACCGATGAGTCCTTAGAAATTTATCATTTATGGTAAATTTCTATATTTCGATAACATTCATTACAAATCCTAACAATCTTCAACCTAAAGACTACTTCAAGGGTTTAATGTTGTCCTCAAAAACATTAGAAAACATCACCCACTATACTTACACTATATTTAATGCTCCTATTTATTTTTTAATCTATACAACCATGCACAATTAAGGCATAATATTGTCACATTCTCTCATGGACTAATGTTTTTGTGAATATATATTCAATATTCCACCATGAAACAATCTTCAATAACCCTAACACTCTGTATTAAATAAATATTAAAATATAATGGTACATTAGGTTGATGTGATTCATCCTCACATAAAACACTAATATCTAGGCCAAATGAATCACACTCGGATGACCAAAGTAAAGTGAATAATTTTTCTATATGCATTCAAGCTCCACACATAGAAATCTAGTCTTGAGAGAAATGGAATACGAATCTAAGATAGATAAATATTTACTAAAACTGAACATCATTATAGATTGAAATAAAACCTTACAATCTTTAAAATACAATAACCTTCCAATCTTTAAAATAGAAATTCTTATCACTTGAATAATACTGGAAATCTTCCAATAGTCTATAATTAGAACTACTTGAATATATATCAAATATAGTAGCACCAGTTTCTTCTTTTTTAGTATTCACTAAACCACATGAATTATTTGGATTCAAATCTCCCCGAATTAATGGATGTAGAATTTCCCACTCTATATCTTTATAACCATTTGTTTTGGGTCTTATCACTCTTCTATATAGCTCATATAAATTATTCTATCTTGAATAATAGTTTCAAATTTTGACATGTCTCTATTTCAAATTATATGAATATATATCAAATATAGAAACACTAATTTATTCTTTTTCAGAATTCACTAAACCACATGTATATTTTGGATTCAAATTACCCTAAATTACTAGATCTAGAATCCCCCCCCCAGCAGCCCCCTCCCCCATGCCCAGCCCATCCCCCTCCCCCTCCACCCTGCTCAGCCCCCCCTGCCTAGCCCCTCCCCCTGCCTAGAACCTCCCCATCCCCCTCCACTCCTTGCCGAGCCCCCTGCCCAACCCCTCCCCCGGCCCAGGCCCTCCCCCTCCCCTTACCCATCCCCTCCCCCCTACCTAGCCCCCTACCCAGCCCCCCCTCCCTCTCTTTACCCTACCCTCCCTACCCAACCCCTGCCCATCCCTGCACACAATCCCCTCCCTTATACACATATTACAACCCAATATTACTAGAAAACCCATCCTTAATATATAAACCCCATGGTCTACTCTAATTGTGACATTCTAATATGATATATTTCACACGAATCCAACATTTGATTCATTTTCCACTATACAAGTATCTATGAATGATACCATTTGTACATATTATTATATTTTCATTAGGATATAAAATGTTACCTCCCTTTCTAAATCATGTATTTTATTATATCATGAATTTTATTATCTTATTTATAGATAATGTAAATCACTGATGATTATGATTGATTCATTTAGAATATTTACCAATATCTAGAAATATGGGGACTTTCTAGAAACCCAAGGTTGACCTGTCATGGTGTAATAATTGATAGTAATATATATCATTGTTTATTCTCTTAACATGATATAAATATTAATTAGTGTATATGGGTATAGTTCTTATATGATTATTGTCTAGAGATCTCATATACTTTAGTAAATGATAATGTTATAGTTGATGCATTTATCTTGAACATTTACTTATGTTTCTCAAGAAGAATCTAAGGAATAAGAACCTATGAACGAGTCCAAATACTACTTTTATTAAGCATGAATGAGTTTAAATGTTGTTATTTACAACAAAAAAATTTACTAACTATTTTTTTATTCATATTAGAATGGATAGAAGTTGGATGTATAAGGTTGATCGGGTCACTGATGAGTTTCAGAAAGACTTGGAATATTTTTTAGATGTTGCATTCAATATTGGTTTAGAAGGTGGATTTATTTGATCTCCATGTTTTGATTGCATTGGAAGACCATGGTTAACACATGAGGAAGTAAGTTACCAAATCACTAATATAGGTTTTCAAAATGGATATCATGTTTGGTGTCACAATGGAGAAAAAGTTCAAATAGTGAATGACATTGATTCAGCTGAAAGGATCGGAATGGAAAATTTGATTGCCAATAGGTTTCCATTTTCTTCTCAAGCCAACACTTCATGTAGATCAGTGGAAGATGAAATCAGTACAGGAAAACATTTTTCATCTAATGATCAGAATGATGATGTTGAGCGTGTTAGAATATTCTTAGAAGACACAAATACCCCAATTTACCAGTCATGTGGAAAAATGACCAAACTAGAGTTTTTGATGTGACTGTATCATGGGAAAACAATGTATAGATTTATTAATACTACGATCTACTATTTACTTACTCTTTTTAAGGAATTTCAACCTGATGATGCATGTATTCCGAAAAATGATTATATGGCATCAAATTTGGTGGAAAATTTTGGATTTTAATGTAAGAAAATCCCACATGCCTTAAAGATTGTTGTCTATTCTGGAAGGATAATGTCGAGTTAAATGAGTGAAAACAATGTGGTACATCGAGATGGAAGACTAATAAAGATGGAACTCAATTTTGTATATAATAGAAAGTTATGTGGTACTTTCCATTGATTCCCAGACTTCAGAAATTTTTTATGTCAAAACAAATCGCTAAGAATATGAGATGGCATGAATATGAAAGAAATAAGGATAATGATGATATAGTTCATCCTGCTAATGGGTTATCTTGGAAAAAATTTGATAGGTTACATCCTAATTTTGTAGCTGAACCACGGAATGTTAGATTGGGATTTTCATGTGATGGTTTCAACCCATTTAAGAATATGCATACTGCACATAGTACTTGGCCTGTTTTCATTCATATATATAATTTTCTGTCCTGGATGTGTATGAAAAATCTAGCTACTATCATGATTATATTGATTTCTATACCCAATGATCCTGGAAATGATATCGAAATATATTTTCAAACATTAATAGATGAGTTGAAGTAGCTTTATATTATTGGGGTGAGAACATATGATGTATTTATAAAGTTTTACTTTATGTATCGTGCATCATAATAATGGTCAATAAATGATTTCCCTGCATATGGAATGATGTCTGGTTGGAGTACCAAGGGGAGATTATCTTGCCCTATATTTATGAAAAATACACATTATAGGAGATTAATGTTTTGATAAACTTTCAGCATCATAAGGCATTGACAATTTCTACATATTGATTATCCATACAGTAAAAATCTAAGACAGTTTGATAATTCCATAGAGACAGATGAAATACATCAACAAATTTCATGGGGTGATATCCTTAAAGAACTTGATAGTTTGAATTTTTTCTTGGAAAGGGTCAGTTAAATTCCAATAAGCGGAAGAATTTTCCTTTGAATTCCAACAATAATTGGAGATGGAAAAGTATATTCTATGAGTTGCCGTATTGGTCATCAAATTTTCTGCATCACTTCTTGGATGTAATTCATATAGAGAAAAATGTGTGTGAAATATAACTTGAAGTTCTTTTAAATGTAAAGGGAAAGACAAAAGATGATTTGCGCTCACATCTTGATTTAATGGATTGGGGTATAAAACCAAGACATCATCTGGATTTAATTGGTTATAATCAATGGAAGGTCCCTTTTTCTTGTTTTTCGATGAAATATTTAGAGAAATAAAAATTTATTCAAGTCTTGGAAAGTTTAAAGGTTCCATATGGTTATTCAAGTAACATTTCGAAACGAGTGAATAGACGAGATGTTAAACTAAAATCCATAAAAACCCATGACTACCATCTCTGGTTGCATGAATCGATTCCTATTACCATTCAACATTTACTATCACATAATTTCAGGGTCATTGTGATTAGATTATGTCACTTTTATCAAGATCTTTTTGCTAAAATATTGAACAAAAGTGTTGTGAAAAAACTACAAAAAAGATGCACCGATCATTCTTTGTGACTTGGAAACAATATTTCCCCCATCGTTTTTTACATGTATGTTACATCTGACTGTGCATCTTCTAATGAAAGTTCTTTTTGATGGTCCCATTTCTAGTCACTGGATGTATCTAATAAAAAGAATGTTGTTTACATTGAAATTTTATGTGTGAAATAAGAATCATCCTGAAGGGTCTATTGTGAAAGGTTATTTAGCACATGAATGCATGGATTTTTGTTCAATGTATTTGCCTAATGTCACCACTAGATCTAATCAGCCCATGAGAACTGAGGATGAAAAATATGATCCCATTGAACCAACATTTCTGTCACTGCCTCAAACTGGAGGGATATCTGGATCATAAAGGTTGTGTACTTTGAATAGCGATGAGTGGGAAATGGATCATCATACGGTATTATTTAATTGTGGTGTGGTTAAAGATTACATAAAAAAAGTAAAATTATAAATATATATATTTTTATTGGTTATTTTTTTCATAGTTCCTTACATCATTATTTTTTTATATTTTCAGAGAACATACAGAAATTATAAAAAGAACACATCACCCTTAATCTATTAAGAGGCGGGAGCAATTACAAAGAAAATATTTCCTTCTTGGTTAAAGTCAAATGTAATAAATTCTTTTTTTACATTACCAAATCATTGGTTGTTATTTTGTATTTTGTTGTCGATATATTTCAGGTCCAAAGTTTTCCAATGGATGATGTATCTGCTGAAATAAGGGCATTATCGTTTGGTCCGAATAATTTGGTTTGTGATAGTAAAGTTGTTGTTGTCATTAGTTTTAAATTCATTATAAATAGTTGTGCAACAAAGATGGAAACATAGCATGACGGTCTCACGATAAGCGCTAAAACGGATTGTTATGCTAGTGCATCATAAAGACAGCCTCGATCATAAAATATGTCGTATTATGGGGTTGTTGACAGAATTTTATTATTATATTACTATGCACATGGTCGTATCACTATGATGAAATGCATGTGGTTTGATTCAATGACACTACATGGCTTTTCTATAGATAATTTTGGTTTTAGAGTGATTTATATGAAACTTCAGCTGTGGACAGATGAGCCTTATATTCTTGCATCACAAGCTAGACAAAATATTTAAGTAAATAACCCTTTAAAACTGCAATTTGGTGTTATTGTTGATGTTATTACTAGATAGAGTTTCGATGAAGGATTTGATGATGGTGATGTTTTGGATGAACCGGTCGGTATTTAGTCTAATATAGCATTTGATGATACAGATGATTCAATTGTGATAATGTATTGTGAACCGAAAATTATAACAGGGAATTCGTAGTGTTAATTGTTCTAAAGTATTCAGATTATATTATTCTGACCTGGTGCATGTTTTTTTGAACTTTTAAAGTATCAGCTTCTTTTGTTTTGTACAATTTTCATTTAGCAAGTAAACAACATAATGAAAAAAACATAATGGAAGATGTAATGTTTTGAAAAATAATATGATTTTTTTGGAATCATTATTGTTATTTAATGATTTGTTATATTTTTAAAATTTTCACATCACTTTTGGAATTTACAGATTATTATGTCTTATGAGGAGGTTCATGGAGAAAAATGGAGGAAATCGATCACCGACTTAGAGGAGTTGGCCTGAAAAATATCATTGTTTCGGTGAGTCCTTTATTCAGTTATTTATTGATTATGTATGAACTTTCCACAAATATTATTCAATATTAATTGGAATCATAAAGGAGGAAACTCACGTTCACTGAAGATGGTTCAAGCACTCCAGAGTATATGACCGGCCCTACATGCAGCCCCCTCCATGTAACGCCTCACAGTACATGGCTCTGCAGTCACCGGGATGGTTTCCTTCCATTATGCCCCCACTTATATGACTTATCCATACATGGGCGGTCATCCTTTTATCCATTTCCTTCTCCTACGGTGCAGTTTAATCCATCTCCTTCTATCCCTCAGCATTTTTACCCTTATCCACCTTCATCTCTACAGGGTACACCTGCATTGGTTATGCCTCTTGAATACCCATACCCTCCTACCCAACTGTAGAATCCACTGTCTATTATGGAGGGTACACCTCCATTGGTTATGCCCCCGTATACTGGTACCCTCCTACCCAACCTCAGCATCCAATGTCTAGTATAGAGGACACTTCTCTAGTTGCTACCCCTTAACATAGTGTGTATGATCAAACAACAACAAATAGTGCTACTGTTAAATGTTTAAAAAGTAATGAAATTAATAATTTTTTATTAAATTTTAGTTATATATTTGTAAAATATTTGTTTCTTTTTTCAGGAACCTCTTCTACTAAAAGACATGGTCATAAAAAGATGCATAAAGTGTGGAAAATACACACGCAAATTATGGTTCAGTATAATAGGGAAATACAAATTATTAAAGAAAATGGTAAAGAATTGTGGAGTTTCATGGGGACACTCAGCAGACATAGAAATATTGTTCCGGTTTAACCATTAGAGTGGATAAATTTTGGAAAAGAAATAAAAGACAATGCTTGTTTGAATTTTTTGGAAAAATATTTTTTAAAATTAGTTTTCAACTTCTTTATAAAGTATTATTGATAAATTGGATTGAATATTCATCTTCGCTATAACTTCCCGGATGGTCTCCACACTAAGAGAGCTTGGTTAATGGAACTGGGGGAGATATGGCAGGCCTACAAGCATGACTTGGATGTTGGCTACAAAAGAAGAAGAGGTACTCCTCTTGAAAATGAACTAATCTATAATGAAGGCCCTATTTCACACTACAAAGAATTAATTGCATATTGTAGATGTTCCTCTTTCAAGGTGATTTACAATCTAAATGAATTTAATAATTTTTTTTCGGAAATCATTGTTTTCTGTAGTGGATGATTTAATTAGATGTGATTGTGATCAGTTGTATTTTCCAAACTTGGTTATTTCAGTTATGTCTTGAACTTGTTAAATTGTTAACATGGGATGATGATTTTTTTATCCCTTTTGACTAGTTGAAAGGATAGTTTTTTTATTTTTACTAATAGGATTCATCTGAAAGAAACATTATAAATAAGGGAACCATGATATATAATCATACTTTGGGGCGAACTACATTGCTAGATCATGAACTGCCACAGTAAATCTATGATTTGACATTGAATATACATATATTTTTTCATTGATTTATGTTCAGTTTTAATTTAGAAATTGGCATTAAATTTTGAAGCTCGTGTTCACTGATCATTATTATTTTGTTCTAGTAAGAAAAATAAAGATGGAAATGTTGGGAATTAGGCAACACATGAAAAAATTTTAAGAGTGTTTTTAAATTTTTAGCTTTTAGTATGTAGTTTCAGACATTGAAAATTATATGAGTTGTGTTTTCCTCACAGGGAATGAGAATGCTTCAGTCAATTCTTGATAAGTTATACCAAATCTTAAAAGTAGTATAAATAATATAAAAGGACATACACCACTTATGATTTGGTATAGATTTCATCAAAAAATGAGGTTGTAGACATTTTACTCACAACACGTATGAGTATTTCAATGGACATTTTTTTGAATATCTATTAAAATGGTAACAACCTTTTACAGGATGCTCTTCAAGCTCTAATGGAAAGGGAACCAGACAAATTTGGACCAAATGATTATTTACATTAGGTTCATGACAACAAGAATAGTGGAAGAGTTCGTTGTAAACCCAGAAAAAAAAAATCTTGTCGTCTAAATATTGGTCATCAGGTATTGAATCTTCTAGAAATATAAGAGGAATGGTTACCTAATAATAATTACATGTAGTCATTGAGATAGCAAAGCAAGAAGCTAGACAAGAGTCTCAAAAGACACGAAAAAAAGAAAATGAACAATTGTTCAAGTTGATATCAGCTATATGCTCTTTACTTCTTCCAGATGGTGCAGAAACAGTGGATGGATGTTTATTGAGATTCTGCTTGATGTATGATGATGATGATGATTATGTAGAAGAAGATGTTAGTGGAGAGGCTTAAGATGCTGCTGATGGTGGAGTGGATGAATATGTTGTTGATGGTGGAGTGGCGGAAGATACTGATGATGATGATGATGCTACTAATGGTGGTACACATGTGGATGTTGTTGATATTGGTTCTGATGATGAGGAGTATTCAGATGACATTTTTGAGAGACATTATTTACAGTTTTTGTATATATCATTTTTTTCATTGTTTATAAAATTTCAATTTTATATGTATTAGTTGTTTTTTATTTATATGGAAATGAGATACTGATATGGTTTCTATAATTCGTTGTAGGTTTATGTGTATGGTGCATTTGTACACTGCAGGTTTCTTCAGGGGGGAGGGGGGCCTGTCAGGGGTAGGGGTGACTTGCAGGGGTAGGGGGTGGTGGTGCAAGTGGGGGGGGGGGGGGTCTTTGGATTCAATTTACATAAATGATGTATAATAAATATTCATTTCTATAATAACACAATCAAGCATCGTTTATGAATTGTTTTTTTTTTTGAAATTTGTGTACTGGGGGTTGGGTACAAGCACATCTAAAAAAGGAAAAGAATACTTCAGTGAGCTGCAAAAGAACAAGAAGGGATTTATTTGGGTCAATGATGTAGATGAAAATTAAATTTAGCTTGCATTCAGCAATAAAAAGGTAGATGTTAGAATGAATTGCCTTCGACAGTTTGAGGTTTGGAGTTGACTTTGATAGGTTATTTCTAGGGTTGTATGAGTCTTACCTTATTATATTATTTGTTTCTGTAGGATAAAATTTACCACGGGGAGACCAGACTTGTGGGTACACTAGATCCAAGTATGCTCACCCTCAAATCCCATTTTTCATTTTTCAATGACGACTTTCAGGTATTTACACTGCTGTTTTCCTTGCAGTTTGATGGAACTTCACCTGAATCTGATGGTAGATATGGGGAAGAAGCTTCCCAATCAAGGAATAATATGAACCTTTATAATATCCAAGCATCAATGGTAAAAATAGTATTCAGTTTTTTTGATTCCATGCTAGTTAAGATGAAAGAAAAAATCTTCTGTTTGTAGTTCTTGGTGTGAGGGGGAGGGTGGGGACTGGTAGGTGCAGGGGGTGCAAGGGGGAGGGCATGGGGAGGGGGTTCAAGGGGGAGGGAAGGGGGCAGGGGGGACTGGCAGGGGGACTGGTAGGTGGTAGGTGGGACTTTCAAGGAGGGGGAGTGCAAGTGGTGTGGTTAGAATGAGGGTTGGGGCAGGGGCATGGGGGACTGGTAGGGGCAGGGGTGGGGAATGGAAGGGGGAGGGGTGCAAGGGGGAGGGCAAGGGGGACTGGAAGGGAAAGGGGTGGACTGGTGTGGGGAGGGTTGTGCCAGGGGAGGGGGGGAACTAGCAAAAGGTGGGGGTGCAAGGGGAGGGGGGACTAGCAGTGGGGATGGGGAACTAAAGGGGGGAATGGTATTATGGGAATGTGCATGATTTTTGCCATGTTGATATCATTTTCAATTTCTTATGGATACATTACATGTTTTTTTTTTGAATTTTGATTTGAATTTTAATTAGTTATATTCATGTGCACTATCAAGGTGAATTATAAATTATAAATGCTGAGTTTGGCACTAGTTTCAACTATTGTATATATAGGAATAAGATTATAATAGTCTGCTATTTCCTAGTTTACAGGTGATTCAATTTTTATACCAGATTTTTTCAACATAGATTAAGAGGAAAGAGTCTTGGGATTGGAAGTAGTTACTCAGGGGAGTATTCTACCTCATTTACTTTTTTTTCTCTCTTCATTCCGCTTAAATTCAAAATTCATGCTGAGTTTATTTGTCACTATTTTCATGTATTATTTTGATTCTTTGTTTCCATATTCTTTTACTATAGGTGGTGTGTTTATAGAATATTTCAATTGAGAATGAATATGTTTGATTTACAGGTTTTTCTAGATAATGGGCTTTTTCACCCTCATTTTTTTTCTTATTTCATCTGCTACTGTAGTGGATGAAGATGGATGTTTATATTTTTTATCTGAAATAAATCAAAATTTTCTCTTAGGGGGGGGGGTGTCTGGGGCGAGGGGGCATGGGGTGAAGGTTGGGGGGAAGTGTGCACGGGGGAGGGTGGGGGGGAGTGTGCAGAGGGTAGGGAGGGGGGCAGGGTTGGTGGGGGTAGTGTGGGGGGCAGTGTGCAGGGGGTAGGGAGGGGGGGGGAGGGGGTGCTGGGGGAGGGGGGTGTGTAGGGGGTAGGGAGGGGGTAGGGTGCAGGGGGTAGTGAGCAGGGGGCAGGGAGGGGGGGGAAAGGGGGTAGGGGGTGTAGGGAGAAGGGTGGGGTAGTGTGCAGGGGAAAGAGGGGCGGTGTGCAGGGGGCAGGGGGCAGTGTGCAGGGGGCCAATGTGTAGGGGGTTGTAGGGAAGTTTGTAGGGGTAAGGGAGGGGGCAAGGGGTGTGGGGGTGCAGGGGGAGGGGGCAGTGTGTAGGGGGAAGGGTGGGGGGAAGTGTGTAGGGGGCAGGGTGGGGGCACTGTGTAGGGGGGGTAGGGTGGGGGCAGTGTGGAGGGTACGAGGGTAGTGTGTAGGGGGCAGGGGGGTAGTGTGCAGGGGGATAGGGAGGGGGTAGGTGGTGTGGGGGTGTAGGGGGAGGGGGTGGGCTACTGCAGGTTGGGTGGGGGTGCAAGGGTCTATCCAAGGGTGGCATGGGGGTGTCTGGGGGGGAGTAGTGTGTAGGTGGTATTGCAGGGTGAAGGGGACATGGGTTGCATGTAATCTGAAACAATAACACACTTGTTTATATGTTCTATTACTTTATGTGTCATTTAATGTCTTGTTTCAGGTTTCTAAATTATGTTTGCAAGGATTTCATGGGTATAATGGGTTGCATGAAACCTTTATCTTCCTTTAATCCTTAGTGTATCATGAAAATTTCATGATCTAAGCAATCTTATGTGATCTGTTGACTACATTCACGTGACCACAAGTGTGGATCACCAAATTTCCTTGCTTAAACAAACAGATGCTCCACAGGATCTCAATAGAACTGTGTGATCATAACGTGTCTTTCATAAATGCTTTGAATGACATATGTTGTGTCCATGATCTCTCCTTCACCTCTTCACAAGACCTAGTGTCTTTTAGGTTTCTCCATTGTGAGATAGTAGATATGTCTATGGGATTACCTTCTTCAGACTATGATTTTTCCGCGGGTTCCTCCTTGCCATCACGTAACAAAGATGGTTTTGTGAGATCTTCTTCGCGTGATTGTATCACGCGAGATCATTAGTTTTTAGAGTTACTATTGAGTTCTCAGAAAACAAATATAAACAAAACTCTTGTTATTTCCATGGTTTATATAGGTGGTGTTGCATCTTTTTTTAAGGTGTGTTAAGGACCTCTTCAAATGACCGAGGATCTCGGGATCTTATGAATGTTGATATTCTCAGCATCTCCACAATTTCTGGAATGATGGCACAATCCGTGTGATGAATACTTCACATGATCACTTTGTTGATCATGTGATGCCTCATTCGAAATCATCTCAAGAAATCAGAATAATCCAAATGATAATTCATATAAAGGAAAGGAGGGTGTGGGGGTGCATGGGGGTGTCCAGGGGGCTATCCAGGGGGGTACGGGGGTGTCCAGGGAGGGTAGGGGGTGTCCAGGGGGGTGCAGGGGTGTCCAGGGGGGCTGTCTATGGGGTCAAGGGTGTCCAGGGGGCTCTCTACGGGGGCATGGGGGTCTGTCCAGGGGGTGTAAGGGGGCTGTCCAAGGGGGAACATGGGGCAGTGTGCATGGGGTAAGGAGGGGGTGGGATACTGCAGGGGAGGTGGGGGTGCAGGGGGCTATCCATGGGGGTGAAAGGGGGCTATCCAGGGGGCATTGGGGTGCAGGGAGCGGGGAGGGGGGCAGGGTGTGCAAGGTGGTGTCTAGGGGGGTGTCCAAGGGGGTCATGGGTGTCTAAGGGGGTGCAAGGGGGCTGTCCTGGGAGAGGTCAGGGGGGTGTTGCAGGGGGGAATGGAAAATTTGAAATGGAATATTGGATGACGATGAAATTGTAGATTATGTTTGGTATTTGAAACTCCCTAATAATGTTTAATTCTCTCCTTGCATAACTTATAAACATTATATTTTTTGAAATTACTGTTATGGTATTCTAGGAATGTGCATGTGTTTTGCCATGTTGATATCATTTGGAAGTTTTGATGGACACATTACATGTTTTTTTATTAAAATTCGATTTGGATTTTAATAAGTTATATTCATGTGCATTATCAAGATAAATTAGAATTTCTACATCCGAAGTTTTCTAGTGGTTTCAACTGTTGTATATATGGGATTATGATTCTAATGGGATTTTATTTCCTGGTTTATAGATTCAATATTTATACCATATTTTTTCAACAGAGATAGAGGAGAGAGTCTTAGGATTAGATGTTGTCACTCAGGAGAGTATTCTTCCTCATTTTCGTTTCTTCTCTCTTCTTTCTGCTTAAATTCAAAATCCATGTGAAGTGTATTTGTCATTGATTTGATGTGTTATTTTGATCTTGTTGGGTGAACAGCCTGCTGTTTTCATTTAATGAAAGTGAGGTTTATATCAATACATATAAAATTTCATTTAAATATTACACAAGATATTTCTGTAGGGGGGAATAGGGGTGTCCAGGGTGTGAACGAGTTCTGTCTAGGGGGGTGGACAGGGTCTGTCTGGGGGGGGGGGTGCATGGGGTGTTCAAGAAGGTGCAAGGGAGTTGTCCATGGGGTGCATGGGGTCTGTCAAAGGGGTGTTTAAGAGGGTTCAAGGGGGTTGTCCAGGGGGGATGGGGGTTCAAGGGGGATGTCCAGTGGGAATGAGGGTGCAGGGGGGTGTTCAAAGGGGGGGGGGTGTTCTGGGGTGTAGGGGGTGTTCAAGGGGGTGCAATGGGGCTGTCCAGGGGGGGGGGGTGTTCAAAGGGGTGCATGAGGGCTTCCCAGGGTGGTCTAGGGGTGGAAGGGGTTTTCTGGCTGAGGGACTGAATTGGTTTATTATACTATATGTATTATAACACCACTTTTTTAAACATGGAATTAGGGCCCTATGGCCATGGTTTAACTATAGAATTAGGGAGTATCTTTCTATGTTTTTAATTGTGGGAGTAGATCCTACTACCATGGTTCTAACCATGGCCTTAAACACCCTAATTCCATAGTTAAACAATGGAACTATTGGCATATTTCCACAACAATAGAAGCCATGGGTTTCCAAAACCGTGGTCATATGCTATCGCCATAGGTTTTGGGCCTATGACCACAGTTTGAAACTGTGGCCCTAGGATAATTTTCTAGTTGTGAACATGTTTTGTTTTATAAAACAAAACCTTGTGTACAAAAGATTCCATAAACATATATGAGTCATAATACATATATTATGGTTTTTTACAACCATTAAAATGTTTTTCTAACCAGAATTTAAGAAGGTAATGGAAATTGAAAACCCATCGTCCTTGAATGTGGTAAATTAGCGCATCTCAGATGCTGTTTTTACAACCAGTATAAATGAAGAGTGAAGGAGAGATATTAATAAATTTTTCCATTATCATAAAACAATTATATTACATGTATTTTATTAGAGATGTCATAAAATTTAGATGAGGATATGTAAGTATAGAAAAGAAATCAAATGAACTTGAAAAGAAAAAGAAAGAAAATAAAAGGCAAATTTAACTCATGATTCAATATTTCTTGGGAGCCTCTTAAGGGGAGATGATTTGGTCTTTTTAGGAGACCCAGAGCTGTTGAACGTAGGGGAGGAGCTTAAGGAGATATTTGGGTAAAATATAGGGGAAAACAAGGATTTAGAGGAGTTAAGATAAGAGGTAAGGAGTTGTGGTATTTATAGTGGATTAGTAGAGGGTTTTCATAATATTATAATCATTAGTTTATTATTTTCCCTCGAGACCAGAAATAGTGATGATACCATGACCAAAAACAGTAATATGTGCATGTGATTTCGAATCAATTGGGCTTACATTAGTATAAAATCATTAATGATTCAATAAATCAATTATTCGGCATTTATCGTAAATTATCATATTTTACAATTTATAAAAAATTCAAGTATTTCAGAAAAATCCCAAAACATCACCTTGGCCATTTTTCAATATTTAGAATATAAAAACGAAATCCATTTTTCAAAAATAATTTTCTAAATATTATTTATTTAATATTTTATTAAAATCATAATTTTTTCTAAAAAAACATGTTTTAAAACATTTATTTACTTTTTCCAAAATGTAGGTACATCATACTTTGAATTGAATCTTATTTATATATTATCATATGTAAGGTTACTATTCAATATTTTATATCAGACTTCATAAGGTTACCATTAATATTCATAAGGGTATGTTAAAATAAGTTGGTCATATTAGACTCCAAATAAATTACTGATCGAAAATGTGAATGTCAGATTTTTGAAATTTAAAACTCAGAAGTGTAAAAATTAAGTTTAAAGGTCACATAGTACTTAATAGTTCATTCTGTTGTGATTTCATGTGATTATATGACACAATAATAAGATTGAAATTTCCCTTGAAAAACATTGGGTCGTTTCATTCTTCCCCCCTTAAGAAATTTTGCCCTCGTAATTTCGTTTTTACATTATAGGCCATAAATTGGTGTGGGTAATTTTCCTTCATTGCCTCAATGATGTATTCATTCTTTCCTATTTTTATTTCCTTCATTTATAAAGGGTTCATGCATTATAATGGTACCTCGGGATAATTTCAGAATCATATACTTCTTTTTCCCAAAAACACCTCAGGTGTCTTGGTTTATATCGATAGAAGCATCGATAAGTCATTAAAAAGGTATTTGTTATATATAATTTTAAAAAATCTTCTTGAACATATTTTTATAAAAAATCATACAGATTCATCTTCAAATATTTAAAAAATAGGTTTTTGGTAAATTAGTTTTGGTATTTCCCCAAAGAGAAAAATCAATAATTTTATACAATTAGGCTGCTCAGAGGTATCCCTCTTTTGAAGAACCTAGAAATTATTTTAGTGCTTCATAATATTCAAATAAAGAGAATAATTTGAAAAGACCCTAATGGTACTTCCCACTCTTAGCATGGTAATAATGTTTAGAGTGAAATATTCCCCAATTGTTGGTACTTTATCCTTGATAGAATTAGGCAATGATAGAGGTATTGGATGCCTCATAAAGCTTTTTTCAAATAACCTTGATATTTGAAAAAGTTTCAAAGTCATCTGAGCATGACTTCAACATGATCTTTCCAAGTTCTTCTTCATGAAGAGAGAGAATATTTGTTTATGATTTTCCTCCTTCTATTTTTTAACAACATAAAAGAGAATACAATCACCGGGTTTGAATACATAGCTAATAAAATGTAAATAAAACATTAAACATAAAAGGATAAACTTGTATGTGAATAATATATCCTAACTTGTGATACCCTATGTTTCAATCTAGGTTATCCATGATCATATATTATTATGTATTTATTTTATTGTTCCCTTATTAATGGTTCATAATGAGCTTATAAATTTACGAAATCATATCACCCAGGAGTGTCAAACCAACAGTGGAGCAAGGCCGTTTTCATGTACTAGGATACCCTTGGTCAGGCCTGATACTTATTGTCGGAGTTTTCACTCTTAGGTACATCTGTTCCAGAGCCACCTCTACCTATTTTTATCCAGACAGGAATGTATTTTTTTTATAACCCACTTACTCTATACTTACCAAAATTTAGGGATATTTTCTTAAACTAAGTCTCATCCTTAAGGTTCTCACTAAGGTGATATATTTCTAATCTCCACAGATAACTAAAACCTTCTTTTGATATCAACTATAATGACCCTAGCCTTTTACGTATAACATTACATGATTTTAAGAATAATTATACATCAGAGTACAATCCATGGATCGTGAAGTCTAGTGTCTTTGAAGACTAAGTACAAAAATCATAAAACATGGGACTAAAAAACACTTATTTATTTAATATTCATAGGGGAATCCTATCTTCCATTCTGCTCATGCTACTTCATAGGGTAACTTAGGGATAAAATGAAAAATGGGATGAGATAAAATCCCAATAATTGAATATTTATAAGAACAAAACATTGGCACATGGGATAAAAGGCGTGGCATGATGACATACAAAGTCATGTAACATATCGAATCTTAACATATAAACATGTGATCATTTAAAAATGGAATCATATAAATGTGGTAGAAACATAAAACATGAATTTAGTACAAGTAAAGGCTATCTTCCAAGACAGTTTCCCATAGTAGCATAAGTCAAGGCTAACCACCCGACGATTGTATATAGTAGCACAAGCCAAGCCTAACCTCCATGACCATCGAACATAACGTATCATGAGATTTAACTTTACCCAATGAATTGGAGCGATATATGGGTGCACCCATGTTAACTTTTAATGAATAATTTTTCTATATAAATAATCAAACATAACCAATTATACATAAACAAAAGGGTTACCCATGGAAATAATTGGGTACCAAAATCATGACACGAAGCATAACCAATGGGCATATCATAAAAGTGCCCACGAAATTAAGGAATTAGAACATACATGGAAGTTCCTAAGGTAAAATATTAATATATCTTGGTAATTTATTTCAAACACAAGTTA
Source organism: Viscum album (assembly GCA_963277665.1). Taxonomy (NCBI): domain Eukaryota; kingdom Viridiplantae; phylum Streptophyta; class Magnoliopsida; order Santalales; family Viscaceae; genus Viscum; species Viscum album. Next base: position 413,423,507 of record OY728131.1, read on the forward strand.
CATCATGTAAGAAATGTATTTGAGAAATTTTGGATTAAATCATTTTTGTGCGGTTTTAAGGAAAATACTATAGAGCTTTTAAAATATTAAAGGGAATGATATTTTATATAAAATAAGAAGTGAATAAAAAATATTTTCATAATAAACAGACTGATTTTATAAATACAACGGTGGATTAAAATAAAGGATAGAGTGTGCTTGAAAATGGTTAAAAAGTTGGGAAGTTCCCTTAAAACAATTCTGCTTAATGGGAAGCATTGAGGAAGGAATCACATTAAATAATGAATATCCACAAAAGAAAATGAGGTATGGATATTGAAACATGATTTTTGAGTATATGAACCACATAAATAAGTTTTAAATAAAAATAAAATACAACTTCATTTGGGTAAAAATAAAGATAGAGAAACCCAAAGAAATAAAGGCGGTTCTGGTATATTTCTTTACGGATTATCTGCATGGTATCAGGGGTACTTAAAAGGAATTAACGAGAGAGAACATGGTTTCTAATAACTTATAAATAATGAGGGAAGCATGGGGGAAATGTGAAATCATACCATATCATTACGTGTTACACACAAAATGGAATAACATAGAGGATATTCTTGAATAAAAGTTAAATGGAGAGGATCCCTAACCTTAAGTCTGTTGGTGTTCTATACTTCTTATTAATGACATTAAAAAAAATTAGGTTTATGAATTAATAATTAATAAACCTATTATATATTTAATTTATATTTTATACCCTTTTTATGTTCATTAATGGCCTTTTTAATGGGTTAACTGGTTTAATTTCGTTATTCGGGTCTGTTTGCCTGCTTGGTTTTAATGATCAGTACATGTTTGGATAAAAATGTATGATGAAGGTGATTGTCCAGAATTGAAGTTATATTTTATTATTTAACATACATAAGGTTACATGGTTGAAAATTTTATTTGGTTACTTGGAGTTAAGTTGAATAATTATATAAAACTTTAGTGACAACCTTTTGGGTAAATTGGTTTTTTTAACACAAAGTACACATTTTGTTTTATAAATCAAAAACATTTGAAAAAAGGGATTAAAAAACCATAGATGAGGAATAATACATATATAATGGTCTGGTTCAACCATGAAGATTGCTTCTTTAACATAATTCTAGATTGTAACGGAAATTGAAAACCCATCATCCTTGAATGTTGTAAATTAACACATCTCGGGCGGTGTATTTACTAATAGTATAAGAAAGAGAAAAGGAGTGAAGGTAATAACTTATTACATTATCAAAACCAAATTTCAATACATTTAAGGTACTTTATTTTTCAGAAAATTTTTATGAGGATAGGTAAGGATAGAAAAGAAAACAAATGAACATGAAATGAAAAAGAAAGAAAAGAAAAGAGGAATTTACCTCTTGATTCAATCTTCCTTGAGAACCTATTAAGGGGAGGAGATTTGGAATTTTTAGGATACCCAGGGATATTATATGTGGGGGAGGATGATATATTTGGGTAGAATATAGGTGAAGAACAATGCTTGAGAGGATTGAAGAGAAGAGGTAAGGAGGGGTGGTATTTATAGTGGAGGAGAGGAGGCTTTTCATACTATTTTATTTATCAATATATTATTTTTCATCAAGACTAGAAATAATGATGATATAATGAAAAAATAGTAATCTTATTATATTATTTCGAACCAATTAGGATTATATCAGTAGAGAATCATCAATGACTTAATAAATCAATTATTTAGCATTTATCCAAAATTATCGTATTTTGCAATTCATCAAAAATACATGTGTTTCATAAAAATACCAAAAATTCACTCTAACCATTATTCTATGTGTAGAATCCAAAAACATAAATCCATTTTTCAAAAATAATTTTCTAAATATGATTAATTTAATATTTAATTAAAATCATAATTTATTCTAAAAAAACCTGTTATAAAACATTTATTTACTAATTCTAAAATATAGGTACATCATACTTTCACTAGAATCTTATTTATATACTATCATAGGTAATTATAATATTTATTAGGGTATATAAAATTCACAAGGGTAAAATTAATATTCATAAGGGTATATTACTATTCACTAAAAATTAATTTGGTCATATTAGACTCTAAATAACTTACTGATCGAAGCTGTGAATGTCATATTTTCATGATTCAAAACACAGAAGTGTAAAAATTAAGTTTTATAGTCACATTGTACTAAGCTAGAGGATGATTTTGAGGTGGTGGCCCTCAGCGAGGTTGTGGAAGTGGATCTACTGGTAAAAAATCCAACTATATAGGGGCCCCTATCTGTACAATAACCTTGGTCTCAGCCTTGGAAGCTCTTCTTGCGGGGGATACAGGAGGCAACAGGTGTTACTGATTGTCTTGTTGCAAGGATTTCTATAGAACTTGAACCTATTCATAGAAATATAACAAACCACTTGGGAAGTTATAAGTGGTGATCGATGGAATCACTTTAGTATTCATATCCCTACCCACATTGTTAGTATTTGTTCCTATGTTAGGAGCATATCAAGTGAGTATTTGAGACCCTTCCACCTGGCGACAAAGTCTACAACCCACTCATCCAGACTTTTCTTGCTCTTAATTATGTCAAAAGTACTAGTCGTGTGGGTGGTGGAACTGAACTGATACCAAAACTGCTTACAGAGATCCTCCCAACAAGCTATGGACCCAATGGTGTATTGGATGTACTAGATGAATGTGATTCCTTCTAATGTCTTTGTGAATCACCAGAGCTTAGCAGCTTCCTATAGCACTAGAATTTCCTAGCATGGGTCCACACACTGAAATTAAATGGGCCTAGTGCTATAGTGGATTTCCTGTCTGATTAAAAGGGGAGAAAGTAGGATTCTCAAAACCCAGTGGTGTTGGAATATCATCCAACCTTGTTGGATATGGCTTTCCATTAGGCAATATCTCCACCTTCCAAGTTTCAAGAGCCTCATGGAGAGTGATGCGAGAATCCATTAGATCATCTTGATTAAGATTCCTATCTTGTAGAGATTTCATAACTACTAGACCATTGGAAGGTTCTTCAACCTAGTAAGCTGGCTAAGAGTCTAGTGGAACAGTTAGCTGAATGACCATAGGGGGCACTGGAGGAAGCTAAGAAGTAGTTTATGGGACCTAAGATGGGTCCTAAGGAATATGTCTCATAGCTCGGATGGATATGGTGATTCATAACATAAACTTTTTCCATAAACACTGGCCACTACTCAGTTTAGATGGATAAATTTGTTGAGTTCACTAGGAGGCAGCTCTCTGGGGGGAGTTGTACCAGACCATACTGCCATAGTGGAGCATGGTTGGGATTATACTGAGGATCACAATAATATGGAATTCATTCCATGATACACTCAGTGAGGAGCTCATAAACGATCCTTCTATGTTCTAAAAGTTTTTGGCACAATGCAGTATTTCCAGGATCCCCTTTCGTCTGTTTCACCGAATTAGATGGGTCAGAGGTCTTGACTGTCCCAATGTCTGCTTTTCCCTTTAATTGATATCGACCTAAATGCAATGAACCATTGGGTTCTCTGAGCCCAAGTATCATACTTTTTTGGTGAGTGTGGATACCTATAGGGTCTGCGGGGTGTTTTCCTACCCCAGTGGGTTGTTCATCTTCTCTAGACCCTGTACTAATGCCCCTATCTAGGTATATATCTGGAATGAACATGTTAACTATGAAGACACCCGAAGGAATATCCTTTATATCACTGGTTGAACCAGGTTGTCTTAGGATAGAAATGAAATATTGGGAAACATACTACCCCCATCCATAGATCTAGACATGTGGGGAAACCTCCTTAATAACTCTACAAAGAATAGTAAATATCTTAATTCATTATTGCTGGAGAGTTCAATGATAACCCGATGATGTAGGGTGTTGAGAAAATGGGAGGGCAGAGAACTCAACAATGTGGAACTACTGGCCAATGTCATTGACATGTTCGCTGCTCTTGGAGTACGCTAACTGTTGATGGAGGAGACTGAAATGCATCATCCCTAAGGTTCAGCATAAGTACACAACCTCATCCTGGGTGAGGGACTCTGGAATATTGAAGCTTGTAGTTATAATTATCCTGAAATTCTCAAGGAGATGTTCCACTATGAGAATATTCCACAAACATCTTAGCTCAGACTCTGGATCTAGCCCTTGTTTTCCCCATTCATCGATTAGGGGCAGTTCAAGGACCAGTAACCACACTGACATAGAATGTTGTAATGATAGACTGATCAGTGGAGAGTACAGTTCACGAGCAGTCAAAACTACTACATCTTGGGCTATCTCCTAGGGAATGCAATAATTTTATCACCACATCCCTATAGGATAAGATACTGACCACTTCTTCCCACATAGGTATGGTTGTCATTGGTGGTGAATTAGGTTAGTTCTCATCTTCCCCTGATGCCCAAAAAAAATATCCATAACCTCTTGTCGAAGTAGAGAATGATCCTGGTGATGAAAAATATGATTTTACTTCAAGACCCTCTAAAGGAGTCAAATATTCTTCCTCTTATATGTATTTGCAGATGGATTTAGGAATCTGATGCCTCTCAATTTTCGGGAGGAAGAATATGATATTTCGAGTTCCCGCTCCAGAACCTGATATAGAGGATTGGGGTGAGGGATCCATCCTCATGATGCCCTTATCCTCAAAGTTTGAACATCATATAAGCTTGACCATGATCTGGTGCTTCCCATTATTCTTCCTTTGGCTGTGACGACCTACCCTACTGCCCATGACAGTTTTTCAAGGTAGGGTAGACTTTCTACATGGGAAGGACCTCAATGTGGGTTGATGTTAAAGTGATGAGGACTCCCAGTTGGATGAAATAGGGTGTGGGGAGAACCTAAGAAAATGTCGAATGGAACATTGGGAGGACCTCAATGCTGATGAGTGACTAGGTGAGAAGGACCTTCGCTCTGATTAATTACACCATGGGGAGGCCCCCTGCTTTGACTAGTAATTATGTTGGGAGGAAATTCATGTTAATGACTTGATAAAAGGGGAAAAACTCCCAACCTTGGATGATGATCATAGAGAGGACCATCGTGCTAGGCGTTAGCTTGTTTGGGAGGAGCTCCGCTTTGATTGGTAATGGCATAAAGGGGGGACCAACAAGCTGAATGCATGAACAAGGAGGAAATACACTCTAGATAATGAGGGAATGTAGAGTACCTTCATTCTAAATCTCATCATCTTGGGTCAATCCACGATGGCTACTGCTTGAACCGAAGACTAGGAGATTCAACCCAACATGCTTATGGGGTGGTTGAAGCCTCAATCCCAATTGAGCGTAGAGGTGCCCCTATTCTGTAGAAATAGGGAGGTGATAGAACACGTTGGTGGTGATCAGGACATTGATGCTATAGAAGATGATTCCCCCTAGTGGGAATCCTACTAGGCTTGTTCCCGGTATTGTTGTTGAGTCAGCCGAGCTAGGGCCGGTTGTGCAGGGGTATGGACCACCTTCTATTCAGTCTGCGGGACTGAATGGTGGCATTTCCAAGGCCTGGTAGGAGACCTCCTAAATACCTCCATGACCACTGTGATAGTCGGGAGAACTTGAACATCCCACACTTCATTAGAATAAAGGATTTATTCATGAGATCATTCTAGGGAGAGGCTCTCAGAATGATTTAAAATCAGATTGGGGAGAAGCGGCTCACTGCGCAACCATTTAGGGGGATAGAGATAAAGGGGAACTGAGGCCTTTATATTTTGGTGGGTCATATCCTTCTTCAGGATTACCCCATCTTATTCGTATCAATAGAAAAGAATTTCCATTACCATCCTTTGGAAAATTTCAGAAGGTGAGACGAGGCATGGGTGCCCAGTAGTTGTGGTAGTGGATGATGTTGTGGTAGAAGTGGAGTCGTGCGGGATTGTTTCATTAGTATTTACCATGAAAAAACCCCTACATCTATAGGTGGGAAGTGATTGGTTTAAGAAGTTATATATTGGGTCCTACAAAGCAGGAAGGTTAAGCTTGCAGTATATATAGTAAGAAAGTGACTCCCTATGACCCATCACCATCCAGTCTTCCATGGATGTATAGAAAGATCCACACTGACAATGTCGTAGATTGGGGTTCCCAATGATTAACTACCCTAAATCTTGGTGAGTTTCACACAAGTCTCACTATTTTTTTAGAAGGACTTGGAGCCAGATATCTAGATCCAGTGACACACTTATCTGTTGATGATCCAGACTCTACTAATCCCCATATTAAGAAGAATAACTTCACATCGGGTTCACCATTTGTATTTCTCATGCTTTTCTACTCTCGAACACCTTGTCATGCCGCGTGTGTGGGTTTATTCTACCAGATGGGTTTCATTTTTTCCCCACATTCACACTTTCCAAAGGCGGGTGACATCTATCACCTCTTGAGGGGTGTTTTCTCCTTGATTGAAAAAGGATGATGGGATGTCCATCTCACCTTCCATGGATTCCTCCTCAGAATTCATCACACAGTCTAGTTATCCCTTAATGATTAAGATGTCCATGAAACTCTTCCTGATTGGATATCTTTGTGGGAGCTGGCTAATTATGTTTACTATGTCAAGAAATTCCAAAGGGCTCAATTCCATGCAGTGACCCTCAGTTAGGAGAGTAGTCACGTTGGGAATCATTGGCATGCCTAGATGTTGAAACCCTAGTACACCTAAATTTTTCATTATAAGATGGCTTCTAGAGGGAATAGAATCCTGGGGAATTCAACGTAAAATGTGAGGAATTATATGCCAGAGGCATTTATTTGAGTTTTTCCTCAGTATCCCATGTTTAACACGGGGTGTGTTGTGATTGTAGTGTCTACTAAAGACGGATTAGACTGATCAAAAAATTGATAGGAATGGATTATATGGGTATATCACTAGGAGGGATCACCTTGAAAGTTTACTGGAAGGGTGGATCAGAATTACTAATAAGGACAGTCATAGGATGGTGTGTCTCACAAAGGGGACGCTTTCACACCGTGAAGGATGATCTAGACAATACAAAGGGAGAATCTAAGGATGGTGGGCCCCAACAAATTGGACACCATGGATTACCATTGGCTAGGATTGAACGTCTTAGAGGCTTCCTTTATAACCTGTTCAAAAGGAAGGGATCATGATACATGTAGTTCAAGTGGGTGAGTAATGGGATCAATGTATACATAATGGAAAACATCCCAAAATCATGTTAGGGCTTACGTGTGGTTAGAGACCCTGGTTCCACAAAGATAAATGAGAAGAATTGGGATTAAAAATGGATAGATACCAAATATATGGAATTATTTTAGAGGGATATGGCAGCCCAGATAAAATCAGAATGGATATATATGACGTTTTTAATTGTAGAATGAATGAAGATGGAATAGAGATCCATTTTGAAGATGATAGTGTTGGGCTTGAACTGCAATAAGAGATCCTATGTGTCCCGGTAGAGGGAATAAAAGTCCACATAGTATAATAATGGGGTGTTGAGACACCTAAGGAGGTGACTCTTGAGAATGGACATGTTGATGGGGACTTGAAGTAAATGGAACCAATGGGTTAGGGTATGATCTTCCTGAGACACAAAGGCTTGAGGGAGAGACCAGGACAAGGAGTGGGTGATGGGCTCTCACCATGGGGAGGATTCCTACGTACCATGATAAAAAAGTGAAAATATAAAATTCCGCATAGTTCAGTAATGGGGCATAGAATTAGGGTGTACACAAAGTACAACAACCTAAACACATTCAAGGTACTACGTGTGGTTAGGAGCCCATCACAATAGGGACACTCTTGGTTAGAAGATTATAGATTGAGTATGGGACATACACACTAAGACAGACTAAGAATAGGCCTGACACCACTAAGGGGAAGAACACAAATGTGGGTCCTACAATGGGGACACCAAAGTTTACCATTATTTGGGATTGATCCCAAAGGTGGATTCATATCCATGTAGTTTGAAAGCATACAATTTAACATCACATAGGATTAAAGGGTCATACAGTTTAACATCATAATGAATAAGGGTAAATCAATGTAAAGTGGTTAGGATTGATGGGTGATGGGTTATGGGCTTGAAACTAGATGAGACCTCAAGCATACCTTTCTTGAAAAGGGGAAGGATAAAAGTGCACGTAGTTCAGTTAGAGGGGAGTGGGGATTACATGCTAAAGCGGACTGTAGAGGATGCCATGATAAATTCTTACTCTATGCCCACGTGAGTCATGATTGATGTGAGAAAAAAGAGGCTAAAATAGACTTGACTATCGTGTTGTGAAAGGTGCATCAGCGAGGAGTAGAGAGGGGATTACTTATGGCTAGTTGACCAAAGAGGAAAAATGGGATTCTTCTTGGTCAATGGCCCAAGAAGATGGATATTGGGACTTAATACAAGAGGAAATATCTAGGAGGATTTCTAGATGTATGAAGAGAATATGAATCCATGTACAAAGGACACCCTGTCAATGTAGTTTTGGGATTATATGAAGACTTCCTGGGACACAGATGGAAGAAAAGCACAGAGGGAGGGAGGATGTTAATTGGAAAAGGGTGAAGTAGAAGGCTCTGAGTCCAATATCCTATCTAATATTCCTAGGCACTCCACACATGTAGAAATAATATTTTAATGTCATGTGTTGAGGATGAGGGTTTATTTTCATTTTAATGTCTAGCTAGGAAGATAAGGACTCACTCCTCACCACTAGGACTTACATAACTTGTACCAACCTACACTTGGGGAAGATAAGCCACAAGCTGGGTCATGTGTAAATGGAGTTCTGGAGTGATCGATTGGTGGGTGTAAATTAGCATGGATATGAGAATAAGTAATAGATGTTATCATGCATATGTGAAGAAGCAGAAGGCAGGGAAATGTAACAAGAAACACCACTCAAGGGACTAGGAAATCACTTCATGCAAGCCTAAAGGGCTTCACAGAGGATGTATATGCAAGATAGGGGTGCTTTGCACAAGTGGGGCATAGATATGGTGCCTTAGGGTAATAAAAATGCATGGAGCACATAGGAATGGTTGCACGCAATATTGATGGCAGGAACACAATATGAGGTTATGCTTACAAGATTAGATTCTGTATGAAAAATGGGGGCATGTGCACAAGATTAGAGTCTGCATTCAAAATGAGGGAATGCATGCAAGATTGGAATTTGCGTGAAAAATGAGGGGTAATAGGTGAAAGAGGCACTATATAAGGGAGAATATTTAATGCCATAATGATCCATTGTGTGAAATTTACTGGGATTAAAATGAGACGGGTGATGATCAAGACCTTGTTCGACCACCCGATGGAGGACACTTGAGAGACCTTTTGTGAAAGATCTTGTACCTTGAGGACATTTCTTTCACATGGTTGTGGAAGGGGTGGTATTATGTGCACATGAGAGGTGTTTCGTCTTCCATAACTATCCCTATAAATGTGGGGCTACACATTTATTTATTGGCAACAAATTCCACGGCAGTGCAAAAAGAGGTCTGTGTGGAAGTGGTGTTTGGCATCGCATTGGGTGCACAAGATCTTTCATGTGATCCATTTTATTGTGTGCGAGCCTGATTTCTATAGAACCTATGACTTATCCATTTTGTGGATGGTCGCTATGAAAGAATCTATTTGACATCACATTGGGCATGCAAGTTCATGCATACAGACTTCCATATTGCAAGCTGATCTCAAATCTTGTGCATGCCTCCCTTGGACCACTTTAGATCATCCTCTAATTCAAAACATGCCTTTGGTTTTCTAAAATATGATATTTCACAAACATAAATAGAATCCAATGCCAAAAAAAGGGAGGGAATGGGGAGTGAACCCAGTTTATTAAGAGACTTTTTCCACAATTATAGTCTTGGTAGTGATCCTTAAATAAGGATATTATGGAATAAGGGGAGAACCCAATCCATAATGATGGTGTTTATAGAGAGTGTTCACTAAATAAATGGTTCTCTATTCTTATTTTCATGTCACAAACTTATGTCTTATGCCCATGTTATTGTAACATCCTAAGAATTATAGATATTCATTTATTTAAATTAAATGTATATTAAATAATTGTTTTCTTAATTAAATCAAACTAAATTATTATTTAACAAAAAAATTAAATTTTCTTATTTATTAAATTATAGTTAAGGTGTAATATTCAAATCAATTTTTTTTACTATAGTAATAATTTTTCAAAGGATAATGTTTTTAAAAATTATATTTTAATTCAAATATATAATGTTTTATATAAATTTTTATATTTTAAATTAATTTCATAATTCAAAAAAAATATTTTTTTCTCAATATAGTGAGTAGACATTATTTTTTAACATAATAAGTCCTTATAAATTAATACCATATATTGCGATTAATTTTAATAACAAAATAACATTGATTATTAAAAAGTAAATTTATGAAAATTTATAGTGTTCATAATATTATGATTTTAATATAATTACTTTTTAATATATAAATATTTCCAATTTAAGATATTTATAATTATTAATTATAATTATAATATTTTCATGCATTATTCATTATAAGTATAATAATATTAATATATAGTTTTAAAATTATTTTTAAAATTATATATTATTTATTAACAATAGTATTACCTTAACAAAAATATTATAAGTTTAAATATAAGTAAATATTTAAAAAAAAAACTACAGGTAGGAATAAATTAGTGATTATAAAATTATAAATCTTGTATTTTAATTATATGATGTAATTTAAATTTAATTATACAAAAAAACTATCTATCTAATAAAACAACCATGGGACCCCTCAATCACACATGTGGGACCCTATAGGTTATCCATGTGGGAGAGGTCAACCATGGCTAGCCACATAGCTGTAGAGAGGTGCGAGAACCTCTACATGGGTAGGAAAATGGGTGCATAACAACTATAATGTGCCCGCTCTACATTGTATGGGAATGTGTAGCATTGGTTGATGAGGCCCATGAGCCGAGGTGTGTGTATGTGTGTCTAGGTTCCAACCCCCAGATTCCTTGGCATGGAATACTAACGAGAGTGGGAGACATAAATGGATGTTCTCAAATGAATGAAAGATGGATGTGGGAAGTGCTTTCGTGGGTGTTATTCACCCATGTTAAAAACATTTGTTTATAACACATATTTCTGATCAATCACATATGATTCATCTAATAAAACATTGGATGATATTCAACTCCACTCGATTAATCTATAAAACCCTCAATAATGTAATCTTGTTCTCCTCTTTGTTGTTCTAAAAACCTCGAGGAGATTATGTCCTACCTAGAATCTACCTCATTCCTCTATTATCATCTTCCTTCAGTTAATGAATCTTAATATTAAAAAGCAATAAACATTACACGTGAGAAATTAATGGTTTACACTGTCCAACAATGAAATTGCAATACCATTCACATAGATATCATGGCTTGATTATATCAATCCACTATATCTAATGTAAGGTTATATGTAATAGTAATAATGTTTCCTATAATACATATATTTTTTTCCATTTATAAATATTATAAAATTGAACCATTAGGAAATATTTTCATTTTAATATTTATTAGTATTCCTAAACCTTATCTACAAGAAAACATGAACATTCAAAATCTCCGTCGATTCCCATTCCATTGGTTGTATACAACCACACTCCATTTATCACAATTATGGATGATATTAATAAAAAATAATTTTTGGTATTAGATGAAAGTACTAGAATAATCCTTTACTAATCTATATATAACTAAATAGTATGGATTCAACTACTTGAAGAGTTTTCCTTGAAAGGTTACTGATTATGAAAACCTAGTAATAAGTTTCCAATGTGTGCTGTGAGAAGAGAGATAAATATTGTTATAATAGGTTTTCCTTTAAAAATACGATCTTTTAAATATTTAAGGTAAGGAATTAAATTTTTTAGCTTATATTTTATTATTTTATGGGTAATTTCTTTTAAAAATTTATTTTCCATGTTTTGAAAATTTTATTTTAAAAGCCCTTTCTTTAATAGATATTTCTTTTGTATTTAAACCCTTAGTGTACCGGACCATAGATCAAGAATTTAAATTCTCTTAAAATTTTAATTTTCAAGAAATGAAAGTTATTTGAAATGGGGATTTATTTGTAATCCAATGAAGGGTTTAAATGATAAAATTTATCATTTTATATTGAAATTTATCTTTAAAATCAATAAATGTCATACATAATTATTGTTGGGTCCATACACTATTATTATTATTGACGTCTCATCTATATATGTAAGATGATATGTATAAATTTAATAATTCCATTTAAAGGATTATTTGAAAAGTATTTTTTATAAATTATTGATTTCTTCAAATATTTAAGAAGGAATCATGTTTTCATGATAATATTTTTTTCTAAAGTGTATTTCATATAAAACTATTTTATTTGAAAAATAATTTATGTAGATTTTTAATGGATGTTTTACTGGAAATAAAATTATAAAAGAAAAATATAAAAAATGTTTTTATATGTAAATTGGCTATTTGGTATCGAATGTGATGATGAGAAATATAGAGTGAACCCACGACCTCATGGAGACACTGTGCTAAAGGTGATACTATATGTGGCCTCTTGGATTTATTAATATTTTCCAAGAACCATTTATTTCTAAAAAATTAATTATTTTTAATTAGAAAATTTAAAACAATATGGATAAATCTAAGTATATATTTAAATGGTTGAAATATTTTTAAATAAATTACGTTTTTATAGTTATATATATTTTTAATGATTTTGAACAGTATTTCTAATTGTTATATTATTTAACCCTAAAGTCATATTATGGAAAATTATTTATTTTATAATATTTTAAAATAATAAAATTTTTTCAAAGAGATTTTATTGTATTATTTAAATATTTATCGCCTTGGTTTTAAATCCAATTACTTGGAAATTTTATGCTTAGCCTACATTTTAAAATGTTTTTCCCTAATTCATTAGATTATCAAATGTTTTTGGGGTTTGTTATAGATCTAGTGTGAGTGAATTCATATAAATGTTTATAGATAATTTGTATTAAAATATAATATAATTTCAGTTTTTTTCTCAATCATCCAAAACCTAAACTAAAAAGACCGTAGTATGTGTAAAGTACTGTATATTTTTCAGTTACATTATATAACACAATATAAAACATGTTGTTAGTAACAAATCTAGGAGTGTGAGTCTCAAGATATTACTCTGGGTATTAGGTAAATGGTTAAGACCATTTTGGATATTTAGACGTTTTTATTGGAAGATAATCCATTAAATAAGTTTTTTCTTTTTAAGGTCAAGTTAATTAGAACCTTGGTGAGTCTTATGCACATATAAATTCAGTGATCCTAGTTTTCCTAAAATTTAAGAAGTAATATTTAAATTTTTTTAAGTTTAATGAAATAATTATGAGGGAAGAATTCCTTGAGGGGATGTAACATCCTCTGAATTCAATAAATAACTTTCTTATAATTGAATGTTTATTAAATAGTCTTATTCATAATTACAAAAAACTAAATTATGATTGAACAAAAAAATTAAAAAAATTATATATTAAATTATAGTAAAGGTGAAATATTGAAATAATTTTTTTACCATTATATTATTTTTCATGGGATAATATTTTTATAAATTTTATTTTAGCCTAGATATATACATTTTTTAAATATTTATATCTTTTAAATAAATTTCATAATTTATAAAATATAAAATATAATTTTTAATCAATTTTTTTGAGTATATATGACTTTTTTACATAATAAATCATTTCAAAATTATTTCATAAATTAGAACTCATTTAAATAAAAAATCAAAAGTGATTATTAAAAAGTAATTTTGAGGAAATTTATAGTTTTCATAATATTATAATTATAATATAATTAGATTTTAAAAACTTATTATTTTTACTCTAATGTATTTATAATCCATAATTAAAATTATAATCTTTTCAAGTGTTATTCATATTAAGTATAAAATTATTAATCTTAATCCTTTTAAATTAATATAAAACATCTGTTTTATTTATAAATAAAATTATTACCCAAATAAAAATATTATAATTTTGAAGATAATTTATTTTTTTAAAGAAGTACACGTAGGTTTATAACAATGATAAAAAAATCACACAATTTCAATTTAAATTATATGATGTAATTTGAATCTACTTATACAAAAAGAATTATGAAAATAGACCAAATAAAGGACACCAAAACCATAAATGTGGTACCCTATTAATTAACCATGTGGGAGTGGTCAACCAGTAAAAGTCATATAGTGGAAGAGAGGTACAAGCGCCTACACCAGGGTAGGATAATTATCATAACCTGTCCTTTGGGGCCCATGTGGTGACTACCCCAAGACCGCCTTCCATAGGATATGGAATGGTCACTAGAACTGGAAAGGCATATCCCAAAAAACAGGAAGGGATTACCTTTTTAACCTATAGAAACACACAGACTAGAAGTCAACAATGTAAAACCACAAAAAAATGATGTAGTAAAGACAGTGTTGAAGGTAATTGGGTCAGAATACAAGCTGAACTATAAAGTAATAGTACAACTGAAAAGTAAAAATACAACTGAAAAGTGAAAATTATCTCCTGGATCATCCACCGAGGACCCTACATGACGGGTAGGTACAACTCACGATCAGCATTCCTTGCATCACGTCTCACAAAATGGTCCTCCTCTAAGCACCATCGAGTCCTGGCTCCCTCAGCCTTGATCAATGTTGTACATTTTCTGCACACGACACAATAATGTGTGAGCATAACTCATGGAGGGGTGAGTATAACGATACTTATTAGGGACCCTGAGACACCTGTATGTCTCTTAGAGTTCCACAAATGAAAAACCACAAAGTAAGACCTCAAACTCAAAGCCTGAAGTGATATAAATAAACACTAATTAGGAATATTTCCATACATATACCTTAGTTATCAAGATATACTTATCTCATACATGAGGGAAAAATACCACAAAGGTAACACCACGAAGGTAGAAGTACCACACAGGTAACACCAAAAAGATTGAAATACCACACAGATAACACCACGAATCTAGAAGTACCACACATGTAACACAACGAAGATATAAGTACCACACAGATAACACCACGATGATAGATGTACCACATAGGTAACATCTTGAAGATATCACCAGAAAGGTATAATTATCACATAGGTAAAACCAAAAAGGTAGAAGTACCACAGAGGTAACACTACGAAGATAGAAGTACCACACAGGTAACACCACGAAGCTAGAAGTACAACGCAGGTAACAAGACGAATATAGAAGTACCACACAGGTAACACCATGAAGATAGAAGTACCAGACATGTAACTCCATAGAGATAGAAGTGTCACACTGGTAATATCATGAAGATAACACAATGAATTTAAAAGCCTCATCTCACACCAGGTATAACTTATGTATAGAAGTATAGATGATTAGTCAAAAGCTGGATCATCTTATTCTGTTAAGTAGCAATGATTCTGACCCACACATGACTGAAAGGTAAGTAACCCCCACTAACCCAGACAGGATCTGACCCACATAGAATCGGTATGCATTGACCCACAATGGATCACTGAGCACTGACCCACATAGGATCTGATATATTCGGACGAACACAGGATTGATAGATGCTAACCCACACAGGATCAATGTTCTTTCTTCATGTTACAACTTTCCATAGGATTCCTCACACTCAATGCACTCGAGTTAGGTAGAAACTCCCTCTCGAGATATCGGTCATACCTAGAATTCCACTATGCTCTATAGATTAGTTACCCAAAGGGCCTCCATGTCGTAAGGGTTACAATGCGATATACGGTGCATCAAATGGATGTATGTATTTCATGTTATGCCCCTTTTAGTGTTTCCGGGTCTCGTTGAACCTAGGTCCGGTCTGACCCGGCAGGATAGACCCGACCAAACCAGGTCTAGGCTGGTCCATGGCGGGCTTGGTCGGACCTACAAGGGCGTGGCTTGGACCGCTAGGGGGTGTCCCAACCTACAAGGGAGCGGCCCGCAAAGGTGGCCATCCTGCTGGGCAGGCGACCCGACTGTGTGAGGCATGAACCACTAAGGGGTGGCCCAGCCACATCTGGTGCATCCCTCATGTGGGAGGTCTGTTGTCCACCTATGCTAGAAAAGGGGGGAAGTTTCCCCCCAGTATCCTGAAAGGTCCAAAGGCCATTCGGATTCATGAAACGACGACGCCACATGGCCACCACCTGGTAGATATGGAACACGTCGAGTAGGTGCGGGTTTGGCCTCCGCCGCGGCTTCGGTCGCGGCCTTCTGCTCGCTGACAGCACGCTGGTCGCGCCAACTTCATACTCTCTAGTAGTTCTATGGTCACGCCACCTCTCCTTTGGTGTTCGGTTGATGTGCCAGCCGCCTCTTCTGACCACTGCGACTGAAAATCTGCGACCCCTTTCTCACAAGTGGCACGCAACAGCACATCGCACCTCCTCTATGGCCAGCAGGTGCCAGTTTCTCTGATGACCACCACATCTTAGTGTTGTTTCGTCCTCTTGTGGCATGCGTCAGAGTGCTGCCTCCTTCGTAATTAGTTGGTGTTGTCATTCCTACGGTCTTCCATAGAGGGAGAAAGGTTAGAAATGTAGAAGAGGGTTTGGGACGGGTTCATTAGACCCGTTCCCTAAGTGTTAGCTCATAATAATGATGTTTATTAAAGGGTTAAAGAGATTCACTTTAATTTAAACAGGAATCAAACCCCTACCTCAAGAATGATGGGGAACCGCCCACGTTTGATGAAGTGGGTCAGTGTTTTCCTTTACCCACAACTAGCCTCCAACGATGTCTCTTGATCATCGATATTTTGTTCAGGGTTTTGTTGTCTCTTGTCACTGCTCAGCGGAACCAGCTCCGTCCACCATGGTTTTGGCATCCCTGCACATTTTCATCACTTTGTTACTTGGTGAGTAGTGCCGATACCTCTCCCCAAGCTCCATATAAATAGGAGAGGGGGAGGGCAAGCAAAGTTCATGGAATTAATCGGTATCATTAATTAAGAACCTTCCAAATTACCCAACATTGCTGTTACTTTGGATTGAAAGGCCAATCCTCTTCTTGGCTTGACACGTCGTTGGTCCCACGTTTCCGCTTTTCTGTTGGAGAAAAAGTTAAGAATGTAAAATAACAATGTTTTTTTTATTCTATAAAAAGTCCCAAAATCTAACATTTTTTTGAGTCCTACTGCGGTCGAAGTGAATTCATCCTTAATCGAATATTGGTTCTACATATTCAATGGTGCTGTCAGATTTTTAATCCAATCATCGATACAAAAATAGGAAATGTCGCATGTTTGTTTACAAAACGTACCTGAATTTTTTTTATAAAATTATTAACAGTCACCCTCGACCTACACCGGTCGAGGTTAGTATCTAACTGATGGAAACTCATCCCATCAAACTCAACGATACTCTCATATTTTCAATTTGAGTGACCCTTTAAAAGTTATAGATTTTACAATAAAATAATTGTCACTTAATTATTTGATTCACGACCAAAAAATAACTTTCACTAGTGGCCCGCACTGGCCAATGTTAGTATCAACCTAAGGAAAGAATACCCTCACGAGTTCAGTAGTGGTTACAAATTTTCGATATGAGTTACCATTTGTGACTTATAAGAATTTGAAAAAGAAAATAATTTTATTTAATAATTTTATTTATGGTTATTCCATTTTCAAGTTTTCCCACTCGAGGCCTGCACCGACAAAACTTATGTCACACCTATGGTAAATCCACTATCCTAAACACAAAGGTGGACTCAGATTTCTGATCCATCAACCAGTTAATTTTTATTATACTTTTTTAGGGAAACCACTCGGGCATGCTATTTAAACTTTATCAAAATATTGAAGGATCATTTTGGGAACTGTAGGCCTCGAAATCATGAACTGTTAGATGTCGTTGTCTTGAAATTATTTCATATAATTAAAAACAATTATACAGAAATTCCAAGGTGTAACATTCTCCCCACCTTAGGGATTTATTTCCTTGAAATCCAAAACAAACGTAAATCAAACAAAATAGGGTATTGGGAATGAATATGAGCCTCCCGCTCCCATGTTCTCTCTTGGAGATCCCCGTGCTACCACCAAACTCACACCAGAGGTATCTACTATGCATGAAAGAATCGCTCCTATAGATCCTCTATCTCCACTGGGAACTCCATAAATGTCACCCCATCATAAAAATTTCAACCATCCCTAGTTGATAACGTGCGACGGATCATGCACACATATCCTCAACTGTGACAAATGAAAATCATTATGCTCTCGGTGCATCTGTGGGGGAAGAGATATATGGTATACCACCTCGCCTAATTTTCTGAAAAACTAGAAAGGTCTGATAAACCTCAAAGATATCTTGCCGCCTTGGCCAAACCTCTGCAATCTTTTTCAAGGTGAGACCTATAGGAAAAATGGCTCTCCCTCCTCAGACTCTAAGGGTCTCTATATCCTATCAGAATAAGACTTCTTCCATCATTGTGCAGTCTTCACTTGCTGAAAATTGAGGTATCGTGACACAAACTCTACCACTGCTTCCCTCCTCCCTGGCCACCAGTACTAATGCTGGAGGTCCGGGTACATGTTCTCCACTCTAGGATTTACAGTTAAATGGGATGTATGGAACTCTCTCAACACTTCTCTCAAAGCATAATTAGTATTATTGTGTATCCTTTGAAAAGAAAGATGTGCTCCACACCTTCAGAAAATCCTTCAGGAGACTATCCTAAGGATATCTAAGCATGTCGGGCCTCATAGTCAACGTCCCAAGTTGTGCCTCCCGAACTCACTGAAGAATTGGTGGAGTGATAGTGATAGACTGGAGGTAATCTTCTCCATCTTTATCCACGAAGGATATACATAGTGCGACTAACTGCTTTGATGCCTCACTCAGCAGTTGTAGACCAGACCTCTTGCTGAGTGTGTCTGTTACCACATTCTCCTTCCTAGGATTTTAGACTAACTCGAAGTCGTTGTCCTGGAGGAACACTAGCCATCGTCGGTGTCTTAGGTTCATGTACTCTTGTAAGAAGATATAACAGATAATCTTGTGATCAGTGTAATCAGTAAACCATTAACTCGTAAAGTAGTGCCACCACATCTTGATCTCAAATACCACTGCTGTTATCTCCAAGTCATGGGTAGTGTAGTTCTTCTCATCATTCTTTATCTCAAATTTTTAATGCTTTATTGACACCTCTTCATCCCCAAGAAAGTCTCCCCCTTCTTCATCAAAGCTGATAAGGATGTCGATACCTAAGAGAATTCTGGTTCACAACATTGCTGGTACCCATACAAAGAAGAAGTCCCTCTCCCTTTGGGGAGGTGATCCCCGAAATATCTTTCGAAAAGATATTCCCACACTCGGCCACTCTTGTTGGGAATTGAAAACTCAAAACTCTTATTGCCATGAGGGTAAGGTTGGCCGACTCAAGAGTGATCAGTAGCACCCTACTATGCATGATTTTATCCTGTGCTTCCTAGTTTTTTTCGCCAACCAAGGAAAAACCCATTCCAACTCTATAGATAAACCACAATCTTTTTGCCTAAAACAGTCAATCTGAGTATGAACTTTTGATGTCTAGTCCATACCCAAACTAATGTCGTAGGACCTCGAAGCTACCACCAAGAGGTTCTAACCGAATCTCTCAACTCATGGGTCAGATCACACTGTCAGCATAAGTGTGATTATCGAGTCTAATCCCAAAGGTATCTCCATACGTAAGGGTCAAGTCAATGGTTTAACTATAAAATCTTGGTCTTGAACATGATTTTTGGAAAGAAGGAATGATAAGTTTATATTTATATTAATACGGTATCAAGTAGTAGCCATAGACCATACCTCTAATCACTCATGGAATCCTTGGGTCACACTCCTTGAATGCATGTAGATACTCCCTTCCCTTGTCCTCTAGATCCCCGAGCCGGGTCGGGACCACATTGGGGTGGTGGTTGTAACATGTCAAAATGTACACCACCTCATACTACTTCATAGCTCCACTTCCATTCATGTTTCCCTAAAGATTCATCTTTACCTATCACATACTCTTCCCAAAAAAATTTACACACCTAAGTCTCTAAGACTGGTGTCAGTTTCCATCTATCCCACTGTTAACATTTACTGCTTGTATCTGATCAGCTGAAGAACATTCAACCACAAAGGTTCTCTCTAGAACCCTAACATAAGTAGGAATTCATAGAGGGAAAACGATGTCTTGGATGTCACTAAAAACACCACTCTTAGAGGTCTGAGCCCTGAAGAAATAACGATACTATATTCATCGAGTACCTGGGATGGTTGGTATGCCTCGATGAATACTCTTCTACCATCATGTCATTCTGTGGAAGCTATAGACGCTCTAGGGAACTCTCACCTCATAGATATTTATGGAAAGAGGACCCTTTCTTTGAGGATGTTTATAAATATTTTCCAATGAAAATTCACATCATCACAGGATCTAGGTAATTTAAACCCTATCATAATCCTACTGAGCCACATAGAAGTCTCTCTACTAAGACCCCAATATGTTTGAATGGTGCCATTTCTAGATGGAAACTAAGTCACCTCCTTAAGCTAGTCCTTAGCCTCCTGTGAGTTAGGCTCACCTTGAATCCTGAGGGTATCAGATTCTAAAACTTGTGTATGGAACTAAGCCTCCGTGTGTCCTCTATAGGTACCTCTAGTTGTAACTACTGACCAACTAGTAGTGATATAGTGGGCACACTACCTGAAGGTACCATCTCGGGCAACAACCCACGTACCAAAGCCTCATCACAATGTGAACCATACTCATGGCCACGCACTGGAAATGAATAGCATCTAGGATCACCATATGCTCTATTGGTGTCTCAACTAGGTGGAAAACTCTATCTATAGTCTCTATCCTATTATCAACTACCAGGGAATCTGTCTTGCCTCGAAACCTCAGAGACCTCTGCCGCTGGAACTCATGCAACGCTCTCAATCGGCATGAACCATCCCCCAGTGCGACTGGTGGTAACTGCTACCCAATGAGTGGTGGTGCTACTTGTACACCACCCGAATGTTCCAAAAAAGTAGGAGGTCCATGCACTGGATCCTCGTCGCTCGGTGGGCTGTCATTGTGTACTCTATTTGGTATCCTAGATGGTTGTCTATGCAGTGGCATCCTGACAAGGAATAGGTATTCCACAGTCATTATGTTATACCTAGTGATATGAATCCCAAGAAACCAAGGAAAAATACATTTCCAAAACACACGCTATCAGTGTTTTCATGCACCGAGTTGGAAATCAGAATTATGGGTCTTCGTGTAAGGATACGCCGACCACCACACCAACACTAGATTTTGCAAATTGAAAACCACGGTCATAACACTTAACACTATTTCCACATAAAAAAGATTAGAGTTCTAGTTCTTTGGTAGAGCCACCTCCTCTGATACCACTTTTTCACGACCCATCCCTTGGGGCCCGTGTGGTGACTACCCCAAGCCCGTCTTCTATAGGCCAGGGGCTGGCGACTAACACCAGAAAAGCATATCCATAAAAATGGGAAGGGTGTTTTTTAACCTATATGGACACACATACTAGAATTCAACAATGTGAAACCATGAAGAAAAAATGTTTTAGTTAAAATATTGTTGAATGTAATGGGGCTGTAAAACAATCCTAACTAAAAAGTAAAAGTACAACTGAAAACTATAAATACAACTGAAAAGTGAAAAGAAAATCTTGTATCGTCCACCGAGGACCCTACTTGAAGGGTATGCACAACTCATGCTCAATAGTCCCTACGTCACGTCATGCCAAATGGCCTACCTATGAGCATCGTCCAGTCCTAGATCTCTCAGCCTCGATCAATGATACACATCATCTACACAAGACACAACAAGGTGTGGGCGTAGCCTGTGCAGGAGTGAGTATAACGATACTTAGTAGGGACCCTGAGACCCCCGTAGGTATCCAAGAGTTCAAAAAAAGAAAAAACACAAAGGAATACCTCATACTCAAAGCATGAAGTGATATAAATCAACACTAATTAGTGATATGCATATACATATATGTAAGTTATCAAGAGATACAAATATTATACATGATAGAACAATACCACAAAGGTAACACCACGAAGGTAGAAGTACCACATAGGTAACACCACGAAGATAAAAGTACCACACAGGTAACACCAAGAAGATAGAAGTACCACAGAGGTAACACAATGAAGATAAAAGTACCACACAAGTAACACGACAAAGATAGAAGTACCACACAGGTAACATAACAAAGATAACTCCACGAAGGTATAAGTACAAAAAAAGTAACACCATAAAGATATAAGTACCAAACATGTAACACCATTAAGATAGAAGTATCACATAGGAAAAACAATGAAGATATATGTACCACACAGGTAACAACATAAAGATAGAAGTACCACACAGGTTATACCATGAAGATAGAAGTTCCACACAAGTAACACCACAAAGATAGAAGTACCACACAGGTAACATCAAGAAGATAACACCATGAGTGTAAAAGACTAATCTCATACCAGGTATAACATATGTACAGAAGTAAATATTATTTGTCAAAAGCTAGATCATCTTATTCTGTTAAGAATAACTACTTCTGGCCTACACATGATTGATAAGTAACTAACCCCCTCTATCCCACATAGGAAATGACCCACACATGATCGTTTTGCACTGACTCACACAAGATCACTGAGTGCTGAATGACATAAGATCTGATAGATTCTGACCCACACAGGATTGATAGATGCTCACTCATAGATGATTGATGTTATTTCTTCACGTTACAACCTACCACAGGATTCCATGCACCCGTTGTGCTCGTTTTATGTAGAAACCGCCTCTTGAGATATTTTTCCCACCTTGACCACCACTAATCTCTTCAAAGGAGTAACCCAAAGGACTTCCATGTCGTAAGGGTTCCAACGTGATATAAGGTGTGTCAAACGGGCACCCGAATTTCATGTTATGGCCCTATGAGTGTTTTTGGGTTTGGTGGGGCCAAGGTATGGTCCAACCCGATCGGACCGACCCGACCCGAATCGGCCTGGGATGGGCCATGGAGGGCTTAACCTGGACCACAAGGGTTGCATGACTTGCAAGGGTAGTAGAATAGGTAGGTGGCCAGGCCACGTGAGGCGCGACCTAAAAAGATGGTGGCCCGACCGCGTGGGGCGCAACCTGCAAGGGGGCGGCCCGACTACGTGAGGGGCGGCTCATTGTCCATTCGAGCTGGAAAAGGGGGGATGTTTTCCCCCAGTGTCCCGAATGGACCAAAGGCAATTCAGCTTTGTTAAATAGAGACACCATGTGGGTGCTTCTCGATCATCGTGGAACCTGCCGGGTAGGCACAAGTTCTACCTCCACCACGACTTCGACTGCGGCCCTCTGCTCGTAGGTGGTGCGTTGGTCGCGCCACCTTCCTCCTCACTGGTGCCATGCATATCATACCACCACCCCTTCTATGGTAGACTAATGTGCCAGTCACATCCTCTAACTGCCACGACTGACGATCCGTGTCCCCTTGCTCACCGGCGGCGTGCGACGACATGCCGCACCACCTCTGTGGACAACCAATGTCGACCACACTGGTGACCGCCACAACTTAGTGTTGTGGCCTCCTCCTGCAGAGTTCATCAGCTTGACACCTCCTTCGTTGCCGGTTGGTGACATCATGTCGGTGGTCTTTTACGGAGGGCGCAAGGGTAGAAAAGTAGTTGAGGGTTCAAGCTAGGTTTGTTAGACCCGAACCCTCCAAGTTAGCTCATAATCATAAGGGAGGATTAAATGGTTCACGAAATTTAGCTTAATTTAAAAAATAATCAAACCCCTACCTCAAGAATGATGGAAAAACGCCTATGGTTGAGGAAGTGGGTTGATGTTCACCATACCCCACAACTAGCCTCCAACGATGTCGCTGGATCATTGATCTTTAATTTGGGGTTTCAGTGTCACTTGACCCCACTCACTGTAACCAGCTCCATCCTCTATGGGTTTGGCGTACCAACACTTTTTTAGCACTTAGTTTCTTGGTGAAGTAGTGCCAATACCTATCCTCAAGCTCCATATAAATAGGAGAGGGGGAGGGTGAGAAACGTTCGGGGAATTAATGGTGATTCATTAATTAGGAACCTTTCTAATTCACCAACATTCTTGTTACATAGGATTGAAAGTCAAGCCATTTATTGGCTTGAAACATTGCTGGTACCATGTTTCTTTTTGTCTATTGGAGGAAAAAGAATGAAATTAAAATAACAATGTTATTTTATTTATTCTTTAAAAAGTCCCAAAATATAACTTTTTCTCCAATCCTACGATGGTTGAAGTGAAGCCTACTTTAAGTGAATCCTAGCACTACGGATTCAACATTGCCCTCAGTTTTTTATTTTGAGCTCCGGTTCAAAAGATAAGAAATGCTACCTGCGCGTTTACTGAATGTACCTGAAAAAAAGTTCAAAAATTTATTAACATTCACCCTCAACCTGCACTGGTCGAGGTTAGGCTCCGCCTAAGGGAAACATGTCCCAAATAACTCAATGGTACTGTCGTATTTTCAATCCGAGTTACCTCTTAGAAGTTATGGATCTTATAATTTAATAATTTTCACTTAATTATTTTATTCACATCCAAAATTTAACTTTCACTGGTGGCCCACCCCGGCCAATGTTAGTATCAGCCTGATGAAAGCATACCCTCACGAGTTCAGTGGTGGTATCATATTTTCAATATGATTTACCATTAATGAGTTATAAACATTTGATAAGTAAAATAATTTTATTTAGTTATTTTATTTACTATTATACCATTTTTGGGTTTTCCCACTGGTGGCCTGCGCCGACTAAATTTATGCCACACATCGGGTAAATCCGCTATCATGAACGCAAATGCACCATCCAATTTCTGATCCGGGAATCCATTTAAGATATAATCTACTTTTTCAGGAAAAACACTCACACATGCTATTTAACGATTAACAAAACATTGACGGATCATTCTAGGCACTCTGGGCCTCTAAATTATGAACCGTTAGACTTCGTTGTCTCCAAATAATCCCATATAATTAAAAACATTTATAAGAAATTATGAGACATTAAAATAATGGATGAATGATAACTAAAAGGTTGATACTTGGGAATGTATGGGCGTGGGTATCATGAGTTGGTGTGGCCCGTGATCCCATGCCTATGTGTGTGTGTGTGTGTCTGTGACGATCCCCAGGTTCCACAGAGAAAACTACTAAAGAACGATGTTGATATAAATAGAAGAACTAAAATGAGTGAATGTTTGATATGGGACATGATTTCATGGGTGTTGTTCTTCCATGTTAAAAATGTATGTTTAAATCATTACTATTCGATCAATCACATACAAGACATGAAATAAAACTTTGGATCATATTCAACCTTTCCAGTATGACCTAAAAAACCCTTGCACTGCCATCTACTTATCCTCCATATGCCACAACTGACATCAGGTAGATTACTTCCTAGATCGACACCAACTTATTCTTAAATTTTTTATTACTTCGTCTATGAAATAATCATCATCAAAACCCATAAACCTTATTCTTGAGAACCTATTGTGCGGAACAATCTAGTGAAAAAACTGTCACACAATTCACATTGATATCATTTATTGATTATTTCTAGCCCACAAATCTAATACAAGGTCCAAAATAATATTTTCTTATTCTAGAAAACATCTTTAAAAATCTCAAGGAAACTATCTAGAATGATTTATAAAAATGAAAATATACACATTCTTGTAATGATAAAATTTAATGAGAGGGATGACCTATAGTTCTGTAATATTTTTCGGGATTATCCTCTTCTACCCCTGATCAAACTAGTGATGATAATAAGTTATAATTGATATATATATATTCCTTATAGGTGTATAAATATTTGAACAAAACCATCAGTAATTATTTCCATTTCAATATTTATTTTTATTCTCAAACATGATTGGAAATCTAGTATGAACATTCAAGATCTTCCTCAATTCCCATTCTAATGTCTATATATGGACACACCTAATTCACCTAAATATTTAAATATATTAATATATATATATATACATAAACACTGTTATTAAATAAGGGTACTAGAAAATTTTCCTATTATTTTATATATAACTATATAGTATGGAGTCAGTTATATAAGGAGTTTTCCTTCAAATGTTACAAACATATAAAACCTAGTTTTGAGTTTCTATTTTATGGTGTGATAAGATGGATAAATCTAGTAAGAATTTAACTAACTTAAAAAATAATGTATTTTAATGATTTTTGGTCTATGAAATTATATTTTTAAACTTATATTTTATGATTCTAAGGTTAATTTCTTTTAATTTTTGTCCATGATTTGAAAATTTTATATCCAAGATACTCACTTTAAAGGAAATTATTAATATTAAAACCCTTCTTGTAGAAGATTATGGTTTTAGAATTTAAATTCAGTTTTCTCAAAAACGTTACATTTTAAAATTTAATTAGTTTTTGAAATGGGACTTTTTTTCTAAATCAAGGATTCTTATGGATAAAACACACCATTTTATATATAAATTGCTATCTTATTTCAATACATGTCATACATGATCATAGGTATAGTCATACAATATAATTATTCTCTGATTTTCATGCACGTATATAAAAGAATATGTATAAGTTCAATTATTACCTTACAATAGTTATTTTCAAAACATTTATTTAAAAATTATATACTTTTCTAAATATTTATGAAATAATAAAGTTTTCTTAAATAGATTTTTTAAAATTTTATATGACATAAAATTATTTTCTCATGAAAATAATTTATATAGTATTATAAATTTTTGTTGTAACATCCCATGTTTTTTAAAAGAATCATTATATTTGATATCATATATTATACACCACATCGAGCATTAACAAAAAAAATATTATTATTTAATTTTACCAATATAATATGACCATTATAATGAAGGAATGAAAATAATTAACTAAATAATGAAATTTTAGTTTACAAATGTATATATAGTGAATTATTTGGTGACCAATTAGTTAAAAATGTAAATGAAACACTCTTTGAGAAGAAAAGGAAATGTTTTTTTTGAAATCTATTGAAATGTGCACAAACATGTTTTATTCCTATAAAATAAAAAAATCACAATTTTTGTTTTATATTAATTAAATATATATATATTATATTCAATATAATGTTTATAATTTAGCCAATTTTTTTTCTAGACATGAGATAAGAATAAATCCAATTTTACTTATAAAAGATTTGTTTTTATAAAATACTATTTTGATGTATTTTGATGGTGCAATTATTTTAAATCTTGGTTTTGACACTTTTATAAATTATATTTGAAAAAATAAAATTCTTCTTTGAAATAATAATATAAAAATTTACATTTAGTGAATTTTTTGTATTTTTTTGTTAATTTTAATATTTTTTTTAACATTGAAAAATAATACATTTTAATTGAAAGTTGACTTTTCATCAAAAAAATTATATTGTTAAATTATATCATTAATTTTTTTGAGTAAAATTTGATCAATAATACATATATTAATATAATTAAGATTATTGGAATCAATTTTATTTTTTATTTGGATATAAAAACTTTTCAACATTTTGAATGCTTTTCACTTTTTAACCACCTTTTCTCATTCCATTAATGAGCTAAATTTTTAATATATATTTGCCAATTTTCTATTTTTAATTTTGAATAATGGATTCTATATTTGGAATGAGAAGGTCCAAATTTTGTAAAATTCCCCATTTTATTTTTGGGCTATATGAATAGTAAACTTGTAGTTTTTATTACCACGGTTAAGAATAAATCATGTAATTAAGGGTAAAAATAGTATTATAAATATTATAAAATCACTATAGCACTTGTAAAAAGTTTATCGAATGATTTTTTTTCAAACCAAATCATCCTTGTGATTGTTTTATTACCTCTTATATCCAGTTTGATGACTTTAATCCCATAATTGTATTTTATTTTAAAGAGAAGTCAGTGATGTCATACTAATGTTTTTAATAACTATAACATTTATAATATAGGGTTATTAAGAAGATATTTTCACCTATAAATACACAGTTGAAATATAAAATGTTTCTTGTAATCATGTTATTTTTTTGATCCATAATTATACTATATTATAAATAAATAATTTTAGAGCAATTTCTAATTGAATATTAATTTATATTAATTTTATATTTTGACGAACTAAAAGAGTACCCCACTCTTATAAAAGGGCACATCTTATCCTATTCTCCTCACACATAAAAACCTATTTAATTCATCAAAAATATACCCAAATAATTTACTATAATATCTAACCCCGTTATATATCTCCAACACCATATTTATAGTTTTTACGGTGTTATATAAAGGATATTTTCTAAAGAAAAAGAAATTATTTTTAATTAAGTGTTTCATTTTTATGTTTTATTCCACATCATTAAAATATTCTTCAACAATGATGAAATAGTTAATCCAATGTACTAAATATAATTATATGGTATTATTTTAATGTCATCACCTATGTACATATCCACTTACATAAAATTGGGAAAATAATTAATCATTTGTGTGTACGATATACTACCACCTCATGAACCAATAAAATTCATCTTCCATAACCTTCTCTCAAGACTAGTTATAATGATATAATTATTTTTTATATGTGATATTAATGAAATATTTAATATTATTAATTAAAAATATATCATCTATGTTCTTACCTTTCCATGCACAAAATAATAATAATGTCATTCGTGTGTACATGTGAACTATCACCTCCACAAAGTGATGTGATTCATTTTCCATCACCGTATCACATGTATGACCTATAAAAGTATATTTAAATAATTAAAATGAAAATAATGATATTATTATACTTCTTTAAAAATAAAATAATACTTATCTTTATTCCATAATGATCATTGAAAAATGGAATCATTACTCATGTGTATGAACGACCTACCATCTTCATGATTAAAATACAGTTCATTCTTCATAACCACAAACAATAGTTTTATTTAAAAGTATAATTGATGAATAAAAATGAAAATAAATTTAGGAATATTATTATTTTTATGAGGGACCAATGACTACTTTGACTATTGATATCATTCCAAATTGATTTTTGACTCAGGTACTGAATATCTTCAATAAATCCAACATAAAATTAAATAATTATGTAATTTTTATAATAATATAATAAGTAATATAAAGTGAATAATAAAAATTACAAAGGTTCTATGTAAAGTAAATAGTTAATTTTGTTTAATATTATTGAAAATAAATATGACATGTGATGAGTCAGACTCAACGTAAGGGAATTTTTTTTTAAATCCTCGTTTAAGGTTACTCTTTCAACTATTTTTACAAAAGAAAATTATAATGTTTCTTTAAATATAAAGAATCAACAGAATTTTCCAATGTGATTTCACTTTATTATTTTCATTATTAATTATCAAAATAATAATTTTATTTTAAAATAATGTTTTTTCATTTATGAGTGTGTGAATTTGTAAAAATGAAAAGTGATTTCAAAGTGGAAAAGTTTTTTTTATTTTATGAATGACTTATGTGTTGTGATTAGGATATGGTTCTTGGGAATAATATATGAGTATTAGTGGTTTTGTGATAAATTGAGGGAGGGTGTGGCTCTAATATCTCTTCAACGCATTAGGTAATGAGACATAGTTAACTAGTTGGGTTTCTCCTAAGAGATTAAGAGAAAATATTGAGCTGGGTATTCCAAATGTAACCATAAATTACACTACTAATATATCCATGAGATATAAAAAAACATAAAAGTGATATAGAAATGATTCCAAAATTTACCTTTATGGTTAATGTTTTCTATTATTTTTTACAAGAAACTTATTATTTTATGAGGTAAGTTAATAAGATTATGTTTTATGGGTGAATACTATAATAGTTGATAATGTTTTAATGATATTATAAGTATTCATGGAATAACAGTTTCATTATTTATTTTTATATACCTTATTGGTCTTTTTTTACTCATTAAAATTTGTAAACTATTTTTTCACAGTTTATAAGGATTGGTAAGAGAATAGAGAATGTAAAATTGAATGTTATGATGATTTTTAATGAAAAAGAAATCATGTTTTATTTTAAACATTTTATATTATAGAAGAAATGGCTACAGTTTTAGTAGTGTCCACTTTGTATGAAAGTGGGATGTTATGTATGAATAATGACCTAATTATCAAAAACTATAAACCTTTAAATATATTCAATGTGAATAGGAAAATTATTGAGTAAAACCATGATTTTGTATTGTTTGAGGTCGGGGCCTTAATGTTGGTATCAAAGGATGGTTTAGATAACATTCAAGGTTATGATTTTATTTAATCATTAGTTTTAATTCATATATAACTATAATAGTTATAATGGTAGGAAGAGACATAATTATTTAAGATAAACTCGATGAATTTGAGATAACATGAAGAAGGATATTTTGGTGTTTATTATCATCGTAAGATGGTATATTTTGATTTTATTCCTCACTATAACCTTTTTGGTTTCAGTAAATGGATGGATTTGTTAGGAGCCAAAGTAATAATGAATGTAAAGTTAAGTATTGTAGATCTATGAATAAAATAATAAAGGAAATTAGAGCATCAATAAGAACTATTTTGGTTATTTTAAATTAACTATCAAGAGTAATAATTAACAATTGTGTTGGACTCCTCATGTATTAATCATGTTTTATTGATCACAAATTTTATTTAGTCTATAAACCATGTTAACTTTATGTAATCTATCTCACATAAAATGTACATTAGCTTAGTAAAATCTATCCAAATATCTTAAGTGTTATACACTCAGTTTGGATACTATATAATATATTTTGATTCACTTCATAATGATTTCTCTGACAAATGATTGAGTTTAATTCGTTTCATTAATATCACTGCATAAGTATGAATATAAATATTTACCTAAGTCTGAGACACCGTGACCATGAGACACCTGGAAGCAGACACCGTGAGCGAGACACCGTGACCACGAGACACCGTGATTCAGACACCGTGAATGAAACACCATGACCATGAGACACTGTGAAGAAGACACCGTGAATAAGACATCGTTATCCAGACACTGTGACATCCAGACACTGTGACATCCAGACACCATGACCACAAGACACCGTGACTAATCCCAAAACCGTGTGAATGAGACACCATCTCCATGACATACTATGACACCATTTCCTCATATGTTTTTTCATCCTTTGATTTGATCTCTAACGGTCATATTTGAATATTTTAATGCATTGACATAATTAATGTTTCTTTTGTAGGCATGTCCTTGACAGTACGAGGTACGAGGTGCAGAATACATGAAACTTTTCAGCTTAAACACATGAACTCCAAGATAAGAGATTAATGCATCCCAGAAACAAAATGAGGATATATGTGAGAGAAGTTGCACGATACTGAAAAAGAAAACAAGCTGGTGGGAATGAGCGCAAAAATAGAATACACTTAAAGAACTATCTCATGAAACTTGACTCTACTGAAGAACACACAAAACATAGTATAATCTTAAAACCCCGAGAACATCTTCGCACTATAAAACACCATGAATAACACAAGATGGATCTTTCCATCTTGTGACAGTCTGTTTTCTATACGAGGACTTGAGTTCTGTATCTTCCTCATCTCCGAAGTCTAGAGCTGTAAAGACTAACACTTAGAGCACTTGTAAACCAATCTCAATATTTCTGCTCTGTTGTGTATCCTTTTATTAACTTTTGAGAAGATCATGTATATGTATTACAATAAACTCTGTCTCCTACATTAAACTAAAGGATAAATGATATCCTTACTCAAACATTATTTTAGTCTTGTGTATACCCATGATAA
Organism: Viscum album; assembly: GCA_963277665.1. Taxonomy (NCBI): domain Eukaryota; kingdom Viridiplantae; phylum Streptophyta; class Magnoliopsida; order Santalales; family Viscaceae; genus Viscum; species Viscum album. The sequence goes on from OY728131.1 coordinate 413,455,451, forward strand.
GTGTGAAAGAGGTCCCTATGTGGCCTTGTTGTTTGTACCCACAATGAACATTGGAAGAGGTCCATGTGTATCCTGAATAGTCCTATGTACTATTTTTAACCCCGATCCAGGGTGTGGATTAGGTTTATTTATATAAACTACTTTGTGACAGGTGATCACCAAGTGGAGTGGATTAGGTCTCAGCTTGAGACTGAACTACTTGTTTCATATCCGCTGTGCTGATTAATTTAGTCTTTTCTGATTTACTAATTTACTGTATACTTCAGATATCACTAAATTCTCTTTGATTTTTAATTTTGTAAAGAAGTTTTAATTGTCTTGTCATAATTGAATATCTTCAAAAGCAATCTTAATAATTGAAATTAAGATTACTGAGATCTAATAAATCTTATAAGAAGTTATTTAAACAGTCAAATTTTTACAACAATATAACATTGATTAACTTGGCTATATTTAACCTTTTGGGGAAACCTTTTAGAAATAATTTTAAATCATAAATTTTTATAGTGACTCAATTCACATCCCTGAGTAATCTACTCCGACCAACATTTGGTATTGAAGGTTGTTTATTAAGACTTTTTTTTAACTTATTCAACTATGATTGTAGTTGTATTATATAGATTTGTAAATTTATATTAATAATAAATTTCTCTCTCTTTCAAAGTATTTCTGTATTATGGATAATAGATTGGAAGGTGATGCAACCAACATACCACCATTCTTTAATGGAACCAACTATGCTCAATGGGAAATTAAAATGAAAATGCACTTAGAGAGTATGGGTTTGGAAATTTGGTCTTCCATTATAAATGAATATAATATTCCTACTAGTGATAGAATCACATGGCATGAACCAATAAAAACTACCTACAATAACAATTATAAAGCTATGAATTCTTTATAATGCTCCTTAGGAGATTAATAATTCAATCGAATTTCTTCTTGTGAAACTGCCCATGAAATTTGGGATACTATGTCTGTCTCATATGAAGGAACATCAAGTGTAAAAGAAATGAGATTTAATACTTATAATATTAAATATGATAACTTTTAAATGAAACCTAATGAGCCTATCTCTGATATGTATCGTAGGTTCAATGAGGTTATAAACATAGTGATTTCTCTTGGAAGATATGTCACTGCTAAGGAACAAATAAAGAGAATTCTCAGATGTTTTCCTGATAGATGGATAGGAACCTCTATCTCTATTAGAGAATCATGCGACATCAAAAATATACTTGTAAAATAACTCATTGGGAAACTAATGATGTTGGAAGAGGAACTGAAAATCAACAAGGAAGAGGAGGATGAACCAAAGGGGAAATTTATTGCATTCAAGACCACTACCTCTGAACACAATGACAAAGTAAAATTGGAAGCTTCTATAGAAAGTTCTAGTAGTGAACAATCATCACCTAATAGTGATAATGAAATTGATCAATTATCCAGAAGACTCATGAAATTTTACAAGAAGAAGAACTTTTTTTGAAAACCTAACTTCAAGGGAAAATATGACCAAAAAAGGAAATTGGACGAAGGGCTGAAAAAGAAGTGACAAGACTGATGTGATTGTCTACTATGAATGTAATGACAAAGAACATATCAAGGAAAACTATCCAAATCTCAAGTATTAAAAAATATATGAGGACAAGGATAGAAAGCATAAAAAGGCCATGAAAGCAACCTGGAGTGCTTCTAAGGACAGTTCAAGTGACTTAGAAACTTCACATGATAAATAAGAAAACAAATCCAATATGTGTATTATGACAAACACATCTGAGGTAACACTGGACTCTGCTGTACATATGTCATACTATTCCAAAAATGAATGTGACTCTAAATATATGACTATTGAAGAAATGTTTTAATAGTGTAACATGCTTGATGAAACATGCAATAAAATAAAAGACAAATATAAATCTTTGAAGAAACAATATTCTCTTACTATGACTTTTAAATCTGAACTCACAATAGAAAAAGAAAAAAAATGCTCAACTGAGGAATGAGAACAACGAATTAAAAATGTCTAATGAGAAATTGAAGAATTACCTAGAAAATTTTACCATTGGGAAGAATACACTTACTCAAATGCTAGGAAAAAATTGCCCCTAACTATAACATAGGAATGGGTTTTCAACCTGGTAGAAGAAATCTTGGTAGAATAAATTTTGTTTCAAAATCTTGGACTTATGGTTTTACTCCCATTTCTTGACACAAATCAACTAATTATATTAATGATACATCTACTATTGTTTCATGTTTTTCTGGACCAAATAGGGTTTATTTTTCAAATACTTTACTTTATGCTTACAGGAAACCTATGAGATAGATATGGGTTCCTAAATCACTTATTACTAATATTATTGGACCCAAAAAAGTATAGGTACCGAAATTTGTTTTTGCTAAATAATTTTGTAGGAAAGATGCTTAAAGAGTTCCTGTAAAAGTGTATGGTACTTGGATAATGGATTTTAAAGACACATGATAGGAGACTACTCATGCTTCAAGAATCTAATAAAAATAGATGGAGGACATGTCACATTTGGTGATAATTCCAAATGAAAGATCATTGGCCTCGACCAAATTGGTAACTCTAACTCAGTTTTAATTTCTAAAGTATTGTTTATTGATGGATTAATATATAATCTTATTAGTATCTCAAAATTATGTGATGATGGATTTCATGTTATATTTGAAGATGATGCTTGGAATTTCATTAATTCTAATGATAAATTAGTGTTTTCTGCATTAAGAAATGAAAATGTTTAATTTGTTAACATAGATTCATTAGCTTCTCAAAATGCATCATGTTTAAGTGTATTTCATTAAGAGTATATATTTTTCATAAGAGTCTAGGACACTATAATATTCACTCCCTTTGAAATCTAACTAGAAAAGTCTTAGTTAATGACTTACCCAAACATGAGTTTCCAAATGACAAAGTGTGGAATCCCTATCAAAAGGAAAAATAACACAAAATTTCCTTCAAACCAAAGAAATAAGTATCAACTTATCAACCTCTCGCACTGGTTCACATGGATTTATTTGGACCATCTAGAGTTTCTAGTTTAAATTAGAAGCACTGTGTTTATGTTCTTGTAGATGAATTTTCAAGATATACTTGGACCTTATTTCTGGCTCACAAAAGTGAAGCCTGCTCTTATTTTACTAAATATTCCATGTCTTTGATAACTCTTAGTGGACTTAGAATTTAATCCTTAATAAGTGATCATGGATTTGAGTATGAAAATCAAGATTTTTAATCCTTTTTCTCACAAAATTTTTATAGTCACAATTTCTCTGCCCCTAGAACACCTCAACAAAAGGGAGTTGTAGATAGAAGAAACAGAAGCCTGCAAGAGATTTCTAGAACAATGATTAGGGAATATGACCTACCTATTTATTTTTTGGGCTGAATCTATCAACACAACATGCTACACAATAAATATAGTGTTAATAAAACCTATTCTTAAGAGGAATCCTTATGAGTTATGGAATAATAGAAAACCCAAGGTTAACTATTTCAAAGTTTTTGGCTGCAAAGTCTATATTCTTAATACTAAGTACAATACTGAAAAATTTGCATCTAAGAGTGATGAAGGTATCTTTTTTGGATATTCCATATCCAGTAAAGCCTATAGAGTGTTCAATAAAAGAACTAAATGTTGGGAAGAATCTGTCCATGTCAAATTTGATGAAACAAATCCACATGAGCCTAAAACCATTCTAGAGAACCTGGAGGCTGATGTATCAAATCGGAACAAAAATCCAAAATCCTCAAACCATTCTGTGAAAGAATCTGTGAAAAATTCCAGTTTTAAAAATCTCTTAGTCTCAAGCCATAATGAACTTGAACCTATTGATGAGCCTGAAATCACTAGTCCCTCCTCTTATAGAGATGTTAGAACTCTTAAGAACCATCCTTTAGATGCTGTTGTAGGAGACCTAGACAAAGGAACTCAAACTAGAGATTCTCTTAGAAATCAGGTTAAACATCAAGTGTTCTTGTCAAAACATGAACCCAAAAACATTAATGATGCTATAAAGGATGAATTTTGGCTAATGACTATGCAAAAAGAACTTAATCAGTTTTAAAGGAGAAAAGTTTGGAAACTTTTTGAAAGAACTAAGGACACATTCACCATAAGAACTAAATGGGTGTTCAGAAACAAGGTAGATGAGGCTGGTAACATAGTTAGAAATAAGGATAGATTAGTGGCACAAGGATATAGTAAAGAAGAAGGAATTGACTATGAAGAGAACTTTTCACCTGTATCTAGACTTGAAGCCATATGAATCTTGCTTGATTATGCTGCACATCTGAATTTCCAACTATATAAAATGAATGTGAAGAGTGAATTCTTAAATAGGTATATATTTGAGGATGTATTTATGGAAAAACCCCCTAGTTTTACAAACCCCCATTTTTCAAATAGTATTTTTAAATTATTAAAAGATTTATATGGTTTGAAACAAGCTCTAACAGCTTGTTATGATCGGTTAAGTACTTTTCTTATTTTCAAAGGTTTTACAAAAGGAATATATGATCCTAATATTTTTATAAAATTAATTTCAAATGGTGTTTTAGTTGTTAAAATTTATGTAGATTTCCTTATCTTTGGATCTTCACGAAATTCTATATGTGTTGATTTTTCTAAAATGATGAAAAATGAATTTGAAATGGGTTTAATGAGTGAATTAAAATTCTTTTTCAGATTTCAAATCTTTCAAAGTCATGATGGTATTATTTTAAATCAAATTAATTATATTATAGATCTTCTAAAACATTTTGGATTGGATAACAATTAAAATTCGTGACACTCCTGTGCGTACCACTTAAAAGATGGATCTAGTTGAAGATGGAAAATCTACTGATCAAACAACTTATAGAGGAATGATTTGAAGTTTACTCTACTTAACTTCTAGTCGACTTGACATTATGTTTGGTGTGTGATGTGTGCTCATTTTCAAAAAAAATCCAAAGGAAAATCATTTAGATACTGTAAATAGAATTTTCAAATACCTCAAGCATACACCCAATCTAGGATTTTTCTATCCTATAGGACAATAATTTGAATTAGTTAGTTATTTTGATGCTGACTTTAGTGGATGTAATTTTGATAGAAGAAAGAACCTCTGGAACACGTCACTTTTTAGGCAATTCACTAGTATCATAGTGTAGTAAGAAACAAAATTATGTTGCATTATCTAATGCAGAAGCTGAATTCATAGTTGTTGTTAGCTATTGTGCACAACTCTCGTGGATGAAACAGACATTACAAGATTATGGATAACAATTCTTGAATGTACCTATAAATTGTGACAACACAAGTTCTATTAACATATCAAAAAATCATGTTTCATATTCTAGGAAAAATCATATTGATGTAAGACATCACTTTTTGAGAGATCATTATCAAAAGTGTGATATCACTTTTGAATTCATTGGTATTGAGTATAATCTTTCTGATATATTCACCAAATCACTAAATTCTACAAGAATAGACTATATCATACATGAATTAGGAATGATAAATCTTATGTAAATGTCTTACTAGATTATATTTTACTATTTTATATCTTACTCTCTCACTGTAAAGTTCATGTTAACTATCTCACTGTAAAGTTCATGTTTACTATCCCACTATAAAGTTCATGTTTACTGTCTCACCGTGAAGTTTGTTCACTGTCTCACCGTAACATTCGTTCACTCTCTCACTGTAAAGACTTGATATAGTCTCACCATAATGATTCTTTATGATATTTTTTTACGAATTTAAAACTATATCATGGAAATTATTCCTTTCACCTCTTTATCTTCCCACGTTTTTTTTTCTTTTGTGATGTTTGGTATTTCTAAATGATAAAATAAATGACGTATCACTTGTCCTTCACTCGAGTTCTCTTCTAATCACTCAATTTTTAACCCTTCTTTAACCCTCCAACCCTTCTCTATCGAACCTTTGGTTAATTCCCAGGATGACACTCCCTTCATCATTGACTCCTGAGAAACGTAGCTCAAAGAAGAAGAAAACCCCACCCAAGATAGCACCCAAAGGTCCTCTAAACCCAAATCTGGTAAACAGAGTTGTAGTACTTGAGAAAAAAGATTTCTCCAAATGGCTTCTGTCATGTTAGTCTTTGTTTTTGAAAGTTATAAAATAACAAGGAAGGTTAGAGTGGTTTTTAAAAGAAGATATACCTATCTATTATAAGTTAGTTTCTCAGTTTTATCAATATGTTTAGTTCTCCATTGATTTTGAAGATGGGTATATTGTGAAAATATGTATAAATGTCCAGAAATGCTCATTTTCTTTGAGTTTATGGGTTTCATGCCATAGTATGCCTCATGAAGTCATATATAAGGACTATCGGATATGACCTCCACCTTCTAGTGAGTTCTTTGGGTTGGAAGATGCTCAAAAAAATCTTAACCAGAAATGGCCCCAAGTGAAGATCCATTGCTACCAAACTAGATGGAAAATCAAGACTATTGTTTATGTTTATACAAAATTTGATTAGACCTAGAAAAAGTTATTTTTCTATTTTAAAATATCAGGATGTGTTTCTGATTCAACTTATACAAAATGGGAATAAGATCAACCTTTGTTAGTATATCAAACACCATATGTTTGAACTGATCAAAGACACATCCAAGTGAACCTCCCTGTTTTACTCTCGGCTTATCTCATCCAAACTTCAAGCTAAAGGTATAGTTGGACCTAATGAGGAAGTTATCAAGGATTGTGAGTTATCCCTTTCGAAATTCACTATCAAGAGGATGAAAATAAATTGGAATCCTTGGAAAAAAGCATTGTGGAAGACAACGATAGAATTTATGAAAAATTAAATCCAGTAGAACATCCCTCAAGAGAAAGAGATATTTCTAATCTTAGTGTGTAACCAGATGAGGTTGTTGAGTATTCTGAAGATGGAGAAGAAGAGGCTGTTGTGACTCCCAGGGAAACTGTTTCTAATAAAGAAGACATTACTTCTATCCCTCACGTAGTAAGTGAAGAAGAATTCCATGCTTCTAAATATGTTGTAAATTTGGAATATCAACCCGAGGTTGAAATATAATATATTGTCAATGAAATTGAAAATAATGTTGTAGAAGAACCTATGGAAGAATAATAACCTGTTATGAAAGAAGCTGACCTTGAAGGACTCTGAGTGGAAAAATATGTTCCGGAAGTCATTCCTTCAGCTTAGGAAAGGCTGGTGCTGGCTTTTTAGATGGATAGGGGAGAAATGGGTGAGGAACTAAGAGATGAATTTTATGATTTAGATCAAGTCCCTAAGCTTCTCAGTCTTGAGAAATATGCAACTATTGAGGGGGAGCAACCCCCAAATATGGAATCTACTGAAGTACCAAACCCAATTGTTTCAATCCCTATATATAGTCGTTATAAATTCCCCAGTTTTTATGATGTGGATGTCTCTAAAAAAGTTTCAGTAAAAGGCCTTGAACATTCTACAATGTTCCAACTAAAATATGTCTCTAATATTGGCCTTGAGAAGGAACCTGATCCTATATCAGTCCCTATTTTTGAACCTTCATTAGAACAACCATCCTTGGTGAGTAAATATGATATGAAATAAGTTGGAGCTACCCTTTTGTCTGGTGTTGAAAAATTACTAAATTCCCAACCAGCTCTTGTAACTCATCAAAGTGAGAAATATTCCTCACTATTGTTGGAAAACATTTTTTGGTAGATTCAACCCAAAATGCTTCATGAGATTCAAGATGTTAGAGTTGAAAATAGACTTCTTAGTGATGAATGAAGACACCAAGAGGTATGATTAAAGAAATGAAAAGAGAGATGCATTCGAGATAAGATCTTGCTTCTCATCCTATCGAAACTCTTGTTCCTTAAAGCCCATAGAATGTTGTGTCTGAGATTCAACCTCATTTAGATTCCTTAGCTGAAAAGGTCGCTGAAAGGAACAAACAGATTGTAAAGGAGATGAGAGAGCTTGTTTATAATCTTAACAATATCAATGATGAATATATGGGGTGTCCTTAAAAATTTCTAAACAAAATGAAATCCCTGACTTCAGCCATCAATGCTTCTAATGCATCTGGGAAAATATCTCAACCTTCCCTATATATTGACCTACTCAGAACAATAGTCAAAGAAGAGATTTAGACTGTGATTAGTGGTTTCAATAAAGATTCTCTATAGGAAGTCATCAAAAACCGTGACAGTGTTCTTGATCTGATCCAAATACATTCAAAAATTTCTAATGATTCTCAGCAGAAAATTTCCATTAAAGTGGATTTCTACTTCAATTGAATTCTCAAAGACTAACATGACCAGTCACTTTAAATATCTTGTTAAAAATATAAGGGTTCCTCCTGTTACTCAATCTTTCACGACCCAAGTTCAAAATCTCATAGATTTCACTCATCTGTTGGATAAGTTTATGGAAAAAAAGGATGACTTTGAGAAGGCTATGCAGTATGGTGGAGAGATAATTAAATATTTTATCAATCTGTTGAGGCCCTATCTTCATGTCTAGATTACATCGATTGTTTCTCTTGTGGCTGCACCTCTAAGACCCATTCTTCCTACATTCACCTCTGCCCTAGTCTCCACTTCTATTTCTATTAGTCAGGCACTGAGTCAGATTAGGCATGTGATCATTTATAAACAACTGCCTCGGTCTTCTACTGCACCTACTCTGGCTCCATTTTTCTTTGAATCCCTTCCTTTAACTTCTCCATCAACCAGGTCACTCCATTCTTCTACCTCAACTTCTACTCTTATGTATTCCTCTTCTGCTATTGCTAAAGGAAAAGAGATGACTAGTTAGTAAAGAAGGACAATGTTTACTCTATTTTTATGGGAATATAGTTTAATTTGTTTTAATTTTTGTAATGCCACTCTTTTTATCTATATATTCCCTCTTACTTTTTGATAATCCCAAAAGGGGGAAATATATATGAGAAATGTATATATGATAAATATATAAAAAATATGGGAGAAATATAAGAAAAAAATAAGAGAATAGAACACTCACTTTATATTTGTTATATTCATTGGATCTATGTTTTTAGGACAAATATACACTCTAAATCTACATGGTTTTTGATCATCAAAAAGGGGGATATTGTTGGAATCCTCATGTATTAGTCATGTTTTAATGATCACAAATCGTATTTAGTCTGTAAACCATGTTCACTCTATGTAATCTATCTCACATGAAATGTACAGTAGCTTAGTAAAAGTTATCCAAATATCTTAAGTCCTATACACTCAGTTTGGATAATATATACTATCTTTTGATTCACTTCATAATTATTTCTATGAAAAATGATTATGTTTAATTCATTTCATCAATATCACTAATTAAGTCTGAATATAGATATTTTCCTAAGTTTGAGACATCGTGACCATAAGACACCATGACCATGAGACACCGTGAAGCAAACATCGTGAACGAGACACCGTGACCATGAGACACCGTGAACAACAAACCGTGACCATGAGACATTGTGAAGCAGACACCGTGAACAAGACACCATGATCCAGAAACTATGACATCTAGACACTATGACATCTAGACACCGGGAACACAAGAAACCATGACCAATCCAGACACCGTGTGAAGGAGACACTATTTCCATGACATACTATGACACTGTTTCCTAATATGTTTTTTTTTATCTTTTGATTTGATCTCAAACGGTCATATTTTAAGATTTCATTGCACTGACATAAATAATGTTTTTTTGTAGAAATTTCCTTGATAGTATGATGTACGATGTGTAGAATACATGCAAGAAGTCGGCCCAAACACATGCACTCCATGATAAAATAGTAATGCGGCCCAGAAACAAAAATAGGATATACGCGAGAGTAATTACATGATAATGAAAAATAAAATAAGCCAGTGGGTGTGAGCAAGACAAACAATACAGTTAGAGAACTGTCTCATGCAACTCGACTCTACTGAAGTACCCACGAATCATACCGGAATCCTAAAACCATGAGAACATATTCATAGTATAAAACACCACGAAGAACACAGGCTGGATATGTCCGACTTGCGGCACTCTATTTTCCATATGAGGACTTGAGTTCTGCATCTTCCTCATCAAAAAAGTCTAGAGCTACAAAGACTAACACTCAGAGAACTTCAAAACCTATCCTAATATTTATTCTCTGTTGTGTATCATTTCATTAACGTTCAAGCATAGTGTGTATCTGTATTATATCACACTCTATCTCCTCTATTAAACTGAAGGATATAGGATATCCTTACTCAAACATTCTTTTGCTCTTGTGTATACCCACGATATGGGTGGAAGAGGTCCCTATGTGTCCTGGTTGTTTATACCCATGAAAAACTATAGAAGAGGACCCTGTGTGGCCTGAACAGTCTTGTGTACTATTGTTAACCCCAATCCGGGGTGTGGATAATGTTTATTTATATAAACTTCTTGGTGGTAGGTGATCACCAAGTAAAGTGGATTAGGTCTTGGCTTGAGACTGAATCACTTTTTTATATCCACTATGTTGATTAATTTAGTCTCCTCTATTTTATTGATTTACTATATACTTCAAATATCACTAAATTCTTTTTGATAGTCAATATTGGAAAGAAGTTATAATTGTCTTTTCTTAATAGAATAACTTCAAAACAAATCTTAATAACTAACATTAAGATTACTAAGAACTAATCAACATTCTAAGAAGTTATCTAAACAGTAAATTATTTATAACAGGATAACCTTGATTAACTCGGTTGTATTTAACCTTTTGGGGAAACCTTTTAGAAATACTTTTTAATCAGAAATTTTTATAGTTACTCAATTCAACCCCCCCCCCCTTGAGTAATCTACTCCAACCAACACACTGAAACCCTGGTGATTTTTAATGCATCATATATGATAAAAATGAACGCATGTTTACGTTCAATTAAAAATGATCCTAAATGTAAATATAGTAAATGATATATGTGTCATTGATGTAGAAAAAGAACATACGTAATTGTCTTAATGGTATGGGGATATTTATAAAATGTTACAAAGGAGGTCATAATGTATTAATCTACCAAGGAAAAAAGAATCATTCAGTCGAGTCGATGAAAGGGAAATAAGTTCTTCCCAAGTTATCAATTGAAAATTTTAAATTTTGAGAGTATGATCATTATAAAAATAAAATTCTTAAGTTGTATCATGAGTGGGATCTGAAATATCATACATATATCTATTTATGAAATCATAATTCTATTACAATTGAAGATGAGGAAACTGCAATTGACTTATGAAAGTTATTAATTATTTCGTTATTCATGTTTTAACATTATAAAATCTTATGATATGATTCATTTTTTTAGGAAATAAGTATTAAGGAATAAGGTGGATAATTATTTTTTAAAAAAAATTGGGTACAACCGTGAAAGTGGCACACACGAAAGGAAGAAAATTACATGTAAATCACTAGCCCGAGGACTTGACCCCGCGACCTGCCCCTCACCCCCCAATCCCTTACCACCCCACCACCAACAGTGGGGAAATAATGTGTATAATTATTATTAGGGTATTTTGAATGATTGTAAATGATTATGTTGTCTAAAAAAATGAATTCATGTTTTATGTTAGATCTATGGATAACAAAATATTTAAAAGTGTTAATATTATGTGGATGATGGGAGTAATTTTGGAGACATTTTTAGTTTGTGTTATATGTAACCCTTAATATTGTTATGTGAAAATTTTATTTGAGGAATAATTCTCCATTATTTTTTGGGCATGACTATAAAGGTACATATTAAATTTAGGGTTTATATGATCCTATATTTTGAAGTAATAGTGGGATATTGCATTTTCAGATGGAAAATGAAAGGTATAAAATAACATTTGTGGTTAAAAAAAATTAATTTTATTTTTCAGATTCTTCTCACTTTTTTGGAAATTGTTTAAGGATTTTATTGATATAGTTTTAGAAAAAGTAGAACTGACAGACCATGGGATATCCTTTCACGTTTGGAAAGGCCTAGAGAATTTAACCCACAACCAAAGGGAGACAGAGGTGAATAACCTAGCACTGGTCTTTATGATTTCCCAGTTAGTATGAATTTTTTTTATTTAAAATATCTAATAGGTAAAGGTTAAGTTCATTTTGGAAGAAATTTTTTTATAGATAACCTCTATATTTTAAAATTATTTGGTGATTAAGGGATTAGTGTTATTTCGACAGACGTTCACTATTTTTTAAATCTTAAAAGAATAAGGTAAACAGAATATTATGAGTAATAGAGGATGAATTTTCTTTTGATATAAAATATGATTACAATGTTGGCCTTTGGTAATTCATGTTTTTTATGGAAATGGTTAGAATTTCTTATATATTATATGATTTATGGAATTAAATTTTTTGTATGAGATATTAATTTTGATTAATGTTATTGGGAAGACTATGTGATCATTTCCTTCTGATTTTTCGGTTTCAATCTTATTTTAAAATTGTTTTGAGGAAAAATAGTTATTCCACGGATAATTTATGCCAAACTTTGGATATTATTATTGAATTTTGGAGATCTAAGTTGTTTTTTATCAAAAAATGGTTTAATATTTTTGGGGAATTATCTTATATTATCAAAACCATTTTGGATTTTGAGAATATTTAAATATAGGGGGAATAAATAGTTTTAATATTGTGGGTTTTTTGATCCATAGAAGTTGATTCTAATTCTTCAAGAATAGATTGTGTTGGAATTTAATTAATGGATGGAACTATACATTTCAAGTAAGTTTATTTCCTTATTTTCCAAATCTAGGTAGAAAAATAATTCCTCTACTCTATGAAAAGGATCTTAAAAATTTGTTATCCATCAAATAGTCTTACTAATAATTCAATGAACTTTTTACCCATAAAAAATATATGGTTTGTGATTGTTAAATTTATCTTGACCACATTCTCCATCACACTCCATCAAAACATGATATTAATTTTCCTCTACCATTTTCATGTTTTTCTACATGGAAAACTAGTATGTGTTATCTTAGATAACGTTCATAATTACCATTATTTTAAAGGGGAAGTTTCGGTAATCCTTTTTCTGATGTGGGATTCATACAATGGTATTTTGAAAATTCTAACCTATATTATTCAATCTTGAGGTAAAATTTCATGGAATAAATTTTTTAAGGGTTGTGGGATGTAACATACTAATTTTTTAAGAGGAAACATGTAAAACCCCGTAAAATTCAAGGGAATTTTTTTCTTAATTTTCTTTAGAATTTTACAAGAGCGCGGTTTCTGACGGCACCTGATTCCGAGGCCCGGAGTGCCCGGAATCAATTTCCGAAGTTTGGCTCGGGTACGTTCAGTGAACGAACAAGCAGGAATTCCTAACTTTTGATCTGGTGCTCAGAATTGAAATCCGAGGGCACCGATGAACTCGCAGCGCCGATATTCGCTTAAAGAGACCATTTCGGAAGTTGCGTTGGTTGCGGGTTGAAAGTTAGTTTTTGGGTTTTAGGTTTTAGTTAAATACAATTTTGTGAAGAACAAAATTTATTTTAACTTGTTAAATCCTACCAAAGGGAGTTGGAAGTGGGACCCACATCCACTTAACCTCCCTTGGGAGGATTAAGTGTGGTGGGGCCCACACGAACCCCTAAACCTTTCATATTCTCCCAACTTCCTTAACGCCTCATTAAATGACATGAGTTTTTTAATTTTGGAGTTAATCCTTTTGAATTTCAAACTTTTGAAATTCTAGTGTGTTGATGTGATAATAAAATAAGATAGTGTCTTATTTTATTTTGGTTATTTGTTTTGTCTTCTTGAGAGGTGGAGAGCTTTTCCTTCTTCTTCTTCATCTCTGACGAAGATCACGAAGAACACTCAACTTGACGAAGAACGCTCAAGTCCCGACGAAGAACGCCGCTCCGCTTTTCTTCGTCTTCCGTGTCAACGAGTGGGAACGCCGCTTCCTCCTTGGATTCTCTTCGTCGACATAAGAAGTTTCGCCAACGACGTATCACATCAGATGCATCTCTTCGTCAACGGATTTGACAAACGACGACCGCGACGCCCGATCTCCGTGACGTTGTCTTCCGCGGACGTTGACAAATCCTCGAACGTATACCCAAGGTAGGGGTTGTTAATTTATTGTTTAATTATTTATTTCTTGATCGTGGATCTCGCATGTCTAACATGAGGCTTTTGAAATGTTTAAGTTGAGATATTATTTAACGTGAGGGGGCCGGACCGCATGAACACGGCCGAACCCCCTCCATCGTTCTTATTGTTATATCTTGAGGGTGGAAGCAAAGTGGCGTGGTGCCGTCGCCCCACGCGGATAATAATATGATTAAATTTCGCGGCGCCGTCGCGCCGCGCCATGGAAGAATCAAAAAGAACGCGACGTCGTCGCGCCGCGTCGAAGGAAATCAAATGCGCGGCGAAGGGGCGCGGTGCCATCGCACCGCGCCGGACGACGAACACCGCGGCCGGTTCCGGGCCGCGGCGGGACGAGGAGACCGCGGTCGGTTCCGGGCCGCGGCGGGATGAGAAGACCGGCGGCCGGGCCGCCGGCGTCGGAAGCCGAAGAGGGGACCGGATTTTCCGGTCCCGTTAGAGAAAACCGGCCGGCCAGCTGGCCGGCCGGATGCCAGTAAACCGGGGGAATTAATCCCCCGGCCAACTCATGAAACCCCCCTCTTTAAGAGGGGGCGGTTTCCTTGTGGGGGGCAAAGCCCCCCGTTTCCTGCCAATCAAGCCCCCCACGTGGGGGGGGGGGCGGTTTTGCAAAAGGGGCGCGGCTATATGCCGCGCCGTTTTTTCCAATCAGCGGGGGCTTTGCCCCCCGCGTGCAGCCACCGTGCGGCGCCAGGCCGCCGCGGCCCCCGCGCCGCTGCGCCGCCGGCCTGGCCGGGTCGGACCCGGGTCGGGTCGACCCGGTTCGGGCCGACCCAGGGGGGGGGGGGTCGGGCCGGGTCGGCCCGGACCCGGACCCCCCCGTTTCAAAGCAGTTTCGGTCTTTTGGCCATAACTTGAGCCACGAACCTCCGATCGACGAACCGTCTGCGGCAACACGATCCTTGGATCGAGATGGTAATTTAGGTATATCGCACTCAAGGTTTCATATTACTTTGTGTTCGGCCGGGTTGGTTCGTTCACGAAACCAACCGGGCCTTCGGAGCGGAAACACTCATATCTTGAGCTACGGACGTCTGATTGACGTGCCGTCAGCCGTGTTGTGTTCCTCTTAGTGAGACGGATCTTTTGGCATACTCCGCCCGAGGTTTGGACGCAGTTGGAGTACGGTCGGGTTGGTTTTTCTTTAAAAACCAACCGGGCCTCGGGGACGAAAATGCCAATAACTCTCAGACCGGGCGTCCGATCGACACGCCGTCTGTTGCGTTGAGTTCCTGTTGACGATACGGAACTTTTGGATACATCAACTCTGGACTTTGTGACAGTTGATGTATCAGCCTCTCGGCTCGTGGAGCGGGCCCTCCAAACGAGTTTGCTGTGTGCGGGAACCCTAGTGCTGGCTGCGACTGTTACTGTGACTGCTACTGCTACTACTGCTACTGTGACAGCGACGACGACAGTACAGAGATCCTGTGTGGATTCGACGACAACGACTTCAGCACTCAGCGATCCTACGTGGATCGGTGCTACAGGCCCTGTGTGGGCCCGATCCTGTGTGGGTCCGATCCTGTGTGGGTCCTTGCGCTCAGCGGTCCTGTGTGAACCAGCGCCTACAGGTCCTGTGTGGGCCCGATCCTGTGTGGGTCTTTGTGGGGGTTAGTTACCTATCGATCCTTCGTGGGTCCGACGACTTAGATGGATCAGTGATCATCTTTATGGTCCTTGAAGAAGTATCTCTGTGTGAGATGAATCCTGTTGCTTTCCTGTGTGGATTGTGTTGAGCAATCCTGTGTGGATTACGTTTTGCTTTCCTGTGTGGAATACATTTACTTTCCTGTGTGGACTGAGTTATACTTGGGCTCGGAGGTTGGAGCGTATTTGAATTCATGACTTAGGTATATGTATGGGCATATACCTAAGCAGTGTCGGTTGTTACTTCGTGATTGTACCTTTCTTCGTGGTTTATCCTTTGTGGATTTGGGAGACCTTCAGGGGTCTCGGGGTCCCTACTGAGTAGCTTATACTCACCCCTGCACGGGCTATGCCCGCACTACGTTGTGTTGGTTGCAGACGACGGAAAGCGTTGACCTTAGCTAAGGCTTGCAGAGCGGGACAGTACCCGGAGGTGGACCACTGGGCGGGACGTGCACGGAGCAGACGGCGGGACCTGTGGAGCAGAGGAGCTATCTGTACCCACCCTTCAGGTGGGATTTCCAGTGGACAGCTCGGTGTAGCGGCATTTACTTTTTAGTTGCTGTTTTCCCTTTCGAGTTGTACTTTACTTTCAGTTTGGGTTTGTATTCTGGCCCATTTACTTTTCCGCACTTTCAGTTGTACTCTGCTTTTGTTTAGTGTTTACTTTCCACTTGCTTACTCTGTGGTGTTTGTCTACTTTACAAAGGCAATGCCTTCCCTTTTTACCGGGATTTACACCTTGGTGCTAGTCTCCAGCCCCTGGCCTATGGAAGGCGTGCTTGGGGTAGTCACGGCACGGACCCCGAGGGCGGGTCGTGACAAATTGGTATCAGAGGAGTTCGGTTCTACCGCGAACTCTGATCTTTTCTATGTGAAGCAATAATGTTTAGCGTATTGAGTGTGGTTATCAGTCCAGGGAGTCCAGTGTTGGTGCGGCGGCCGACGTATCCGTACACCAGGACCCTGACTTCTGATTTCCGACTTAATGCACGAAAACATTGATTGCGTGTGTGTTTCAAAGTTTTCTTTGTGATTACTTATATCAGCTCACCAGGTATACTGTTCTGACCGTGGCACACCTGTTTCCTTTTCAGGATGGCCCCACGACGGCAGCCAGCTAGGGTTCCGAGAGTCGAGCGTGACGACAGCCCACCGAGCGACGAGGCCTCGGTGCAGGGCCCTTTGCCAGCAGTGGCACCGGCGGTAGCTCTACCCGCCGAGCCCCCGATGCTTCCAGCAGTAGCCGCTGACGATGCACGTCGCCTCAGCGCACTGCATGAGTTTCAGCGCCAGCGACTGCCCAGGTTTCACGGGGAGACGGATCCCCAGGCAGCAGAGGACTGGCTGGAGGCAGTAGTACGAGTGTTTAGGCTAGTGAGGACACCAGCAGACCTCATGGTGATCCTCGCTGCGAGCCTACTACACGCAGCAGCGGGACGATGGTGGAGCTTGATGCTCCAGGTGCACGATGAGGCATCCCTACTTTGGACGGACTTTGAGAGCCTCTTCCGCTCGGAGTTCGTCCCAGCCACCCTTCGTGCGGTGCGTATCCAGGAGCTTCTACAGCTGCGGCAGGGCAGCATGATGGTCGCACAGTACTCGGCGAGATTTACTGATCTCTCGCACTACTCGAACGACATGGTACACGACCCATTCTTCTAGGCCCGGACCTTCGAGCAGGGTTTGAGACACGAGATCAGGGCATCGCTGATCTCCCTCAGCATACCGACTCATACAGGAGTACTGGAGCGGGCCCTTCTGATCGAGAGCTTCCTTGCTGAGTCTACACCAGCACAGAGGCCCACCGCAGGGCGGCACGTGGCAGAGTCATCTGTAGCAGGCAGTCGACGGATGACTCAGGGGTCCAGACAGACCAGACCTTTGGGCAGACGATCTCAGGGCACTGGCTCAGCAGTGCGGGGCACACAGCGCGGAGCCAGTCTTACGAGAGGCAGACAATGCTACTCGTGCGGCGGGCAGGGCCACATGGCTCGTGACTGCCCGACCCGCCGTGCCGAGGAGCAGCAGTCAGTTGATGGACCACTGAGGCAGAGGCAGAGTGTCGACCGTGGCGGTCCGCAGGGAGGAGGCGGACGAGGCAGAGGAGCTGGACGAGCAGCCGGTGGTGGCCGACGCTTTGAGGCTCTACCACCACCACCACCAGGAGGTCCACCCCGACCACAGGGAGCTGGCGGGCAGTGACAGGCACAGCTCCAGGAAGCAGAGGCCTACGACCACGGCGCACCCGAGATGATTCGAGGTACT
Organism: Viscum album; assembly: GCA_963277665.1. Classification (NCBI taxonomy): domain Eukaryota; kingdom Viridiplantae; phylum Streptophyta; class Magnoliopsida; order Santalales; family Viscaceae; genus Viscum; species Viscum album. The sequence goes on from OY728131.1 coordinate 413,473,528, forward strand.
ATCTGTGTCTACTCCACCCTTGCTGTAGTTCTTATAGACACAGGAGCGAGTCACTCTTTCATAGCCGCTGCCCTTGTTCGGAGCTCGGAGATTCCGACAGAGCCGTTGGCTCGATCCTTACGGCTAGAGACTCCTACGGGAGCAGACTCGACGATTACGCACTGGTGCCGGCAGTGTGAGATTACTCTAGGAGGCGAGATCTTCGGCTGGGATCTTCTTGTAGCAGCGTCGAGGCCTTACGACGTCATCTTGGGCATGGATTGGCTATCTACGGTCCATGCACAGATTGACTGTTTTAGGCGCAAGGTGCGATGTGTACGCACCGACGGGAGCAGGTTCACCTTCACCGGCGAGAAGGGAGCCTTTGCAGCACAGGATGGACTTCCTCGGAGGAGAGGACAACCCATCACTCATCAGTTGGCTAGCCTTATCCTTGGAGCAGTTGACGTGCGGAGTCCTGGTTTTCCTGCAGTGGTGGATCAGTTTGCGGACGTTTTTCCTGACGACGTTCCAGGGCTACCTCCTCGCAGAGAGGTAGACTTTTATATTGACTTGTACCCCGGGACAGCCCCGATATCCACTCCAGTATATCGTATGGCCCCCGCCGAGCTTCGAGAGCTACGAGTACAGTTGGAGGACTTGCAGGGCAAGGGGTTCATCCGACCCAGTGTTTCACCCTGGGCTTCCCCGATATTGTTCACCAAGAAGGTGGATGGGAGCTTGCGACTTTGTGTTGACTATCGTCGCCTGAACCAGGTGACAGTGAGGAACAAGTATCCGCTACCGAGGATTGATGACCTTTTTGATCAGCTCAAGGGAGCACGGTGGTTCTCGAAGATAGACCTCAGGTCAGGCTATCATCAGCTCAGAGTCAGAGACGAGGATGTGCAGAAGACGGCCTTCAGATGTCGGTATGGCCACTATGAGTTCTTGGTTATGCCATTCGGTGTAACCAATGCTCCAGCAGTGTTCATGGCTCTCATGAACAGGATCTTTCAGCCATACCTCGATCGGTTCGTCGTGGTCTTCATCGACGACATTCTGATTTACTCTACGACAGAGGAGGAGCACGCCTATCACTTTCGAGTTGTACTAGACACACTCCGAGAGCACCAGCTTTATGGTAAGCTCTCGAAGTGCCAGTTCTGGATACGTGAGGTCCACTTCTTGGGACACGTTATCTCTGAGGCGGGAGTTGCAGTGGATCCCGCAAAGATTGAGGCTGTGTTAGCATGGGAGCCACCCAGGAGCATGACTGAGGTTCGGAGTTTCTTGGGACTAGCTGGATACTATCGGAGATTCGTGCCAGACTTCTCTAGATTTGCGGCATCACTCACAGCTTTGACGAAGAAGGGGAAACCCTTCGTGTGGTCTGACAGATGTCAGCAGAGCTTCCAGGAGCTGAGATAGAGATTGACTAGCGCACCTATCTTGAGGTTGCCTGAGGAGGGAGTAGGGTACGTAGTCTACTGCGATGCATCAGGGACCGGACTCGGGTGTGTCCTGATGCAGGAGCGGGCCGTGATCGCCTATGGATCATGTCAGTTGAGGCCACATGAGCAGAACTACGCTACCCATGACCTAGAGCTAGCAGCAGTGGTCTTCGCTCTGAAGACATGGCGACACTATCTGATGGGCGAGCGCTTTACAGTCTTTTCCGATCATCAGAGTCTCAGGTATATCTTCTCTCAGAAGGACCTGAACCTGAGACAGCGGCGATGGCTCGAGTTTCTCCAGGACTATGACTTTGAGATAGTCTATACTCCTGGGAAGGGGAACGTAGTAGCCGATGCCCTTAGCAGGAGGACAGGCATTCAGCTACTTGAGGAGGCGACGGAGCATCTAGCCTCTTTGCAGATATCCTTCGTGGATAGAGATGGAGCAGCCTTCCTCCAGTCTCTCACAGTCACCCCTCCACTACTGCAGCGAGTCAGGGAGGCACACCGTGCGGACGCTGACTGTGAGACACGGCGTGCACAGATATCCTCGGGACAGGCACCTGATGGTTTCTCCTTTGGAGCAGAGCACGGCATCCTTTTCAGAGGACGTACCATGGTACCAGTCGCTTTGCGAGAGGAAGTGCTGAGGGAGTTTCACACTTCTCCTTTGGCGGTACATCCTGGAGTGGCGAAGATGTACCAGGACCTCAGACAACAGCACTGGTGGCCGGGCATGAAGAAGGCAGTAGCAGAGTTCGTTTCTCGATGCCTCATCTGCCAGCAGGTGAAGGCTGAGCATCAGGTACCAGCGGGCTTGGTACAGCCCTTCGAGGTTCCGGAGTGGAAGTGGGATGGCATATCTATGGACTTCGTGACTGGACTTCCACGCACTTCTAGAGGTCACGACTCCATCTGGATGATTGTTGACCGGCTCACCAAGTCGGCACACTTCTTACCCATCAGGGAGCAGGGCTCAGTAGAGATCTTGGGACGTCTCTACGTTTAGGAGATTGTGCGGCTCCACGGTGTGCCATCATCTATCGTCTCCGATCGAGATGCTCGCTTTACTTCCCGGCTTTGGAAGGGGTTACAGGAGGCGTTCGAGACGCAACTACGTCTGAGCACAGCCTTTCATCCTCAGACGGATGGTCAGACGGAGAGAACCATTCAGACTTCGAGGACATGCTCCGCGCATGTGTCCTCGACTTTGATCGTAGCTGGGAGGACCACCTACCCTTGGTGGAGTTTGCGTACAACAACATCTACCACTCCACCATCGGGATGGCACCGTACGAGGCTTTGTACGGCCGACCTTGTAGATCTCCTTTGTGCTGGACAGACCCTGGAGAGTCAGCACTGGTGGGACCGGAGATGGTCCAGGCCACGACAGAGAAGGTCCAGGTCATCCAGGAGCGGATGAAGACAGCTCAGAGCCGGCAGAAGTCATATGCTGACAGGAGGCGGAGGCCACTGGAGTTCGAGGATGGCGACCACGTCTTCTTGCGGGTCTCACCTCGACGTGGTATTCGGAGATTTGGCCGAGGCGGCAAGTTATCTCCGCGCTTCATCGGACCCTTCCAGATTCTCAGCAGGATTGGTGAGGTGGCTTATCACCTGGCTCTACCACCTCAGTTGCACCGGGTGCACGATGTCTTCCACGTATCTCAGCTGAGGAGATATGTGCACGACCCGACGCACATCATTGACCATGGGGAGCTTGACGTTGACGATGGGGCGACTTTCACGGAGGTTCCAGTAGAGATAGAGGATCGACATGAGCGGGTCCTGCGTGGGCGATCGATTCCTCTTGTGCGCATCAGATGGCAGCACGGGAATCTCCAGGAGAGCACATGGGAGCGGGAGGCTCAGATGCGTGCTCAGTACCCTCATTTGTTTCCCTGGTTTTTGATGTATCTTTACGGGGATGTAAAGCCCTGAGGTGGGAGTAATGTAAAGACCCGTAAAATTCAAGGGAAATTTTTTCTAAATTTTCTTTAGAATTTTACAAGAGCACGGTTTCTGACGGCACCTGATTCCAAGGCCCGGAGTGCTCGGAATCAATTTTCGAAGTTTGGCTCGGGTACGTTCAGTTTACGAACGAGCGGGAATTCCTAACTTTTGATCCGGTGCTCGGAATTGAAATATGAGGGCACCGATGAACTCGCAGCGCCGATATTCGCTTAAAGAGACCTTTTCGGAAGTTGCGTTGGTTGCGGGATGAAAGTTAGTTTTTGGGTTTTAGGTTTAAGTTAAATAAAATTTTGTGAAGAACAAAATTTATTTTAACTTGTTAAATCCTACCAAAGGGAGTTGGAAGTGGGACCCACATCCACTTAACCTCCCTTGGGAGGATTAAGTGTGGTGGGGCCCACACGAACCCCTAAACCTTTCATATTCTCCCAACTTCCTTAACGCCTCATTAAATGACATGAGTTTTTTAATTTTGGAGTTAATCCTTTTGAATTTCAAACTTTTGAAATTCTAGTGTGTTGATGTGATAATAAAATAAGATAGTGTCTTATTTTATTTTGGTTATTTGTTTTGTATTCTTGAGAGGTGGAGAGCTTTTCCTTCTTCTTCTTCATCTCTGACGAAGATCACGAAGAACACTCAACTTGACGAAGAACGCTCAAGTCCCGACGAAGAACGCCGCTCCGCTTTTCTTCGTCTTCCGTGTCAACGAGTGGGAACGCCGCTTCCTCCTCGGATTCTCTTCGTCGACATAAGAAGTTTCGCCAACGACGTATCACATCGGACGCATCTCTTCGTCAACGGATTTGACAAATGACGACCGCAACGCCCGATCTCCGTGACGTTGTCTTCCGCGGACGTTGACAAATCCTCGAACGTATACCCAAGGTAGGGGTTGTTAATTTATTGTTTAATTATTTATTTCTTGATCGTGGATCTCGCATGTCTAACATGAGGCTTTTGAAATGTTTAAGTTGAGATATTATTTAATGTGAGGGGGCCGGACCGCATGAACACGGCCGAACCCCCTCCATCGTTCTTATTGTTCTATCTTGAGGGTGGAAGCAAAGTGGCGTGGTGCCGTCGCACCACGCGGATAATAATATGATTAAATTTCGCGGCGCCGTCGCGCCGAGCCATGGAAGAATCATAAAGAACGCGACGCCGTCGCGCCGCGTCGAAGGAAATCAAATGCGCGGCGAAGGGGCGCGGTGCCATCGCACCGCGCCGGACGACGAACACCGCGGCCGGTTTCGGGCCGCGGCGGGACGAGGAGACCGCGGCCGGTTCCGGGCCGCGGCGGGATGAGAAGATTGGCGGCCGGGCCGCCGGCGTCGGAAGCCGAAGAGGGGACCGGATTTTCCGGTCCCGTTGGAGAAAACCGGCCGGCCAACTCATGAAACCCCCCTCTTTAAGAGGGGGCGGTTTCCTTGTGGGGGGAAAAGCCCCCCGTTTCCTGCCAATCAAGCCCCCCACGTGGGGGGGGGGGGGGGCGGTTTTGCAAAAGGGGCGCGGCTATATGCCACGCCGTTTTTCCCAATCAGCGGGGGCTTTTCCCCCCGCGTGCAGCCACCGTGCGACGCCAGGCCGCCGCGGCCGCCGCGCCGCCGTGTCACCGCGCTGCCGGCCGGCCGCCGGCCGGGCCGGGTCGACCCGGTTCGGGCCGACCCAGGGGGGGGGGGGGGGGTCGGGCCGGGTCGGCCCGGACCCGGACCCCCCCGTTTCGAAGCAGTTTCGGTCTTTTGGCCATAACTTGAGCCACGAACCTCCGATCGACGAACCGTCTGCGGCAACGCGATCCTTGGATCGAGACGGTCATTTCGGTATATCGCACTCAAGGTTTCGGATTACTTTGAGTTCTGCCGGGTTGGTTCGTTCACGAAACCAACCGGGCCTTCGGAGCGGAAACGCTCATATCTTGAGCTACGGACGTCCGATTGACGTGACGTCAGCCGTGTTCTGTTCCTCTTAGTGAGACGGATCTTTTGGCATACTCTGCCCGAGGTTTGGACGCAGGTGGAGTACGGTCGGGTTGGTTTTGCTTTAAAAACCAACCGGGCCCCGAGGACGAAAATGTCAATAACTCTCAGACCGGGCGTCTGATCGACGCGCCGTCTGTTGCGTTGAGTTCCTGTTGACGATACAGAACTTTTGGATACATAAACTCCGGACTTTGTGACAGTTGATGTATCAGCCTCTCGGCTCGTGGAGCGGACCCTCCGAACGAGCTTGCTGTGTGCGGGAACCCTAGTGCTGGCTGCGACTGTTACTGTGACTGCTACTGCTACTACTGCTACTGTGACAGCGACGACGACAGTACAGAGATCCTGTGTGGATTCGACGACGACGACTTCAGCACTCAGCGATCCTACGTGGATCAGTGCTACAGGTCCTGTGTGGGCCCGATCCTGTGTGGGTCCGATCCTGTGTGGGTCCTTGCGCTCAGCGGTCCTGTGTGAACCAGCGCCTACAGGTCCTGTGTGGGCCCGATCCTGTGTGGGTCTTTGCGGGGGTTAGTTACCTATTGATCCTTCGTGGGTCCGACGACTTAGATGGATCAGTGATCATCTTTATCGTCCTTGAAGAAGTATCCCTGTTTGAGCTGAATCCTGTTGCTTTCTTGTGTGGATTGTGTTGAGCAATCCTGTGTGGATTACGTTTTGGTTTCCTGTGTGGAATACGTTTACTTTCCTGTGTGGACTGAGTTGTACTTGGGCTCGGAGGTTGGAGCGTATTTGAATTAATGACTTAGGTATATGTATGGGCATATACCTAAGCAGTGTCAGTTGTTACTTCGTGATTGTACCTTTCTTCGTGGTTTATCCTTTGTGGATTTGAGAGACCTTCAGGGGTCTCGGTGTCCCTACTGAGTAGCTTATACTCACCCCTACACGGGCTATGCCCGCACTACGTTGTGTTGGTTGCAGACGACGGACAGCGTTGACCTTAGCTGAGGCTTGCAGACCGGGACGGTACCCGGAGGTGGACCACTGGGCGGGACGTGCACGGAGCAGACGGCGGGACCTGTGGAGCAGAGGAGCTATCTGTACCCACCCTTCAGGTGGGATTTTCAGTGGACAGCTCGGTGTAGCGGCATTTACTTTTTAGTTGCTGTTTTCCCTTTCGAGTTGTACTTTACTTTCAGTTTGGGTTTGTATTCTGGCCCATTTACTTTTCCGCACTTTCAGTTGTACTCTGCTTTTGTTTAGTGTTTACTTTCCGCTTGCTTACTCTGTGATGTTTGTTTACTTTACAAAGGCAATGCCTTCCCTTTTTACCGGGATTTACGCCTTGGTGCTAGTCGCCAGCCCCTGGCCTATGGAAGGCGGGCTTGGGGTAGTCACGGCACGGACCCCGAGGGCGGGTCGTGACAAAACACTATGTTTTATTGTGTATAAGATACTCCACATCAAGCATAAATGAACAACTAAATATTATTATTTAAAAGTTACAATTATTACATAGCCATTAGAATAGGTGGTATGAAAATTATTTACTGAATTATGAAAATATTATTTACACATGTAAATATAATTAAATCATTGGTAAATAATTAATTATAAATAAAAATAAAATCCTCTTTGAAAATAAAAGGAAATATTTTTTTTGAAAACTATTTAAATGACCAAAAGTGCATTTTATACCAATTAAATAAAAAAACACATGTTTTAAATTATATTAATGATATATATATATATATAATATTCAATATAATTTTTAACATTAAACCTATGTTTTTTTAAACAAGATAACAACCATTTTTTACCCATAAAATTTTTATTTTTATAAAAAGACAGTTTTCCCGCTTTTTGATGACACTCTTGTTTTAAATATAGTTTTTGAAAATTTTATATATTATATTTGAAAAAATTAAATTCTTCTTTGAAATAATAATATCAATATTTACTTTAGTTTTATTTTTGCTATTTTTCAGATAAGATTCATGTTTTGATGAATAATGAAAAATACTGTATTTTAGCAGAAAACTATCTTTTTATCTAAATAATACATAATGTTAAATTATATTTTAAATTGGTTTTAATGTAAAATTAGATCAATAATATATATATTAATCTAACTATGGAAATTGGAATCTTTTTATGTAGAATTTGGATATAAAATCATTTCAACATTTTGAACGTTCTTCACTTAAAAAAATTGTTTTCTCATTCCATCAATGAGATAAATTTTAAATTAATTTTAGATAATTATGTGATTTTAATTTTTAAAAATGGATTCCATATTTGTAATTTTAAGGTCCAAATCTATTAAATATTCCCCATTTATTTTTTGAAAAAATTTATAGTAAACTGAGTATTATTTTTATAAACAATATTAAGAATAAATCACCTAATTAAAGGAAAAAATAATATTATAAATATTAAAAATTATAATAATTAATTTATTAATATTATTTTATCAGTTAATTTAGACCCAAATAATACATTAATATATTTTATGACCTCTAGAAGCCACTTTTATTACATTTATATCTTTATAGATGTTTATTTTAAATAAAATTCAATGATGTCATACTGATTTTATTAATAACTATATGATTTAAAATATAGGGTCATCTAGAATATATATTCAACTATAAATAGTAATTTTAACGAACAAATGTTTATATTCCTCATGGTATTTTATTTTTATATTTTAGGAGAGAAATAAATACCTTAAAGGCTTTCACAATTATGATGCAATAATTGTTTAATTAATGAAAATATCAATTAAATGTTATTAGAAATGTTAAAATAAATTTAATTTGATATAATTAATATCATACAAGAATTAATGATTAATATTTTGTGTTTTTATGAGTTATAAGTTTTTTTATAATATATTATTTTTTTATGTTATTTTTAAAAATTCAAGTAATGATTAATATAAAAATTTACATTAATGATATCTTAAAATAGATAATATATTATTAAATGATATAAAATTCACAAAAATAATAATATTAAGACAAAGGACTAGAATAATTTGTAATTTTTTTAAATTAGTCATTTATTGGTCTTTTTTCAATTTATATTTTATATATAAATGCTCAAAATGAATATTACATGATATCAAAATAAGAGTTATATGGAATAGATAATGGTTAAAAAATGATAAGAATTAAAAAATTATCAAAACTTGTATAATTTTTATTTTATGAATTTATTTAGACCCATAATTATTATATATTTGGAATAAATCATTTTAGATCCATTTGGAATCGAAAATTAATTTTTATTATTTAAATATTTTGAAGCATTACAGGAGTTACCAACCACTTTCATATTAAAGGGAACCAATTTTACTCTTATCTACATACTTAAAGACCTATTTGGAATGTCCATGATCTAAAAAAATACTTTAATAAAATCCATCCCCAAGTTTTAGAGCTCTCATTTTATGCATAACACCATCCTTAGTGGTCTTAATGTGTCATGGAAAAGATTTTTTTCTAAGGAAAAGGTTTTATTTTTAAATTAGTGTTTCTATTTTATTTTGTATTCCACATCCATAAAATATTCTTCAACCATGGAAAAATAATAATTCCAATGTCCTCAATATAATTATATGTTATAATGTTAAAATCATCACCTAAATCCATCTACACATTCATAAAATGGGAAAAAATTAATAGTTTGTGTGTACGACAAACTACTACGTCACAAACTGATATAATTTGTTTTCCATCACCATCTCTCAATATGGTTATAATGATGGAATTGATGATTATATATTATATTGATTAAGTATTTATCGTTATTAAATAGTAACATATCATTTATTTTCATACCTTCCCATGCACATATAAATGATAACGTCGTTCATACGTACGTGTGAATTATCACCTCCATGATGTGATGCGAATCATTTTCCATCATCACATCACATAGAAGACATATTTAAGTATATTTAAATAATTATTTTTTTGTAAATTATATTATGATATTTATTCTATGATAATATGATAGTTACCTTTTTTACACTATGATCATTGAAAAATGGATACTTTACTCATGTGTGCGTATGACCTACCGTATCCAAGATTATAACACAATTCAGTTTTCATAACCATACATAAGGGTTTGATTTGAAATAACAATTTATTTTTAAAATTGATACTAATTTCCTGAATATTATTCTTGATATGATGGAATAATGACCACTTTTACTATTTAAATCACAACAAATTCATTTTGGACATAGGTACAAAATATCATAGAAACACCTGATATGAATCATTACAATTAAGTAACTATTATAACATAATAATACAAGATATGAAATGCATAATAAAATTTTCAAAGGTTCTCAAGAACGTAAATAATTTATCTATGTTAATTATTCATGAATATAAATATTTTATATGACAAGTTGGAATCAATAAAACAAACATTCATTTAAAATTCTCTTTTAATGTAACATGTTCTACTATTTTTTAAAAATAGCAATGGAATATTTTTTAACGTATATAAAATTAATATAATTTTATTATTTCATTTCTATTTAATATTTTTATTCTTATTTTACAGTTTTACTATTTTATTTTCAAATAAAGTTTTTTCATTTATGATTGTGTAGATTCGTAAAAATAAAAACTGATTTCAAAGTGGAAAATTTACTTTTCTTTTATGTTAAATTTTTGTGTTACGATTATGTTTGTGTTGTTGGGAAATGTATATGACTAATGGTGGTTCCATGATAAACCAATAGTGGGAGATCCTATTATATCTCTCCAGTTAAATGTGTAATGAGATGGAGTTAACTGATAGGTTTTCTCCTAAGAGATTATGGGAATATACTATTGTGGGTATTCTAAATACAACCTCAAATTTTATATCATATATAGCCATTAGAGAAAAATTAAATGTAAGAGTGATATAGAAATGATGCCACAAAATACTATTATGATTTATTTTTCTTTTTAATTTTACAGTAAATATATTATTTCATGAGGTAAGCTAAATAACTTGTGTTTTATGGGTGAAAAATTTAACGTTGTTATTTTTTCATGGGTTTATTAGTATTCCTGGAATAAAAAAATTTCATTTTTTATGCCCCTTACATAGATTTTTGTGCTCACTGAATGTTTTAAAACGTTTTTCATTGTGTATAAGTATAGGTAATATAAAATTATAGTTCAAGTTGAATGTTATGATGATTTTTCATGAAAAAGAACTAATGTTTTATTTTAAAAGATATATATTTTTGATGAAATGGATATTATTTTAGTAGTATCCAATTTTTATGAAAGTGGGATGTTATTTAAGAATTATGACATAATTATCTAAAAAAATAAACATAAAAACATCCCCAATGTGAAATAGAATAAATTCATGACTGAAACTCAATATTAAGTAATGCTTAAGGTTAGGGCCATATAGTTTTTCACAAAATAAAATTTGAAAATAAAACACTAAAAAAAGTTTTTATATAAAACATGGAAATATTAAATCAAAAGTGATGATGAGGAATATAGAGTTATCCCATGACTGCAAGAGGTTTTTGTTCTATTGGTGATATTTACAGTGGCTTCATGGATTACATAAGGTTTTTGAAATAGCATATCTTTTTATAAAAAGTAATTATTTTTATATAATTTTTTTAAAACATTTAGTATAAATCCAAGAAAATAACTAAAAGGATTGAATATTTTGAAATAAAATGGTTTTTCAAAGTGATATAAAACCCTATAATGTAAAAACATATGCTCAACAAATATTTTATTTTTTTCTAGGGGTCAATAGAAGATATAAAGGTGTTTGGTTTCATTAATAAGTAATCTTTAGTAAAGTGAAATAAATTTTTATAGATAATTATTATTAAAATCTGATATAATGTTAGTATTTGAATAATTCTCAAAAACCAAGACCGAATAGATCTTAATATGTGTAAAATACTTTATATTTTTAGTTAATTTTTATAAAAAATATACACCATCTTTAACACCTGATATAAGTGTGCAGGTCTCAAGATATCATAATTATTATCTAATGGATAATGTTCTTTAATTCTTTTATGATTTATGAATTATAAAATACCAATATTTATTCCTTGACATAATATTATGATCAATGATATATAGGGTGTGGTTCTCAAATGTTATGATCATGATCATATGACCTTATTCTCATTTTATTTTTATGTTATTTTTGATATCTCATTTTCTTAACCTTATTGAGCATGCAATCTCACCGATTTTTATATTTCCTTTCCTCTGGTTTTGAATAATGATTTTATGCAATATATATCTTAGAAGGGTGAAAGTTATAAAGAACACTGTGGGTTATATTATAGATTAGTTATGAACAATTTCTTTATGTATCCATGTTTATAAATACTTTAAACCTATATGATTTTAGTAGGTATTGTAATGTCATGTATTGAATATTCATCTGAAATTATGTGATATTTATGTATGGAAAGCATGGGTCACTATAGTTAGTATCAAGGAATTGTTTAGGTACTTTTGGAAACTAGGATTAGAAAAATTTAGTGATAAAACAAGGGATAAGTCTATATATAAGATAACATCCAAAAGTTTTGATAATAATCATGTATGGACTAGTTTAAACCTATGGATTATTAGATTGAAAGGATGGTGTCTTGATTTATATATCCTGTAAATTATTTTTTAGGAATATCTGGTCTACCACTATGATTATTGTTACTCAAAACATGTTTTTTGATTTTAGTAAATGGTTGGAACTTGAAGGAAACATGTTAAATCTTAATGTGATAGAAAATTAAATGATTTTCCTCCTAAGAAATTTATGTTATGTAAGATGGAATGAAAAATATTTTTTGTACTCCTAAAAAAATTTCTGAATCAATCAATCATGTTAATATTATAAACGAGAAAAGAAAGGAGAAACATTTTGTTTAGTATTTTATGAGTCAAAATATACCTTATTTTAGTGGTTCCACAGATCTACTAGTTACTAGGAAATGGATCCTTAGCACTAAAAATTTATTTTCTATTATGTAGTGTTAAAAAAATGGGAATGGTATTTATCTGCTTATCATTAGGATGGGTAATCATATTAATAGTGGATTCTTATCAACAACAGGATGCATTATAATGAGATGGACTCCATGGAGTAGGATGAGTTTAAGAGCATATTATTTAATAAATAAGTTTCTCTTATTATTTGTATTAAAATTAATATAGAATTTCTTATGCTAATAAAAAATGATGATGAATATGTTATTACCTATGAGACAAATTTTATCATACTTGAGATGTGTGATTGTGGTATTATCATCCATCATGAAACTATGGCCGATCAATTATTCTGTGGCATAAAACGATGTATCTAAATAGAATTATCCATAAGTGACTACAATAGATATGAATAAATAGTTTGATGTGATATGAAGTTGTAAATAAGGATTGGATTTACCCATCCATACTGAAACTAAGGTCTATTGATTCTTCAGTGGAATCAAACCAAGTCGTTGAAGGGAATTATCCATAAGGGACCTCATTAGATATGGATAAATAGTTTGATATCATGTCATGTTTTAAATGGAGATTGTATTAACCCATCAATATTATTTATTTGATAAGAAAATAACATTGGAATTAAAAGGAATTTCTAAAAACCATGCATACACGAAAATGGCATTTTCTTTATGATTGAAGTGTAGAGGGGAACATGGGGGAAATTGTCTTAAGAGAATTCATATATTTCTTAAGTGTTTGAACACTATTCTTAGATCAATATAATCCCAAAGTGAAGGTAATATTAAGTTATCTAATGATGAAGAAAAATAACCATAGAATTCACAACCAACAATTTTGTGTTTCAATTTTAAAGGGTATGAGCATTATGATATCCTGTGATCAAATCCAAATGATAATGATGATTATTGGAGTCATAAACCTCTTAAGATAAGACATAGATGAAATCTCATGCAATCACTATTAATGATGTGTTGTTTTATAATGAAGTGGTGAAAGGTATACTTACCATCTACCCTAGAATTGATGATGTCTTAATTGATTTTGGATCTACCTAGTATTTTATAAATAATATTTTTAAGGATATAAAATACCAACTCAATGATTAAATGTTGAATTAGTAGTGGAAACTCCCAATGGAATATTAATTTTATATGAATTCAATCATTCTTCTCTGGTTAAAATTTGTGGGAATATGCTTCTATTAAGTCGGTTTATTCTTCTTATTTCTGAATTTAGTGTCATTTCTAGCACATATTTTCTCTTTTTACATAGAAACCACATCAATATTCAAGTAATGAAATTAATTTCTATATTCTAAACCAACCAATGATTATCTATTACTAAAATTATAAATATAAACCCCCAATAAAAAATGCACCCATTATATGGTTCATGATTCTAATTCAAATGTTTGATTTATCTTTGAATGTTGGGGAGAAACTAAACATCAAAGATATGTCGATTGTATGATATTTTTTTGACATTTTTATAGAAGAGTTTTCTTTTCTTCAAATAATGGTGAATTTTAGTTATCAAAATATTTCGTATGCAGTGATACACCTATTTTAAATATGTTATATAAAATTTCCCTTGTTGAGTTGTAAGAATTCAAGAAGATACTCTAGATGAACCTTGATAAGGGATTAATTTTGGCATGGAAATCACCTTGGGGTGAAATTTTTCATTTTAACAATATGAAATATGGATCAATACAATTATGTATTGATTATCAGGATCATAGAAAGATATTATTCCTTATATTAATTATTTGTTCAATCAATTATGTGGTGTTTTATATTTTTCCAAGAATGTTATTTGATCAACATACTATAAATTGAGGGTAAAAATTTAAGGCATACCCATGATAGTCTCTTGTACAATGTATGAATGTATAAATTTACTATTATTCTATTTTTTTATTAGTTACCCAACTATATTTATGGATTTACTAGATATTTTCTTTAGAGATTACCTTGAATAGTTTGTAGTAGTCTTTATAGTTGATATTAATATATTTTCTAAGAGGAAATATGAGAATGGGTATCACTTTAGGATTGTACTAAATATCTTAATAATGGATAAAATGTGTGAAAACTTTACAATGAGTGAATTTTGGTAATAAAAAGTTGAATTTTTAGATTATATAATCTCAAGTTAGGGTATATCAGAAGATCCATTAATGATGAAAGTTATTGAACATTTTCCTTGATTAATAATTTGGGATGATATTCACAGTATCCTTAGTTTGGATAGATATTATTTATACTTTGTGGTCTATAGTAATGCATTGTATAAGGTAATATGATGCGTACACATTCTTAATTATATGATGATATCTTCGGCCCCATGAGAATTGAAGTTTCATGAAATAAATTACCCAAATTATGATTTGGAGTTACCAATAGTAATTTTTTCATTATATATATAAGGAATTATTTTTATTGATAATGATGTAATATATATACTGGTTATAAAATTTAAAAGTATATATTCACATACAAATATTTTAATATGAACTATAGAAGGTGGTTGGGGGTATTTCAATATTATGACTACTTCGTACATTACCACCATAAGAATGTTAACAAGGTGGAATATGATTTGAGTCAAACGGATCATTCTAGCTTATCTATGATGAGGATATCAAATCTAATATATTTTTTATTTTCAAAAGGTTGAATTCGAAATATTCAAGGTAGAGGAGAAATATTATCTTGATCAAATGAATGTCATACCATATATCCATGTGATTATTAAATTATCATAAAAAAGATGTATAACTAAAAAATGGTGAGAAATGTTCTTAAGTTCAACATTGATTGTGATGAAATGATAAAGTTCAAGAATCATGTATGTTTTCTATTCATACTTGATTTTTCTAGGGAGCAATTGGATGATGCTCATAGTTAATCATTCTTTACTCATCTCGGATGTATGAATATTTATAATGATTTTAAAGTTTATTTATGTTGGTACATCATACAGTGAGATATTGAAATTTATGAATCACAGTGCTTGGTTTGTATAAAGTTAAGGAAAATAGACATAATTCCAAGAGGATGTTATAACCATTAGATATACAAAAACAGAAATGGGAAAATATCAACATGTATTTTGTCATCAGAGACTCCAAAACATCTAAAGTCAATAATTATACATGGGTTCGAGATGATTCCCTTACAAATTCAACATAATTTATTTCTATCTAATAATATTTATCCTTTTATCATATTATCACAATATTTAAAAAAAGTGATAGGGTTTCATGGAGTACCACATTCTATTGTATCTAATTTGGATTCAGGTTTTTCCTTTATGTTCTAGTGAACTAATCATTAGGATCTTGATAAAAAATGTAATTATAATCCCTATATATATTTACCCCTTTGAGATTATTGATTGAGTAGGGATAATAGATTACAGCTTGGAACTTCCATAGAACCTCTCTTAAGTTCATGATGTATTACATGTGCCCCTGTTGAAGATGTACATACATGATCATACACATTATAAAATCAGTGGTAGTACGACTGGAGAATGATATTTCTTATGAATAAAAACCAATAGGAAAAACTGATCATAGAGAGAATGTTCTACTGAACAAAACTACTCATTTGGTTAGACTTCTCTAGGGAATCAAAAATTTGAAGAAGATACTTGGGAACCTAGTGATGTGATAAAACCAAGATATCCTCATATTTTTGTTAGAGTGAAATTTGTTTAAGGGTTAAATTCTATTTAAAGAAGATATAATATAACACCATGATATTTTCTGTTATATTTCTCTTTAAATAAATTTAACTTTTTCAAAAGCATTCGATATAGGAAACCAAAATTCTGATTGAACTATAATTTAGTATACAATTATCTCATATCCATTAGATTGATAGATATGAATATGACTAAATAAATTATGAAATATTTATGTTTTAAACATTTATATAAAAAATATATTGATTATCAATTAATTGAAAATGAAAATAAAAAACATTTTCAAGTAAGGTGTTTTTCTGAAATAACTATTTTTATATGAACAATGTGTTTTGAATGTAATAAATTAAATTAATCACTTTTGGTGAATAATATCAATGTAATTTATATATTATATATTTAATAAAATATATTAACAATAATGAATTTTTTTTTATTTTAATGTAATAAGAATAAATATAGTTTCATGTTTGATAATTTATTTTTCAAAAAAAAAAGTTTTCATTTAATTTTTGATGTTATTTTAAAATAAAGTTCTGCAAATTATAAAATTTGAATTGCAAAAAATAGAATCCATATTTAGAACCAGGGGTATCAATTTTTCTAAATAGTTCCCTTTTATTTTTGGTCATAATAAATATTACATTCCAAAATTTCATGGGAATTTTAAGAGGGGAGATACTTGTGGGGTAAATATATGCAAGGTAGTTTTGAGAGAGATGGGTTTTGTCCATGTTAAATCCTTACGAAGTTTAGAATCAAGTATAATCTTATACTCTATACCTTAAAAAACACAATTGATGAATTATTACAAGGGGATATTAGCATTTGGCACAAAAAATGGTTAGGTGATGCTCTTGGCATCCTGGGATGCCCCACTAAAAATATCTTCTTTAGAGAGGCTACACATAATCCTAATTCCTCTGCACCATCATGGTTGATAATTAGAAAAATATTTTTCATACCATAGACTTGTCTAATGATCCACACAAATATATATTCACACGATCTTCAAATGACTCTTTTAGTATTTGAGACATTCAATGAATACAAGCAGTGAATACTAATCAAGACCAATGGGGAGAAATTATTTAGTGCATTGTCATTCCTTATAAGTTCCTTTTTATCATATAGTGGTTTATGAACATTTCACCCCATAATGAGGAGTGATTTTAGTAGTGTGGAATCCGTCTCACTTCAAAATTCTGGTGTTGTAGGGTGTTGAAATATGAGTCATCTGCTTATCTATTTCTCTACATTAACTAGGTGTAGGTGATCTGGATGGAATTTATGTAGTGAATAGGGTGGTCCAAATAGTATTCTTCATTGGAGCCTTGTCTTCACCTGTAGTTTCAAGGATCCGGCATATCTAGAGAAGAAAGAAGACCCAAGTACTAATATTCTCTTCAGGTTTCTAGACTATTTGGTCATCTTGGAATGATAGGAGACATTTTTCCATAACTATGTCCGAAAATGGTTTAATTCATAAGAGAAGAAATTTAATTCTGGATTTTTATAGGTTTTTTAAAGATTTGGGGTCCACTTCTTTAGTTATGGAACTAAAACATCCATCTAACCCCAATAATAATGTACCTACTCAAGGAAATAGATCAAATGGGTACCTCTTTTTTCAGGGATTAAGATAAATACTGATGGTTATTGTTGTTTGGGGTTTATGCATTGTGGTGGGTGGTTAGAGACACCAATGGTTCGATTGTGGATGAATTTTGTACCTTCTTTGGGAATGGTGATTCACTTCAAGTGGAAGCTCATGTTATTCTCACAGGACATATAATTTGTTACCAGAGAGAAACAACTGTCAGAGAGGTTGATAATGAATCATTAATAATGTTCAATGAATTATCAGGTAAGGGGTAGGTTCTTTTGTCTATTGAACATTAAATTATATGTTTTAAGAATATTTTTAACAATCATACGTTCATTCTTCATATACAGTGAGAGGGCAATGTTGTGGAAGACTTCCCTACTTCTAAAGCGTCTTAGAATAATGCGTTTTTGATCTTTTCCAGCTTTGGTTCTTTTCATCCCGAGGACATCGAGTTTTTTAGGATGATTCCTTATGGTTTCATTATTTTATTCCCCAATAATTTATTCTGATACACTTTTCAACCTTTTCCCTTTTTATTGAAATAAATAAAATCTTTTCAGTTTGGTCGTGATGAATATAATCCTTAGTAAATTATTTCCACCTCAGTAAGCATAAAATGGGTAAAAAACATTAAAACTTATGGATAAGTATTTTAAATTTAATAAAAACATAATCTATCCTAATGGATGGGTTTAGTTAATCCATGTTTTGAATATATGGAATTTTGGTGCCATTTTTCCTTGGTAATGACAATTATATTATGTAAAGTAATTTTTTTAAAAAATACGACTCTTTTGACATTAATATCTATAATATTTTTCTTAAGGATAAAAAGGAGGAGAATTTTTTTTTCTAAATTTATATTTTTACGGTAAATTATTTTTTTATCATTGTAATTTATTTTTATTTTTTAGTGAAGAAATAATAACTGTAAATATTTACACAACACTAACAAAATGCATTTGCAAGAAGTAGAAAATTAATATAAATGATTATAAAAACTGGAAAAGTATTATCTCTTGGGTTATTTATAGTTTCCAATGAATTATATAGATTAGTATAACATATTAGGAAAATTTTATAGGTTTATATTTGAAATAAATTTTTTTGAAGTTGTTTTAAAATTCAAATTATGTAAATAGTGTCAAAAAGGAAATTAATGATATCTTATAAAACAATATTTTATTAAATAATTTAAAAATAATAAATATATTTAAAGAGGAAAAGTATGATGATAAGTAGGATAAATTTAAACACTTTCCATTTTATTAAGTACGTTTTACTTTTTAAGGAAAATTATAACCCTTTATGATTGAAAAAGGCATTTCCAAAGATGAGCCTAAAATTGGTTAATAAAGGAGTTAAAATAAATTATAATTTATAAAATGAAACCAAAAACTATGTAAATTTAATTGGATAATGAATTTTAAACAATATAATCTTTTTATTATAATTAATTTTATTTTAAAGTGTTAATATTGGGAAATACAAAAATTATATTTAAATATTTTTAAAAATTCTATGTGTATATTTTCCCTCCCTTATAAGGGATCTAATGCTGGCCTACCAAAACATACCCATTTATCTTGTAAATTCACCTATACATGAATTAGAGTTTATTACCATCTTAATAGACTATTCTATGGGTCATTAATAAGGGATCTTATGGTGGCCTGCCAAAATAGGGTTAATCATCTTACTCAACCTTTACATTTTATTTTCTCTTCTACATCCTCTGAAAATATTGTATTAATCATAAAATATTGAAAAATTATTATAAATATACTGAAATATTATTATGATTTTGTTACCACCATTTTCCATTATCTTTTAAATCAAATGAGAAGTGAAGGTATCACTCATGCGTACGTATGGACTGCCATGTCCACATTGTGATATATATCATTTTCCAAAACCATATTTCTTGATGGTTATTATGACGAGTTTAATGATTATATTTTAAATTTATGAAATAATTATTATTTTTTAATTATAATATAATATCTGCCTTCTTACCTTCCAAATATATTATAAAATGATAACGTTGCTCGTGCACACAAGTGGACTTCCACCTCTATAATGCGATGTGATTTATTTTTCAACTAATATTTTAATGGAAGGTAATAAGGATATATTTAATGAATATATATGATATAATATTATTTTTTTTTAATTTTTAATTATTATTTTAATTTATTCCATTCCTTCCATTAAAAAGTGAAAACATTGTTCATGTGTACGTATGACCTGTCGTCTCCTTAAATGGTGTAATTAATTTATCTATACCTATAATTTTTCAATGAATATAAATATATATATACCCAATATATGATATTAATATTATTATTAACATGTTTTAAATGATTTAAAAATGATTACTGTACATGTACTCAAACTAACGAACTGAAATTCTCATTAAAATCAAATCAGTTTACAACTGTAAACAATATTTTTAATAATGAAATGATAATGAATGGATGTTGTAATGTTATAATTGGATAATATTTGATATTCAAAGTAAGTAAATTATTTTTTTATTAAATTATAATTAATTTAAATTTATTATACGGGATGATAAAACACTTTCAAAGAAAGTTGAGCTTGAAGTAAAGGATTTATGTAAACATATCATTGTTTATTAGGACTATTTATGATCATGTTTCTAAAGACGTAATTTTTTGAATTATCACACAAGAATCACTTGAATTTTATTACACTATATTCATTTATTGGTTTTACATTTTCTAATTTTATTTTTATATTTTTAATTAATTTGAAGACCAAAATAATAGTCTTAAGAAAAACCGATTTTATTTCTCTCTTTGTTCAAAATCCCATTTTTTACCGTGTAAATGTTTTCTAAAACTGGATTAATAATTGTTTTTAATATTCTATTTTTATTATTTAAAGAAATTTTTTACCATATTTTAACTTTTATTTAAATTTTTAAGTGGAATCTTTTTTCTGAATGAGGTACCTTTAACTTTTTACAAAAAGGTGAAATGAATCTTTGTTTTAACGTACATGACACGAATGGAATTTCCTGCCATCATGTCTACCCAATGTTTTGAATCTTATTTGAAAAGTTTCAAAGGTTTTCTTCAAAGAATTGTTTTCCATAATATATAGGGAATTTTTAGTTTTTAAATAAGTGATTTTAATATGAAAAGTGTATTTTCATTATGAAATATTCAAATGATCTTTTAAAGAATTTTTTTTATCTATGATAACATCCTCTGATGTTAATTATGATTTATTGTAGTTTTGATCAATGATACCATACACATTCATTATTTTGGTGGATTATGATCGTAATGATATGAGGATGACTCTATGAACCCTAATTATTTCCCATTGGTGAATTAAGTTATGATGAAACCTTTATGAACCCTATATATTTTCAATAGGTTATTCAATGATGAAATAAAAAATGTTTGTAAAACCCACTATTTTCCATTTTTTATGATATCATGATTTTTTATGATCTATAGAACACATATGTGTGATTTTTATTATGTGATAGGTGGTCTAAGAATTATATAAACCTCTATTACATAGGGTAAAGATGGATATCTCCTATGATAATAGTGACTATAATGGGGAGTGGACCCAGTTTAGTAAAGAAATGTTTCCTCTAAAGTAGTCTTAAAGGTTAGCCTTAGATAATGATATGATGAAAGAGGGAGGAAACCATGTCCAATATGTTTTTATTGGTTGTGTGTCTTGACTATATAAATGATTTTCTATGCTTATGTGTATTCCATAAATTTATGAATTATTCCAATGTAATGATCTCAAGGATAAAGTCCTTTTATTAATTTATGATTTTTGTCTTATTAACTGCCAAGATTTAGGACAAAATTAAAGATTATGATTTATGATATCTTGGGTATGGTTTTTAAATTCATACCTTAGGTTCTGATACCCTTATGACCATGTTATATTTATGTTATCATTGATTTCTTACTTGTTTTAAATTACTGAGCTTCTGAGCTCACCCTTTATTATTTTTCCTTTCCCCAGGTTATAGAGAATGATTTTATGTAAGATATTCTTACAGATAATTCTAGGGATGAAGAACATTGTAGGAGATGTTTTAGACCTCTAATGAATTATTTGTTTATGTATCACAATTTTCAAAGACACTAAACCTATATGAATATGGCATGGATTGTAATATAATTTTTTGAATATTAATTTAAAATGATGTGATATTTATTTTTGGAAAGTATGGGTCACTATATAGTGTGTCTATAATCCCTTACTATGATACTAGACATATCATGAGATAGATGGTGGCGATGTATCATCTAGAAGGTGGCATTCATTTAGTCTTTTTAAATACCATAGATCCTCCCAAGTCCTTTGAACACCTCCACAACCACTTAAACCCCTATTCCACATCAAAAATGACTCTTTTAGTGATTTTAATGCTAAAAATATGGTTTAGAATGCTGATGGAAAATTCAAACCCTTCACTAATCAGAAAATCTAAAACCCCACTTAGGATCAAAGAATGTCTATACACAATAGCCTTACAATCTCTTCACCAAGGAACTTATAATCCCCATGAAGTAATAGGGGTTTTAAAACCACCTAAAAAAACCTACATCAATTATAAACTTCCATTCATATAGACCAATTCCATATCTTAATTCCTTGCCCATTTCCAAAATGTAATTCAAATCAAAAGACATGCGGTTTCCCAATCCCAAGCTAGTGCTAATATTATTTTTTAAATATTGAAACTATTCTATGAAAATTCCATTTATTCCACAAAAACCACATATCATTGATCTATTGATTTTACTCACCAATGGTGATCTCCACCATAGGACTTATCTCATGTGGATGATTTTTAATAGTGGTGCCTCATGGAATTATAATTTTATTTCTAAGTCCTGTACTTACTTTTCCACCATCATTCTCATCAGGGTTCCCAACACACCATAACTTAACAAGCAAAAGGGTGCTGAGAAATGCTGGGACCCACTCTCTCTTACACCTTTGAAGACAAAAAAACATTCCTTCTCCCTCTAATAACAACCTAAAAACAAATAATATTCATCGATATTCCATGATCCAAACTCAAGACATCACTATTGTATCCAAAATGATGTTACAAATGTTTTTCATAACCCACCATACCGATGACCACACAAACAGTCAGTTGCACCTCCTCTAGAAAACCCATATCAAGAATTTATATATTCTACCACTAATACATCATTAAAAAATATATAAAAACACATTTATCACTAGAGGAATCACAGGATCATTCAATAACACCATTGTCCAACCTGACCACCGATGTCATTTCATGGCCAAATCACGAAACATAAGGAAGATCCTCCATGTTATCACCGATGTAACAAACATCCATTAATTGAACCATTGTTGGATCACATTATTACAAATCGAGCCCAAAACAATTACATAAATATCCATCAACATCTCATAAAAAACTACCTATTTTATTCCCAATAGAATCCAAACATTATCGAAAAAAGACACAAACACACACACACACACAAACCCCTATATTATATGTCATTATGAACATCCAAGGGATATTACTAAACTACAAAAAACATTCCCGACATGAGGGTCACATGCATATGAAAGACATGATATTCCCCTGCAAGGGTGTTCTCTTTCTTTATTCTCACTAGGTCAACTCCTTGATCTTAACAGCTCGCACCCATCCATCACCGAACACAATAATTAGATGTAAATCAACTAAATCGATGCTAATAAATACTCTAACCTTTGAACACTATCCACTTTTGGCTTATGAAATTCCATTATTAGTACTCACTGAATACCATTTAAAGTGAGGGTTACACCCTCTACATTGTATGGTGTCCTCCTAACAATATTTCTTCCCTTACACCACTCCACGATCACTAACCCCAACAAGTCCAATATTTTCCATACACATGTACCTCATCCCAAACAATGCTTACAATCCAATCCAAATGAGGATAAGAATAGCTACTTAGATCAACCATGTCAGACAACCCGATCCAAACCAATATTGTTTCTCTCAATATAGAGTGTTTTCCTTTTAATCCAAACTGTGTGCATCCTTTTCTTCTATATCCCTTCTAGGCCAACTGTCCTTTAATTGTACATGGATTCTCATCAACCCCGAATATGGCAGGAAAAATTATTTCAAATGCACACTACACTGATCTCTTGAAAACAAATGGGCGCACACTCATGAATACTACCCAAACTCATCGCCTAAGATATGCACCCACGAGCCACTTAGCACCCAAACTAGGATCACATTCCTAAAACACTGGCATTATCATTTGTTGGTTATCCTTACTTAATAGGGAGTAATCTAATTACCCCTCTTCAAAATCTATAAATTTTTTGAGCCAAGGCCCAACACATGTCCTCCTGCCACATAAAACAACAGCTGTCTAACTCTGATCCTGAAAAACTACTGGAAGCATACCCCAAATTCAATAGATTTAGGAACTAAACTGATCCAACCTTAAACCCCAACCTTTATACCAATCAATACCACCCCTAGTTTTTTTCACATTCAAATCAAATCAATGAATCACCACACATATAATTCACAACTAGTCGCAGATCATCTGCACCAATCCAATCTCTTAGCATAAACTCAAATTCATTCCACATAATGGGTGATATCTCTTTCACTTACTACCCTACCAAGGCCAAAGTATCAGAACCCCACTATTACACACTCACAGAACCTAACTAAAAATCCATGAGACATGAATCACTGATCATAGGATGACATTCCTATCCAAGAAATGAACTGTGATTTTATCCAATCACTTTCACTAAAAAAATACATCACTGTTGCTCTTTCATAAGAGACATTACACATAACATGTATCAAGAACAAACAAATTTACACTAACCACCCCAGATGTCATTTCTAGAACCCAAAACATCCACTCCAGCTACCCCCATGTACCAAAATCATGTCCAAAATGATATGGATATACATAAAAATGATCATGATATTTTCAAACCATCCTATTCACAAGGTCCTATCACCATGGGTAATCAAGAATAACTACACCAAACTATATAGCACCAAAAATGTTCCCATCACACAAGTTAATGAATCTATACAAGATCTACCACTCGAAAGACATATACTAAGTTCATGTCAAAACCTCTCACAGGTCACCCTTAATAGTATTAAGGCAACAACTAGAACCTATAAACTTAGGTCTCTCATAAGGCTAACTAGAACCTACCACCCATCCCCCAACCATTATCCCAATAAATAAAAATCTCACAAGACATTAATCATCCCCATATCAAGGTCATGTTAATTATAGATTGAAAACCCCCAAATAAGGGTCCTCACATAATTGTACAAACTACCCATACACTTGGTTAAGCTATGTATAATAGGACTCTAGGTCACCTCATATACCTATGGTTCAAAACATTGTAAGCTTTAATTTACAAGCCTCTATGATGTAATAAAATTCTATTTCCATAACCAAGAATTTCAAATTTAATATAATTTACAAGCTTTTAATACCAAGAATTACATATTCCCTGGGCTTAATTAAATAGTTTCATTCACTTTATACTAGAAAAAATCCATTTAGGATGCCTAGTAACATATAATTTAATCAATACCATCATCAATACATTTATATCATCTGATGCATCAAGGTATCATCTTTGCAATTGGTCAATAAACATGCCTCCATAGCCAAATATGTAAAATTATTTATAGAATGTCGATGTCATTTTAAATTCAAAACCACATTATTAATAGTAAAACATAGAAACTAGGGAGACATAAATGAGATTAATATAATTAGTAAAAAAATTAAAAAATGTTAACATGAATCACGAGCCAATACAATTGATAGGAATTATGTAATCTAAATCCAAACCCATGTACCTAGGATAAGGAATTTCAAGTGAATCCCAATTTTTCTAAATAGATAAATGAACTCAGCCACAACCTTTTTCCATACTGGGAAAAATTATAAATCCTACCAGTTTATAACATCACAATTAAAATTCCCCACTTAATGTGAAAATAAAATACTACTATAACCTGAAAAATCCATGCACAAAATGTCCTATCCCTAACAACTTGGGTTCTCTCCCATGTATGGGTTGATCACTCAATAGAATGAACTCTTTTCTAAGGCCTGAATGACTATAAATATCCTATATACTATTCCAAAATAGTAATGAAAAATAAAAATATCTCTAATATCAATTTGTGATGTCCAGTCATGAGAGACACCAAATCGATGCTCTAGGTTGGCAGACAATAAGGCATCAGGCATGCCTCCCTGTACTCTAGTGGAGACTGACTAGTAGCCTAAATCTATGGGTGTATGAAAGGAGGAAATATCTCATTGTAAAATTTATATAATAATTATAAAATAATGTTTAATATATAAGGTAGATCAAAAAACCATCATAGATAAAGTTGGTAAAGTACCAAAAGTATATACAATTTCAAATGATTCAAAATTATAAATTCCACCCATTCCATAAAATCCCCCCATAGGCAGATCATATACGTGAATAAAAAAATAAAAAAAATAATGAAAATTCATACTAAATTGGTCTTCAGTGTTTCCTACTACCAACTTTGATTCATTGTAGTCCATCTAAAACCCAAGATAATAACTAATCACACACTTTCCACAACCTTTCCCATGAATGCAATAATATTATAATCATAAACCCAATTATCAAGAATACCTAAGTAGGGTGTGTGTAATAATCATTAGTCCACCACCAATGGAGTCCATAAGATAACAAACCTATAAAATAGGTCATGCATGAGTTATAGAAATAAATATTTATCATTTTTCTATTTAAAAGTTTGATATCTTAAATATAAATGTAGATAAAAACAAACACTGATTCTCAGGCTCTACGATGACTCTCGACACCTGTCTATTCCTACTTTGACCATTACTAGTGTATCTTTGATTAGGTTGATGGATCTCACAACTAATGTGACATAAAAGGTGTGTATCCAAGGAGACCAAGACCATAAACACATATGGTAATATTCTGGGGCTCCACCAGGCATTCATGTCTTACCAAGTCAATATATAATCCCTAGAATCCATCTATAACAATCTTATCTATAACATCTAGGGGAATATAAGGGACACGACATTGTAATTTTTGAAAATAAATCTATAGAACCACTAGTCAACGTAATTTAGAGTATCTGGATTGATAGGATTCCAGATTCACACCCCTAGCATTCCACCTAATTCAATGAATCCAAATATGAAGAGGCCATCACATGATATTCACAAGGTTTACCAAAGGGAATCCATAGAATTAATATGTGGTATTAAATACCTAATACATCACCCCAATCCATGGGTATCTACCTCATGGAATTCATAGTTAATAAATAGTGAGAAATAAGGTAGTTCATGGTATTACATAGCTTTTAAAATCCCTACATCTAATGAGGGATTCACTCATGTAATCCAAGAGAGTACCCTAACAGAATTGACACTCACTCAAGGCATTTTTCCCTTTTTATATATAAAATTGAATCCAAGGTATTAGATCCATAGTATTCTATATATATTATCCATAATTTATATAATAAAATACATATACTAATAACCATGACCATTATTAGAGCCTATGTCATTAATACATTTCAAAAAATCCTTCCCAAAATCTAAGGGCATGGTTAAATATGGTACCACTCAGAAGATATATGGGGAAAACCCTTTAGTTTTTTATGGATTCCATATTTAAATAAAAATAATATTTAACATGTCAATACAACACACATTTAAAGTATCCAATTGAATATATTCAACACCCAATTCATAATGACTTTTCACCATTTACCTAATAAAAAATTTCTTCACATAATCCAACATTATTTTTATAAAAAATATATTTCAACCATAATTCATCCCCTATAAATACTATATTATTTATTCCCTTAGTGTTATCATGAGGGTCAAAAAAATTTATAATTAGACACTCACATCCCAAAACTCCATTTATGTTTCTCACCCATTCTCTAATTATTGATTTTTTTAAAATTCCCTTCCACAACCATCAATCCTAAATACAACCTTCCAGTTACCCTTTATGATTATAAAACCATTATTCACCCCAATACAACTCACGGTCAAAACATAATAAAGGTAATACCATATGGGAATAACATTTTATATCATTCAATGAATATTAAAGAGGAAAATTATCTAAGATGGACTCAAGTTAAACCATTAAAATTAAACAAATTCAGGGCATGACCTGGAAAACTAGACCAAAAAACAACATAACTTGTGAAAAATAAAAATATTATTTGTTATTATTAGGTTCCAACAAACTGATTCCTAAATAATCCCACTCATCCAATATCATCCTCTCATTCATAAAAAATTAGAGGAAATTGAAATTCTATATAAAATGTCTAAAAATAAGTCATTTTAGATAAATCTATCCTGATAAAACTAGAAATTAAAGGAAACCAAAAATAAAAGTTGATAGAAACATAGCCTTACCTCAAGACTTATATCATATCCACTAATACTAAAATTTGACCCAAGATGAAGCAGATCAAACCAAGAGTCTAGAGGAGGAGTATAAGCATAATGGGAGAGGCCCGCTGGCCTTTTGTGATATAAATTTCATCATAATAATATGGAAGGGTGGACTTGGGTGAAATGATGAGGGATCACCCCCATTAAAACCCACATAGGGGATCACTAGCTAGTATCTAGCCCCCCACTGGATAGTCGATGGGCCCAAGAGCCCTTACTAGGATATTGAAAACACATTCATCTAGCAAATGGCTCAATATAGGCTAGAGAATAACACTATAATAGACTATATGTTGACCTCATCTCCTTCCATGAAATTTGAATGCATCCATTACCATATAATCCTCTCATCCACATCTAAAATGAATTTTTGTAGGTTATATTCCTCTAAAGTAGCTCCAAAATCTGTTGAAAAATTATATTAATCAGCTAATCAGAAAATCCAAAATAAACTCTGAGGATAAATTCTTATCCATGCACCATGTACTTAAAAAAATATCATAAAACTAATGTAAAAGAGTAATATTATGAACCAAAAAAAGAATCTGGGTCAATAAAACCATTTATCATTTACTCCATAATTTAATGAATGATCTTTAACCTTCTGTACAATAAATATAACCATATTTATAACTTATTTCAAAAATAATTCATATCTATATACCTATATAGTCTTAAATTATTATCATTATATATATATATTAGTTAGTTATAGTTTATTTTAATCATTATAAGTTAATGATCATTATTATTTGATGCCTGATTTAAAATTTCTATATCAATATAGATTATTTGGTATAGGGTTCATAGTTTCTATATTATCCTAGATACCATATTTTATGCTTTACAATTATTTTCAATATTTAACTTTCTTTCCATGAGAGTTTTACTCATGATTCAAGATGACATAATAAGTGATGATATTGTTTTTTTAAATTTTAATGAAAGAAATTTAGAATACTAACAACGAGCTAAATATTAATATGATCTTAGTAAAATATTTTTAATTTCATAAACATGATTTTAATTTATTATATTAATTATGTGAATCCTCTATTTAGGGGTGGTGATGAAAAATTAAATACATCCTTCTTAGGTGTAGGTAGTCTGTATGTACACACTGATGATGTTTTCATTTTCAATATAATTGAAATAGGTTAGAAACTTATTTATCTTTTCTAAAGGTTAATCGTCTAATTAATTCTATATTTTTTTATTAAAGAACCCTTTTACACCGACCATGAAAGGATGTGTTGAAAAATAACATATTGAAAATAGTTTTCTCATCAATATAATAACATTTCAAAATAAAAATTAAAATGATGATATTATTTTATGATTGTAAAATATACATTGAGGGAAAATACAAGGTTTTAAGAAAATAAAAATGAAAATTAGTGATTATTGATGTCTTTCGTTTATCCTTGGAATGAGTCTTTTTAAATTTTAATTAATCATTTTAGGGGCTATCTTTTGAGGATTAAATAACCTATATGACATGTATAAGAGTTTTAGGGATGGATTTGGGAAGAGATTTGTCAAACTAGGTGGCTCATTTTGTGAAGAGATGTTGGGCGGTGAAGGGTTCATTTTATAAGTGAGAACAGCATTACTTTTGTTATAAGTGGTGAAATATTCCAAGAAAGAGGCTTCAAAAAAGGGCAATAATGAAGAGGGGATGGGGTAAGGTAGAGAAGGCCCTGAGACACCCATTTTGAGATGTGTATTTAACCTACTTTTTCTTTTATCCTTCTGATTAGACCCATTTAATATTTACTTTTTCTATGGTAACTAAATTCTACATAAGTAATTTATTTTAATGCTGAAAAAATGTATATTCTTAAATTATTTGGAATCTTTGATTCTAAATATGTTTTTTTTAATTAAATACTATTTATAAAACTGATAAAAATTAATTTTGAAATAATAATGTGTAATGTATTAAAAAATGTTTAGTGAAAAATATAACTCATGATCTAATGTACCAAATATATGTCTTCAAATTAAACAAAGAAAATATTATATATATATTTCAACTTATAAATTTCAATGTTTTTTAAGAAAAATGCTTCATAAAATTTGAAGTCATTATTTTATGATAGTGATGTTTCGAAAATCCAATTATTTGTAAAAATAGTATTTTACATTTGTCATCTAAAAATAAATCTTTCAAAAAAAATAACCCAAATATATTATTGACATAATAAATGAAAGATGAATTTTATCTTTTTAAATTAAAATTCTGAAATTATAAAATTAAACATTTAATTGAAAATATAAAATATAATGTAATTTATTTTGGTAAGAATTTTTTGAAATATTAACTGGTAAATTTTTTATTTCTAATAAATTACTAATTAAGTGAGTTTTATTTTTTTATATTTAGTAATTAAATCATATCTCTTATATAAAACATATGAAGTCATTATTTTGGAAAATAATTAAACATTTTTTGTGAAAACAATACTTTTAAAAATAACCATTTTACTATTATAATGGTAGTTAACATTAATCTTGGTAACTTATATTTATTGCTATAAAATATTAAGTTATTTACTAATTTGAAAAATATAATAAAAAATATAAAAATAATTATATTTGATTCATTTTCTAAAAATGATAAAATTTAATTTTAAGGTAAGAGTGTGTATCACCTAAAATTTTTTTTAGTGAAAATATAAATTCAAAGAATAATGGATTTATTAACTGCATAAAAATATTTATAGGATGGATATTTTTATTATTTTACTATACATAGTACAAAAAAACTAATTAAAAATTATTATTATTCCATAATATAATAAAATGAATAGTGTATAATATAAACACCCTGTCATCCTGCACTAATTACCCAGGTTCAAAAGTGATCACGAAAAAAGTTCCATTGGTAAAACAGAAATACTATAGGAGAAACTATTACAGGGTACTATATAGTGTTAATATTTATCCTGAGTGACATTTCAAGATAAAAAAATTAGTTTTCAGGCCTTGGGGCTTTAATTCCATCATAGTCCTTCGGTCCGTTTGGAGGACATGCTATTGACTCATACAACTCATCATAGGGAACTATAAGTTGATATCTACATCAGGTGGTGAGTTAGGGATGAACTTGTATAGGTGATGGGGAGGGATTGTTATAGTTTATTAATGAATATTGAATTTACAAAGGATTTGTTGCTCTATCCATATAGTTCATGTAATGCTAAGTCCATTAAGACTCTATGAATTTAGGTCATGTAAGGGTTCCCTCTCAACCTTGTTAAAAAGAGGTATTATAATAAATAATAAAATATAAAATTAACCCCAACCATTATGATTACCTAGATATTTCAATGTTACAATTACCTAATTTTGAAGAAAGTATTTCATTACAATGCATTCCCATGATATTTTTGGTTTAAGGTATTAGATTATTAGAATATGAAATAAACTAAAAAAACCTTTTGTTTTTTAACTAATGGAAATACTTTAAAATATTTAAGAAAATTATTAATAAAATAAATACTTCAAAATCTCATACAAATTCATCACACAAGATACCCCTCTATACATATTTTAGGTATCATTATCACCCTAACATGGGGAAATGAAAACAAAATAATGGTGTGAAAATAAATACCTAATAAGGGTAAACATAAGTGATAATAATTATAGAACATAAGTGATCATAATTTGAGTATATTGGTATAATTATGATATATAAAAAAGTTTTACCCAAAAAAGAAAAGATCATAAGTCATGGAATAACATCAATGTGAAGAATGTAGTATAAATGTGGTATCAACATAGAATGCATCATAGAATTAAAAAAAATAAGATTATAATGTTTTTATAACAATAATTTTTTTTGAGATATGGAATAACCACAAGAATATGAAAATCTTGTGAGCCAACTCATTATTCACACGTGTATTTGAACAAAATCAATATATCCATTCATAAACAACTCATGAGATATCAAGTTGAACGAATTAATTGGATGGAGAAATAGGAATCTATCCATCATCATCCTTATATATGTGTGAAATATGAAATTAATAATTCTACATAAATTACCAACAAAGAAAAAATTGGATTCATAACATTTCTAAATGGTTTCATATAAAAAATATGATGATTTAGATCAATTGATATGAAAGTTTCAACAGTTGTCATAACAGCATAAAACTGTGGTAAATTAATGGGTATCAAATTAAATTAAGTAACATAAAAGGTTAATACCCATAAAAAAAAGATAACCCATTGTATTTACCCCTTATAGATAAAGGTAATATAGTTTAATCACTATTTTTGTGAATTTATCGATCTAGAGGTTTGCCATTGAACACCCCTAAATAAAAGGTATAAAATATACAGTATTACTAAAATAAAGATATTGGAAAGAAATTATTGTTATACATATTAGATTATTTAGAAATACCAAGGTAGTTATGGATCACTTCAATTATAGGGATTTACTATATCTTATTTGTGAAA
Organism: Viscum album; assembly: GCA_963277665.1. Classification (NCBI taxonomy): domain Eukaryota; kingdom Viridiplantae; phylum Streptophyta; class Magnoliopsida; order Santalales; family Viscaceae; genus Viscum; species Viscum album. Next base: position 413,506,270 of record OY728131.1, read on the forward strand.
AAATAGTTAAAGTATGAATAGGTAGATGAATTATAGTTTTTGAAGAATAATATAATTTTACATTGAAAAGAATGCTGAAAACGAACCTTCTCTATGAAAAAAATTAAAATAAAAATCATATAAAAATGGAAAATAATTAAATTTTTAAAAACATGATACATGGGAAAGAATATTAAAATTTATGAGAAATATGTTCATGTGAAAATGTTTTAAAAATAATGTTCTTTTGTAATTTTTCTAAATGATTCTAAGTGAAAATATCACCATTTTTTTTAAATTCATTTTCAAAATTATTGGACGGAATTTTTTTGAGATATATTAAGAAATTAATTTTTTTAATAAATCTATAACAATGGAGTCTTGAAAAATAAACAATGGTCATATTGGAAAAACATAGAGGAAAATATAATAAATAAATCTTTTATGGGTTTTTTTAATATTTTTAAACAACTTTATTGAAAAAACATAACATAAATAAGGAAATAATCTTTATAATTTCAAAGGGTTGATGATTATTATGGGGGTCACATGAATTAACCAATATTAGGGTTCCTAGAAATAAAAGAAAAACGTTACTGGAAGAAAAATATTGATATAGATGAGAATGATCTATTAGAGTGAATGGGACATAATCTTATCAATGACAATATATTATTTGAGATGGTATTTCATTAGAGAAGGTGATACAGATGGAATAAAGTAATCCCAATTGATAAAATATAAACTACCATTGAAAATATAAATGGAAGGAAAAAATGTGTTTAGAATATCTTAACCAAGGAGTGATATTATAATAAAAAGAGATATAATTTGAGGTGGGAAATCTGTTAATACTTAGGTAATGTTTAAATCCATATCCATTTAATGAGAGGGATCATTAAATTTATCTTAAAATACCAATAATTAAATATATTTCATATAATAATATATCAAATAGGTAGAATATACACAGTATAAATAAAATTAGGTTCAAAATAGAAACTCATCTTAATAAAAGGAGTTTCAGATGAAAAACTTGTTACAACTTGAGTAGTAATAAGATTAAATGAATGTAATGGAGTGATTATGAAATTAAATTTTGAAACATATGATTAAGTTTTATGTTTTATGAAATTATTTAATTATTATTGGTTAAACCATGTTAATGAGTATTATGTTCAAAACATGAAAGCATGCCTCAAAGAAAGTCAATTGAGACAAAAAAACACTTATAAGAAACATAATCATTGAGGTAGGAATCATTATATAATGAGTTTATATGGATTAATTACAAAAATGAAAAAATAAGGATTAAATTAAATAAAAAATAATCATTAGTTAAAATAAATAAAAACATGGAACAATTGATTTCATTAAGAGTGTTTATAACTCAATGGATGGAAATTTGAGTAAGCCCAATCCCTCACCTTGGTTCGGACTCAGTCCGCACCAGCACCTAACTTCTTGAATAGTGAAATTAAATTTATTAGACACCTTATTAATAACCATATTCCTCTATTTTTCATTTTCTAAGTAAAAATGATTATCATATTTTAATTATTGATTATATATTTTTTTCTTGTGTTGGTTATTTGAGGTGCTTCGATCAAATTCAATGTATGTTTTATGGTATGTTGACCATGGTTAAAAATGTTAAGTAATAACTAAATAATTTTTATTATTATAGGGTTTTATTTAAATTATTATTATATTAGGATAAAATTATTACATTTGTGTAGGTTTTTATAAATGAACTCATATTAGGAAATATAATACAATATATTCATTTTAGGTGGTTAAGTTTAATATGAATATATAGTGTTAATATCACTTATAAAACATAAAATATGATTTATATATAATATTAATAGTTTCATTAAGATAAATTTGGTTCTTTAAATATATTTTTAAATTTATCCATCTTAAGTGGGTATGTAAAATGAAATACGTCATCTTACCGAGGTGATAGTACACATGTTTGCATGATTAATGTTCATTGGTTTTTCTTAGTAGATAAAAATGAATAGATAATAGTCATCTAATTAGTGGAATAAAAATTAACTATAAAAACTATAATGAGTTCATTATATTACTATGGATATGTAATTTTTATAATATAAATTTTAAGATGGAAGAATATTAGGATTAAGTAATACTGACTTTGGGACCTCGAACATTCACTTGAAAGTATCCTTTGAAATGAAGTGAATAGTCTAACTGATAATGATCTGAATATTTAGTTAATAAAATTTCATTATTATAGTTTAAAATTGGGTAAGTTTTGAGGGAAATTTCATTGTGTTTGTGTAACATTGAGAAGGTGGAAATGATCCTATTTTATAAGTGAGGAAAATTGAGCTTTTGCACACACCCCTTATTTTTTAATAATGGAATGACACAATTTAAGGGGTAATGGTTCAAAACGTTATATACAATGGAGTTTGAGATGCATTAAGGATGATAAATCATCTAAAACTCATGTTCAAACAAGTTTTAATATTTTTTCAAATGATTTATTCTTTGATTTTTTACATTTACCCTTTTTTGTTTTTATCGTGGAATCTAGTTTTGAAATAAGTAATTTAGGATTAAATAAAAATATATGATAACTTAGATTACAAAATTTTTGTGTGATTAAGAAAACTTTAGGCCCAATATAATCATATTAAATTTATAAATAACAGAAAATTAATGTTTAAATTAAATTATTTGATATATTTAACAACTATTTCATAAAAAAATGAATTTCATAACAATGTATTCTGAATATTATGTGGAACTTATTACCAATAAAATGAGTGATAACAAATATTTATATATGTGGAAAAATTATATAAAATAGATCAATTTAATTCATTAGAGAAAAATTAAAAATAATTGATCAAACAATTAATTGAAAACAACACTTTCAATATTATCTTGGTCATTAGCATTCATCTTATCAATTATAATTTTAGTACTAAAAATGATATTTTAATTATTAAATAATATTAACATGTTGATTTAAATGTGAAATCCATGTTTCTAGATTTAATTTCTACAAGTGATGAAAATTGAAATTTAATATTTGGAAATAAACATAGTTTTTATAGGAAAATATTACTTAAGGTTCCAAAACATTAAACATGGGTTCTATAGATTAAAAATAGTAATATTAAATGAATTATATAATATATTTTTAAAAATAAAAAATGTTTTAAAAAGTTTTATGTCACTCTAGTTTTATGATAATATCATAAAATTGACAGTATTAGAAAAATTAGTATTGTGTGTGGACCAAAAAATCTATTATTTTTTAACAATATAAAAAATTCATCCTAAGAAAATATGTAATTTTTAATAAAAAAATGAAGTCAATTTTTTTAGATACAAATTGTAAAATTTATAATTTTTTCTTTTAAATGAAGATACAATAAACAATGTAATTTTTATTTTATTAAAAAAACACCATTAAAAACATCTAATGTATATAATAGTATTTCATATATATTTATAAAATGGTTCTTCAAAATATATCATTTTTAAAACATTAATGAAAGAATAATAATGATAATATATAATTACTTTAATTAATTATAATATTTTTTCTCCTAATGATTATATTCTTAATGTAGTTTTAATATGTTAAATCTTAATTTAGTTGGTTATTTTGTTAGTTTGTTGTTGTGTGTGACACAATCTATTGAAGATACTGTTAATTTTAATAGTATAAAATCATAGTTTCATTTCAACAATAACATATAAAAATTAAAATTTTCATAAAATATATTTTACCGCATAAAATTATTTTATTAATTATATATCTATAATTATTTCATTACATAAATGAATTACTATTAAAATGATATTTTTATTGATATATAGATTTCATAATTTAGGTTTCTTTATTTATACATGAAAATTCAATATTGACATTATATTGAATATATTTAATAATTATAATTTCATCTTAACAAAAGTTATCTTAGTTTATTTGGGTTCAGTGTTGTGTGTGAAATATTATATTAGAAATAATATTTATTAAAAGAAAAAATAATACTGATATCTTGGGGTTTTATAGTAATTACACTTAATGGTAATCTTATATAGGGGAGTTTCTATAAATATTCGATGTTATAGATACAATTTATATATTATCTAATTGATGCCACACCTAATAATTCTTATCATGTGATAAAATATTAATAAATATTAATATTATAATAATTAAAATTACAAATTTAGTTGGTTTCTAGATCACTAAAGTCAATAGACCCTCACTTTATGTAGAGATAACTACTAATAACCTTTATTCCACTAGCTCTCACATGATATTAGTGTTTTTTATATAAAGATTTTGTAAAAGGGGATGGAATATTGCCTTCCTCGAAAAATTATATTTGTTTGACCTCACTCCTATGAAAAAATAAATCCAGAGGTGATAATTTAAAATTATATACATAATCAATTGATGTAAAATTGGCTCCTTATATAGGACCACCACTATAGTATTGTAACAAAACAATGTGAAAATCTATTTACTACGAGGAATTTTATCATGATCATTGGGAATGTTGTATATAAAAAATATTTTTTTTCTATACAGTAATTTTTAATATAAATAGACTCCACTGTAGAATAGGATTACAATGAGGTTTGAACATATAGGGGGGGTTGAATAAGTCTGTATAAAAAATTATTTTCCCTTCTACAATCATGCCTCTATATATCCTATCTTCAAGACTGTCACTGAATTAAAGAAAGACATTATAGATTTTTTAATAAGTCTTTTCACAATGTGGATGAATACATCCTCTAAATGATATGGTTATTGTTCCATGAGACACAATAACCTTCTTATTATTGAATGTAGCTCATGAAATGGAATCACCGTGAGCTGATACAGTCTAATTGAACTAACCAGATACAATTTAATAGTAATATAAAAAACAACCCATTGGATAAAGAGTTATCATTATTGACAATATGATACACCACATGGACCCCAGATGATGATTTAATTCCAATTCCTCTTACATGCTCATGAGTCTTCTATGGTTCTTCTCAGATGATTTTTTTTCTTCGATATAATAGTATATTGTCTCTCTCACAAAAAAAATCATAGGAAAAACTAAACCATATCTTATATAGCCTATATATATGTGTGTGAATATTTAAATAAATATAGAGAGATAAATAGATAGATTAAGAAAGCTTGCATTATCATATGATATTTCTCATTTTCCAACACCATCATAACTCGATCTTCAATTATCAGGATCTCTAAATCAGAGAATTATTGAAATTCTCCCTAAATGCTTGATTGATGTCTAAACATTTTACCTTCATCGAAAATTTAAAAAATCACATTATTCTTCTCTAAATACTTTCTACACAAGATAAACAGCTTTATGTTTTCTTGATATTTTTATGTAGGCATGGTGTTGTGGAATATCACATTATGGTATAAAACTCATCTCAACACACCAACATTTTCCTCCAACTAAAATTAATTTAATTTTAGAAAGAATCATGATCATATATTGAATCATTATATGTATCCTTAAATAAAATCCAAAGAGAATCATCATATTAAAATATATTTTTATCAGAATATTGATGTCTGGAATTTTATTATTTAACTTCAAACCATACATATCTCAATTATAGATTCTAAAAATTTCACCAAGTAAGTCATCATATGTTTTCAACATAACTTAATTATCTCATATTGATCAGTAGATTTATTTTTTAATAAAACTTTTATTATGGACTCTTAAAACCTTTAGCATATAAGTTAATTTTCTTTAAAAATTCAAGAAGACTCAGATTCCTCCTCGTGCAACTGAATTTACTAATGTGTATTTAATTCTCTTATGAAATAAACTAATTTAGTTACGGGAACTAAAAAATATCTTAAAAATTAAAAAATATCTTACATGTATAATATGGATTCCTTTTAAATATTATTAACTTCTACTTGAGGTACAAAAAAGAGAACTATATTATAGTGTAAACGAATTCACTTATTGGGTCACCATGAGATAAATTCCATTTCCATTTTTCAGATCCAACATTGTACTTAAAAAATTTCTTCAAATCAAATTAGATCTTCTTGAAATAAATCCCTATATTTATAAAAACATATATTTTTATTTCTTTATCTCTTCAGATCATTATCTAGAAAATATTTATAGTTTTATTCATGTTCAACATTTCTCGCATAGATACCCCAATTATTCAACTCAACTATCTTTCATTTGGGATGTCTTTAATTAATATAATAGATGACTCTAAAATATATTCACTATATCAACAAAAAAACTCTTACATATATTTTATAGATAGTTCTTCTTTAATTCTAGAATATGACATATGGCCATGAATATTGTCATAAATAATAACAAGACATAAAATATGTATTTCTAACAAACAGAAAATCATCACCAATGGTTCAAAAATCTCCCCTTTAAGATTTTTTTTTGAAATAACATTCCTTCTTCTTCCCCTAGTTGATAAAAAATTCAAAGTGGAGAACCATTAGAGATGAACAATACCTCTGGAATTAAAATGAATCAAAATTCCATAATCTATAAGTTTATATGAGATAGATATTTATAAAAAAATGGTGTTATTAAATAAGTAATAAATTATGTAATTGAAATAAGTCACAAATTCCCATTCATTCTATATGTTAATAAAAAAAATATTTCATATACAACCCAAAAATCACATCAAAACAGCACAAACATAGAGATGGAAACTTAATCCCATTATAAAAAAATGATCACCAATATTTTTAAAAAAATAATAATGGGGGAGGAAATTCAAAATTATGTCATTCCTCAATAAGATGGTCATGGATACACTCCCATTTAAAATCTCAAATTTTGAAATTATTTAGTTATGATAAGTTTGATCAGAATATCAATAAAATATCTTTTGGATGTAAGAAACTCTAGTCTAAATATTCCATATCCAAATTTATCCTTTATAAAATGTCACTTAATATCTATTTAAATTAACTTGTACTATTTCATTGCATTTTTCTGATTGGTTTAATGAGCTCTAATAGTCATATCCTATACTGAAAAGTGAATTTTCCTCAAGAATCATACCTTATAGTTGTTTCATCATCTATATAGTATGAGGGGATTATTATGATAAAGCCACATATTTATCCACATTAGAGATTAATTTCACTAATGATTTCTTCTTTTAATTCCAAGAAATAGAACATATTCTGATTAAATATACTCCAGAAAATGTGGATTTTCAGTCATCAACTACTCATACCCAGTCTACACTAGTAAAACTCTATTTATATCTCACTATCCTTCTTAAAACCTAAACCATGATTTTGTGTGTTTTAATAATATATCATCATCCTATTTACTAATAAAATATGTGTCTCCTTTGGATTAGATTTTTATCACACACTAAGGATGAAAAAATAAACAATATCTCATCAAGAATATATAAAATATATAAGACATGAAATTACACTTTAAAAATATTTCTCATTAAAATATTTCTCTTCATCATACAATATTAGCTTTATGCACACCTATATTTGTGTAGACACTCCTCTATCCTCCTTGATTTCATACCTATTTAATAAATATCTTGCATATTTTTTCTGTGACCTAAGATATACAATGTTGTTTTAACAATTTTCATCCTCAATAAATTATTCATTTCCTATAGAATTAACATATAAAATATTTATTTCATGACATTATATAATTGTCAAATAAAAATTCCTCATGAATGGGAAATATTATATCATAAACATATAAAACTCATAGATCCCTCTAAAACCTATAAATATATTTCCTCAATTTATATAACTTTCTACCATTTAAATCTAGCATAAATCTATTAGGACATTCTGTTTACACATCCACATCAAGTTAAATATTCAAAAAATATAATTTAACATCCATGTATAATATCTTAATATATCTATGAGTTTATATGGAAAGGAATATTTGTATTCATTCATGGATGTCCACTAGAGGAATGCCTTCTTCAATGTCAAACCCATCAATTTTGGGTATCCTTTTCATATGAGTTTGGATTTCTTCTAGAAACCTCACCATTATCTTAAATATTATTTCTAGAAACACAAATGGATCTAATAAACATCTTTTCTTAGGGTATGGTAATAAGTTCCCAGGATACATTATTTTTAGTCTCGGTTAGTTCTTCATTCATGGCCAGAATGCACTTCTTATTTTCAATGGATTCCTCAAATATACGTGGTTAAATCTTTGATAATGGATTTGTATGACTTGTTTCCATGATCTTAAGTATTTTTTACAAACATTTATTCTAATAACCAATAATTTACTTTGTATAAACTTGTTTTATCAGAAAATTATTTATCAATTAATGCTTGACTTATTCATCTTTATCACTAGAAAAATTTTAATTTTTTTGTTCAATATGAGTCTATGTATTTAAAATATTTTTTTAATAGCACATGGAATGATAAAATCGTCCTTATAATATGAAAATAAATTATATCCACACCTTTCTCATTTTCAAAGACTATGAAATAATCACTATTAATATTTCTTTTGGATATTTTGTTGTAACAACTAGTTGTTTTTTCATTTGAGGTGTACCCGAGAAAAATTTCATCTTCAACCATATCAAAAACCATTATTCCACTTTTATCCTTTCTATATATCAAATGTGGAAATATAAATAAATGGAAATATTTTACATTTTTCATTATTTTATACCACATATCATATGGAGTCATGTATGAGTTTGGACTTATAATACACCTTTTATGAATTATTGTTACAACTATGATGGCTGGAAGCCAATAATCCCTTATAGTTTTATATTCTACCAGCATTAATCTATCCATTCTAACTAGTCTAATATTATTTATTTTTGAAACTCAATTTCATTAAGGAGTATATGGAATACTGAGTTAATTATTGATTACATGCTTATTAATACTTTTTGTGAAATCTTTATTTGAAAATTTTTCTTCCATTATACGACTTAAAAATCTTTATGTGTAGGCCCATTTTTAATTTCTACAAGTCTTATAGTGATCTTGAATCTATCCAGGTTAAGTGGGTTATGTGATATGAAAATAAACTAAGTAATAATTGTGAATTTATTTTCAAATGTGATGAAACAGATCTATCAAATTATTGAAATCATATCCATTCATCTATACACATCATAATAAATTAATTAAAGAGACTTTTCTGTTTGTATTTCAATGTCATAATGATTTTTATTCACCTTTCTACATTTTTTTCATGTTTTAAAAATAATAGTAGAATCTTTTTTTAGAAAGGGTAAATTTTTGAGAGCATCATCCCAAATAAATATTTTCATATACTTTTATAAAAGGTGAAAAAAGATTTATAAATTTAAAAATTGAAAAGTAATATCATTTCTATACTTAAAACTTCACCCTCTTGAAAAATATCTCGACATGACAGAAAGTGTTTCAACATAGTATTCTATGTTTTTTCCTTCATTTGAAGAGTATTGTTTCTCCTCAATCATCACACCAAAAAATTTCCTTTTCATGTTTACCTTTTCTCTTAATATAATATCATCTTCTCATTTCATAATTAATGATGGTTCTTTTAAGTTCATGAATAGTAATTTCATCAGGATCTATATCATCTAGAGCTAGTATCCTCGTGTAAAATTTATATTGAAAGATTATAATAATTGTTTTACAATAATAAAGACTTCCATAGTTCCTCCAATTACTCTAATAGTTACCACAATAAAATTTTATATTGGGAATAATTATTCATCAATTTTATCCTAAAAAATTCCTTTATTTCAAAACCATTATTGACTAATTTTTTTGTTTTTCTTCATTGGCCTTTTTGTTTCCTCCATAGATGTTATGAATATTAATTAAAATAGAGCTGGTAGTTCTGTAACCCAATAATTTTTTCAGTTTCTTTTTTTATAATAAATATAAGACAAAATTCATGGATCTCAAATTGCCTTCAATATTTTTCTATTTATCAGTGACCACTTCTAGTTTTGGTAACAACTGAAGAATTTATCAATGAAATCTATATTCTTGTTATTAATTCATTCTGTATAAAGTACATACATCACATAGAGGACCCAATAAAAATATTATGATATTAAATAAAGAATGATACTTTACAAAAGAAAAAATCCAATAAGAATACCACATATTAAAGTGGGTAAAAAATGGAAAATAATATAATATGAATAAAAAAATTCGATATAATCGATCCCATAGAATGAATACACTCACGAAAAAAGTTATAGAAATAAAACACATTGTTAATAATAATAGTTTCATTTAAAATATGAATTTATATAACCTTAGGTAGAAAATAGATTTTGTTTATTAATAGAATAAGAGGTATTCATAGGAAGTTGTAAACCTTTATGACCGTCAGGAATTGATGATTGAAATAGCAAACTATGTGTTGGAATAACAATATAACCATTATAAATAGTAATCTGTATGTTAGAATATTATCCTCAGCTATGAATGTATAAATAAAATTAATATATGTTATAACTGTAAATATTATATATTTATATCATAAAATAAGTAAGTAAATGTTTTAAAAATGATGAATTCTGTGTCAGTATTTTTATGAAACGTAAATGTTTGTTTACAATTTTATAATTAATATAATAATTTTTTTCATAAAATATATTCATAAATTAATATTGTTTATTATAATTATAAGGTAATTTTATGATACCTCACTTAATTATTTAATGTGTCATAAAATAACTTATAATATTAAAATTAGTATTTTTCAAATAAACGAGATTATTAATTACAAATTAAATTTCACATAGATATAAAATTATTTTCATAATATGGAGTCCATTTTTGAAATATACACATCAAAAAATGGTTAGGGCATATTTTTAGGATTTTTCAAATATAGTTAAATTTTTTGTGAATACTGATATACATTAATTTATATTATTTTAAAAAAACATGTATTGTTGAGTCATGGATGATGTATGGATGTGGTAAGAACCATGTGATGATAAATTTACTAAACCATATACTCTATTTATTCATAGAAATAAATACTATTGATATTCATGTGCCAAAATAAGAAAATGAATTAAATAATAAAAAACAACCCTCTCCTCCCTTATAAATACCACCCATCACCACCACATCACCTCACACCTTATAAAAAATGTATATTGTCTAAATTATAACTAATTAACTTCCTAAGAATATTACCTATATCCAAGGTATTCTTGTCTCAACAAAAGGCAAAATCTAGGTACCTTAAGGAGGTTCTCATGGAGACGATATTCAACAGGTAAAATCCCTCATCCTTCTCTTTGAAATTATTTATTTCTTATACCTCATAATATTCCCATGATATCAAAAGTGACATGATAACTCTAGTATCATACATACACTATATATTTATTTTGTTAATGGAAAACCCATCATGAAATATCTTCCCTTCTCATTTTATTCTAAAAATGAAAGCATTGTGTGGGATGCGTCTATTCACCGTCTTTGTAAAGAATAAGTTTTTGTTTTTTATGAAAACCATTGAGGCTGGTAATTGAATAATTATTATGGTTTAATTATATTTTAATATATAAATTATATCTTTATTAAGGTTTTATAAGAAATATATAAACATAAAACTAAATAGAATGATACTAGTTCACGATGGTTAAAAAACTACCAATATAAACTAATCATTTCTCATAATCATTTTTTCTGAAGAATCATTCTAATATATAAAAAATTGATACATGGGGACTATTTATAATTCATTAATTTTAATATTTTTATTTAATTCCACTTATAGAGTTTTTCTTTCATTTTAAAATAACTCTGATAATTAAACTCAAGGGAACTAACCATACAACCCTGAAATGAATGCTCCTAAAAAAACAAAATTTAACATTATAACTCACCAAAATGGAAAAAAATGAAGTTAATGAAATTATAATAAATCCAATATACGTTGAAAATGTTCTAAATTATTTTTTTAATGAAATTAGTTTGATTACCCTAGAGATTAAGTGCATGTGAAGAACTCATTCATTCATAAGGCAAGGGTTCTCTCTAAAAATTCAAATTACCTTTCAATTACGCTTTTCTATGTTTACACCTATTTATTTTTTCTTTATTCTTAAATAATTCTTCTAAATTATGTTTATATGTTAAAAAATTATGTATCTAGATCAATTATTCCTTATTTTTTGGGGAAATAATATTTTATATGGTTCTCTTTTCAATTCCTTCTGATAAGCAAGCCCAATTAAAGGGAACTTCCCAATTTATTACTGATTTTTAGTAGACTTCATAATCTCTTTTAAGCTAGCATTGTTTTTTTTTAAATAAGACATTTAGTCATGGAAAACTCTCATAGTTTATTTATGTAACTATGAAAACAATTATGCCTTTTTCCAATTTAAATACTCTTTATTATTTCCCCTTAAACCACACTAAAGTGGCCCATTACTAGTGTTTCTTAAATAAATATTTTTCATGTTTCCAATTTAGTTGGACATCATTTCTCTTGATCTATAACTATTTCAACTTATTAATGGATGGGTATTAATTAAATAAATTCTATCATGTACACCATTATGATTGAACCATTACTTATTCCTTATGACATGATTATAATTCCCATTTATTTTCATGGGTGACCCTTGTGGGTATTCTTTATGTTTGATTCTTTATGTGGAACACATATGGATGAACATTTTATGATGGGTGTTCCCAGATTACATTATAATTATTTGGGTAACTTTTACTCTCATGAGACATCATGTGTGGGATTAAGGACTAAACCAAATCCATTATGGGACACCGTACACCATGTGATATAGTTTTGGTAGTTATTTTTGACTCATGCTTATGTCATGTTGTTTGTATCTTCAACATTCTGATGTTTAAATTATTATTTTATTCCCTATTATATGTTCTATGATTCCATATTATTATTCATTTTATACTCCTTTTATGGTTTCATGTTTTTCCTTCTAAACTCATGTGTTATGATTTATTCATATGGTTATTCCCTTACTGGGATTTTTATATCATCCCTTATGTCTATGTATTTCTCAGGTTATCCTATCCAGATATAAGAGCTCAAAGGAATTTTTAATCACATTATGGTAGATTTATAAAGAGGCATTTTCTTAGTTCCATGTTCATAGTTTTATATAACTAATATTTCAAAAACTCTAGACATTACGATACATGGATTTTATTTTATGGTTAACTGTGCTTTGAATCATGTAATAATATGTGTTAAAATCTAGGATCACTATATTTGGTATTAGAAAATAACCTAATTATTTTTTTTGTATTTAGACTATGAAATATTAGTAACAACCCTAGAAATAATTCTATCACCATGGATAACCTATATTGAATTTTAGGGAATCACAAGTTTGGGAATACTTGTGATTTACAATTTTATACATCAATGTTTAAAGTTAACTTTTTATATGATCATTATCTAAGTATTCAAGAACCCATAACTCTATTTTATTTATTTTTATAAGTTAATGGTATGAAATAAGAGAACCCATTACAAAAATCATTGTTATGTTCAATGTGGTGATTACCCTAATTAGATTCCAAATCTTATCAAAACAGATATCCAATGCATCATAAAAGAACTAGATCAACTGGTTGAATTTATTAACAATAAATTGAATCATATGAAACTCCCTAACAGGTATTAAATAATACACCCTAGTCTACACACCAAGGTTCTTCTCATAAGTGATTCAACCAGATCACTTTTCCCTGGTTGTGTGTCCCATTAGCTATCATGAACCCTACATATACCTCCTACAGTTAACTAAAGTAACATTTAAATGGACCTTGGAAACCCATTCCAATTAAATAAATCCCATGGGTCCTCATGTTTCATAAAATGGAACCATTTAGAGGATAAAATATTCTTGGAGCTTTATATGCCATGTATTTATTCCCCCTTTAGATAGATTATTATGACAACACCTAAGAAAAATAACTAATAAATTTGTGTAATTCAGTTTCCAATAGGTTTAAAATAAAAAAACATTCCGGAAAGTCAACTTCCCCCCAATCCTTTTATAAATGGAAAAAGTACATGCGCAAGAGATCTAGAATATGGCAATGTGTTCCCATACCATTATAGGGAAAGGTCTCCAAAGAAACATGATCGTCTAGCTTCCTCCTAGGGTGAAACACATCCCTAGTTCCGAATCAAATATACACATGACCCAATACATTCTACAGGTTGACCACTATTCCCTAGTTATCCACTTGGGTTAAACTTCACCCTTGTAATTTACTAGGGTGACTAATACGCCCCATACTCATTTTGGTGACCACTTCACCCAGTAATCTATAATAGGGAGAAAACCTTCCAATATATTTTTCTTAGTCTATTTTAAATACTCATGGCCACCTTATTCACATAGGTTTTACAAATAGGCTAATATGATTACCCAAAAGACCTTGTAAACAATTATTTCCTAGGTAACCTCACTATGAGGTGGTAATCATTAAGGATGACTCCAAAGCATTCCAAATTACATGATCAAAGAATTCACACTAATATTCACCAATTAATCATTTATTATCCTGAAAATTGGTTTCCCAATCATTTACTCCCTAAATAATGGGGACCTAAGGGTGCTTATAATCATATATACCCTTAATAATAGGGGTCCTTTTCAAGAGGATATCGATGAGACACCCCCAAGAATATGATTCCCAACATGGCTTCCCTATATCCAATATCAAAGGTATCTTGCCTTCCAGTGGTCCACTTGGTTGACCCAATGAACTAGGGAGATTGAAAGGGACTTGGGAAGTATCTATTCCTATTGTTTCTATGTTCAATTTTAAAAAAATATGCATAATTTACAACTCCCTCAAAAAAGTTTTATATCCCCCAAATTTATAATATCCATTATATCCAATACATCGACCTATATATCATGAACCATTTGTGTTCATCTAATTATGTATAATCCCCAACCCACCTTCCAAGGGACTCCCACTAGGTGTAATACCTAAAATCCTGTTATCGAATGATTCAATGAATTGGAGAGGCCATTTCAAGTATCATATGTTTAATCCACACTCATATCTTTTATTTCCCCCTTGTAGGACATGGTTATTCCATTACTAATAACCTCATCATCTTCACAGGGCTATATCCCTCATGAAACTAGACCAAAATGGGTAGCTTATGCATATGCCCCATGGGATCCTCACAAGGACATATCCCTCATCAAATCCTTCTCAAAAGGACATATTCCTTGTGATACATCCTTATCGATGGGCCATATTACATTTGAACTAACCATATATTATCATGTGTAGTTAAAAACAAATAGGATGAATCAGAATGGGCCACCCATGCACAATACCCACTAAATAATTTGATGTATTCCCTTTCATAACATAGACATTTTTACCACATGACATTGAACTGTATGTTATAGTTTGGTTACATGGCCTTAAACTATGTAATTAAAACTATCTCGGATTTTCATCTTATTAATCAAGATATATAAGATGTCTCTTAAAGATATAAACCCAACATCAAAAACAGTATCCTCGCTGTGACATATTCATTATGAATGAATTTACTCCTCCTTATTGGGCCACAATCACCGATAAATTGGGTAATTATTTTTAACTAGGTCCAGACTCCCTTGAGATCCCATCATGCCTTCAATTATTTGGGTTATATCTAACATGGGAATTTATAAATGTGTTCTCTTTCATTAGTCCCACACCAACCATTTATTGGAATCTTATGCCTAATATCACATTTTCATTAGGATGTATCTTCATGAGATTGATTAATTTTTCTAGAATTAAAATCTCCAAAGAACCCTTCAACCTTATTAGTCTAGGTATGAAAATATTCAATAGTTTATCAAAGAGTTTGTAGGAATCTAATGAATTTTTTATGGTTAAAACATGTGGTTAATCCACCATAAGTAAAATAGATATTGGGATCACCACTTGGGAGTATGTTTCTATATTTCAATCTTTCGTAGCATGGTATTTTTGGAATGGAGTAAGAAATATAAGAACTCTCTATCTACCTGTGATTAATTGTTAGGTCTTGAAAAGATAAATGGAATTGATAGTTGTACAATGAAAAGGATGGACCCTCATAGAATTAGGATGTTAGTCTGATATGTTGACCTAGTGGGACCCTTTATTGAAGGTGTAGGGCTCTATACTAATTTATTTCATGATTACATGAGTTTGTGATCTATGTGGATGGAAAGTGATATTTATTTTTGCATCGAACTTCCAATGAAATACAAGTGTGAAATATTTCTTCCATGAATATAGGTTTAAATTACTAAACAAAGAAAATATTTTGAGTTCTTTTTTATCTTTCATTTCCATTTATTTTTTATTGAATGTTTGTGTATGTTTGGAGTACTCATGCTTTAGAATGTAAATATTAGTGTGGTTATTTGGTTGAATAAATTCATCATATTTCTCATACAATGACATTTAGAGGATTTCAACTGCAGTCTTCTTCTTCCACATTAATGCAAGTGGATGATCATAAGATGTGTGAAGTTTCTGTAGAGTTATAAATAATTGGTATAAAATTAGAAGAGTTTATTAGAGTCTCATTAGTTTACTTGGAAAGAATATTAGGTAAAATTTTTATTTTCTCAGAAATTATTCTATACAGTGGAATTCGTTATGTTGGAAGGTTTGGGAATTGACTGATAAAAAGTTTTAGATCGAAATGTTTTGTGGAATGAATTTTAGTTTAAAGAGGATGTACGTAGTGGATTATCTCATCCAAAAAGATCAAGAATTTCTATTAAAGGTGTTAAACTAGAGTTAATTTAAAATAGAAAATGGGAAAATCATGACAAAAAAGATTTGTGTTTTATGTATTTTTCATTAGTTCAAAATGATGCTTTTGAATATATAGGATAAATAAAATATATTGGGGTAAAATTCATCCATGTAAGGGATGTAGGTGAAGAATATAACACTCAAAATGTTATTCTTAATGCGACCATTTTTCAATATGGGGTTATTAGAAACAAGGTATCCAACAAATCGTGTGAATGAATTTAACTTGATATAGAATCAGCTTGAATTTGGGTAGATAAAATTCAGGGATTATTTTTTTCAAATACTAATATTTTCATTATTTGGTAATATTGGGATTAAATAGTCATAACAATAAGTAACTCCAGTAGAAAAAGATACTTGATATTTTATTAGGTTGAAAGTGAAATTCTTATTCATGGGCTATATAGGATAGAGATTCAAGAACCTATCAAAAATTAATTTATTATATAGGTAGGGTTGTGATAACCTCATTAAAGAATTCAAATATTAATATAAGATAAGTTAAGAGATTATATTAGTGGTAAATCTACCAAATTCACCCCAATGTGCAATAATCATTCTAAAACGGCTCATATAAAGAAGGATTGACATGGATGAAAAGAAGATATATAAAGATAAAATTATTGATGATTAAGTCACATTTATTCAACTTGTGAAAGTTAATCGAATCTAATATTGAGTGTCCATATTCTAATGCAAACTTAGATACTAAATACTGGAGAATATTTCCACACCATTGGGGAAAAATGATGCATGATTTGTTTTAGAAGCTTTCGAAGTATGAATCTAGTTGACGAGGAAGCTATTAATATTGTGGGGTAGGGAGATACTATATTTTAGTTTAAGAATATATTATTTGTGTGTGTAGTGAAGGACTTTATTCGTATACAAGTACTTTTGAAGAAGTTATTTTCAGTTGGATATTTCGATGAAGGTGGGTATGGAACTACTTTTATAGAAGAAGTATAGAAAATAACTCAATGTTTCTTGGACATAGATATATGTTTAAATAATGGAACACTTTATTTAATTGGATTGTTAATAGAAGATACACTTACTAGAACTTTAGATTTTGAATGTCTAGAATTGTGGCACTGCTGGCTTGAGAATGCCAGTGGGGAAGGTCTGATAGTTTTAGCAGAAAAATTATACTTAATATAGATCATTTAGACATCTAAATTTGTGAGAAATTAAATTAGGTAGTGGATATTTTCTTATGAATATCCTTTGTCTGAAATTTCAAAACATTTAGCTTCAATATGATTTTTTATTGACAATTCCCCAGTTAAACTCTAATAACTATTGTTTGAGTGAAATCATATTTGTGAAAAATTCAAGCTTATGGAGACAACCCCCAAAACATACCATATGGTTACATAATACATAGATATATTGAAGTGATATGAAACTATAATTTAGGATGATATAATCATGTAATTATTTTTTCCAAAAATAATTTATTACAATTATTCTAAAAACATTCTTTTTGAGTTTTAAAGAAAACTAAAGTTCATTTATTTATATTTTTTCTTTATATTTCATATTTTAATCAGAAATTTTTAATTTTTATAAATTTAATTTGGTTAAATTAAAATAATTTATATTTTATTAAGTTTATGTTAGTTAAAATTGTTTTTTGTATTTTCTTAAAATAGTTTTTTTGGTGAATTGTAAAAATACATATTTTATTAAAAACTATAACTTTTTTAACTTTTTATTAACAAAATTGTTAAAAAAAATTTCTGAAAAACTTTTATATAATATATATACCTAATTATTAACATAAATAATTTTAAAAATTCAATTTTTAGTTTATATAATCCATGTTTAATGTTTTTAAAACTTGAGTAATATTTTACTCCAACAACTGTTTTTATTTTCATATATTAAAAAATAGTTTTTATCACTTATAGAAATTAAATCAAAAAAATGTTTTGATGTTTTAGATAAAAATTATCATTGTATTTGATAATTTCAACTTTATTTTTTGGAATAAAATTATGATTACTAAGATTAAAATTAATGACCATGACAATGGGGAAAAGATTATTTTCAAATAGGTGTTTTATTAATATTGAGAAACTTTTATCTAATAATTTTAATAGATATATTTTATATAATTATTTTTATGTTATTTTTACACATTTATATGTAAATATTACCACTAATTAAATTGGTAATCAATTTTATATTGTCTTAAGAATATGTAATGGTATACATGAGTTTTTTCTATAAAATAGATTTTCTATATATTAAATATATTAATTAAAAAGAAATTTTATATTATTTAGAAATTAAATATGATTTAATGGAGATTAAAATTAGTTTCATTACACAAAAATATGGTAATATAGGTAATTTTATATTTTTTATTGAAACAAGCATTTCTTGGGTCAGAAATGGTTACCACGATAGAAACAAAAAAGGTAAAATTAAATATATTTTAGAAAATAACTTAAAACATGTTTAAAATTTAGTAATAAACTATTTTTTTATTCTTTATATACCTAATATCACACAAAAATCTATTATATTTCACTTTTTGGTTCATTTACCATTAAATTGTGGCATTCATTATTACAAAACAATGGTTGTTCACAAAAGTTTCATTTTTCACTTATAAAAGGTGATCAACTCTACCATTTAAATGCTCCATTCCCCTCATTAATATCATTTAAAACCCCCTAATTATTTTATACTAGAGGTGTTTTACCTGTATTAAATTCCCTGGTCACTAGAAGTTATCGTAATCCCTATATTTATAGTGATACTTCAAAGAAAACGTTCAAGGACCCAACAAGATCATTATTTAATCCACAAACACTCCTTAATATTTCCATCCAAAACCAATCAAAAACATAATATAATAATTCAATCAGTATCATTAGTACACTAATGTTATATTATTTTAATGGAATAATCATTATTTACTCCATTACCTCCACTTATTAGAACAAAATAGCATTGATCTTGCATAAGTACAGACTACAACCTCCTTGAAGAGTTGTGATTTGTTTTTTATACCCACATAAAATTGATGAATATAAAGTAAAAAAACAATAATATAATGAAACTATTAATAATATATAATTAAAATATATGATATTTTAAAATTGATATTAATAATAACAGTTCATAGTAAATTTATTGACATAAAGTGAACATATTGGAGTACGTTTCCTAACATGAGTTCATATTATACAAACCTAAGTAATGGGTTAATTTATTTTATAATATAAAATTAAAAAAACATGAAATAATATATTTATGGAGTTTTTTTGTTATTATATATTAAATTTGACCATGGATGACATACAACAAGGGTTACATATAAATTGATCGAACCACCTTAAAAACCAAACAAAAGATAAAACTATATCATAAATAAAGATCATATTATAATAAAGGTAACATATTAAATTAAATATAGATTAATATGGTCGCCAAAAATGTATCTAAAAAACTCATTTAATTATTATTTAACTCAAGTTCATTAATAGATTGAATCTGGACCAAGGTACAAGATTGTACTATCTCAATTTTATTCAATTGTGTTACAATCACTCTTATTAAACTCTATGGTTACATGTTTTATTTATTCAACTAAATTAATACACCATAATTAGTTTCCTTATAATTATTTGGGCTTATACAATTCATCATTACAACCTCATTTTAAAATGATTCATACCTTAATGGTTATGTTACTTGGAGAGGTTTCTAGGTATCAATTCCTTTTTATGGAATCATACTTCTTGTTATAAAAAAATTTACTTCTATATTGTCCATATACTATATATTTGTAAAGTTCAATCATTAATTATATTTTTTTCATGGTATTTGAAGAAAAATTTCAAGATATTTCATAATCAAGTGGTTTTTATTTAATTGTTACAAGATCAGTGATGGATTTCATAACTCAAATTCTTTTTCCTTGAGTCATAATCTATATCCTTGGTTATGGACTTCTGGGATAAAATTTTATCATTAAATTTACTTTTTCAAATAGAAATTTCTATTTTAACCTTTTAATGTTACTTATATTTCATTGGTATCATCTTATTTTATAGAATTCTATCTCAAATAAAATTTTTACATTAGTAAGAATAACTCCCTTTATTTCATATAGATCTCTCTTCTCTATCTCTATGATTTTTTTCCAACTTTTATTTTCTTGTATTTTTTGGGAACTCAAATATAGATTAATTATTTTGATCCTATTACTTTTAAACATGAATTCTCAAATATAAATCTTGATTCCCTATTTATATTGTGGGTTATCAATTAACATGTATTCAAAATATTAAAATGGCTTACATACCATGGATATTTTTCTTTTCTTACAATCCATATATTCTTTATACAACCTTTATGTATCTTAAAAGACTCCACTATTGGAGATTTATTATGAATTATTTTTGTAATATATTTCATAACTTTTCTTTTAATCTTTTTTTAAAATGAATTTCAAAAGAAATTGGAGACTTTTTCTCTATGGAATTCTTTATTAAAACATGAAAAGAAACTTATTTTTAATTTTTTTTCCAAGACTGTATTTCACATTATTTTGAATATTATTTCCCATGTTTAATTGTTTTAAACTATATGTTATATTACCATTATTATATGTGTTTTATTTAATAGGTTTTTTATGGAAAATATTCATATTCATCAATATTTTCAAATAGAAACTATACAATTATTCTAAAATTATTCTTCATATACCAGTTGATTCTTTATTATTGTTTTAAAAAATGATAAATGCTAAAAATCAATAAGATATATACTCCATCACTAAATTTATCTTTCCCATTCATCATTAGTGTATAAATACAATTTTTCTTCAAATGAATTTCCTTTTTAATACATGAGTTTTGATTCCATCTATTTTAGTGTGTTCACCATGATTCCATTCATCGATTGACTTGGGAAAATGTTTCTTAAACCATATTCCATTTATCTATATGGTGTGAATATTAAGGGGTGTATTAATTTAAGATTATATACCTAGATAGTTACATAATGTTATTGGATACACAATTATATTCCTTGGGTTTTTTATTTTTATTATGATAATTATGAATGATTTCCTTACATGTTTTCATTTGAATGGGATATGAAATTAATTTTATTTTCATTGTTCTTTATGATGCGATGTTTGTTATTTTTTTGTGTAACTCATATTTATGGATAGTGATGGGTGGTTTCTGAAATCAACCTATAATACATTGGCTAAGGATTTATATCTCACTAGATAATGATGTGTGAACATACTTAGTTTTTTTAACACATAAAATGTGGACATAGTTGGATTTTTACAGAAATTGTTCATATAATTATATATGTGAAATAGTTTTATGCTTTTTATTATGATTGTGTTATTACCTAATTTATATTATTTATTATATAATGTTTATACACTTATTTTATTCTTATGTTATTTTATGCCTTGACTTATGTCATGATATATAATCTATTCATTCATGTGTATTATATCATTGTGTTTCATGATTATACCCATATGCTCATCATATCCTCACTTATGTTCTTTGATAATTATCTCTTATGATTTATACTATAGTGCATCCTAGCTCACCATTTTCTTATGTATCCATTTTACTTGGTTTTGATGTTGAGAAATTTTTGTTCAGTTTACAAAAGTATATTATCTGAAGAATTTTTAAGAGATATTGAAGACTTTTTATTTATTAAGTACTAATTTATATGAATGAAAAAATGTCCATTAATTGAAACGTATATAGGTTTTTTTATTTAATGATTCACTAGTGAATGAACAGGTTTGTCACATTAGTTTATTTCAAGTTAATGTTGGTTATCTCATTTTGTTATTGAAGGAAATAATTTAAATAATTTTTTTCACATTGATTAATAATAACTGATGTAATGAATACATATATGTATGTGGTTTATCATGTTGTTTTTCTTAAAAAACAACATGAAAAAACATTTCTCAATTTAGTCTTTTGGATAAAACTAACTTGATAAATATGTTACCACATAATTTTCCTTATTAAAGATGTGATAAATTATATTATAATTTTTTTAGATCTAGTTTTAAATAAATATCATTAAAACTAAGCATAAAAATTCCTATTGTAAGGTGGTTTTCCATGTTAGATTTAATATAAATTACATTGAAATAAAAATTATCACTTCAGTTTTCAAAAATAACCAACATGATAAAATATTATTATATCTATTTTCCCTTAATATTCATTGAAAAAAACCTTAAAATTGTTATTTATATGTGTTTTTATATGCCAATTTTATAAAAACCAATGTGGAAATCAATTTAGAATGTTATTTAGAAAGATGTAATGAATCTTGTTCTTAAAATTTTCAGATTATTGATGTAATAAAAAATGTGGAAAATTTATTTTTTAAAATAAAATAAATAAAGTCTCTCCTCCCAATAGTACATAAGCATATGAGAAGTAGAATATTAGCATTAGCACATCCACATACAATTTGAACTTAATCCCTTACAATGTAAGTTACAACTATTCTAAAACCCAATTGAATGTTTAAAATAATTCAACCATTCACATTTTAAGTGTTGTATATCTTGTTTAGTATAAATGAAAATGGTAATTAAAAATATAGAAATTTAAAATAAATAAGTTAAAATTTATTCTGAACAGAAAATGGAAAATTATATGATAATATTATAAAAAAAAATATTACCATATATAACATTGTAAATATCCCAATTGAAGTTATTTGAAACATAAAACTTAGAATATATTATCTAAATCCCTTTACAACTGACTGATAGAAAATTAACTTTTTTGTTATTGAAGCACAGTTATGGATAAATGAAAAGCCAAATATGTTCACCCAGAAAAAAACCCTAAGATACAACAAAATCACTAAAAAATAACTTAATCCTATGAAAAATATTCTCCCAAAATTATTTCTAGGAAATTGTGGTTACCTATGTTTTTGGATCATCCTTTATAAGGTCTTAAAAGTGGTAAGATATCATTACCATCATTGAATTCACCCCTATTAATTAATCATACATTCATTTAAACCTATTATTTGTATAAGATTTTACTTATTAATCAATAAAATATTTTCACAATTATTATCCCTAATTATAATCCTTTCCATTATCCCACCAATCTACTCTAGTGTGGAATTTATCAAATGAACCTCCTTCACTATCTTTCATATGAATAGATAAGCAGATGGATTCATTTCTCATTTATTGCATCCTATATACATGTATTTGCAAAATTTTCTACATCCTAAACCCGATCAATGGTCACCACACTGGATGATTAATTTTCTATCTCTGAGCATTCCTTATTCTGATTAAATTCTACCAACAAACCTATTTTGATATACTGGTCCTTATAATCACTTGAATTAATAAATTTATTCTTAATAACCTTGGGGTCCCATTATATCATCGTGGCCTTAAATATAATGATGGGAATTTTCCATATTGGCTGGGGAAAGTTTGAATTGTCCTTTTGAACTTTTGATTCTTGTAATTTATACAGGATACAAATCTAAGAATCCAAATTAACTCTCTGATGCTTCCTTCTCTTTAGAATGTGTTTCCCACTACCATGAAATT
This sequence comes from Viscum album, assembly GCA_963277665.1. Classification (NCBI taxonomy): domain Eukaryota; kingdom Viridiplantae; phylum Streptophyta; class Magnoliopsida; order Santalales; family Viscaceae; genus Viscum; species Viscum album. The sequence continues at coordinate 413,530,725 of OY728131.1, forward strand.
ATTATCCACTTTCTCTAGAATGATGAAAAGAAAACTCATTAATAGACTCTAGCTCTGGAAATACCTACTCTTTATTGGAGATTTATACCCAATATAAATTATGTTCCTCATTTGTATCTTCCATATCTAAACCATTGATGTGATTGAAACAATTAATAGATCGAAATTTCCTTCAAGGTATTGACATGATCTGCACCCCACATCATACTACCTATAAATTCGGAACGTTGTAGCATGGTTTATCACCCTCCCTTTTTGCATGAGACACAACTGCATGGCCACAAAATAGTAGATATTTCTCTTATTACCACTCTCTTACAAAGATTCCATTATTTAAATGCATGTCCTCAACATAGGATGCAACCTTGGGAGAATTTATTCTTTTTTAAAACCTTCATATTGTACACACCCCTTTGATATTCTCTAACTCAGATGGTGCATGCACCTTCAAAAAATGATTAACTAGATCACATCACAATCTAACATAAATATGCATGAATTTTAGATCAATATTCAAAGCATAAACCTTTTACATGGGAATAGAATCGTTGGATTCTCCATAAAGATCCATCTAGTTATCTTCCTCAATAGGGGATGAAGAATTTTAATTGAGAGCTCTTCAATCATAGAAATCATCTGACTAAGTATTTCCCTTCATACCGTTAGACCTGGTCTCACCAAGACCTAACTCTGATCTTTGTCCATATTCTATTGGATGACCTTGATCCCTTGATAACACGTGGAAAGATGATGGCCAAGCAGCTTTTATAAGGATCAAAAATCCAACCATGATTCAAATACAAATTCTATGTAACCTACTTCAATACAATTCAAATCAGCTGGAATCCTTGAAACATAATATTCTATGAAAATTCAATGGGTAATGCGGTGAAAAACAAAAATATTTCTACAATCAGAAAAATATAATACAGCCAATCAAGTTCCCCATAATTTTGATTATTGATGGGTACTAAAAGGGAAGATTATGTTTTGGAGACAAAATTCAAATAACCTTTGATAGAAAATCATGCTTCATATAGGAATTATAGTATCACAAAAAGAAAAATAAGCATCATCCATTTTAGAATCTAGGGGCTTTGGATAAGGAAATGAAATATATATGAAAATTAAATTTCATGGAAAATAATTGCACAGTCTTGATGCCCAAATAATTTCCAATTAAATCTCAATGATATCTAATTTTAAAATCATCATAATAATGGACTCCCAATAAATTTAGCCTCTATTGTAATTTCATAATCATCCAACAATGTTTTTTAATATTTTGATATTATATCAGGACTAGAAGAAGATGTTTCTGGACTCCAAACAACATATACATGTTGTTGTTTATAAAATATGTGTTCACATTTAATGTATTCCTTTTAAAAAATACACAAATATATAATCTTTAAAATTTTAAAATAGATTTTAAACCAATATGAAATAAATAATATAATATAGATATACCAGATGAGTCTTTTTTCATACAAGCCAATATGGACAAACTAAAAATATGGAAGATACTTTGTACAATTGTAGTGACATAATATATAGTAAATAACATATTCTAACTATATATAATATCCTATACATTGAACTTGGTATTCTCTCTCTATCTCTTGATAATGAATGAAATCCTCAATATAATATATAATAACAAATAAAAAACTATATTGGGGTTCCTCAATATATAACTCACAATAAATGAGAAGATGTGGAGGAGGAGGTGTATGACTTTGATAAGTAGGTGGAGGTGGAGGAGTGTGATTCACTAGAAGAGGTAGAGAAGTGAGATTAGTATCCTAAAACTATTTTTTTCTAAATCTCTAAATTTTTCTACCATCTTCTCACTTTTGTCATGAACTTCAGTTTATAAAGATTCTATTTTCCTTTTTATATACTTCCTCTATTTGATAAGTTTCAGAAGAAAAAAAAATATTTTTTTCCAAAACACCTACCACGTATCACATCATAGGACTTGGGTGTTCTAGATCTCCCAAACCCTAGATAAAATACTTTTCTATCCCTCATCAATGAATATAACTTATGTGATATAACCCTCATTGTAATTATGTATAGAAAATATAAAAATTATGTAGTGAATTACAATATAAAATGATTTGAGTTAACTCGGATTATATAAATAAATTAGATATATTCTTAAAATCCGACGAGATACAACCCCTGACTGTATTGTAAGATATTTTCCATTTTTAATCATATGGTTTCTATACTATTTTTCATGTTTATCTTGGGAATGGAGGGCCAACCTATATGGATCTTGAAGACTTAATTATCAGTTTTTTTGGAAAAATTTAGCAATTAGTTGTTCTTAAAATAATATGCACTATCCACGAGGAAACGTATGAGGGTATATGTTTTCTAATTCAATCACCTAACAAGATATCCTCATCTGATAAAATTTAATAATAAAGAAATCATAAATTTTTACATTAATATAAGAAAAATATAAAATTAACATTTCAATTTTAATAAAAGTTTCTTGTCATCTACTTTCAAAAAAATACTTCAATGTATGTTCATCTATTAATTGATATATATCACATGGATTTTTACATTGTCAATACCCAGAAACTAATTTCATTTTTGGGTTTGATTTATCCATCCATCTCTTAGTATCTAAAGATAATCATTACATCCTAACCTCAGTAGTATCAAGTATACCATATGTAATCTGATAATAAGGGTACAAATTTATATTAGTAAAAAAATAATGATGGGTAAAATAATAACATATGATATTACTAAATGAACTTTCCATAAATGAGATGTAGTTACTCTCTCAACCCATATCCAACCAGAAAAAAATACTAACTTTTCCTCAAGATTTCGGTACAATTGTGGTACTAATGTTTTTTTATTTAGACCCTAAGGGATATCATTATAATTAAAATAAACATGTATCCTCTGGCTACAACAATGGGAAATTGAACATTTTTGTATATGTTTTTAGCAATTCCTATGAACCCTTGTACTCTTTCTTCCCATATAGAAGAAGATGTCTCTTCAATATAAGGTAGTAAAGCATCTCAGAAGGAGTATGTGTGTGGTCCTACTCAGATGTACATTTATGTTCCTCCATAGAAGTATGTGGTGCATCAGATGTTAGATCTACCATTATCTTATAAATCAAAGTAAAAAAATAGTACAAAAATATATAAATCCAACTGTTACATATAAAAGTAAATAAAAAATAGAAAATTATCAAACAAAAAGTAACCAGAACTAAAAACATTAATATTCATATTTGTAAAATAGAAAAATTAATGATAACAACATTAACGAGAGATGAAATAATATAAATAAATGAAATAAAATCCAAAAGTGGTGTGTGAATGATAATAAATAAGCACAAAAATATACATATCCAACTATTATATATAAAAATAAATGAAAAATGAAAAATGTTCCAACCATAAGTAAAACAATTCAAACGCATTTTACTCATATATTTTTAAAATAGTTAACAAAAATTATAGATACTTTAATGAGAGATGAAATGACATAAAAAATGGAATAAAATCCCAAAAAATCATGTTTGAATAGTAAAAATGCCCCAATGTACTGAACTTTTTTTTTCACCAAAAAGAATATTCTTTGAATATACACATTTATACATTTTTTATTTTCATTTTATGTATTAGATTAAAATTTATTATTTTTCTATAATATCAAAAAAAATATATGTTAAGTAAGGGTAAACATTGTAAAATGAAAAAACAAACCTAATTTAAATAAAAAAAATTATCTTATTAGTTATAATATATCTTTTAACTGAGAAAATAAAACCAATACATCTAAAATTTTATAAAATTTTAAAAATTAAAAAAGAGATAAATAAATATTAACTATCATATTATTAACTTTCTAAAGTGTTGTTTTCCAAAATTCCTTCCCCCTAATCATTCCATTTGGAAAAAACCATATCTATGACCTGTTAATCAATATCATCAATTAATGTTTCCATATAAGTATGGATCTAAATTAAATTATCTTATTCAACATGTTTTTCATCACTAACATACAATTTATTTCCTTATAAAATGATATAATACTAAATATTGGATGGATTAGGAACATAGAAAATTGGGTTTTATTGTGTTTCTATGATAAAAAGATCAGTTTTGTATTCTAATATTTCAATATAAATAGTTGCATCCTGAATCTATCATCTCTGAAACCATTTTTATTAATAACTCATTTGCAATTAAACAATAGATCTCTAAATTTAGGGTGAACAACCTCCCTTACTTCTTCAATTACCCCATAATATAAACATGACATTGATATTGGGATTTTGTGTTTGACAAATTAAAAATGTATTTCTTTTGTGAACACTAATACAATACAATTCTTGTCTACACTTGTGTTATCATAATTGTTAGTATGAAATTTATATCCATTAATATCATATCCAAACCATGTTATAAAATTTAATTTGGGGCATCCCATAAACCGTCTTAACGTTTTTAATGCATTTGATATTTGATATATGGTCTCTTTAAAAAAGTAATTTATTTTTTGTAATGTTCATTCAAAATCCACATATATTTCTTCTTTAGATAACATTTTTTGACACTTTTATATGAATTTTTATATATTCCTGATCATCATCTGTTTTATTCAAGTTATATAGATACACTTTCATTTTATGTTAACCTACAAAGGATTTTAACTTCAATCCAAAAATCCAATTTTACACATAATTAAATAATTCATGGAGAGATATAGGCAAATAAATGTGCTCCAATGAAGACAAGTAGCTTGTTAAAAACTCTAAATCCACCTCCAAAATTTATTTCTAAAAAATAGAGGATATACGTCAATAGAGATTCTTAACGTATGCCTTCAAAATATTCCTATATGTTTCAAAAGGATACTTCAAATTCGTATATATAGGTCCAAAAATATTTATTTATCACATAAAATTAACTATTAGATTCACCATCATCCCTAACAATTATGAAGGAAAATACATTTCTATTCGAAAATTTATATAAAATGCATCATTCTATAGATTATTCAATGAATTTAAATAAATCACTTTTTTCAAATTGAATTAAAAAATATCACAACTTCATGATTGTTATTATTAAATATATGGGAAATATTCTATGAAATACAAATAGTAGGAGAAGTTTCCCTAGTATGTAACAATCATGAGTTTTCACACCTATTAACTTAAAATATTTTAGTGACATATTTTTTTTATTTGATGAATAAAAATGAATGTCTTAAATACCATATAGAATCTGACATAAACTAATTTTCTCCCTCTTGGATTATTTATGAAAATCTTGAGGTTGGTATGATTGTCTTCTATTAGGAGTGAGAGCTAACTCAAAACATATTCCTATTGGGAGTATGTTCAATCTTACCTTTAAACTATCTTTAGTCTTTCCTCTAATATCTAACAATGTTCTAATCAAACTATCCAAGATATGTTTCACTAAATTCATTCCATCAATATTATATTTGATCATTTGATATCTACAATATAGAAGATTAAAAATATTGATTATTTCTTCCAATTTTTCAATCATTAATATATTTTAATGTCCTCTTGAATGTGATATTAATGTTTTCCACGTTCTCAAAAAACTAATTTGTGGGTAAAGGGTTTTTAGAAATACAAAATTCTTTTAATTCATTGAATTAATTTTTTAGTCTTGAATAAAATTTACCTATATAAAAATACCACTAATGACCCATGCATACTAATATTCCCCATTTTTCAGTGGATAATATGAAATTTTTTGTTTATAAGTTGGAGAATCTATATTCCCCATAACAATATATCAAGATAATTTCCAAATTTGGGGAAGTAATTTACACTGAACATAATCATTAAATGTAGTTGAATATGGTATTTCTTATAAGAATTGTACACTATAATACCTTTCTCCAGTAAAATATTCAAATCATAATTTCTGGGTGACGAAAAAATATCAATATAATTTCTGGGATATTTTGGTTTAGGGATCATTAAACTCAACCTGATATATTTATTTTAGATGGGAAATATAGGATATAAGTTGTAAATTACCAAAAAAATGGGAATGAAATATTTTTTCTAATACGGATTTGATATGGATTAAATCAATTTATGCACAGTCTAACTCTGATATTTCTATAACCATTTCTAAATATAATAAGTTTTGATAAATTTTATTCTACTATGGAAAATTTACTCCACGATGAATTTTTCCATCACATATCTATTCATATACATTCCATATAATTTTTTTATATCATTTTAATCCATAAATAAACATTAAAAAAAAGTAATTTTAGGAAGAAACCGAATTGAATTGGTATGAGTCTCTATAAATTCCAATTCAACTTGTAATTTTTGTATCAACTTATACCATGAAATCCTATATTTATGATACTATGACTAACATTCGTATTACCTCTATACAGATTACATTTATTTAGGAATTCATGTATTTTATTCTACCCCAAACACGTAAGGAATAATATTTTATTCTCTTTACAATGTGAATGTAGAAGATCATTTTCTTTTTGAAGTATTCCAGTTAGAAACTATAGGAACAATGTAAAAATATTTTCACTCCATCAATTTTTCATCTTCAAGTTAGTCAATCTTAACATCATTGATAAATTTTTAAATTCCATAAATATTTGATACAATGGTGTTTATAAAACACTATATATATGTTTAATTGTCAGTTCTTCCCCAATTACCATCATTTCAATACCACAAATCATTTCTCTAATTTTAGTAGGCTTATCATCATGAAAATCATTATCATCAGTATATCTATAATTATACCTAGTTTAAACATTCCAAATCCAAGGGATATAACTTACATTAAACACATTAAGAATTAAATTATATTTTATTTCACTACTTTTCAAATTCTTCATATTTTAACATTTCAAGAATGGATAGAAAAGCATGTCCTTATTTGGAAAATTTCTTTTAGAAAATTCTAAAAAATCATCAACACCTTACTCATATTCATAAATTGTTTGTAGTGAAATATTCCAACATCAACTCATTATTACCTATAAAAAATATCTAAGATATAAAATAAGTTATTATATTTTGAAATTTTTTTCAAATTAACTTTTATAGAGAATAGTAAAAATATCAAAAATATTGCAAAACAAATAAACATAAAACAAATTGGATAAAAAATTAAATTTTAGCATAATTAATTATTATTCATTCTTAAAAATAAACGACTATTAACCTAAAAATAATAAATCATTAATTAAATTATGCCAAATATGTGAGAATAATCGTAACTATGAATATAAATAGTGAAGATAAAGTGACAATAATGGAAAATTGAAAATGAAATATAAATCAATAGTTTGGATATATAGAAAATCAAAAAAAATAATCACAAACTATAAGATGATATGGAAAATAGGACAATTGATAAGGCGACCCCAATTAGAAGATGGCGAAAGCTTCAAAATATGATGGATTAGGGTGGCCGTTGTTTATAGATGAAAACAAAAAGATATTCACAGTCACCAGATTTATGAATGAATATATTTCAGGCCACATATCATCGAATGAAGATATTTGAGGACACTGATCAAAGAATGAATACATTTGAGGGAATATATCAACGGAAGGAGGGAGTTTTAGGGTTTATTTCATGATTGAAAAATGAAGGCTAACTTGTGAAATAATGGTAAAAATGACTAATCCCAACCCATGATTAAAATTATAAATATTTTTCACTTTGTATATTTAATAAGAATCATGAAGAATATGATTTTTCATATTAGTTATTTAATAATCTATTTAAAGAAATGATTTTTCAGATATATTTTTGGATAAATAATGTTAAATTTATGGGTATTTTTTCACATCAGTAATTCATTATCTAGTGTGGAACGTTTCATTTTTCATTTCAGTTATTGAGTAACCAATGTGTATAATATTCTTTTTTATTTAATATATTATTTACCCAATAACTAATATGATAAATCAATTTTTCACATTGTTTATTGATAATTGACATGAAAAATGTTTCATTATAAATTAAATTTTTACTAGTTATTTTTCAAAATTATATATAAATAAAATCCTAAAATATCAATGTAATGTATTGTACTATAATTTTTTTAATTCATGTAATTTAGATATTTACACCTATGGGGTGTCATAATTTGTATCAGAGCCTAGTTTAGAAAAGTTTATAGGTTATGATGTTAGTTGAGGATATTTAAGGGTTGATATTTTAAGGTTTATCATAATTTCAATGGTATAAATAACCATTTGGTTATTCTGGGAAATATTTAATATTTTAGGGATTCTTATAATAGTTATTTAGTGAAAACCATTGGGATAAGTATAATTGTTAAGTCTATGTATAGGATATCATCATTAAGTGTTGTTAAGTTATTGATTATATGAAAATCCTAGACTTTACATCCCTATCTGTATATTGGAATCTAGATGTGACCATTGAACATTGAACCTATGGTTAATCACCCTAAAAAAGGATGCTTGAGTATTAACTAAATATTTAGTCTGGTGTGTGATGAAAGTGCATAAGACTCTACAAAAGGCTACACACTCCTAGGGGATATAATTTCTTAATAACTTTATTTTTATAAGCTCCCGTGAAGGAATTATTTCTGAATCATATTTAGGAATTAAGTTAAAATTATTGATAGAATAAAATCTAAAGTAACTTATGTCATACCAAGAGAGTTATATGATGAACCATATGTGAAATAGATGAAATGAAAGTATCATAGGTTGAAATGAAGGGTTCAATAGAGAATACATCTTATTATTGTACTTTAAAATTCAGATAATATTAAACTCTAATTTAATTAGATATTATGATTAATACATAGGGTTTATAATTTCTATGAAAATAAGTTCTTCAAATTGAATATGAATATGGTATTCCTCTAGAAACCCCTAAGACTCATATATAGAAATGTATTGGGGATAGGTGGTTAAAAATATTAATATATGTCAATTATGAGGGAAAAGATATGAAACTTTGTCTCCAATAAGATTTGAAGGATTATATCTCTTATAATTTATATCTTTATTCATTTTTTATATTTTGATACCCTTAAGGATTTTCATTATTATTTTATAGCTAAAATCATGAGGATTAAATTTATTTAGTAAGAGTGAAAGTAAAGAACTGATATTTCACTATGTACTTTCCTTAAATAAATATTATATTAATAACCAATTAGATAGTCAACACTAAATTGTATAAACTATGATTAAAATTAAAATTTTACCATTATAATATAACTGTTAAATAAAATAATATAAAATTGAATCACTATATTATGAAACCTATGAACATAAATAAAAAAATGATATTAGGTAGAAGAAGCCTCCCTTTTGAATCTCTTTTTTTAGGCTAGAAAACATATAGGTTCACTAGGGATTACCTCAAAATAATCCCAAGATTAACTGCAATAATTATAGTATGATTGAAATAATATACCTGAAAAATTAAGGCTTCTAGAAGTTCCCCAATGATCCAGGATACTAGAAGAACCACCCATGAGTTCCACCAGTTCTTACCCTATGATAATATATTACGCTAAAATACTGAGGGGCTATGTAAAAACAAATTATGATGATATAATCTTGTAGTTATTAATATGAAAAATTAATTTTTACATATATTTTATATATTGTTTCATTTTTACTTTTAAAGGAAATTAACGTTTATTTTTGTATAAAAATAGTTTTCCTTTTACATTACATATTTTAAAGAATAAATTTGGTGTTTATGGAGGTTTATTCATATTATTTAGATAAAGTTTTATAGAATTAAATAATCATGAAAAAATATTCCGACATAATAGAAATTTTTTTCCAACTGTGATGTTTTAGAGGGTATGGGGATAAGGTTTTTTATTAGAAAAACTTATAACTATTAATGTGAATCTGATAGAGTTAAGAAGACATATAGTCATCAAATAGAGTTTTTATGTGGAGTGGATTCAAGGATTTTTCAAAGATTATTTGTTAGAACTATAATTAAGAGAGGAAACACAATGATTACACAGGTTCAAAGTTACTTGTTTTTTTGTTTTCATTGGTTATTTCTCCCTTGAATCACTAGAAACTCAAATTAGTGGGAGGTTTCTAGGAAATCGAAGGTCAATTCAACTTGTTTACTTAACAAATACTGGACTTGATATCTTGTAAAAATGATGACTATATGAACAATGCAATTTTTTAATTAAGTATTTAAGACCCAAGAGTGGATAGGAAGGTTCTGAGAGTATTGTACTCTTTTATATCTCACATAATTACAATTTTGAAACATTCTCTCATGGATGTTGTAATTTCTATAAACCATATTATATCTTTTTTTCATTTTTTTTGATTATTTTATGTAAAGTATAATCATGGAGTTTTTTTGGTGATTAGGATTCTATTCATCCTAGTTTTAGTTCACATAACTTGAGAGGATGGGTTTATAAGACAAAATATCTATTTGATAACATTTTAGAGCTTTTCTATGATGAAAGATGAAATTATTGGATGAATTTAACTATCTGGTTAATGTTCCTTAATATTCCCATCTATTGGTAAGAATGGATAAAGGTTTTTCTCTCAAAGTTTTATTCTTCATATATATGATAATGGTTATTCTACTTGTATATTTTTTTCTACATTAGTAACTATATTCTAGAAATTTCTAACCTTTTAATGATTTTTTTTCAATTGGTCTAAATTCATCGAAAGAATAATTTAGGGTGCAGGATTTCATATCGATATGTTATATGGAACTAAATTTTAATTTGTTATAATTTTTCAAGAAGATCATTTGATACATAATGATAATTATTCTCTTTTGTCTAGTAAAGTTCCTAAAATAGAAAACAAAGGGGAATTGGAGAAGTGGATATGAAGGCTTTGGACTTGGTAAGGATATCGCTTGTGGGGAATATTGCATTCAAAATTAGAGTATAAATTTATTGATAAGGTTATGAAATATTTGGATAAAATTTATGAGTATCCAATAGCTCTTAATAATTATCTTCTGTTGAGATGAATTTTCATCTTACAGTTGTCAGATGGAAGATTTGTTGTTGATCATGTGAATGACTTCAACATAACCCGAGGAAAAATCAAATATCTAAATGTAATATTCATAGAATATGTTTGGTCTTGTTTTCTTATTTACTCACTTTTGAAGATATGGAATGACATGGTGATAGTGCTAAGTAACTCTAGTTTGAAGGAATATTTTTTTGATGACATTAAAAACATTATCTCAAATGAGGAGTTGAGGAAGAATAAAGTTAATTATTTTTCTTTAAATACACTCATTTATAGAATATTATGATATGCATTTCATCAAAAATATTTTCAGAAGCAGAAATATTTTTAGGATAATACACAGAGAATAAGTCTAAGTAAATTGATTGGTTTAGGTCTTATATGTGTATTTTTCAGGGAAAAGGGGACATATCTAAAATTATTATAGAAATATGATAGAGGCTTCCACTTTGTGAAAAAAACATCATATTTAAAATAGATGAAGGGTAAAACATGATAATGATCATGATAATTATAGAAGAATGATGAGTTATTGACCTAGGGTAATATTTTTACTCAACTGGTGAGAGATGGTGCATTGTTGATTATATACTAGGAATATTTGCTAGAGTATATCTAGTGTGTAACTCCACAATGATTTGAAAATAAATATAGAATTCAATTTTATAATCTATCCACTAAAGACAACTATGCCTCTTCTATGTTTTGAATTTCAAGAAATGGTCATCTAGAGTTGTGTTCAGTAAGTCACTTGGAGTCTTATAGAACAAACTTGATTTTTGGTGAATGGTAACATACCCTTATGAATAGTAATATGAATAGTAATTTGAGCTTATGAATAGTAAAGAATAATATTATTTTATTTTCTTAAGGAAATAGGATAATGGGATCTTAATTAATTTTTAAATGTCTCATTAAACTAATTGCACTTCAAGATTGTTATTTTTTGAATTAACAATGACCATATTTAAAAATTAAATTAATAATATTTAGAAAATTATTTTTGAAAAATGGATTTCACTTTTAAATTATACATGTAGAAAAATGGCAGAGGTTAATTTTTTGGATTTTTCTAAAATACATGGATTTTTCATGAATAGTAAAAATACAGTTTTCAGTTTTCGGTTGATTAATGACATCATAACGATGTAATAATTAAGTATAAAAGTATGGTTGACTTGTGTATAGTAAATTTTTACATGAGGTCTCCCAAGTCTCTTAAACCATGGGAAAATACCATGGTCAAGCCCATGGTTTGGCAAAAACCACTAATGAGGTGTCCCTTTGAAATTATTAAAAAATTACCTCTCTTTTTCTATAAATACCCACACATCCTTTCATTTTATTTCATTCCAAATCCCTCATCCTCAAAGATATGGTGATTTTACCTCTCTAATATTCCTCCCATGGTGTCTGTAATCCCCCTAGGTCCCATCCTTCAAGATCTAGGAGTTATTCTACAAGGTAAGGGAATCCTTCGTTCTCTTCTTTAAGTCGACACTTCTTTTATGTTAGGTATTTGAAATTCCTTTCTCATATGTTGGGGTTTGATTTTATGTATTATTCTTACTTCCTTTTGATTTAAATATGATGAGGTAACCTTTTGATCTCATCATTTCATTTTATTAAATATTAAGCGACGTAGTTAGGCTTCCGAATTTTCATAAGGGATCTCTTAACGTTTCTTTTATTTTCAAGTTCATCTCTTTTATTTTTATTTCCTCACCTACTTTTTCCAAATGATAATGATAACTCCATTAACATATATATAATTTATTTATATCATGTGAATGGAAGAACCATCATAAATATTCTTTCTCCCTCCCTTTTATTTTTATAAACAAAATCAACGTCCATGAGGTTCCAATTTATAGCCTTTGTGGACGACGTAGTTCCGTTCTTCAATTTATTCTTCATTACTGGCCATGAAACCATATTTATGGTTGAAACAGACTATGATATATGTATTATAACATAATTAATATGCAGGGACCAGAATATTTTCATATAATTAAGTTATATGAAAAAACTAGTTCATAATAATCCAAATACCACCAAATAATCGAAATGGTTCTCATCTAATGATTCATCCTCATTCCATAAAACCAAATGATATAAATGACCATTAAAAATTATTTATGTACATAAATAATATATATTTCCAATACTGTAGATTTATAACCATTCCACCTGAACATCATTACTTAAAAACAAGTGAACCGAATATGAAAATAAAGGAAATGAACACTCCAGAACGACGAAATTCAATATAATAACGTATCAAAAAAGACATAAATATACTAACAAGAATTATGTTAAACTAAATACAAGTCTTATTGGTTCTGAAATAAGTTATTAACAAGTATAATTTCAAATTCTAGGAGCTTAAGTACAAGAGTGGAACGCATTTGGAGTTAAGGTAAGGGGTTTCTCATCTCACTTTTATTTCTGTGAGATTTCCATTGTTCGCCAATTATTCCTTATATTTGGTATATGTGTACATCCATTAGATATATAAAAACATTATTCGCTTTATATTCATTTTATTCAATTAATCAATGGATATTTATTATGTTCTGGTCATATGATTCGACCGATCACATTGTTGTAAGGGACTTGTCTCAACTACGTTTTCGTTATGACTATCTTTGTATTGTGCACCTAATAATCCTTATGTGGTGTACCTACTGCCCATTTGAGATCACTTTTCATGTGAAATTATATTTATATTAAATATCCATAATAACATTTCATGTATATGTTTTTTGTCTAAACCATATACCATTTTACATACGGTGTTTATTTTGAAAGTTATTTTAATTATGGAAATACTGATAAATCTGTATACTCTACTCTATACGAATATTGAAAGGAAATATTGCTCTTGTATTGAATCAATGTATAAAGAATGATTTGGAAATTCAGTGGTGGGTGGGCCCCGTTATAGCCCCTCGATGCATCGGTAGGTCTCATGAGACAAACTATGGTCTTGGCACGAGGCCTGGAGAAAATGATTATTTTATGGTCCTAGCATGAGGCTTGGACGGTATGGTTATGATGTCTGACATATGAACATACCTCATTATGAAGCTAGTAATTGAAATTTCATGTGGTTATTTGACTAGTATAATACCCATGATGATGTTTTATTATGGCATTATTTACTCTGCTCATATTCCTGCCATAATGTGTTTCATGTTTATTATTAAAGGCATGTGTTTTCAATTATTCACCATGTCTAATGTTTATATTATCTTTCACTGTATTGCTTACTCTTACTGCGTGTTTGAGATCACCCCATTCTTATGTTTCATTTTCTCAGAACATGAAGAAGTAATCAATGGATGATTTTCAAGCATAATCTAGGAGACATGATGTTTCTAGTGGAATAAAATATTGTTTTGATTCCCTTCATGTTGTAATGTTAAACTTATGTATGTAACATGTTTCCAATAATACAAAACTACTTGGTCTTTCAGGATTCGTATTACTTGTATGTATGCCAACATAATCAAATAAGGCATCAGCTCTAGGAAACTGGGTTCGGGTCCTTATAGTTGGTATCAGAGAAAGTTTAGTAGAATACTTGGAAACAAGATTTAGAAAACGTAGAATTAGGGAAGAGTCCCTAAGTTAGTCTTTGAGGAAATACATACAATAACGTCCTGGTATTTTAGTAAGGAATAAACTATGTCTATCTTTCAAGCAATACATCCCTGTCTAGATACGAGCAGGTAGAGGCGGCTTTGGCATAGATGTATCTAGGGGTAAAACCAGAAAACACCACTTTGATCTAGACTCGAACGGGAACTACTGCACGATAATGGGCCTTTCTAGACTCTTGGTTATGACACTCCTGGGGTATATGCTTAGGATAATTCACATTTTCTTTAAAAGACATTATAAAGGAGTTTTATGTAAATATTTCTCAAAAAACCATTTTTGTGAATATGGGATTTTCCATGCGTAGGATCTCAATTTTTCTATGTATTTTTAAGTTAAGATTATACATTATTATTCATAACCTAATCTAGTGTATGCCATTATCTAGAGATGGCGCCAAGTGGAAGGAATGGAAACTGCATGAATGCACGTGTTCCCTCTAGGGATTTCCCTCCGATGTAAGATAATGATGTTGGCTCTGGTGCTGAGAAACTCATAACTATACTGGGAAAACGTACTTAGGTTATGAATAAAAACCTTACCTGTATGGAGCATTTGGATCCACCACGTGGAGGATCCATGGTAGACTGCTTTATGTGACAATAGCCGCCATCATTCAACAAGACTACAAACCCATTTGTAGCAGAATAATGTATATGTTCCCTTGAGAAGATATTTCTCGCTTTGGGATGTAATTAAAGATAGAAGGTTATCATGGCAGTATATCGTCTATCAGGAGATGTAGATCAATGGTTGTCCTTAATCTAAAACACAATGGAGGAATAAGATAAAGAAGATATGGAATGAAGGGATTTCAAAAAAATCTTATTAGAAAAATATTTCCCTCGTGAGCAGTGAGCATATATGGAGAGAAAACTCTTGAATCTGAGGCCGAAGGAAGATGTGAATGTTTCAAGATACGAAGATAACTTTATAATATTAGCAAGTCATTCTTTAGACTACATATGAAATCCAAGGAGCAAAATTGATCGATTCTTTGATGGCCTAAAGCCATTCCTCTGGTGGGCATTGGTCTCCTAATGTTTTTCATCATATGAGGATATTGTTTCATATTCCATCAAGAAAGAAAAATAATTCTCTATGTCTTATGGATTTAAGGGAAAGCAAGAAAAGAAGAGGGTTGCTGAAACCCCTAGGAAAGGAAATAAGAAAACATAGAAGAAGGGAAGAGTTGAATTTCCAACATGTGACAATTGTGGAAAGAAACACCCTGGTGCATGCTAAAAAGGAAAAGGAGTATGCTACAAATGTGTCCAGAAAGGACATCTTGCTGGTGATTTCAAAATAATGAAAGAAGCCAATGATGTTTAATGTTATAGTTGTCAGGAGATGGGACACTATGCTAATGATTGTCCAAAATATCAAGGAAATGTGAAACAGAGAAGGAAAAGGGATCTAGGACTAGATTATGCAATCACAACTGTAGAGGTTGAAGTTCCTAATGATGTGGTGAAAGGTACTTTAATTGTTTCCTCAAGTTTAGCCAAGGCTTTATTTGATTCTGGATCATCGCATTGTTTCATATCTTCATAGTTTGCTAAGAAAATTAGATATTTCCAATTTGATTTAACAAGGTAGTTGTCAGTCAAAACTCCTAAGGAATGTATCATTACTACAACGTTCTGTGAATCAGTTCCCATTAGAGCATATAAATGTTCTCTATCTGTAGATCTCATCATCATACCCATGATTGAATTTGATATAATCCTCGATAAGGATTGGCTTTCGGACCATGATGCAAAAATTTATTGTAAGAAGAAGGAGGTTATGATTTTTTATGACGAGGATAAAGAACACCTTATTTTTAGAGCAGAAACGTCATCACCAGATTCTTATCTAGATCCACCCCCAGTAGCTCAACTAAATTCAATTATTTAGGAAGAATATATTGAAATAACTGTGGGTGAGGAAAGGAATATTCAAATAGAGGATGTACCTATTGTGAGAGAATATGTTGATGTGTTTCCAGAAGATTTACATGCACATCCTCCAGAATAGGAAATTGAGTTTTCCATTGTTTTAATTCCTGGTTCAAGGACCATATCGAAGAACACTTATAGAATGGCCACTGTGGAATTAGTGGAACTAATGAAACAACTAGAGGAAATGAGTAATAAGGGATTTATTATCCCTAGTGTTTCTCCATGGGGATCCCCTGTCCTTTTTGTTAATAAGAAAGATGGATCTATGAGGCTATGTATCGACTACAGGGAGATCAATGCTATAACAATAAAGAACAAGTATCCCTTATCTCACATTAATGATTTATTTGACCAACTGCATGGAGCTCAATACTTGTCAATGATTGAACTTCGATCTGGATATCATCAGTTGAGTGTGAAGAAGAAATCCATTCTAAAAATAGCATTTCGAACCAGGTACGGGCATTATGAGTTTATAGTAATGTCTTTTGGATTGACTAATGCACCCTCTGTCTTCATGGATCTAATGAACATAGTTTTCAAGGAATATCTTGATAATTTTGTATTGGTATTTATTGATGATATCTTGGTATACTCCAAAATCTACGATGATCATGAAAATTACTTGAGAAATATCTTGAAGACTCTTAGAAGACATGAATTATTTGGGAAGTTTAACAAGTGTGAATTCTGACTTGAGGATATTTCTTTTCATAGCCATATTGTCTCTAAGGATGGAATCATATTTGATCCTGCAAAGACAAAGGCAATTCAAGATTGGCCCATGCCAACAAACATAACCGAGGTATGCAGTTTTATTGGCTTAGCAGGTTATTATCGGTGTTTCATTCAGAATTTTTCCCGACTGGATAACCCGCTAATGAAGCTCACACGTAAAGGGGTTAAATTTTTTTGGAAAACTATTGTGAAGAATGTTTCGAAGAACTGAAGATAATATTTGTCAATGCTCTTATATTGACTCTACCATCAAGGAATGACGGGTTTGTTATTTATAGTGTTGCTTCAAAGAAGGTATTTGGTTGTGTCCTTATGAAAAATGATATGGTTATTTCTTATGCATCGCAACGGCTAAAAATTAATGAGAAAAACTATCCTACTCATGATCTTGAGTTAGCTGCTGTAATCTTTTCCATGAAGATATGAAAACATTATCTCTATGGTGAAAAATGTGAGATTTATACTGATCACAAGAGTTTGGAGTATATATTCTCACATAAATAACTCAACATGAGGCAAAGTATATGTCTTGAACTACTCAAGGATTATTATTACATGATACACTACCACCTGGGGAAGGAAAATAAGGTGACAGATGCTTTGAGTAGGAAGGATCATGGAGTTTTGAACAAGATGAGAGTTGAAAGGGATTCTGTTTTCATGGATCTAGTAAAGATGGATATGGGAATAACAATGGAATGTGAAACATCAATGCTTTTTCAAATGGTTTCCAAAAAATCTTTACTAGAATGGACAAAAAGTTCTCAAGCGGATGATGATGAGTTTCAAAAGAATATTAAAGCTGTGAATGATGGGATATTTAGTGACTTCATATATGAAGATGGAATTTTGAAATTTCTGAAGAGAATTTGTGTTCCCGATATACCTGATCGAAAAATCGAATTGTTGGATGATGCTCATAGTTCTAACTTTTCTATACACCATGGTAGCACTAAGATGTATAGAGATTTGAAATAACATTATTGGTGGGATAACATGAAGTGGGAGATTGCTGATTTTGTGTCAAGATGTATGGTTTTTCAACAAGTAAAAGCTGGAAGGAAACATCCTAGAGGTGTATTGAAACCTCTTCCAATACCTGAGTGGAAATGGGATAATATCATGATGGAAATTTTCATGGGACTACCAAAGACTCCTAGAAGGCACGATGCAATATTGGTCATTGTTGATCATATTACCAAGTCAGCACATTTTCTTGCTATAAGAGAAGATCTACCACTTGAACATCTAGCAAGACTATATATTAATGAAGTTGTGAGACTTCATGGAGTACCCCTATCGATTGTTTCTGATCATGATCCACGTTTTACACCAAGATTTTGGAAAAGACTTCAGAAGGCCCTAGATACTAATCTCCAATTGAGGATTACCTACCACCCAAAAACTGATATACAATCAGAATAGACTATTCAAACATTGTAAGACATGTTGATGTCTTGTTCAAATGATTTTCAAGGCATGTGGGATCAGTATTTACCTCTCATAGAATTTTCCTACAACAATAGATTCCATTAAAGTATACATATGGAACCCTATGAAGCATTATATGGGAGGCGATGTCGTACACCAACATGATGGGATGATGTTGGTGAAAGAAAGCTCATGTATAGCGACCCAGCCTTTTCTTTCATTACTATTACATCATTTCAAATATAAAAAACATAATAGTATTACACATAGAGTAACCAATGTTTTAGTGTCTTGGGAAAACTAAGACCACACATAACAAATACAACATCAACCATAAACATTTATTTAATTTCTTCTTCACTATCTTCTTAGTGGCACTTGTTCTCTACTTATTACATGTAGCCACCTGAGGATATACATCAAATGGGATGATCTAGGAGCCCAGTAAGAGGATATATAAGAACAATATAGCATGGGTTGAGAATAATCATGACATAGGAAAATGATCATGAACATGAGAGGAGCATAAATAAAAGACTTGAAATGTGGCAATTCATAAAAATGAAACATCATGTCTTAGTGGTTAACTACCACACATACTTGTGAACCAATCTAGAAACTTTTTCAAACGTCATTTCACATTTACTCCTTAGATTAATCACCTTACACAATGCATTGGAGCGCTATATAATTCCGGGTGCACCCGTCACATTTAAACATTCATATTGCGCTATATAATTCCGGGGGCACCCGTCACATCATAACATTATCATTTTTCATTCACGCCATAATGAACATATAACATAAATTAACATAACTAACCCATGAAAAGGAATGGGTTTTATATCATAATAACACATTCATAAACTTTGGGTTCCCAAAATAAATAGGGAACAACATATTTGATAAAAGAATCATCATCCTTGAATGAGAGGTAAAAGTAGAGTTCTTAAGAGAAGAGTTATTTCAGAAAACATTTGGATTGACATAAACTTCAGTATAAAACATTTATATCCCATAAAATTAATGACAAATATGAACAAATTATCTTTAAGGAGTGACCATATCAAAAATGGAGTGAAATAGGTCTGAAGGATGAATGTTGGGCTCGAGAATTTCCCCTTAGCTTGTACTCGAATGCCGCATTCTCTTTAATGTCCTGTATAATGACATTATATTCATTAATTTATAAATTACAGAACCTTTTATACATTAATAGGGTTCATTCTGGTTTCATTATTTCATATTATGTTCCTTTGGATGACTTATATAGTTTAAAAACATTGTTCAGGGACGTTCGTTTTCATGGTTTTCTTGAGTGGTTCACTTGTATTCTTAAATTGATGTTTGGGTAGATCATGGGTAAACATAAAAAACTGATATTAAATGTTATTAATGATATTAAAGGAGATTTAATTATTTTAGAATGAATTATATTAGATCCATGTGGACGAATCATTAGATAAGAATTTAATGATGGTTATTTGGGTTGATTTGAGCGGTTTTTGGATCACAAAAAATTTGTTTTAACTTTTCACTTAGTAATATGGCCATAGGTTATCTCCAGAAAATAAAATATAATATAATACATATAAAATATTCAGGTTCAACCATAAAAATGGTTTCATGACCAGATCTGAAGGTAGAAATGGAAGAAGAGACCATGTCATTTTTGAAGGTGATAAATTAACACCTCATGAACAACGTTCTCTTTAATAAAATAAGAGGAAGAGGGAAAGGGGGTGGGGTGATATAATATCCCTTTATAATCATACAATTACAGTATATGTATAATACTGGAGTTACAAAACAGTTTGTATGAATATAGGTGGGGAGAGATGAAGAAATGAACTTGAACTTGAAAGGAAATTAAAGGAGAAGTGGGAGAGAAATTACCTCTAGAATCTTCCTCTTGAGATCCTCCTTAAGGAAGCTAGACTTGGTCTTCTGATGATACCAGAAGCTTTGGGACGTGGGGGAGGGGCTAGGGAAGGTGTTTGTGTAGAGTTTAGAGAAGTCTTGGAGCTTGAGAGGTGTGAGGAAAAGAGGGAGTGAAGGGTGGCTTTTATAGTGGAGGGGAGAGGGGTTTCCTTAATATAAAATTTATTAGTTTATTAATTTCACATAAGACAAGGAATAGTGAGTCTTGAACGACCAAGAATAGTAATTTTATAATGTAATCCCGAACCAAGTGGGCTTACATCAGCAGAACATCACACATGACCCTATAATTAGCTTATTTACCTTCTTTTGTAAATTACGGTATTTCACTATTCATAAAAAATTCAAGTATCTCAGAAAAATACCAAAAATTTACCCCAACCATTTTTTGACTTGTAGACTCAAAAAATGAAGTCCATTTTTCAAAAATAATATTCTAAATATTATTAATTTAATATTTAATTAAAATCATTATTTACTTAAAAAAACAGTTCTTAAGATTAAAACTAATTTTATAGTTCTTTAAAAAATTACGTAGGGTCTTATAAAATTATCTAAAAACTATAAGACAGTGATTTAATACTTTATGAATAAATTTCATGGAAATATATATTCTTTTAAATTAATTAATTAATTATAATTAATTATTTATGACTTATAAAATACCAAAAACGTTTACTAAGGTCAAATTATCACTTTCTAAGATGTCTGAATTTTATTTTTTTATTCATAGGTAATGTTACTCTTATTTACTATTCATAAGGGTTATATTAATATTCATAAGGGCAGGGTACTATTCACCAAAAATTTATTTTTGTTTCATTAGACTCTAAAAACCATCTTGAACACAACCGTGTATGTCGGATTTTCAAAATTCCAAACGTAGAGTTGACAAAATTGTGTTTAAAGGTCACTTATCACTTAGTAGTTCATTATGTTGTGTTTTTATGACATAAATATAATAAGGGAATTTTCCATTGAAAAAATTTGGGTCCTTACATTCTTCCCCCCTTAATAAATTTCACCCTAGAAATTTCACTTTACAAAAAAGGTGAGGGTACTTCTACTTCATTGCCACTTCTGGTTCCCAAGTCGCTTCCTCAAACTTATGGTTCCTCCATAACACTTTGAAAATATGGGTTGTCTTTTTGCATAGAACCTTATCACTTTAGTCCAAAATCTTTACTGGCTGCTCCTCATAGAAGAGATCATCTTCCAGGTGCACCACCGCTGAGTTTAGTAAATGTGAGGGGTCTGGTATTAACTTCCTCAGTAGCGATACATGAAACACATCATGAACGTGAGCCATATTCGGTGGAAGTGCTAGATGATAGGCCATAGCTCCTATGTGGTCAAGGATCTCAATGGGGCCAATATACCTTGGACTTAACTTCCCTTTCTTCCCAAATCGCATCACTCTCTTCCACGAAGATATTTGAAGGAAGACTTTATCTCTTACATCGAACTCCAATTCCCTTAGACGGTTGTCAGTATAGCTCTTTTTCTGACTTTGAGCAGCATTGATGTGTTTCTGGATGAGTTGAACCTTATCTGTCATCTCTTGAACAAGATTGGGTCCAAGAAGCTTTCTTTCTCCAACTTCATCCCAACAGTTTGGAGTTCTACATCGCTTCCCTTAAAGAGATTCATACGGAGCCATCTGAATACTCGAGTGGAAGCTATTGTTGTATGAGAACTCAACCAATGGGAGATTCTGATCCCAACCACCTTTGAATTCAAGAGAGCAGACTCTTATCATATCTTCAAGCATATGAATAGTCCTTTCAGATTTTCCATCGGTTTGGGGGTGATAGTTCGTGCTGAAATTTAATTCAGTACTCAAAGCATGTTGAAGGATCCTCTAGAATTTAGATGTGAACCTTGGATCACGGTCAGAGACAATTGAGAGTGGAACATCATGCAGTCTCACCACTTCCTTCATATATATCCTTTCAAGTTGATCAAGCGAGAGATCTTCCCGAATAGCGATAAAATGGGCTGTCTTGGTGAGTCGGTCAACCACAACCCATATCGCATTATTTCCCTTTCACGTCTTCAGGAGGCCTGTGGCAAAGTCCATAGTAACATTTTCCCATTTCCACATGGGAATAGGCAATGGCTGCATCATACCTTTCGAATTTGGTCGCTCAACTTTAACTTGCTGACATACCAAGCACCTTGATATACATTCTGAAATCTCCTTCTTCATGTTATCCCACCAGAAGTGTTCTCTGAGATCACGGTACATCTTGGTACTCCCAGGATGGATAGAGAAAGTTGAGCTTTGTGCATTATCCAATAGCTCTTTCTTTATCATGGGTGATGAGGACACACAAAGCCGCGTTCCAAACCGAATCACACCATCATCTTCAATATGGAACTCTTGCAGCCTTCCTTCCTATACTGCATTCACCGTCTTTTGTATCTCCACATCATCCCTTTGTGCTTCCATAATCTTCTCTTCGATGGATGGTTGCACAATAATTTGGGAAAGGTAGGATGTATCCCCTGCCATTATGATTTCCAAATCCATCCTTTTCATATCCATGATGATAGGTTCTTTCTCAATCCACAACCTGGAAACAGTAGCAGGTTCTTTTCTACTTAGAGCATCAGCTACCTTGTTCGCCTTTCCAGGATGATAGTGAATATAGAAATCATAATCCTTGATTAGCTCTAACCATATCCTTTGACGCATGTTGAGCTCCTTTTGTGTGAATATATACTTTAGGATCTTGTGGTCAGTGTATATGTCACACTTCTAACCATAAAGGTAGTGCCGCCATATTTTCAAGGGAAAAATCACGGCCGCCAGCTCTAGATCATGCGTTGGGTAGTTCTGCTCATGGATCTTAAACTATCGTGAGGCGTAGCCTATCACATTATCATTTTGCATGAGTACAGAACCCCAGACTTTCTTTGATGCATCACTGTATATCACAAAACATTGTCCACTTTTCGGTAGTGTGAGTACAGGTGTAGTGATCAGCCTTCTCTTTGGCTCCTTGAAGATTCCCTCACATTCTTCCGTCCACACATACTTTACCCCTTTTCTTGTTAACTTAGTTAGCAGGCTTGACAATCGTGAGAGGTTTCTCACAAAACGTCGGTAGTACCCAGCTAATCCAAGAAAACTACGAATTTCTGTGGCACTAGAGGGCTTGGGCCATTCCTCAATTGCCTTTGTCTTTGAAGGGTCCACAGAAATTCCCACATTTATGATCACATGTCCCAAGAATGTGACTTGATTCATCCGAAAGTCACACTTGCTAAACATGGCATACAACTTCTCCTTTCTCAATGTCGCCAACACAAGTCTTAGATGTTCTTCATGTTCCTCCTTGCTCTTGGACTAGATGAGAATATCATCAATAAACACTACCAAATATTTGTCGAGGTAATGTCTAAAGACTCTATTCATCAAATCCATGAAGATTGCATGGGCATTAGTAAGTCCAAAGGGCATCACTAAAAACTCATAGTGCCCATACCTTGTACGGAAGGTAGTCTTCTGAATATCTTCCTTCTTCACCTTTAGTTGATGATATCCAGAACGACGATCCAACTTTGAGAAGTATTGAGCTCCTCTTAACTGATCGAACAAGTCACCAATCCTTGGGAGAGGATACTTGTTCTTTATGGTGATCTTGTTGAGTTCCCGATAATCGATACACAGCCGCATTGTTCCATCCTTCTTCTTCACAAGGAGCACTGGTGCACCCCAAGGTAATGCACTAGGGCATATGGACCCTTTGTCTATATTCTCTTGCAGCTGCTTCTTTAACTCCTCCAGTTCAATAGGATCCATCCTATATGGGAACTTTGAGATAGGAGTAACTCTGGGTATGATTTCAATTGATAACTCTACCTCACGATCCAGGGGGAATTCCTGGTAACTCTTTGGGAAATACATCGTTGTATTCCCTCATGATGGGCATTTCCTCATGGTTGGAACATTCCTTCAACTCAACCATTTGGGCGACGTATGATTCTCTATAGGGGATCAACACCCACACCATCGAAGGATTTTTCAAAGGAGATTCATGATCTTCCTTGCATTTGTAGAGGATCATGGGATGGTTCAGAATATGAAAAGATATTTCCTTTTCCTGAAATTTGATATGTGCTCTATATTATGAGATCCAGTCCATTCCCATTATAGCATCGAATTCCACCAAGGGAAGTATTATGAGATTTTCCAGAGGAATATTCCCACATACTCTAACAGGAGAAGAGTCAAACACTTGGGTTTCAATGATTGCACCACATGGTGTTTTTACAGATATCTCAACTACAAGGTTTCGGGGCTTTGATTATATAGTTCTAGAAAACTTTCAAGATATAAATGAATGCATAGAACCAGAATCAAATAATACTTTTTTCATTCTTGAGTGAATAAGAAGTGTACCTTGTATAACTTCATTATCATGCTCCACCTCTACAGTAGTGATGGCATAAGCCTTCCCTTATTCCTTTGGCTTTGGTGTCTGCATACGCTGATTACCCTCGAGAGCTCGAGGTTTAGTGCACTGGTTTGTATAGTGCCCTAGCTCCCTATAGTTGTAGCATTGAACCATGAGTGGTTCTACCCTTTCATCAGCTACATTCTCCATCCCTTTCATGTCTTTTCGAAACTCTTGAGCTTGGTGTCTTTCTTTCCCACACTTAAAGCATTTCCACGTACCTTTGAGGTAGTTCCCATGGTGCAACTTCCCACATTTTTGGCATGTGGGTCGTTGATTTTTCTTCCCACCTTTGTCACTAGATCCACTGGCTTGAAACTCCAACTTTCTTTTCTTATCACCATAGCCATGGTACCACTCTCCAAACTCCATCTCTACTTTTAGAGCACACCGAAAAACTTCTTCATAACTCCCAAAGTCTCGAATTGCAAGAGTCTTTCGAAGACGTGGGTTTAATCCACTAAAGAATCTATCAATTTTGCTATCATTGTTAATAACAAAACCCGAAGCATACTTTGTGAGCCATGAAAAATTTGCTTCATAGGTTGTGACAGATTCTCCTTCTTTTTGTTTAGCTCTATGAATTCTCTCTCCATCTTCATGCGAAGAGTTCATGGGAAGTACTTATTAAGAAACATTATCTTAAAGTCTTCCCATTCCATATCTTCAATTTACTCCCTTGGCTTGGTGTTCTTAATCAAATCCTACCATTGATCGGCTTCTCCATCTAGATGATAAATGGCTAGAGTCACCTTCTCCGTCTCAGAACAGTGAAGAACAAAAAATATCTTCTCCATGGAGTTGACCCACTGTTCCGTAACTAGTGGATCAGAAGATCCACAAAACGTCGGTGTTTGTTTCCGTATAAAACATTCGATTTCCAATTGCTACCTCTTTGGTGAAGGAGGACATTCCCCATTATTATTTTTATTATTCATAACCTGAGATAATTTGGTAATCATTGCCATAATGTTTTTGAACTCCACCTCCCAAATCATTGGGGATGTTGTTCGGGCAATCGTTGCATTAGCCCTCGCAAGAGTTGTTGGCCTGATTTCTCCTGGTTCCCACCATTTTATAAAATTGAAAAGGTTAGAAAAAAACATAAGTAAACTATTCATGAAAAATATATTCATTTAAACAATTATACCAAAAAATAACATATGGTATCCCTAGGTAAATATTCTTGTGTGCATTTTTGAACTTAGTCTCATGCTAGAGGTTTTCTTTAGGGTTCACTAATCCTAATTCCCAAATTAACTAAACCTTTCCTTTGATACCAACTATAGCGACCCATCCATTTCACTCATTACTATTAAATCATTTCAAAGATAAAAAACATAATAGTATTACACATATAGGATCTAAAGGTTTAGTGTCTTGGGAAAACTAGGACCACACATAACAAATACAACATCAACCATAAACATTTATTTAATTTCTTCTTCACTAGCTTCTTTGTGGCACTTGTCCTCTCCTTAGTACATGTAGCCACCTGAGGCTATAAATCAAAAGGGGTGAGCTAGAATCCCAGTAATAGGATAGATAAGAACAATATATCATGGGGTGAGCATAATCATGATATAGGAAAATGATCACGAACATGAGAGTAGCATAAATAAAAGACTTGAAATGTGGCAATGCATAAAAATGAAACATCATGTCTTAGTGGTTAACTAACACACATACTTGTGAACAAAGATAGAATCTTTTTCACACATCATTTCACATTTACTCATGAGATTCATCACTTTACCTAGTGCATTGGAGCGCTATATAATTTCAGGTGCACCCATCACATTTAAACATTCATATTGTGCTATATAATTCTGGGCGCATCCATCACATCATAACATTATCATTTATCATGCATTACACAATGAACATAACTAACCCATGAAAAGGAATGTGTTTCATATCATTATAACACATTCATAAACTTTGGGTTACCAAATAAAGAGGGAACAACATACTTGATACAAGAATCATCAACCTTGAATGAGAGGTAAAAGTTGAGTTCTTAAGAGAAGAGTTCTTTCGAAAAACATTTGGATTGACATAAACTTCAGTATAAAACATGTATATCCTAGAAATGGAAAGAAAAATATGAACAAATGATCTTTAAGGAGTGACCATATCAAAAATGTAGTGAAATAGGTAGAACCCGAAGGATGGAAGTTGGGTTCGAGAATTTCCCCTTACCTTGTACTCGAATGCCTCCTTCTCTTTAATGTCCTGTATAATGACATTATATTCATTAATTTAGAAATTCCAGAACCTTTTATACATTAATAGTTTTCATTCTGGTTTCATTATTTCATATTATGTTCCTTTGGATGACTTATAGAGTTTAAAAACATTGTTCGGGGATGTTCGTTTTCATGGTTTTCTTGAGTGGTTCACTTGTATTATTAAATTGATGTTTGGGTAGATTATGGGTAAAACTCCAGAACTGATATTACATGTAATTAATGATATTACAATAGATTTAATGATTTTTTAATTAATTATATTAGATCCATGTGGACGAATCATTAGATAAGAATTTAATGATGGTTATTTGGGTTAATTTGAGCGATTTTTGGATCACAACGAATCTGGTTTAACTTTTCACTTAGTAATATGGTCATAGGTTATCTCCAGAACATAAAATAGAACATAATAAATATAAAATATTCTGTTTCAACCATAAAAATGGTTTCATGACCAGATATGAAGGTCTAAATGGAAGAAGAGAGCATGTCATTTTTGAAGGTGATAAATTAACACCTCATGAACAACGTTCCCTTTAATAAAATAAAAGGTAGAGGGAAAGGGGTTGGAATGATATAATATCCCCTTAGAATAATAAAATTACATTATATGTATAATAATGGTGTTACAAAATAATTTGGATGAATATAGGTGGGGAGTGATCAAGAAAGGAACTTGAACATGAAAGGAAATTAAAGTAGAAGTGGGAGAGAAATTACCTCTAGAATCTTTCTCTTGAGATTCTCCTTAAGGAAGGTATTCTTGTTCTTTTGATGAGACCAGAAGCTTTTGGACGTGGGGGAGGGTCTAGGAAAGCTTTTTGGGCAGAGTTTAGAGAAGGCTTGGAGCATGAGAGGTGTGATGAAAAGAGGGAGTGAAGGGTGGCTTTTATAGTGGAGGGGAGAGGGGTTTCCTTAATATAAAATTGATTAGTTTATTAATTTCACCTAAGAAAAGGAATAGAGAGTCTTCAATGACGAAGAATAGTAATTTTATAATGTAATCCCGAAAAAATTGTGCTTACATCAACAGAACATCACACATGACCCTATAATTAGCTTATTTAGCTTATTTTGTAAATTACGGTATTTCACTATTCATCAAAAATTCAAGTATCTCAGAAAAATACCAAAAATTTACCCCAACCATTTTTTGATGGGTAGAATCCAAAAATGAAGTCCATTTTTCAAAAATAATTTTCTAAATATTATGAATTTAATATTTAATTAAAATCATAATTTACTTAAAAAACATTTTTTAAGATTAAAACTGATTTTATAGTTCTTTCAAAAATTATGCAGGGTCCCATAAAATTATCTATAAACTATATACATTGATTGAATACTTTATAAATACGTTTCAGGGAAATAAATATTATTTTAAATTAATTAATTAATTATAATTAATTATTTATGAATTATAAAATAGAAAAAACGTTTACTAAGGTAAAATTATCACTTTCTAAGATGTCTAAATTTTATTTTATTATTCATAGGTAATGTTAATATTATTTACTATTTATAAGGGTCATATTACTATTCATAAGGGTTGGTTACTATTCATCAAAAAATTATTTTTTTCATTAGACTCCAAAAACCATCTTGAACACAACCGTGTATGTCGGATTTTTAAAATTCTAAACATAGGGGTGACAAAAATATGTTTAAGGTCACTTATCACTTAGTAGTTCATTATTTTGTGTTTTTATGACATAAATATAAGAAGGAATTTTCCATTGAAAAACTTCGGGTCGTTACATCGTGGGCCCAGAACTTGTTGAAGAAACAATGGAAAAGGTGAAGATTATCTAGAACCATATCAAAATAGTTCAAAGTGGGCAAAACATATATGCAGATAATCGAAGGAATAATTTGGATTTTCATGAAGGTGATCACGTTTTTTTATAGTTATCCCCATGGAAGGGTATTATACGATTCTGTAAGAAGGGAATGTCAAGTCCGAGGTACATCAGACCTTTTGAAATTCTGGACTGAATTGGATCCATAGCTTACCATTTGGCAATGCGGCCAAATCTCTCCAAGGTTTACAATGTGGTCCATGTATCAATGTTAAAAAAGTACATGCTAGACCCAACACATGTACTCACTTATGAAGAAGAGGAAATTGAGCCTGATCTGTCTTACTGTGAAGAGACTACCATGATTCTTGATACTAGTGAACAAGTATTGAGAAATCGGAAGACTCGTCTAGTAAAGGTACTATGGAGGAACCATAAGATGTAGGAAGCAAAATGGGAGCCTGAGGAGATTATGTTAAAGACATACCCGAATCTTTTTAGGTAATATTTTGTAAATTTCGAGGAAGAAATTTTTGTAAGGAGGGGAGAATGTAACACCCCTTTGAAAATAAATATAGAATTCAATTTTATAATCTTTACATTAAAAACAACTTTGCCTCTTCTATGTTTTGAATTTCAAGAAATTGTCATCTAGAGTTTCGTTCAGTAAGTCATTTGGAGTCTGATAGAAAAAACTTGATTTTTGGTGAATAGTAACCTACCCTTAGGAATAGTAATATGAATAGTAATATGACCTTATGAATAGAAAATAATATTATTATTTTATTTTCTTAAGGCAATAGGGTAATGGGATCTTAATTATTTTTTCAATATCACATTAAACAAATTGAACTTCAAGATTGTTATTTTTTAAATTAAAAATGACCTTATTTAAAAATTAAATTAATAATATTTAGAAAATTATTTTTGAAAAATTGATTTCACTTCTAAATTCTACTCATCGAAAAATGGTATTGGGGAATTTTTGGGATTTTTCTAAAATACATGAATTTTTCATGAATAGTAAAAATACAGTTTTCAGTTTTCGGTTGTTTAATGACATCATAATGATGTAATAATTAAATATAAAAGGATGGCCGACTTGTGTATAAAAACATATGACAAGAGGTGTCCTAAGTGGCTTAAACCATGGGCAAATACCATGTGCAATCCCATGGTTTGGGAAAACCCACTATTGAGGTGTCCCTTTGAAATTATTAAAAAATCACCTCTCTTTTTCTATAAATACCCACACATCCTTTCATTTTCATTCATTCAAAAACCCTTGTCCTATAAGATTTGGTGGGTTTACCTCTCTAAGAGTCCTCCCAAGGTGTCCCTAATCCTCCAAGGTCCCATCCTTCATGATCTAGGATTTATTCTACAAGGTAAGGGAATCCTTCATTCTCTTATTTAAGTCGACACTTCTTTTTTGTTTGGAATTTGAAATTACTTTATCATATGTTGGGGTTTGATTTTATGTATTTTTATTAATTTTATTTTGATTTCAATATGATGAGGTACCCTTTTGATCTCATCATTTAATTTTATGAAATATTAATCGACGATGTTAGGCTGCCGAATTTTCATAAGAGATCTCTTAACTTTTCTTTTATTTTCAAGTTCATCAATTTTATTTTTATCTCTTCAACTCCTCTGTACAAATGATCATGATAACTCCAGTAACAAATATATACTATATTTATATATTTTTAATGAAATAAACATCACAAATATTCTTACTCCCTCCCTTTTATTTTTATAAACGAAATCAACATCCATGAGTTTCCAATTTATAGCCTTCGTGGACGATGAAGTTTCATTATTCAATTTATTCTTTATTACTGGTCATGAAACCATATTTATGGTTGAACCAGACTATAATATATTTATTATAACATAATTAATATTCAAGAACCAGAATATGTACATATAATTAAGTTATATGACAAAAATAGTGTATAATAATCCAAATACCGCCAAATAATCGAAGTGGTTCTCATCTAATGATTCATCCTCATTCCATAAAACCAAATGATAGAAATGACCATTAACAATTATTTATGTTCATAAATAATATATATTTCTAATCCTGGATATTTATAACCATTCCACATGAACTTCATTACTTAAAAACAAGTCAACCGAATATGAAAATAAAGGAACAAAACACTCCAGAACGACAAAATTCAATACAATAACATATCAATAAAGACTTAAATGAACTAACAAGAATTATGGTAAACTAAATACTTGTCTAATAGGTTCTAAAATAATTTATTAACAAGTATAATTTTATATTCCAAGAGCTTATGTACAAGACTGGAACACGTTTGGAGTTAAGGTAAGGGGTTTCTCATCTCACTTTTATTTCTGTGAGATTTCCATTATTCACCAATTATACCTTATATTTGGTATATGTGTACTTACATTAGATATGTAATAACATTATTCTATTTATATTCATGTTATTAAATGATTAAATTAATATTTATTAAGTTCTGGTCATATGATTCGACCGATCACATTGTTGTAAGGGACTTGTCTGAAATACGTTTTTGTTATGACTATCTTTGTATTGTGCACCTAATAATATTTATGTGGTGTACCTACTTCCCATTTGATATCACTTTTCATGTGAAATTATATTTATATTAAATATCCATAATCTCATTTCATGGATTTGTTTGTTGTCTAAACTGTATACCATTTTACATACGATGTTTATTTGGAAAGTTATTTTAATTATGGAAATATTGATAAATCTGTATACTCTACTCTATACGGATATTGAAAGGGCATATTTCTCTTGTATTGAAACAATGTATAAATAATGATTTGGACATGAAGTGTAGGGTGGGGCCCACTATAGCCCCTTGATGCATCGGTAGGTCTCATGATACAAACTATGGTCTTGGCACGAGGCCTTGACAAATTGATTATTTTATTGTCCCAGAACGAGGATTGGACGGTATGGTTATGATGTCCGGCATATGGAATTCCCACATTATGAAGATAGTAATTGAACGTTTATGTGGTTATTCGACTAGTAGAATACCCATGATGATGTTTTATTATGGAATTATTTACTCAACTCATATTCCTACCATAATGTGTTTCAAGTTTATTATTAAAGGCATGTGTTTTCAATTATTCACCATGTCTAATGTTTATATTATCTTCCACTGTATTACTTACTCTTACTGAGCATTTGAGCCCACCACTTTCCTATGTTTCATTTTCTCAAGACATGAAGAAGTAAATTATGTATGACTTACAAGCATAATCTAGGAAACGTGATGTTTCTAGCGGAATAAAATAGTGTTTTGATTCCCTTAATGTTTTAATGTTAAACTTATGAATGTAACTTGTTTCCAATAATACTAAACTACTCGGTCTTTCGGGGTTTGTATTACTTGTATTTATTCCAAC
Organism: Viscum album; assembly: GCA_963277665.1. NCBI lineage: Eukaryota > Viridiplantae > Streptophyta > Magnoliopsida > Santalales > Viscaceae > Viscum > Viscum album. The sequence goes on from OY728131.1 coordinate 413,563,452, forward strand.
CTAATAAAATAAGGCACTAGCTTTAGGAAACTGGGGTCGTATCCTTACATAATGGATGATGAAGATCTGAAAATAGTTGGGAAATGTGATGTGAAAATCCAACAAATAATGTAGTTTTGTTTAAACTGGAAGATGCTAGATACATTAAAGATCTCTTAAATAACCTCTAATTAGTGTTACAACTTGATGATTTCAGTTTTGGAATGATTATTTTGAAGGTGGGTTGAAATATAAATAAAAGATACATAGTTATTTATTTCAGAGTAAAAAATGGTACCTTGTATCTTACCATATGGTGCGATAAAGTAGAATTTATCGAAATGAATTCACCAAACGTTCCAAAAAAGTGGAATTGTAGGTTTTTTAACCTCATTAGAATAATAATAAATTTATAATAGTGATCTGAATTCTCAAATTTGATCATATAGACCTTGGTATATATAAGAGTTTCATGTTAGGAAAACAAAAGAGTTCTTTTTTTTATTAATGAAAGAAAAACAAGGAATCAAATGTTAAAACATTTTAATTTTGATGTAATGGGACTAGCCCCAATTCAATCATTAGTTGGATCACTATAATTTATGACCATTATTGATGATGATACTACTATTTTTGGGTTTAATTTATAAGAGTAAATCTGAGGTGTGTTATGGTGTTATTCCGTCAAAATTTATGGTCGATAGAGTGTAAATTAAAGTTTAAATGTATTAATGGATAAAATTGCATGTAATACACCATAAAGACATTTATAACATTAGTAAGAATAATGTAATCAGAAATAGGAATGTTTTTTTGGGAGTCTATAATGAAATTTAATAGCTAAGAGAATAAATAAGACAATGATAGAGGAATATTTGAGTATGAGGCTTCACTTGCGAATGCCTAAGGTAATTTGTGTAAAGAACATAAATGTAGTATATTACTTGGTGGATAAATTTCCAACTTCATCTATTGGATGACACTAACTGGCCCACAAGGTTTTAGGTCGTGTTCTAAGGACGCGACTCGGTAGGGAAAGTACCCCTCTTTTCTTAAGTACAAGGTTAAATCAAACATGGTATTGTCACTGATCGGAAAAAACATATGATTCAAAAACGATAGAGAGGACCCACACCCTAGTACATTTGGTAGATTCCACTCTAATAGTCATTGAGGACTCACTCCCTAGTGGTTCAGGGGGATTCCACTCAAAATTAGTAGGTAGACGACCCATACCCATGACGATGGGTGATAGTCATCATAGAGGACCCATTCCCTAATGCTCTATGGGGATTCCACTTTCATTCCTCAAGGATATATGCCCTAGTGCCTCAAGGGGATTCAAATTTGAAGTACCCGATATAGGACCCGTGCTAATGACGATGGTGGATTACACACTTCAAACATGTCAAAAGGATATTCCAATGATATTACTTTCTAGTTTCCACATTGAATGAAGTCACAAGTTAGGCTCCACACATCTAAATGGATCACACCGGTATGATTCTTGCAAAAAAACATGTGATATATACTATCCGCTCTTTCCAATTGGATATCCAATGGAAAAGTTGTTTAAAACTGCATTACGTGTGAAATTATTCTTGTGGAACCAACACATTAGTCCCAAAATTAACGATATAGATCACACCATTGTGATTCTCTCAGAAAAATACATGTGATAGAAAACTAGATCATCCAAAACCAATGCATGGTGAAACAATTTTATTTCACCACAAAGCGTGAAAACCAGACCCTATGGGGGCCACCCCATGACTTTAGCTTAGACACCCAAAAGTCCACTTTAAAATTTATCCCAGGGACTAGGGTTGTGCCAATACTAATAGCACGTTAATCAGACACCATATGTTGGTGAAACATCCAGAACAACAAGCTAGAATAATAATAATTGTCGTATTATTATCAAACTCATGGGTTTCATATAACCAAGCCACAAAACTATGTTTGAAAATTCCTGGATTAGTCTGAAAAGATTCATTTCAAAGAGTGGGACCAGCGAGCATAGGCGGTGCATTAATCAAACACCCAGTTTAGGTGAAATGGGAATTTAAAAGGTTTCTCGCTCCAAAATGGTCCAGTTTAGCCCATGCAAGACATACCCCTCCACTTGGGCCGACTGTGGCCGACCAACCTAACCTAGACCATCCTTCCATGGCTCATCCCACTTGTCATGACTTGTATCATCCTGCCACAAACTGGACTGCTCTTCGTGGCCCGGTCCCCTCATACATGCGGCGACTTGCATCGTGTGGGTTGTGCAGTGTGACCCCGCCTTGCCTCCAGCCTGATGGTGATACGACTCCAACGTCCCAATTCTGCTAGACATCCCCAATTGCACTGGCCTCACCCAATGGACCACAGCCACACCTCTACCTCACAGGTCCACCCTTGGTTCCACCTCAAACTGAATCATCACCTCGCCACCTCTTCCAACTCTACTCATCAGATGACCATGCCTCCAGCCACCTCAGTTCCCCGCTGCCTCATTCCACCTCTAGTTGTTGTCCTAGCTAGTGTCGTGCTTCCATCTCCCTCTATAGGCCACTAATATCACTCCAACGGTTGGAAAATTTCAAAGAGACCTATTTTTGGGATCATCGGGTTGAGGAATTCACATCACCAACCTCTGCTCAAGGATTCATCGATGTTTCAATGTAGAAAATATTTATGGTGAAGAATGATGAACAGCACCGAAAAAAGGGGATTCAAAACTGTGATTAGGTTATGGATGTGTTCGTTTGGCCATTCTGTCGAAACTCAAAAAAATTGAAATTGATGATGAATTCACGAATAAATCAAGAATGGAAATTGGGGTATGAAAAATAATAATAATATGATGCTAAATCAGTTGTTTATCATTGGTGACACATCGACAAGGCTCCCACTTCAATACATCTAGGTTTCAGTAAAGATGTCTCCTCAATCTAGAAAAGAATGCGGAAGATCATTGTATAGATAAGGTTTGCTGGAAAGATAGAGATATTATTAGATAACCTTAATCATAATCCCTAAATTTTCTATTTATAGAAAAATTTTGGAACCCACTAAGATTTTCATAATCTGAAACCTTTTTTCCCTATCATTTTATGCCACACCAAGGTAAAACACATCATTTATAACTCAATATCAGTTCTGGATTTTTAATATGAGTCTCTATTTGAAATTTATTTTATTTTTCATCAAAGGAAACATAATTAAATTAAATTATTTTAATTATAATTTTTACCCTTGATGTATTTTTCCACAGAAGTCTCGTGCTGATGAAATTTTTTTCTTAACTAGGGTAAATGACACCTTTTGGACTCAATATTATCCTAAAATTTCTTATTGTAGGTAACATTTAATATTTATCCTATTTCTATTATGTGCATAGTATAAAATAAATTTAATACTTTTAAAAAATCAATTCAGGTCACATCTGGCCTCAGAATTGCATGTCATCTCAGCACCTAACTCTAGAAATATATATATAAATATTTCTATGTATTACAAGGAAAAAACTGAGTCTCTATATCCTTCCATACTTGAATATTTTCATTCTAAAAAATTAAAACTATGAAATAAAATTCAGGATACAGAGCCTGCATATTGCTCTCCCATCCCAAGAACTCTCCCACACATTTTCATGTGCCACAACATGTGAACGAAAGGGACTGCTCATCCACTTATGGTTCACTCCTGATAGTCCTAGATTGCCACTGGGTTCTCTGTAAATGTGTATCGATCTTCATTTTCCATCTTCCCTACTAGATGACATGTGTAGTATAATGCACATTTCTTATCAGCTGTGACACATGGAAGACATCATGCTCCTGGTCATGCTTTGGGGGTAGGGCATGACATTAGGAAACCTTGCAAACCCTCAACATGATCACGAATGACCCAATAAATCTCAATGATAACATTCCTTCTAGGAAGAACCTACGAATTCCATGTCATGGTGAGACTCTGAAGAAGATGTGGTCTCCATGATCGAACTCCAAGGGCCTATGACGGTGGTCTGTGTACGATTTCTATCTGCTCTGGATAATCTTTATCCCTTGAAGGATGACCTGCACTTTCTCTATCATCTCTTGAACCAACTTTGGAACTATAAGTTATGACTCTCCAACCCCCATCAAATATAAATGTTACCTACAAGATCTCCCATATAAAGCCTCAATGGGTTCCAAGATGATGGTAGAGTGGTATCTATTGATGCATGAAAACTCACTAAAGGCAGTTGATCATCCCAGCTCTGGCCAAAATCTACCATGAAAGACATAAACATATCCTACAACACTAAGATAGTGCACTCTGTATTCCCATCATTATAGGAGTGAAAATATTTACCCATCTGAAATTGTGACTTGAATGCCTCAAGTATTCCTCTCCACAATTGTGACATAAACCTTGTATCACAATCAGAGACAATTATCGAGGGTACCCCGTGAAGGTGGATGATCTCCCGCAAATACAACTACCCCAATCCAGCCACCATACATTGCTCCGTGATGGTAAATAATTTCACTAACTTCATTATTCTATCCACTATAACCTAGATAGATTCGTGTCCCTTCATCGCTTGTGGATCCTCTTTGACAAAATACATGGATATGTCGTCCCACTTCTACTCCAGGATCTCAAGGGGATACAAAAAAACCTAGTGGAATTTGTTGCTCATTCTTCTCCTACTAATAGGTATGGAATCATGAATGAAAATTATCTATTATTCCTCTCATACTGGACCACCAAAACTATCACTGAAGATCCTTGTAAATATTCCCCACCCCAATATGCACAACCAAGGGAGAGGTGTGAAACTCATGCATCACCTCCTCCTCCATCTTCACTGGTACCATTGTTCACACCTAGAACAATATCTCATGATTCTATCCTTTATAATACAAATAGGGGGTGTCTCATGTGAATATCTAATCATTAGAACCTCGCAATTGATGTCTCCCAACTGTGACTCTCTCACATGCTCAAACAGTAGAGTATTTAATACCATCGACTGTAGGAAAGATGTACCCTCCCACTCCACCAGGGCTAACTACAAGGAATCCAACTGCTCTAAATCATCCCACACTAGGATATCATAGTACTTTCTGTTAAGAGAATCTTATATGATGTTTCCATTCCCTGGAGTAAGGACTATCTTTAAGCTTTAGTCTTGTAGAAACTCTAACTAGAATCGTTGATTCATATTTAGATCTCTCAGAGTGAAGATGTAACTGAGACTCTAGAGGTCTAAGTAGAACAAAAAAAACTCACCCATAAGGCATTGTCTCCAAATACTTTGACAGAAGACCATCACTATAAGATATAATTCTTGAGTCGCATAGTTCTTCTCATAGGGTCTCAACTGCCTCTCCCCATATGTGATAACTGCCTATTGTTGCATCAACATGCCACTGAGCCCAACTCCTAAGGCATATAAATACACTACAAACTTAACAACCTCCTCTGGATGCCTCAAAACTAGAGTGCTCATTTGTATCTATTTTAACCCCTTGAACACCCTATGGAATTTCCCAAACTAGGTAAACTGTAGTCCCCCCCCCCCGCGTTTGGGCAATAAAAGAGGATATGATCCTAGAGAAGTCTTCCATAAATCTATTGTAGTACCCTTCCAAACCAAGGAATCTTTTCACATCTATCACACTCTTGGGTGGATCCTAAGAAATAAATGCCACTGTCTTTACTAGATCCACATCTAAACCTAAATCTAAAATGATATGCCACAAAAAGTGAACCTCATGTATCTAGAACTGATACTTCAAGAGATTTCCATAATGTTGGTGCTCTTAAAGTAAATCAATAACCTTCCTCAAGTGCTCTACATTATCCTCCTCTAATGCAATGTAAACAAGTGTGTCTTCAAAGAAGACATGAACAAACTGGTCTAGGTATGGTAGGAATATCTTGTTCATCAAATCCATGAAAATGGAAGGGGAATTCATATTGCCAAAGAAAATCACCAAAAACTTGTAGTGACCATAATGTCATCCAAAATACAATTTCAGAATATTAGACTCAAAAACCTGAAATTTTTGGTTTTTAGACCTATAATAAATTTGGATAACCACCTCACACCTCACAACAGGTCAAATAGATCATCAATACTTCGTAAAGAGTACATTTTCTTTATTGTGGCCTGGTTCAGGCGATGATAATCTACACAAAGATGTAGGCTCCTGTATGTCATCTTCTCTAACATAATTTCAGTTACCCAGTGGAAAAATTGTGAAGAATGAAACATTTATCACGAAGGTCTTCCAACTACAATCATATCTACTGAAGCTTCATGGGGGCCATCCAATATGACACACAAAATATCAGGAAAGTCCATAGTTGTAATTTGATGAAAAACTCTAACTCATTCATCAAGGGTAGTCTTGAAATGTATTCAGGAAAAACAAATTTATAGACCACCACAACTTAAGGAATCTAGATTAATGAAGAGTCTATTTCCCAAAGGGTGAAACTCTTCAACAGATGAGAAAAAGGTTGTACCCTCAAACACACGACACCTGTCTGCCCTGCTATAGGGTCTCATTCACAAATAAAGTAGAACCTCATCCTATCACCATGTAGTAATCTGTCTAGTCTGTGGTAACAATGAATCAGGGCTCAAACCATGGAAATCAAATCCATTCCCAAGATGACATCATATGCTTACATTGTGATAACTAGTAGTTCCCATGTGAACCTCTCTCCTCTAAACTATGGCTCACATTACCAGCAGATAAAAGTCACATAAGATGCACTTCCCATAGGATCCTCTAGGCAAAGAAACTGTTCTAGCGCCCCTACCGGGAGCCCCAACTCATGTACCAGGGGTAATGGTATAAAGGAGTTACTAGAACCTATGTCTACTAATACTTAAGAAAGATTATAGTAAACACAATGTGTACCTCTAATCATCTCATGTGTTGGAGGATCATAGTCATCAATATCCTGCAACTGTCTGCAGCCTCAACTGCCAGCTTCCTAGGCCTGACATGGGATACCTGGTGGTGGTGGTGGGAGGATCTCAATTCATCACCCCAATACATGTTCCTCCTGATCCTCTTCCATAACCACCTCCCAAGGGAGCATCCTAATCACAGAACTGCATCTGCTGTGGTGGTGCACTTACTGACTTCTCAGGATGCTCAACATGTCTGTCTGGGTAGTCACACACAATGTGACCTCACCCATCACAAGTTTAACACCTTCCCTATCTGGCGTGACCTGAAGCCCTGCACGTCCCCAACACCACATTGTCACATGCCTGAGACCGATCATGGGGAATCCACATACATCACGTCCCTAGTACCTGAAATCTCCCAATTGTTGTGTATGACTCTACCCTTAAGTGATCACTTCTAGGACCAACCAAATAGTACATGTATGATATGGAATTCCCTGTCACAGGTGCCCATTTCGTCACCCCAACATAGTTAAAGATGCACATGGGAACTATAGTGGCACAAATCTCTCAGAAAAGAAAATTATTTAACTTCTATGCTCGTAAGTAACCATCACATACAATATCCAGGGAGTATTGAGTCATGTATGTGAACATTGATGATTACTTTTTCACCATCATCCCTCATTGTCGAAGCTCCAGAATCTATTGAATCCTGGAAAAGTGTAAGCATGAGTGGAACTACTCCTCACAAAATATCTACTAAAACTCATTCCATTAGAGTGTCGACTCATCGTGCAATGAGGTATTCAGGCTCCACCAACTCCCAATAGTCCCATGGAAAAGAATGGATTCCAATTACACCATATTATATACTAGTGTCTAAAAAATCTTGATTAGGTGGACCACTGACTCCAACTAGTCCTTTACTTCCTAACGTTCTGGCCCACCACAAAAACACAACAGCCTCTAGTGCTAGAACTCACAGAGAACACTCAGTATGCACTCATCCTTGGCTTATTCTGTTGGTACTAACTGCTACTCCATAGTTGTAGGTGCATCTACTGTTTCACCTAGAGGAAGGGGACCCCATGATGGGCCCTCAACTAAGGACTCATCACTCATGAGGCCGTCATCACAAACTAGATCTTGTATCCTGGAAGGCTGCCATCATAGTGGCATTCTGAAAGTTATCAAGGAGTACTATGGTTGGATGGGCATACACACACACACACACACACAGATATATATAAAAAACAAAAACAATAAAAAGGGGAGCATAATAAATGAGGATTATCAAAGACTAAATCCTAGATGATTCATTTACCAAAGTTCCCTGCAACAAATGTCTCAGCATACAGAGTTGACAAGCGGGTAATCAGGGTCCTGGTGAATGGATATGTTAGTCATCGTACCATAACTAGAATCTCAATCTTGAGAGCCTCTCTCGAGACACATTGAAATTTTTTCCCTATACCGAACCAAGACCTTTTTGGGGAAACATCCGAACAACTTCCCAAGGGTCAAACCAGCTCTGATGCCAATTTTTCACGACCGGACCCATGTTAGGGCTCAAGTCGCAACTACCCCAAGCTCTTCTCTATTGGACATGGGTATAAACAATATTTTAAGGCACAATAACATGGTTATTCCATTTCCTAGGCTCTTATATATTCACACACACCCACTCAATGAAAAGGTGCAAGTGGAAAAGGAAACAAAAGGTACAAAAGTGCTATAAAAAAACCTAGCATGCATTGCAAACTACAGAGTACAAATACGGTAATGTAAACTGGAAAGTAAAAGGTTAAAATAAATTCCAAACAATAGAAATTTCCCAAAATTATAGAATAAGTTGAAAAAAGTTACAACAGTGAGAGATCCCTTCTCTTGGAACTCAAGAAACCACTATATGGGGTCTAAGCTCGGCATATCCACAAGCTCCAGAATGACATGATCAAACATGTATTTCATCTTCATAGTCACACCACGTGTAGAAAAATACCAAGAAGGGGTGATTATAAAAATATCTAGTCATATGCCTTGAAGGCCCAATGGAGTAGTAAGAGGTGCACTGAAAATGGAAAGCAATAAGGTGAATGAATTTTAGTAAAGAGAGAGCAACTAAACCCAACAAGGAAGTGAAGGTAATATCATCTAAACACAAGTAGCTATAAATGGAGGGAAGATGAACTTATCATCAATTATTCATGACTTATATTAAGTGAGTAGAATCATCCAACCACGATAAGTTAGAAATGGAAGACATGTGGCATACCACACAGATCTTCACCTCTCCTAAAAGAATAGTAACAAAACCCAAGGAGTTGGTACTGAAATTGGGTGTGTATATATATAATCAGTCTACGAAGTCTAGAAAATAGTGTAAGGGGATCTTCATCTCCTAGCTCAACTTAGGAAGAAGAGTCTCCAGCAGTTCCAGATGTAAACACCATCGATGCCCATCATCCCTCACATCTTCCCTGAACTACAAGTCAAAGGGGCTCAAATCACTCCACCTAGACCCTATCTGCTTGGGGTGGTAATGACTTGCCACAGAGATTTAGGTTGTGTCCCAAGGATGTGCCTCAATGGGGGAATAACCCCTCTTAATTGTAAGTACAAGGTTACGACAAACATTTTATCGTCACTTATCTGAAAATACAGAGAATGAAATCTCAAAGTAGAGGACCCACACCCTAATACGTCAGAGGGATTCCACTCCAATAGTCATCGAGGACTCACTCCCCAATGTGTCAGGGGGATTCCACTCAAAAGTATCTAGTAAAGTACTTGATCCCTTGCTGATGTGGAATTTCACTCTGATAGTCCTCATAGATAACCCATGCCCTAATGTGACAGGGTGACTCCACTTGCATTCATCGAGGACCCACACCCTTGTGCATTGGAGGGATTCCACTCAGAAGTAGTTGATAGAGGACAAATGCCCATGAAGATGGTGGATTCCACACTTTAAACACATCAAAAGCATCATTCACTGATATTAGATTTATGTTTCCAAATTTAATGAGGTCACAATTAATCCTTTGCATATCTGAATAGGTAACACCATCACGATCCTTGTGAAAAAACAATGTAGACTATCCACTCACTCCAATTGAAAATCCAAAATAAATGTTTTGTAGCACCAAATTATGCTTGAAAGGTGTCTCATAGGGCCCATGAATTGGTCATAGAATTAATTATATGGATTGCACCATTTAAATCCTCTAAAAAACACTAGATCAACTACTCGACCATCCAATGTGGAAACTCGTTGAAAAGTTTCATTTCGCCGCAAAGAATGATAACCAAACCCTAGGAGTCCAACAACGTGAAATTATCTTAAACACCCTAAATTTATTTTCAAATGTTTTCCCCAGGACCAGGTTAACATTTTTGTTTATGACATGTTAACCGGACACAGCATGTAAGCGCCACGTCCTAGAAAAGAATCCTGAATAATAATAATTATATTATTATTATTAAACGCAAGAGTTTTATGGAACCGAGCCACAAAATTGATCTTTAAAATTCCCAAGTTGGTCTGAAAATATATACCTCTAAAAGAGGGACTCGTAGCGATAGACAACATGTAAATCAGACACCCAATTTATGAAAATGCGCATTTAAAGGTGTCTCAATCTAAATTGGGTTAGTTCGGCTCAATCTAGCCGGACCCAACTGCCTGGGTTGGGCCTACCCCAATCGACCATGTACGCTTCACCATTCCATGACCTATATGAGTATCACAAACCATCCTACCATGGCCCAACCCCCCATCCATTGGGAGACCCGTGTAGTGCTGATTGCTGCCCCTTGGGGTCACTCAATGTGACCCCGCTTCACCTCCAGCCTTTTCGCGACATAGATTCACTGTCCCAATGCCATTGGATGGCCCCAACCACTTCGATCACACCCAGTACACTGCCTCCTCACCTCCATCTCACGGGTCATCCCTTGGTTCTACCACCAACTGCCTCAGCACCCCACTGCCTCTACTAGCTCCGCTCGCTAGCCGACCATGCTGCCAGCTACCTCAACGAATTGCCTTCGCGCATCCCCTTTGGCTGTCACTATTGCGATATTTTCACCCTTGTATCACTCCTAATTCCACCCAGACTACTCTAGAAATTAATGTTGTTAAAAGAGTTATTTTTTGGGATCCTCTAGTAGTGGGATTCACATCTCCAGCATTTTCTTGATGATTCATCGATGTTATGACATAGCAAAGATTTAAGGCGAAGAGTGGTGAAGAGAATAGAAAATTGGGGATTAGAAATGGGGATCAGATGATGGTCATGTTCATTTTTCCCTCACCTCAATTATAAAGAAAAATGAAATTGGTGATGAATTAAAAAATTAATCATGAATGGAAATTTGGTTGTGAAAAAAAACAAGAATACTACCATTGAACTAGTCTTATTTATCCTATCCTACTTCCCTTCCATATTGGATTTTATGTTCAATGACCAAACATATAGCCACTTCCATTAATTCCTCTAATTAATTTTTATCATTATAATTCCTTTATATTCGAAATTTAATTCTAAGATAGTGTTTGCATGTGCATTCCATGGATGAGGTTTCTTCTCTACCTCACCCATTTAAACCCCAAAAATTACCGCTTGATATAGTAGTCATTAGTTTTGTTAAGTTGTAATAGTCTTTAAAATTAATGGTTTTCTTGTATTTTTTATTTGGATATTCCCCATAGTCAATACCATCCTTATTAGTGTTATTTTCTCCTATGTAAAATAAATCAACAAACAATATATCTACTGAGAATCAAAATAGAACGTGGGAATCTAACCATTTAACAAAAAATTAAGTAGTCTTAGATCCATGAAACCACTCCTCGGTCTTTGGATCCTAGTTATTTACTATGATTTTGTTTCTTCTTCCACTTATAAATTACCGTGTTACATCCCCCAAATTGTTTCTTATCAAAAACATTATCTCCTAAGGATTTGATGTTATTTTGTAGATGAACCACAAAAAAATTATCCAATGTTGTTGTCTCAACCCATGAGGATGGAGTGATCACCCTATCTAGAAATCCCATCTACTCTTCATTCTCCTCAAGAAGATTCTAGGATATCAATTTATCATCATGATTAAAATAAATAGACCCAAAATGAAATTTATGTCCAAGGATAGGATGTCCATCCACCCATAGGCCCTCAAGGATTATTCTATCAAATATATCATATGAAAAAGTCACTAAAGACGTAGTAGCATTATTAGGTAAACTCAAAGAGATTAATCTATCTACCAATTCAGACCCTAGCTTCAGGGATGAAGTCTCACCAACTATTGGAATGAAAAAAAAACAAGGATTTTGGGTAGTGAAATCCTCCCTAAAGTCTTTTAAGTGAAATCTAGTTACATTATAAGGATCTACATTAAGTATAGTCCCATTGTATGTAATACTATGATGAAAACCCTGATGATAGTGGCCTAATTGGGAGAAATAAAGAAATAAATTGATCCAAGACTTGAAATTAACAACTTAAAGAAATTATAACCCTCCTATATCCTTAATTAAAAAATATTCAATCAGAGCCTTTACAATATCAATTTCAAAAAAAAATGCATGGTTCAATAGGGTAGACTGGGGGCTTAGATCTACTTTTAAAACTCATAAAAAATCTAAAAATATTTCCAATCATATAATGAATATAAGTAATTTTAATGTGATGAAGAAAACCTAGGATAGTAACCATGATTACTATGGCTGATGGTTTGTGGTTCACATGGAAATCATAGAACCATTTGAATAGAGAGAAGCGAAATTTGTTGACATGAGACTGAAATTGGGACTAGGTGTACATGAATTCATCTCCTTCCATAAGTAGAATCAAAATGTAGTGAGGATCCAATAACCCTACTTTTTCATTCTTCTTTAATAAATATGATGCATTGACCATTCTAATGAAACAATCCACCAATGACTGAACACACCCAAAAAGAGTAACTAGAGAATGGTGGAGGAGAGAGGACACATCAAAGAACCCAAAATGGGGGATAAAAAGATTTGAGATCTCTTAATTGAGAAAGGGGAGCTAATGGTATGGTGGTATGTGGGTGTGGGATTTTGAATGTTTGTAAAAAGAGTGAAAGGGGGAAAGGTATTATGGTGAACCGAACAAAAATAGTCATAGCTGACATCCCCACCCTATAGATGGGAGGGTCATTATATTTTTTCATCACCTCTAAGACATCATCGAGCTCAGAGGAGCGTTCATCTCCGAATTTCACTTAGTGTTTAATAAAATAATGAAACTCATTGACCTAAATCACCACTTCATTTAAATTAAAATAATCGATAATGATAGATTTATAAAAGGGTGATGGGAAGAAAAATTCGGTGAATAAATTTATAAAGGTGATATCATAAGAAATTTTGAGGCAACGTTGTGCCTCAGTGGGTCTTTGATGATTTGAACAAGTAGTGGAAAATTAATGAATTGGATAGAGGTGATCTAATGTTAATGAAAGAATAAGTGGAATGTAAATCATGAGGTAATTTTCTATGTGGGTTATTTTTGGTTTTGTGGAAGTTATTGTATATTCATAAGGGGGAGTTTTCTAGTTAAATATTTTTGGAAAAAGGTCATCGAAAAAAGAAGATGAATTTTTCCTTCCCTTGATGTTTTAGAGCATAAATGGAAGGTTTCATTATTAAAAAAAATATAAATTCAAGTGTGTATCAAATAGAGTTGAGAAGATCTAAAGTCATTTGAATTATGATACATGTGATAGGTTTTGATGACAGGGGATGGATCATAGGTCAATACACTCATCAAGATAAAAAATTCTATGCTTATGTCATTTCATAGTGACTTGTTATTATTGATTGATTCAGGTGTTTCTATAGTGTATAAAAAATCACTCAGGTCAACATAATATTGGCTGTGAAACTCTTAGTTTAGTGTAACCAATTTATAGGACAAATTCCTCTATAAAAAAGGGTGTTGGCTCAACATGATAAAAAGAACTGACAACTATGTGAATAGTTCATGTGTGAAAATTAATTTTTTGGGACCTAATAGTCCATAATAAGTGATCTAGACTGTTTTAGTAACTTTTATCTCACATTCTAAATTTTTTTTAGTGTTATACAATGGATTCTTCAATTTACCCAAGCCATGTTAAATCATATTTCACCATTTCCTTTTAGTGATTATATATGATTTAAAATAAGGGAGTTTTATATGGCGATTTAGTAGATTCTCATCATAGTTCCAGTGAATAGAGATTAGAAGAAATGTGATATTAGAAAAATCTCTATTTAATAACACTATGGATCATTCCTGTTGTGCTCACTAGATCTGTCATATGTACATCTCCTTGTGGTGAACATTGTTTGGCAGGTTAAGCCATTGGTCTAAATAGATAGATGTTTTCTTCCATAGGGGTTCTTTTTCACAAAAATATATTAATTTTAAAATTTTAATTTCATTAAATAAACATCATTTTAATCATAAGTATTTCAATATTATCTTAATATTAATTTTTAATATTTTTTTTGAAATTGTTGATTTTTAAGTGAATAATGAAAATAACGATTAGTTAAAAACTATCACTTTTATGAAATTATATTATCATATGAATGGATCAAAAGTTTAGGGAACCATTTTGATATAATATATATATTTAATAAGAAATATAAATCATTTTAAATTAATATTTTGAATTTAAAAATCAATGTTTATTATTTTGGACATTTGAGTAAAATTTTATCTAAAAGCTATTTTTGTTCTATTATATTAGCAATTATTTTTCATCAATTATATAAATTAAATCTAAAAAAATAACTTCAAAATTTAAATATAAATTTTCATTATATTTAATAAGTTCAATTTCATTGTTAGAAATAATAGTATTTTCGCTATGATTAATGTTAATGACCATAATATTGGTGAAAGTGTTATATTAAATGAATTATTTTATAATTTTATGTAATTTTTATAGATTAAATTAAATAAATCTATTTCATATAATTAATTCATTTTTATATATTAAAATATATAAAAAAATTTATCACTCATTTAAATGGTAATCAGTGTTATATACAATTAAGAATAATTAATGTTGAAAACAATATTTTTCGACCAAAATGATTTTTTCTACATATACAATGGTTTAATTTAAAATACAATTTTATATTAGTTAATAATTTAATTATATTAAATTTATATTAAATTTATTTTCATTAAAACCAATTTTTTAAAGATGTTTTATTTAATATTTTTAGTAAAACATAAATTACTTTGGTGAAAACTTGTTTCCCTAGAATAAATATGAAAAAGTTAAAAGTAAAAAATATAAGAGTAAAAAAATGTTTAAAACTTGAATAGAAATTCTTATTTTAAGATTTATTGACCCAATATCACCCCCAAAATATATTATTTCTAAATTTCCAACTATTTAATCGTTAATATAATCACTTCATAATTACAAAATAACTAGTATTAATAAAAACTTAACTTTTATTAACTTATAAAAGAGGATCACTTACACACTTTCAATGATCCACTTAACCTTTCAAATTTCATTGAAAACCTACCCATTTTTTATATCCTAGAAGTCCCTTTCAATTCCAAATTCCTATTATCACGTGAATTTATCCAAATATATCAATTTCCATGGATACTTTCAAGAGAAAGTTTAAGGCCCCAACAAGAGTATTACTTAATCTCTAACATTTTGATCATAATTTTTATCTCCCAAAACTATTTAAACCATTTTAATATCTTAAATTCCCTTGATCAGACAATCACTCGTATGGAAAAATTGTGTTGGTTATGGGGCCTCAAGAATGCCTCCCTGTATGCCAGAGGCTGTGAATAGAAGTGGGTCTGTGATTGTTACAAAAGGGATACTATGCCACTAGAATTAAGTTAAAACACATCAGAATAATCAAATAATAATTAATACAAGAGTAATATATAATAGTGAAAATGTTATGATAATCAATTGGGAAGTAAAATGAGGAACCAATAACCCAATTATGTTGAATAATGTAATGACAGGCTTAAATGTATCTAAATGTAAAAATAAAAAAAAATTAAGAATCAACTAACACAAATAATATAAAAAGACACTGGTCTCAAACCCCACGTTGATCCAATCTAAAAATTCTACCCCATCCAGCAATCCAAAATCAACAACAAGTTTCATTGCCCTTGTCCATACCGGCATCCATGTAATCTTCTCCGGAACCAAATAAAGGCCAAAATAGAGTGTGAGTAAAACTCAGTAGGATGACACCACCATGTCTAAAAACCCAATCTGATAACAAGTACATGAAACCAAGTGATAAAGTGGTGTATTTATTCAATAATTAATACAATAAAAAATAACATGTGACAACATTTTCTAGAATGTCCTTGAGCATGTAGCACAACCATGCCAACAATAAATATAAACCTTGGAACAATCGAATAACCAAGAAAATACCTCTTTATAATAATTTTAGATTCTTGAAAAGCCCTATACATAATCATTTCAACATCCACTAGTCCATGACTAATATATAGTATGTTCAAAATGTACTAATGTGCATAGCCTTCTATATAAGAATTTAAGCATGTATTATTGGGAATAACCCTCCATATAATCAATTTTGCATCAATTGGGCCAACAATGATTTATATGAATTACAAAAAAACTGAGCATTCCCTAATATAAAATCATTTAAACATCAATTGAACAAGTTATAAAAGTAAGGATATAAAAAAATCACGTCATAACTCATAATGATTAATTATAAAAATTACTATTTATCATTATATTACCTCGTACTCTAAAATTTTTATTTCTGAATACACTTTAAGAAGAAATTGAGAAACCTAAAAGATTACATACAGTACCAAGTATCAAACCTCATAAAAATTTACCAATTTATTCTAAAAAATATTTTAAATAATTTTATTAATAAACCTTTGTATGATCTATGTGATAATGGTTACATTCATGTCTAGATTGTCTTTTATGATATCCTTAAAGTG
Organism: Viscum album; assembly: GCA_963277665.1. Lineage (NCBI taxonomy): Eukaryota > Viridiplantae > Streptophyta > Magnoliopsida > Santalales > Viscaceae > Viscum > Viscum album. The sequence goes on from OY728131.1 coordinate 413,580,360, forward strand.
GTAGGCCAATCTATCCTAGGTCTAAATATATACTTCAAGACTTATTTTCCCCAGTTGATTCCATAAGCCAATATCCATTCATTTTTACTGATCCAGTCAACCTTATCATTATTAAGATTCTTTAGAATCAATATTTCATTCATTCTGTTAAAAAATACTTTTGAAGCATTGATATCAATATATTCCTCCAAAATCTTATCCTTAGAATGTATGAGAAGAGTCAGGTCAACATCCCCCATATTTGCTTCCTTCTAGACCCCTTCATCCTCCAGGTCCGAAATTCATATCAATAGACAATAATATATTACCTAAGTGATTATATATCAATAATCACCATCAATATCATATCATGCTAAACATACTTTAAAACATTAAACAATTCATTATTAATCAATGGGTTTTCTCACTCTATGTGTAGCCATATGTTGGGTTGCAATACTATTGAATCCAAATGGATATAAAAAATAATCTATCACATTATTTATCATTATTTATCATTCAATTAATTAATTCACATTTTGTTTCAGTGAAATCAAAATAATACAAATACATGATACATAAATAGTTCACAGGGTTTGGTTTACACCACCTATAATTACCCATCTATTAAGTAATGCTTCCAACTGAAATCACTAACAATAAATAAGTAATGGAAAATACCAAGAAGGAACAAAGATCTTTGAAAAAAATATTGAAACCTAAAAAAATCAAGGTCATGATATTTACACATTAATTATAGAGTAAATGGATGAGAGGATAAATCTGAATAAAAGCGTCTCACTAGAGAACAGTTGCGTAATCAGGATGTCTAGAATGGAGGAAAATGATCCAAAATTTCTTGGAAATCACAATAGGTATAAGTGGGAGGGATTCATGTGTTGGAGAAATAAAACATAAGTGGATTGTTACCTTAAAACAAACCAACCCATGGATTACATACTATGAAATTATATTCAATGGAATGTGATAATTTATTATAAGGTACACTATAATTCATATAAACACAAGTGTTCTTGATCATATTAGAAAATTACACATCATGTAATGCGGATTCAAGGTATGTAACTCGTCTCCCTCATAAAATAGTTCATGTCTTATATCCTTTTCATGGAATCAACTTGGATGCAGTTACACATCGTGTAATCCATTTAAATGTCATGTAAATTATCTACTGATAGCTTTCATCCCATCTTCTGTAAAAGTTCCCAAATTACTTTATAAGAGGTAAATTCTCATGAATAAACCCCATAATCCCAATTAACCTAATTATACCATGATTCGATTAATTTTAAAAAATAGGCATCCTCAAACATTAGGTCATTTCCCCCCAAAAGTATATCTATGTACAAATGAGAGTCGACTAAGAAGTTTTAATGAAAAGGAAAACCAAAAATTTAGGTTTAATAAAAAACTAAAAGAGGGATATACATGGAAAAATGCGAGATCTTATAATTTCCCCAATATATAACAACTCATCCAAATGTTTCCCCAATAATCACTATGGGGTCTCAGAAAACAAGTCTGTCCATTGCTCTCGCATATCAGACATTATATCCTAGATATCCTTCTAAACATGACAATCCTCCCACTACACCCAAACCATTGGAATAGTTCTACCCCATACATATTTCTCAATATGGTCTCTAATATCTATCAAATAATTCTTAAATAATTAATCAACCCAAAGCTCAAAATCCTCAAAGTCTAACACATGATAAGGGTTGTGATAATATATCTGAAGCTGTGATACATGAATCATATTATGCATGGAATTTTAGCACTATTGAAGGGATAATCATGATGCCACTATACCAACCCTTTCCACTATCTCAGGCATCCTGACAAACCTAGGATCTAGCATTATCTATTTTATAATGAGGAATTTCTTGAAATGTGGTGACAACTGAAGGAAAAAATTACTACCAACCTCAAACTCTACAAGTCCTCCTCAATGGCCAGTGTAAGATTGGTTCCTTCTCTATGTGGTCACCAATTACTTCCTACTCAGCTAAACTATCATAGAAATCTATTGCAAAAGACGAGGTTCAACAAGTGTTGATTCACCTAACTCTAAGAAACAAAAACGTGAATATCACAAACTTCCATATAAAGCCTCCAAATTTTTCATATGGATTTATTTTCGGAAGATTTTATTTTTTTAAAACTCCCCTAGAGACATATAATGCTCCCACGAACCACCAAAATCCAATGAAAAATCCCATAACATAACCCCTAAAACCTGAATAGTCCTCTAAGATTGGTCGTTAGTCTACGAATGGTTGGTGTTAATTAGAATAAGTGGCATTACCATAGCCTTATAAAGAGAATTTCATAATTGCGATGTGAAAATAAGATCTCTATAAGAAATGATAATCCTCAAAACAATATGCAACCAAACTATCTTTAGAATGTGAATACTACCAAGATAATCAATGGTGAAGTTATCACTAATAGGAATAAAGTGGGATACCTTCATCAATTGATCCATGATCAATAATATTACATCATTTTTATGGGTTGTCTTGGATAATCCTATCAAAAAATCCATAGTTACATCATTCCATTTACATTCTTGAATGTAAAGATGTTACAAAATCCTTATAGACCTATAATGCTTATATTTCACCTCTTAATAGGTGAAACATCTTTCGAAAATTATCTTGACCCCATTCTTCATTCAAGTGAACTAGTACTATCTACAAGAATCAAAAAACATATTTGTAAATATTGATTATATCACCAATATAGAAGCATGAAACACTCTCATTATCTCCATACAAAATACCGTATGTACCCATACTCATAAAAAAAATAAAGATAATTTCCTCTTCCAAGAGACCATCGTAATAGCATCTCACCACTATATTAGACATGTATTCAAAGTAATCCCTCTAGATCAGATAAATAATCTTCCATGATCTGGAAAAAAATCACAGGTATTATAGATGTCGAAATTGGGGATAATCATTCATGGGAATGTTGAACATATTTATTCATGTATGTAATGTGTTCTACCATACAACACTCCTCTCAAAACATCCTCAATGCCTTTTCCTATTTCTTTCTTCTCAAGGAATCAACTACAACATTTCCCTTTCCTAGTGTAAAATCCAACTCAATTTCAGAATAATGAAGATACTCAAACCGCCTCATCTACCAAAGTTTCATGTCCCACTAAGAAAATATGTTCCTGATGCTATTTTGGTCTATGAATACAAAAAACCACTCACCCAAAATATAGTGTCTCCAGTAACTAAGGGAATGTACCATCAGTTATAAATCTAGATCATGAGTAGTGAAATTCCCCTCACATTGTCTTAGCTATTTGGATCCAAACAAAACCCATCGATCCTACAATAATATAATTGATCCATGTATAACTTTAGATACTTCACATTAAATGATATATACTTTACCTGACATAGGTAAATTGAGGATAGGTGATGAGGTCTTCTTTCCCTTCATCATTGAAAAATCCATCTTATAAGAATCTGACCAATCTGAATTCACTCCTTTCTTTATAATCCTAGACATTATCAATATAAAAACTGTATTTGGATTGGAAATGAATTTCCCAAGAAGTATACTTTATCAATATAGAAACTGTATTTGGTTAATTTGGTGTAAGGATGATGATCTCTAAGTGCACTCAAGATGATTTCAAGATTTTTGGATTGATTTTATGCTAACTGAGAGTAAACTAATAGGCCATCAACAAGAAGGACCATAAAATAATCTATAAAATTATGAATGATATGATTTATCAAGGCCATAAATTATGCTGGTGTGTTCATAAAACAAAAAAACACTATAAAATCATAGAATCCATACCTACTCCTAAATGATTTAAATGTTATGTCTAAAGGCATCACCCTCAAGTGGTGGTATATTAATCTAGAATTTATCTTATAAAAGATCATAACATCCTTTAACTGGTTTAATAGATCATAGATGCATGGAAGTGGATTTTGGTTCTTGACCTTCAACTAGTTCAATCTTTGATAATCCACACACAGGAAGAAATGCCCATAATCATTCATAGAAAATATAATTAGAGAACCCCAAAAAGATATTCTAGTTTGTATGAAACCATTACCTTCCAAATCATACATCTGGATTTTCATCTCCCGATGCTCTGTTGGTACAATCTAATAAGGTAAGATGAAAAATGGATCTACTCATAGCAGAAACTCAATCATAAACTCAAAATACCTCTCTGGATTCATGTTATAGAACTCACCAAGAATATATCTTGAAATTTTAAAACATTATAATAATATAATCATAAACTATTACACCATATTCCATTACTAAGATTTCTATTTGAGTGGTGAGGCAATCCAATCTTCCCTGAATTGGTCCAGCACCACTAGCTTTAAGATCCCACTCATCTCGGTGAGAATAACTAAAAGCATATAGAGATAGAAACATAAATCTATTTTTTTAATAGTTTATATGATCGTAGAAAACAACTATCCAATTAAAAGCGTGATTAAAATTTAAGTCTTTTATTTCAAGAAAAAACGATTCCCACAAGAAATTTTAACCAAAAATCTCTTGAGAACATGCCTTGAAATGTTTGATATTCTCTAGACTCACTTACGAAGGTGTATCAATAGTAAAAAACCATCCAATAATTATTCAAACAAGACTATACCATTTTCACATGATATTATAAAAATGAATTTGATTCTTCTATATCAAATAAAACATAGGAAAGTGTAGATGAAAAAATAATCATACCTATAATACTATAAGGTCATGTATCTGCAATATCTAGAGTAGTCTTCATAATAAGAAGTTGACTACCCCCTCTTCTTGGGATCCAGTGTGACTCCCCTGGGATATTACCATTTTATGGTACCACAACTCTTTCACTGGGGTATCATGTCCCCTACCTTGACTAGAATATCTAGTGGAACACTAACTACTTATCTGCTAAGGGGTTGTTGTGTCCTTATTAGACTCTGGTACCTGTCCTAAGCCTCCTCCACTACCAAACTGAGATAATTTCCTACAAAAAATCAGAATATAACATCAATACCTATAGGACTGAAACTGAAAAGAGGGATATAGACACTGAGTCTTCTTATGTTGTCACATTCCACACTGACAGTACCACAACATATCACGGTCCTATGATGGATTCCCACTGCACTTACTACACTTCCCACTATTTCCTTTGTTGTGACTTTCATAGAATAACTTATTTTCACTTGAATAATCTCTCCTAATTAGACTTTATAAAATATATTTGTTACTTATTAGGGAATCTCTCATATATTATTTCTTGATGAGTGCCTGATTCATCTTGTATAAATAGATAGTCCAAATAAAAATGTTAACCTATGACCTAATATAATAACAAACTCCATCCTAGGAACTCTTTAGCCTAAAGATATTATAATTAAATAAATATGTTGGAATGAAATGTACGTTAGTTAAACATATATTATAGTCCATCAATGACATACTCTCCTTTGTTAGGGGAACAAAATCTCGAGCCTTATCATCCCTCAAAGTCTCTGGATAGAAGTGGATAATGAATTTTTTTTTTAATTCCTTAAAAGGTTACTTATCTTGCTATACAACATCCTCTAAAATATTCCTCCAATTCTTGGTAGGTCAATGAAGCATATACATACAAATCTTGACCCTTTTAAATGTAAGTGTCTCATGGTGCTTAATTATTTTCTAAAATGACTCAATCAAGAAATTAGATCTCTAAGGGCCTCCCTCCCTAGAAAACATAAGAGGATGATATAATAGAATTTTTTCATTATCTTAGACACCAATATAATGGTGAAAAAATAACCCTTTAAATGGATCGAATGACCCTCATGAATTATGTTTTATGCTAAAAAATCATCACATCCATTGGAGATATATGAGGCTCTAGTTTAGATTCATTATGAGTGTGATGATTTACACTTTCTTGATTTTCATCTCAAGGATGTAGATGATTCATTTTCTCTACTAGAAAAAAATAATTATAATATCATCTATAATGACAAGTTCAAACTCAATAGGTGACTAAAATAGAAAACCACTACACCATGTATCTCTAAAAATGGACTACAGGTGTTTTTTCTTAACATAACAGTTTATTTCATTTCATTTATCAAACATAACTTGTATCTCATTTAATAGTTCATTCAAGAAAATATATCCCATGAAATAAGTTTTTTCTTATCATGAACAAGGAAATTCAATATTTATACCCATATACCTATAACGATGCATGCACACTCATATCACACTATACTAGACCACGATTATAAATCATTGTTAAATTGTAAGAGTTTATTATGGATAGAAGATGGGAGTGAATTTTAGTTTAAAAATTTAAATTAACACAAAAAAAGAAACCTCTTTAGTAAAAAATATCATGCTTGGATATTTTCTAATGATCAAGTGTGGATATTATATCTAGAAATTTCCATATAAAATATTCATGTTAATGAAGATCACATACTATCTGATAAAAAAATTCACATAAATATTTGAAGAAAAATTATAATTAAATGCTCAAAATAATTTGAAATTATAGAAATAAATAATTAAATTACTTATAAAGAATTAAGAATAACTTAAAATATTAATAAAACTAATTATAATATTTATCCATAAGAGTTAAGTATGTTGGAGATCTAGAATGAATATATCCATAGGTTTAAATCTAACTATAAAGTCATGTATTTACACATCAAAAAATACCTTCATATAATGATCAGAATGGATCTATATTACAATACCATGAAATCCATCGATACAATGATCAGTGTTTTCTCTGTCTTTCTAGCCCCAACAAACATCGATTTGAAGGATCATATTCACCTATATTTATATCTACACAATCTCTTGATCAAAACTCGATCAAAACAAAAAAATAAAAAAGTGATTTGTTTAGTGGAATTTAAAATCTATTCCTGGACTCCTTATATATACAACATTTAAAAAAATTACAAAGTATAAGAATGACTTGTTTAGGTAGAGAAAAATCACTGATGCATTGAGTTGCAAAATAGACATATCCTAGCTTCTCAAATTCACTTCTATTTATAGGAATTCCTCCAACAATCATATTTTCTATGATTCTAAGAGTTGTTTGCAATAGATTAATATTTTTATCACATGAAATTTTAGAAAAAAAATTCATCTAATGTTGTTTTGATTCGAACAACTACAATGCTATTATGAATTTTTTCTGAGAAAAATAATTCTAAATAATCTGATTAAAATCATTGTATATTATGATAAACTATACTATTGTTTTTCAATTTTATGAACTAAACTAATTTTATTATAATTGATTAGAACTATTTTTAGCCTAATGAATGTGAATTTATTTAGTTTTATTGATAGAATACTAGTATATTTGATGCACAGGACATTACCCAGTCTGATGGATCTAATGCACCATCAATCTGATGGATCATAGTGAATAATAAAAATTTTATATTATAAAAATTTCTATGTTTTGTATAAAAAACCCTTTTAAAAAAATCATCCTAAAACACTTGGGATATACTAAATTAGTAAAATAGTGTTCTAAGATAGTGTGAGAGTGACATTTATTTTCAAAAACAAGGAAAGGAAAAGTATAAATTAAAACTTTTGACTCAATAATTTCAAGAAAAAATAACATCACACAAAATGTGAACCACCCAAAGTGAAATAAAATAAAAAAAGCATGAAAACATGATGAACATCAATCTGATCCAAAGGAACTCAGATTTCCCTGTACATTGTTCTGCTAATCCTACGTCCAAGATTATTACAAAGTCCCAAGACAATCTAATCTCCTTTTTACATTTCACAAAAATAGTAATTAAATGAAAAGGGAAAACCCCTTCCTTTGATACAACTTTTTAACATCCAGTAATCTTGTAATGTCTCATTTTTCACAATTGGGTTGGTTGTGGGACATCAAGTGAACCTTCTTGTATACCAAAGGCTATAGACTTGTAGAGAAGGTGTGATGAATATAATGTAGAGATGATACATCGTAATATATAGTTTCAATATTGTAGAATAATTAAATAATAATAAATATCAGAGTACCGGTAACTGTATAAACAATACAACATACAACTGGGATGTAAAAGGAGGGACTAATTAATCATTAATAATAAACCATGTAAATGAATCTAAATATAAAACTAAATATGACACAAATAAAAGAATTAAATAAACCAAATAATCTCAAATGGCCCCGGTATAGAACCCCATGTTGGTCCAATATACAATCCCCATCCAATCGTGTAAGCCTCAATTAGAAAGAGGGTATCATTCCTTTATCTAAACCTACATCAATGTAATTTTCTCAAGTACCAAATGGCATTCCAAATAAGATGTGAGTAATACTTAGTAGGCCAAAATCACCATGTCCAATCAAAACATATTTGATAATAAGTTCATATAATAAAGTGATAAACAATTTTACAAATTCATCAATTAATAAAAATACCTAAATGAAACCCCTTTCCCACCTTGCTAGATTGTATATGTGATTGTAGAACAATCATTCCAACAATAACCATAGACAATGGAATAATTAAAAAAACTAAAAAACCCTCTTTTTAATATTTTCGGCCTCTGAAAAAATAAAAATACAAAATCATTTCAGCATCAACTGGGAAAATCCCTATATATGAGTGTTTTATATTGTATCACTGGGAAAATCCCACTATATAATTATTCCATCATGTATCACATGGTGTATCTCAAAATATAATCTTTCCCACATCAACTAGGCCAACCCATTTATATAATAATTTTAACCGAAATGGAAATATCCCATTATATAAGAATTTTTGTTTCAACTGAACATGTTACAATTGTAAGGATATCACCAAACAATATCATAATCATCAATGTTTAATTATGAAAATTTCCATTTTTCTTGTACTAACACCTTAATTTATATTTCTATTTATAAACAGTCATACAATTGCACATAATGTTTTACCAATGTTATTCTATGTCAATATTCCACTTTAAATCTTAGGTATTTATAAACAAAATTTAAGCCGTTAACCAATTCAGTTGTAAACAATGGGTTTTCTCACCACATGGGTATCCATAAGCTGGGTAGAAATACCATTGAATCCAAAGGGATCTAAGGAATAATCTATCACATGATTTAAACTAATTAATTCACATGTTTTATCATTGAAATAAAAATATATCACATATTTAACAATTAAATAGACCATAGGGTTGGGTTTTGATAACTTAACTTTATCTATCAATTAAGAAATGATTCTTACCAGAATATCAAACAAGAACAAAGGCAAGGAAGATCCTAATATGGAACCTAAGTGAATTAAAAACAAGATAAAAACCAAAAATAGAAAATTTCTAGATATTTACACCACATAAATATAGAGAAACATAATATAGGGGAAATCTAAAGAAAAAAACTTATCCGGGATCAGATGCGTAATAAGGACTTCCAAAATGGGGGGAATGGATCTCAAATTTATCGAAAAACCCCCTTTGTCTGATATGGGATTGATGTATGCATTTGAGGAAGAAAACATAAAAAATTTGTTCCATTAAATCCACCAATCACATGAATGAAACAATGTTTAAGTATATTAAATGGTTTGAAATCCCAATTAATGAGGTATACTGAAATTCACGTCACCTCGGGTGATTTTGATGATGCCTAAACATTACACATCATTTAATGTAGATTCAAGGTGTGTAACATGTTTACTTAATAAACCAGTTCATGTAATATATCTCTCTAATGTAATTAGCATGGTGAGAGTTACATGACACATAACCCATTTACAAGGCTTCTATATTTCATGAAGATAGATTTCATCAAATCTTCTAAAAAATTCCGCAAACCACCTTCAAATCATTTCAAACTTATAAAAACCCATCATAAGAACACTTAAAATATTGGACATTATATAAGTGAATTTATAATAAAAATTATTAATATAACACTATTAATAGTCGATAAATAAAATATTAGACATTTGATAAGTGATATTAATATTAAATGGACATAGTAAACTTAATCACCTAAAATGAAAAGATGAGAGTATCATTTATAATCCAAGTTCATTTTTTAAAAACTTATACAACTATATAAATTTTATTATAATAGAATAATAAATGAAATAAAACCCTAAAATTATAATGATAATGAATTTATTATACAAAATAATTTAATTTAATTATTTTTATAATTTAGTCCCATGTGCAAAGTAGATCAGGATGAATGTAAGGGTTTGTGCAAACTAACATATCTTCTTGTGAGTTATAAACATTTTTATTAAACTAAGTGGTTCTATGTTTGATTTATTATACCTAGTGAATAATTTATATTGTATTTAAAACTTTTTTTATGGAATTATATAAATTTTCCTTATAACCTTGTTATCAAATAATTTTTTACTTTAATGATATTGTTACATGAAAGTATTTCTTGGTCACAATTCCTATTTTTCACATACGTCTTGTTGTAAATAAATTTACATTTATATGGTTCATATAAACCCTATATGTTATTATAATTCAGGAATTAACTTTTTTTAAAGGTATTATATTTTCAATTTGTTGTTATTTATCATTATAGGGTTTCATTAAAATTATACATGAGTCACAATGGATTTCCTAATAGAAATTATTTCTCTTAGAGTCATAAGTTATTTCAATGATTATGATCTCGTAAGACCCATTTGATCCTTCAATTTTCATTTTATAGTTGTATTATCTCATTTTCCCAAAGGATTTAACTTCTTTTCATTGATATCATCTTCTTTGGTTAAATGCCTTCTCAAATAAAAGTTGAATGTTGGTAAGAATAAATCGCATTCTATCCAAAAAATATTTCTCATCAATGTATCTATTTTCCTTCCAACCAATTTTTCCTCTAATTTTAGGAAGTAAAATAAATATTAATTAATATGGTTTTTTACTTATCATCAAACTTTTAAATTGGAAATTTTGTTTTCTTCTTTACGATGTTGGTTTTCATTAAAGGTGTTTTCAATATATTATAAGGTTTTACGTATCTTGAATATATTTCTTATCACCCACTCTTTGTTTTATATATAAAACCTTTACTTATTTCTAATGATTCCATTATTTAATATTTAATAAATCATAATTGTTTAATATATCTCAAATTTTTTTATTTCTAAACATTTTAGAAATTAATTTTTCAAAGAAATTGGTATCTTTCCCACTTAGAATTTCATTGTAAAAATAAGAAAAGAAACCACTTTTTAATTTTTTTTATAATAATAGATTTTTGATAATTTTGTATCTTCAATCCCATCGTTCATGGTTTTTATAAATTCAATTATTTTACCACTATCATATAAGTTTTATTTAAATGTTTTTTTCTGGAAAAAAGTGTCATTTTCATTCTATATTTCAATGTAAATATCTACAATTATTCAAAAAATATATTTATCTAACCACTCCTTCACTATCATTGCTCTCAAGAATGAAAAATGTCCACTCTATATAAGAGAAATGATTCGTTAGTTATTTTTTATAACCTAATCATATTTAGCGTATAACCATAATTTTTCTTCCAATTCCTTTAATCTTTTAGTACCCTATTTTTTATTCTTTTGATTAACGGGTATTAATCTAGATTAAATTCATGGATTGATTAGAAGAAACGTTAACTAAACCATGTGAATTTTTTCTATGTGATGAAAATACCATTTTTATCTTATTTGAAGGGTATTTACCATGCAAGTAATATGATTTTATTGGCTTTCAAATTATATTACATGGGTTTATCATTATTGTTCACAATTATAAATGGTTTAATTATATGATTTCTGTTTTAATGGGCTTTGAAACCATTTATCAATCTATGGAATCTATGTGATATATTTTTTGTTGATTTAATGTGGCACTCATAGGTATGGATGATGATGGGTGAGGACTTATATCACCCTATAATTCATTTGTTAAGGATTTATATCTAATGAGATAATGATGCATGGACAAACATCAACTTTTTCACAACATAAATGGTGTAATACATGGAATTGTTGAAAATATATTACAATTCTTATTTTTTTGCAATAATTTTATGATTATTATTATGAATATGTTTTACCCTTATGGAATACGTTTTTAGCCTAATATTTAGAAATAATTTTGATTCATGTCTTATTCTACTACATACATTATTCCATGATTTTTTATCTATGATTTGTGGGTTATAACTTCTTCATGTTTCTTAATTTTACCAACATGATCCTAGAATTCCCACTTATGATATTTTATCATTATTTCTAATGTTTACCCTTACTTAGTATATGATATAACCCAATTAATATTTTTTTATTTCTTTAGGTTATAAATATTTAAAAATTATGATGTTTCCTAAAGAGTATCTTGTGTGGAGAATTTATGGGAGATTATTATCAACTTTTATGGATTAATTGTCACTTGTATAATGGATAAATTTTTATTTGTTGAAAAGTAAATGGGTTTTTCCGTTAATGATTTTCCTAAATTCACTAAAACTCTTAAACTAAGAGATTTTTTGAAATGTATTAAAATGAAATATATACATTAAATTTATTTAAAAGAGATGGTAACATCCCTGGGGAACAATAATTAGTCATGATAATACTCCATATATGATGAATACAAAATGGATAATCAAAATTTGATGGAAAAGGTGGACAATGTGAAGTTTTATTCAAGAATGAATAATTTTTTATGAATAAGCGGTGAGTACCAGAGAATACTTAATTGACTAGATTATATTAGAACTAATGAGAAATGATCAACTAAACACCTTATAGATGTGGAAAAAACTAAGATTAGATCACAATAATTTCTTATAAATTAAGTCTATGTATATGTAGATTTTAAATATTGATTAATTCTTGATGAAAGTACACATATATTTTTGTTTTTTATATGAAGATGAAGTCCTTAGATTTTAGATTGGGTTGGTGATAAAGGATAAGTCATCTAAAGTATAAATGGTGTATTTAATGAAATATTTCGAATGGAAACATCATATTTTAGTGTCAAATAATATTAATGGAAAATAATAAAATTTAATTGAAGTTGATCTGAATATAGGGGCTTGTTATTCTAAAATTATGGATGGTTTAGATTGCATTGATTATATATGAAGTAATCAAATTTTAGAGGAAAGTTCAAAGGTCATCACCAAAGGTTCAAGGTGTTGAATAAAAAATGTTATACATGAAATATTTAGAATTGGTGATACGTCATACAGTGTTACCTAGGATGAAAATATAATAGAGATTTTAGTTCTAGAGAGATTAGAATTGGTGACTAATTTATGAATGTATAGAAGTGTTAGTCGTCCTATACAAAGGTAGAACTCTAACTTGAACTTATTACTATTATTCGATCTTAAAGAACTAGAAATCCTAGAAGAAGTTGGTAACATTGGTGATTGTGATAAGTTGTATTTATCTACGCAGGAGGATTTGGATTTTCATTATGAAAATAACACATGTATTCTAAACAAAATTTCACTCTTAAAGTAGTCACTTGAAAACAAGTGGGTTTTACAGTTAAAATATAGAGCAGATTAGAGAATAAGATATTTGGAATGTATGTTGATCATTATGTTTTAGTTGAAGGAGGGCTTAAAATTATCTGACATATTTTCTATGGTTGTAAAACATTTAACCATTTGAGATGTTATATTTTCGGTTTCCTCTGAAAGATTACATTCAGAAAAAATTCTTAAAAACGTGGTTTTTATTAAAGGGTATAAAGATGAGGAAACCTATATAAACTCATATATTGTTTTTTATGAACAAAATAATTGAGGAATAATGTAAAAAAAATCAAATTAATATCTATTGTTTTAAATAAACACTATATTAGTGGAACTAAAATTTCAACTCATTCTGGGAGAATAATGATTTACTGTAGATAAAATCATATTATTATTTCAACAAGGAGTGTAGTGATGAGAATTTATCAGTTCTATTTTTTGGGTTTATATGATAATGGTGTGTCTGTCAATTAAATTAATGTAGAAACTAATGAAGGGATTTTTTAATGGTTTTAAATGAATTATATAAAGGTAATAAGATCAAAGGAATGAGGTTTATGTTGTATAAAAAGATCGAAATTATAGTACTATAACATAATGAGTTTATCTAGATGTCTATTTAAAAAAATTGATGAAAAAATAAAAATATGTTTATACTCATCCTACTAGAAACTTCAAATTCTCAATAGAAGAAGCACCAATAATGGGGGAAAAGGCCAAGAACATATCAAGAGTAATATTTGAATATGTGGTGGTAAGTCTCATGGATTCGTTCGGGTGTAATTGACCAGAAATTTACATTAAATTTAGATTTGTTCATTAGTTCATGGAAAATACAAGAAAATAAAATCAAGTAACTGTTAAGTGGATTTTGAGAGAATATTGAAGAATGGATGGTATCTCTTTTTTCTTTAGAGGATATGATCCACTGATTGGTTTTGTTCAAATAAACATTGTGGGAGGCTTATATTTCTATAATATCAAGATTGGATAAAGTTTTACCATTGGAGGAACCAAAATCCATTATATATCAAGGTTTCCATTGGTGACTTGTATCCACCAAATACAAGAAGTTTATGTTGTGGTAATGAAAGTACGAAATGTTATGAAATATTTGATATATCTGATTAAGGATATCAGGGGTGTCTAGTAATGTGAGTTTTTTTAATTTGTTAGAGATAGTAAAATACACTTGGCTAAAAAAAAGTTGTCATGTGATAGGAATAATCAAATCGAACTGAAGTAATGTTACATGCAAAATTTTATTTAATTAAGAGTGATAGGGTTGTATAAGATAATTGGATAATAGAACCCAAATTATATTTTTAGTAAATTTTTGGTTTATAAAATTCCAAGGAAACATGGTGATATAGTTTGACTTAGGTTAATTGAATGGAAATGGGGGATAATTTCATAAATAAGAATTTGGAAAGTTATGTTTTAAAAAGAGATGGTGGATTCCTTATAATCCTTGAGGAAGTCATCAACTCAATGATTTTTTATATTTTGAATTATCTTCAAGAGTTGGAATTAATTTTATAAAAGGAAAAAATCTAGAAACCCTTAACCCTTATTAGAGTACCAACAAAAAGTTTCAATGGGTTAGAAGTGAGTCTCATAGAAGTTAATGAATTTATAATCGTTTAAGTGTTTTCTTATTTAAAAAAAGTTTAAAATATTTTTTTATCACCAGAAGGTAGACAGTGTCTATATATGAATCACTCAAATTAGGGTTTTCATAGGAAATAAGTGAGTTACAAGGGAACATTTTATCTATTAGTGATTAACTATTAAGAAAAGGAAATCTATAGTGTATCGGTAGTTCCAGAGTGCAACAGATGGACCATCGAAAATATAGAAAGTCTTTATGACCATTTGATAATGTGGGACCCTCTATAAAATTTGGGTGGGAACACATACTTAGGTTTTATAAAATTACTTATGTTAGTAAACTACTGGTTTTCCACATCACATTGATTTTAACCTATTACTTATAATGAAATTTAGGGTGCAATGTTTCTTTTATGGATGTTGGATGAAATTCTGAACCATGTAAAACTTCTTGAGATATTTAATTTATTTAAATACACTTTTTATTTTTTTTTAAATTTTTCTGTGAGTTTTGATTAAATATCCTTGAGTCTTTGAAGATCGGTGCAACGATTTTTGTGAAGGACTTATTTAATATTCTAGTACAATGATGTTTGGAATATTCTATTCAGAGTATACTTCTCCCAACTAGATTTTAGTGGAAAAATCATAGAGTTTTAAGTTTTTTAGGGATTTTCAACATATCCCGCTCCACTTTACTTTAAACGGAATGGAATCATACATGGTTTAACAACCATAAAATAAACCATGTGTTGGGACCATGTTGCAAGAAAGTGGTTTTTGGTTGCTGGAAGAAGTCTATGATGGTTGTTTTATATTTTTTCATCATTAAAGAAATGAAATAACTTTTTATGTATTGGTGATTGGTTGGATGTGAATCGAACTCATATGATTAGACACATTTCCTATAATAAAATGAATCATATTTGTCGTTCTCTTCTAGAAATGTTTTGAATGGAAATTTTTTTATCCTAATCACATTAACTTTAGAATGATGTTTTTGATTGGACTAAGAATTTTTTATGTTGTTTGAATGTATTTTAATATATTTATCTTCAAATTGGAAGATTATATACTACTTTATATGTTTTTAATTTCATGATTTAATAAAAAATTTATCCATGATTTCTAAAATATAGGTAGAAAATATGGCCAAGTAATTCTATGCGGTTCCAATCCGATTTAGGAGGGTGTATGAATATTGGGAAGTGATTAAATATTCCAAAACAAAGTTAGACGATGCTATGTTGATCATAAAATTGTCAAAATCATGAAAAAGTCATGATATAAGAAGGCGTTTGTAGAGGAATTAATTTTATAAAGAAAAAGAATTATCTCTACAGATAATTTTTGTAAGAATCACTGGATGTATAAATTTTTTAAGAGATAAAAATTTTTAAGTTGATAAAGTCAATTTTTTGATGAAGAACTGATCTTTCGATCCATTTGGATGATTGATTTATCAGACTATATAATCCACTAAATGAACTAATTCTTCAATCAATCCATCAGTTACTTATTTTCTTTAAGAAGTTATGTCTTTACTGAAATTGATCCATCATACATGAAGTGGCAATCATTCATCTAGGGAATATCTGAATTGTTTAGTATGTTTTATTAGTGTAAATAATTGGGGGGTATTAAGACCTTTGAATGTGAAGAGAGACATATACTGATTCATAATATGTGATCATAGTTTGATCAATCAGATAAATAGAAACAATGTATTGAACCATTTTCATAGAATAGAATTACTTTTATTTGCCTTTAAGTAGGTCAAGAATAATCAGACACGTCTTGATACTGTTACATCAAAAAGAGAATTCAGTTTGTGTGGTTTTTAGTGGGTCAAGAGAAAAATAATTTATGATTTATTTATAGTATTAATTGGCTAGTCATTAACAATGATCCACTTGAAGAAAACCAAGATATATACATCAGACACTCGTTAACACTGATAATTTATTGACTGTTGGACATTATCAAATACATTTTTAGGATTTCTTTGAATAAATAATGAATACAATATTTTTTTTGAAACTTTTTACACTATATTTTCAAAGTGGTTCTGATGTCAAATGAATTTGAAATAATTTTTATTTAATAATTGTTTTCATAATTCATTTGGTGAAAACTATTGGAATTAGAATTGATTCTTTTTTTTTTAAAGAGACAGAACATTTGAATGAGAAGCCTTTCATTATCATGTGTTTTCATGTGGGTCCTGAAAATCAGAGTCATCAAATGTTTCATCTTATAAGGGTATATTATCAATATGAAATTTATATTATACTTAATATTGGTTAGAAAGTTTACATCAGTTTATTTTATGAGAAGATTCAAGGTGTTTTTATAAGAATAAAAAAGAGTTGAGAATCATTAATAGTCAAATATAGAGTCAAAATGTAAGTCAAATTAGAGTTTATGAAAATTTGGTTGAGAGGGAAATAATTTTCATACTCCCATCCATTTCAATTTTATATGACCTATAAATAAAAGGTGGTAGACTATATATTATGGTGATGGAACACTTTTCACATTTGGATGGAGAGAGAGAAAGAGCACTAATGTTTTTTGTTGAGGTAAGAAGTTTCCAGATAGTGTTTTCATGAGTTTGTTGTCCAGATAGAAGTAGAAGAAAAAGAAATAGTTACCAAATTTGACTGAAAAAACTGACTGATATTTCAGGGGAAGGAAGATTTTTTTCTGAGTTTTTTCTATAGTTATATTTATTATCATTTATCTTAACTAATGAATCACACTAAAAAATTAGAACACACCATCAGATGATGTTTAATTATTATGTTCACAATGGGTTTTTATACCCTCTTATTGGTATGAAATTAATGAATTTTGTTCTCGAAGAATGAAAAAGTGAATATTTATAAGGTATCATGGTAACAAATTTGGAACTAACTGTGGAAAGTTTCTTAACATGTTACACAATTTTTTTACATCATTTATTGCAAAATTGTATTGATTATATTGACCCACAAGTATAAGGGTATATCCCACATCTTATAACTAATTAAAAATATTTTTTTCTAGTGTATTGTGTGGTGTTGTATTATTTTCAAACCATGCCATGGACTATATACTCTTATTTAGTATTGAACCTTGTAAATACATATATTCCTACCGAAGAGTGGATGTTTTATTTTCATAAAATTGATAGATATTTAATAGGATATGAAGTTTTTTATAAAATAAATATAACAAAAAATAAAAATTCATTATTGATTCAACTCCTACCCCTCTCTATGATACATTGATCCAAATTGTTCATTTTCAAGTGGAATAAGAGGGAAGGTCCCAATAATTTACTCTTTGTTGAATGTTTTAATTGAAAAGTTGGATGGGGAATCTGAATTATGTGAACTATAATGAGACTACGGTCTTCAATGAAAAGATTTATCACATCTGAAAAGATAGGATATATCCATATCTTATGTAACTTAGGTATGATTTATTGGAATCTGCTAAATATTTATTTTTTCCTCTATTTAAAATTTTTACTTAATTTATAGATAGGAAAATTATGAATAAAAATGGAGGAACTAATAATGATTTACTCTCATCACTTTATGAAAGTGAGTTACTAAGATATAAGGGTGTTTCCAGTTCTAAATGTTTCTTAGAGAATATGAAATACATTTATTAGAGTAATGTGATGGTTAATAAGGAAAAGTTACAAATTTGGAGGCTAATGTATGAATATCGTTAAATGAGGGAATATAAATCAAGTAGTGACTTTTTTATAGGGGTGAATGATATTTTTAGAACCATTAGATTTATTAGTGAGAAGTTATAAGATTAAAATATTAGTGAAAATATATTTATATTTATTTTAAATAGTTTTTATTCCAATGTTTCATCTTTGTAAGATAGAGATCCTAAAACTTTATATTTTGAAGACCACCACATTACTCTCATTACATAAGAGATGAGAAAAGAGAATGTTATGAAATTAAATGTAAAAATTGATTAAGGAAATTATTTAAGTATTGCATACAATAAACTATGATTAATTTACATATACATTATGTTATTATTGTAGAAAATCACATACCATACACAAACACATTCCCAGACATCATATTAGTTTAGTACCTTTGGAAACATGGAAACAGTAACAACTGGTTCATAATACACCTTCATCTTCTCCCGCATTTTTCATCATAACTAAAACCCTTTTTAAAATATCATACCAAATAGCTTTAATTGTATGGTGGAAAAAATAAACATAATATATGGTGATATCATATGCTCGTTAAAGGTAAACAAATAGATATATTTGATTAATATGAATATAAGGGTATGAGAATATAAGCAAAGAATTTGAAGGTCATGCCTTTCATATCAAAAACCATATACATGAGTGATGGAATAATGGTTGGTAGTTCATAATACATTAATCATTAGGGAGTCAAAATCATAAACCATAAAATCATAAAATATAAATAAGATGTGGAATTTTTGGTATACACACAACCTAATAAAATCTTTTGTCGATGATACTGACAAAGACATTCATAGTATGTTAGTCTGAGGCTAATCACATGTGTTCGTGCATCAATATTTGAATGAAATAACATATAACTTATAGTTTTTTATTATTATGACCTCCCATGTACCCTATTTTTTGGCTTAGTATGACCTCTTGTGAACCATCTTATAGAGATCTTTGGTTGAACTCTCTTGTACACTCTTGTAGCGGTTAGGATGACCTCCCATGTGCCCTTTGATCTCTTAGAAAATTTATCTTTACCCAATGAATTTTAGGGAGATATAGTTTCATCCTATAACATAATTAAATTACACATATATGTTCCTAAAGAACATAAATCATTTATCAAATCATAAATCATGAAAAGAAATGGTTTCATAAGCATTTCGTCATAACATATCCTATTAAAAGGTAATGAATTTCATAAATATCATGCTATCCAGACATAAACCATTCATATAAATAATATGAATTACAACCTTGTATCATATCCCGAATAAATAATGAGTAACCCCAATTGATGTCATCTTATATGAAAAAAACAATTTTGAACGATCTTTCTAATAACATTTCATAAAGAGAATTTCCATTCTACTTTAAGAAATTCTATTTAAATCATAAAACATTTTGAAAACCATTTTCATTGAATATGACTGCTAAAAAATATGAAGTAACAGTTTAATACTATTTTAAATATCTCTTAAGTACTTTTCCATGAAAATTCATAAAATATCATTTCAGAAAACATTTTTAGAATCCATGGTTTTTGAATAAAATAAATATCTAACCATATAGAGTGTAGTGACACGACCCCAGAGGGAACGAAGATGGTGTATTGTACAATTAATTTATCATGATTATTAGGAATTAAATATTTAAGGAACGAGAGTTTAGTAGTCTTGGTAAAGTGGATACATACATGAGACTTCTATTACAAAAGAGTAAACTAATTAAAGCATAATTTTTTTCTACTTTATACATAAATAACTTTGAGGATAACTCTAATCAATCTATTAAATCCATGCATATAATTCATAGTATGCTTCTTGGATTTGTAGGGAAAGAAACATAACAAGGGTGGGTTGAAATTATCAACAGAGGAAGAATATAATATAATAATTAATTAATCAATGAGAATAATAATTACGACATGGTAAATAAATAAAGACACATTCCATATAATGAATAAATGAAGAGGGAAGTTTACAAACAATATTGAAAGGTAATAACTAGACACATTCCCTTAAAATAACTACATAAGGAAAAATAAATATGGTAAGGTATGAAACTAAAACACATTCCATCTAAATAATTAAAAATAATGTGTATCCATAGACACATCGACGAAAAATATCATGGATGAATAATAACTAAAACTAATATAGGGGAAATAATATATTAATGTACATCATGTCTAGGTCACATGAAAATCTATACCATCTAGACCATTCATAAGATAGTTTAAAACTATAGAAAAAAATCTGTTTAATTTTCCAAACTTATTTGTCTCATGAGATCCTATCGATGAATCGAGGAACTATATAAAGTCCGAGCATGACCAGTCATTACTATTCTTAATAATTCCTCGTATCGAAAAATTAAAATAAATAATATGTCTTATCAAATAAATGTATTGAACAAATAATATGAAATTATAAATATTTCCCCAAATAATAAAATAACTTTAAAAATAGTCTCTGTATATAAAATGGTATATGATTTTGGAAATATTAATATTGATGATAAATTAAATGGGTTATTAGGGGAAATTCAACATTCAATGATCACAGGAGACTGAATATTTCAAGGGGGATAAAAGTGAATCAAGGAAATGAATGTGAATATTATCCTTAGAAAACTCTATAATCTACCACTGAGAGGAAGAATATGGATTGTATAATAAAATAAATCCCAATTGAAGTCAAATAAAGGGTTATTATTAATGATTAATATAAAAAATAAATATATCTTAAAAGCATTTTTTGAGGAAAATATCTTTATGTTTTGAAAAAAAATCAAAAAAACCTTTTATTTGAAAATATTTTTTAAGAATATTTTTATTAAATAGTAACCTTTTAAAAATTAAATGTAATCATTACATAAATTAATGCATATAGATTCATACAATCCATATAAGGTTAAAAGAACATTCATTTTTCGTGGTTAAATGTTTGAAAATGCCTTGTTAGGAAATAAACATGAATATTATTTTGAAAATATTAGTAAAATAGAAAAAGGGTAAAAATTTATTTAATAAATCATTTTATAAAAAATTAGATTTTTTAATAAAACATGTTTTTTAAAAGAAAAGTGTTTCTCCAAGTAAAGAGAGAGACAAAGTCAGGTTTTCTAAAAAACATTTTTTAAACATTTTGAGTATGAAAGTGTGGAAAAATTGTACTAATTGTTGAAACTAGTCATAAATAACCATAGCAGATAATGTGAATGGTTTTATTGAACAGTGGTAATATAAAAAAATGGGTAGTATATACACCACAAAAAAAAATTTAACATGAAATTTATCTCATTGATGTAAAAAGTGAGATGAGAATCCATTACCTTGTGTTATTTTCAGCTGAACGTACTTCAAATTCCTATATAATAAACTGATGTTTATTTTTTAAAATTTATTGATAACTTCTTTCAAGTTTATCATTATTTTTATTTCACTATATACTATGTTGTATTAAACTACTTGAACAATTGTGTTTAAATTGGGTGTTTTGACAAAATTTAGTTTATGTTTCCAATACAACATTGGGTGGAAAAATATCGTCAAAGGGGTCATTATATAATATATCTATAATTATAACCCTAAAATAATAATCATATTTATAATTTAATTATACTTTAAAAATCTATCATTAAATATGGTTATGAAATAATGAATCAACGTTACGATCATAGAGATAGTATGTCATACGTATGCATCAGTAATGTACCCATTTCTCAATGATATTTATGAAAAGAAGTTAAGTAACACAATATTTTTACAAACATATAATTATTTCATAAATTACATATTATTTAATCATATATACATATATATAATTTCTGTGATGAAGAAAGAATTATATCATGTCAAAGAGGTGACAATCTACAAGTCCACGGATAACGTTATCACTTTTTTAGCGTGAGAAAGTATAATAATGAAAATGATATATGTATATAAAAAGGTAATTATGTCATGAATATTATATATTTGTTTCTTATGTCTCATACATTTAATTATAATCATCTTTTACACATTCCATGTTTCATGTGAATGAATCACAACGCTTTGAGGGGGCGGTAGCCACACTTCCTCAAATGATGTTATCGTGTAAATAAAAAATGGAAAGTAATAAAGTTATGTATTATAAATGTATTAAAGTAGTGTAAAGAAATATTAAATATCATAAATATCATATATAAACATACTTTCCATCACAATTTCCAATATTATAGGTTTTTAAGGAAAAATGAACAATTATTGTTTCATGAGGTAGTAATTCACCGTACACAGAAATAGTATGTTAGTTACCAATTATATATATGTTTGTGTTATCATAGGTATATCCCACCAATAAAAAAACATCAAGATAAATTTAAGATACTATTTCCATCATACAATCTTGATTTAGAAAAAATTGAAGAGGTGGAGGAGTAAATGAAAAAAGAGATAGTTGGAAAATGTTGCCTTAAAAATTAGGTAACTCCTTTTGGGTTTTACCAATGGGCTTCCTTGGATGGATTTATACAAAATGTAGGATTAAAGGTAAAGGGGAGGGATTTTGGGAAACTATTTTTCTAGATATTTACCAAACCTAAGTGGTTTGAGAGGTTTCAGTAATGGGGGGAAGTGGTGGCCTTTTATAGTGGATGAAAAAGACTCACTTGTTATTTTTAAAAACAAGTTAGGTGTACCCATGTTTTTACCAAAAAAAAGCTATAAAAATCCGAAAAAGATAAATAATTGAAGGTTTATGGATGTTCTAGGGCCATAAAATGGGTTTTTACAAGCAGATAAGACATTTGGTACCCTAAGTTAATGTTTTGGTCCTTCATTAAGCATATTTTGTTCTTAATAATTATAATAAATTTTAATTAATTTCAATAAATTTTTTGGAAGAACTTTGGGTCATATTATACATTCTAAATTATGATTATTTTTAATATGAAATTAGTTTTTCCAAATTAAAATAAAATAATTGGAAGAAATTGATTTAATTTTAATCCCACGGGCGGGACAATAATTATTCCTTTTAAACTAAAAACATATGAATATTTTCTATGTTTTTATATTCAATTTCAAAGTTAAATTGATTAAAATTTGATAAATTGTATTAATGGATAAAAATATTATCTTATTAAAATTTAAAACCAATTAAAAATATAATTTATCTATAAATAAATTTTATAAAGAAGTAGTTTTGAACTGAAATTGATTATTTTTAACTATTCATTAAAAAAATAAAATGTTTCAAAAAATATAAAAAAAATCACTAAAACATGATAATTATGTTTATTATTCAAATATGTTGTTTATTTGGTAATATTAAGCCATTGATTAAAGATTTTTTTTTGTTACACACACTAACTTGGTGTTTCATGCATTGAAATATATATTATCTATAATAAATAGTTAATATATTATTAATTATCTGGATATTATATTACCTTACGTGCTTCATGTGGGATGTCATACATTTTATCAAATAAAAAGTTTTTACTTCAGATTTTTGGGGATTCACATTCATCCCACCTTATTTAAATTATTTCATCACAATTTAAACTTGATCATAGTGATATATTGTTTGATACTTCGTATCCGAAAATCCCACATCATGAGAAGGGTCCATAAAACATTTTGAGAATTGGACATGAGAAGTTCACATGGAATAAAATATAACTAGGTATCTATATAGGAGAACAATTGTGAAAAGTATAGATATGTACTTGGAGGAAAGGTGTAAATATTTATCGCGATTGATTTATGTCATCAATTAAAAACAATTAAATGTTCAATAAATAGTTAAAGACCTCAAATACATAAATTTGTGATTTATAAAGAATTTTTTTAAATAAAAATTAAGGTATTAGGACAAAATTTTATTTATAACTCATTTTTATAATGTTTGGGAATTATTTTACTTCATATCTATAATTAAATTTTATATTTGAATAAACACAATTTCAACACTTGGTTGTACTTCGATCTATTTTAGAATTTATTAAAAAATTAATATTTATGCATGATGTATCAACATAAATTTCTAAAATATCTTAAGGCTCATAATAGAGTGACAAGTTAAACTATTTTTCTTTAATTGTATTCCAAAACCAATATTGTTAATAGATTAATCTCTAATCCTTAAAAGTGATACTGGTGGTTCATTATTAACATTTTTTCAAGAAATTATTTAATTAAAAATAATGAAAAATTAACTAGGGCATTGTGTAAGTTAGTGGTTGGAATAAAACACTTGTCATTAATTGATCATAAGTTCAAGAATAGTAGCCTTACTGGATTTGATTGGTTGTCACCCGACATACAGGTTACCCTTTTCTAAAACCATATTATTATAAATTCCATAAAATATATAATGAATACCCTTTAAATAAAGTTAATAACTATCCTTTTAAAAAAAATCTCAATAAAACACTAATACATAAATTCTTCATCCACTTATTTTTACATAGATCCCTCCATGCTTTACAGTTTATCCTATAGAATAGTGAATTGAGTTGGGCAATATCAATGTTCTCCACACTTATGAAAAATAACTATAAAGTATTTATTAAGATGATGTTAATTTACATCCATTATACTCTTCATTTTTTCTCAGTAATCCTTTTATTTAGGTCCTTTATTCCCACATATGAAGAATTAAATTTCTCTATTGAGACACTTTCCTGGGTGTCTCTTTATACACTTCTCATATATCGGAGATTGAGACTTAATTTCTTTATATTCTCCACAACTCTATCTCTTAGAAAACTACATCCTTATATTCTTTGGTGTGTTTAGGAGGTAGACAATGTATATATTTTTAGTCATATTTTGGGAAAAATATTTGAAATAAACATGATATCCATGAATCCTATATAAACATCGTTTGGTTTCACATTTTCACCACCTTTTCCTTCAGGTTTGATGTTAACATGAATCCTTTGTGTTCCTGGGATTGGCTAAAACCAAAAATAATAGTGTGAGGAATAATAGTAATAGTGAAAAAGTGTGTAATTATCTATAAGATATATAAATCATGAGACCTTATTTTTAGATCTAAAACACCTTAGGTTAAAACTTGATTATTCATTGTCATTATCCATTGAAATTATTCATGTTGGTTTGTAAAAAAACATGCATTATCCGAATAAAATCCCTTGGTAGTGTCAAACTAAGTGCAAAATAAGGCCCATTATCCTACAATATGGCCCATTATTATACAATAGGTTACCCTGAGTCAGGCTTGAAAGACCTTGTCGGAGTTATTACTCTTAGGTACATCTATTCCAAAACCACGTCATGTTTTAGAATCGAGATAGGGATGTATTTCTAGAAGAACCACATAATATCTAACTAAACAAAATTCTACAATGTTCTTCTATACATATCTTTAGTTTATGTATTTGGGTTATGTTCTCTAATATATGTTTTCTAAAATATATTTTCTATGTTTTCTACTAAACTTCCTTTAATACCAAATGTAGTGACCAGACCCCATAGGGCCTTGAGCTGGTAATTTATACTATTACATTGTCATGGTTATAAGTAATCAAATCCCAAAGGACTGAGAGTTTAGGGGTATTAGTAAACTAAATAAATAAATGAGGCTTTTATTATAAATGAATACACTAATTAAAAAATATATTTTTTATTCTTTCTAAATAAGTAAATTCTAGGATAACTCTAATCCATCTATTATATACCTTCATATCATTCATATTATGATTCTTCGATTCCTAGGGAAATAAACATAAAAATTGTGAGATCAAATGCTCAGTAAGGTCAAAATGTAGTGGAATTCATAATGAATCAATGATAAAATTAATTATAACTTGGTAAACAACTGAAATCACCTGCCATGTAATCAATAAACTAATAAAAAAGTGCATAAATTATATGACCATGTAATAACTAGACACATGCCATTCAAATAACTAGATAAGGAATAATAAATATGGAAAGGTATGATACTATAACACATTCCATCTAAATAATTTGAGATGATATTTATCCATAGATATGTCGATGAAAAATCGCATGGATGAATAATAACTAAATATAATATGATGGAAATACTTTTTTAATGAATTTCATGTCTAAGGCACATGAAAACATATACCATCAAGACCTTTCACAATATGGTTTAAAACTATGGATAAAAACCCGTTTATTTTTTTCAACTTATTTGTTTCATGATAGCCTATCAATTCATCAAGAAATTATTTAAAGTGTATGATCCAACCATCATTACCAGACAAAATTATTCCGCAGATCAAATAATAGAAATAAAAAATAATCCTTATCAAATATCAAATTTGAATAAATAATATAGAATTATCAATATTTCCTCAAATAATAAAATACTTGTCAAAGTATACACCATATGTAAAATTTAACATGGTTTATGAAATATTAATATTCATGATAAATAAAATGGATAGTTAGGGAAAATTCAAGGTTCAATATTTGTAGGAGATTTAATATTTTAAGGGGAATAAAAAATGATTCTAGAAAGTGAATGTGAATAATATCCTTCGAAAAGTAAAATAATAAACCACCCAGAGGAAGAATAAGGATGGTATTAATAAAATAAGTCCAATGTGGATTTAAATAAAGGGTTTCTATTATTGATTAATAGAAAAAATATATATAATTTAAAATAATTCTTGAAGAAATCATACTTCTGTTTTGTAAAACCTTTTTAAAAAACTTTTCATTGAAAAAAAATTTTAAAAATATTTTCTTTAAATAGTATCCTTTTAAACATTCAAAGGAAGCTTTAAGGAATTGATGTAGGGTATATATGTACAAGTCATTTGAGGTAAAAGGAATATTTCTTTTGAACAGTTAAGGGTTAAAAAATATTCTTTCTTAGAAAGAGAAAATAATGTTTCTTTGAAAATATTTGTAAAATGAAAGAAATGATAAAATTTCCTTACCAAATAATATTTCAATTTTTTTGAAAACATTTTAATAAATTATGGTTTTTAAAAGAAAACATGTTCTCCATCTATAGAGAAAAACAAAGTTGTATTTTCTAAAAAAACATTTTCTAAAATATTTTGTGTACCAAAGAGTGAGAAATGGTAATGATACTTGAAAATGGTATTTAATAACCAGATTAGATAAAATTAAAGGTTTTATTGAACAACGGTCATTTAATTTTCTTGAATGGAAATACCATTGAATGATCATTAATGTTATTCCTAAGGGAAATAACCTTTAAACGTTCTAAAGTGTCCCATACCACTTTGAAACAATTTAAATCATAATACTCATTAAGGAATAACATAAAATGGAAGTTTTAAAGGCCATTAATATAAAAGTATTAATGATATAATATAAAAAATGGGTAGTAGATACACCACACAAAAGATATAAGTGGTGAACATTAATTGAATCTCACGAATATAAAAAAGTGATATGAGAATACCTTAACTTTTGTTTAACTTAGGTTCATTTTACACTTATTTGACAAAAATTATCATGTTTATCATTAATTTTATTTCAATTGTTACTACATTGTATACAACTGCTTAAATAATTATATTTTTGTTGGGTGCTTGGGCCAAATTTAGTTTATGTATCAAAAACAACTTTGGTTGGTCAACAATGGAAAAAGAGGTCATTATATATTATCTCTAGAAAAATAATCATGAAACAATTATCATATTTATACATTATTTAACATTTTTAAATAAATCATTAAATATGGTTATGAAAAAAATGAATCAACATTATAACCATGGAGACGGTAGGTCGAACGTACTCATGTGTAACATTACTATTTTTCAATTATTATTATGGAAAGAAGGTAAGTAACACCATAGATTTCTATAATGATCATTATATTATATCTCCCATATTATATATTCATATATACTTATATAATTAATTCTTATGATGAAAATAGAATCACATCATGTCTAGGGAGCTGTAGTCCACATGTCCACAAACAATGGTATCACTTTTTAAGTGTGTGAAAGGGTAACCTACAAAATGATATATATATATATATGTATGTATGTATTTAGAGAAAGGTAATTTTGTTATTTAATTCATATATATTTATCGTATTTATCATATTGATAATTATAATCATATTTTATATGTTCCATGTATTGTGTGAATGAATCACATCGGTTTGAGAGGTGGTAGTCCACAGTTCCTCAAACGATATTGTTATATTAACAAAAAATAGAATTTATTAAAGGTATGTGTTATAAAAGAGTTAATTAAGTATAAAGACATAATAAATTATATATATATAATATGTATAAAAAATTTCAATCATAATGTCCTCCATGAGAGGGGGTAAAGTAAAAATGAACAATCATCGTTTTGTGAAGCATCATTTTGTCGTACACAGAAACAGTATATCTGTTACCCATTAGATGGTTGTTTGTGTCAGTAAACCTAAAACCCTTAATGAAAAACATAAAATTATATTTTATATACTAGTGTTATCATATAATCGTGATTTAAAAATAATTTGTGGCGTGTAGCTGTAAATGAAAGAAAAAAAATAGATGGAAACAATTACCTAAAAAATCGAGTAACGCTTTTTGGTTTATACCAAAGGGCTTCCTTGGAAGGATTTATTCCCAAATGGAGGATTCAAGGTAAAGGGGAGGGATGTTGGGAATATATTTGGGAAGATATTTTCTGAACCTAATTTGTTTGAGAGGTGAGTGTAATGGGGATAAGTAGTGGCCTTTTATAGTGGAGGAAAGGTACTCACTTGGTATTTTTTAAAACAAGTTAGGTGTACCCCAATTTTTACCAAAACAAATTCATAAAAAATATAAAAAAATAAATAATATAAGGTTAATGGACGAATTATTTCCATAAAATGGGGTTTGGACAAGTGGATATGTCATTTGGGACCCTAAGATAAACGGTGAGTCCTTTATTAAGCTTAATTTTGCCTTTATAATTGTAATTAATTTTTATTATTTTTATTAATATTTTACGTAAAAAAAATTAGTTTTATTATACATAATAAATTATGTGGATTCGGAATATGGAACTAATTTTTCTAAATTAAAATCATTGAGGTGGTATAAATTGTTTTTATTTTAATCCCATAGGAGGGATGACAATGCAGGATTTTAAACTAAAAGTGTTTGAATGTTTCTATATTTTTATAGACAATTTCAAAGTGAAATTTATTAAAATTACAGAAATTGTACTAATATATGAAATTATTATCTAATTAAACTTTAAAACAAATTAATTATATAATTTTTCTTTATAAATAAATTACATGAAGAAGCAGGTCTTAAATAAAATTCAATATTTTTAACTATTCATCAAAAAATTTAATGTTTCAGAAATATATAAAAAATACACTGAAACAAAAATTCTTATTTATTAATTTAAAATATAAATTTTGTTTTGATATATTAAATCAGTTAATGTTTCAAAATTAATATTTAAAATGGGTTCTCCATTAAAAGGCGGTAAAATTGCCTTTATAAAAGTATTGGTTTTTATGTGTAAAATAGAGTTTATTATTGTCTTATGTCTATAAAAACTAAATAATGAATATAAAAAATATTTTATTGAATATAATATATATATATATATTAAATTAATATCACACATTATTTGTATTTATTTTAATATATTAGTGTAAAATTATTTTTTTGCCCTATAATAGTTTTCTTAAAAAATATTCACTTTATATTCAATTACTTCTTATATTCATTTATAATTAATTTGTAACCAGTTAATTAATTATATATTTTTATATATAATAGTTTTAAAAAAGTTAGTTATTACTATTCATAACTACTAATTCAACAAATTGTTTATTTCTCATTATATTTTAATAATGTATTGCCATTCGATAAAACTTGGTCTTGCGTGTAATGCAAGCTATCAGGGAAGGTCTCTATGGAGTGTAAAGAATTCTATGTAGGTGTTTCATGAATTAAAATATCTATAATCTATTTTAAACATTAAATATATTAAAAATTATTCATATATTATATTACCTTATGCACTTCGTGTCACGTGTCATACACGATATTGAATACATGTTTCTTACTTTAGATTTTTGGGGCATCACAGAGAGATTAAAATCACAAAAAACATATAATATAAAAACTAGAATGATATTATTGATAAAAAATGTAAAATAGTATTATTTACAAAATGTAAAATAATATAGGTTCACAAAATAACATTTTTCTAAAGGAAAGAAAAATTTAGAAAAATTACCTTACTGATTTGGTTACATTTGAATCGTTAACCGCATGAAATAAAGATCATTAAATGAAAATGAAAATATCACATAAATTTAAGGATAAATATCATATATTACATTAATGTGAATTATATACATCAAAAAAATAAATTATTAGTTAATATAGTATATGCCTTGTAGAAATAAAAGTGAGATTAGAAGTCCCTTTACCTTAAGTCTTGACTTCCTTCATATAAATATAAACCTCTTGTAATACATATATGTTTATTGTACATCATCTAGAAAACCATAATATTATATAATACCGTATATGAGTTACTTATGAATTTATATTACTCTCTTATTAACAATTCCATGTTAATGTTGTGTTTTGGGTAATAACCACTTTGTTTTTTATATAAGTTTTGACGTGTTATTCTTCATCCTATTACATATACCATGATTTCATAATCCCTATAATTATAACCATAAAATAAAAATAATATATAATATAAATATATGTATTTATGTTGATTCATAAAATGTATATTTAGGAAATAAAATACACTGTTCATGGAGATGGTAAGTCGTATGTATGCATGAACGATGCTTTCATTATCATATCAGGTTAAATGAAAAAATATATTTGAAATATTATCATTATAGAATAATTATTATGTCATATATATAACAAATTTTTGGTAAATCCATTCTTAATACATTCCATGTAATGTATGAATAAATCACATTGCTTCATGAGGAGGTAGCCTGCAGTACAATGAAAGACGTTATTGTATTCCCATAGAATGAAAAACATGATGGTGTGTGTGATATAAAAATTCAAGAATAAAAACATTATAAACATAATATATATCATTTATAAAATATAAATCAAACATTATTCCGAAATTTCAAGGGTATTAATGGAATAATGAATGATATCAACTCATTAGGTGGTAGTCTATTGTACACACTAACAATGGTTGTGTATCCCATTTAATGAATGTTAGTGAAGTTATTCGTCATAACATCAACATAAAAAAATCTCAGTATATTTATTGAAATATTTTTATTATATAAACCTGAAATAAAATTTATCGAATTAGTTTAAGGAAAAATAAATCAAAAAAATTCGTTGATGAATGTAACCTTTTTTTATAGGTATCACCTTATGATTTCCAGAAAAAGACTTCCTTGGTTGGATTTATGACCAAATAAGGGATTCTATAATTAAGGGAGGGATTTTGGGAACATATTTGGATAGATTGTGATTGAACCAAATAGGGTTTGAAGTGTGAATAAAAGAGAAGAACATGTGCCTTTTTATAAGATAGTAGAGGGGAACTTTTTGAATTTCTCAAAAGATTAATTTATAATAAATTCATTATCAATTACAATAACTCCAAACAGATTTATTTATAATAAATTATTATTTTGAGTCGAAATAAATTCATCCAATTAAAATTAGAAATGTTTTGACTATATTATTAATCTATATTTTTTTATTTGACCCTTATTTAACATTTTAAGCTCTTACCGTCTCAACATGTGTTTTTACTCTTTGAAGGTTAATGTAGTTACTATAAAATTAAAAACTAACCATAAATGGATCATTGTTGCAATGCTAATTCTTATCCAAATTGATTGGAATAATTTCATATTTTTATTAATTCTATATAATTTAATAAAATATTTTTTTAAATAACAATAATGTGAGTTTTGACACTATTCATTACTTGATGTTTTAAAAATATGCTAAAAATAAGATAAATTCTAAAAAAATATTCCAAAACATATCTAAAATGTAAAATTAAACTAAAAAATTTGTAGATGACACTAATTATCCATATTATATTTATTTTATTATTTTTAATATTATTTAATTTATATTTCTTTTAATTAAAAAAAATATTGAATCATTATTGGGTCAACATTAAATATAATTATTTTATCACATATAATTTATAAATAATATACCTTGATGTAGATAAATATTTTTTTTATTTAAAATGAATATTTATAGTCAAATTTAACTTCTAAATAACCATATATTAATAATTTTATAGTTATAAAAACATAAATATGTCATCTTTGAATTTTCATTAAAATAAAATACTATAATGGGATTAAAGTAATCTAAGTCGCTACAAGAGGTCATTAAATCTGAAAAAGGATGATTTTGGTTGAAAACCAATAATCTTATAGAATTAGTTTACGTGTTAGGGTATTTATCTAATACTTATAATATTATTTTTTTCATTAATTACCTGATTTACCCTTAACTATGGTAATATTTTTTTAATAACGTATCTATTGACACTGTTCAAAAACTAGAACTATTTTCTAAATATTGAACTTAAAATTATCGATATGGAATCTATTTTTCAAAATTCAGAACATGTAATTTGGTAAAGTAAATTTAATATTAATTCCATTGACGAAATGAAAAAAATAGTTTTTTAATGTGAAAACATTGAAAAGATCCAAATGTCCAAATAAAATGTGAAATTACGTAAAATTTTATACATTGTAATAAATGATATAAAATAATGTTATTTTAATTTAAAACTGATCCAAATTATAATTTAACACTATAAATTATTTGGACAAATATGCTATTTTCAATGAGAATTTAGTATTTTTCACTATTCATAAAAACATGAAACCTGTTAGAAAAATACTAAAAATTCAACCAAAGTAAATTTTGATATCCCAATTTCAAATTCGGTGCTTATTATTTGAAAAATAATTCATAAAATTATAAAAAGTCAGTTTTCAAATAAGTTCTCCATTAAAAGGAGATAAAACTAATTTTAGAAAAATACAATTTTAAGAATAAAACTAGATTAATTTTTATATTATGTTTAGAAAAAAATAAGTCGAATTTTATAACTTTTATTTAATATTTAATAAATGGATTTAATTTATATAATCCATCTATTTTGATTCTTTTATTTTATTATTATTAAACCCACATGTGTGAATTAAAATAGCTTTTGAGAAAAAGTTTTCCATTTAATTTTAAATTGATTTACATGTGTAAAACATACATTAAAATTTTAGTTAATATTGTTCATACCTTCTATTATAATCAATATGTTATAATTGACTTATTTAAATAATTATACTAATAAAGTTCTTCTTCATATAAAATTAGTGTTTCATGTAACACAATCTAAGCCGATGTTGCCTGTAACACGATACATCAAAGAAAGCAACTCATTTTAAAAAAAAATTAAAATTCGTAAAAATATTTTGGTGTTGCATTAGACCCCCGATAAAACGAATTTTCCCCTCAATATTCACATTGTTCATCATTGTTTTAATACATTAATGATACTTTAAAATAAACCCACATCGAAAAAATTAATACTAAAACATACTATTAAGAAGGGAATGTTGGGAACTTGGTGGTCACCTAAGTAACTCATAACTATATTTTCACTTAGGATAACATAAGTGTCAAGTAAAATCATCGAAATATAAGAGAATACTGAATATCATGTTTAGATGAATAGTAATAGGGAATGTGGTCATTATATGGTTAATGAATACAAAACTGTTGAAAAAATATGTATGAAAGATGTTATTTATATCCACAAAAATGATGATAATATGATAAAAGTTTACTTCATAACCTATTAAGAAAATAAACACTTACTCTATTTCATCTCATGTGTATAATCTCACTTATTAAATGCTCATTGATCAATCTATGGTTCATTTCTTACTCCAAGAAAGTTTAAATTATAATACCTATAGAACTAGTGAACTATAGGATCCTAGATAGGGTAAAAAGTCATTCCTCCTATTTCTAGTTGTCATAATAAAAAAAATGGTTTCTAGATGTAATTTAATGCACATAAATCATTATATGGTTATTTAAAACATTAATCTCTAAAACCACATTTAGTGTTTAATATTAATATCTTCATAAATGGTTAACCATATAACACTTTCAACATTAATTTTTTAAAAAATGTTACTAAATTTCACATAATCAAGTTAACATTAGTCCCCAAAATATTATAAAGTAATTATTGATTTCCACATAGTAAAAAAGTTAATACAATCATTATATATTCTGTAAAGTCATAATAAATACACTTTTGATTACCATAATAGCTCAGAGAATGAGTTAAAACTCATTATCTCTAAAATTTATTAACAGGAAATATAATGTTTTTGTGATTAAATGGTTTACATTGAGTTTTTACTAGCAAAAGAATAAGTGAATATAAAAATAAGGTGACTATAAAAACCTCTAAAATAACTATGAGAGGAAATGAAAAAGCACATCATAAATTAATGCCAATTGATTTTTTATATAATAGAAGAAACTACATAAAAATCATCAATGAATCTTCCCACAATGTCCAAGTCATCACTGAATTCATCAGGAAAAACCTAATTGTCTATAATAATCGTTATGCTAGCATCACTAAAAAATAGCTTTATATAGACATTGACAGTCACATGATAGATCATGTTTACATCATGATGTAACTGAAGGTCATTCATGATCATGTAGTTAGATACACGTAAATCTAGATTAAAGATCTTTGTTCAGCCTGTGTTTTCATCATGAAATATGAGAGAAATCGATCCACTATAACTGGAAGAATGAGGATATCACATTAAATAACCTAAAAACACAATAGGAACCAAGGATCTATAAGTTCTACGGCCAACACCTTCATAGGAATCATATGAAAACATCATACAGAACAAAAAAATCATCATAAAAGCATGAAAAAGTAAATAATATGAAATATTTCACAAGAATTGTATCCTTTAATAGCAAAAACCACCAACACTAAAATTGAGGATCACTCTTCAAATATATCCAATTATCCTAAACTAAATTTATTGGAGGTAGCATCAATGTTGAATATATATCATAAAAAATAAAATTCCTATGAAAAAGTTATTCCCACTAAAGTCGAAGATAATAAAAATCAAGCTTCAGTTTCACTATGTCAAACATTTCTTCTTTAATACTAATATAATCACCAACACTTATCTACTTATTAAAACATCATCTAAAATACTACCTTTCATATTCTTTAATATAAGGGTAGAATTCCTCTATATATCCTTCCTTAATAACATGAGTGAAATTTTATGCTTGTTGTTACCCTATTGATTCTACTTACTCAAGGATAAAGATGTGATCTCTTCATCGGTGGACGTGGAAGAATCCTATTCATAAAAGGATGCAGATGCCGAGGGACCTTCTGAATACACACATGCTTCTTCATTAATTTTTATAATCCCTTTTATTATATAAATAAATATATTCTTGGAAGGATTGGTTTCATCCTCATACTAGTAGAATATGTGATTTCATTATTTTATAATACAAGTACGTAATCACATAAAATTATTCTAATTGATAAAAAAATAATATTTTCATAGGGTTCATTCATGCAAAGTCAAATATAAAATTTTCAACTAAGGAGAGAAAGATAATTATTCCCTAATTATTATGGATCACTTCATACATTATGATAGAGTAATATTTCATTTTTTTACTTTATCCTTAGAGGTTTTTTTGGATTACCATCCATATTAGTCATTGGATTATGGAAGTTTTTATCATAATTCTAAAATTACATTCAATTGAAACACAAAATTTTAAAATATTAACTCATTGATGCTTTCCATCCCCCCCTTAATTTAGTAGTTAATTGCCATATGGCTTTAGTTCTAACATTTAAAACACTTAAAAATCCACTTAAGATAATTTCCTCATTCTAACATCCAAACATTGAGAATAAAGTGAATCTAATATTATTCTATCTATAGTTTTTAGAGTTTCCTTTGAATTAAATCCTTCTTTTCTTGTCACAGCGAAGATATAGATGAGAATATTCTTCTATATCAATTATTTTTCTTTTTAGAATAAAACCACTATTATGGATGAAGTGATACCCTTAAGAAATCCACCATGCCAAAAACAAATTACACCATATAGAAAGCTAGAGGCACCAACTCAAAGTGCACAACACACATATGAAAATTAAAAAAATTAAAAAAATGAAACATGTCAGCATCTAAAACCCTTGAGAAGCACACCGAGTATGCACCAATCACTATATTAATCATTTCAAAAATATCACTAGTGTAGATCTAGACAATATTTTTGAAATCACTAAAAGGAGTCAAGAAAATACTATAAACTTATTCACATAAAGCACCAGCATTGTTGAGGGAAAGGAAACTAATAATGGAACATCTGTTACATCAAGAATCAATAGGAGTGGGAATTGAATAATAAAACTAATCCCAATTGTGAAAATTAAGACCAGACTCACAAAACCAAGACCCAAATGAACACAATTCCATTTAAAGTAAATTATTATTAAGGAGACAAAGAAACCCAATACATCAGCTATGGGGGTCTATAGTAATGCAAACCAATGGCATCCCCTCTGATAAGATTGACGCATTCTGGCTTAAAGCTACTAGTCTGGATAATATGCACATTTATTGACCTATGGTCTTCCATGAAAGCCAAGAAATTGTCAACCTTGTTCCCCTCTCACCAGGTGTGGGATAGGATAGTGTTCTGTCTAAGAATCACACGACATCTTCTGACGATATATTCAATGTTCCAAGGTGTGGGATGATTGACTTTAAGCGCTTTAATAAGGACTAAATATTCTACCTCCACTTCAGATATATCATCCTTCTCTTTAGAGCATACAATGAGCCCTGTGTAAAGGGCACGAGCTTCTACCCGGATGGTTGTCCCTCTCCCAAAGGAGCAGGAGAATGCCAGCACCACTCCTCCCCTTGAATCTCTGAACACCCCCCCCCCAAGATCATCCCCATTTTGCAGGCTCCATCCGAGTTGAGCTTGTTCCCAAGGACAGGAGGATCCCATCTGATCCACTTCCCAGTCACAAGGGGAGGGAAAAACTGAGCTGCATGCATGCATAGGAAGGGAGAAGTCTTCTTCCAGACCTTGTTACTAGCGATCAAGTCCAGGAGCGAAAATCAAATATGTGCAATGATGGCTCTACCTGTTGGGATCTCTCCTTCAAACCTAGCTTGATTTCAGGCTTGCCAGATGCACCAGCACCCCACGCTGAAGGATGCAGCCTGGGCCAGACTAGCCTTCTCCATGGCCAGCGAACCATGGAACCACCTCTCCAGGAACAGAGATAGTGACTCCTTAGTATTTCGATACTTGTCGCCTCCAAGGAAACACCAAACTGCCTGAGCCCAGTTGCCACCAAAAAACAGATGCTCCGATATTTCCTCCCTTCTCGGACCCAAATGAACATCAAAATCTTGGTCTATCCTCATTAAAATACCACCACATATCAATCAACACCATCCCAAAACCTCACCAAGAACTAACACACTAGGCCGACCTAGGTTGGCGAGAAGGAACAGAAGGAAAGACTAGAGTTTGGGGAGTTCAGGCCTATCCTGGGAGAGTCAACCATCAACTAAACCACAAACCACTTTCACTTGAACCATCATACCATAAATTCATCACCAAAAAATTGAATAATTCCTAGTAAATACAAAAAACCAAAATAAATCATTGAAAAATAAGAAATAACAAACTACAACCAGACCTTTCAATTTAACTAGTGACTGAATTGATGGGAAACACCAGCTACAATAAAGACCCGAAATGATGAGTGACACCAAAAACCCAAAACCACCAGAGTTATTTTTAAAAAACTGGCATGGGGTTTTATCATAGAGATTTAGGTGATAATAGTGGTGGAAGCAGTGGTGAAAGGCCATGTAACAGTGGGGAACACCCACCCGACATGGAAACATTGGAAAACCACAAGATCTAGTGTGATTGGAAAATAAGGAAAAAAAGTAATGACTAGAACAAGGGTACTTTGACATCCTAGGATAACAGATTAAATGGGGAGAATAAGAAATCAATATGGAAGATGGTATTGAGAGGGAAAATTCTAGAGGATGAGGGTGAGAGCCGCATCCAAGAAGGCCGTTATTTCCCTCTAATAACCACACCCCATAATCGATAAAACCATTTGGTATAGATGAAAAACTTTAATCTCCAAATTTGTAAGAAGAATATAAGAAAGAAATTACTGAAAAATAAATTCTATAACTCATCCCAAACCATGATGTAAATTTTATCTTGTTAACATGACTTTTTTATAAAATTATACCCTTGATTCTCTTCACCTCCCAAGAGATAAGTGAAAAACATAACTTTTTTAGGTTCTGAACAACATCGAATGAAAAATAACTTTTATTTAGTAAATATCAATTTATCACCAACTAATGGATTATTCTCCCCTCTAAAAAAGGTGGATGTTTCTTGATGAAGGATTCAAGAAAACATTATTCCTTCTTTTGGTCATTTTTAAGCTCTACATGATTCTGGGATTGATAAGGTTATGTGGTCATAGAAATGATTTTTTCATTCTATCTTCCATAATATTCTATTTATCCACAGGGTTATCATTTCTTTTTCCATTTTATTCCTCATTAACACTGTAACTTTGGGTTCCAGCTATTTTCTTAAAACTAGATAAGATAGTGTGAGAAACACTCATCATAATTGTAAAACTACATAGTCAAGGGAAATTACATATAAAATTTTTATCTATGACACATTAGGTTTAATTCTATGTTATTCATGATTGTTACTAAAATTATTGGAGTGTAACCTATACTTAGACGTGTCCTTAGGGATCTTAGTAAGGTATTCCTATCCTACTTTCAAAATGTTAACTAACCGTTTTCTTTAATACCTAATATAATGAACCATGATTAATGTATATAGGAATTACCTCATTCATATAGAACAATTTCTACATTACAAAAACACACTCCTAAACACCATTTTATTTTAGTGACTTTGGATTCATGGAAACATAAATAGTTGTTTAATAATACATATATACCTTCTCTTGCCTGTTTCTTCATAATTAGAACCCTTTTAAACATATAAAACATTGTACGTTTCTTTTTATCTTTTGGAAAATAAACATAAGTAAGGTTGATATCAAATGCTCAGTTAGTGTACAAAAGTGATATATATTATCCTAAAATGAATATATGGGTATGAGAATTTAAACCTAAAGTTTTAATATCATACCCTAACTATTGAAGACCATATACATGAGTCATGACATAATGATTGGTAGATCAGAAAACATAAATAATAAGAGAGTAAAAATCATAAACCATGAATCATAACATAGAAATACTACATGTAATTTGTGGCATAAACATAATATTAGAAAATATTATATTAATGATACAGACCATGAAATTCAGAGTATTTTAGGATTTGGATAATCAGCCATGTACTTGATTTAGTCTTGGGATGTCCTCTCATGTACCTTCTCTTTTTAGGATTAGGATGACTTCACATGTAACCTTTTGTTATGAGAATACAATGACCTTCCATGTATCTCATTGTTTGGGGCTTAGGATGACCTCCCATGTAAGTTCATATTATGTTATTAGGATGACCTCCCTTGTATGTTCATATTGTGGGATTAGGAAGACTTACCATGTAACCTTTGATCCCATAAAACATTTCTCATTAACCAATTAAAATATAGAAATATAGGTCACACCCATCACATAATTAAATCACATGTATATGTGCCACAAGATAATAAATCATTCATAACATCAGAAATCATGATAATAAATGGTTTTGTAAACATATCATCATAACATATCTCATTGAGATATAACAAAATTATTAAATATTACACCATAAAAACACATAACATTTTGAGAAATTATATAAATTGTAAACTTTTATGATATCCCCAATAAATCATGAGTAACACCAATAGATGTAATCTTATATGGAAGTATACTTTTAAAAGAACTTTTTTAAAAAAATTATAAAGAAAATATTCATTTCTACTTTAAATAATGCTATTTATTTCATAAAACATTTATAAACCTATTTTCACTTAAAATAATTTTTAAAACATATAATTTAATCTTTTAACCCTATTTTAAACTTATTTTAAATCCAATTTCCTGGAAAATGTTTAAAAGATCATTTTTGAAATCTTTTTTAGAAAGCATGGTTTTTTGATAAAACAAATTCTTGAGAAAAGAGAGAATAACATTACAAGAAAAATATAAAAAAATTTAAATAATCATAATCATGATGCAATGTGTAAAATATTATTATATTCACATTTTAAAATAATATATGTGCGTAATATAACATGTGTCTCAAAGAAAGAAAATTAAGATAAAATTACCTTACCGATTTGGTAACTTTTGAACCATAAAATCCATGAAATAGATAACCGAAAATTGATATGTAGGTAAACGTATATTTAAGTATAATGATCATATATTACATTTAGGATCATTATATACAACACACAAATAAATGAGTTGTGAATATGGCATAAGTCTCAAAGAAATAAATGTGATATAAGAAATCCCCACACCTTAAGTATTGACTAACTTTGTATACGTTCAAACCTACTATATAACAATTATAATTTCATTATAAATATAAAAAACAATATTAATATATATAATACCATGTATTATTTACTTATGACTTTATATTACTTTATTAACAACAATTCTTGGTTAAAAATATGATTCGGGTAATAACCACTTTTTTAGTACCTATTTTGACCTGTTATTCATGGTCCTATTTTTTTAGATCATGATTTAATCACCATAGGTATTAAATGAATTGTATAAAAATCATATATATATTCAGGATATATATATTTATGGTGACTTGGAAAATTTATATTTATGAAATAAAATACACCATTTGTGGAGACAATAATCCGTACATACCCATGAACATTGTTATCATTTTATTATTGGGTTAAAAATAGAAACTTATATGTGATATTATCTTTATAGAGTCATTATTTTCATATACCTTAAAATTTTATATTAAAAAAAATCTTAAAACATAACATGTACTTTTTGAATGAGTCACATCACTTTACGAGGTGGTAGTCCTCCGTACACACGAACGACATTATCGTATTCCCAAGAAATGGAAAGCATGAAGGTATGTGTGATATAAAAATTATATAATAAAAAATCATAAAAATAATATATATAAAATATAAAATATAAATAAAATAATATTCCAGACCATGAATTATATTAATGGAAGAACATAAGACATCATTTTGCGAGACAATAGTATGTCGTACACACGAACTATAATTACCTATCCCATTTTATAGATGTGTCTCAAGTTGTTTGTAATACCATTAAAATAACAACATTGAAGTATATTGAAGATAATTTTGATATTATAAAAACATGAAATTAAAAAAATAGAATCGTATTACGAAAGAAACAAATAAAAAAATTTCATTGATGAACGTTACTTCTTCTTTAGGTATATTTGTTTGATTTGCACAAAAGGACT
Organism: Viscum album; assembly: GCA_963277665.1. Lineage (NCBI taxonomy): Eukaryota > Viridiplantae > Streptophyta > Magnoliopsida > Santalales > Viscaceae > Viscum > Viscum album. Next base: position 413,622,815 of record OY728131.1, read on the forward strand.
TACTTAGTTGGCATTATTCCAAAAAGGGTGATTCTAAGATTAAGGGAGGGATGTTTTTAGGATATTTTGATATATTTTTACCAAAAAAATATGTTTTTAATTGTGAATAAAATATAATAATAGGTTCTCTTTTATAAGGGAGGGGAGGTGAAATTTTGGAATTTTACAAATGTTTAAATTTAATAAATCCATATTCAGTAAAAATACCTCCAAACTAATTTATTTAGAATATAGGATGATTTTGGGTATAAATAAATTCTTCCAATTAATATTATAAATGTTTTTACTATTTTTTTTATTTTTATCTTTTGGTTTTAACCCTTATTTTACTACTTATAACTCTTATTATGACAACATTGGTTTTCACTCTTTGAAAGTTAATATAGTTACTATAAAATGCCTAAGGAATCATAAAAATATAATTTATAAAATTATAAACCTTATTCCAATAATTTAGAAATTTTTTATATTTTTAATTGTTTTATATCATTTAATAAATTGTTATTTATTTTAAAATATCCTTAATGTCAATTTTGACACAATTCATTACTTGATTTTTTACCAATATCATAAATAAAAAATCAAACCAATTATTGTAACACATCAATAACATATAAAATTCGTCTATAAAATTTGTGTATGTCATTATTTATCTCTTATTATATTTATTTTAATACTTTTGATATCATTTATTTGATATTCCTTTGATTAAACAATCACTGCATCATTATTGTGTCAGAATTTAAGGTATTTATTTCATAAAATAAAAATTATCCCTAAATTAACATGAGTTAGAAAAATATGTTATCCTTAAAATTACTATGTATATTCAATGATATATTCTAAATAACCTTATATTAAAAATGTTATACATCTTAAAATATAAGTATGACATCTTTTACATTTTTTAAAAATAAATTTATTTAATGTGTTCAAAGTAATACAAGTGGCTCCAAGAGGTAATAAAATTGGCCCAAGGATTATTTTTCTCAAAAAATGATCATTCAGTAAAATTAGTATGAGTGTTTTGGTAATTTTTTAATATTTATAATATAATTTTTTCCCTTGATTACCCGATTTACCCTTAAGCGTAGTAATAATTTTTATTACTAATGTTTCTATTAATATTTTCCAAAAATAAAAGGGTCATATTCAAATAATTTAGACATTATTATTAAAAATTTAGAAAATATTTGTAATAATTAAAATTAAATGATTTTGAAAAATTAATTTAAAACTGATTCTATTGATAGTACAAGAAAATATGTTGTTAAAGTGAAAACCATTAAGAGATAAAAATATTTGTATATCCAAGTCCAATGTGAAATTTATTTTAATGATATAAATTGGATTATATTATATAAAATTGATCTAATTATACTTTTAAACCAATCAAAAATATTATTTAACGCTGTAAAATATTTATAAAAGCATTTTTTTCTATGAAAATTATGTATGTTTCACTATTAATCAAAAAATGAAACTTATCATAAAAATAAAAAAATTGAACCAAAATAAATTTTGATGTACTAATTAAAAATAATAAGTTTTTTTCCCATAAAATTTATTGAAGTGTCATTTTTTTAAGTTATTGTGCCATTAAATAGCAATAAAAGTGCCTTTATAGAAATAAAAAAATTAAGCATAAAATTGGATATAATATAATATCATGTCTATACAAAGCATATGATGAATTTTAAAAATTATATTTAATTATATATATATATATTTCTTTAATATAATTCAACAAGGGTGATTTTTTTTTATTGGTATAGAGCACAATTGGGTGCATTTAAATGGGTTTTTCAGGAAAATGTTTATTTTTAATCTCATAAGGGGTTTGCATGTGTAAACCATACTTTTATAATCTATTAAATACTATTCATACCAACTATTATAATTTATAGGTAATAATTTTTTTGTTTAACCCATTATAATAATATATTGATGATTTGTAGACATTCAGTGTTGTGTGTACCACAAGCAAAGCTTGTGTTTTGTATAACACAAGACATCAAAGAAATCATAATATTTTTAAAAAAATATCTATTTCATAAAATTATCGTGGTATTTAAGTTAAGAAGAAAGCAAATAAGATGATTCCTTATGAAAAATAATATGGGGATTCTAAATTTGAAAATGAGCTATATAATATGGTCGATGAATTTATATCATAGTTTTCTAATAATGTGAAATGAGGTATAGGAATGTACAAAGGGAAGCTACCACTATAATTAATAGAATGTGGAGTTATTGGGTACTTCTCTGTGATTTTTTCTCGAATAAATAATGAAATATATATTGGTGAATATGATATAAAGCTAAGAATATATTGGAAGAAATTGAGTGAAAATTCCGAATATTATTCCCAGAGGAAAAAAAAATTAAATCCAAATAGTGAATATTTTTGTTAAAAGATGGGGAAGTGGAAGATACTAAAGTTGTAGGAAAAAATCTACTAACTATATTAGAGAAAATATTTCATTGCAACATTTAATGAGGAAGTGTTTAGTACAATTAGTTTAAAGAAGAAGAGTAAGAGTTAGAGTTTCACCTAAAGAGAGAAATAAAAGAATATATTAAGAAGATAGCCAGACATAAAAAATAAATCAGGAAATTGAAGAAGGAATATACTTTAGAAAATAGTCAATAAAGTTTTAAAAAATAGAACGGTAAAGTTCTGGAAGAGGTTGATTTTCTAAATATGTCTCTTGACATAGAAAATAATTTGAATGAACATCTTCAATTAATGTGTAAGAGAAAGGAATAAATGTTAAAACTTATTTAACAAAAGTTTTTTAAAGATGACCAGGGATAAAAAATATTGAATAATTATAAATCTATTGTTAATGAAAGTTATGTAAAGTTATAACCTGATAAGGATATACAAAAGTTACATTTGAAGGTTGGAAATTTTTTGAAAATGTTCTTAATAATAAGAAATCTGAGAAAATTTTGTATCTTCCCTAAACTATCAAAGTTGAAATTTCAAATGTCTCTAAAAATATGATTCTAAAACAAAGGTTGTTACTACCAATGATTTTGATAATTTTGGGAAGAAATATTAATTTGTAAATAATATTTAGGTTGATAAAAGAATGTTTGGGACTTAATAATGTTCTGATATGAAAGATAATAATGTTACTGAAAAACATGTTCACAATTCCAGATAGTATGGATGTTATAGATGATATTATTCATTGTATAGTTTTTAGTTGTATTGCAGTGGATATAGGCATATGGAAAGTATGTGTTAGTTTAACTAAAAATATTTCAATTATTCCCTGAGTAAAATAAAGAAAAAAATTAGGGGGACTCAATATTCTCAAAGTAAGAAACTTGAGAAGGGTGTTGTGAATGTTGATAATAGGTTTCAACCCATAAAGACTATTTATGAAAGATTTCAATAACCGAGACATCTGAAAAAATGTGTCTTTCATTGTTACCTTAACAACTACATGTTTACAAGAATTATCTAGATACAAAAGTAAAGAATAATAAAGGGAAGAAAATGATCTTATTTTAGAAATCCCTCTCAAAGATAGAAATGGTGAACAATACTATATCTTGGATTGTGGGTGTTCTTATTAGAGGATTAAAGATTTTAAATTGTTCAATAAAGTCAAATATTTTAAATATAAAACAACGAAATGTATAAATGATGAATCCCATAGAATCATGTTACAATATGAACCTTTGTTCAAGTTGGTGAAGTTTATATCTCATGTAAATTAAAAATTATGGAAGAAAAATAGCATTGTGATTAAAGGATGGGAAATATGTTTTATAGAAACATGAGAACGTTATCAAAGCGAGACAATGTATAAGGTATTACTAATATGTCAAGAATAAGAGATTGGCTTTTTATAATTTTTTAGGAAGGTAATGATAGAAACTCTATGCATTATAACATTTACATCTGTTCAACTCATCCTTGGGAAATTATTCATTCAACTATATGTGGGCCAATGAGAATATAATTAACATTTAGAGATAATTACATTATTTGTTTAATTTATTATTTCACTCACATTACTTGTGTTATATATGTGAAACACATTTTAGATGCTTTGATTATGTTTAAAAGTATCAGGATAATAGTTTAAATGGAATTTGGAATGTGGATAAGTTGAGAACTGATAATGGTGGTGAATATAAGAATTAATATTCCCAGAGTTATCTTAAAAAATATATAATTCAATATGAGTTCAGTACACCATACACGTCACTAAAAAATTTTCCTTTGAAAAGATGAATATGAGTTTTGATAGAATGGGTTGTATTTTGTTACATGAAAATGATCATTCTCATTACTTCTTGAGAAATTTTATGAGCACATCAGTTTATATTCCAGACCTATGTTTCTATAGGCTGAGTTATGTTATGACTCCTTTGAAAAATTTATATGAAAAAATTCGATGTCTGAAACACTGAAGTCTTTTTGGGAGTCCCTAAATCATAAATAACTAAGGTTTAAACCTTATAAAGTATGATCATATAGAAGGAGATATAATATTTCATGGATATACTTCACATGGAAGAGGATCTATATGTTTCAATAAAGAGAGAGGAAGATTATTTGATACTGTTTATGTAAACTGTCTTGAAAAATATGGGAAATATCCATTACAAACACATGTAGATGACGGAAATGAAGTGGATTACATAATTTTTGTCAAGAAACATGAAAAGGATTCAAAAATTTTGATGACATATGTATATATGAATAAAGCATAGCTGTCTTTGATGATGTGGAAGAAGCTTTTTCATCTCATCCAAGATTGATGAAATAAGTGGATTATAAAAAAATATTATTGATCTATACCAAAATGGTTCAAATTATAATAACATAAAAAGTTGTTACACATAATTATTTGTATTCAAAATTTTATTAGAAAGATGTTAGTGAAGCTATTTAGAATCCAGAATGTATTTAGGCTATGAATAAAGAGTTGCATCAGATTGAGAAGAATGATACATGGGAACTCGTTCCTAACAAAAATGAAAATAAATTTTATTGGTGTAATGTGGGTGTTCCAAAACAAGATGAATGAAAATTCTAAAGTGATAATAAATAGTGAAATATTAGTGTGAAAAAGTTACTCATAGATTGAAGGTTTTGATTTTTATGAGGCTTTTAATCAAGTCTAAATATTGGAAACAATTAAACCATTTCTTTCAATTACTAGTAAATGATGTTATAAAATATTTTATATGGATGTAAAGGAGAAATTTATAAATGTAGAACATGAAGAATAAGTTTTTCTTGAACAACCATGTGGTGTTTTTTGAGAAGGATGAAATTTATGTGTTCATGTTGAAGAAATCCATGTATGGGTTAAAGCGAGCTCTAAAGATGTGGTACATAAAATGGGATACTTGATTAAGGAATCTGAACATTTAAAATTTAATATATTACATTAATATCTATATAAAATTAATTAAGGGGATTTAATTCATTGTTATTATGTATTTTTATGGTATTATCATTGATGGGAATGATGAAAGAACATGTGAGAGGTTTGATAAGAAAATAAAAGAGATGATTGAAATGTACATGCTAGGTGAAATGAAATACATACTTGGGTGAATAATATCACAAATAAGAGGTACATATTGTCTTCTAAATAAAAGTATACTAAGTAAATTCTTAAGAAGTTTGGAATGGAAAATTCGAAACCCTTTTTATGCCAATTTCAGTGGGAATGAAGTTGACTATAAACAGATAAGGTACAAAATTTGACTTTAAATAGTTTCAGAAGCTATTCGTATGTTTTTTTATATGATAGGCTTAAGACTATACATTCATATGTCGTTACCATATGTCCATGATCCCAAAGTGATAAAAAATTCACATATATTTTCTATAAAAAATTATTATATATATCAATGGTGTATCAAATTTCAAAATCAGCTATGAAATCTCATAAATAAATGATTTTTTTGGCTACAAATAAACTGATTAGGAAAGATGTGTAGATTATAGAAGATTGAAATATAGTGGAGTAATCTATTTTGGTAAATTTTGTTTAAGTTGGAATACTAAGAAATGGAATTTTATAACACTCAATACACATGAAGCGAAGTATTTTTCTTCCACTTCATCCACAACACATTTTATGTGGATATTGACTCAATTAGAAGTCATGATTATTAACGTAAATATTCCTCCACTCTTAGGCTATAATAATATGTGTGTTGTTCATATTGTATAAAATCTAGTGAAACATTATTATTCAAAACATATGGATATCTAATATCATTTCATCAAAGAGTATGTGGAGAATAATAAACTCAATATAGAGTATGTTCCTACATCAGAACAAGTTTCAAAAAATTTCATTAACCTTTACCAAAGGAACCATTTTCAAAAATTATTTTGACCATGATTGTCTAACATCTTTCACTCCAAGTTTATGGTATTTGTTTCTTTCCCCAATATCATATAGTATTGGTATAGTGTTGTCCCACGGAGAGAAAAATTTTATTCATAAATCTATCCATAGATATGTACTAAACCTTTTAAGGAAGCATATATATAGCGGGAGTTGTGGGTAAGATATGAACTCACCATGTAGTTGTGTGAACAATTATAATACTTTTTTAAGTGTTCATTTAAAAAATTTTATAGTAAGAAAGAATTTGTGGAAATCTGGAATGAAATTTGGGAATTTGAAAAAGTTTTGTAAGTCACTTGTTCAAGGAAAACATGGTTTTCCTAACAATGATTCTTATTTACTACAATGTGTTTACACACATGGGATTATAATTTTTGATAATTAATCCATTTATTAATGATATAATGTTGAATTATTTATAAACATTGGTTAAAAATATTATCCAATGTGGAGACTGTTGGGACCAAGTTGGATGAAAGTGGTTTTTGGTTGAAGAAAGAAATTTTTTCTTATTGATTGGTATTTTGTTTCCATTATGAAAAATAAAATCACATTATATATATTATTCATCATAATTAAGTTTACAATACATAGATGAATAAATGAATTTTTTATAAGAAAATCCATCAGCATCATTGTTCTATTCTGGAAATGTTTTATAGGTAAAGTTGATCATCAAAATAACGATGAGTCGAGAATGACGTTTTTAATAGAGTGATAATTTATAAAGAAGTATGAATGTATTCCAAGATATGTGACTAAAATTTAGATGATTGTTTTTAATATTTTAGTTTTTCAATATAATGATTCACTCAAAACTCGGGATCCATGATTTTTGAAATAAAGCGAAAAAATATGGGTGAGTCATTCTATGTGATTCCAATCTGATTGAGGAAGGTGATCAAATACAAGGAATTCGTGAAAATTTCCATTCTAAGTCATATGATACAATTTTGATCTTTATTTACAAAATATCATGATGAATTCATGAAACAAGAAAATTTTGTAGAGGAATAAAGGTTATTAAGAAAAATTCTTCTATCCACATATCATCACTATTAGGATCCTCGAATGCATAAATAGTTAAAGGGGTGAGAAGTTTGAAGTTGCAGAAATTGAGATATTTTTTAAGCACTAATCAGTCAATCCATTACACTGGATGATTTATTTGATAGTCTGGTCCATTGAAAAAACCAATTACTCAGATGTTCCAAAATTTAATGAGTTTTTTTATGAAGATAAGCCATTACTATCTATCTATCATAAATGATGTTCCAATGATTCATCAAAGGCAGATCTAAATTATTTTTTGAGTTTTAGAAGATTACATAAGTGGGAGTTGCGAGGACCAATAAATGATAATAGTTTCAATTACTAGTCCATTGGATGAAATTAGAGACCGATCAATCAGATGATGTTCAGAAATACAGTCAACCATTCTCATAGAACAAAATTTCTATTGTTTATCTTCAAGTGGATTAAGAATCATCAGACAAGGCATGATGCAGATACATCCAGAATGAGAATTATGTTTGTGTTGTTTTATATATGTCAATATAAAAATAAATCATGATTTATTATCATGATTCATTAATAATTCATTAACATTGATCCACTAGATTAAAATAAAGAAATATTCATCAGAAACATGTTGAAACTAATAAGTCATTGAATGTGGTTTGAGAATGTTTTGATAAATCAAAGAAAATAATAGTTGAGTTGAAATTTTTTCCAATGTGTTTTTAAGGTGGTTATGAATTATAACAAAGATACAACAATGTTTATTTTATATTGGTTTTTTGGTGTTTCAGTTGGTATAAATCATTGGAATGAGGAGTAATTTGTGGTTTTTAAATGGTATAGAGCATCTAAATGAGAGGTTTTTGACTCACATGTGTTTTAAAGTAAGTAAATAAAATATAAGTGATCATATAGTTTATCCTAATGAATAATAGTATTGGTAAGACATTTGTTTTAGACTGAATAATGGTTTGAGATACTGCTCAGTTGAATTTATGAGAATATTTAACAAATTTTGAGAATAATCCAGAAGAAATGAGAAGCACCAAAAGATTCTCTAACAACCCATGATTGAAGAACATTTACATTACATTTATTTTTTGGAATACGTAATACATTTCACAAAATATATGTGAAAATATCATATTAGTTTAGGGTCATTGGAAACTCAAAACATAATCTTCTAACTTAGTCAAAGATCTTCAATATCTCCTACAAATATCTTCCCCTTTTTCTCTAACTAAAACCTTTCTTTATATCCTGGGTAAAATAAAAAATAAAAAGGGTGAGATCAAATTCCTAGTAAGGGTAAACATGGAGAACATAAAAAAGACTATGAACATTGGAATGAAATAACATGAACATGTAGTTGAAATATCAAAATCTTGGGTCCTGAAAAAAATCATGGTAGTACGTAAGTAATAGATCATAAAGGAACATTAACTATGATATAATAACATTGGAATAAAACATGTGATTGTGGAAAATAAATAATCACATAATATTAATTCCATTGTAGCCAATGCATTGTTTCCAAGACCATCATAGTGGAAAAATTCTATTACAGAACCAGGGTTACTTGATGTTCCGACCATGTATTACTAAACCAAATTTACTTTCCATTCTAGTCATGTCTATATAATGAGATTTAAATATTTATCCAATAAATTTTATGGAGATATAATTCAAAGCCATATCATAATGAAATAACCCTATGTCATCTTATATGGAAAATAACTTTGATATAACACTTGAACTAAATTGCTGAGGAAAATATCCTTTCTTCTTAAAAAACATTCTATTTTTTTAAAATGCCATGAAATTTTAAGGGAAAAGAGTTTAGTTGAAAATACACTTGAAAATTTGTAATGGAATCTTCACGTAAATAAAGAGTTATGAAGTTGTAAAAGTATGTTCATGTCATATAAGTTAAAAAAACATTTTCCTCGTACTTTTATTGAAAAAAGTGAAAAAGTACCTCGTATGGTAAAACAATATTCCTTCCATACCACATAGTAAAAGACAAAAATGGGTAGAAATGACTTTAAATATACATATAAGAATATTAAATACATTCTGATTTTTTTTTCGAAAACATGGACATAGATGATAAATATATATCCAGAAAACACTTATGAATAAACAATCTCGAATAAAAACGGGATTGGAAAAGTTATCCCTTACCTTAGGTATGATTTCTTACGTATGTGTCTGAAACTAATTATAGTGTGTTTAAACATATTATAAACTTGTAAAATAAGCATAGTAATATTTATGATATCATATATGATTCACTTGTGACTTTATATTACAATTTCATTTTTCAATTCCAAGTTAAGTCAACATTTTGGGTAATAATCGTTTTATTTATCGTACATGTTTTGAATTATTTTTATTAATATTGTTACTTTTATAATGATTTACATACTTCAATAATGTAAAACATGATTTATATATCATATATATTCAGTATATATATATTTATATAATAGATAGATAAATGAAATGGAATACACCATTCATGGAGATGGTAGGTCTTGCGTACACATGAATGATGTTTTTGTTTCCTTATTGAATTGAATGAAAGTTAGTAAATTATATATATATATATAATAAATCCAGTATATTACTATGTCATATATTTCGTGATTATTTATTATATATACATTATAATCATTCATTAATGGTTAACGTGGAGAATGAATCTCATCGCGTCGTGGAGACGGTAAGTCGTGCGTACGCACGAGCGACGATATCATTCCCATAATTGTTGAATGATATTGAATTGGATGGTGTATAATATCTCATAATTTTTATAATTTCATAATAATCATATATATTTATTATTTATAACATTATACTCATCTAAGTAAGGTGGTAGTGAAAATCTTATTACACCATGGCGTGGAGACAGCAAGTCGTACGTACACACGTGCAATGATTTCATTTTTCAAATGATGGGTAGAAGGTGAAATATTATATTTTCATATTTATAATAAAATATAATAATATGAGTGATACTTATGTTATTACTTTATAATCAATAAATTAATGGAGAGGAAGTAGAAGAAGAAATAAATTTGAAAGGATCTGAAGAATAGATTACCTCTTCCTTGACATGCCTCTTTAAAATTTCCTCTTAGGTCAGTAGATTTGTTCATTTGAGAATCTCATCAAATCTATAATGTTACTAGGGATGTTGGGAAGAGAAATATTTAGGGTTATACTAGATTTAAGCCTTAAAATTGAGTGAAGATTAGAGGAAGGAGGTGAAAGTTTATAAGACAGGAGATGGGCACTTTAGGAAACGCTCAAAATATTAATTTATTATAAAATTATTTTCAGTTTCAAAAGGTCCAAACACACATTTAATTCAAATATAATAGGAATATTATTCTAAATACTCTAAAACAATAGGTTTTATACATTTTTAGATCTCAAATATAACCTTATCATTTAGATTTAAACCTTAGTTAACTAATTTAACTCCTACCATGTATTCTTGTATATTCATACTATATGTTTAATATAGTAACCATAAAAATACAATCGAAGCTCAAGTGGTTTATTAATGACATTTTCAGAATTATATATTTCATTTTTCCGAATCATATATTTTTAGTACTATTATATCTTTTAAGAAAATAATATTTGTTTTAAAAACTCTTTATGTCAAAATTTATATTATACATATCGTGATTTTTTTAATTCATAATAACTTTTTTATTTAGATAAAACATAATTAATTCAAATATAAATGCCATAATAATCCATAAAATTCGTGGTCATCATAAAAATTAACAAATTAAATTTATTTTAATATTTATAAAATCATTTATTGGACTCCTTTATTAATGAAGCAATCACTACATCATAATTGTGTTATTATTAAATTTATTTATTTAATGTCTAAAAATTATAAATAAAATATCACGATGTAGGACATATTTTTATCATTATAATTTCTATTCATAGTTTAAGAGATCAATTATATAACCCCATATAAAAATTATTTTAGTAAAAGATACATGTTTATGTTATATTTTTCCTTATTTTGTGTTAATTCTTATAAAATATCATTGTCACATCCAAGTGGATCCATGGGGTACAAAAGTCAACCCAAGGATGAACATGGTTGTAAATATATATCAAATTGTTCTACAACTTTTTTAGGGTAGTTTAATTTTATTATAATATAATTTATTACCATTATTTACCAAATTTACCCTTAAACCATGGTAAATAAAATAATTACTGATGTTACTACTCATAGTGTCCAAAAATAAAAGGTTTCTATTTACAAAATATGGATATTATTATTCAAAATATGGAATCCATTTTTTAAAATTCATAACAAAAAAATTTGCATGAATTAATTTAATATTTATTCACATTGTCAAAACCAAAAAGGCCGGGTTTTTAAATAAGTAATAACTATCAAAAGATTGACATGTGATTCTATCCAATTTAAAAGTGAAATTAATTCCAATGATCAAAATTATATTAAATGATAAAATTATAATCTAATTAAACTTTAAAACCAATTAAAAATATAATCTAAAAATATAAATTAATTAGATGAAAAGGCATTTTCGAATTACAATGCAGTATTCTTCACTAGTCATTAAAATTTGAATTTTATCATAAAAATAACAAAAGTTAAACAAAATTAAATTTTTATTTCCCGATTCCGAATAAGACGTTTATTTTTTCAAAATTATCTTATAAAAGTTTCAAAAACTAGATTTAAAATAGGTGTTCCCTCAAAAGGCAGTAAAATAATATTTTTTGAAAAATACTTCTTTTATCTAAAAAATTTGATTTTTTTCTCAAATAATTATATAGAAAATGTGTAAGATGAATTATAATTTCATATAATATTAAAATTGTATTTAATATTATTCATAACGGCGAGTTTATATCCAATTAAATAATAATATTTTAATAATATATCATTGTTTAGTGAAACTTGGTATCACGTATAACACAAGTTGTCGAGGAAGGTCGCTCTTGCATCTAACGCAAGACAAGTCAATGTTACGTGTAGTGCAAGATTCATTTGGTGTTGCATATGACATAATTCAAACTTAGTTCATTTATAAATTGAAAAAAAAATCTATACTAAATGTTGGGAGGAATTAATTCTCTCAAAAGAACTTGAAATTGTGTGCAACACAAGTCAAGAATACTGTTTCATATAATACAAGCCAATATGGTGTTGCGTATTGTGAAATCTAATCTTGGTGTAGTGTATAACACAAGATATGAAGGAAATTAAAGAGAATATATCTCATAAAATCTCAGGGTGTTGTAGATTCAAAAATGGAGTTGATATGTAACACATATTGAATTTAATGGAAATTTGGTTAACCAGTAAAACATTTTTAGATTCCCAACAATTTCACTTTTGGATCACCTATTAATAAAATGAAGTAAATTGTACTTTCTGATGATTGAATGTTGTTTAAGTATATAGAGAGAGAAAGAGTGGTGATGTTTTGTGTAGATAGAAGACATTTTCAGACATAGTTTTCCTAGGGATGGTTTTTAGGAAGAAGAAGAAGAAGGAAAGGGTTACCAGACAAGACTGAGAAAACATCCTAATGTTTTTTGTGAAAGAATAATTTGTTTGGAATTTTTTCCAGAGTAATATTTCATTTCATTTTTTTCAAACTTAAGAATAAGATGAGATAATCATAATCATCCATAAAATAAAGTTTTTTTTACGAACTTTATAATGGTTTTCTCTACCTACTACTAAGAAGGAAAATGAAGAGTTGTGTTTCAAAATAAATAAAAAAGTAAAAGTTATAAGTCATCATAGTAGCTTGTTTGGAAGAAACTTGTAAGAGTTTCAAAAATTGTTACAAAAAACATGTGTCAAATTATTCTCTCTTGAAGAAGCAAATACACTATTTTATTGATCATAGTTTTATACAAGTGTAAGGGTTTATTCTACTTGTTTTATCAACAAAAAAGTATTTGTTTTCTTTTTTATTTAATCATATTGGATTATTTCCAAACCATTCTATGGACTATCAACTCTTTTTTCGTTTTGAGCCTTGAAAATACTTGTGTTCTTATGAATGTGTGAATGTTTTTTTATCATAAAAGTGATAGATATTTAATAGGATATGAATTTTGTTATAAATAAAAGATTACATAAATGGAAAATACATCACTGATTCAACCCTCACCCTGTCAGTGATACATTGATCATGATTGGTCATTTTCCATATAATTTTCCTTTTAATATGAATATAAAAGGAATGATTTTCCCCATTATGCGGAACTAAACTAAGTGGGTTTTATTCCCGTTATATGGATATATATGAATCCCTTTTTTGATCCTTATCCCAAATATATAACTCCTACCCCCTTCATAAATTGGGACAAAGTCTATATTTATTTGTTTAAAACATTAAACTATAACATCACTCACTAACAAAACAAATATAGAGAACCTTTGATATATACAGATGTTGACATTAATACATGGTCATGATTATAACCGATATGGTGGTAACTAATCTTCAGAAATGATTTTAGAATGTTTAATGATCATATATTAAATATATAGGGGTGTCTTGGATTTGGAAATAATCCCCCATAAAGGGTCTGATAAACCTAACATTACATCCTTTTAACTAATGAACCATTAAATTTTCCAAATTTAAAGTCCCAATGATCACCATCAATTGGAATTAATGCTTGTTTAAACACCAAGAAAGTGCATGAATAATGTGTGACCTAATAATAATAGATGATTGGAAATATTTTAACTTCAAATGGTTGTTTGGTATAAGATACTGGAAATTACATTTCTCATGACACAATCCAAGAATGGTGACACATTCGAAGAAATTATCCTCATTAAAATATTCCACCAAATTATTGGTCACAAATTATATTTTCAATAATTAATCACACAATTTCCAATTTAGTCAAATTTTTATAATATATTATTTAATTGAATAATCATTTACCTATACAACTTCTTATATTTTTTCAATCCTTTTTAATCCATATTTCTTCATGTCCAATAACATTCATAACATAATTTTTTCCCATATAGGTCATTTATTGTTTCTTCATTACCATCAATTATAATGAGTATATCCTTATCCTTCAAATTTTTCACCCACCAAGAGGCATTAATATCAGATATCCTATTAACATAACTAGTAAATTTCATTGTGTTTAGATTAACAGGGACTAACACAATAAATTTCATCACGTTTGTGGGGGGTAAAAATATCTAACATTATAGATGCAAGGATGTTGGTTAAACCAATCAAATATGTAATTAACTACAACTACTTTCTAGATTGAACAATTAATTCCAATATTTCAGGATGTAATTTCATATTCTACATCCCATCCAAATCATAGTGTTTAATTTATTTATGTATTCATTACACACATTGAACACCTTTAACTTCATTAACAATTCCTTGTCAAAAATTCCACAAAGTTACCCCAACCTCATTAGTGTTACTAAATAAACCCCACTAAACATCCCCCTTAATATCATATTACAACTTATTCCTCCATATTGAAAATATATTATAATTTAATGGGCCACAAAAATATGGAATAAATAATATCACATATATATCACATCCACCTCATATCCCTTATAGGTTTCTGAATAATTTTATTTGATTAAATTAGTATTAGAATCCTAATCAATGTACCTAAATCATGATTAGGTAATTTTAATACTAATATAATAGAGATTTAATTAATTACATACCTCAATATGATGCTTGAATAATGACCATGTCAAAGAAGAAAAATTATAATTAAATACTTGTGCTCTCTTAAAGAACATTAAATGAATCTATATTCCATAATTTTATGTAAATTTATAATCATAAAAATATACGAATCATTTTTATAGATCTCTAATATGGAAAATTAGACAAAATAAAGAAAAATTAATTTAATGACACATCAATTCATGTAAATCCATCATCATGAAAGCATAAAATTGGTGATAAATAAGAATTTCTCTAATGAATTTCTTTGAAGTCATCTTAGTTGTTAAAATTTACTCAATAAGAGCCAAATATGAATAATAATTAAAATGGACAAAAAAATTAGAAATACATGGATAAAAATAAATTCCTAGAATATTTTAATATATTACTATTTGAAAAGGTATAGTTAACTTAGATAAAAAACTATGGTTTAAAATCTTAATATACTTCCATAAAATTTATGATCATTTCAATTTTAATTCTATAGTTCCTAGATATGTTATAGGGAAATATACCTCACGAAACAACAATTAATCCAATAAAATAGTTAAACTGAAATTGATGTCATAGTCACATTCATTTCATATATTTTTAGCTTACTTCATTTTTAAACACATACTTATTGAAAATCTATATTGGATTAGTGAAAAATACTAAAATGTGGTTCTTAGAGAAATAATAAACATTTCCTTTCTACTACAGCCTAATCACCTCCTTTCCAACAACCAACCATAACATTAAAAATTTATCCACATTGAACTATAAATTGGTTTAAACAACCAATTATTAATCTTCTGAACCATTATGTAATTGATATTTCAAAATAGCTAGTTGTTTTTTCTTTCCTCATCTTCTTCGCTTTACCCATCCAACCATGATTTAACTAAATTTCAATGTAATTTTAAAAACTATGGAGTTAATTTCATATTAGATTAAATTTAATCTAATTTAAAATACTAATATTCATAATCATTCTAAAATTTATCCATCATATAAATCAATAGATTCATGAAAATGTTAGTCTTCATAGTAAATGTTTATAAAATAGTTTCCATCCACAATAATGTATGAAAACAAAAAAATAGATAAAAAAATTCCCAAAACATAACCATTATGTGAGATACATTTCGAAGGATACATTTTATATTTTATATACGTAACCATTATGTTTTGAATAATGGATAAAAAATTAAAACTAATTAAAATTTAGTATCAATTTAAATTTTAATTTATAAAAAAATCGAGGTCATAAAAAATTGAGATATTAAACCTACCTTTGCGACTCTTTCTCCCAAATAAATTCTTCAAAAATATTTTGACTTCAAAAAACACAATAATGGAATGAATAACTAATTAAATTCATATTTATGATTATCTAAGATCACCATGGGGTATTTCACAAATTGGAATACCACTTTGATGTCAAAAAAATCTCAATTGATGGAATGTGAATCATTATGAAGGTATAACAGAAGTTGTGACATATGGACGACGTCATTTATCTGCTCTATTAAGAGTATAAGTTATAACTTATCTATTTCCTTTATAATTAGATAAAATATTTTGTAACGGATAAAAATTTCAAAATATATATTCTAACCACTATCAAATCAGTTTTATTAGTGATAAATAGAATAATTCAACCACACAAACCCCCAAAAAACAAATTGTAAGGGTCTTGAAATCTAATCTGTATAAGATTACTAATGAACCATTGTAGAATTTATCTACATTAATATCACCTAAAACATATTATTTTTATTATATTACAATTCTGATCCAATATTCATAACATAATTAACATCAATCCAACACAATTTTGATGTACAAGGTAATCTGTACAATCCTTTAAGTTGTTCCATGCCATCGGATGATTGATAACTATCGTTATAGTCAAAACCAATAAAAGTGAAATTAAACGACTAAGTGAATGATATAAAATATAAATCATTTAATAATATGATTTTTATATTATATATTATAGTCTATGTTCTACATGTCATAGGATATAACATAAATATAACAAAGTTATATCGTGTTCCATTGGTTTGGGTGTATCTTAAGCGGAGACATAAAGATATAATTTCATTTCAATGTTGATAGATAATATGTTATGATAAATTTTTGTAATAGATGTTGATACATTAACATTTGGATCATTATCCCAAAAATATATCATTAAAATTATGGATAATCAATGCACTTAAGATTTAGGTATATAGATAATGAGTTACGAGATGTTGTAATAACATGCCATTAAATAGTCTATTATGTATTGAATTTGTAAATGTATGTTTTCTTAGGGTGTTTCACCAATTCCTTTTTTACACTAGATGAATATTTAGGTATATCTGCAAGTTATGACATTGAATATAAACCTTATGACTGTGTATATAGGTTATATCAACGGTCAGACCACACATAGAGGATATTTTGATGGAAAAAAATGTGGATATAACATCTATCGACATTTAATCTAGTACCCATGGAACATATAACCTTGGTCATGGATCATGGAAATATGTGAATCCACATAGACCCTATAAAAATAGGATCCATGTCTATTTATGTAGGATAAAGAACTCATTACTAGGGAGATTTGAACCCATGTCTTAGATTTTTTAATGGGAATACATTTTTCATTCCTCTAACACATTGATTTTAAATATATATTTAACACACACACACACATAGATATATGTTTTTTTGTGTGTGTGTGAAAGAAATTACATATATTTATAATTATGAAACATTTATATTCCAACCTATACCACATAGTTACAGTCTTGAATGTCTTTGTCTATTGGGACTTTACTACAAACATATAGCCATAGTCAATCCACATCCATTGTTATAGGGGATTTCATACGCTCTTCCCATTATGCCAGTATAGAAACACATATAGACATGGGAGGGGCTTAGTCTTGGCTATAGGGGATTATATTTTTACAAATAACCACTTTCATGCCTCACCATTTGCTATAAGGGATTTCTTTATCCCTTCATAGAAGAAATGTTTTTCTTGTGCTGGTGTCAGAAAACATATACTCTTGGGGGAGACCCTAATATTTAAATAGAGTCCTTCACATGAAATTACTAGGGAAATTTTGTTCCAAATGTAGTGGATGAAAACACATAGTTATAGGTGGGAACTGAAAATTGTTGTAAGGTATTCTCATGCTTCTATATTCATATTTGGACCTAACCCTTGGATATAGGCCACTTAAAGCCAATATTGGTCCCCACTATGGATATATATTCGTGGAAATATCCCAAATTTCTTAGTATTATATGAACACATTTTCAATAAATGTTCTTATATCTAGTTATGATTATCCTCTAATAAACTTTACTTCTCATATCTTTGGATCATGAGATAATAGAATACTATGAGAGTAGAAGGGTCATTCCCATACGATGAGTGAATCAGAAAATTATGGATGCAATATGAGGGAGATATTCCTTTAAGATACCTATGGTTTTCTTTCTAATTGTCACATGATTAAAATGAGGTTTTAATATCTACAGTGTCTCGTAAACAATATCTATTCTTAATTTTATTTTTTAATGCTTTCTGGTTTCATGCATGTTTATATTAGGTTAAATAGTTTCCAATTACTTTCACTATGATAAAAAAGTTTAATTTGATCCCTAGAAACATAACAGTGATATTAGAAAACAAATTAATGGGTCAACCAGTTATTATTAATTTTTATGCATGACTAGTGGTGAAGTGTAGAAATCATCCCATGAGATCCATTATTAATTCATGGAGTTTCATAGCCTATGTTTTTGTGTAATTAATGCACCTACTATGTCATTGTATATTGTATTTTATAATTATTTTATTATATTAATTTTAAAATATATTATGGGTGTTTCATCTAGGAATTTTTAAATTTTTGAAGGGTTATTGGGTGTCGCATTGGTTATAGATGGTTAGAAGTAACTCTACCTCAACCGTGAATTCGACTCTATAAGTGTACAATGCTATTTGTTATGGTTAGATCATGACTATGTAGACTATAAAATGTCCTAGGGGGAACTATTTAGTATTAATTTGGGTATTAAATGAGTTCCACATGGTTACCACATGGTATGAAAAACCATATATGAAAAATATACAAGTTTCATAGGAATAAAATTTTTAGGATTTTTTAAAATTGAACATTTTAATTTTAAGACCATTTAACCTATTTTTATCCACCTCCCCATGTCTCATAGACCCACCACCAAGACAATGTTATTTGTGAATGACTCCCTCTCTAGGTTTCCCTCCCCTTTTGAGATGTATTCTAGATTCACAGTGATTCAAGGGTAGATTGCCAATGGTAAGGCTTCTCTTCTCTATTATTCCAATTTTTAGGTATTTTCTTCCTCCCCATCACTATACCCATCTCATCCAAACCCTATCAGTTCTAGTTTGACTTGATTCATTGATTTTTTATTCAATTTTATAGGGTGTAATGTTTTATTCAAGGTCATTTCATTTTTTATTCAAGTTCGATATCATCATCCATTGATTCTAAGTTGGTTTTCACATTCCCTAAAAATTTAATTATAGAATGATCAACTTCTTGAATTCAAATTTTGAAACTAATTTGAGAATTATAGTATTATGTGTGTCAAAAGAAATTTTAGGTAGAAAACATAGTATTCTCTTTATTTTATTAAAAAGTAAATAATTTTTTCAATTTTTAATATATGTATTAAACTCAATTTCACTTTGAAGACACACTATAGGATTTATATATTAATCATATGGAATTTTAAATTTTATATTAGGGTAACTAAATGTATCATTTTAATTTAGGTAAAAATTATAAAAATTATTACTTGGACATAAAAGGTGTTCCTATTTTAAAATATGGTGTATAAAATGGATAAAAAAGTTCAGTATTTCCATGAAATGAGTGTTCAGATTCCATATGGAATTTTATCCATTAAATTGATTTCAAGATGATTTTAATTTTTCCAAAAAGAATTTAATTTTAATTTCTCATGTTAATTGAAATTAAAACAATCTAAAAATGTCTTAAAAGTTTATATTAAGTAAAATTTGAGGCTAAATATGCATTTAACCCATTTGTGTCACTAATGAAATTGAGATATGTTGTTCTAAACCTTTATGTGTTTTCTAAATTTAAAATTGGTTTAGTTTCATAATATATTTCCAAATATACTTGTTGTATTATTTTAGAAAATGTTTTGTAATTGATTTTTAGTGGGTTGATTTATTAATAATCATTTGAAATGAAATTTAAAAGAACCAAAGGTGACTTATCATTTAGAGTATATTTTAATGGATTGTATGTTTAAAAAAAATTATATGATATTTAAATGGTTTGTTAACTATGAGACCCTCCTAAAGCAACTTGTGTTTGTTTTCACATTTTAGGTGATGTCTTACACATACTTTTGGGAGGTTAATTACTTATGTTATGGTTGTATGATTTGAAAAGGGTTGGTTTCTTATGTGGGAATTAGTGGTGATGTGAGATTTATTTTCCTATGTGTTTTAATTATTGTGATTCTATTTAATTGGTTATATACTCACCTATAATTGTTTTGGTTGTGGGAAAATGGTTATCATAGTGGGAGACCTTGATTTATAGTACACTAGTTAGTTTACACACTAGCAAGTAAACCCTATTTTTTGGTTTTCACCTGTTAAGGGATTATCCTCATGAGTCTTGTCTATTTATGATAGGGACATAACATGTTATCATATAATCATGATTTAAAAAATAATTGGTGGCATGTAGCTCTAAATGAAAGAAACGAAATAGTTGGAAAACATTACCTAAAAAATTGGTTAACAGTTTTTGGTTTATACCAAAGGGCTTCCTTGGAAGGATTTATTCCCAAATGAAGGATTCAAGTTAAATGGGGGGGATGTTGGGAAGATATTTGGGAAGATATTTTTGGAACCTAATTGGTTTAGAGGTGAGTGTGATGGGGATAAGTAGTGTCCTTTTATAGTGGAGGGAAGTTACTCACATGGTCTATTTGAAAACAAGTTAGATGTACCCCAATTTTTACCAAAACAAATTCATAAAAAAATATAACATAATAAATAATAGAAGGTTAATGGACGATTTATTTCCATAAAATGGGGTTTGGACAAGTGGGTATGTCATTTGTTACCCTAAGATAAACAGTAAGTCCTTTATTAAGATTAATTTTGCCTTTATAATTGTAATTAATATTAATTACTTTAACTAATATTTTAGGTAAAAAATTATTCTTATTATACATTATAAATTATGAAGATTCGAAATATGAAATTAATTTTTCTAAATTAATATCATATAAGTGGAATAATTTGAATTAATTTTAATCCCACAGGAGGGATGGCAATGCAGTTTTTTAAACTAAAAATGTTTGAAAGTTTTTTATGCTTTTATAGACAATTTCAAAGTGAAATTGATTAAAATTACATAAATTGTACTAATATATAAAATTATTATCTAATTAAACTTTAAAATAAATTAATTATATAGTTTTTCTTTATAAAAAATTACATGAAGAAGAAGGTCATAAATAAAATTCAATATTTTTAACTATTAATTAAAAAATATAATGTTTTAGAAAAATATAAAAAATTCAACAAAACAAAATTCATATTTTTATAATTTAAAATATAATTTTTTTTGATATATTAAATCAGTTAATGTTTCAAAATTAATATTTAAAATGGGTTCTCCATTAAAAGGCCGTAAAATTGCCTTTATAAAATTATTGGTTTTTATGTTTAAAATAGAGTTTGTTCTTGTCTTATGTCTATAAATACTATATAATGAATATAAAAAATATTTTATTGAAGACATAAAATATATATTAAGTTAATATCACTCATTAATTATATTTATTTTATTATATTTGTGTAAAATAACTTATTGGCCATAAAATAGTTTTCAATAAAAATATTCACTTTATATTCAATTACTTATTATATTAATTTATAATTAATTTGTAACCAATTAATTAATTATATATTTTTATAGATAATAGTTTTAAAAAGTTATTTATTACTATTCATAACTACTAATTCAAAAACTGGTTTATTTCTCATTATATTTTAATAATGTATTACTATTCGATAAAAATTGGTCTTGCGTGTAATGAAAGCCATCAGGGAAGGTCTCTATGGGGTGTAACGAATTCTATGTTGGTGTATCATGCATTAAAATATATATAATCTATTTTAAATAGTCAATATATTAAAAATTATTCATATGTTATATTACCTTACGCACTTCGTGTCACGTGTCATACAGGCTATCGAATACATGTTTCTTACTTTAGATTTTTGGGGCATCACGGAGAGAATAAAATTACAAGAAACATATAATATCAAAGATAAAATGATATTATTGATAAAATTTGTAAAATAGTATTATATACACATTGTAAAAGAATATAGGTTCACAACATAACATGTTTCTCAATAAAGGAAAATTGAGAAAAAATACCTTACCGATTTGGTTACATTTGAATCGTTAACCGCTTGAAATAAAGATCATTAAATGGAAATGGAAATATCACATAAATTTAAGGATAATTATCATTTATTACATTAATGTGAATTATATACATCAAAAAAAAATTATTACTGAATATGGTATATGTCTCGCAGAAATAAAAGTAATACTAGAAGTCCCTTTAGCTTAAGTCTTGACTTCCTTCATATAAATTCAAACCTCCTGTAATACATATATTTTTATTGTACATCATCCAAAAAACCATACTATTATATAATAACATATATGAGTAACGTATGAATTTATATTACTCTCTTATTAACAATTCCATGTTAATGTTATGTCTTGGGTAAGAACCACTTTGTTTTTTATAGATGTTTTGACATGTTATTCTTCATCATATTACATAGACTATGATTTCATAATCCCTATAATTATAACCATAAAATAAATATCATATATAATATGAATATATGTATTTATGATGATTCATAAAATGTAGAATTTGGAAATAAAATACGTTGTTCATGGAGATGGTAGGTCGTATGTATGCATGAACGCTACTTTCATTATCATATCAGGTTAAAAGAAAAAATATATTTTAAATATTATCAATATAGAATAATTATTATGTAATATATATAACATATTTTTGGTAAATCCATTATAAATACATTCCATGTAATGTTTGAATGAATCACATTGGTTCATGAGGAGGTAGCCTACAGTACAATGAAAGAGGCTATCGTAGTCCCATTAAATGAAAAACATGTTGGTGTGTGTGATATAAAAATTCAAGAATAAAAACATTATAAACATAATATATATCATTTATAAAATATAAATCGAAAATTATTCCTAAATTTCAATGGTATTAATGGAATAATGAATGATATCAACTCACTAGGTGGTAGTCTGTTGTACACACTTACAATGGTTGTGTATCCCATTTAATGAATGTTAGTGAAGTTATTCGTCATAAGATCAACATAAAAAATCTCAGTATATTTATTGTAATTTTTTTATTATATAAACTTGAAATAAAAATTGTTGAATCAGTTTAAGGAAAAATAAATCAAAAAAATTAGTTGATGAATGTTACCTTTTTTATAGGTATCTCCTTATGATTTTCAAAAAAGGACTTCCTAGGTTGGATTTATGACCAAATGAGGGTTTCTATATTTAAGGGATGGATTTTTGGAACATATTTGGATATATTGTGATAGAACAAAATAGGGTTTTAAGTGTGAATAAAAGAGAAGAACATGTGCCTTTTTATAAGAGAGGGGAGGGGCATTTTTTGAATTTCTCAAAATATTAATTTATAACAAATTCATTATCAATTACAATAACTCCAAAGAGATTTATTTACAATATATTATGATTTTGAGTTGAAATAAATTCATCCAATTAAAATTAGACATGTTTTGACTATTTTTTAATCCATATGTTTTTATTTAACCCTTATTTAACATTTTTAACTCTTACCATCACAACATGTGTTTTTACTCTTTGAAGGTTAATGTAGTTACAATAAAATTAAAAACTAACCATAAATGGATCATTGTTTCAATTTTAATTCTTATCCAAATTGGTTGGAATAATTTTATATTTTTATTAATTCTATATAATTTAATAAAATATATATTTTTTAAATATCAATATTGTGAGTTTTGACACTATTCATTACTTGACGTTTTAATAATACCCTAAGAATAAGATAATTTCTAAAAAAATATTCTAAAACATATCTAAATTGTCAAATTAAACTAAAAAAGTTTTACATGACACTAATTATCCTATACTATATTTATTTTAGTATTTTTAAAATTATTTAATTTATATTTCCTTTAATTAAAAAAATATTGAATCATCATTGGTTCAACATTAAATATAATTATTTTATCACTTATAATTTATAAATAAAATACCTTGATGTAGATAAATATTTTTTATTTAAAATGAATATCTATAGTCAAATTTAACTTATAAATAATAATTTATTAAAAATGTTAAAGTTATAAAAACAAAATTATGTCATCTTTGACTTTTCATTAAAATAAAATACTATAATGGGATTAAAGAAATCTTAATCGCTCCAAGAGGTCATTAAATCTGAAAAAGGATGATTTTGGTCGAAAACCACTAATATTATATAATTAGGTTATTATTTAGGGTATTTATCTAATACTTATAATATTATTTTTTCCATTAATTACCTGATTTACCCTTAACCATGGTAATATTTTTTTGATAAAGTATCTATTGAAACTGTCCAAAAACTAGAAAAATTTTATAAATATTGAACTTATAATTATATATTTGGTATCCATTTTTCAAAATTTAGACCATGTAACTGGGTAAAATAAATTTAAAATTAATTCCGTTGATGAAATGAAAAAAAAGATTTTAAAAGTGAAAACATTGAAAAGATGAAAATGTCCAAATAAAATGTGAAATTACCTAAAATTTTATAAATTGGAATAAATGATATAAAATTAATTTAATTATAATTTAAAACTGATCCAAATTATAATTTAACAATATAAATTATTTGGACAAAAAAGCTATTTTCAAAGAGAATTTAGTATTTTTCACTATTCATCAAAACATGAAACCTATTAGAAAAATACTAAAAATTAAACCAAAGTAAATTTTGATATCCCAATTTCAAATCTGGTGGTTATTTTTTCTAAAATAATTCATAAAATTATCAAAAGTTAGTTTTAAAATATGTGCTCCATTAAAAGGTGATAAAACTACATTTAGGAAAATGCAGTTTTAAGTATAAAACAGGATTTTTTTATATCATTTATAGAAAAAAATGTGTTAATTTTTATAAATTTGATTTAAGGATTAATATATGGATTTAATTTATATAATTTAAAAGTTTTGATTCTTTTATTTTATTTTTATTAATCCTACAAGTGTGTATTAAAAAGATTTTGAGAAAAAATTTCCTTTAAATTTTAAATAGATTTACATGTATAAAACATACATTAAAAATTAAGTTAATATTGTTAATTCCTTCGACTATAATCAATATGTTATACTTCTCTTATTTAAATAATTATAATAATAAAATTCTTCTTTATATAAAATTATTGTTTCATGTAACACAATCTAATCCAATGTTGTGTGTAACACGATATATCAATGAAAGCAACTTATTTTTTTAAAAAATAAAATTCGTAAAAATATCTGGGTGTTACATTATACCCCCCATAAAAAGGAATTTTTCCCTGTAAATTACTTGGGTTCATCATTATTTTAATACATTAATGATACTTTAAAAGAAACCCACATCGAAAAAATTAATACTAAAACAACCATTTAAGAAGGAAATGTTGGGAACTTGGTGGTCACCCAAAGTAACTCATAACTATATTTTCACTTAGGATAACATAAGTGTCAAGTAAAATCATGGAAATATAAGAGAAAACTGACTATCAAGTTCATATGGAGAGTGATAGGGAATATAGTCATTATAAGGTTAATGAATACAAAACCATGGAAAGAATAGGTATGAAAGAGGTCATTTATATAAAAAAATGATGATAATAGGATACGAGATTACTTCATAACCTATTAAGAAGAAAATAATTACTCTATTTCATCTCATGTGTATAATCTTACTTATTAAATGCTCATAGATCAATATCTGGTTCATTTATTACTCCCAGAAATGGAGTTTAAATTATAATACCTATAGAACTTGTGGACTATAAGATCCTTGATAGGGTAAAAATTCATTGCTCCTATTTCTAGTTGTCATAATAAAAAAATAGTTTCCACATGTTATTTAATGCGCATAAATCATTATATAGTTATTTAAAACATTAATCTCTAAAACCACATTTAGTGTTTAATATAAACATCATTATAAATGGTTAACCATATAACACTTTCAACATTAATTTTTTTTAAAAGGTTACTAAATTTCACAAAATAAACTTAACATTAGTCCCCAAAATATTATAAAGTACCTATTGATTTACACATAGAAAAAAAAAGTTAATACAATCATTATATATTATGTAAAATCATAATAAATACACTTGTGATTACCATAATAGCTCATAGAATGAGTTAATACCTATTATATCTAAATTCTATTAACATGAAATATAAAGTTTTTGTGATTAAATGGTGTAAATTAAATTTTTACTAGACAAAGAATCAGTGAATATAAAAATAAGGTGACTATAAAAACCTCTAAAATAACTATGAAAGGACATGAAAAATCACATCATGAATTGACACCAATTGATTTCTTATATAATAGAATAAACTACATAAGAATCATCAATGAATCTTCCCACAATGTCTATGTCATCACTGAATTCATCAGAAAAAACCTAATTGCCTATAATCATCCTTATGCTAGAATCATTAAAAAATAGCTTTATATAGACAATAACAATCACATGATCGAGCATGTTTACATCATGATATAACTAAAGTTCATTCATGATCATGTAGTTAGAAACACGTAAATCTAGATTGATGATCATTGTTTAGCCTGTGTTGTCATCATGAAACATGAGAGAAATTGATCCACTATAAATGGAAGAATGATGATATCACATTAAATAACCTAAAAACAGAAAAGGAACCAACGCTATATAAGATCTATGACCTACATCTTTTTAGTAATCATATGGAAACATCATACAGAACAAAATAAACCATCATCAAAACCTGAAAAATTAAATAATATGAAATATTTCACTAGAATTGTATCTTTTAATAGAAAAAAGCACCAACACAAAAATTGAGGATCACTCTTCAAATATATCCAATTATCCTAAACTAAAGTCATTGGAGGTAGCATCATTGTTGAGTAAATATCATAAAAAAAATTCCTATGAAAAATTAATTCCCACTGAAGTCGAAGATAATCAAAATCAAGCTTCAGATTCACTATTTCATACATTGGTTTTTTAATACTAAGATAATCACCAACACTTATCCATTTATTACAACATCATCCAAAAGACTGCCTTTCTTATTCCTTAATCTAAGGGTAGAATTCCACTCTGTATCCGTCCTTAATAACATGAGTATAAGTTTATGCTTGTTGTTACCCTATTGATCCTCCTTACTCAAGGATAGGGATGTGACCTCTTCATTGGTGGATGTAAAATAATCCTATTCATCAAAGGATACAGATGTCGAGGGACCTTCTGAATACACACATGCTTCTTCATTAATTTTATAATCATTTTTATTGTATAAAGAAATATATTCATGAAAGGATTGGGTTTATACTCATACTAATAGAATATGTGATTTAATTATTCCATAATAGGAGTACGTAATCACATAAAATTTGTCTGATGGATAAAAAATAATATTTTCATAGGGTTTATTCATACAAAGTCAAATATAAAATTTTCAACTAACGAGAGAAAGATAAGTATTCTCTAATTATTATGGATCACTTAATACATTATGATAGAGTAATATTTCCCTTTTTTACTTTATACTTAGATGTTTTTTGTCATACAATTCATATTAGTCCTTGGATTATACCAGTTTTTATCATAATTCCAAAAATACTTTCAATTGAAACACTAAAATTAAAAAGATTCAATCATTGGTTCTTTCCATTTCCCCCCATTACTTCAGAAGTAAAATGTCATATGGACTTATTTCAAATGATTAAAACACATAAAAATCCCCTTAAGATAATTTCCTCAATCTAAAATCCAAACATTTAGAATAAAGTGAATCTAATATTCTTCTCTCTATAGTTTTTAGAGTTTCCTTTGAATTAAGTCCTTCTTTTCTTATCGCAGCCATGATATAGATGAGAAAATTCTTCCAAATCTATTTTTTCTCTTTTTAGAATAAAACCACTATTATGGTTGAAGTGGGAACCTTAAGAAATCCACCATGCCAAAAATACATTACACCATATAGAAAGATAGAGGCACCAACTCAAAGTGCACAACAGACATATGAAAATAAAAAAAATAAAAATGAAACATGTCAGCATCTAAAACCCTTAATAAGCCCACCGAGTATGCACCAATCTCTATATTAATCATTTAAACACTATCACCAGTGGAGATCCAACCAATATTTATGAAATCACTAAAATGAGTCATGAAAATACTGTAAACTTATTCACTTAAACCACCAACATTGTTTAGGGAAAGGAAGCCAACAATGGAACATCTTTTACATCAAGGATCAATAGGAGTTGGCATTGAACAATAAAACTAATCCCAATTGTGAAAATTAAGACCACACACACAAAACCAGGACCCAAATGAACACCAAAATCTTGGTCTATCCTCATGAAAATACCACCACATATCAATCAACAACATCCCAAAACCTCACCAAGACCTAACACATTGGGCTGATAAATTTTTTTACAATTTTGTTATCTTTTTCATCAATGATATTTTTTAATTTTAATTTTTTGGCTCTAACCCTTAATTAAATTCTTCTAACTCTTATTCTGACAACATGGGTTTTTACTCTTTGAATGTTAATATAGTTACTATAAAATTCTTAAAGAACCATAAAAATATTATTGATGAAATTTTAAACCTTATTCCAATAATTTAGAAATTTTTTAGATTTTTAATTATTTTATATCATTTAATAAATTGTTATTTAATTTAAAATATCTTTAATGTCAATATTCGCACTATTCATTACTTGATTTTTTAAAAATATCATAGAAACATAAAAAATTCAAACCAATTATTGTAACACATCAATAACATATCAAATTCATCTATAAAATTTATGTATGGCGTTAATTCTCTCGTATTATATTTATTTTAATAATTTCAATATCATTTATTGAATATTCCTTTAATTAAACAATAACAACATCATTATTGTGTCAGAATTTAAGGTATTTATTTTATAAAATAAAAATTATCCCTAAATTAACATGAGGTAGATGAATATGTTATCCTTAAAATTACTATCTATAGTCAATGATATATTCTAAATAATCATACATTAAAAATGTTATACATCTAAAAATGTAAGTATGCCATTTTTAACATATTTTAAAAATAAAATAATATAATGTGATTAATGTCATACAAGAGGCTCCAAGAGTTAATAAAATCGGCCCATGGATTATTTTTTTTCAACAAAAACTCATTCATTAAAATTAGTATGAGTGTTTTGGTAATTGTTTAATATTTATAATATAATTATTACTCTTTATAACTAGATTTACCCTTAAGCATGGTAATAATTTTTATTACTAAAGTTTCTATTCATATTTTCCAAAAAATAAAGGTGCCTATTTAAAAAATTTAGACATTATTATTCCCAATGTAGAAAATATTTTTAATAATTAAAATCCAATGATTTTAAAAAATTAATTTAAAACTGATTTTATTGATGGTACAAGAAAATATGTTGTTAAAGTGAAAACTATTAAGAGATGAAAATATTTTAATATCCAAATCTAATGTGAAATTGATTTTAATGAAATAAATTGGATTAAATGACATAAAATTGATCTAATTATACTTTAAAACCAATCAAAAATAAAATTTAACTCTGAAATTATTTATAAAAAAACATTTCTATTAAAATTATGTATTTTTCACTATTAATCAAAAAATGAAACTTATCATAAAAAAAATTGAACCAAAATAAATTTTTATGTCCTAATTTAAAATAATAAGTTTTTTTCTAATAAAATTAATTGAACTGTCAATTTTTTTAAGTAAGTGTGCCATTACTTGGCGAAAAAAGTGCCTTTAGAAAAATAAAAAAATTAAGCATAAAACTTGATATAATTTAATATCATTCCTACAAAAAGCATATGATGAATGTTAAAATTATATTTAATATTATATATATTTTTATTTAATATAATTCAACAAGGGTTATTTTTTTATATTTTATTGGTATAGCGCACAATTGTGTGTATTTAAATGGTTTTTTTAGGAAAAAATTTCTTTTTAATTTCGGAATAGTTTTTCATGTGTAAACCATACTTTCATAATCTAGTAAATACTATTCATACAAACTATTATAATTCATAGTTCATAATTTTATTGTTTAAATCATTATAAAAATATAATGATGATTTGTATACATTCATTGTTGTGTGTACGACAAGCTAAGCTAGTGTTGTGTGTAACACTAGACATCAAATAAATCATATTATTTCTTTAAAAAATATCTATTTCATAAGAATATCATGGTATTTAATGTTAATAAAAAAACTAATAAGATGATTCCTTATGAAAAATAATATGGGGATTCTAAATTTGAAAATGAGGTATGTAATATGGTTGATTAATTTATATCATTGTTTTCTAAGAATGTGAAATGAGGTATAGGAATGTACAATGGGAAGCTACAACTAAAATTAATAGAATGTGGTGTTGTTATGTACTTATTTGAGATTTGCTCTCGAATAAATAATGAATAATATATTGGTGAATATGATATAAAGCTAACAATATATTGGAAGAAATTGAGTGATAACTCAAAATATTATTCCCAGAGGAAAAATAAATAAAATTAAATTCAAATAGTAAAGCTTTTTATTAAAATATGGGGAAGTGGAAGATACTGAAGTTGAGGGAAGAAAGTTTACTAACTATATTAGAGAAAATATTTTCATTTCAACATTTCATAAGGAAGTGTTTGGTATAAGTAGTTCCAAAGAAGAAGAGTAAGAGTTAGAGTTTCACCTGAAGAGAGAAATGAAAGAATATTTTAAGAAGATACCTAAACATAAAACATAAATCATGAAATGGAAGAAGGAATATACTATATAAAATAGTCAATAATGTATTCCAAAATAGAATGGTAAGGTTATGGAAGAGGTGTATTTTCTATATAAGTCTATTGATATGGAAAAGAATTTTAATGAACAACTTGAATTAATGTATAAAGAAAAGGAAGAAAAGTTAGAACTTGTTCAAAAAAAGTTTTCTAATGATGACCAGAGAGAAAAAATATTGAAGAATTATAAATCTAATGTTAATGAAAGTTATAGAAGGATTTAACCTGATAAGTATATACAAAAGTTACATTTAAAAGTTGTAAAAATGACGGAAATGTTCTCAATAAGAATAAATCTGAGAAAATTTTGTATCTTCCCTAAACTATTAAAGTTGGAAGTTCAAATGTCTCTAAAAATTATGATTCTTAAAAAAAGTTGTTACTACCTATTGTTTTGATAATTTTGGGCAGAAATATTAATTTATGAATAATATTTAAGTTTCTAAATGAATTTTTGGGAATCACTAATATTCTTATGTGAAAGATAAGAATATTACTGAAAAACAAATTTCACAATTCTTGATTGTATGGATGTCATAGAGGATGTTATTCGTTATATAGTTTTTAGTTGTATTTCAGTGGATATAGGCATATGGAAAGTATGTGTTCGTTTAACCAAAAGATATTACAGTTATTCCATGAGTAAAATAAAGAAAACATTTAGGGGGATTTAATATTCTCAAAGTAAGAAACTTGAGAAGGGCATTGTGAATGTTGATAATAGGTTTCAACCCATAAAGACTATTTATGAAATATTTGAATAACCTAAACATCTAGAAAAATGTGTCTTTCTTTGTTACCCAAACAACAACATGTTTACAATAATTCTCTAGATAAATAACTATAGAATAATAAAGGGAAGAAAAATGATCTTATTTTAGAAACCCCTCTCAAAGATAGAAATGATGAACAATCCTATATCTTGGATTTTGGGTGTTCTTATCACATTATTAGAGATTTTAAATTGTTCAATAAAGTCAAATATTTTAAATATAAAACAACAAAATGTATAAATGATGAATCCCAAAGAATCATGTTACAATATGAAACATTGTTCAAGTTGGTGAAGTTTATATCTCATGTAAATTTACAATTATGGAAGAAAAATAGCATTGTGATAAAAGGATGGAAAATATGTTTCAGAGAAACATGAGCAAGTTATCAATGCGAGACACTGTATAAGGTATTACCAATATTTCAAGAATAAGATATTGGTTTTATATAATTTGTTAGGAAGGTAATGTTACAAACTCTATGCATTATAAATTTTACATTCGTTCAACTCATACTTGGGAACTTATTCATTCTACTATCTGTGGACCAATGAGAAAATAATTAACTTTCAGAGATAATTATTTTATTTATTTAATTTATTATTTTACTCACATTACTTTTGTTATGTATGTGAAACACATTTTAGATGCTATGATGATGTTTAAAAGTATCAGTATAATAGTTTAAATGGAATGTCGAATGTGGATAAGTTGAGAACTGATAATGGTGGTGAATACAAGAATAAATATTTCCAAAGTTATCTTAAAAAAATATATAATTCAATATGAGTTCAGTACACCATACACATCATTAAAAATGGTTCTTTTGAAAAGATGAATATAAGTTTTGTCCGAATGGGTTGTATTTTGTTACATGAAAATGATCATTCTCACTACTTCTAGAGAAATTTTATGAGCTCATGAGTTTATATTCCAGAATTATGTTTCTATAGGCCAAGTTCTATTATGAATCCTTTGAAAATTTTATATGGAAAAAGTTGATGTCTGAAACACTAAAGAGTTATTTGGAGTGCCTAAATCATAAATAACTAAGGTTGAAACCTTTTAAAGTATTATTATATAGAAGAAGATATAATATTTCTTGGATATACTTCACATGGAAGAGGATCTATATGTTTTAATAAAGAGATAGTAAGATTATTTGATAATGTTTATGTAAAATTTCTTAAAACATATGGAAAAGATACATTACAAACACATGTAGATGAGGGAGAGGAAGTGGATTACATAATTTTTGTCAAGAAACATGAAAATGATGCCAAAAATTGTGATGACATATGGATGGAAGAATAAAACGTAGTTGTCTTCAATGATGAGGAATAATCTTTTCCATCTCATCCAAGATTAAAGAAATAAGTGGATTGTAAAAACATATTATTGATCTATACCAAAATGGTTCAAATTATAATAACATCAAAATCTGTTACACATAATTATTTGTATTCAAAATTTTAGTAGAAATATGTTAGTGAATCTATTTAGATTCCAGAATTTATTTATTCTATGAATAAAGAGTTGCATCAAATTGAGAAGAAAGATACATGGGAACTCATGCCTAAAAAATGAAAAAAATGTTATTAGTGTAATGTGGGTGTTCCAGATCAAGTTGAATGAACATTCTAAAGTGATAATAAAAAGAGAAATATTAATGTAAAAATGTTACTCATATATTGAAGGTTTTTATTTTGATGAGGCTTTTAATCAAGTGGAAATATTAGAAACAATTAAAAAATTTCTTTCAATTACTAGACAAAGATTTTATAAAATATTTAGGATGGATATGAAGGAGACATTTATAAATTTATAACCTGAAGAAGAAGTTTTTTTTAACAACCATGTGGTGTTTTTGGGAAGGATGAAATTTATGTGTTCATGTTGAAGAAATCCATGTATGGGTTAAAGTAAGCTCCAAATATGTGGTACCCAAAATGGGATACTTGATTAAGGAAGTTGAACATTAAAAATTTATGATACTACATTAATATGTATATAAAATAAATTAAGGGGAATTAATTCATTATTATAATGTATATTGATGGTATTATAATTTATGGGAATGATAAAAGAACATGTGAAATGTTTGATAAGTAAATGAAATAGATGTTTGAAATGTACATGCTAGGTGAAATGAAAAACATTTTCGGGTGAAAAATATCACAAAGAAGAGGTACATATTTCCTTCTAAATAAAAGTATACGAAGAAACTTCTTAAGAATTTTGGAACAGAAAATTTTAAACCCTTTTGATGCCAATTTTAGTGGGAACCAAGTTGACTATAAACAGATAAGGTACAAAAGTTTACTTTAAATATTTTCAGAATCAATTCATATGTTTTTTGTATATGATAGGCTTAAGACTATACATTCATATGTTGTTACCATATGGTCATGATCCCAAAGTGATAAAAAATAATCACATCTATTGTCTATAAAATAATTCTTAGATATATCAAAGGAACATTAAATTTCAAAATCATCTATCATATCTTAGAAATAATATATTTGTTTGGCTACAAATAAACTGATTAGGAAAGATGTGTAGATTATAAAATATTGAAATATAGTGGGGTAATCTATTTAGGTAAATGTTGTGTAAGTTGTAATACTATGAAATGGAATTTAATAGGACTCATTATAGATGAAGCGAAGTATGTTTCTTCTACTAAATCTAAAACACAACTTATGTGGATATTGTTTCAATTAGAATACATAATTGTTGATGTAAATATTCCTCCACTCATAGGCTATGCTAATCTGTGTTATTTATATATTATATGAAATCTAGTGAAACATTATTACTCAAAACATATGGATATCTAATATCATTTAATCAAAGAGTATGTGGAAAATAATAAACTCAATATAGAGTATATTCCTACACCATAACAAGTTTCTAACATTTTCACTAAACCTTTACCAAAGGAACCATTTTCAAAAATGGTTTTGACCATGATTGTCTAACCTCTTTTACTCCAAGGTTATGGTATTTATTTCTTTCAACAATATCATATAGTATTAGTATATTATTGTCCCATGAGGAGAAAAATTATATTCATAAATCTATCCACTGATATGTACTAAAACTTTTATAGAAGCATATATATAGAGGTAGTCGTGGGTAATCTATGAACTAAACATGTAATTGTGTGAACTGTTATAATATTTTTTAAAGTGTTCATTTGAAAATATTAATAGTATAAAAGAATATGTGGAAATATGGAATAAAATTTGGGATGTTGAAGAAGTTTTGTAAGTCATTTGTTTAAGAAAAACATGGGTTTCCTAACATTTATTATTATTTACAACAATTAGTTTACACACAAGGGATTTGAGTTTTTGATAATTAATCCATTTATTGAGGCTATAAAGTTAAATGAATTATAAACATTGGTTAAAAATAATATCCAATGTGGAGACGGTTGGGACTAGGTTAGATGAAAGTGGTTTTGGGTTGATGGAAGAAATGTTTTCTTATTGATTGGTATTTTGTTTCCATTATGAAAAATAAAATCACATTGAATGTATTATTAATCAGAATGAAGTGTACAAGATATATATGAATAAATGAATTTTTTATAAGAAAATCCATTAATATCAGTGTTCTATTCTGGAAATTTTTTGTAGGTAAAGTTGATCATTAAAATAACGATGAGTTGAGAATGATGTTTTTTAATAGAGTGAAAATTTATATAGAAGTATGAATGTATTCTTAGATATTTGGGTAAAAATTAGATGATCCTTTTCAATATTTTATTTTTTCAATATCATGAGTCACTCAAAACTCAGGATCCATGATTTTTGAAATAAAGGGAAAAATAAGGCTAAGGCATTCTATGTGATTCCAATCAGATTGAGGAAGGTGAGAAAATACTAGGAATTCATGAAAATTTCCATTGTAAGTCATGTGGTACTATTTTTATCTTAATTTCCACAATATAAAGATGAATTCATGACACAAGAAGAATTTCTTAGAAGAAGATAGTTTATTAAGACAAATTCTTCTATCCAGAGATCATCACTATTAGGATAACCAAATGCATAAATTGTTACAGGGGAGAGAAGTTTGAAGTTTCTGAAATTGAGGTATTTTTTAAGCATTAATCAGCCAATCCATTAGACTAGATGATTTATTAGACATTCTGATCCATTGAAAAACCAATTCCTCATATGGTCAAAATTTTAATGAGTTTCTTGATAAAGATAACCATTTACTATCTATCTATCATAAATGATGTTCCAATGATTAATCAAAGGAAGATCTAAATTTTTTTGAGAGTACTAGAAGAGTACCTAAGTGGGGGTCATGAGGACCAATAAATGATAATAGTTTCAAATACTAGTCCATTGGATGAAATTAGAGAACGATCAATCTGATGATTTTCATAAATATAGTCAACCATTCTCATAGAACAAAATTTCTATTGTTTATCTTCAAGTGTATCATGAATCATCAGACAAGGCATGATGGAGATACATCAGAATGAGAATTATGGTTGTGTTGTTTTATATATGTCCATAGAAAAATAAATCATGATTTATTATCATGATTCATTAGAAATTCATTAACATCGATCCACTAGATGAAAATAAAGAGAGATTCATCAGAAACATGTTGACAAAAATAATTCATTGAATGTGGTTTGAGAATGTTTTGAGAAATAAAAGAAAATAATAATTGAGTTAAAAAATTTCCAATGTGTTTTCAAGGTGGTTATGAAGTACAAAAAAGATACAACAATGTTTATGTTATATTTGTTTTTTGATGTTTCAATTGGTATAAATCATTGGAATGAGAATAAATTTCTTGTTTTTAAATGGTATAAAGAATCTAAATGAGAGGTTTTTAGCTCACATGTGTTATAAAGTAAATAATTAAAATATAAGTGATCATATAGTTTATCCTACTACATAATAGTATTGGTAAGACATTTTTTTCAGACTGAATAATGGTTAGAGATACTTCTTTACTTGAATTTGTGAGAATATTTAGCAAATGTTGAGAATAATCAAGAAGAAATGACAATCACCAAAAGATTCTATAACAACCCATGATTGAAGAACATTTATATTACACTTCTTTTGAATAATACTTAATAAATTAAAAAATATATATGATAAATGATCGTATTATTTTAGGATCATTGGAAACTCAGAACATAATCTTCTAACTTGGTCAAAGATCCTCAATATCTCCTATAATGATCTTCCCCATTTTTTCTACTAAAACCATTCTTGATATCCTGGAAAAAATAACAAATAAAAAGGGCAAGATCAAATTCCCAGTAAGTGTAAACATGGATAACATAAAACAAACTATAAACATTTGAAAGTAAAAATCTGAACATGAAGTTTAAATATCAAAATCTTGAGTCCTGAAAAAAAATCATGCCAGTATGTAAGGCATAGACCATAAAGGAACATTAACTGTGATATAATAACATTGGAATAAAACATGGTACTATGGAAAATAAATAATCACATAGTATTGTTTGTATAGTAGCCAAGGAATTGTTTCCAAGACCATCATAGTGGAAAAATTCCATTACAGAACCAGGGTTACTTGTTGTTCTCACCATGTATTACTAAACCAAATTTACTTTCCATTCTAGCAATATCTTTATCATGAGATATAAATCCTTATCCAATGAATTTTAGGGAGATATAATTCACAACCATCTCATAATGAAATAACCCTATGTCATCTTAGATGGGAAATAACTTTGATATAACACATGAACTAAATTACTAAGGAAAATATCCTTTCTTCTTAAAAAACATTTTCTTTTATTAAAATGCCAAGAAATTTTAAGGGAAAAGAGTTTAGTTAAAAATGTACTTAAAAACGTTTATTGGAAGCTTCATTTAAATAATGATTTATGAATTTTTAAATCTTTATTCATGCCATATAAGTTAAAAAAATATTCTCCTCATATTTTTATTGGAAAAGTGAAAAAGTGCCTCGTATGGTAAACAAAAAAAGATTCCTTTCATACCACGTAGTAAAAGACCGAAATGGGTAAAAATGACTTTAAATATAAATATAATAATATTAAATACTTTATGATTTTTTAGAAAACATGGACATGGATGATAAATATATCTCCAGAAAATACTTATGAATAAACATTCTCGAATAAAAAGGGGATTGGAAAAGTTATCCCTTACCTTTGGTCTGATTTCTTATGTATGTGTCTGAAACTAATTTACAGTGTGTTTAAACATATTATAAACTTGTGAAATAAGCATAATAATATTAATGATATCATATATGATTCACCTGTGACTTTATATTACCCTTTCATATTTCAATTCCATGTTAAAGCAACATTTGGGGTAATAATCGTTTTAATTATCGTACCTGTTTTGAATTATTTTTATTGATATTGTTACCTATATCATGATAAAATTACTTCTATAATGTAAAACATGATTTATATATCATATATATTCAGTATATATATATATATATATAATAGATAGATAAATGAAATGGAATACACCATTCAGGGAGACGGTAGGTCATACGTACACATGAATGATGTTTTCGTTTCCTTATTGAATTTAATGAAAGTTAGTAAATGATATATATATAAATATATATATATATATATAATAAATTCAGTATATTACTATGTCATATATTTCATGATTATTTATTATATATACATTATAATCATTCATGAATGGTTAATGTGGAGAATGAATCTCATCGCGTCGTGGAGATGGTAAGTCGTACGTACGCACGATTGATGATATCGTTCCCATAATTGTTGAATGGTATTGAATTGGATGGTGTATAATATCTTAGAATTAGTATAATGTCATAATAATCATATATATTAATTATTTATACCATTTTACCCATCCATGTAAGGTGGTAGTGAAAATCTTATTACACCACGGCGTGGAGACTGTAAGCCGTACGTCATGCGCGGTGATTTCATTTTTCAAATGATGGGTAGAAGGTGAAATATTGGTTTTTCATATTTGTAATAAAATATAATAATATGAGTTATACTTATATTATTAATTTATAATCAATAAACTAATGAAAAGTATGTATAAGAAGAAATAAATTTGAAATAATCGGTAGAATAGATTACCTCTTCCTCGACAGCCCTCTTTAAAATTTCCTCTTAGGTCACTAGATTTGGTCATTTGAGAATACCAGCACATATATAATGTTACTAGTGATGTTGGGAAGATATATTTTTAGGGTTTTCTTATATTCAATGCTCAAAATGGAGTGAATATGAGATGGAGGATGTGCCCTTTTATAAGACAAAATATGGTCACTTTAGGAAACTCTCAAAATATTAATTTATTATAAATTTTTTCTGGTTTCAAAAGGTCCAAAACTCATTTATTTCAAATATAAGAGGATTATTGTTAGAAATACTCTTAACCAATAGGTTCTATACAAATTTAGATCTCAAATATGACTTTATAATTTAGATTTAAACCCT
This sequence comes from Viscum album, assembly GCA_963277665.1. Lineage (NCBI taxonomy): Eukaryota > Viridiplantae > Streptophyta > Magnoliopsida > Santalales > Viscaceae > Viscum > Viscum album. Next base: position 413,662,523 of record OY728131.1, read on the forward strand.
AGTTATATAATTTAACTCTTACCATGTATTCTTGTATATTCTTACGATATGGTTAATATAGTTACTATAAAATATTAATCGAAGCTCAGGTGGTTCATTAATGACATTTTCATTATTATAGAAGTCATTTTTCCGAATATTATATTTTTAGGACTACGATCATTTAAGAAAATAGTATTTATTTTAAAAACTCATTTATGTCAGTATATATACTATTCATATCCGGATTTTTTTTAAATCCACAATAACTTTATTATTTATAGAAAACATTATTAATTAAAATATAAAATGTCATAATAATCCATAAAATTTGTGTCCAGCATAAAAATAACCAAAATAAATTTATTTTAATATTTAAAAAATCATTTATTGTAATCCTTTATTAATGAAGCAATCACTACATCATCATTGTGTTATTATTAAATTTATTTATTTAATGTATAAAAATTATAAATAAAATATCACAATGTAGGAAATAATTTTATATTTATAATTACTATTAATAGTTGAAGATATCAATTATATAACCTCATTTAAAAAGTGTTTTAGTAAAAGATACATGTTTATGTTATATTTTTCTTTATTTTAAGTTAATTCTTATAAAATATCATTGTCACATCCAAGTAGATCCATGTGGTAAAACAGTAAACCCAAGGATGAACATGGTTGGAAATATATATCAAATTGTATTAGGATATTTTTTAGGGTAGTTTAATATTATTAAAATATTATTTTTTACCCTTATTTACCAAATTTACCCTTAAACCATGGTAAATAAAATAATTACTGATGTTACTTTTCATAATGTACAAAAATAAAAGGTTTTTATTTACACAATTTGGATATTATTTTTCAAATATGGAATCCATTTTCTCAAAATTCAAAACAAAAAAAAGTTTCATTAATTAATTTATTATTTATTCCCATTGTCAGTACCAAAAAAGCCAATTTTTTTAATAAGTAATAACTATCAAAATATTGGCATGTGTTTCTACCCAATTTAAAAGTGAAATTAATTCCAATTACCAAAATTGGATTAAATGATAAAAATTATTATATAATTAAACATTATGACCAATTAGAAATATAATCTAAATATATAAATTAATTAGATGAAAATGCAGTTTTGAATTAAAATGCATTATTTTTCACTAGTCATTAAAAATTCAATTTTATCAGAAAAATACCAAAAGTTCAAAAAAAGTAAATTTTTATGCCCCCCTTCCAAATAAGAAATTTATGTTTTCAAAATTAACTTAAAAGACTGTCAAAAATATATTTAAAATATATGTTCCATCAAAAGGTAGTAAAATAATATTTTTTGAAAAATAATTCTTTTATCTGAAAAATTTGATTTTGTTCTCATATAATTATATAGAAAATGTGTAAGATTAATTCTAATGTTTTAAAAAATTAAAAATGTAGATAATATTATTCATAACGGAAAGTTTATATCCAATTAAATAATAATATTTTAACAATATATCATTGTTTAGTGAAACTTGGTATCGTGTATAACACGAGTTATCGAGAAAGTCACTTTTACATGTAATGTAAGCCAAGTCAGTGTTACATGTAGTGAAAGATTCCTTTGGTGTTGCATATAACATAATTCAAACATAGTTCATTTATAAATTGAACAAAATCTATACTCAATATTGAGTGTAATGAATTCTATCAAAATAACATGAAATTGTGTGCAACACAAGTCAAGAATAGTGTTTCACATGCTACAATCCAATGTGGTGTTGCGTATAGTGTAATCTAATCTTGGTGTAGTGTATAACACAAGAAATCCAAGAAATTAAAGAGAATTTATCTCATAAACTCTCAAGGTGTTACAGATTCAAAAAATGGAGTTGGGATGTAATACATATTGGATTTGATGGAAATTTGGTTAACTAGGAAAACATTTTTAGATTCCCCCCAATTTCACTTTTGGATCACCTATAGATAAAATGAAGTACATCTTACTTTCTGATGATTGAATGTTTTTTAATTATATAGAGAGATAAAGAGTGGTGATGTTTTGTGTAGATAGAAGACATTTTCAGACATAGTTTTCCTGGGGATGGTTTTTTGGAAGAAGAAGAACAAGGAAATGGTTACCAGACCAGACTGAGAAAACATACTAATGTTTTTGGTGAAAAAATAATTTGTTTATAATTTTTTCCAAAGTATTATTTCTTTTCCTTTTTTCAAACATAAGAATAAATTAAGATAATTATAATGATCCATCAGATAAAGTTTTCGTAAGAACTTTATAATGGTTTTCTCTACCTACTACTAGGTAAGAAAATAAAGAGTTGTGTTTTAAAAAAAATACAATACTAAAAGTTTATAAGTCATCATAGAAGCATGTTTGGAAGAAACTGGTGAGAGTTTTGAAAATTGTTACAAAAAAACATGTTTCAAATTATTCTTTCTAAAAGAATCACATACACTGTTTTATTGATCACAGTTTTATGCAGGTGTAAGGGTATATTCTACTTGTTGTATCAACAAAAAAAGGATTTTTTTTAATTTGATTTAATGGTATTGTATTATTTCCAAACCATCCTATGGACTATCTACTCTTGTTGCGTAGTGAGCCTTCAAAATACTTGTGTTCCTGTGGCTGTGTGATTGTTTTGTTATCACAAAAGTGATAGATATTTAATAGTCTATGAATTTTATTATAAAGGAAAGATTACATAAACGGAAAATACATCACTGATTCATCCCTCACCCTTTTAGTGATACATTGATCATGATTGGTCCTTTTCACCATGATTTTCCTTTTCATATGAAGTTAAAAGGAATGATTTTCCCCATTATGTGGCACCAAACTAAGTGGGTCTTATTCCCTTTATATGGATATATATGATTCCCTTTTTTGATCTTATCCCAAATATATGACACCTACCCCCTTCAAAAATTGAGGAAAACTCTAGATTTATTAGTATGAAAACATTAAACTACAACATCACTCACTAATAAAACAAATATAGAGAACCTTTGATACATAGAGATGTTGGCATGAATACATGGCCTTGATTATAACCAATATGGTGGTAACTGGTCTCCAGAAATGATTTTTGAATGTTTAATGGTAATATCTTAAATCTATAGTGGAGTCCTGGATTTAGAAATAATCCCCCATAAAGGGTCCAATAAGCCTAACATTCAATCCTTTTAACTAATGAACCATTCAATTTTCCACATTTAAATTCCCAATGATCACCTTCAATCAGAACGAATGCTTGTTTCATCACAAAGCAAGTGCATTAATAATGTGTGACCTAATAATAATAGATGATGAGAAATATTTTAACCTCAAATGGTTGTGTGGTATAAGATACTAGAAATTACATTTCTCATGACACAAACCAAGAATGGTGCAACATTTGAAACAATTATCCTCATTAAAATATTCCACTGAATTATTTGATCACAACATATATATTCAACAATTAATCGCACAACTTCTAATTTAGTCAAATTTTTATAATATATTATTTAATTGAATAATCATTTACCTATACCACTACCTCTATTTTTCCAATCATTTTTAATCCATATTTCTTCTTTTCTCATATAATTCATAACATAATTTTTGTTCCATATAAGTCATTTATTGTATATTTATTACCATAAATTATAATGAGTATATCCTTATCCTTCACATTTTTTCACCCACGAAGAGGCCTTAATATTAGATATCCTATTAACTTAACCAGTAAATTTCATGGTGTGTAGGTTAATAGGGAATAACACCCTAATTTCATCACATTTGGGGGGGAGGTAAAAATACCTGACATTATAGATGCAAGGATGTTGGTTAAACCAATCAAATATATAATTAACTAAAACTAATTTCTAGATTCAACAATTAATTCCAATATTACATTATGTAATTTCATATTCCATATCCCATCCGAATCATAGTGTTTAATTTATTTACGTATTCATTACCCACATTGAACACCTTTAAATTCACTAACAATTCCTTTTCAAAAATTCCACATAGTAACCCCAACCTCATCAGTGTTACTAAATAAACCCCACTAAACATCCCCCTTAATATCATATTAAAACCTATTACTCCCTATTGAAAATATATTATAAATTAATGTGCCACAAAAATATGGAATAAATAATATCACATATATATCACATCCACCTCATATACCTTATAGGTTTCTGAATAATTTTATTTGATTAAATTAATATTAGAATCATAATCAGTGTACCTAAATCATGATAAGTTCATTTTAATACTAATAAAATAGATATTTCTTTAATTACATACCTTAATAACATGCTTCAATAATGACCCTGTATAAGAAGAAAAAATGATAATTAAACACTGGTTTTCTCATAAAGAACATTAAATGAATCTATATTCAATAATTTTAAGTAAATTTTTAATAATAAAATATACCAATCATTTTTATAGATCTGCAATATGGAAAATTAGAAAAAATATTGAAAAATTAATTGAACGATACATAAATTCATGTAAATCCATCATCATGAAAGCATAAAATTGATGATAAATAAAAATTACTCCAATGAATTTATTTGAAGTCATCTTAGTTGTTAAAATTTACATTGTAAGAACCAAATATGATTGATAATTAAAATGGAAAAAAATAGAAATACATGGATAAAAATAAATTCATAGAATATTTTAATATATTACTATTTGAAAAAGTATACTTAACTTAGATAAAAAAACTATGGTTTAAAATGTTAATATACTTCCATAAAGATTTTTGATCATTTCCATTTTGAATTTATAGTTCCTAGATATGTTATGGGGCAATAGACCTCACAACACAACAATTAATCCAATAAAATGGTTAAACTGAAATTCATTTCATAGTCACATTCATTTCATATATTTCCAGCTTACTTCATTTTTAAACTCATAATTTTCAAAAATATATATTGGTTCAGTGGAAAATACTAAAATGTGTTTCGTAGATAAATAAAAAACATTTCCTTTCTACTACAGCCTAATCACCTCCTTTCCAACGACCAACCATAACATTAAAAATTTATCCACATTGAACTATAAATTGGTTTAAACAACCAATTTTTAATCTTATAAACCATGATGTAATTGATATTTCAAAATATCTAGTGGTTTTTTCTTTCCTCAGCTTCTTCACTTTACACAACCAACCATTATTTGAATAAATTTCAATGTAATTTTAAAAACTGTGGAGTTAACTTCATATTAGATAGAATTTATTCTAATTTCAACTACTAATATTCATAATCATTCTAAAATTTCTCCATCATATAAATTAATAGATTCATGAAAACTTGAGTATTTGTAGTAAATGTTTATAAAATAGTTTCCATCCACAATTATGTATGAAAACATTAAACAAATAAGAAAATTACCAAAACATAACCATTATGTGGGATACATTTCGAAGGATACCTTTTTAATTTGATATAAGAAACCATTCTGTTTTGACTAAACGATAAAAAATTAAATCTAATTAAAATTTAGTATCAATTAACCTTTTAATTTATAAAAAAATCAAGGTCATAAAAAATTGAGATATTAAACCCACATTTGCGACTCTTTCTCCCAAATAAATTCATCAAAAATATTTTGACGTCAAAAAAACACAATAATGGAATGAATCACTAATTAAAGACATAATTATGATTATATAAGATCACCATGTGGTATTTCAAAAATTGATATACCACGTTGATGACCAAAAAATTTCAATTGATGGAATGTGAATCATTATGAAGATGTGACTGAAGTCGTGACATATAGACAACATCATTTATCTTCTCTGTTAAGAGTATAAGTTATAACTTTTCTTTTTTTTCTTTATAATTAGATAAAATATTTTGGAAGGGATAAAAATTCGAAAATATAGATTCTAACAACTATTGAATCATTGTTATTAGTGATAAATAGAATAATTAAATAACACAAACCCCAAAATAAAAAAATTGTAAGGGTCTCGAAATTTAATCTGTATAAGATTACTAATGATCCATTGTAGAAGTTATCTAAATTAAAATCACCTAAAACATATTATTTGTAGTTTATTACAATTATGATCCAATATTCATAACATAATTAATATCAATACAACACAATTTTTATGTACAAGGTAATTTGTACAATCTTTTAAGTGTTTCCATGGAAATGGATGATTGTTATGTTATGATAAATATTTTTAATAGATGATGATACATTAACAATTGGATCATTATTCCAAAAATCTATCATTAAACTTATGGATAATCAATGCACTTAAGGTTTAGGTATGTGGATAAAGATTTACAAGATGTTGTAATAACATGCCATTAAATAGTATATTATGTATTGAATTTGTAAATGTATGTTGTCCTAGGGTGTTTCCCTAATTCCTTTTTTACATTATATGAATATTTAGGTATATCTACATGTTATGACATTGAATATAAACCTTATGACTGTGCATATAGGTTATATCAACAGTCAGACCACACAAAGAGGATATTTTGAGGGACAAAAAATGTTCATATAACATATGTCCACATTTAATATAGTACCCATGGAACATATAACCATGGTCATGTATCACATAAATATGTGCATCCACATGGATCCTATAAAAATTTGATCCATGTCTATTGATTTTGGATAAGGAACTCATTACTAGGGAGATTTGAACCCATGTCTTCGATTTTTGAATGGGAATACATTTTTCATTCCTCTAACCAACTGATTTTAAATATATACTTAACACACACACACACACACACATAGATATGTGTGTGTGTGTGTGAAATAAATTATATATATTTATAATTATGATACATATATATTCCAACCTATACCCTACAGTCATAGTCTTGAATGTCTTTTTCAATTGGGGATTTCCTACACACATATAGCCATGGTCAATCCCCATCCATTACTATAGGGGATTTCATATGTTCTTCCTATTATGCCAGCACAGAAAAACCTATAGACATGGTAGGGGCTTAGTCATGGCTATATGGGATTATCTAATTACAAATAACCATAGTCATACCTCACCATTTTCTATAAGGTATTTCTTTCACCCTTTATAGATGAAATTTTTTTCTTGTGCTGGTGTCAGAAAACATATACTCTTGGGGGAGGCCCACATCTTTAAATAGAGTCTTTCACATGAAATTACCATTGAAATTTTCTTCCTACTCTAGTTTAAGAAAACATAAATTTATGGGTGGGAACTGACAATTGTTGTAAGGTCTTATCATGCTTCTATATTCATAGTTGGACCCAACCCTTGGAAATGGGACACTTAAAGCCATTGTTGGTCTCCACTATGGATATATATTCATGGATATATCCCAAATTTCTTAGTATGATATGAACACATTTTCAATAAATGTTTTTATATGTAGTTATGATTATCCTCTAATGATCTCTACTTCTCATATCTTTGGATCATTAGATAATAGAAAACTATGAGAGTAGAAGGGTCATGCCATTGTGATGAGTGAATAAAAAAATTATGGATGTAATATGAGGGATATATTCCTTTAATATACCTATGTTTTTCTTTCTAATTTTCACATGATTAAAATGGGGTTTTAATATATATGGTTTCTCGTAAACAATTTTTATTCTTAATTATATTTTTTAATGGTTTCCGGTTGAATGCATGTTTATATTATGTTAAATAGTTTCCAATTACATTCACTATGATGATCAAGTTTCATTTGATCCTTAGATACCCAACATTGATAGTAGAAAAAAATATAATGGGTCAGCCAATTAATATTAATTTTTATGCATGACTAGTGATGAAGTGTGGCAATCTTCCTCTAAGATCCATTATTAATGCATCGAGTTTCATAGACTATGTTTTGGGGAAATTTATACACCCACTATGTCATTGTACAGTTTATTTTATAATTATTTTATTATTCTAATTTTCAAATAGATTTAGAGTGTTTTATCCACAAATTTTTAAAATTTTGAAGGGTCATTGGGTGGACAATGATATTTTTTATGGTTAGATCATGACTAGGTAGACTATACAATGTCCTATGGGGAACTATTTGAGATTAATTTGGGTGTTAAGTGAGTTTCACATGGTTACCACATTTATGAAAATCCATATATGAAAACTCTACAAGTCTCTTAGGAATAAAATTTTTAGGATTTTTTAAAATTTGACATTTTAATTTTAAATCCATTTATCCTATATTTATCCCCTTATCAATGTCTCCTAGACCCACCCCCAAGACAATGTTCTTTGTGTATGACTCCCTCTCTAGGTTTCCCTCCTCTTTTGAGAAGTATTCTAGATTCACAGTGATTCAAGGGTAGATTGCCAATGGTAAGGTTCCTCTTTTCTATTCTTCCAATTTTTAGGTATTTTCCTCCTCCCCATCACTACACCCATCTCATCCAGAAACGTATCGATTCTATTTTGACTTGGTTCATTGGGTTTTTATTCAATTTTATAGTGTGTATTGTTTTATTCAATGTCTTTTCCTTTTGTATTCATGTTCGATATCATCATCCATTGATTCTAAGTATATTTTCCCATTCCCTAAACATTTATTTATAGAATGATGAACTTCTTGAATTAAAAATTTTTACACTAATTTTATAATTATAGTATTATGCAGGTTAATATAAATTTTAGGTAAAAAACATGGTATTCTCTTTATTTTATTAAAAAGTGAAGAATTTTTTCAATTTTTAATAGATGTATTAAACACAATTTCACTTTGAAGACACACTATAGGATTTATATATTACTCATATGGAATTTTAAATATTATATTGGGGTAAATAAATTTATCATTCGAATTTAGGTCAAAATTAAAAACAAAATTACTTGGACTTAAAAGGTGTTTGTATTTTAAAATATGGTGTACAAAATGGATCAAAAAAGTTAATCATTTCCATGAAATGAAAATTTGAATTCCATTTGTAATTTTATCCATTAAAGTGATTTAAAGATGATTTTATTTCTTCCAAAAGGAATTTAATTGGAATTTCTATTTTTAATTGAAATTAAAACAATCATAAAATTTATTAAAAGTTTATATTAAGTAAAATTTGAGGCAAAATATGCATTGACCCCATTTTCGTCACTAATGAAATTGAGATATGTTGTTCTAAACCTTTATGGTTTTTCCAAATGTGAAATTGGTTTAGATTCATAATATATTTCAAAATATACTTGTTGTATTATTTTAAAAAATGTTTTGTAAATGATTTTTAGTGGGTCGATTTAAAAAATAATAATTTAAAATTCAATTTAAAAGTACCAAAGGTGAATTATCATTTAGAGTCTATTTTAATGGATAGCATGTTTAAAAAAATTTCTATGATTTTTAAATGGTCTGTTAATTATGATACCCTCCTAAATCCACTTGTGTTTGTTTTCACATTTTGGGTGATGCCTTACACGTCCTTTTGGGAGGTTCATTACTTATGTTATGGTTGTATTATGTGAAAAAAGGTTTTTTTCTTATGAGGGAATTAGTGGTGATGTGAGATTTATTTTATTATGTGTTTTAATTATTGTGATTCTCTTTAATTGGTTGTATACTAACCACTGATTGTTTTGGTTATGGGAAAATGGTTATATTACTGGGAGACCTTGATTTATAGTACACTAGTTAGTTTACACCCTAGCTAGTGAACCCTAGTTGTTTGGTTTTATCATGATAATGGATTATCCTCATGATACTTGTGTGTTTGAGATAGGGACATCTATGAGGTTTGTTTATGATTCAACATATTATGATAGTTTTCTAATCATTTTGGAAATGATCTGGATTATATCACTATATAAGCAAGGATGTATCCAATGACATGTATCTAAACCATGGTGATTTATCTTTTGTATGTAATTATTACTTTGTTGTGATGACCTATGACAACATTTATTAGCACCCGTGTATGGGTTATTTTTTCTTATTGTCATGTGACATTGACTTTGTGGTGTCAGCTTCATTTTTCTCCTTCTTCCTTGTACTTCGGTTTACTTTTCAAATTTTTTTCTAAGGTTATATTTGATTGTTTTTTAAATAAGGAATGATAAATTCTTTTTTAGGTTTTTATAAAAAAAATTATCATGTGTTTAGAGGATGTGCCACTATGTGTGAAAAAATAATTTCTAAATTATTTTATGTTGTTTTTTTTAAATAGGAATATTTGTTTTGGGTTTTGAAATTGGGAATCTTTATTTTATTTAAAGAAATTTTGTGGAAAAATATCTAAACAAATGTTTGGGTTTTAATTTATAGTGTTTGGCTTAATCGTTATAGTTGTTCAAAAAGGGTTTACCTTGGTTTTTGGAAAGGTTTTCCATATAAAAAAAAAATTTGTAATTATGTTGAAATTTGATAGAAAACGAATCTTTAATTAAATGTTGGAAAATTAGTTAGGTGGGTTATGAACTATTGAGTATTTTTATGATCACACGTATATTATGACATTTCATTTTTATGATTTAAATTCACAAATTGTTTACTGTTGGGAGAGTGTCTAATGTCAACTTTGATTAATGACTGTTGGTGATTGAAGGTTAGCTGTTATATTATTTTATTTAGTTTCATTACAATATCCAAGTTATACTTTAATAATTTTAGATATTTTAATTGGTGTATTGAATTATATATGTGGATATAAAAATTATACTCAAATATTCTTCTAATATAATAATTTTGGAGGTAAGTCGAGGGACTAATTTTGATTTAAAATTTGTGCATCAACTATTGTGTTTGATATTTATTTAGAATTGTATATCTGATTTTGTATTGTACATATGAGTAATAGATGGTTAGTGCTACATTTTCTAGTGAAATCACTATTTTTCATTAATATTAATGTTTGGGAAAAATTAATTCCAATTATTTAATCGTTTATTCCAAGTAACCAGTTTCCATATCATGGGGATTGGAAATTTTTTTAGGACTGTCATAAATTGGGTTGGGTGCCGGTTATAGTGGAAGACTGAGCTATTCGGTTACCAATTGTATTAGAGCCTAGGTTATATATTGGGATACTAGGTTGATGAATAACTATCTTATATTATGTTGTGCCAGGGTAGAAATGATAATATGATGGTCATCATGACTCAGGAGGTTATTTGTGGGTGTGTGCTTGATCACCACCTAACGTGAAAATGGTTATTACTAAGTCTAGTTTAGATTTTAATTTTGAATAAAAGATTTATTTTTGATTAGTTTTGAATATGTATTGATATTTATTGGAATGGTTTAGTTACCTTGGTGGTTTTCATTGGTTTTTTGATGGAAATAGAAAAATTTTTGGTGGAGGGATGTTAGCTTATATGAATTGATAAAATAAGAACTGGCCAAATGGACTTTATAAAAAAATCAGAATTATTGTTTCATAGCTATCTTATGGTCTATCAATCTGTGTGTAAGAGTTCATAATGATTATGTATCAATTTTTGTCTTTATATTTAGGTCACCTTCAATGAACACCCCATGAATGGGGTGAATTCAAAGGGTGTTTATTGATATATTGGTATGTTGTTTGGAGTTAAGGTAAGATTCTTATTTATGTGGTTGTTGCGAAAATTGACTTTTGGTTAAAAAATCGGATTTCATGGAAAACGTTTTTTTCTAAAAAAAGGATCCTATATGATTTCTTATAAGTTGTAATATTTCTTCCAAAAAGTGGGTGATATTTTGGTTTTAAAGACTATTGATTTTCATTATGATATCTGAAAAATGCGTTAACTCTAACAATTGGTTAATGTTTTAACTGTTACAAGTTTTTTACCCTCTTGGAGTGTGTTTCTAGATCCAAATGTTTTCTTTTCATGAAAATTAAGTACTGAGTAATTTTAAAATGTCTTAAAAGATGGTAAAGTGCTTCATAATAGTATTGAATTTTATTGTAAATTATTTGAATTAAGGTAAATTATTATTTTTATTCATTTTAAAATGAGTGTTTCTTTTATAAGGATTTTGAAAGTATTTAAATATATGAAATATTTTTTAATGTTGGTTTTACTTCAAAATAATATTTTGTAATATTTATTAAGTGGCTATGGATTTAAAGAGGAAAACATTGATGAAGTATTAACTTTTTTGTTTGAATTGGGTTTTTTATATTTTCCATTGATTGAGATTAAGTATATTTAATTTATTTTGGAAAACATGCCTCAGTTGTGGTTAAGTTTTTTTATATAAAATTCCATATCGGAATAGTCTTGAGTGATGGTACACTCTTGATTTCTCTTCGAAGTGGTGTGTCTTGGAGATAATCTAGATGAAATTATATTGTGGTATTATTTAGAATATTATATATTGAGGAGTGTTATGTGTATCGATTCATGTTTGGGAGATTAGGCTAGGTTATCCTTTACTATCTAGATAGTTGAATTGATGTGGATTGATCATCTTGATATTTTGAGTGAAAGTTTTATCATGGGATGATGGTCTATTTTGAGGATCTTTTTTTGATGAGTTTTGAGGCTTGTATACTTGAGGTCACATTATTTATTGTTTAGTGGAAAATCTTTCAGGTTACAATATATGATTTATTATGGTTAGAATTTGATCAAATCAACTTTAGTTTGTTCCTTTTTTGGTGATTTTAGTAATGTTCTCCTCCTGGTGAGGGCCTTTCTTGATTTTTTTTAATCATTGTTTGTGTAACGTCCATGCTTCAGGTGCCACTCAATGGGTGCCAAGAACCCGGTTCACCACGTGACCTCAAGAGCATTTCCCCAAATGCAAGAGGCTACCGACTAGCAGTGAGGGCCCAGGTCTGATAGTGGAGAAACTATGCCCTCATTTGTCAAAGTGTAGCACAACAGAATGAAATAAAACATACAACAAACAGCAGAAGATGTAAACCATACACAACTGAAATAAACTGCAGCAGTAGATATAACCAACAGTATATAAATGATGATGTTACATGTATCAAGTTCTAAGAAAATAGCCAGAACATGTTATACATCAATGCATTACAACAAAAGCAGAGTACAGTAATACAAAGCAAAAGAGCTGGTAGCGGCATCGCGAGCCTAGGCTCGGTCCCATGCCCTCCTACTCCTCAGCAACAGTCAAGTACCTGTATAGGTACTCTTTCCCCTATCCACACCTGTAGAAATGTAATCTGTTTGGGTGGAAAAGCATGCCCCAAACAGGGTGTAAGAAATATATCTTTGCAGGCACCCACCAAAATCTTGTGCCCAACTGTGTGTAAACATGCAACAAAAGTGCAATAGTAAAATGCAATAAACAAATCAGTGCCCAAAAGTAACTAACTTACTAGTTATATTTCCATTTAATTATTTATTGAATCCATTTAATTTAGTATCATTTTGTTCTAAATAGCACCAAGCCCTCAGGCTAACCAGTATCTAACCCTCAGGCTAATATAGTGAACCATGCCCTCAGGCTATACAGAATCTTGCCCTCAGGTATTGTAACAGAATTCTTGCCCTCAGGATAATATAGTGAACTACGCCCCCAGGCTATATAGAATATTTCCCTCAGACAATGTAACAGAATTCTCACCCTCAGGCATACGAAGTGTCACCCTCAGGCACAGATGTCAAGCCCTCAGGCACGAAAGGTTTCCCTCAGGTGGAAATATAACATCGCCCTCAGGTTAATATAGTCATACCCTCAGGCTAATATAGTCACACACTCAGGATAATATATTCACGGCCTCAGGCTAATATAGTACAGTTCCCACAGGCTAAACAGGTAACCGGACCACGCCCAACCGGTAAACAAGCAGTAACAAGCAATTCCTCTCAAGGCAATTCTACAATTACTACTTTAAATTCATACCCTCGGGTATCCCGACCAAACAGCTAAACAGTGGAACACACCCCCGGGGTGGTTCCGGATCCATGCAATGATCCCAACCTGCATTTTAATATCACAATTAAATACCTAATCAATTCTAGGTTTTTAATATAGCAACGGCCTCAGCCGTACGACACCCTAACATTGGTTTGTGGCACAAAAATGCAAAAAAAACACAGCAGTTGGAAAACTAACCACCAAGCCACCTACTTTATATCCCAACAAATGTTATACCTGAACGCTGACTCCAGAAACACCCAAGAACAGCGTAGATCTGACAAATAATGAAACCCACTCAAATGTAAATAACTTACATTAGTAGAAGAATTGGTAAACAACATTCTTGGAAAAGAGAGGGCTTACCCGTGCAGTTCCAACGAGATCGTCCGATGCGGAAACGGATTCCAGACGAACACCCGGTGGATCTCCAAAGATTCTGCCTCCTCTTTGGCTCCAAAATGGCTCAAATGCCTCTTCTGCCAAATGAGGAGGCTACTGCCTGTTTTAAGCTGAAAAAACAAAGTACACGGCGTGTACTTCCAAAGTACACGACATGTACTCCCTTCATTTAACTGTTCACCTGGCAGCTTCTCACCAGCATGGCACTGTTCACTTGCCGACATGAGTACACAGCATGTACTCCTGAGTACACAGAGTGTACTATTGCCCAGCTAGCGGCTTTTCCACCGCCTTACTATTTTGTCCTGCCGACTGACTACACGGCGTGTAAAGGACCACTACACGACGTGTAGTCGGTTCCTACACCCTTTGTCACCGACTTGGCTACACGCCCTGTGTACTCATCCCAACATGGCCAGAAGTACACGGTGTGTGGAAAAAGTACATGGCGTGTAGTTCCAAAATTTAGGATCTTTCCCCATTTTCCATATTTTATTAAAAACACTTAAGGAAAAGGGAAAAGAAGAAGCTTGTACCTCAAAGAGAAGAACCAGGTTCTTACAAAATCCCCCATATAGCAATTCATCCCCGAATTTCCCTTCCAATGCTAGAGAATATATAGCCGTGAACAACTTCGGCCACTGAGCACATACATCGGCTTCCCGCTCCCAGTTCTCGTCTTGTACTTGGCCATGCTGCCATAGCACCTGTACGAGAGGAACTGACCGGCCTCGGAGAACCTTCACGCTCCTTTCAACGATACGAATCAGATTCTCCTCAAAGGACGCATCTGTCTCCAGCTCAACCTCCTCAGGTTGAAAGACGTGAGATGGATCTAAATGATAGTGATGCAACTGAGATACGTGGAAGACGTCATTCATGGCTCGGTACCACTGCAGTAACCACAACTGATAAGCAACCGTCCCGACCCTCTCCAGAATCTCAAATGGCCCCACATACCACGGTGAAAGATTACCTTGTCTCTTAATCTGCTTATGTCCCAGCTTCAGTGAAACATGAAGAAAAACCTGATCCCATGACCACGAACTCCAAGGGTTGTCTACGGTGATCAGCATATGACTTCTGATGAGACTGTGTGGTAGCCATCCACTTCTGAATCAACTGGACCTACTCATATGTCTCCTGCATGAGTTGTGGCCCCAGTAAAGCTGCCTCACCTGCCTCTAACCAGCACAAAGGTGATCGGCATAGCCTACCGTATAAATCCTCATATGGTTCCATCTCAATAGTCACTTGGAAGCTATTGTTATAGGAAAACTCGACGAAGGGTATATGCTTCTCCCAAGATCCCCCAAAGTCTAGGACGCATGCAAGCAGCATGTCCTCTAGCACCTGTATCGTACGCTTTGACTGGCCATCCATCTGAGGGTGGTATGCTGTGCTTAGAAGAAACTGTGTACCCAGCGCCCTCTAAAAACTCTTCCAGAAACGAGACGTAAAGAGGGCATACCTATCAAAAATGATAGAACGAGGGACCCCATGAAGACGTACAATCTCTCGGATATACATCCTTCCGAGCTCGTCAACACTGAAGGTCTCCATGATCAGCAAGAATTGTGCAACCTTCATGAGTCTATCCACAACAAACCACATAGAGTCATTTCCATGAGTTTTCCTCGGCAAACCAGTCACAAAATCCATCGCGACATCGTCCCATTTCCACTCTAGAATGGGTAACTACTGTAACAGCCCAGCTGGTCTCTGGTGCTCCGCCTTCACCTGCTGATAGGTGGAACACCTCATAACAAAACCAGCTACATCTCTCTTCATACCCGGACACCAATACTAACGTCTCAGGTCACGGTACATCTTGGTAACCCCGGGATGAACTGCCCAAGCTGAAGCATGAAACTCCCGCATCAACTCCTTGCGTATATCCCCTGGAACCCACACTCGTCCATGGAAATGAAAAACCTCAACATCGCCTATTGTCTATCTAGGAGGAGGGTCCTCACTTGTCACCTACTCCTGTAGAACTAGGCCTTCTGAATTAGATAGTTGTCTCATCCTTACTCTTCCCAGGAGGGTAGAAGTCACAGCTAAAGAAGAAAGATAAGTCTTCCCCAGACTGTCGTGCACCTCCAGATGCATCTCAGAGAACAAATCCATGAGCTCCCACTCACCACTGGCCTCCTGCACTACCTATATCGGATTATTCTTTCTTAGTGAATCATCTATTGCATTACCTTTACCAGGTGTATAGCCAAGCTCAAAATCGAAGGACTGTAGGTACTCGACCCACCTTCGCTGCCTCTGATTCAAGTCACGCTGAGTAAAGATATACTTGAGGCTTTTGTGGTCAGTGAAAACCACAAAATTCTCCCCCAATAGATAATGTCTCCAACAGTGCAATGCATGTACAACTGCTGCTAACTTGAGATCATGCATCGGGTAATTCTTCTCATGTGGCCTCAACTGCAAAGACCCGTACGCAACAACTCGATCGCCCTGCATCAACACTGCTCCCAGCCCAGTACCTGATGCATCACAGTAAACTGTATAGCTCTTCCCCTGCTCTAGAAGTATCAGGATCGGTACTGATGTCAACCTTCCCTTCAGGTCCTGAAAGGCTGCCTCACAAGCTTCCTACCATACGAACTTCACACCCTTCTTAGTCAAGCCCGTCAACGGTGCTGCTAAGCGAGAGAAGTCCTGTATAAAATGCCTGTAGTAACCAGCCAGCCCTAAGAAACTTCGTATTTCAAACACATTCTTAGGATTCTCCCAGGAAACTACTTCTCTCACCTTCTCTGGGTCTACTGAAACTCCTGCCTCTGAGATGATATGACCCAAGAAGTGAATCTGGTCCATCCAAAAGTGGCACTTTTAGAGCTTAGCATACAGCCGATGCTCTCTCAGTGTACTCAATACGATCTCAAGATGGGTGGCATGGTCGTGTCGAGTGTGATAGTACACCAAGATGTTGTTCATGAATATACCACAAAAGAATCAAGATATGGATGGAACACACGATTCATCAGAGCCATGAAAACTGCTGGCACGTTCGTGATTCCGAACGGCATAACCGTATACTCATAGAGACCATACCTAATCCTAAAAGTCATGAGAGGTATATCAGATGGTATAACACGCAGCTGATGATATCCTGATCTCAGGTCAATCTTTGAGAACACTCGTGCTCCACAAAGCTAATCAAAAAGATCATCCATCCTCGGTAAGGGATATCGGTTCTTAACCGTCAACTGGTTCAGCTTCTAATAATCCACGCAAAGTCTGAGGGTATCATCCGCCTTCTTCACGAAAAGGACCAGAGAACCCCACGGAGAATTACTGGGTCAGATAAATCCCTTTTTCTGTAACTCCTCTAACTGCCTCTTGATCTCCTACAACTCTGGTGTAGCCATCCTATAAGGATTAATGGACACTGGTGGTGCTCCTTGCACTAGATCGATAGTGAAATCCCCCTCACGCTCCGAAGGTAGACCTAAAAAGTCATCTGGGAAGACATCACTGAAACGATCAACCAATGGAGGGAAATCCATCTAAAAAGTCCCCTGATCATCCAGATATAAGCTCGCAATCTGGGATGTAACTCCACCTCGCCCACGATGCTCTGGTCCAGCTCGACTTGCCTGAACATCCCATTCACCCTTGTATAGAAACTCTCCGCCCTCTGGTGACGTGAAACGCACCCTGCGATGATAGAAGTCTACGAAGGCTCGAAAGGGAACCAACCAGTCCATCCCGAGAATGAATTCATAAGCCGTCATATCTAGGATATAGAGGTCCCAAAGAAAGTGACATCCACCAACCTCAAGGGGGCACTCCTTGCACTGACGCACACCAGTCGTTCTAGTCCCCAACGGAGTGTCTAGCATCATGATATCAGAAGAAGTAGAAACACAGAGCCCAAGGATCTCCACAACGGGTACAGATATGAAACTATGTGTAGCACCCTTGTCAAAAAATACTGAAGATAAGACAGAAGCTACTAAAATAGTACCTCTGACTGTAGAAGGTCTGGGATCCTGCTCCTACTGGGTCTGTTGCACTGCATATGTCTGCCCAGTGTCGCGGCCTTGCGACACAGCCTGGCTACCCTAATTTTTCTTGCCCTGCTGCCTCTGAGATCCTAGTGTCTGGCTACCATGGCCACGACCACCATCTCTACCTGCACGCTTTGACGCATTCCAGTTCCTTGTCTGGTAAGAAGCCATTGGTCCTACTCCCTCACGCAGAGTCTACACAGAACCCCTCTCACTAGCCACTAGTGGATACGCCCCTGCAGAAGAGTTGCAGATGACCCATCTTGCCGCAAGCTCAGCACTCCACTGGGTCTCGTGGACACTGCGGTCTCTTGTGTCCCTCTCTACCACACTGGTAGCACCTGATCGGGGCACCTGAAGAGACTGTCTGGCTGGTACCGCCACCATGAGAGAAGTTCATCTGTCTCTTCCTCTTGCCAGTAGAAATAGTACCAGTAACTGGTACTGAATCTCCCTGGCCTACACCACCATCTTCTCGCCGGTTCCTCTCCGTAATCAACTCCTAGTTCACAATGGTGTGTATAGTAGGCAACCTGAAGACATTCACCAGCGCTCGGATGTCATACATAAGTCCATCCTCAAAACGTCTAGCTCACAGCGTCTCATCACCCACCAGCACAGGTGAAAAGTGCGGAAGCACTGTAAAACGAGCAGAATAGTCTATCACTAACATAGCACCCTATTTCAGATTAATGAACTCTCGAGCTCTATCTGCCCTCAGCATCTCCAGGAAGAAAAAGTCATAGAAAACTGCCGGAAATTCTTCCCATGCCATGTCCCTGTGACGCTCTGACTGGGTGGTAACATCCCACCACCTCTTGGTGGAATCACGCAGCATGTATGTCGCGAGCTTGACCCTCCTCCCTAGAGGTGTCTCAAGATACTAGAAAATAGTCTAAATCGACCCCTGCCAAGACTCCGCAACCTATGGTCCGCCATCCCCTAAAAACGTAGGCAGATGCTGCTGCTGAAAGATATGTGTAAGCTCAGCCATAAATGTGGCAGCCTACGTTTCTCCCTAAAAGGTCTACATGAACCGCAATAAGCCTTCACGGAACTGCACCTCTTTGCCTATGTTCGGTATAACAGCTGGTGCCGCATCTGGCTCTAATGGAGGATCAATTGGTAGTACGTGGCCCACCATCTTCGGAGTATACTCGTTGCCGCTCTCCTGGAGAACAACGTG
This sequence comes from Viscum album, assembly GCA_963277665.1. NCBI lineage: Eukaryota > Viridiplantae > Streptophyta > Magnoliopsida > Santalales > Viscaceae > Viscum > Viscum album. The sequence continues at coordinate 413,681,957 of OY728131.1, forward strand.
CGGTCGTCTAGGCATCATGACACTACAGGGTCAAAATCATGCCTCAGATTCATGATTATTAAGACCGAATCGAAGGAACCACAAATTACAAAAGGAAGAAGGAATTTCAAAATTTGAAAAACAAGACTACATGGTGTGTACACTGAATACATGACGTGTACTTGACTTCTCTTCCCCTGCTCGGGTCCTTATACATGGCTTAGCCACTCGGCTACCGTTGAACAAAACCTACACAGCGTGTATAATACCTACACGGTGTGTACGGTGTTATTTCCCAACTGCTTGGATTGTTTGTGACACGGCCGACTACCCGGCTTGAAACTACACGCCGTGTTACACCCATACACGGCGTGTACACCACCCCAATTCCCAGCCACTCAGCTAAGTCCACGCGGTCTGTCCTCAGACAAGACTACACGGCGTGTCCTGGAAGGTACACGACGTGTTCAAGGAACGGTGACATCGACACGTGTTGTTAGTTACATGACTGAGTCCCCAGGTCACACTACACGGCGTATTCCACATTGACACGACGTGTTGTGTACAGGAGTTCACTGACCCATGTTGTTAGTTACACGGCCAGACTCCAGGTCAAAACTACATAGCGTGTATATCTGGTACATGGTGTGTTTTACCCAAGCTCTTCCCTACCCCGTGTCGCCGCCCAAACGGTTTATGACACGGGAAGAGACTACACGAAGTGTACTCAAAGTACACGGTGTGTACATAAAAAGTTCATTTTTCTTCCTAAACAAAATTCCATACGCGGCATGTATAAAAATATTACACAATGTGTATACCGGTTTTCCAGACAGTATTCCTCCAAAACTTCTCCAGAACCCAGAAAATACCGAAAAACAACACCTAAGTGTCAAATTCCGATCCGTGAGGGGCCATACTCCCCATGAATCAAAGTTCCATAGCTTATCTGTGTTAAAACATAATAAACAGTCAATGATCCACCAAATTCCGGTAAATGGGGGCCCATACTCTCCAAAAACCAAAGTTTGGCATCCATTCTATGGACATCTCGCACAAAAATTACCCTATCAAACAACATGTATTTTATCAGTACAGCTATCACTATGGCATGCTTTTCTAGCACAACAACTATCACAACAACATGCAATTTTATAATGCTCCTACATGTTATGGAAACTATGCATGGCATGTGATTCTAGCATGTGCCTAAATGATGCATGAGATGGAATACCCTCATCTCATCGGGTTGCAACTAAATAGAACCCACAGATAAAATATAAACAGCACAATACAAGTGCGTCACCCAACGGTGAAATCATATGAACTGTAAAATTTTCAAAACCGAAATAATTGCAAAAACACGAGGTAGACTGTATTTTCCCTGTACACGGGTTAGCTATGCCCGGGCGTAGCTTATTACCAACTACCGGTCCATCCTATCCCTGACTAAGGCTCCAAATAGTTAGTCAAAGAGAAAAGAACCTCCTCTGATACCACTTTGTAACGTCCCAGCTCCGGGTGCCACTCAACAGATGCCCCAAACCCGGTTCTCCACGTGATCTCAAGCACATTTCCCCAAACGCCAGAGGATTCCGACTAGCAGCGAGGGCCCAGGTCTGATAGTGGGGAAACTATGCCCTCATTTTTCAAAGTGTAGCACAACAGAATGAAATAAAACATAAAACAAACAGTGGAAGCAGTAAACCATACACAACTGAAATAAACAATAGTATTAGATATAACCAATAGTATATACATGATGATGCTACATGTCTCATGTTCTAAGAAAACATCTAGAACATGTTATACATCTATGAAGTATAACAAAAGCAGAGTAAAGCAATACAAAGAAAAACAGCTGGCAGTGGCATCACGAGCCTAGCCTCGATCCCATGCCCTCCTAATCCTCGGCAACAGTCAAGTACCTATATAGCTGATCTTTCCCCTATCCACACCTGCAGAAATGTAATCTGTTTTGGCCGAAAAGCATGACCCAAACAGGGTGTGAGAAATATATCTCAGTAGGCACCCACCAAAGGCACGTGCCCAACTGTGTGTAAACATGCAACAACAGTGCAATAGTAAAATGCAATAAAAAAAGCAGTGCCCAAAAGTAACTAACTTACCAGTTATATTTACATTTAATTATTTATTTAATCCATTTAATTTAGTATCATTTTGTGCTCAATAGCACCAATCCCTCAGGCCAACCAGTATCTCTCCCTCAGGCTAATATAGTGAACCACGCCCTCAGGCTATATAGAATATCACCTTTAGGCATTGTAACAGAATTCTCTCCCTTCAGCTAATATAGTGAACCACACCCTCAGGCTATATCGAATCTCGCCCTTAGGCATTGTAATAGAATTCTCGCCCTCGGGAATACGAAGTGTCGCCTTCAGAGATAAAAGGCTACCCTCAGGTAGAAATAGAACATCGCCCTCAGTCTAATATAGTCACGCCCTCAGGCTAATATAGTCACGCCCTCAGGCTAATGCAGTGCAGTGCCCACAGGATAAATAGGTAACTGGTCCATGCCCAATAGGTAAACAGGCAGTAACAAGAAATTCCTCTCAAGGCAATTCTACAATTACTACTTTAAAGTCATACCCTCGGTTATCCCGACCAAATGGATAAACAGTGGAACACACCCCCGGGGTGGTTCCGAATACAAGAAACGATCCCAACCAGCATTTTAATATCACAATTAATTACCTAATCAATTTTAGGTGTTTAATATAGCAAAGGCCTTAGTCGCATGACACCCTAACATGGGTTCGTGGCACAAAAACGCACAAAACATACAGCAATTGGAAAAATAAACACCAAGCCACCTACTTAATACACCAACGAACGTTATACCCGAACACCAACTCCAAAAATGCCCAAGAATGGTGTAGATCTGACGAAGAACAAAACCCACTCAAATGTAAATAACTTATGTTAGAAGAAGAATTGGTAAGCAACATGCTGGGAGAAGAGAGGGCTTACCCGTGCGGTTCCAACGAGATCGTCCGATGCGGAAACGGATTCCAGACGAACACCCGACGGATCTCCAATGGTCCGGCCTCCTACTTTGGCTACAAAATGGATCAAATGCCTCCTATGCCAAATGAGGAGGCTACTGCCTATTTTAAGCCGAAAAAAGAAAGTACAAGGTATGTACTTCCAAAGTACACGGTGTGCACTCCCTTCATGTAACTGTTCACCTAGCGGCTTCCCGCCAGTGTGGCACTGTTCACTTGCAGACATGAGTACATGGCATGTACTTCTGAGTACACGGTGTGTACTTTCACCCAGCTGGTGGCTTTTCCACCGCCTTACTATTTTGGCCTGCCGACTGACTACACAGTGTGTAAAGGACCACTACACGGCGTGTAGTCAGTTCCTACACCCTTTGTTGCCGACATTGCTACACGCCCTGTGTACTGATCCCAAAATGGCCAGAAGTAGACGGTGTGTGGAAAAAGTACACGACGTGTAGTTTCAAAATTTAGGATTTTTCCCCATTTTCCATATTTTATTAAAAACGCTTAAGGAAAGGGGAAAAGAAGAAGCTCGTACCTCAAAGAGAAGAATCGGGTTCTAACAGTTTAGAGATGGGATTCCCTTGGTATAATGACCCATACTTTACATACATTGTTATTAATTCAAAATTGAAGCACTCTTATTACAACATATAACAAAACCATGGAAGGACAGTATAGGTATAGTGTCTTTAGAAACTAGGAAACATAAACAACTGGTTCATAAATCATCTACATTGTCTCCCATTTATTTCATCATATCTAGAGTCCATTTTGGCATATCCTACTTAATACCCTTCTTCTTGACCTAGGGAAAAGAAAACATACAAAAGGGTGATCTCAAATGCTCAGTAATGGTAAACAAAAGAAATATCAATCATAAGAACATAACATTTTGGAAATCGTAACCTGCAAAAGAGATCATAATATCATATCATGGGATAAATCTTAGTAGTGAAATGTAATCCCAATAATCATAACTTAAAAGATGAAAATTTTATGGCATACACACATAATCATAGAGAATAATTTATTATTAATCAAGACTCATTTCCAAGACTATATTAGGGGACAAAGTCCATTTTTGAACTGAGTTTACTCCTCGTTTTAGTCTTATTTCACTAAACCAAATTAACCTTCCATTCCATCCATGTCTATCTCATGAGATATAAATCTTTACCCAATGCATTGGAGGGAGATATAGGTCCCACCCATCTCATAATGATACTATTTTTATGTGTGCCACAAGATCATAAGTCATGAATCATAGCATAACCCATGTAATAAAAATTGGATTCTTAAACATCATGCCATCATTACATAATCCATATAAGATAAAAGGACATCACAAAAATAATTCCATCATAACATAATCAATTCAATGTAAAAATAGGGATTGAAATAGAACTTTATATTATCTTAGATGGAAAATAATTTTGATAAAACACTTGAACGTCATTCTTGAGGAAAATATCCTTTCTACTTCAAAAACATTTTCCCTTTATTAACTTATCATAAAATTTTAAACTAAAAGAAGTTGATTAAAAATAAACTTTAAAACTTGTAAAGGAATATTCATGGAAATAATGTTCTATGAAATCATAAAAATTTATTCATGACGTATAAGTTAAAATAAAATTCTTCTCGTACTTTGGCCGAAAAAGTCAAAAAGTACCACGTACTAAAAAAGACAAAAGATTCCTTTCATATCTTTTACTAAAAACTCACCAACAAATAAGATTGGATTTAAAAAAATTTAGGAGGATTGAAATAATATTAAATATTGAGGAAACATGGATTTGGATGATAAATACACCCCAGTAAATACCAACGTATAAACAATCTCGGATAAAAATGAGATTGTGATATTTTTCCTTACCATAGGTCTGATATGCTTTGTACGTGTCTGAAACTCCTGTATAATGATTTAAATAATGTTATTGACTTATTCCAGAATTGTACTCATTGTTATGATATAGTATACGGTCATATTTTTAGCTTCTTATTAGTAATACTGCATTGTTACTTGTTATTTGGGTGTTTATTTCCTTTTGTTCTTATGCGTGTTTTGTCGAATAAATTATTATTCTTATTTTTAGGTTATAGATACCTCATTTCCAGAATGGTATTAGTGTAATATATATCATATTTATTCATTCAATTCATTTATATAATCATTATGCAATTAAGATCATGTAGAACGAGTCGCATCACATCGTGGAGACGGTAGGCCGTACGTACGCACGAGTGATGATATTGTTCCCATGATCATGGAATTGTATTGAAGTGTATGTGTACTATTTCAGAATCATTATCAATTTAAAATAATCATATATAGTTATTACTTACACCATTATACCCATCCAAGTAAGTTAGTGGTGGAAAACAGATTACACCACGGCGTGGAGACGGTATTCCGTACGTACGCACGCGCGATGATTTCGTTTTATATAGGATGGATAGAATGTGAAATAGGGTTGCTTCATATTTATAATAACGTATAATTATATGATTGATACTGATGTTATTACTTCATAATGAAACAACTAAGGAATAAGAAGTTCAAGAAGAAATAAATTGGAAAGGATCGGTAATGGATATTACCTATTCTTTAACGCGCCTCTTCTTAACCTCCTCTTAGGGCACTAAGAATGGTCTTTTAAGAAAACTATAACCTCTAGGATGTTTCTATAGAAGTAGAGAAGATAATTTGGCAGGGTTTGGCCGAGATTTATGGCTCAATGTGGTGTGAGGAAGAGAGGGAGGAGATGCCCTTTTATAAGGGAGGAGAGGGGCACCTTTGGAAAAACTAAAAATATTATTTTATTATAAAGTCATGTTCGTTTTTTAATAGCTGCAAATTGATTTATTTTGAAGCTAAGGTGTGGATGTGTACTAATCCTCTCATCCAATAGAATTTGGACAAGTTTATAAATCTTTACCCAATGCATTGGAGGGAGATATAGGTCCCACCCATCTCATAACGATACAATTCTTAGGTGTTCCACAAGATCATAAATCATACATCATAGCATAACCCATGTAATAAAAATGGGATTCTTAAACATCATGCCATCATTACATAATCCATATAAGATAAAAGGACATCATAAAAATAATTCCATCATAACATAATCAAATCAATGTAAAAATAGGGATAGAAATATAACTCTATATTATATTAGATGGAAAATAATTTTGATAAAACACTTGAACTTCATTCTTGAGGAAAATATCCCTTCTACTTCAAAAACATTTTCCCTTTCTTAACTTTTCATAAAATTTTAAACTAAAAGAAGTTGATTAAAAATAAACATGGAAACTTGTAAAGGAATCTTCATGGAAATAATGTTCTATGAAATCATAAAAATCCATTCATGCCGTATAAGTTAAAAATAACATTCTTCTCGTACTTTGGCCGAAAAGGTCAAAAATTACCTCGTACTAATGAAGGTGGATGCTACCTCATGAAGGATCAGTAGACCCGCTGAATGAAGGTGGACACACGCGCGATGATTTCTTACATACGTACGCACATGATGATTTCCTTTTCTGTAGGATGGATAGAATGTGAAATAGGTTTGTTTCATATTTATAATAACATATCATTATATGATTGATACTGATGTTATTACATCATAATGAAACAACTAAGGAAGAAGAAGTTGAATAAGAAAGAAATTGGAAAAGATCGGTAATGGATATTACCTATTCTTTGATGCGCCTCTTCTTAACCTCCTCTTAGGGCACTAAGGATGGTCTTTTAATAAAACCAGAACCTCTAGGATGTTTCTAGAGAAGTGGAGAAGATAATTTGGCAGGGTTTGGCCGAGCTTGATGGCTCAATGTGGTGTGAGGAGGAGAGGTAGGAGGTGCCCTTTTATAAGGGAGGAGAGGGGAACCTCTGGAAATACTAAAAATATTATTTTATTATAAAGTCATATTCAGTTTTTAATAGCTGAAATTTGATTTATTTCGAAGCTAAGGTGTGGATGGATAGAAATACTCTCATCCAATAGAATTTGGACAAGTTTGTAATTATTCTATTATATGAAGGTGGACGCTGCCTCATGAAGGATTCAACAGAATGTTGCTCCTTCCTTTGATTGTTTGGAAGTCCTACATGATTAATATCTTGAGAATGTTGTGTGATAATGGCTACAAGATTTTTCATTCCAGCTCTAATAATATTTGGTTTCTCAGGGGGACAATCATTGCATTGCCCGTCGTATTCTGTGTTAACACGGTTCTTTCGGGTTCCATCCATTGACTAAAAACAAGAAGAATAGTGTGAGAAACACTAATTATAATAGAACAACCACATAATCAAGAATAAATTTCACACTTAAGGTCTTATCATAGGTTATTCATGGCCATTTCTAAAACACTAAGATTGTGTTCTATGCTTAGATATATCCTTAGGGTTCTTACTAAGGCTTTAACATCCTATTTTCCAAAGGATGACCATAACCTCCATCTAATACCAACTATAACGACCCATAATTTAAATACATTGTTATTACTTCAAAACTGAATCACACTTATTAAAACATATAACAAAACCATGAAAGGACCATACAGGTACAATGTCTTTCGAAACTGCGAATCATAAACAACTGTTTCATAAATCATCTACATAGTATCCCATTAATTTCAACAAATATAGAGTCCTTTTTGGAATATCCTACTTAATACCCTTCTTAATGACCTTGGGAAAAGAAAACATACAAAAGGGTGAGCTCAAATTCTCAGTAAGGGAAACAAAAGAAATATCAATCATAAGAACATAAAATTTTGGAAATCATAACCTGCAAAATAGATCATAATATTATATCATGGGATAAATCATAGTATTGAAATGTAATCCCAATAATCATAAATTAAAACATGAAACTTTGTGTAATACACACATAATAATAGATAATAATTTCTTATTATTCAATACACATATCCAATACTATCTTAGCGGAAAAAGTCCATTTTTGAACTAAGTTCACTCCTCATTTCAGTCCTGTTTCACTGAACCGGATTAACCTGTCGTTCTAGCCATGTCTATCTCATGAGATATAAATATTTACCCAATGCATTGGAGGGAGATATAGGTCCCACCCATCTCATAATAATACAATTCTTATGTGTTCCACAAGATCATAAATCATACATCATATCATAACCCATGTAATAAAAATTGGATTCTTAAACATCATGCCATCATTACCTGATCCATATAAGATAAAAGGACATCATAAAAATAATTCCATCATAACATAATCAATTCAAATTTAAAAATAGGGATAGAAATATAACTCTATATTATCTTAGATGGAAAATAATTTTGATAAAACACTTGAACTTCATTCTTGAGGAAAATAACCCTTCTACTTCAAAAACATTTTTCCTTTCTTAACTTGTCATAAAATTTTAAACCTAAAGAAGTTGATTAAAAATAAACATGGAAACTTGTAAATGAATCTTCATGGAAATAATTTTCTATGAAATCATAAAAATCCATTCATGTTGTATAAGTTAAAAATAACATTCTTCTTGTACTTTGGCCGAAAAAGTCAAAAAGTACCTCGTACTAAAAATGACAAAAGATTCATTTCATATCTTTTAATAAAAACTCACCAACAAGTAATATTGGATTTAATAAATTGTAGGAGGATATAAATAATATTACATATTGATGAATCATGGATGTTTATGATAAATACACCCCAGTAAATACCAACGTATAAACAATCTCAGATAAAAATGAGATTGTGAGATTTTCCCTTACCTTAGGTATGATATGCTTTGTACGTGTCTGAACCTCCTGTATAATGATTTAAATAATGTTATTTACTTATTCCAGAATTTTAATCATTGTTATGATATCATATACGGTCATATTCTTAGCTTTTTATTAGTAATATTGCATTGTTACTTATTATTCAGGTGTTTATTTCCTTTTGTTCGTATGCCTGTTTTGTCGAATAAATTCTTATTCCTCTTTTTAGGATATAGATACCTCATTTCCAGAATGGTATTATTGTAATATATAACATATTTATTCATTCAATTAATTTATATAATCATTATGCAATGAAGATCATGTAGAACGAGTCGCATCACATCGTGGAGATGGTAGGTCGTACGTACGCACGAGTGATGATATCGTTCCCATGATCGTTGAATTATATTGAATTGTATGTACACTATTTCAGAATCATTATAACTTTAAAATAATCATATATATCTATTATTGACACAATTATACCCATCCAAATAAGTTGGTGGTGGAAAACAGATTACACCATGGCGTGGAGACGGTATTCTGCAGGTACGCACGCAGGGGGATTTTGTTTTCCGTAGGATGGCTAGAAGGTGAAATTGGGTTGTTTCATATTTATAATAAAATATAATTATATTATTGATAATGATTTTATTACTTCATAATGAAACAACAAAGGATGAAGAAGTTGAAGAAGAAAGAAATTGGAAAGGATCAGTAATGGATATTACCTCTTCTTTGACGCACCTCTTATTAACCTCCTCTTAGGGCACTAAGGATGGTCTTTTAAGAAGACCAGAACCTCTAGGATGTTTCTAGGAAAGTGGAGAAGATAATTTGGAAGGTTTTTGAAGATCTTGATGGCTCAATGTGGTGTGAGTAGGAGAGGGATGAGGTACCCTTTTATAAGAGAGAAGAGGGGCACCTTTGGAAAAACTGAAAATATTATTTTATTATAAAGTCATATTCGGTTTTTAATAGCTCCAAATTGATTTATTTTGAAGATAAGGTGGGTATGGGTCGAAATCCTCTCATCCAATATTATTGTGACACCAATCATGTCACTGTTTATTTTAATTTTTAATATTTCATATAATTTTAAGTATTCAAAATATATCATATTTTTTTGCTTGAATTTCAAAAATTATGAAACATTAAGGGGTGTAATTTTATTTTCTCATTCTTAGGAGTAACTATGCATAATAATGTTTTAGGATTATAAATGGATAATTCCATTTGGAATGGTTGGAACACGACTAGAATGATCATATGAGGTCCTAGGGGGAACCATAAAGGCTGAATTTTGGTGCTCAGGGATTGTCGACGGGGTACTGCTTGGTTTTAAAAATAGTTTGTGTAAACCATGTGAGTTCCCCATGAATAATTTTTTAGGATTTTTGAATTTTTTCCTTTAAATTTTAAAACACCTTTAACTTATTTGTTCTCCTCCCCATCTCATGTGTCCATTCCAATGTTCACATGGCTCTCTCTATGAGTCTCTATCCCCATTGGAAATTTTATATGGATTTCTTAGTGATTTAAAGTCGTTCCCCCCTAGGTATGGTTCCAATTAACTCTCCTCTCTCTTTTATTGGCTTTTTATTATCCCCATCACTTCATACTCCTTAGTCGAATTGTAGGGGTAATGGGTTGACACTATTTTTGGGGATTCTTAATTTCATAGGTTTATAATGTTTTCTTTTATGTTTATCCATATTTTACTCATGTTACAGAGTATCTTCTGTTGATTAAAAGTTAGTTTTCATCTTCCCTAAACTTCTTATTCAATAAACATTGATTTATTGAATTATAAATTTGTGCTTCAATTATAAAATGATTGTATTATGAGTTTTTAATGAACTTTTAACATGAAAACTTTGTTTTATATTTATTTTATTATAAAAAGAAGGGTTTTTTTCTATTTTAATGGGTAGTTTAAACCTATATTCACATCTTCAGAACACAGAAGGTTTTTATATATTACATGGTATGAATTTTCAAAACAATATTGTTGTTAATATAAGTTTTTTTTTATTTAAGGAAAATTTAAATTTTTTTACTGAGACATAAAGGGTGAGTTTTTATTTAAGAATAAGTGTGTGTAAATTGGTTGATTTTTTTTTATATTTACCAACTATAGAAACCTGGTTCCAAGCCATCTTTGGATCCTTTAAATTGATCTCAATGTAATTTTCCTTCTGAAAAAACATGTTTATTTTTTTTTAGTGTTTATTGAAATATAAAGTATCTAAAAAAATTTATTAGTTTTTATAAAGAACAATATTATCTATAAATTTCATTGACCCCGTTTGGATTGTTAGAGAAATTAGATGTGAAGTTATAAACCTTTATGTGTTTTCTAAATTGAAAAGTTGCTTAGTTTCATAAATTATTTCCAAATGAACTTGTAGGATTATTTTGTAATTTTTTTAAAGAGACCTAAGGGGTCGTTTCAAAAATAGTCATTCGAAACAAAATTTCAAATGAAAAATGGTGGCTTGGAATTCTAATTTCATTTTAGCATAGGAAATCGTTTCTAATTTTGAATGATTATATCTCAGTTTGGTGAGTGTAAAACCCTAATGAAGCCAATTTTAATTTTTTTGACTTAATGGGTGTTTCTTTCTAATTTCATATAAGACATTTTTTGTTTATGTGGTTGTAGTATGATTTTAAAAGGGGATATTTCTAGTTATGTACTTAGAGGTGAGTTCATATTTAGTTTCTTATGTCTTTCAATACTTGAGATTATATTTGATTGATTCTACTATCACCTTAAACTTTTATTGGATATGCAAAAATAGGTAACCAAGTGGGAGAACATGATGTATTCCACACTAGTTAGTTCAAACCCATGTTGGTGACCCCTACTTGATTGGTTTTCTTGGGTTAGGGGAGTTCTCTAGTGAGGCTTTTGTGGGGAAGTTGGGGTATATAGGATATTTTTTTTTGTAAAAAACATATTCCAAAAGTTTTTCGAGTTATTTTATAAAAGTGTAATATCTTCTCACTATCAAAATCACGATATATAACATGAAATGTATTCTTTTAAATTTTTTTATATAGATTATTTAATTTATTTATTAATTACCCTCCCATGTTCTTTTTTTATTAAAAATCATATATATTTTTTTTTTTTTACATGTTTTTTATCATTGACCATGTAATTATGAATTCTTTATGCTCATTGTTACATATATTTTGGTTTTATTTTTAAATTTTTTTGAAAAGGGAAGTTTATTAATTTCTTCAATAGAAGGAATAATAATGTGCAGTTTTGTTTGTTTTCAAAATATTTTGTCACTGGTTTAAAGGGTCTGTATAATAGGTGTGAAAATATATTTTCTAAATTGTTCTGGAGTGTTTTTTAAAGTTGGAGGAAATTGTTTTTCTTGGTTTTTTAACATTGGTGTATTTCTTTTATTTATATTTATTTTAATAGAAATATTTAAAACAATGTGTGGGTTTTATATTGTAGCATTTGAAACAATGGAAATATTTGTTTAAAATGGGTTTTACTTTAGTATTAGGAACGTTTTTTACATTGAAAAACTGTTTTATAATTATGTCCAAATTTTCTAGAAAATAATTTTTTTAATTTATGGTTTGTCTTGTAGTAATGATGGTGTTTTCATACTATGTATTTTTATTCTCATGATAATATTATCACATCTCATTTTTGGATTTTAATTATCCCTTGATCACTCTTGGGGGAATGCTTGGTGTCTATGGAAGTTAGTTTCTAGTGGGGGTTTTTGGTTCGTAACTTTTTTTCTTCTATTTAGTTTCCTTGGTTTCAGTAAATAGCAATTTACTACCCTTAGTTATGGACATTAGTGGATTAGATTATATCTATGGAGGTCAAAGTGGAACACATTTCCAGTTTTTGGTTAGGGATTTTAAAGGGTGACTGGAGGGATAACTTATACTTTTAAAATTATATATATCCACTATTCTTTTTGTGTTTTATTTAAAATTATATTTATTATTTTGGAACGAACTTCCAAATTGTGGACATATTAAGTAATTTTTTCTGGTGAAAGTATCATTTTTCTTCAAATTTGACTTAAGAAAGAAATAATTTCTAATGAGGTCTTATTTTATTCTCAATAACCAGTTTCCATCTCATAGGAACTGAGAACACCCTTTGGCCAATGGAGGACCAGTTCTGGTGGCCACTATGTCTAATTAATTATTTCAATGTAGGGATTTTATTAGTTTATAAGGATTCTACATTAGAAATGTCCATTTGTGAAAATTAGATTATACTAAAAATATTTGTATAAAATATTTACCATGTTATTTTATTGTTTAAATAATGTTAAAATTAGAGAAATATAACATCATTTTTGATATTGTATTTTATATTATAAAAATGATTGATTTTTTTGAACTAAGTTTAACAGTATTACAATGGATATCATAAGCTATCTTTGGATGATATTAGATGATATGTGATATCTTAAGTTATTATCTAATATGATCCTTTTTATTTATTCATGATTTAATGTATTACATGATAAATCATTTCAAGTGATGACATTATTACAAGTATGTAAAATAGAGCATCGAATTTTCATAATGATATGATGCACATCAAAGAAAATTTCCCATAAGATTATTCTTATGCAAACCTTTTCTTATCCCGTAACTACCAAGTGAAAAATATTAATATTATAAAGCCTAGTGTACACTTTTTATTCTTACAAAGGTTAATCGTAACACATGATTTGGCCACACATTGCTTATTTAGTCTTACTTGACCACTTAGTGGAATTGCTTATTCATATTCAAGATGTATGATACATTCAATTAATCCAAAAATAGAAAGTGATTTATATGATGAAACTGCTGAGGTGATGAGTTAATGTCTTACATTATAGGGTTTTATATTACGCTAGCCAATAGTAGTATGAGGCATCATTACTCTGCCTTGGATATTCTTACACAGGCCCTATCTACAGAATTTTCTTACATGATTCATATTATTTATATCATAACATATGATATATAATTTCTAAATATCATTTAATATACAAAAATATATATAATATGATATGTCAATATAACAAAAAATATATAATAATGAAAAATATATTTCCTTAAAATTAAATTATGAATTTAATTATATAATTTATAAATGGTTTATAAATTATATTGACAAGTATTTTTGGTTATTTATTTAAAATATAAATGATTATTTAAATTAACTATTTATAATTAATTTATAATGAATTATTTAAAAATCCATATGAAACAAGTATTAAATATATACCTCGTAGTATTAATTATTAATAATAAAATACCTTTCTCAAATTATATTGATTTCATTATAATTTATATATATATGGTTCATATGGAACTTATATGTATAATTTATATATGTTTTTAAATTAAAAAACATGGAAAAAATATAAAATATTTCCTTTAATGTTATGTAATTTAAATAATATATAATTTGGATTTTTTATATTAAGTGAATTATTTGGGAATTATTTAAAGAATATAAAAAATGTTTTTATAGTTGATATTATCAAGGTTTAAATAATTTTAAATGTATGGAATTTATATTTTTTAAAAATTTCCTATATTATAGAATTTAAATATAAAATTTTTGTATTTCATATAATGTCATATATTTACGTAAAAATAGTATGATCAATATATATGAAAATGTTCATATTATTGAAAAAAATATAAATTATTAATATTTATTTAATTATTAAATGTCTATAAGGGATAAAAAATATAAAATTTTTACTATTATTTTTATTTATGAATTTATCACAAATTGTTTATCTCTAATTTAAATTTACTAATTATTTAATTACATAGTTTATTCCCCTCTTTACTCATGATTATAATTTTCCTATTATGAATTACGATGTATTAATTTATTTAAATTTTTATTGTAATTATAAATTTTCATACATGCATATATGGAGTTATATGCAATGTGTGATAATTGGTTTAGTTTTATTCCTCCGTAACTCTAATTGTTTCAAGAGTTCTTAAAAGAGTTACACATTAATATGATTTTGTTATAATTATTATGAAGAGTGAATCATATATTAAACTAAATAATTGTAATCACTCATACATGTAATGTTAATTCATGAGATAAGATGGAATGATTAACTCCCTTTTAAAATATATTATTTTTTATATTCTACAAAAATAAAAACATATAGAGACATTGATCATTCAATTTCATATGTTTTATCTAATAATAGAGTTGTATTATCTTATATATTATATGATGGAAATTAAAAATACTTAAATTTAGGTAAAAAATATTATTTTGAGATTTATATTGTAGTTAGCTATGAGACACTTAGAATTTGGATGCCACAATAATTTCATTGATTTTATCAATATTATAGATTTTAAATTTATTTTTTTGATCAGCCATCCAAGATTTACATGTGATATTATTGGGATCATGGCCTACTAAATAATTATGTATTGAGAGGTATTGAAAAGTGGACTCTTTGTATAGTTTTATATGGTCTTATCCAAATAGTGGATTTGATACTTTAAAAATGGGTCATAATTTTAGTGGGATGATATTTTATAAAATTACATATCAAATTATTATAAAACATGATAATAATATTATAAAATAATCTGTTATAGGTTAATAACATCATCTTTAACTAATTTTACTTTGTGATCGATTCATAAAATTTTGAATCGTAATGTAATCAAATCCTAGTATTGATAACTTAAGAAATTTTCTTCAAAAAGAAGGAAAATTTTATGTGTTTGTAAAATACCTTCCTAAGTAACCAACTACTGATAATTTTTTAAAAAAACTAATCTATATTATTGTTAGAAACATTAAAGGATTAACTTCACAATTCAATGGAACTAGGTGTAAAATAAAAAAAGAACATTAGTTTCTACTCACATAATTTAAATAATTGATTATGATAATGATGTTGTGATACTAAATGTTTTTTTAAGTATTTTTGTGGTTGTGGAATTAATTTTTATTAATATAATCCAATTATGTGAATGATTTTAAAAAACCATCTCTCGTTATTCTTAAATTTTTGGGGATAGATTTACTGGTAAAATGATATCTATGTTCTAGTTCTTATTTGATAATACTACATAGTAAAAGTTCAAACCAAAATAATAAATTTAGTTTGTATATTCCCATTATTTTTTTTGATTACCCATTCAATGTAATTAGAAACATTAGTTATCAAGAAATTGGGGTAATGATTCTCAAGGATGGTATTTATCTATATATGGTTAGGGGTTTACGAAACTCCATTGAATTTTTATACTAGTTACCATTGTTATAGATATTAATTCATCATGTTTGGAATATTATGTTGCACAAAATGTAAACCATAAAATTTTAAGATTATATATGATTCATGAAACTAGAAAGAATTGATTAATGTTTTAGTTTATATTCAACTAATAGAGAAAATGGTAGATATGTGAAATATTTAAATGTAAACATTTATAGGAATATAAGATTAATCTTAATAAATAATGTTTATAAACATATTATTTATATTATAAGATATAAAAAATGTTTTATTACAAAGATATTTTATGAATAATAATATACAATAAACATGTTTTGTTATTCATTTGATTCAATAACAATTCTAAAAAATATGTAAAAATTATAATGTTTTATGTATTATAAACCTTTTTATCCAGGTGTTTAATAAAATATAAAAAAAAATATTCCAATACCCACTAGTGTATTATATTAAATCTTAAATTATTATTTGTATAATAACACTCTGAAAACATATAATACTATATGAGATATGAAACCAAATGGTTATTTTTCAAATATTCCCCCTCAGATAAAATAATTTAAAGTTACCCTAAGGTTGTGATGGTTTTATATTTATTTTAAATAGTTTCTAGAAAAATATTTTTAAGTTAAATAGTATGCTTTGTGTGTCTTGTGAAATACAACCCAAGGATTTTGTATATTAATCTGATAATATGTATTAAATTGAATTGACTATAGAAGAATATGTTGTGCATATTCTGTTGGAGGATTTTGAGGTTACTAGAAGATGCTCTTAAAATAAGTCTAGAATTAAATATAATTGAAATATTAATAAGGTATGGAATATTGGAGTCTAATTGGATTGTGTTCTATAAGTTCATTTAGATGATTCTATGTGTATCCTTGATTATAAAACATCATTATTAAATATTTTAATTCATGAATAAATATAGGTCGATCAAAATATAAACTAATTGAATGAATTTCAACTAATTAATGAGAAGTGATAAGTTAAATATATGATATAATGATATGTTACTAAACATATCAAAATATTAGAAAGGATAGATTCCTATATTTGAAATAATCATATTATTTATATTGAAGTTGGTCTGAAGATAATCATATTCTTTGATATTTAAAATTACAAAATGCCTATGTGTAGATGACTAAAATATAACAAAATTATATGTTTTGTTGGGAAGATAATATATTTCAATATAAATCTCTATAAAATATTTGAAATAATGAAATATATTCCTCATAATCCAAGAGATCATATTATATTATGTTTGAAGTGTTAAATATTCAAGAGTTTGAGTGTTGTTATTATGAAGATAAAGGCATAATCGGAATATACCAAGTGAATTCTATATAAAATTTACCATTAAAAAATACTAAATGATATTTTAGATAATATTTAAGTTAATTCATTACAATTTAAATGATCCCAATATGAATGGTCAAATATTCATAATTCATAAAGGAGAGTTCATGATTTATGAAAATTTTTAAGAGCCTTGAAGACTACTGACACTATATTTTACCATATATTTGAGTAATAAGAATCTCAATATCTTCAAAATATATTGAAGGATGTTGGATGAATAATTATATTTTGGTAATTATAAAACAAATCCCACACTCCTTGGTTTTTAAATTGAGTCATGTTAAATAAAGGTGAATAATTCATCTAATGTGTGTAATTATGTTTCTAATTATTCAATATAGAAAGATCATTGAGATCCTAACCAACATGGTTTGTATGATACACTGGGTTAAATAAATGGATCAAAATAATGATATAGTTAGAAGAAAAAAAGGATAGAATTTCGAGACATCTATGTTTTAAAAAAATTCATTTGTGAGAAGAAATTATTTTTATACTTATAGTGATTGGAGGATGATTTAAATCCTTTCACTTGTGGGAACTAGTATGACCATACTACAAGATACATATGTGTGATTTTTAATTTTTGGTTAAGGATGATTCCATCCCAAACTATATTAATTCATAATAGATTATTGGATAATAATATAATCCTAGAGATAATAATCAATCATTTAAAAAAGGTTGTTCCCATATTGTGTTCTAACCATGTAAAATTATCATATGTCATATTATATTTTTTATTTCTTACATATATGTGAGAGTGAGTATTATAACTTGATAAAATCATGACTATAACATTTGTAGAGGTTTATTTCAAGTTTAAGGAAATTATAAAAAGTAACAACTGGTTCAAAAACCCCTCTAAATGGTTCATCCATTATTGGGTATATCAAGTTGTATAAATGATGATATAAAATTTGTAGAACTATTTTTCAAAGGTGGATAACTTAAATTCCATGAAAAACTATTATTTATCAATATTTAATGGAAAACATTTCCTATATGTATGAATAGGATGATAAAAATTCTCTTATCTCTTGTCCTATAAGTGGTGGGTGAAACTATAATTGAATTTCATCACATAAAAAAATACACACCTATGAATTTTGATAAAAAAGAACATTGATCTTTGGGGTAAATCTCTAAATTAAATTATCATTTTCATATCATATAAATTTTTCACTAAGTTGATTGATCTTCAAACTGTTTAAGAGTCCTTTTAAAATATGGAAAGTATCATTAAATATAATTCTTAATTAAAGGAAGAAAAGAATCAAATATAGAGAAGTAATTTTGAGATCATAACAATTGTAAATAAAGATATTATATGTGGTTATTTAACAAGATTCAATCACATTTTTGGTGATATTAATAGATTTAGTGATAATTTAATTGACAAAAATATTGTAAAAAATATACAGAGAATTTTTTTCTTAAATATTTTATCATTAAATTTCATCCTTGGAAGATAGTGATGATTTATCTCAAGACTAACTTCAAAATATACTTTTGGCATATAGAATTATAAAATTTTATTTATTTAAGATAATAGTTTAGAAAGAAATATATTATGAATCTATAAAGTCTCTAAAATTCAATATATCATTAGATGATATTTTTGATGAATCAATAGGTTTAGATGATATAGATAATAAGAATGACAGAATAATTTATTACTAAAAAATTTGGAAAAAGTAAAGGGAATTTTAGGGAAAATATTCCATTAAAAATTTTCAGTTTTGGTAGATCTAGGTACTTTTCTATTAATTTTTCTTGAATAAAACGATGGAGTTATAATAATATAGGACTTCATAAAAATCCTTAGAGGAATGAGTGGAATAAAAATAAAAATGATATTAGAAAAATAGGCAGTGGTTGTAAATTTACACATAATAAGAAGAGTCTACCAAGCAAAGAGGTCTCATAGATAGTTGTATCATCTAATGATGATATTTTGAATATATTAATAGAATTTGTGGCTCATTTAAAACATGAGAAAATATCAATTTAATAAGAATAATTTAAAGATACATTCATGGAACACATGCGGAAATCAAAAAATGAATCCTAACTTGAGAAAAATACTAAACTCATGATGGAACTTAACATATTGAAAAAGAATTTAGATCATAATATTCAATGGGAAGAAGAATTTATCAAAAATGATAATTCATATATTGATAAAATTAAAATATTTAAGTTGAATCTAGCTTTGAAATATAGATTTCTGAAGGATAAAAAATATATTCTTGATGTAATATAAGATTATAAAATTAATACACTATAAATACCTTGGAGTTAAAAAAAACTATCATATTGTTGAGTTAGGAATTCAATGTGGAAAAAAAGTTAAATCATAATTTTGAAGTGCTGATGAAAAAATTGATCTGGAAAAGAGGAAAAATTTATTCCTGCTAAATATGAAAATTAATCGGTTATCATGAACCATGAAGTCACACTAACCAAAAATAGACTAGATTAGGTTAATAAGAATTTTTATACTTTCCAAAACAAAAATTGTTTTTAAATAATATGATTGGACATGAACTGACAAATTTCTGATTTCTTTGTGTTTTTCTGGTGAACCACAATAATTATTTAATAATAATAATTTTCATCAATCTAAAATTTGGTGGTTTAATGGATATTACTAGTGTTACATGACATTTATTCAAAAATCTCATAGTTTTTGGGACACCATCTATCTTATATTAATAAATCACGAGTTGAGGGGAATAAACCTTCAATGAAAAGGAAGAACCATCTAGAGGGGGTGAAACGATTTAAAGAAAAAGAAATCGAAAGTTGAAAATTGTTCTACATAAAAGGAATTTTTTATTATACAAGATACCTACTGAAGGTGAAGAATATTAGGGATCCATGTGAATAAGTTCATAGCTATATTAGTAGAAAAAAATATCATATTTACATACAAAAAATAAGACTATAAAATTATATGAAGAAGAAAATCCATTTTTAGTTGAATCATCCATAAAAATATATGAAATGGGAAGTCATTGATTCTTGATTGTAGATTATCCTCACATATAATAGGTGATTTTATTATTTTAATTTATTTTAAAGAGCATAATAAAGGGTCTTTTATCTTTTAAAAAGATTGTTCTTTAAAAATAATACAAAAATACATGATTATTATAGATGATTTGATGTTAAAGTTGTTATTAGTTTTATTTTTTGATAGAATTAAGAATAAATTAACTATTGTTAGATATCTATGTATTGATGGAAATTAATTTTTATTGAATTGAAATTATGCTATCATCTATTGTTTGATTAATTGAAAAACTATTTATAAAGGAGTAAGAATAAAAGAAATGTATTTCATATTTGAGGTCAAATTAGATGTGGTTAGCAATGTACTAAAGATGAAAATAAATTATTACATTGAATACTTGGTCATATTGGCCAAAAAATAAAAATGGAATAAGATGTGATAGGTTTAATTCTTCAAAAAATAAAAGTATACAATGTTTTTGAAGCTTGTATAAAAGGGAAGATGGAAGAAGGAAGACATTCAATGGTAGATATTAACTCTCACAGATCTAATGTACTTATACATTATAAAGATTACTTATTAATGACACATAAACCCATAAAGTGTGATTCAATCATTACCACTTGAATTTATTTGGTTGACTTGTGTTGTGTTTATGAAATGAAAATATGATGTAGTTAAAATGATTATGTTTTACTAAAGAGTACTTGAGAAGGAATATGGTTAACATATACATTATATAAAAACGAAATATATAGTAATAATTTTACCTTTAACTATTTTAATTAATATATCTCATAAACCATAATAAATCATTAATAAATTTTTCCTCCACACCCCTTAGCAAAATGGGGTTATAGAAAGGAGAATTGTTTTGGTGGAAATGGGAATGACCCAGATTAAAAATTATAAAAATTATAAATTATTATAGAAAGAATAAGTATGTATTATCGTATATATTAAGAATATATGTTTATTAAATTTGGAAACAAATATTATTCCCAATAAAATTTTATACAATAAAAAACCTATGATAAAATATCATAAAGAACATCAAAGTCATTTTATAATGGGGGCCAAAATTTTAAACAAAATAAAATTTTATAAAAAGGATTAAAAAGTAATTTTTTAGGATTATAGGGAACATAAAAGAATCTAAAAGTTCTAGAACAAAATATTAAGAAAAATAGTGTAATAATGTGATGTAAAGGAAATATTAAATATGTTCATTTACGAGAATAATAAAAAAGGTAAATCCAAGGGGCTAATTAATGAAATAATTACATATTTTGTAAGAACGTTTAAATAATATTAAAGACATGAATCTCAAATAAAAAAAATTATGAATCAAGTGGTTACGAACGTTCTTATAGAAAAAAACTCTAAGTTCCATACAATTCAAAAGCATGTTGAATAAGAAAATATCATTAGACATTATAAAGTTCCAATTCGGAATATGTGGAAGAAAAGAATGGATAATCGAATAACACTTATCTCTAAATATGAACCTCAATCAGTATCATAAGTAGTTGAGTAAATGGTATAGTCAAATGAATATAATGCAGAGTTTGATCAAATGGAGAAGAATAACACTATGGAACCTAAACTGATGTAAGAAGGTAAGAATATTATTGTAAAAAGTGTCTATTAAAGAATAATCTCAATATAATAGATAATTTTAATGAAATTAAGCATGGTTTATTTGTTTTTTATTTTCAATGGTAGAAGGTGTAAATTGTTTATGAAAATATAACCCCTATTGAAAGGTTTCTGACCATATGAATGTTTTTGGATATTACTATTCCTCATAAATGAAAGGTTTATTAGATCGATGTAAATTCAAAAAATTTGGAGTAGTGTAACCAATGATGAATTTTATATGGAACACCTAGAGTATCTCATACTTTAGGATTATATAAATTGGATTACTAACTCAAGAAATATTTTTATGGGTTAAATAAATCCTCTCATGCTAGGTACTGTAAACATAATAGTTTCATAGATAAATTATACTTTTCAAAATAAAATTTTTATTAAACGATATATATAAAATATGAAAGCTATGTATCTATGATAAAATTTATTTAAATTGATGATGTAATATTTTTTATAACCCAATTTGGTATTTAAAGAGTTCTCATATAAAATGAATGTGTAATTTGAACTATTGATTCATGGAGAGAAGAATTTATTTCTTAGGATGTGGGTTTTTCAAAATAAAGTGATATATTCCTTTAATATAAAGATGATTCCAAATGGTTATTGATAAATTTTCACACAAAAGATTTAAATGAATTATCCACACCATATAGTTTTTTAGTAAAGATTAATATAGAAGTAATTTTAATCTAAGTTACTTCTAGAAGTTATTTTTAATTTCACTCTATATAATTTAATTCCAACAAAACATTTCATATTCAATAATTTTATATGATAGGTGTTAGATTTATCCAATTGAATCACACTTGATGACTACTGAAATAATTTTGAGGTATGATAAAGGAACCTAAAACATTCTATTAATGTATTAAATAAATTATAATTTGAACTTACTTGGATTTGTGAATGTTGATTATTCCAATGATTACAAGGATAAGAAACCAATGATCTAAGGAACATTATTTTTGGAAGAGAGTTTTGTGTGTTGGTATAGTAAGAATCAGAACTCTATAACTATGAGTACAATAGAATATATAATATTTTTCTACCAACCCTGCTTGAAATGAAATGACGAGGATGGAAGTTTAGTTAGTTGATTTAAATGTGAACAATGAAAATACATTGAAAACATCATAGGATAATCAAAGTGAATTTTTTTCATTGAACCCTATAAAACACTCTAGGTAAAAACATATTTACATCCAGATTCATTTTACCAACTAAATTTATCATTTAGATATGTAAAATTAGATCATATTTTAGAAATGATCAAATTATATATATTTTTACTAAATTGACATTAAGAGAAAGGTTTGAATTAAACTTAATGTTTATGATTCCCCTCTCACTTAACAGAAGTTATGTGATTTACCAAACTATTCCTTAAATTCTATTGTCAATGGGGAAGAGAGGTGTGAATTTTTTTCAAAGGGTGAGTATGAAATTTTCTATCATATGTCAATATAAAGATAGAAATTTTTTAAATGATTGGGAGGACAAGTAAATTGAATGAATTGAGATGGATTATAAGAAAATAAATTTGGCCAATATTTACAAGAATTAATGGATTCAATTCCCTTAAAAATAGTTTTTTATTTAGTAGTGTGTTATTAATAATATTATTCTTAATAAGTTGTGTGATATGATAGAAACTAAATATTTTAAATTATCAAAATGGTTAACTTTACAAAAATTCAAAAGGAGGATATTTATGTTCCCCTCAAATTATTTAGGTGTTTTATTTATTTACAATTATATATAGAAGAATGTTTTTATTAATCAATGAAGTTTTATTCCAATAAAACTGTATTCAGAGGCATTTTTAAATTTTCTGGATGATAATGGTTAATGTAAGTTGATCAATTGGGTGTATATTGTAAATGTTTTGGTGTAGGAATGTAAGGTTATTAGAAGATACTCACAAATAAAGGAAAAAAGTTAGGATGAATAGAACATTGAGAAGGAATGGAAAGTCAGATCCCTACTGGATACTTATCAAGAAGTTCAGTTAGATGACTAAATTTTGATCCTTGGGTATAAAACATCAGGATAATTTAGTAAATTCATGATTCAAGTTGATTCAATCAAAATTTAATTTAATTTAAATAATTTCAAATAAATACAGAGATGTTATAAGTTCATAATATGATTTCATGATTAGTTATTAAAATAATTAAAATATGATAAAGGCTAGATGAAACTAAGTTGAAAGAATCAGAGGATGTAGGTTGAAATTGATCAGAAGAAAACGACACTAGATGATGGTAAATATTATAAAATTCCTAAGTAATGATGATAAGAAGTTAATTCCCCTAGGAGTTATTCTAATAAGATAATATGTTGTAAGTGGAATAATAATACATGGTTTAATGTAATATAAAATGTTCGCCAAAATAAAATAATTATTATCAGAGCATGTTTTAAATATTGAAGGGTGAAAGAGTTTGAGAGTTGAATTTGTGAAGAAAAAATAATAACAAGAAAATATAATGTGACTTGTTTTGAAATTATTTTTGAAAACTCTAGAAGATAGTTAATTTAACTTTGACATGAATTTAAACTAATTATGATGATGTTGATATCAATGTTTGTTTCTTCAAAATTCATTAATAAGAGTTCATATTTCATGAAATGTTTTCTGGGAGTCATGAGAAGTTTATATGTTGATTTTTATGAGTGATTTTATAAATTAAAATATTATATTATATGAAACATGTCAAAGGTAGTTGACTAATGATTACATTATTAGGACATTCCAAATAAATCTTATGCTCCTTGGTTTTATTGGATTGATTGCATATATATAAATAGTTTGACTCCATCTAGTGGGTAAGATGATGTTGTTAAGTATTTGAGAGAAATTCATTATCAAGAGAATAAAATTTATTATTATAAGAAATATTGGGTGAAATAAGGGGATCACTCTGTTGATAAATCTAGAATATACAAATCAGGGGGTCACATGTCCCAGACGTCTAAGATCTATAAATTGAAGGGTGTGACTAGGAGTTGTATTTTTATTTATAAAGCTCCAAGATATTATAAATATTGTAACTAGTGGTAAGTATTATAATCATCTTATCAGGTGACATAATTATAGGAAATACTTTTTGTTTAAGATGATTTATTCCCAAACCATTGTAGTTAATAAGTGATTATATTTGAAAAATATATGGTTTGTGATAAAAAAGAACATTTCAAGTGGTAAGTTACCATATTAGGGCAGAACAATGTTAATATATCGTGTTTGTTATTAACTTTTTTACTTATTACATATGAGTGAGAGTGTGTTTTATAACATGATAAGATCGTGACTTTTACTAGATTTAGAGGTATATTTCAACTTCTTAAAAATTGTAAAAATGAACCTCTTATTCAACACCCCCCTCTCAATGGATCACCCATTCATGGGTATCTGATAAATTTTATTTCTTAAAAAATATTGATTTTTTTATCTTAGTAAAATATTATGAATATAATATAGTGTATAAGTGTCCTGTTGAAGTTTATTTATACTTTTAAGCGTTCAAAATTTAAAAATAAAATAATTTTCTAGTCTTCAAATGGAATGTCACTTTATATCCTAATAGAGTATAAGATGTATTGGTTAATAAATTAGTTAAATAGTAACATTAGTTACCAAAATATTTCAAGGAAAAATATAATGGAATTGGTTTCAAAATATAATAAATTTAATCAAATTTAAAGGACTTCTAAGTAGATTATAAAATATATCAATATTATAACATTAAATGTTGTGGATTTTTGGAGTTTAAACATGTTCGGGGATTTAAAATTAAAAATATTATTACAAATTATTTCTATTAGTAAATCTATATTACTTTATAAATGTAACTCATAAAATAGATTAGTGGGATATTTTAACTTGGTGGGCACATAACGATTTGATTAATATTAAATAGATATGTATTGAGTTAATAAAACCTAAAAAAGTTCATCAAACATAAAGTTGTGTTAGAAACGAATCACATATAATAAGTTAAACAGACACTTATTTATAGTTTTATTAAGTATTATTAAAGGAGTTTAATAATATTAAATTTATCATGTTATAAAGAAGGTAATCTATATATTATTATTCTTTCATATTGTCAGCACGTAAATATATATATATATATATATATACTATTATACATTTCCTGAATTGTATTGACTATTTTACTCTTAAAGTATGATTTTTAATTATCCCTAACTAATAATTATTATAAAAGAGTATATATTATAAATAAAATATTATTATTATCCTCTATAGGATTATAATATTGAGATAGAAAATACACTAATGATATACAAAACTTGTTTGTTTGCACTAGATGACCTATTAATTATACTACATGGAGTATAGTATACCATGTATTTGGTATAATATTGATCTATATTTTATATTTAGAGTCCACACAACATGTGGTTTACGAGACACCTAGAATGATAACCATAGTACTTTAATACCTTTCTTGATCATGCCAGGAGGCTTACCTAATTATTCTGTTGTTAGATATGTTTTTGATCATATTATCGGTAGGATCTCATGCAAGATGATATTTTCCCCTCATATGATGGGTCTAAAATGTGGTTCTGTGAATTTTATAGATAGAGGATGTGTTTGATAATTCATGTGTAGTATATATGATGTGGTTATCTATTCATGTGAGGGAATGAGATGTGATCATCCATAATTGTGAATGGCATGTTATGTATTCATAAAACTGATCTATATATACTCAGAGAGTTAAGAATGTATGAGTTGAATATGTAACACCCCGAGCTTCCACGATACGCTTCTCATTCAATAATGCAATAGCGTGTGTTGTACGCAACCTCGAGCTCTAGCACACACCACAACTAATTAAACTAGCCGTTGTGAATAGTAATACCTACTTTTTGAAATTTTATAAATTTTATATTTCAAAATGGACTTCACTTTTGTATTCCCAATATTGAAATTAGCCTATGTTGAATTTTTTGTAATTTTCCGAGAACTTCCAAATTTTTATGAATAGTGAAAAATACTTAAAACAACTTTTTTAATCAAAATAATTTATAGTGATAAGTTATACTATTTAGTGGTTTTAAGGTACAATTAGAATATATTTTTACCATTTTATCCAATGGTGGTCATTAAAGTTAATTTAACATTGAAATTGGACATAAACAATTGCCAATCTTTTGATATAAATTGTTTCTTAAAAACACGCTATTTGTTATAACAGCGGGAATTAATTATTAAATTAATTAATTTGACTTATATGTTTTGAATTTTGTAAAATGGACTTCATTTTTGAATTCAGAATATCAATTATAGCTTAGGGTGAAATTTTGGCCTTATTCTGAAAAACTTCAATTTTTGATGAATAGTGAAACCACTAAGTGGTAATCAAGCAAACTGATTTTTCAGTTAAATGAAAGTTTACCACTAATGTGTACTGAATTTTGAAAATCCGACATACATGGTTGTCATTAAGAAGTAAAATGTGGTTCAATGAGATTAAAATAATTTTTTGGTGAATAGTAACTTATTAAGTTTTTAATCGCGATTAGTGGTAATTAGTGTAGTTTAAGGAATAAATAATGCTTTAATAATATAAAATGACCTAGACACATGTCCCAACCTTATTGGTTGTGTCATGGCCGACCAAGACAAGCCATGGGTCAACTTGGGGACCCCATGGATCCACTTTTGTTGGGAAATGACATAAATTACTTTTTATTTAATGTTAAAGTGAAAATGACACAAACATAATATGTTTTACGAAAACAATTTTTAAGTAGGGTTATACAAGTCCAAATTTTGATTATAAATAGTCATTGGAAAGATAAAAAGATTTCCTATACCATAGTATTTGTTTTATAATTTTTAGACATTAAATAAATTTAATTATTTATGACATAATAATGATGCAGCGATGACATCATTATCTAACGATTTAAATAAAATGGAAAGTTAATATAAAATCTATGAACTACACATGGCCAAAACCTATTGGATGAGTGGATTTCGATGCCTTATCACCTTATCCACGAATTCTATCAATGTGGGACCTTTTAAAACCGAAACACATTTTCAAATAATGTAATGTTCCTTTACTTTCCAAAAGTGCCCCTCCTCTCCTCTTATAAAAGGCCCCCACCTCTACCTCATTTCACACACTCTTCAAGCCATTGGCTCGGCCAACCCCTGCCCATTTGCTCTCTCCACATCCCTCTCCTCATCCTAGAGGATTCCCTTTGGGCAGAATCCTTTCAAAGGAAGCCTTTAGGCTCAACTCAAAAGGAGTTACACTTTTTAAGGTAATTCATTCTCTCATGTTCTTTTGTTTTATTTTGCTTCTCCAACCCCCTAAACTCTTTTTATTTACTTCTTTTGTAACAACACCAGTATCTTAAATATACTAGGATGTTGTTATAAGATTTATTTGAGCTACACTTCCACACAACTACATCAAATGGTTAAAGAACATAAGGTTTCCGTGGATGGCGAAATTCTGCCTCCCGAAACGATGATTGTTCAACACTCATTTAACACCTTCAAAGGTGGCCATTATGATGTCACTATTTTTATATATGATATATAATATGTTTATGTTTTTCTTAAGCTCCTGTTTTTTTCATTTTGGGCATACCTTTATGGTTTCCATTATGGGTAAAACACGATATCTTCATTTTAGGAAGCGCGGACTACCGCCCCCTGAAAGTGATTTGATTCGTTAATACCATATGTGGGATGTGTGAAGGATAAAGTTAATGATATTATATATGTTATTATACTGGAATTATAATATACTCTCATATCATTATGATTCCATTCCAGAAAATATGAAATAGAAATGGAAGTAGCGTTCATGCGTACGTACGGCTTACCGTCTCCATGAACGGTGCATTTCATTTCTTACCTCTAAATGTGATGTAATATTATAAATGAATGTATGTACTGGATATATATGACATATACGATATCTACATCATGAATACCATTCTGGATATAATGAACCTTTGACCAAATTAACAACATGTAAGTGTAAGAAGCCTATTTTTGACTTAAGAACCAAATACCGACAAAATGAACATTATTAACTTAAATAATTACATAATGTTCATATCATTGTAATAAGTGATATAATAAGGATAATGAAGTTGAAAATGGTTCTTAATAAGGTATATATTAACTCTAGTTTATTATTCAGGAGGTTAAAGAACGGTTGAGTCAAGTCAGACACGAGGTAAGGGAACTTCTTAACCCAACTTCCATTCTTTGGGTTAATCTCCTACTTTCAAATTATGTCATGATATTATTATTTTTACTTTCTTTATGTGTACCTATAGTGAATACACATAATAGATCTATTTTTTAAAAATTATCTTTTTAAGGACTTCGTCTCAATCTCCTTTTATTGAGGCATATTTCGTTTTATACACAACTTTCTTTTATACGGTGTATAAACCCCTTTGACTTTTACATTTATTCAAAAGGAATCTTTTTATACGAAGCGTTTACTAAACGACAAAAGGGAATGTTTTTGTCGTACGTATGCGGCGACAACGACTTCTCCGCCGTCGTAACCGTTATTTGAGTTTCGGCTTCCTCTACAAGCCATCATTTTTCTTAATGAAAAATAAATACAAAGTTTTAACTTTCTTTTATTTTGGTATTGAAAATGGTTTTGAAAGCATTTTTATCATATCAAAGTGTTGTATTGATATCTTGTGATTGAAATGTGGAAATGTTATGTTTCCTTTATGCATGTTTTATGTGATACGATTATGTTATGGTTTATGATATGTTTAAACCTATTCATATGAGGAATGCATTGGACTTAATAAGTGACGGGTGGAGCCCGCTATAGCTCCTCGATGCATCGGCAGGTCTCATGAGGCAAACTAGTGTCTTGGAACAAGGCCTTGACAAAATCTTATTTGTGGTCTTGGCACGAGGCCTTGACTACGTGGTTATGATAGTCTGGCATTATGCATTCCATCATTATGAAAGTGGTTATTGATATTGCATGTGATTATTCGACCAGTAGAATATCCATGTGAAGAAGTAAATGGCATTATCTCATTTTACTTTTGCCATATTATGTTGAAGTTCAAGTTTAAAAGGCTTTTGTTTTAGTTATACATTGCCTTAAATTTTAATGTTTATTTATGAAAGCTTCCACATTATTGTTATCCTTACTGAGCATCTGAGCTCACCCCTTTCAATGTTTTAATATTTTCCAGGATGTGAAGAAGTATTTTATGAATGACCTACAGGGATAGTCGGAAGAGGATATGAGTGTGGACTATGGAGACTTTGTTATTGTAGTTTTTCACTTTATGATGTAATGTAACGTTTACGAATGTATCTAGTGTTTCCAAGGCTACTAAACTAATCGGTCTTTCGAGACTTGATCCTTTGTGATCATGCCAATGTTACGAAGTAATGCACCGACTCTGGGTAGCTGGGGTCGGGGCGTTACAGTTGGTATCAGAGGCAGTTTAGTACTAACCTTGGAAGCTAGATTTAGATAAACTCTGATTAGAGCACATAGCCCAAAGATAGACTTTGAGGATTAGTATAGAAGAACTTCCTAGAATTTTAGTATTGTAGAGATGTTGTGAGTTTTCCGAGCAATACATCCCTGTCTGGATACGAGCAGGTAGAGGTGGCTCTGGCACAGATGTACCTAGGGGTAAAACCCGAAAACACCGCTTTGAGCTAGACTCAAACGGGAACTGGTGCACGACAACGGGCCTTGCTGCACTCTTGGTTATGACACTCCCGGGGGATATGCTTAGGATAATTCTCATTTTCTTTACAAACCATTATGTAAGGTTTATGAGTACATACTTCCTCAAAGGAAACATTTCTTTTTATGATTATGGATTATATCCATAAATAGTTCAATTTATGTTAAGTATTATACAAGTATGGAATTATGTATTTTGATTCATAAACTAATCTGGATTATGCCATTGTTTAGAAATGGCGCCTAGTAGAAGGAATGGAAACTGTATCAATGCACGAACTCCGTGTAGGGATTGCCCTCCTGCTCAAGATAATTATTGTGGACCTGGAGATACAACTGGTGCTGATCAACTTATTACCATACTGGGACAACTCACACAGGTTATGAATAACAACCTTACTCGTATGGAGCACCCTGATTCGCAACGTGGAGGATCAATGCTAGACCGTTTCATGAGGCAACAACCGCCAACCTTCAATGGGAGTACAAATCCTACAGTAGCTGAGCAATGGATAAATTCCTTAGAGAAAATATTCCATGCCTTGGGGAGTAGTGAAAGGGAGAAGGTTGTCATGGCAGTTTACCGCCTCACTGGAGATGCCGATCAGTGGTGGTCACTGATTCAAAACACAAAGGAAGATGATGACGTATCGAATATGGAATGGAGGGAGTTCAAAGAGCTTTTCTTAGAAAAATACTTTCCTCGTGACCATCGAGCAGATATGGAAAGGCAATTTCTGAGTCTGAGGCAGAAGGAGGATGAGAATGTCGCAAAGTATGAGGCTAACTTTACAAGGTTAGCGAGGCATGCTGCCGATTATATACGTAACCCAAGGAGTAAGATTGATCGTTTCTTTGATGGGTTAAAACCATTTCTCCGACGAGCTTTAGTATCACAATCCTTCTCATCATACGAAGATATAGTCTCATGTGCTATCAAGACAGAAAAGGAATTCTCTAAGTCTTATGACAACAAAGTAAAGCAAGAGAAGAAGAGAACGGTGGAACAAGAGACAGATAAAGGGAAAAAGGGAAAGAAGGATTTTCCATTATGTGATAATTGTGGGAAGAATCACCCTGGTACTTGCCTAAAAGGAATGGGAGTCTGTTATAAATGTGGAGAAAAAGGTCACCAGGCACGTGATTGCAAGGGAAAGAAAGAGGCTGTCAAAGTTGAATGCTACAATTGTAGAGAAATGGGTCATTACGCAAATGAATGTCCTAAGCGTCAAGGAATCTTACCTCAGAAAAGGCCAAGGGATCAAGGACAATCTTATGCTATTACTACAGTTGAAGCAGAATAACTAATGTATTGATGCTTTCGGACTCATGGATTATATTCTGGTTATTAGAATAATGTGATCTATATAAGGATTGTACTGCAGTACTTGTTGGTTTCAGTAAGGTTTTAATATGATTAAGGTAATCATATTTTTAGTATGTGACAATAAGAGAAACTTTTCTTTGTTTGGGGAATCTGATGTTACAATTGATTTTGGAATTAAGAGACCTTTTAGAGAAAGTTTGGACAGAGGTATTTTGGATAACTATAAATGTTGGGATGGATTAAGTTGAACTTTGAATAGTATTGTTTAAGGTTAAAACTTTTCTGAAGATTATTTCTGGAATACTATAATACTATTTTTTTTTAGAAAAAGGACAACCTGCAGGGTGGGGCATAAACCGTCGCGTCGGACAAAGCTGTAGGAATCGAACCCACAATCAAAGTGCGACAAGCCTTTATTTCCTACCACTAGCCTACAGGAAGTCCCTGGTTATTACAAAATAGTTTTACTAATCTAAATGGTATGTGTTAACATTTGGAACCTTATACAATTAGGATAAATAGAATATTTTTGAGTTCCGTTACCATTTGGAGTAAAAGTTGGGTTTGTGGTAAAAATTTATTAACGAATGAAAGTATACATAACAAGTATGTATATTCCCTTACGTTCTTAGTAAATCTCATAAATAAATTCCTCAACATTATAAAAGGTAACTTAAAACAAAAATGTTGTCGGTTAACTTTTCCAACTGGGGATTCAATGACCGTTTAACCAATCACAAGTTTGTGATTTTCTTATGGTTAAACTTTCTCCTAATCCTGTTTTCTATAACTCTCCATCAGACCTTGATGGTTTGTTTTTCTTCCATATCCATATTTTCATAGAATTCTAGAATGGGCTATATCGGGTGACCTTTGTACTTATCCTGCTTTCTTTTAATGTTATATATTTATTAACCTTATTTCCGATGTGGGTTTTCCTAAAAGGTATTTTCTCTTTTCAACCTTTTATTTTCAAAGAAAAATTTCAAATTGCGAGGACGCAATTTATTGAAGGAGGGTAGAATGTAACACCCCGAGCTTCCACGATACGCTTCTCATTCAATAATGCAATAGCGTGTGTTGTACGCAACCTCGAGCTCTAGCACACACCACAACTAATTAAACTAGCCGTTGTGAATAGTAATACCTACTTTTTGAAATTTTATAAATTTTATATTTCAAAATGGACTTCACTTTTGTATTCCCAATATTGAAATTAGCCTATGTTGAATTTTTTGTAATTTTCCGAGAACTTCCAAATTTTTATGAATAGTGAAAAATACTTAAAACAACTTTTTTAATCAAAATAATTTATAGTGATAAGTTATACTATTTAGTGGTTTTAAGGTACAATTAGAATATATTTTTACCATTTTATCCAATGGTGGTCATTAAAGTTAATTTAACATTGAAATTGGACATAAACAATTGCCAATCTTTTGATATAAATTGTTTCTTAAAAACACGCTATTTGTTATAACAGCGGGAATTAATTATTAAATTAATTAATTTGACTTATATGTTTTTAATTTTGTAAAATGGACTTCATTTTTGAATTCAGAATATCAATTATAGCTTAGGGTGAAATTTTGGCCTTATTCTGAAAAACTTCAATTTTTGATGAATAGTGAAACCACTAAGTGGTAATCAAGCAAACTGATTTTTCAGTTAAATGAAAGTTTACCACTAATGTGTACTGAATTTTGAAAATCCGACATACATGGTTGTCATTAAGAAGTAAAATGTGGTTCAATGAGATTAAAATAATTTTTTGGTGAATAGTAACTTATTAAGTTTTTAATCGCGATTAGTGGTAATTAGTGTAGTTTAAGGAATAAATAATGCTTTAATAATATAAAATGACCTAGACACATGTCCCAACCTTATTGGTTGTGTCATGGCCGACCAAGACAAGCCATGGGTCAACTTGGGGACCCCATGGATCCACTTTTGTTGGGAAATGACATAAATTACTTTTTATTTAATGTTAAAGTGAAAATGACACAAACATAATATGTTTTACGAAAACAATTTTTAAGTAGGGTTATACAAGTCCAAATTTTGATTATAAATAGTCATTGGAAAGATAAAAAGATTTCCTATACCATAGTATTTGTTTTATAATTTTTAGACATTAAATAAATTTAATTATTTATGACATAATAATGATGCAGCGATGACATCATTATCTAACGATTTAAATAAAATGGAAAGTTAATATAAAATCTATGAACTACACATGGCCAAAACCTATTGGATGAGTGGATTTCGATGCCTTATCACCTTATCCACGAATTCTATCAATGTGGGACCTTTTAAAACCGAAACACATTTTCAAATAATGTAATGTTCCTTTACTTTCCAAAAGTGCCCCTCCTCTCCTCTTATAAAAGGCCCCCACCTCTACCTCATTTCACACACTCTTCAAGCCATTGGCTCGGCCAACCCCTGCCCATTTGCTCTCTCCACATCCCTCTCCTCATCCTAGAGGATTCCCTTTGGGCAGAATCCTTTCAAAGGAAGCCTTTAGGCTCAACTCAAAAGGAGTTACACTTTTTAAGGTAATTCATTCTCTCATGTTCTTTTGTTTTATTTTGCTTCTCCAACCCCCTAAACTCTTTTTATTTACTTCTTTTGTAACAACACCAGTATCTTAAATATACTAGGATGTTGTTATAAGATTTATTTGAGCTACACTTCCACACAACTACATCAAATGGTTAAAGAACATAAGGTTTCCGTGGATGGCGAAATTCTGCCTCCCGAAACGATGATTGTTCAACACTCATTTAACACCTTCAAAGGTGGCCATTATGATGTCACTATTTTTATATATGATATATAATATGTTTATGTTTTTCTTAAGCTCCTGTTTTTTTCATTTTGGGCATACCTTTATGGTTTCCATTATGGGTAAAACACGATATCTTCATTTTAGGAAGCGCGGACTACCGCCCCCTGAAAGTGATTTGATTCGTTAATACCATATGTGGGATGTGTGAAGGATAAAGTTAATGATATTATATATGTTATTATACTGGAATTATAATATACTCTCATATCATTATGATTCCATTCCAGAAAATATGAAATAGAAATGGAAGTAGCGTTCATGCGTACGTACGGCTTACCGTCTCCATGAACGGTGCATTTCATTTCTTACCTCTAAATGTGATGTAATATTATAAATGAATGTATGTACTGGATATATATGACATATACGATATCTACATCATGAATACCATTCTGGATATAATGAACCTTTGACCAAATTAACAACATGTAAGTGTAAGAAGCCTATTTTTGACTTAAGAACCAAATACCGACAAAATGAACATTATTAACTTAAATAATTACATAATGTTCATATCATTGTAATAAGTGATATAATAAGGATAATGAAGTTGAAAATGGTTCTTAATAAGGTATATATTAACTCTAGTTTATTATTCAGGAGGTTAAAGAACGGTTGAGTCAAGTCAGACACGAGGTAAGGGAACTTCTTAACCCAACTTCCATTCTTTGGGTTAATCTCCTACTTTCAAATTATGTCATGATATTATTATTTTTACTTTCTTTATGTGTACCTATAGTGAATACACATAATAGATCTATTTTTTAAAAATTATCTTTTTAAGGACTTCGTCTCAATCTCCTTTTATTGAGTCATATTTCGTTTTATACACAACTTTCTTTTATACGGTGTATAAACCCCTTTGACTTTTACATTTATTCAAAAGGAATCTTTTTATACGAAGCGTTTACTAAACGACAAAAGGGAATGTTTTTGTCGTACGTATGCGGCGACAACGACTTCTCCGCCGTCGTAACCGTTATTTGAGTTTCGGCTTCCTCTACAAGCCATCATTTTTCTTAATGAAAAATAAATACAAAGTTTTAACTTTCTTTTATTTTGGTATTGAAAATGGTTTTGAAAGCATTTTTATCATATCAAAGTGTTGTATTGATATCTTGTGATTGAAATGTGGAAATGTTATGTTTCCTTTATGCATGTTTTATGTGATACGATTATGTTATGGTTTATGATATGTTTAAACCTATTCATATGAGGAATGCATTGGACTTAATAAGTGACGGGTGGAGCCCGCTATAGCTCCTCGATGCATCGGCAGGTCTCATGAGGCAAACTAGTGTCTTGGCACAAGGCCTTGACAAAATCTTATTTGTGGTCTTGGCACGAGGCCTTGACTACGTGGTTATGATAGTCTGGCATTATGCATTCCATCATTATGAAAGTGGTTATTGATATTGCATGTGATTATTCGACCAGTAGAATATCCATGTGAAGAAGTAAATGGCATTATCTCATTTTACTTTTGCCATATTATGTTGAAGTTAAAGTTTAAAAGGCTTTTGTTTTAGTTATACATTGCCTTAAATTTTAATGTTTATTTATGAAAGCTTCCGCATTATTGTTATCCTTACTGAGCATCTGAGCTCACCCCTTTCAATGTTTTAATATTTTCCAGGATGTGAAGAAGTATTTTATGAATGACCTACAGGGATAGTCGGAAGAGGATATGAGTGTGGACTATGGAGACTTTGTTATTGTAGTTTTTCACTTTATGATGTAATGTAACGTTTACGAATGTATCTAGTGTTTCCAAGGCTACTAAACTAATCGGTCTTTCGAGACTTGATCCTTTGTGATCATGCCAATGTTACGAAGTAATGCACCGACTCTGGGTAGCTGGGGTCGGGGCGTTACAGAATATATGCGGTTGATATACTCTATGTCCCATGACCACTCAATATATTGTAAAATTGGATCATATGAAAATTCATGCCTGCATATGATGAAATTGGTGAACACATATATAAAAAGATATCTATTTGATAGAGATCATGCCATGTTTATTGGTAGCTTGATGAAAATTGATTCTTTCTATAGGATTATATTTTCTTGAAACAATGAATTTAGGAATTTATATTTTTTTAATTCTATAGTGGCCTATGGGATAACATTTTGTGGTAGATTGAATAGGGGTTGACTTTTAAAAAACTCTAAGGGTTTATTTAAGAGTTTGTAGAGTTATACCATAATATTTTTTAATAAATTGTTATTGGGTATCTCATATGATGTGATACACATTGATATTAATGATAGATTTCATAAATTGTTTTGATATATATATAATTTTTTTTAGGTATTGTTTCACAAATAATTGTACATGATAAAATATAATTTCAAATGGTTAAAGTTTTATATGGTTTTATCTCAAGTGGGATATTGTAGGAAAAAATCCTTATAGAATTTATTAATATTATTAATATAGGATCTATCATAGTATATAATTTATATGTTATAGTGTAGATGTCACGACCCATCCTCGGGGCCCGTGTCGTCACTACCCCAAGCCTACCTTCTTTAGTCCAGGGGCTCACTACTAGCACCAAAAGGCATCTCCCAGAAAAAAGTGATGGAATTGCCTTTAAACCTGCAACTCACAAAGTCTATACACAACCAGAGATAACCAAAAAGTTCTAATATAGTAAAAGAGTGGAGAAAGTAAATGGGCCAGCATATACAACCAACTGAAGTACAAGTATAGGAAAAGTAAAAATAGCACCTCGATCGTCCGCTGGGAAATCCTACCTAAAGGGTAGGAATATAATCCAATCAAGTAGTCCCTGAGGTATGTCCCATCTAAGTACAGCTCTGAGCAGCCTCTCGTCCATCTCTCTCAGCCTCAATCACTGTTTTCCATCATCTGCATAGGACACAACAAGGTATGGTCAAAGCTCATGCCGGGGTGAGTATAACAATACACAATAGGGACCCCGAGACCCCTAAAGGTCTCCCAGAATCCACTAAGGATAAACTACAGTAGTAAGGATACAATCGCCATATATCATCCAACCCTACTTAGGTATATGCCCATACATATACCTAAGTAATATAATACAATCTGGCTTCAACTCTTGAGCCTAATCACAACCCATTCCACTAAGGAAGAAAGATAACTCATTGATAACAACACAATGTCAAGACTTAGCTCACACAGGTATATAACCTATGTAGAGAGATAGAGATGATTAGATGTAGCCACTGAATCATCTACTCTATCGAACCCATGAAGGATCCGGCTATAGTAATCAGATATGTCAAACCCACGTAGGATCCTAGAATAATAGTCAGAGATATTGAACCCATGTGTGATCCCAGAACAGTAGTTGAAGTTGTTGAACCCACATAGGATCCCTTTATCAAAATGCAGCCAGCCACAAGGTTCCCACACAAAGCACACATGATTCTGGGAGGGTCTACTCCTTAATCCAAGTTTCGATACATAAACTACCATGAAGTCCCAAGTTTATGTATCTAGGAGATTTTATTTTCATAAATAACCCAATGTGACAGACGGCGTGTCAATCAGACGCTCGGTCTGAGAGTTATTGGCATTTCCATTCCGAGGGCCCAGTTGGATTTAAGTTTTATCCGACCTAGACGTACCCCAACTGCATCCTAACCTTAAGTGGGGTATACAAAATCAACTATCTCGCTCTAAAGTTTTTGTCACTACAAATATTTCGTCAATCGGACGCTCATAGCTCAAATTACGGTCAAAAGTGTTGAAATAGGTCAATGTGGGCCCGGGTCCGGTCCGGCCTAGTCGGACTGACCTGGGCTGACCCGGCCTGACCTAGGTCCGGATCGGGGTCTAACCTAGTTCACGGGTCCATCCCGGCCTGTGCTGGGCTCCGCCTGCGCGAGGCCCACGGCTGGTGACCCCCATGGGGTCCTCCATAGCCACGTCCAGGGGGAGGCCACGCCCCCTGGAGTCCCAAACGGCATATTCGTTTGGGTGGTACGGATCCAGTGCCACATGGCGCCGGTCCGTGTCACGCAGGAACGACGCGGTGTTTCCCACTATTCACGGCTGTCCGAGTGGCCCGATACCTCCCACACTACGTGGTTGTGTTGCGCCTCCTCCAGTTTCCGGCCCTGCTGACCGCCCGTCCTCCGTCGTTGCGTCCCTTACTCCTCTGCACGGCGCGCGCTACGTTGCGCCTTCCCCGGAAACCCGCCAGCCCAAGACACCGGTTCTCTTCAAGGCTGGCCTTGCGCCGGCCTCCGCTGGACTGTCGTGGCCCATTGGTCGCATCCCATTAACGACCAAATGCATTTGAGGTGAAGGTCCCCCTATGTAATCATCGGCACTGCAGTTTCAATAGTGCCCTCAGATTTCAATTCCGAGCACTGGTTCTAAATTTACCAAAACCCGATCTTATGTTCACTGAACATACTTAGAAACTTTGAAAAAACATTACGGACACTCTGGGCCGCGGAATTATGTGTCGTCAGAAACCACAGACTCAGAATAATTCTATATAATTAAAAATATTACATGGATTTCCGGGTCTTGAAATTATCCCCACATCAGGGCTTTGTGTACCCGAAATCCAAAACTCATAAACTTGAAAAACAAGTGGGGGTACTGAGCACAAATCTAATCCTCCTGCTCTCATGTTCTCTCCTAGAGGTTCTCGTGCTACCATCGCTCATACACCAGAGGTATCGATTTCCCAAGAAGGACTCTCTCCATTCGATCCACGATCTCTACTGTAACCTCAGAAATAGCCACCCCATCGTCAATGTCAAACTCGCCCCAGTCTATGATGTGAGTAGGATCATGCACATATCTCGTTAGCTGGGATACATGAAAACCTTCATGCACTCAGTGTAACTGAGGGGGAAGTGCCAGGTGGTAAGCTGCCTCACCTAATCTTCTGAGGACCTGGAATGGTCCGATGAACCTTGGAGATAACTTGCCACCCCGGTCAAATCTCTGCAAACCTCGTCGAGGTGAGACCTGTATAAAGATATTGTCACCATCCTCAAACTCTATAGGTCTCTGTCTCCTATCATCATAGGACTTCGTCTTGCTTTGTTCGGTCTTTATCCACTCTTGTATGATCTGCACCTTCTCTGTGGTAGACTATACCATCTCCAATCCCATGTGTGCTAACACCCCTAGGTCTGTCTAGCACAGTGGCGATCTATAGGGTCTTCCATACAAGGCCTAAAAAGGTGTCATCCCAATGGTGGAGTGATAGCTTTTGTTGTATACAAACTCCACCAAAGGAAAGTGGTCCTCCCAGCTGTGACCGAAGACTAGGATGCATGCCCAGAGCATGTCCTCGAGAGTCTGAATAGTCCTCTGAATAGGATGATGTGATCCCCACCTATAAAAAATCCATCAGGTGCCTCCCCTATGGATATTTGTGCACATTGAGCCTCACAGTCAGCATCCCCACACAGAGCCTCCCTAACTCTATGAAGGAGTGGGGGTGTGACTGTAAGTGACTGCAGGAAAGTTTCACCATCTCGATCCACAAAAGAAATCTGCAAAGCGGATAATATCTTAGCCACCTCTCATAGCAGGTGAATACCTGATCTCTTCTTGAGAGCATCTGCTACAACGTTCCCCTTCCCAAGAGTATAGACTATCTAAAAATCATAGTTCTAGAGGAACTCAAGCCAACACGAATGTCTCAGGTTCAGGTCCTTCTATGAGAAGATATACCTAAGACTCTGGTGGTCAGAGTATCCCATGAAACGCTCACCCATCAGATAGTGTCGCCACATCTTCAAGGAGAAGACCACATCTCCAAACTCCAGGTCATGGGTAGCATAGTTCTACTCATGTTGTCTCAGCTAAGGAGAACTATAATCTATCATTGCTCGCTCCTACATCAAGATGCATCTAAGCCCGGTCCATGATGCATCACAGTAGACCACATACACAACGCCCTCCTTCAGTAGCCTCATGATGGGAGCACTAGTTAGCCTCTGCCTCATCTACAGAAAACACCATTGGCACCTCTATGAACACACGAAGGGATTCCCCTTCTTAGTCAATGCTGATTAGGATGCTGAAACTCTGGATAAGTCTGTCACAAATCTCCGATAATAACCTTCCAGTCCTAGAAATCTTCATACATCCATCACACTCCTTGGTGGCTCCCAAGCTAGCACAGCCTCAATCTTCACTGGATCCACAACAACTCCAGCCTCTAAGATGACATGTCCCAGAAAGTGAACCTCTCGGATCTAGAACTGGCACTTTGAGAGCTTACCATAAAGATGGTTCTCTCGGAGTGTGATCAGTACTATCTGAAAATGATATGCATGCTGCTCCGTGGTAGTCGAGTAGATCAAAATTTCATCCATGAAGACTACCACAAAGTGATCTAGGTATGGCTGGAAGATCCAATTCATGAGTCCCATGAACACAGCTAGTGCATTGGTTATGCCAAATGGAATAACCAATAACTTGTAGTGGCCATACCAACATCTGAAATCCGTCTTCTGCTCATCCTTGTCTTGTACTCTAAGCTAGTGGTAGCCCGATCAGAGGTCTATCTTCGAGAACCAACGTGCTCCCTTCATCTGGTCGAAGAGGTCATAAACCCCCAGAATTTCAATCTTTTTCTTCACGGTTACTAGGTTCAGTTGTCGGTAATCCACACAGAGCCTCAAACTCTCGTCCGCCTTCTTGGTGAACAAAATCGGGGCTGCCCATCGTGAAACACTAGGTCATATGAACCCCTTTCGTTTTAAGTCCTCCAGGTGTACTCGCAACTCACGAAGCTTTGTGGGAGCCATCCAATATGCTGGAATAGATATCGATGTCATCTCGGCATACAAGTCTATGTAAAAGTCTGCCTCTCTGCAAGGAGGTAGTCCTATCACCTCATTAGGAAAAACATCCACGTACTGATCCACCACAACAAGATAGCTCAGACTCTGCACATCAACTGCTCCAAGGATAAGGCTATCCAACTGATGAGTGATTGGCTGCCCCCTCCTCTGGGAAATTCCATCTTGTGTTGCAAAGGCTCCCTTCTCTCCAGTGAAGGTAAACATATTCTCATCCTCCTAGACACACCGCACTTTCCGCCTAATGCAGTCGATCTGAGCATGAACTCTGGATAACCAGTACATACCCATGATGACATCGTAAGGCCTCAACGCTGCAACTAGAAGATCCTAGCCGAAGCTCTCACCTCCTATACTGAGCTCACATTGCCGGAACAATTGTGTAATCATCGAATCCTCTCCCATAGGAGTCTCTATCTCTAAGGATTGAGCCAATGGCTCCACCGGAATCTCTGAGCTCCACACGAGGGCAGTGGCAATAAAAGAATGACTTGTTCCTGTGTCTATATGTACTACATCTATGGTGGAGTGGACACATACCGTACCTTGAATCATCTCAGGAGCGTCGTGGTCATAGGCCTCAGATTCCTGGAGCTGATCTCGCCCCTGTCCACCTACTCCTTCTGGTCGGGGTGGACCTCCCGGCGGTGGTGGTGGTAGGACCTCGAAAAGTCATCCACCACCTACTTCTCAGCCAGCTCCTCTGAAACGTCCACCTGCTCCCTGCGGACCACCACGGTCGATCCTCTACCTCTGTCTGGGAGGTCCCTCAACTGTCTTCTGAACATCTGCATGACGGGTTGGGCAGTCATGAGCCATGTGACCATGCCCGCCGCATGAGTAGCATTGGCTAATCCTCGTATGACTGCATTTGTATCATGTTCCCCACATAACCAAACTCGTATCCTAAGGTCATCCACCAAATGGCCTGGTCCGATTGGATCTCTGCGACATCTGTCTGCTGCCAACTGTAGAAGACTCCGCTACATGACACCCGGTGGTGGGTCTCACTACTGGTGACATCTTAGCAAGGAAACTCTCCACTAAGAGGGCTCGCTCCAACACCACCGCCTATGTTGAGATGCTAAGGGAGATCATCAAAGCCCTGATCTCTCACCTGAGCCCCTGGTAGAAGGTTTCGGCCCTGAAGAATGGATCCCGCACCATATTTGTGGAGTAGCACAAGAGGTCGATGAACTTCGCTGAGTACTTTGCCACCATCATGTTTCCCTACTACAGATCAAGAAGCTCTTATATCTGCACTGCACATAGGGTGGATGGGACAAACTCTTCCCGAAACAGTCTCTCGAAGTTTTCCCAGAGAAGTGTCACTACGTCATGCACCTGGAGCATCAGGCTCCACCATCTTCCAGCTGCTTCTTAAAGGAGACTCGCAGCAAGGATCACCATAAGGTCAGCTAGTGTCCCTACTAGTCTGAAGACTCTCACCACAGCCTCTAGTCAATCCTCATCTGTCTGTGGGTCCATCTCACCATTGAACATGGGCGGCCTATGGCGTTGGAACTCATGCAATGCGCTCAGGTGGCGTGCACTCTCTCCTTCTATGGCTGGTGGTATTGGTGGCCCAATGTGTAGTGGTACCGCTGGTGCCTCCATTGTGATAGGGTCTTGCATCGAGGCCTCATCGCTCGATGGGTTGTCATCTCGTAAAAAGTTTGGAACCCTGGAAGGCTATCTGCATGGGGCCATCCTAAAAAGAAACAGGTTCTCCATAGTCAATAACTTATACCTGGTGAACTGACTCAAAGAGATCAAAAAGAAAACTTTTCAGATAAAACACACAGACAATCAGTGTATTCGTGCACTGAGTTGGAAATCAGAAGTCAGAGTCCTGGCGTATGGATACGTTAGTCGTCGCACCAAAACCAATTCCATAAATTGATAACCATACCCAAAACACTTAACACTATTTTCGTTAAAATATCAGAGTCCAATGTTCTACATTAGAGCCGACTCCTCTGATACCAATTTGTCACGACACGTCCTCAGGGCCCATGTCGTGACTACCCCAAGCTTGCCTTCCTTGGGCCAGGGGCTGGAAACTATCACCAAAAGGAATATACCAGAAAAAAGAAAATGATTTGCCTTTAAACCTACAACTCACACAAACTGTACACAACTAGAGATAACTAAAAATTAAAAATATAGTAAAAGAGTGGTGAAAGTAAATGGGCCGATATACAAACCCCACTGAAGTACAAGTACAGGAAAAGAAAAACCAGCTCCTAGATCATCAACCATGAAATCCTATTTGAAGGGTAGGTACAGATCTCAATTAAGTCATCCATGAGGTACATCCCATCCAAGTCCAGCTCCGAGTAGCCTCTTGTTCATCTCTCTTAGCCTCAATTACTACAGTCTGT
This sequence comes from Viscum album, assembly GCA_963277665.1. NCBI lineage: Eukaryota > Viridiplantae > Streptophyta > Magnoliopsida > Santalales > Viscaceae > Viscum > Viscum album. The sequence goes on from OY728131.1 coordinate 413,726,216, forward strand.
CATCTACATAGGACACAAGAAGGTTCAGGCGAAGCCCGTATAGGGGTGATTATAAATATACTCATTAGGGACCCTGAGACCCCTAAAGGTATCCTAGAATCCACTAAGGATAAACCCCAGTAGTAAGGATACAATCACAAAGTATCATCCAACCCTACTTAGGTATATTCCCATACATATACCTAAGTAATAATATACAATATTGCTCCAACCATTGAGCCCAAGAACAACCCATTCCATGAATGAATAAAGATAACTCGTTGACAACAACATGAAGTCAGGACTTAGCCCACACATGTATACAACTTATGTAGAGAGATAGATATGATTTGATGTTGTCACTGAATCATCTACTATGTCAAACCCACGAAGGATCCTGATATAGTTATCAGAGTTGTCAAACCCACGTAGGATCCTGGAATAGTATTCGGAAATGTTGACCCTGTGTAGGATCCCATAATAGTAGTCGAAGCTGTCGAACCCACGTAGGATCCCTTTATCATAATGCAGCCAGCCACAGGGTTCTCGCACAAATCACGACTAATTCCGAGAGGGTCCACTCCTTAATCCAAGTGTCAATACATCAACATCCATGAATTCCCAGGTTGATGTATCCAAAAGATCTTTCTTGTCATAAGGAACCCAACGTGATAGACGTCGCGTCAATCGGATGCTCGGTCTGAGAGTTATTGATATTTCCATTCCAAGGGAACGGTTGGATTTAAGTTCAATCCAAACCGGTCGGACACTAGTTGTGTCTAAACCTCAATTGGGGTACACCAAAAGAACCTTCTCACTCCAAAGTTTTCGTCACCCCAGACGGTTCCTCAATCGGATGCTCGTAGCTCATGTTACAGGAAAAAGAGTTGAAACAGGTCAAAGTGGGTCCGGGTCTGGTTCGTCCCAGTCAGACCGACCCGACCCAGTTCAGGTCGACTTGGACTGCGAGGGCTACCCGGCCGATGCTGGGCTCCACCCACACACGGCCCGTGGCTGGCGGCCCTGGGGGGGTCCGACCTAGCCACGTACATGGGGAGGACGTTCCCCCTAGAGTCCCAAACAGTATAGTCGTTTAGGCCGTACGAATTCGGAGACATGTGGCGCCAGTCTGTGTCACGCAGGACTCACGCGGTGGGTCCTTCTATTCCTAGCTCGTCGAGCGGCCAGCCGCCTCCCGCACGACATAGTTGCGTAGTGCCTCCTCCGGCGGCTGGCCCTGTCAGCTTCCCTTCCTCTGTCGTCGCAGCCCTTGCTCCTCCCCACGGCTCGCGGTGCATCATGCCTTCCCCGGCAACCCGGTGGCCCGAGCCTCCAGTTCTATTTGCGGCCGGCATTGTTCCTGTCGCCGCTGCACCACCATGGCCCATCGTCCGTGGCCCACTCCTCTGGTGGTGCAGTTGTGCTACCGCCATCCACACATCCATCCGCCCTTCCCTTCATTCTACCGGTGACGTCTTCCAGTTCCAACCACCGGCAATCCTTCTGTGGGTCACCAGATGCGTTCTGGTGGCCCAATTCTCGTTCCAGAAGTAGCAGCGCACTCCTCGGGATGTCGCCTTCGATCCTTGACCATCATTGATGATATTTTCTCAACCCAAACTCATGCCACAATTAGCATGAAAATATAAATTGTAAGGCATAGGGGTCGGGCCATGTTCATTTGGCATGCACCCTCTATGTTAGAGTGATAGCATGCAGCTTCGAATCTTGAACCACGAAGAAAAACAAAGAACGAGAAACAATTGATAAATCTCGAACCCCTACCTCATATTCATTGACCATAGGGAAGAATAATAAAAAGTCTAGGACAACGTCATCCGCATTCTTCAAGGACGGCGCTTCCTCCCTTGTTCGGAAAGGATATTGAAGAAAAAGAAGTTCATCATTGGCAGAAGGAGAGTTCTTCCTCCAAGTATTTTCTCCGACAAGAAGTTTTCTCTAGCCAAAGAACCAATTCCTGTAACTTCGAAAAGAGGGAAAAAACACTTGAATTTGAAGATCCTCCCCTTAATCACTTCATTTAATGAAGGAGGTGGGGTTGGAAAGAATTAAAGAGGGAGTTTAGTTTGAGTGGACCCCACATTAATTCTAAAAGGTTTGAATAAAATAAAATTTAAGTTTAAATAATTTTTATTTTATTTCACTTTTTTCTTTATCCTCCATGAAAGGATGGAAAACCAACTTCTATTAATGAAAAAACACAGCTGAGGTGAAGGCCCCCTTAAGAAATCGCCAGTGTTTCCAGTTCAACGGTGCCATCAGATTTCAATTTTGAGCACTGGTTCTAAAGTTACCAAAACCCACACTTAATTTCAATGAACGTACTCAGAAACATCGGAAAAACATTCCGGGAACTCCGTGCATCAGAATTATGTGCCGTCAGAAACCACAAACTCAGAATAATTCCATATAATTAAAGAACATTATATGGATTTATGGGTCTTTACAGTAGAATATAGATTTTACCAAGGAATATAATATTCCATTGTTTATGGTTTATCTTAATAGGTGATATAAAGATATCATACAAATTCTATTTTGATATATCATATTTTATTATTAATGTGGAAACAAAATGATAAGACCTTATTATTTGGATCATTCTTTCATGTAATATGTGATTGAACACATGTATAATCATTTTAATTAAGAGTTACAACCTATTGTAAAAATATGCCATGTAATCATGCATTATGCAATGCATCAGTAGATGCTTGGTTGTTTGGTGAGTATCCTTAAGGGATTTTTAAGCTATCATAAGTCTATAAAAGTGTTTCCTATGTACTTTGGGTTCTCCTTGTAAGATATTTAGTTATAATATATCTACATTATAGGTCACTACTATATCATTAGATTGAGAAGTGTCCCAACCATTTGATGAGAAATTCAACCAGCTCAGGGATACAACATAGAGGAAAGATTTCATTTTGATACATATTTTAATCTTCATCAAGATCATATAATGAAGAGGGTTGTAAAAGATCTATAGTGTAAGGTATAAAATTGTTATTATTTATTTTTTCCTTTCTTTTTTTTGACTTTCATTCAGGGTGTTCTTGGGTTAAAGGGTTTTTAATTTCTTCCATGGTGATTTTTGATTGTCATTTGATCTTTAGTAACACAACACCTAGATCTCTAGAAATCATGAATGAATAGGAATAACCCTTCTTCTAACATTTGGATAACCTAATTAATTATTGTATAATTTTAAGGATGAAATATTTTACTAAGGTACAAAATTGTTCCAAAATGTTATTGAAATAACTTCAACTTATAATGTGGATCATGGCTATAAATCTAATATGATCATAATTGAAACTCTTAAAGTTTCACAAATTTTAAGTCATAATTCCTCACTAATTATTCCACCATGATAAATTATATACTCACCAAAAATGGAATGGATTTTTTATTTTATCCATAATAAACCTTAAAAAATTTAGTACCTACAAATATTGAGGAAAACCTATCAAAAAATCCATATATGTGACCTGTACATTCCACTGCAAAATATCTATAATCTATAAAAAACATCTTGAACTTAGTTCTTATTGTATACCTAGTCTCATAAACATAATATTACATGTGTTTTAAAGTAAAATTATATAATACTCAACATATAAATCCAGATTTTTGGTTCCTTTGTATGAATAGATTCATATTTTACAATTATATAAAAAATATAGTTCAATATTATTTTGAAATTCATAAGGTTCTCCTAAGACCCTTTGTTGTTTAATTACTGTAAATGATACCCTAGGTATATACATAATGAAAATGGTGAGCTATAAATTTTAGTAAATTAATAAATAGAATGATGAAGTATAACATATGAGTATTGTAACCCCCTGATCTAATCCATTGGGTCTAAGTTGGAGGGTCAAATGATATCATGCATTCCACCCAACACATAGGAGGCTTCCCACTATCGGTGAGGGTCTTGTTCAGTAGTGTATAGACTATACCCTAAGTATCAAGTAATAGAAATAATAATAAATACCAAATAATATATTAAGTTATAAGACTAATATGCATGAACTAGAATATGTCATACATGACACTCAATAACTAGATAAATGGGCTTTGAAAGTGGAAATCCAATCTTGTGCATATTTACAAAATAATTATATAAATAAAAATGGTGGATTATTCTACAGTCCATCCCATTCTTCCACTGGCTCCATGCTCCTTTACTCAGTCATTAGTTATAGGCCCACCACCCTTTCCCCGATCCCTAAACATGAATCTACATGTGAAACCAAATTCCCATACAATGTATGTGTAATTAAACCCATTATAGCACTAAAAATGCATAATTTTCAATTATGATCAAGTATAATATGTGAATCCCATGATAATAATAAATTCACAACAAGTATAACTATCATAAAAAATATACGAAGTGGTCATGTTTTATATAATCCATTTGAGACCCTTGGTCATACCTATTACATCTATGTGCAAGTCGGATAATCATAGGATTCCAAAATTGTTGAAGAACAATGCACTAGGATCATAACACATCTCATAGTATCCTTCAATAATTCCATCTGAATTCTCTCCTAGATAGTTGTATCTTGGATCTATCATGGGATAGGGATTTACTCTAATACCCTATCTATTCCTTATATATGGACCCCAGATCATAATTCCCCCAACATGCTATTTGGGTTCAAGCATATATGCCATCAAACCCCCAACCTATGTTTAGGTCAATACTATTCATCATTTTTTGTCATGCTCACACACCATGTAAGGAATAATCATCACATGATGTTCCACTCGTCTTATGTGCCAACAAAAAACCTTAAGAAATGGTAACATCCATTACATGGTAGATCATACACGGGCAGAATGACATATCATCATGAGAGTAATGTAGAAACATATAACAACATGTGATCATAATAAAACATGAAAGCATGATAGTCTTTCAATAATCATGGAATCAAATATCACAATGGGCCTTCCAAGCTACATAGGTACATATCCACAAGAGATCACAATCAATCATGGTAAACTAGGTATGACAACACAACAATTATACCAAGATAACATGTGTTAACAAGATCTCCAGAAGGTAAATAAATTCCAAAACATAATTTTTTTCAGGAAAAACATCAAGGTTTATCATGGAACATCACCTAAATCATTACCTCATATTTATTATTTCAATGTTTTCACCAAGAATTCATTGAACCATTTCAATTTGTTTTATTTCAAAATGAAATAAAAACACCACATGTGATAACTCTTTCTCCCTCCTTGATAATTTCCAATTATCTATTTAATTCATAGAATGTTCTTAGTAGTTTATTTTTTAAATAATAACTATAATTTATAATGCAATAATATTATATCTCTATAAAATTATCTAAGTTAATCATGGTAATAATTCTTTATTATTCTCTGATAATTTCTATAAACCATTTGGGAATTATTCATAAATTTTCCATAAATATTATAAAATACTATTTTAAAAATTGGAAAATACAAATACCTAGAGATTATCCATTTTTAAAATATATCATGTATGTCATAGGAGAGAGGTAGTAAGTTATATTAATCGTTGAAAATAGAAAAAGGGTTCTGATTGATCAGAGGAGGCTTCTTCAATCATGTATATCAGAAATTACTATTTTCACAGATAGGAAAGGATAAAAAAATTATATCATCAAAGGTTAGAGTATTTTAAGAAAATACCTGACCATTCTAGTTTGAGGAATTTGGAATCTACAAATTAAATTCCCCATTTAATTTTTCTTTAATATTTTCTTGATTAGAGATCATTAAAAAATATTTTAAAGGAGTTAAAATATTTTTATTTATCAATGAGATTAAATACCCAGGATTACAAACTTTTAAAACCATGGAAGCACATTACAACTCAAGCTAGGTAAGGAGAATCTAAAAAAAACGTTTTTATTTACCTTTATGTTAAAAATAGATTTGCATCAAGTAACTTGGCTTTAAACTTACGCACCACATTGCTACCACGTTGGGGTACTTTTTACCCTTAAATAACCTATGAATAATTAAAATTACCATATGAAAACCTTATTTTACCCTTAAATATCATTAGGAAACTCAGATTTATGCTTATGTTCTGGCTAGACTACCCTTATGATGTGAGGGTTTACACTTAAACACCCTTTGGAAAATCCACCTTACCTTTACATGAGTAGTAGGATCATTAGGTTACCATTATAAAACATTTATAAATAGAGACTCAATATTTAAAAATTCATATGAATTCCCTTTATCGATACATATATGTTGATTTACCCATAAACAACTCATTTGAACAAGGTGTTACTTTCACACAACTCCCTAAACACCTCTTAATATATGGGTAGAGTGCACTGACCATTACGCAGCCCCTATTCCATATTAAAGGGTAAAAATAAAGTTTAACATTACTAATTTTTTATAAAAAAAATATTTTAAATTTAAAAAATGTTGGTTTGATTAAAATGGGGATGTTATAATCCCCCCTTAATGACTTCTTATCCTTAAGAAGTTACATCAATGGTTCTGCTATGAAAAATCATTCCATTGAGCCTAAAAATTGATCTCTCACTCCCAATTATCTTACTATATCCAACCATGATGCCATTGAATTAAAAACATTGTCACCTTCATTTCATTGTAAAATCATTTTTCTATGGTCTATAATCAGTAGAAAGAGTTCTTTATAATTTGTATTTAATTACAACTAAATGTCCCCATTATCAATAACTTGTACATGATTTCATGTATAACTACGAATCTGAGAAACATGGAAGACATCATGAATTCCTTGATAATGTGGAGAAATTTAAAGATGGTATGATACTATTACAACCCATTCAGTGATCACAACGGTTACAACAGACTATAGTGCAAGATTCCCTTACTTCTACAAATGATGATGCCCTAACAGAGGTTATACCTGCTAAAGAACTTGATCACCAATAAGGAAATTAAAAGGATGTATCCTTAAATATTAATATAATCATATCCTACTAAGAGTGGTTCAAAAATTATTCTTGATCAATTCTACCCTCTCAAATATCTCTAGTGTCAAGACGGACCCCAAAACTCATACCTCACTAACCTTATACTGATAGTGCGATAAAAGAAAATACACCCAATTAGTAGTTTCATAAGGTTATATTTGAATTAATTAATAATAAATGAAATATTATGTTAATTTAACCATGTTTAGCTGATAATGAAAATTGTTTTGAAGCTATGGGACGTGGACCGAAGTTTAACCTCTTTTATGAAAATGGTCTGCTCAGACTGACAATATGTCTGATGTTGGAATGTTATGATCAATATTAGTTGAGTCATTGGAGAATTAAGAAATCCTTAACAAAATTGAAATGTAAAATATTTACATGTATTAGATAAAATTCATAAGTTAAGTTTATATAAGCATATTATTTCATGGATATATAGTTTTCCTAGCATATTTACTGAGTCAAACCCATAGATTATCAAGAAATGAGAAAATTACATCAGTTGATTGAAAATCACCTTGAAAATATCAGTACACATTTGGTTATTAGGTAACACATTTCCAAATTCCTTTATAACATTTTCCAAATTACACATGGTCACTAGAAAAGGTAGGAGAAAACCACTAAGACACTGGTGCTTAGACTTTACATTGTAGTAGGTAAGGCATTGAAAAACTAACCGAGTGATGTACATATTCATCCATGGCCACTAGAATAGTCACATGAAGTTGGGGTATATATTTTATGCATAATGATATATGAAAAATCTAGGTTTATGGAAGTCCCTCGTCTACTCTTCATTGTTATAAGTAGTGGAAACAACTCTTCCATGTAAATAGATCACCTCACTATCAACCAATGACCACCTGTGTATCTGGTAACCTCTAAATAGTTGTTATTTCATCCCAAAACTCTCATGTTCAGTTTTATATCCATAATTTAATAGTTCTACTAAATAATATATGACTATAAAGGGAATTAATATAATCAATCTCTGATCCTCCGAAGAATTCATCCTACATCCATCCAACCAATTGGTCAAGCACCATTGCTCTACTGAAGGTTACTCTCCAAGATCCTGAGATTATTGTATCTTGTCCCTAATAGAATATTCAATAATATTACCTTTACCATGTGAATATAACATCTAAAATTAATTATTCTTTATTTACTACACACAACATATTTACTTTAAGTTCATGTTTCTTTGTGTGAAAATGTAACAAATTCTATTGTGGAAAGTGTGGAGAAAAAACTTCTATCCGAAGAGATAATTACTCTAACACTCTAGTGTGTAAACCATGACTACTATCTCTAAGTAATGAGTATGGTATATTTTCTTGTGACATCAAAACTAACATGAACTAAAAGCTACTACCTTCTATAAATGCATCAATACTACTCTAAACCCAAAGCTCCACGCATCATAGTATGTGTAATATCCAATATAAGTATCAAGAGGTTTAAGAACTGTAACTATAGTTAACATTTTATATAGTTCAATAAACTCTTCTTAACTCTATTTTAACCATGATAACTTTAATCCCATCTTTATCATTGTTTTCCTTGGTGTTGATGGATTATAAATGTCTTAGATAAAATAATGAGAATATCCAGCAAAACCCTGGAATCTCCTAAACTCGATCATGTTCTAGGGAAGTGTATAGGACAAAATTGCCTCCACATTCACTGGATCCTGTATATAGCTATCTCAGACACAACATTCCCTAAAATTTCACCTCACGAATCTAGAAGTTACACTGTGAAATCTTGGCATAAAAACAATATTCTTAATGTTTACTCCAAACTATCTAATGATGTTTCGGAGGAAGAATTGGTGTCGATGAGTATATGATTATATAATTAATGAACACTATGATGAAAGAGTCTTGGAAGGATAAAATATATTATTCATGATGGTCATGAAAAATAATGATTCATTGGTAAAGAAAAATGGAATCACCAGATACTTGTATAGCCCATACCTGCTCCAAAATGACATCTCAAGGATTCCATCCTCTCTAACGTATTGTCGATGGTATCCTGATCGAAGATCAATATTATAAAACCCTCAGTCTCCATAAAACTTATCAAAAATATCATTGATATTTGTAAAATGATATCTCTTATTCACCAACACATAGTTATTCTTCCATTAATTCATGTAGATTCAAAGAATCCATTATGCCTTCTTGGCAAACATGACTACTTCATCCCATGATGAAGTCCTTGGCCTAATAAATAGATTTTTCTCCATTTCACGGAGCTTCAAAATTATCTCCTTCAACACATTTGGTGAAATACTATAAGGGGCATTGAAATGGGATTCATACAATACATGAAATCTATATTATTTAACATGTCTATACTTTATATTCTCTACTATGTAAAAGATTTCTTGATTGATTTATACCCATTAAATAGCATTCTAAGGGCCTCTTATAACCTAGAAAGATGATAAATATTGGAGTCAAATGTCATGAAATATTTTTCCATTATTGGAAATTCTTTATTAACTTTTTTATTATACTTTATAAATAACAGATAAAGTATGGGATCATGTTCAACTGCATTCTCCTACAAATTTGATGGTTGTGATAAAACATTATCCCTTGAGGGATCATTCTATCCCTACTTTGAAATTAGTACCATATTATAATTTCTTGATAGAATCATATATAACATGAATTAAAACATTTAAAAAAGATGAATAAATTAGTATAGATCCTAATCAATCTATGCATTCCCACAAAGGTTCTCATTAGAGTATACCCACAAGGTATGTTATATCCCTCCAAATACAAACCACGGTCTCTATATTAGAATGTTAGTCATATTCACTTATATGTACAAAATGAACAATATGTTTAGGTTATACTTATTAATTATATAATAGACATATCATAACATATTGTTGAATGACATATCAAACAATAGATAATATAAATTTTTTCTAAATAGACAGCATAATTCAAGGCATGAAATTAAAAAACCAAAATGTGTGACAATAAAATGTATATATACATCTTGTGATAATATGTTTGTTTACATGATGCCCGAACAAAACCGGAAATATCAAAAAACTATACTAATATTCCCATAAATGGAAAAATAGTGGTCCATTATACATGATCTTTCCTGGAACATGGAAACACCCCTAATAGTGTCCAACATAACTATCTTATTTCTACAATACCCCATGTTATTCTGAAAAGAAAAATACAAAACCATCCTGATACCATTTTGTAATAGCCCCACCTGAACCACTGAGTCTGAGCTAGAGGGTCGCATTTCTAATTAATGCCTCCACGTATACAAGAGGCTTCCAACTATGAGTGAGGGTATAGGTATATCTAGGGGGACACTATACTATCAGCATCATGTCATAACATAAATAAAAAATTATTGAGAAATCTAAAAATAACCGTAATAACATGCAAACACTGAAATATGGAATACACGACTGACAATAAATAGAAAAACATTCTTCAAAGGTGGTAATATAATCCATGGTATTTTATCAAATAAATTAATAAATAAAAATTATAGATTCTTATAGAGCCCATTCCGTCCTACCACCAACTCCATGCTCATCTACTTAGCCAATTGTCATTGTCTTCTTTCCCTTACCTAGAAGTAGAAAAATTATTCTGCATATGAATTGAAATTCCCATACATGGGGTGAGTAATAAAACGCATTAAGAAACCACTGATGAATCCATTGTAAGTGCATTAAAGCATAACTAGTGTATTTGATGATTACAATAAATTTTTATGAATCATACTAATCATTCCACACATATCAAGCAGTTATGTGATAACCAATCCTCTATAGTCCACTAGTCATACCTCTTTAGGCTCCATACTAGTAGGATAATCATAGGATTCTAAAAGTGAGAAAGAACAATGAACTAGGTTTATTACACATCTTCCAGTATTATCAAGGTATCTCGTTAGATTAGGACCTCAAACCATCGTATCTTGACTTTTTCATAGGCCAGGCTTCCAGACCATTATACCCCGTCTATGAATAGGGTTTGGCTGCCAGAGCATCATCCCTCTAACACTTTATTGTTTGTCATGCTTCCTAAATTTCATTCCCCTATTCTAAGTTCTATCATAATCATCATCACAAGTAGTGTGAACTCCCATGCAACGGGGTATGTTTCATATAATGATCCACCAATCTCAAGTACCAAAGAAAACCTCCAACGCGTGGTAACACACATAAAATATTAGAGCATAAAATGTAAGTATAACATATCATAATGCGAATAAAGTGGAAACACATAAGAATATGTGATCATAATTAGACATGGAAATAGAAAACTATATAAATTCTCATGGAATAAAATATCATTATAGGGCTCATGGGCTCCACTAACATACCCTCATGAGATAACCATAAATAATACTAAAAATGAAATGGAAACACAATAATTATACATAAAAATAATGTGTAAAATTTTACCCCAAAAATCAGGGAACTTATTACCTCAAATTTATTGATGAACATCTCCCAGGTTCATCAAGGAACACCTCTCGAATTATGTCTATGTATCCTTTAGTTCAATATATGTTCCAAGGAATCCTAGAACAAATTTAATTTTTTTTATTCCCAATAGAAAAAAAACACATTTATAACACCTTCCCTCCCTTAGATAATTTCTAATTTTTTTTATTTATTCTATACAATGTTCTTAATAATTTCTTTCTTAATCAATAATAATAATTTCAGATGAGATAATATTATATATTTCTACAATAATCTATGTTAATAATTAGAATTTCTATTTATCATTCAATAATAAATCATGGTAAAACATTTAGAAATATTTTTCAATTTTATAGAAATATTAGAAATGATCATTTTACAAATTAAATAATAATTAGAATACCTGTAGATTATCCCTTTTTAAAAACACACCAACTAGGACTGAGGCATGTAAATATAAGTCTTGTAATTCCTTGAAATCAAATGTGAGGCATAGATTGATAAAATTAGGATTAATTGATATTGTATATAAGATTTTATAGGATAATCATACATAGATTATAAGGACACGGCCTTAAAACATTACTTAATCTTGAATTAAATAAATAATTCACATTGATGATTTGTTTAGGTTTAGAGTTTTAGAGAATTAGGACATAACTCTTACCTCTCAAAAGATTACAAATTAGACACTCCTACTCAGTTTCCATTTTTTCATAAAGTAAAAAATCTTAAAAAGAAACATGTATAGTTCCTTGGGAAGAGCATAAAAAGCTCAGTAAGGGATATAAAAATACGGAATGAAAACATTAGTCCATGTATACATAAGAATCAATGAAATCATACTTTACTTGTAAAACATAAGCACTTCAACATACCTCATGAAATCATAAGATTTATTAATAAATCATAGAAATCATAAGACATAATGGTAACTTGAGTCATTCATAACATTCTTACATAGGTAGTAACGCTCATGGTTACGTTTGGAATACTCATCACAGTATATTCCCTAAATCTCTTCGGATAAACCTTAGTGTTTAACTCCTTCACATTACCCAATGTATTGGAGAGCTATATCGGGCTCACCCGCCCTTATTTTATCATGGAACCATCCGTCTTCATAAACAATGCCCAAGAACCATAACATTATCTTATCACATAAAACATTCATAAAGGAAACATAACATTCCCACATTTCAATCACAAGATATAAATATAACACATTGATATAATCAAAAACATTATCAAAACCATTTTAAATACCAAAATAAAAGAAAATTAAAACATGGTATTTATTTTTTATATAAAAAAATTATGGATGGTAGAGGAAGATGAAACTCAAATAATGGTCACGGCGGCGGAGAAGTCGTTGTCGCCGCATACGTAAGACAAAAACATTCCATTTTATCGTTTAGTAAAATGATTCGTATAAAAAGATTACTTTTGAATAAAATTAAAATTCAAAGGGGTTTATCCACTATAATAAAGTTGTGTATAAAACAAAATATGCCTCAATGAAGGGAGATTGAGACGATGTCCCGTACAAAGATGGTATCCTTAGATTAAGGATAAATGAATTACATAAATATGTGTGACAAATATAAATACATCCAGTATAAGTGGATATTAAGTATAAAACAATTAGAGCTCATCCAAACATATTAATGGCATGACATAATCAAGAACAAGAGGTTTAACCCAAAGAATTGAAATTGGGTTAAGAAGTTCCCTTACAAAAATTTGACAGCCTAACGACGTCACATTATAGTTTTGAAAAAGAGTTGATGAGAGATAAAAAGTGTATCTCATCACTTGGGCATAAAATTTAAAGAAATAAGGATATATAAGAAAATATCCCAACATAAGAAGATGTAAATTAAAATACCTAACAAAAAAATAAGTCTTTTAAAGAGAGGAGGGTGAAAGGTTCCCTTGCCAATTTGGGTAACTTTCAAAACATACACCCCAAGAAATATGGGTCATACAATGAAGTTGTAAATACACATAAATTAAAATAAATTAAACAAAGAATACAATTGTGGGAAGTACATACACCACAAAAAAGGAAATAGTGGCAAATGTAGCATGAATCTCATAGGAATAAAAGTGAGATGAAAAACCCCTTACCTTGTTGTAATCAATCGAGTCGTATGACCAAAAGATAATAACCACCAAATGAATTACAGAACACCATGTATATAAATAGAATCATGATAATATATATCAATTGACATTACACAATACACCACATTCCATAAAAAACTGGTGAACAATAGAAATCGCATGGAATTAAAAGTGAGATAAGAAATCCCGTACGAAATTTCGGCAACCTAACGGCGCCACTTAAAACTTCCAAAAATGGATTGAGGAGATCAAATAGTGTCTCTCATCATATGAACATAAAAATTATAGTAAGATGAATATAAAATAATATCCCCCAACATATTAAATATGAGCTTAGAAGATGTGACATAAAAGAGAGTACTTAAAAAGAAAATGAGAGGTATGATCCCTTACCTTAAGTCCGACTTATCTTGTTCGTTTCTTTATATACATGAATAATAAATTTTGTTCAATTTTTAATTGATTAATTACCTAATTTAAAGTTTATTATTAAATTAATATCCCATATTATAATTTAATAATAATTAGTTAATTATGTCAGTTTATATTAGACGTTTTTGTCGTTGTTCGGTATATGAGTCAAAAATGAACTTGTTGGAAAATAATTGTCCATGTAGTTATAAGTACATCATTTCCAGAATATTATTAATGATTTAAATATCATATATGTCCATTATATATTAATTTTATACTATTACATAACATTTGGAGATAAAAATGAAATGCACCGTTCATGGAGACGGTAGGTCGTACGTACGCATGATCGCTACTTTCATTTGTTTGTCATATTAATCGAATTAAAACTAAATGAGATATATATATATTATAATTACAGAATTATATTCATCATTTATATGTAATAAATATCATATATATCCATTTTATATATGTACTTATAATAGTACATAACATTTGGATATAAGAAATGAAATGCACCGTTCAAGGAGACGGTAAGTCATATGTACGCATGAACACTACTTTCATTTCTATTTCATACTTTAATGGACAGAAAATAATATTATGCATAGGTATATTATAATTAAATTATAATATCATATATAATATCATTAAATACATCCTTTATACATCCCACATATGGAATTAACGATTCAAATCACTTTGAGGGGGCGGTAGTCCGCACTTCCTAAAATGAAATTTTCGCGTTTACCCATTATGGAAACCATAAAGGTATGGCATAAAAAAATAATGAATCATAAGAAAAATAGAAACATAATATATATCATATATAGTTATATAGTTATATCTTAATGGCCACCATGAGAGGTGTTAAAAGAAGATTGAACAGTCATCGCCTCATGAGGCAATAATTGGCCACCCACAGAAATAGTATGTTCGTAACCATTAGATGGAGGTGTGTGTATGTTTAGCTCTAATAATTCTCATAAACATATCCTAGTATATTTAAGATACTGGTTTTGTTACAAAACAAAGGAATAAAAAGAGTTTAGGGGTTTGAGAATAAAAATAAAACAAAAGAACATAAGAGAAGACATTACCTTTAAATCAGGAAACTATCTTTGGTTTGAACCAAAAGGGTTTCATGAAGAGCTTTACGCCAAAGGTAAGGCCTCTAGGATGAATATAGGGATGTGGAGAGGTAAAATGGGAAGATTTTGGTCAACCCAAATGCTTGAGAGGTGTGTGTGAGGGGTAGAGGTGGGGGCTTTTATAAGAGGTAGGAGGGGCACTCTTAGAAATCTTGGAAAGTTACTTTATTATAAAATAATTTTCAGATATTAAAGGTCCCACAATTTTGTATTTCAAGGATAAGGTGATAAGAGTTCTAAATACACCCATCCAATAGGTTTTAGAAAAGTTTAAGTCTCATATTTTACCTTATCTTTTCATTTTATTTAAATCGTTTATTAAAGAGGTAATCACTGCATCATCACGGCGTCATAAATAAATTTATTTATTTAATGTCTAAAAATTATAAAAAAAATTCTATCATGTAGGAAGTATTTTTATATTTACAATTAATTTTTATAGTCTAAGATATCATTTATGTAGACATAATTAAAATTATTTTACTTAGGTGTTACATACTTTCGTTACATTTTCCTTTCCTTAAAAAAATATGATAAAAGGTCACTATCTCACTAAAGTGATTCCATGGGGTCCCAAGGTTGGTACAAATCATTCCATGGTCGTCCATGACACCACCAATAGAATTATAATACATATTGAGGTCATCTTATATTTTTATGATATTATTTTATTACCCTTAACTACCTGATTACTAGTTAAACACGATAATTAAAGACAATTATCGTCGTTACTATTCACAATGTCCAAAAACAAAATAGTATTAATTACATAATTTCAACCTTCTAATTCCAAAAATGGAATCAACTTTATCAAATTCCAAACACAGAAATTTAATTAATTAATTTAAAATAATTCTCATTGTCAAAACAAATAGCGTGTTTTTAAGAAACAATATCTATTAAATGATTGACACTTGTTTATGTCCAATTTCAAAGTGAAATTAATTAAAATGACCACCAATGGATTAAATGGTAAAAATATATTTTAATTACACTTTAAAACCAATTAAAAAGATAATCTGACCATATAAATAAATTAGACTAAAAGGAGGTTTGGAATTAAAATATAGCATTTTCACAGTTCATTAAAAAATGAACTTTATCGGAAAAATATCAAAAATTTACGCAAAGTAAATTTTTATGTCTTGATTCTGAAGAAAGATTTTATTTTGTCAAATATAACATATTAAATTGTCAAAAAGTGGATTTAAAAATGGTTCTCCATCAAAAGGCGGTTAATTGACCTTTTAAAGAATGTTAGAATATTTACGCTTAAAATTGGATTCATTCGCATTTTAAGCCTCTAACATTTATTGGATAAAAGTAAAAATATTTGAAAAACATATATAATCATTTTTTAGTTAGTTATTTTCATTATATCCATTACAATGGTTATGCGTTAACTGCCATTTAAAATAATTTTATTATATTATTAGTATCCAACGTAAGATTTCAAAGAAATTCGTTGTTGCATGTTGGGTAAGCCATCGAACATATAATACCCTTTAAAGTAATATTGATATTTTATTAAAAAATATTAATAAATTTAAAAATGTCATATTATTTATTTACCTCGGATGTTATATATATAGTTCACCGAAAATTGTAAAAACTTTTCAATCCATTTAAGAAAATTCCCAAGCATTCCAGTTTGCAGCATTTGTAAACCAAAAATTAAATTTATCATTTAATTTATATTTTAATAATTTTTTAATTTTATACCATTTATAAAAAACCTTAAAAAATTTAAAATACTTTAATTAAATAATGAATTTAACACCCCGGGATTTTTTAAATTTAAAACAACGAAAATCCATTACAAGATCAATTTGGGGAAGAAGAATAAAAAATTCTATAATTATCTTTATTTAAAATTAAAAACACATAACGGTATCATGGTGTTAATCTCAATAAACCCATTTAAATCACATGATGGTACTTATTAACCTCACATAACCTTTAAATAATTTAACATGCCCTTACATAATTCATTCACAGCCTAACGTATCATTAGGAAATTATGAGTTATCCTTACATATAGGTTATGCTTCCCTTACACAGATTATTGAAAATACAAATTATCTTTATATGATAAAATGGATCCTTATTATACCCACATGAAATGTCTAGAAATAGAACATTACACTTATTTAGTATATAAAAATTTCATTTATGCATACATAGTGGATGATGTAGCCTTATACAATGAACTGAAAATTATCATTTTTATTAAAAGAGAAATGTAAACCCCTATTGAAATGCAAAAAATGAATATATAGGGATTAGGGGGTATAAAAAAGGAATCGTGAGAGAATCACATCTAATAATATTCACACCTTCCACCATGATGGACCAGACACCAAAAAACAGTGAAAGAAACATCGGGGGGATCCTTTAAAGAAAAATAATTAGCGGCCTTATTGACCTCTCGCATTGTGTGAGAAATGTCAATGTAGTTGGAAATTAATCACATGCACAAATGAACCTGGTAGGTGATGGCCCAAGGGGTGGGGATATATTGGCAGATATATTTGAAAAGAACTTGGGAATTATTTTTAATATAGGAGAGTCTAATATTGTTGATCCAACATAGATCCAGACCGCACAACATGGAATTGGCTTCAGTCTGCAACGAATCACCAGCACCAAATGCAGCTAAGAAGGATGTGATAAAAGTACAATGGGTGTTTTGGAAAACACTACCTCCCATAATGACATGAATGTTTCTTGAGTGATCTATGTTTATTTTGAAGCATGCAATGGGGAGGGGGGGTTCCAGTGAACCCATCGTCTGAGAGAAGTGGAAGAGAAATCTAATGAAGGCATGCTCACATGACTGAGAAACCTGATAGAGGGATCATATTCCTAGTAATTTAAATTCTCCACCAGATCGAGCAAGAGATTTCTTAATTCTGGTAATAATGTGTGTGGATGATATTTTCCTACCCTACAAATGAGACTCGTTCCTTTCATAAAAAAAAGCACCAGATCTCTATCGAGAAGATGAGATCTAAAACCCTTTTCTCTTTGATGTTATTTCTGAAGCTTCATAACTTGTCTTTTAAAAAGCTAAGATTAGAATTATCATAATTAAAAAACTAGTGAGGATAACAAAGAAATGCCAAAATTTTGATACCTTATGACTTTCAAAAAACAAATGTTATGATGATTCAATGTTAGAATCACTAGAGTTGGAGTATTTATAGATTAGTGGAATTAAAATTAGCTAAATTTTATCATCTGTTGGTATCACGTGATTCTGAACCCACTATATGAGAAATCATAACTTTGTAGGGAAATATTTTCTCCAATGAATGGCTCCACATCTATACAATTTAGTCGGTAAATTGAACACCATTTACAAGTCCATAACACTGTAAAAATACATTTATCATGATCCTGAGATAGATCGATGAGATCAATGATGTACTTTTTGTCTTTATTTAAGACAACATGTATGAATCTTGTATGGGAGCTAGCCTCCTTGAAAGAGACTTTTAGAATGGGGAATCATGGAAAAGAAATGTTGGTGTGAACCCATTTTCGATTCCAAAATTTGATTTCACCTCTGCTGATAATCCACTGAGATTACTAATCGAGAGAGGGAATGAGTTGATGAAGCTCACACCATAACAGGGATTCCATTCCCCTATGAGAGTCCAAATCTGTTCCATATTTAGAGTTAATGACATTTTCCCATCAGTACAATTTTCAATTACCTCCCAAGAATTTTTTTCATAAAAGGAATACACTTTAATGTAAAAACTCATGATGTTGATCCTTGCCCCCTATAAGGCCAAGAAAGATTTTCCCATGAGGTCCAATGGTGTTTTCCCTCGGAATGTATATCCTATATAAAAATAGAAATGATGTTTTCAATTTTTTTAATGATGGAATTAAAGACCTTAAGAGTGGAGAGATCTTTCATGGTAATGGTAGAGAGAACATGATTGAACAGGGTAATTCTCCCTCCAAAAGATAAAAAATTATTTTTACAATTATTGATCCAAATAGTGATCCCTGGAACAACCATGTAGAAGTGATGGAGGTGAGTCCTAGAGAAGGATATTGGAACTCCAATATATTCTATAGGAAAGTTCTTCTTTTGAATACCCAAAATAGATTCAATTAAGTAAACCCTTTTGTCCAAGAAATGACTAGAAATGAATATGCTACTTTTGTCCTACTTAACAAGATACCTACTCTACTTACAGACGTCAGCAAGGTTCTTCTTGATTCCTTAGATTGAGCTCTTATTACAGTTGATAAAGATGGTGATGTCTTTAGAAAACATGAGATAAGAAATTCTGGTACATGGGGGGCTACACCAAAAATGGGAAATACTACCTTGGTAAATATTCCTTTCAACGACATTACTAAGGAAATTATTCATATGGCTAAAGAGTCTAGAAGATAATGTGTCCCATTTCCTCAACCCACACACTAATTTGAAGAATCCCTAGTTCTTACCCAGAAACGAAATAGACATCCATGAAGAGCTATAAAACCTGAATTTAAGATCAAAAACCCCACTAAATAATCCTGGACATGATAGGATTATAATTATGAAGGACTATTCATTAAGATCAAAGATTTTTTCCTTATCTAGTTTGTAGGCAACGTTGTATCTAAGAACCTTTTATTTGATATCGCTGATCATTTCTTGAGTGATACCAATGCACCCTAGATAGATCTTTCCTCAACAAAAGCGTGTTGTTCCCCCTTGATCCAAGGATCACGATGAAGAGAAATAAATTTTTTAATTATGTAATACAATACCTTGTAATAGAAAATATAGAGGCTTATGGGATGGTAGTGTTGTAATGAATATGGATCTTTGATTAAGGGTATGAGAACCAGAGATGTGTAATTAGCAGTATGTGGGATACATCTCTTCCAGAAGATGTCTTTAACTAATTCTACAAAGTAATATTTTATGAGATCTCAATACTTAACAAATAAAGATCCAAGGAAACTATCCTGGCATGGGGCACTGGTAGGGTTGAGTGAAATAACAACCTCATGAATTTTTTATTCATTCAGGACCAACTTGATGAAATAATTCTCATTGGCTAAGACCACAAGGGGAATAACATAAAAAACATCAACACGGCCAATAGAATAACCATCTCGAAACCAGGGATTAGGATTATCAATAAGAGACTTGAATAATGAAATATACATACCTTCCACCTCTTCATGGACAGAAGTGAATGAACTATCTGCATAGAGGATTTTAGGCCTTGAGATATTGTGCTTCTCTTTAATGAAAGAATATAAGAATGTAGTATTTTTTTCTCTTTTTTTAAGACACCTAACATTGTATTTCTCATGGGAAATATTTTGTTTTGAAATAACGTGATCATCCAAGGAATGTTTTTTGAGAGATCTCAAAAATGAGATCATATTCCTAGGCATTCATGAGCCTATATTCCTGCCTAAAAATATCCAACTTCGACTCCTCAAAATTCTAAAGAACAGAAAGAAGATTCTTAGACCATGTTTTAAGTTTATTCCTTAAATTCCTCAATTTTTTATGATGATCAAACCATTGACTACCATATATTTTATTTATCCAAGAAGTTTCCACAACCCTAGGATAATCTGGATTAGTAGGCCAGCTCTAGTAGAAGAAAAAACAATCGTTCTGAGCTTGAATTGGGGAGATATCAACCCTAAGGGTATAATGATAAGTAAGAGACCTTATGAGGTGGGAGACATTGATATCAGTAAAATCAGTGATGACTTAGAGATTCACTAAACACCTTTCAAGATGAAACTATGTTTGTGACTTACCTCACTGATTATTTCGCCACATAAAGCAGTCACCTGAGAATCCCTTTTCCATGAGTCCTAACCAAGATAAGAAAATAGATAAATCCCTAGAATATTTTCTTAAAAAATTATAAACTCCATTATTTTCAAATGAGTCCAAAATGACATTTAAGTCTCCTCTAAATAACCATAGTAGAATCCCTGAATCAAAAGATAAGAGATCCTGCCAAAGTGAATCCATTTCATGGGATTCCCATTTGGCATAGACAAAAGTGATGAGGAATCCAATAGATATTGAAGAAATTATGGTGGTAATTAATTGATCAGAAGCACTCAAAAATTACACCAATATTATTGAGTTCCAAAACACCCAGATGTGTTGATCTTAGGGTGTCGAATGAATAGAATTGTTTAGTTTCAAATGGTGTGAAAAGTTGTGAAAGTTTGTGTGATAGTGTTTTGGTTTCAGAACTACCACTAAAGACGATTTTCTATTATGTAATTCATATAAAATAAATTATTTTTTTTCCAATCCAAAAGGCTGTGAGCATTCCATATAATCAAGTCGAACATTAATAATGGGATGTAAAATAGTTGAAAACCACCAAATGCGGTGAAGAGGATATGGAGTCTAAGGGTATTCTTTGGGACCTGGTTCGAACACCACTAGGAGGGGAAGAAAGAGATGTGGGAGGAGGAGTAAATCAAAAAATATCATAAGAAGCCTGAGAGGCATCGAAAAGCACCAAGTAAATGTTTGAAGTAGCTATAGGAGCTTCTCTAGATGATCCCGGGTCCTGTGAGAAACCAGTACATAAAGAGGGGAGGTTTTTTCTCCTTGAAAACTCTTCTAGGAATCTTTAAAGAGAGGAGATGAAAATTGTACAAGGGGTAAACCAGGATCTTGAATGGAATCAAGGACAAATAGGGTGAGACTTGGGGGACAGTAGGAGAATGTGGTGGTAGGATTGGATATTGGGTAAGGATAACTGGTGCACCAAAATATCATTGGGGAGAGGACCAAGAATAGAAATAGAAATGGGGTCCGGTAGGCTGGAATTGGAGAAGGGGAGGGAAGGGGGTTGCTTGGGGAAGAAAAAGGGGTTTTGAGGTGGGGTTAGGAAGGTTGGTAGTAGGGAGTTGTTGGGGGGATATAATAGGATGAGGAAGAATAAGGAGCTTAGTGGTTGGAGTAGGGGGAGGGAATGAAGGAAAAGTCATAGAATATTTGTGTATCTGAGAACCATATCATTTGTAGTAGAAGAAAAAGTGATCTTGAAGCTTAAAATTTTGGGAAAAGAGCATCGAGGAGGCCAGAAGGATCTTACGACACAAAGAGGAGTCACCCACATTGAGGAAAATGCGGTCTGATATAGGTGAGAAGAGGTTAACTTCCATAAAGATGTTTTCCACCAAAGTATTCACTAGCTAAGAAGTTCAATATTAATCTCATAAGAAAATCCTACAATATCTCAAATGCAGTAAAGAAGGTATAAGTTTTGAAATGGTGGGGGAAGACCAGGGGGATCGAACCACACCACAACAAGGGGATAATCACTACTGGAGTGAAATCCAACCGACCACCTAAAAAGATGAAAATTCCATTTTCCACAGTATCTGGAGTATTGGGTCCAAGAATTCACATGGTCTTATTAAGAGTAAATAACCATAGATAAGGATTTGTGATTGTGGTGTGAGATGCATGCCAAAGCATGTAGATTCCATGAATCAATATAGTTTGAAAAAATAATGGAGCGGGGGGCGTTCCAGGCCAAACCATTCCACCATACATGGTATCTCATGCGATGAAAAAATGACCCAATTCATGGGGTTGGGTGGGGATGCATAATTTTATTCTCACCTATCACATCACAATATAAAAAGGCATAAGTGTTCCACTTAAATAATTTATACTTAAATAATAATCGTTAAAAACCCTTGGAAAAGGAATGATCTTCATAATTTTATCTTGAAACATAATAAAAGTATATATCGTAAATATTCCCAAGATAATAAGGAATTAATTATATTTGGATGTATGTATTTTAATAGATTAAAAGGAATTAAATGTTATTTTAAATTGAAGAAAAGTCATAAGAAATGACGGTTAAGTAGGTATACTATTTAACCTCTTAAAACACGTTTTAAATGATGGGTAAAAGAGGGTAGTCCAAGAGTCTCCAAAACTAAGGTTCGAAATAGATTGGAATGTTTACATAAAATCTTGATTATTAATATTAAATTTATTAAATAAATTATTTATAACTTTATATATGTTTCATTTTTCAATACACATTTATTATCATATTTTATTCAGTTATTGTATAATTGTTTCTCTCATTGACCACTTGGGGTTGTTCAACCAATTTATCCAAAACTACATTAGTAGGTTGAGCATAGTCAATAGTGTTATAAAATAGTTTTATAATCTCCATAATTGTATAATTATTGATTATAATCATTAATTTTGAAACATAAAAGTTATAAAATGTAATATATTTTATAAAATAGATTCAAATTTTAAAACATGTCTCAGTATGTTCATTTTGTGTGGTTAAAATCACTATAATCATTTTTTGTTGTTGTCATTAATATAATGCTCAATTAATATTTCTAGAAACATAATTGTGCCTTTAATTTTATATTTAATCATTGAATTTATTTTTCAAAAACAATCCATGCAATGCGTTAATGAAAAATGGAATACATCATCCATGAAAGTGGTGAAATATCTATAATGCATGTGATGCTTTAATTATAGGATAGATAAGAGGAATCTAGATATTTTTATTCCATTAACATAATAAAATTTAAATTTAATATTGATATTAATTTCATTGTACTATAATTTTAATAATTTATTTGTTGAAGTTAGTTGATTTAAATTTACATGAATAGAAATGAGAAAGTGATTAGGTGTTCTTACCTTACTTATTGGGATGTCACCTTTACTAATTGGATTATTCATTTTAAAGGTGGAACTTTTATTAGACCATAGCCTCTTGTTAAATTCCATGATTTTTGAAGATAGATTTCAATTTTTTCTAAGATAAGAATAATAGTATGTGAGGATATGTGATGTGGTGAAGGGTGGTATTAATAAGGGGAGTGGAGGGGAATTTTAGAATAAAATATTGAATATTTTACTATTTTGGTGAATGTATATGATTATTATAAAATTTATTGATTTATAATTAAAAAATAATTGTTATTTTAATTTCAAACCAATCCTAAACATAATGGAATATTATTAATACTCTTTTCAATGAAATTGACTAATAATTGTTTTTAAGAGAATAAACTATATCTAAGTTCAATAATATGATATATAGGTTTCAAAATTCAACATGTTATTTTTAGAAGAATTATTTTACTCTATAAATACATATTTTTTTAATAAATAGTTTTAATAAATTTTATATTCTTTTTTATATCATGATGATGTCAAAAATACCATAGTATTTGTAAAAACTGTGTTTTTTACTACTCATAAAAAAAATTTAGAAAAATCCAAAAATCACCCTATAATAACTTATATGTGTTGATTTGAAAAATAATATTCCATTTATCAAAATATTTTTTAAGCATAATAATTAGAATGTTTAATTATGATCCTTATTTATTTAAGTATACATGTATAAACATCAACCCTTATAAAAATTTATTTTTATTTTGTAAAATTAACTTACTATTTATAAGTAAATAAATATTTTTTTAAAAAAATTCTATGAAGATAACATTTTTTAAATCGTAAAATTTATCAAAAATATATATTTTAATAAAAATAAATCATATCTGTTTTCAAAAATTAAAATTGAGGTTTCTTTATATAAAATATTTATTTTAACTTATTTGAATAATTTTTTAATTAACTTGTTATATAAATTTGTTATATTTTTTATGTCATATGCTACCAAATATGAAGCATTTACTCTTAAAAATCATTATAAAAGCATCATTTTTAATAAGTCTTATGTTATTTTACAATTAATTATTTAATTATTTATTTTATTATTATAACTTTATAATTTCTTAGTCAGTATTTATTTATTTTAATATCCATTACTATAATTTAATCAATCCATTTTACAAAAACTATTAGACAAATTTTATAAATATAATTAAAATCATCAAAATACACAATATATTTGAAATATATATATATATATAAGCTATTAAATTTTATTTTAGTGATTATATTTCTAAATATCTTCATTTCATAACTATTAAATGAATAATAAATAATTATTTTAAGATATCAAACATTCCTATTCAAATATTAAATATAAATTTTAATATATATAGGGTTTATTTCTTGTAAAAAAATAGGTAATAAACATATTTTATAATTATTATTACTTTATAAAATCAATCTATATATTTGTATTTATTTATTTATTTATTTTTAATTAAATCATGATTCTTCTACAACCCTTTTATTTCATGATTCATTCTATTTCTCACTTTCCATATGTGTTATATTCATCCAAATATTTAATTCATTTTCCATTATAATTTCTATATATGATTTTTTTCATTATTATGGATTATATGTGTGGTTTATAGTTAATAATTATAATCAATAATCATTATATTCAGAAATATTATGATATTAAATTAATTTTTTAACACCTAGAGACATTATAATATATTATCTTTAAAATAAATCCAATCATTTGATATATTGTGATACATGATACCCCGAGTCTAAAGGAACACTAAAATAGTATTCCATTATAACCTAGAAAATAAATCGGAGGTTATGAATATGAAAAAAAAATTATGAAAATTATATGTTCTAAACATGTATAAAATTAATCCAATTTTTATCTATTGATTATAAATTGAGTAATAACCTTTTAATGAAAAAGAAAGGATTTCTGAGAAACTATATTTTTCTAAATGGTGGTCTCATCGTGAATTTCGCACATAACGTAATTTAAATTTCTTAATTCCATCATGAAATCCTAGATTACTTTGTTTTTTTATTAAATCCTCCTTATAAGGATTTAGGTATAAACCTAAAGTGGATCTCTAAAGAAGATGTAAAATTGTTAACATTCATATTTTTTTTATTTCTTATTCCACCTCCTTCAAATATAAATAAACTATAAAAATATAATAACATTAGTATCTTGTAAAAATGATATTTTATGATGTTAATTTCATAACCAATATCTATATCCACTTCCATTAAATGAAAAATGAAACTTTCATTCGTGTATATGACTGACCATTGTCTAACGAATCGATGTAATTCATTTTCCATCACTGCCTTTGAAGGATGAATATATTTATTATTTTAATATATTTAATATATTTATATTATTTTTTTAAAATTATTAAACTTTCGTAATTATTATTTTTAATATATATTATTATTTTTAATTCCATTGGGCGATATGATAATGTTGCTTGTGTGTATTATAGATTACAGCCTCACGAAGCGATGTGATTCATTTTTCTCTTATACTTTAGATGGAATATAGTAAGAAAAATGTTAATGAATATGTTTAATATTTATTAACTAACCATAATTATAGTAATATAATATCCCATTTAACTTCTCACCTTTTAATCCATTTGAAAACAATAACATCTCTTGTGCCTACATGTGGACTACCAACTCCACATAGAAAGGTGAATTGATTTTAATTTTATATTTAAAAGGATGGTAATAAGGAAGGTTTTGATTAATATAAATTATATATATAACATAATAATGATTCTATAAAGTTTAATTAATATTTAATTTCCTTTCATTCCACACTTCGTGAAAATGGAAACAATGTTCATACGTATGTGTGACCTACTCTTTCCATGAATGGTGTAATGAATTTTCTATCTTTAAATTTTGTGGATTAACATAAATAGATATATAATGAATATATATGAAATTTATATCTTGTTTTTCCTTCTGGATATGATTTAACAATGATTAATGTAAATGGACCGAAACTGCCAAATTGAAAACACACATAAAAATAATGTTGTTATTACCCAAAGCATGATTTTAACAAATAATTTTTATTAAATGGGTCATAAAATGTCATAATTATATATTATATGGTATTATATATATATAATGATGATTTTTCAATATTTTTATAATAAATCTATATTAATTATACCAAAGATGCGTACACGATTGAAGGAAATCAAATCTGAGGTATGGGTTTCCCGTCTCATTTTTACTTCAATGGGATGTATCCCATATTCAAAACTCCATTTTTTTTATTAGAGTATATAAAACCCCAATAATATTTCAAAAAACTAATATCTTTACATTCATGATATTTAATTTCTCATTCTATGTTCTTTCTTTTATATAGATTTTGATGAAAATGTTACCAAAGTGGTAAGAGTTTATTTGACAATCTCATCATTTATCAGGATTTTTTATGATTAACAATATGATGATAAAATATTATGATATATAAAAAAATAAACTAATTAATTTTATTCAAATTTATTTATTCGTTAAATTTTTAATCAATAGTATACTTTTTCTTTCATTCGTACTTAAAATTTTTAAGAAAATGATTTTTAGAGAAGACAACTTTATTTCCCTTTTTAGTCAAAAATATTTTTCTCTTAAATATCCATGTTTTCTAAAAAAGTATTAAAACATATTTTTTATATATCTCCAAATAATTTATTTTATAGAATTTTATTCATGATTTGATTTCTATTATTTTATAAAATGAATTTTCCTATTGTTTTCAAAAAAATTATGGTTTTTCTATTTTTACCAAAAATGAGAAAATAATATTTATTTTAACATTATTAGCATGTATAGAACAATGTGTTGATGTTATGGTTAGAGTTTACATCATTATATATTAACCAATTATGACATTTTCCATTGATATAACATGTTATTATCGATTAGTTAGAATATACATAGTTATGTTTCAATATAAAGTGATTATTTATATGGAATTAATTAATCATCATTATTATTGACATATTATTCTCAAGTAAATGATCGAATGGAATGTGTTCCAGTTATTTACCTTTTTATATTAATTATTCTTATATATTATTTATATCTTATTCTATAAACATAACCTTAATGAGAATTTTAACTCAACCAATTATTATGTTTCTTTCCCTAGGATGACATGATCTTTGTTATGTTTAATAAGGATGGTTATGATAGAGGAAATAATAATTAACTTATAGAAAATACTATGTTTTATTTTATGTTTTCAATTTTAATAAGATATTTTAGTTTGTATATAGTACCAGGACTACATATCTATTTGGAACTTTAGTATGTGATTGATTGTATCTTGTGCCAATGTAATAAAATAAACATTAACTCTAGGCTACTAAGGTCTAGTTATTTATATTTGGTTTCTGTGAAAGTTTAGTAGAAAACTGGGGAACTAGATTTAGTAAAACATGGATTAAGGAACAAAAACCTATAATATTCTTTAAGGATAATTATAGAAGAAAATCATCATGTTTTTTGGAAGATACTATGTGTCTATTTCCAAGAAATATATTCATGTCTAGATACTAAAAGTGGATCTGGATTTTGAACATATGTTCCTATATATAATAACCTCGAAAAAGGAATGTTTGAATTAACTCGAGTGTTACCTAGTACATGACAATGAGCCTTAATATGAACCTATTTTGACACTCCCTTGGAATATTATTGGGAAAATTATCAATTTTTTCATGAACCATTATGAAATATTTGAAAATATTTTTATTATTTGAAAACATTCCCAAAAAATCCATGTTTTTTATTATGTTATTAGCCATGAATAAATTTTTCAGTTTATGATAGGTATTTCACTAGTTTTGGGATTATAAAATATATTTCCTTTTGTGATAAACTAATTATGTGTATAAATTTATTTATCAATGTAACCTATAGGAGTGAAAGAGAATCATATGAATGAAATTACTCCACGTAGGGATTTCTCTCTTGGGAAAGATAATGATGTTAGAGCTTGGGATTCAACTAGAACAGATCAAATTATAACCATATTAGGATAGATGATTTATAATATAAGTAATAACAATAGAATTATGTAGAATCCATCTAAAAAACCATGTGGTGATATAATGTTAGACTAATTCATGCATCAGGAACCTCTATCATTCAATTGAACTTCAAATACAGTTATAGATGATCAGTAGATAAGTTCCTTAGAGTTGATATTTCTTTCTTTGGGTTGTAATGAAAGGGGTAATGATTTAATGTAAATGTATTATTTCTCTAGACATACAGATAAATTTTGGTTTTTGATTCAAAAAAATAAGGATAAAGAAGAAATACAAAACATGGAATGAATTGATTTAAAGGTACTGTTCATGTAGAAATATTTTCCTCATGATAATCTTGTTAATGTGGAA
Organism: Viscum album; assembly: GCA_963277665.1. NCBI lineage: Eukaryota > Viridiplantae > Streptophyta > Magnoliopsida > Santalales > Viscaceae > Viscum > Viscum album. Next base: position 413,755,558 of record OY728131.1, read on the forward strand.
ACAAAATTCTTGAGTAAGGAAAAATAAAAAAGAAAATATGGAAATGTTTTAAGACTTTTTTATATAGGTTGAATGACTTATTTCAGACTACAAACATTTTCCAAAGACAAAAATGGACCATTTTTTAATGGGAATTATCCAATTCTTTAATGATAATTAGTCTCAAAAATATTTTTTTATTATGAGGACACGATATCATTTCAAATTAAGATAGAGAAATAATTATCTATGTCTTATGGATTCAATTTATGGTAATATAAAAAGAGTGGTTTTGAGCACACTAGAAAAGTAAATAATGGAAAAGGGAAGAAGGGAAGAGATGAACTACTATCTTGTAACAAATATAGAATGAAAAACTAGGGAACATGCTTTTTGGGAATGAGATTTTTATACAAGTTTAGAGAGAATAGTCACCACTCTCATTATTTTAGGAGAATGAAAGAAGATTCTATTGTTTAATGCATCAACTATATGGAGATGGGACACTATGTGAATGATTTTCCCAACCATTAAGGGAGTTTTCCCTAGGAAAGGAAAATAGAGAAAGACCAAGATTATAAAATAACAAAATATAAGTTTGAAGTCCCTAATGATTTGGTGTAAATTAATTTAATCACGTCCAAAAATTGATCTAATTTTATATTTTATTCTATATCTTCATAATCCTTTATAAATTCCATATTTTCTAAGAAAATTTGTCATTTTCCAAGTTCCCTAAGAAGGGAGTTATTATTCATGACTCCTAGTGGATGTATCACTATGATAAATATGTCTCCGTTAATTCCCATTATGACACACGTATATATGCCCTCTTTTTTTACTTCATTATTATAAATATGGTTTACCATGTTTTAATCCTTGGTGTGGAATGGATTTCAAAATATGAAGAAAAAATATATTTCAGAGAGAATGAATTTATGAACAGTGATGAAAATATGGAATTTCTCATCCTGATATGGGATACCTAATCATATGTTTTATTCCAAGATCCACCCCTTGTAGCACAAATGAATGTGATTCCTAGAGAAGAATAGAAAACAAAATCTAGGGATTGAAAATGTAATATTTTAATTGAATATGTACTTATTATGTAGTAATATAGCGATGTATTTCCTGAGGAATTACCTGGACATCCACCATAGTATGAAGTTGAGTTTTCCATTGATTTTATCCCTAAATAAAGACTACTATAAAAGACCCTATTTAGATTGAATACTGTGGAATTAGTGGTGTTAAATAAACAATTAGAGGAGTTTCTAGATGATGGATTTATATTCCCTAGTGTTTCACCTTGGGGAGCCCGGATTTTTTTTGTTATAAAGAAATATGGATCTAGGTGGATATAGATTGATTATATTTAAATCAATATTATTATAAAAAATAACAATTACCCTACACCTATAATTTATGGTTTATTCGATCAAATTCATAGACATCAATATTTTTCAGATATTAACCTTCGTTTTGGGTAACATCAATTGCGAGTAAAGAAGTAACACATGGAAAAGACAACATTTTTTATTTGGTATTGATATTATGTGTTTATAGTAATGAAATTTTATTTGACTAATTCACCCTATTTATTTAAATGTCTAATTAATATAATATTAATGGAATATATTAATAAATTTTGTGTGGTATTTAATAATGATATTTGGATGTAATATAATAGGTACACAGACCATGAGAATAACTTGTAGATCATTTGTGAGATTCTGTGAAGAAAAGAGTTATATGGTAAATTTAGGATCTTTGAATTTTGGATTAAAAATATTTATTTTGATGAATATATTATTTCTAAGTAATGAATATTAGTTGATCTTATAAATACAAAGTCCATTCAAGAATTTACTACACCAAGGAACATTTTTTCAGTGAATATTTTCATTGGTTTGGGATGTTAATGTTAGCATTTTTTTCAAAAAAAAATCTTGATTAAGTAACCCATTTACCAAGATTATCCATAAATGGGTTAAGATCACATTTGAAAAGGAATGTGAAGAATATTTGCATGAATTGAAGAGTATAGTGAATAATTCTCAAATTTTGACTATATCATTAGGAAATGATAGGTTAGTAATATATAGTGATTCAAAAAAAATAAGGGAACTGGTTGTATGCTAATACAAAATAATAAAGTTATTTTTTAGGAATCAAGAGAGTTAAAGATTCATGAATATAAATGTCCAACCAATGATCTTGAGTTAGAATACATAATATTTTCATTGAATATATGGAAGAATTATCTCTGAAGTGAAAACTGTGTTATATATAAAGATTATAAGAGATTAAAATACTTATTTTCATGAAAAGAGATCGATGTTATGAAAAGGAGAAAGATTGACCTATGAAGCACTATGATTACTTAATAAAATACCCCCCCCCCAGAATGGAAAATATGGTAGAAGATTCATTGAAATTAAAAGATCCTATAATCTTTGATAATAAGATGATTCACATAGATCTTATATTCATAGAGATATCACTAATTTTTAAAATTATGATTGCACCATATTTTTTGGAAAAGATTAAAATATCACAAAACAATGATGAAAATATTCAAAAAAAATTAATTTCGTGAATGAGAGAAAATTATTTGACATGATTTGGGTATATATAATTAAATAATTTAGAAGGAGGATATATGTACCATCAATACCTGAGTTGAGAAACCATTTTTTTGGATAATTCTCATATGGTCCAATTTCTCTATACACCGTGGTAGTACCAGGATTTATAAATATTTTAAGGAACATTTTTTATGGTATAATATGATTTGTTAAATTTATGAATATGTTTCATGATTTTTGGTTTTCCAATATGTTAATTTTCAAATAAATCATCCTATAGGAGTCATACAACCTCTTCCTATACCTATGTTGAAATGGGATGACATTACCATGTATTTTTTCACTATCTTTCTAAATACTCATTAAATGAATAATGAAATATGGTTTATTGTGGATTAAATCATAATATATACTAATTTCCTCGCTATAAAAGAAGATTTATCTATAGATCACCTTTCACAGATCTATATTAATGATTTTTAAGACTTCATGGAATATATATTTCAATTATGTCAGATAGTGATCCACTATTCATATCTAGATTCAGGAAGATTCTTTAGAAGGATATTCATACAAATATTTGGTTGATCTCCACTTATCAACCTCAAATTGATAGATATTCCAAAAGGACTAGTAAAAATTTGGAAGACATGTTTTGGTCATGCTCTCTTTAATTTCATGTTATGTGGGATCAGTATTTACCTTTCATAGAGTTCCCCTATAACAATAGATTATATTTAAGTATTCAAATTATGTTTTATGGAGAATTATATTAGAATAGATGTTGTACTCCAATATGTTTGGATGAATTTGGTGAAAGTAATCTTGTAGGACCAGAAATTACTGAGGAGATAATGACAAAGTTAAATACTATTTAAACCAGTTTCAAATAATCTTAATATAGGTAGAAGAGATATTCCAATAACCAGAGGAAATATTTTGAATTTAAATTTAGATATAATATCTTTTAAAATTATCTCCATGTAAGGTTGTTATAATGTTTGGTAAGAAAATGAAAATAATCACCAGGTACATTATACCATTTCAATTCCTAGTAGTAATTAGATCTATGACCTATATTTTGAAAATTTTCTATGTATCTACAAAGAATATGATGTGTTCCATATATCCTTGTTAAAGAGGTGCTTGTCAAACCAAATTTTTATGATCACCTTAGATGAAATGGAATTGTAATATGGTATTTATTTCTATGTATACCCTATTAAGACTTCGGATAGTAGGAAATATGTATTGGGGAATCAGATGTCGTAGCAGGTGATGGTAAATTTTAGAAAGCATAAGATATAAGATACAATGATGGAACCCGAAGAGACTATGATGAAGAACTACAGAAATCTCATCACAACGTAGAATTCTAGAAAATTTGAGGATAATAGTTTTATTTGGGGATTTAACACCATAAAAATTTATGATATATGTATTTTTAAATAAATCCATTCTGTTTGATAGCTTGTTATATATGTAAACTCAATTCTAAAAAGACATAAAAATAGTATAACATAATAAACGATCAATTAAATTGGTTGATGTTAATAGGAATAACAAAATTAGGATAATTATCTGGTTAATAATAGTTTAAAATAAATAAAATGGTTAATTATTTATCATAAAAAAAATAAGAACCATTTTAAAGAAAGAGAAATGTTTTCTGGAAAACTATATTTTTCTAAATGGCTACCTCATCATGCTTTGTTCACATAACTAAAATTAGTTTTTACCAATTTTAAAATATTTATTTGAAAAACTAAACTTCACGTTAGAAATATAAATTGAAAAATTATATTTGAGTTAACTTTTTATCATTTTATAAAAGGTTATTTTTTTATAAATATTGAAATATAATGTTTTTTATTAAAAATGTCCATTTCATTTAAATTATTTATTAAGTTAAACTATATTTTAAATTAGTTTTAAACTAATATGAGTTCAATTATATTAAAATTTAACTATTTTAGGTTATTTTATTCAATATCATATTGAATTATGATATAATTGATTTTAAATATTTTGAAATATTCTCTTTAGAAGCCTAATTTTTCATCGTGTCTACAGGTTTAATTTTTAATTAAAAAATAAAACATTAACTACTATAATTTATAAAAAAGGATTCAATATTTATAATTATAATAATTAATATTATATAATAATTTGAAATTAATTTTATACCATAATGAATAGTGAAATAGTAAATATCAATTACTGTAGTGAAGCTAAAAATGGTTTTATTAGGTGAAAAACTAGATGTATATGGGTTCAAAATGACTTAAAACTTGCCTATTCATATTTTATTTTCATATTTATACCTTATAACATATAATATTCTATAATTATCTATTTAGGAGAATTTTGTTTTGTTAAAATAGAGGGTTCTACTTTTTAATTTCCGAAATACTAAGTGTGTCTTGTCCCCCAATTATAAAAGTAAAACCCCTCAACACCCATCTTCACACTTCCAAATCCAATTGGGTTAATAAATTCCTTCCCAAATATATTATTTACCTATACCCCCACATACTATATTCCTTATTTTCTTTATAGATCTATCCTAATAGGTTTTTAGGTATAAACCTAACAGGGTTCTCCGAAGAAGTGGGAAAATTCTTAACGATTATGTTTGTTTTATTTATTATAAAACCTCATTATAGTCTTTTTGAACAACAAAAATATGAATAAAATATTATATAATATATAAAAATATGTTATTATGTTAGTTACAGAACCATTATCCATCTCCACTTCCATCAAATAAAAAAACCATCAATTGCGTGTGTAGTGAACTACTACCTCACGAGCCGATGCAATTTGTTTTCCATCAACACCATTCAAGGGTATATATTTTGTTAGATTTAAAATATTTATATCATATTTATGATATTATTATTATTATTTTAATTATTATATCATATAAACTTTCTTAATTACCATTCTATGGCGGGATAAGATAACATCTCTCATGTGTACGGTGAACTGCCGTTGTACGAAATGATGTGATTCATTTTTCAATTACGATTAACATGGAATGTAACAAGGATAAATTTAATGAATATATGAAAGATTTATCACCAAAAAAAATTATAGAAGTTCAATATCACATCTAACTTCTTTCCTTCCAATCCATTGGAAAAAAATAACGTCGCTCGTACTTTCATGTGGACTATTTCCACCACGCAGTAATGAGAAATGTTTTTCATTTTTCATTCATGTGGATTTTTAAGGATAAATTTTATTAATGTAAATTATGTGTATAACATAGATATTATTAAATAAAGTTTAATTAATATTTATTTTCCTATAGTTCCATCCGTTGAGAAAATGAAAATAGAGTCCACACGTATGCACAGCCTATTGTCTCCATGAATAGTTTAATTTATTTTCTATCTTTAACATTTATTAATTGAAATAAATACTTATATAATGAATATATATGATATTTATATCGTTTTTTATCTTCTGGATATGATTTCACTATATTAAATGTACAATTATATAAAATAATAAATCAAACCTTATATAAAAAAAATATGTCATTCCCTCAAACGTTATTTTAACAAGGAATTGTAATAAATGGGTCATTAAATGTATTAAGTAAATAATATATTTGATAATATATTTTTAATGAATATATATTTATTATATATGAGGTAAAAATAAATACTTAGGAAATTAAATTTGAGGAAATGGATTCCTATCTCAGTTTTACTTCCATGGGACATAATCCATATTCCACACTTAGTTATTTTTTGGGTGTATATACTGACCCTTTGATGTGTTATATATTTAATCCCTTATCTTCATAATATTTATTGTTTCATTTGATATTATATTTCTCATGGGGCTAAGGATTTAAAATCTACTAAAGTGGTAAGTTTTCATTTTGCAATCTCATCGTTTATCATGATTATTTAGAATTAAATTTATAATGATGAAATATTATGATCTATCACTCAAGAAACTCCAAAATTTTATGATACTATATTTATTCAGAATCTTCTTAAGTAATATTCCCATTATCAACTACTTGTTACTATTTGCAAATATTATTTTAAGGAAAGTTAATTTCATCTCTCTTTTTAGTCAAAAATCCCTTTCTCCTACATATCCACACTTTCCAAAAATGTTTTACAACTTTTATTTTTCAATTTCTCAAAAAAAAAAAAAAAAATTTCTTCCTTTATTTTATTTTTAATGAAAATTAAATGTAATATTATTTTCCTTTTTTGGACAAGGTATATTTTGACTTTTTACCAAAAATATGAAAGGAACCATTATTTTAACATACTACGAATGTTTGGAATTTCCCACCATCATGACCACTAATTAATTAGAAAAGGAACTTACCATTTTTCAAGGTTTGTTAAAAATAAATTTTTTTCCTAATATTCTATAATTATTTAGTTTTATAAGTTATTTTCATAATGAAAAGCATATTTTCCCAAATAATTATTTTAATGAAACTTTAATGGTATTACTATTTATCAATGAAACAAATACTCAATTTAAATTATAATCCATTGGGAATATGATCCAATTATACCATACTTATTATTATTTTTATATGGTTTATGATCGGTTGAATGGGAATTAATATTTTGATACTTTTATTTATAACACTTTTAATGTTTTACAAAATTGTTTACTAATAAGAGAAAGTATTAACATTTTAATTTTTAGTAACTCAATATGTATGTTTATATTGATTTTTTTTCAACCCATTCAAATTAGGAATTCATTTAAATTATTATGTGATTTTCGATGAATGTTATATCCCCTCGATGAATCAATAGGTATCATGAGAAAGACTATCTTGGGTATTTGGACAAGTCCTTACTAATTTTTGTAAAATGTCTTGGCTTGAGGCCTTGAATACATGGTTATAATGTTCAGCATTATGAACTCCCTCATTATATGATTAATTATTGATATTAAATTTGATTATTAAATTATCTATAATATCCATGGTTGAGTTTCAACACCATGTGATTATTTATATCGAAGTATTTGATCATCATTTATTCCAAGAATATTATTCTCATGTAATTGATTGAATGGAGTGTGTTTTAGTTTTTACCATTATATATTAATTATGAATATTTATTCATGAAATAGTGTGTTGTACATATACCCTTATTATTTATGTGAGGTCTCCAATTTCATATGTGTCCTTATTCAGTATTTTAAAGTGTGTATTATGACTGATATACAAGGTTATCATAGAGGAAATAATTATTCATTCAAAGATAAAACTCTGTTATATTTTTTCAATTACAGTGTGAGACTAAAATATGTATAATTATGAATAAAACTAAATTATTCAGTCCTTTGGGATATAATTTATTTTATCTAGTGCCAATGTAATAAAGTCACTAATAAATTTGCGCTACCGGGGTCTAGGTATTAACAAATTCCATAATTTATCCACAATTATATATGTTGATTGTATATAATTTAAATTTATTTTCATTTTTAAAAATAATTAAATCATGTTTATCTTCTCAAATTATTTTATCCATACCAATATTATATAATAAATTTCCTTTAAAATGAAAAGTAAATTTAAAATTTCTCCTAACACACATGGAATATAAACACACACAAAAACTCGGTTGTTATAATTAATAGTTCTATTCTACTTACATTTATTGAATCAACATAAGAATTATATTTTCAATCACTACATCCTAGTACACTGAAACTACTCCTTAAATTCATGAAACATATTTTAAATCATTGTGTGAGAAAATTGAGGTGAACTATGAAATTCACTTAGCACCATATTCCATATATATTTCAAAACAAACAATTTCTATTTAAATAATATATAAAGTTCACCACCCACCATAGAACCATCAAGCTCAACTTTATGGTAAACATGAACTCTCCATACCTCCACATTAGGATATTATATCTAAGATTCATCTAGATGTTGATGTAATGGAGATTTTACAATCAGGTTGAAGAAGAAAACCCCCCAATAACCTCTAACATATCTAGATATAAGGACAAAACTTGTTACATTATTCTCAGTTCATCACTAGCATTGTAATAAACATTTCAAAAATATATTCCTTCTCTACTCATCAGACAATATTTTTCCTCTATAAGGAGTATATGAAATATAAAAAACATCATACTTTAGGAACTCCACTCATATTTATTATAAATAGTTTAGATATCTCTGATAAAATATATAAATCAAGATTTTATAGTATATGAATAAAATAAAGTAATCTTTGATGAGGTTATGTCTCTAAATTCCCTAATTAAATCCTACCAAAACAAATTCATGGTCTTGATTGAAGTAGTTATTCTCATTTAGACATAATTTTCTATACACTTAGGATATTACTAATAACATTTATATCAATATTAAACCCAAGATGAAATGATAAATGTTGTTGTAAACCATGAAAATAACTCCTTATCCAAAGAGTATAAGGATAAATAAATTAACCAATTTCTCTTTTAAATACTTAGATATAGCATAAAATTGATACATCCAAATGAAAAATGGTCCTTATTGATAAAATTTTCCATCGTTCCCAAATGATAGATAAACCAAGCATGATCTTTTTATAATATTTAAAAAAACTAGGAAAATTATATACTTCTACAATACTATTTTATATATCCTCAGAGATGATAACAATAATATATTATAGATAAACTAATGCATCTCAATGAGACATGACATGTCCAAATAAAAACACCTCACATATACAAAACATATAAAAAGGTTATTTTTTATACCCATAGTGTCATCGAAGTTTCCATAAAATAGCCCTAATACGTTTTATATGTTTCTACTCTATTATTTAATAAAACTATATATCCTTAATGAATACCATCCTAGTCCAATTTATGATATAATAACATTTTCATCAATCCCCTGAATACCAATGTTTTATTCCTAAGTATCTAGGTTATCACCACAAAGATGAAATATTTATAGTGACACTTGAATGTGTTCAGTTGGATGTCCTTCTCTTTTAACCTCATATGTTGTTTCCCTGATCAGGTATCAATATCTAAAACTAACTATATCCCATTAATTTGTTAAAAAATTCATCAATCACCAAGATTTGATACCAGTAATTTACCATTACCTGATTCAATTTTTTATAATATATTCAAAGTCTGAAGTCACTATCCACATACTTTTTATAAGTCACTAGATCTCCCTAAAAAGTTGTTTTGTTATGGATTAATAATTTGGAATTAAATCCTTACTCTAATTTGAAAACCCCCGATTTATGATGGGTTGGTTTTCTAGTCTCTACTTCATTTCACATCAATAATCAACATTATTGATGACCTGACTATGGTAGATGTTGTTGATGGGGAAATTGATGCCTAACTAGAATCATAAAAAACCAAGGTCCATCTACCATCATTATTAGATCAATTCTAAGCACTATGGAACATCAAAAACAGATACTACCAATGTACTCATATACTATAAAGTAATACATGGTGCCATATTTCTTCATTGATATACAAGAACAAAATGATCTTAAAACCAATAAAATTATGTTTGAGGGTGAATCCTTTCAAGTATCAACCTCAACTACCATGATAAACATGAAACTCTATTTTTATCAATGATAAGGTGGAAGTTGGATTAATTTTTATTATGCTGGGGCAGGGCTGCTATTGTTGATGTGATCCAGATTCATAGCTCTTGGTCCTTTGGGGAAAAATTTAATGTTTTAATTCTTGAAGTCATGTTTGGTTCCCCCTTATCCCTTAAAAGAGAGTTATAATAATAATAAAAATTTAATTTCCATTAAGTTAGTCTACTTAAAGAAAATAAATCCAATCTAGATTATTCTTAGTCACATAGAATTTCATATACAGAAAAATATAGATTGAGAGCATAATGGGGATAAAGTTTCTCAAAATTCTGAAACACAGAGTTCCCTTAAATTTTAGAGATCTAACATCCCAGTCTATTGTATGGTCATGATTCTAGATGAGGATGCGCCAAAATTACACTTCAACCTTTTCCATACATAAATTTATCCATTGAATTGTGAATAATTATTTCCATTTCACAACTCTATGAGCCAACAGAAATAGTTTTATCCTAAATTAACTCTATAAAATATCCAATGTAACATTTGAAACCTAATAATCACCAAAATAATAGACCTCTATATTCAATCATCTCCACACCAAAAACTGACTTCTATGGTAATCCAATGTTTTGTTAATGACCAAATCATCTTAACAAAAATATCTTCATCCACTAAACATCTCTCTTTTTCATAAATTGAATAGAATATTTCATAAATTAGTATATTATATATATATAACACTCATAGGTTTATCCAAAAGTAATAGACCAATACCTAATGAATCATTTTATAAATTTTTAAGTACATTATTTTACCACTCCCAAAAAAACTATTTTTGGTTTCCATCCACTAGCCATATCTACAAACATAGAACCAATTTATAAATCCTAAGATATATGATAAATTTAATGAACATTAATTAAATCCATTTTAACCACCTAAAAATTAAGGTTTTAAATACATGTGTAACCATTGATGACTCATGTACAACATCTATGATTTTAACAACAAATTCTCACACTCTTTCTTAAGAATGTTTATATACTAAGCATGCTTCATGATATAGATCACAATAATCCATCTAGTCCAATAGCTATTCTCTATGTCCCAAATTACTTGTTATACTTAAATGATACTACTTCCTACTTAACCCATAAAATCCACAATTGATCATACTTAAAACTCTATCATTTTATCAATACTAACATTATATGACCCTTTTATAACACAACCATAGGGTGAAATATCTTAATCCAGAAGGTAGATTTGAGGTGACCATCAAATCCCACCTCCAATACACCAAATGGTGGATATTAACACCATGGGTATAGAAATTATGATATTTAAGACATTACAATTTTTTATCCCATGAAAGAATTTTATTATCAAATAAACATCTATACACAATAAGTAATAAAATTAAAACATCCCAAAATACTATTTAAAATTAACATAATATCTTATAAAAATAAAATATAAAATAAATACCAAACCACAATATATATCATATGAAAAATAATGAAACCTCTGAGATATATCAACCATCGATGTCATAAGTTGTTAAGACCGGCTTTAATATTCAACACCACCCTAATAATATGGAAAATAATATATATATATATATATATATATATATATAATTATGGGTGCTTATAATGCATATTATGTGGTTTCCTCCCAATAGAACTCGTGAAAATATAGAAGAATCATATTTAGGCCTTAATTAATAAACAATGAATCTAACAGAATTTCCTGAACTAGGTAATTTATGATCCCATCTCACTGAAATAAAACAATACAAAGCTCGAGTATAGTATAAGTATAGTATCTTATCAAATTATTTTAATAAAGGAACACCATATATATTATTACACCATTCTATATTGCATCAGTTTAAAATTACTTATGTCTTGGAATTCACATACCTTATCATGTCTACATTCCACAATATAATACATCCTCAACTTCATTATTCAACAACCACATCCAATTCCACATTAAATAATATCCAAAAAAAATAACAACATCAATAAAAAATTTGGAGAGTAGGTGATACATATTATGAGTCTATCTATTTTTATAATATCATGGATGTTGGGGTATCACCCCAAAATCCATAACTATATAGAGATATGTCATGTTATTTAACTATACTATTGGTGCATACCAACAATGAATTATATAATAAAAATATATAATGATACACACACACACTCACATATACCATCCTATGTTCCAAATATTTTCATGGTTAATTATACCCATCCTATTGAATATTTTATCTAACACAATTCAACCAATTTATTTGATTACAAAGTAGAATTTCGATAATAATCCAAACAAGTTTCAACATAACTAAACTTATAACATTTATTATTCCACCTCTTATCCATATTACATCACTCCAAATAATTTATTTATCCATTAAACATTTAATTATTGTATTATATTAATTCATTTCAAATTACACATCCCATGAAATTCGTTTTTTTCAACTCATTAATTTATATATTCTATACATAAAGATCCTATAACGAAATCTAAATAATCCATGTAAAATGCACCACAACCTAACACAACCTCCTCAATATAAATAAATCAGCCTCACTACACATCCACAACTATATTATATTACAAATAATTAGATGATATTGGAAAATAATAATATCATTTTCCATAATGAGAAATTAAAAATAACATAACACAAATAGAAATAAAATTGTGCATCCATTGATGGATAAAAATTTACTATATCATATTAAATCAATATCACATACATAAAAAATAAAAAATTAATGATATTTTAATATTAAAAATTCTTCAAGGGAGAGTTCTCAGATAACCTTTATCCATTCAGGGATTGAGTTTTCAAAGAGTCAAATAAAAAAATTAATAAAATCACCTTTTTAAATAATTTATAATTAATTTATATTCCATCATTTTATATGAATTCTTCATCATCAAAATATTACAATAATTTTTTCATATCCCCCTAAGAGGGAAAAATATAGAAAAGAAATAATGTAATCATGGTTTGGATACATTGATTCACATAAATATTGCCTCATTAGGGGAGAAAATCAAAGATTAGTAAAAGAAAAACAAACACTATCTCAAAATTTTCATCTATCACTGATTTTATCCTAATAATAAGAAAATAAAAATACATGGATAATTGGCCACTAAAAATTTATAAATATATGGAGAAGTAAAAACCTATTTCACATAATATGTTATAGATTAACACATGTTAGACAACTAAGACCCAATAAATAAGATGTAGAATTTTAATATCATACCTTAAATCTATATAGTAATTCCATTATAAATTTAAAGGTTTATAAATTAATTATATATTTATATCCTCTATTATGTCATTATTACTTTAGTTTCAGTGTTGGTAAAAAATCAGGGTATATTAGTTTTTATTCTATAAATATATTATTGAAATCAATTTTAAAATTTCTACACCTCTAAAATTTCCCATGGTACAATTGATAATAAAATAATGATATTATTTAATTTCTAATAAATTGTAGATTAACATTGAAACCCAATCTCCTTCTTTAAAATGACTAGTCAGAACAATAAAAATTCAGAAACATTTCAGATTTTTTTGATTTAACCATGTTAAAAGTTTATAAACCATGGTGTAATGCCCATGTAATAATGGTTATTCGTGTCTTATTTATTCAGATCTAATGCTGAAAATTTTCAAGGGATCAATAAATTAACTTTGGTAGTTGAAGTAACCCCATTTATTTGATGTTATGGTAATTATGCATTTTTACAATTTTGAAACATTTTTATTTATATAGTTTCAAAAAAAGGAAAACCTGCATATCGGGTGAAAACATATTACTTTCGGTAAGGCTGTAGGGATTGAACACTAATCGAAGGGTGGTAATGGTACAGTTACTACCATTGGCCCACATGAAACATTATTTCTAGTGGGAAAAACAATAGAGAGACACTTATGATTATGTATCTCGATTCTTAGTATTTTAGCAATTAAAGTCTAGGATACACATATCTAAAAGGTTTCTTAGACCATAATCCAAACCAAAAAATAAATGGTAATATATCCCTTTGGGTTTTATCATCAAAATCCCATAAAACATCGAAAGGGAATTGTAGTATTTGGTTTATAGTAAATACATTTATTAATTTATACCACTTTGTCTATTTTAGATAATATTTCTCTTTAGATAAGTTTTAAAGGATATACATTAATGATTTTTTAATGATTCCATGTCGTACAAAATTTTATTGTATCTGATTGAGATTATAAGCATACTTTGTTATTTTATTGAAGTCTTCATAAATATCCTGATGTAGAGTATAGTTTTAGCACTGCATATTAACCTATTATAGATGTTCTGACTGAGATAATAATTCAATCTCAATAGGATAAGATAAGATCTTGTTCTTTGGATTTCCAAGGTGGTTGTGATCAACGCCTTCCTCATGTTGAGTTTTCTTATAAAAATAGATCTCACTTGATAATTCATATGGATCCATATGAACCTATTTATGGAAAGTAGTATAGAACTAAAATTAACTTGAATTAATTTGTAGAAATAATTCTTTTGGGACATGAGAAAGATAATGAAATCAAGGATAAGGTTAGATCCATTCAGAAACACATATAAGAAAAGACAAAAAAATTGTTCTGATAGTATTTAACATGATGTAGAATTTTATGTTTTTAGAAGGTGTTTTCATTAATTTATATATGGAATAAATATAGGAAATATATTATCTAGGTACATCAGTCCCTTTGAAATACTTGATCACATCCATATAGTAGGTTTTTGTTTGGTTCTTCAACAAAACTCCTCATAGGTTCACGATATGTTCCATATTTCTCATAATATTATGTACATAACTGATCCATAACTAGTACTAAACTTATATATCATACCGTTGGATCATTATATTTATTATGAAGAGAAACTTGTGGTTATTATACATCTAACAGAGAATGTTCTATGAAACAAGAGCACTCACATATTCGGTGTTTTGTGGTGAAACTGCCAGATTGAGGAGGTTACATGGTATCTTACAAATGTAAATAGGATTAAGTGGGTGAAATATATTTTTTGATGTTTTTCATTACATGAAACAATAATTTTATATTAAATTACTTGCAAGAATGAGTTTAAACGAAATGTGAAATGTTATTTAAATATTTTAAATGATAGTTATCACATATCCATTGGAATGGTGGGTATGAATTAGATTAAAAAAATTATAAAAATATATTTTTTAAACATCTAAATAAATTGAATTATTTGGTGACCAATTAATTATAAATTAAAATAAAAACTATTTGAAAATAAAAGAAATATTTTTCAGGGTAAAAATATTTTTAGGGAAAAAATGTTTAAAACAATAAATTTAAAAAACTAATTTGAGTAAATTATTTTAATTTTATTTTTATATTATATATACAATTAAATTTTTAATACTCAACTTATTTTTTTCTAGATAAGAGATAATAATAAATTCAATTTTATGCTAAAAATTGTAATTTTCTTAAAAAAAGGTTTTATTGCCTCTATGTGGTCTTATTTTAAATAATATTTGTAAACCATTTCAAATATTTATTTGAAAAAATAAATTTTATTTTTTTAATCATAATTTCAATAATATTTTATTGTAAAATTCTGATATTTTCATGAAAAGTTTAATTTTTTGCGGAATAGTTAAAAATACATAATTTTAATTGAAAATTGTTTTTTTCAAAAATATTTATAAAGATAAATTATATATTAAATATAGTTAAAGTTTAAATTATCTAAATTGAACATATAGTAAAATAATTTAGGTCATTGGAATAATTTTTATATTTAATTTTGATATAAAAACCTTGTAAAATTTTGAAAATTTTCTCTTTGAATGCTCGTTTTCTCGTCAAGCCTGCAGTAATAATTTTAAATTAATGTTACCCTTATTTGAATATAATTTAGGAAAATGAATTCAATATTTTAAATAAGAATATTTTTTATATAATAATTTATACTTAATTTTTTACTAAAATGAATTGTGAAAAGTGTAATTTAATTAGTGCATTTTAGTTAAAAATGGGTTTGTCAGGGGTTAAACTAGAAAATAATGGTTAGAATAACATAAAATCGTGTGTACCATCTATTTTATAGACATATTCACACCCTATAATGCCTAATTATTGAGAATAATCATTTATGGATCCTTTCGGCATGTGAAAAACATGGGTACACATTTTTCATTTAAAAAATTTAGAAGTGCAGCACTCACCTCACTTATAAAAGTCCAACCACTATCCTATATTCTTCACAATTTAAAACCCATTTGGTTTGGACAATTCCTAAAACAATTAGTTCCCAAATTCCATATTATCATAATATAATCCCTTGTTTTGGTACAAACCAAACCTATTAATGCTTTTGGTGAAAACTTAAGAATGCTACCCGAAGAATAAGTAACGTTCTTCAATGAGTGTTTTTATTTTATTTCTTCTTCCACATTTTTAAATTTTGATTAAATAATGATTTTATAATAAACTATTTATCATACACATAATGAAATGTTTCTATGTTTAGTTTATGGCCCAAAATCATCCCCACTTCCATCAAATGGGTTATGAAATCATCATTCATGTGTACGGCGGACTACCACATCACGAACAGATTTAATTCATTTTTCCATTTCCACCTATAATGGTTGTGTAAAATTATGGATATAAAGTATATATATGATATTTATAACATAATTATTTATTATATTATTTCTTTCATTCTATTCCGTAGGGGATATAATAATTTATCCTATGTATACAGCGGACTACCACCTTGTGAAGCGATGTGATTCAGTTTTCAATAACTCTTTACATAGAAGATAATAAAGATAAAATTTATAAATATAAGTGATTTAAATGACATAATTATGATATTTATGAAATATATATCAATCCAAAAGGACAATATATCATTTTATTTCTTACAATTTTACTCACTGGAAGATGATGACGCCATTCGTGTACGTGTGAACTACCACCTTCACGAAGCGATGTGACTCTCTCATTTCATCACCACACCACATGGATGATATGTATAAGTATTTTAAAATTACTAATATTATATTTATTATATTAGTAACATTCTATAATTATTAAATATTACTTAAAATTTCTCTATAATGGTCATTGAAAAATGGAAATATTGCTCATGAATATGTATTGCATACCATTTATATGATCGTCACATACATCATTTATCATAACCATATTTCATGACTGTAATTAAAATTATAATTTTTGTATAAATATGGTAATTATTTCATTCTTATTATTTTTTATATTATGGAAGCATGGTCAAATGAAGAGGAACAAAAATAACAAATCAATACATACCTAAAAACAACACTATTATTGCCTTAAACAGGATATTGACATGGAACTATTAATAAAAACTTAATAAAAAGGAATATAAAAATAATATATTTTATGATATATATATTTATGGTTCCTTAATATATTTATAATAAAAATATATTAATTATAAATTAGGATCAAACATGTATGAAGGAAGTCAAGACTTAAGGTAAGGCACTTATAGTCTTCCTTTTTTGTGGTAGACATATAGAAATTCACTACTCATTTATTTTATGTTGACTATATAATACCCCTTTGAAATTTTTATGGTAAATATCCTTGTTTTATTGATATTTTATGTCTAATTTAACATCATTCTTTCATGGGGATTAAAATTCAAATATACCGAAGTGGTAAGGGTTTTACGCTCTAATCTCATCCTTTAGTAGGATTGCTCATAATTATGAGTCCCATGTTTAAAAGTTATAATATATCTCTCCTAAAAATAAAGTATTTTTTATACTAAAGATATTTTTAGAAAATAAATTTCATCCCTTTATTTTCCTCCTTTTATGTACTCATGAGTTAAAAATGATGTCATTAAGAAGATTTGTATTAATTTATCTATTCAGTTAAAATTAATTTTCATCCAAAACCATGTTTTATAAAAAAAATTAATTTTTTTAATATTAACCTATGATTTTAAAAGTAATATTTTTAAATTTTTCTAAATTTTATATTGTTTTGAAAATTAATAATCATTTTTTATCCAAAAACAATACCCATTTCACTTCTACCAAAAATGTAAAAGGAATCTGTAATTTATCTAGTATGACATGAATAGTATTTTCTACTATGATGAATACTCATTGTTTTAAAGATTCATTTATATATTTCATATTTTATTTAAAATGAAAATGATTTTGAAAATGTTTTTTATTTTCAAAAAAATGTGGAAAAAATATTTTCCTCAATAAATTTTTTAAATGATTTTTAAAAATACCATTAATTTTTTTTAATTTTATTTTAAAATAAAATGACTTCAAAAATATATTAACATATTTTTTTTAAAAAAGTGGTTTTCCAAGAAAGGATATTTTCCTCAAAAAATTGGTTGAAGTGATTTTTCATAATATTTCTCAGGATAATATAACTTCCTTTGATATAACTTATGATTTACTATGGATATGGTTCGAGGATACCATTCTTATTCTTTCTCTGAATGGTTTTTTCTTATGATGGCATGATGTTTATGAAACCAGTTTCTCTTCCATGGGTTATACCATGAGTAAATTCTTATGAAGCTTGCTTCTTTTCATGGGTTATGTTTTGATAATTTAATGATGAATCCTTTCTATTTTCCATAGGTTATGATGTAGTTAAATGTTTATAAAACCCATTTCATGTCATATTTTATGATATGATGAACGTTTTATGATATTATGACACAAATACATATGACTTTCATGGTTTGATGGTTGATACATATATCTTCGTCCAATGAATTGTGTAATTATTTAAATCTCACTATATAAAAAGGACTAGAATAGGGAGTGAACCTGATTCAGCAATGGACTTTGTCCGCTATATTGGTATTGGTGGTAAACATTGACTACATTGGTTTTTTAGGGAGTTCACCGACTCCACTATGACAGACTTGGTAGTGAGCCTTGAAGACTATGGAAATTATTTTCTATTCTTATGTATATTAATCAATTCCATGCCTTATGGAAATGTTGGTCACTCAAGGATCATTTTATTTGATTTACTTAGGATTCATGTCTTATGAGATGCCAATGTTAATGCCATGACTCAAGATCATGATCTTCGGTATGAAGGTTATGATTTTCAATTGTCATTTTCATGTTCTCATGCATGTTTTTGTGTAATGTATCAAATTTTTAACTAAAAATATGTAATATCTATGCATGAAAATTCTGGGTTTCTATACTCTCCCTTTTCAATCTAGGAATTCCCTTCCTCTCCCCTTGGATTCTTGAATTTTAGACCAATATAGGGTGTAAATTGAGGTTAGATCTATCTACTCTATGTTGAATTCATATTATATTTTTAGAATTGATCATATATATAAGAATTTTGTTGAGATCTATATATAATTACCAATATCAAATTGAGAATACATACCTGATTGAAAGATCTATGTTGGATCAAGAGTTTTGGTGGCCCTTATTTAATTGATCCTAGATCTACCATTAATGGTGGATCCTATTTGGTATGTTGATGGGGATTTAAAATCTTGGTATGAACTTTTCCTATAATTCCTATCCCATTAACTATATGATGTTTTATTATGTATTGTTATAGTGCACTTTGGTGTATAGGAATTATTTAGGTGTCCTTACTCAATAGACTTTGGATTTTTGAATTAACACATTGAAGGAATGAAATCCTTTCCATCTTGGAACATTGAATATATTTTTTTGGCATGTTTGATTTCATATACACCTAGTGTACTTAACCTTATATGATAGGTATACCAGTTGTGCATCTTTAGATTAGGAGACATTTTATTGGTAAGTCTTGTGTATTCCTTGATATGTTGTGTATTATTTCATTACTATTTATTAGTTTTAGAATTATTATACAATATTTATTCCATTATATATTTTAACATTATTATTTATGATTCATAATCTATGAGAGATTTACTATAATATGTTCTTACATGTTATGTCCTACTTAAATAAGGAAATGTACATAGCTGGTGGAATCTTGTCTCTATTTTTAGGTTGACTACTAAGATTAAATTTTTATTTCCAAAAGAACTTTTGAGGAAAAGTAGGAAAACATAAAAGTTCAAGGGATTTAGGTGTAGTAAGAAATCACAAATTCATTAATACTGAAACTAAATAGATTGCAATTACTTACCTGATATAGTCCCAAATTAAGGGCATGGGCCTTTGTTTTTGGGTCATCTTTGACAAGGTATTCAAAGAAATTGACTAGCTTGTCTTATATTTGGATATACTCCTACACATTGATTTTTATTTTATTGAATCCATGTGATAGAAGAAGGTCTTGTTTGTAGATACAATCCCTTTGATCTTTGATGAATTCACCTCAAAGGTATCTCTTAAATATTATGTTCTTCACCTCATATAAGGCCATGATCTTAATGGACTCTTCTTGCATTTCTTCATTTAAAGAGATAAGGATCTCTTGATGTTACTTACCATTTTCCACTTCCAACTTTCAAAATTTATTTCCCTTCTTTTTATTTTTAGGATCCCTACTTCTGATATGTTGTTTTCTTTTTTGAAGAGCCATTCCCTTCTTACTTCCCTAAACCTAACCTACATTTTCATGAGTAATCACTTTTTCCCTACTGGCCGACCTTATCTCCATGAGCTTCAATATCTGAGAATAGCCCTTCTGGACTCTATATTTCTTCCCCTCTACCACAATCCATCCTCCTACATCCCCAATCCACTTGTGTCCTTTCTTTTGCCTTGGGCTATGAGGCCCCCTGACTCGAGTACCCTCAACACATAACTATTTATACACGGACCTACATAGGATGGTGGTTTATGATCTTGGATTTTGGTAATACCAAAGAATTATCACAACATACACCTTTGGATGAGTGTTCTTATACTACTATGATGTAGTATTGGGGAACATCCTTATGTAAGGGTAGAGCTACATTGGTTTTCATGCTAAGAATTTGTACCATTAAAGGTGATTAGGTTTCTATATGTCACAATAGACACTCTACCTTAATAAAGGGTGTGTGAATGTTCCTTAAACGTGTAATACATATTACCCTTAATGTTAGATGAAGTTATATAACATTATATAGGTCATGCGATCTACTATATGTGATATTCTTCAGTCATGGAAAAAATAAAGTATAATATAGGTTTGTGGCCCCTCGATTAGCATATGGTCACTTAATACATGATTTGATATATTATTATATATCAATTTAATTTTCTATATTTTCATACAAACACATATAAACTTTCACTTATGATAAGGACACATTTGAGGTGTCTTACTAGGTTTATAGTCGTACAATGCATGGGAATGTTAGTGCACTAACAAACAATATGATCAATGATCTAGAGAAGAGAAAGGGATCTATAGTGGTTTGAAAGGATATTCGATTTGGGATATGGGATAAGTACTGGGATATAACCTATATAGTTTGTTAAATTATTATAATTATTATTATATCCCATTTTGTTGTTACACAAGTTATCCTACCTCATTGATGGTGTAATACCCCAAAATTCTAATGTTGGAACATTATATTTGATAGCGTGTATGACACAGAACACCAACTTAAAAAGTAATATAACCTATAAAAATTTTATGGTATATTTAAAATTTTAAATTAATTTAATTGATTTAAATTCATTCAATAATTAATTATCTAACATCATAGGCTACAATAAGTTTCTTTAATAGCTTGTGTTAAATAGAAGACTCAGTTCTTCCGAACAATAATATATCATTAAAATATTGTTATTAAATATAAAAATATATAAACTAGTAGTTAAATCATATGTTATGTGTATTATTAACTAACTTATGAAAATATATGGTTTATACAAATATAAAATTAATTCAACGGTTTCTAATTAATAAGAAATGATTATAAAAACAAATTGAATATAAAGAAAATGTTTTTATGGTTATGATTGTTTTTATCCAAATAAATAAAATTAATTATTGTTAGGGAATTATATAAGTATAATATATATGTTATAAATTCAATAAAATATTTTTTACATTCATCCAATAGATTTTATGGTCATAAAATAAGAACAAACACAATTTTATGTATGAAATGTAATATTTTTTTCTAAAGGAAATTTTTCTACCTTTTGATGGAAACCCATATTTAAAACTAATTTTTGGAAATTTTATAAATTATATATCTCAAAATAAATATAATTTTGAAATATAAACACCAAAATTATCTTAGTTTGAATTTTTTTTATTTTTTAGAGAAGATTCATTTCTTCATGAATAGTTAAAATGTTGAATTTTAATTGAAAACTACTTTTTCATATAATTTATTTATATAGATGAATTAGGATTTTATTAAAAGTATAGTTAGATAAATATAATATAATTTAAACCAATTTATTACTTTGTAAAAAATTTAACATTGAAATTTTATATAAAATCTAAGAAAACTTTCAAACATAATCACTTTAAAATCATGTTTTGTCATCCCATCTCCAATATTAATTTTATATTAATTTATGAAACTTATGCGATTGAAATTTTGAAAATAGATTCAATACTTGTAATAATAATAATTTACAATATATAAGATGTTTAAATTAGTTTTTTTTCAAAAAATATAATTAAATGTGATTAAAATTAATTACAATGATTAAGGTAAAAATAAGCTTAACATGTTACAAAACCAAAAACATAAGTAAAAAAATGACCTATAATCATATAAAAAATCTATTGGATGGAAATATTTCAACCATACACTGAATTATCTATAATTTTTTTTATTATTTTGGGCACATGATGTAAGGGGGACCTCTCAATAGTTTTTACCATTTTATATTTACATGAATGGCAGTCCTCATCCACTATAAAAAGTCAGTCACCCCTCCCATTTATTCATATCTCTCATGGTATTTTTATAATGAAAATTATTCCCAAATAAGTAATAAAATTATCTCCCCTCTTCCTATAATCCTAACTTTTTTCATAATGAGAACTATGGAAGTCTTTTGGTACAAACCAAAAGGGGTTACCATAATATAAGGTAGTGTTCTTCAACAATTAATTTTGTTTTATTTAATAATTCACCCCTTAAATTATTATTATATAATTATTATATAATAAAATCATTGTCTTATATATACTGATAATTTTTTATTATATTATTTCAACCTACAATCTCACACACATCCACCAAATGGGATACACATCCATTGTTTGTGTATCCAGGGGGTTACCGCCTTGCGAACTGATGTCGTCTGTTCTTCCATTTACCACCTTTCAATTTCAGAAATAATGATGGATTTATAGTTCATATATGATATATATTATTTATTTTTATTTATTTTTTAAATTTTATATAACATAAACCTTTATACTTCCCATTTTTTGGAAATATTATAACTTCATTTGTGGATGTGTGGACTACCGTATCCTCAAAACGATGTGAATTATTCATGATATCCATGGAATGTATTAAGGATGATATTAATAAGTGTGTTTGAAATATATTATATAAATATTATAATTATATTATAATATACTTATATATATCATTTACTTTTCATTCTATTAAATATGAAAAAGAAATAGAAGTAGTGTGCATGTGTACGTACGACCTATTGTCTCCATAAACTATGCATTTCATTTAATATCTACAAATTTTGTTAATTATTATGAATAAATATCTAATTAATATATTTTAAGAAGAAGTAAAATAACAAGTCAAAACATACTTGCAAAACAAAGTAGTTATTACCCAAAATGATGAAAATAAGGTAGGATCATTTATAAGAAAGTAATAAGATATTATTAAAGAGTCATATATGATATTATAAATATTATTATGGTTATTTTATATGTTAATAACATTATTAAAACCATTATAAACGATGTTAAATGGCATTCTCCCAAAATAAAACACAAGCTAAGGGAGTCTTGTCTCACTATTCTTTCCATGAGGCTTACTCCATTTTCACCACTTATTTTCTTAGTGTGGTGTATACAAACCCCATATTATATTTTATATCATGAATAAATTTATATTAAATGTATTTATAGTCTCATTAGATGTTATTTATTTCATGGGGATTATTATTCAATAGTTACCAAGTAGTAAGGGGTTTCATCTCGATTTCATTTCTTTTAGGAATATAGTAATGTTATGCACATAGTTTATTTTATGAGGTGTATATGATAACCATTTGACATGTAATATAATGAATAATTCATTACTCTTGTTATTTTTAGTTTCAATTTAAATTATTTTATCTAAGATTATTTGATCTTAAAGTTACCATGTGGTAAAGAAATTTCATAACTCAATCCCTTTCATTAGGTTATATTACTTCCTCATTTACATTAATATTTTATTATTATTTTTATAATTATTTTGAAAATATATTGATGTATTTACACTTATTTTATGTATATTTATATATTATATGCATAATATATTCATTGATTAATTCTCACATTGATGTTACGATTGTTTTAAGGGTTTATTTTACAATAGCATACTAATTGAGATTATTTATTCTAGAAATTCCATTAAAGGTGTTTAAATGACCATTATTTATTAAACCCTAAATTTTTTTTCTCCTAGACTTATTAATGTCCTTTTTCAAGTAATTGTACCATTTCCACACTATTTGGTGCTCAAAATGTTTTAGATTGTTTTTTTAAGAAGACTCGACTTCATTTCTATCTTTATTTGGAGAACTTATATTCTTCCCAAATAACCATATTTTATAAAAACGTTTTCAATTTTATTACCATTAATTTTTTTTTTATAATAAAAATTTTTACTCTTTTCATATTTTATAAATGGTTTTAAAGGAATATTCTTATCTCTTTCTAAAGAAGAAACTTTTTTATACTTTTTACCTTATAAAATAAATATACTTTTTTCCTTGTATGTCATGTATAAAATTACCTTCTATTGTTTTATGGGATATTAATTTACTTTTTTAGAAGGTTAATTTTTAAATAACATTTTTTTTAAATTCATTTTAACAAAAAGAAGTTCACAATTATTTTCAGAAAAAAGGTTATTTTCCTCAAGATTGTTTTTAAATAATCTTTTTAGAGTATTTTCATTCACTAATGATAAGAACAAGTTATTTTTAATACACATGGAATGTGTTTCATTGATACCATAATAATTATTTCTTTAGGTGGTTTAGGAGTTATTTTAATATGCATAGTATAGATATTCAGTTCCATAATTCTTTTTCTTAGTCCGCTTGAAATATTCAATCCCATATAATCATTAGACATTAAATTTCCCCTAAATATCCATATCATTTATAATGCATATGATTATTTTCTAAACTATATATCATGTTTATATAAAGTGTTTAATTTGATATATGTTTGATTATCTCAAGAAATATTGATAAATAAGTATTATTTACTCAATACGGATATTTGATAAGAAATATTTTTTATTAATAAAATCGATTACTCGATTCGATGATTGCATTGGATTTGATGTGATGGATGGGGCTCAGAATTTATATATAATCTTGATTAATAGATAGGTTATCATGAGACACATCAGTTTCATAAAATAAATAGGTTTCTTCCATTAGTTTTAAATCACCTTGTGAACTTTCTTAACGGTATAGTTTTTCATGTGCATCATACGTGCCATACAAAAATTAAGCATTTACTTCATTGAGAATTAATTTATTATTATTATTATTTATCTGCAAGATTTTTTCTATAGAATTATCTATGGATTTATTTCATTCTCATACTATTTATTAAATGGAATTTCTTTTAGTTAATTACCTTTCAATATTGATTATTGTTTATCAAGTTATTATAAATGGAATTTATTTTCAATCATTTACCTTCCTAGAATATTTAATCACTCCCTCTCTGTTAATTGATTAAATAGAATGTGTGTTCAATTATTTAACATTCCAAATTTATAATGTTTATTGATTCACTATTGTTTCCACTTTACATAACCCTACTAGGAATTTTATCTCACCCTTATTTTTTTCCTTCCCCATGAATCTAATACGTGTACTAAGAGAGATATGAATATATATTATAAGGCCGAATAGAGTTGTCCTCGAAAAAAGTTAATTTATAATTAGTGTATATAGTTTTAATATGAGACTCATTTATATATCTGGTTTACCAAGACAAATAAAATCTTCAGTCTGTTGGGATTTTATTCCTTGTAATTAGGCCAATGTAATGGTTGTAAACACCAACTTTGGTCTTATTGGGACTGTTTTTTTACAGTTGTCATCATAGAAGGTTTAGTAGAAACCTTGATAACTTGATTTAGGAAAATATATATTATATAACATATCCATAATGTTTGATTATTAGATAAGTATATAATAATATCCTAAATTTTTTGTTAAATAAAGATTATGTTGTTTTACTAGAAATACATCCCTATTTGGATACTAAAACTCGACATGGTTATTTCGAAAATGTACCAAGGTGTAAGATCTATGAAAAGGTGTATCGGGGTTGACTTGAGTGTAACATGTTACACAAAAATAGGCCTTACTTTTCATCTGGTTTTATTATCCCATGGGATATGGCTAGGATAATTAAAATCGTATTTATAAACCATTATAAATTATTTGAATATATAATTACAATGAATGACCAAAGTTAAACCTAAGGTTTCTTATTTGAAACAAATTATGTGTTAAGATTTAGATTCGCCAAAAATAATTATATGGTATTATCACTATGATAATTATTTATCATATTATGATTTTGGTTTTAGTAAATGGATGGAACTTGAAAGAATCATGTTAATATTTAACATGAATGACAAGTTGGAGGCAATGAAAAACCAAATTAGATGTTGATATGTGTGAAAGATATCATATTCATTCCTAATTAGTTTTCTTAAAATATTTTTAAAAAATATACCTTAAATCTCCAAATAATATAAGAATGGAGTTTTATAAGAGATCGAGTGGTGGATACCATGGGAAAAAAGGGCTCAATTTCCACCATGCAATAAATGTGGAAAGAGATTCCAAAAAAACATTCTCAATAGAACTAAGAAATGATTTATGAGTGGGAAGGAAAGACATAGAGAATATAAATTTTTAGGAAAAATGAAGATTATGATAAAGGATACAAAACTCATCTTTAGGATTCAATTATAGATCATCATTTTAAATGTGTGGAACTTGATAATTACTTGAGTTAATTCTCTCTTTTAAAAGAAAAAACTCTAGACCAAGGATGTTCCTATCTAGAAATAAATGAAGAAATTATTCATGTATTGAGGTTTTATTAAAAACCTTAGTTAAAATGATATTTAATGATTAAATTTAAATGATAAATATTATATATATTTTATAAATTATATTAATCTAGTATTAGAAAATAGAAACATTGTATGCCGAGTGACATCCCAACAAATCTAAAACAGCAGTGGGTATTGAACGCATGAATGAAAAATGATAAGGGTTTCAAACCTACCACTGGCATATGTGATGACCTGGTTAATGTGTCATTATTTCTAATTAGAAAATATAATGAATAAATGTGAATAATAAACAAGTGGTATCACTTTTGAGATTTAGATATTAATGTATTAACCATATCTGTTTTAGAAAATATTTAGAGTCAAACATAAAGAATTTTTTTAGGGATATGAAGATACAAAAAATGTAAATTTTGGTTCTTCATAAATAAAAAAAATGTTCATTTTAGGATATCCATTTCATGGATTAAAAGATGAATTATAATTTGATCATCGAACAAAAAACCAAGAAATTTGTCATATGAAATATATCATATCAAGTATGTAAATTCTTTATCAATAAAATAATTCATCAACATTTGGAAAAGGATTTTAAAACAAATATGTAACCATAATACATTCCTTTTTATTGAACATATGGTCTTTTAAATCATCCATGATTTATGGATCTGAAGACCTCAAATTTCTATTGATCATTAAATTTTTTGTGATTGATCACCTAAATCACTCACAATATTTATTTACAATTTTACTCTAAGTCCATATTTTCACTTTCACTAATTTTTTCCAATGTTGAGACGTAGTTATATGTTTTTCCATTTGACCTTTGTACATTATTTCCCCTATTATTAAGATGATATTTTATCAAATTTTCTCATTATGTGGGTTTTTTAAATATTTTAAATTTATAATATAAAAATCTAGACTACAAATATCATGTTTAAATTGAAAGGGTACAATTTAATTAATGTGGGGAGAATGTAACACCATGAAATTATAATGTAAGAACATTATATTCGATAAAGTGTAAGACACGCAACACCAAACAATGAAAGGAACATAAAATCTTGAGACTTTATGGTATATTTAATTTTTTAAATAAATTTAATATCTTGTTATTCAAATAGCACTGAATTATCTTACATATCACACAATAATCAGTTTCTTCGATAGCCTATATTACATTCCAAACCAAGTTTTACCAAAAAAATAATATATTATTAAAATATACATATTTAATTTAATAAGGAATAACCAAGACATTAAATTTGAGGTTATTAATAATATTAAACAACTTATAAAAATATATGGTTTACAAAAATGTAAAATGAATTCATCGGTTACCAACAAACTGGACATGAATATAAAAACCAATTGATTATAAAGTATAAGTTTTTATGCTAAAAATGTGTTTAATTCAAATAAATAAAATTAATAACTATTATTGGATGATATTGATGAAATATATATGTCATATATGAAGTAAAATATCTTTAAATTCACCCAATAGATTTTATAGTCATTAAATAATAATTAACAAATTTTTAAGCATAAAAACAAGATTTTTTAAGGAAATTTTACCACCTTTTAAGGGTGAAACTTCTTTTAATATACATTATGAAAATTATAGAAGCTTTATAAGTCAAAATAAAATTATTTTTTAAATTTTTATCATCAAAATTGTTTTAGGGTGAATTTTGTTTTATTTTTTGAGAAGTTTCATTTTTTGATGAATAATAAAAAATAGTGAACTTTAATTGAAAGCTGTTTTTTCATCTAATTTATTTATGTCGTAAAATTATGTTTCTATTTGGTTTAATGTATAATTAAATCAATTTTATATCATTTAAATAAATATAGGTAATTTTAATCAATTTCACATTGAAATTGTTAGTAAAAACTTCACAAAACTTTGTACATATTCATTTTAAAAACCTACTTTGGCATCCTATCTGTGTGATTAATTTTAAATTTATTTATTCCATTTATTTATTAGAATTTGTAAAAATGGATTCCATAGTTGGAATAATAATAATTTATAATTCATAATAAGTTCAAATTATTTTTTATTAAAAATATTAGTGAATGTGATTAAAATCTATTATAATGATCAAGGTAAAATTAAGCTTAACCAAGGACGGAACCACAGATTTAAGTACCAAAATGACTTAGATACATGCAAGAAACATTTTTTATAGCCATATTTTAAAACTATCAAAACTTTTATCTAATATTTTTTACTATTTAAGACACATTATGTAAGAGAGACCTCTCAATAGTGTTTACGTTTTTATATTTAGAAGAATTCCACTCCTCCTCCACTAGAAAAAGGCACTCACCCCACCCATTTATTCACAACACTCAGGCCCTTTGGATCATCCAAACTCATCCAAAGGAATCTCCAAACTTTCCTCCACTAATCCTAGAAGCCTCAATTTGGGTAAAATACAATCCAAGGAAGTCTTGAAATAATCCAAATGGAGTTACCAGAATAAGAGGTAATGTTCTTCAACGATCACTTTTATTGCATTTACTTATCCACTATTCACCTATTTTTATATCATTATTATATAATAACCTCAGTATCATAAATTTACTGATATGTTTTTATTCAAATAGTTATACTTATTATTTCACAAAAATACATCAAACAGGATACACCATCATTGTTCATGTGCACGACAGACTACCGGCTTGTGAAACATTGTTGTTGTTTTTTTGTTTCATTTATCCCTTTTAATGTTTGGAAATAATAACGGATTTATAGTATATATATGATATATATATATATAATATATAATTTATTTATGCTTATAAAAATAATCATATAATACAGACCTTTATTCTTTCCATTTTTTGGGAATATGATAACATCATTGGTGGACATGTTGACTGCTGCCTCCTCACAGCAACGTGATTCAGTCACACTATACATTGAATGTACCAAGGATGGTATTAATAAAACTTTGTGACATATATGGAATAAGTATGATATTTTAATTATAATATATATATATATATATATATCAATTAATTATTATTCTTTTAAATAAGACAAAGAAATGAAAGTAGCGTTCAAGCGTATGTACAACCTACTATCTCTATAAATAGTGCATTTCATTTCCTATATCCAAATGTTATGGATTATTATAAATAAATATGTAATGAATATATATGATACTCACATCATGGATTAAATTCTAGATATTATTAAATCATGATTTATGTAAGAAGAAAAAAATAACAAGTGAAAACAAACTCGAAAAACAGAGAAGTTATTACCCAAAACGATGAAAATATGGAAGGTCATCAATGATATAGTAATAAGATATTATAAAATAACTGTATATGATATTATAAATATTATTATTCTTATATTATATGTTAATAACATTCTTAAAACCATTATACATGGTGTTAATGGACTTTCACATAAAAGGAAACGAATAGTATAGAATTATTGTATCACTTTTCATTCTGTGAGACATACACCATTTTCACCACATATTTATTATGTGTGGTGCATATAGTTCACCTTATTTACACTATGTACTCAATTAATTTATATTAATGTTATTTATAGTTTCATTTGAAGATATTTCTTTCATTGTGATTATAATTCAAAAGATACCATATAGTAAGGGATTTCGTATCAATTTCATTTCATTGAGGCATATTGTAATCTTTTTCACCTAGTTTCTTTTATATGGTGTATACAATACCCATTTAACAAGTAATATTATGGATTATTCATTTAACATGGTATTTTTAATATCAATTTTAATTATTTCATATAAGGGGATTTGATCTTAAAGTTACCAAGTTATAATGATATTTTATAACTCAATTCCTTCAATAGAGTTATATTATTTCCCCATTGTTATTAATAATATATAATTATTTGTATAATAAAATTGACTATATATTTATGCATATAAATATATTTTATTTCTATTTACATTTGATACACATAATCTCTTCATTGACTAATTCTCAGTTTGATGTTATGGTCATTATAAGGGTTTATTTTATAATTTCATTCTAATCAAGTGTTTATTCTTGAAATTCCATTAAAGGAAGTTATATAAAAATTATTCATTAAACTATTTAATTTCATTCTCCCCTAGTTATTAAAGGAATTTTTCATGTAATAGGACCAATTTCCACTCTTTGGTAACACAAATGCCTTCAAAAGTGTTTTTAAGAAGACCCGACTTCATTTCTCTCTCTTGTCGAAGATCATGTTTTATTTTAAAAAACACTTTTTCTAAAAAGGCTTTTAAATTTTTTTAAGAATTTCTAAAATGACTTATTAAATAGATTTTTTAATGTTTTTTTCTTTTATAATTGTTTTTAATGGAATATTATTGTCTCTTTTAGAAAAATGAACATTTTTATTCTTTTTACCTTGAGATTTTAATGTTATTTTTACCTTTGATGGAATATATAGAATTACCCACCGTCATTTATTTCAAGCATCCATTTCATGTCTAAAATGATTATTTTTAAATAAAATATATTTTTTAATTTATTTTCAACAAAAATGATTTCAAAAAAATCCATATTAAAAAAATATTTTCCTCATTAATGTTTTTTAAAGACATTTTTTTGATATTTCCATTCATCAATGACCAAATCCCTTTATTTTAACATCACATGGGATATATTTTATTTGTGCTATCCTTATTTTTCCTATGGATGGTTGATGGTTTATTTTTCCAAGGATAGTATTGAAATCCTCTTCCTAGATTCTTTTTTAGTCCCCTTGAAATTTTCAATTCCCCCCGATCGTTAGACATTTAATTTCCCTAAATAACCATATCATTTATCATGGATATTATTTTTTCTGACACCATATGTCATTTATACATACGATGCATACTTTGATAGTCTGTTTATTATCTATGGAAATATTTATAAATATGTATTCTTTACTCAATACAGATATTTAAAAATTCAATTTTTTTATTAATTAAATCAATTACTTGATATGAGGAATGCTTTGGACTGGTAGTGATAGGGGGTCATGACTGTAAAGACCCTGAATTTCCATGTAATTTTTTTTAAATATATGGTAATTTTACGTGTCCATGGAAATTGACGGCGCATAATTCTGAGTCCCAGAGTGCCCAGAATGAATTTCTGAACTTTTTTTCGGGTACATTCAGTAAATGTACGAGCAGGTTTTTATAACTTTTGAACCGGTGCTCGGAATTGAAATATAATTACATCGTTGAACTCACAGTACCGGTATTCACTTAAGGAGACTTTCACCTCAATGGTAGTTGGTCGAGGGTGAAAGATAATTTTTAGGTTTTTTGTGGAAGTAATAAAATAAAATAATCACACATTTAATTTTATTTTGTTGTAACCACCCACTTGTGAATTTTGTGGAGGTGGGAGACATAAGAATTTTATTCTCCAAATTGAATGATTTGTGGTGGGGACCATCTGAGCTCGTAAAACCTCCCATGATGGGTTATGGTGGTGGGGAGCACCCGAGGCTTGAAACCCTCAGACTTCTTATTAAATATGGGCGAGCCTCTTCAACTCCTCCAACATTTATTATACCAACCCTCCCCCTTTAATTAATTACGCCATATCAATTAATTAAATGTTCCATTTTGAAATTATGCCAAAATATTTTATTATAATGGCTATCTATTCTTTTTGGTGGGTTGGGGGAAATTAGTCTTTGGCAAAGGAAGCAGCCTTGGGAGAAAAGATCTACAACGAAGAACACTCCACCGATGAATAACACTAACTGTGACTACTTCCTTGGGACACCCTCCAAGGAGGAACGTCTTCGACTACGAAAAATCAACGCATGAGCCCGGGATTATAGAAGTGTGGCGGATGAGACGAACGTCGAAAACTTCTACTTCTTCCCCATGACCTCATCGACGTTATCAAGCGAATGAGGTAGGGGTTTAATTTGTGTATGATTATATTCCCATGTTCTTTCCTTTTTAAAACAAATAACGATGATGATTTTATTTTTCGGGATTGGGAATAAATCATTGTGGGGGTTGTAAAACTTGACATTCTTCTTCAAGTTCTTAATGATCCATATGCTACCACCCTAACACGGAGGGTACAGGACAAACAAACATGGCCCGACCCCTCCACAAATCATGTGATGATTTGTGGTGTTGAAGGCGACCAAAGAGACGGTGCAATGACACCACTCCTTAACACCCAAGGCCATCATGCCCCACGGCTCTACCACATGTGGCCATGCCGTCCTCCGCACCGCTGCCGCCACCCACCGAGCCGCCTCCACCATCCATCGTGCCACCACCACCATCCGTCGCGCCAGCGCCACCGTCTGCCGAGCCACCACCGTCATCCGCCCCGCCATTGCTGCCGCCCTGCCGCTGTTGTCCACTGAGCTGCCGCCACCATCCGTCGTGCCGCCACTGTTGTCCATCGAGATGCCTCCGTCATCTGCCACACCATCGCCACCGCCGCCGCCATCTGCCGAGTCGCCACCACCGTCCCCCGACCTGCCACGCAGCTGTGCCAATAGTGGCCTACTGAGTTGCCCTGGCTACGCCCAGTTGTGGGCTTCCGAGACGCCCCAGCCACGCCGCCCACAACCTTCTGAGCCGCCCTGGTAGCACCATCCGTGGCCCTGAGCCGCTCAGGAAGAGCCACCCCAGGGCCCCGATCTGCTCCGGT
Organism: Viscum album; assembly: GCA_963277665.1. NCBI lineage: Eukaryota > Viridiplantae > Streptophyta > Magnoliopsida > Santalales > Viscaceae > Viscum > Viscum album. The sequence continues at coordinate 413,789,728 of OY728131.1, forward strand.
CGAGCCGCCCTATGGCCTCCGCCCTCCTGGCTAAGCCGCCTCGGCAGAGTCACCCTACGGCCTCGCACCTTACGCGACCGAACCCCCGTGGCCCCTCACAGCCTGCAGGGCAGCACCCAGTGGGTCGGACCGAACCCAACGGGTTGGGCCACATAACGGGCCAGGCTAGACCCAGTAATTCTAGATGGGTCGACCCGAACCAGGTCGGCCCAGGAAGGGATGGGCCAGTTCGGTCCGACCGAGTTGAATCAGACCCAGGCCCACTACGACCCATTTACACTCTTTTGGCCATAACTTTGGAATCGGACGTCCGTATGATGAACTGTCAGCAGCACATGAAATCTTGGAGAGATATGGTCCCTTTTATTATACCCTACTAGAGTTTTGGATTAAGATGGGGAATGGTCAGGTTGGATCGAGCATAAATCCAACCGGGCCCCCGGGACTAAAAAGGCGAATAACTCACAGACAGGGCATCTAATTGACGTGTCATCTCTTACGTTGAGAACCCTATGATGTGGCGGACCATTTAGATGCTTCTTCTTGGGAATTATTGGTAGTTGGATTATCGACCAGTATCTTGTGAAGCAGATCCTCTCGGAGATGAGTGAGAATAGTGTGGGAACCTAGTACCTGGCTGAGACATGGCAGCTGCTGAACGTTTTGACTTGAAGTTACTTGATAAGTGCATTGGTGAGTTTCTTTATGTGACGCAGCAGACCCATGGTGGGGAGTGCCTCTGTGTGAAGCAGTAGACCCATGGTACATGACAGGAAGAGTAACTCAGTAGGTCACAGTGGGGAGCACCTATGTGTGACGCGGCAGACCCACGGTACTTGATAGGAGGAGTACCTCTGCAGGTTATGAGGGGGAGCGCCTCTGTGTGAAGCGGTAGACCCATGGTGGGAATCACCTCTATGTAACCTGGAAGACCCACAGTACTCCATAGGAGGAGTACCTCAATAGTACAATGTTTGTGGGAAGCACCTCTATGTGACGCGGTAGGCCCACTATACTTGATAGAGGAGGAGTTATCCAGCAGCTGAGGTGTTCGATGATGTGATTGGGGAAGTTAATTTTTACTACACCTAGAATAAATCCTGGTGTGATATGAGTCAGTATCTCTATGTTTTCATCATGATTGAGATAGATTACTTGATAATTTAGGTATATGTATGGGCATATAAATAAGTAGGGTTATCTGTTGATTTCATACTTTGTGGTTTATCCTTGGTGGTTTTTGAGAGACCTTGAGGGTCTCAAGGTCTCTACTGAGTATCGTTATACTCAACCCTTCACGGGCCTATGTCTGCACCTTATTGTGTTGGATGCAGACGACGGACAACGCTGACTGAGGCTGAGAGTACCAGGACTGCACGGTGCTCAGAGGTGGACCATACGACATGTCAGTACACAGATGAGACAAGTGGATGTGGAGTGCTGAGGAGGCGATCTGTACTTACCCTTCAAGTAGGATCCTCGAAGGACAATTTAGTAGATTTATTTTCTCTTTATTTAGTTTTTTTTTATTTCAGTTGTATTTATACCTTTATTGTTGGGCTTCTATTCTAACCCCTTTACTTTTATCACTCTCTTGGTTATACATTTTTCTTGTGTTCATATCTTTCTTTGTGCTTGGTTGAGTGTTTTTACAGGTTATAAAGGTAATTCCTTCCCAGTTTTATAAAATACGCCTTTCTATGCTAGTCACCAGCCCCTGGCCTATGGAAGGCGGGCTTGGGGTAGTCACGGCACGGGCCCTGGGGGATGGGTCGTGACAAATTGGTATCAGAGGATTCGGTTCTACTGAAGAACTACGACTCTGATATTTTCTATGAAGCAACATTTTTAAGGGTAATGAGTGTGGTTTTCAGTTCAGGGAGTCCAGTGTTGGTGCTTCGGCTGACGTATCCATACAACAGGACCCTGACTTCTGATTTCCATCCCAGTGCACAATAACACTGATGGAATGTGTGTTTATAAGATTTTTCTTTGTGATATATTGGGTTAGCTCACCAGGTATAACTTATTGACCGTGGCACACCTGTTACTTTTCAGGATGCCTCCATGCAGACATCTAGCTAGGGTTCTGAGATTTTTGTGCCCTGATAGCCCACTAAGCAATGAGGCCTCGGTGCAGGGCCCTCTTCTAATGGAGGCACCAGCAGTGCCATTTCCCGTTGGGCCACCAATTCCGCCAGCCCAGCAAAAGAGGGTTTACGCCGCTTGAACATGTTTCATGATATCCAGCACCAGAGGCCACCCAATTTCAGGGGAGAGATGGACCCACAGGCATCTGAGGATTGGCCGGAGGCTGTTGTGAGAGTCTTCTGACTTATAGGGACAACAACCGATCTCATGGTGATCCTTGTAACTAGCTTTCTATAGGAAGCAGTGAGCGGATGGTGGATCTTGATGCTTCAGGTTCACGACAAGGTGGCGCTTCTCTGGGCAGACTTCGAGAGCCTGTTTTGGGCAGAGTTGGTCGCAGCGACTCTTAGCGCAGTGCGCATACAGGATCTTATTCATTTGCAGTAGGGCAGCAAGACTGTAGCTCAGTACTCAGTGAGTTTCACTGACCTCTCACACTACTCCACATATATGGTGCGAGACCCTTTCTTCAGGGCTCGAACCTTCAATCAGGGACTCAAGTGGGAGATCAGGGCTTCGATGATCTCACTCAGCATCCTGAGACAGGCCAGGGTGTTAGAGAGAGCCCTCATGGTGGAGAGTTTCCTTGCCAAATAGTCACCAGCAGTAAGACCCACTATCAGTGGTCACGTAGCGAATTCTTCTACAGCTAGCAGTAGACAGATATCACAGAGGTCCAAAAGGATTAGACCTACAGGTGTATGACTGCATGACTCAGGATCGGTTGTGCAGGGCACCTGAGGCGGAACCAGTCAGTCAAGGATCATACAGTGTTACTCATGTGGCGGGAATGGTCACATGGCTTGTGACTATCCGACCCACCGTACGGATGATCATAAAATGGTCAAAGGACCTCCAAGACATTGATAGAGATTCAACTGAGGAGGTCCATAGGTAGTAGGTGGACATGGAAGAGGAGCTGGTCATTCAGCTAGAGGTCGGAGATGATTCGATATGTTACTACCACCACCACCAGGAGGTCCAACCCGACTGTAGGGAGATGGTGGATAGGGGAGAGCTCATCTCCAGGCAGTTGAGGCTTATGATAATGGCACTCCGAAGATGATACGATGTACGATCTATGTATACTCCACCTTAGCTATAGTACTTATAGACACAAGTTTCAGTCATTCTTTTATTTCCACTTCACTCATTCGTATCTTGGAGATTCTGATGGAGTCGTTGGCTCGATCCTTAAAGATACAAACTCCTAAAGGAGCGGATTCGATGATTAGGCACTGGTTCCGGCAGTGTTAGCATACTCTAGGAGGCGAGAGATTCGGCTGGGATCTCTTCATGGAAACGTCGAGGCCCTAAGACGTCGTCTTGGGTATGGATTGGTTATCTATAGTTTAAGATTAGATATACTATATTTGGAAAAAAGTGTGTGTGTCTGCATGGATAGGACCAGATTACCTTCACTGGTGAGAAGTGAGCCTATGCAATGCATGATGGACTTACCCGGAGGAGGGTGCAGCCGATTACACATCAGTTGGATAGCCTTACCCTCAGAGTGGTTGATGTGGAGAGTCCGAGTTATCATGTAGTGGTGGACCAGTATGCAGATGTCTTCCCTAATGATGTTCTAGGTATACCTCCATGCAGAGAGGTGGACTTTTACATTGACTTGTACCCCGGGACAACACCAATATATACACCAGCATATTGGATGGATCTCGTGGAGCATCACGAGCTACGGGTACAGCTAGAGGACTTGCAGGGGAAGGGATTCATCCAGCCCAATAATTCCCCTTGGGTATCCCGGATTCTATTTTCCAAGAAGGTGGATGGAAGCTTGGGGCTTTGTGTTGACAATCGGCGATTGAACCAGATGACAGTGAAGAACAAGTACCCACTTCTGAGGATTGACAACCTCTTTGTTCTGCTAAAGGGAGCATGGTGGTTCTCAAAGATAGACCTCAGATCAGGCTATCACCAGCTCAGAATACGAGACAAGTATGAGAAGAATATGGCCTTTCGGTGTTGGTATGACAATTATGAGTTCTTGGATATGCAATTTGGTGTAACCAACACTCCTGCAGTGTTCATGGGACTCATGAACAGGATCTTTCAGCCATACCTTGATCACTTTGTTGTAGTCTTCATTGATGACATTCTGATCTACTCGGCTACTAAGGAGGAGCATGCTTATCATTTGTGGGTAGTACTGGACACACTCCGAGAGCACTAGATTTTTGGTAAGCTCTCGAAGTGCCAATTCTGGATCTGAGAGATTTACTTCCTGGGACATTTCTTATCGGAGGCTGGAGTTACAGTGGATCCAGCGAATTTTGAGGCAGCACTTGCTTGGGATCCACCTAGGATTGTGACGGAGGTATGAAGTTTAAAGGTTTGGTTGAATACTACCGGAGGTTTGTGATAGATTTCTCCAGATTTGCAGCACCACTATCAGCATTGACGAAGAAGGGGGAACCCTTCGTGTGGTCAGAGAGATTACAGCTGAGTTTTCAAGAGCTGAGGTAGAGGATGACTAGTGCCCCCATCTTGAGACTTCCAGAGGAGGGCGTAGGGTAAGTAGTCTACTATGACGCATCAGGGACTGGACTTAGATGTGTCCTGATACAGGAAAAAGGAGTGATCGCATATGGTTCTCGACAGCTGAGACAGCATGAGCAGAACTACGATACCCATGACCAAAAGTTGCCAGTAGTGGTCTTTGCCTTGAAGATGTGGTGGCACTATCTGATGTGTGAATGCTTTACAGTGTACTCGGATCACAATAGTATCAAGTATATCTTCTCTCAGAAAGACCTGAACCAGAGATAGCAACATTGGCATGAGTTCCTCCAGGACTATGACTTCGAGATAGTCTATACTCCTGGGAAGGGGAACGTTGTTGCATATTCACTCAGTAGGAGGTTTGGTATATAGCTGCTAGGTGAGGCGACATAGCAGTCAGACACTTTGCAGATATCCTTTGTGGATCAGGATGGAGAATATTTTCTATAGTCTCTTACAGTCACTCCCCCACTTCTTCAGCGATTCAATGAGGCACAGCATGGGGACATTAACTGCAAGGCTCGACGTGCTTAGATATCCACAGAGCAGGCACCTGATGGATTTTCTAAAGGTAGGGAGCATGTCACCCTCTTTAGAGGTGGTGCCATGGTACCAGAGTCACTTCAGAAGGAAGTGTTGAGGGAGTTCCACACATCCCCTCTAGCAGTACATCCAAGAGTGGAGAAGATGTATTAGGACCTCCGACGACAGCACTGGTGACTAGGAATGAAGAAAGAAGTTGCAGAGTTTTTCTCTTAGTCCCTCACTTGTCAGCAAGTGAAGGCAGACTATCAGGTACCAGTAGGCTTGGTTCATCCTTTGGAGGTCCCAATGTGGAAGTGGGATGGGATATCCATTGACTTCATGATAGGACTTCCACATAAATCCAGGGGTCATGACTCTATCTGGGTGATTGTCGACCGACTACCCAAGTCGTACTACTTCATACCAATCAGAGAGTAGGGTTCAGTAGAGATCTTGGGATGCCTCTATGTGTAGGAGATTGTACAGCTACATGGAGTACCCTCAAGGATTGTCTCTAATCATGATGCACGTTTTACTTCCCGGCTATGAAAGGGGTTGAAGGAGGCTTTTGGGATGCAGCTTCATTTAATCACCGCCTTCCATCCTCAGACGGATGGCTAGACTGAGCGGACCATTCAGACCCTCAAGGACAAGTTCTGTGCTAGTGTCCTCAACTTCAGTTATAGCTGGGAGGATCACTAGCCTTTGGTGGAGTTTTCATACAACAACAGTTATTACTCCACAATAGGGATGGAACCTTTTTAGGAATTGTACGGGAGACCTTGCAGATCACCTTTGTGCTAGACTGACCCAGTGGAGTCAACATTAGTGGGACCAGAGATGTTACGGGCTACCACAAAGAAGGTGTAGATCATCCAGGAGCAGATGAGACTCCATAGAGTAGGCATAAATCAAATGCCGATAGGAGACCGAGACCTCTGAAGTTCGAGGATGGTGACCATATATTTTTATGAGCCTCACCTTAATGAGGTTTGCTGAGATTTGGACGAGGATGCAAGTTATATCCGAGATTCATCAGACCTTTTCAGGTCCTCAGAAGTTTTGGCAATGTGGAATACCACTTAGCTCTTCCACCTCAGTTACACCGGGTGCACGGCGTCTTCAAATATCCCAGCAGGGGAGATACATGCATGACCCTTCTCACATCATCGACCATGGTGTGCTGGACATTGGCGATGGGGTGACTTTTACAGAGGTTCCAGTAGAGATAGAAGATCGACAGGAGTGGGTCCTTCATGGACGGTCGATACCTTTGGTGCACGTTCCCTGGCAGCATGGGAACCTCTAAGAAAGAACATGGGAGCGGGAGGCTCAGATACGTGCTAAGTACCCCCACTTGTTCTCTTAGTTTGAGTTGTGGCTTACGGGGACGTAAAGCCATGCGGTGGGGAGAATGTAAAGACCCGTAATTTCCATGTAATATTTTTAAATATATTGAAATTTTACGAGTCTGTGAAAATTGACGGCACATAATTTTGAAGCCCGGACTGCCTGGAAGGAATTTTTGAACTTTTTCTTGGGTAAGATCAGTAATCGTACGACCTGGTTTTTATAACATTTAAACCAGTGCTCGGAATTGAAATCTGAGGAAATCGTTGAACACACAGCATCAGTATTCCCTTAAAGAGACTTTCAACTCGACGATAGTTGGTCAAGGGTGAAATATAATTTTTAGGTTTTTTGTGGAAATAATAAAATAAAATAATCACTCATTTTATTTTATTTTGTTGTAACCACCTGCTTGTGGATTTTGTGGAGGTGGGGACCATAGGATTTTTATTCTCCAAATTTAATGCTCAGTGGTGGGGACCACTCGAGTTAGTAAAACCTCCCCTGAGGGGTTATGGTCATGGGGACCACCTGAGGCTTGAAACCCTCAAACATTCTATTAAATATGGGGGAGCCTCTTCAACTCCTCCGACATTTATTATACCAACCCTCCCCCTTTAATTAATTATTACATCTCAATAAATTAAATGTTCCATTTTGAAATTATTCCAACATATTTTATTATATTGGCTATCTCTTCTATTTGATGGGTAGGGAAAAATTAATTGTTGGCAAAGGAAGGAGCCTTGGGAGAAAATCTCTCCAACGAAGATCGCTCCACTGATGAAGAACGCCGACATTGACTATTTACTTGGGACAACCTAAAAGGAGGAACATCTTTGAGTACGACGAACCAATGCACGAGCCCGAGATTGGAGGTTTATGGTGAAGGAGACGAATTTCGACAACTTCTTCTTCTTCTTCACGACCTTGTCGACGTCATCAAGCGAATGAGGTAGGGGTTAAATTTGTGTATGATTATATTCCCATGTTCTTCCCTTTTTAAAAAAAGAATAGGGATGATTTTCTTTTTTGCGATTGGGAATAAATCGTTGCATGAGGTTTTAAAGATTGGCGTTATTATTCAAGTTCTTGTTGAGCCATATGCTACCACCCTAACACAGAGGGCACGGGCCAAAAAATCATGTCCTAACTCCTCTGAAAATCTTGTGATGATTTGTGGTGTTGAATGCGACGTAGGCACCGGTGCACCGACACCACTCATCGGCACCCAAGGCCACCGTGCCCCACCGCTCTGCCTCCCGCAGCCCCGCTGTCCACCACGCCACCGCGGCCTTTTTTTGTGCCTCCACCGCCATCCGTCGCGCCACTGCCACTATCCGCCGAGCCACCGCCGCCGTCCCCTGTGTCGCCGCCGCCATCGATCGCACCGTCTCCATCGTCCGTCGTGCCGCCACTACTGTCCGCCGCGCAGTCGGCGCAATCCACCGCGCCGCCGCCGCCTTCCACCGCGCCACCGCCACGCCGCCGCTGCCCTCCGCTAAACTACCACCACCGACTTCAGAGTCGGTTCCCGACCACGCCGCCCGCGGCCTTCCGAGCTACCCCAGCCATGCAAAGATGTGGCTTTCTAAGCCACCTTGACCGCACCGCTCACGGCCTTCCGCGTCACCCCAGCCGCACCGCCTATGACCCCAGGCCCCTCTGGTCGAGCTGCCCCGCATCCCCGAGCCGCTCTGGCTGAGCTGCCCTGCAGCCTCCGCCCTCTTGGCTGAGCCACCCTGGCCGAGTCGCCCTGCAGCCTCGCACCATCTGCAGCTGAACCCCAAAGGCCCCTCACAGCCTATAACGACCCATAATTTACATATATGGTTAATACTTCAAAATTGAAGTACACTTATTACAACATATGACAAAACCACAAAGGACTGTATAGGTATAGTGTCTTTAGAAACTGGGAAACATAAACAACTGGTTCATAAATATTCTACAGTGTCTCCCATTTATTTCATCATATCTAGGGACCCTTTTAGCATATTCTACTTAATATCCATCTTCCTGGCCTGGGGAAAAGAAAACATACAAAAAGGGTGAGCTCAAATGCTCAGCAAGGGCAAATAAAGGAAATAAAAATCATATCATATCTTTTTGAAAATCATATCCTGCAAAAGAGATCATAATATCTTAACATGGAATAAATCATAGAAGTGAAAATGAGATCCCCATAATCATAACATAAAACATGAAACTTTGTGGCATGCACACATAATCATGGAAAATCATTTCTTGTTAGTCATGACTCATTGCCAAGACTATCTTAGCGGACAAAGTCCAATTTTGAACGGAGTTCACTCCTCGTTTCAGTCCTGAATCACTGAACCGAAATATCCTTCCATTCCAGCCATGTCTATCTCATGAGATATAAATCTTTACCCAATGCATTGGAGGGAGATATAGGTCCCACCCATCTTATAATGAATCCTTTCTTATGTGTTCCACATATTCATAAATCATACATCATCGCATAACACATGTAACAAAAATGGGATTCTTGAAACATCATGACATCATTAAACAAATCATATAAGGTAAATGACTTCATAAAAATAATTCCCTCATAACATAATCAAATCAATGTAATAATAGGGATAAAAACAGAACCCTGTATTATCTTAGATGGAAAATAATTTTGATAAAACATTTGAACTCCATTCTTGAGGAAAATATCCTTTCTACTTCAAAAACACTTTTCTTTTCTTAACATGTCATATAATTATAAACTAAAAGAAGTTGATTAAAAATAAACTTGAAAACATATAAACGAAGATTCTTGGAAATAATGTTTTAAAAATCCATTCTTGCCGTATAAGTTAAAAAAACATTCTTCGTACTTTTGTCGGAAAAGTCAAAAAGTACCTCATACGAAAAACGATAAAAGATTCCTTTCATATCTTTTACTAAAAACTCACCGAAGGGTAAAATTGGACTTAAACAATTATAGGTGGATAGAAATAATATTACACATTGAGGAAACATGGATGTGGATGATAAAATACACCCCAGTAAATTTCAAAGTATAAACAATCTCGGATAAAAATGAGATTGTGATATTTCCCCTTACCTTAGGTCTGATTTGCTTTGTACGTGTCTGAAGCTTCTGTATAATGGTTTAAATAATGTTATTTAATTATTCCAGAATCATACATATTGATATGATATCATATATGGTCATATTCTTAGCTTCTTATTAGTGATGTTTCATTGTTACTTGTTACTCGGGTCTTTATTGCCTTTTGTTCTTATGCGTGTTTTGCCGAATAAATTCTTATTCTTCTTTTAAGGTTATAGATACCTTATATCCAGAATGGTATTAGTGTAACATATATCATATTTATTCATTCAATTCATTTATATAATTACTATGTAATGATGATCATGTAGAACGAGTCACATCACATCGCGGAGACGGTATTCCGTACGTACGCACGAGCGATGATATTGTTCCCATGATCGTGGAATTGTATTTAAGTGTATTTATACTATTTCAGTATCAATATAACTTTAATAATAATCATATATAGTTACTCATTACACCATTATAACCATCCTTGTAAGGTGATGATGGAAAATAGATTACACCACGGCGTGGAGACGGTATTCCGTACGTACGCACGCGCGGTGATTTCATTTTTCCGTAGGATGGATAGAAGGTGAATTAGGGTTGTTTCATATTTATAATAACATATCAGTATGTAAGTAATACTGATGTTATTACTTTATCATGAAACAACTAAAGAAGAAGAAGTTGAAGAAGAAAGAAATTGAAAAGATCGGTAATGGATATTACCTCTTCTTTGAAACGCCTCTTTGAATCCTCCACTTAGGGAACTAAGATTGGTCTTTGAAGAAGACCAGGACCTCTAGTATTATTCTAGGGAAGTGGAGAAGGTATTTTGGCAGGGGTTGGCCGAGCTTGAGCACTCAAATTGGTGGGAGGAGGAGGGGGAGGAGGTGCCCTTTTATAAGGGAGGAGAGGGGCACCTTAGGAATACCTCAAAATATTATTTTATATTAAAGTCAAAATCGGTTTATAATGGTTCCAAAGGGTCTTATTTCGAAGGTAAAGTTGGGATGGGTAGAAATAATATCAACCAATAAGATTTAGACAAGTTTAGGTTATTATTTTAACCTTATCAATTAGATTTAACTCTAAGTTAAATAATTTAACTTTTACCGTGACTTTTTGTTTTCTTACACTATATGGTTAATACACTTACTATAACATGCCAAACGAACCCCAAGTTGTTTATTATTAATATATATATCCTTATCTAAGTCATTTGGCCGAACCTTATATTTTTAGGAATAAAATAACAATTAATAATATAATATTTGATTTAAAAACTATTTTGTGTCAATTTTGACACTATTTGATATATGATTTTTGTGAAAGTCATAACAGAATTATATGTTCGAACCAAGTTGATTAAATCAACACTAATATATCATAGTAACCTAGAAAATTAGTGGAATTCATAAAAAGTCTCAAATTACATTTATTTGAGCATTTATAACATTAATTATGTTAATATTTCCTTAAAAGGGTAATTATTGCATCATCGTTGTGTCATAAATAAATTAATTTATAAAATATCATTATGTAGGAAATCTTTTTAGCTTTCTAATGAATATTTATAGTCGAATTTATCTTATGTATAACCCCATATTAAAAATGTTTTAGTTATTAAACTTTGATTTTAATTATTTTAACTATTCATTAAATAAAATAATATTAAATGTCATAATCTAATCCAAGTGGACCTAAATGGTCATATTATATTCATAAGGTTGTTTTTGGTCGAATTACACTTATCCAATAGAATTAGGACATGTGTTAGGGTAATAGTAATATCATATTTACCCTTAGTTACCCTATTTACTATTAACCGTGGTAAAAAAAAGTAAAAAGTTACTATTCACCAAAAATTATTTTCATCTCATTGAACCACATTTTAGTCCTTGATATTAACCGTGTCTGTCGGATTTTCGAAATTCCATTCACAGAAGTGGTAAAATTATGTTTTATGCAAAATTCAGTTTTTAACCTACCACTTATTGGTTTCACTATTCATCAAAAATTGAATGTTTTCAGAAAAATACCAAAATTTCACCCTAGGCTAATTTCGATATTCCGAATCCAAAAATGAAGTCCATTTTGAAAATAAAATTTATAAAATTTTAAAAAGTGGTTTTTACTATTCATAACGGCTAGTTTTATTTTAATAGCATATCGTTGTTTAGTGAAACTCGGTATTGCGTACGACGCAAGCTATCGAGGAAGGTCACGATTTCGTGTAAAGCAAGCCAAGCAATTGTTGTGTAGAAAAAGATTCCTTTGATGATTTATATAACATAAAAGTCTCGGGTGTTACATTCTACCCCCCTTAAAATGAATTTCACCCTCAAAATTCGTCACTTTGTAACAAATAGATGAGGATACTTCTCCCTCATCATATCCTCAAGCTCCCATGTAGCTTCTTCAAGTTGGTGGTTCCTCCATAAAACATTCACCCATTGAGTGGTCTTGTTTCATAGGACTTTTTCGCTACGATCCAGAATCTCTATCGGTTGTTCTTCATAAAAAAGATCTTGCTCCAGCGGTACAACTTCTGAGCTGAGTACATGTGAAGGATCAGGTATGTACTTTCTCAGGAGAGATACATGGAACACATCGTGAACTTGAGAGAGATTCGGTGGAAGCGCCAATCGGTAAGCTACCTTTCCAACATGATCCAATATTTCGAAAGGACCGATATATCTATGGCTCAACTTCCCCTTCTTTCCAAATCTCATAACCCTCTTCCAGGGAGATATTCGTAAGAACACTTTATCACCCACTTCAAACTCAAGGTCTTTTCTTCGGTTGTCGGCATAACTTTTCTGTCGACTCTGACCTGCTCTTATGTGTTGTTGAATAGATCTGACCTTTTCTGCCATTTCATCAACGAGATCAGGTCCTAATAGCTTTCTTTCCCCAACTTCATCCTAGTAAGTTGGAGTCCTTCATTTCTTTCCATAGAGAGCTTCATAAGGAGCCATCTGAATACTGGAGTGAAAGCTATTATTATAAGAAAATTACACCAATGGTAGGTGTTGATCCCAACCTCCTTTGAAATCCATGGAGCAAGCTCTCAACATATCTTCTAGGGTTTGAATTGTTCTCTCAGACTGACCGTCTGTCTGAGGATGATAAGCAGTGCTGAAACTCAACTCTGTATCCAGAGTATGCTGAAGACTTTGCCAGAACTTTGAGGTAAATCTCGGATCCCGATCAGATATAATAGAAAGTGGTACTCCATGCAATCTTACCACTTCCTTTACATATATCCCGGCAAGCTGATCTAGAGAGAAATCCTCTCTAGTAGCAATGAAGTGTGCAGACTTTGTAAGAAGATCAACTATGACCCAGATAGCATTATTGCCTTTGGATGTTTTAGGAAGTCCTGTGACAAAGTCCATAGTGACATTTTCCCATTTCCATTCGGGTATGGGTAATGGTTGTAACATCCCCTTAGACTTCTGTCTCTCAGCTTTAACTTGTTGACAAACCAAACATCGAGAGACATATTCAGCAACATCTCTTTTCATGCCATCCCACCAGAAGTACTCTTTCAGGTCCCTATACGTCTTCGTGCTTCCAGGATGAATAGAGAATGAAGAACTATGAGCCTCATCCAGCAGCTCCTTCTTTAATTCGGGGATGGTAGGGACACAAACCCGATTTCTGAACTTTTTTATCCCATCACAATCAAGGTTGAATTCTGGAACATTTCTCACTTTCTTTTGTAACTCAACATCTTCTTTTTGTGCCTCTTTATTCTTCACATGTATAGATGGTTGAACATTCATTTGAGAAAGATAATATTTTTCCCCTTCCATTATAATTCCAAGATCCATCCTTTGTAAATCCATAAATATTGGATCTTTTGTGATCCTCATCATGGATAAACTAGCATGGTCTTGTCGACTTAATGCATCTGCCACCTTGTTTGCTTTCCCAGGGTGGTAATGGATTGAGCAGTCATAATCCTTAATCAGCTCCAACCATCTTCTTTGACACATATTCAGCTCCTTTTGTGTTAAAATATACTTTAAACTTTTATGATCAGTATAAATATCACACCTTTCACCATAAAGGTAATGCCTCCAAATCTTTAATGCAAAGATTACCACAGCTAACTCCAAATCATGTGTTGGGTAATTTTGTTCATGGATTTTCAACTGTCATGAGGAATAAGCTATCACCATATCATTTTGCATAAGAACACACCCCAATCCCTTCTTGGATGCATCACTGTAGATCACAAACCTTTCTCCACTACAAGGCAGTGTGAGCACAGGTGCACTGGATAACCTTCTTTTCAACTCCTTGAAATTATCTTCACATTCCTCTTTCCAAACAAACTTAACTCCTTTCCGAGTCAACTTGGTGAGTGGATTAGATAATCGTGAAAAATCTTTTACAAAACGTCGATAATATCCATCCAAACCAAGAAAACTTCAGATATCAGTTATTATTGTTGTTCTCTACCATCTTTCGATAACCTCTGTTTTTTCTAGATCCACAGATATCCCCTCTTTTGAGATTATGTGACCCAAAAATGCAACTTTTTGAAGCCAAAATTCACACATGGTAAATTTGGCATAAATCTTCTCCTTTCTCAGGGTCTTCAATATAATTCTCAAGTGATCTTCATGCTCTTCCTTGCTCTTTGAATAGACAAGAATATCGTCTATAAAGACTACCACAAATTGATCAAGATATTCTTTAAAGACTCTATTCATTAGATCCATGAAGATAACAGGGGCATTAGTAAGACCAAAAGGCATCACTATAAATTCATAGTGTCCATACCTTGTACGGAAAGCCGTCTTTGGTATATCCTCCCTTTTGACCCTTAATTGATAATACCCTGAACGAAGATCAATCTTGGAAAAGTATTGAGCTCCGCGTAGTTGGTCAAATAAGTCATCAATGTGCGGGAGAGGATATTTGTTCTTGATAGTGATCTGGTTAAGTTCTCGATAATCAATGCAGAGTCTCATTGATCCATCTTTCTTATTAACAAATAGAATAGGTGCTCCCCAAGGTGACGCACTAGGGTGTATGAATCCCTTATCAAGATTATCTTGGAGTTGCTTCTTCAATTCCTGCAACTCAATTGAGGCCATTCTATAAGGTGTCTTTGAAATAGGCAAAGCACCAGGTACGAGTTCTATTGAAAACTCAACTTCACGATTTGGTGGAAGACCTGGTAATTCCTCAGGAAAGACATCATCAAACTCCCGTACGATGGGCATATTCTTAATCACGAGTTTCTCACCAACCATTTGAGATAAATAACCTTCATTTAGTGGAATCAATACCCATAAAATGGAAGAAATTTCCACTGGAAGGTTATGTTCATCCTTGCATTGATAGATGATCATAGATTGATCTGGAATATGAAATGTGACTTCCCTTCTTTGGCAATTGATATGAGCTCGGTATAAAGAAAGCCAATCCATGCCAAGAATCACATCAAATTCCACTATAGGAAGGATCACAAGATTTGCAGGAAGCACTTTCCCACAAACTTCGATCGGAGAAGAATTATAAACTTTTGATGTGATTGATGTGCCATTAGGTGTTGTCACAGCTAACTCAACATCTAATTATTGAGGTAATACAGTGATACCCTTAGAAAATTCTTCAGAAATAAAAGAGTGGGTGGATCCAGAATCAAATAAAACATTTTCTACTTTAGAGTGGATGGTAAGTGTACCTTTCACCACATCGTTATCGTACTCCACATCGCTGATAGAAATTGCATGTGACTTTCCTTTGTCTTTAGCCTTAAGAGTTTGTTGACGTTTACCATCATCATCAACCCTTGGATTTGGGCATTGATTGGCATAATGCCCCATCTCCTTGCACTTGAAACATTGAAGTGTAGTAGGTTCATTCTGTTTATCCCTTTGTTTGCATCATTAGACATCTTCTTCCCATTATCGCGGCATTCAAATGCCCGATGACCTTCCTTTCCACATTTGAAACATTTACTTGTCCCTTTAAGACAACTCCCTCCATGTTTCTTTCCACACTTTGAGCATAAGGGAAAGCTCATCTTCTTTTCAGTGTGCTCTTTAGATTTTCCTTTGAATTCCATTTTCCTCTTCTTATCAAACCCATATGACTGATGGGTTACTCCAATCTCCATCTCGACTTTGAGAGCACATCGAACGATTTCCTCGTAGCTATTGAATTCCCTTATGGCTAACGCCCTTCGAAGACTTGGTTTTAAGCCACTAAATAATCGATCGATCTTACTCTCAGGTTAGATAATAATACCAGAAGCATACCTTGCAAGTCTTGTAAAATTTGCTTCATAGGTACCAACAGATTCATCATCCCTTTGCTTCAGTTCAAGAAACTCTTTCTCCATCTTTGTTCGGAGAATACGAGGGAAGTACTTATTGAAAAATAAGTTCTTGAAATCGTCCTATTCCATGGACTCAATTTCATCCCTTTGCCTCGTATTCTTAATAAGATTCCACCATTGATCAGCATCTCCTTCCAAACGATACACTGCTAGGATGACTTTATCATGTTCGGAACATTGAAGAACTGAAAATATATTTTCAGTAGTACTAATCCATTGTTCAGCAACTAATGGATCAGTAGACCCGCTGAAAGAAGGTGGACGCTGCCTCATGAAGGATTCAACAGAATGTTGCTCCTTCCTTTGCTCGTTTGGAAGTCCTGCATGATTCATAGCTTGAGAATGTTGTGTGAGCATGGCTACAAGATTTTTTATTCCAGCTCCCATATCGATTGGTTGCTCAGGGGGACAATCATTGCATTGCCCGTTGGATTCCGCATTAACACGATTCCTCCGGGTTCCAGCCATTGACTAAAACCAAGAAGAATAGTGTGAGCAACACTAATTATAATAGGAAAACCACATAATTAAGAATAAAATTCCACACTTAAGGTATTATCCTAGGTTATTCATGGATATTTCTAAAACACTAATATTGTGCTCTACGCTTAGACTTATCCTTAGGGTTCTTACTAAGGCTTTCACATCCTAGTTTCCAAAGGTTGACTATACCTTTCCTCTGATACCAACTATAGCGGTCTGGAATTACTTCCAGTGGACTATAATTGATACCTATCAGGGCACTCCATGGGTGGCTACACCCCCTGGGTGGGACACACCACCATCCCTAGTGGCAGCCATTTCCTCATGAAGCCCTTGGGCGGAGAGCCATGCTTCGTCCAACGCTCACATGTGAGAGTTCCCAAGGATCGGATACATTCCTACCTCTTTTGCCTCTGATACCAACTATAACGACCCATACTTTACATACATTGTTAATACTTCGAAATTAAAGTACACTTATTACAACATATGACAAAACCACAAAGGACCATATAGGTATAGTGTCTTTAGAAACTGGGAAACATAAACAACTGGTTCATAAATCTTCTATAGTGTCTCCCATTTATTTCATCATATATAGGGACTCTTTTAGCATATTCTACTTAATATCCATCTTCCTGACCTGGGGAAAAGAAAACATACAAAAAGGGTGAGCTCAAATTCTTAGCAAGGGAAAATAAAGGAAATAAAAATCATATCATATCTTTTTGAAAATCATATCCTGCAAAAGAGATCATAATATCTTAACATGGAATAAATCATAGAAGTGAAAATGAGATCCCCATAATCATAACATAAAACTTGAAACTTTGTGGCATGCACACATAATCATGGAAAATCAATTCTTGTTAGTCATGACTCATTGCCAAGACTATCTTAGCGGACAAAGTCCATTTCTGAACCGAGTTCACTCCTCGTTTCAGTCCTGAATCACTGAACTGAAATATCCTTCTGTTCCAGCCATGTCTATCTCATGAGATATAAATCTTTACCCAATGCATTGGAGGGAGATATAGGTCCCACCCATCTTATAATGAATCCTTTCTTATGTGTGCCACATATTCATAAATCATACATCATCGCATAACACATGTAACAAAAATGGGATTCTTGAAACATCATGACATCATAAAACAAATCATATAAGGTAAATGAATTCCTAAAAATAATTCCCTCACAACATAATAAAATCAATGTTATAATAGGGATAAAAATAGAACCCTATATTATCTTAGATGGAAAATAATTTTGATAAACATTTGAACTTCATTATTGAGGAAAATATCCTTTCTACTTCAAAAACACTTTTCTTTTCTTAACATGTCATATAATTATAAACTAAAAGAAGTTGATTAAAAATAAACATGAAAACTTATAAAGGAAGATTCTTGGAAATAATGTTTTAAAAATCCATTCTTTCCGTATAAGTTAAAAAAACTTTCTTCGTACTTTTGTCGGAAAAGTCAAAAAGTACCTCGTACGAAAAACGATAAAAGATTCCTTTCATATCTTTTACTAAAAACTCACCGAAGGGTAAAATTGGACTTAAACAATTGTAGGTGGATATAAATAATATTACATATTGAGGAAACATGTATGTGGATGATAAAATACACCCCAGTAAATTTCAAAGTATAAACAATCTCGGATAAAAATGAGATTGTGATATTTCCCCTTACCTTAGGTCCGATTTGCTTTGTACGTGTCCGAAGCTCCTGTATAATTGTTTAAATAATGTTATTGACTTATTCCAGAGTCATACATATTGATATGATATCATATATGGTCATATTCTTAGCTTCTTATTAGTAATATTTCATTGTTACTTGTTACTCGGGTCTTTATTGCCTTTTGTTCTTATGCGTGTTTTGCCGAATAAATTCTTATTCTTCTTTTAAGTTTAGAGATACCTTATATTAAGAATGGTATTAGTGTAACATATATCATATTTATTCATTCAATTCATTTATATAATTACTATTTAATGATGATCATGTAGAACGAGTCGCATCACATCGTGGAGACGGTATTCCGTACGTACGCACGAGCGATGATATTATTCCCATGATCGTGGAATTGTATTTAAGTGTATTTATACTATTTCAGTATCAATATCACTTTAATAATAATCATATATAGTTACTCATTACACCAGTATACCCATCCTTGTAAGGTGATGATGGAAAATAGATTACACCACGGCGTGGAGACGGTATTCTGTACGTACGCACGCGCGGTGATTTCATTTTTCCGTAGGATGGATAGAAGGTGAATTAGGGTTGTTTCATATTTATAATAACATATCAGTATGTATGTAATACTGATGTTATTACTTTATCATGAAACAACTAAAGAAAAAGAAGTTGAAGAAGAAAGAAATTGAAAAGATCGGTAATGGATATTACCTCTTCTTTGAAACGCCTCTTTGAATCCTCCACTTAGGGAACTAAGATTGGTCTTTGAAGAATACCAGGACCTCTAGGATTATTCTAGGGAATTGGAGAAGGGATTTTGGCAGGGGTTGGCCGAGCTTGAGTGCTCAAATTGGTGGGAGGAGGAGGGGGAGGAGGTGCCCTTTTATAAGGGAGGAGAGGGGCACCTTAGGAATACATCAAAATATTATTTTATATTTAAGTCAAAATCGGTTTATAATGGTTCCAAAGGGTCTTATTTCGAAGGTAAAGTGGGGATGGGTCGAAATCCTATCAACCAATAATATTTAGACAAGTTTAGGTTATTATTTTAACCTTATCAATTAGATTTAACTCTAAGTTAAATAATTTAACTTTTACCGTGACTTTTTGTTTCTTACACTATATGGTTAATACACTTACTATAACATGCCAAAAGAACCCCAAGTTGTTTATTATTAATATATATATCCTTATCTAAGTCATTTGGCTGAACCTTAGATTTTTAGGAATAAAATAACAATTAATAATATAATATTTGATTTAAAAACTATTTTGTGTCAATTTTGACACTATTTGATATATGATTTTTGTGAAAGTCATAACAGAATTATATGTTCGAACCAAGTTGATTAAATCAACACTAATATATCATAGTAACCTATAAAATGAGTGGAATTCATAAAAATTCTCAAATTACATTTATTTGAGCATTTATAACATCAATTATGTTAATATTTCCTTAAAAGGGTAATTACTGCATCATCGTTGTGTCATAAATAAATTAATTTATAAAATATAATTATGTAGGAAATCTTTTTAGCTTTCTAATGAATATTTATATTCAAATTTATCTTATGTATAACCCCATATTAAAAATGTTTTAGTTATTAAACTTTGATTTTAACTATTTTAACTATTCATTAAATAAAATAATATTAAATGTCATAATCTAATCCAAGTGGACCTAAATGGTCATATTATATTCATAAGGTTGTTTTTGGTCGGATTACACTTATCCAATATAATTAGGACATGTGTTAGGGTAATAGTAATATCATATTTACCCTTAGTTACCCTATTTACTATTAACCGTGGTAAAAAAAAGTAAAAAGTTACTATTCACAAAAAAATATTTTCATCTCATTGAACCACATTTTAGTCCTTGATATTTACCGTGTCTATCGGATTTTCGAAATTCCATTCACAGAAGCGGTAAAATTAAGTTTTATGCAAAATTCAGTTTTTAACCTACCACTTAGTGGTTTCACTATTTATCAAAAATTGAAAGTTTTCAGAAAAATACCAAAATTTCACCCTAGGATAATTTCGATATTCCGAATCCAAAAATGAAGTCCATTTTGAAAAATAAAATTTATAAAATTTTAAAAAGTGGTTTTTACTATTCATAACGGCTAGTTTTATTTTAATAGAATATCGTTGTTTAGTGAAACTCGGTATTGCGTACGACGCAAGCTATCGAGGAAGGTCACGATTTCGTGTAAAGCAAGCCAAGCAAGTGTTGTGTAGAAAAATATTCCTTTGATGATTTATATAACATAAAAGTCTCGGGTGTTACACAGCCTGTCAGGCCAGACCCAGTGGGTCAGGCCAAACCCAACGGGCTGATCCGCATAGCGGTTCGGGCCAGAACGAGTCGGGTCAGACTGAACTTGGGCCCACTACGACCCATTTACAGTCTTTTTGTCATAACTTTGGCACTGGACATCCGTTTGACGAATTATCAGCAGTGCAGGAAATCATGGAGTGAGATGATCCCTTTGATTTTACCCCACACGAGTTTTGGATTAAGATGGGGAGAAGTCAGGTTGGACTGAGCATAAATCCAACAGTGCCCCCATGACTAAAAGGCTAATAACTCACAGACCGGGCGTCCGATTGACGCACCATCTGTTGTGTTGAGACCCCTATGACGTGGAAGACCTTGGAGATTATTCTTCGTGGGACTTCATGGAAGTTGGGGTATCGACCAGTAGCTTATAGAGAAGATCCTCCCGGAGACGAGCGAGCATAGTGCAGGAACCCAGTAGCTGGATGAGACTTGACAATTGTTGTCCTTTTTCGACTTGGAGTAACTTAATAGGCCCAGTGGGGAGCGCCTTTGTGTGATGCAGCAGACCCACGGTGCGGAGTGCCTGTGTGTGACACGACAGACCCATGGTAAACAACGGGAGGAGTACCTCAGCAGGCCACGGTGGGGAGCACCTCTATGTGACGCAGCAGATGCATAGTACTCAACTGGAGGAGTACCTCAGCAAGTCATGTGGGGGAACGCCTTTGTGTGATGTGGCAGACCCATGGTGGGGAGCAGCTCTGTGTGACGCGCACTACTACAAAAATGGCCTATATCAGCGCTAAAAAAGGGCTTTAACAGCGCTAAAAAAGCATTGTAAAGCTCAGCACTAATATAGGGGGTCCCTTTTATCACCACTCTGAAAAGCTCTAATAAAGGCCCCTTTTATCAGCGCTAAAAAAAGCGCTGATAAAAGACCCATTTATCAGTGCTTTTTTTAGCGCTGATAAAGGTCAAAAAAAATTAAATATAATATGGGGGAGTGCTTTTATTAGCGATTCACAGCCCGTTTATCAGCGCTAGGAGGTCTCCTACACGCTGCCCTTCCCGCGCATCCTCATACGCGCGCACCCCCTTCGCTTCCACCCAAACTCGAACACGGGACCTCCCCCCTTTCACTTCTACACCTTTACCACTATTTCATTTTATTTTGTTCTCTATTTAGTGATATATCTATATATATAGTTATATTTATTCATATATTGATTCATATATTGATATAGATTCATATTAATATAAATATATTTATTCATATATTAGTATATATATATATTTATTCATATATTAATATATTTATATATATATTTTTAGTTATAATTATTTATACGTATATTTATTTGTATATTAATATATACATATAAGATTATTTTTGAATACATTTAAAAAAAATTTGTTTTTTATGTGTGTTTATAAATAAATAAATACATGCATACATACATGGATATATACAACACACATACATATATATATACAACACACAGACACACACAAAGACACACACACACACACACAAACACATTTATATTTACGAATAAATACATATATATGTGTATTTGAAAAGCCATAGAATGTACATATAAGATTAGTTTTAAATACATTTATGAAAAAAATATTTTTTTGATGTGTTTTTATAAGTATTTAAATAAATAAATACATATATACATATATACAACACACAGACACACACATAGACACCCACACACACACAGACACATATATATTTATGAATAAATTCATATATATGTGTTTTTGAAAAGCCATAAAATGTTAAAACTACCATAACTTATAATCTAGAATTCCGTTTCAATTCCACAACTAGTAAAATTGAATAAAATAAAAAAATCTTCGATATGATATGTGGTACAGGCCTAATGGACATCCGGATCAAAATTTATACTTGTTTGAATGTTAAAAAATCAGGGTATCCCGACTAAAAACTCCGTTTTGGAGGCCTTAGGGGCCTTTCTTGGGCTGGAAATGTGATAGAGGCTTTGCCTTGGTCACTAGCATGTATAGATCGTCGCAGGCTTTGATTTGATATGCTATAGAGCTCAAACGGACACCTAGATCAAAACTTATGGTCGTTTGAAGTTTGAGTTACATTTTCAATATATTTTAGATCTTTTATTAATTTTTTTGATTTTTTGTGTCCTCAAATTGTTATTAAATTATTTTTAATCGATAATAACTAGAAAATTATTGATTAATAATATTTTTTAAAAAATATTTTGAAGCCATTTTCACTAAATTTCATATATATTAAATGTAATAGTCTATTTATATGTATCTAAAACATATTTAAAAAATATATATTGTATTTATATCAATATAAATATACTTATATAACAAAATATTATTTTTGAAACTCAACATTTATCAGCGCTCGGGAAAATCACTGATAAATCCCCCCTTTATCAGCGCTAAAAAAACTGTTGATAAAGGCCCCCCTTTATCAGCCCTTTTTTTGACCGCTGATAAAGGCCACCCTTTATCAGTGCTTTTTTTGAGCACTGATAAAGGCCCACTTTATCAAGGCTTTTTTTTAGTTCTGATAAAGGGCTAGCGCTTCCCTTGCCAGTTTTTGGCGTAGTGGTGGCAGACCCACGGTACTCGACAGGAGGAGTACCTCAGCAGTCCAAGGTTTATGGGAAGCGCATCTGTGTGACACGGTAGGCCCACCATACTCGATATAGGAGGCGTTCTCCAGCAGTTGGGGTATTCGATGATGTGACTGGGGATGTTACTTGTTACTACCCCTAGAATAAATCCTGGTGTGAGATGAGTTAGTATCTCTATTTTTTCCTCATGATTGAGATAGATTACTTGATAACTTAGGTATATGTATGAGCATATACCAAAGAAGGGTAATCTGTTGATTTCATACTTTGTGGTTTATCCTTGGTGGTTTTTGTGAGACCTTGAGGGTCTTATGGTCCCTAATGAGTATCTTTATACTCACCTCTGCAGAGGCTATGCCTGCACCTTGTTGTGTTGGATGCAGATGACAGACAGCGCTGACTGAGGCTAAGAGTACCAGGACTGGACGATGCCTAGAGGTGGACCATACAGCATGTCGGTACACAGAGGAGATAGGTGGATATGGAGTTATAAGGAGGTGATCTTCACCTAACCTTCAGGTAGGAACCTCGGAGAATGATCCAATAGCTGTCTTTTCTCTTTCTTCGGTTGTTTTGTATTTTATTTGTACTTGTACCTTTACTATTGGGCTTGTATTCCAATACCTTTACTTTCATCACTATTTTGGTTATACAGTTTTCTTGTGTCCGTATCTTGATTTGTTCTTGGTTGAGTGTTTTTACAGGTTATAAAGTCAGTGTATTCCCAGTTTTAGGGAATATGCCTTTCGATGCTAGCCACTAACCCCTGGCCTATGGAAGGCAGGGTTGGGGTTGTCACGGCACGGGCCCTGGGGGACAGGTCGTGACAAAGACTTTATATATCCCTTCCATGCATTGATAGGTTCTCATGAGAAAATCATTTTTTAAAATTAAGTAGTTTTATACCTATAGTTTAAACCATATTTTAAATGGTCTTGATGGTATAGGTTTTCATGTGGTTCAGAAATAACAGCCAATAATTAAGTATTTCCTTCATTAAGAATTCAACTTTTATTATTATTTTTTATCCATGAGATTTCGTCTTTAACATTGTCTATAGATGTATTTCATTATTATCCTATTTATTAAATAGAATATATTTTAGTTAATTACCTTTTCGTATTGATTATGCCTTATCAGGTTATTTTAAATGGCATGTGTTTTTAGTGATTTTCCTTTCTATATTGTTTACTCACTCCCTTTTAGTTTATTGATTACCCAGAATGTGTTTTTTATTATTTACATTTCCATATAGATTATTTCCATTATTTCATTGTTATTTCCACTATAATTAACCCTAATTGAGCATTTGACCTCACCCTTATTTTTTTCTTTATAATAATCCAAGATGTGTACTATCAAATACATGCATGGATATGCTGAATGGAAATAATATCTTCCTTGAAAAAATTATATTGTAATCAAAGTATCCAGTTTTAATATAAGACTCATTCATGTTTCTATTTTTCAAGACTAGTGAACTCTTTGGCCCATTGGGATATGATTCCTTATAATCACTCCAATATAATGGTACTTGACACCAGTTTCGGGCTTACAAGGGACATGTTACTACAGAGGGTACATTTAGTTTATAATTATATGATAGGACATGGCATTTGGAATTTCATTTTGTTTTTTATTTTGCATTATGATGTTTATTTTTTTGATTATTGAGTATATAGTCTTCCCATGGATCTTCCAAAACCATGTTTCCATTCATAAGCATTTTTCATACAAATTGTTTCACATGAGTTCATATGTCATAATGACTCAAGTTTATTGATTTTGTTCTAGGTGTTACAGAAATGGTATCTAAGCTGGAAATTCAATTATTTTCTTTTTACCTATTATAGATCATTGTATAAAAGTAGGATGTGTGGAACTTGGGTAGGGGAGTTTCCATGTGTTTGAAAACATCTTTTTAAAATACCTCTTAGTTTTCTATTATGGGACTATTATTACCATTTTATGGTAATTTTGTGGGTTCTTGAATCATGAATAGGAATGTAGGATCACATGTCATATATATATATACATGTTTTTTTCAATATTTTAGTTATTTAATTAAATTATTTTAATTGCACCTTGTTTTGTTATATATGTGTACTATGTTATATTGTGATATATATGTGCTAGCATTGGTTAGTTCAACATGTGCTTACTATTATGGTATATATATAAATGTGGATAACATGTAAGTATATATGTTTAGGACTGGTCCTTGGGTAGATATTGGAGGGTTATACCATATATGTGGGAGTCTCCTAGGATAGATCATCCTATATAAATACCAATTATTTTCTTATAATTACTTTAGTGTATGTATAAGAAAGTTTTTATTTGTATTCGAAAATTTAATTTATATTTTAAAAATGATTCCCCCTCAAAGACACCCAAATTCTTCTACTAGGGATCATGAACCATTTCCACCATAGGCTATACATGAGGATGCACCTGAGGGTGCTCCTTCACATGCTCTGATTGTTTGAGAAGTAAAATCACCCTATCCTAGAGTCGTACAGACTACACGTGCTTAGTCATAGAGGATAATAGTTATATATTCATGGGACTTCCAAATCCAGTATCTTCCATTATTCTAGGGAACTTGGGGTCCTCTTGATGTTGAGTAATGTATTGACATCATGGAGTCAATATTTCATCTAATATAGATTCTAGAGGATATACGGATGATGTTTGATGTATTTTTCCTTCAATAACCATCCATGAGATGTTGAGTCATTATAATACATGCATAATGTGTAATTATCATACTTGGGAGGCCTTAAAGGATAACTTATTTAAGAATTTTTCCCCAACATGTTGATTTGGGACCGAGTATAGACATTTATGGGTCTTTAGTAGGGGACGATGTTTGTTAATTATTACCTGAATTAATTTATAGATTAGTTCATGATTTCTCAAATGTTCAATGGTAATTAAGTGTATAAGTCTATGAATTTTGATATTATCCATCATCCAGAGCATAAAAACCTTTTAAGGTGATTTTACCTAAATATATATATAGAGGGGTGTCTAAAGGAATTGAATTTTGAGAAGGGGATGGAGGTGGATAAGATTGTTGGTTTTATCTCTACTTTCAGTCCAATAATTACTATAATCCGTAGTATTGTGCCTTGTCCCTATTTAGGTTGTAGGAATAGAAAATTGGGAGAGGTATAAAATGGTGGAAGATAGGAAAAGAATCATAGGGATTCTTCTGGTCCCTCAATGGGATTAGGCATAACCATGTGTTATAACTATGGATGAAGGAAAAATTTTAGTACATCATTCATGAAGCAACCCAAGTAATTTCACTAATGTAGAAATATTGATTATATATAGTGACTTTATTCTAATTAGATGTATTCATATTTTAGGTTTCTAGGTCAGGGTATAGGTATTGTTACTCTGTTACAGACCTAAGAAATTTAGAATTTAGTGCCCTAGGTGAGTCACGCACCATAGAGGCAGTGTTTTGCTCCAAAGGCATAAATGATATTTATAGTGGATGAGGTTACTTCCATTGGTGGATATGGACCTTTTATTTTGTGATATTTTGTGTGGATTACCATTTTGTTATCTAATTATTTTTTCAGTATAGTAAATTCCTATTATTATATGTATTCTCACATAATTATTGGTATAGATCTATTGGTTGTGTTTTCATCTAAGTTTCTCTCTCTTGAAATCCCTCTAGGAAAGTAACCAGAACAAATTAAGTCATTTTTTAAATGTACCAATTTTATTTATATATAATAATATTTATATGACTTCATGATCTTGGCGATAAATAGTTTATATTTTATATTTATTATAGATTGTTTGTCTAGTTATCAAGCATATATTGACGGTTACCTAGGACATGTATGTTTCACCATGTCTAGAGGAGAGAGGTTCACAGTAATTAGTGAGTGAGGATTTTGAGTAGGCAGGATGGGAATAGACCTGATCTAGATTAGAGTTATATAAACTTGGTACTAGTTTCTTCTCCCACAAAAAAAAATCAAGAGTATCCCACTAAATATTCACTTTAGTGCTGTATTTTTTTCAAAAAAAAATTCTAGATGACGTCTTATGTCCTCCAATAGACATAGGAATTTCATTTGAAATTTATCTTGTACTTGAGTTAAATTTATATAAACTTCTCCTTTTCATAAGGAACCAAATGAGTTTAATGAGATGAATTTTTTGTTATAGTATTTGGATGAGGAGTTACATATTAGACCAAGTGCATCTCTTTGGGTGCTCCAGTGCATTTTTCTATGAAGTTAAATGGTAGTATATGACTCTCTATAGACTACATAAAGATGGATAAGGTAATAGTGAAGAAATTTTATGTTTTACCATGGATTGATGATACATTTGATTAGTTATAGGGATTTCATTGGTTTTACAAGATTTATCTCCATTCATGAAACCATCATATATAGTTTATAGCGGAGGATATATTGAATACAATGTTTAGGGGTAGATATATAGTGTATGAGTATTTTACCATGCCTTTTAGGGTAAAAAATTATATAATGGTTTAAACAAGTCACATGAACCTGAATTCACATCATTATATTGATTGCTTCTCCATTTTATTTTTGGATGATATCCTGATATATTTTAAGTCTTTAGATATCCATTATAAGAACATTGATATTTTATTGAGTACAGTTAAAAAACATAAATTTTTTCTATGTTGTCAAAGTTTCACTTATAGATTCAGGAGGAACATTTCTTTAGGAATATAAATTATAGGGTAGTGACTTTATTAGACCTAGAGAGGGTAGATGATATGATGTACTGTTCTTTTAATAGTAATTCATTTTGTATCAAAAGTTTCCTTCTGCCTCTTTGGTACAATCAACACTTCTATCAATAATTATCCATTTTGGACGTACTGATTATAGATATGACCAAAAATGGTGTGAATGTTTGTTTATATTATTAGTGGTAAGTGGATTTCCTTAAGTTGAAGATAATATTGAAGAATGGTCTTGTTTTTATTATTCCAGAGCCTAGGATTGAAAATGTCGTGTACTGTGATGCCATAGATATTGGTTTGGGAGCTATGTTGATATGAATAGATCTAGTAGTCATGTATAGTCCATTTCATCTATAACCACATGAGTGGAAGTACCTTGACATTGGAAAAAGTGTTGAAAGATATGGCCCATGGTTTGAGGTGTTGGTGGTATTATCTAAAGATATTTAAATTTGATGTGGAATATAGTCTTGGTAAAGATAATGTAATTTCATATTATTCTAGAAGGGAAACACTTGATACACACGAATTTGTATATAATCCTACATAATATGAATAGTGTATGATCAATTTTATGGTTAAATGCTTTGTGGGTGCATCTGAGGATCATATAGTTGTGAAATTTTCTCCTTTAGTTATCACATCTTCCTTATAAGATCAGTTAAAGGCTATCAAAGTCTTAGTTCTCGAGTGTGTAATGATGTGAGAATACTTGGTATGGGATGTTTCTCCCCCATAGTGGGCCTTAGTTGATGATGATGTGATTTGAAAACATATGAGATATTTTATGACAACTTCTTCGAAGGAGGATCTATTAATACAATCTCAATCTTCAAAATGGGTTGTGCATTAAGGATCGATGAAGACGTACCATTACATCCAAGGTCTGTTTTGGGGGATTGGTATGAAAGGAGTCATCAATGATTTTTATTCACATTTCCTTACACACATAAGGATAATGGATAGGCATATTTATCCTAGTGGATTACTTTATACATTTCAATTTCCCATGTGGAATTGGGAAAACCTGATAATGGACTTATGGATGGGGTTACCCAAGGCCTCAAATAGTCGTATTATTGTTTGGGAAATAGTTGATTGGATGATTAAAGTGTCTCATTCTGTATTGATTACAACATATCATCCACATATGGACAAACATAAAAGATGAAGATTAAAATATTAAAGCATATGATGTTGCCATATGTTCTGTAATTTTATGGATATTGGGATGATCATCTATCATAGTGTGATTTTGTAAAAAAAATGGATTCAAAGATTCAATTTAGATTAGACCTTATGATTCTCTTCATATCCATATATATCACTTAATTCTATGTCAGCATGAGGTGAGTTTGGTAGAATTCGTGGGGGTGAGTATAGTACATGAAACCTGTAATAGATTTCAGTTGATCTAAAAATGGTTAGTCGCCACTTTAATTATGTGGAGATCATATGTCGACAGGATTAGGGCCCCATGTATTTCACTATAGGTGACCATGTTTTCTTGGAGGTGACTCTATGACTAGGGAATACTTGGTTATAGGAAAATGGAATCTGACATCAATATTTTTCAGCCCATTCAATATTTTCGAGCATATAAGGATAATGTAACACTATTTATATATTCCACCATGATTTTAAAGCATTCATGTTGTGTTTCACATCTCTAAAATTTAGAGGTACATGGATGATCTTACAAAACTGAACAATTATGAGGATATAAATAGGTATCTTGACACATCATTTGAAGAGAACCATTTGTGGATCATAAAACGTAGTCAGAACATATTGTGAGGCAAGGAAGTTCCACTATTTAGAGTCCTTTGGAAGCATGAATGGATTCAAGAGGGGATATGGGTGTGTGAGTATGAATTTCAGTCATAGTGGACTGAGTTATTCGACCAAAACTGATGCAGATACTTCTCTAGGATGATAATTAATTATTAGGGGAGAATGTAATTTCGTTTGTTTTTTATTTTATGTTTTAATTTTAAATTATGATGTATTTTGTATAGTTTTCTTTAGTGGAGGTGTTTTGAGGATTAGTGGGTCGCATAGTGTCTCACGAACCGAATCTGGTCGCCACCAAAATCGGCACCAAACCCAGCCCATGACATGACCCAAAGGGCGTTCCCTATCCCCACGGGCTGGCACAAGTGCCCGGGTATCATTAATTTAGGTTTGGGAATGATTTACCCGAGTATGAATGCATAAAACATTAAAAACAGTCCATAATATAAATCTGAAATTTTTGACCAAACAAGACTTAAGGAAAAACCAGAACTGAATAAATTGGTTCAAAGATAATACAAGTGGTCAAAATAAAAATAATTATATCATCAAGAAATCCCCAAGGACTCCACACGACTAGGGGTCATCGCCCCCAAGCTATCTCTACAACTCCGCACCAAGGATGGGAACTAACACCCTGAACCGCCATCACCCTTAGCCTTTCCTTTACCTGAATCAAACATAACCAAGTCTACTTACACCCAAGGTGTGTAATTAGGGTGTGAGCCTAAGCCAAGTAGGATACAACCCAATGATTCCGAAGAGTAATAAATACAATGTGAAAAAGCAAGCAGTTTTCAAACTCATGGAAAATTAGTGTTAAAATTTCAAGAAATGAAACCTCCAATTGAAAATATTTTTCAATCCAAAATTTTCAAAAAATTAACACATTAAAATAGAAATGTTAGATACTGTAATTTACTTCCAAACACACCCTAAGACATGGGTAAATACTAAAAATCCAATGAACAACAACATTGGGAACAGCCCTAGGCACTAGGTTGTCTTGGGCCCTATGTACCTCGTACCTCGGTGTAAAGTAACCATAGAAAAATCTGTTCTCATGCACGAGCCACTAGTATGTAACATACCCATAACCTAGTGGTCCCCAATAATAATCCACATAGTTTAGTTAGAGTTGTTGTTATCCAAATGCTAAGTGAAACAGGGACAAAACCCATCCGGTCCACTAGCCGTACTAGTACAAATCTTCCCCACCTAGGTACCCGAGCTTCCCCTTTTGTGCTCAATCAATTTCAGCATGCAAAAAAAATAAATATTCATATAAAAAACCATTACTGGTCAAACAAAAACAAAACAGTAGCTATCACATTTTATACCACTTAAAACACGCAACAAAACACTTAGATTTTTCATAAAACAATTCCTCAAAATCCTATAGTGTTTCGGACATAAAACTCCTTATAAACCTCACTTGCATAATATGTGCACTTTATTTTAAGTTTCCAAAATAGAAAGGGCAGCCTACTACATTTCATTGGAAACACATAATCATTTTTAGGGCATCCCCATATGGTTCAAGAAACAACATCATTGCAAAATCTCCATTTTTACATAACACAACTCTTAGAATTTCATGTGGTTCACAAACAGCATTAAAACCAGATTTTGAAGCAACAAACACAAGAGATAATCATTAAAAATAGTATTTTTATCCCTATTATAGTTAAATAAAATCAACTAATTACTTCTAGGGTATCCCTAATTAAACTAAGAAAACTTTTCTATGAAGAAACCCCCAATTTCACATGAAATTGGCATTTAGGATTCATTCTAAATACCAACACCACTAAAACTATTTTTTTCAGAAATAATAAAATTAATTAACCATGAAAATACCATAAAAACAGTATCCAATTCGCAAATATTTCATACACAATGGAATCACCTACCAAAACCAAGGAAACCCTTGAATCCTTTGTGCGAAAACTCAAACGCACCACCGCCGCACCTCAAGGAAGGTAAACCAGACCTAAAACCAGAATTTCAGACCATGAAACACAAGATAAAACCCTAATTTTTAAACCCTACTTTCTGTACATTAGGAACCTCAATGATAAGGGAAGAAACCCTAAGTAAATTGGATGTAACCCTAAACAAATTGAATGAAGAAATAAGGAGAACAACTTACTTAAAATATCTTGTAGAAATCGCCCCCAAAAATACCAGTATCTGATTTTAAAAATACTCAAACCATCAAGGGAGGTTCAAAAAAGGATAAGGATATCATTTAGGAATTTTAATGGTGGAAAAAGTGTAAAAATTGAGAGAGATATGAAGGAATGAACTTACCTCTTCAAATATGGACGATTTGAGGAAGCCTATGATATTCGGCACCAAATCGAGATTAACCCAAGCTCCAAAGAGGGTAGAGAGAGAATGTTCTCACGGTTGGTTTCAGTGGTCTTGGGATCCACTTGGAATCACCGAAAAATCTCAAAAATTGAATAAGTTATAACGTAATCAAAATTTATTTTTAAAACAGGAATTGGGCTTTCGGGCATACCCAACCCCTTATATAAAAACCCAAATAAACCCTGTTTATCGATTTCTAAAGGCTCTAAATCACCTTGGTGGTGTTAATATGTTAGGTTAGGTCAAGTAGGAATTTAAATGGATGAAAAATGTTGAAAAATAAAAAGTTATAAAATATACAAAATTTATTTTTTAATATGAAATTGGGCTCACGGTTTGGCCCAATTCATGAAAACTCATCTATTCCTCCCTAAAACCTAGGGAAACCCCCAAAACAAAGCAAGGTTGTAGATTAAATGAAAAAAATACCTTTAAAATGTTTCTTTTATGTGACAATTCTCCCCAACATAAATAATTCCACCCCCGGAATGCCACAACAAGACCAGATGCAAAAGCAAAGCCCAAACGATAGACCAAGAAAGACTTCCTTGCCACGTTTTCACCCGCTTCCAAAAGGACGAACATCTCCAGTTGATCAAAAAAAGGAATATAATACTCTCACCAACCAAAAATAACCCCACTTACTTAAAATTATTAAACACATTCAAAACACATCCCAAAACAAAACACCTCAAGCACTACAAGACGACACTCAAGCAATCCACTTGAAACGAACAACGAACTCTAATAACGCTACCACAACATTATGTAAACAAAACCATTGGGTGTTCTCCAACCCCAAATTTACCCAAGTAACAAATTTGTGGATTTATAGACTTGAACGATACTACCTCTTACCTAGAATACAGCAAGGAGAAAACTGAGTCACTAGTACGGGGTGACCCAATCTGGAAATCCCACCACCAGGGACAACTCAATTTCTAAGACAGAATAATGATAAAAATTGGGGAAGGAACGAAAGGTCTCCCTATCATAAGGGGTAAACTAAAATTATTACTTTTCCAAGAGAACACACATGATACCCATGACGTATCTCCCCACCATAATAACAAACACAACTTTCCTTAACACAAAATCGAGACACTAGCAGGGGGCCTCGAACAGACTTCCCAGCATTAGGGGTAGATTAATATCAGAATTCTTCCAATGAAACTTACATGAGTCCCATTGTGGTTATACCCTAAACAAAACTCAACCATATTAACTAAACAGTATGGGATAACAACAACAAAAAACAACAGAATTTTAAGGAGCTGGCATGGCCGCACGTTTGGTTCACACGGTTTGGGAAACTGTGAGTTAACTGTGCGGATCATTCAATCCAAAGAGGAAACTTCACACAGTTTCCTTGGCCAAGGATCATGGATGTCCGGAGACCATGCGGTAGCTACTGTATCTTATCACACGGTCCCCTGGGTTGGCACACAGTTACTGCTAACCACACACAAACTATGCACTTCAACCTTCCTAACCCAAATTTTAAACTTTTCTCCAAAAACACAAAGGACCCCCAAAGGGGAAAAATCAACTCAGGGTATGACATGGGAACAAGGTACTCACACCTCTTTCCACTAAATGTGAGAAATTGGAACAAGAAGATGAAACCAGAGGTTTAAACTACTCTTATCTTTCATATTGAGGATATGACCTTGACCAAAAGTTTGAACGACTCTAGGATTTCCCCTAACTACGCGCCAATTTCTCTCTGGGGCCTATGGCTGGAGCTCAATGGATTGAAGCATCTTCGGCCTCGTAGTTAGGATTTGGAAACACCTAAACTGAACATCTTCTTCCTGTTCCAAAAACAATTATACTATAATCTCAATTGTTCTCATTGAGACATGACACACTTCAAACCCACTTTTCCCCAACCCATCATTTTATAAGAACAAGAACTTAGAGGATGCACACACATCATCCCTTTTTTTATTCGGATGCTAAATAGTGGAATGAAAGGACATATAAAAACACATTTCTCTAGAACATAGGATTTATAATTTCCTATAGGGGGACACACATCCAACAAAAAATATCTCTCATAAGATTGCACAATCATCACCCTTATAGTCAAATGAACACATGACATCACAAGGCATCACCGAACATGACCATTATGGATAAAAGAAAACACAAGGAGAGGGACCTTGTACTGGGTCCCAAATAGCACATGATTCCAGCAAGTGTCCATAATAGCCACTCTTGGCCAGATCTTGCACACTGGTGGCCTAACATGAACTCTTGCTTCAATGAGTCTGACGAAAGACCCTGAGGCCCTTTAAGACATCATTATACACTGACAACCCTAAACTTCATTGAACTTAGACAACTTAGGAAACATAATAAACTAAGGTCTATTTAAACCTCCCAAAAACACTCTCCCACTATAGGGGGGTCCACATAATTGAAAAAGAAGAGGGGTAAACACAATCTCCAAACCTCAAGAATAAAGTCCTTATGTTGATCAACTGGAGGATCATCCAACGGTGAATCACCATAGGCGAAACATGAATCATACATTAACACTTTCTGGGGGCGTACCCTAGCCTACAAGAAAACCCAAGTACCTAACCGATGTGTTCATTTGGTCACAACAGACCACAAACCTGAATCGAACACATGAGGGAAGCAACCACATTGGCCTCCCAAACATTTCCTCAAAAGAGACCAATGACCAACACATCATTCCAACTTATCAATGAAACACAAACCCAAAACATCGTTCAAACAAGAGGGGTTATTGAACTCGAAACATCCCAAAATAATAATCCCAAAAACACATAATCCATACCTCCCAACCATACATTATCAAAACACAAAACTTTCCTTCAAAAACATTATTTAAAAAAAACAGTGTTGCTGGGTTGCGCATTTACCCATTGTATCTCATGATCCTCACACATGCATGTTTACATGCCACACTGGGAACCCACCTCATATCCATCCATATTCCCAAATAAACCTATGCATGTGGTTTCCCTTGAGAGCACCAATTACCAAAAATCAAACCTTTCCTCTTTTTAAAATCAAAACATTTAACCACACATTCCCTTTATCAAAAACAATAACCATAAAATCAAAACCCAATTTTTCATCTCACAAAAAATTTAGAAAATAATCCATAATTCAATAAAAGCACATATTCATGCCTTTAAAAATCGTTTCAAAACATTTCAACCCATTTCAAAACACTTCTAATTTCATGAAAAACACAATTTCATAAATCTCCATTTAAATAAGAACACAACTATTCTCATTTCAAGACAAGGTTCTAAAAGTTCATAATTTTTTTTGTTAAGTAGTCACCTGACCCAAAATCCATCTTCAACCCCCACACAAAAATTCTCGAACACTTAATTCAATCCAAAACACTTTTCCATGGTTTAAAAAAAATTCCACTAGAAACATATTTTCAAAACGCCAATTAACATAGTTCATACTTTCAAAAGAGGCGTAAACACATAATTTACCCTTTTGAAATAATTATGAAATTTTATTTATAGGCATTAAAAAAAACAATTTTCACTTTAATAGAAAATAACTTCACAAAAATTCACACTCTTTAAAGTGAAGTCATTTTTTTTGCTTAAAAAACCAAGTTTCCACGATTCCAAAACAAAGAGACATAAGACAATGTGAGAGGAAACTAGTTTTGCTGGGTGACTTGGACATATGGTTGGAAGCCATATTCCAATCACTTTTCCGTCACAGAGAGTATTCTAGGGAAATATCAACGGCTCCACATGGCTTTCCAGGCCCTGTGAGCTCACTGAGATTATTCGCCCAACTCTCTTTTCATTTCCCATAGTCATCATTATACCAAGAAAACCAAAGGACTCAGATAAATCCATACTTCCCATGGTGAATTGAATCTCTTCATGAGGTGTGCTAGCTAGGCACACTACCCATGAATGAAATTTCAAGTCCCGAAAATCCTAGCTCTAGACTATGCTGACTCTTCCCCAAATAACATGACCCAAGGAGCGAACCTGCTCTGATACCATTTTGTCACGAACCGAATATGGTCGCCACCAAAACCGGCACCAAACCCAGCCCGTGACATGACCCGAAGGGTGTTCCCTATCCCCACGGGATGGCACAATTGCCCGGGTTTCATTAATTTAGGTTTGGGAACGATTTACCTGAGTATGAAAGCATAAAACATTAAAAACAGTCCATAATATAAATCTGAAATTTTTGAGCCAAAAAAGACTTAAGTAAAAACCAGAACTAAATACATTGGTTTAAAGATAATACAAGCGGTCCAAATAAAAATAAATATACCATCAAGACAGCCCCAAGGACTCCACACGACTAGGGGTCATCGCCCCCAAGCTATCTCCACAACTCCGCACCAAGGATGGGAATTAACACCCTGAACCACCATCACCCTAAGCCTTTCCTTTACCTGAATTAAACATAACCAAGTCTACTTACACCCAAGGGGTGTAATTAGGGTGTAAACCTAAGCCCATTAGGATACCACCCAATGATTCCAAAGAGTAATAAATACAATGTGAAAAAGCAAGCAGTTTTCAAACGCATGGAAAATTAGTGTTAAAATTTCAAGAAATGAAACCTCCAATTGAAAATAGTTTTCAATCCAAAATTTTCAGAAAATTAACACATTTGTAGACGCCGGAAAAGTCCGTTGTTCCCAAACGAAGCTCCGGATGCGGAAAGCGAAGTGATATTTGGAGTCGGAAGAACGTTTCGGAGGGCCCGGAGGCCTTGCGCGGAATTTCAGAGGCCCGCGCGCAAAGGTGATGTTCCGCGCGCAAACCTCCCGGGATGCGCGCAATGTGCCGGTCCGGCGCGCAATTTTGCGCGCCGCGGGTCCGCGCGACTCCCTTGCGCGCCGCGCCCGATTCCGCGCCCGCGAGGAGAATTTCGCGCTCGCACCCTGGATTCCGCGCCCGGGGTTGCCTATAAATACAAGGCGACCCCCAACGTTTCAAAGGTTGCTGGAAGTCGAAACGTCTCTCGTGCGCGCAATTCAACCCCTTCCGCGCGCAATGACGAACTTCAGGTAACCTCCTTTCTTTCGCGCAAGAAAGCCTCGGGGTCCGCCTTCGCGCGCAATCCCCGCTGGCTCCTTTCATTTGACTAAACATTCACCCTAAGGCCTTTGCGCGCAAAAGAACCCGCTTGCGCGCAATTGCCCCCGGGGTGCGCGCAATCCGGCCTGATTGCGCGCACCCCCCCTTCTTTCAAGTGGCCATTCATTAGAGAATGAGCCGTTGCCCCCGCGCGCTATTCGAAGCCCTGTGTGAGCATTCTCAAGTATCCGCGCGCAAGGCACTGGCCCAATTGCGCGCCAGCCGCCCCGATTGCGCGCCGGCCCGCAGTATTGCGCGCAAAGCTCCCTTTTTGCGCGCAATCTTCCAGGGTCGTCCCCGTTGACCTCCTAAGGGTACCCGCCTATGTGGTACCCGATGATTCTCATCCCGGGTTCCCGCACCGTGCGTTGCCTTCCCGTGCGGCCCTCCAGGCTTGCGCGAAGTGACACGCACGTATGTCCAGCATGACGTTAAACTGCATACTCGTCCAGCATGACGTTAAACTGCATATACGTCCTGCACGACGTTAAACTGTACATCGTCCGCGCTGCAAGACGTTAAACTGCCAAGTGCTTCGTCCGGCAACCTATGCCCAGCATGACGTTAAACTGCACACCCGTCCAAGCTGCACGACGTTAAACTGCCTAGCCCCCATCGTCCGCGCTGCAAGACGTTAAACTGCCAAGTGCTTCGTCCTCAACACATGACGTTAAACTGTACTTCGTCCGGCAAGACGTTAAACCGTCCGCTTCGTCCTCAACACATGACGTTAAACTGTACTTCGTCCGGCAAGACGTTAAACCGTCCGCTTCGTCCTCAACACATGACGTTAAACTGTACTTCGTCTGGCAAGACGCTAAACCGTCCGCAACCTGATCCCGTGCTCCGCACGCAGGGTCTCCCCCGGTTTGGACGTGGCCCCCACCCGCTCGTCTCTGCAGGGATGTCGGGATTGTCCCCCTTTTGGGACGATTTAATGGGAGTGGCTTTTCCCTACGGGGGCAGGGTATTACAAACCCCTAATTTCTCGTGGGAGGCTGCACATGTGTATCTCCATTGCGCCTCCCCACTGCCGA
The DNA here is from genome assembly GCA_963277665.1 of Viscum album. NCBI lineage: Eukaryota > Viridiplantae > Streptophyta > Magnoliopsida > Santalales > Viscaceae > Viscum > Viscum album. The sequence goes on from OY728131.1 coordinate 413,827,921, forward strand.
AGCCAGTAGAGGGTCTGACTGGGATCGAGGTGTCTTCTGCTTTCGGTCCGAGTCCCTTCCAACTGAGTTTTGCAGCATCCGGGCTGCCCCAAGTGCGTAAGTCCTGACAGAATGAACTACGTGGACTTTGATCCCTGTCTCCTATACAGGGTACGTAGGAAGCCTCCCCGAGGTTCAAGCCCACCACCTGGTCGTCCCGGTCGTATTTACGTCGGTTCGTCCATCAGTGGACCCCTCCAGGGTTCACGCTTGCGTTGATTCACCTATGAATCCGCCCCTGTGGGAGACTGCCCGTGTGTATCTCCACGGTGCCTCCCCACAGCCCCCCTTTTCCATTTCCCCTTTTATCGTCCAGCATGACGTGAAACTGTGATCCACCCGGCCGTTCCATCCCCCTCCGTGCGAGGTGGTTCGGTTCAATCCTCCGCCCGGCGGCCTCGACCTCTTCGTGAGTCGGCTTGCCGACGTCCAGCATGACGTTAAACTGTATGCCCGAACTACGTTGACTTTGATCCGTGTTAACGCGCGGTACGTAGGAAGCCCCTCTGGGGTCCAAGCTCTTCACTTCATCATCCATCCTGATCCTTACCCGGGCCGCCACATCCCGGTGGGGTCATGCCACTTCACCTCACTCCACGTTACTTGGGAAGCCGCCCATGTGCTGGCCCCAGCGTCGGAGGTTCCCCGCGAGGGGGTTCTGTCATCTGATCCACTTTTCGTGTTGATCGGTCCGATGCCGTCCTCGCTGGACGTTAAACTCGCGGCATACCCCGTGTTAAACACGGGAAGCTGAGGAAAACCTCAGGTGACACAGTTCCCCGCACCTAGTACGGGATGCCTCAGGCCATCGTGCCTTCGAGAAGCCCTATTAGGGACGGAAGACAGACGTGCAGAGCCGCAGTGTTACGACACGCCCCCAGCACCCAGAGCCACCCGGCCTTCTCACCGCAGGTTGCTGCCCCGCCCAGACTCCTTGGAACGTCCGGGCAGAAGCAGCGTAATTAACCGGTGTCCATGAAGATATGGCGCCGGGAACGAGATTCACGAACATTCTTAAGTCTATGAGGGAGACCCGGATTAGGCGACAAGTTCCGAGGAGACGTCCAAGGAAGGAGAAGCCGACATCCCATCATCCCGGTTTCGATCAAGGAGCAGACGCCCCTGAATAAGGGACGGATGCCGCCCGCCCTTGGAAAGCGGGACTGCGGGACCACAAGCCGCGCGCCCATCCCCTCGGGTTGACGGGTGCACGCGCGAACGCGTCCTGGCGGAACAGCGTAACCCGACGCACATCCGCACCGAAACAGAAAAATGGTGAACCCGACGTGAATCTCTTCTCCTCGATACGAAGACCGATGGCTTTCAGAGGTGTTGGAAGACCGGCGTGTTGCCCGGCCAAGCATTCAGTCTTACCCGCCAGGGGCTGGGGAAGGGACATCGGGCACTCCGTCTCGCAACGTCGAGGGCCTGGGTTCCCCCCACGGAAGGCGTCGTGGCGCTAATGGTTGGTTGTCGATTCCTTTTTCCTGTCAGTATTAATGGGTCATTCTCCCTGCTTGCAGAAATCAGGTCGCCCGATCTAGTGCCTGAACGCCACCCGCCCACTGGCGCAGGGACAGGGGAAACACCGACGCGGCTGCTCCGCGCGGTCCCGCCCGTTCCGCAGCCGTCCCAGCAGCCGCAATTGCGGGACGACCACGCCCTCTCTCCCCCTCGGAGGTCATCCAGAGAAGGGTGATCAACACCCTGGTGCGGAGATACGAGGAAGAGGGAGTCATCCCCACTAGGGAAATGGCTCGCCTGGACCTTGAGGAGGCTGCGCCTCGCCACCACCGCCGCCCCCGAGGGCCGTGCAGGGAGGCACCGCTGCCTACCTCAACGTCCAATCGCTTCGGGAGTTTATCCCCGGAGCGCTCTGACAGTTCCCTTCCTTATGCGGATGAGGTGGGAGATGCCCAGGATCACCCTATCCGAGGTCCGCTCCAGGGATCCACGATAAGGGCTCCCGCCAGGCCACGGCGACATCGCCGCCAGGCCCCTCAAGTCGAGGAACAGGCTCTCCACCTGCCTGCGCCGCTCATCCCGGCTCGTCTGTCTCGACGCCAACGTCGGGCACGAGCGGAAGAGGATGCCCGCCTTGGGGCTCTAGCAACAGCGGCCGCATTGGCCCAAGCCACTGCTGGCTCCAGTCGCCAGGCCTCTGTGCATCCTGAGCGGGGGAACTCCTATGCCCGACCCGGATCGAGGCCCCGACCGCCCCAAAGGCAGGTTGGGTTGACTCTCCCGGTTGCTGGCACTGGCAGTAGCCACCGCGGACCACCTCGCGGTAGCGCTATTCACCGGCAGGATCTACTCTGTGTGGCCGATCCAGGAGGCGTGGGTCATCCCACCTTCCGATCCCGGCCCGGAGGCCTGCCCGGAATCATCTCTCCCCGCGTCCCCTTTGATATCTGTCCCGGTGCCCCTCGCACCTTGGTTCCCAGTCCTCTCGGCCCCAGCACCAGTGCGGCCGGAGGACGCCAGGACAGAGATCAGCCCTGCCCCGAAGAACCACCCAGGGGCAGGAAGGCAAGGCGTCGACGCCGAGGGAAGAATGTTGCGGAGTTCCGGACAGAGATCCGACCGGTTTGCTTCTCTGACTCAGAGGCGGAGTACGATTCGGCGACAGAGCCCCTTCCCCAATCCCGCCAGTCAAGGGCAGGGGTAGGAATGCGGCACGTCAGCCTCGTGCTCCCCGAGAGCGAGATCGATGTGATCCCCGCGTCTCTCCGAAGGTATATCCGGAGTAACGAGGGCCTGGTAGACCCCCAAGGATCAAACTTGCGGTTGGTACCGGCCCCTCCGGAAGTGCCTTCCGTCTCGATCAGAGAAACCGGAGACTTTTTCTGGGGACCGACGGTCGAACCACGATCTGGTGCGCCCTCGGCGAGCACCGATGCTACGGCAGGATGTTCGCTCGCCGGCCCGTCCTATCGTGATGTGGTAGCTGGGGCACCGCCACCCTCAGGGGGAGGTCCGGGATATGGAGGCCAATCGGCCTGCTCGCCGTATTCACCGCCGGCCAGCCCGTCGGCCCGGCGGCCCGCCTCGGCACCACTACCAGTTCCCCGTCCGTTCCCAGCCATTGAAGAGGACCAAGGAGATCTGGGTCCCGAGTTTGAGTCGTGGAGCTTCTGGACCGTCCTTGCAGAGGGCCACTTCCCTGAGAAGTTTTGGCCAGTCGCAGGACCGGGCTTTGATGCACCCGAATCGCTCACCCCGGATGAGTTCGAATGCTTCCGCCGAACTCTCCGGGAGACTCACTCCCGTCTTCACTGCCTACAAATGCCATACCCCGGGAGTCAAGCGCACCTGGAGGATATTGGTGAGCAGTGCCGTCAAATTGACCTGGCCATGCTCCCCGCGGTCCGGCACCCCGGGTCATTTGGGCACCACGAGGCCCTCCAACAACGATGCGTTGAGTGCTTTCAAGTACTCCGCAAAGTTATCGAGGAAGCCACTCCCCACGTGTATATCCGTGGATGGGGGCAGTACGCTGCCCTACGCTTCAGTGAGATTCGCCGACAGCCCGATTCGTTGGGTGGCCCTGAGGGTATATCCCCAGGGACAGGAACAGTCAATATGGCTGACCTGTCGGGAGAGGGGAACGACTTGGAACTTCTCGACGGGGGCTTCCCCCCCGAAGACAAGCCGTCGTCAGACCCATCAGTGAGAGTTACTCGTCATCAGAGGAACCTCCTGGGGCTCCCCGCACCCACTGAAGCACTGACGTTGAGCCGAAACGTCAGCAAAGGAAAAGAGCACAGCGAGGCTATAAGGCCCGCCGACCCATCTGCCTCCATGCGGAGGGCAGAGGAGGATCCCGAGAAGGCTACGCTACGTCAGCAGCTCGCCGAACAGAAGAGGCTGGTTGACCAGCTCCTCGCCGAGCGCGCTGCAGAACGGCGGCCTGACTACGGTGATCCCAGGCCAGGACAGCAGGGACCGGAACAACCACCCCTCGATGAGACTCTCCCGGGCAACCGTGATTACGCCGTGTTCGCCGACAGGAGAGAGGCCATTGCCTACGGCAAGAGGGCGCGGTATGTTTCGCCACACCCTCCCGAGCGGCGTGACTACCCGAGAGATCCCGCTCGGATTCCTCCCGCTGCCCCAAGGGCCGCTCCGCCAGCCATCCCACGAGCTGCCGAGTTCGACGATCCGGTCGACGACCCGATTGAAGGGCCATGCAATGCGCTCGTGGTTAGAGATCCTCGCCAGGACTGGAACCCATGTCCGGACGATCCGATGGCGGCACTCATTGCCCGCTTGGAAGCCTTGGAGACTCGGCAGGTGGCGATCCCACCGGACGGCAAGCCATACCCAGCATGGGTGGATGACATGCCGGCGCCTCCGGGATTCGGGAATCCCACTTTCGCCCCCTTCAACGGGACCGGAGATCCGCCACAACATTTGGCCCATTTCAACTCGAGGTGCGGGCCTATGTTGGGGACTCCGGCGCAGCAAGAGGCCGCTAAGCTTCGCTGCTTTGTCCAGACACTGGAAGGGCCAGCATTTGTCTGGTACAGCCAGCTTCCCGTCGGGTCGATAACTAGCTGGGAGGACCTTCGTAGACAATTCCTCTACCAGTTCAGTTCCACGACCCGGAAGACGAGTATCGCAGACCTCTTCAAGTGCAAGCAGAGGCCTGATGAGCGAGTCGCGGACTTCGTCGCCCGATGGAAGGGTCTCACGTATTCCCTTGACATGCCATTGACTCAGGAGCAGTTGCTGACAATGTGCGTCGGGAACGTCAAGACCGAGCTGGTCCCTTCCCTGATCACTCAGAATTACCCCGGAGGGTTCAGGGACTTCTCAGACAAAGCTCAACGTCTTGAGGAAGCCCTGCAACAGGCCAGCCAGGCACACCCGCTGCCTCCTATGATTCCTGCAAGGAGAGCCAGCAGGGCTGAGCCCGCTGCTGTGGCCCAGATAGAGGCTCCCAGGCCGTTGGAGCTGCTGCCGGTAAGGCCAGCTCCACAGCCTCACAGGAATCCGCCTCCACGGGCTCAGTTCCCGGCCCAGCAACGGCATCCTCAGAACCGGCCGGCCCCTCCGCGTAATGTACCGCCACAACCTAGGCGAGATAATCAGGGTCCACCTCCTCGGCAGGCCCCTCCAGCCCCTCGTCAAGACCGCGCTCCCAGGGGCCCGCGACACCTGACGTACTCATTCCATGAGGATCAGGTCCCCGGTTATTTCCGGAGCGCCCTGGAGCAGAGGATTGTGCGATTGCCTGAGTGCTGGAGGCCAGAGGAGGCACATCTCACGGATAACCCCCGCTACTGCCCCTACCATCGGGCCCTGGGGCACACCATCCAGCGGTGCTATGTGTTTAAGGACTGGCTCCAAGACCAGATTAACAACAATGTAATCAGGTTGGGCCCAGCTCCAGCACAGGTAGCGGGCGTGTTCGTGGGATCAGATGACGATAGTGGCAACGAGGACGAATGGCAGCTGGTCTCCGACCGCGGGTCCCAGAAGTATAATAACTGGATGGCCCGCAAGACGACCATTCGCGCCCAGGGAATCATCCGTGCGCGCTTGAATCAGCCTGAGCCCCCAGAACCTGCGGGTGCTGCTTCGGCATCGTCGTCCCAGTCTGCCTCCTCCAAGAGGAGCAAACGGCGGCAGCGCAAGAAGGAAGAGCGCGCCCCGCCAGTTCCGCCACTATCCCGTACTCTCGGCGATTTCATGCCCCCGGAGATGGGGGTCCCTCCTCGGATCCGCCCGGTGATGGATGATTCGTCCGACGACGGTATTGGGTACGCTTCGGTTAACACCGTCGAGCTGGTAAATCCCTTTTCGGTTCCCGACGTTGAAGAACACCAGGTGGACCTCCCTAGTGTCCCCGGTCGTCGCCACCGTCGGAAGAACCGCAGCAGCAGGAGTCGCCGGGGCACAACCGTCGGTACCTCCGGCCAGGCCGTGCACGCCACTGAGACTAGGCGGCAGGCTCAAGATCGAGCTCAACGTGCGCAGGCTCCCCATCCGGGGATGACGGATTCGCCTCCGCCACTGTTTGTGGTATGGGACCGGGCAGAACCGCCTCAGCCGCGTCGCGACCAGCTCCGCCCTGCCACAAGTCCATCCCGGCCTCCTGACTCCAGTACGGTGACCATTTCCCGGACTGCGACCAGTGAACAACGGGATGCGCCAAGCACCAGTCGGCCGCCGATCCAACCGGTAAGGCCCGTCATGCCACCAGCCGCAGAGCAACCTCCTGCAACCAGGAGCTCGCGCTTGGCCAAAAAGTATGATGTCCTGAAGCACTTGGCCGACATCCCAGCAAGGCTCTCCATCCTTGAGGCTCTGCGCATGTCATCTGAGATGCGCGAGGCACTCGCTGAAGCCCTGAAGAGCCCCCTCCAGTTCGAGACAGAGGTTGCGGCTGCAGAGGCCTTCCACGCCGAAACGATCGAGGACGCCGAATGTCAGGCAGTTATCTCGTTCTCTGGTAAGGATGAGGACCCTCCTATACAGGGACACATCCGTCCGCTGTATGTCACTGGCCAGTTCAATGGCCTTGAAGTCCGGCGTTGTCTTGTCGACACGGGGTCCGGGATTAACCTGATTCCAACTCGGACGCTCCGGAGATTGGGGTTGTCTGAGGATGACTTGATTCCCTCCGACCTCAGGATCTAGGGGTACGACCGCACCGAGCAAACCCCGGTCGGCAAGATACGTTTGAAGACCCAGTTCGGTGACTTGGTTGCCAACACCGAATTCATGGTAGTCTCTCAGGACACTGCGTATAACGCATTGATGGGCAGGCCATGGCTTCACCTTCATGCGGCGGTTCCCTCGTCATACCACCAATGCCTCAAATACTCCCTTAATGGTCGAGTAGGCGTGCTTCGAGGAGATGCCTCTCCTTTTGCCTCATGTGAAGCCCGCTATCTGGACGCGGACTATTACAAGAGCAAGGATAAGCAGATCCTGGCAGGTGAGGTTGAGCCTGTCGCTGTTGCAAGCGATCCCTGGGCAAGTCTGGATGACGCTTACGTCCTCCCGATTCACCGGTTGGACGTCGCCATGGTCTTGACGGTCCGCGAGTCTCCTGATGAGACGGCCGCGACCGCCCGCGCCAGCACCAGTGGCCCAGCAGGATCTGGTAGCCCCAATGCAGTTTCCAACGCAGTCTCTCCCGTGGATGATCCCTCCCCGAGTGGAGAGGGTATGGAAGACGCACCCCCAGCCTTTGAGGAGGGCGTCCCCGCCACGGTCGATGAGTTAATACAGGTGAACCTTGGAACCGAGGCCGATCCAAGACCCACGTTGGTTAGTGCCGCCATGCCCTCTGAGGAGCGGCAGCAGTACGTGGACTTTCTCAGGCAGCACCGCGATGTGTTCGCTTGGGGCTATGACGAGATGCCGGGGCTAGATCCTCAGGTAGCCGTCCACCGCCTTGGTCTCCCGGCGAACCATCGCGGGTTCAAGCAGCCTCCCAGGAAAATGCACCCATCCCATGGTGCCATGGTTGAGGCCGAAGTTGACAAGCTTATCAAAGCCAACTTCGTGAGGGAAGTTCAGTACCCCAAATGGCTGGCCAACATTGTGCCGGTCAGGAAGAAGAACGGGCAGATTAGAGTCTGCATCGACTTCCGCGATCTCAACCGCCACTGTCCGAAGGATGATTTTCCCCTTCCAGTGACAGAGCTGTTGATTGATGCCACGGCAGGGTTCCAAGCCCTCTCCTTCATGGATGGATACTCCGGATACAACCAAATTCGGATGGCCCCTGAGGATGAGGAGTTCACTGCCTTCAGGGCCCCCCAAGGCACCTTTTGCTACCGGGTCATGCCCTTCGGCCTGAAGAATGCAGGTGCCACCTATCAACGGGCGATGCACCGCATATTCAAGCCAATCCTCGGCACACTGGTGGAATGCTACGTCGACGACTTGGTTGTCAAATCGCGCCAGCGTCAGGACCATCTTAAAGATCTTGAGAAAGTGTTCAGCTTCCTCCGGTCTCGCTGCCTGAAGATGAACCCGTTGAAGTGTGCCTTTGGGGTCACCTCCGGAAAGTTCCTTGGATTTGTGGTAAGATACCGGGGTATTGAGATTGACCCAGAGAAAATCAGGGCGATTAGCCAGATGCCTCCCCCGGGTACCGTCCGGGAACTGCAAGGGTTCCAAGGCCACTTAGCCTATATACGCCGATTCATCGCGAATCTGGCCGGCAAGTGTAAGCCCTTTTCTCGGCTTATGAAGAAGGGTGCCACCTATGTATGGGATAAAGAGTGTCAGACCGCTTTCGAGGAAATCAAGCAGTACCTGCTTCAACCTCCGGTCCTGATGCCGCCCGTATCCGGAAAGCCGCTGGTCCTTTATGTGACCGCCCTGGAACGGTCCCTGGGTGCCCTTCTCGCCCAGAAGAACAACGAGGGAACAGAGAATAGCCTCTATTACCTCAGTCGCATGCTCCTCGATGCGGAGGTTAGGTATTCCCCCATCGAGAAGAGCTGCCTGGCGCTCGTATTTGCCGTACAGAAATTACGGCACTACTTGCAGCACCATGAGGTACAGTTGGTTTCTCGGGTAGACCCGTTGAAATATATCCTGAGCCGACCTATGTTGACTGGCCGTCTAGCGCGGTGGGCTGTGATTCTCCAGCAGTTCGACATCAGGTATGTGTCTCAGAAGGCCATCAAAGGGCAAGCGTTGGCAGACTTTCTGGCCGCTCACCCGACCTCCGCGGATCAGCCGCTGGATCTAGGCTTTCCTGATGAGACCATTCTCTCGGTTGATCGAGCCGATCCATGCTGGCAGATGCACTTTGACGGTGCCTCCCGGAGCCCCACCGGTAGAAGACTTGATAATCCTAAGCTCAATAGAGTGGGCTTGGGCATCGTCTTCATTACCCCGGAGCGAGCCGTGCTGCCATACTCTTTCCTGTTGTCAGAGGGCTGTACCAACAATGAGGCGGAATACCATGCCCTCATCACCGGCCTCGAGTTGGCTCTCGAGATCGACGTGCCCCGTCTGTGCGTGAAAGGGGACTCCGAACTGGTCGTTAAGCAGATCAATGGCGACTATGTTGTCAGGAAGCCGGAACTTGTGCCATTGTTGGAGTGCACCCTCCTTCTGATGGCCCGGTTCCCTTCTCGGCCAGAAATTGTCCATATTCCCCGGTCGCAGAACGGTCGAGCAGATGCTTTGGCCAGCCTGGCTGCGTCACTTGCGGAACCTGAACAGGACAACCTGATCGTCCGCGTGACGCGCCACAGGCTCATCGCTCCCGTTATCCCGGAAGAAGATCGCGGCCCGTTGGTAAGTAATCTCACCACGGTTGCCCCTATGCCCGGAGCCCCGAGTACCCCAGATATAGCAGTCGGATCAGCCCCTGATTGGAGGACGCCTTTGGTTGAGTACCTCCAACATGGCATTCTTCCGTCAGATCGGGCCGAGCGCGAGCGAGTTCGACGCCGCGCATCGCAGTTCGTCCTCCAGAGCAGTCCCGGCCTGGAGCAGATCCTCTACAAACGCGGATTTGATGGTGTTCTCCTCCGTTGCCTTCAGGGAGTTGAGATCCCACGAGTCATGCAAGAGGTTCATGCTGGTTCATGCGGCGCCCACCAGACTGGGCCGAAGCTGTCCCACCAGATTCGGAGGTTGGGATACTTCTGGCCCTCTATGATCCATGACTGCATCGAGTACGCCAGGAGGTGCCATGCGTGCCAGGTTCATGCGAACTTTGTGCATCGGCCGCCGGAGCCTCTCCATACCACAAGGTATTCCTGGCCCTTTGCAGTCTGGGGACTGGACGTTGTGGGACCTTACCCGCCGGCGACAGCTCGCCAGTGCCGGTTCATTCTGACCGCCACGGACTTCTTCTCCAAATGGGCAGAGGCGATTCCGCTCAGAGAGGTCAAATCCTGTTCGATCGCTGACTTCGTGACCTCCAACATCATCTATCGATTTGGAGTGCCTCACGCTATCCTCACGGATAACGGAACCAATTTCCGAGCAGCCGAGTTGAAGAAGTTGTACGCCAAGTATAACATCCGCTCGAACCATACATCTCGCTATCATGCGCAGGCGAATGGACAGATCGAGGCGTTTAACAAAACCCTCTCTAACATTCTGCAAAAGATGGTTGGTCAGAACAAGAAGAGTTGGCCGGACAAGCTCCCCAACGCCCTCTGGGCTTATCGGACGACGACTCGCAATTCCACCCAGATGACCCCTTATTCCCTGGTGTATGGAGCTGAGGCCGTCCTGCCCATCGAGATCCAGTTACCGTCCTTGCGCACTGCGGTCTACGACCAGCAAGCACCGGACAGAGTTGCTGAAGCCCGTCTAGTCGAGTTGGAAGCACTGGATGAGAATAGACTTCGCGCTTTGCACAACTTGGAGAGGCATCAAAGCAGGATGGCTCGAGCTTTCAATAAGAAGGTTCGCCTCCGCTCCTTCCTGCAGGGTGATCTAGTGCTAGCCCTAAGAGCACCGATGATCCCCGGCAGGAAGCCGCCCAAGTTGGAGCCCAAGTGGGAGGGACCTTTTGTTGTCCACAAGGTCTATCCCAATGGCGCGTACTCCCTAGCGACTATGGATGGTGAGCGTGTCACTCCTCCCACCAACGCTAGGTTCCTCAAGCAATACTTTGCCTGAGTGTCACCACGTCCTGCACGACGTTAAACTGCATTCGTCCAGGCTACAAGACATTAAACTGTTCAGCATTCGTCCGCGCTGCAAGACGTTAAACTGCCAAGTGCTTCGTCCCGCATGACGCTAAACTGCACTACGTCCGAGCTACAAGACGTTAAACTGTTCAGCATTCGTCATGCATGACGTAAAACTGCCACTCAAGAACTACGTGCGGCTTGATTCCCATCCTTATGGGATACGTAGGACCGCCTGAACCCTCGTGTTTCAGGCCCAGCCCCATCCTTCGGGAATTTCCATCCCATCTCGGGCCCTTGGCCCAGTTGCCCCGGGGTGTGCGGCGTATGGTGTGAGTGCGGGGCTATGCCCTCATTCACGTCGGTTTGCTCGTCACGCTGTACGCCCCCCTCCACGTTTGGGGATGCCTTCTGCTTCCCCCTTCTTTTTTCCTCATCGTCCTGCATGACGTTAAACTGCACTTCAAGAACTACGTATGGCTTGATTCCCATCCTTATGGGATACGTAGGACCGCCTGGACATTCATGTTTCAGGCCCAGCCCCATTTCCCGGGAATCTCTATCCCGCGTTGGGCCTCTGGCCCCAGTTCCCCTCCTTTTTGTGCGAGGCGTATCGCGTGAGCAGGGGATTATGTCCTCATTCACGTCGGTCTACTGGCCGCGCCGTACGCCTCCCCCGTGTGTGGGACTACCTCACACCCCTCATCGTCCTGCATGACGTTAAACTGCCTTTCCAGAACTACGTATGGCTTGATTCCCATCCTTATGGGATACGTAGGACCGCCTGGACGCTTGTGTCTCAGGTCCAGCCCCGTCTCTTGGTTGATTGCGGGGACCTGCCCCCCTTCGGTTGCTCTCAGGGTGAGTCCTCCGACCCTTTCCGGAGATCTGTTAACATGTTTTGGGTGCTTTGGTCTATGACTCGTAGTGTCAGATTCAATCCCGACAAGTCCTGTGTTGCTTGTCAGGCCCCGCGCTTCCTCTTGTTCGAGCCTTCACTCAAAGGGATCCTCGTTAGCGGTTTGGGTACGATGCCTCAGTGCTCTCCCACCGCTCCGGGTCGATTTACCGGTGGGTCTTGGGCCGCAAATCGATATGAATCCTGCGATTGAGCGGTTGATGCTCGTTTGCTTGCCCCGTCTTAGGCTGACGCGATCGGATGTTGTGTTGCGAATGCGTCAGCAACGTCCTTGATCGCCATGTCAGCTCTCTCGGGCTCTGAACATTGGTTGCGCAGTCCTCATCACACTCCGCCTTTGTGCGTTGTAGTGGGATCTTGACACTCTCTTCATACCGACCTCCGGTACGCCTCTACACGTTAGGCAGACCAACCAGGGTAATGATGTCGTTCGAGGCTCCCATGATCTGAGCACCAAGGATATATGCAGACATCCTCCCTAAGGGCCATGCGTAGCTGGACCCTCGTCCCCATAAGGAGGAGGGAGTCGCCCGAACAATTGCGTTCTGGGCCCAGTATATCTGGAGGCTAGCATCTCTGCCCCTCGGGTGATGGACATACGCAGACCCCTATCCCAAGACTCTTTTCCTGGAATCGTGCGTGACCGCAGGGCTGGGTATGTTCCCACCTCCGCCGTGTCCGCCGTACCGCGATAAGCGGGTTCCTCCATGGTCCGAACCACACGACCTTAAACTGTGTTGTCTGGTCCTACCACACGACCGTAAACTGTGATCGTCTTGGCCGCCCGACGAGAAACGACACTGCATCGTGATGTCCTCCTCAGGGGACACTCATGTTGGGCGCTGGTTAATGACCACGCCATTCATCAATGCCTTCCATGGCTTGATTATTGTGGCGACGCCAGAGATTTCTCAATCACGGGCATGTCGCCGCACAAAGAAAAACCATTCATCTTTAAGGACAAACAAGAAATATCAAATGCCGCTCCTTTTGTGTGCGAGGGTCAGACCCGCACTCTTCCCCGCGCTGGTGCCCGATTGTGTTGCACCGCGCTTCAAGAACTACGTGCGGCTTGATTCCCATCCTTATGGGATACGTAGGAACGCCCGGATGTTTGAAACTTCGGGTCCAGCCCCCCACCTCTTAGAGATTCCCCCTTCTCTGGGGAATCCGCCGCCTTCAGGTCACCCTCAAGGCGTGTTCCCCGACCCCTTGCCGTGGTCCACCGGTGTCAAGAGTACTCTGGTTTATTGCCAGGAGGGTCAGGATCCGCTTGGTCAGGTTTCCTCCACTTTTCAGGCTTCGTGCTCCCTTTCATTCGGACCCATCGTCTACGCCCTGGGTGGAGCCCCCGTGAACGGTTCGGACACAATGCCTCAGTGCTCTCCCACCGACTCGGGCCGGTACCCCCAATGGCCTCGGGCAGCAAATCGATATAAATCCTGCGATTGAGCGGTCGATGCTCGTTTGCTGCCTCATTCCACCAACGGTTGGTGCGATGTTGATGCTGCTTTTCCGCCACGGTCGGCAGTATTCTCATATCGTCATGCCGGTGCTCCCGGTCCTCGAGTGAATGGCCGCATGATTCACATTTTCCACCTCCCATTCTGACCAGGCGAAACCTCGACACTCTTGACACTATCCCTCAGTGCATCTTCGCATATCCAGGGGATATGACCACGATGTGGCGTGCTTTGAGTCCTTATGGTCCGAGCTCTAAGACCTTAAACTAAGATCTCTCCTTATGGTCCGAGCTCTAAGACCTTAAACTAAGATCTCCCCTTATGGTCCGAGTTCTAAGACCTTAAACTAAGATCCTCTAGTCCTTATGGTCCGAGCTCTAAGACCTTAAACTAAGATCTCCCCTTATGGTCCGAGTTCTAAGACCTTAAACTAAGATCCTCTAGCCCTTATGGTCCGAGCTCTAAGACCTTAAACTAAGATCCTCTAGCCCTTATGGTCCGAGCTCTAAGACCTTAAACTAAGATCCTCTAGCCCTATGGTCCGAGCTCTAAGACCTTAAACTAAGATCCTCCACCTTTATGGTCCGAGCTCTAAGACCTTAAACTAAGATCCAGCCCTTATGGTCCGAGCTCTAAGACCCTAAACTAAGATCTACCCCAAATGGGGTCCTACGTCCTGCATGACGTTAAACTGCACTCACAGAACTACGTGTGGCTTGATCTCCAGCCTGATGGAGTACGTAGGAACGCCCGGGAATTTCGACTCGGGTCCAGCCTCAGGGATCGACAAGTCCCGCCCCTCCTCGTCGCCGGCCGTCTGGCCTGACTTCGGGTAGAGTGGTGCAGTTGTGATATTCTCCCCGATTCAGCTCGGGATGCCCCATCGCAATGATGGGAAGCGACAGTTTCCTCGTCAGAGAGGTGCTGTCTGAGAATTGAGGTGACTCACGGCCAGATTAGTGCATCCGCCTAATACGCTTCCCCCACGGTGGCGCAATTTTGAGAGCGTTGGATTCTGTCCGAACAAATCGTCACTTCGCCCCATGCTTCGCATGCCCTGTTGATCTGGATTTTCCACCCTTGTGTCTGAAGGAACCCCAAAGCGGTATTCATGATGACATGTGGTCCGCCTCCTGCAATATGAATGATGGCCTTTTTCGGTCCGTCTATTGCAGTTGTTATGGTCGATCCACTGTCCGCCTACCGTCTTGGGCATTTCCTGGAAGGCCGATCGTTGTGGATGTCTGGATTCGGGACACGCGATTCACCTTTTCTCATTTCCCTATGTTCGGATAAAATCTCAACGCCCCTAGCATTGTCCCGCTCGTGTGTCGGAACAGGTTGGGGGGATGATACATTGGTTAGGTCTGAGGTCTCCTTTCCTAGGAATGACCTCCCTCTTTTCTCCAGAAACCCAGGCCCAATTGTGGATGCCTGATGCTTGGTTAACACTCCCGCAAGACAACAATTTGTGGTTGAGCATGTTAAACCAAAAGACGCAGATAAATATGGCGATTCATACAAGTGGATCAAAATATCAAGTAGCGGAAGCAAATGTTCTGGGAATGGCAGAAAACAGCCCTTAGGGATTAGCGTGCTGAATGAGTCTTTCTAATGCCGCTACCCTTTGGCTGGTGGCCTCCAGAGCTGCTTCTCGCTCTCTGCGTGCTCTCTCTTCGTCGGCGGTCGCAGCACGCAGTTCGTCGATCCTGGCCTGTGCACGCTCCCGCTCGACTTGGAGTGTGACCATCTGTTGGCCCGCCTCCGTCAGCTGTACCTGAGCGTCGATCAGTTGCGCCGATAGTTGCTCCACAAGCTCGGTACATGCTGCGACGAAGGCCTCCTTCTCTGCCGCCTGCCCTTCGAGGCGCCGGACTTCCTGCTCTGCCGCGATGAGCGCCTGCGTGCTCTCCGACATGTCCCGACTTTGTGCGACGTCGGCACGCCGGCGGCTCTCGCGCATCTTCTCGGCCATGAAATCACGGACCGTCAGATGGAGGCGTTGAGCATCAGCTCCCCCGGCACACAGGAAGCGCAGCCAGGTCTGAAGTGATCCCATGCGCCCCAGCCATTCCGATGGGTCTCGCTTGAGGAAGCGCTGGATGCACTTCCACCCCCTGCGTCGCGTTACCCGGCTATCCTCGACCGCCTCCGCGTCCGAGTCATCCATCTCCTCGGGGTCGGCAGGCCGGTAAGCAGGGAAGGCAGCCAGCAGGTCTGCTGCAGGGTCCGCCCCTGGGAGGTCCTCACGAGGGATAGGTTCCCCAACATCCGGGCAACCTTCTTCTCTCTCCCCAGCGGCGCTGACACCCTCGTCAGCCCCCAACCTCTCTCCGATGTCAGCACCACCGATGTCCGCAGCCCCTTGATCAGCAGTTGGTGGGGCCGGCTCGGTTTGGGAAGCCTGTTCCGGAGCAAGCGGCATGTCCACCACTGGTCCACTCGTAGATGGCCCGGGTTCGGCAACCCGACGAGCCTCCGATGTTGAGATCACTGCGCAGGGCATGCCATGGTTAGTCACGGATCGTCAATGGCAAGCACCAGCAGTAAAGTAGGGAGACTTACGGGAGTTCGGAGCGTCATCTTCCGCTACCCCGGTCGCCGCAGGAACAGTTGCAGCAGGGGACCCCTTAGCGCTTGTCAATTCGATAATGGGTGCCTGGCCCCCGCCTTGTCCTGCTGGCGCCTCTCCTACTCCTGTTGAGGACGCCTGACCGACGTCCGTGTGCTCCTGAGAAGGATGGAGAAACGGGTTAGAAGCTGCATAAGAGAATGGATGAAGCAAGTTGAGTAGGGATAGAAGCGGACCTCGAGGAGCTCAGTGACATCAACGTTGTCAGAGCCGGCCACCTCGCCGCTCTCCCGTGGGCTCCCCCGATGGGACCTTCCCTCGGAGCCTTCATCCTCCCCCGTCTCCTCCTCCTCCTCGGAGTCGTTACTGTCATCTTCTTCCGGCGGCATCTGTTCCGGAGCGGGCTCGAGACCGAGCATCACCTTCACCAGAAGGGATGGCTCCGCACGCTGACCACGTTGGCGCGCGTACTCGTCCATGGCCGTCAGATATGCATATTGCCGGTTGAAGTCCACCCTGTCGGTGATCTGGAGGCGCCCGACCTCTGGCAGATGGATTCCTTCTCTGAGTATCTTTCGCCAGATGACGTCGGTCCCCAGTGACTGCCGCAGGGTCATCCAGGCCGACCACAGTGCCGGGAAGACTGCATCGTGGGAGGGTTCGAGCAGACGTCTCACCTGCTTCCCGGGCCGCTCCTCGACCGCCGCATGTGCCCCCTCTCTGGGCGCCGAGGTCGTAGCGGCAGCCTGCGATGCGCCCGCCGCCGAAGTCCCTGCTCGCGCCGGCCCCGCTGCTTGGCGCGCCTCCGTTCTCCCCCGTGTGGCGGCGCCTCGCCTCCTTCCTTGACGCCCGGTCTCCGCACGGGTAGCCTCGAGCCGCCGAACTAGCTTCCGCAAGAGCCCCTCAGGGTACGCGATGGCCCAGTGTTCGGCGTACTCGGTTGCCAAGCCTGCGTTAACTCCGGTAGGAGGGAGGGTGATGACGTCGCCAGAGCCGAAGGCGACGAACATCAGCCACATCTGGCGAAGGACGCAAGGGTTTGTCTCCTCCCGAACAGCAGTGAATACCCTCTTCGGCATCCGTTGAAGGCACCCGAACTGCCTGGCGAACCGGGTCGGCACGTAAGGCTCGCAGATCACCTTCCCGTCGATCCGAGTCACGAGCACCCCGCCCCGCATGTTCAGGAAGTATTAATGCTGCTCCAGCGGGCCCTGTCTGTTGTCGATCATCTGGCCGACGGGAGTGGGGAACGGGCTGAAGTTGAAATTGGCATGATTGCCAATCCGAACCCTCACGCCCTCCTCACTGAGGGTCATCGGAGCGACCCCCGCAATGTTCAGCAGGGAGGGTCGCAGGCCGTTGCCCGGAGGACTGATGGCATTTGGGAACGTATACCCACCGAGGTGAGCAGCCACCCATCCGTGGAAGAACTGAAAGGGCCCACAGATCCTTCGTGGCGACCCCCCTCGTGAGATGCGTCCCAGAATGGCATACAGCCTCGCCAGTACTGGGACCCCGAGGTTGTACCTCTTATTGGCAGCCATGGCGCCCGCCATCGCCAGCGTCGCCGGGCGGACGCCCATCCTCGCATCCCGCACTGGCAGGAGCCACCCGCTCAGAAAGGCGGCCAGGAACGCCGCGTACCGGACGTTCGGGTCCCGGGCCTCGATGACGCGGTACCCCCATGAGCGGTAATCGCCCGTCTCCAGGACCCGCCAGTACGACCCGTTCCGGCTCCTCTGAGCTGCGGTCGGGCACCGCTTCCCCCTGCCTGGCATCTTGACCGCCGGGTCATGCTCCAGGAACTGGCCGAACCAATCCTTGTAGGCTATGTCCTTCTGGAAGTCTTGGATCCCGAGCCGCTGCGTAGCCAGGTCAAGAAGATGCCAGGTCAGAATGGGAGTCCGTGACCTGTCCTCCCAGATGTTCTTCGGTGGCAGGAACTCATCGTACTGGTAGCCCTCCAGCGGGATACCTCCGATGCAGTGGATGTCCCAGAGACCGATGCCGACCTCCCCATGGTGAAGATGGAAGGTGTTGGTATCCGGGGACCAGCGAGTGAACAGCTCCGGCCCGAGCTCAGACTGCTGGTAGAAGTGGAACTGCGACGTCCACACCGCCTCGAACAGGCCGATGTACCGCAGCTCCTCTGCGAAGTGATCGCAAGTGTGGCGTACCCAGAACGCCCAGGCCCATTCACTGGTAAAGTTGCCCCCAGATCGCAAGTCCCAGTCCTTCAGCCAGCCCTTGGTGTCGTCAGTGACACTCTGACGGTATGTGCTCGAGTAGAGGGCTGGAGAATTCTCCGCAGTAGGCTCACCCCCATCAATGGTTCGCGTCCTCGGGTTCAGGACATAGACATCCAAGTGTCTGGTCTCCCTGGCAGGATGCCCATTGTTGGTGATGTTATAGCGGTGAAGCTCGTCCTCCCGAGTCACCCAGGTTCGCGGCGCATCAACCTCGAATCCTGGCACCGGAACCTCATCGAGGATGCCGAAGTTCCAGAGCGGCAGGTTGTCCGACAGTGGATATGTCTTCTGGGCCGGCGTTAGTAAGTCGAACAAGGATTGATTGTTAGAAACAATCTCCTTGGCTCCGTAAACCTCCTCGTTCGTCGCCATCTCGGCTCTGCGGGTGGCGGCATCCCCTTCATTTCCTCTGTGCGCGGCCATCTCGGAAGATTCGGGAGTCGTGCGGGTTAAGGGATGAAGCGTGCGGGATCGGACGAGGCTGGTGGAAAAGTTTGAGAGGCGGCGCGCAATCCAAGTGGACGGCGCGCAATTGGGAAGACTGTCGCGCAAAGTTCCGGGTTTTCGCGCAAAAAACAGGCGAAATCCGGACGGTTTTGCGCGCCGATCGGGCGAATTCCGCGACCGGAAGAAGCAATTTCGCGCACGAGAGCTTTGGAGCTTATCGCGCGGAAGGCCAGAGTACGGAACGCGGGACCCAGCGCCCCTATTTATAGGCGAGGCCGGGTCCGCGCTGCGCGGAAAGCGCTTTGCGCGACCGCAGCGGCGAATTTCACGACCGGCGCCCCTTTTTGCGCGCCTAAGTCCCGCGCCGCCCAGGACTTCGGCATTCCGGCGTCTCCCTCGGAACCCGATCGTTGCGACCTCTCGCCGATCAGATTCCGAGGGGGGGCTTTTGTAGACGCCGGAAAAGTCCGTTGTTCCCAAACGAAGCTCCGGATGCGGAAAGCGAAGTGATATTTGGAGTCGGAAGAACGTTTCGGAGGGCCCGGAGGCCTTGCGCGGAATTTCAGAGGCCCGCGCGCAAAGGTGATGTTCCGCGCGCAAACCTCCCGGGATGCGCGCAATGTGCCGGTCCGGCGCGCAATTTTGCGCGCCGCGGGTCCGCGCGACTCCCTTGCGCGCCGCGCCCGATTCCGCGCCCGCGAGGAGAATTTCGCGCTCGCACCCTGGATTCCGCGCCCGGGGTTGCCTATAAATACAAGGCGACCCCCAACGTTTCAAAGGTTGCTGGAAGTCGAAACGTCTCTCGTGCGCGCAATTCAACCCCTTCCGCGCGCAATGACGAACTTCAGGTAACCTCCTTTCTTTCGCGCAAGAAAGCCTCGGGGTCCGCCTTCGCGCGCAATCCCCGCTGGCTCCTTTCATTTGACTAAACATTCACCCTAAGGCCTTTGCGCGCAAAAGAACCCGCTTGCGCGCAATTGCCCCCGGGGTGCGCGCAATCCGGCCTGATTGCGCGCACCCCCCCTTCTTTCAAGTGGCCATTCATTAGAGAATGAGCCGTTGCCCCCGCGCGCTATTCGAAGCCCGGTGTGAGCATTCTCAAGTATCCGCGCGCAAGGCACTGGCCCAATTGCGCGCCAGCCGCCCCGATTGCGCGCCGGCCCGCAGTATTGCGCGCAAAGCTCCCTTTTTGCGCGCAATCTGCCAGGGTCGTCCCCGTTGACCTCCTAAGGGTACCCGCCTGTGTGGTACCCGATGATTCTCATCCCGGGTGCCCGCACCGTGCGTTGCCTTCCCGTGCGGCCCTCCAGGCTTGCGCGAAGTGACACGCACGTATGTCCAGCATGACGTTAAACTGCATACTCGTCCAGCATGACGTTAAACTGCATATACGTCCTGCACGACATTAAACTGTACATCGTCCGCGCTGCAAGACGTTAAACTGCCAAGTGCTTCGTCCGGCAACCTATGCCCAGCATGACGTTAAACTGCACACCCGTCCAAGCTGCACGACGTTAAACTGCCTAGCCCCCATCGTCCGCGCTGCAAGACGTTAAACTGCCAAGTGCTTCGTCCTCAACACATGACGTTAAACTGTACTTCGTCCGGCAAGACGTTAAACCGTCCGCTTCGTCCTCAACACATGACGTTAAACTGTACTTCGTCCGGCAAGACGTTAAACTGTCCGCTTCGTCCTCAACACATGACGTTAAACTGTACTTCGTCTGGCAAGACGCTAAACCGTCCGCAACCTGATCCCGTGCTCCGCACGCAGGGTCTCCCCCGGTTTGGACGTGGCCCCCACCCGCTCGTCTCTGCAGGGATGTCGGGATTGTCCCCCTTTTGGGACGATTTAATGGGAGTGGCTTTTCCCTACGGGGGCAGGGTATTACAAACCCCTAATTTCTCGTGGGAGGCTGCACATGTGTATCTCCATTGCGCCTCCCCACTGCCGAAGCCAGTACAGGGTCTGACTGGGATCGAGGTGTCTTCTGCTTTCGGTCCGAGTCCCTTCCAACTGAGTTTTGCAGCATCCGGGCTGCCCCAAGTGCGTAAGTCCTGACAGAATGAACTACGTGGACTTTGATCCCTGTCTCCTATACAGGGTACGTAGGAAGCCTCCCCGAGGTTCAAGCCCACCACCTGGTCGTCCCGGTCGTATTTACGTCGGTTCGTCCATCAGTGGACCCCTCCAGGGTTCACGCTTGCGTTGATTCACCTATGAATCCGCCCCTGTGGGAGACTGCCCGTGTGTATCTCCACGGTGCCTCCCCACAGCCCCCCTTTTCCATTTCCCCTTTTATCGTCCAGCATGACGTGAAACTGTGATCCACCCGGCCGTTCCATCCCCCTCCGTGCGAGGTGGTTCGGTTCAATCCTCCGCCCGGCGGCCTCGACCTCTTCGTGAGTCGGCTTGCCGACGTCCAGCATGACGTTAAACTGTATGCCCGAACTACGTTGACTTTGATCCGTGTTAACGCGCGGTACGTAGGAAGCCCCTCTGGGGTCCAAGCTCTTCACTTCATCATCCATCCTGATCCTTACCCGGGCCGCCACATCCCGGTGGGGTCATGCCACTTCACCTCACTCCACGTTACTTGGGAAGCCGCCCATGTGCTGGCCCCAGCGTCGGAGGTTCCCCGCGAGGGGGTTCTGTCATCTGATCCACTTTTCGTGTTGATCGGTCCGATGCCGTCCCCGCTGGACGTTAAACTCGCGGCATACCCCGTGTTAAACACGGGAAGCTGAGGAAAACCTCAGGTGACACAGTTCCCCGCACCTAGTACGGGATGCCTCAGGCCATCGTGCCTTCGAGAAGCCCTATTAGGGACGGAAGACAGACGTGCAGAGCCGCAGTGTTACGACACGCCCCCAGCACCCAGAGCCACCCGGCCTTCTCACCGCAGGTTGCTGCCCCGCCCAGACTCCTTGGAACGTCCGGGCGGAAGCAGCGTAATTAACCGGTGTCCATGAAGATATGGCGCCGGGAACGAGATTCACGAACATTCTTAAGTCTATGAGGGAGACCCGGATTAGGCGACAAGTTCCGAGGAGACGTCCAAGGAAGGAGAAGCCGACATCCCATCATCCCGGTTTCGATCAAGGAGCAGACGCCCCTGAATAAGGGACGGATGCCGCCCGCCCTTGGAAAGCGGGACTGCGGGACCACAAGCCGCGCGCCCATCCCCTCGGGTTGACGGGTGCACGCGCGAACGCGTCCTGGCGGAACAGCGTAACCCGACGCACATCCGCACCGAAACAACATTAAAATAGAAATGTTAGATACTATAATTTACTTCCAAACACATCCTAAGACATGGGTAAATACTATAAATCCAATGAGCAACAACATTGGGAACACCCCTAGGCACTAGGTTGTCTTGGGCCCTATGTACCTCGTACCTCGGTGTAAAGTAACCATAGAAAAATCCATTCTCGTGCACGAGCCACTAGTAGGGAACATACCCATAACCTAGTGGTCCCCAGTAATCATCCACATAGTTTAGTTAGAGTTGTCGTTATCCAAATTCTATGTGAAACAGGGACAAAACCCATCCGGTCCACTAGCCGTACTAGTACAAATCCGCCTCACCTAGGTACCCGGGCATCCCCTTTTGTGGTCAATAAATTTCAGAATGAAAAAAAAATAAATTTTCATATAAAACACCATTACTGGTCAAACACAAAAAAAACAGTAGCTATCACATTTTATACCACTTAAAACACGCAACAAAACACTTATATTTTTTATAAAACAATTCCTCAAAATCTCGTAGTGTTTGGGACACAAAACTCATTATAAACCTCACTTGCATACTATGTGCACTTTTTTTTAAGTTTCCAAAACATAAAGGTAAGACTACTACATTTCAGTGGAAACACAGTATAATTTTTAGGGCATCCCCATATGGTTCAAGAAATGACATCATTGCAAAATCTCCATTTTTACACAAAACAACTCTTAGAATTTCATGTGGTTCACAAAGACCATTAAAACCAGATTTTGCAGCAACAAACACAAGGGATAATAATTAAAAATAGTATTTTTATCCCTATTATAGTGAAATAAAATCAACTAATTACTTATAGGGTATCGCTAATTAAACTAAGAAAACATTTCTATGAAGAAACCCCCAATTTCACATGAAATTGGCATTTATGAATCATTCTAAATACAAACACCACTAAAACTATTTTTTCAGCAATAGTAAAATTAACTAAGCATGAAAATACCATAAAAACAGTATCAAATTCACAAAGATTTCATAGACAATGGAATCACCTACCAAAACCAAGGAAACCCTTGAATCCTTTGTTCGAAAACTCAAACGCACCACCATCGCACCTCAAGGAAGGTAAACCAGACCTAAAACCAGAATTTTAGACCACGAAAAACAAGATAAAACCCTAATTTTTAAAACCTAATTTCTGAAAATTATGAACCTCAATGATAAGAGAAGAAAACCTAAGTAAATTGGATGTAACCCTAAACAAATTGAAAGAAGAAAGAAAGAGAACAACTTACTTAAAATATCTTGTAGAAATCGCCACCAAAAATACCAGTATATGATTTTAAAAATACTCAAACCTTCAAGGTAGGTTCTAACAAGGATAAGGAGATCATTTAAGCATTTTAATGGGGGAAAAGAGAAAAAATTGAGAGAGATATGAAGGAATGAACTTACCTCTTCAAATCTGGATGATTTAAGGAATCCTATGAAGTTCGGCACCAAATCACGATTAACCAGAGATCCAAAAATGGTAGAGAGAGAATGGTCGCGCATTTTAGTTCAGTGGTCTTGGGCTCCACTTGGAATCACCGAAAAATCTCAAAAATTGAATAATTTATAACATAATCAAAATTTATTTTTAAAACAGGAATTGGGATTTCGGGCAGACCCAACCCCTTAGATAAAAACCCAAATAAACTATGTTTATGGGTTTCTAAAAGCTCCAAATAACCCTGGTGGTGTTAATAGGTTAGGGTAGTTCAAGTAGGAATTTGAATGGATGAAAAATGTTGAAAAATGAAATGTTATAAAAGATACAAAATTTATTTTTTAATCTAAAATTGGGCTCACGGTTTGGCCCAATTCAGGAATACTCATCTATTCCTCCCTAAAACCTAGGGAAACCCCCAAAACAAAGCATGGATGTAGATTAAATGAAAAAAATACCTTTAAAATATGTCTTGTATCTGACATATTGGATGAAACAATTCAAATGACTAGATAGTGGGATAAAATGACCATCCAATGGTGATGGTAGTGGGGATTTCATTTCAGTCGGTCCCACTGGTCGGTCAATGGACAAGGAAGGGTGTCTAACATTCTCCCCCGGAACACCGGTTAGCTGGTGGTAACACCACTCTATTAGTGGTACCCATATTTGGAGATAATTAAATTCATTGTCATATTTTACTATAGTTCAGTAATTACTCTAAATCTTTCCCAAAACAAACCACATTGTGACCAAAATTTATTAAAGGGAACTCCCTTGGTGATATAGGACTTCCCTTCCTCTCCCCTTGGATGTTTAAATTCTAGATTAATCAAAGGAATCAACTGAAGTTATATTTATCCATTTTTTGTTAAATTATCCTTATTTCCCTAGAATTGATCATAGATAGAATCTATTTTTGTCTAGATCTATGAATATATACCAATATATAATAAGGAATCCATGCTTTATAAATATATAAGTTTTGTATCATGAGTTTAGATGGCCTATCATAGATTGATCCAAGATCTACCATTGATGGTGATTCTCTTTTGTTGTGTTATTAAGGATTTTACCTTTTGGAACACCTTATTCCTAAATTTCTATTCTTAGTGACTCTATGATGATGGGTTAGGTCTTTTCTAGTGAACTTTGGTGCATAGTCATGATATGGGTGTCATTCATTAATAGAAATTGGATTTTAGCAATAATGGTTTAAAGGTTACAAGTCATTACCATGTTGGGGCATTATGCAGATTTGTTTGAAATGTTTGAAAGTTGTATATTCCTAGTGTATGGACCCATTCGTGATAGGTATGTTGGAAGTGAGTGGGTATCCTTTAATACCTTTAAATGGTAATCCTTGTTTATTTCTGTGTATTTTGAACAATATGTTAGTAATATTTCATAATCACGGAGTGTTTGATGTGCAATTTTTAGTCCCTTGTATATTGCACCTTGCGTATGTACCATTCATATTTTATGTAATATTTTGGAAAATTTTATTGCCTTTTTATGTCATGGTTATTTGTGGATTTTTACAAAGATGATGGAACATTGTCTCGATGTTGATGTTGAATGATGGTCTGATAGACCAAGACAGATCGCTATAGGGGTTCTTATGGTAACATGAATATTTTGACATGGAACTTCATAAGATGGTTATGCCTGAGCATAGCATGTGGTTACCCAATGGAAGGATAAAAACATATTCTTTTATAATAGGGCACATAGGATGGTATGTTGTACTATTGTGGAATGACGATGTATATGTGTATATTTTCATTGTTTGGTGTGCCAAGCATGCATACCATAGAAGGTGACTAGGTATTCATGTATCATGGGAATCAAATTCCCTTAGTGGTGGGCATAGACTTGTTACTTAATGGTGGGACACACGTGTTTCTTAATGGAAAATGATTTTACATTCCATGATCATTCATGTGGTAAACTACATGTTATATTTTTACATCATTTTACCAAAATAGGTACGTCTAGGTTTTGTTGTAGCTTTGTTAGTGAATAATCACTTGATACATTATCAGACATATGATTTTATTTTCATTTACTCTTCAAACATGTCATACACCTCTATATAATTTTTAAATTATGTTAAGGAGGGATTGGTGGTGTCTTAAAGGGTATATAATCACCCTACAGGTGCATATTCATCCACGTTAAGACTTCATGATCTAGGATCCGAAGAAAGTAATGGGTCCAATGATCAATTTTGGATGATCTTGAAGTTAGGAGATGGATGTGGTAATTGGAAAACCCTAGGATGTTTAACTCAACAATTATCTTGAAATAATTTACAGTTTTATTGTTACACATGTTGACCTTCCTCACCAAGGTTCAATATGGTTAATTATTGTATTATGTGACATGATATTTGGTATTATATTTTTATATCTATTTTCACCATGTTTTTTATTTTTCTATGATTTATGATGGTATAGTATTCCCACAAAACTTACAGATCCTCACCCCAATTCAGAATCCAATTGCATATAGGTAGGCATGCCTGAGGTTATGTGGCCCTTCTCATTAGACCTAGTGATTCCGATCAGGGTGTTAAACTAGAATAGGTGCCCTTCCTAAGTATGAATAGACTCTTAAATCTATATCTAGGGATATTTATACCTAGTATGAAGGTGGATTCACATTTTCTTGGTTGATAATAATTTATCTAATAATATCATTATGGAGTGAAGAGTATGGATATCATTTTTGATAAGAAGTATGTCATATACATAGAATAATAAAAATAGTAAAACACTTCCATGAATACACTTAAATATGCAAGAATAATTTACACTTTTTAAAAAAACTAATCTCTACTATTACGTCATCCAATTAGATTTTTTATCCTTAAGAATACTACTTCAATCCATAAAGGACCATTTTATTCATTAGTATTCTCATTCATAACATCAAAACCTTCAAGATATATTATTTACATATCCTCAACTAAATTTGTGTTAGGGAAATCATTTCTAGAATCCATTTAATTTATTTTACAATCAAAGTAAAATTCTATTGAGTGGAATATTATAATGGAATTTATCATTGCTACTAATGAAAAGGTTATATTATATTCAATAACATGAATTTTATTATATCCATTTGGAACTAGGAGTGCTATATAGCTAGAAACTCTACTATCCTTGTTAGTTTTCTAAAACAAAACCCACTTGAAACCTAAGGTTCTCATCTCTTCTTATAAATCCACTAACATCAAGACTTGGTCAGTGTAAATGGAGTCTATTTTAGTTTCCATATATTTTAATCATTTATTAGAATTTGAATGCTATATATTCTTCTAGTAATTGGTTGTTTCATCTTTTTTTAACATTATATTCTCATTAATAGCTACGATAAATCCATATCTTGAAATCTCAAGATAAATCATACTATACCATTGAAGTTCTTCTGAAATTTGACTAATTTTTTTCTTCCCAAAATATTTATGTGACTAGATTAACTTCCACCTTGAGAAAAATTCTTATTTGTTAGTATTGAATATATTTAAGTTTAAATTCCCTATCATTGACTCCATGGTCAATAAAGTATTTTAAATTGAATATAGAAAACTAGACAACAAACACTTGTTTATTATTATTATAGATATAATGTAACACCATGATATTTTGTGAATTTTTGTGAATTAATTTATCTTTTTTTATATTTTTCATTTAACACAACACTAGATATAGTTTTTTTATATAAAATCATTTATTTTGGCTTCTATTATTTGCAACACCATGTTATTCATACACAAAACACAAAACTTATATTATCTTTTGGTACATGCAACACCATGTTTGTCATGTTTACATACAATGAAAATTTCTTTTGATATCTTGCATAACAAACATGACCTAGTTGTACCAAAATATAATTTAATATTTATATTATTATTAAATTTTTATTCTTATAGTTACCAACAAGAAATTGGAATGGATTTTATGAATATGAAAAAATAAATTTTGTAAATATTATTTAAAAATTTATATAAAATGATTCCATTAGTTATCAATGAGTTATAAATTAAAGTAAGAACTATTTCAAAATAATGAAATTCCATTTCTAATAAAACTATTCATATTTCTCTCAATAAATTAGACCAACAGAATTTAATGAAGGTTTTTAATAAATTTTTACATTACATATTCAATTAAAGTTTTTATAGTCATTCAATAGAATTTATAGGTGTAATATAAGAAAAAAATCCAATTTTATTAATAAAGAGATGTATTTTTTTAAAGCTAATTTTATATGCTTTTGATGGAGAAACCATTTTAAATATAATTTGGGACAAACTTATAATTTTTATTTGAAAAAATAAACTCTATTTTTCAATGTGTAATATCATAATTTACTTTGGGTAAATTTTTGGTATTTTTGTAAGAGGTTTTATTTTTTGATGAATAGTTAAAACACATAATTTTAATTCAAAACTTTTTTTTCATAAAATTTATTTTTATTGTTAAAGTATATGGTTAATTTTTTATAAATTTAATTTATATTAATGTTATATAATTTATTCTATTTTAAGTCATTAGAATTAATTTCACATTGATATTGGATATAAAAACCATTCAAAATATTGAACATTTTTACTTTAAAGAACCTGTTGTTTCGTCATGTCTGCAAGATTAATTTTAAATTAATTCTAGACACTTTAATGATTATGATTTGAGAAAATAAATTCCATATTAGGAATCATAATAGTTTATAATCTATAATATGTTCAAATTTATCTTTTATCAAAGTGATTAGTGAAAGTAATTGAAATTTATTATAGGAGTTGATGTGAAAATGTGTTTACTTAATGGTTAAACTTTCACCATAAGGGGCCAAATGACATATAAACTTTTCAAAAATACAATTTCTTACCATATTTAAACCATGAACCCTATTTTCTCAAAACAATATCATTAGGGGCACATTATTTATAGGATACCTCTCAATGGTGTTTATCTTTTTATATTTACAAAAATGTCACTCCTCTATTATAAAATGGAACTCACCCCCAAACTTCCTCATGCAACTAAAGAACCTTTATCTTAGTAAAACCATAAAAATAATCCCCCACCCCCAAATTCCTTCCATTCATCCTAGTATCCTTCCATTTGTATAAAATCCATCCAAGGAAACCCATTGGTGAAAACCAAGATGAGTTACACAAAGAAGAAGTAACATCCTTCCACAATATATTTTGTTTATTTTAATTATAAAACCCCCTTAACTCTTTTGAATAAATTAAAATATAATAAACTAAGTATATTCAATATACTTAGGTGTTTTTATTGGAGTTTTTATACCAATAACTTCACAAACTTTCACCAGATGGGTAACAAACCTACCATTCGTGTGTACAGTAGACTACCGCTTTGCGAAACTATGTTGTTCATTTTTTATTTACCTCATCCCCCTATTGGGAATTATGTTGTGAATACTATTTCTATATTATATAAATTATATTTATTATCCATTTATTTTTCTTCAATTTTAGTATAAAACATACCTTCTTGATTTTCATTTTGTGTAAATACGATAACATCGTTTGTTGACATGTGGACTACTGCCGCCTCAAAGAGATGTGATTTGTTCACACTTTGAATAGAATATATTAATGAATAATTTATTCAATTTATATTATATTTATTAAATAATAATTATAATGAAATGGAAATATATACACATTAGTTTCATTTAATTTTTTTCAATATAATAAGAAAATAGAAACAATTTTCATGTGTACGTACGGCCTACCATATCCATGAATGGTGTATTCCATTTAATATTTATATATTTCATATATTATTAGGAATATTTATATAATAAATATATATTATAATTAAATCCTTTTTTACATTTTGGAAATAATTAAATCATGATCATTGTAAGAGGATTATGAATAACAAGCCAAACATATATGAACATCAAAGCAGATATTACCCAAAACATATCATTAACATAGAGATGTGAATGAATGGGTAATATAAAGTAATAATAAAATAATATATCGTATTATAAAGAATAATATATTTATCTGGTATAAATATAATAAACTTTTATTTATTATAAATGAGGTTTTAATGTGTTCTATGAAATTCAAGACTTAAGGTAAGAGTTTTCCCGTATCAATTTTATTTTTTGACACTTATACCTTATTCACCACTCATTTATTTTTCATAGGGTATATACGTACCATGAATGTATTATATGATTATTATATATAAATTTATGTTTATTTTCATATCCTTATGATTGTATTTTTTTATGGCATTATGGTTCAAAATCTACGAAATCAAAAAGAAATTTTTGTCCTAATTTTTCTTCTTTGAGATATATTCCATGTTATGAACCTATATTTTTATATGGATATATATACTGAACATTGACATGTTATATCATTGAAATACTCGTATTCATGATATTTTAATCATAATTTAATTTCCTTTCTTGATGAGGTATTTTATTTAATGTTACCAATGTGGTAATAATTTATTGTTGCAATCTCATCATTTATAGGTATTATTTATGATTATGCTTATATGGATGAAATATTATGATACATATCTCAAGAAATATCATGAATTTTATTATATTATGGTTATTCGTGATATCTTCATGTAATGGTACCATTTTCCACTCTTTGGTACTTTTTATAATTAAGAATGTTTTTCAATAAAATCCAACTTTATCTCTCTCTTTGGTAAGAAATTTATATTTCTTCAAAAAAATGTTTTTGAAAAAATGTTTTCAAAAATGTTTTACTATTATAAAAATAAATATTAAAAAAATTTCAATCCCTGTTTTACCTTAAATTTTTTTTAAAAAAAAGTAATCTTATTTTTTTTCTGTTCGACAAATTTTTCTAATCTTTTTACGGTGTAAAAGGAATTTTTGGCATACACAAATTTTTCCACCATCATGATCATCATTTCATTGAAGATTCCATTAAATGTTATTAAATTAATTATTTTAAGAAAATATTTTTCTAAATATTTTGAAAAATAATTTTTTAAATTTGTTTTCAAAGAAAAAGGTTTTCAAAAAAAATTTATATTTAGGACATGTTTTAAATTATTTTCAAATCGTCCTTAAAATGTTTTCAAGGATAATTTAAATTGAAAAACTTCTCAAAACGTTTTCAAATGTAATTTTTTATTTTTTCAAGGAAAATGGTTCCAAAAATATTTTCAGTCTTCCTTTTTAAGTTTTCAAGGAAAATAGTTTTCAAAATGTTTTCAAGAGTCTTATATAATCTTTAAAGGAAAAGGGTTTTCAAGATGGTTTCAACTTTACTTTATAATTTATAAAAAAACTTCAAAATGTTTTCAAAATTATTTTATATGTTTTCATAGAAATTGTTTTTTAATTTGAATATTCTTTTATAAGTTTGCACGGAAATTTATTTTTTCAACTTTTTCAAGATTCCATTATATGTTTTCAAAGAAAAAGGTTATCAAAATGTTTTCATTCATTATATATATTTTTTCAGGGAAAAATGTTTTCAAAAAAGTGAATATTACATTAAAAACATTCAATATTATTTGAAAAAAAAATCAAAATGTTTTATGTTTTAAAAATTATTTTTTTAATGAAGACATAATATTTCTCTGAATAATTTTTTTAAGATTTCTAAAAAAATATTCCCAATCTAATTTGGAATCTATTAGTGTTACTTATAACTTACAGTAGATATGATTTGAGGGTTCCACTCATATTTTTTCTCTTAAGGGTTTATTTTTTTGATGGAATATTGTTGATAAAATCTATTTATCATTAAGGGTTAATATGATTATGAAACTTATTTATCTTAAATGGGTTATATGCTTATGTAATGTTCTATTTTCATAGGTTGTGATTTGATAAAATGATTATGGAACCTATCTATTTTCCAATGGATATTATATGATGACATTTTTATGATACCCATGTCATTTCATGGGTTATGTAATAATGTTTATGAACCCATAATTTTTTATCAATCATGATATGATAAATATTTTATTATCTTCCAAAACACAATAGTATGATTTCATTATGTGATGGTTCGTACATATATCCCCATCCAATGTATTGGGTAAAGATTTATATCTCAAGAGATATACATGGCTAGAACAGGTAGTGAAATCAATTCAGTAAAGGAATTTTTCCAGTAATATGGTCTTAGGAGTGAATCTTGACTACAAAGATGGTCATGGGAGTGAACCATGACTACCAAGATGGTTTGGGGAGTGAAACCATTCCACTAAGATAGCCTTGTAATTTATCCTCAACTAGTACAAAAATCATTTTTTTTTGTTTATGTGTCAACCAAAAATTTTATGTCTTATTCCTATGTTATGATTTTAGGGATTATTTGATCGATTCTCTTATGATTCATGTCTTACAAACCACAAATATTCATTCCATGATTCATGTTTTTTATCTTGGATATTCAAGTTATGATCTTATAATGTTATTATCATACTATTATACACTAATTATCATGTTATGAACATATATATATATATATATTAAATGTTTACCCTTATGAGGATTCTTATCTCACCCCTTTATTATGCTTCCTTTATCCATGTTATAAATAACGGTTTTAAGTAGGAGTACCAATAGGGAAAATATTTAAGGGAGATTTCAAATATCTTTCACCAAGATAGAGTATTATGTTTCCATGTTTCCAAGGACACTAAACTATTATGGTCCTCAGGAATGTACCTATTAATGTGGTGAATATTGATAAGAAATGTTGTAATTTCCATGTTTGTTAAGACTGGGTCACTAAATTTGGTATCCAAGGAAAGGTTTAGTCATCTCATGGTAACTAGGATAGAAAATTTTTAGTTATATACCTAGGGATGTTTCTAATAAATTTCAAGGGATGTATCAATGGATAAGCCTAATGTTCCATATATTTAAAAGAATGCATCTTAATTTAGAAACCTTATAAGTGATTTTGTTGATTATATGATTTTATAAATTGATAACTATTGCTCAAACTATGATTTCTGGTTTTAGTCAATGGAGGGAACTATATGGAACTATGTTAACATTGAATCTGATGGATAATTATGTGACTATGAACAATGAAATTGGATAATGAAGGGAGATAAAGATGTTTTGATTATGTCGTGTCATCTATCATGATATATGATTGAAACTGTGAAATTTGGTTATAGTCCCAACATATCAAATAAGAGGAATATAGACTTTTATAGATGTTCACATTGTATGGGACATAGAGGAAATAAGATTTTACTTCCTAGAAATCAAGAAGAGTGGAAGAAGAACTGTGAGGAATACTTAAAATATCGGGTAAGATGTTATCTATCTGAGAGAAAGGGCTATAGAGTGACAAATTATAACAGAGTTCAATGCCTTACCTATAGATAACATGGGAATTTCCCAAATCAATTCCCTGGCATAATATTTTATCTTTAATACAAGGAAGCACCTATTCTATTCTAATAAATATAGGGTAAGGATTGGAGTGTTTATGTATTTGGATTTAAAAATAATGAAATACATAAGGATTTTCTAGTATAACTTTTTTATCAAAGGATTTAAAAGAATATAATGAATAGTTTTGATGGACTAGAAGAATGGATTAATGGAAATTTTACATTTTGACTTAGTGAAGATAAACCCTAATATGTTCAAGATGTTGGGATAATGATATATAGGATATGAATAATTAAATTGGATGGTATAGAATACCTCATAATTGATAAAGTATTTGTTGAAAAAGTATTTTGTGCAATCTTGGATGGAGTTTAAAGCATTTGTTGATTTATGAAATATATCCAATAAAATTTGGAATGAGGAAACATGAATATTTTCGATAAGGATGTATGGTAATTACCATGTTTCAATAGGATACAAGACGAAGGTATTCACATGTTTCGTATGTGAACAGTAAAAGCTAAATTATGATATATGGGGTATCAATGATAAGTTTTTTTTGAGAAATTTAGTGATGTTATTTCTTATTTTTTTAATTTTCATCTTTTTAAAGGGTTAAAAATTTAACCATTTAATGAAATGTTTATGTTAAACTTTGGATAATGATTTATATTTTAAATTATTATCTCTCCATGTTAGGGTTTATGAATTTTAGATAACCAGTGAAAAACCTTTTTTATAAAGATAGATGGAACATCGTATCATTCTATTTTTGGATCTCATGATCTACTAATGCTCTCGGAGTGACATATTCATCTTCATTTCATGGAATAGTATATGAAGTTGAAATTGATTAGGGAACAATAAAGGGTGAGGTTTTCATGAAATCATGTAAGTGTATATTATCAATAAAATTCTTTAACATTAGGAAACAGAGTCTTGAAATTGAATGTCATCATGTTATCATAATTTTTTATGATATTAATTACATTTTTCAAAACACTTTGGGATATCAATTTTTGATAATTAAATTTCTCCTAACCATGTTATCTATTTCTAACAATAAAAAATTGATAGTTAGATATCTCTTCTATTTCTATGGTTTCACTTTACACCAATGTTCTCATATGTGGAAACCGAGTTATGTGTTACTTTGGTTAACCATTATGTTTCTAACTCTTCCTTTTTAAAACAAGTTCTAATATTCATTTTTATAATTTGGGTTTCTATGAAAAAAAAATCAAGTAATAAACCATTGAAAACCCTAATGAAATTCAAGGGTGAAATTCATTTTCGAGGGGTTGGGGGTAGAATGTAAAACCTTGAGATTTTGTGAAATTATTTTTTCAAATTAATTAAATCATCTTGATACTTTTCATTTCAGAAAAAACTGAATACAGATTTTATTAAATGAAAGCACTGTATTTGGTTTGCATTATATGAAACACCATGTTAAGATTGTGCTACAAGAAACACTTAGATTAACTTTTGGGACATACAAAATGATATTTTGCTTATGTTAAACACAATTCAAAGTTCCTTCAACAGCTTGTGAAACACGTAATACCTAGTTTTACCAAACTACAATATACTATTAAAAATATTATTAAAGTATTATTATATTTACCACCAAACCATAGAAATGTAATTTATGAATAAGATCAACTAATTTCTGAAAATTTTGCCTATACATGTATACAAAATTATTTCTTTGGTTATCAATTAGTTATAAATAAATGTAGGAACTATTTGAAAATAATAAAATTCCTTTTCTAAGATAAATATACCTCAATATCTCAGTAAATTAAAAAAATATTTTGATGAATGTTTTTATTAAAATATTTATATTACATATTTAAAAAAAATTACACTCTTCCAATAGATTTTATAGGTCTAACATAATAATAAATACATTTTTATTAATAAAAAGACGTATTGTTTTCAAAGGTAATTTTACCGACTTTTAATGGAGAACCCATTTAATTTTTTTGACAATTTTATAATTTTTATTTGAAACAATAAACATAATTTTTGAAATAAATGTATCAAAATTTAATTTGGGTTAAGTTTTGGTATTTTTCTAAGAAGATTCATTTTTTGATGAATAGTGAAAAAACCTGAATTTTAATTCAAAATTTATTTTTTGTATAATTTATTTATATAGTAAAATTATATTTTGAATTATTTGTAAATTTAATTTATATAAATTTTATATTAATTAATAAAACTTAGGTCATTATAATTGATTTAAAATTGATATTTTTTTTAAAAACAATTTAAATGATTGAACATTTTAACTTTAGAAAACCTACTATTTCTTCCCTTCTGAGGGACTAATTTCCAATTAATTTATACCAATTATTTTATTGTAATTTAAAAAAAATCCACATTTAGAATCTAAATAATTTATAATTTCTCATATTTTCAACTAAATATCTAACTAAGTGATTAGTGAAAGTAATTAAAATTAAATACAGTAGTTAAGGTAAAAGTGAGTTTACTTAATGGTTAAACTTTAATATTTAGGTGAAAAAGTGTCCTATAAAATTGATCAAAATCCATTTTATAGAAATATTTCCACAAATTACTCTGTTTTATGAAAAAAGGAAAATTATTGGATGCATATTATTTAAGGGAGACCTATCAATACTATTTAAATTTTTATATTTACAAGAAGGCCACTCCTCATCTGTTATAAAAGGACAATAAACCCCTCACATAGTCACACCTCTAAACATACTTTGGATACAAATTCCCAAGAAAAATTACCCCCAAATTCCCTCGATTAAAACTATAATTCTACATTCAATTATAAATCCATCCAAGAGATCCCTTTGGTGCAAACCAAGAGGAGTTACACAAAGAATATATAACAACCTTCCACAATATCTTTGAATTATTCTCAATATCCATCCCATAAATTATTATTATTAAATGGTTAAATGAAAACGAAAATATCAAAAATATACTGATATTTATTTTACTCTAGTATTATACCTAAACCTACACACACTTCCATAATTTTGGAAATGGACTTACCGATTGTGAGGACAACAGACTACTGCCTCACAATATGATGTCGTTTGTTTTTAATTTACTTCCTGTCATGATTGGAAATTATGATGGAAATAATGTTTCTATATTTTATATATTAAAGTTATTATTTATTTATGTTTATTTAATTATTATCTAAAACATACATTCATTTTTTTCATTTTTTGGAATATGATAACTTTTCTTGTGGACGTGTAGACTACCGAAACCCCAAAGTGATGTGATTTGTTCACACTTTTAAGGGAATATATTAAGGATGATTTTAGTAAATTTTTAAGAAATATATTATAGGATAATTATAAGTAAATTATAATATATATATATATATATATATTTCATTTACTTTATTTGTTTCAATAATACTATAAAATGAAAATAACGTTCCGGTGTTCGTACTGTCTACTGTCTCCATAAATGGTGTATTACATTTAATATTTCTATCTTTTATAAATTATTATAAATATTTAGATAATTAATATATATATATGGTAATTATATCATGTTTTAAAATCTATAAATAAGTTAATAAATATCTAATTAATATCATGAAGAATAACAAGTCAAAACATATAAGAAAAACAAAGCATATATTACCTAAAACTTATCACTAACATAGAGTTGTAAAAAATGAGTTATATAAAGAAATAATAAAATAAAATATGTTATTAGATATAATAATATGTTTCTTTGTTATATTAATAATAAAATTTTATTTATTATATAGGCAGTTTGGACATGTACAAATAAAGTCAAGGCATAAGCTAAGGATTTTCTCATGTCACTTTTATTACTATGATATTTATACCATATTCACCAATAATTTCTTTTTAATGCTGCATATACTATCCATTAATTTATTATATAAATCATAAAGATTAATTTTAGGTTATTTACTCATCCATTTTATAGTTTTTATTTTATTGGGTTATGGTTCAAAAGTGACAAAATCGGTAAAGTGATTTTTGTCTCAATTTTCCTTATTTGAGATATATTCCATGATATTCACTTATATTTTTTTATGGGTGTATATAATATATATAGGCATGTTATATAATTAATATACTTATTTTAATGATCCTTTATTCTTCATGTAATTCTCTTATTTCATGGGTATTGTGATTAAATTATACTATAGTGGTAACAATTTATTGCTAAAATCTAATCATTTATCAGGATTTTTAATGATTATGATTATATTGATATAACATAGGATTAATATCTAAATTAATATCATAAATTTTATTCCCCTCTAGTTACTAATGATATATTTATTTAATGTTACTATTTTCCCACACTTTGTTACTTATGATAATTAAGAATGTGTTTTTAAGAAAATATGACTTTATCATCTCTTCGTTTAAAAATATATATTATTATGAAACAATATTTTCCAAAATTGTTCTAAAAAATATTATAGTATTATAATATGTTTTATAAAAAAAATCACGCATGTTTTCCCTTTTAAACAAAAGGGTTTCTAAAAGGGAATAATCTTTTCATTTTCTAATGGAGGAACTTTTGTAAACTTTATATTGTGTAAAATGAATTTCCAGCATATACAGATTTATCCACATTCATAAATAACATTTATTTTAATCCTACATTGTAAGTTTAAAGTATTACATTTTAAAGAAAATTTTTCTATAATATTTTATAAATTCATGGTTTTTAAAGTGGTTTTCAAAGAAAAAGGTTTTCAAAAATGTTTTATGCTCAAGAAGAGTTTTAAATTATTTTCAAATGTTAATTTTAATGTTTTAAATGATATTTTCAAATAAAAAGGTTTTCAAAATTTTTATAGGAATATTATATATATTTTCAAGAAAAAACATTTTAAAAATTATTTCAATATTATTTTATATTTTTTGAAGGAAAATGGATTTCAAAATGTTTTCATGCTCATTTTATAAATTTTCAAGGAAAAAGGTGTTAATTGTTTTTCAAGATTCCCATATATATTTTCAAAGAAATTAATTTTCAAAATGATATCAATATTATTTTATAATTTTTCAAGTAAAAAGGTTTTCAAAATATTTTAAATATACCTTCATATGTTTTAAAAGAAAAAATTATCATAACGTTATCAATATTATTTTATATGTTTTCAAGGAAAATTGTTTCAAATATGTTTTCAAACTTCCTTTATAAGTTTTCAAAGGAAAAAAATTTCAATATGTTTTAAAGATATTTTTATATGTCTTCAAGGAAAATGGTTTTTAAAATTTCTTCAAGATTTCTTCATAAGTGTCCAAGTTTATTTAAAGGAAAATTTTTCCCAAAAGGATTTATATTTTAAATTTATTTTTTAAAGAATAAATTACATTATCTTCAAGAAATTATCTTAAAATATTTATTAAAAATTATGTTCCATCTTAGATGAAATCTATTGGTGTTACTCATTCCTTACAATTTATATGATCCAATGGTAACATTTATATTCTTCATAGGAATGGTTTATGTTTTTATTTAATGATTTTTATGAATACTTTTTCTCTTTAATGTTTTATATGTTTATAAAACCTATATTCCTTCCATAAGTTATACAATTATGAATCCTGATTCTTTTCATTGGTTATACTTTGATGAAATGATTATGAAACTGGTATATTTTATATAGGTTATGAAATGATGAAATATTTATGATACCCATTTCATTTCATCGGATATTTTATGATGTTTTCGAAACCCATCAATTTTTATGGGTTATGATATGGTGGTTTTTATTATATTATGGAACATGAATGTCTTATTTCATTATATGATATGTGGGATTTGTATCTACCTATAATTAATTGGATAAATATTTATATCTTTTGATATATACATGGATGGAATGGGGAGTGAACTCTAATCAATAAAGGGATTTTTCTGCTAAGATGGTATTGGGAGTGAACCTGGACTACTAATATGGTCATGGGATTAAACCATGACTACCAATATGGTTTGGTGATTAAACCCATTCCACTAACATGACCATGGAATTAAGACTCAACTACTAAGGAAATGATTTTTATATATTTATGTGCCTTCCATACATTCTATGTTTTATTCTAATGTTATGCTTTCATGGATTATGATCTTGATTCCCTTATGATTCATGTCTTGTGAACATCTAATATTTATTACAAGATACATTTTTATGATCTTTGATAAGAAGGGTATAATATTATAATTATCTTATCATCTTCTCATATGCTTATGATCATGTTATTCTTATATCTCCCTTGATTACCCTTACCAATCATCTGAGCTCATCCCTTTCTTCTGTTTCCATTCCCTAGGTTATAATGAATGGTTTTTATTATGAGAAGTAACTAGGAATATATTATAGATAGATTTAGATGATGTTTCACTTGTATTGAATATTGTGTTTATATTTTTCCAAAGACAATAAACTATTACAATCCTTGAGCATGTACTTATTAATTTTATAAATATTCATAAAAAATGATGTAATATCCATGTATGTTAATCTTGGGTATCTATAAATAATAACACTTAATTTTATTTTTTTAAAACAAGAAATTATAATTTAGAATATTTTGATTCATTATTATCATAAGAAAAAAATACATATGAATTATTCACATCAAAAAATCATTATAAAAGATATAATTATAAATTTATCATTTTTTATCTCCTATGGTATCAATATAAAAGCTTTAGATAAAGTAAAAATTAATATAATTGAACAATCCTCTAGATAATTACCCAAGGATGAAATATGAAGGTTATATTGAATCATAATTGATTAAACCATTCCCATCAATGGAAGGTTCGTCTTCTTATACAGACCATTTCACTGTGGTGTTCTAGGAGGAGTGAGTTAGGACAAAATTATATAAATCTATTAAATTATCATTGGATTTATAGATTAATTCATCATGACCCTAATATAATATGTGAATCTTAATACTCTTCATGAGTTGACTATATATATTTTTGGAAACTGTTTAAACATTTAAAAAGTTTAATGCTTGTGTCACATCATAAACCAATCCCTACAGGATAAAGTTATTAGTAATGGTAATAATTTACCTATACCCACAACTTATATGAATAATCATTGGTCTATATAAATTTTTATTTATGATATACAATAGTCCACTTTCCCTTTTAACCTTCCCACTAAAATTTTATTTTTCATCCTTACTAATAAATAAGATTCTCAATTTTCAAATAATTTACAATTGAAGTGTTCCAATATTCCATATATATATTTGGTGTGTTTTTTATTTATATATCCATTGGGAAAATTACAAAGGTAGTTTGGATTGAAATATACCATTAATTTATTATTATGGAAATCAAATATGGGATTATCTATATTTATTATATATAAACCATTTATCAAATTCTCAACATCATCCAACATTTATTTATTATTTAAAGAGAAATTGTTATGCTTAAAAATGAATGAAAATACCATCTTATCTAAAAAATATAAAGAAAATTCCCTTTTATGGCCATAAAATAATAATAGTTCAATTATTATAGTATTAATACACTTGGTAAAATTGGATAATAATTTTCAACATCTAATGTAGTAACTCATTCCCCATTACTCATATGAATATAAAATTCATCATTTTTCCAATATATTCTATATTTGATTGTGTGTTTTCAGAATAAATATGTGACAAAAAATCGTTATTTAACACATAAGAGTTAGAGTTAGTGAAATTGACCTCTATAATATTCACATTCAGTAACTTAGTATGCTTTAAGTTTAGTACACTTCTAAAACTTATATACCAATAATGAACCATTATACTGGTAAAAACCATGAGGGGTCTTTATATAATTTTCATAAAATAAGTTATAAAATATTATAGATATTTATCTATAGTTGAGTAGCATGTATTTTATATTTTCATTGAGGCATTTTAATGAATTTTCCCACATTAAAAATATTGTTTTCAAACATCGCATCTACTTAGTGATACAATATCCACATTTTACTATGTAATGTGTCCACATTAACGTTACTCTCAATAATTTTTTATTTTTTTAGGGAAACATACCACTTATAACAATTATGTTTCATGGATAGTTGTGTAAGAATATTTTTACCCAGATATATCATGTAGACAAACTCAACTATTTTCTTATTGCATACTAACCCTTAGAGTTTCACAGATAGCGTCACATAAATTATACAATAGGATTCAGTTGAAAACATTTTAGATCTACCCATTTATAGGATGTGTTACAAAATATAATCCATGGGTACCCTACTCTCGTAGAACCTACCTGGTTAAACGGTCAAGATCATGACATGTGATTATTTGATGGAATCAAAAACATATAATTTAATGGTTTTTCCTTTTAAAAGACATACCCATTTAGTGTACATATCATAAAAATTAAACCCATTACATATATGGATATATTTATTATAACATGTTTTATTACCTTTTTTATTCACACTAATGAAAATATATTTTTGAAATCATATTCCATAGACAAAATTAATTTTTTTCACAACATATTAATATTAAACTCCACACACAACCTATAAGATTATGTTAAATACCCAGAAATAGAATCTAAACATTTCAATACATATTTTTATGAAAATCATTTATATGTTATGTGAACGTTTCATATAAAGGAATATATTTGTATGATGTTTAAAATATCTACATGATTATGGATAGAAAAATTGATATACAACCCTCACCTTTCTAGAATAAGTCATAAGACTCTAGGTGATTGGGTAGTTCAATCCCAAGTCACCCTCACTTTGGAAAACTATACTCAACTTAGGATTAAATTCATAATGGATCTAAAACATAATTTGAAAAAAAAATATTCAACAAATAATCCCATGTTTATAAATCTAAAAAGATATTGAAGTTAAGGTTGATGAAAACTAAATATTATAGAGTCATATAGGAGGTTTAATGCATGGCTATATCTAATAGAAAAAGTTTCATTTAGTTTATTCATACAAAATATTAAAAGTTCATAATGTCATTACTCTATGTTAATATTAAAGGAATTAATAAATAAATTAATATTTTATTTATTTTCAAAAATAATATTTTTTACAACCATAGATAGTTCATCCAAGAAGACAAGATCAATGGTAGGCTGACTAAAAATTTAAGGAGGCCTGAACATTTTATTCCAAGAAGAAGAGGAACATAACAGTTATAGGGTAAATACACCATAAGGGGTGGGAAATGGTGGGCGTCTATATAGTGAGCTATTTTCATTAGAATTCAATGACTATTAATAGATCATGAAAGCTAATTAAGAAGCATGCGT
This sequence comes from Viscum album, assembly GCA_963277665.1. Classification (NCBI taxonomy): domain Eukaryota; kingdom Viridiplantae; phylum Streptophyta; class Magnoliopsida; order Santalales; family Viscaceae; genus Viscum; species Viscum album. Next base: position 413,869,698 of record OY728131.1, read on the forward strand.
CCAAGTTGAATTTTGATATGTGACTTTCATGGTGTCTGGGAATTATTCAACATTAAAGAACCAACTTTTTTACCTTACATTGAAACTCAATTTAATATAAAGTGCGTATCAAATATTATTTTAACTCAAAAATCAAAATGTAATTTAATGTTGGAAAAATGATACATCATTTTCCCTAGTACCCGATGTAGGCTATATTATCCTATAACGTATTATGTGACTTTCACTCTACATTACATTAGCTGTATAATGTAATGTTGAGATATAATATAATACATGTTATCACATTAGCATATCTTGGGGGACTCAACTAAGAATACATTAACTACTTATTATGATGTAAAATTTTAGAACTTGACAACAAGTTATCATATAACGTAATCTCAATTGTGGAAAAATTAGTTGCGCTACACAAAATATGAACATCTTTAATCTATGATAGAAACATGTTGATCCAATGAAGAAGATAGATTTGACCCAAATTATGGATTTTATGTGGTCTAAAAATTACCTTTGGGAGTAGAAAAAGACCCATTTGTACATGTTCTATCTATGATTGTATCAAAATGAATTGGAACAAAGAATACCATGGGCATGACCGTACTCTTAATATTGAGTAATACATTATATACTCTTCATTATAAACTTGATCGAGTTCACTAAAGTAGAGAACGTATGATTCTTTCCTATGTTAGAGTACACCACCATTTGGATCTATAGTCAAATTTTTTGGATTCTTATAAACAAAGAGGTATTCTACCACCATTACTACCTGTGATGAACGATATTACATGAAGGAAGATATCACTAAAAATATTTACATAAAACTGAAGATCATTATAATAGGATGGATCATATATATTATATATCCAACTTATATTTTCTTCATTAAATATTGATAATCATACATATTTATCATATTGGAATTCATATCATGGAACCCATATATTACAACATGTTAGATTATTTACTAAACTTCTCTAATAGATTTGCAATCCATAAATGAACCAATCCCATGGGCTCAAAAACTATGAAACCATGTGATGAAGAACATATACATATGTTATATAATTTAATATTAATCTTTTAGTACCACAAAATTGTTATTTTAAGAGTAATTTCCACATTTTTATGTTTTTGGAAAAAATTGATCTTAATTCTAAAAATGGAATAATTTTGTTATTTTAAGTGTTTTATATTTTTTATTATTTAGGCCATGAGTTTTTATATACCAAGTATAATTTAAGAAGTAGATATTTTTATTATTACACACTTGTGGGGATATATTTCATTCAATAGGATCAAATGTCAAATTGATTTATATGATTCCAAATTTAAGCTCACAAATGGGGCCTTGAAATTTGTACATAGTTTGGATAAATCTTGAAGATGACAAAATTTATCACAAATACCAAACTAAATGTTCTTAAATTGTTTTGGTAATATATGAAAAATTTTAGTACAATAATTCAATAACTATCGATTCTCTACACACTTAAAAGTAGTTTTTTTAAGAGAAAAATAAGCATGAGATTATAGAGGAAAATTGATGAATACCTAGGGATTCTTCCATCAAAATGAGGTAGAAGTCATTTGGTAATAACCCAGTGCAAAATTAAATAATAATTCATTCTAATAGAATCTATTTTATTTCTATTGCATCAACAATGAAATTTTGTTATCTCTAAGTGTGTCATACACCTATACTAGGATTGATAACCAATCTGTATTTTCTGACCCAATAAATTAGTACCCATCAAACTCTAACCTTTCCCTAAAGGAGTATGACCAGCACACTGAAGTCTAAATCCACCTCCCCCATGTTGATATAATATATCCCATGAAAATAAATTCATGTTTTCATTGTCTTAAACTCTACCCCAATGAATTACTTATCACATAATAAGTGCTGACAATTAGAATAATCGAAACATTGTGATCCCACAAAAGTCATCCCCTTATCATTTCCCTACCTGCACATGAGCCATATATGTTTAGATTTAAAACTATGCACAATTATAACTATTTCACCCATCTCCCTCGATTCATTCATTCCCAATCACTCATATCAGAGAATGATCCTAAAAACAACCTTCTATGTAGTAAATATAACCCCTCCCTTTATTAGATGCCTAAGATCTCCCAACTAAGACATCACATAAACCTGAAAAAAGGATAACAGGCATGTTTTTCAACCCTTTGTTTTTGTTCCTAACATACCACATGTGTAACGACCCAAAATTCTATCAATGAAATTTCCCTTTTTAAAAATATTTCATATATTATAAATCATATAAAATTAGTTATAATATGAAAATTGGTTTTCTATGAATAAATAATGATTTTAACTGAAAATTATATTTATTATATTTAAAAATTTATTTTTATAAAATCTATTACATTTTTTAATTTTACTCATAAACAAATGGTCAGGGTGAACTATTAGAGTTTCTCTGAAATCGTTGATTTTTTGGTGAATAGTGAAATATGATATTTTATAGTATATTATATTTTTATCCAAATACAAGAATTATAATAACATGAATGATGTAAGAACCCATTATTCTGAACTCACGTAAACTATATATTATATTTAGACACAATAATCAATACTATTGATAGTATCGACCCAGAATAATAAACTAATGAATAAAATTATCAAAAAAACCCCTCTACTACACTATCAATGGAATCTCTCACCACCTCTTCTACTCACACCTAAAAATCCTTGAAGCTTGTCCAAATTCAACCCAATACTCTTCTCAAATCTTCCCCTCAAATATAGGAGCCTTTGGTCTTGACAAAATTCAAAACCCAATTCCCCTAAGGAGATTCTCAATGAGAATATTCCAAGTGGTAAAACCCTCTTTCGTATTTTTTAATTCCTTTTAAATTTATTTTACTTTCCCATCCTCAAATACAATTTTCTAAGTGTCATGATAACTAAAATATATTTTATATATTTTAATTTTATTGTGAAAATGGAAAACCCCATAATAATTTTTCCCATCACTTTTTTATTCTAGAATCGAAAATGACGTCTGTGAGGTGTTGTTGTATCCCCTTCAAGGATAAAAATTTTCAATTTCAATTTCAATTTCCAACTTCAAGGATGGTCAAAAAACTTTTTTTATGGTCAATTTGGATTATAATTTGTCTATTAAATCTTAATTAATGTTATATAACCATTATATATATACATAATATTAATTAATAAAACAAAACTAGTTCGTGATGATCGAAAAACATAAAAAACAATCTAAACAGTTATCATTAATGCTTCAACTAATAAAGCATCCTCGCATATGGAAAAATGATATATAAGTCTATTTTATAATGTGGAAGTTCATTAATAACATATAATTATAATTATGTAAAATCTATTCTCATTTTTCATGATTTTTCATACACATATACAAGCAGACTGATCATGAAAACCAAGGAAATGGACACTTATAAATGATGAAATTGTATCTTATAACTCATCAAAAAGGACCTAAATTAACTTAAAAAAATATACAAAATAAAATAAATGTGGAATTGGTTCTGAATTAATTTAATATTGGATTTAATTTAATTATCCAAGACATTTTGTTTAAGTGTAAAACACATTCAAACATATGGTGTCATTAAAAAACACAACTTTAGCAGCACTAGAATCAGCCGTTATCTATGATAGAAAAGCACTGGCTACCTTAGCGTGGTTAAATGTCTATGGATTTTATCAGTGCTAAAAAGAATTGATAAAGGGTAGCTTTAACCATGAAAATAAAAGTGCTGATAAAAACATCATTTATCAGCGCTTTTATTTAGTACTGATAAAAGTACGATTTATCGGTGTTTTTATTTGTGCTGATAAAAGTATGATTTATTAGCACTTTTAATTTCGATGCTAAAGATATACATTATTAGTGCCTGTATAAGCACTGATAAAGGAGTCTTTTATCATCTATTTTTAAAGATATGATAAATAATAGCTTTATAAGAGCCTTTAAATCAATTATAAATCATACTTTTATCAATGCATTTAGTATTTCCAATAAAGATGAAAACTGCAGTGTGATGATGCAGCACACTGCATCACCAAAAATAGGTGCAGTTCGTTGCAATAATACACTGCATCACTAGAAAAAGGAATTGAAAGTACCAAAATAAGATACAAATACCGAATTCAAATAAAATTTAATTTCTAACACAAATATAATAAAATGAAAACACTATTATAGAGTAACTAAGTTGTTATTTACTAAAATTAATTTAATTTTTTAACAAAAAGGAACACATAGAGTCATACCGGTCTAACCCTAAGTTTAATTGATGTGTGACCAATTCTTACACACCAAAATTGACATATAGATCATTTTCCTAAAGTACCAAAACAATCAGAATGCATTTTCTCAGTTTTGGGTGTGTTAGTTTTTTTTAAAATTAATGTTACTTTTGAATAAAAGGATGAACTTGGAGTAATACCAGTTGCACCGTGTGTCGTATTGAGGTGTGGATGATCCTTACATTTCACAAATGACGAATGGATTTCTCTCTTAATGTAAAAAACAATTTAAATACATTTATCGGTTGTGACTATGTCAGTTATTTTTTTCACTAAAATTAATGTCAATTTTTAATAAAAATGTTCATGTGGCATCATACTGGCCACACCATGTTTCAAATTTATGTATGGATGATTCATACACATCCCAAATGACTCATGGGTCATTTTCCTAAAGTATCAAAATAACAATAAAGTGTTTCTTTGGTTTTGAGTATTCCACATGTGGTTTTAACTAAAATGTCATTTTAAAATGGAAACACACACATTGACCCATAAAAGTTGAATCTTCTGTTGGTTTGACATGTGACTGATTCATACACACCACAAATAAATTATGGATAGTTTTCCAAAATTATCAAGACAATCTGAATGAATTTTCTATGTTTTCAATGAGTAACACTTTTTAATACTAAAATTTCAATTTTAAACTTATAACAGACACTTGTTGTCATCTTGATCACACTGTGCATCATATTGATGTGAGGATGATCCCTACACATCACAAATGATAGATGGATCATTTTCCTGAAGTACCAAAGTGATCATAATTCATTTTATCATTTTTTAGTATTTCATTGTTTTGCTAAAATTAATATCGATTTTGAATAAAAAGATGCATTGGGAGTCATACCGGTCACAACTTGAATTATATTGAGGCTCTGAAAATCACTAAAAGTCCCAAATGACTCATGGATAATTTTAATAAAGTATCAAGACAACAAGAATGAATTTATTTGGTTTTGAGTACCCCACGTGTTTTTTTAATAAAATTTCATTTTAAATTTGAAATGCACACTTTGTGCCATACAGGTGGAATCGTGTGTGGGTTTGATATGAGGATAATTCATCCATGTAATAAATGAATTATGTATTATTTCTCTAATTTAATCATACAATCTGTTTATGTTTTCTTAGTTTTCATTGAGTGACACTTTTTTCTGTTGAAATTTCAAATTTAAACTAATAACAGAGACTAGGAGTCATTCTAGTATCACCAAGAAATATGTTGAGGTGAGGCTTATCCCTAAATATTAAAAATGGAATATTGATTTTTTTTCCTATAGTACGAATTTGTATTCTTTGTTTTGAGTGTGTTATTTTTTCTTACTAAAACAAATGTCCATTTTGAAAAAAAATATGTACTTGGAGTTATACCAATCATACCGTACATCTGATTGAGGGGAAAATGATAGATACACATCGAAAATGGTTTATGCATCATTATACTAAAGTATCAAAACAGTCTGAATGTGTTTCCTATGTTTTTAGTATGCCACAGTTGTTTTTTTCTAAAATTTCATTTAAAATAGAAACACACAGTTTGATCCATATAGGAGGAATCATGTGTGGGTTTGACATGAGTCTGATTCATACACATCACAAATGAATTATAAATCATTTTCCTAATTTATCAATACAATCTGAGATTATTTTCTCAATTTTTAGTGAGTGTCACTTTTTTCAATTAAAGTGACAATTTAATACTAATAACATAAATTTGGAGTCATACCGGTCACACCATGAATCGTATTGAGGTGTAGATGATCCCTACATATCAAAAAATTCCATATGGATCACTTTCTTAATGTACCAAAACAATCTGAATGCATTTTCTCATTTTTTGAGTTTGTCAGTTGTTTTTTCACAAAAATTGATGTTAGTTTTGATTAAAAAGATACACATGGAGTCTCATAGTTCACACTATGCATAGGATTGAAGCATGGATTATTTTTACACATATAAAATGACTCATGTATAATTATATTAAATTATTAAACCAATCGGAACAGATTTCAATAGTTTTGAGTATGCCCTACATATTTTTTACTAAAATATCATTTTAAATAGGAAACACACACTTTGAGCCATACAGGTGAAATCATGTGTGGTTTTGACAATAGGTTAAATCATACATGTCAATAATAAATGATGAATCATTTTCATAAAATATCATAACAATCCAAGTTTGTTTTCTTAGTTTTTAGTGAGTGAAACGTTTCTTATTAAAATATTAATTTTAATCTGATAACAGACACTTGGAGTCATACCGGTCACACTGTGAATCATATTGAGGGGTGAATGATCCATATTCATCACAACTGACATATGGATCCTTTTCATAATGTACCAAAACAAGATGTATGCATTTTATCTATTTTGAGTATGTCAGTTGTTCTTCACTAAAATTAATGTAAATTTTGAATTAAAGGTCACAATTGGAGTCATACTAGTCACATCGTGCATTGGATTGAGGCACAGCTGAATGATCCACATAAAAAATTACTCGTGTATAATTATATTAAAGTATAAAAATAATTTTAAGTTGTTTCCTCTATTTTTCTCATGACACACTTGTTTTTTAGTAAAATTTTATTTTAAACTCAAAACACACATGTAGATCCATAAAGGTGCAATCGTGTGTGGGTTTGAAATGAGACTAATTCATACATGTAAAAAATGAATTATGAATAATTGTCACAAATTATCAAAAAAAATGGCACATTTGATCAGTTCTTAGTGTGTGTCACTTTTTTGTATTAAAATGTCAATTTTAAACTGATAAAAGAAACATGGAGTCATACCGATCACATTGTGCATAAAATTTAAGTGAATATAATCCCAATACATAAAAAATTATCTATGGATCATTTTCCTATAGTGAAAAAACAAACCAAACCAGTTTTCTTATTTTAGAGTATGTTAGTTTTTTTCACTAAAATTAATGTCAACTTTGAATAAAAATATGAACTTAGAGTCATACCGGTCACACCATACATCGAAATCTGGCGTGGCTAATTTATACATGTTACAAATGACTCATGGATGTTTTTCCTAAATTATTAAAATAATTTCAATGTGTTTCCTCGGTTTTGAGTATTCCATAAGTGTTTTTTTACTAAAATGTCATTTTAAAAGGGAAACATATAATTTTAGCCATACGGGTAGAATCATGTGTGGGGTTGACATGATAATAATTCATACCCATCAAAAAAATGAATTATGAATATTTTTCCCAAATTATCAAGTCAATTTGAGTTTGTTTTCTCTATTTTCAGTGAGTGAAACTTTTTTTATTAAAATCTCAATTTTAAACTGATAATGGACACTTGTAGTCATATTGGTCACACCATACATTGTATTAAGGTAAAGAAAATCCCTACACATAAAAAATTACATATCAATCATTATCCAAAAGTACCAAATCAATCTGAATTCATTTTCCTAGTTTTGAGTATGTCAATTGTTTCTTCACTAAAATTAATGTCACTTTTGAAGAAAAAGATGCACTTGGAGTCATACCAGTAACACCATGCATCGGATTGAGGTGAGATTAATCCCTACGCATCATAAATTATGTATGGATCTTTTTACAAATATACTAAAATAATCTAAATGTCTTTTCTTGGTTTTTAGTGTGTCAATTGTTTTTTGCTAAAATTAATGTCAACTTTGAATAAAAAGATGCACTTGGAGTCATAACGATAAAATTGTGAATCATATTGAGGTGTGTCTGATTGATACACATCCCAAATGACTCTTGGATCATTTTCATAATGTATCAAAACATTCAAAATGTGTTTCCTAAATTTTGGGAATGCAACATGTTTTTTTTACTAAAATTACTTTTTAAATTGGAAACACACATAGTGGATATTATCATAAGTGGAAAGCGTTGTGTACACTTTTAAATAATTTTTCTCAAATGAAATCATGGTATTATCCATATTCTACTTCATTTTCCAACAATTTTATTATTTGAAAGACATCAATCTTTATCCTCCTGTACCTCAGTCCCTCGAATGTCCCAAAGGCCTTCTTTTTTAATTTTATTATGGATAATCCCCCTTTTAAGGGTTGAAGGGGAACTCGAACATAACCCGTAGGCCCAAGGCACAAGTCCTGACATTACATGAAATACATTACCTAAAGTACCAGAGGCATACCATGCCCAATACATGACCCGTATGCCTAACCTAATATAACTTCTCCTCCCCAGATTCTACATCATTGATCGCTTAGCTCTCCACCTTGTATTGCTAATTGGTTAGAATTTCTGTGTACAAAGTTGGATGGTGCCTAGTCCCGATGGTCATTTCCATACCCTCTCATTCTTCCAATTCAGTTATCTCTTCTTCAGGTGACTTCTACTCTTTTTGCTTTGATCCTCTTCTGGGGATTTCTCTGTGTGAACTGGGATACTCCATGGTCTTGGTGGCCTGAAGGCCCTGTGGTCCAAAGACCTTTGATGGCTCAAAGGCCCTTGAGACCTATAGGCACAAACTGCTGGCCTGAAGGCCCAAATAAAGTGAATTGTTCTGGATACTATAGTACTGAACAATACCTGCTACAGTACTGCTATGGTGCCCCGGAAATTCACCTCCACCCGGTTTTGAACCTAGGTCTCTTGGATACCAATCAAGAGCCCTTACCACTCAGGTATGGCCTTGTTGGCCCCCTACCTCAGTCCCCACCTTGTACTTCACCTTTTCCTCCTCCTCCATGTTGGTACCTAACTTCAACTCTAACTCCACCTTCATCTATACCTCCACCTCTTCCTTTAACTCAGCCTCCACCTCCTTCTCCATGATTTCCTAAAAATTTTATTGTTTGTAGTTCAGTGCATCTAAAAAATTGATTTCCTCCATTCTTCATCTCCATAAGAAAGAGATAAAAAATAATATATAATCATTCTCACACTAATTATTCACACCCCAAATAAATTTTGAAGTTCATAACTCATACTAGATCAAAAATATAGTAGTTAGTCACCTAAATTTTTTTCAGCATACATTTAGAAAAAATGTACCCTCCCCACTCATCTCTTAAAAAAATTATTTCTTATTTTGAGTAACTCTTTTATTGTAAATCTTGACATTACTGAGAAAATATAGGCAAAAATTAATTATGAAATATATTTATTGAAATTTTAATTATATTTTTAAATTACATATTGTGGGATGATGGTTTTTTCATGATTTATGATTTCTCTCATAAATTTGCAGACATAATATCCACAATCGATTTCATTATCTTGTTTTATACACTGTAGAAACATTAAACAAAATAAGTAAATGGTATTGAAATATTTTTATAGTTAAATATTTATATATATACCTTAATTGTATTCAATTTGTAGTAATCCACATGCTTTATCCCTTTAGACACTGACTTCATGCCATGATCAGACCTGTATTGAGCGACCACCATATCAAAACAAAATTCCTATTAAAACTCAAACCAAACAAAAAATTCAATGTTTGTCTATAAAAAATTAATTTTAGTGTATTACATATTCCCAATAAACATAATGTGTTGTTATTTGGTTTCACATCCATGTATTGAATCTAAAAAATAAATATTCATGTTGTGTATATTGACTTTTATTAGCATCCAGTTCCACATAAGAAAATAAAAACAATTAAGTAATGAAAAATTTATTAATATATTTTATGTGATTAGATGATATATTTTTACCCTTTAAAACTAGTAATCAATAATATTCTCTCATATGATGATATTTTATTAAACGTTTTGATTATCTCGTCATTTTTTTCTTCTTAATTGCTTCCTCCTTGAATGTAATTTCTGGCATTGAAATTATATAGGGATCATTGAATATAAATCATGATTCGCATGATCATACCTTTTAATGGCTTTAGAATTCATGACTATATAAATTATGAATTGTTATTAACTTTAAAAAATATATTCATCTCACTATTTGGATAGACGTACTATGAAAATGCACCATATGTATGTATCCACAACTGATATGGCCATCCATTCATGCCTGAGAATCTCAGTTAGAGTCTTGAGACCAATTACTTCTATGAACGAATCTCCATATATTTTTTCTTCATATTAAATGTATGATATAGTTTTATCTATAAATTTGGTCTCTATATGGAGTGGTAATGATAATAAGTGTTTCCCTATAACTGGTGGGGAGAAGGTACTCTTGGAATTTCATTTTGTTTTCTAGTTCGATTCACCATATTTTGTTGATTTAAACTTTTATTTCTCTACCACTTTATCCATTTGTAATATCATACCTCACTTCAGACCTTTTATAATAAAATATTACATGTTTTTCATATGAAATTATTTGTTAAAGACATACCTAATTTATCATTATAATATTAAATGGGCATGCTATGAAAACATTAATAGCATCTTTGACCATTGTAATATTCAGACCATAAAGTGGAACATAGAACTTAGTAGTTGGAAAATAATCAACCTCAATCCCCACTCTCATATAATTTTTTAGGAGGGGTTGATTATTTAGCTTGTGTTTAGGGATATTGTACACTATACCCATCGTAGCACAGTGGTATGTGGGTGTTTATAGATAAAAATCACATACAACTGTACCCTATATAATTTTAGTAATATAAAGTTATTAGATGTTTTTTTACAGTTTGGAGAATTATTAATGAAAAAATTTATTACCTTGAGTAAGATATGCAGTAAGGGAGAATAAGTAGCCTCGAAGATATTAGTATAATTTGGTTTATGTGAAGATATTTTCTCCAATACTAGTTTTCTTTAATCTGTTCTTATACATTGGTCTACCAAACCATACCACAAAAAAATATCTTACAGTGAGTCTACTTGTGCCTTCAATCGTTTCATTATTTTATATGTATCTTCATGGGGTTTTATTGTCACGAAATATGTTTTAGGAGTGAATCAAAAAAATTAATCCTTTGATGCGGCCATATTGTTCAGGCCGCTCTAAAGCTACTGAAATTTTCATTTCTTATGATATGGTCAATGCCGATTCTTGTGTCTAAACCATATAAAAAATATGAACATATTTATTTTTATGTAATAATGATATAAATCATAAAAATTTGTAATTATTTCATAATTGTACATGTTTCATATACTAATTTTGTGTTTTCATCAACTAATTCACCCTTCTTATTTACATGAGCCTCCTTTTATAGCACATGATGTGGGATGAAAGTGGCTTTAGATTCTTATTCATCAGTCTACATATAAGAAATGGATCATATGTTGTTTCATATCACATAATTAAAATTTTATTATTGATTTAAAATATATAAAAAATTATTCCCTAATAAATAATACCCCATCCTTCCTTTGCGATAAGGGTATGTTGGTTCTGATGAACATTATTTATTTCGAGAACTCTTTTTCTATTTCATAAATTAACTATTTTGAATCAAGTTGGATAAAATAAATAATGTCAAATAATATATTTTAAACATCAGTGCACCAAAAATGATTTATCATTCGATGATTTCTGAATGCATTCTATGTTTCCTGATTTATAATGTGTGCATAACTAAGTGGTGGGTGGGGATTTATTTTCCCCTCAACATTGCTAAGAAGTAACTTTTTCAGAAGAGTCTGGAGGCCTGTATGGGCTTTTCTAGTGGCCATTAAGACAAATTTCTTTTGGAAATATTCTAAAATAAACGAATTCTTCAAGGAATAATGAAATTGAAATCAAAAATTGATTATATAATGTTTCAATAAAATATATAATGGATATTGTAACATTTTCGTCATATATTCCCAAGGTATTTATTTATTTATAAGTTGCACATGGCGCCATGAGTCAACATCAATTGAAAAATTAATCCTTATTATGACCCCAATATAACTAATGAACATTGGCTTATGGGGGTCAATAGGTTGGCTGTGTTGATTCCAACCAACTGCAAATTTTATACCCTGAATTATTTCCTTGATAATTTTATTTAAAACTGTGATTCTACGTCTTTGTATCTTTTTTTCAACAACATGTTGTTGATCCACTAATAATTACATAGTTTCGTCATAAACATTATGTTATTCCTCAAAATTGATAACATCATCATGTTCAGGAATCATTGTTTACATGAGTAGTGAAACATTTAATTTTTCATGATTATCAATAATACAATACACCCCATTCATAAATTTCCAAAATTTTATTCATCTTTCATAAAAATTGTTATTGTCTTGAATAGAGATATAATAGTTCAATACTAAAGTTCAACTAAACTTTGCTAACATTATTTAATCCTTCCTCAGATGCTTGATTTCCTTCCATCTCTTAGTGATGGATTTGGGGCTACTCATTCCCACTTTCAAATTTTCCTTCCTCCCATCAATATTCTGGAGGTACATCATCATTGAAATTTGGAACCATAAGTATGAGAGGCAGGCTAGTTTGAAAGAGGGAGTCCAATATATCATTAAGATATGGAATACAATCAATCATCTAAGGATTAAAGTGTACTAGGAACTTACACTAATGAAATCACTCAAAAAGTTCCCTCAATTGAAGAGGAATTAGAATGCCTCCACTATAATGGTCTTGAATAAATGAATTTCGCACCACCTAAATTGGATATCACTTATGTCTACTAATGGATTCCTCGTCATCCAATTTTGGATATTTTTTTAATCCACCATAAGATATCTCTAATAACGTACATCCATTTAAGTGTGAATTTTTTAAGTTATGCATAATATTTGGTCTAAATTTTTATACTCTTATAAATGAAATGAATCTATTGGATGAAATTATAAATTTATTATTATGATATATTACCATAAAATATTATAGGAACTATAGATAATTCCTATCATTGAAAATTATGCCACATAGATTGAAGTAGATCTATAATTACCTCTACGGAATGAGGATCAACATAAGTACCATCATACAGAGGATGCCCATTTTTTCCGTCCTATAAAGATCTTGGGGTCAGAGTGGTGACATGTTCTATATTAATATATAGATTAAAATAATTTTTCCCTTCCAAAAAAATAATAATCTTTCAGAAATAAGAAAAAAATAATTTATAATAAATGTGAAACCCTTCCTAATCTATCATTAATTTCCTTTTTAATAAGACTTTTTATACTTTAAATATAATTTAAAAGTTGTTAGAATCATTATTTTCAATATAAGTATGAAATAACTATCTAATATTATCGATAAATAGGGTTATTAAATAAATATAATCAATTAATAAGTTATATTAACCAAATCATCTGTAATAAGTAAAAAATAATGCATTATTTCTTTACTATTCATGTTTCTATTAATATAAATTTGTAATTTATTCTAGAAAAAAATTCAAAGTCACATAAGAACATGAAATTTCTTATATTATTAATGATTACTGTCTATCAACTCTTAAATAGGAGGCATGAGACTCTAGAAGAAGGGTCAAGCTAAGAATAAAAAACAACCTAGACTTTATATAGTAACTCAAGTATCCAACATAATTATGCTATCGTAACATTTTTATGGATTACTTCTCATTTCGAGAAAGTTTTTTCCTTTTTGGGATATAATAAATAAAAATATCCCAATCTTTTATTTGATTCAATGTTTTAACATTTTTACCTAATATATCTAAATGCTTCCCAACTTAGGCCATCACATCACCTCAAACACACTTCCCAATCACTAAAGTCTTGTGTCAATGCTAAGGGATATAGAGAACATGTTTGACAAATGGTTCAATATCTTAAATTCTTAACTAAACTCAATTTGATCATGCTATAAAGCCAAAATTACCTTTCCAATAGCATGTGCTACAAAATATATTTTATTTATCCATAAAGGCTGACACACATATTTTACTAACCATACCATAGGAAAACATCCTTATCTTTCATTGAAACCATTGTCTATGGAGGAAAACTACTAAATAGAACCACTCGTTGTGTTTTAGTAGTGAGGATAAGCAATATTAGTTTATTCATGGTTAAGAACATCAGAGAAATTAAAAATGTGAAACCCAAAACATCAAACAATGATAGAGGAAAATTATAAAATATTATACATTTGATTCTAGCCTTGATTAATATGAGGGAACACAGAGGATTCATGATAGTGGTAGAAGATCTCTGAGAGATCTTGATAATTGCAAGTGACTAAGTCATGCTTAGGGTTTTTTAAAATAGGTCGGGGACACTTTTAACAATGCTTTAAAAAACACTGTAAAAGATCCCTTCAATTAGCACTAAATTTATAAGCAATCATAAAAGTTTTATAATTATAATTATTTAAATAAAATTAATAAAATTTTATAATTATATAAATAAATTTATTATCATTTTATAACTGTTTAAATATATATTTTTATTTATTTATATTTATATGAATAATTATTTAAAAAAGAATAATTATTTATTTATAATAGTTATTAATATATAAATTTATATATATAGTAAATATACATTTATAGATATATTTATTTATAAATATTTATTTACAAATATATTTTCAAAATTATTAATGGATATATAATCTTAAATACATGAATTTTAAAAATTAGTGAAACTGAATAATTCAAAATGAGTACACTATAAAAATATTGAATAAATGGATAAGTTTTATTAATTAAATATAAGTTATTTTAAAATTTTGTATTTATATATTTATTGAAGTTTAAGAATACATATTGAAAATACTATAAAATAGCAAATAAATATATATAATTAAGTAATAGAAAATGATCTAATACAAAAATAAAATAAAAAATAAGAAATATTAAAAATTAATACTATAAATATTGTACTAACACACACACACACACACACACATATATATATATATATATGTATTTGAAATAAATGCAACACACAAATTTGGAAATATGTTAAATGGAAAAATAAAACAACATTAAAAATTAATAAGAAATTAATATTTTTTTTAATTAACATTTTATATGTTTTATACTTATTCAATATATATATATATATAATATACAATTTATTAATATTTATAAACTATATATATGTATATTAATTTTTTTTCATTTTTTCAATAATTATTTAATTAATAAAATGTTTCAAATCTGTCTTAATTTACTCTTTTTATTTTAATTTTTTTAATTTTTCTTTTTATTATGGATCTTTATCAGCATTAGAAAAACACTCATAAATGAAACTTTTATCAGCACTAAAATTAAATCACAAATAAAGTTTTCCTTTATGAGTGATAAAATAGAGCACCGATAAAGGTTAACTTTTATCAGCATAAAAAAAAGAACTAATAAATGGATTCCATTGCCAAAACATATTTTAGCACTGATAAAGATGGACTATATCAATGAATTTTTCTAGCAATGATAAATGTCAGCACTATTAAAGGTGAGTTTTGTAGTACTGTATGTGATTCTTTCTGAACCATCACTTTTTCCTTCAGTTTATTCTTTCTCTCTATCAATCCAAATATAATTCTTAATTATTCTTCTATAATTCTTATAAATTATATTTTTACGTTTCAAAAATATGTATCACACAAATTTCTTATTTATTTGATGGAAAATACCTTTTTTTTAAAGGTTCTCTTCTAAATTTCTCTTGATAATCAATACCAATTATAGATAACTTCTTGATTTCTTACCCATTTCTAAGCACACTCTGTACATAGTTTTAGGCCACAATTATTTTTCTAAAAAACACTATTTTTAATAGGAAAAACAATATATGTTCATTTCTGGTTTTATACATACAATTTACCCTTTTATGTTTTAAATAATCTTTAAATGTTTCCCTTAAACCGCTCAAAAGTGGCTCATTAATAAAGTATCATAAAGGAACTTTTTAAATGTTTTCACTTTAGTTTGACATCACTTTTCAAGATCTATATATATTTACCCTTCTGAATATCTGGGTGCGATTTAAGTCCATTATTTCATGGACACTATTATGATATTCCCTTTTTTGATTCCTTTTGACCTAATTATGATACCCAATTTTTTCCATGGGTAACCCTTATGTTTATGTTTGATTGGATATGTGCAATTATTCATGCTCAACACATATTTATTAATAGGTTATGATGGGTGCACCCAGATAGTTCTTCACTACATTGGGTAATGTTTAGTGTCTTGAGACATAATGTGCAATGGTCTTAGTGGTAAGCCTTAACTCATGCTCTATCATGTGAAATGTTCTTGGTGGTTAGCCTTGAATCATGATCCTTCATTTGTAATAGTATTGGTGGTTATCCTTGACTCAAGATACTTCATATGAAATGGTATTGGATATTAGCTTTGGATAATTCTTATTCCATGTTGTATGTTGTTTCCACATTTCTATGATTTTAGGATCACATGATCCCATGTTTTATATAATATGCTTCATTATGTTTTTTAATGTTCCATGCCTTCTAATTTCATCATGTTATTCCTTTTAACCCATGTTCCATGATTTAATCATATTCTTGTTCCCTTACTGGGCTTTTTAGCTCATCCTTTTTTATGTATTCACTTGGTTTTCTAATGTAGATGTAAGGGATCAAAGGAAGTTTGGAGCTCATCATAAATATTAAATATTTTTTTATTTTGGTTCCATGATTGATGTACCTAATCATACAAAGAAGCTAGAATTTATAATCATTTTTTTCTATTTTAATTGTATTTATGATTAAAATCTTGCAATAATATGTGTGAAAGGGTTATTGTTGTTATAGTCAGTATCACAGCATAGTCTACTTATTTTGGTTATTAGGACTAGAAATATTTAGTAATAAACCTGTGGATAATATTATCACCATGGATAACCTAGATTGAAATATATAATCAAAGGTTAGGATATAATTATCATTCACATATTAATCCTTATATTTTCAATGTTTACTTTCTGTATTATTATTAGCTAAGTATTCACACCTCCCTAATTATAATTTTCTTTTATTACTTAATTTATGGAAATATGTGATCCCATTCCAACAATCGATGTAATAAGAAATTTAATGATTTCCCTAATGAAATTTCAATATTTATGGGAATGGTTGGTCAAAACTTCATGAAAATACTTCTTCAACTGAGTCAAGTTATGAATAATATCTTGAATCATATGGAACACCCACCCTCTCTTAAGAGAGATAAATCTAATGTCAAATCCTTCATGTATAGAATTAATCCTATGTTTATTTCATGTTCTTATCCTTTCCACATATAAAAATGGATTAACTCCAATATATTATATGTCCTCTAGTGATCTTAATAGGAGAATGTTTTGATGGTGGTCCATTATTTTGATGGGGAATCTGATCAGTGATGGAAACTAATCAAGAACACCAATTCCAATAATGAAATTGATTCAATGGATTTGAAGGAATTCCAGAAACTAATTTACAATAAATACAATCCTCAAACCATATTTATAAATTTGGAATGAGAGTTACTTGGAATAAAGAAGATGGAATATGAGTCTATCAGAGGATATGATGAAAATTTCACAAGGCTTTGAAAATACGGTGTTGGCATTGTCATAAACACCAAAAACATGGGGGGTCACTAATTTAGAAGATTAAAGTAGATTATATGAAAATCATTGGTGATTTGAAACTTTTATATCTATGATTAGATTGTACATTGTGGACTTATAGTCGAAATAGAGATTTGAGACTCTCAGTGATCTCATGGGGCCTAAGATAAAAAGTTGAAAATAGAGTTTAATATGGGAGGATTATAAGATAAATCCCATGATAGAATGAAAATATATCATCCCACGTGTAAAAATTATGGGAAGAAACATCCTAGAAACTATATAAAATGAATGATGAGATTCTTCAAATGTGGAAGAATGTGGATTATAGATAATAATTTCCAAAGGGTTGTGAAGAATCCCACTAATGTGGAAGAAGAAGGGAATGTTCATATCAACACTTGGATTATAGTGCAGTGTTTTAAATTCAAGGAATATGGGCATTATGAATACCATTTCCCAAATCCAAGGGTTGTTGGGGGAAATCAACAAGAATAACCTCGAAGGAAGTAATGAAGGGAGTATACTATTACAATTACTGAGGTGGATCCTAGAAATGATGTGGTGATAAGTATTCTGGTTATTCATTGAAGAATAAAGAACATAATAATTTATTCCAGATCTACACATTCTTTTATATCTTGGATGTTTAGTGGAAATATTTATACACCTCTTCAAAATATAGAGGTTGAGATATTTTTTAGGAAAAAAATGGAGAAATTATTGCATACAAAGTATATAACTCCCCTTGGTTAATGTTGGTGGAATTAACCTCCCATAAAATCTCATCTTACTTCCTTTGGTGGAGTCTGATTCTATATTTGGTATGGATTGGTTGTCTTTATATACAGACAGTATCGACTATCTGGAAAGGAAGATCACTCTTTACATCCTGAGGTATCCTTTTATTCTATAAAACTATAAAGAGGAGGATGAATCTACATCTTAATAAATTTTTTAAATTTTTGATATTATTTCCTAACAAGAAATCATATCTAGCACAAATGATTAAGACAAAATAGAGGATCATACTTGAAGGAATGCCCATTATAAGGGACTACACTATTGTGTTTCCAGAAGAGTTTCTTTATCTTTATCCTGACTGATATGTTGAGTTCTAAATTGAACATATTTCTAGATCTCTAATTATATCAAAGACAGCTTATATAATGGAATCCTTTGATATGGAAGAACTGAATAAGTGGTTATAAGAGAATTTGGACAACAGTTTTATATGATCGAGTGATTCACCATGGGGGTCAACTATCCTCTTTTTAAAGAATAATGATATATCAATTCACCTTTGCATTGATTATCATTACCTTAATAAAATCATGATAAATAACGTGTATCCCCTTCCTAAGATATATTAATTTTTCAATCAACTATCTAGGCCCATGTATTTCTCTATGGTGGACCTTTAGTTAGAATATCAAAAATTAATGATGAAGAAAAAAGATATTCTAAATACTACCTTTCGAATAAGGTATGGGCACTATGAGTTCATGGTGATGCCTTCGGAATCAATAATTATCCAGTAATATTCATGGACTTAATGAATAGAGTCTTTAGAGATTACCTAAAAAAATTGTTGTACTATTTTTTTTGATATACTCAAATATAATGGAAGAACATGATGAGTATTAGAATACTGTGCTAAAAACTATTCCTAGGTAAAACTATATGGAAATTACAATAAATGTGTGTTTTGGATGTAGTTATTATCATTCTTGGGTCATGTTATCACTATAAAAGGAATATCTATGGACCCTTCCAAGAGAAATGCATTTCAAGAGTGACCCAGGGAAAAATATGTAATAGAGATCATTATTTCCTTACTCTATTTGGGTATTAATGACAATTAGTAAAGAAATTATCATGATAATTATACATACTAATCATGATTACTCGAAAGGGAGTAAAGTATATCTGGACTAGTGAATGTGAAGACTACTTCAAAGAGTTGAAAAAGAGGCTTATGAATTTACTAATACTCACACTTCCAAAAAGTGGGGAACTCCTTGTGGAATGAAACGATACTTAAAAGAAGGTATTAGGATGTGTACTAATTAAATTTGATAAATTTATAACCTGTGCCTCAAGGAAGTCAAAATTCATGAGAAAAAACTATCCGAAGAATGTAACATCCTAGGTAAATAAATAATATAACATTTTCATATTTATTAATATTTGTGAATTAAATATTAATTTTACTTTTAAGTGAATTCTATTTCAAATAGCGTACTCAACACGCAACAACGAGTTTCTTTTAAATATTACGTTGCACACAACTTTGAGTTATACTGAAAAATAATATATTATTATTATTATTTTAAATGTTAGTTAATTCTTAGCCATTGTATTGGCATGAATGAACATAAATAATTACAATATGATTACACATTTTTGATAAATGTTTAACTTTTATATAATAAATTTTAGAGACTTAAGATAAGAATAAACTTGATTTTAAGCATGAAATACTCTAATATTCATTAAATGATCGATTTACCGCCTTTTAATGGAGAACCATTTTTAAATCAAGATTTTGTCACTTTTATATATTAAATTTTACAAAATAAACTTCTTATTTAGAATCGGGACCTAAAAATTTACTTTGGGTAAAATTTTGGTTTTTTTCCTGATAAAGTTCATTTTTTGATGAATAGTGATAAATACTGCATTTTAATTCAAAATTGTCTTTTAATATAATTTATTTATATGATTATACTGTCCTTTTAATTCATTTTAAAATTTATTTGGATTATATTTTTATCATTTAATCCAATTTTGATCATTTAATGTAATTTCACTTTGAAATTGGACATAAACACGTGTCAATCTTTTGATAGTTATTATTTCTTAAAAACACGCTTTTTGATTTTGAAAACGAGAATTAATTTTAAATTAATTTTTGAAAATCCTGTGTTTTGAATTTCAAAAAATGGATTCCATATTTTTAATCAGTAGGTCCAAATTTTCTAAAGGGGTAACTTTTATTTTTATACATTATGAATAGTAACTTTAGTAAATATTTTATTTACGATGGTTAATGGGTAGATCCGATAAATAAGGGTAAAAAAATAATATTCTAATAATATGAAATTACCCTAAAACATATACTACCCCTATTCGATGATACATGTCCAAACATGGTCATCCTGGGGTCGACTTTGGGACCTCATGGAGCCACTTGTATGTGAAAATGACATTTTATAAAAATTAATTTAAAGGTAAGCAAAATGTAACATTAACATATATCTTTTAGTAAAACAATTTTTATATGGGGTTATATGAGTTATATTTTCAAAAATAAATAGTAATTATAAATATAAAAATATTTACTACATCATGGTATTTTATTTATAATTTTTAGACATTATATAAAAAAATTATTTATGGCACAATGATTGTGTAATAATTACCTCATTAATGAATGTTTTAAATAAATGAGATTAAAAATATTAAAATAAATTTATTTTGAAACGTTTTATGCCATACACGAATTTTATGGATTATTATGACTTGTTATCTTTTAAATAATGATGTTTTTTTAATTCATCAAGTTGTTATGGTGTTTTAAAAAGTCTTGATATGAATAGTATAAAAATTGACATAAATGAGTTTTGAAAACAATTAATATTTTATTGAATGATAAAATAATCATAAAAATATAAAATTCAGTAAACTGACATAGATGATGTTACCAATGTCATTAATGATTTATTTTTAGTCTCTTGGAATATTATATTAAATATATTAACCATATAGTATGAATATACAAGAGGACATGGTAAAAGTTAAATTAGTTAACTAAGGGTTAAAGGTAAAAGATAAGGTTAATTTTAGGCCCTAAACTTGTATAAAACCCATTTTCTGAGAGTATTTCGTACAATACTAACCCTATATTATAATTAAATGATTTGGGGACCTTTTTTAATATAAATTCAGTTTATAATAAAATACTATTGTCAAACATTTCTAAAGAGCCCCTCCTCCCTCTTATAAAAGGCCATCACCTCTAAATCATTACTCACAAATCTCAAGCATCTTGGCTCATCCAAACACTGATTCAATAAGATACCAACATCCCTATATTCTTCCTAGAATCCTTTACTTAATAATAATACAATTAAAGAAATCCTTTTGGTTCAAACCAAAGGAAGTTACTCGATTTAAAGGTAACGTCTTCTCTCAAGTTGTTTCTTTTATTTTCCTTCTCCACTCCCTATGATTTTTTTATTCTTGGCTTACATAACAACTTCAGTATCCTCAATATACTATATTGTTTTTATGAGAAGTATTAGAACTACACTTCCACACACCTCTATCTAATGATACAAACATATTGTTTCTATGGACGACGAATGACCGCCTCACAAAATGATGATAGTTCAATTATCTCCTACCATTTCTCATGGTGGTCATTATGATGGAACTGTAATTATATATGATATATATATAATATTTATTTTATCTAAATGTTTATCTAATTTTGTAAACACCTGGAATTTCCATGTAATTTTTTTTCAATTAAATGGTAATTTTATGAGTTTGTGAAAATTTACAGCGCGTGATTCCGAGGCCCGGAGTGCACGTAATAAATTTATGAACTTTTATCCGGGTACGTTCAGTAAACGTACAAGTGGGTTTTTATAAGTTTTTAACTGGTTCTCGGAATTGAAATCTGAGGGCATCGTTGAACTCGCAGCACTGGTATTCTCTTAAGGATACTTTCACCTCTATGGGAGTGAGTCGAGAGTGAAAGATAGTTTTTGGGTTTTTCGTGTAATAATAAAATAAAAATAAAAGTGCATGACATTTTTATTTTTATTTGAAACACCCATGTGGGTGTTGGGAGGTGGTTTCCACCGGAACTAAACCTCCATGTGAAAGTTGGAAGTGGGGACCACCAGATCTTAACCTCCCATGAGAGGTTATGGTGGTTGGGACCACCCGAACCATAACCTCCCATGAGAGATTATAGTGGTTGGGACCACCCAAAATTAAACCCCCATGAAACCCCCTTTTAATTTAGAGAAACTCTCAAACCCCTCATTAATTTGGAGGAGCCTCTTGACTTCCTCAACATTAATTGTTCCAACGCATATACCTTTAATTGTGCCAACTTAGTTAATTAGTTGGACCCCTTTTTAAATTAAGTAACAACTTCGTTGGAATTTAGGAAGGATCCTAATAAATGAACTGTCATAAATTCCATGATTTTTACCTATCTTCCTCCCTCTCCTATATATAGGGAGCTTGGGAGGAGGATTGGGGACAGCTTCACCAAGC
The DNA here is from genome assembly GCA_963277665.1 of Viscum album. Classification (NCBI taxonomy): domain Eukaryota; kingdom Viridiplantae; phylum Streptophyta; class Magnoliopsida; order Santalales; family Viscaceae; genus Viscum; species Viscum album. Next base: position 413,892,802 of record OY728131.1, read on the forward strand.
TACGAAGAGTTGGAAAAGTGACGCGACGCCCAACACTTGGAGGATTACGCTATCCAACGAATAATGATTCCTCCACGAAGAACGTTTCCTCCATGAATAATGTCGGTGAGTAACTTCTTTCATTTCATCCTCGGAAGCACCTTACGGAGGCAACCGACGTGGGACATCTTTGACGACTGACCTTTCCTCCTCGTCATCATCAACGAACAATATGAGGTAAGGATGGTTATTAATTTCATGTATCTTCTCGATTAATATCATCATTCCTGATTCATGATTCAAGTCTAGCCACTTGATACCACTCTAAACACGAAGGGTGTCGGCCAAACTAACATGGCCCGACCCCCTCAGTCGTTCTTCTTTGTGGTGTTCATCGGAATGAAGGAAGATGACGGATGCGACGAAGGAAACGACGCCGCCACCCGCGGGCACCGCGACCCGCGCCGCCCCTCACGGCGCCCCGGCCTAGCCTGCCGAGCCACTCTGGTCGCACCGCCCGCTGGTCATGCAACCCGCTGGCCACACCACCCCCCAGCTGGGCCACCCATTGGGCAAACTGGTCGCGCCGTCGTCAGCCCGTAGATCCACCCCGGCCTCCTGACTGTATCGGCCCCCGGCCACCCCGACCTCTTGGCCGAACAAAAACCCGACCTCCCCAGCCACTTCGGCCTCCCGATCTCCCCACCCGCTAGCTGAACCGGCCCCGGCCATGCCACCCAAGCCCTCGGTCCAAGACGCCCCAAGTTGCACCCTTGCAGCCCTTCGAGCCGAACCGGCCTCGCGCCCTGGGACGAGCTGCCCTCGTGGCGCCCTCCGGGCCGAGCAGCCCATGCGCCGCCCTCCAGGACGAACTTCCCTCACGCCAACCCATGACCAGTCTACGCCCTCATGGCTTGTCTGCACCCTAATGGCCCTCCGTGGCCCCTCGCGACCTGCTGGGATGGCCCCAGCGGTCCGAGCCTAACAGAACGGGCTGGCCCGCCCAACGGGTCAGCCCGGGTCGACCCGAACCGGGTCATCCTAGGTCAACTCGAACCAGTTCGGCCCTGGATGGGTCGGGCCAGGTTGGTCCGATCGGGTCGGACCGGACCCGGTCCCACTACGACCCATTTACGCTCCTTCGGCCATATCTTTGGCATCAGATGTCCATTTGTCGAACCGTCAGCAGTGTTGGAAATCTTGGAGCGTGATGGTCCCCTTAAGTATAACCCTCTATAGATTGGGGTATAGTTGAGATACGATCAGTTTGGATCATGCATGATTTCAACCGGGCCCTGGGACTAAAAGGCTAATAACTCACAGACCGGGCGTCCGATTGATGCATCGTCTATTGCGTTGAGACCCCTATGACGTGGCAGACCTTTGAGATACTTCGTTTTGGGACTTCATGACATTTGGTGTATTGACCAGTAGGTTATGGAGTAGATCCTCCCGAAGACGAGTGATCCTAGTGCAGAGACCTAGTAGCTGGATATGACCTGACGATTGCAGATCGTTTTAACTCAGAATGACTCTACTAGCCCAGTGGGGAGCAACTTGGTGTCACGGCAGACCCACAGTGGGGAGCTCCTTTGTGTCACGGCTGACCCATGGTACTCGACTGGAGGAGTACCTCAACAAGCTACCAGGGGTAGCATGCTTGGTGATGCGGCAGATTCAAAGTACTCGATAGGAGGAGTACCTTAGTAGTCCAAGGTTAGGGGGAAGTGTGCTTTGTGTCACGTTAGGCCCATTTTACTCAATAGAGGATGATTTCCCCAGCAGCCAAGGTTTCGACAATGTGACTGGGGGTGTTACATGATACTACCCCTAGAATAAAATCTAAGTTGAGTTGAGTTATTTTTTCTCTGTTTTCCTCATGATTGAGATGGATCACTTGATAACTGAGGTAGATGTATGGGTATATGCCTATGTAGGGTTATCTATTGATTTCTTTCTTTGTGTTTATCCTTGATGGATTTTGTGAGACCTAGAGGGTCTCGGGGTCCCTATTGAGTATCGTTATACTCACCCCTACACGGGTTATGCACGCACCTTATTGTGTTGGATGCAGACAACAGATAGCGCTGATCGAGGCTGAGAGTATCAGGAACGGATGGTACCTGGAGGTGGATCATATGACGAGTCGGTACATGGACGAGATAGATGGACATGGAGTGCTGAGGAGGCGATCTGTACCTACCCTTCAGGTATGAATTTTAGAGGATGGACCAGCGGCTATTTTTCTTTTCTTCCTTTGTACTTGTACTTTAAATTTCTTGTACTTTACAATTGGGTTTGTATTTTGGCCCCTTTTTACTTTCAACACTCTTTTGTTATACAGTTTTACTTAGTGTTTTGGATCTAGCTGTGGGATCTGTTTTGTGTGTTTACAGGTTATAAAGGAAATACCTTTCTAGTTTCATGGAATTACTCTTTTGGTGCTAGTCTCCAGCCCCTGGCCTATGGAAGGCGGGCTTGGGGTAGTCACGACATGGGCCCTGGGGGACAGGTCATGAAAAATTGGTATCAGAGGAGTCAGTTCTACTATAGAACTTTTGACTCTAATATTTTCTTTGAAGCAATAGTGTTAGTTGTAGGGAGTGTGGTTCTCGGTTCAAGGAGTCCAGCGTTGGTGCGGCGGACGACGTATCAATACACCAGGACCCTGACTACTGATTTCCGACTCAGTGCATGAAAACACTGATTGAATGTGTGTTTTCAAAAGTTTTCTTTAAGTCAGCTCACCAGGTCATCTCACCAGTTATAACTTTTAACCGTAGTGCACTTGTTTCTTTTCAAGATACCTCCACGCAAATAGTCAGCTAGAGTTCTAAGATTTGTATGCACAGATATCCCACTGAGCGATGAGGCCTCGGTGCGGGTCCCTTTTCTAGCGGAGGCACCGGTGGTGCCACTCCCCATTGGGACACTGATGCCACTAGCCCTAGCAGCAGATGGTGCATGCCGCTTGAGCGCGTTTCATGTGTTCCAGTTCCTGAGGCCACCCAGGTTCAAGGGAGAGACAAACCCACAGGTAGCTCAGGATTGGATGGAGGCTGTGGTGAGATTCTTCCAACTGGTAAGGACACCAGTAGACCTCATGGTGATTCTTTTTGCCAGACTTGTATAGCCAGCAGTGGGCAGATGGTGGAGCTTGATGCTCGAAGTTCACGATGAGGTAATGCTTCTCTAGGAAGACTTAGAGAGTCTGTTTCGGTCATAGTATGTTCCAGAGACCCTTCTCATAGTGCACATTCAGGAGCTACTTCATCTGCAGTATGGCGGCATGACTCTAACTCAGTACTCAGCGAGGTTCAAAGACCTCTCACGCTACTCCACCTATATGGTGTATGACCCATTCTTTAGGGCTCAGAACTTCGAGTAGGGACTCAGGTGGGAGATCAGGGCTTCGGTAATCCCAATCATCATCCCGACGCAGGTCGGGGTGTTAGAGAGATCCCTACTAGTAGAGAATTTCCTTACTGAGTAGTCTACATAAGCGAGATCCACCACCAGTCGAAACGTAGTGGAGTCTTCTATAACTGGTAGCAGACAGATGTCGCAGAGGTCCAAGAGGACAAGACATATAGGTGGATAACCGCATGATTCAGATTCGTTTGTGCGTGGCACCTGAAGAGGAGATGGACATGCAAGGAGCGGGCAATGTTTTAGATGCGTCGGGTAGGGTAATATGGCTCGTAACTATCTGAACCGTCATTCGGATAATCAACTGACAGTCAAAAGACCCCCCAGACAGAGACAGAGATTCGATTGAGGAGGTCTATAGGGATTAGGTTGACGTGGTAGAGGATCTGGTCATGTAGCTGTTAGAGGGAAACGATTTGAGATATTACTGCCACCACCACGAGGAGGCCCACCCCGACCATAGGGAGTAGGTGGATAAGGGAGAGCTCATCTCTAGGCAGCTGAGGCCTATGATCATGGCGCTTCGGAGATGATACGAGGTACGATCCATGTCTACACAACCTTAGCTGCAGTACTTATAGACATAGGTTTCAGTAATTCTTTCATTGCCACTACCCTCATTCAGAGATTGGAGATTCCAAAAGAGATTTTGGCTCTATCCTTATGGATAGAGACTCCTACAGGAGCAGATTCGACGATTACTCATTGGTGTCGGTAGTGTGAGATTACTCTAGGAGCCGAGAGCTTTGGATGGGATCTCCTAGTAGCGGCATCAAGGCCTTACAACATCACCTTGAGTATAGACTAGTTATCTACAGTCCATGCTCAGATTGACTATATTAAGCGCAAAGTACGGAGTGTCCGCACGGATGGGACCAAGTTTACCTTCATCAGTGATAAGGGATCCTTTGCTGCACAGGATAAACTTACCCAGAGGAGTTTGCATCCGATTACTCATTAGTTGGAAAGCCTTACCCTCGGATTTGTTGATGTGGAGATTCCGAGCTATCCTATAGTGGTGGACTAGTATGTGGATGTTTTCACTGATGATGTATCAGGTCTACCTCCTCATAGATAGGTGTACTTTTATATTGATTTTTACCCTGGGACGACACCGATATCTACACCATCATATCGGATGGCTCCCACTGAGCTTCGTGAGCTATGGGTACAGTTGGAGGACTTACAGGGGAAGGGATTTATCTAGCCCAATGTTTCTCCCTAGGCAGCCCTGATTATGTTTTCCAAGAAGGTGGATGTGAGCTTGAGGCTTTATGTCGACTATCGGCGCCTGAACCAGGTGACCGTGAAGAACAAGTACCCACTCCTGTAGATTGACGACCTCTTTGATCAGATGAAGGGAGCACAGTGGTTCTCGAAGATAGACCCCAGATTAGGTTATCACCAGCTCAGAGTACGAGATGTGGATGTGCAGAAGACAGCCTTCAGGTGTCGGTATGGTCACTGCGAGTTCTTGGTTATGTCATTTGGCGTAACCAATGCTCCAGTAGTGTTCATGGGACTCATGAAAAGGATCTTTCATCCATACCTTGATCTCTTTGTCATATTCTTTATCGAAGACATTCTGATCTACTCAATTACAGAGGAGGATCACTCCTACCATTTGCGGGTAGTACTGGACATACTCTGAGAGCACCAGCTCTATGGTAAGATCTTGAAGTTTTAGTTATGGATTCTATAGGTTCACTTTATAGGACATGTCATATCGATGTATAGAGTTGTAGTAGTTCCAGTAAAGATTGAGGCATTACTTGCTTGGGAGCCACCCAAGAGTGTGACGGAGTTACGGAGTTTCTTGGGTTTAGCTGGATACTACCAGAGGTTTGTGGTAGATTTCTCCAGAGTTGCAGCACCACTATCAACATTGACGAAGAAGGGTAAACCCTTTGTGTGGTCGTAGAGATGCTAGCAGAGCTTTCAGGAGCTGAGGTATAGGCTGAATATTGCCCCCATCTTGAGGCTTCAAGAGGAAGACATAGGATACGCAGTCTACTACGACGCATCAGGGACCGGAATCAGATGTGTCCTAATACTGGAGCAAGCAGTGATCGCATATGGTTCTTGACAGCTGAGACAGAATGAGAATAACTACGCTACCCATGACCTAGAGTTAGCAGCAGTGGTCTTTGCCATGAAGATGTGGCAACACTACCTGATGGGAGAGCATTTTACCATGTACTCTGATAATAAGAGTCTTAGGTATATCTTCTCCCAGAAGGACCTGAACCTGAGACAACGATGTTGGCTTGAGTTCCTCCAGGACTATGACATCATGATAGTCTATACTTCTAGGAAGGGGAATGTTGTTGCAGCTGCACTCAGTAAGAGATCTGGTATACAGCTTCTAGTTGAGGCAATGGAGCAGCTGGCAGCTTTGCAGATATCCTTTGTGCATAGAGACGGAGCAGCTTTTCTACAGTCTCTTGCAGTCACTCGCCCACTTCTTTAGCGAGTTAGGGAGGCGCAGCTTGTGGATAGTGACTATGAGACACGACATGCTCAAATATCCACAGGATAGGCACCTGGTGGATTTTCTAAAGGTGGGGATCGCATCATACTCTTCAGAGGACGTACCATGGTACTAGTGTCACTTTAGAAAGAAGTGTTGAGGGAGTTCTACACATCCCCTCTAGGGTTACATCTAGGACTGTAGAAGATGTACCAGGACCTACGACAACAGCACTGGTGGCCAAGAATTAAGAAAGCAGTTGCAGAGTTTGTCTCTCAATGCCTCATTTTTCAGCAACTGAAGCCGGAGCATCAGGTACCAGCAGGCTTGGTTCAACCTTTAGAGGTCCCATAGTGGAAGTGGTATGGGATATCCATAGACTTCGTGATGGGTCTTCCACATACATCCAGGGGACATGACTCGATTTGGGTGATCGTCGACCGACTCACCAAATCATCCCACTTCCTACCAATCAAAGAGTAGGGTTTAGTAGAGAGCTTGGGACACCTCTATGTGTAGGTGATTGTGCGGTTATATAGAGTACCCACAATTATTGTCTCCAATCGCGATGCATGTTTTACTTCCTGGCTATGAAAGTGGTTATAGGGGGATTTCGGGACGCAGCTTTGTTTGAGCACCACCTTCCATCCTTAGAAGGATGGTCAGACTGAGCTGACCATTCAAACCCTCAAGTACATGTTGCGTTCTTGGGTCCTCAACTTCATTCGCAGCTGGGAGGATCACTTTCCTTTGGTGGAGTTTGCGTACAATAATAGCTATCACTCCACAGTTGGGATGGAACCTTTTCAGGCGTTATAAGGGCAACCTTGAAGATCACCCTTGTGCTTGACTGACCCAGTGGATTTAGCACTAGTGGGACCAGATATGGGACGGGATACCATAGAGAAGGTGCAAGTCATCCAGTAGTAGATGAAGACTTCACAATACAGGCAGAAGTCATATGCTGACAGAAGACGGAGACCTATGGAGTTCGAGGACGGTGACCACATCTTTCTACGGGTCTCACCCCGACGAGGTCTATAGAGATTTGGCCAAGACATCAAGCTATCTCCGAGGATCATCAGACCTTTTCAGGTCCTCAGCAGAGTTGGAGAGGTGGCATACCGCTTAGCTCTTCCACCTCTGTTGCACCGGGTGCATGACGTCTTCCATGTATCTCAGCTGAGGAGATACGTGCATGACCCTTCTCAGATCATCGACCATGGCGAGATGGATGTCGACGATGGGGAGACTTTTACAAAGGTTCTAGTAGAGATTGAGGATCGACAAGAGCAGGTCCTTCGTGGATGGTCGAGACCTATGGTGCGTGTTCACTGGCAGCACAGGAACCTCCAGGAGAGCACTTGGGAGTGGGAGGCTCATATGCGTGCTCAGTACCCCCACAATTTTACCTAGTTTGAATTATGGATTACGGGTACGTAGATCCCTGAGGTGGGGAGAATGTAAAGACCCATAATTTCCATGTAATTTTTTTAATTAAATGGTAATTTTATGAGTCCGCGAAAATTTATGGCATGTGATTCCGAGGCCCATAGTAACAGGAATAAATTTTTGAAAAATTTTTCGGTACGTTCAGTTAACATACGAGAAGGTTTTTATAACTTTTAAACTAGTTATCGGAATTGAATTATAAGGGAATCATTGAACTTATAGTGTCGGTATTCACTTAAGGAGGCTTTCACCTCGACGGCAGTGGGTCGAGAGTGAAAGATAGTTTTTGGGTTTTCGTGTAAGAATAAAATAAAAATAAAATTGTGTGACAATTTTATTTTTATTTGCAACACCCATGTGGGTATTGGGAGGTGAGGTCCATCAGAACTAAACCTATATGTGGAAGTTGGAAGTGGGGACCACCAGACCTTAACCTCCCATGAGAGGTTATGGTGGTGGGGACCACCCGAACCATAACCTCCCTTAAGAGATTATGTTGGGGGGACCACCCAGAATTAAACCCCCTTGAAACCCCCATTTAATTGAGAGAAACTCTCAACCCCCCTCATTAATGTGGAGGAGCCTCTTGAATTCCTCCACATTAATTATTCCAACGCACATACCTTTAATTGTGCCAACTTAGTTAATTGTCTTGCCCACTTTTTAAATTAAGTAACATCATCATTGAAATTTAGGAAGGTTCCTAATAAATGAACCGTCATAAATTCGACGATCGTTACCTGCCTTCCCCCCTCTTCTATATATAGGGAGCTTGGGAGGAGGATTAGGGACGGCTTCACAAATCGATGAAGAACTGGAAATGTAATGTGACTCCCAACACTTGGAGGATTACGCTCTCCAATGAAGAACACTTCCTCCACGAAGAACGCTTCCTCCACGAAGAATGCCAGTGAGGAACTTCTTTGACTTCTTCCTTGGGAGCACCTTGCAGAGGAAACTGACATGGGATGTCTTCGATGACCAACCTTTCCTCCTCATCGTGGTCAATGAAAAATACGAGGTTGGGATGGTAATTAATTAATTGAATCTTCTCGATTAATATCCTCATTCCTGATTCATGATTAAAGTTTAGTCACTTTCTACCACTCTAAACGCAAAGAGTGTGGGACAAACTAACATGGACCAACCCCCTCTGTCATTCTTCTTTGTGGTGTTCATTGGAATGAAGGAAGATCATGGAGGCGACGAAGGTAATGACGCTGCCACCCGCCGCCACCGCGACCCGCGCCGCCCCTCACGGCGCCCCTACCGAACCTGCCGAGCCACCCCGGTCGCACCTCCCATCGGCCGCGCCACCCACCGACCGCGCCGCCCACCAGCCGTGCCACCTGCTGGGTGAACTAGCTATGCCACCCACCGGCCGAACTGACCTAGCCGTCGTTGGCCCTTCGAGCCACCCTAGCCCCCCTGCCAAACTGGCCCCGGCCACTCCGGCCTCCCTATCGAACCAGCCCCGTCTGTGTCACCCTGGACACCAGCTACCCTGGCAGCTCCGACCTCCCAGGAAAATCGGCCCTGACGGCGCCACCCCGGCCCCCAGGCCGAGCCGCCCTAAGCCACGCCCCCACGACCCTTCTAGTCGAACTGTCCCCTCGCCCCGGGCCGAGCCACCCTCGGGGCGCCCTCCGGGTCGAGCTGCCCACACGGCGTCCTATGGGCTGATATCATACTCAACATTTAACAACAGGTTTCTTTGAAATCCTACATTACACACAACTTTGAGTTATACCAAAAAATAATATAATATTATTATTATTTTAAATGGTAGTTAATGCCCAGTCATTGTATTGGTATGAATGAACAGAACTAACTACAATATTATTACACATGTTTGATAAATTGTTTTACTTTTATCCAATAAATTTTAGAGACTTAAGATAAGAATAAATCTGATTTTAAGCATGAAATACTCTAATATTCTTTAAAAGCTCGATTTACAACCTTTTGAGGGAAAAACTTTTTTAAATATAGTTATTTTCAATTTTATATGTTCTATTTGACAAAATAAACTTTTTATGTAGAATTGGGACATCAAAATTTACTGTGGGTAAAATTTTTGTATTTTTTTGATAAAGTTCATTTTTTTATGAATAGTGAAAAATACTACATTTTAATTCAAAGCTACCTTTTAATCTAATTTATTTATATTATTAGACTATCCTTTTAATTTGTTTTAAAATTTAATTAGATTATATTTTTATTATTTAATCAAATTTTTTCATTGAAATTAATTTCACTTTAAAATTTGACATAAACACATGTCAATCTTTTAATAGTTATTAATTCTTAAAACACGCTTTTTAGTTTTGACAATGGGAATTAATTTTAAATTAATTTCTGCAAATTATGTGTTATGAATTTGAAAAAATGGATTCCATATTTAAAATTATGAGTTCCAAATTGTGAAAATATATAACTTTTATTTTTAGACAATATGAATAGTAACCTTAGTAAATATTTTATTTTCCATGGTTAAAGGGTAAATCTAGTAAATAAGGGTAAGAAAATAATATTTTAATAATATTAATTTACTCTAACATGTTTCCTAACCCTATTAGATGATACATTTCTGACCATGGGCATCCTTGGGTCGATTTTGGGACCCCATAGAGCCACTTGTAAGTGAAAATGACATTTTATAATAATTAATTTAAAGTTAAGGAAAATGTTACAAAAACATATATCTTTTTGTCAAACAATTTTTATATGGGGTTATATAAGTTACCATTTGAAATATAAATATTTATTAGAAATATAAAAATATTTCCTACATTATGATATTTTATTTATAATTTTTTAACATCAGATAAATTTATTTATTTATGACACAATGATGATGTAATGATTACCTCATTAATGAATGTTTAAAATAAATGATATTATAAATATTAAAATAAATTTATTTTAAAACTTTTTATTACATCCACGAATTTTATGGATTCTTATGACTTTATATATTTGAATTAATTAATTTTTTAAAATTGATCATGTTGTTATGGAGTTTTAAAAATTCATGATATGAATAGTATAAATATTGACATAATTGAGTTTTTAAAAAAATTAATATTTTATTAAATGATAAAATAATCCTAAAAATCTTATATTCATCCAAATAAAATATATTATGTTATAAATGTCTTTAATAATCCATTTTTTGTCCCTTAGAATTTTATAGTAAATATATTAACCATATTGTATGAGTATACATGAGGACATGGTAAAAGTTAAATTAGTTAACTAAGGGTTAAAGCTAAAATATAAGGTTAATTTTATTCCCTAAACTTGGATAAACCCAATTGTCTAAAAGTATTTCAAACAACAGACACTTTATATATGAATTAAATTATTTTGGGACCTTTTTAAATCTAAATTCGGTTTATAATAAAATAATATTTTCAAACTTTCGTAAAGAGCCTCTCCACCCTCTTATTATAGGTAATCACCTCTAACTCATTAATCACAACTCTCAAGCCTCTTGTATCATCCAAAAAATGCTCCAATAAGATAACAACATCCTTATATTCCCTATAGAATCCTTATCCTAAGTATAAGACAATTCCAAAAAGTCTTTTGGTTCAAACCAAAGGGAGTTACCTGATTTAAAGGTAACGTCGTCTCTCAAGTTCTTTTCTTTTATTTTCCTTCTCCACTACCTATTATCTTCTAATTATTTGTTTATATAAGAACACCAGTATCCTAAAAATACTTGGTTGTTGTTATGAGGATTATTTTAACAACACTTCTACACACATCCATTTAATGGATATGAATATATTGTTTCTGTGGACAGTGAACTACTACCTTACAAAACAATGATTGTTCAATTATCTCCTACAGCCTCTCATGGTAGTCATTATGATGAAACTATAATTATATATTATATATATAATTTTTATTTATTCTAATTATTCTATAATTTTCATTCAAAATGTACCTTTATTCTTTTCATGTTGTATAAATACGATAATTTCATTTGAGGAAGTGCGAACTACCGCCCCCTCAAAGTGATATGACTTGTTAATGCCAAAAATGGAGAATATAAAAGATGATGTTAATAAACTTATGTAATGTATATAAAATATGATATTATACTGGAATTATAATATATCTATGTGTCATCTGGTTTTCATTCCTTTAAAAATGAAAAAAAAAAGATACGAAAGTAGCGTTCATGCATACGTACGACTTACCGTCTCCATGAACGGTGCATTTCATTTTCATATATCCAAATGATATGGTATATTATAAAAACAAATATACTGGATATATAAGATATATATGATATCTAAATCATGAATATCAATCTGGAGATAATGTAATTTTAACCACATGGACAATTTATAATTATAACATGTTCATTTTTTACTCAAGTTCCGAAGATTGACATAATGTCCGATATGATCTCAAATAATTAACTAGTTGTTATAGAAAGGTAATAAGTGATATAAAAGGAATTATAAACTTGAAGAAGTTTCTTAATCAATTAGAAATTGCCTTATGTTTTTTATTTAGGGATAACAAGGAATGTATCAAATGAGTCAGATTCGAGGTAAGGGAACCTTTCACCATCCTCTTTTTGTCAAAGAATTATTTTATATTATGTCTTTATGTTTTAATTTTCAAATATCAAGATATGATCTTACATATCCTTATTTATATACCTTTTATTTACATGTGATGAGAGACCATTTTTCTCTCTCATTAACTCATTTTTTTAATTTTTAAGTGACGTCGTTAGGCTGCCGAATTTTTGTAAGGGGACTTCTTAACCTAATTTGAATTCTTTGGGATAAACTTCTACTTATTGATTATGTCGTGCTACGAATTTATGTGAATGATATATGATTGGTTTACACTTAATATCCACTTATATTTTTTGTATTTATATTTAACACATGTAATTATGTCATCGGTTTATCCTCAATCTAATGGTACAGTATTTGTACGGGACTATATCTCAATCTCCTTTCATTGAGGAATATTTTAATATTGTGCACCTTATTATCCTATAAGGTGTATATAAAACCATTTTGAGATTTTATATCATAAATTTCTATATTATCATGTTATTTATATTTTTCTTTGATGTTATTCTTTAATTATATTTATTCAAGAGTTTCTCAAGTGGAAAATGATTCTTTAACTAAAACATTGTTTTAAATGTTTTAAAGATTTAATCTTTCGTATCATTATGTATAAATTCTATGTTTTAGAAATTATTTTAAGTATTTATTTATATGTAAATGATTTTCTTAAATCGTAAATTTGTTTCAAAATTTTCAGAGTGGTATGGAACACTTTGATTCAAAACTCTTCTTTTTGAATGTTTTAAATTAATTGATTATATAAATTTCCTGAACTGATATCTTGTGAATGAAATGTGGAAATGTTATCTTTCCTTTCTTCTTGTTTTATGTGTTATGAATATGTTATGGTTCTTTGGAATTGTTTACATATACGGGTGGTTCTGTAATAAACCTAGGGTGGTTGAACCTGATATAGCTTTCCAATTCAATGGGTAATGTAACTAAGGTGAACGTTAATATTTCTCCTAAGAGATCTAGGAAATATATCGTGATGGGTATACCAAACGTAACTCCCTATGTAGTTGTGAAAGCTATAATGTAAGTATGTTATGGATTCCATAAGTTACCTTTATGATTTATTATTTCTATGTGTTATTCATAAATCTTATTATTTTTTGAGGTATGTTAAAGAGATTATGTTTTATGATTGAAAAGTATGATTTCTTTGATTTTTATGTATTCATTGACTAATGTTTTCTTATTTTATATCCCTTACTGTTCTTTTTATGCTCATCCCATGTTTTTAAAATGTTTTCCGTTGGACTTAAATATGAATAGGGTCAATGATGAGAATAAGTAAAATTCATGATGTTTAAAACATGGAACAAGACTTGTTTCTTTTTTTAAAAGTTTTTATTTTATAAAACAAATGGATACTGAGTAGAAGTGTCTACATGTAATATTCAAGTTGTTATGTATAAGTTATGACCTAATTTTCTAAATCTCTAAACCTAAAATAATACTCATTGTGAATTATTAACATAATTCAAGATTATGTAATTTATTTTAGGCTAGGGCCTTATAACGCATGATCTGGAGTTGGTAGTTGTGATATTTGTGTTGAAAATATGATGAAATTATCTCTATGGGAAGAAGTGTGAGATATATACTAACCAAAAGATACTAAAATATATATTCACATAGAAGGAGATTAATATGTTCTAGTGAATATGGTAAGGTTGGAATCATAATATTTGATTCATTATTATTTTTACCATCCACTACAAAGATAAAGAAAGAACTCTGGAATGATTCACGTAGCTCACCATTCTATATTAACCAAAGAAGCACCAAGATTTATCAATATCTTCAAGAGAACAATTAGTGGGAAAATATGAAGTATATTTCTAAATATACATCAATGTTCCTAGTATGTTACAAATTGAAGGATGAAATGAAAATGTCTAAGGGATGATGCACTCATTACCCATACCAACATAGAAATGGGAAAGCGTCACCATAGTCTTTATCTCTATAATTACAAAGACATCTATATGAAATAATTCTATACGGGTCATTATGGATCATTATACAAAGGAAGATCACTTCATTTAAATTTGGAAGGAATTATCAATCGATTAAATTTCATGAAAACACATCAAAGAAGTGGTAAGGCTTCGTGGAGTACCATTGTCTCTGGTATTCGATCTAGATTTGAGATTTACATAAATTTTCTAGAAAATTATTCAACATGCTCTAAACACTGATTTGAACTTATGTACATATTATCATCCAAAAATTGATGTCCAATATGAGAAAAAAATTCAAACACTTTATTACTGGTTGAGATCTTTTTCTACATACTTCAAATGAAGATGGGACCAATATATGTCTTTGGTAGAGTTCTCTTACAACAATAATTTCCTATCAGGCATCCAAATGGACCCATATGAAGGCCTTTATGGGAAATGGTTTAGAACACCCACATGATAGGATGAAGTTATTGAACACAATCCACTAGGACCTGAAATGGTAAAAGAAATGACAAAAAAGGTAAAAACCATTCAACAAAATATTTGGGTTGCCTAATGTGGACAAAAGATATATGTATACAGTCGCCAATGGGACATGGACTTTAAGGTTAGAGACATTGTATTCCTCTTCATTTATCCATGGAAGAGGACCATGATATTTTAGAGGAAATAATTTCTCTTTCTTAGGTACATCTACCCCTTTTAAGATTATTAATCATGTTAATGTTATGGCCTATTGAAAAGAACATACACCAAACATGTCTCTAGTACATGATGTATTTCACCTATCCATCTTGAGGAAGTGCATACCAGATCCCTCACATGTACTGAATTTAGAGGTGGTAGAGTTGTAAAATGACCACTCAATTGAGGAGAATCCAGTGAAAATCTCATACCATAGAGATAAAGTTATACTCAACAAGACCACTCATCTAGTCAAAGTACCATGCCAGAACTATAAATACGAAGATACAACTTGGGAACCAGATGAAGAAATGGTGGAGAAGAACCCTACAATGATTTCCCCTTAGTTTGTAAAATGAAACATTAGGGAGAAATTTTACAAGGTGAGAATAATATAATGACCCAAATTTCAATCAATGAAATTTCCTTTCTTATATCTTTGTAATACAGTATAAATCACATAAAATCTGTTATAATTATAAAATCGGTATTTTTAAATAAATGATGATTTTTATTAAAAAATATTTTTTTCATATTTAGAAAATTATTTTCATAAAATGGAGTCCATTTTTGAATTATACATGCTATGAAATTTTTAGGGTCTATTTTTGGAATTTTTCTGAAATAATTGAATTTTGTGAATAGTGAAATACGGTAATTCATGATATTTTGCAATTTAATACAAATACATGAACTATATAATCGTAAATAATGTAACAAACTATTAGTTTTAAATCACATGGACTATTTACTATATTTAATAACAATAATAAATCCTAATGATAGCCTTTATTGTAACGACCCAAAATTTTGAATAAATCTTGTTTCCTAATTTTATGTGTTATTTTATTTTTATACTCAACAAAAATGTTTCATTTGATAACATGAGTATAATTAAAATGAGATCGTTAGGTTTTTACTGTTATATGACCATTGGTCAATATGACCGCTGTAAACTAAACGTTTCGATTATTGTCTCTAAATACAAGTAATCTTGGTTAATTATTATAGAAAGAAGATTCGATGGCCTCACCCAGTCACTACGGGAAAAATGGGTATTTGCGACGGGTTATTTGTGACGGGGATAAATCCCATCACAAATAGCCCCGTTAAAAACTTATTTACGACGGGGGTATTTGCCCGTCGCAAATAAGTAGCCTTTTGCGACGGGATTGCTTTCCTCGTCGCAAAAGAACTGGCGCGCGTTGCGCGCCAAATCGCGGGAAACATATTTGCGACGGGCGGTTATTGCCCGTCGCAAATAACCGGCGACGGTAAAAGGAATTTGCGACGGGAATATTCCCCAGTCGCAAATAGTATGTCGGCAGGTGGTTATTTGCGACGGGACCCGTCACAAATAACTATTTAACCGTTGACCGTAATAAATGATGGCTAAGGTATTTGCGAAGGGTACCGTCGCAAATAATATTATTGGCGACGGGATACCCGTCGCAAATGGACCAGTCGCAACTAATCTAACCTATAAATACCCCCATCCGTTTTTTTTCAATTCATTCTCAATCTCCATCTTTTCCTTCTCTCAAAATTCTATTTCTAGAGTTCAGTGTTTCTCAAGTTTAATTTTTTTCTCCGGAGTTGATATTGAAGTTTTCAAGAACGATCAGAGGTCAACCTCAGATCAATTTTCTAGGTATTTATGTTCATTTTAATTTAATATTTATTTTTAAATTTTTTATTAGTTTCAATTATTCTTAATTAGTTGTAATTTAAATATGTTTACATTGTTTTTTTACTTAATAAATTTAAATTATTAGTATTGTTCATAGTTAATGGTAACTAGGAATAATTAGTAATAATTTTCAATAATTAAGAATAAATATTAATAATTAATAATAAATACCAATAATTAGGAATAATAACATTATTACATTATTAGTATATTTTATTATTAATATTAAAATAATATAATTTTTTATATTATATACAATTCTCCTTTCATCTGTGTGTTTTCTATCTCCACATGTATTATTTGTATGTGGAGACAGAAAACACACAGATGAAAGGAAAATTGTATATAATAGAGAAAATTATATTATTTTAATATTAATAATAAAATATAATAATAATGTTATTATTCCTAATTATTGGTAATTATTCCTAATTATTGGTAATTATTCATATAATTACTAATAATTATGAATAATTGCCAATAATTAGCAATAATTAGGAATAATTAGTAATAATTATTAATAATTACCAATAATTAATAATAATTACCAATAATTAGTAATAATTACCAATAATTAGTAATACTTACTAATAATTAGTAATACTTACTAATAATTAGTAATAATTACCAATAATTAATAATAATTAGTAATAATTATCAAATATTATCAATAATAAGTAATAATTAGTAATAATTACTAATAATTAACAATAATTAGTAATAGTTAGTAATAATTACCAATAATTAGTAATAATTAGTAATAATTAGTAATAATTAGGAATAATTAGAAATAATTAACAATAATTAGTAATAATTACCAATAATTCGTAATAATTACCAATAATTATCATCAATAATTACCAATAATTACCAATAATTAGGAATAATTAACAATAATTAGGAATAATTACCAATAATTAGGAATAATTACCAATAATTAGGAATAATTACCAATAATTACCAATAATTAGTAATAATTACCAATAATTAGGAATAATTACCAATAATTAGTAATAATTACCAATAATTAGTAATAATTAACAATAATTAGTAATAATTACCAATAATTAGGAATAATTACCAATAATTACCAATAATTACCGATAATTAGTAATAATTAGTAATAATTAGGAATAATTACCGATAATTAGTAATAATTAGTAATAATTACCAATAATTAGTAATAATTAGTAATAATTACCAATAATTAGTAATAATTACCAATAATTAGTAATAATTACCAATAATTAGTAATAATTACCAATAATTACTGATAATTAGAAATAATTACCGATAATTAGGAATAATTACCGATAATTAACAATAATTAGTAATAATTAACAATAATTAGTAATAATTACCAATAATTTGTAATAATTACCAATAATTAGTAATAATTACCGATAATTGCCCATAATTACCGATAATTACCAATAATTAGGAATAATTACCAATAATTGGGAATAATTACCAATAATTGGGAATAATTACCAATAATTAGAAATAGTTACCAATAATTACCAATAATTAGGAATAATTATCAATAATTACCGATACTTACCGATAATTAGTAATAATTAGTAATAATTAGGAATAATTAGTAATAATTACCAATAATTACCCATAATTACCGATAATTACCAATAATTAGAAATAATTACCAATAATTAGGAATAATTACCAATAATTAGGAATAATTACCAATAATTAGGAATAATTACCAATAATTACCAATAATTACCAATAATTACAAATAATTACCAATAATTACCAATAATTAGTAATAATTACCAATAATTAGTAATAATTACCAATAATTAGTAATAATTACCAATAATTACCAATAATTAGTAATAATTACCAATAATTAGTAATAATTAGTAATAATTACCAATAATTAGTAATACTTTACTATAATTAGTAATAATTACCAATAATTAGGAATAACTACCAATAATTACCAATAATTACCGGTAAATAGTAATAATTAGTAATAATTAGGAATAATTACCAATAATTAGTAATAATTAGTAATAATTACTAATAATTAGTAATAATTAGTAATAATTAGTAATAATTAGTAATAATTAGTAATAATTACCAATAATTAGTAATAATTAGTAATAATTAGTAATAATTAGTAATAATTACCAATAATTAGTAATAATTACCAATAATTCGTAATAATTAGTAATAATTAGTATTAATTACCAATAATTAGTATTAATTACCAATAATTAGTAATAATTACCAATAATTACCAATAATTAGTAATAATTAGTAATAATTAGTAATAATTAGTAATAATTAGTAATAATTAGTAATAATTACCAATAATTAGTAATAATTACCAATAATTAGTAATAATTAGTAATAATCAATAATAATTACCAATAATTAGTAATAATTACTAATAATTAGTAATAATTAGTTATAATTAACAATAATTAGTAATAATTAGCAATAATTACCGATAATTACCAATAATTAGTAACAATTACCAATAATTATTAATAATTATCAATGATTAGTAATAATTAGTAATAATTACCAATAATTAGTAACAATTAGTAATAGTTACCAATAATTAGTAATAATTAGTAATAATTAGTAATAATTACCAATAATTAGTAATAATTACCAATAATTAGTAATAATTAGTTATAATTACCGATAACTAGTAATAATTAGTAATAATTACCAATAATTAGTAATAATTACCAATAATTAGTGATAATTACCAATAATTAGTAATAATTACTAATAATTAGTAATAATTAGTAATAATTAGTAATAATTACCAATAATTAGTAATAATTAGTAATAATTACCAGTAATTAGTAATAATTAGTAATAATTACCAATAATTAGTAATAATTAGTAATAATTACCAATAATTAGTAATAATTACCAATAATTAGTAATAATTACTAATAATTAGTAATAATTAGTAATAATTAATAATAATTACCAATAATTAGTAATAATTAGTAATAATTCGTAATAATTACCAATAATTAGTAATAATTACCAATAATTAGTAATAATTACCAATAATTAGTAATAATTATCAATAATTAGTAATAATTACCAATAATTAGTAATAATTACCAATAATTACCCATAATTATCGATAATTACCAATAATTAGAAATAATTACCAATAATTATGAATAATTATCAATAATTAGTAATAATTAGTAATAATTACCAATAATTAGTAATAATTAGTAATAAATACCAATAATTAGTAATAATTAGTAATAATTTGTAATAATTACCAATAATTAGTAATAATTAGTAATAATTAGTAATAATTGGTAATAATTTCCAATAATTAGTAATAATTAACAATAATTAGTAATAATTACCAATAATTAGGAATAATTACCAATAATTGCCAATAATTACCGGTAACTAGTAATAATTAGTAATAATTAGTAATAATTAGTAATAATTAGGAATAATTACCAATAATTAGGAATAATTACCAATAATTAGTAATAATTAGTAATAATTAGTAATAATTACCAATAATTTGTAATAATTAGTAATAATTACCAATAATTAGTAATAATTAACAATAATTAGTAATAATTACCAATAATTAGGAATAATTACCAATAATTGCCAATAATTACTGGTAAATAGTAATAATTAGTAATAATTAGTAATAATTAGTAATAATTAGGAATAATTACCAATATTTAGGAATAATTACCAATAATTAGTAATAATTAGTAATAATTACCAATAATTAGTAATAATTAGTAATAATTAGTAATAATTAGTAATAATTAGTAATAATTACCAATAATTAGTAATAATTACCAATAATTAGTAATAATTACCAATAATTAGTAATAATTACCAATAATATTAGTACTATGAAAATAATAAAATATTTATATAATATTAAAATTATCAATATTTGTAATAGGTTTTTCTTTATTCTCAACATATTTAATTCTTAAAGGGTCAATTTTTAGGTCTATCTCAATAAAAAGTTTGGGTTAGTTGTGTATGATGTAAACTCTATAATTATGCTAGCTTGAGTGTTTTTTCTAACAAATTATTCAAAACCAGTAATGCTTTTATATTTTATAGAAAAATATAGAACAACGAGGTCGTCAACAATCATTATTAGGTGACCGCATATGGATAAATCAACGTAGAAATCCAAACAATTCTGGTTTAAATCCATTATATGTAGAGGGTGTGGAGACTTTTTTTTCATTTGCGGCATCAAATACAGAATTTGTTTCAGAAGGAAAAATAAAATGCCCTTGCAGAAAATGTGCATTGAGAACGTTTGACACGTTTGACAAAGTGGGGGAACATCTCTTGCGTTTTGGATTTCAACAAGATTATGTTTTTTGGTATCAACACGGTGAACGCAGTTCCAGAGCAGGTTATACCAACTTGATTTCGGATCCATCCCGGTTTCAAGATTTAGTACATGATGTTGCAGGTTCATCTTTTCAACATATAGAAACTCCGGCTGATATAGCTTCAAATCCTGAGTTGGCACCGTCTGAATTTTATGATTTGTTGAGGTCTGCTGAGGATGCATTATATCCTGGCTACAAGATGAGCAAATTAGAAGCAGTTGCAAAATTTATGGCTATCAAATCAGATAAAGGAATGTCAAACACCTATTTTGACCAGATATTTTCTTCGCTTAAAACACTGTTACCTGAAGGAAATGTTTTGCCTGCAAATTACTATGAGAGTAAGAGGCTGGTTCGAAATTTGGGACTTACTTGTCAGAAGATTCATGCATGTTCAAATTACTGCATTTTATATTCTGGGGAAAATGAGTCGTTGGATAGTTCTCCCACATGTGGGCAACTGAGATATAAAGAAGGACAACACGGGAAGTCTGGTTTGATTCCTGTAAAATAGTTGAGATATTTTCTTCTTACATTCAGACTTCAGCGTTTATTCATGTCTAAGAATACAGCGACAATGATGTCATGGCATAAAGGGAATATTTCAACCGATAAAAGCTTGAATCATCCAGCCGATGGTGAATCATGGAAACATTTTCATAGAGTGCATCCATCCTTTTCTTTAGAAGCTATAAATGTTCGACTGGGCCTTTCCACTGATGGTTTCTGTCCGTTTGGATCTTATGGTAGTCAATATTCATGTTGGCCTGTTTTTTAACTCTGTACAATTTACCTCCATGGATGTTGATGAATGAGCCATATATCTTTTTGACTTTACTAATTCCAGGACATCCGAAGAAAAATATTGATGTTTATTTGAAACCATTGATTGATGAATTAAATTTATTGTGGAGTACTGGTGTTAGTACATATGATGTTGCAACGAAATAGAATTTCATACTGAGAGAAGCATTGATGTGGACAATTAATGAATTCCCGGCTTATGGGATGTTATCTGGCTGGAGTACACATGGTCAGAAATCATGTCCTTACTGTATGGGAGAGAACAAAGAATTTATGCTCATTCGTGGAAAGAAACCTTGTTATTTTGACTGTCATCGCATATTTCTTCCAGCTGATCATCCTTTGCGCAGAAACAGATCTCATTTCAGAAAAGGAACAGTTGAAAGGGATGGACCTCCAAAAATTCTATCAGGTTCAGAGTTAAAATCAGTTGTATTTTCATTACCTTCCATCACTTTTGGTCCCACAATAAACCAACAGAAAATTTTTGGTTTTGGGAAAGAACACAATTGGATTAAATGTAGCATATTTTGGGATTTTCCATATTGGTCTGATTTGTTGGTCCGACACATGTTAGATGTCATGCATATTGAGAAGAACTGTTTTGATAATTTGTTTCATACAGTTTTGGATATTCCATGAAAGATCAAAGACAATGTAAATGCACGTTTAGATCTTGCCCAAATTTGCAGGCGTCCAGAATTGGAATTGTTTGAGAATGTCAGAACAGAAAGGTTACTGAAACCAAAAGCATATTATACATTGTCTAAAGAAAACCGTTTATTATTTTGTCAGTGGATTGCAGATTTGAGACTTCCAGATGGTTGTGCTTCCAATTTGGGTAGATGTGTAAAGAATGGTCATATTACTAGATTAAAAATTCATGATTGTCATGTTATAATGGAAAGACTTCTACCCATTGGATTAAGAGGTCTGTTGAATTCTGTGATTTGGGATTCCATAACAGACATGTCTCATTTTTTTGGGAAATTTGTGTGGCTATAGCAGATTATGATGCTCTAGGAAAACTTGAAAAAGATGTTGTTGTAATTATATGTAAACTGGAAAAAATATTTCCGTCGTCTTTCTTCGACTCAATAGAACATTTGATGTTACATTTTCCATATGAAGCCAAATGTGGAGGTCCAGTATAGTTTCGATGGATGTACCCATTTGAAAGATGCATGCAAAAATTGAAAAGAAAAGTACGTAACAAAGAATCTGTTGAAGGGCCTATTGTAGAAGCTTATTTGCAAGAGAAAATATCTTTTTTCTGCTCCCATTATTTTGAATCTGAGTATCCTTCAAAACACAACTGAATGGGACAGAACGAGAGGAATATTGATGAAATCGACAATCAATTATCTATTTTAAACCATCCAGAGCTTGGTTTTGGTGGAGTTTATGAACGTTGGCTTTCGGATGATGAACATCATAGAGCTCATACGTATGTTCTGCTCAACTGTGAAGAGATGACATCAGTTGTACTGTAAGTGTTTATATCACTTATTTTATCATTTATGTTACAGTAAATAACATTGGTTTTTATAGGTTGTATGATAATCATATCAAGAAACAAATTCCACAAATTACAGCAGCTGCTCTCGAAGAACGTCGACTGAAAAATTTCTCTCAGTGGTTTCAAAAACTGGTAACATAAATTCTTTATCTTTTGGCAACTCATTCAATGTATAGTTTACTATATTGATAATTATTTCACAAATTTTCAGGTGTCTCTACATGCTGATAAAATTGACAAACAGCTGTGTGTATTGACTAACCCACCTTCCAAACTTGTTAAAACTTATAATGCATATGTGGTGAATGGATTTCGATTTCACACACATGCATATGGGGAATCGAAAAAAAAAATGAACAGTGGAGTTAGCTTGAGAGGATCTCATCATCGAGAAAATGAAGTTGACTTTTATGGCATACTTGATGAAATCATTGAACTATGTTATCTTGGACAACATTATATAACCATGTTCAAATGTCGGTGGTTGGATACAGAGAGAGCCGTGCGTGTTCATCCGACTCATGGAATCATCGATATTAAATGTAAAAGTGTTCTCGCAGTAAATGAACCATTCTTATTGGCTCAACTGGCACATCAAGTTTATTATGCAAAGTACTGTGTTACATCAAGAGACTTGACTGAATGGTGGAGTGTAATAAAAATCAAAATTCGAGACAATCAGTTTAGTCAAAGTGAATGTGCTTTCACTGATGTGCAAAGAATTGAAGTTTTTCAAGAGAGTACTCAAAATCAATCTTTTTTACAAAGAGACATGAGTATCGATGATGACACCCCACATTTAAGAGTCGGTGATGACGATGATGTTAATGATGTCACATATGAATTTGAAATGGTAAGAGATGAAGCAATTGTAACTCGAATGGATATCGATGATGTTGAGGAGGAATATGAAGATGACGTTGACATATATGAAGATGATGATGAAGATGAACACTGATAGAATTCCATGGTATTTATATACAATAATAATATGTATATATGTATATATAATAGTAATTATCAATTATTTGCTGACAACATTAACATTTTCTATTTCAGATGGACGACGCCACATTTCGTGAGTTGGCGGATGCTGACCTGCCTTTCGATGCGGATGAGTTGCTGGCAGATGACCCTCAGCCTGCAGGCGCTCCAGGGAGTACGCGGAGGGGGCGCGGTCTTGCACGATTGATGATTCCTAACCCCGTCCCCGAGCGACGTCCACGTCTTGGGTTTGATCTACGCACACAGAGGTGTGATAACCTGTGTGATAACCTGTGGATTTGACTAAGATTTCATTAATCTATTCAGATAATAAATGTTTATTATTTTTATAGTTTTCCGCATATAGCAGTCGGATAGGGCATCGCTATTTTGTGCAACTATTTCTCTCAGCCGTGGACCACATGGGAGCAGATTCCCATTGATGTGAAGTAGGCCATGTTCGGCCATTGGTTGGTACGTACGTAAATAAATAATTTTTATTTTGAAAATTATTTCATTTATAACTTGATATTTTGATTTATTTGTAGGGTTTATGGTATCCGATCGAGGATACCATGCGTGACACCATCCACGAGGCATGGGAGGTGACCATGCGTGATCGCCTTCGTTAGTTTTTTCACAATTTAAGAAAAGCTACCATGAAGAAAGCATGAGTGTCAGATTTTGACGAGTCATGTAGAGCACACCGACCAGAGTACATTTCATCCCATGTATGGGATGGATTATGTGCGCACTGGTTGAGTGGTGCCTTTCAGAGGAGATCATCAGTGGGGAGGCAGAATCAGGGGAGACAGGAGGTGACTCATCGAGCTGGGAGTCGTTCTTTCAGTACTCATAGACAGCATCTGGTACGTACATTATTTATAAATATTTTATATAACTATAAATATTAACAGTTTATTTGTTATTCTTATAGTCTGTCGAGCACCCCGATATTACGGAGTACGACGTATATCAGAGGATGTATAGTGATCCTGCTACTGGGGACCTCAGAGGTGATCGTCAGCATCACATCGTGGTCAGTATTATTTTTTTTCAAGGTTAAAAATTAACTACATATAATATATTCACAATTTTAATTTTAAATTGCAACTACAAGAGTCATATGAGGCCGCAGCGTCATAGGCCCGGCCTGAGAGTCAGGACGAGTCATCAGATCAGACCACTGGCCGTCAGTTTGATGAGGCGGCATAGATGCAGTCCATCCAGTATGCCTTCGAGAAGGGCCGAGTAGTTGGTATCAGCTCTCAACTGACTCCCGGAGATTATTATGGCAGTGTTGCGATGTCGGCGTCCAGCTCGAGAGGAGCTCGTGCATCTTCTTCTGCTACACAGTATGAGGATCAGTTTCGATCTCAGACTGCACTGATAGAGTGTCTCCGACGGGAGCAGGAGCAGATGCGTCAGCAGCATGAGGAGGAGCTTCGATGCCAGCAGCAGCTGTACGAGGAGCAGACGAGTCGGTGGCAGCAGCAGCATCAGGAGCAGATGGAGTACATACGCCGACTCACTCATGCTTTAGGGATGAAGTTTCCTCCACCACCATCTGCAGATCCCCCCCTCCCCCCTCCTTAGATTAGAGTTTGTTTTTATGTTATAAAATTTGTGAAATCAAATTATGATTTTTTTTTCTATTCGTAGTTTCTGTCTCATTATAAAATATTAATAATATTATATTTTGAAATAACAATATTAATATGAATAATAATATTATTTATATTTTATAATATTAAATTATATATATATATTAAAATTTTATAATATTATAATTTAATTCTATTTTTTTGTAATACTTGAATTATTTTAATATTGGAATGTAAAATAATTCTATTATTTTTATATTAATTAAAATAACATATTAATATATTTTTTATTTATGAATTATAATTCTAATATTATTATATTAATTAAATAATTTATTAATATTCTATTATTTTTTATTTTTGAATTATAATTCTATTATTATTATATTAATTAAAATAATTTATTAATAATTTATTATTTTTATTTGTGAATTATAATTCTATTATTATATTAATTAAAATCATTTATTAATATTTTATTATTTTTTATTTTTGAATTATAATTGGATTATTATAATATTAATTAAAATAATTTATTAATAATTTATTTTTTTTTATTTTTTTTATAGTATTTGCGACGGGATACTATGCCCGTCGCAAATAGTATTATTATTATATGCATTAAAATAATTTATTAATAGTTTTTTATTTTTATTTTTAAATAGTTTTTGCGACGGGTCCCGTTGCAAAAACTATTTGCGGCGGGCCCGTCGCAACAGGTATTTGCGACGGGTCCCGTCGCAAAAACTATTTTAAAAGTTTTTTACAAATATACGGAGTACTATTTGTGACGGGGAGAATGCCCGTCGCA
The DNA here is from genome assembly GCA_963277665.1 of Viscum album. Taxonomy (NCBI): domain Eukaryota; kingdom Viridiplantae; phylum Streptophyta; class Magnoliopsida; order Santalales; family Viscaceae; genus Viscum; species Viscum album. Next base: position 413,919,199 of record OY728131.1, read on the forward strand.
AAAAAAGGCTTTAAGGACGGGCCCGTTGCAAATAATTGTTGTTGCAACACCGTTTTTAGCAATGGGCCATTTGCGACGGGATCCCGTCGCAAATGACCCGTCGCAAATACCTGTTTTTCTAGTAATGAGTAGTCTTGGACCGATCGACGCCCATATAACAGAACTTGGGAAGGAGGTACCACCACTGGGCTTTGCTCTGGACCAAACCCAATTCGAACATCATCATGTGAAGCTAGAAGGGAATCGCCTTTGCAAGAAGTTCAAACTGATAGAAATTACTACTCGTGCGATGTTGGCTGAGCCTCCCTAAGTTTCTCTCACCTTAGCACACCTTACACTTAGGTCCTATGCTGGTGTGATAATGGGCTATTTAAGGAGACCGTAACTGCCTTGTGTAATCCTTTATTTTAAATAAAAATTGGGATTTCTTCTTATGATGAAGCTTATGAATTTTCAAATGACCGGATAAATATAGTATGCATATTTTTGATTAATTTCAGGAAAAGGATATTTTAAAAATATTTATGTAAACCTTAAATAATTAAAAATGTGTAATGATTTTCAAAAAATGGTCTTCTATAATTATGTTCAGTACAAAATTTAGAGTCTAATATGATCAACTTAATTTTTGATGAATAGTAAATTATGAATAGTGATTTTATGCTTAGGATTATTAATGTGACCAAATGGATTAGTAATATCATTTAAAGAAAGTATTAATATAATCTAGGCACCTTGATTAAGTAATGTGATTCAATAAAATGGTTAAATAATGGTTTCATAAATTATTATTAGTTTTTTCGGGTGAATAGTGTTTTTTAATAAAAAATTAAATTAAAAATATTTAGAAAATTATTTTTATAAAATGGATTTAATTTTTGAACTCAGAGAATCAATATTTTGTTAAGGTAATTTTTGGGGATTTTTCTTAAAAAAATGAATTTTCGGTGAATAGTGCATTTATTTAAAAAATAAATTAAAAATATTTAGAAAATTATTTTTATAAAATGGAGTTCATTTTTAAAATCAGAGCATTGATATTTGGTTAGGGTGAAATTTTGGGATTTTTCTGAGAAAGATGAATTTTTAGTGAATAGTAAAAAAAGCAGTTTTAGGGTTTCAGTATGTTTAATGACATCATAGCTGTGTCATGGTGATGTCATGAGATATTTTAAGTGATGGCCGACCAAAGGTGATGAATTATTGTATTGGGGTCCCCATGTTGCCTAACTTCATGAGAAATTCCATGGGAGGACACATGGTTTTGAGAAAACCACTTTTGAGGTGTCCCTTGGCCATTAATGTCTTGTCCCCTCACTTTCCCTATAAATACCAAGCCATCCTCTCATCCATTTCAATTCCCCACTCTCCCCCAACAAAGTTCGGGTCTCATTACCTCCTAAGGAGTCCTCCCAAGGTGCCCCCAAGCCCTCAAGGTCCCAACCTTTTAGTTTTAAGAGTTACGTTTTAAGGTACGGGATCTGACCCCTCTCTTTCTTTTCAAGTGATCTCTTTCATGTCATTTATTTTATGCTCCATGTTCTTATGTTGGAGGATATTCTTTTATATTCATTATACTGTCCTTTTTATGTTCATATGATGAGATACCCCTCTTACTCTCATCATTTCGTTTTATGAATGTTTAAGTGGCGTCGTTAGGCTGCCGAATTTTTAAGGAATTCTTTCACCTTTCTCATTTTTCAAAGTTCTACTTTCATGTCAAGTATTTCAAGTTACTTTTTATTTTGTTGGGCTATGATCTCTATATATATCGTACTGATCTTTAATTTTCATATGATGAGAGATCCTATTTGATCTCTTCAATTCAGTATTTTGATGTTTTAAGTGGCGCTGTTAGGCTGCCGAATTTTTAATGGATTCTTTCACCCTTCTCATTTTTCAAGTTCTATTTCCATGCCAAGTCTTTCAAGTTCCTTTTTATTTTATTGGGGTATGATATCTATATCTATCATACTGATCTTTTATGTTTATATTATGAGAGAACCTATTTGATCTCTTCAATTCAGTATTTTGAACTTTTAAGTGGCGCCGTTAGACTGCTGAATTTTTAAGGGATTCGTTCACCTTTCTCATTTTTCAAAGTTCTACTTTCATGTCAATTCTTTCAAGTTCCTTTTTTATTATGTTTGGGTATGATCTCTATATCTATCATACTGATTTTTTATGTTCATATGATGAGAGACCCTATTTGATCTCGTCAATTCATTTTTTTTTTAAGTTTAAGTGACGCCGTTAGGCTGCCAAATTTTCATAAGAGAAATCTTTTTTTGTCTTACTTCCATGTTTTTTATTTCAAATGGTATGTTCTTAAAATTTCATTACCATGATTCATATCCTTTATATTCTGTCCCTATACTATTTTTATATATCATTTATGAGTGGGTGACCCATTTCCCCTCTCTTTTCAATGTTTTCTAAAATCTCGTAACATAGCCTTTATGCTGCAGAATTTCCGTCTCAAAATGTCTCTCTCTTCTTCTAAAGTTCATTTATTTTATTAAGTGAATAATCAAAGATATTTCTTATAAAAAAGTATTCATATATATACCAGAATTTTCTATTTTAAATTCTGGGATTTACATATATGAGACCTGCTCTCCCTTTCTGTGGGTTTAAAGTGACGTAAAGATCATGTCTTTAAAGAAGTTTTTAAATGTTATGATTATGAAATGAAACCCATTCCTTTTTTTCTATATAGGTTGTTTATGAAATTATTGATGATGATATATGTGGCTCACGTGATAAAAAATACATTTCAATGGTGCACCCAGATAGCGCTCCAATGCATTGGGTGAAGACTTAATCTCTAGAGATGACCATTTAGACTGATACCTTGGTGAATAACCTTGGTAATTTTTAATGACACCTTGGGGATGGTCCTTGGTGAAACGAAATGATTGTCAATATTAAATGTTGTAGCCACATATTCATGTTATGAAAAATGTTATTTTTATTATGATATATCTCTTGATTTCTTTCTCATTCCTTAAATTTCTTTTCATGACCTTATTGAAGTATCTCAAGTTCACATGTAAAATGTTTCTCTTGTTTCCCTTACTGGGCCTTCTGCTCACCCTTTCTTTTGATGTATGTCACCAGGTTATGAGATGCAGTAATGAACCTAGGATAAATATGAGGATAATCCTTTCAAATGTTTAAGAAGAATGTTTTATGTTTTCATGTTTTAAGTTCCTGGTTTCCAAGACACTAAACCTTAAAGATCCTCAGTTATGTAAAATGTAATGAAAGTTTATGTGATAAAAAGGCAGGATGCTATAGTTGGTATCAAAGGATGGTTTAGTTATTTGTGTAAATTAGGATATGAAAACTTTAGGAAGAAGCCTATAGAAAAGTTTATATATATGAAATCTTCTTGATATTTTGGTGAGTATTGAGTAATGGGTTTCCAAGCAAATACATCCATGTCTGGATACGAGTAGGTAGAGGTGGCTCTGGCACAGATGTATATAGGGGTAAAACCTGAAAACACTGCTTTGAGCTAGACTCAAACGGGAACTGGTACACGACAATGGGCATTGCTGCACTCTTGGTTACGATACTCCCGGGGGGATATGCTTTGGTAAATTCATAAGCTTAGTATGAACCATTGTTAAAGGAACACATATAAAATAAAATAAAGATTCACATAAGAATATATTATCATGGATAACCTAGATGGGAACCTAGGGGATCAAAATTTAGGGTATACTTTTCTTCTATAAGTTATCCTTATATGCTTTAAGTTTCTTTTCATGATTATTGGCTAAGTATTCAAGCCCCTAATTGTACTTTCTTTTCGTCGTTAATGGCGGGAAATGGAAGAACATGTCCCAACAACCAATGTGATAGGAAATGTGACGATTTCCATATTAATATGACAGAGATGATTAGGGGATTAAAAGATGATTATTATTTTGTAAGACATTCACTATTTTGGGGACCCTATATGATCGAGGTAAATATATTACTACGGTATTTTCATTGAGGAGTAAGGTTGACTTATATTTTGAAGAATCGATGAATTTAAGGAGGACTTATAGTAATTTTGGTAACTTATGGTAATGATTAACCTATCTTGGGTAAAATATTTTTAGGTTAGCTACTTTTTTTATATGATGTTAGGAGTGGTTGATGTTGTTTGGAGATGAACAATGAAGTTTATTTTGGAAGACTATGTTATCAAATCCTTCTTGTATTTGGGTTTCAATCTTAGTTTGGTTTATTTTGAGGAATCTTAAAGATTGTTATTTATGTAATGGTCTATGATGAACTTTGGGTAGTACCATGGAACTTTGAAGATTTAAAAGTAGTTTCTATTCTTATGGGATTCTTTCTTTTTGAAGAGTTGTTTTACCTTACCCTTTCTATTTTTGGGATAATGTTTAAAGATAGAAGAAATAGATAGTTAATCTTTTTTGGATTATGAGATTATCTAGAAGATGATTCTTGTGTTTTGATGAGACCAAGTAGTTTTGAATGCTCATCGTTTGGAGAAAAGATCAGTTTTGGTAGAAACTTATTAAAGGATGAAACTCTACATGAAGGTAGGTATATTTTCTTATGTTTTTGTTCTATGTAGTAAATGAATTCCTCAAAATTATGAAAAGGAATTTAAAACAAAAACGTTGTTGGTTTACGCTTACTACTAGGTAATCAAAGACCATTTACACACATCATAAGTTTGGGATTTTCTTATGGTTAACTTTCTCCTAATCATGTTTTTTATCACTCTCCCTCAGAACTTGACCCTTTGTTTTCTCCTCCATGTCAATGTTTTCCTACAAGGAATCCTAGTGTGGGTTAAATCGGGTGACCTTTGTACTTCCCTTTCTTTATTTTAAAATAATAGTTTTACTAACTCTTTTTCCGATGTTGAACATTCAATGAAATTTCAAAACCTAATTTTAAAAATTGCGAGAATGCAATTTCTTAAGGGGGGAAGATTGTAACGACCCGAAATTTTGAATAAATCTTGTTTCCTAATTTTATGTGTTATTTTATTTTTATACTCAACAAAAATGTTTCATTTGATAACATGAGTATAATTAAAATGAGACCGTTGGGTTTTGACTGTTATATGACCATTGGTCAATATGACCGTTGTAAACTATACATTTCGATTATTGTCTCTAAATAAAAGTAATCTTGGTTAATTATTATAGAAAGAAGATTTGATGTCCTCACCCAGTAGTATTGGACCATTCGAATCCCATCTAACAGAACTTGGGAAGGAGGTAGCACCACTGGGCTTTGCTCTGGACCAAACCCAAGCCGAACTTCATCGTGTGAAGCTAGAACGGAATCGCCTTTGCAAGAAGTTCAAACTGATATAAATTACTACTCGTGCGATGTTGGTCGAGCCTCCCTCATATTCCCTCACCTTAGCACACCTTACACTTAGGTCCTACGCTGGTGTGATAAGGGGCTATATAAGGAGACCGTAACTGCCTTGTGTAATCCTTTATTTTAAATAAAAATTGGGATTTCTTCTTATGATAAAGTTTATGAATTTTCAAATGACCAGATAAATATAGTATGCATATTTTTGATGAATTTTAGAAAAAGGTTTTTTTTAAAATGTTTATGTAAACCTTAAATAATTAAAAATGTGTAATGATTTTCAAAAAATGGTCTTTTACAATTATGTTCATTACGAAATTTAGAGTCTAATATGATCAACATAATTTTTTATGAATAGTAAATTATGAATAGTGATTTTATGCTTAGGATTAGTAATGTGACCAAATTGATTAGTAATCTCACTTAAAGAAAGTATTAATATAATATAGGCACCTTGATTAAGTAATGTGATTCAATAAAATGGTTAAATAACGGTTTCATAAATTATTATTAGTTTTTTCAGGTGAATAGTGTTTTTTAATAAAAAATTAAATTAAAAATATTTAGAAAATAATTTTTATAAAATGGATTTCATTTTTGAACTCAGAGCATCGATATTATGTTAAGGTAATTTTTGGGGATTTTTCTGAAAAAAAATGAATTTATGGTGAATAGTGTATTTATTTAAAAAATAAATTAAAAATATTTAGAAAATTATTTTTATAAAATGGAGTTAATTTTTGAAATCAGAGCATTGATATTTGGTTAAGGTGAAATTTTGGGATTTTTCTGAGAAAGATGAATTTTTAGTGAATAGTAAAAAAAGCAGTTTTAGGGTTTCGGTATGTTTAATGACATCATAACTGTGTCATGGTGATTTCATGAGATATTTGAAGGGTTGGCCGACCAAAGGTGATGAATTATTGTATTTGAGGCCCCATGTGGCCTAAATTCATGAGAAATACCATGGGAGAGCACATGGTTTTGAGAAAACCACTTTTGAGGTGTCCCTTGGCCATTAATGCCTTGTCCCCTCACTTTCCCTATAAATACCAAGCTATCCTCTCATCCATTTCTAATCCCCACTCTCCCCCAACGAAGTTATGGTCACATTACCTCCCAAGGAGTCCTCCCAAGGTGCCCCCAAGCCCTCAAGGTCCCAACCTTTGAGTTTTAATAGTTACGTTTTAAGGTAAGGGATTCGACCCCTCTCTTTCTTTTCAAGTGATCTCTTTCATGTCATTTATTTTATGCTCCATGTTCTTATGTTGGAGGATGTTCTTTTATATTAATTATTCTGTCCTTTTTATGTTCTTATGATGAGAGACCCCCTCTTACTCTCATCATTTCGTTTTATGAATGTTTAAGTGGCGCCGTTAGGCTGCCGAATTTTTAAGGAATTCTTTCACCTTTCTCATTTTTCAAAGTTCTACTTTCATGTCAAGTCTTTCGAGTTCCTTTTTACTTTGTTGGGGTATGAAATATATATATATCTTACAGATCTTTTATGTTCATATGATGAGAGTCCCTATTTGATCTCTTCAATTCAGTATTTTTAAGTTTTAAGTGGCGCTGTTAGGCTGCCGAATTTTTAAGGGATTCTTTCACCCTTCTCATTTTTCAAGTTCTACTTTCATGTCAAGTCTTTCATGTTCCTTTTTATTTTATTGGGGTATGATATATATATCTATCATACTGATATTTTATGTTCATATTATGAGATACCCTATTTGATCTCTTCAATTCAGTATTTTAAAGTTTTAAGTGGCGTTGTTAGGCTGCCGAATTTTTAAGCGATACGTTCACCTTTCTCATTTTTCAAAGTTCTACTTTCATGTCAAGTCTTTCAAGATCCTTTTTTATTATGTTGGGGTATGATCTCTATATCTATCATATTGATTTTTTATTTTCATATGATGAGAGACCCTATTTGATCTCGTCAATTCATTTTTTTTTGAAGTTTAAGTGACGTCATTAGGCTGTCGAATTTTCATAAGAGAAATCTTTTTTTGTCTTACTTCCATGTTTTTCATTTCAAATGGTATGTCCATAAAATTTCATTACCATTATTCATATACTTTATATTCTATCCCTATACTATTTTTATAAATCATTTATGAGTGGGTGACCCATGTCCCCTCTCTTTTCAATGTTTTCTAAAATCTCATAACATAGCCTTTATGCTGCAGAATTTTCATCTCAAAATGTCTCTCTCTTTTTCTAAAGTTCATTTATTTTATTAAGTGAATACTCAAAGATCATTCTTATAAAGGAGTATTCACATATAGACCAAAATTTTCTATTTTAAATTCTGGTATTTACATACATGAGACCCGCTCTCCCTTTCTGTGGGTTTAAAGTTATGTAAAGATCATGCCTTTAAAGCAGTTTTTAAATGTTATGATTATGAAATGAAACCCATTCCTTTTTTCTACATGGGTTGTTTATAAAATGATTTATGATGATATATGTGGCTCACATGATAATAAATACATGTCAAGGGTGTGCCCAGATAGCGCCCCAATGCATTGGGTAAAGATTTAATCTCTAGAGATGACCATTTAGACTGATACCTTGGTGAATAACCTTGGTAATTTTTAATGAAACCTTGAGGATGGACCTTGGTGAAACGAAATGATTGTCAATATTAAATGTTGTAGCCACATCTTCATGTTATGAAAAATGTTATTTTTATGATGATATATCTCATGATTTCTTTCTCATGCCTTAAAGTTCTTTTCATGACCTTATTGAAGTATCTCAAGTTCACATGTAAAATGTTTCTCTTGTTTCCCTTACTGGGCCTTCTGCTCACCCTTTCTTTTGATGTATGTCCCCAGGTTATGAGATTCAGTAATGAACCTAGGATGAACATGAGGATAAGCCTTTCAAGTGTTTAAGAATAATGTTTTATGTTTTCATGTTTTAAGTTCCTGGTTTCCAAGACACTTAACCTTAAAGATCCTCAGTTTTGTAAAATGTAATGAAAGTTTATGTGATAAAAAGGTAAGATGCTATATTTATTCTAAATAATAATCCAATGAATTAAATAATCAAAAACACCCCTCTTCTCCACTATAAATAAAACCCCTCACCACCTAATCTTATTACACATGAAAAGCCTTGAAAGTTATAGAAATTATACCCAATAATCTTCCTGAATCTCACCCCCACATCTAAGAGCCTTTGGTATCAATAAAATACCAATCCCAATTCCCCAAAGGAGGTTATCAAGGAGAACAATTCAAAATGAAAAAACCTCTTTCTTTTCATTTAATTCCTTGGGAATTTATTTTTTCTCACTCTACTCACTTCCCCATACCCAAGTGACATGATAAATCCAGTATCTTTTATATACTATAATTGTATTTATTCAATTGAATAGACCTTCATCATTTCATTTTCCCTCTATTTTTATTCTAGAAATGAAAGCATCATCTGTGATGTGTTTTTTTATCACCTTCAAGGAGGAAAAGTTTTTAATTTCTATTACCAACCTCAAGTACGGCTATAAAATAGTTTTTATGGTTAAAACATATTATAATATGTTTATTAAAGATTATTAAATGATTATAAACTATTATATATACATAATATTAATTAATAAAATAAAACATGTTTATGATGATAGAAAAAACACAAAAAATGATATAAATGGTAATCATAAATCTTTTATCTAATGAATAATACTAACATATGAAAACAATTATATTATGAAAATAATTATATATAAATACATTATGTATTCAATATGTTCATTAATAACATATAATTAAAATTTTGGAAGACTATTCTCACTTTACATGATCATTGATACACATGTATAAGTGAATTAATCAAGAAAACCAAGGAAAAAAATACTCCCGAACAATGAAAGTGTATCTTACAAATCATAATAAATGATATAAGTTAACATAATAAAATTATAATAAATAAAATAAATTTTTAAAAGTTTCTGAATTTATTAATTATTTAATTTTCTTATACATGACATTATGTTCAAGTACAGATCACTTTCAGACATAAAGTAATGGGTTCTTTCTGAACATCTATTTTTTCCCTTGGTTTAGGATTTCTCTCTATACCCTAATGTAATACTACATTATTATTATACATTTCTTATAAATTTGTTTATTTATTCCAAATTTTTCTAGTTAGCCAAATTATTATTTCATTGAAGGGAAAATATATTTTTTAAAAAGGTTCTCTTCTCAATTTCTCCCAATAAAAAAAGGCTGATTAAAGGAAACTACACAATTTTTTACCCATTTCATGTACTCTCTATAATCAGTTTTAAGTACCCAATATTTTTATAAAAACATTATTTTTATCATGAAAATTTATTAATATTTATTTTTTCGGTTTATACAAAAAATTATTCCTTTATCATTTTAAATAATCTTTACAATTTTCCCTTAAACCTCACTAAAGTATCTCATTTATAATGTTTCATAAACAATATTTTCACTTGTTTTCACTTTATTTTGGTGTAACTTATCAGGATATATTCCTATTTTACATTATTAATTTCCATGTATGACTTAAATCCATTCCTTCATTGAGGGAATTATGATATTATTTTTTATGCCTTTTGACATGATTGTCATACCAAATTCCATTCATGGGTAACCGTTATGTTTATGTTTGATTCCTAATGTATTATTCTTCAAGTGGAACATATATTCATGAACATGTTATAATGGGTGAACCCAGATATCACTCCAATGCACTGGGTAATATTTAGTCTCAAGGGACCTTATGTGCAATGTTCTTGATGGTTATCCTTGACTCATGCTCCCTCATGCATAATGGTCTTGGTGGTTAACCATGACTCATTTTCCTTCATGTGCAATAGTATTGGAGGTTAGACATGACTCATGATCCTTCATGTGAAATTTTCTTTGAGGCTAAACTTTCCTCATGATTTTTCCATATTATATTTTGTTGCCATGTTTCTAGGATTCCATGATTACATGATATGTTGTTCTATATTTCATGCTTACTTATTTTTATTCATATTCCATTCCTTTTTATGTCATCATGTTATGACTTATATCCCAAGTTCTATGATTTATTCTTATTCTTATTCCTTCAATGGCATTTTTATCACATCTCATTGTTCATGTATTCCCTTAGTTATCCTATGTAGATGTTAGAGCTCAAATTAATTTAGGAGTTAATTAAAAAGAATAAATAAAATATGTTTTTTATTTTGGTTCCATGCTTTCAATTTTATATACTTAGTATTCCAAAGACACTACACTTTAGAATCCTTGATTTGTATTTCAAGACTATTTATGCCTATAATCATGTAATAATATGTGTAAAAGGGATATTCTCATTTTAACATGTACCAATAAACCATGAAAAAGGTCATAGAATGTATCTTTATATCCACCCACAGAGGAACCACACCTTGTAACAAGTATTACAAGAATCCATCAACTGGTTCCCCACCCCTATTAAAACCTTCCTTCTATCCTGTATGATTCCATATAATGATCACTAATTCAATCTTGAAGAAAAGGCACCAAGATGTCCCTAAATTTGGGTGATCACAACATATGTAGTGATATGTAATGAAGATTCACTTCCATAACACATTTTAATTATTGGGTAAAGAATGGTTCCTCAACCTCCACATTAAGAAATATAGCTTCATTAGAATCTACTTGCACAATGGTTTCAATTCTTATTCATAATACCTAATGTTTGTATGCACTATTTGATAAAAGACCTTACTACTAAATTCTCAAATTGAGGATTAGGAAAAAAACACACTATTCAAGTTCCTCATTCATATAAATATTACCATGAATAATTTTCCAATGCTTCTTGAGAGTTGAGTTTCATAAAGATAGAAATCAGGTATCATCCCTAAATGAAATTCTTGATGCTGTAAACCCTAGAAAATAAATAAATACTCCCACCTAGTTACCTAACCATTTATTAAAGAATCCACTCCTATCACCCATAAAACCTTATCCATTATAACCTCTAGATGTTTGATCATATAATTCATGAGTCCTAACTCACTCCCATTTATATCTTCCCAAATATCCTTATTCTCACTATATATATTCATTAAGAATTTTTCCTGCAATAACTTCTCTTCAATGATATCAAATGAAAACCTATCATGGAATGAAAATTATCCTCAGTGTTTTCTTAATTAATTCCTCCTTCGTAGATAGACTTAGACATTCTATTCTAGGATTCCAAATGGCACTTTTGAGACTAGTTTTTATCCCATATAAAGATTTTCCAAATATTCTACAGCCTCTCGATTATTCCCTTCATGGATTTAACAATTTATAGCACGTGAATTGGAATTTATGTAAGGAAACTATTTATCAACTTTATCTGATCATTAATGAATGAAATAAATTCTTCCCGTTTCATATCCTCCTTGTGATTTGGGAGATGATTTATTAAAATATAACCTTCTTTAGATTTCAATCTAATATTGGAGCTATGAGATAATTCATTGGAAGAAATCACCACATAATTCCAAACTTATCTTGGATAATTCTAATATTCCTTCTTGTGAATTTATTATACATAAAAACATTGATGTTTATTTAATTGACCCATTGGCTAATTCATTTACCATAGGATTTCATAATTTTAATGAACTCATTAATAAATATTTACCTACCATTAATAAAGAAAATAATATCATCAATAAACATAATATGAGAGGTTGGACCATCCACAATTATACTTCTAAGTAGAGAAATCACCCTATCATGTATACTACACTTAATGTTTCTTATAAGGGCCTCATTCTAGATAATGAAGATGTTGGGAAACATAGGGTATCCTTTCCTTAATCCTCTATCAGTATTAGAGAACCCCAAACCCTTGACCATTATAGATATGGACAACCACATGGAAGAATGGCATTCTAAAGTAATTGTCATAAGCCCATTCCCAAAAACCAAACTTCCTCCTGTCTTTAACGATGAATATTCAATATAAATGGTCTTATGCCTTATCTATTCCCAATTTCATCCTGATAATAAAGCTGAAACTTTAATTATTAATGTTATCCACAATCTCTTTTGAAATTCCTATTATCCCTTAAATGCTCTACCCTTCCACAAAACCATGTTGTTCCTTAAAACTAAATCCAGGAATTACAAGGTTAAGCATTCTTTTTATCCAGAAATAAATAATTTTATATGAAAAAATGTCATAGTAAAATAAGATTATAATAATTTAGAGTAATAGGTTCCTTGATATTTGTTATAAAAAACACCTTGGAGGCACACAATGCACTGTTAAGTTCTCCACATCAGATGTAATCATTCACTTATTCCCCACATTAACTTAAATAATGTCTCGTAAATCAAAATAAAAGGATCTGAGGAAGTTATTTAACCCTAATTCACTCTCAGTATTCGTATTTCACACTGCCTTCTTAATTTCTCCCACATCCAGGTAATCCTTAAGCCTATAATTAACAAGATTTTATACCAATCACAGTATGCAGTTCATGAATCCCTCCTCCCTCTCTTCCCTGATTTCTATTAAATTATTGATGTTTCTATGTCTTTCTAAAATATATATGAAGTTTTCTAGAGAAAAAATCTTATACACCTCTATATCCACCATATATAAACCATCATTCATTCCTAAATTGTGTCTCTTTGTCACATTATTCTCCTTCATGAAAACCATGAAAAAATATATGTTCTTATCTCTATATTTGATCCAATGGAAAGTTTATTTTTTTACTCCATTATATTTCTCTATCTAAGAGCCTTTTAACTTGTAATCTTTGTTTTTTCCACCAGGTTCATAATGTCATCATATGATACTTTTCATTTGGCATAACAGTCAAACTGGTGATGGAAAGTTCTTCAGATATCACATGATTAATTCTACCAAACATTGATTATGGAATCATTGGCTCCATGTGTTCTCCATCTCTATTTTTTTAGGGTACCAAACTCACCATTACCTCCACCAACTCCCTTAATACTGAAGGATACACTGATGAGAATCTATCCACTCAATCTTCATAGTGATATGCTGAGGATATGGATGGAATTCCATGTTTCCTTTCCCTATGGAAATGCTACACCGTCCTATAGAGTGCCTCCTTGAAGGAATGCACACCTGCCACACCTACTATACCAACTAGATCTATTTATTCCATCTAAATAAGTATAAAATAACCCTTTCTAATACTCTATACTGTTGACGAGACCACCATCGAGAGTTTTCGTAGATCTGTCAAAAAAGAATCCAAAACTTGAGACCAAAATAGAATGTTTGATCAAGATAATTCCATCATCTTATTGAAAATAAAATATGGATTCTCTGGATTTATTAATTTTAAAGTCCATAAATTCATTAGAAACATGATAATTATAATTCATATAGTTTTCCAGTCCAGATAGTTTTTTCATGTAATTATATCAAAAAATTTACTATATTTGTGAATATATATCTTAAACTAGGTTGGTGTATAGTAAATACATATCCTAATGACTTATAAAAAAATTGAAAGATTACTCCATTTATTTTAGCAAAAACACCTCAAGGTATAGAATAAAACATCAGTTTGAAAGTTTTTCTCCCATCTTTCCAATAAATGTACACCACCACATCCTTTAAAGAGCGATGGCCATTTTTATTATCTAATTATGGTTTCTTTTATTATTTAAAATTTATGAAATTATAATAACTATTATTTTATCTTTATCTTTCATTAATATTCTCTATTGTCTTTAGTTATCTCCCTCTGTGAATCTCATCTCTATGAAAATAGGGAACTTGGTTTGAATTTTGTTTGAAGGTCGGGAGTGACATTTTTTTATTATGATTTAATTTCATCTATTTTTTATTCTAATAATTCCTATAGTGTTAGACTATATTTTAGTGATCATTCACCCTTTTTCACTTTAATTTTTATTCTTCTTAATCCTTCATATATATTACATCCCTTTAATATTGATGTCACTCAAATGGTGGAGTTTCTCTTATGTATTGGATTTTAAGAGTATTATATTACATGAAAATGTCTCAGTTTGGGTAATTTCTATTTTAAGATGAGGGAGTTGTGTGACATGTATATTTAAAAAAATATTGTAATTATTTTAAAATAACAATGACTTCTTTCAATATGAACTCAATAGAATGAACAATTATTCTTCACTAAATTCTTGGTGTCTTGTATTCTTCTCTTTGTTTTTCATTTATATTTGTATTTATATATTCTTATTAATTAAATAATTAAAGGACCATTAATATTAATATTTCTTCATGTTGCACATTTTAATTTATAAATAATGATAATTTACGTTTAGTGTTTCGTGAGTGGAATCATTGTGAGATCGACTCTATGGTGCACACTATGATGCATTCTTAGGTAAATAAGAATTTTTTAATATAGGATCAATAAAAATAAATTATTATTTATCTAAGAATATATAATATTGCACACCCTATGTTCAATCTTATAATAGTTTCACCACCACAATAGTAAATTTCTATTGTCACTATTTATAAATTAAAATAAATTACTAAAACTTATACTAATATTAGGTGGGGGATTGATGACAAAACTGATAATAATATATAAATAAAAATATGAATTACTAAAAGATAGGTGAATATTTGACACCAAGAGGTCATTAATTCCCCTAATTTTCATGGATCCCAAGTCAATAAATTATTATTTACCTAAGAATATAGTATTACTTTCACCCTAGGGCTGATATCACTAGGAGGCCACTACCACACCAATAAATTACTATCACCACTATTTAAAAATTAAAATATACTAATAAAATTACTACTAATATTAAGGTTATTTTTAAATAAAAAAGTGATAAGAATAAATAAATAAAAATATAAATGAAAAACAAGAAAAAATATAAGACATCAAGAAGTTAGTGATCAAGAAATCATCATTATTATAAATTCAAAATAAAGTAGTAATTATTATTTAAAAATAATATCAATATTTTTTTCTAATGTGATGATCATGATTTGTTGAGATAGTTTCGAGCAACACCCCCATGCCTAGAGAAAAAACAAATTCATTACAAACCATCTTTGATACCAAAAAAGATAATTCAAGTCAAACATGCATAAAATAATAAAAATATTAATATAAAATATCATAATTATCACATTATTCCCAATAATGGAATAAATAGGGTCATTTAGGATCTGTGTAACACCCCGAGATTCTAAAATAGTACTATGTTCAATAGCTAACATTACACATAACAATGAGCTTAAACGAATTCCAAAATATCATTATTATAAAAAAACCTTTATAAACTAACCATTGGATTGGTGTTTGTGAATATTGTTAAATATATTTATAAATAAATATTAATTTTACATTTAATAAAATATAATTTTTATTAGGTTATGAACACATAATTTTTGGTAATGTTGTTTAATTTATTAAATAATAGTTTTATCTAAAAAATGAATATTATTACTACAATTATGAAAATAAATATAGTATATTTTAAAACTCTTATAAAATTTATTTGAAAAAATAAATTTCATTTTTGAATCAGTATGTCAAAATTTTCTTAGGGTAATTTTTTAAAATTTTAAAAAAAGATTTATGGGTTAAAAATATAAAATACTATTTTTACAAATACCATAAATCAATTGAAATAATTATTATATTATCATGATTTAAAATTTATTAACCCTTATACTTGATTAAAAATTATTTAATTAATTATATAATACATAATGTGTTACATATAGAAACACATTCTGAGCAATTTTGAAAACTATGATTTTAACATTAAAAACTGTTTTTATGAGTTATATATACAACATATTTAGAATTTATTTTTATCAAATTTAAAAATTTAATCAAGTAAAATGGATTCTTTATTTTGAATCATCAGTCCAATATTAGGTTTTATTGTCATTTTAATTTTTAGTAATTAAAAAATTTCCATGGTAAAAAATATTTACCATAGGTTGAGTAAAATAATGTAGCGAGTTAATATTTAAAAGGAAAATCATAAAATAAGTGAAAAAAATACTAAATTAAATGGGTGTTTGATGTGTTTATATACCTTTAATATCCATTAAAACATTAATTATCTACCAATTTCATTTTAATTAATACCATTCAAATGTGGTTGTATTTAAATATACAATAATCATTATTTAATCACTTAAAACCACCCCTCTTCAATTATAAATACCACCCATCGCCACTCCCATTCTCTTAATAGGACATTAAGATCTTAAAATATTTTACATATCCCCTCCTCACCACTCTCCCAACTCTCATATTTTTCAGGTCTCACCCAATTTCCAATTCCAGGATCCTTAAGGTTTCCTCTAATGGGGTGATATTCAAGATGTAACATTCTTAAACAACCTCTCTTAATTTATTTTTTCCCACATTATCTTCAATTTCTTAAAAAAAATTCAAAAATGTTTTTACTATTATCCTATGATTTTATGAATTCATTTTTTCACATTTTTTTATTATTAAAAAATAGTTTTAATGGAATATTTTTCTCCTTCTCCAAATGAGGTACTTGGGAAATTTTTTAACAACAATATAGAAGGAATATTTTTTGAACTTATACGACATGAGTGGTTCTTCCTGCCTTGTTGATTCCTTAATTATTTAAAGCTTACATTTAAGGTTTATAAGGTTCTTTTCAAGGAAAACTTTTGGTTTTATAATAGGGAAGTTTAAAAAAATAAGTGATTTAAATGTATAAAAAGATATTTCCACATGAATTTTTCAATGACCTTAACTAAATTTTCTCATCTATCTCAACATAATTTATTGAACATAATGTTTCCATGATGTTAATATCTTATTATATAATTTATCATAATTTATTGAATGGTTTATTATTAGTTTTACTGGGAATGTAATATCTAGATACCATTCACCATTTTACTCTGGATAGTTTGTGATTATGTTTACTGATTGGTGAAGATTATTTACATTTCATATTATAGTTTCAATACAAATGTATATGTTATTATGTTTCACCCCTTTAATATGAGAAATTAATTATACTTAGTATATGATGGTTGGGGCCTGTTATATCCCCACGACGCATCAGTTGGTCTGATGAGATAATCTAGTTTGGGTATTGGATGATGTATTACACATTTATATATAGTGTCTTTTCCAAAGATATCATGGCATATTAATTTTGTCTAGAATTATGAATTCCCTCATTATGATATTAGTTATTTATTTTCATGTGATTTTTGGATTCTTGAAATTTCCATGGTTATGTAATCTAGCTCATGTGATTTTTTAGATGTCATTATTTGACCATCTTTTAGGCCAACCATATTTTAATAAAGTAATTTATTGAATGGAATGTGTTTGAGTTATTTAACTTGAAATCAATGTTATTTCTTATTTATAATATCTTCCACCTCATGCATACCATTATTAAGTATCTAATCTCACCACTTTCTTAAGTATTATTTTTCCTAAGGATGCCAAGAATATTATTAAGATTCAAATATAGGTTTATTCTTAGAGGATAATGGTTTATTAAAATTATTCAATATGTTGTATTGATATTTCCAATCATAGTGGAAGGTTTATGTATTTATGAAGTTTTCTAAAACTAGTAAACTATTCATTCCTCTGTGATTTGATTCCTTTTATATAATGCCAATCAAAAAAAAGTAACCACCGAATCATGGATACTTGGGTCGAGGTATTTAGATTTGGTTTCAAAGAAGTGTAGTATAAACTTTGGGAATTAGATTTAGGAAAACATAGATTATAGGGTTAAACCCTATTAATTAATTTGGAAATACTCCCAATGAAATAAACCTATGATTTAGAGATTATTTATAACTAAATTTTCAATTTATGATATATAGTTTTGAAATTATACGTTATGTTTCATAATGTTATTCTATAATCTAGTGTATGCCATTATTTAGAAATCACTCCTAGTGGAAGGAATAGAAACCATATCAATGCAAGTAATCCATGTAGGGATTCCATCATAATAAAGATAATGATTTTAGAGATGTACTTTCAACTATATCTGAAAAAATTATAACTATACTAGGGTAGATGGCTTAGGATATGAGTAATAACCTTACCTGTATGGAGCAGTTTGATCCAAAATGGGATGTAATAATGTCTGATCATTTCATGAAATAGTATCCTCTATCATTAACTAAAACTTTGAATCCATACGTAGTTCGGTAATGGGTATGTTCCTTTAAAAATAAATTTCTAATATTGGGAAGTGATAAAATGGAGAAGGTCATCGTGACAGTGTATCGTCTCTTGAGAAATGTTGATCAATGGTAGTCAACGGTTCAAAACACTAAGAAGGAGGATGAAAAATCAAACAATTAATGGATGGAATTTAAGGATTTTTTTGGTAAAATATTTTCAATGGAAACACGAGCAGTTATGTAGATACAATTATCTATTATGATACTAAATGAAAAAATAAAATTTTGGTATGTGTGAAGACAACTTTACATGGTTATCAAGGACTTTTATGGAAAATATATGTAATCAAAAGAGAAATATTAATCATTTCATTGTTAGGATTAAGCCTATACATAGAAGGTCCATAGTCTTCCAAACATTCTACTCATATAAGGATATAGTATCATATACCATCAAGACATAGAAGAAATTTTCCAAGTTCTATATTTATGAAGGAAAGCAAGAGAGTAAGGGAGAGAAAAATACAAAATGGAGTGAGGGAATAATGGAACGAATGATTTAACTACATGTGATAATTGTGGGAAAAACACATTAATAATGTTATAAAGGGAATTGGATTTTGTTACAAGTTTAGAGATAAAATCCACCATGCTCATCATTTCAATTGAAAAAATAATCTATAAATGTGAAATTATTAAACTGTTAGAAGATGGGGCACTATACAAAAAAATCACTAAATAATAAAGGGAATATACTATATAAGATTCTAATGGATCATGGTCCTTTTTATGCTACTTATATAGCCTAAATGGAATGATTTTTATTACTGGGTTTTTGAATCCAAGAAATATGTTGTATGAAAATATCATTATATGAAATATGAAGTGTATATAGATTGTATTCCATTAATTTTTCTTTAATGATTTGAGATCATATTTTTAATGGTACTGAGGAACAAAAAATGTGATTCATTAGATAGTTGGTCTTTTTTAAATAATGTGTTTTAATAAAAGATAACCCTTAATATTTTCTATATGTTTATAGAATTGTGTTGGGATAAAGAGATGATTGATATTGATAATATAAATTGGATAGTATTGAATTCTTGTAGATAATTAATGATTTGTTGGAAAATTATTTTATGTTACCATTGACGGAGTTGAAAAAAAAAATTTAGAACAATATCTTATAATATATGTTTTACTTAAGTAATAAGGATGAATTCACCTTTTCAATAAGGATTTATAGTAACTAATATTATTACCATGTTTGAAGAGAATACATGATGAAGGTATTCACATGTTTGTTATGTGACGATTAAGATTCACTTCATGTCATATGAGAGACTAATGTTTAGTTAATTTTTGAAAATCAATAACCTTATTTTTTTGTTTTAGATTTAGATATTTTGGATTATTCATAAGGTTAACCAATTATTAAATTTTTTATTTTGAGCTTCGTATGAGGTTTTAAAGATTATTGTATTTATGCATCTTGAATGACTTGTTCCAACCCTATTTATTTTGGAAAATAGTTTTATTGAGATAGAATGAATTTCCACTATTTATAGATCTTATGATCCATTAAATTTGAATTTTAGTAATTCATATATAATAAAAATATATTTTTGGACACTCATTTCTTAGAGTGGTAAAATAAAATACTACGGACTTTGTCACTGGATTACCAAAGACTCTAAGAGATAATGATGAAATATGGGTCATTACATTTTTGGGAATTTAAATGGAAATATATGAGATAATATTAAAGGTTATTTTTCAAATACTGTAAGTATTATATTTACATAGTTTTATAAAAAAGACAAACTTCTGGTTGGGAGACAACCTGTTGCATCTGGAAAGGTCACGAGGCTTAAACCCACAATAAACGGGAAACGAGGGTATATTTCCTACCACTAGCCTACATGATTTCATTGTTAGTATAGTATATTTTTTCTTTATTTAAACGGTATGATAGATATTATATATGTTCAATTTAAAAACCCAATATGGTTAAGATAAATTGAATATTTTGGAATTCTCCTTGGGATAAAAAGATGAGTTTGTGGTGGAAATTATTTAATGGATGAAAATATACCTATAAATTAAGAATATTTAATTATGTTCATACTCTAGAAATTAAGATAATTAGTAAAATATAGAAAAATTATTTTGAACAAAAATGTTTTTCATTTAATTTTATCAGTGATAAATCAATGGCCTTTTAACCCATCACATACTTATGGGTTTTTGATAGAAAACATTATAATAACCATGTTATATATAACTCTCCTTAAAAACTTTATAGTTATATTTCTATTCCATGTCTATTTTTTCATTTCCAGCTTTTTCCCTTATTTGGATACCTAGTTTTATGTTGACCTTCACATTTTCCTTTCCTTTTATTTAATAAGACATTTTGTTAACACTTCTTAAAATGTGGGTTTCCCAAAAATGAAATTTAAAATATCAAAAAAAATTCTAATTGTACTTTGAAATTATGAGGAGAAAATTTATTTATGTAAGGAAGAATGTGGAACATATATATTTAAAATTAATACATGTTTGATTTCTTATTTTTCACAAAATAATGATCTTAAACAAACTACAAAATATCTTTATATTAACATGATTGTTATTAACAAGCCATTAAATTGGTGGTTGTTAATAGGATTAACTATATTATGAAATAAGTATGTTGTTTATATTAAATAAAAATTTAATTATATATAGGAAAATAACACATTTTTTCTATTAATTTCATATTCTAATTAAAAAAATTCTTTAAAAAGTAGTTTTTATTGATTTATATGAGAAATGAAATATAATTAATTTTTTAAAATTTAAGTATATTTATTTAAAAAAATAAACTACATTTTTTGACATATCATGTCAAAATTAGAATAGGGTAATTTTTTGGGATTTCTCAAAAAAAATATTTTGGAATAAAAATTGAAAATACATTTTTAACGAAATACCATAAATTTAGGAAATAATTATTATATGATATTGATTTAAAAAAATTAACCCTTATTCTTGATTAAAATTTATTTAATTAATGACATGATAAATAAGGTGTAACACTTATAAAAACATTCTTATCAATTTAGAAAAAAATGATTTTAACCTTAAAAAGTTCTTTTTATGAGTTATAGATATAACATTTTTAGAATTAATTTTTATCACCTTTATAAATTTAATAAATTATAATGGATTCCATATTTGTAATAATGAGGTCCAATTTAAGTTTTAGGTTCATTTTATTTTTTAACATTAAAATTTTACCTTGAAAAAAGAATTTACCACAATATAGGTAAAATAATGTTGTCAGTTAAACAAAAATTATAAGATCTTAAAATTACTAAAAAAATAAAAAATTAATGGGTATTTTATGTGTCTTTGGATATTAAAAATCCATTAAAACATTGATTACCAATCAATTTATTTGTAATTATTTCCACTTAAATTTGGATGGCTTTACATGTAAATTAAACATTACTTAATCATTTTAAACCACCCCTCCTCAAGTATAAATAACTCCCCTCACCAAACCCTTTCTCATAACAAGATTTAAATCTATTAAAATATATGAAAACCCTTTCATCAAAAATCTACCCACATTCATCTTCTTCTGGTCTCACCCAAATAAATATTCAAGGTTCCTTAAGGGCTCCTCTAATGAGGTGATATTCAAGAGGTAACTTTCTCAAATAACCTAAATTAATTTCTTTTCTTCTTCTACATTATCTTCACATCCTTCATCCATAAAATCATAATAACCCTAAAATAATTGATATACAATAATTTTTTTGCTTCTAATTTAATATCATCTATACACCCCTTTTCTCATATCCTCTAATTTAGAGAAACAAAACCATTGTCCAAATTATGGTGGTTAACTATCTTCGTGGATAATGAGTTTGTGTTTTACAATATGACCTTAAAATATTATCATAAAAGTATTATTTTGGTTAAATAAAATTTTAATAGGTATATAATAACCAATTAAGTGTACTAGAACTAATATAAATACATAATATTAAATAAAATAAAACAAGTTTGTGAGGGTCAGAAAACCCTCCAAAATAAGCTAAACATTTATAATTAACATTTTATCAAATGAATCAAACTCATGTCAGAAAAAAAATATTGGATCATTTAAAATTATGTAAATGAGATAAATACCATTTTTTCACTTCTAGGGTTTTATTTGTATTTTACAATAACATCCATATTATACACAACTGAACTGTCCATGAAACTGTGAAAGAAACGAACTCAGAATGAGAAAATTGATCTTTATAGCTTATAGAAATTTCCATAAATAAACTTAATAAAATTATAATAAATAAAATATATATGAAAAATGTTTTTTAATACATTATTATTTAGTCTAATTGTATTATCCAGGATATTAAGTTCATGTGAAGAACACTTTTAGTCCTAAGGTAAGGGATTTCATAACTCGATTTTCTTTAATTGGGTTAAATTTCGACTCCATTGATTATGTCAAAATAATAATATTTAAAGAATTAAATTTCATTATTTTATTATTGTATTTCAAATTTACATATGTGGATTTACATTTAATAAAAATAATCCATTAATTTAATTAAAATTCACTTCAATGATATAATCTTTGTAAGGGGATTGTTCTAAATTTTGATTCATTGAGGTATATTTTGATGTTATGTCCCTATAATCTTGTCTAAGGTGTATATAATGCCACTTTTAAGTGAATATAATGAATTTATTTGTTATCATAATATTTTATGTCTTTTTAAATTTTATTATTTCATGGTGCATATGATTTGACTGATTATAAAATGGTTAGGGTTTATTTCACAATATCATCGTTATTTACGATTGTTTATGTTTGAGTCTCCATTGGGGAATATTTCTCTTCCATATACATGTTTCCTAAAACTATTTTCAAAAATATATTTAATATTATACAATGACTTTGTAAATTAATTTTTACACATGTTTTAATTATTAAAAAAACATTTGAAAGAAATATATTTTTTCATTTTCTAAATGAGATAGTTTGTGACTTTTCTAACGAAAATACGGAAGGAATGTTTTTTTAACTTATATGGTTTGAGTTTATTTACCTATTTCATGGTTCCTTAATAATTTAAAGCTTCCTTTACTTGTTTATAATATTTTTTTCAAATAAATTTTTCTCTTTTATAATGGCATAGTTTTTTAAAAATAAGCGATTTTGAAGTAAAAAAGATATTTTCCTCAAGAATTTATCAATGAAATTGATAATGTATTTTTATCTATGTAAACATCCTTTGTTGAATTTTACTCTTCACGGAGGTTAATTTCTTAGATATTGACTACCATATTTTATTGAATGGTTTATGATTAGTTTTATTTGGATTATAGTATTTAGATACCATTCCCCACATTACATAAGATGATTTGTGATTATGTTTACTAATTGGGGAAAGTTGATTAATTTTTATATAATGGTTTTCATAAAAATGTATATTTTGATCATGTTTCACTTTTTTCATATGAGAAATGCATTAAACATAGAAATTGATTGGTGGTGCCCACTATAGCCCCTTGATGCATCACTAAGTCTCATGAGAAACATATTTTGGGTATTGGATTATGTATCACATGTTTATATATGGTGTCTTAAAAGAATAATTGACGATATGTTTATAATGTCAAAAATTATGAATTCCCTCATTTTGGGATTAGTTATTTATTTCAATGCAATTATTCGATTAGGATAATATCTATGGTTATGTTTTCTAGGTCTTGTGGTTATTTATATGTTATTAGATGATCTTATTTTATTACAGCCATATTATTCTCACTTTATTGATTAAATAGAATGTTTTTTAAATACATACCTTGAATTAATTATTATTTATTATTTATGATAGATTCTAATTATTTGTAACCTTAATGGGAATTTGATCTCACCTCGTTCATATGTTTTATTTTTTCCCATGATGCCAAGAAGATTATTTTTATTGATATACTGAGATAATCTAGGAAAATAACAAAGTTTTTAAAGGAGTCTCTAGGTTGTATTTTATATTTTCAATTTTAATGAAAATTTCATGTATTAATATAGTTTTCTCAAACTATAAAAATATTTGGTCCTTCAGGATGTGATTTCTTTAATATTATGCCAATGTAATAAAGCAACCTTAAACTCTGGGCTACTAGGTCAGTGTCTTCACTATCATCAATATAAGAAACATATTTTATGATACTTGTAAACATATATTCTTATTTGAACCACAATTATCCACTTATTGAAAAAAACTAGGGATAGAGAACATAAGAACAGGGTGAGATCAAAAACTCAATAAGGGAAAAATTTCAGTGAAGTACAATGGTCATAACATAATCATGTGAGATAGATTGGATACGGAGAGAAATATCAGATAAAAATAACATAGGAGTACGAGACCATAATAAGGTCATCTATTAGGAATAACAATTATATCAAAGATTGAAACATATCATAATAATTTTAAAACATGTAAATATGAAAATGATTTTGAATATCATGTAAAAATGACACAAACTTAAGAAAATAACATCACCTAGTGGGAGGGATTTCCTATCCTTGCAATATGGAGGGATTTTAGTGTTATAGTACACCAAAAATGTGTGGATTTGGTTTGTTTTTATATAAAATTGGTTATTAATGATCCAATGATGGTTCAAATATACATACAAGGTCTTTAAAAATAGATCTGATCATAGGCATGCATATGCTGAATCTCACCACTTTTGCAGACATGGTCAATAAGGAAATTATAGATGAAATAGACATCAAAGTGGAGATTAGTTTATCAGGATCTTATCTTTTTTACAGTGTAAATTTTTAGGTGCAAAAGAAAATAATATGATATCTCGTGATAAAATAAAGGGTTGCAGAGGTGGATCTCAACAACGTGCATCATTGACCATATCATTAGCATCCATCAACATTCCTCTAACATGATAACAATGTGTCATGGTAAGGCACAGCTAAATGTATTGTATCTCATCTAAAATAATTTCCATACATATGGTCACCTTGTCTATTTATAGAGTTTCTTATATGATTTTTCTATGCCCAATTATTTTTAGGGAAATTAAACTCTGAAGGCCACTATGTGACAATAAAATGGCTCAAAGTCACCAAGGATGTAGGCACATTCCTCATAAGTTAAGAAACATCACACCATGGATGATTTTCTAGTGAAGTTCAATGAGGTACTGACAATAGTTATTGGTATCATTTGTATTGAATATTATATTGAAAAAAATTCCTTTGATATTGGTGACTCATACTCTTTTATATGTTTTTGTTTTATTGATGTGCTAAATTTTTTGAAAAATATAATGTGCTTTATGATAGAGATAGAGACACCTATTAGAAAGAGTAATGTGTAGTGGTTTCATTTTCCTCATTTTTATCTTTTGATAGATGGTGTATTTTTAGTTTGGGACTTTCTATTCATTGACTTTCATCTATTTGACATCATCATCAGGATGGATTGAATGGAAACTTAGCAAGCTAAGATAAATTATTTACATTTATGTTTCAAGATATTTTCATCTTATTGGTGTTATAAGGTGTTAAAGGAGTGTGGGGTCTAAGATCAAGTTATGATAGGGATTTTCAATTGGAGACTAAGAGTTTATTGTTTTCCATTACAGTTGATCCCATTGATGTTTCCTCTATCTTTGATCTTCCCTTGGTTTTTTGTGATTTCTTTACGGTCTTACTATACAACTTTTCTGGTATTTCTCATAGAGGGGGTATATTTCACAATAGATCATGTTCAAGTTAAAAATATAATATCTATACTCCATTATCATAGAGATCATGCTGAGTTGAAAGTGTTCAAGATCTAGCTTGATGATCTATTAGGGAAAGGATTTATTCATCCCAGTGTTTCACTATGGCCGAACCTCGTGATATTTTTTATGAATGATGATTATTTTTAATATCCTTTAATAGAATATAAAAATATTTAGTGTGTTTAAATTAATAATAAAGACTATTTTACCTATCTATATGACCTTTTTGAGTTGTTAATGGTGCTAAAGTGGTTTTCAAAAAATGATCTTTGATTGAGGTATCACCGGTTCAATGTTTAGGAGTAAGATATCTTGAAGACTAATTTCTGGAGTATGTATGGCCATTATGAAAATCTTTTAATTCTGTTTGGCCTAACTCATTATCCAAAAGTGTTTATGTATTTTATGAAATAGATATCAACTAGTACCTTGAAACATTTTTTGTGGTATTTGTGGATCGTATCTTGGTTTATTCGAGATTTAAGTGTGATAATGACTGCAAATAATTTTTTTGATTATCAGAACTAAGCATGGGAAATATGGTATATTGTGATGATTTTGGCACTAGTCTTGGTTTATTTCTTATGTAGGATAATTAAATTTTGGTTTAAATATATATTCATCTTGGGATTGATGATAAAAATAACCCACAAATGATTTGAAGCTCACTTTTTTTATTCATGAGCTTATGTGTTGGTAAAAATGTCTCTCTGGGGAGAGTTTCACAGTATTCTTTGACAACCATATCCTAAGATGAACCATTTCTTAGATATACCTGAACCTCAGGTAGAGGAGATGTTTGAATTAACTCTAGAATTTTGACATTGATAATTCTTACACTCTTGGGAAGGAGAACATTGTTTTTGAAACTAACTTAATAAAATATCCTTCAAATTATGTCTTATAATCAAAGGTGTAATGGGCATTAAGGGTATTTTTGCTCAGTTACATTTGGGTGAATAGAAGGATGATTTAGGTATAGTTTTGGACATTTTTTAGTTGTCACCATCAATTCATGAGTCAATTATGTAGTAACAACAATAGGATTATGGGTTTATAGGGATTATAGAAACCTCATATGGTGGGGAGTATATTATGGGTATTTATTTCCCCTCTGAAGAAATTATTCATTTCAAGAATCACATTGGTGTACCATCATGTATCAATAATTTGATGTTAATTGATTTTCAGGCGTCTTCATAGGTAGTTTATCTTGAAACTATTAAGATTCATTATCATGTGGGACCATGTTTTTGGTGGATTGGTATGAATCATGATATCGTTTATTATGTGTACCATAGTTACACCAACCAGTACATAAATAGAGGTAACCATAAGCCTTATGATCTATTCTAGCAACATTTGGTGCTAGTTTGGAAATTTTATGAGGTGTATACAAACTTTAATATAATATTTAGATATACTCCTCAAGGAAATAATTTTAACTTGGTGTTTACTGATTGGTTGATTAAATTAACTCATTTCATTCCCACCATGTATAACACCAATTTTAAATATCTCAAAAAGTTGTATGTGTTTGACACATTGAGGAGACATGGGGTCTCCTATACCACTGTCTTTGATAGGGATACTAGTATTACCCCTGGGTTTAAGAAAATTATCTAATAGATGATATTAACTTAGTTCATATTGATTATAACTCACCATACACATATAGATAATCAAATAGATAATGTTATGCTCCATGAATAATATTGTATTTTAGTGGATCGTGAAAAAACCTTCTGGGATTGGTTAAGTTCACTTATAATAATTATTACCAGCATTTAATAAGAATATAGCCCTCTGATTATTCATATAGTTTTCCATGGAGGTAGCTACATTGTTGGTCAAATCTAGGTTAGGTATCTAACATGGTATAAATTCTCATTGATGAGATATTAGTGAGTTTACATGATAGACATTAATGTTATGTTATAGAATAGATTCACCAGAAATAATATTTGGGTCATTGACACTATCCTTTGGAGTTTTCAATTAGTGATAGGTTATTCTTGATTCTTTCTCCTTAGTTGGTCATCATCATCTTGGAAAAATGGTGAAGCTGGATCCGTGATATATTGAACCATTTGAGATCCCTAAGAAGGATGGAGAGTTTTACTATTAGCTAAAATTATCGACCAAGTTGATAGGTAGTCATGTTGTTTTCAACATAACTCTTCTCAACAAGTACCATCACTATTCTATCCATTTTTAGAGTTAGGAGGAGATCAATTGGAACTTATTTTTTCTATTATTGAGAAACCTGTTGATATTTTTTACTCTAAGATGAATTTCTTGTGTGGGAATTCTATTCCATGGTTCAAAGTTTTATGGAATCACCAATTATATTATCATTACACCTATGACCATGAATAATTGTATAGGTATCAGTGGAATTACCCATTTATAGATCATCGTTCATTTATGTGAAATCATGGGGAATTTCCATGATGGGGAGAATTATAACATCTTGGTTCAGGTACACATTCTGTATACATTTAAGATATTTTTTCTAGTTTGATATATTTTAGAGGACTTTTTTGTGGAGTTCTTAAAGAGATTGGAATGAATGTTGGTTATATAGATCCACCCTTCGACCAATGTCTTCGGTCATAAGCCATGAATAGCTTCTGGCGCACTGACCAATTGTTAGACTAGCATGCAACCACTGTGTGGTTGCAGTGGTCAACAACTAGATGATGATTTTTTTTTGGGTAGTGTGTAGTGTTAGGATAGGTTAGACTAATAAGGTAATAATTGTAAATTAATTCACTAAAATCCCTTAATTTACCCTCAAATCTTTATTTATCAAACATGAAAAATCTATTTCTCAAAAAGGGGATCTACCTTTGTGTTCTAAGCTCCTTATAACTTCTTCTCTTATTGTTCTGATGTGGGTTTGATCAATTGTCAATTAATCAGCAATCTTATTTAATTCTAACTCATTACCACTTTTATCTTCCACTTATCAAGGACTTGGTGGTAGTTCCAAGATATTTTTCTATGATCTATTGATTATGTGTAATCCTTCTCTAATCTCTTATAGATCCTTGTGAGATTGTCTTATTGAGGTTTATTCCCCTATTAGTTGTTGTGAAACATGTTTGATTCATGATGTATGTATTGACCATAACTATTCACCAATACTTTTTATTATGTAAAAATTATTCTTAGTTGTGGGTATTAATTTTTAGGGAATCATGTCTCTATCAAATGATTTACATTTCCTTCTTTTGTGTGGATCCTATCATGGGTGTCGTGTGAACTGAAAATTTGGTATGTGGTTCTATATATATCATCTATTTTATTAAATATTAATGACATTAGTTTTAAAAATGGATTTATAATTGAATTATTATAATCCTTTAATTGATTTATATACATGTGTAAATAAGTTTTTTTTAAAGATTGATTCACTCTCAGTTTTTAAAAGAATAGTGTCTTCAAAGAATTTTGAAATAGATTATATAACGTGTTTTCAAATATTTTTTGAATTAATGGGCTTGTTTTGAATTCTATAAAAAATATTAAACAGCTTTTTAAATTTATTTTTCATATTCCGCAAAAAGGATCCATATGTAACTTGGTGGAGGTTTCAATATTCGGCCTTATCCACTGATATTATAAGGGGGTTCGCTTTATAGGGTACTCCAACCCTCCTTGATCATAGATAAAGTATCTCTAGTAACTTGATCTTAACATTTTACAATGTTTACATAATATTTTTTTCCTCTTTCACTACTTCATTAATTAATTGACACTGGGGACTCGAGTGCAGAGTACATTTTTCTTTTGATTTCTGTACAAGTGACCCAGCTAGATCAACCTTTGTTATCCTAGGTGTGATTACCATTTTTACCTATTTTTGTACTATTTTTTATTTGATATAATATGATTTATGCTTTGAAAATTTTAAATGGTTTATGGAAATTATACTATAATATTTTTTTCATGTATTTTTTTTAAACCATGAAAAAGGGGAATTGATTACCATACATTTGATATAAAAATATATAACTATTAATCATGATATGATTTCTTTTAAATTGATTATAATGGTATTTCTTTATATATAGATGTTTGGAAACACCTGGGTTAGATCCAAGTGATAATATTCAGCTCATACCCAATAGAATCACTTAGGGGTGTTTAGACCTTGTTTATACAATGATGGAAAGGGAAATGTTCCATAATGAGTCGATGAGATTTTTAGTCAGCTATAAAAGGTTAAAAGGTAGTGATATTGTGTGATTTTTCCCATATATCTTAGGTGTATTAGTTTTTATCCTAATATTTCATTTTTTTTATGAACATGTACCATGGTTTTATCTTGTTACCATTGGTGGTATCTCTTCATTTTCAGTCTTTTGGTTTACAGAATATTGATTTTATTATTATTATTTTATAAATATATATATATGACATGTATATTGTTTTAGGTTGGGTAAATCATTACCTCAAGTTATTATAAGATATATAGGTTCTAGTTTCCAACCCATGGGGATTGGTAATGCCCTTAGGGTCTTGTCATGGTCTAGTTCAAAGCGTAGTTTAATTGGTTATATGGGAAGGGTTTTGAAAATGTGACAATTATAATACCAAAAATCTCATTATATTATTATTTATAAGATGTGTTTTATTTAATTTAGTTTTTATATTCATCCATGATATTATTTTATAGCATTATTTAAGTGGGTGGTCAAACTAACCCAAATAAAAAATACCATAATTTAATAGGTGATTATTAAGTTGTTTAATTGAAATATCATTATACTAGAAGAAAAATTATAATATTCAGTGATTATTAGACTTTTGTATTACAATATTAAATATGTAGAAAAATATATTACTATATGATGTTATTTTATAATACAAGATGAATTTTTATTTTCTCTTAGAACGCTTTTTGGATGATTGAATTTACAAGAGTTGTTTATTGTACATAATTTTAAATTTTTATCCAATTTGAATTAGAAGATCCATAATAATATCCTAAAAAATTATCAATTAACCCAAATATTGTAACTATACATGAATGTCTAGTGAAAGAGGTAATACACTGTTTCATGGAGGCGGTAGTCCACACGTACACATGTATGATGATTTCATTTTTCATATAAATTGGAAAAGGAGTAATAAGTTTACTCATTTAAGAATATAAAAAATTTCATAATTATCATAAATATGTTATAAATTCCATAATATGACTATCCTTGTAAGGTAGTTAAGGAAAAAACATGTCATGTCATGGATGTCGTATTGTGCACATAAAAACAGTTCATGTTCTTGTTTTTCTTAATGGAAAAGGGAAGGGTAGGTAATGATTGTACCATAATTATAACAACATATAACTAAAATAGTGATAGTGATGTTATATTTTTATAATGGTTCATTAAAATTTGTGTAATAATAGGTTCACATAAATAAATATAAAATAGAAATAAGATTATACAAATTTATACTGAACTACTTAGATTATGTTTTTTTCAAAGGGGTTAAAACATTGAGGTATTGTATTTTGAGTAAAGGAAATAGTATTCAAGGTTTTTATTAATTGTAGGTGATTTTTTCAATATTCTATGCCAAAATTAGTGATTTTTGGTTTGAGGATAAGTGAATATAGGTATTCCCAATTTACAAATGAAAAAGGACATCTTTTTTGTAAATACCCAATAAGTTTCAATAATGGGATGCCCCTTTCAAGGAAAGAGGCCTCAAATTTGATGGATAATTGAGCGAGGAAGTGATAGGTTCTATAAATATCTCAAATAAACATTCCCACACATGTTTGAAACATGATTGAAGTTATTTACTTCTAAATTGTTTACTCTTGCTATTTTTTCTTTCACAATGGTAACTAGTTTTCACCAAAGTAAATTAACTATTATTCTTAAAAAAATAAGGATATGTTTATATAATTTAAACAATGTGATTAAAAATTTTAAAATAATTTAAAATATTAAATTTTTTAATGTTATAAAAATTATCTTTAAAAATAATAAATTTAAAATTTATTAAAAAAATCATGAGAAAATATTACATAATTTATAAAATGTAAAATCTTGGTTTTAAATTTAAACATAATATTTAAAAAAGAAAATAATAAATATAAAACAAACATTTTTTAAATAAAATGGTTTGATATATTTTTTTATACTTATATCAAAGTGATTTTATAAGTGTCATAGTAATTTAAAAAATAGAATTTTTCACTATTCACCCAAAAATGAATTATTTTATTTAAAACCCAAGTATTTATCCTAAACATGTATTATTATGATTATAATTTTTTTTATTTTATTAAAATTAAATTTATAATATTTTAGAATTCAATATTTAAATAAAATCACAAAATATAGTGGAAACTGTTCATATAGGAAAACGACATTTTAAATTGTTACTATTAATTATTATTGTCTCATATTGATTTAAAATTTGTTAATTGGTAATATAATATAAATATTTAAAATTTATTTTAATATTATTTATTCATACTATACATAGTTTCCAAATATAAAACACTAAATTTTGAAAAATGTATTTTTAAGCAAAAAATGATTTTTGTAATTTTTTTAGAGATACTAATTCCATTTCATTTATATCAAAGGTACCCATTATATTAATTATAAACATAATTTAAATTTTAGTTACTCAATTTTATACATACTAATTCAGAATTTAGGTTTTAGTGGTCATATTTTATTTTTATATTTTACCTCAAAATATCAAGGTTTTCATTTTAGTTTACTATTGAATATGGATAAGGCTACTGAAGAAAGTATATAATTGAGGAAAATATATTTGGAAATATTGGGTCCTTATATCCCCCCTATAAATAAATTTCACCCTCATAATTTTACTTATTCATAACTTATGAAATAACGGTAGATTTTTCTTATCAAATTCTTCATTCGAGATATAACTTCTAATATGACTTCTACCATACAATATTAAACTAAACCAAGTTACTTATCTTTATTAAAACAACATTATTCATTAATAAAATCATGTACCAAGTATATATATTACCTAATCCAATATTCTCTTTATCACACCTATTCCAAAACCATTTGAATCTCCAAGTCATTAGACCACTGTGAGATTATATATTCCTCTAGAAATACATTTATATATAACCCTTAAGTGTATTAATCACATGTTCATAAATTCATATAATAATAAATATATATCATAAAATAAAAATGTAGATAAAAACTTCCAAAAATATCAAAGATTACATTTTTATTAATTCAATAATCAACTCCAAGGATTTGAATACTATCTAACTCCCTTCTACCAAAATTTAAAAACCATTATTACTTCAATGTCAATTATATATTAAACCTTAGAGTTGTACACACATTAATTACATCTTTAACAATAGTTAACCAAATATATATTACCTTGTCATAAAATCACTTTTCAATGTTTTTTATATCATTTAATACATGTTTCCAAACCATTCTAGAAAAACTAATAATGAAAAATCCTTAGATGTTTCACATAATCCTCATAACGTTTTCTGAATATACTAGAATTTCATCTATTAATATTAATCTTTAAAGAAGATAAAGATGAATTTCAAGATTTATTTTCTATTAATAAATTAACCTATTAAAATTCAATAATTCAATGAAACTCAAATTTTTCATTATAATAGGAATATACCATGATTCTTATCCATTTAATTTTGGTCCCTTATTCAGTTAGAAGATATAATGGTTTATAGATACATACAAATCTAAAATTCTTTTCACCATTATATTTTAACCAAATACTAAAACCTGAAGTGGTTATTAAAAAATTTCGAGTAAATGATCATGTGAATATGAAATTCCAATACTAAGACATATTTTATAATGAAACATTAATTTCAGGGATTAATGATTCATGTGGATTCAAATTTTCTTTGTGTTGTGTTCTCATATACTTTTATACATAATATGTTAAAATAAAGAGGAAATAAATCATTCATAATGGTTCATATAGATAATTTCATTGAAAAAAGAATAATCCCCCAAGTTTTTCAAACTAAGTTTACAACTAGGCCTATTTGACTTGCACTAGGTAAAAATTTAGTTAATAACTAATACACCATTTTTAGTTTTATTACCCCTGAGAACATCTTTTCCAGAGTCTGCATCAACTTGTAGCTTTCATAATTGGTTATCTTTTCAAG
Source organism: Viscum album (assembly GCA_963277665.1). Classification (NCBI taxonomy): domain Eukaryota; kingdom Viridiplantae; phylum Streptophyta; class Magnoliopsida; order Santalales; family Viscaceae; genus Viscum; species Viscum album. The sequence goes on from OY728131.1 coordinate 413,953,745, forward strand.
GAAAACCATGAAATATATAATTTACCAAAATTTCTAGATGTTATTATATACATAGATTTACCTTTTAGAATTATCCCTAGGGTTTTCACTAATTCTATCTAAACTTAACCCCCAAAAATGTTTAAATAAATCCTTAAAAAACTAAACTATTTTATGATACCAACGAAGTCACCCCAGATAGACACTCATGATCTGGGACCCAAAAACACATTATTTATATACTCATATTGATATAAAATGATATGATCAAAGGAAAAACTATATATAATTAATTTTTATGAACATTATATCTCAAAATAGTCCCAAAATTAATAGAAATATAATTTTTAATGTCATTGAGGATCAACCACATAAGAAACTTATTTTGGATACATGTAAACCTTTCTACACATTCTATCCTCACTATATCCACTTCTAGATATCTCTTAGTTTATACTCATATTTATAACATGGGGAAAGAAAAAAATGAATGATTTGAAATTCTCAGTAAGGAAAACATTTAAATAAAGTGTATGGTTTAGATCGTAGGAATGCGAGATGACATTGATAAAGATATATCTATCTTATTAAAATATATTTGATTAATAAAAACATTCTAACCTGATCAAAGATACATAAAAATATTATTAAACCATAGAAACATGAAATGAATTTGTAATATACTAAAAAAACATTACAAACCTACAAATATAGAATCTCATAGTGGAGTAGGAAACAGAACTCGATTCCCTTATCATAGTGGGCTTAGTCTAATAACCTGTTCACCCTCGTTAGGTTTTGGATACAACTTGTGGACCTATTTAGGCTTAGACAACAACCTGTGTACCTTATTATCATTAGGAAAAAACCTATGAACCAATTTATGATTGTGATACATCCCATATAACTATTTCTTCTTAGGTTAAATATTTTGTACCTATTTAGGCTTGATAAATAATCCATTAACCTCTTTTGGATTGGGCTACAACCCATGTACCTCTTTAATATTAGGCTATTACTAGCGTTCCTTCTTGATCATGTGCGACATTAAACATTTTCCAATGAATTATAGTGATATATAGGATCCAACCCATCATCATCCTTCAATATGATTTCTATAAGATATAAATCATTCTTCATATCAAAAGAACTTAGTAAATGAAAATGGGGTTCATAAAATTTCCTAACATTATCACAAAAAACCACTTCAATAATTTTTTTACTTGATACCGAAAACAAAATCACAAAAATTTAATGCATAATATAGGAATTTGGAGGGTGTTTCATGAAATATAACCCTATTAAATAATTGTATCTAGATTTTAAAATGGATAATGGAATAAAAACATAAAATATTCATTTATAAAGTATTTATCAACCATTTATAAGGAGTCAAATTTTTGGAAAAAATTAGAAGACCCTTTTAAAAATGAAAGATAATTTTTTTGATATATTCAGTTTAAAGAGAATATTCAATAATGGATCCTTGAGAATGAAATAATGGAATCCAATAAAATTTGGTATGGAAGAAAACATATTTTATTGAGGAATATGAAACCATTTTGATATTTTGAAAATACTATTCTTGAGAACCCATATCGTAACAATAGTATTGAAACATTACTTTAACAAATGGTATAGTGAAATATAATAAGAAGTTTATTTAATATATAATAGGGTATCAAAACATTTCATGTGATCATTTTTAGGAGGGTTAAACATAGATATGGAAAAAAATCCCACTTAAAGAGGATGTGAATAATCTAAAAAATATTATATGTTTTCGAAAAATGAATTCATTCATAGAAATGGTTTTGTATCAAAAAATATTTTTCCCAACTGAAATACAAAATATAATATCATATTAATTGGTAAATGGAAAAACTAAGATAACATAAGAGAACCATGTTCAAGAGGAAACCGTATAACCTAAATAAATAATCATGAGTTATAAAAAGTACATTACAACCAATAGATATCATTAAGTAATAAATGATTAAGGAGGAGTTTATGGAGTAAAATTACCAATCAACATAATTCCATAAAAAATAGTACATTATTAATTCATTATTTATAATTTACCCAAATTATATGAAATTTGTTCAATAAGAATAATCATTACTAAATGAATGAGAATCGAGTTTACAAAAACCCTTACAAATTGAAGATAATTTGAATAAAATCATTATAAAAGATAGATTTTTAAATAAAAAATAAATTACTATGAAAAAAACATTATAATATAATTTATCAAATGGGAAGTATATAGACCACATAAATGGAATTAGGGTCATAATACAAAAAGTTATCATAGATATTTAATTAGGATGGAAACCCATACTTTATATCTTGATATCCATGAATTCACTCTAAGATCCTATGTAAGAAACATAAATTGATTAATTATATATTTAGGAAAATTATTAATGTTTATAAACATTTATAAAATTAATTTATTCTTATTCTTTACAAGTATATTAGTTAGTTGTTTTCCATTTTAAGTATTAAGTGTGAGAAATATTGATCATTTTGTACTAGTTTTGAAATAAAAATTTTGTTATTTCCTATTTTCCAAAATTTTATCATTATTAAAACATTAAAGGTTCTGCAATTTCTTATTTTCATTTTTTTACAAATTTATTATTTAATTATATGTGATTTATCTATTGGGATCCTTGTAGGTGAAATCGACGATGATCTTGTTTCAATATTTTTTAACAACGAATAGTGTTGTCATAATTAGTGTGTTTTATATTAAATTTTCAATTAAATAAATAAAAAAATCACTATATAATTATTTATATCATATATTATCTTTTATTTAGTTCTTATATTCTTTCATGATATGGTTATTTTGCATTGGTTAAGTGGGTGGTCAAAGTAACCCAAAAAAATACACCATAATAAAATGGGTGATTATGAAGTTTTTTAGTTGTAATACCATTAAAATAGAATAATTATGATCGTATTTATTGATTATTAGTGTGTCATGTAAAAATTTTAAAGGCTTATAATAATATTATAACATATAGAATGTTATTTCTCAATATAAAGATCTAATTTTTTTTCTCAGAACACTCTTTTGGATGGTTGAAATTAAAAATTTTGTTTATTGATCATTTTTCTAAAGGTTTTTCCAATTAGGAATACCATAAAATTAATAATTTTAGGCACAAAATATTAATCACTTACACCCAATATTAAAATAATCCATGAAATGAAGTAATAAAAGTTAGACCACACCATTTCATGGATGTGGTAGTCCACACATACACATGAATGATGATGTCATTTTTCATAGAATAAGAAAAATGAGTAATGTGGTTTATAATTTGGGAATATAAATTATATCATAAATATCAAGATTTTATATGGAATTTTATTTTTGGAGACAACATTTAATTTTGATAAGGAAAATGATACAAATTTCATTTTTGTGGCAGTATTCTGCACATACGAATGATTCATATTGTCATTCTTATTAATGTAAAATTATATGGTGGATAATACTTAAAACATAAATAAAATAACATATTAGTATACTTGTGATACTGATGTTAAATTTCAATATGGGGTAATGGAGTTTTAAGAATACCAAGTTCACAGAAAGAAATAGAAAGTATAAAGGAGTAGTTAGAAATTTATAAATCACTACATAGATTACCTCCTTTGTCATGGGGTTAAACCACTAATTGATTTTTTTAGAAGAAAAGAACTTCTTAAAGGTGGATAAAAATATTTATAACTGTGTAACATTTTTTGGGAAAAACTATGGGGGTTATGTTGTGAGGGAAAGTGATTATTGGAGAGACCATTTTATATGTGAAAAGGGATGATATTTTTGTAAATAGTAAAAAAACTATCAACAATGGGAAGTAACTAACCAATAAAGTAGATAAAAAAGTAACGAATATAAGAAATTTGAAGTGATAAGTTCAATAAATTTATTAACTAGAAATTTTCACACATTTTTTAAGAATATTTGATGTTATCTACTCAATTGTTTATTTACTCTTACCATTTAAGATTTTACTGTGATAACTGTTTTTACCTATGTAAATTAGCCTTAATGAAAAAATAAATAAAATGTTCGTTTCAGTATAATTTGGACCAATTTATTCAAAATTCCAAAATAATTCAAGATAATTAATTTCATTAATTTTTTAAATTTATTAATTTTAAATATAATAAATGTTTAATGTATTAAAAATAATTTTAGTAAAAATATTACTTATGTTCTAAAATATGAAATATATGGTTATAATTTAAAAATGATATTTTTTTTTAAAAAAAGTTACTTTCAAAAAAATATTTTTTGATGAAATGGTTTCATATGGTTTTGGTTTTGTTTATACACATGTGATGTCATAAAAGGCATGTTACATTGAAAAATGATATTTTAAAGAATTTACCTAATAAATAGTTATTTCTGAAACACCCCAAAAAATCTTATAAAGTTTATATTATAATTATTAATAAAAAAGGATATTAATAATTTAAATTTTAAATTTATAAAAGTAAAAAATTCAATATTTAAATAAAATCACAATATATAGTAGATAACTATTCAGGTATGAAAATAACTTTTTATATTGTTAGCTATTATTTATTCATAATTCCTTTAAATACCTAATTATTTTTTATTAATATATTATTTATATTTAATATATATTATATTGTTATTTAATCATAGTATACTATGATTCTTGGAATAAAACAAAAATTTTAGAAAATTTATTTTTAAGCATAAAATGATTTTCATAATTTTCTTTGCTATGATAATTTCATTTCATTAGTATTAAAATTAGTCCCTATTTTTTTATACACATATTTAATATTTAGATTAATTTAATAAATACATGTTAATTAAATATCTATGTTTTAAAAATCATATTTAGTATTTATATTTTATATAAATAAATCATGGTTCTCATTATTATTTATTATTTCTTATGAAGAAATTTATCGAACACAATATTTATTTAATGACTATATATAGTGAAATCCTGGGTCGTTACATCTGTCAAACCTCACCCACTTATTAGAATTTTTATTACCCCCATAGATAACTATTCATTATAAATAATAGTATTATACACTATTGAGTAATTCAAACTCCACTATTTAAATCTCAAAAATATTGGAGGGAATATATATATACATATGAGGAAGAAAAATAACAATAATAGTGAAAGCAAGGAAAATGATCGTTGTAGTTAGTTTAACCACTACTTTGAGTCTCATAATAAAATTAATATATAAAATTGAATAATATTAACTCAAAGAAACATAGATCCCTCCCTTTGATCAATATTCAAATTTAGTTTATCATTTGCATGAAGATGTGATTCATGGTTGGATAAAAAAAAGATAAAAGTGAATAAAAATGGAGGATAAAAAATAATATATAGTATAAATTTAAAAGATTAAAGTAGAAAAAAAAACCCCCCTAATCCATTAAAATATCCATGCCACATTGAACGGATGTGAAGGTTTACATTTATAGGTAAGATGGGTGAACATATTTTACTCCAAATTTTTCTTCCGATGGTTGATGATTTTTTTATTAAATATTAGAATATATTAAAATAGACTTCATTTATATTGTTTTTCTATCTATTTAATATCCACTAACAAAATATTATCTCCATTATGCAAGTATAAAAAAGGTTATGACTAAATTACTCGATAAAAATATTACGGTAAGGAAGAACGTTTGAATTAAAATGTCCCAATTTCTATGAATTCAATTTCCTTGAAAATAAATTCATCTAGAGATCAAGAAGTAATTGAATTTATTCTACAGATTTTTCTATATATTCCCCATATTTTTTGCATTATTTTGTTCCTTTTTTTTAATATGTGACAATCCTCATGTTTTTTTAAAACTATGTACATATTTCAAGGTACCAATTATGGGTTTCATTTGGGCCTCAAATAGTTAGATTCAACATTCGATCATGTTTAATGAAGTGTATCCCAATAAACATTAATTCTATAAATAATAATTTTTTTATTTGGATTATCATAGTAAAATTTACCGATGAAATAGAAAAACAAATAAAACACATAAAATTACAAAATAAATAATTTTTAATAATTAAGATAAATTTTTTCCTAAAACATAAAAAATGAAAAATAATCTTAAAATAAAAATTTGGTGGGATTAAAACATTTAGATTACAGTATATAATGTATAGAAATATGATCTTAATAAATCCCCAATATAAAAGTGTTAAACTCTTGGGAAATCATAAAATACACAAATAAAAATTTACATAATAATGAGAAGTGTTAAAAATTTTATTATCTTTTTCAAAACCCAATTTCATTATGTGTTATATATGAAAAATATTTAACTTTCATTTTCATTTCTCACATTCAAAATATTTTATCCTAAAAAATAAATTTTTGACCCTATCACACTTTCCTTATATTGAAAATAATGTCCCTATCCACTTAATATAAATTAAATATTTAGTTTTGGTCATAATTGTAAAATTCATGTATCACCATAAGATTATAGAAATTTTTTATCTATTTACACTGAGAGATATAAATTTTTTTCCAATAATGTGGTGTTTTGAAGGTGATTACATGGATAAGGATTGTTGGGGAAAATATTTAAAACCAATGAAAGAAAAGGGGAAGTTATAATATTAAATAAAATTACTTGAATATTCAAGTAAAAATATAGGATGATCCTCACTCAATCCCCCTATTAAGAGGTAAACTACACCACCATTAAAAGGAATGAACTAGGAAAAAAATTAATTTAACTAAGGATTCATCCAAATTAATTTTTTTTATTTTTTTCTTTTACCCTATCCTTTTTCCACATTTTTTCATTTTTTATAGATGTTGAGGTGTCAAATAAATGCATTGAATGAATGAAAATATATGTGATCCTACACGTTGAATAATTCAGTATCATCTCCATTTTATCTTTTTCAATTTTTTCCCTTCTCTGTGAAGAAAATGATAATATTAAAGTATACCATTAATTATGAATCATTGAAATTCTTTAAATGCTTGTAATGATGATAAAAACTCTACACCACCCGAAAATGTGTTCCTTCCAAAATTACACACATGAAATTTTGTTCCAATATAATTAAAATTTTAAATAACCATGAAAAGGTACTAAGATTGTGGGTAAGTAAGGAAAGATATTATTGTAAATTATCATAAACCTATAAGAATATTCATTATTTATAAGGTCTAAAAATGGTAGATATAAATTATTAGTCACAATTGAGAATTTTGATCAGCCTATGATATTCCTCAATCATATAAAAACATTTTAGGAACTCTAAATATTTGAAATAAAAAATCATGAGATATGTTTATCATAAAAAATTTAAGTTTTTATAGATAAAGTGTGGATATTTGAAAGATTATTTTTAATATGTTTTGAATTCCACACATTATAGTTGAGAGGCCCATAGATAATCGTTATTTCCCTATGGGTATAATAAAAATATAAAATTTATAAAACTCAAAATATTCTAAAAATTTAATTTAAATAGAGTATATGAAAAGTTTTAGGACGAACCTAGAAATAAATTAAATTAGATTATTTATGTTTTTTTTTGAATAATTGATTTTAATGAAAATAGAGAAAGTAGTGATGAAGAAACCAATGAAATTTGGATGATTAAATCAGTTTTTCTAAAATAAATTTACAAATAAAAGAGTATAATATTATTTAGTTTGAAAATATTTTTGGAATGCATTCTAGGGTTTTTAGTTTCATGGTTTAAGTGAAATAAAATTTTAGATAATAAGTTTATGTATCCATTTCTTGTGTCAGATTCGAGATGAGGGAAATTCAATGGTAATGGTATCCCCTTCATAATGTTACAATCCTCTATTTATGTTGGTCTTATAATTTAGGGTTTACCTGAATCAGGTTTTTCTCAATACTATATTTAATACTGATTACCCTAAATATTATAATTTTTATGCCTCATATAGGATAATTTGTTTCACAATTTATGTTTTTCCTTTAAGATTTAAATACATATGTTCATGGAAAACATAAAATAAACAAATTATAAATTGATTGAATATATTCCATAAATCCAAATATAGGAATAAAGAAAAAATAATAAATCAAATATCAATATCCCCTAGTCTATATAACCCAAGAATAAGGAGGGTTTACCCCCTCATCCTAGATATTGGGGAATAATATGGGAGGATGAAAGGAAAAGAAAACAAAATAAAAAAAGGAGAAGAAACTGGTGAGGATCACGCACAAAAAATATTCCCACTCCATGCTATGTTCTATGAATCTCCCAATTAGAAAGAGTATTCACATTAATTAATAGACCCATATGGGCTCATGAAACATTCTATCACATTTTGGACTTGTCAAAAAGTGGTTATAAGTGGTCTGTGGATGATAAAATTGGACTTTATCCTCAATATATGCTTAATATGACTATTTTTTGGTTCTCCCAACCACTACACTTTGTTTAATGATTTCATAAGTGTACATTTTTCACCACATATAGGTAATTCATGACTTATTTTCTTTCTGGGAATTCATGGTATGTTTTAGGGCATGAAACATTTGCATCATTCTATGAAACATTTCATTTTCATTCTAAGATAATTTTATCTACTTCATGAATTTTGTTTGTTTCATGAAATGAATATATTTTAGAAATGTAATGATTAAATGATGTGTAATGTCCCTTTTCAGCTTTAGAAGCCTTATTATCCTCAGTTCATTAGTTTTGTGCCCAGTAATTACATCTTGATCATTCATCTTTATGGAAAACCTTTCTTTTAAGTGTATATGATGATCCTTTCCAATCATTTTTCTCATATCACATATCTTATAGTATCCAAAAAAATAAAAATAAAACATTAAGTGTACATGAATAAATTCATAATAAAATCATCAAAATAAATGAATTTTAATATAAAAAATCTATGCAATAAATTCACTTATCAAATCCACCCACACTTGAATTTATACTCATCAACATGGATGGAATATCAACATACTAAAAATCTCATTCACTTTAACATGATTTAAATTAAACTTAAAAAATGATTAAATAGATATTTAAATGTTCAATAATCACACATAAAAATTTTATCAGCACCCAATTATTCAAAGAATAAAATTTAACCATGTATTTATATTTCCTCCTTAGAAATAACTAAGACCTTTTATTCATCCATTTTAATTTTAAATTCATTATTAATATGAATTCCCTTTATAATTTGCATCACATGAATTTTTCTACTCATCATTAAAGTATGAATGAATAGTGTTATGCACATACCTCAAGAGCATCTCTCTTCCCGTAGAGTTTCAAGGAATCTTGAATCTCCACTGTATAAAGGGAAAATCCAAAATAATCATTAGGTATTCACCATTTAGTGTCAAACTAATTTGAGTCTAAGGGAAGGTAGGTGAATGATGTAAATATATTAATTCTAAAAAATAATGTTTGTCTCTAAGGTACTTGGCATGATAATCAAAAATAGCTCAATAAATGTATCCTATCACCCCAGCATCTAATAGAAGGAACATAATGTGATGAAATGAAATAAATGAAACACCCACATTTATTATATATATACATATATAATTTTTTTGAATGTTATTTTGGGACAATTCCCACAGCCTCCACCCAAACCCAAATCATCTTCTCATGAAACTATTTTTAATCACTATAGCTATATCATCGGCCAAGTAATGGTGATTTTTTAATTACCCTAGACACAACCCTCATTTTTTAAAATAGGGTTTTCAATAAACACAATGAATGTGACTTCCCCAAATCTTGTTAAATTATCCCCACACTTATTCATTTCAAAATATGCATCCCTTCCAATAATATCCATTTCCCCAGTCTTATTTTTGATAATCATGAAAAATATTTAGAGTAATTCATTAAAGGATGAGATGGGATTGTAACACACTCAACCCTAGAAATTATTTTAATGTCTTATATGGGATTTAAATTGGATTAGTTTGAGGTATCTCAAAAGATAAGGGTTAAAAAAAATATTCCTCAATTATATTAAAAGTGATTCTCTTCAGTTATAGGTCTGATAAGATTCCATGAAAGTTCTAGAAGAGGACATGCCTGAGTTTGACAGGAAATGTAATATATAAATAATGGAAAATAATGGGTTATAGGATGTCTTGGGAATGCGATTAATGGTTGGGACAACTAATATGATTAATTCATATGAATAATCAAATCAATTATTATAAATATCATAAAATAAATGCATAGCCAAATCTTAGGGCATTTCCATTTTCTAAAAGCAATATTCTCTTATTTATCATTATTTTTTCAAATCCTAAACCACATTATCATCTCTAATAATTAATTTCTCCATTATTCTCATTAAAATTTATTGAAAAAAATATATATTCATGGATTCATAATTTTCCTAGGAATTTGATGTCCCCTATTTCAGTTGATTAAAGAAAAATTAAAATACGGGGCATGAAATTGGAAGTTAAAATATAAAAATAAAATTATTGTTGGTAATACATTGTATAACTTCATAGTTTAATCACTTACTCCCCTTTTTAATGTTTCTTTGAATTCATTTTCACATGTTATGCCTACTCCATATTCAAGACTTATATTGGTACTACAACATCTTCTTGATAATTATAATTCCTGATACTAGTGTATTGTTGGTTCTATAAATTAAAAATAAACTAGTGAAATCATATTCCACAAACAATGAATTTTCATATATTTGAAGTGAGGTAATGTGTCCTTAACAAACAAAAATAAATATAAAAATACCTTAGACTGACTCATGGAAGCTACACTTTTCTTAACGATCGTTTATCTTGACTATACCTAGGTGAGCTAATTATAGTGTGATATAATGAAAAACATCTATTGTTTACCCAATATTAACATTGAAAACAACTCATATCACATTGTATTCTTCTCTTTGATATTTTCATGGAACATGAAGGTGATAACCATAGCATAAATAGTATTAAGACAACTACTAAGATTTATACATCTGTTTAGATTCGGTAAAATTATTCTTTTTCATTGGATAGATACATGTGTTGAGTTTATTAAATGGTCACCTCAGGTTACATTGGAATCTCCTAAACTTATTCAATTATTGTTTCTTATTTTTTTCTTTGTCTAGTAAGTATAAGGTACACCAGGTTCTTCTTCTTTTTAATTCAACCATGGTAACTGTTTTCCAAGAAAAAAATTTAGAATATTAGAAGCAAAGATCCCTTCATCTTATTTTTCTTACTCTTATAGATTTAGTTTCTGGAATGTTTCTTTTGGACACTCAATTTCTGTAGCAACGGGTTCTTTATCCTTTGAAATAAAAATAATCAATGGCATCATATATAGAATAAATATCAGTGTTATAAGTGGTACTTACCTCAGGTTCTTTTTCCAAAATTTATTAATCATGGAACACCTCGTTTAATTTTGGATCTTGGATATGTGGTGTTTTTCATCAAAATATTTTGTATGGTTGAGGGTGTTCTTTGAATTGATTTTTCATTATTCTAATTTCACCAAGCTGTTGTTTGGTATCAGCTAGCAAGAAACTCCTTGATATCCTATTTTTATATGTATTAATTCCATAAAAATAAAAAATACCTAGTAAGGTTAAAAGAGGAACTAATAAAAATAAATAAAAACATAAAACATAAAAACTACAAAACAACCACCCCTGACAATAATTCTAGTATTGATTGTCCTATAGAGAGTCATTAATTCTCTATAAGTCTAATAAAAATATAAAATTTATAAAATTCAAGTTGTACTACTAAATTATTTAAAATATATTATTAAGAAAGATTGAGGAAGATCCCAAATATATGGTGAATTAGTTTATTTAGGTTATTAAAAGAATTATTTCAATTAAAATTAAGAAAGGGGTGGGAAGATACAGATGTAATTTGGGTTTTTAAATCAGTTTTTGTAAAATGAAAAAAGAATGAAAAATTATAATATATTGTTTAGTTAGAAAACATATTTGAAAGGCGTGGGAGGGTTTATTTGTTTCAAAATTCAAGTGAAATTGGATTTTAGAATATAAGTTGATTAATCCATTTTTGTTACTGAATTTGAGATGTGGGAGACCCAATGGTCATTATAACCCATCTTCGATGCAACAATCCCCTATTTCCCTTAGTCATATAATTTTGGGTTTCATCGAATCATTTTTGACTTAATACCATATTTAAACATGATTATCCTAAATTGTAAAAAGACATACCTCATTAAAGGTAATTAGTAGCACAATTTTTACTGGTCATTTCAGATTCAAATACCAATATTCCATATAATAGTAAAAGAATGGGATTGTAAATTGATTGAATAAACTACGGAAATCTAAATACATAATAAATAAAAATGAATAAATCCAAAAACACCTTCCCCATTAGACTGTATAAACATAGTATAAGGAGATTTTACACCATTTTCCAAGTGATGAGAGAATAAGATTAGTAGATAAAAAATAAAGAAAGGATAATGATAAAATGAAATGAAACTAATGAGGAACCTATAGAGCACAACTTCTTACTCCAAGATTTGGTATCTCAATCTCCCTGATAGCATCAACTTTACCCTCTATTTATAGACTTCATATGGTTTCATGAATTATTCTATGATATCTATGATTGGTCAAAAAGTGGTCGTAAGTGGTACTTGGACCATAAAATAGTTCAAATACTCAAGACACATCAAACAAGTTTGTTTTTTGGCCATCATGAACTTTATAAATTGTGAAGGTATTATATGATTTGTAAATGTTGCACCAAGTGTACGTCATTCCCAACCTATAGGGTTTTTGTGCATTTATGGGATGTGTCATGCCAAGAAACTTATATGTCACACCGTGACACATGTAATATTCATTCCGTACTTATTTCATCCGCTCTGTGACTTGTATTTATATCATGACCTGCATCAGTTCATGACGTTCAATTCTTACATGATGTGTGAGGTCAAGTTTTGTCTCTTGATGACTCATTTTTCCATGGTAATTTACTTTAGTGCCATGGAAGTATGTCATGATCATCTATATTTGTAGAAAACCTCCTTTAAAGTGGATATCATGATCATTTACACTCCTTTTTCTCATATCCCATAACTTATAATATCCCAAAAATTATGAATAAAAAATAATATGTACAATAATTCATTAAAAATAAAAAAAATCAAAATCAGTGCATTTTAACATAATTTTTTTTACAATAAATGTACATATCACTAGGAAAATATTTGGAATCAGTGTTTCATAATCATGGTTTTAAAAGTTCAATTTAACTCATAAATATTTTTAAAAATATGATTCTTGTAAATTGTTTCACATAAAAAATATTTAAAAATCCATTTCTTAAAAATACAAGAAACACTCATGATGTAAATTCAAGGATGAAAATTATAATGAATATTTATTAAAACAAAAAAATCACAAAAATATAAAAATAAAAAATAAAAAGAAAGGAAACAAAAACTCATAAGCTGTTCGATACTCCCTCAACAATAAAATTTAACTAACAATCATTTAATATTAATAAAATAAAAAAATAGGGGTAATAAAACCAAGGTGAAGAAGAGACACAACCTGTATTTTTTTACTAATGGAAGATTTGATTTAAGATCATATATATTGCCACTACAAAACTATAATTAGGAAAGAAAAATAATGTGATAATTTTATTAAATAAAAAATAAATAAAATGAAAGATTAATGGAGATAAGAAAATTTATAAAACTTGGTCTAACCACCCAGGTGGGTTATAGGTTTTTAATTTACCTTTTCATGAAATTTAGGCACCTTATCCACAATTAGATGATGGATGGGGGTTTTATGGAATAAGTATCCATATTCTATTTATAGTAATTTTCTTGAGTGGAAAAATGTAACACCTTGATATTTTATGACATATTTCTTTTAAAATAAATTTAATCTCTTCGATAGCTTGCACTACATGCAACCTCCTGTCTAAAAAAACAAAAATGTAGTATACCTTCATAACCAATCCATTATATTAGTAGTTATTAAATGGTATGAAAAATTTATGAAATGAATATGGTTTAAAAATTTATGATATAAATTAATTAGTTATAAATTTATTAGATGTAACGTCTGAGGTTCGTATTCCACCTAATAGTGCTCCGAGCCCAGTTGGCCACATGGCCTTAAGTGCATCTCCTCAAATACCAAAAGGCTTCTAAATAATAAAGAGGGACTAGCTATGGTAGTGGGGAGAGTATTCCCTCATTATCATAGTGTAACATAGAATAATAAATAAATATATAGAGGAAACAATAATATCATACAATAAAAGTAAACAATGGAAGACTGATAATAAAAATAACAGGCAGTGTAAAATAGTGAAAATAGTAAGCTAGGAAATACTCAAAAGTAAACAGTATTACAAGAACTAGTTCCATTTAGATTACATTTATATTAAATTAACAATTCAATTACATTGATAGTATAAGTCTTGGGGTCTATCCTATGCCTAATGATCCCCTGTATAGTAGTAAACACCACATATGCCTCCGAAGGCTATCTAGGAAAGTATAGGAAATGATTGAAACAAAGCTTGTGCTTTGGCTTGGTAGATGCATTATGACCCATTCAATATCCAAATAACCTCCATCCCTTCCTTGAAATTCCTAAAGTAGAATCCAAGTATCTATCCATGTTCAAATCCACCAACACTCTATAATTATGTCCCTAGTGATCCTCATAAAGGAACTTGGTATCACTCTAGGTATGGTATATCCCATGTCACTGAGCCCATCCTTGGTAGTCCTATAGGGATCCCATGTATCACCCATGAAATAATCCCTACCTCTTTCTCATGTCCATGGAATCTTATAAGGTTCCATGATAAACTTGGCATTTACATATCCTCTGTGTTCCATCCATGGCATCTATGGTTCACTCACGACTTAATAATATTTAACAAATCCATTGAGCTCGTCAAAGGAATTCCAGATAATCCAAGGTTCACTCAAGGGAATAAGGTAAAAGAGTCATACAATCCCATACATGGAATTCAATAAAAATCCATGTTTTAATCAATTTTATTTACCACTTAACCATAACAGGTTCATTTAACAAGTTCATTAAACATTCTAGGTTCAAAACCATATGCATTTAACATCTTATCACTAAGGGTGTCTCAAGCTAGTAACAACCTTAAGGAATGTCCTATCGTGAAATATAATCCATTAAAAGTAATTAACATAACTTAACTCATGTGGGAAGGTACTTAGTTGGAACTAAACTGTCCAATCATAATTTACCAAGCATAGGTGTAACAAGTGTCAAAAGGAAATTCATCTATCTCACACCCTATCCAATCAGAAAAGCATATCAAAACATGGGAAAAATATAGATAATAAATTCCATTTTTATTAACCCTAAAAAGGGATTCATGGAACACCCCATAGGCATCCTAGGCTAAAAGGCCAATAAATGGTCAAAACGGGAACTCACCCATGGGGTGTCCCTTACTCCGGGTATTAAATATACATATTTCTTTGAAACACTTGATTAAATACATAAAGAACGATATGAAACAATATTAATGATTTATAAATCAAGGAGACACCCCCAAAATGGGCATGCGACACTCTGACATATATGATCAACTTGAAATTCAATGAAAATCATAATACCAACTACCTTAGACTCGTGCTAGAAAGCTCATTCAGTATCAAGTTTTGATTCACCTTAGTTTGGGAGAATTTTGAAGAATGGATGAAGTGTGAGATATTAGGGCATATGATTCTAAATCAAAATAGCATAATATATATCCATAATAATCACATATGGCTAAAAAGGAATTGAGGAATTATCATTGTGGATCCAAGGAGTCGAATTACGGTCGAAACAGACAATGGATGGAGAGTAGATGTGAAAATCAAGAATATCCTTCAAAGGGGATCCAAAATCATGGGGAGATACTATGAAACAAAGGAGAAGAAGGAAAAATTAACTTAAAAACATTTTAGCATAAATTTGGTAAATTTACACAAAATATCTGGGTTGCACAGTTTCTATGCACGGTTTGCCTAACCGTGTGGATACCGTGGTAAGCCCACAGGAAGTCCGAGGAACATCGCATAGTTACATAACATCGTTTGACTAACCATGAATTAACCATACGAGGACCTCTATAAAGTATTCTAAAATAGAAGACATGTATGTATGACCATGCACCCCAATCTGAACAATTTTAACTAACCGTATGGCCTCCTCTTTTCACCCGAAACTTGGGTTACGGACTCCCGACCATCCCTAACCACCATGGAGCCCTCTATGACCACTATAGGAATCTATATTATTCCATATTTAAGTAATTAAATGAGGAAATTATAGAAAACTCATGATCCATACATTAAAGAAGAACCAGGTTCATACATTAAAAATGAAAATAACAATCATTTTAAAATAAAATAAATATTTTTATAGAAAATTATTATTATGCGTAAAATGTGTTTTTATAATAAGAAATTAAACTAAACACTATTGGAGAATTATTTTATTGAAATTAATATAAAATATATTCAATAATTGTTTTATCATTCAATTAATATTTTTTTCTAGGCATGGGAAAATTATAAACATCGTTTATGATTTAAAACAATATTTCTTTAAAAATGTTTTCACCGTGTTCTTCACACATATTTAAAAATTAATTATTTATGATTTTAGAAATTTTTCTAAAACAAATATCTTCATTTTTTTAATTAACCTATAAAAATTACCTTATAATGAAATTTTAATAACTTTTTGAAATGGTTTTTTTGTGATAAATAGTGAAAAATATAGATTTTTATTAAAAAAATACATTAATTTAAAGAATTAATAAAGTTACATTTTACTTTAAAATGGTTTTCAATGTAAAATTATTTAAATTTTATTATTTTTAATACAATTTATTTTACTGGAATAATTCTTATTTATAGTTTTTATTTAAAAACTTTTTATACTTAAAAATATTTTTTGCATTGAAAAATCAAATTTTCTTATATTTTTAGGTTCAATATCAACTTAAATTATTCTATTTAGGTAAATTTAATTTTATAAAATGAAAGAAATATTTTTAATATTAATAATTTATTTTATTTAATAAGTTTAAATTAATTTTTTTTTATAATGAATCGTAAAAATAGTAAAAACCTGTTAACACGGTTAAAGATAAAACATGTTTTCTGCGGGGTTAATCTATATATATAAAGAATAAAATGAATGAAACACTTTCTAAAACCCCATTTTTTTTTAATTTTGACCTCACACTTATAACCTTCTCATATAAGTAATTTTGGAGCAATATTCCGATAAATGTGACATGAAATTTTTTTAGAAGATTGAAAAATTACAGGTGTACTGTTGACATCAATTAGAAAAGTGAACCTTGTACCCTCATTTATTCACACATATTAATCCATTTATCGTAAAAAACCTGGAATAAATATCTCTCAAAAAAACTTATTAACATTCTAGATCTTTGGGTCCTCCTAAAAGTCCAACCCTTGGGTTCCTAATAAGATATCCATGTGAATTTTTGTAAGCGAAGGTAATTTTCATTACCAATACCTTTTTTAACTTATTCTTTTACCACATTAAATTATGTGATAATAATGACTATTTGATAAGAAAAAAATAAAATATATATTTAGGTTTTATTAATTTTATGTTACAACCTAAATCCATCTTCCCTTCCATTATGTGGAAAATAAAATTGTTGGTTCTGTGTACGACGAACTACCACCTCGTGAAAAAATCAAATTCTTTTTATATCACTACATCTCACAGATAGATATATTAATGTATTTAATATATATATATACATAATATTTATGAAATAATTATAATTATGCAATTATGATATCAAATCTACCTTCTTAACTTTGAATCAGTTGAAAATAGTAACATCGGTCGTGCGTACGTGTGGTCTACTGCATTCACAAAGTAATGTGATTAATTCTTCATTTATTCTATACATGGATGGTATAAGGATATATTTAATGAATCTATATTACATATTTGATATAATAATTATTCTTTAATTTTTAATTAATATTTACTTTAATTTCTTTCCACCCATCGAAATGTGAAAACAATGTTCATGCGTACATATGACTTTTCTTCTCCGTGAGTGGTGTAATTAATTTTTTATCCTTATACATTCTGGATGAAATTAAATATGTATTGAATTAATATATAATATAATTATTTCATGATTGATATTATATATATTATGGAACCATGATCAAAGTAAAAGGACTATAACCACTGAATCATAACTCTTATGAAAAATGAAGTGGTTAACTCCTAACCATGATGATTTTAATAAGAAATTATTCATAAATAGATGTTGAAATATTATAAGTGGATAATTTACCATATTATATATATATATATATATTATTAAAGGTATATAATTATAATTAATTAAATTTTATTATACCGGAGGATAGATTCCTTTCAAATAAATTAGAAATTGAGATAATAGATTTCCATACCACTTTTACATATATGATACACATGCCATATTCACCAATTTTTTATTTTATGCAATGTTTCTAATTACCATGAATGTATTTTATGATTCAACTCATGAAAATAATGGTTATATATATATATACATATATACCAAATTTTCTCTCTTTCTTGATTGTTTTATCATAAATTTCCCAAAGTTGTAGGGATTTTATGTTATAATATTATTATTCATCAGTATTATTTATGATTAATATTCTGATGATGAAATATAATACTATATCTATAAATAAATTACTTAATTTTATTATCCTATTCTTATTTATTTAGAATAAATTTTCCTATCATTTTTATTTATTTAAGTTTTTAAGAGACAAAAATAACATTTTTAAGGAATACTAACTGTATTTCTCACTTTATTAGAAATTACATTGTATTACATATCCATGTTTTCTAAAAATGTTTTCAAGAATGTTTATAATCTTTCCCCTATGATTTTTCAAATTCATTTCTCCCATGTTTTAATTTTTAAACAATGGTTTAAAAGGAATCCTATTATCACTTTCTGAATTATGTACTCTAAAATTTTTACTAAAAATGTGAAAGTAATGTTTATTTTAACATATATGATAGAAAAAGAATTCCCTACCATCCTAACCACTCAGTTATTTGATGGTTCCATTGCGCATTTCCAATTATCTTTTTAAAGAAAATATTTTACATAATATTTTGAAATTTTTTATATTTTAAAGATATTATATCAAATTTAAATGTATACTTCCTCAAGAAATATTCCAAGTGTCCTTTTAAAGACACTTTAATTTAAGATGACATCCTTTGATATTACTTATGATCTACTGGGGATATGATCCAAAAATTCCATTCTTATTCTTTATCTAGGTGTTTTAGGATTATTATGACATGATGTTTATGTAACCCTTTTATTTTACATGGGTAATGATATAATGAAATAAAGGAATTATTATGAAACCCATTTCCTTTCCATGGGTTATGTTGTGTTTATGAAAATCATTTAATTTTCATAGGTTTTGATATTATGAATATTTTATGATCTTATGGAACAAATATTTATGATTTTCATTATATGATGGGTCATCCTAGAATTATATTGTCCTTCAATTCATTGTTTAAAGATGGATATCTCATGTGAAAAATTGGACAGGAATGGGGAGTGAACCCAGTGTAGTAATGGTATGTATCCACTATGATTAACTTGATAGTAAACCATGACTACAATGATAGTTTAGGGATTGAACCCAATCTACTATGAAATACTTAGTAGTGATCCCTAACTACTTGTGATATGATTTTCTATGATTATGTGTATTCCACAAACTCATGTATTATTGCAATGTTATCTTATAATGTATTATGTTGTTTGATTCCTTTATGATTCATGTCTTATGAAGTGTTATGATTATTCTATAACCCAGTATTATGATCTATGATATACAATGTGTGGTTTAAAAAGTTATGATCTTGTTATAATATCATTATACTCATGTTTTGTTTAAGTGATCATTGATATATACCATTTCTACCCTTACTAATCATCTAATGTCTTTCTTTATTATGTTTACATTCCTCAAGTTATGAATAAACGTATTAAGTATGATATGTATAATAAAGATTCTAGATATTATGAACTTAGTGGAAGATTATGAAATCCAGTTATGAACTAATTAATTTTTTACCCATATTTCCAAAGGAACTATACCTACATTATTCTAGAATGGATCATTATGTCAAGTGATTAATTTCATCTATTATGATGTGATATCTATTTATGAAAATTATGGGCTACTATTTTTGGAATCATATAGAGGTTTTATTAACCATTGGAAACTATGATGAGAAAAATTTAGTGAGAACCTATAGGATAATCTTATGTATAGGATAACATCCTAAGTTATATTAAATAGTGGATTGTGGTTTTCCTAGAAAACCACCCCTATCTAGATACTAAAAGTGGATGTGTTTTTTTCACTAATGTGTCATTTTTTTAATAACCTTGAAAATGGTTGGTCAAGTATATATCATTCATCATTCTACTACATGATGATTATACATTTATTATCTACATTATTTGACACTCTCTGGTAATATGATTAGGTCGATTAAAATTTTCATTATAATCCATTATGATGGATTTGAACTGATAATGAGCATGGATGAATTAGGTAAAATCTATAGTGTTATATATTGAAAAAAAAGGTTTCATGTGTTAGACATCCAATATATAAATTTTTATGATTATATGGATTTCCACTATCATTACTTTTTCTCACCTTATGTTTTCGGTTTTTTCAAATGGATAGAACCTAAAGGAACTGTGTTAATAATGAATGTGATATAAAATGAAATAATTATCCTCTCGATTAACTAAATATTATGGGATATGGAATACAAATTCTTGTTTTTATTATTATGAAACTTCCTCAAGAAATGATTTATCCCAAACATCTTAAAAATTGATGGAGGTAACAAAATTATTTTGAGTTCTTCATGAGGTAATTCACACATTATTTTAATTTTTCCATTGATCAATTCCATTATGAAAAATGGATCATTAAGATTTAAAATATATTTTCCATTTTCTCGTTTCTAGGGATGAAAAATTCATTTTTGGAGTCTATCAATTGGAATTTGAAGTTTATCAACGGTTGAATCATATTAAGAATATGTGTAAACATGAATTAGTTAACTCCATAGAGTGGTATGATATTAAGATATTATTTTTAATAATTATTTTACTTTTATTCTTCATAAAAAAATGAGGAATTAATTTTTTGATCTAAATAAGAAGGATGATGAATCCATTGGTACCTACGAGGAAAATTCTATAAGAATTGTATGAAAAAATTATTATATTATCATCAAACTTGAAATTAATATTGATTGAATCTTAAATGGATTAAAACCATGTCTCATAAGGTAATTGTACATTAGAGAAATCAATAGTTTTGAAGAAACCATTTCATGTTATAGCAAGGTGGAAACGTACAATGTATATCCCCATAAATCTCGTATTTTTTATAACCAAAATAATGATGGAATTTAAAGGAAAATCTATGAACCCTAGATAGGAGAATATAATCTTAATTTATACTCATAGTTTTATATTAAACATGGAGGAAATTTTCTTAAGCTGTCCAGAAAATATTTTAAGTGTACAAAGGAAGGTTATGAGGAAATACAATGTTGAAGTTATTGGAGAAAGCAAACTAATAATGTGAACATAGATAAATCTCCATCGAATGGGCCAACCACACATTAGCATTTTAAATGTAAGGATTATGAATGTTATTCCAACTCGTGTTTGAATATGAAGTGAAATGAAGTTGATAAATTTTAGTAACATATTAAGGTGAGTGATAAATGGAAATCTCATGTAATAACTATTTTGGATAAAGGGGTACAATAATTATTTGGGGAAAGTCCAACTTATCATTCACTCCATAGTTGAAAATGTCTAATTTTTCTCTAGATCCAACAACTATTTTATATCTAGATATTTTTCTATGCTTATTAGAATTATAGAGCAGTAATTAGATGTTGAATTTGTATTGTAAAGCCATGATGGTATGATGATCACATATCAAGTCTATGATTCCTATTTGGTTGGAGTTTTTTGTAATTTACTTCTTAGAAATTGTGTAATTATCCATCTATGTTAATGTGTTTTTATCCTAGGCATAGGTCGTAATTATATACATAAATCCCACCTTAATTACTAAGGAATAGAAGTCACGTATGATATTCCAAAACAAAATATGGTCATCTATTTGTATAATGATAAATATGAACGTACAATTGGAATCAAATCCATGTTTCGATTCTTGATTCAAATTCAAAAGGGGTGTATATCCACATTGGTTGGGGAGAAACTCAAGATCAATGATATTCCTATTAATCGTGTTTTTGTTGATGAATTTATTAAATAGTATCCCACTCTAACACAGAATTAATAAATTGAGTTATTAATTGAACTAATAACTATTTTTACACCTATTTCATAGACTTCATATATAATTACCTGATTGGGTTGTATGAATTATAGAATAAATTCCATGAGAATCATGAAAAGGGATTTAATCCTCCAATTGTGTCACCATGAAGAGCACCTATTCTTTTTATTTATAAGAATGATGGATCAATGTGACTCTTCATTGGTTATATAGAAATTTACAATATCAATATCAAGAAAAATAATCCTCTACCATGTGTCAATTACTAAATTGATCAACTATATGAACATTAATAATTTTTCACAATGGATCTTCATTTTTGATATCATCAACTAAGGTTCAATATGGGTGGTATTACCCAAAACAACATTATTTATATGATATAGACACTATGAATTTATAGATATGTCATTTGGTCTTTTTGATTCCCCTAATATAATTATATATTTAATGAATAGAGTCTTTATAGATTATCTTGATCATTTTATAGTAGTATTTTTAGATGTTATTTTTATCTATTCAGGGAAAAGGAAAGGGCATGAAGTTCACATGAGGATTGTACTAAATACCCTAATGAATGATAATATATATGAAAAATTTACAAAGTGTGAATTTTGACTACAAAAGGATTAATTTTGGGTCATTTAATCTCAAGAGAGGGTATATCAGTGGATCCATCAATGATGAATGTAATTGAACATTCACCAAGACCAACAATTGTGATTGAGATCCATATATTTCTTGGTTTGTCTAGATATTATTATCTTGTTTTGGATAATTTTTATGGATATATAATCCACCCAATAAGATGAATCATAAAGGATCCAAGTTCATTTGTATTGATGAATGTGAGGAAGATTCCCATGAGATGAAGATATAGTTAGTCAGTGCACCTATTATTACTTTATCATATAGTGGTGAAGGGTCTTTGATCTTTAGTGATGCATTGAATAAGGGAAAAAAATGTGTTATCATGTAGAATGGTATGGTGATTTCTTATTCCTAAAGAAAATTTAAAGTTTATCAGAAAAATTACCCAACACATGATTTCGAGTTAATTGTATTAATTTTTATAATAATGATGTAAAGTAATTGTCTTTATGGAGAAATTTTTTATTTACATACTAATCATAGATGATTAAAGTATATATTAACTCAAAAAGAGATGAATATTCACTAGAGAAGATATATTTAGTTGATTAAAGATTAGGATTTATCAATAAATTACCACCTTAATAAATTGAAAAAGGTTTATGATGCTTTGAGTTTAAGGTTCATGCAACATTATATATACTGAGGATAAAAAAAGATCCTATATTTATGTGTTTTCAAAGAATAGATCTAAAAATCAGGAAGGGGGAAACCTTATATTTTTCAAGTGGGTGTTCAACCATTTATCAATCTGAGGATTAAGGTGGTGTATAAGAAATATATATAAATGAAAAAAAACGAGAAGTTTTCTTGAGTTGAACCTTTACTAGTGTGGAATGATATGTTTAGGAACCTTGTGTCTTTTTTATCCATACCATATTTGAAGGAGCTATTAGACAAGGCTTAAATTTTATCATTATCTATTCATCCTAGAAATACAAATATTTATATAGATGTAAGAGATTATTTTTTCTGGAACAACATGAAGATGGAAATTTCTATGTATATATCTCGGTTCTTGGTATCTAATAAATTTGAGACTAGGAGGTAGAAATTTACAGAAATGTTTCAACCATTTCTCATACTAGAATGGAAAAAATATATCACCATGGATATTATCATTGGACTCCTTAATATGTCTAAGATCCATAATGTAATTTGGGTTTTGGTCAATATCCTTATGAATTCATCACGCTTCATTTCCATAAGATAATAATTCTTTCTTTATCATATTTCTAGAATATATATTGAGGAATTTTTAGGTTTCATAGAGTATAAAAAAAATTGTATCTGATTCGGATCTAATATTTTTCTTAAAGTTATGGAAAAGTATTCCCTTAAATCTGGATATAGAGTTAATATTCAGTACCAATTACCATCCAAAGTTATATAGTAATTATAAAAGGAATATTTAAACTCTATAGAATAGGATAATATCTTTTTCTATGGATTCCAATGTTTCTTGAAATCAAAAAATTGCTCTTGTTGAATTTTATTATAGAAATATATTTCACTAAAGTTTTCATATGTCTCCTAATGAATCCCTACATTGAAAAGAACTATGGAAATACAAAATTTGTGTTTGAAGTTTGATAATGAAATCAATTATTACCTAGGATAGCTATGGAAATGGAATACAAATTTAGATCCATTCAAGAGGAAATCAAGGAAGTTACTAATTAATAGAAAAGTTATGCTGACAATAATTAGTGTGATCTATAATTTTAATTTACTAAGAAGTTTTATTAGAAAAAATCACCATGAAATAAGGTTATGGAGTAGAAAATAAGGGAAATATACAACCTAGGTATATGGTAACATTATATATTATTGATTGGGTAGGGATGGTAGATTTTCTCTTGGTAATTTCATTGAACTAATCTCATGTTCATGATGTGTTCCATGTATCTACCCTGATGAAGAAGATACCGGATCAATCACTTGTACTAGATTTTTAGGTCATTCAATTGGAGTATGATATCTCCTATAAAGACTACTCATATTGTTAAATTTCTCTAGAGAATCAAAAAATTTAAAATGTTATGTGGGTAACTAAGGATGTGATGATGATGAGATATTATCATTTTCTTGTATTGATGTAAAGAAATTTTTATGGAAAAAATCATTTTAATTTGGTTATAATGAAAAACCCTAAGATTTTCTGACATATTTCTTTTTGAATAAATTTATACTCTTTGATAGCTTATGATACATGAAACCTTGAATCTAAATGAACCATAATATAACATACTATTACAATTTAGATATAAAATTGATGAGTATGAATAAAATTAACAAAAATAATGAAAATTATATGGTTTGCACATGTATAAAATAAATTAATTGGTTATTAATTTATTAAAAATGAAAATAAAAATCATTTTAAAGTAAAAGAATTGTTTTAAAAAAACTATTTTCATTCCCAAAATGGGGTTTTATTTTAATATATTAAATTAACTACTATTATTGAATTATTTTAATTAATTTTATCTATCATATATTTAAAATAAATGTTTTATAATTCAGCTAATATTTTTTTCTTGGAATGAGATAAAACTAAATCCAGTTTTATTCTTTAAAAACATATTTTTCTAAAAAATTTATTCGTTGTGTTTTGTATATTTATATTGAAATTAATTTTTTGTATTTTAAATTTTTTTTCAAAATAAACTAAAATTTTGAATAATTTTTTTAAATGGTCATAGAGTGAATTTTTCAAAATTTTGTGAAAAGAAAAATTACTTGATAAATAGTGAAAAATATCATTTTTATTTAATATTATCTTTTCATTTAAATAATTTACAATGTTACATTTTATTTTAAAATGGTTAAAAAAGTAAAATTATGACTATTATATTATTTGTAATCCAACTTAATCTATTGAAATCATTTTTATATGGAATATTAATATAAAATCTTCTTATACTTGAGGAAACTTTTTATTTGGGAACCACTTTCTGTCGCATATATAGGTTTAATTTTAAATTAAATTATATAAATTTCGTGAATTGATTTATATGAAATGGATTAAATTTTTGTAATAATCATAATTAATATTATTTAATATGTTCAAATTAATTTTGGTCAGAATTAATTGTAAAACCAGTAAAAATTTACTACCATAGTTAAAGTTAAATCAAGTATACTAGGGGGATAATCAATAAAGATAAGGATTAAAATGATCTAAAAAATTTATGAAACCCAATTTAATGGTTTTATTAAAATATTAATCTTATCACCATTTAATAAGAACTATTTTTAAGATACATTGTAAAGACACGTAAATTTCAAGGAATTTTTTTTTTCTTAATTTTCTTTGGAATTTTACAAGAATGCGGTTTCTGACGGCACCTAATTCCGAGGCCCGGTGTGCTCGGAATCATTTTCCGAAGTTTGGCTCGGGTACATTCAATGAACGGACGAGCGAGTTTTTCTAACTTTTGAACTGATTCCCGGAATCGAATTCTGAGGGCACCGATGGAATCGCAGCACCGGTATTTGCTTAAAAACGCCTCTTCCGGAGTTGTGTTTTCTCGGTCGTGGTATTTTTTAATTTTCGGGCTTAAGGTTAAGAAATAAAATAATTGTACGACAAACTTTATTTTATTTCACTTAAGCCACTTGGAAGCCACTTGAAGCCACTTAAAAGCGGCTTAAACTGAGTTGAACCGGATAGGGTACTATCCAGAAATATCCTACCCTCTTGGTAGGATATTTGTGAGGTGGGGCCCGCACGAGCCCCGCCGTTTCTTTCCGCTAAGTAACGCACCCGTGAAAACCCGTCATTATGAAAGTCAACTGACGCGTTTTCTTAAATTCTTAATAGACCATTTAATTGGGCGGTTTTCCTCGTGAATTAAATGAGCTGTTACTTTCGTTGAATTAATACAACGAATTGATGGGTCGTTACTTACCTTTTCGTTTGTTGGTGTTATAATAAAATAAGACCAACAAGGTCTTTTGAAGGATTACTCATTGAGAGGCTTGACAGAATCCTTGAGCCTTCATCCTCCTTCGCGAAGAACGC
Organism: Viscum album; assembly: GCA_963277665.1. NCBI lineage: Eukaryota > Viridiplantae > Streptophyta > Magnoliopsida > Santalales > Viscaceae > Viscum > Viscum album. The sequence continues at coordinate 413,980,901 of OY728131.1, forward strand.
GAAGAACGCGAAGAACGCCGGCCTCCGACGAAGAATGCCGAACTCGTAGAAGTCGACGACGCGACGTCGTGTTCCGCGACGCCGACGTTCCCTTCTTGCAACATTCTTCTGCGACGTCTCTTCCTCCGCAACGAATCTTTAATCTGCTGTTTGAGGTAAGAGACTCCCGGTTTCTCTTAAATCTTCCTTGTGTCTTTTTTAACAAAACACAGATTTAATTTTATATAATTAAATTAAATCTGTTGTTTTTTTTGATCCGTTGAGTTCGCCGACTCAACACCGGTTTCCGCTACGACGTGAAGCCCTTCCGTGACGACGCGACGATCTCCTCCTTCCGCGACGAGAAATTCCACGAAGGACGTGCGTAAGACGACGACCAACGAGGTAGGGGTTGTTGTGAACTTTTCCTTTTTCCCGTGTTGTTTCCATTCAAAAATGAAGAACCCGATTCATAAACAATTTTTATTTCCTTAAAAATTGTTTTCGGATATGTATTCATATGTTGAATATTGATCCTCCCGTTGTTTATCACTAACGCGGAGGGTGCGGGCCAAACTAACATGGCCCTACAACTGTCCGCCGTTCTTCGTTATTGTGCAGATTTAACGGGCGATGACAGAACGTGCCGCAATGGAAGTGTGATGGTTCCGCAGTGAAGAGAAAGTCCCAGGAGGAGCAGCGGCGCATGCGAGAACAGAATCGGACCACCAGAGCGACCCTGGTGGCCTGCGGAAGCCGCCGGCGGCGCGGGTCGCCGGCACGGCGGCGCCGGCAGCCAGGAGCGGCGGCGCCCCGGCGCGCCGCCAGACAAGGCCGCCGCGGCAGAAGCCGCGGCGGCGGCACTCGCGGACCCGCGGCCCCACAGGTCCGGCGCGCGCGGGACGCGGCTGAAGCCGCCTCCGGTTGTCCGAGCGACACCCCGCGGGTGCCGCGGAGTTGTCACGCGGGGGCAGCGGCTCCCCCCCCCCCCCCCCCCCCCCGCGTCGCTCGGCTGTCCAGGGTGACACCCCGCGGGTGTCGCGGGGGTGTCACGCGGGGATGGTGGCTCCCCCCCGCGTCGCTCGGTCGAGCCGAGCCGGGCTTGCCGAGCCAGGCCGGTCCGACCGGCCGGGCCAGACCGGGTCCGACCGGGTCGGACCGGGTCGACCCGGTTCGGCCAACCCAAGGGGGGGTCGGGCCGGCTCGGCCCGGGCCCGGACCCCACGTCTTCGGACTATTTTCGGTCAAATGATCGTAACTTGAGCTACGGGCCTCCAAACGACACGTAGTCAGTGGAAACACGATCCTTAGATCGAGACGGTCATTTCGGTATATCGCACTCAAGGTTTCGGAATACTTTGAGTTCGGCCGGGTTGGTTCGTACACGAAACCAACCGGGCCTTCGGAGCGGAAATGCTCATATCTTGAGCTACGGACGTCCGATTGACGTGCCGTCAGCTTTGTTGTTTTCCTCTAAGTGAGACGGATCTTTTGGCATACTCCGCCCGAGGTTTGGACGCAGGTGGAGTACGGTCGGGTTGGTTTTGCCTTAAAAACCAACCGGGCCCCTGGGACGAAAAAAGCCAATAACTCTCAGACCGGGGGTCTAATTGACGCGCTGTCTGCGTCGTTGAGTTCCTGTTGACGATACAGAACTTTTGGATACATCAACTTCGGACTTTGTGACAGTTGATATATCGGCCTCCCAGCTCATGGAGCGGACCCTCCCGAACGAGCTTTCTGTGTGCGGGAACCCTAGAGCTGGATGCGACTGCTACTTCGACGATGATGATTGTACAGAGATCCTCGGTGGATTCGACTACGACGATGATGAGAACAGTACAGGAATCCTCCGTGTTTTCGGCAGTGACCACTACGGTACACCTTGGGATACATCAACTCCGGACTGCATGTCAGTTGATGCATCGACCTTTTAGCTCGTTGAGTGGACCCTCCCGGAACGAGCATGTCGTGGGCGGAAAACCCTAGAGACGGTTGAGACTTGACGACTGCTGATCGAATGTCTCGGTGTGTTACGGATAACACGACAGAGATGCGCTTGGTTGTAGTGGCACAGGGGAGTGCTTGGTTGTAGCGGCAGACCCATGACAGAGGTGCGCTTGGTTGTAGCGGCACAGGGGAGTGCTTGGTTGTAGCGGCCGACCCAGGACAGAGGTGCGCTTGGTTGTAGCGGAATAGGGGAGCGCTTGGTTGTAGAGGTAGACCCACGATGGAGGAGCGCTTGGTTTTAGCGGCACGTGGGAGCGCTTGGTTGTAGTAGCAGGCCCACAGTACCCAATAGGTGGAGAACTACAGCAGTCTAAGGTAAGAGGGAAGCGCTTGGTTGTAGCGGCATAACCACTGTACTTGATGGAGGAGGAGTTTCCCAATAGCTTGGGGTTCAACTTCATGATCAATCCTATGTGGGTCATTGAGGGGGGTTAGTACCTTCCGATCCTTTATGGGTCAGACGGATTAAGTGAATCAGTGGCTACATATGATCATCTCTATCATCATTTGAAGGGTATACCTGTGTGAGATGAATCTTGTGTTACTCTCCTTTGTGGATTGTGTTGAGCTATCCTGTGTGGATTTACTGTTTACTCTCCTTTTTGGATTGTGTTGTGCTATTCTGTGTGGGTATACGTTTTGCTTTCCTGTGAGGACTGGGTTGTGCTTGGGCTCGGACGTTGGAGCCAAACGGGAATTGACGACTTAGGTATATGTATGGGCATATACATAAGCAGTTTCGGTTGTTACTTCGTGATTGTATATTTCCTTTTTGGATTATCCTCGTGGATTTTGGGAGACCTTCGGGGGTCTCGGGTCCCTACTGAGTAACTTATACTCACCCCTGCACGGGCTTTGCCCGCACTACGTTGTGTAAGTTGCAGACGACGGACAGTGCTGATCGTGGTGGAGGCGTGCAGAGCAGGAGGGTACCTGGAGGTGGACCACAAGGCGGGACGTACTCGGAGCGGTCAGGTGGACCCGAGGAGCAGTGGAGGCTATCTGTGCCCACCCTTCAGGTGGTACTTCCAGAGGACGGCTCGACGCTGCGGCTTTTCTTTTCAGTTGCTGTTTTTCCCTTTCAGTTGTACTTTAGAGTTGGGCTTGTATTTCCAGCCCCTTTTGCTTTCAGCACAGCTTGTTACAGTTTTTACTTAGTGTTTACTTTTCTGCTTGCTTACTCTGTGGTGCTTGTTTACTTTTCAAAGGAAATGCCTTCCCTTTTGTTGGGATTTACGCCTTGGTGCTAGTCGCCAGCCCCTGGCCTATGGAAGGCGGGCTTGTGGTAGTCACGACACAGACCCCGAGGACGGGTCGTGACAAATTGGTATTAGAGGTGGTCGGTTCTACCGCAGACTCTGATCTTTCTTCTGTGTGAAGCAATAGTGTTTAGCGTATTGGGTGTGGTTATCAGTCCAGGGAGTCCAGTGTTGGTGCGGCGGCCGACGTATCCGTACACCAGGGCCCTGACTTCCGATTTCCGACTTAGTGCACGAAAACATTGATTGCATGTGTGTTTCAAGTTTTCTTTGTGATTACTTGTGTCAGCTCACCAGGTATACTGTTCTGACCGTGGAACACCTGTTTCTTTTCAGGATGGCCCCACGACGATAGCCAGCTAGGGTTCCGAGAGTGGAATGTGATGACATCCCACCGAGCGATGGGGCCTCGATGCGGGGCTCCTTGTCAGCAGAGGCATCGACGGTACCTTTACCTGCCGAGCCACCGATGCTTCCCGCCATGACCGCTGACGATACACGTCGCCTTGGAGATCTGCATGAGTTCCAGCGCCAGCGATCACCCAGGTTTCGTGGGGAGACGGACCCCCAGGCAGTCGAGGACTGTCTGGAGGCGGTCGTACGGGTTTTCGGATTAGTGAGGACACCATAAGACCTCATGGTGATCCTCGCAGTGAGCCTCCTGCACGCGGCAGTAGGCAGATGGTGGACCTTGATGCTCTAGGTTCACGACGAGACATCTCTTCTCTGGACGGACTTCGAGAGCCTCTTCCGCTCAGAGTTCGTCCCGGCCACCCTCCGTGCGGTGCGCATTCCGGAGTTACTACAGCTGCGGCAGGGCAGCATGACAGTGGCCCAGTACTCGGCGAGATTTACTGATCTCTCGCGCTACTCCACAGATATGGTACGGGACCCGTTCTTCCAGGCCTGGACCTTCGAGCAGGGACTGAGGCACGAGATCAGGGCTTCGATGATCTCCCTCAACATTCCGACACAAGCGGAGGTGTTGGAGAGAGCCCTCTTAGTGGAGAGTTTCCTTGCTGAGCAGTCTCTAGCAGCAGGACCCACCACTTGCTGACATGCGGCAGAGTCTTCTGCAGTGGGCAGTAGATAGATGACGCAGGGGTCCAAGAGGACTAGACCTGCAAGTGGTCGACAGCATGACTCTGGATCGTTTGTGCGAGGCACTTGGGGCGGACAACGACTTGCCATGAGAGGGCAGTGTTACTCATGCGGCGGGATTGGTCACATGGCTCGTGATTGTCCGACCCGCCATGCGGATGACCAGAAAATGAATGGAGAACCCCCCAGGCATAGGCATAGGTTTGATCAGGGCAGGCCGCAAGGAGCAGGCGGCCATGGAAGGGGAGCTGGCCGTGCAGCTGGAGGTGGACGACGCTTCGGGGTGATGCCACCACCACCACTAGGAGGTCCACCCCGACCGCAGGGGACAGGAGGACATGGGAGAGCTCAGCTTCAGGTAGCTGAGGCCTACGACCATGGAGCTCCGGGAGCAGAGGGACAGGAACGGGACTAGCACCAGACCTGGAGACTTTTGTTCATGTTGCTTCTAGTTATGTTGATGAATGTTCGTAGATGCTTTGTGTCTTTGTACTTGAGCTGCAGTAATAAAAGACACATTTTCTTGTGGCATTTACTTTCCTGTCCTCTTTTGTGTTGTTACTAAGAGGTTTCGATTTAGACTGTTGACTTGACCATCACTTGTGAGACATCTACTGGAGGAGACCCAGTTACCACACACTGATGCTGACAGTGTGACTCAACCCTTGGAGGCGAGAGTAACGGTTGGATCTCTTGGTAGTAGCGTCGAGGCCTTGCGACGTCATCCTTGGTATGGATTAGTAACATCCATGTCAGAATTGACTGTATTAGGCAAAGGGGGTGGTTCATCTCGGGGATGAAACCAGATTTCTCTTATCAGCAAAGAAGAAATCTTAGCAGCTCTTGTGGGACTGGAGATGGTCTAGGCCACAACAGAGAAGGTCCAGGTCATCCAGGAGCGGATGAGGACAGCTAAGAGCCGGCAGAAGTCTTTTGCTTACAGGAGGCGGAGGCCACTAGAGTTCGAGGATGGTGACCACGTCTTCTTGCCTGCCTCACATCGATGTGGTTTGCGGAGATTTGGCCGAGGTGGCAAGTTGCCTCCATACTTCATTGGACCATTCCAGGTCCTCAGCGGGATTGGAGAGGTGGCTTATCGCATGGCTCTACCACCTCAGTTGCACCGGGTGCACAACGTCTTCCACGTATCTCAGCTGAGGAGATACGTTCATGACCCGATGCAGATCTTTGACCATGGAGAGCTGGTATTTGAAGATGGTATGACTTTTGCGGGGGTCCCAGTGGAGATCGAGGATCGACAGGAGCGGGTCCTACGTGGACGATCGATTCCTCTAGTGCACTTCAGATGGCATCTTGAGAACCTCCAAGAGAGCACTTGGGAGCGGGAGGCTCCGATGCGTGCTCAGTACCGCCTTTGTATCCCTAAGTTTGTAGTGAAGCTTTACGGGGACGTAAAGCCCTGTGGTGGGAGTAATGAAAAGACCCGTAAATTTCAAGGAATTTTTTTTTTCTTAATTTTCTTTGGAATTTTACAAGAACGCAGTTTCTGACGGCACCTGATTCTGAGGCCCGGTGTGCCCGGAATCATTTTCCGAAGTTTGGCTCGGGTACGTTCAGTGAACGGACGAGCTGGTTTTTCTAACTTTTGAACCGATGCCCGGAATCGAATTCTGAGGGCACCGATGGAATCGTAGCGCTGGTATTTTCATAAAAACGCCTCTTCCGGAGTTGGGTTTTCTCAGTCGTGGTTTTTTTTAATTTTCGGGCTTAAGGTTAAGAAATAAAATAATTGTACGACAAACTTTATTTTATTTCACTTAAGCCACTTGGAAACCACTTGAAGCCGCTTAAAAGCGGCTTAAACTGAGTTGAACAGGATAGGGTACTATCCAGAAATATCCTACCCTCTTGGTAGGATATTTGTGAGGTGGGGCTTACACGAGCCCCGCCGTTTCTTTCCGCTAAGTAACGCACCCGCGAAAACCCGTCATTATGAAAGTCAACTGACGTGTTTTATTAAATTCTTAACAGCCCATTTAATTGGGCGGTTTTCTTCATGAATTAAATGAGTTGTTACTTGCGTTGAATTAATACAACGAATTGATGGGTCGTTACTTACCTTTTCGTTTGTTGGCGTTATAATAAAATAAGACCAACAAGGTCTTTTGAAGGATTACTCGTTGAGAGGCTTGATAGAATCCTTGAGCTTTCATCCTCCTTCGCGAAGAACGCAAAGAACACGAAGACCGTGAAGAACGCCGGCTTTCGACGAAGAACGCCGAACCCGAGGAAGCCGACGACGCGACGCCGTGTTCCGCGACGCCGACGTTCCCTTCCTGCAACGTTCTTCTGCGACGTCTCTTCCTCCACAACGAATCTTAGATCTGCTGTTTGAGGTAAGAGACACCCGGATTCTCTTAAATCTTCCTTGTGTCTTTTTTAACAAAACACAGATTTAATTTTATATAATTAAATTAAATCTGTTTTTTTTTATCCGTTGAGTTCGTCGACTCAACGCCGGTTTCCGCGACGACGCGAAGCCCTTCCGCGACGATGCGGCGATCTCCTCCTTCCGCGATGAGCAATTCCACGAAGGACGTGCGTACGACGACGACCAACGAGGTAGGGGTTGTTGTGAACTTTTCCTTTTTCCCGTGTTGTTTCCATTCAAGAATGAAGAACCCGATTCATAAACAATTTTTATTTCCTTAAAATTTGTTTTCGGATATGTATTCATATGTTGAATATTGTTCCTCCCGTTGTTTATAACTAACGTGGAGGGTGCGGCCCAAATGGACACGGCCCGAAAACCCTCCGCCGTTCTTCGTTATTGTGCGGATTTGACGGGCGATGACGGAACGTGCCGCAACGGAAGTGTGATGGTTATGTAGTGAAGAGCAAGTCCCGGGAGGAGCAGCGGCGCAAGCGGGAACAGAATCGGACCACCAGAGCGACCCCGGTGGCCCGCAGAAGCCGCCGGCGGCAAGGGTCGTCGGCGCGGCGGCGCCGACAGCCGGGAGCGGCGACGCCCCGACGTGCCGCCGGACAAGGCCGCCGCGACAGAAGCCGCGGCGGCAGCACTCGTGGACCCGCGGCCGCGCAGGTCTGGCGCGCGTGGGACGCGGCTGAAGCCGCGTCCGGTTGTCCGAGCGACACCCCGCGGGTGCCGCGGGGTTCTCATGCGGGGGCGGCAACTCCCCCCCGCGTCGCTCGGCTGACCAGGGCGACACCCCGCGGGTGCCGCGGGGGTGTCACGCGGGGGTGGCGGCTCCCCCCCCCCCCCCCGCGTCGCTCGGCCGAGCCGAGCCGGGCTGGCCGAGCCAAGCCGGTCCGACCGGCCGGGCCGTCCCCTGGCCGGGCTGGACCGGCTCCGACCGGGTCGACCCGGTTCGGCCGACCCAAGGGGGGGGGGGGGGGGTCGGGCCGGCTCGGCCCGGGCCCGGACCCCCCGTCTTCGGACTGTTTTTAGTCAAATGCCTGTAACTTGAGCTACAGGACTCCAAACGACTCGCCGTCAGCGGCAACACGATCCTTGGATTAAGACGGTCGTTTCGGTATATCGCACTCAAGGTTTCGGAATACTTTGAGTTCGGCCGGGTTGGTTCGTACACGAAACCATCCAGGCCTTCGGAGCGGAAACGCTCATATCTTGAGATACGGACGTCCGATTGATGTGCTGTCAGCTTTGTTGTTTTCCTCTAAGTGAGACGGATCTTTTGGAATACTCCGCTCGAGGTTTGGACATAGGTGGATTACGGTCGGGTTGGTTTTGACTTAAAAACCAATAGGGCCCCTGGGACGAAAAAGCCAATTACTCTCAGACCGGGCGTCTGATTGACGCGCCGTCTGCGGCGTTGAGTTCCTATTGACGATACGGAACTTTGGGATACATAAACTTCGGACTTTTTGACAGTTGATGTATCGGCCTCTCGGATCGTGGAGCGGACCCTCCCGAACGAGCTTGCTGTGTGTGGGAACCCTAGAGCTGGCTGCGATTGCTACTTCGACGACGATGACTGTACAAAGATCCTCGGTGGATTCGACTGCGACGATGATGAGAATAGTACGGGAATCCTCCATGTTTTCAGCAGTGACCACTATGGTACACCTTGGGATACATCAACTCCGGACTGCATGTCAGTTGATGCATCGACCTTTTAACTCGTGGAGTGGACCCTCCCGGAACGAGCATGTCGTGGGTGGAAACCCTAGAGACGGTTGAGACTTGACGACTACTGATCGAATGACCCGGTGTGTTACAGATAACAAGAAAGAGGTGCGCTTGGTTGTAGCGGCACAGGGGAGCACTTGGTTGTAGCGGCAGACCCACGACAGTGGTGCGCTTGGTTGTAACGGCACAGGGGAGTGCTTGGTTGTAGCGGCAGACCCACGATAGAGGTGCGCTTGGTTGTAGCGGCACAGGGGAGCGCTTGGTTGTAGAAGTAGACCCACGATGGAGGAGCGCTTGGTTGTAGCGGCACGTGGGAGCGCTTGGTTGTAGCAGCAGGCCCACAGTACCCGATAGGTGGAGAACTACATCAGTCTAAGGTAAGAGGGAAGCGCTTGGTTGTTGCGGCATAACCACTGTACTTGATGGAGGAGGAGTTTCCCAATAGCTTGGGGTTAAACTTCATGATCGATCCTATGTGGGTCATTGCGGGGGGTTAGTACCTTCCGATCCTTTATGGGTCAGATGGATTAGATGAATCAGTGGCTACATCTGATCATCTCTTTCGTTATTGGAAGGGTATACATGTGTGAGCTGAATCTTGTGTTACTCTCCTTTGTGGATTGTGTTGAGCTATCCTGTGTGGATTTACTGTTTACTCTCCTTTGTCGATTGTGTTGTGCTATCCTGTGTGGGTATACGTTTTGCTTTCCTGTGAGGACTGGGTTGTGCTTGGGCTCGGACGTTGGAGCCGAACGGGAATTGACGACTTAGGTATATGTATGGGAATATACCTAAGTAGTGTCGGTTATTACTTCGTGATTGTATCTTTCCTTTGTGGATTATCCTTGTGGATTTCGGGAGACCTTCGGGGGTCTCGGGGTCCCTACTAAGTAACTTATACTCACCCCTGCACGGGCTTCTCCCGCACTACGTTGTGTTGGTTGCAGACGACGAACAGCGCTGATCATGGTGGAGGCGTGCGGAGCAGGAGGGTACCTGGAGGTGGACCACTGGGCGGGACGTACTCGGAGCGGTCAGGTGGACCCGAGGAGCAGTGGAGGCTATATGTGCCTACCCTTCAGGTGGGACTTCCAGAGGACGGCTCGACGCTGCGACTTTTCATTTCAGTTGCTGTTTTTCCCTTTCAGTTTTACTTTACAGTTGGGCTTGTATTTCCGGCCCCTTTTACTTTTAGCACAGCTTGTTACAGTTTTTACTTAGTGTTTACTTTTCTACTTTCTTACTCTGTGGTGCTTGTTTACTTTTCAAAGGCAATGCCTTCCCTTTTGTTGGGATTTACGCCTTGGTGCTAGTCGCCAGCCCCTGGCCTATGGAAGGTGGGATTGGGGTAGTCACGGCACGGGCCCTGAGGACGGGTCGTGACATACATTCTCAAGAATTCAACTTAAAATTATTTTAAAACGTTGAATAATTACAGGTGTGCCACTCAACTCAGTTATAAAAAGGAACCTCTCCCCACCCCCTAAATTATTCACAAATATTAGACCACTTTTCATTACCAAATACTATTTAAATATCTCCAAAAAATATTTACCCATGTTCTATATATTCTTAACTTCCCAAAATACCACCCCCAGTGTCTTTAATAATAGATCCAAATGAATATTTTCTAAGAGAATGTAATTGTCTTCACTATGCCCTTTATTTTTTACTTCTTTATTTACTACTGTCAATTATGCCTTAATAATTAAAATATAATAAAAATATTATCTACCATATAATTAAATTTTATTTTGTTTATTTAATAACCTATATCCATTTACATTGTCATCAAATGTAGAATGAAATCATGAGTCATGTGTATGGGGGATTACGACCTCTTGAACAGATGTAATTAATTTTCCATCACCTCTTTTCACATATGAATATAATTATTAATTTAATGTATATATATTATATTTATTACATAATTATACTTATTTAATTATTATATTAAATCTACCTTTTAACTTAAAATCTTTTTCAAAACTACAACATCGCTAGTTCATACGCGTGGATTACCGCCTCTATGAGGTGATGTGATTTGTTTTTCATTTATAATATATTTTGATAGTTAAAGAATATATTTCATGAATATATAAGATATATATTATGTAGTAACTATTATTTAAAGTTGAATTAATATATACCTTTCTTTAATTCCATCTACCAAAAAGTGAAAACAATGTTCATGTGTTTGTACAGCTTATCGTCTCAAGGAATGTCATAATAAATTTTTCTTTCTATCTACTTTATAGATAACTCTAAATATTTATATAATGAATATATATGATTTTTATTTCTTTATTACCATTATGTATATTATTTAACCATGATCAAATTATAGGTAAGATAACTACCGAATCAAAACTCCCATGAAAAATAGAATAGTTAACACTTGAAAATGATTATTTTAATAAGGAATAATCAATTAGTGGATATTGATATATTATAACTGGAATATTTATGATATTATAATTGTTTAAATGAATCATTTATATAATTAAAATAAATTTAAATCTATTATATTTGAGGTTATAGTCATTTTTAAGTATGTGGAATACAAGGTAATAAATCTTTTCCTCGCCTTTACTTCTTTGAGACACATTATATATTCACTACTTATTTCTTTTATATGGTGCATATAATTTAAATAAAGGTAATATATGATTATAATCATGTATATATGGGTATATACATATATACATAATGTTTTTATTTCTTGAGGTTTTATTTCAATGATTCCAAAGTGGTAAGGGGTTTAGGTCACAATGTCATTGTTTATAGGGATTGTTTATTATTATGTTTTCAATGATGAAATATTATAATATATATCATGAGAAGCTCATGGATTTTATTATACTATTTTTATTTCATCTTAATATATATTTTCCTTTCTTTTTCGTTTTTAAATTAGTCAATGGACTGAAAGAACATTTTTAAGGACAACTTACATTATTTCTCTCTTCATTCGAATAACCATTTTCTTCAAAATACTTGTTTTTTATAAATTTTTACAATAATGTTTATAATATTTTTATTATATTGTTTTAATTAATTTTTACCCATGTTTTACATTAAAAAATGGTAAAAAATGAATCTTTTTGTCCTTTTATGAATGAGGTACTTTTTACTTTTTACTGAAAATGTAAACATGATCATTTTAAAAACATTTAAAGCATAAACATAATTTTTTACCTTCATGAACACTCAATGCTTTCAATAATCACATAAAATCTTTAAAGGATCATTTAAAATATATATTTTTCCATAATGTTTTGTAATTTATTATATTTTATATAATTTATTTTAAATTTAAGAGTATAATTTCTTTATGAAATATTCCATATGGAATTTTAAATACATTTTTATATAAGATAAAATAATTTGATGTAACTTAATATTTACTTGGGTTATAATCCAATTTTACCAACCTTATTATTTTTATATATGGTTTATAATTATAATGACAATATTCATATGAAGTTCTTTCCTTTTCCATGGTTTATACTATGTTTATGAAACTCTTTTCCTTTTCACGGGTTATGAAATTATGAGGGTTTTATTATCTAGAGGAACACATATATATGATTTTTATCATGTAATTGATTTTCCTTGAATTTTATAGTCCTCCAATTCCTTGAGTGAAGATATATATCTGATAAGATAATCCAAACTATAATGGGGAGTGAACTCTATTAAATAAGGTATTTTATCCACTATGAGAGTCTTAGTAGTATACCTTGACTAATATTATTTTTTTAAAAGTGAATCCAATCCACTATGATAGTATTTTAATTGAGCCTTAACTACTAAAGAAATAATTTTCTATACATGTGTGTATGAAAAAAAACTTATGTCTTATGCCAATGTTATTCTATCATGGATCATGTTATATTATTACTTAATGATTCATATCTTATAAACTCCCATTATTTAATATGTAACACAACATTATGATCTATGAAATGTAGGGTTTGGTTTTAAAATTCTATGATCATTTTCTCATACCATTATATGCATGTTATGTGTAAGTGATCATTGGAATATCATTTTCAATCCTTACTAAGTATCTAAGATAACCATTTATTATGTTTCCTTTCCCTTTATTATGAAGAAATATATTAATCATTTTAGGTCAATAAATGATACTAGTTATTAAAAACTAAGCAAAAGATGATGTAGTTTACTTATGAACCAGTTGTTTATGTATCCATGTTTCTAAAGGCACTATACATATACTATCTTGGGATGAATCATTAGGTTTTATAAATAATATTCATCTATTAAGATGTGACATCTAGGTATTAAAAGTATGGGTCACTATATACATGGAGTGTGAACCCTCAAAGAGAAGAAGAAATATTTCATCCCTCAAGATAGAATAAAAAGAGAAATTTAATTGGAAAGGTGGAGGGAATAGTATATAGTGGATCTCCTAGCCGGTTTCCATGGTGTCATCGTCCATGTTATATATATCTTGAAGTATATATGGAGTTCACATGAATATGTGATCCTCAAGAAATTTTAATTCGGCTATGAACAATATGTATTCTTCTATAAATTCAATTTCTAGGGCACATTCCATGTGTTTAATGTTAGAGAATTTATAAAATGTGATGTTATAGAACAATTCATCTTTGAATAAGATTAAAAACTGAATAATAAATATAAAATTATTTTCCTTCAAGTATGTCATCTTGAAAATTGATCCCTTTTGGAAAGGATATTGGAAAAACAGTCTCACTAGGTTCATCTTCATAATCATACTCTAAATCAAGAGAGAGGTAGATCGGTAAAAAATATTTTTCATCAAATATGGAAGTATCTCTAAACTTTTTTTCTTTTATAATGTTTTTTCAATATTCAACTAATATGTGGTGATATCGAACATGTAATTTAAATAACATGTATTCCTCAAAAATATCTTCTTGAAATTGTTGAGAAAGTTCAAAAAAATCATTACGTTGCCTCCACATGGCTTATTAATGTTATTTAACTATAAATATAGGTAAAATAATATATTTATTTACAACTTTTTATTGTTTTTTTCACACCATACATATTTTATCTCATTGTGATAAGTGAAAAGGTCTAAATTTTCTTCGTAGTTATTCTAGCAATAGACAATTATTCTAAATTAAGCTCTATAATAAATATTCTGTACTGGATTAAAAATTTGGCTAATAAAATGTTAATTAAATATAAAATTCAATCTTAAACAAGGAAATAAATGATATGTAATTAAGTTCTAGTTTTTGGTTTTTTTTAATAATTTTTTATATTTAAGAAAATATGATTGAAATATATTTGAATCCCTAAAAATGGTTTTAAATTAATGCACGATGATTTTTTTTGGATTGATAGACAAAAAATTATTATTTTACTATAAACAATACATATTATTTATACTAGGTTCAATATCACTATGAGGCCACTCACATTATAATAAATTTATATTGTCACTATTTATAAATGAAAATATAATTCTAAAGGTAATAATAATTTAAAGGGGGTGGGTCAATTTTTTAATTGTTATGAATATATAAAAAATAATATGAATAAAAAAATAGAATAAGGAAATTCATGAATTTGTTTTTTTTTGTAATAAATTATCATTCTTAGGAGTTCAAAGTGAAGCAGTCGTTATTCTTTAAAAATAATCACAATATTTTCTTTAAGGTTATAATTTGAACCTGTAAAACCACAACCTCCAATTTAAATTGATATTATCCCACATTATGACCTGTGTATATGGGATAATACTCTTAAACACCAATAACAAAAAAACTACATCATTTGACTGAATTAAATATCGAGGGGAAGGAATATATATGAATATGGAAGATGAATAACAATAATAATGAAAATATGGAAGCTACTCACTACTGTCAAGGAAATCAACACTAAAATTGTCAGAATAAAATAAAGAGTTGAAATTAAATTATAAGAACATTGTTAAACACAATTCCCTCCCTTTAAATAGTAGTTTAAGTTCGTTCCCATTTTTCATGGAGATGAGAAACACATATGGAAATGAAAAAGAGTATAGAAATTAAATATAAATATTAACTAATGTATACTATAAATTTATAAGATTAATAAAGAAAAAGAAACCTTATATTTCTATTTAATGTTTCCAACCCCTTGAAAGGATTTGGAGGTGTTCATTTATAGGAATAATGGGTGAACAGATTTCTCTCCAAATATTTATTTTTAAAGTTGGTGTGATTTTGGACAATTAAATGGATGAATCATGGAATGTTCTATTAATTTTAGTTTTCAAATTTTTATTGGATATACATCCACTAAATTTTAACATTGTTTTCAATGTGTAACAAATTTTTATGGTTGAATTACATTAGTAGACTATAATGTTCTGGCATACAATTTTAATTCCAATATTTTGGATTCCCAAGAAGTAATGTATATGAAAATGAGTGAGTGTTGAGTATCCACAGTTAATAAATTTTTTCCTCATCTTTTTCATTATATTCCCTTAAACTTGATTCTCATTTGGATTGGTACATCAAGAGGTATAGTTCCATCCTAAAAATTCATCCAAACTATAAATAGATTTTGTGTCCCCTTCTGTGAGCATAATTTGGGACTTATATTTCTTGATTTGAATTTTTACAATATTGAATGGAATGTATCCCAATGATTTTCATTGTTAAAAAATATTTTTAAAATTTATATTAGTGTAATTATTTTCTAAAATGATAAAATAAATAAAAACACATAAAAATTAAAAATTAATTCATTTTTAAAATTAAGATAAAAATATTCCAAAAAAATAAAAATGTGAAATTACTATCCAGAGAAAATTATTATGGGATTAAAAATTTAGATTATAGTATATAATTTATTTTAATATGTGTTACATTACCATGAGACATTATATCTCCAATACCATGCACTCAACCAATGTCATGTTGGGTGAAATATAATCTCAGCTTGTATCGTATGTGAACCAAGTCACATTAGAAACAACATTTTCTCAATACTGAATACATTGGTTAAAATATATCTTTATAAATATGATGTACATTACATACCTATCTATTTTGTGAATATACAACAAATTATTCCCCAAGAAAATATTACTTTGAAAAAATCAAGATGTAATTTCAATAATTAAAAGAATATTATTGTAATTATTTGAACAAGATTAGCCTTTTTCTTGACCCATAAAACATAATACTTTAGGAACAAATCATGACTATTAAATTATTTTAAAAATTCTAAAGGACAAGGCTAAACAGAGTTAGGAACAATTTTCACTCTTTAAAATCTAACTAGGTCAATAATATAATTGGTTCTGCTAGAAAATTGGAATTATCACATCACACATTGGATTATCCAAAGATAAAGAAATCTATAAACTGAGTAGCTTAATTATATGATAAGGTTATATTTAATCATGGATAGAAATATACAAAAAAAATCCATGAGAAATTTTATAATAAATATAATTATACTGTAAAAACACTCATTTTTATTACATGTCATATATAACAAAACATGAAAAATGTATACCTATCATTATAATATCCCATCTTTTTTTAGGTATGTATATATTTTATTTTATTTCATCTGAGCCTTAGTGGCCTTATATTGTTTTGATAAATTGATCTTTTGTGTAGAAAATGACCTAATATTTGAGGATGTATGATTGTTTGAGTTAATAGAGTCCATTTATAGATGGGTTAATTATTTTTTAGGTTCTTGGTGAGATGAGAAACTTTATAAGAGATTCAATTTGTTTAAAAAGTAAAATGGGCAGAAACATAAATTGCAGAAGATTAACACATCATTTAAATTAATTATACATCATGTAATTATTTGAGTGTTTTAATAAAATAAATCTGAGGTGAGGGGTTTTTCATCATATTGCATTAAAAACATTTACACGATGTGTAATAATGTTATATAGCGGGTAAATGACTGGCCTGCTATTTTAAACAAGTTATGTGGATGATTTTTATTCTAATCCACTATAGCTCCTCTCCTCTCAACCCTAGGGAATTCCATAGGATATTTTATCAATCCAACATCTTTTCTTGATGTCTCATTTGTGTGAGAAATACCTATAAAGTACTATTTGTCATGTTTCTTCTTTCTCTTCATTAGCACTTTAACCATTGTGCTGAAACCCTTTGACCAATTGAGTTTTTTGTTTTGATCTTGATCATATTTGAATTATGAACTTCTTTGTAATCATCTGCATCTTCTTTTACATGGTAGTTGGCCTTTGTAAGCAATATTGGATCATTAGTTAAAGGTAAGGGGTATAAAACTTAACTTTATGGTTTCATAATTTCTATATTTATAAAATATTGAAATTTATCCAATGTTTTGTGTTCCCAAATCAATTAAATAATGGATGGAATTATTCCATGAAGTCCTTTTTTTAAATGGATCCTGACCTGGCTTATAGATACCCATTGGATCAGAAAACCATGATTATAATCAAATTGAAAAACCACTTAATGTATGTTTATCTTGACATGTGACCGAGGGAAATTTCTTATTATCGAATCCCAAAATTATGGATTATTTCTTATTGATATAGTTTATAATCAATTGTGAATTAAATTACAAGTGGCATGTTAATGAAGAATAAAAAAATTTGATAATTAACCATTGATAATTGTGATGTAATATTGTGATATCCATTATATATGACAAGTATTTTGTTCCATGATGTAATGATTATATATCAGGATCCACCCTGTATGTTGCACAATTATATGCTATAATGCTGATATTGTGTGGGCTCGGCCCAGTCCAATGTTGTAATGATTATAGAGAGTCCCCTAAGCCCAGTCACATGATGTAAAGATTATATCGATTTGACCCAGAATGATGTAATTCTAATAGGTCTTGGACCCGAATTTATTGTTGTGACAATACCATTATTATATGGTTGTGGTTGGTATAGTCAAAAGACATGATCAGAGATATTCTTTTATGGATCCAAAGAAGGTTATTTTACCTTGGTTATATGGTTGTGGTTGGCATGGTCAAGAGACTTTCTCAGAGATATTTCAAAATGGTCCCGAATAAGGTTGTTGTCGTATTTTTTTAATTATTGAATTAATTAATATACATGATCATATATTTATTTAATTAACTTCTTATCAAACAATTTTTGTATAAACATGGTGGTTTCGACCTACTGATTTATACACACACACTATTTGAGCTTTCATTTGGTACCCGAGTAGATTTTTTTTATGTAGGTTTGGACAAGGTAAATAGAAATTACTACATATTACTTGTTTCTGGTTAGGGTAGAAATTGGATATGGGATGGATTTTGGGTTTCAGACCTGATATATTGAGTCTTTATTTTGAGTTCTCTAGTCTTTATTTTAAATTTCTAGCATAACATATAGTTATATTCTATCATGCCATTACATTATTCATTTATTATTTATTGTATTATTCTTTTGTATTTTATTATTCTCTTCCACTATGTATTTACTTTGATTATTTTAGTTTTATCATGACTTGTTTTTTCTACTACAACACTTCATACATGGTGGTATTGTCTCCCCAATATACTTATCATACCCACTTTACTATTCGGTAGCCACTTGTGTATGGGGATGCATGCTTGAGTTCTCATAACAAACCCTTTCCGACCACATGAGAGAGTTCCAAATTGGGGGACTTCAGCATTAGAGGATCATTTTTTTATTTCTCTTGCTTTATTTTTTGGTAATGGTGTAATGGATAATAGTATGTGTCAGGACTTGGTAATGAGATTTTGTGTGGTCATAGATAATCCATGTAAGAGGGAAAATCCAAATTCCTGGGTATGGGATGGTTGTTTGTATTGTGTGCTCATTAAAATTGATTTTATTTCACCTTGGGTGATACACAAGTTATGTGAGGTTTTTTTATGATATTAATGTTCTTGATATGTGTAATCATGACCTGGAAGGGTGCTAGTTGAGAATACATGCATCATAATAAGAACATATAGATATATTGACATGAATTTTTCATGATAGGGACATATCTTTTTTTCAATTGATATATACTTTCCTATTAAATTGTGATATGATATGTCCATTTCACTAAATAAATTAATGAGTTTTCATTTAAATATAAAATACTTGTAATCTGTGTCAAGACAGACCCAAAGTTAGCGGTTCTCTATTTCAGTCACATGTTTGGTTGACCTTGTTGCAAGCCAGTTCCCAAAGGGGTACATTTTTCTTATAGATAAAATAAATCCCCTTTAACTCTGAATTGAGAGTTAGGAGAGTGGGAATTAGCATGCTTTAAATACTATTGAACCATATCATCCTATAGTTCCCAAGGATCATATGGATGTTCATCTTTTTGACAACTTCTTTAGGGTTATGTGATCCATGGAAAGGGAGACTGATCATTCGATGTATGAGCTGTAAAGAGAGTTTTAGTAGCTGCATATACCTATTTCTACTAGGGAAGGGGGACCCCAGGTATCCAAGTTTGAGATTGAGTCAGTCTAGATGATCTCAAAGAATCTTGAGACACCCGTGGGAAGGAGGGTGAAGTTTATTATGTATATGATTTGTGGACCTTACCAGTGTTATTGGGATATTATGGAGAAAGTTGGGAAACATGATGATCTATATTGGAATGAATTTGAGACTATGTTCCTGATCCATTTATATCCCAAAACCTTGATGGAAGTGAAATATTTTGAGTTCATGTATCTGATGTTGGAGGTTTTTTTTTGTTCTATACTCTGTTTTACTCTTTAGAGACCTACAATTATTCACACTATCTTCAGAAGCTAATGAGATCTCTAGTGTGAGACATTTCTTGGAAGGACTTCATTGTGTGATCAGGTAGTAGGTAATTTTTTTCCATTTATGCATCCTTGAAAATGCAGGGAATATTGAACTTATCACAGAATGGAATCTGAGAGGGGTCTCAAGCAGCAGCAAGTCTATTTTAGTAGGGTGATCTAGGATTTCTTCTTTGAGTGGTAAAAAGCACCATTATTAAAGCATCTAGTAAATATGTAGTGGGTAGAACAATCAATGCAGTGGACAAACATATAAATATAATGTTCCATTCCAGTACTAAAATTGTGGAATTTTTTTCCATAGGTGTTTGAAATGTCCTTATCCTACAGTCGAGTGTCTCATTTGTGGAAAACTATGTTATATTTAGAAGTTTTGGTGGAACTTTCCATAGTAAACCAGTAGAAGGGGGTCATGAAAGGAATATGAAGGGGCTCAACTACCCCTCACCAGGATGGTAATTGGAGTTCCATGGGTCTTTTAGGCAGAGGAAGGGGTCATTTTAAATGAGTGCATGAGAAAAGTATCAAGAAAGGTAATTAGCTCTAGGTTATCAGAATGGATCCCATGGCAGAGGGACAAGTCAGTTGCGCGTTATGTAGACTACTATGGCTAACATGGATGTTTAACCATCTACCATGAGAGGTACGATTCATGCATCATCTACCTTAGATTTTGTTTTATTTGACAATAGAGAGACACATTCTTTTCTATATAGTCATTTAGTAAATGGTTTTTTCTTGAAATTGGAAATAGTATATGGTGTTTTAACAATTGACACATCGTTGGGATTGCAGTAAAATTATATAAAACATTGAAAGATGTGTTATCTAAAGATAGGTGGTTACCATTTCTATTGAGAACCATTCATGATTGAAATGATATAATTGTTTTTAATTCTTGGTATGGATTTATTAGTTCTATACTACGCTCATATCAACCGTTATAGGTGGAGTTTTACTTTCCTATATCTAGAAGAAAGTGGCTATTCTCACCAAGGTGAGTGAGATCTTCAGGTTAGTCATACAGAACCAATTTAGTGAAAATTGGGTTTTCTCATGTCTCAAATAACTATCCATAACTCTAGATAATGGTGGAATTCAATAGTATTAATTTCCTCTAGTGGTAGAACATTTTCATTCAGTTTTCCCTGATAAGTTTGATGGCTTAACGCCTGAGTGAGAGATCAAGTTCATGATCGAGTTGGTGCCTGGAGCAGAGTTAGTTTCTATCCCACCTTATTGAACGGAACTAGTATAGATTTAAGAGTTTAAAGTTCAGTTATAAGATCTATAATCAAAATTATTCATATGTCCAAGTACATCTCCTTGGGGTTCTTTAATTCTCTTTTCTAAAAAGGTTGATGGATCCTTATGATTATGTGTGGATTATTGGAGGTTGAACCTGATGATGGTGATGAATCTGTATCCTCGTCTGTGAATTGAATATATTTTTTATTAATTAATATGTGATAAGATATTATCCAATAGTCAATTGAGATCAGTATATCATTTGTTAAGGTAGGTACTATCATGCATACCTCAGATTGATTTTAGAAGCAGGAATGGATTATATGAATTCATAGTGATGGCATTTAGGTTGACTAATGCACATGTGATATTCATAGTCTTAATGAATAGAATATATCATCCATTTTTGGAATATTTTGTGGTGGTTTTCATAGAAGATATATTAGTTTACTCCATGTCAATAGAAGACCATGCCAAACATCCTGACATTGTCTTGAGAAAATTGAGAGACGAACAACTTTACACTAAGCTAACCAAATTCATTTTCTGGATTAATGAAGTTCACATCATGGGACATGTCATATAATTGGAAGGAGTATTTATGAACCCATATAAAGTCACATCTATGATATATTGCGAACATCCCAAGACTATATTCAAAATTTGGATCTTTTGGGTTTAACATGTTATTATTGGTGTTTTATCCTAGATTTATCTCGTTTGGAAGCACCAATGTATGGGACGGCCAAGAAAGGGGTGATTTTGTTTGTTTTGATTGTTTTGAGAGGTATTTTCAGAAGCTAAAAGGTAGGTTGACCACATCACCTATCCTAGTTTTACCTTTTTTGGGTAAAGCAAATATTGCATACTGTGAAACATCTGATGTTGGACTCAGAGCAGTTATAATACTTGAGAATCATGTGGTTTCTTATGTATCTAGAAAGATGAGACCACATGATAGGAATTACCTCTCTCACTATTTGAAGTTAATATTTATAGTATAATCCCTAATATATTATAGAATCTATCTCATAAGTGAGTGGTTTTTGGTATACAAGGATCACAATATCCTCAAGTACATCTTTTCTCAGCAGGGCATGAACCTTCGATAGATGAGGTGGGTTGAGTATATTTTGTCTTATGAATTTGAATTGGATTAAAAAAAGTTCGAAGAAATGTTGTTGAAAAACCTTTGAGTCAAAAGACACAAAAGAGGTAGTATGAGAGTCTTGTAATGAGTAGAAGATAATGGCTCTCCTTGCAGACAAGGATTTGGATGTTCTAGAATCTCAGGGATAAGTAGATCTGACATCAACATCTATTATACCTGTGCTTTTGGAAAAGATTAAGGAAGATCAATTGTCTAATCTAGAGGGATATATTCAAAGAGAAATTATTTGGTGGGGAGACTCCATTGGGATGGTCCTTCAAAAGTTGAATTTATCTTCTTCTCTATGTCTGATTATGGGTTTCTATGGTCTTTCATAACGTGCTGATGAGGGATTTTCGTGATTCTATATGGGTGGTGCACCCTAGTTTAATAAATATGTATCATGATCGCATTAGATAGTACTAGTGGTTAATAATGGATAAGGAGTTGGATAGATTCTTGGTTATATACTTTACTTTTCAGTAGGTAAAATCGGAGCATTAGAGGCCAGCTGGGATTTTACAGCCTTTACCCATCCCTAAGTGTAAATGGGATGATGTCACCATAGATTTTGTGATAGTACTACCTAGGAAATCCTAAAAGAATTATGTTGTATGTTTTTTTATGTATTTACTAAATCAGTTATCACACTTCTTACCTATTAGGGTGACATTCATAGTTGATGAGTTGATAAATATTTACGTACATGAGGTAGTTTTATTGAACAGTGTTATAATTAGTATCATTTCAGACAGAGAAACTTGTTTCACATCACATTTATGGCAGGTTATTCCTAAATCAATTGGATAATGAGTACTTTTAATTAAATCCTATCATCCATAGACTATGTTAAATCTGAGTGGACTATTCAGGTTCTAGAGGATACGCTATGAGCCAGTGTTTTTGACTTTTTTGATTCGTGGGAGCTACATATGGAAATCATTGAGCTTTCATATAATAATATCTTCTAGGGATTTATCGAAATAGAGATTCTTGAGGATTTATATGGTTTTAAATTTTTTTCACCTCTTTGTTGGCTTCAGTTAGGTGAGTCGGCACTTGTGGGCCAAAGTCTCATGTAGGAGACATCTGAATAGGTTCATTTGATCAGATAGTGGTTGATGACCATACAAAGAAGACATAAATCATATCCTAACCAATGGATATGACCATTTAAATTTTAATTTGTTCGTCATTTATTCCTTTAGGTGTCACTATGGTTGGGGAATCGTCGTGTCAAGATACAGCGGAAGCTAGCACCCAAGTTTGTCGGGCCATTTGAAATAGTGGCAATGGTCGGTCCAGTGGCATACTATTTTTCAATTCCACAATGCTACAGTTCAATGTATAATATGTTCCACATGCTAAAATAAGGAGTATATCTTTCAAACCCTTCCCATGTGATATGTGTAGCAGACGTCGAGATTCTAGCATATGCGTCTTTTAAGTAGAAACTGATATGGGTTGTGGATCATAATGAGAAATATCTTCGGGGTTGGATGATATTGTTGGTTTGAGTGCAGTGGAATCATGGGAAAGATAAATATGATACCTAGGAGAGTGTGTTTCATATGTGAACATAGTAGGAAAACATGTTTACTGAGACCTCATAGTGACATATAGAGCATCTATGGGACAAGATATTAATAAATTGGGGAGGCTGTAAGATCCCATATTTTTTCTATGTATGTCTCTCTTTGATTTGTTTTGTTTGATCCTTGGAGGTCATTTCTAATTCTGATACGAAGAGACTTTTTTGGTGAAAATGAACTAATATCTAGGGATGTATGCTTTTTTGAGTTAATGGATTCTGGACATAAATGGGTGAAGCATTTTTTGGGTTCTTGGTGAGATGAGAAAAATTAAAGGAGTTTAGAATAGTTTAAAAAGGAAAATGGGAATAAAAATCAACTATAGAACATTTACATGTTGCATAAATGGATTAGACACCATGTAATTGTTATAGGGTTTTAATAACACAAATATGAGGTGATGGGTTCTAGTATTATTCTATTAAAATCATTTATACGATGCATAATCATGTTACACAACATATAAATTCTCAACCTACTATTTTAAAAATGTTTTTTGTTTGATTTTAATTCCAATCCACTATAGATCCTCTCTAATAAACCCTTGGGAATTCTATAATAGATTTTTTAGTGTAAACATTCATTCTGAACATCCTGTTTGTGTGAGAGATCTCTAGTAAGTACTTTTTGTTTTTTATTCATTCTCTTCCTTGGTTCTCCAAATGTTGTGGTGAAATCAGTTGACCAAATGTAGTGTGAATTGAAATAAATTAAATAATTAATGGAATTATTCCATGATGTATTTTTTGAATTTATATTCTAACATGGCATATGGATACCCATGGGATGACAAAACCATGATTATAATTTTATTGGAAAATAACTTGAAGTATGCTAAATATGAAATGTTACCTAGGGTAATTTATTGTTATAGAATCCATAAATTGTGTCTTATTTATTATTTATATAATTTTCAATCAATTTTGAATTAAATTTAAAGTTTAATATGAAATAAAATAGAAATTTTCATAATTAACCATTGAGAATTGTGATATGATATTATGATATCCATCTTATATGATAGGGATTGTGTTTCATGTTGTAATGCTTATATATTAGACTCATCCCAAGAACATTCAAACTTAGATGTTTTAATGATGATACATAGAGGGATCGTCTGAGTTCTATTCTATAATGATTATAGGGAGTGGGATATACCTAGTCCCATGATGTAATTCTCATTAGGCTTTGGCTCAGGATGTTGTAATGCTTATAGTGCTTTGACTCAGATTGATTATTATAACTATTCCATGGCTATATAGTTATTGATGGCATGGTCATAAGACATGCTCATAGATATTCTAACATGGAATCAAATATGGTTATTTTACCTTGGTTATATGGTTGTGGTTGGCATGTTCATAAGACATGATCGGAGATATTCTATCATACCACCGAAGTAGTTTTTTTTGTATTTTTAAAAATTGTTGAACTAATTAATACACCTGATTATTTATTTATTGTATATAATTATTATTTTACTGGTTTTTTATTGACATGGTAGTGTCGGCCTACTATGTTATAATATTACCCTATTATGGCTGCCACTTTGTACCATATAGATTTCACGGATGCAGGTTTGGACGAGAGAAAATTTCCTTATTATTGATTGCTTATTTTCAGTTGGGATAGATTTTGAAGATGGGACTGATGTGGGGTTTGGGACCTGAGACTTTTAGTCTTTTTTTGAGTATGAAATCCTTTTATTTTGTCGTTCTAACATGACATATAGTTACATTCCATTACATTAATACATTATTCCATTATTTTTATATTGGATTATTCAGTTGTCTTTTATTATTATCTATCACTATGTATTTACATTGAATATTTGTTTTTTATTGTGAATTTTTTATACTTCTTTGATACTTAATACTAAGGGGTATAGTACCCCCACAATACTCATCACACCCCCACTACTAGTAAAAAATATCTAGTGTATGGGGAGGTGTGCATGACGTCTTGTAACCAACTCTTTCATGCCACATGAGAGTTTGCAAAATTATGGGATGTTATGATCATAGTAATCAAAACATATTTCTAAGGGGTCTAAATTGGAGTCTAAAAAATGAGGTATCCAAGAAATAAAACATCAGGGGTATCCCAAAAAACCCTCACCTAATCCATTAATCAAACTCAAAAAAGGGTACATCACTCCTATAAATGATATTTGGTAAGATCCATTCTTTTACAATGATTTTCAATTTATTGGATCATGAATTATTAGGTATACACACATACTAAAGGGACATAGGTTGGGTCTGAGTGCATCATACATAGTAGAAGATCACTAATCAATATCAATCAATCATAAATTCTTGTGTATGGTGTAAAAATAGAAATAATGTAGAGAATAAAATAAATTATCAACTTAAAAATACATAATTACTAAATATAAATAATTTACCACTTATCTTAGCACCCCAAAATTTTATGATATATTTATTTTCAAATAAATTTAATCACTTCAATAGATTTCAACACACGAAACCATGAATCTAAATGAACCATAATAGAGTATACTATTATAACATACCTATTAATTTAGTAAATATTACTATGACTAAATAAATTATAAAAATTATATTTTTACACATTTATAAAATGAATTTTTTTTCTTTAAATTTATTACAAATGAAAATAAAAATTATATGAAAGTGAACGAATTGTTTTTCTAAAAAAATTATGCGTACAATGCATTTTAATCTTAATAAAATTAATTAATTAATATTGGTGAATGGTTTTAATGAAATTTATATTTTATATAATCAGTCAAATATTGTATCAAACATCTAATATTGTTTTCTAGGCATGATATATAATATATATATTTTTATTCATAAAAATTATAATTTTCAAATAAATGGTTTCTTTGCATTTTAGGAAGTTATATTAAAATTAATTTATTAAAAATATTATCAAATTTTTTTTAGAGAATGAACTTAATTATTTAAATAAAAAATTTGAAATTATATTATAATTATTTTTTAGAATTTTCTAAAAAGATTGATTTTTTAATGAACTTTGAAAAATTTTGATTTTTATTAAAACTTATTTTTTTCATATAAAGAATTAAAAATGTTCAATTTTATTTTAAAATGGATATAAAATTAAAATTAAGTCAATTATATTATTATTAATAAAATTTATTTCATTTTAATCTATTTTATGTTTAATTTTGATATATAACTTTTTATACTTAAGAAAATTTTGTCTTTAGAAAACAGCTTTTAGTCATGTCTTATTGTTCGAATTTAATTTAAATTTTCAACTTATTTTTATTTAGTTTCATAAAAATTATTCCATATTTGTAATAATAATATTCAATATATGCTAATAATTTGAAGTTAATTTTTCTTCATAATGAGTAGTAAAAAATAATAAAAAACTATTACCACTATTAAAGTTAAAACATATTTAATATGGGTTAATCTATAAATATTTGGTATAAAATGAACTAGATTCATTATAAAACCCCATAGGTTTGTTTAATTTTGTTATTAACCTTCTAAAATTCATATATGATCTATTTTGGATCCATGTTTTCAAATAAAGTGGCTTGAAAATATTTTTGAACATTAAAAAATTACAAGTGTTCCTATCACCTCAATGATAAAAGGGGACCTCCTCCCCTAACTTCTTCAAAAATCTTAAGTAATTTATATTGAAGAAAACATGAAATAAAATCTATCCAAAATACTTATTCATTTTCTATAACTCATGTTCTTCCAAAAACCTCAACCCCGTGGTCCTTAATAATAGATCCAATGGTGGTTTTTATATGCGTAGCGAATTGTCTTCCCCAAGATCATTCTTTTTTACATATTCATTTACCACCATAAATTATGTATTAATAGTTAAAATATAATAAAACCCATATCTAACATATACTAGGATTTTATTGTGGTTATTAAATAACCTATATCAATATCCTCTCCCTTTTAATGGGAAATGAAACCATCGATCATCTCTATTAAGGACTACCACCTCACGAACTGATGTAATTTGATTTCAATCACAATGGCCCAGGGATGGATATAATGATGGATTTAAAGTTTATATATATATATATATATTATTTTTATAACATAATTATTATTTATTTATTTTAATATCACATCTACCTTCTCACATTCCCATCCATTGGAAAATGATAACTTCGCTTGTGCATACTCTTAGACAACCGCCTCCATGAAGTGATGTGAATCATTTTTCATATAGTATTTACATGGATGGTAATAAGGATAGATTTAATGAATATATATGATATATATGGTTTAATAATTATTGTTTGAAAATTCAATAACTTTGTCTTTCTTTTATTCCATCAGTTAAAATGTGATAGAAACGTTCATGCGTATGTATGAATTACCGTCTCGGTGAACGGTGTAATTCATTTTTCTATCATTATAATTTATGGATGAAAATAAAATATATAATGAATATATATGATATTTATATCATTATTAACATTTATGAGATTATGAAACCATGGTTAATGTAGAAGTACTGAAACTATCATACTGAAACTCTCATAAAGAATGAAACAGCTCACACATGAAAATGATGATTTTATTAAAAAATTATTAATAAGTGGATGTTAAGATAGTAGAATTGGATAATTTATAAATTTATAATTTTTAAATTTATTCTATTTTAAAATAATAATAAATTAAAATATATTATATGGGATGTTATATTTCTTTCAAATTATGTGTAATTTGAGGTAAGATATTTTTTGTCTCACATTTATTTTTGTGAGACACACGCCATATTCAACATTTGTTTTCTTTTATGTGGTTTATTTAATTACAAAGAAAGTATTTTATTATTGTAGTCATGAAAATAATAGGGATAAAAATATACATCTATAGTTCTCTCTTTCTTGAGGTTTTTTTAAAGTTACCAAAGTGACAAGGATTTTATGTTACTAACACATTTTTTGTCAGAATTATTTATTATTTACTTTATGATGATGAAATATTTTGATCTACATCACTTTAAAATAATTAGTTTTCCCATTTAATTTATTTAGAGTAAATTATTTCCTTCCATTATGATATATTTAAGTACTCATTATACTAAATAACATTTGAATTTATTTCTCTCTTCGGTCGAAAACAATTTATCTTCCATATCCATGTTTTGAAATAATGTTTTCAAGAATAGTTCTAATATTATCATATAATTATTGGTTTATATATTTCAATAATATATTTTATGCTATTTTAATGTATTTATTTATATATTTTATATATTATTCTTTCCAATTTTTTAATAGTTTAAGTATTTTAATATTTTATAGAAAGATACAACCTATCTTCAAAAAAAAGGGAAAAAAGGGATGAAAATAGGATCTTAATGACACTTAGTTCCATGACACTATATTTTTTAAGATAAAGTAGAGATGGAAAACTAGAGGAGAACATTAACACATCTTATATTTAATTTATATGATTTTAATCTATTAAGGATACATTATGCTGGAATTTTTGGCATTCATTCATCCTGTAAAAATAAAAGATTACATGATGTATAAAATTTAAATCTTGTTTATGTTTAAATGAATGGAAAAATATTGATGCTGGAAACCGAGGTTTGATGTTTAACCTTATAGAAATACCCACTCTAAAGAACAACTAGGAGGATATATGACCAAATGGGAGTTGACAGACAATAAATACATGCATGGAGTGATGATCTAGAGCCCTGTTATTTCTTTATTCTTCACTACAATTCTTCCATGGGTGTCCATGATGCTCGTTATCACCATTAATATCATGATAGAGTAGGTTTATTTATGTTGAGTGATGTGACTATAGTGGGATGCTATTCTTATAAATTAATTCTATTTCTTATCCTTGTTTTGGATTTCTACAACACTGTTTGTCAATTCCAATTCATCTTCTTTCATATTTCATGACCATTATTGTGTAATTTTTTCTATCATTTCATTGCATCAATTAATTGGACTATTTTGTGTGTGACTATTATGAAATCTAGGTTAGTTATGTATAAATAGGGTTTTGGGTCGCCTAGTGTTGTGATTGAACCTAGTATATGTCCATTCCAATAGTGTAATAAGAGGATTAGTGTTGGGTACCTAGACAAAGAATCCATGTTGACCCAATTCAGAAACCAAGATTGAATAAACCCAAAAATAATTGAATCCCCAGTGCATGAACATGAATATCAATGAACCATACATTATTATATTTTGATATCAAACCCAAAATTTTCTAAAGTTTCATTCATTTTCCAAACAAACTAAACAATTTAAATTTAAATACCTTTAATTAATTTAGAACATACAGATTGTCCCTGTGGGTTTGATACT
Source organism: Viscum album (assembly GCA_963277665.1). Lineage (NCBI taxonomy): Eukaryota > Viridiplantae > Streptophyta > Magnoliopsida > Santalales > Viscaceae > Viscum > Viscum album. The sequence goes on from OY728131.1 coordinate 414,010,518, forward strand.
CAAACTTTCTAAGTACTAAATTTTTAGTTATATTGTTTGAGTTTTATAAATTATTAAATTTTTGTTATCCTATCATAATTTAATGACTCCCTATAAGATTTAAATTATTTAAAGTCATTATTGACAATATTATATTTTCTAAAAAATTGTATAAAGCAATATTATTATCATTCTCCAAATGAATTACTTTTGACTTTTTAACTAAAAATATGAAAGAAATAATTTTTTAACATATATGACATAAGAAGAATATCCCACCACAATAACCACTAAATTCATTGAGGTTTCATTTAAAATATAACAAGGTTGTTTTAAAAAAAATCTTTTTCATAATAGTTTTGAAATTTTTACATTTTCATGAAGTTATTTCAAATTGTAAAGGATATTTTTACCAAGAAATAATCCAAGAGACCATTTAAAAGACATTATCGTAAGATATAACATCATTGATGTTACTTATTATATAATATTGGTATGATAAAATGATACCATATTTATTATTTGTATATATGGTTTCTGATTATGATGAAAATATTTTTATGAAACATGTTTATTTTCAACGGGTTATGCAATGATGAAAAGATGAAATGTTTATAAAACATGTTTCTTTTCTACCAGTTGTGATATGATTATGAAACACATTTTCTTTTCATGATTAATGTAATGGTTAATGTTTTATTATATGTTGAACAATATATTTATGATTTTCATTATGTTATGGTTGGTCCGGAAATTATATATCCCTCCAATACATTAGGTAACAATGGATCTCATTAGATAAACATGACTGGAATGGGAAGTGAACCCAGTTCAGTATGGGAATCTATCTACAATGATAGCATTTAGAGTTAAACATGACTACTAATATGGATTGGGGAGTGAAAAAAACCACTATTATTTTATAACTATCATATTTTAAAATAATATCTTTGTGTTTGATATAAAATATGACATTGAATTCTGAGCATAAACAACCCATGAAATATAATATTTAATTATGACCATTATAACTTTGTTGTTTAATTTGAAGATAAAAATAGGATAAACTAATTTATGAAATATATATAAATTTCCTAATAAATATATGTATATTGATAAATTTTTAGAAAATATTCCCTACATGTTTTAGTACAGTCATTTTATGTTTAAAAAATATGTTTTCCTTAAAAATGTTTTTTATTTATTTTCTGGTGTGGATAATATATTAATTTATAATAACTTTATTTATGGTATTTTATAATAGTGGTATAATTTTTTAAATCAGAATATCAAAACTACCCTAGGGTGAGGCTTTTGGATTTTTTGTAATAGATTGGGTTTTCAACAAATAGTGAAAAGTATAGATTTTTTGTAAAACTTCCATTTATTTTCATTAAATCAATTAATTTAAGGATCAAATATATTTTGAATGTTTTTAACAATTTTAAATTAGATATATTTTTAAAATATTATATTTATATTCATTTTAATTATAAATTTTCTTGATTTTTTCATAAATCCTTTTTTCATTCTTAAAACACATTTTTTGAAAACTTTTTTTAACTGTAATATTTTTTCCATACTAATTAATTAAACTAAATCCTAATGGGGAATTGTGTAAAAAAATTTAGATTATATATCAATATATATGAATTGAAATCAATATAATGAATATTACTTGTAATGGAGTTAATGTAAAATCTTTTTCTCCATGGAAAATGGTTTTTTCAGGAAAAACACTTTTTTCCACACTTTTTGAATCTAATTTAAAACTAAATTATGCCACTTAAATAAATTTAATTATTAGAAATGGATTTCATATTTTGTATCAAGATATTAAAATTTTATAACTAAGACCATTTAATTTTTATTCATTATTAATAATAACTATAGTAAATAATCATCAACAAGGTAAAGGTATAGTAGGTAATTAAGGTTAAACAATTTTGATAAAGACTATGAATTAAACATAATGCTTGTATTTATCATATTTTATGAGTTGGTTTCATCCATTTCTATTTAATTATCTAATATAGGTCCCCTTAGTACCATATTTATTTTATTTTTACCTTTATAATATTTAATTACAAGATAATTACAAAAATCTCACTTTCTTTATTTAAAATATATAATATTTTGTGAAACTAATTAAAAAACATGTTTAGATTGAAATATTCATTTTAATTATAAATATTTTCTCATATTTTAAATTTATTTCTATATTTTAGTAATGAAATGGTTACCTTTATTTCATCTGAAATGCTGACACGATATTTTTTTAATTAATATAAAAATAAAATAAATGGTTTTAAAAATAGTAATCCTACAGGAAATTGAATTAATTATTTTTTTCTAATAATTGAATCAATATAAAAAAAATAGGTATTATAAAAGGATTATATTTTATTTACATTTCATTCAAGTAGTTTTCAAAGTCAAATTATATGAATAATTCAAAATAAGACATTAATTATATTTTATAATAATTAATATTTTATTAAATGATTAATAATTTCTAAAAATACAATATTTGGACCCATTATTTAGATATGGTTGAAAATAAATTCCAAGTTCCATTTAGTATCCAATTTTTTTGTTATAGTAACTATCTTGACCCTTAAAGAGTAAAAAAAAATTTATCACGGCAATTGTCACAAAGGGTTTACATAGGTCACAACAAAAATACAAGTGTAAAAAACTAATCTAATGTCACGGCCCATACCTCGAGGCCCGTATTGTGACTACCACAAACCTACCTTTCATATTCCAGGGGCTGGCGACTAGAAACAAAGGCGTAAATCCCTAAACTGGGAAGGCATTACCTTTATAACTGTAAACAATCACATCAGAGTACACAACTGGAAGAAAAACACAAAGTAAAACTATATACAAAAGAAGTAATGGAAAGTAAAAGGGGTCGTAAATACAAGCCCAACAGGAAAGTACAAGTACAACTGAAAGAAAAGTAAAGAAGCTATTGGGTCGTCCTCTGAGGTTCCTACCAGAAGAGTTGTTACAGATGGCCTCCACAGCACTCACATTCGTCCGTCAGCTCTGTGTACCATCACACTGAGTGGTCCACCTCTAGGTACCATCCAGTCCTGCTACTCTCTGCCTCAGTCAGCATTGTTCGTCGTCTGTAACCAATACAATGAGGTGTAGGCATAGCCCGTGCAGGGGTGAGTATAACGATACTCAGTAGGGACCCCGAGACCCTCAAGGTATCACAAAATCCAACAAGGATAAACCACAAAGTATGAAGTCAACAGATAACCATTACTTAGTTATATACCCATACATATACTTAATTTATCTAGTAACCCATCTCAATCATGAGGAAAAATACAAAATTCATTGACTCATCTCAAACCAGGATTTTATTCTAGGGGTAGTATCAAGTAACATCCCAAGTCACACTGTCGAAATCTTGACTGATGGTGTACTCCTCCTCTATCGAGTATAGTGGGCCTGCCACATCACATAGAGGCGCTTCCCACTATCCTTGTACTGCTGAGGTACTTCTCCTGTCGAGTACCATGGGTCTGCTGCGTCACACAGAGGCGCTCCCCACCACTGGTCTTCCGCACTCACACAGAGGCGCTCCCCTCATAGCCTGCTGAGGTACTCCTCCTGTCGAGTACTGTGGGTCTGTCATGATCAAACAGAGGCTCTTCCCACCGTGTTTCTACTGTGCTCACACAGAGGAGCTCCCCACTGGGCCAGTCGAGTCGCTCTGAGTCGAATCGGTCAAGCAGTCGTCAGGTCTCAGCTAACTACTAGGTCTATATACTCTGTATGTTCGCCTCTAGAAGGATCCGCTCCACGAGCTATTGGTCAATACTCAAACTGTCACAAAGTCCCAAGAAGAAGTATCTTGAAGGTTTGCCTCGTCATAGGGGTCTCAATGCAACAGAAGGCGTGTCAATCGGACACACGGTCTTTGAGTTATTGGCATTTCCGTCCTGGGGACCCGATTGGATTTTAGGTTCAAACTAACCTAACCATACCCCAACTCTGTACAAACCTCAAGTTGAGTATGCCAAAAGAACCGTCTTGCTCTATGCTTTCCATTTCCACAGATGGTTCGTCGATCAGACACTCTTAGCCCAAGTTATGGGGAAAAAGGTGAATTTGGGTTAACGGGTCTGGATTGGGGTTTGACCCAGTCTGCGGGTCTGACTCGGTCCATGGGTCTGACCCGATCCACAGGTGCGACCCAAAAAGAGGGGGCAGCCCGGCCCGAGGGGGTGGCCTGACCCAAGGGGGCAGCCCGGCCCGTGATGGGTCTGGCCCGCGCAGGGTCAGGCCCGCGTGGCCTGGCTGGCGGCCCGCATGGCCGGGCTGGCGGCCCACAAGGCCTGGCTGGTAGCCCACATGGCCCGACTGTCCAATGGATGGCGGTTACCCGTGGGTCCCTCCCTAGCCGCGTGAGGGGGAGGGGGTGTCGCACCCCCTGTTTCCATAACAGAACCGGTGCAAGGTGCTGGTTCGTTAACCCGCAGGACCCGGGGGGTCCCACATTGTCCGACTGGCTGAGCGGCCAGTCGGTTCCGCACCACCAGTGGCCAGCCCATCCGACCGCCTCTGCACCTCCACTGTGGCCTTCCCTGGTTGTGGCTCTCCTCCTCCATGAGTCGCGATGGTGCCGCGGGTCCTTTCCTCCAAGTGAAGCGACGGCATCGCGCCCTTCCGTCACGGCTCAGCCTGGCAGCCACCTGTGTGTACCGCCACGGCCTCTTTCTTTGCGCAGTTCGACAGCACTGCGCCCTTCCAGCAGCCCTGAGTTACTGGTTTCTTCGCGGCCATCACGACGTCGGCCACCGTTGCTCCACCACGGTCATCAATAAGTGATAAAAAATGAAGGGGGAGGGTCATTCCATGTTTTTGAAGCTCGAGCCCTCCACGTTATGGTGAAATCAATAAGCTAAAATTTACCCAAGATTGAACGACGTAGAACGGAAACAAATAAATCTTAAATTCTCCTACCTCGGGTTCATTGCTCGTTGAAGATGTCGCGGAAAGGTGGACGCTGATTCGTTGATGTTGAAAATGAAGAAACTGAGAATGGCGTCATTGGCGTTCTTCAAGGACGGTGCTCCCTCCTTTGTTCTGGTTGAAGAAGGAAGAAGGTGTTTGTCATTATTCAGTGGGTGTTCCTCATTGGAGATTTCTTTCTTCCTGGGCATTCTACCTCCAAGATTTTCTCAACTCTCCCTTCCAACAAAATAATTTTTCCAAAAAAATGAAATAATAGTTTGTCTATTAATTTATTTTTTGGCATGAATTCAAAATGTCGAGTTTAATTAAATTAGTTAACTCACTTAATTAATGGGGTGGAGTTGGCTCAATTAATTAGTGGGGAAGGCCAAGGGTTTTCTCCACTTAAATTAGGAGTTAAATGAGTTAGAAGCTCGGGTGGTCCCCACCAAAATTTATCCTCCCAAGGGAGGTTATGATCGGGTGGGCCCCACCACCATAACCTCTCATGGGAGGTTAAGGTGTGGTGGCCCCCACCCCCAACCTCCACTTAGAGGTTTTAACCACCAAATAAAAATAATCTACACACTTATTTTTATTTAATTTATTCTTTAAAACCCCAAACCTAACTCTCATTCTTGACCAACTGTCGTCAAGGTGAAAGTCTTCTTAAGCGATTACTGGTGTTGCTAGTTCAACGGTGCCCTCGGATTTCAATTCCGAGCACTGGTTCAAAATTTATAAAATCTCAATCGTACATTTACTAAAAGTACCCGAACAAAAGTTCAAAAATTAATTATGGGCACACCGGGCCTCGGAATCAAGTGCCGTAAAATTTCACAGACTTGTAAAGATCCAATGTATTTAAAAAAAAATCCACGGACTTTTTGAGTCTTTACATTCTCCCCACCCCAGGGATTTACGTCCCCGTAAGCTACAACTCGAACTAAGGGAACAAATGGGGGTACTAAGCATGCATCTGAGCCTCCCACTCCCATGTTCTCTCCTAGAGGTTCTCATGCTTCCAGCGAACGCACACCATATGTATCGACCATCCTCGTAGGACCTTCTCCTGTCAATCCTCGATCTCCAATGGGACCTCTGTGAAAGTCGCCCCATCGTCGACGTCCAACTCTCTATAATTAGTGATATTGGAAGGTTCGTACACGTATCTCCTCAGATGAGATACGTGGAAGACGTTGTGCACCTAGTACAACTGAAGTGGAAGAACCAAGTGGTAAGCCACCTCACCTACTCTACTGAGGACCTGGAAAGGTCCGATGAATCGCAGAGATAACTTTCTGCCTTGGCCAAATCTTCGTAGACCTCATCGAGGTGGGACCCGTAGAAAGACATGGTTTCCATCCTCGAACTCCAGAGGTCTCTATCTCTGGTTGGCATATGACTTCTTCCTGCTCTGTGCAGTCTTCATCTACTCCTAGATGATCCGCACCTTCTCTATGGTGGCCCGTATCATCTCTGGTCCCACTAGTGCTAACTCTCCTAGGTCTGTCCAGCACAGTGGCGATCTACAAGGTCAACCATACGAGGCCTCAAAAGGTTCCATACTGATGGTGGAGTGATATTTTTTATTGTAGGAAAACTCTACCAATGGTAAGTGATCCTCCCAGCTACGACTGAAGTTGAGGACACAAGCATGTATCATGTCCTCGAGGGTCTGAATGGTTCGCTCAGTTTGACCATCTGTCTGAGGATGGAAGGCGGTGCTCAAGAAAAGTTGTGTCTTGAAAGCCTCCTTCAACCCCTTCCATAGCCGGGAAGTAAACCGCGCGTCACGATCGGAGAGAATAGATGAATTTACTCCATGTAAACGCACAATCTTCTGCACATAGAGGCGTCCCAAGCTCTCTACTGAACCCTGCTCTCTAATTGATAGGAAGTGGGCTGACTTGGTGAGTCAGTCGACGATCACCCAAATCGAGTCGTGACCCCTAGATGTACGTGGAAGACCCATCACAAAGTCCATGGATATCACATCCCACTTCCATTCTGGGACCACTAAGGGATGAACGAATCCTACTGGTACCTAGTGCTCTACCTTTACTTGCTGAAAAGTGAGGCATCGTGAGACAGACTACATTGTTGCCTTCTTCATACCTGGCCACCAGTGTTGTCGTCTGAGGTCCTGGTACATCTTCGCCACTCCTGGATGTACCACTAGAGGGGAAGTGTGGAACTCCCTCAACACCTCCTCCTGAAGTGAAACCGGTACCAAGGTACGTCCTCTGAAGAGGATAACATTCTCTCCACCTTCATAAAATCCATCAGGTGCCTACCCAGTAGATATCTGAGCACGTCATGTCTCGAAGTCAGCATCCCCATGTTGTGCCACCCTGACTTGTTGAAGAAGTGGGGGAGTTAATGTAAGTGACTGTAGAAAGGATACCCCATCTCTATCCACAAAGGATATCTACAAAGTAGCTAGCTGCTTTGTCACCTCTCCTAACAGTTGTATACCAGATCTTCTACTGAGTGCATCTGCAACAATGTTCCCCTTCCTAGGAGTATAGACTATCTCGAATTCATAGTCCTGGAGGAACTCAAGCCAATGCCACTATCTCAGGTTTAGGTCCCTCTGAGAGAATATATACCTGAGACTCTTGTGATCAGAGAAGACTATGAAACACTCACCCATCAGATAGTGCCTCCGCATCTTCAAGGAAAATACCACTGATGCTAACTACAGGTCATGGGTAGCATAGTTCTGCTCATGTTGTCTCAGCTACCAAAAACCGTACATGATCACAGCTCACTCCTGTATCAGGACACACCCGAGTCTGGTCCCTAATGCATCATAGTAGACTACGCACACTATGCCTTCCTCTGGAAGCCTCAAGATGGAGGCACTAGTCAGCCTTTGCTTCAGCTCTTGAAAGCTCTGCTGGCATCTCTTTGACCACATGAAGGGTTTCCCCTTATTTTTCAAGGATGATAGTGGTGTTTCAACTCTATAAAAGTCTATAATGAACCTCCAGTAGTATCTAGTCAAGCCCAGAAAACTTCGTACCTCCGTCACACTCCAGGGTGGATCCCAAGAAAGTACTGCCTCAATCTTCATTAGATCCACTGCAACTCCAGCCTCTGAGATGAAGTGTCCTAAGAAGTGAACCTCTTAAATCCAGAACTATAACTTTGAGAGCTTACCATAAAGCTGGTGCTCTCGGAGTGTGTCCAGTACTACCTGAAAATGGTAGGCATGCTCCTCCTCAGTAGTCGAGTAGATCAAAATGTCATCGATGAAGACTATGACAAAGCGATCGAGTTAAGGCTGGAATATCAAGTTCATGAGACTCTTGAACACTGCTGGAATGTTGGTTATGCCGAAGGGCATAACCAAGAACTCTTAGTGGTCGTACCAACACCTTAAGGTTGTCTTCTTCACATCCTAGTCTCAAGCTCTCAGATGGTGATAGCCTGATTTGAGTTCTATCTTTGAGAACCACCGTGCTCCCTTGAGCTGATCAAAGTGGTCATCAATCCTCAAGAGTGGGTACTTATTCTTCATGATCACCTGGTTCAAGCGACGATAGTGGACACAAAGCCTCAAGCTCCCATCCGTCTTCTTGGAGAACAGAATCGGGGCTACCCAGGGAGAAACACTGGGATGGATGAATCTCTTCCCATACAAGTCCTTCAGCTGTACCCGCAGCTCATGAAGCTCAGCAGGAGCCATACGATATTTTGGAGTAGATATCGATGTTGTCTCAAGGTACATGTCAATGTAGAATTCCACCTCTCTATGAAAAGGTAGTCCTGGAACATCATTATGGAAAACATCCGTGTACTGGTCCACCACTATAGGATAACTCGGACTCTCCACATCAACTGCTCCGAGGGTAAGGCAGGCCAACTGATGAGTGATCGGTTTCACCCTCCTCTGAGTAAGTCTTTCATGTGCTGCAAAGGTTCCCTTTTCGATGGTAAAGGTAAACTCGGTCCCATCTGTGCGGGTATACCGCACTTTTCTCCTAATATAGTCAATCTGAGGATGGACTGTAGATAACCAGTCCATACCCAAGATGATGTTGTAAGGCCTCGGCACCGCTACTAGGAGATCCCAGCTGAAGCTCTTGCCTCCAAGAGTAAGCTCTCATTTCTAGCACCAGTGCGTAATCATAAAATCCGCTCCCATAGGAGTCTCTATGTGTAAGGATCGAGCCAACGGCTCCGTCAGAATCTTCAAGCTTCGAACAAGGGCAGTGGCAATGAAAGAATGATTGGCACCTGTGTCTATAAGAACTGAAGCCAAGGTAGAGTAGACACATATCATACCTAGAATCATCTCTGAAGTGCCATGGTTGTATGCCTCAGCATCTTGAAGATGATCTCTCCCCTGTACACCTTCTCCCTGTGTTCGGGGTGGTCCTCCAGGTGGTGGTGGCGGTAGCACCTCATAATGTCGTCCACCACTAGCTGCTCGACCAGATCCTCTGCCAAATCCACCTGCGCCATGTAGACCGCCTCGATCGAATCTTTGCCTCGGCCTGGGAGGTCCCTCAACTGTCTTGTGATTATCTGAATGGTGGGTCGGACAGTCATGAGCCATGTGACCATGAACGTCGCATGAGTAACACTACCTGCTCCTAGTAGGTAAGTCACTTCCCTGGGTGCCCTGCACAACAGATCCTGAGTCCTGCGGTCATCCACCTGTGGGTCTGGTCCTCTTGGACCTCTGCGTCATCTGTCTACTACCAGCTGCAGAAGACTCCACTACATGTCGAAAAATAGTGGGTCTCGCTACTGGTGATTTCTCATCAAGGAAACTCTCTACTAGTAGGGCTCTCTCTAACACCCATATCTGCGTCGGGATGCTAATGGAGATCATTGATTCCCTGATCTCTCCCCTGATCCCCTGCTCGAAGGTTCGAGGCCTAAAAAATGGGTCCCGCACCATATCTGTGGAGTAGCGCAAGAGGTCGGTGAACCTCGTTGAGTACTGTGATACTGTCATGCTGCCCTACTATAGATGAAGTATCTCCTGTATCTGCACCGCTCAAAAGGTGGCCGGGACAAACTCCGCCCGAAATAGGCTCTCGAATTCTGCCCAGAGTAGCATCGCCTCGTCATGCACCTGGAGCATTAGGCTCCACCATCTTCCTACTACTGCCTGAAGGAGGATGGAAGCAAGGATCACTATGAAGTCTTCTAGTGTCCCTACTAGCCTGAAGACTCTCACCATAGCTTCCATCCAATCCTCAACCACCTATGGGTCCATCTCTCCCCTAAACCTGAATGGCGTCTAGCACTGGAACTTGTGAAATGCACTAAAGCAGCGTGCATCGTCTGCTACTGGGGCTGGTGGCATCGATGGCCCAATAGGAAGTGGTACCGCTGGTGCCTTCGCTGTTAAAGGGCCCTGTACTGATTCCTCATCGGTCGGTGGGTTGTCCGTGTGTACAACTCTCGGGGCTCTAACTGGTCATCCACAGGTAGGCATTCTAAAAGGAACAGATGCGACACAGTCAAAATTTTATACCTGGTGATCTTACCAGGTTGAGATGACTTAAAGAAAAATTTATAAATACACAAGTAATCAATGTTTTCATGCACCGAGTCTGAAATCAGAAGTCATGGTCCTGGTGTATGGATACGTCAGCCACCCACACCAACACCGGACTCCCTGAACTGAAAACCACACTTAGTACCCTTAACACTATTTCTACAAATAAAATAAAGATCAAAGTTCTAAGTTCTGCGGTAGAACCTACTCCTCTGATACCAATTTTTCATGACCCATTCCCTGAGGCCCGTATCGTGACTACCCCCAAGCCCGCCTTCCACAGACCAAGGGCTGGTGACTAGCCCCAATGGATAAATCCCTAAACTAGGAATGCATTGCCTTTATAATTGTAAACAATCACATTAGAGTACACAACTGGAAGAAAAACACTAAGTAAAAATGTATACAAAAGAATTACTAGAAAGTAAAAGGGGTCGGAAATACAAGCCCAATAAGAAAGTACAAGTACAACTAAAAGCAAAGTAAATCCGCTACTCGGTCATCCTTTGGGGTTCCTACCTGAAGGGTAGGTACAGATGGCCTCCACAGCACTCTCGTCCATTCATCAGCTCTGTGTACCGTCACACCGAGTGTTCCACCTCCGGGTACCATCCAGTCCTGCTTCTCTCTGCCTTCGTCAGTGCTGTCTGTCATCTGCAACCAACACAATGAGGTACGGGCATAGCCCGTGAAGGGGTGAGTATAATGATAATCAATAGGGACCCTGAGACCCTCAAGGTATAACAAAATCCAACAAGGATAAACCAAAATTTATGAAGTCAATGAATAACCATTACTTAGGTTTATTCCTATACATATACCTAAGTTATCTAGTAACCCATCTCAATCATGAGGAAAAATACCAAATTCATTGACTCAGCTCAAACTAGGATTTTAATCTAGGGGTAGAATCAAGTAACATCCCTAGTCACACTGTCGGAATCTCAGCTGATGGTTTACTTCTCCTCTATCAAGTATAGTGGGTCGGTCGTGTCACACAGAGGCACTTCCAACTATCCTTGGACTACTGAGGTACTCCTCCTGTTGAGTACCATGGGTCTGTTACGTCACACAGAGGCCCTCCCCACCACGGGTCTGCTGCACTCACACAGAGGCACTCCCCCTCATAGCCTACTGAGGTACTCCTCCTATCGAGTATTGTGGGTCTTCCATTCTCACACAGAGGTGCTTCCCACCGTGGGTCTTCCGCACTCACACAGAGGCGCTCCCCACTGGGCCAGTCGAGTCGCTCCGAGTCGAATCGGTCAAGCAATTGTCAGGTCTCAGCCAACTACTAGGTCTATGTACTATGTATTCTCACCTCTAAAAGGATCCAGTCCATGAGCTACTGGTCAATACTCCAACTATCATGAAGTCCCAAGTACAATTATTTCAAAGGTTTTCATCATCATAGGGGTCTCGACACAATAGAGGACGCGTCAATCGGACGCCTGGTCTGTGAGTTATTGGCATTTCCATCCCAGGGTCCCGGTTGGATTTTAGGTTCAAAATAACATGACCATACCCCAACTGTGTCCAAACCTCAAGTGGAGTATTCCAAAAGAAATGTCTCGCTCTAAGAGTTTTGTTGTCGTAGACAGTTCATTGATCGGACACCCGTAGCTCAAGTTATGGGCGAAAAGGTGAATTCAGGTTAATGGGTCCAGACTGGGGTCTAACCCGGTCCGTGGGTCTGACTCGGTCTGCGGGTCCGACCCGGCCCAAGGGAGTGGCACGACCCGACGGGGCGGCCCGGCCCGCACTGGGTCTAGCCCGGCGGCCCGCGTGGCCTGGCTGGAGTCCCGCGTGGCCTGGCTGGCGGCCCGTGTGGCATGGTCGGTGGCCCGTGTGGCCCGACTGGCCAGCGGCTGGCGGTACCCTATAGAGCCCTCCCTAACCATGTGAGGGGGGGTGTCGCGACCCCCTGTTTCCCAAAAGGAAATGGTGCTAGGCGCTGGTTCAGTAACCCGCAGGACCTGGGGGTCCCGCCTTGTCCAGCTCGTCGAGCGGCCAGTCGGTTCCGGACTTTCGGTGACCGGCCCAGCCGACCGCCTCTGCACCTCTGTCACGGCCCACCCTCTCCACGGATCTCCTCTTCCACACAGCGCGATGGTGTCGCGCCCTTCCGCCGCGGCCCACGTGGTTGCGGTTCCTTTCCTCTGTGCGGCGCAACGGCGTCAAGCCCTTCCACCGCGGCCTGGTCTGGAGGCCGCCCATGTGTACTGGCGCGGCCAGGGGCCGCGGCCTCTTCCTTTGCGTGGTGTTTCACCCTTCTAGTGCCCTGGTGGCCCTGCGTTTTCAGTTTCTTCACGGTCGGCCCAACGCCAGCCGTTGTTCCTCCACCGCGGTCGTTAACAAGTGAGGAAAAATAAAGGGGGAGGGTCTTGTCGTGTTAGTGCGGCCCGAGCACTCCACGTTATGGTGATATCAATCGGCAAAAATTTACCCAAGATTTAACGACTTAGTACGGAAAAAATAAATCTTAAATTCCCCTACCTAAGGTTTGTGGCTCTTAGACGATGTCTCAGAAAGGCAGATATCGATTCATTGACATCGAAAATGAAGAAATTGAGGATGGCGTCATCAGCGTTCTTCAAAAACGGAACTCCCTCCTTTGTTCTGGTTGAAGAAGGAAGAAGATGTTCATCGTTCTTTGGTGGTCGTTCCTCATTGGAGAGCTCTTCCTTCCTTGGAATTCTACCTCAAAGAGCTCATCAACTCTCCCTTCCAACAAAAGAATATTTCCAACAAAATAAAATAATAGTTTTTCTATTAATTTCTTTGTTGGAATGAATTCAAAATGTTGAGTTTAATTAAATGAGTTAACTCACTTAATTAATGGGATGGAGTTGGCTCAATTAATTAGTGGGGAAGGTCAAGGGTTTTCTCCACTTAAATGAAGAGTTCAAGTAGTTAGATGCTCAGGTGTTCCCCACCAAAATTTATCCTCCCAAGGGAGGTTATGCTCGGGTGGGCCCCACCACCTTAACCTCTCATGAGAGGTTAAGGTGTGGTGGCCCCCACCCCCAACCTCCACTTGGAGGTTTTAACCACCAAATAAAAATAAGCTACACACTTATTTTTATTTAATTTATTATTTAAAACCCCAAAACTAACTCTCATTCTCGACCAACTGTTGTCAAGGTGAAAGTCTTCTTAAGCGATTATCGGCACTGCGAGTTCAACAGTGACCTGAGATTTTCATTCCAAGCACCGGTTCAAAAGTTATAAAATTCCAATCGTACGTTTACTGAACGTACCTAAAAAAAACTATAGAAATTGATTCTGGGAACACCAGGCCTCGGAATCAAGTGTCGTAAAATTTCGCAGACTCATAAAAATCCCATGTATTTAAAAAAAATCCACAAAATTTCTAGGTCTTTACATCTAAAGTTATACAAGTTTTATTGGGAGATATAATTTCAATGTAGAATAATTTTATATTCTAATTAAATCAATTTGGAGACCTATTATAATGAAAATTAATTAATATTAATTTAATATTCTCTGAAATTCCAAAATTTCTCATCCCTCTCTTATAAAATAGAACCTTATTTACTCTTTTATTCTCACATAAAAAAAATTATGCTTACAATACTAAAAAAATATCTTAACACTTCCTTAATTTAATTAATATGTCTTATGTGCGCTTATTTGATTAAAAAATGCACTAAAGAATGCTTTTGATTTAAACCTAATGTGGTTTTCTGAATAGGATGTATCGTTCTTAATTAAGAATTTTTTGTATTATTTATTCTTCCATATACTTAGAATATTATTAATATATGATGATATAATATATATATATATAATATAATGAGATGTTTTTATAATAATTTGTTACCCTATTTCCATATTTTCATCCATCAAATATGAAATAAAATTGTTGTTCACATGTATGGTGGATTACTGCCTCACGAAACGATGCAACTCATTTTCCCTCACAAGAATCGTGTATGGTATGAATAATTTATTTTATATATATATATATATGGTATTAATTAAATATTATAGAAATATAATATACCATATATATTTTTACCTTTCTGATATTTTTAAAATGATAACATCATTTGTGAGTATGTGTGGATTACCACCTCTATGTAGCGATGTGATTCAGTTTTCATTATCACAACATATGAATACTATATATAAGTGTATTTAAATAAATAATATTATATTTAGGTTATGATGATAATTTTGGAATGATAAAATAACACTTATGTATTATCCGTAATGTTTATTTTAAAATGGAAACATTACTCATGCATACATAGGACTAATCATCTCCATGATTGTAAAATAGTTCATTTCTAAAAAATAATTATTATTTGGTTTAAAATTTATAATTTATTGATAAATTTTATATTTATTTAATTTTTATTATGGATATTTTGGTATAATGACATCTTCTAACCTTCAAAAACTACCAAAGTCATTTTGGGCACATGAACTGGATATCGTCAAAACATCTGAAGTTAAATTTATTTATTTTGTAACTAAATATAACCTGGAATTAAATTGAATAAATATAATAATAAAAAGTAAAAATTTTATTAATGAAGTAATTAATTATCAAAAGTATATTATTCATGAAGATAAAAAAATGTATCTAAATAGTCAAACCAGAGTTATGGGGTTTCATAACTCAATTTCATTTCATTTGATTATATTACTTCTTTATGGTCTTTGATATTAAAATATTATGTGTTTAATTAATCATGATTATAAAATGTTTTATTTATTCTATATTTATGTGGATTTACATTTTATATGCATAATACATTCATTGATTAATTTTCACTTCAATGTTATGATCTTTGTAAGGGAATTTCATCTCGATTTCATCTATTTGGACATATTTGATATTACGAACCTATTTAATTTTATGTGTGGAGTATTATACACATTTTATTTATTTAACATGGATACCTATTTATTCACTGTGATTAATGCTTAAATTAAATTTTATTATTACAAATTTTTACAATTTTAATGTTACCAAAGTGGTATGGAAATTTTTACAATATCATTTTTTGGGATTTTCGCAATTAGCATTAAAGGAATCTTATAATACATCCTTAAAAAAATAAATCTACTTTCTTACCTTAAGGATATATAATCACATTCATTATTTAACATTCCTCTTTTTTCCACTTAAATAAATCAAATAAATGTTTAAAATAAAAAATTATATTATTTTTAATTTTGATATGGTATATTTTTCCTCCATCTCCAAATGTTTTCAAAAATGTTTTACAAAGATATTTTTTTTATTAAAATTATTTATTAATTAAATTTTATGTTTTAATTATCTTTAAAAATGTTTTTAAAGGAATATTTATAATTTTCTCTAAAATTGTTTTTCCAACTTTCTTTACAAAAAGATTAAAGTAATGTTTTTAACATATATTGTGTTAACAGATTTTCTTATCACAAAAACTATTTTATACACTAATATTTTTATACAAGTTTTAAATGGTTTTAAAAGGTAAAACAATTTATTAGAATATATTTTAATTTATTATCTTTTATTTTCAATAATTCATTAAAAAATGTTTTTATTACAAAATAAACTTTTTTGATGTATTAAAGGTCATCACACATATCTTGATAAATTTGATAGTCATTAACTTTGTGAAAACATTTTATAATTTAGTCATAAAAGGATAAATTTTAATACTCAAGTAAATGAGGTGAACCTTTCTTTTTGGGATCACACAAGATTATACCATTATATTTCTGTATGCTTGGTTCACTCTATTTGTAACACCCCATGTTATTAGGAACATTATCTAGAATAGATTAATTTTCATTGATATCTTACATATCATGATAACCAATTTGAGATTACATTGTTGGATATAATAATATATTCTTGTGCTACATGAAACACAGACATAGCTTCCATTACACGCAACAATGATTTTCTATGAAAAAAAATTTATTATTACAGTAATTTAAACAATATAGTTATAATATAGCAGTTAAACATAGTGTTAAAAATAATAATAAATATTTTTTAAATAATATTTATAATTTTTTACTTAAATAAAAAATATTTATAATAAAACATATAATATTTGTTACAGTTTTTATATGTTTGAAAATAGTGTTTCTCAAATGAATATCTTTTTTTGTCCTTCGGAGTAAAATAATAAAAATAATTTTAAAAACTTTTATAAATTTATTTTTATAATATAAAATTTATTTTTGAATTCATAATTTAAAAATTATATTCAGGTGAATGTTGATTATTTTTATGAAAACCCTCATTTTTAGTTGAATAGTGAGAAATACAGAATTTTAATTCAAAATTTCTTTTTATCTAATTTATTTATTTTTATAATTTGTATTTTAATTTGGATTTAAAGTATAATTATTTAAATTTTGAATGATATAATCCAATTTATGTCATGTGAACCAATTCTACATTGAAATTGGATATAAAAATATTTGAAACTTTTAAACATTTTCTCTAAAAAAACCTAATATCACCACACATATGTGGGGTTAATTAAAAATTAATTTATTCCCCTTATGTGATTATAATTTTAAAAAATTGATTCAATATTTGGAATCATAATTATTTATAATTTCAAATAATGTCAACTTAGTTTTTGAATAAAAATATTAGTGAAAGTAATTAAAATTAATTATAGTGATTATGATAAAAACAAGATTGCTTTATGGTTAAACATTAGCTTAAGTGAAAAAATAACCTATTAACATCTCAAAAGTAAATTTTTTGGAAATATTTCAAGAAATTAACATATTTAATTGAATGTAGAAATTTATTTTAGGCATGCGATGTAAGGGATGCCTCTCAATAATTTTTTCCTATTTATATTTATAAGAATGACTCACCTCCCCGACTATAAAAGGGCACTCATGCCCTTAATTATGCACACCTCTCTATCACAATGTCTCAGCCAAAATCTACCAAAATATCCTCTAAAATTACTTCCATTAATCCTATAATTCTCCATTTGGTTATAAATCCAACCATGTAAGCCCTTTGGTGCAAACCAAGAGGATTTACCCAAAAGAGAGGTAATATCCTTCCACAAGCTCTTTCGTTTTATTTTCATTCCCCACCACATAAAATATTATCATTGAATAATTATATAATAACCAAAGTATCCTTAATATATTTATATGTTGTTATTATAATTTTTATACCTACATCCACAAAAACTTCCATCAAATGGGTAACAAACTTATTGTTCATGTGTACAACAGACAATCGCCTCACGGAATGATGTCATTTGTTTTTCCTTTGCCACCTCTAATGATTGGGAATTATGATGGAGGTAATATTTATATATTTTATACAATATATATATTATGTTTTTATGTTTTTGGGATTATTACATAATACATACCTTCATGCTTTCAAATTTGGGTAAATTTGATAACTTCATTTGTGGACTTCTAGACTATCGCCTCTTCAAAGTGATGTGATCGATTCGTACATTACATAGAATTCATTAAGGATGGGTTTAGTAAACTTATATGGTAATTATTACATAATAATTATAATTTAATTATATTATATTATATATATACATATATTTCATTTACTTACTTTCTTTCAAAATGATAACAAAATTGAAATAACGTTCATGCGTAAGTAGGGCATGTCGTCTCCACGAACGGTGTATTTCATTTTATTTTTCTACATTTTAAGATTATTATATTTAATTATATACTGAATATATATTATATTTATATCATTTTTTACATTTTTTAAATAATTAAATCATTGTCTATGTAAGAGGATCAATAATAATAAATCTAAACATATACAAAAAACAAAGAAGATATTATCTGAAACATAATATTAACATGAAATTGTTAATAAAATTTTAATATAAAGTCATAATAAAATCATATATGGTATTATATAATAGCATATATTTTCAGGGTACATATAAAATAAACTTATCTTTATTATACATGATTTTTGAATGAGTATGATGAGAGTTAAGACAAAAGGTAAGGGTTTTCTCATCTCACTTTTAAAACTACGAGATTTATGCCTTATTCACCACCAGTTAATTTTTTGTGGTGTATACAGTAATGTCTTGTAAATTCTGTGTAATTGTTTTTATATGGAATTATTTTGAGACCACACGCTCTGACGACACATGATTTCAAGGCCCGGTTTGCTCGAAATGGAATTTTGAACTTTTTTTAAGGTACGATCAGTAAATATGCTAGCGGGTTTTTTTTACTTTTAAGATGGTTCTTGGATAGAAAATATGAGGGCACCGCTGAACTCAAAATGCTGGTATTATCCAAGAAATGGCTTAACTTTGGTTGAAAAAGGCCGAGAAGAAAATTTAATTATCATACTTTCCAAGAAAAATAATAAAACAATTTAAAGGAATTATTCTATTTATTTTCTCAACGTTGAGTGGTGGACAATGATGCTAGGGTGAAGCGATGAGGTGGAAAAGAGGTGAATAAATGAGGCTCATTAATGGCCTATATCACGTAGCATAACGATTCAATAAAGGAAGCAAAACAAAGATGTTGTTTTATAAATGAAACATCGTAATGATGCAATGTCACAGCGTAACTAAAATTCTATGATAAATTTTCCTTTTAATTCTTTGATGTGTCAGTGGGAAGAGGATTAATCGGAGAGGATCCTATGAAGATCCCCTAATGAAAATCCTCCACAATGAAGAATGGTGAACGCCAGAGAGACTTCATCATCTTGTACATGCCTTGAAGAATGGGGCCGGAAGCGACGTCAACACCTTGAAACCTTGAGGAAGAACTCTTCGAAATCAAACATCAATGAGGTAGGGGTTAATTGATTTTAAATTTTCCCTCTTCTTACTTCAAATTATGAATGTGGACTAACCCATGAAAAGGTTAGTCTGTGGACCTTTCAATCTTGTGGGAGTTTATATTCTTTTGGGTTTTCTCCAACATGAAATATATTATCAGTTGTGTTGGTCAAATTAAAATCTCTGAACCTCCCCATGATTTTAAACTTCTAACAAAGAGGATTTGAGCCCACCTGAACAAGGCCT
Source organism: Viscum album (assembly GCA_963277665.1). Taxonomy (NCBI): domain Eukaryota; kingdom Viridiplantae; phylum Streptophyta; class Magnoliopsida; order Santalales; family Viscaceae; genus Viscum; species Viscum album. Next base: position 414,030,042 of record OY728131.1, read on the forward strand.
GATCCCCTCTGCCTGTGCGTTCTTCATGGATGATTTCTCAAAATGGTGGAAAATCCAGTTTGAGGCCATCGTAGTGAAGGTGGTGGCCTAAAAATCTCGTAAACGCAAGAGGATCGATAAACGGACCACCAGAGAAACTATGGTGGCCCGTAGAAGGAATAGTCGGTGCACCGGTAGTTCCCATGGGTGGAGGGAGGTGGAGAACCTATTGACATGCTGCGGATGGCTGGTCGTGGCGGTGCGGAAAAGGGGCCGCTAGTATGCACCGGTAGTAGGAGGGTGCGGCACGCCTGGCATGCACCGCGGCGGCATGGCAGGAGGCCGCGGCCCATCGGCCACAGCACTAAACTAGAACATTGTGCCACCAGGCACCGCGTAGAGGAGTGGCATGCATCCTCGGGCTAAATTGAGCAAGATGGGGTGGACGGGTTGACCGGTCGTGCGTGCCCCCACCTGAACCGGCTGAATGGTTTCAGGCTGACCCGGACCGGCCTAGTCGGTCTGGGCCAAACTAGGGCAGCCCTCGGGTCGGGCTAGACCCACAGGCCCATGGGCCATCTATTCTAGACCCATGTAGAACCAAACCCATGTTGGTTCATTGGACCCCCAGACTGGGTCGTGCCGGGTCACTCCGACCGGATCGGACCGGACCCGGACCCCACATGCCCTGTTTCACTAAAAAGCTCATATCTCTCAAATCGGGCATCCAATTGACACACCATCAGGGGAATGAGGACCCTTGTGACATCGCGATTGAGGTACTCTAAGTTATTTTTGGAAGAAGTTGGCGTACAGCTGGGTTGGATCAAACTCGAATCCAACCTGGCCCTTTTTACAAAAATTCCCATAACACATAGACATGGCATCCAATCAACGTGCCATTTATTGCGTTGGGACCCTTACGATGGGGTCATCCTTTCGGTTAATCTATTTAAGAATTTGTGGTGGTTTAGTAACTCTAAGTGTGTTTTGGTGGAAGTTGGTGTACGGTTGGGTTGGATCGGACTCAAATCCAACCGGGGCATTTTTTAAAAAACGCCCATAACTTACAAATCGGGCGTCCAATCGACGCGCCGTATCTTATATTGGGAACCTATGATGAGATAGTCCATTGGGGTTAATCTGTTTGGGACTTTGTATAGGTTGAGGTATGACTAATGTCTTGAGGATCAGATCCTCCCAGAATCAAGCATGCTAAGTGCAGGAATCCAGTGACTGGCTGTGACGTGAATAAAGAATAAAAATCATGTGTAGGTAAGCACCTAGTGATCCCGAGTGGGTCAGCACCTACAAATATTTTTTGGGTCATCACCTAGAGATCCTATGTGATTCAGCACCTAGCGATCCTCTGTGAGTCAGCACCTAGTGATCCTTTGTGGGTGAGTACCTTGGGATCCTCTATGGGTCACCACCTAGCGATCCTTTGTGGGTCAGCACATAGCAATTGTCTATGGGTCATCACCTAGTGACCATGTGCATGTCTGCAGCAGCGAATCTCAGAAAAATAAGATAACCTAGTCTTAAAACTAATCATCTTTACCTATGTACTTAAGTTTTACCTGGTGTGAGCCATGTCTTTTACTTAGTGCTATGTGTTGGAGATATTTATTCATGGCATTACCTCTATAGTATCTTCCATTGTGGTGTTTTCCTTCTTGGATTACAGAGAGACCATTAGGGGTCTTAGGGTCCCTACTTAGTATTATTATACTCACCCCTTCATAGGCTTCTCCCACACCTGTTGTGTCTTGTGCAGACAACGGATATACTTGACAAGGACATTGGGGAGCCAGGACTATACGGCACTTAGAGGTGGATCGATAGATGTGGTGTGCTATAGTGACATCCGATAGAGAGATGTACCAACCCTTCTGGGTGGATCCTTGGTAGATGACCTTTGAATATTGTACTTCTTTTGTTGTACTTTCATTTTAGTTGGGCTTGTATTCTGGCCTCTTTACTTTCTTTTTACACACTTTACTCTCAGTAGTGACACTTTGTGGTGGTTTCACTACTTTATTTCCTTTTTAGTTTTCTTTGTGTGGTTTTCCCTGTCTATGTGTGTGCAGGTTTAAAGGTAATGCCTTCCCTTTTTTGGGTCATGCCTCTCCAGTGCTAGTCACCAGCCCCTGGACTATGGAAGGCGGGATTGGGGTAGTCACATAATGAGCCCCGGGGGACAAGTTGTGAAAAATTGGTATCTAAGGGTGATCAGTTCTACCAAAAGAACTAAGAGTCTATAATTTTCAATGTGGGAAATAGTGTCAAGTGTCATGAGTTTGTCTTTCAGTCTAGGGATTATAGTGTTGGTGTGTTGGCTGACATATCTAAACACCAAAAGCCTAAATTTGTTTTTCTGATAAGATACATCAAAACACTAGTTTCATGTGTTTTGAAAATGTTTTTATCTTGATCTCTTTTGAGTCAGATCACCAGGTATAACTTATTAACCATGTCACATTTTTTTCCCTCCATGATGCCTCCATGAAGACAGCTAGTCAGGATCCTTGTGAGAGATCACGATGATGGTCCACTGAGTGATGAGGTGTCTGTGCAGGGACCACTAACAATGATAGCACCTTCATGTGGTGTACTAGAAGCACCCCCCACCCAGAGAGCAGCAGTTGCTACCATCCCCACCAGCAGACAGTGCAAGCCTATTGAGCTCAATGCACAAATTCCAAAGACATAGGCCTCTGATGTTTCTAGGCGAGACAGATCTTCAGGTAGATGAGGATTTACTGGAGGCAGTTAGTTAGGTTTTTCACCTATTAGAGACATCGAAATACCAAACGAATATTCATAACCGCTAGCCTTTTTCAGGGCATGATATGGAGGTGGTGTATCTTGACACTCTAGACACACAAGGAGGTGATCCTTGTTTGGATGAACATCGACAGCCTCTTTAGGGCGGAGTTCATACCAGCGACACTATAATCAGTGTGTATTCAGAAGTTATTGTACCTATAGCAGGGTAGCCTGACTATGGCCTAGTACTCGTTGAGGTTTACCAACCTCTCTCACCACTCCACTGACATGGTATGAGACCCTTTCATTAGGTCCAGGACCTTTGAGAAGGGACTCTGATGTGAGATTAGGGTTTTGATGATTTCTATCAACATCCCAACATAGTTTAGATTTATAGAGAGATCATAATTAGTGGAGAGATTCCTAGCCAAACAGGAACCGATGGTGAGGTCCACCACCGAGCGACAGGTGGCTAAGTCATCTTTAGCAGGAAGTAGGCAGATGGCGCAGAGGCCCAAACGGGCCAAACCATCCGGAGGACAACCCTAGGATGCAGGTTCGAAGTTGTGGAGATAATGAGGAATAAGAGTTCATTTGAGGGCTAGAGTTTTTTAGTATTGTGGATGAAAGGGGAACATGTATCTTGACTGTACAACTCCCCCGCATAGATGACCATAAGGCGGTCAAGTGAGTGCCGAGAAAGTGATAGAGGTTTGAGTGAGGAGATCCGCAGGTCAGAAGACGTGGTAGGGCAGTAGGCCGAGTGGAAGATGGTGCATAGTGGTTCTAGGTACTACCACCACCACACCCAATAGGTCCTCCATGAGCTTTGGGAGAAGGTGGACAGGGGAGGGGCCAGCTTTAGGCGATGGTGGCCTACGACCACGGCACTCCAAAGATGATTAGAGGTACGATCTATGTCTAATCCACCTTAGCTTCAATTCTTATAGACACAAGTTCTAGTCACTATTTCCTTTCTATGGACCTTATTAGAAGCTCAAATATTCTAGTGGAGCCTTTGTATTGATCCTTGTGATTAGAGACTCATACGAAAGGTAATTCGAAGATTACATATTGGTGGTGGCAGTGTGAGCTTACTCTAGGAGGTGAGAGCTTCGGTTGGGATCTCATACTAGGGAATCGAGGCCTTACGATTTCATCTTGGGTATGGACTGTTTATCCACAGTCCATGCTCATATCTATTATTTTAGTCACAAAGTGTGGTGTGTCTATGAGGATGGGACTAGGTTTTCCTTCACTAGTGATAAGGTAACCTTTGCAGCACAAGATGGACTATCACAGAGAAGGGTGGAACTGATCAATCACCAATTGGCTAGCATAACCCACTATGTGGTGGATGAGTGGAGTCTTGGAATTCCTAGAGTGGTGGAAAGATATTAGGATGTCTTTCCAAAATATGTCCCAGGACAACATCTTTGTAGAGAGCAAGACTTGTGCATTGACTTGTACCGAGATACAGAACCGATATCTACAACTTCATATCGGATGGATCTCGTGGAGCTTCTTGAGTTGAGGTAATAGATAGAGGACTTCCATAGGAAGGGGTTTGTAATTCCCAGTGTTTCTCTATGGGAAACCTCAGTGTTGTTTTCCATGAAGGATAATGGGAACTTGAGGCTATGTGCGGACTTTCGGGGCCTGAACTAGGCAAACGTGAAGAACAAGTATTCACTACCGATGATTGATGAACCCTTTGACTAGATAAAGGGAGCGAGGTGGTTCTCAAAAATAGACCTCAGATTGGTCTATCACCAACTTTGGGTATAGGATGAGGATGTACTGAAGACAAACTTCAGGTGCTGTTACAGCCACTATGAGTTTCTGGTGATTCCTTTCCACATGAACAACACCCTAGCAGTGTTCATGGGACTCATAAATTGGATCATTTAGCCATACCTTGACTAGTTTGTTGTGGTCTTCATTGATGAAATCTTGGTGTACTCATTGTCAGAGGAGGATCATTCTACACACTTATGAATAATCCTAGATGCACTTCGAGAGAACCATCTATATGGTAAGCTCTCAAAGTGCTAGTTTTGCATTCGGGAAGTCCACTTCCTGGTACATGTCATCTCGGAGGCTGTTGTTGTGGTGGATCCGGTGAAGATAGATGCATTGATTTCTTATATGCCACCCCTAAGCATGAACGATGTGTAGAGTTTCTTAGGGTTGTCTAGCTACTACCATAGATTCATACCTGAATTTTCTAGAGTAGCAGCACCCTTTTCGGCTTTGACAAAGAAGGGACAACCCTTTGTGTAGAAGAAGAGGTGACAGCAGAGTTTTTAGAAGCTGAGGTGGAGAATGATGAGTGCCCCCATATTGATACTACAAGAAGAGGGTGTCAGGTATGTATTATACTATGATGCATCAGGGACCAGACTTCATTATTTCCTGATGTAGGAGTGAGTAGTGATCACCTATAGCTTGTGGAAATTGAGGCATCATGAGTGGAACTATACGGTTGATGTCCTAGAGTTAGAAGAAATTTTTTCTTCCTTAAAGATGTTATGGCACTACTTGATGGGTAAACAGTTTACCATCTACTCTGACCACAAGATTCATCGGTATATCTTATCACAGAAGGAACTGAACTTGAGACAGTGGCGATGGATGGAGTTCCTCCAAGACTATGACTTTGAGATATTGTATACTACTGGGAAGGGGAATGTGGTGGCAGACGCACTCAGCAGGAGGTCTAGTTTACAGATACTGAGTGAGGCGACTGATAAATTAGTCGCACTGTAGATATCCTTTGTGGATAGTGATGGAGAAACTTAACTCTAGTCTATGACTGTCACTCCCCCACTCTTATAGTGAGTTTGGGAGGCACAGCTTTTGGATGTTGACTGCGAGGCCCGACGTGCTCATATATCCTCTATACATTCTCTTGAAGTATTTTTGATAGGTGGGGAGCACATTATCCTTTTCAGAGGAAGTACCTTGGTACTAGTGATGTTGTGGGAGGAGGTGTTGAGGGAGTTCTATACTTCCCCTTTGGAAAAACATCCTGGTGTGCCAAAGATGTACCAAGACCACCAACGTCAGTACTGGTGGACAGGGATGAAGAAAAAGGTGGCTAAGTTCATTTCGCGATGCCTCACTTGTCAGCAAGTAAAAAACAATAATTAGGTTCCAGTAGGCTTGACCCAACCACTCGAGGTACCAGAGTGGAAATGGGATGGTATCTCGATGGATTTTGTGACAGGGTTACAACATACATCTACGGTCCATGATTCCATCTGGGTGATCATTGACTAAATCACCAGGTTGGCTCACTTTCTACCCATACGAGAGTAGGGAACAGTAGAGGACTTGGGACCCCTCTATATCTAGGAGATAGTACGGCTCTACGGGGTTCCTTCGACGATCACCTTAGACTGTGATGCATACTTTACATCTTGGTTGTGTAAGGGGTTTCAAGAGGCGTTCGGGACTCAGCTGCGTTTGAGAATAGCTTTTCATCCTCAGAAAAATGGTCAAATGGAGCAGACCATAAATATCTTGGAGGACATTCTATGTGCTTGTTTCCTATATTTTTGTCGCAGTTGGGAGGACCATCTACCATTAGTGGAGTTTCCATACAAGAACAGCTATCACTCCACCATTGGCATGGCACTGTTTTAGGCCTTGTACGGACAACCTTGCAAATCACTCTTATGTTGGGAAGACCTAGGAGAGTCAACACTCATGGGTCCGGAGTTGGTACGGGATACCACTGAGAAGGTGTAGATCATCCAAGAGAGGATGAGGACTATACAGATTAGGCAAAAGTATTATGTCGATAGGAGATGTATACCATTAGAGTTTGAGGATGGTGATCATGTATCCCTTCGGGTCTCACCCCGAAGATGATTGTGGATATTTGTCTGGGGTGAAAAGCTATCTCCTAGTTTCACCGGACATTTTTATATCCCGAGAAGAGTTATCGATGTGTCGTACCACATATCTCTTCCCCCAAAGATGCAATAGATGCATAATGTTTTCCATGTGTTGCAATTGAGGAGGTACGTACATGATCCGTCACTAGTCATCAACTAGGGAAAGCTAGACATTGAAGATGGGGCGATGTTTGAAGAGTTCCCAGTGGAGATAGTGGATCAATATGAGTGGGTCCTACATGGGCGTTTGATTCCTCTGGTGCATATTTGGTGGCAACATAAGAATCTCTAGGAGAGAACATGGGAGCATGAGGCTCAGATTCGTGCTCATTACCCACATCCATTTGATTAGTTTTGTTTTCAATTTGGGAGATGTAAAACCCTAATGTGGGGAAAATTTAATGTATTGAAAATTCTGTGTACTTTTTTCTTATTTATATGGAATTATTCTAAGACCAAACGCTCTAAAGGCATGTGATTCTGAGGCCTGATGATCCAATAACGAAATTTTGAACTTTTTTGAGGTACAATTAGTAAAGGTGCAAGTGGGTTTTTTTCTAACTTTTGATCAGGTACTCGGATCAAAAATATGAGGGTGTCGATGAACTCAAAACACCATAATTTGACTAGAAATGACTTAACATTAGTCGGAAAGGGCCGATAAGGAAAGTAAAATATCATACATTCTGAGAAAAATAAAAAAATAATTTAAAATAATTATTTTATTTTCTCACTGTTGAGTGGCGAACTGAGACGCTACGGTGAAGTAAAGGGGTAGCTATGAGGTGCATTAGTGAGACTCATTAATGGATCATATTTCACAGCATAATGATGAAACAAAGGAAGTGTAATAGCGATGATGTTTCATAAATGAAACAGTGTAATGATGCAACGCTGCAACGTAACTGAAATGATATGACGTGTTTTCCTTTTTATTTTTTGATGCATTGGTGGGGTGAGGATTAATCGGTGAGGATCCTTTAATGAACCTCCAATGAAAATCCCCCCCAGCTAAGAATGAAGAACTCTGGAGAGACTTCATCATCTTCGATGTTCCTCAAAGAACAGAGCTGAAAGCAACGTCAACACCTTGAAAACCTTGAGGATGAACGTTTCAGCATCGAATGTCAATGAGGTAGGGTTTTTTATTTTAAATTTCACCCTTTATTATTTATAATTATGAATTTGGATTAAACAGTGAATAGTTTAATTAATGGACCGTGCGTTCTTGTGGGAGGGTGACTTATTTTGGTGCTCTCGGCATGTCATCTCCGATGGGGTCGGACGAGACCCAACCAGCCTCATTTTCGTAAAATTCATGTATCTCTCAAACTAAGAATATGATTAACGCATTGTAAGTGGCATGAGGACCCTTAATATGTGGTGGTTGAGGTACTATATGAGATTTTTGGCATAATTTGGCATACGTCTTGGTTAGATTGGGCTCAAATCTAATAGGTCCCTTTTTGTAAAAATTTTCATAACTTACAGACCGGGCATCCAATCGATGTGTCATCTATTGAATTGGGAACATTACGATGAGGTTTTCCTTTGGGTTACTAATCATATTTACTTATATACTTAAGTTATACCTGGTGGCAGATATATATTTTACATTTTTCTATGTGTTTGAGATCTTTCTTGGTGGTATTACCTCTACGGTATCTTCCTTTGTGGTTTTTTCCTTCGTGGATTACTAAAAGACCTTTGGGTGTCTCGGGGTTCTTATTGAGTATTGTTATACTCACCTGGGCATGGGCTTCGCCTACATCTATTGGTTCTTGTGCAGATGACAGATAACCTTGACCGGGACTTTGGGGATCCAAGACTAGATAGTCCTTGAAGGTGGATCAATAGACATGTTGTGCTGTAGTGATATCCGACAGAGAGTTGTACCTACCCATTAAGTAGGATCCTTGGCGGATGACCTCTAGAGCTTGTACTTATTTTGTTGTACTTTTTGTTCAGTTGGGCTTGTATTCTGGCCCCTTTACTTTCATTTTACACAATTTACTATCATTAGTAATACTTTGTGGTGATTGTAATACTTTTTTTCCTTTGTGGTTGACTTTTTGATGTTTTTCCTATCTTTGTGTGTATAGGATTAAAGGTAATGCCTTACCTTTTGGGTTATTCCTTTCTGGTGCTAGTCACCAGCCCTTGGACTATAGAAGTCAGGCTTGGGTAGTTACGGAACAGGCCCTGGGGTATGGGTCGTGACATATATAATACCATGATTATATTATTTTATTAGTATACATAAATTAATAGGTATTTACACATCGATTTTAAGATCACTTTTATGGGGTTTATGGATCAAAATTTACCAAATAAGTAAAGTAATTTCTTCTCAATTTTCTTTCTTTGATACACATGATCATGTTATGCACCTATATTCTTCTACGAGGTGTATACATAGATCTATGACATGATATACAATGAATATTATTCTTTTCATGATATTTTAATCTTCTTGGAATATTATTCTTTCATGAGGATTGTGATTCAATGTTATTGAAGTGGTGAATGTTTATTGCTACAATCTCATCATTTATTAGGATTGTTGAGGATTATTCATCCATAGATGAAATTTTATGATCCATATATCAAAAAAATCATGAATTATCATTTCCTAGGTTTATTAATATTATATTCATGTAATGGAACCATTTTTTCACTCTTTAGTACTTAATATAATAAAGAAAATGTTTTTAATAAAATATAATATTATTTCTCTCTTCGATCATAAATTTGTGTTCTATCAAAATCGGTTTTTCTAAAATTGTTTTTAAAAATGTTCTAATGTCATTCTATGATTTTTAAAATAAATTTTACCCATGTTTTACCTTTTAAACAATAGGTGTTTTAAAAATTAATATTTTGTCATTTTTCGATAAAGTCACATTTCTTAAATTTTTATGGTGCCAAAGGAATATTCAGAATCTACAGATTTATCTACCTTAATGACCATAATTTTATTGAACCTTCTTTTACAAATTTACAAGATTACTTTTTTTATGAATTTTTTTCTTAATATTCTGAAAATTCAATATTTTTAAAGTGGTTTTCAAAGAAATTGGTTTTCAAATATGTTTTATGTTCAATAGGTGTTTTAAATGATTTTAAAATAATCCTTTAATATTTTACTAATAAATTTTCTAATAAAAAGTGTATAATATTTTATATTTTAAAAATATTTTTTCAAATAAGAAAGGATATTTTCCTCAGGAAATGTTTTTAAAGGATCTTCCCAAATTATTTTACATCTAGGATTACATCCATTGGCATTAATCATGAATTTAAAAGGAAATGGTCAAGAGGTTCCAGTTATATTTTTTCCATGAATGGTTTATGTTTTAATGGAATGATGTTTATGAAATTTGTTTCTCCTTCACTAGTAATATTTGTGTGAAACCAAATTTTTTTATCAGGTTAGGCTTTAATGAAATTATTACGAAACCTTTATATTTTCCACATGTTATTATATGATGACATTTTTATGATAATGATTTCATTTCATGTGTTTTGATATGATTAATGTTTATTGTCTAGTGGAACACACATGTATGATTTCATTTTGATATGGGAGGGACATATGTATCCATCCAATGCATTGGGTAAATATTTGTATCTCATGAGATATACATGGATGGAACAGGGAGTAAATTGAGTTCTGTGAAGAAATTTGTTTGCTAAGATGGTATTGGGAGTGATCCTTGAATACTAAGTTGGTTATGGTAGTGAACCATGACTTCCATGATGATATACGGAGTAAACCCATAATATTAATATGGCCTTGGACAGATGGCTAGAAAACTATGGAAATCGTTTTATATACTTATGAATCTTCCATAATTCCATGAGTTATTCCTATGTTATGATTCCATGGATTATGTTATTGATTTCCTTATGATTCATATTTGATGAACAACAAACATTTATTCCATGATTCACGTTTATGATATTTTATATATAGGTTATGATCTTCTAATTTCCTGACCATGTTCTCATACCCTTATTCTCATGTTCATGCTTTCATATATCCCTTGTCTACCCTTATTGAACATCTAATATCACCCCATTATATGTATCATTTCCCCATGTTATGAAGATATTTATTATATATGATGTCTCTAATAAGGTTTATAGTAATGAAAGATTGAGTGGGATAAAATATAGCTCAAGTATGTACAATATGTTAAAATGTTTCCAAATGCACTAAACTAATTCTGTATTTTGGAATCTTTATTTATATTATATTAAGTATTTCAAACATATGATATAATTTTAATTTGTGAAAATAAAAGGTCTATATAGTTGGTATTAGAGAAAAAAATTATTTAACCTTTGGAAGATAGGATAACAAAACAATAGTGAGTATCATAAGTATATGTCTAAGGATAAGTATATGGATGAGGAAAAGTATAAAAAAATGTCCTAGAATTTTGGAAAAGTATAGAGTGATTGATTTCCTAGAAATAAAAACTTTTTGGGATAAAAAAGTGGGATTGGATTTGGAACATATTTACATAGGTTACAAACCCAAAAAAACATATTGAGCTAGACTCAGTCAGGAACTAGGGAACGAAAATGGTCTTTACTACACCCATAGTTTGACACTCCTCAGTGATATGATTTGAAAATTCACAAACCTTTCATGGACCATTGATTATAAATGCCCTCATGTTTGAATGTCATGCACTTCACCTTGATAGTATTTGGTGTATCCAGGAAGTCAAAGATCTAATCAATATTATCAAGTCAGTCCTCTACATCTTGGGGTTTATTCATACCATTAATGGAAGATAGATTCTCATTAAATAAATCATTTTATCAATATATTTATCATCCATCTCTTTTATATACCTCCAAAATTATGTTGTGGACATGTGGTATATTATGGTTTATAGAATGAACTTCTCACATGATATCCTTGATAAAAAATTTATCAATTGGTGTATTCCATTGGGTAGATGAGAAACACTCTCCTATAAAACATATAGAACATTTCTTGGAGGAATACTATGGAACATAGAAATAGAAGAAATGTTTAAAAATATATTAATCTCAATTAAAACTATAAAAACATAAGAAAAATTTGATATGTAGATCAAGAACTAAAAATAATAGACACACACCCCAACATCCCTTGGTTACTTGAGTCTCTTCACGATAAGAGATGGCTAGACACTCACTGCAACCCATCTCTAAAGTCCCTACAATACTATATATAGTCTAATAAATGTACCAAGATAGGAAATATCTATTATATACCAATCCTTTGATATCAAAATGGGTTGAATGTGAAATGGATACCCTTCAAATTGGTACCTAGCTTGAATTTCAACACACAAAAAGGGTGTTCTTGATCCCCCCAATTTGAAGACTAGAACCTGTGAATCAACAACAAATAGAGGGAATAGTTTCCCCCAACCTAAACTAGAAAAAAAATATATATGTAAAAATAAAAAAATAAAGAGTGGAAGAAAACCATAATATATATTTCATAATAGATAGTGAACAACAGAAGTGATATAATTGAAATTGTAGAAAAAAATTATCCATAACACAAGTCAAAATTTAAAAGGATAGTATAGAAAAAACTACTACTCCATGTGATACTATGGTCAACATCCCTACATATCACAACTAGTTACCCAGAAATAACTATTAGATTACCCTAACACCTTAATGAGGATCCATTCCTTTCCTTGTATTGAAATTTATATAATTGTCTTTGTACCACAAAATTAGTGAATAATGTGTAAGACAACAGACTTAGTAGTATCTCACCTAGGTGTTCCATAACAATTATCTATAAACAAAATCCAAGAATTTTCACCATTAAAGAAAATAGGGCATGATAAATAGTCTAACGGTTTTATATCAAAATCAAGGAAAAATTTAATTCTTCCTTTTTACACATTCCCAAATAAATCTAGTTAAAACAGTTTTAAATATTTTCATATACATATGCCGAATAAGATATATCAAATCAAATTAAAGCATGTATCGCATATCATATCATATCCATAACAATGGTAGAACTCAAAAATAGAATCCAAACAACCCAAACATCCAAATCAAAGTATAGGTAACATCACTCTAAGGATCCCTCTAGGTCAAGATAGTTAGGACCATGACCCTAGACATAAACATCAAATCTATGTAGCTAAGGAATATTCCAATAATTAAACCTCCTAACAGTATCTATCAAGCCTCTATAACAACAAGATGAGGGAGTAGGAGAACTCCCCATGAGTGAACCCCCAATAGTATCAGTAGATGAGGCATTTTATCACTCCTTCCACCTAAGTATCGATGGATTTATATGTGATCTATTTTTCAAAAAAATACATCAAAAATTTTCATTAAAACCATACATTGAAAACCCTTTATGAAAACTATTTCATAGTTGTTTTAAAACATCTTTTATTTACAAAAATTAGGTAAAACCCATATTTTAACCAAAAACCCATTTCTACATACACGAATAAAGTCAGTCAATCGTGACATACTTTTATTAAATAATTTATTAAAACTATAGTATTGTGTTTCATCCTACATAGGCTAGAGAGAGGACCACCCACCTAAAACCTTGTCCAAAAATGATGGAAACGGGATCCACCAACATTTAATAACACAACAAGGACAATATATTCTATTGAATTAATCCACACATGACATAATTGATTCCATTTATAAACAGGGTTGGTGAATAGGAGGAAATAACCCATACCTCAAGGGACACACACTTTCCACCACATACAACTGAAAATTTATCCTCCGAAGGAGGATTGCATGACAGATCAAAAAGGAAACAACATAAATCATCATCTAAGACCATAAGATCTAATAACTCATCACAACAAAACTACCAAACTCAAAGGAATTGAAGAAGTAGAAAATATTGCACACCTGAAGAGATGTAACACAATTGAAATAGATATCAATCTGAAAGGGGTTATCTATATGGAGTGTATGTCCCAAAAAGTTTCTTGGTGAGCTCCTAGGTCAAGATGAAAGATTCTTTAGCCGAATTAAAATATAAATTTGTAATGAAGTATCCTAAAATACAAGCTTGTGACATTTACATGGAGTGAAACCCCATTTCATGTTGTGTAATCCATGAAACTAAAGTATGTCAAGAAACCCATCACCTTTCTAATAAAAACCATACTTTTACTATTACATGGTGTGTAATCCTTTCACATTATGTATGAAGTTTTCAACATATTCTTGGAATACATTACATGATGTGTATTTCTCCAATAGACTGTGAAATTCCCAATTTTGTATAGAAAACTCCAAAACCACTGTCGTTGTTATTTGAACTTGGAGAGAACCCACAAAGAAATCACACCTTTATACATAGACATCATTTATGAAAAAATATACATACCTTAACATTAGTTCATTTTCCCCATCCAATGTGATCCAGCCTCAGGGGTCCTTAGATTCTCTCAAATAAAGTGGAAAATGAATAAAGAGAAGGTAATTACCGTAATGTGGGTGATGGAATGTTACATTAAAATATTTTTTATTCATATAATACATGAAAAAAATAATTTAAATAATTATCTTAAATTTTATTATGGGACTTATTATGATTATAAAACTCTCCTAGGAAGTATTTTTCTTTAAATATAAAGAGGTTATAGGAAGAAGAGACATCATTCTTTACTGAGAATTATTATTTTATTTATTATTCCACATCCTTCAAATATAATTAAAACAATATGATATTATAAAATAATTATCTCCCATATAATGAGATTGATTTATATTAAGCTAATAATCTATATCTAAATAACCTTCCATCGAATGGGAAACAAAACTATTGTTCTTATGTATGAAGACTACAACCTCAAAAAATGATGCATTTTTTCAGCAACCACCACTGAAAGATGGTTATAATGATTAATTTACTATATATATGATATTACTGAAACATTAACTTTATCAAAATATAATATATCATACAATTTCTAATCATTCTATTCATTTAAAAACAATAACATCATTCACAAGTACGTGTGGGCTACTACCTCAACGATACGATATGATTTATTTTTCATAACTATATAAAATTAATTATATATATAAGTGTATATAAAGAAATAAAATTATATATAAGTTATAATTATATTTATTTAAAGGTAAAATAATATAAATGATATTTCCATAATAATTATTGATAGATGGAAGTGTTACTCATATGTATGTGTGAATTACCATCTCAAAAATTGTAACGTAGTTAATATTTCATAACCATATTTCAGGGTTAATTTAAAAAGTATAATTGACGGATATAAATGGATTTTATTTAATTATAATTATTATATAGATGATTTAATAATTAAATCTTTCACCATAGTAAAACTACAAAAGTCATTTTCGGTACATGAACTGAATATCGTCGAAACCTCCAACGTGAACTTATTTGATTAGGTAAATAAATATTACATGATATTAAATAAAATAAATCGAATGAAAAACCTGAAAAAAATTATCAATAAATTTAATAATTAATATATTTTTATTACTCATTAATATAAAGAATTTATGTGATTATTCAAACCTGAGGTAATGGGTTTCATAACACAACTTCTTTTAGTTTGGTTTATAGTATTTATTAATTGTCTTTGATATTCCAAGATTATATATGTAATTAAATTTTATTATTTTATGTTTAATTTAAACTTATTTTATTTTTATTTAATTTTAGTTAATATAATCTATTCATTTATTAATTCTAACTTCAATAGTATAATCTTTGTATGGGAATTTTGTCTCAATTTTCACTCCATTAAGATATATTTTTAATTATGAACCTATGTACTTATATGTTGCTTATATACATATATTTTATATATTTAACATAATAACATATTTATTTATGATTATTAATGGTTAACTTAAATTTTATACATTAAAGGGGTTATAATTTAAAATTTTAAAAAGTGGAAATGATTTATTTTACAATCTCATTTTTTGGGGATTTCTATAATTTTCATTGAAGGGATATTATAATACATCCTTCATAAAATCCCTTTATTTTTTTACCCTAAAGATATTTAATGAATTCCCATATTTTTATTTTATATTTTCTCTATCTGGTACTTTAATCAAGAAATGAAATATCTAAAATAAAAACATATTAAAATTATTAATTTGATTAGTTAAATTTTTGTTCCATGTCAATTTTTTTCAATTTTTTTACAAAATTTATATTTTTAAAAAATATTTTTAAGGAAAATTATAATTTATCCTTTACCTTTTAAAATATTTTAGAGGAATCCTTATAATTTTTTCAAAAAGTTCCATTTTTGAATTTCTTTACAAAAATTCCAAAGAAATTATTTTTAACATATATGATGTTAACAGAATTTTCAACCATCATAACTATTTTTTACTCTAAGTTTATTATGCAAGTTTTAATGTTTTTAAAAATAAATGTTTTTTTATGAAAATGTAGTTTAAAATTTTATATTTTTGTTACTCCTAATCTTTAAAATTTTTAATTTTAATAAAAAATATTATTTTCTAATGAATTGATGGTCATTTATCATCTCTTTATTAATTTTTTTGTCATTTAGTTCCTCTCGAACCATAATTTGTTTTATCATTTTTAGATATTAAATTTCTCTTGAAATTTATATTGTTTTTATCTTTTATATGATTATTTCCTAAACCATATGCCTTTTCTATATACAATGTTTCACTTATAAGGTTTTATTTTTGACCAGGTAAATGTTTATATTCTGTATTTTTTATTCCATGTGAATATTTGTTAATAGGGCATAAGATTCATGTATTAAATTAAAAATTAAATATATGAAAAAATAATTAGACATACAGTGATTGGTGGGGTCCAAAATTTTATATCCATTCAATGCATTGACATGTGACATGAGAAAAATTAGTTATCCAAATTAAATGGTTTTTTAGTGTATACCTACCTATCGATTAGAATATCATGGCATAGAGAGTTGGTGGTACAAATATCAGGATTTTTTAAAATCTTGAAATCCAATATTAATAACTTACTTTGATATGAATTAACTTAACATTGTCCATGGTATTTTTGTATTGATATTATCCATGCATGAATTTCGTACTCATGTTATTGATTAAATGAAAAAAAAAATTAGTTATTTTCCCTTCCATTATGATTATTACATATTTAATCATGATATATTACACTATATATAAACCTTAATGGGAATTTTATCTCACCCGTATATTCTTCCCTTTCCTCTAGATTTGAATATGTAATATTTGAATTGGAATAAGGATACATAATATTTAATTTTGAAAATATGTATTTTTTAGGTTTTCAAAAAGAGTTTAAGATTCATGTATGTATCTTGTTTAAGAAGACTAATAAAATATTTAGTCATTTGGGATGTGACCTACTTTATCTTATTCCTATCTAATAATGTATACATTAGATCTGGGTTACTATATATTGGGTCTTTACAGTGATAGTCTTGGAAGTGATACTTGACCACTAAGGAAGTGATTTTCTATACTAATGTATATTCAACAAACAAATGTACTTTCCCAATGTAATGCTTTCATGGACCATTCTATTTGATTTATTCTTGATTTGTATCTTAGTAAATCATAATAATGAATCCATACTTCAATATTATAATCTATGATATATTGGGTTTGGTTTTCAAATTCTACAATCATGTTTTCATACCCCTATGATCAATTTATATTTAAGTGATCGTTGATATCCCCATTTTTTCCCCTTAATGGGAATTTAAGATCACCATTTTTATGTTTCCTTTACCCAGGTTAAAAATGAAGGTATTAAGTATGATATATATAAGAAGGGTGGTAGTTTTGAATAACTTAGTGAAATATTATGTAGTTCACTTCTCAACCATTTATATGTAAACAAGTTTCTAAAGGCACTAGACCTATAAGATTCTAGAATATATCATTATATTATATAATGAATATCCATAAAATAAGATGTAATATCTATGTATGAAATGAATGGGTTTCTATAGTTTCCATCAGATAAAGTTTTAGTTAACCTTTAGAAAATAGGATGAGAAATATTTAGTGATAACCCTTAGGACAATCCTATGTTTTGGAGATGATCAAATGTTTTGGAAAATAAAAGATTTTGTTTTTCATAGGAAAACACCCTTTTAGATATAATATAAATGGAATTGGTTTTATAATAGATACATTTATGGGTAATAACAAAACAAATTGGCCTTATATAACTCATTCATAATTCTAGAACACGTTGAGTGTGCCCTTACTGCTCACTTATTTTGAAAATCCTGGGGGGATATTCTCGGTATAATTATTATTTTCTTTATAATCCATCATAAACAATTTTAAGAGAATATTTTCATCAATGAACAAGAAAAAACCTACAGTATAATTGATTGAAAATAAGGGGTCATTGTTAAACTTACTATAAATTAATTTTTTAGATTATATGGTTTTACACTATGATTATTATTTCTCACATTATGTTTTTTAGTTTTATTCAATGGTTGGACCTCAAAAGAAATGAGTTAACACTAAATTTGAAAAAAAAATGAAATGATTTACCTTTGGAGAAACAAAATTTTATAATAACTAGAATGAAATATCTTTTTATTATTCTTATGAAAATTTATCAAGCTATGAATCATGATAAATTCCTAAACAAGAATAATAGGTAACACCATTATATTGAGTTCTTCATGAGGAAACATAAACTATATTTTAGTGTTTTAAATGATCTATTAGTTGGTGAGAAGTGGACCAGTTCTTTATAAAAGTTATTTTATGTCCTACACTATTTGGAGAAAGAAAAATAATGCAAGATATCTATTATTTGGAAGTTGAAGACGATTAATGGTGGAATCTTATCCATATTATGAAGCAACGTGAATAACTTTTATCTATATAGTGGGAGGACTTTGATATCTTATTTTTCAAAATTTAATTTCCTTATATTATTCATATGAAAATGGATAAATAATTACTTTACCTAAATAATAAGTGATATGAATATATTGTTATTTATGAGGTAAATTTTAAAAGACATTCAAGAAATGCTTTTGAAATTTTCATCCAACCACAAATTAAGGTTGATAAATTCTTTAGTGGATTATAAAAAATTATCTGAAGGGAATTATTCCTATGTGACTAAAATGGATATGAAGATATCATTTGATGTGATATCAAGGTGGAAATAGAGATCATTGTTACCAATCAATATCTTGTTTTTTATCGAAGAAGAAAGCTAGAAATAAAAGGAAACTCTAAAAAAACTGGAGGGAAGAATGTGAATCTTACTTTATGATCGATGTATAGAATGAAACATGGAGGAAATTTTCTCAACGGGAATAGTAAATGTTTTATGTTTGGAAATAATTATTATTAAAAAATCAAATTCTGAAGTAATGAGATGTAGATAGCTAATGATGATCATAGAGAGAAAGATGCACAAATTGTAGCACCCACACTCCGGTGTTTCAAATGAAATCAATATAGGAATTATAATAATAATAGAACAAATATTAATGTTAATGATAATTCTTGATACTGGAAACCTATTAATATATTAAAAAATGGAAATCTAATGTGGTCACTTTTTCTAATGAGGGGTGTGATAATTATGGGAGGAAATTTATGTTTACAATTCAATATAGAAATGATAATTAATTTTTTAAGTATTAATATTCCCAATTTTTTATAAATGAATTATTTAATAATGGTATCAAAATTTCACCCCATGAATTATATGTTGAATTAGTAGTTTAAACCACTAATGGTGTGATAATAAAATCTAATGTATAGGATTCCTTTATTTTTGATGTATTTTAGAATGTGCGTCCTAAAAGTCTTACTATTCTCTCTCTGGTTTATATATAATATTATATTAGTAATGGATTCACTTTATAAACATAAATCCCACATAAATGATAAGGAAGGTAATTCATGTTGGTTATTCCAAAAAAATTTATGATCTTCTATCAATTTGATGATAAATATGAACTTCCATTGGACATAACAACCATTTTATGGGTCTTGATCCCTAATCAAAAGGGGAGTTTATCCCATTTTTCTAGAGAAAAACTAAACATCAATTATATTATTAATTTTCAGCAGTTTTTTTATGTCTTTAAAGAATGTTTTTCTCGTATTCCACTGAATCATGATGTTTATTTCTCAGTTGAACTCAAACTTAGTGATAAACCTCTATCAAATACTCCATATAGAATGGTCCCAATTGAGTTACTGGAAATGAAGAAAAAACTATAGTTTAATCTTGAAAATGGATTTTTTTAGACAAGGGTATCACCTTAGTGTGAATCAGTGATTTTTTAAGAATAATGATGAATCAACGCATCTATGTATTTATTATTGAGAACATAACATGATTACTATCAAGTACAAGTATCCTCCACCCCCTACCGATGACTTTTTTTATCAAATGTGTGATGGGAAATAGTTTTCTAAAACTAGTCTTAATTTTATATATCATTAATAGAGGGTTAATAAGGATGATATACCTAAGAAATAATTCTATATAAGGTATGGAAAATGTGAATTTATAGTGATTACATTTGGTTTTACTAATTCTTGTGATATATTCATGAATTTATTGAATATTCTTTAGATATCATATTGATCAGTTTGTGGTTGTATATATAAATTATATTTTTATCAATTCATTGAGAAGGAAAAAACATGGATATCACTTGAGGATTTTACTGAGGCCCCTAAGGAGATTTTGTATGTAAAATTTTTAAAGTGTTAATATTGGATAACAAATGTTTTATTTTTTGTTCACGCAATCTTAAGAGAGAGTATGACAATGGATCTATCAAAGTAAAAAGTTATTAAATGTTAGCCTACAACTATAACTATAATTGAGATATGTATTTTTATTGGTTTATCTTGATATTATCATCACCTTGTGGATAATATTTCATGGATATCTAATACACTCACCAAATTAACTCAAAACAAATCCATATTCTCTTAGAAAAATGAATTTGGGGAAAATTTATATGAACTAATGAGAAGGTTAATTAGTGAACCTATGATTATATTACCCTATAGTGGAGATGGGTTTTCAATCTTTACTGATTTATCAAATAGGGGGAAATTTGTTCTCATGTAGAATGGTATGGTAATTTCTTATACCTTATAAAAATTGAAGGATTATGTGAAAATTTACCAAAATCATGATCTAGAGTTAGCTCTGATTATTTTTTAAATTAAATATTTAGAGGAGTTATTTTTAAGGAGAAATATGTTATATATATAGTAACTATAAAAGTTTTAACTATATATTCACTCAAAAAGAGATGAATATATTCCAGATAATATGGTTTTAGGTGATTAATGATTATGACAGCTCAATTAATTACCACTCTAGGAAAGAGAACAAGGTGGCCGATGTTGTGAGTCAAAAGTATCACACTAGAATACCTATGATTAGGATCATAAAATATCCAATAATTTTGGATTAAAAAAATGGATTTGGAAATATTTAATGGGGAAAGTAAAATATTTCATAAATAATTTTTCAACCATCTATCCATGTGAGGATTAAGAAGGTTTCGAATGAATATGTAGAGTTATAGAAGGTGGTTAGAAATGTTAATTAGTTTAAACTTGATTATGATAGAATGATATGATTTAATAAAAATGTATATGTTATTTCTATATATTATTTAAAAAAGGATCTATTGTATGAGGCTCATAGTTCTTCATTCTCTAATTATTTTAGTAGGAAAAATATGTATAGAGATCTGAAAAAGTATTTATGGTCATAAAACATGAAGGGAGATATTTCTTAGTATATATCGTTGTTCTTGGTATGTCATGAAGTTAAGCATAAGAGGGATAAGTCTAAGGTTATGTTAAAAACATTATCCATGCCATCATGGAAATGGAAAAACATAACCTTTAATTTTTTATCGAACTCTTCAAATGGTCTAAGGGATATACATTTATTGGGTTGTAGTCGATTTTATTAAAAAATCATTAGAATTTATTTTTTTCATAGAATAATTCTACCTTGATCATATTTATAAAAAAATTAAGGATGTATAAGGGTTTTATGATGTACCACATTTTATTGTACCTTACCAGGATTCTAGTCTTTCCTTTATATTCTAGTAAAGTATTCCAGAGGCTCTGTATAAGAAATTAATTTTTAATGCCACTTACCATCCTCAGATAGATATTTAGTCTAGGAGAACCATTTAAACTAAAGTGAATATGATGTGATATTTTAATATTTATTTCAATGGTTTTTAGTATCAACACTTTCCTCTAGTCGAGTTTTTATCCAATAATATATTTCACTAGAGAATTTAGATGGATGTTTAAGAAGATATATATAGAAATAAGCATAGAACTCAAATATTCTAAGATGAAGTTAGAGAAAGAATGATATTGTGACATGAGATAGCTAGGGAAATGGTGGATAATGTTAGATATATTAAACAACACATTAAGGAAGATTAGAGTATTTAGATATGTTATATTGAAAAGCCTCAGTGCGATCTTGAATTTGTAGTTAGTGAGAAGGTTTTTATATGTTTTTTCCTATGGATGTAGGTTATGAGATTCATAAATAAGTAAAATCTGAGCGTTTGATTTATTGATTAATTCTATATTCTTGATTGAGTAGGGGAAATATCTTATCAATTGGTGTTTCTAAAAAAACTCTCTCAAGTTTACAATGTGATCCATGTATCTATTCTAAGGAAGTACATACGTGATCCATAAAATGTAATGAACTTAGATTTCATACTACTGGATCATGATATTTCATATGAATAACTTCTAGTTTAAATATTTTATTATTCAGATAAAGTTAAAAATAATAGTATTACTCATCTAGTTAATGTTTTCTGGAGAAATCATAAATTAGAAAAAGATATGTAGGAACCCAAGGATGTGATGTGGCATATATATGATTTTTTTTAATTGGAGTAAGTAAATATTTAGTGATATATTCATTTTAACATTGTTATTATGTAACCCACTTATATTTTATGTTAAAATTATGTTTATATAAGTTAAATATATTTGATACATTAATATACACACAACACAGTATCAAAAAAAACTTTAGTGTAATATAACATTATAACCTAGTCATTTTACTATAGAGTATGAATAAGGATAGCCAGATTATGAAAATTATATGTTTTAAACATGTATAAAATAAAATCATTTCTTATTAATTGACTAGAAATGAAAATAATAATCATTTTAAAAAATTCTAAAAAACTATCTATATGGACATAGTGTGTCTTTATCGTAAAATATTAAATTAATAATTTTTGTGAATTATTTGAATTAAATTTATATATTATATATTCAATCAAAAATTTTATCATTCATATAATATTCTTTTTCTAGGAATGTGATTAGATTAAATCAATTTTAATTATTAAAATTGGTATTGTTCTCAAAATAGGTTTCTCATGTTTGCACTCTTAATTTAATATGAATTTATTATTATTTTTATTTTTTATTTTTTTTAAAATTAACTTAAATTTTGAAATTAACATATCAAAATTATCATATAGTGTAGTTTTTTTAATTTTTTGAAAAGACTAATTTTTCAATTAATAGTGATAAATAATAATTTTTATTAAAAACTATCATTTTGTTTAAGAATTTACAATGTTACGTTTAATTTTAATGTTGTATTATACATAAAATTAGTTAATTGATATTATTAATAATCCAAATTATTTAATTGGAAGTAATTTTATCTTGACTTCTGATATAAAATTTTCTTTATTCTTAAGAAATCATTGTTTCTTAAAACCTTTTTTTCTGTATTTGGGAGTTTAATTTTAAATTAGATTATGCTACTTATAGGACTTTTATTTGATAAAGTAGATTCCATATTTTTGAATTATAATAGTAAATTATTTGTAATAAGTTCAAAATATTTTTTTCTCAAAATTAATAGTAAAAATAGTAAATAAACTATTATCATGGTTAAAGTTAAAATAGGATTACCATGGGGAAAATTTATGAAAATTATGGTTAAAATGAAATAAAAACTTTTAGAAACCCAATTGGTTAGTTATAATTTTACCTTATACTTATCATCTTATAATATTATATATTTTTGAATAATATTTTTAAGAATGTGACTTTACCTAACTTAAATATTTGAAAAATTATAAGTGGTCACTCACCAAAATTATAAAAAGGAACCTTCTCCCTTCACTTATCCACACCTTTCAAGCCCTATGTATTGAAAAAACCCTTATAAAACATCTCAATAACATCCTTATACATGTTATATAGATTATTTTATTTCCAAAAGTGAAACCCTAGGGTAATTAATAATAAATGCAAAGTAGTTTTTTTTAAGTGAAGGTAATTGTATTCACTAAACTCTTTCTTTTTTACATCTACTTTTACCCCCCTTAAATTATTTATTAATAATTCAAATATAAATACATCAGTATCTACCATATTTTTAGATATTATTATTTTCATTTAATAACCTATATCCATATCCTCTTCCGTGAAAAGGGAAAAGAAACTGCGTATTGTCATTACTATGAACCACCACCTCGCGAACTAATGTAATTTGTTTTCCATCACAATCTCTCAGAGTTAGATATAATAATGAATTTTAAGTATAAATATTATATTTATGACCTAATTTTATTCTTTAATTATAATATCACATATACATTCTTACGTTACAATCCATCTAAAAATGATGATGTCACTCATGTGTATGTGTGGACTACCGCCTCAACGAAGTGATGTGACGTGTTTTCCATTTTCGCATTAAATGGATAGTAATAATGAAACATGTCATGAATATGTGTGATATATATGTTATAATAATTATTATGGAAATTTTAATTAATATTTCTCTTTCTTTAATTCCATCCATTGAAAAATGAAAACAAAGTTTATGTGTAAGTATGACTTACCATCTCTATGAATGGAGTAATTTATTTTTTATCTCCATCACTTATGGGTTAATAAAAATATAAATATATAATGAATATATATTATATTTAAATGATTATTAAAATTATAGTGATTATATTATGATGATTTATGTATAATATCCCAAACTACCAAACTGAAACTCTCATGAAAAATAAAACAATTAACACTTGAAAATGACGATTTTAATAAAAAGTTATTAATTAATGGATGTTGAAATATTACAAGTGGATAATTTATGATATTATAAGTATTTAAATGGTTATTTTTTATAATTATAACAATTTTAAATTTATAATAAAAGATTTTAGAGTGATTTTGAAGAATGTGGAACTCAGGGTAAAGGATTTCTCTCTCACTTTTTTTTATGTGAGACACATGTCATATACACAAATATTTTCATTTATTTGGTGTATATGCTTATCATTATTTAATTTTATGATTCTAATAATTATTATTATGGGGATATAAATATCCAATTAATATTATATATTTCTTAGGGATTTTATTTTAATGTTAACAAGGTTTTAAGGGTTTTATGTTATAATTTTTTTGATTATCTGGATTTATTATTATTAAGTTTTTTATATTGAAATATTATGAAATATATTTAAAGAAACTAATTAATTTTATTATCCTCTAGTTATTTCTTGAGAATACATGTTTTTATTTTCATTTTCTCTTTATTTACTCAATATATCAAAATAATATTTCTAATAAGAACCAAATTTATTTCCCTCTTTGTTCGAATAAAATTTTTGTTCCTAATCTATATTTTATAATGATTTTTCAAATAATTATTTTAATATTAACTTATGATTATTTAATTTAATTTTTACTAATGATTTAATTTTTATTTTTTTAAATGAATCTTCTAAATGTTTTCTGAATGATGTACTTTTCAATTTTACAGAAAATGTGAAATGAATCTTTTTTTTAACCTATAAATAATAAACATAATTTCCCTCCATAATGTTTACTCAATCCTTTGAATATTACTTTAAATTATTCCAAGTATATTTTAGAAGAAAATTATTTCCCAAATATTTTGAGTTTTTTTATTTTAATTAATTAATTTTAAAGTGAAAAGGATGTTTTTTTGATAAAATATTCTGTATGACCTTTATAATAAATTATCATCTAAGATGACATAATTTTATTATGATTATGATTTACTGGGTATGTGATCAAATGATTACATCCTTATTCATTTTTTTGAAATTTTATGTGTATAATGAAAATATTTTTATGGAACCCATTTCATTTTCATGTGTTATTATTTGATGAAATGGGGAAATTTTTATGGACCCCATTTCTTTTTCACTATTTATAGAATATTTATGAAAACATTTTCCTTTTAATGGGTTATAATTTGATTAATGTTTTATGATATTGTGAAACATATATATATTGTTTCCATTATTTTTTTTGTGGGACCAAAATTATATAACCCACTAATTCATTTGGTAAAGTTGGATATCTCATGAGATAAACAACATTATAATGGAGAATAAAACCAGTTTAGTAAGGGACTCTTTCTACTATGAAATTAATAGTATAGGACCTTGAATATTAAGATTGTTTGGGAAGTGAACTAGATCCACTATGATGGTCTTGAAAGTTATCCTAAACTACTAAGGAAATGACCTTATTTGATTGTATAGATTCCATAAAAATATTTATTATGGTAATATTCTTCTGTCATAGATCATGTTCTTGGAATCCATTTTTATTCATGTCTTATAATCATCCTTGATTTATTCTATAACTTAAAACTACAATATACGATATACATGGTATGGTCTTCAAATGTTATGATATTTTTTTATACCCTTATACTAATGTTATGTTTATTTTATCATTGATATCTCTCTTGTCTACACAAACTAAACATCTGAGATCACCCTATCTTTTGCCTCATTCCCACATGTTATGAATTATGGTATTATGTATTATATTTATAATAAGGTTTATTTTTTTAATAACTTAGTGGAAGATGATGTATTTCACCTAATAACTGGTTGTGAATGTAGCAATGTTTCGAAATAAACTAGACATATATGATTATGGGATGGATCTTTTTGTTATTTTATGATAATTCATATAGTAATATGTAGTAAATATATATATATATATATATATATATATATAATAAAAGTATATGTCGTTATACATATGATAGTATCATTTCTCATGTGAAACTTTATTTTTGTGTTAATAACCAAACATGATTTAAACATAGACCAAAATCAAGGATATATGAGATATATAATCTAGAGAACCTTTATGCTCTTCCCATGGGAAAGGTTATACAAGAGAAAGAGTCATAGAACCATTCAAAATATTGCATGGAGAATAGTAAAAAATGTGAAAAGATTTAGGAAAATAGTGTTTATCCCAACTTTAATAAACTATTCCCCATTACCCTAAGTAAAAATATAATAATTTTATAAAATTAACATCACTAATTACTATATTTTTTATAACAAGACAACACACACACATATTCACAACCACTCACACATAAAAAACTATAATTCCATAAATACATATTATATCATAAAATGTATAAAAAACATGACTATTATTTTGTAGAAATTACAATGTTAGGAATAAATAATAATCAAGGAATAATAGTACCAAAACATGAATTACTAATATGAATCAAAATTCACATTTAATAAATGAAAAAGGTTTATTTGATGTTAATTTCACTCATAGTTATACAAATTTAAGCCTAAATTATATCAAAATATTTAATATCAGAGGTGTATCCTTTCGAGGACCACGATGAACCCATTTTAAAGTTCCATATGAATAATTTACTCTACTACACCAATGATTTAAACAACTAAGAGTATAGTATTATAGGGATTCAGTAAATTCCATTAGAGAAAAGGAATGAAAAAAGTGAATATGATAGATTCTATTAAGATATTCCAAGGATAGACTTCTATGATAGTTTGGATAAAAACCCCAAAGAATATGATAGATATAGAAATCCAAGGGAAAATTATTTCAATATTTTATGTACTGAAAATATAATTATAGTAAATATAATAGAAAATATATATTTATTCCATTAATTAACCAATGGAAGAACCATTATATGATTTTATTGGGAATTTAGTCATGATTAGAGGAGGTATCCTTATGAATGGATGAATAATGGAAGTATGAGTTTTTGGAGAATCTTTCAAAAAAATAGGAGGAAAACATGAATGGATTTTTAAATGGGATTTAAATGGTGTGGTGAAAATTTTATTTTTCAACTATTTTATAAAAACCACAAAAGAGACTACCATGTACCTAATGCAAGTCCACTGCTTATATGGTTTCTATATCAAAAGATACTATAGGTCACCCCAGATACCACTGGATTCCTAATAAACCTTCACTTTTCACCTAAGGTATATTAAACTAAAAACCCTTATTTCCCCAATTATACTACCATTTATCATAAACATCAAAAATCAACAGCTTCAAAAAATAAATTGTAAATTATTAAGTAAAAAACTAAATTGATATGATTTGGTTCATTAAAAACTCCCCAATTTCAATATTCTTATCCTCGAGAAGCTTCAATGAGTCTCATAAAGAAGCACAATCTACCATTGAGTTTTTATCTCTTCCTCCCACCCCTAGGATTGATATGTTTTGGGTAATGAGAAATATAATCTTAGGATAATTCTATGAGTGATATGTGATCTTCCCAGGAGCCATAAAAAATAATGAATATAGGCATGAAACATTATTTATGAATATTAATAGTCTATAAGGACTAAAAATCCATCATATGATTTAAATATAATTTCATTTCTAACTATGTATCAAGATTACATTTCAATCCTTTCCAAAATTAATAAATGAATCAAATATCCAATTTAGAGACGATTCTAGAAGTTACACTCTGATTCTCTATAATATCCCTTATAAATATTTTTCATAATTATTATTTTTAAGAGGACTCTATGAAGAGAAAAAATGAGGTATCTTGGTCAGGCAGTATATAATAACTGAAACTATATCTCAACCCTTCGGTGATCCTGGAATTCCAATACACAAATTCAATATGATATTATACTATTTCAAATATGTGTATGAAATGTTTTTAAAATGATTATTTTCCATTGGTGATCATTTTTTACATGATGCCCTATAAAACAATTGAAAAAAATAGAGATACCCAACCTCATTCCAAGAAACAAAAACTACCTATGAATACAATATTACAATTTATTAACCCCATGATAAAAAAATGAATTGGATAAGAACTACACATTTTTTACTTTCTCCTTTATACTAAAATATTTTGTAACTCTTCTAAGTACATTAATTAAGGAGTTATTGTCCCAAGACTGACCTTCATGGATCGCCCCACAATGGGGTGTTTCACAAATTAGGATAAAATAATGATTTTATATATAGTAATCCTTGAATATACCCATAATATATGATTTACTATTAATGTAGAAAAAACATATTCCACCTTGACCCTCAGTGATATTCAGATAAATATCATCCATTAAACTAATTATTCTTCTATTTTCCTTCACCTAAACACTCTTTGAGGTTAGTAATTATATGAAATAGAATAAAAAACATTATTTAACTTCATAATAAAATGGAATTTCTCAAAATAAATGATTGATAGTATTTAGCCTAGTGACACTTACTTAGTATTAAATCTCAATAATAAGAATAATACTATAGGTTTTTTAGGCCAGTGTATATTATGTACCACTAAAAAATGATGGTGACTCAATCCCTTTAAATATTAAACAACAATGAAAAACTCTATGTCATGGGATGGATAGTTCTATTAATAAGTAAATATCTCACTAGAACCATAATATACTACTTGATGATCTCTCATGAATATACAAACAAGAAGTTATTTTACAAATTATGATAAATATAAAACCTTTCCCTGGTTATGGTACCATTTAAATTGGATTCATAATTAAACTTATCTTTATTTCAAATAATGATACTTCACACTAATCAGATAACACAAACATAATTCCATTATTTATTAAAGGATGTTATTAGAGAATAAATCTTATAAATTTCATCCATTAATTACTAATAATATCCTATAATCGATAGAAAATTTATAAGATAAAATACATTCATCCGGACTCTCTAAGATAACTTTTACATTCATTAGATCTATTGAGATTCTGTATTTTGAGAAAATATGCCTAAGGAATAGGATCCATAAAATTAGAGACAATGTTTAGAATGTTTTTATTATATTAAGTTATTTTGGGGGTCTCTAAAATAATTAAAATATATTTTTCATTTTCTTCTCAATATTTCAAATACAATACAATCTCATTCACAAGTACATCCATAAAGAAATATAAGAATGAATAAAATTTATTATTTATTCGTTTCACAAACACAATATGAGTGTTTTTGAATCCAAATGGAAATACCAAATAATTGAAAGGAACATATTTATTTTGGGAAGAAAACTTTGGAATATCCATTGATCTTTCTCTGTACTGATTCAATAACTGAAGACCTCATGGACCCTTTATATTGATAAAATAAATCATTGATTTGGTTTAATGGATATCATTTTTTAATATTTATTTCATTCAACTTTTTATAGCCTAAACCTAATCACAGTGTCCCATTTGAATTATTGTTCAAAGGAACAAGGATATCCTAATGATAAGTGTTGGGTTTGATAAACACCTTCACCTCAATATCTTTTAGATAAATTTATAACTCCTTCATTTCAATATGTTTCATATAACAGTAATGAATAATAATCAATTTAGTTCTATGTAACATCTTGATAGAAAAATAAATATCCATCTTAATAGAAAAAATTGAGTGAAATTCAAGATAAATATTGTAAAAAAGTTACACTATTGGAGGTAATATCTTATTCTCCTTTGTTTTAGTTATTATGATTGTCAATCTCTAAAATTCAATTTCAATGGATCCCATTTTTCCTCACATGTATCTACCAAAACTCATTGAAATTAAAATCATTTAATTTTTTTATATTGAATACATATCAATGAAAAGAAAGATACTGACCTTTGATAGAGGTATATTTGGACTTAGATCTATTATAATTAGTTCATACATAGAGTAAGATTAAAGGAAACTATGTCAAGTTATAATAAATCTAATGATTCCCCTATTTGGACACTATAATAGTATAAGATATACATTTTTTATTCAACTATACTTATCTCCCAAAAGAGTATCATGGTATATAATTTTAATGGAATATTATACTTTTAATCCTAAAAGGAATGAAAATTACTCAAAATATAAAGGGGTGAGAAGATGTGGTATAAAATAAAGCATAATACAATGTTACAGATACATAATTAGTACCTCTACTAATATAGGGTACCTATAAAACATTAATTATAAATTTATCTACTTCATAAGAACTTATTAGACCATTTACCTGACCATGAAGACAAAAACACTTCCTATATGAGGGTATTATTATTTCTTAGTTCTAAACACCTCACCTGCCTACTCAACTAGGTATCTCTATAGGTGTCCAGCTACCCTTGGTGGACTATCCATTTCACTAAGAGTTAAATTTATAGATCTACTGAGGTTACTTAATGGATCCCACTATTGTATTCTTCATGTATAATCTATGAATATTACATAAGTTTCCTCATAAGTGGCACAAATTTTCTTAAAATGCACTATTGATTTTAGTATGAACCAGGTGTATAGATTAGTTGAATAAGATTATAGGTCTACCCAATCTATGAGTAAATAAAAAATTAACCATTGAAGTTATTGGTCACATCTACCATTATTAACATTTTCTTGAAATCACTTATTTTCAACAGAGTATCACACACCTGTGCTTTGTCCAGGTAACAATAAACCATTAAATCCCATATCATATATAAATTTTCTATTTACCACATTATATAAAGTATACATATTGAATAAAATTACTTGGATATGTAATCCTCCCTTTAAACTCGTCTAGTCATGTCTATAGTTTGATCCCTCATCACTACTCATGTAAAGAGAATAATAGAGTTGGTAAATTTTTATCTATACTCTATTACTATTGTCATACATTTTCTATTATCCATAAATAAATAAGGATTTATAAACCTTAGTGTGTTGGGGTAAAATCAATTAAATAATAAATCTCTAATTCTATTTTTAGATGATATTTTTCCTTTATTAGCCCAAATCTAGACATCCAACCATTGAAAATTATACCCTTTAAGCATAAAATAATCTAATAGAAACTAGTCTTGTTTAGGGGTCTTAATAATATAAAATATATATTGAATATGGTCAAAAAAATTCTTGTATTCTTTAAGGATACAACACCCTAAAAATTTAGAGGGTAAAAAAATTAAATATATCACATTCCATCTACATTATTGGAATCCCATCAAGGTGGTCCCTACACTGCATCCTAGAATAGTTTATTAGGTTCTTATAAAACTTTTAGATCCATAATAAGACTTATAGGTGGAATATTCTCATATTACCCTTCATAAAATGCTTCATGTGATAATTCTAGTGGAATACTCTACATATAAGTAGATAATCACATTGGATTTTTCATCCAAGAATGGACAAAATATTAAAATAATTCTAGAATATATAATCCCATCATAAAATCCCTACACCAATCTCATTAATTTCCCATTTATCTAATTATTACATATTTTAGAATATAGTTCAAATTTTTTTAAAGTAATATTTCAAAAATAAGCATGAATGGTCTGGCTAACAGTAGTAATAAAGGAAGTTCTTAGTCAAATAGATTAATTGAAAATCAAAATAAAACTTATAATCATGAAAAAATAATGAAGAAGACACTGTTTATTTATTACTTGTGTTATAGTTAATTTTAAAAATTAATTAATTTTAAAAATAAGTTAAAAACATAATAATAAAAATACAATTTATTATTTTTGTCAACCTATTCCTTATTTATAGACACATACTCATGATGTATGAGACTTGAAGGGATAGTCTTGAAAAGAAAACGTGACTAAGATCGACCAAAACGTCCCCAAGTATCTAAAGCTTCCACTATAACTATTCTATCAATCTGTATTTATTACTTAATTTATAATTGTTGAAAATTCCATCTTCTAGATAAACCCAAACCTAACGTCCCTATGTGACATTTGATACAATTTTGTGACAACCTAATTAAGAACCTATTTTGGTCTAACTAAAACTATAATAATACCTTCTAACATTATTAAATATTGTTATATATTGTAAAAAATGATGAAGAAGAAGGTTTAGTAAAGTGGGAAGTATTTTTTCATTTTTAGAATCAAAATAAGGGACCAATAAAACATTTCCTACTAATAAACTAGAATTACATATTCAAAATGTATTATTGTCTAGAAATAAAGAAACCTATTCACTAAGTAAGTAAAATGTACACTATAGATATGTATTGTACCTGGAGAGTAATATAAATAGGAATTTATTTATATTTTTACACTTGATATAATAATTTTCTAACAATACCTATACAAGCCATAAACTAAACATAATTGAACCAAAAATATATATACATGTGTTAGCAAAAAAAATAAAAAACTAAAGGCTACAAAGTAGATTCTTAGACATGAAGTATCTTATAATGGAAACCCCAGGGACAGCACATAACTTCACCATTTAAACTGTCAATAAAAAGATAAAAAAATTCTTTAACTCCTAAAAATTACAATTACTAATATATCTTGTATTTAAGTGATTTATGATTTCCTAGATAAGTAATAAAAAAGTCCTACATGTGTCTCAAGGGGAGATGTGAAGGGTGTCATTACATCGTACCATGTTGGCGGTAAATAGTTAACCCCAAAAACACAATCATGAAACCAATTGTATGTAGAAGAAACATAATTAATATATAAAAGAAAACAGAAATTCAAAATGATTATTATATATGTGTGGAATAGAAATAATTAACCCACTACTATAGTTCTATTTCTCACATTTCATCTAATATATAGTGGAATTTACCATACATGCTTGAATAAAAGATACAAATATTAGATAGAGGTGACATAAATGTTAGGGATCCCTAGTGACCATCCCAAGGTAAATAGAAATATATGAACAATAGTCTAGGAACCTTTAATCCCATTTAATATGGAATAGATAAATATAAAAATATTTTGGTCTATGTTGTCCATTCAATTTGTAAAAATCAATCCATCTATTTTATAGGAACCTCCATATGTATTTATAATAATAATATCACCCAAACACCTTTATGGAATAATGAAAAAATACATATATACACATATACACTATAATATTCAAAATGTTGTAAAGGAATATTAAAAAATTCAATATTTGTAAAAACATATCAATTAATTTCTACAAAGTTCAATGTGTGGAATTAATGTAAGTCATAAAATATAATTGATAAAATATGAATAACACAATTGATTTAAAATTTATTTTTTATATAATTTAAGAAAAATATTTATTAGGATAAAAATGTTAATTTCAAGTTAACTTTAGTTAGATAAGTTCCATTTCTAGCACAAACGATAAGAAAATATAAATTAGGGTAGGGGTAACCTACCAAAGACCACTTTGAACCAACTTTCAAATCCAAGAGAAAGATGGAATGAAACCAAGTCAAATATTATAACATCCTAGAGTAGGGGATTATAAGGATTTATTTAATTATCCAACAAAAGTAATTTAATTATAAAATAATATGATGGATTCACTTTAGATTTATAAAGGATCAACACATGTGATATCCAGATGGAAGAAATCCAAAATGAGATATTGTATTTACATATCCTAGAGTAATGCAATTAAGTATTTTTAACATTATCATTATGAACTAGATAAAATAAAGGATAAAAGAGTGATTCATTCATTATATTAGTCAAAATATGATCCCTACAATTATTTTATGAGGAATATAGTTAGTATTGGAGGAGGTGACACCTTTTATGGTTGATGAATGTAGGGGGGTTGGGAGAAGGCTCCCACCATAAGTGAGATGAAATAAAAAATGAAATAGGTAAAAGGGATTTAAATTTTGAGTTAAAATTACATTTAAATCCCAATTAAAAAACTACCCAAGGGTCTATTAGGTACCTATTATGGGATTAACTTGAACATAGTTTCTAAAAGTGTATCCACATCAGTCTAAAATTGACACCACATGTTAGTATATACCCTTATACTGGGAACTGTTTCTTCTCACAAACTTACCCAACACTAACTCTTTTATTTTTATTTTATTATCATAAAATACTTAATTAATTTAAATCTCAATCTATTTATAAAACATAAATTTAAGTATAAAAAATAATTTTAGATTCTATGGGTTATTACAAACTCCCTATTATCATATTTCTCATCCGTAAGAATCATCAAAGAAACATCTTATGAAAAAGAAACTTTTCTATTTAGCTTTTATCCCACCCTTCAACTATTATAACACATTATTCAGTGTTTCATTTTTTTATGATAAATTTATCCACATATGATGAATTCTCCACCACCTTGATGTTATGATATTGTATCACATGCATACCATAGGTATGAATTTAATCAATTAGAGAAAATTGAACATATTATAAACAACATTATGTTTTAAGGGTAAAGAAAGATTATAAAAAATTTCTCTAACACAATACAAAATATTAAAAGGAAATAAAAATATATGAGTTAATTTTCCCTACATTCCCATTCACCAGGGATCCAATAGTAGGTAAGAATAAGAAAACCCAAAAAAAAATTAATCTACACGGGTCTAGGTGTGGAGGGTTCTAAAAGGCCACTCCTGGGAATTCCCTTTCTAAAAAAACCACGGGTCTTCTTTTATGATGAACATATAACCATTGAAAATTATATGAGGTAATTTATCATTTCTAAAATAACTTCACTTGATCAGTTATCTGATGAACTATTCTAGGGCCAATCCTGATTGATTTATGAATTTTAGTTCAACAACTTCAAGAATTAAAAGACATACCATAAAGGACAATGAAATTAACAATATATGTAAAATATTTAAAATTATTATTGAGTGTAAACTATAATAATGTTAAGTGATCATCCAAAAATCATCAAAATAATGAATAAAATCCAAAATATAATGTCATGAATATGAATTATCTACCAATGCTATAAATCCATTTGAGTGTTTAAAATTAGGGTCTTTATTATATATTATTCTATTAAACATGATATAAATATTAATAATCTACTAGATATATAACATTAGAGTAATATCCCTATAAGTGGATTTAGTACTTGTCAAAAAATGAGATATCCTATCTAAGATGTCTATAATCCAGTAAAAAATATCCCACACCATTAGAGATCTCAAAAATCTATTAAAATAATTCATCATGACCTTGTCCCATTTCAATATATCCCTAGGAAGTGTCTGTATAAATTTTATGGTTCGTTAGTGCTCTAATTTTTACTAATTTATTGTGTAAAACTTAAAAACAAAATCAATAATATCCAGCTTTAGTATAGGGAACCAACAATACTTATGAATATCTTGGTAAATTTTTTAATGTCTAGGATAAACATATCACCTTTATGTGTGATTGTCATTCAATAATTCAACCCTTATACTACTAAGGACTATAAGTGTCCAATGTGATAAAAGAAAGAGTTATTTTCCCGAAAACAACATTTAAATATCTCCCTACCATTGGGTGTTCCTAAAATAATGGTATAATTGTGATGGGATGTTTCAGATTCCTTAAATCATTCTACAATGGATTATATAATACCAATATGGACTAGAAATATCCAAATTCAATCCTCATTGATATCTAGATAAATATAATTCATTAAATACATTATACACCACTCTTCCTTCTCCACTTACACATTCATAGATTGGGTTTTGCTACTATGTGCATTGAGAAAAACATTTCCCTTCATAGACACATAAAGATAATGAAATTTAATGATTAAAAATATTTAACTCACCAACTCTACCTTAGATTTTAGTGTCCCTAAGTAAATATATACTTGAGGTTTTTTTGTCATTGTATACTATGACTTGATTACTAAAAATATAGAACCTTAATATATATCTGTATAGAAAATAATTGTTAATTCTAGGGAATGGTTGAGATATTTTTTCATACAAGTTTGGTGGTATCAATATCCATCATATACTATTCAATGATGTTATATAAGAACACAATAAATACCCATATAAGAGGTATAATAATAATCCTTGAACTCTAGAAATATCTAATGTGATATTAGGAAAATAAAAGTAGTCAATATCTTCTTCTTCTATTATATTTTTTATTCACACTGATCAGATCATAAAAAAATTAATTCTTTCTTTTTAGTGACTTTAATTGGTGAACTAATCCATGAAAATAGTTATTTGAAACAGAAATAATATCCTACGAAACCTTGAAGACTATTGAAATCAAATATATTTTTAGGAATTTTCTAGAACATTGCCACATTAACCTTCATAGAATCTTCTATGATTCCTAAATTTGATATCACATTCTTGAGTAACATGACTTCACAAATCAAGAAGGAACATTAAAAAAAGTATCATATAGTTATTTCTCTCATATAGTCTTCATGATCATTCAAATATATCTACCTTGATTTTCCTAAGATCAAAAATACACAAGAATGTGATCCAAAAACACTACCATAAAGAAGAATATGAATGAATGAAATATCC
This sequence comes from Viscum album, assembly GCA_963277665.1. Classification (NCBI taxonomy): domain Eukaryota; kingdom Viridiplantae; phylum Streptophyta; class Magnoliopsida; order Santalales; family Viscaceae; genus Viscum; species Viscum album. The sequence goes on from OY728131.1 coordinate 414,067,368, forward strand.
TTTTTATTATATCTATAAATAATATATGAACACTAGTCAATTCAAATGGAATCAATAATCACTATAAATGTCTATATCATCTTTGATAAACCATTCTCAGAATTTAATATAGTCTAATACGGAGCTTATGATACCCAAATATTGATAAAATATTGAAAACCGATTTCCACTTCCTCTAATTAAATAAATCATTTATTCAAGAAAATGGGTGAGATTATTAATGGTCCCCAAATTTCACATTTATTAGTCCACACATAATTGTCAGCTCACATTTCCATTATTGGTGAAATAATCCATGGAACTCTATAAAGAAATGATGGTTTTGGTAGACCCATTCACATTAAGGTCTTGTAAATAAATTTTTATCTCCATTGAATCATTAGGACCCATAATAATATGTAGTAATATAAATTTTATCAGTCCCAGGTAATGATTCGATAAAAAAATCAGCCCACCAATTAGAAGGCTTGCTTGATAAATCCTTAGAAAAAATGTGAGAAAGAACCATGTAACGACCCAATGTTTTTCAATAGAAATTCCCTTCTTATGATTATGTCATATAATAACATGAAATAAAAACACAATGAACTGCTATATACTATGTGACATTTAAACATAATTTTTACACTTCTGTGTTTTGAATTTTGAGAATCTGATATCCACGGTTGCGATCAGTGGGATGTTTGGAGTCTGATAAGACAAACTAAATTTTTGGTGAATAGTAACCTAACCTTATGAATAGTAACATAACCTTATTAATATTAATATGAACCTTATGAATATTAAATAGTCCAAAATAATAGTAACTTTATTCATAAATGTATAAATAAAATTTAGGCATCTTATAAGTGATAATATGATCATAAAAAAAAGTATTTGTATTTTAATAAGTTATAAATAATTAATTAAAATTAATTAATTAATTTAAAAGATAATAAATTTTCCTAAGAGTTTTTCATAAATTATCAATGTTATGTCTTCTAGTTTTAAGATAATTTTAAAATACCTTATATAATTTTTGAAAGCATTATAAAATCAGTTACAGTTTTAAAATATATATTTTTCAAATAAATTTTCATTTCAACTAAAAATTAAGTTAATCATGTTTAAAAAATTATTTTTGAAAAATTAAGTTCATTTTTTATTCTATAATTCAAAAAATTATTTGGGTTAATTTTTGAGATTTTTTAGAAATACATGATTTTTTGGTAAATATTACAATACACTAATTTACCATATAAATACATTATAATTTAAATACATTATTCCTGAAATCATAAGTGATGTAAGGACCCAAATATCAAAATCACATGAAAATATTTCTATTTTTTTCTTTTAATCATCCCTGTTTATGGCCATGAGGGAAATTAATAAACTAAGGAATTAAATATTATGAAAACCCTCATCTCCTCCACTATAAATACCACCCCTCTTTAGCTTTTCTTTTCACTCCACTAAAGCCTTTTACCTTCCCTAAATTCTTCCAAAATCACTCCCCAATATCCCTCACCACTTCCAACAGCCCTTTGTCTCTTAAAAATACCAAATCCTCTCCCCTTAAGAGGCTCTCAAGGAAGGTTGATTTAAGAGGTAAAATTCCTCTTTTCTTTTATTTCATTTTTAAGTTCTTTTGTTCTCTTTTATTTCCAAACCTATACTCATCCAATTGGTAGGACATCTCTAGTAACATATATGTACTATAATGATGTTATAATAATTGGATAGTTCATTATCATCTCTCATTTCCCCACCTTTTATTTGAAATAAATGAAAACACCTTTTGAGATGTGTTAATTTAATATATTCAAGGACGATGAGTTTTAAATTTCTATTACTATCTTTAATTCTAGTCATGAAACCATTTTTATGGTTGAAATACACTATTAAATATGAATTTTATCTTATGTGATGTTCTGTAATCCTTTTTTCTCACATAATGTAAAATAATAATACAAAACAAATTAATTGTGAGCAAAATCTCTTAAATTAATTCATGTGTTTATCATTAATGATTTATATCATGATTCACCTTTACTCCAGATAACCAAATTAATTTTATAACCATGTAATATAATATATATAAACGAATTTCTTATAAATTCAATTATGTACAACCACTTTCATCTTACATGTTTATCCATTCATAAAAATATGTAAACTGGTCATAAAAACCAAGAAAACAAACGGACCCGAACAATGAAATTGAACCACTTAACTCATCAAAAAGGTTATGAATGAACATAAAAAGGTTATTATATATCTTTTAAATATATAATAATTTCTTTAATTATTAATTAATGAACCTAATTTCATTATTCATATCATTAATATCAAGTGGAGAACACCATCGGACTTAAGGTAATAGATCCTCACTATTTCACTTTTATTCAAGATTGTCCTCTATGTTACGCCCTTTTATGTTTAATTCCTAGTGATGGTGTATGATTATGCACCTTAAACATACTGTCATAATGATTTTTAAATTATTATAAACCCCTTTATCTCTCATTAATCCCTCTTAAGTACACACGATACCATGCCGATATTCTATAAGGTATTTAACCTGAACCTCCTTTATTCATTCTGTTTTATTTATATTTATTTTTACCTAAATAAGGTTATCTATTCTCCTTATTTTCATTTTATAAATGATATGTGAATGTTCCAAAATCATTTATCAAGTTTCATTCCTCATCCTTTTTTAGGGATATACATGTTTTTACGTGATCCCTCCCTAGTACTTTCCGGTAAGAAAACCTATTTTGAGGGAACTTCTTGAATTTTTACCTAATTTCTAGTGAAATATATCTTCTGTTTTAAGACACCATTTTATTTATAAAATAAGTATTTTATTTTTAAAACCTTACTGGTTCACTTCTGGTTTTTTATAAAGGATTTTTCCATTTTCTATTTTAAAGTCTCTATAGTATTTTCCTTAAAACCGCTCAAAAATGTTTTTTTATGCTAAAATTTATTGAATACTTTTCTTACATGTGGTTACATCTACTTGAAATCACTTAACATGATACATGACTATTTTCCCTTATAAATTTCCATTTATATTTTAGTTCCTTTCTTTCATAGGCACTTTTATGATATGACTATTTTTTATTATTTATGGCATGATTGTGGTACACAATTCTTTCCATGGGTAACCCTTATATTTATGTAAGATTGATTATGTATGATTCATTATGTGGAAAAAAAATTCTTGAAAAGTTCAGATGGGTGCACCCAGATAACACTCCAATGCATTGGGTAATGTTATGTCTAATGATATTTTATGTTCAATTGTCTTGGTTGTTTGCCTTAGATAGTGATATTATGTGAAATGATCTTGGAGGTTAGCCTTGACTAGTTCTAAAGTAATGTTTTATATTAGTTACACATTTCTATGAATCCATTTTTATATGATTCCATGTTTATATGTTAAGGTTCCATATGTTACATTCCTTTTTATATCATCATGTCATGCCTACTATTCCTTGTGCTAATGCTTTGTTCTTATGGTTATTCCCTTACTGGGTTATTTAGCTCATCCCATTGTTTATGTATTCCCCAAGGTAACATATGCAGATGTTTGATAAAAATGGAAGTTAGGAGCTAAATTTTAATATTAAATAAAGAATTGTTTTTTACTCCCATGTTTTTAGTTTTATTTACCTAGTCTTTAAAGACACTAGACTTCACGATCCTTTTCTGCTACTCTGATATATAATTATGCTTAAAATCATGGAATGTTATGTTAAAATCATAGGGTCTCTATAATTGGTACCAGAGGATGGTCTAGTTATTTTGGGAGATTAGGAATAGAGCACTTTATTTAGAACTTTAAGGATGATATGAAGTATAAGAAAACATCCCTAAATTTTGGTAAGAATAGAGTAAGTCATTTATCAATAAAATGCATCTCTGTCTAGATACAAATAGGAAGAGGCGGCTCTAGCATAGATGTACCTAGGACAGAAAACTATGATAAGAAATTTTGGGCCTAACCCAAGGTACCCTAGTACACACCAATGGGACTCGTTGCACTCTTGGTTTGACACTCCTGAGGGATATTCTTTGGTAAATTCATGAGCTCAGTACAACCCATTATTAAAGGAATATAAAAAACCCATAATAATATAAGTTAATAAATAGATCAATGATAACCTATATTGAAACATAGGTAATAACAAGTAAGGATATACTACTCCTATACAATTTAATCCTATTATATTCAAAGTTTTCTTTTTATGCTAAATATATATGTATTCATGCCCTATAATTGTACGTTATTTTCCTAAGTTAATAGTGGGAAAAAGAAGAACACATGCCAATAATAAATCTGATAGGGAATGTGAATATTTCCTTAATGATATGACTGATATGATGGGAAAAGGTGCTCAAAACTTCATGAAATTACTTGCTCATCTGGCTCAAGTTATGAATAATAACTAGAATCATGTAAAATTCCCTCCTCCTCTAAAGAAAGAGAAAGTTTTTTGTATAATACTTCATGCAAAAAAGGCCACCCATGTTTAGTGAATATTATGATCCCCTACGTGAAAAACAGTGGATTAACTCCATTGAAAAGATATTCTCTGTCCTCTAGTGCTCGGAAGAAGAGAAAGATGTACTGGCGGTCTATCATTTTGATAGAGAAGTTGTTCAGTGGTGGAAACTGATCAAGAATACAAAGTCTCAAGAGGAAATTGATTCAATGAAATGGGAGGAATTCAAGAGAATGTTTTTCAATAAATATTTTCCCAGAACCCTCCATTTCAAGTTGTAAAAAGAGTTCCTAAAACTCCTTAATAAGGAAGATGATTCCATCAGGGTGAATGAAGAAAACATCACAAGGCTTGAAAGGTATGCCTTTGGTTTTGTCTTGAACACCGGAAGCAAGGAGGATCGCTTATTTAGTGAACTAAAGTCAATTATATGAAAAGCATTGGAGATTTGAGACATTGACAGTTATGAGGAGATTTTTCATTGTGCCGTTAAGGATGAAATATAGATTGGATAAATTTAGTGGTCTGATGGGCCCAGTAACAAGAAGCTGAAAATACAGAACAACATGGGTTGTTCAAAAAAAATCCCATGATGGAATAAAGCCTCACTATCCCACTTGTAAAATTTTTGGGTATAAGCATCATTAGAGCTATATAAAGGGAACTAAGAATTACTTAAAATATGGAAGAATGCAATATCTGTAAAATTACTACCAATGAGATATGAAAAACCCCGCTAATGTGGAAGAAAAAAGGAAGGTTCAAATCAACACTAAGCCTATAGTGCAGTGAAACAACTTCAAGAAGCATGGAATTATAAGAATAATTTCCCTAAGCCAAGGGTTGTCAGTGTAAATAAAAAACAACCTCTAAGGAATCAAGGAAGGGATTATGTTATCACTGCTGCTGAGGTAGATCTGGACAATGATGTATTGACAGATAAAATAGTTATTCATTAAATAATAGTGAATGTACTATTAGATTATAGTTATATGCATTCTTTCATATCTTTCAAGATTAGTAGAACTATTCAAACACAACCTCAAAAATTATAGGATATGTTATCTATGAGAAAAATGAATGGGGAAATTATTGCATCCAAGGTTTATAACTCCTCCCTTGCAAATGTTTGTAGACTGATCCTCCCAATAAATCTTATCATACTTCCTTTAGTGGAGTTTAATGTTATCTTGGGAAGGTATTGGCTATCATTATACAAATCCAACATTAACGGTTGGGAAAGGGAGATCACTCTTCACATCCTGAAGCCTCCTCCAGTTCTTTACAAGTGTAAGGAGGAAGATGAATCTCCTTTAGAACTAGTGTCTCAAGTGTGGATATTAATTCCTTATGAGAAATCATTTCTAGCTCTAATGGTTGATACAAAGGAGATAATCATGCTTGAAGACATGACCATCGTGAGGTATTACACTGATGTATTCCCTGAAGAGTTGTCTGGCCTTCCTTCTGATCGAGAGTTTGAGTTCTCAATTGAACTTATTCTTATATCTATGTCTATATCAAAGAGACCTTATAGAATTTCCACTGTAGAGATGGAAGAACTGATGAAGCAATTATAGGATAATTTGGGTAAGGGTTTTATACTCTTGAGTGCTTCCCCATGGGGTGCGCCAATCCTCTTCATAAAAAATAAGGATGGATCAATATAACTATGAATTTATTATCGTGAGATCAATAAAATCATGATAAAGAACAAGTATCCCCTACCTCAAATAGGTGGCTTGTTTTATCAGCTTCGTGGGGCCAGTTATTTCCCTAAGGTGGACCTTCGATTAGGATATCACCGATTAAAGGTGAAGAAGGAAGATATTCCCAAGAATAACTTTCGAACGAGGTATGGAAAATATGAGTTCGTAGTGATTCCCTTAAGACTCACTAATAATCCAGAAATTTTCATGGATTTAATGAATAGATTCATTAGAGATTACCTTGAAAAAAAATTGTAGTCTTTATTGACAATACTCTGATATAATCTAAGAGAAAGGATGAACATAAGGAGAATTTGAATACTGTGCTAAAGACATTAAAAAGAGAGAATATGTATGCAAATTATAGTAAATGTGAGTTCTAGATGGAGGAAGTATCATTCATGTGCCATGTTATCACTAGCAAAGGGATATCTGTGGACACTTCTAAGACAAAGGTGATTAAAGATTGGCCCATGCCAACATCTGTAACGGAGATACACATTTTTTTGGTCCATCTGAGTATTATCAATGATTTGTGAATAACTTTTCATGATTAAATAACCCAATTACCAAGCTGACATGGAAGGGAGTAAAATTTTTTTATACTTACGAATGTGAAGACTGTTTTAAGGAGTTGAAAAATAGGTTTATCAATGCGCCAGTACTCACACTCCCAACAAGTGGAGAAATATTTATGGTGAATAGTGATGCATCAAATAGTATATTAGGTTGTGTTATAATGAAAAATTATAAAGTTATAACTTATGCCTCAAGGCAGCTAAAAATTCATGAGGAAAACTATCCTACGCATGATCTCATGTTGGCAGTAGTGATCTTTACATTAAAAATCTGGCAGCATTATCTCTATGGAAAGAAGTGTTAGATATATATGGACCACAAGAGTCTCAAATATATTACCACACAAAAATAGATTAATATAATCCATTAAATATGGATAGAGCTCATGATGGATTATGAATACTCAATCCACTATCATCTCAGTAAGGAAAATAAGGTAGATAATTCTCTAAGTAGAAAGGATCTTGTATCTTTATCAATGATGAGAATTGAAAAGGATCTGATCTTCTTTGATTTGCAGAATATGGACATGAGAATAATTAATGGAGTAACATCATTAATTCTTTATCAAATTATTTCTCAGCCATCACTCATGGAGAAAATAAAGGATGCTCAAATAAAATATGTGAAAATTCAAAAAAGGGTGGAAGCTATCAGAAATTAGAAATCCTCAAATATAAAAATTTACAATGATGGAGTTGTAAGATTTGGGTCATGATTATGTGTACCATCTGATCTAGAGATAAAGAAGGAGATTTTGAATAACACACACAGCTCAACCTTCTTTGTTCACCTAGGGAGTACAAAGATGTATCGAGATCTCTGAGAAAACCTTTGGTGGGGCAATATGAAGAAGGATATTTCCAAGTATACATCAAAGTTCCTAGTTTATGAACAAGTGAAGGAAAAAATAAATAATTATTAGGGGATGAAAAAACCACTACCCACTTTAATATGGATGTGGGAGAACATTACCATATACTTTGTCACTCAACTTACAAGGACATCCAGAAGAAACAATGTTATATGGGTCGTTGTGGATCATCTTATGAAGACAACTCACTTTATTGCAATTCGAGAGTACTTCTCATTGGATAAAATTGAATGGATATAAATAAAATAAGATTTAAGGATTCATGGAGTACCATTATATATTGTGTCATATCATGATCTGAGATTCACCTGAAAGTTCTGGAAAAGTCTCCAACATGCTCTAAGCACTAAACTGAACTTCAGTACTACATATCTTCTTCAAACTGATGGCTAATCTGAGCAAACTATTCAAAAACTGGAAGATATGTTGAGAGCATATTATATAAACTTCAAAAGAATATGGTACCAATATATTACATTTGTTTAATTCTCCTACAACAATAGTTTCCATTTGAGAATCTAAATGGGACCATATGAATCCCTTTATGGGAAAAGGTGAATAACACTAGAGTATTGGGATGAAGTTAGTGATCGTATACTGCTAGGACCTGAAATGGTTGATGAAATGGTGGAGAAGGTGAAAACCATTCAGTAACACACCAAGGTAGCCCGAAGATGAACTAAGATTTATGCAGAAAATTGTCGACAAGGCCTTGAGTTATAATTTAGAGACATGGTATTTCTACTCATATCTCTATGGAATAAGGTCATGGGGTTTGGTAAGAAAGGAAAGATAATTCCCAGGTACATCAACCCCTTCATGATTCCTGATCATATCGGGGATATGTCCTATCAAATAGAACATCCACATACTATGTCTAAAGTACATTATGACTTCTATGTATCCCTCTTAAGAAATTACATAGAAGATCCTTTACATGTTACTCTCTTTAAATGTAGTATAGTTGGAGGATGATGTTTCTGATGAGGAGTAGCCAGTGATGATCTTGGATCATAGAGATAAAGTTCTACGTAACAAGACTACTCACCTGGTCAATGTACTGTAGCGGAACCATTAATATGAAGAGGAAACATGGTAAATAGAGGAAGCAATGAAGGAAAAGTACCCACACCTGTTTATGTCCTAGAATGTAAAACAAAATTATGTGGGAGAAATTTCTTAAGGAGGGGAGAATTTAATGACCCAATGTTTTTTAAAGGAAATTTTCTACTTATGATTATGTCATATAATCACATGATATCAAAAAAACAATGAACTACTAAGTAATATGTGACCTATAAACATAATTTTGGAACTTCTCCCTTTTGAATTTTGAGAATCTGGCAATCACAGTTGTGATCAGTAAGATGTTTGGAGTCTGATAAGACAAACATATTTTTTGGTGAATAGTATCCTACCCTTATGAATAGTAAAATACCCTTATGAATAGTAATATGACCCTTGTTAATAGTAAAGATTCAAAAATAATAGTAACCTCATCAATGAATGTATAAATAAAATTCACGCATGTTATAAGTGATAATATGATCATAGTAAAGGTATCAGTATTTTTGTAAGTCATAAATAAATATTTATAATTAATTAATTAATTTAAATTAAAATTTATTTTACTAAAAGGTGTTCATAAATTATCAATTTTATGTATTTTGGTTTTAATATAATTTTAAAAGACCTTATGTAATTTTTGAAAGCATTATAAAATCAGTTATAGTTTTAAAATCTGTATTTTTCATGTAAATTGTGATTTTACTTAAAAATTAATTTAATCATATTTAGAAAATTATTTTGGAAAAATGGATTTCATTTTTCAATTTTAAACGTTTAAAAATGTTTAGGGTGTATTTTTTTTGGTTTTTCTAAAATACATGAATTTTTGTGAATAGTAAAATACATTAATTTACCATATAAATACATTATAATTTAAATCCATTATTCCTAACATCATAAGTGACATAAGAAGAAAAATATAGAACTCACATGCACATATTACTATTTTTGTTCTTATAATCGTCACTATTTCTGGTCTTTAGGGAAATTAATAAACTAAGAAATTAAATATTATTAAAACCCTCTTCTCCTCCGCTATATATACCACCCCTCCTTACCACTTCTCTTCACTCCTCTCAAGCCTTGTGCATTCCCTTAATTCTACCCAAGTCTCCCCCTAAGCTCCATACCCACGTCTAAAAGCCCTTGGTCTCCTAAAAATACAAAATTTTCTCCCCTTAAGAGGCACTCAAGGAAGGTTGGTTCAAGATGTAAAATTCCTCTTTTCTTTTCATTCATTTTTAGGTTCTTTAGTTCTCTTTTATTTCCTAACCTATAATCTTCCAAATGGTATGAAAACTCAAGTAACATAAATGTACTATAATTTTATTATTATAATGGGATGCTTCATTATAATCTCTCCTTTCTCCACCTTTTATTTGGAAGAAATGAAAACACCATTTAAGATATGTTAATTTAACACATTCAAAGACGACGGGTTATCAATTTCTATTACTATCTTCAATTATGGTAATGAAAACATTTTTATGGTTGAACCATTTTTATCTTATGTGATGTTCTGGAATATGTTTTTCTCATATGATGTAAATTAATAATAAAAAACAAATTAATTATGTGCAAAATCGCTAAAATTAATTCAAGCATTTGTCATTAATGTTTTATATAATGATTCACCTTCACTCAAAATAACCAAAATGAATTTTATAAACATGTAATCTACTGGATGTTCACTAATTTCATATAACTTCAATTCTGGACAACCACTTTGATCTTACATGTTTATCCATTCATGAAAATAAGTAAAGCGATCATAAAACCCAAGAAAACTAACGGACCTGAACAGTGAAATTGAACCACTTAACTCATCAAAAAGTTCATGAATGAACTTTAAAAGGATACAATAAATATTTCAAATATATAATACATTATTTAATTATTAATTAATGAACCTAATTTTATTATTCCGGTCACTAATATAAAGTGTAGAACACCATCAGACTTAAGGAAATGGATCCTCTCTATTTAACTTTTATTCAATATTGTCTTCTATGTTATACCCTTTTATGTGTAATTACTATTGATGGGGTATGATTAAACACATCCCTATACTATCCTCATGATGCTTAAATGATTATAAACCCCTTTATCTCTCATTGATCCCTCTTAAGTACACACGATACCATGTCGATATTCAGTAAGGGATTCAACCTGAACCTCCTTTATTCCTTTAGGTATCTTTATCTTTATTTTTACCTAAATGAGGTTATTTATTCTTATTATGTTCATATTATAAATTCTATTTAAATGTTTAAAAATAATTTATCAAGTTCTATTCATCATTATCTTTTAGGGATATACATATTTTTAAGTGATTCTCTTCCCAATTCTTCTCGATAAGCAAACCTGTTTTGAGGGAACTTCATGAATTCTTACCTGATTTCAATTGTACTTTATCTTTTTTTTAATCCACCATTTTATTTATAAAATAAGTCTTTTATTGTGAAAACCTTCCAGGTTTACTTCTTATTTTTTATAAATTATTGTTCCCTTTTCTATTTTAAAGGCTCTGTAATATTTTCCTTAAAACCGCTCAAAAATGTTTTTTATGCTTAAATTTCTTGAATACTTTTCTTACATGTGTTCACTTCTACTTGAAATCACTTACCATGATACATTCCTATTTTCCCTTATAAATTTCCATGTATATTTTAGTTCCTTTATTTTGTGGACACTTTTAGGATGTGACCATTTGTTATACATTATGACATGATCGTGGTAAGCAATTTTTCCATGGGTTACCCATATGTTTATGTAAGATTGAATATGAAGGATTCTTTATATTGAAACCATTTTTATGAAAATTTAAGATGGTTGCACCCAGATAGTGCTCTAATTCATTGGGTAAAGATAAGTCTCGGGAGATTTTATGTTTGATGGTCTTGGAAGTTAGCCTTGTCTTGTGTTACTATGTGAAACAATCTTGGCGGTTATCCTTGACTCGTACTAAATTCATGTTTTATGTTGTTTCCACATTTCAATGACTCCATGTTTATATGATTCCATGTTTATATTTTTAGGTTCAATATGTTACATGAATTTTTATATCATCATGTCATGCCTTCTATTCCTTGTTCCAATGCTTTCTTCTTATGGTTATTCCCAAACTGGGCTATTTAGTTCAGCCCTTTGTTCATGTGTTCCCTAGGGTACCCTATGGAGATTTTTGAGCACAATGGAAGTTAGGAACTCAATTTTAAGATTAAATAAAGAATTTTTTTTCGCCCCATGTTTTTAGTTTTATGTACCTAGTCATTAGAGACACTAGACTTTACAATCCTTGGCTTGTACTCTGATGTATAATTATGCTTAAAATCATGTGATGTTATATCAAAATGCTAGGGCCACTATAAACCAACACATATGTTAAGATCTCATAATACTACTTATTAACTTATCTATGTATAAAAATTACCATTTTATTTGTAATATATCCTACTTTATATTTTTTTATCCAAATTTGAAATTCATATAATTCAAAATCATTGATTTATATATATTTAAAACCATATGAATATTGTGAAGATATATGGCTTCTATAATTACCAATATGGACATAAAACTGAGTTAAATTTTCTATACCTAGAATAAACATCAATTTATTTCATGTTTATAACCAATAAATCTTAGATATTTCAATACATGGCCACCATAATTGTGAAATATGAACACTTTATGGTTTTCTTTTCTCACATTCCTATAGTAGTATCTAGTGTGTTTAGTTTAAAGGATACTTCAACTTTTAATTCTAGAAGTGATTATTCATGCATAGATACATAGCAGTGAGGTGATGTAATATCAAATTGAGGGAAATCCATCAAAAAATATAACAAAATAGTTCATCTAATTCTAGAATAAATTTATTCTACATAACAAGTATACTAATCCACTATAAAAACCCATCTTGATGTCTTGATCTAACCTTGACACTAAAATCCTAACTCAGAAGAAGTTACTATAGTTTTTCATCACTAAAAAATTTAACTAATTCATTGACCAAGTATGCTAATAGGTGGTTAGATACCCTTAGTTAACTTTCCCCTAGTTCAATAAATAAATAACTTGGTCTAATAAGTTTTCTACTTGAAAAGCTATAATGTATTCCGTTAGTGAAATCTCTAAGGATTCCTAATATAATAAAATAATATATAATAATTTCCATTAAATTTATGTTTGGTTATAATATAACCCCTGAATCCATAATTTATGCATCATATCTGTGGATTCTCTCAGCTAGGAGTAGAAGTAAGAAAATCATATTTATTTCCCTGGTAGGATCCACCCTTTCTCACCTCCTCTTGATATTTATTCCATCAATTATAAGATACATCACCCAAACATCTTCCATAATATATCAGCTATGAAACCCCTCCCCAATACCATCTCAGTTAGAATATTATTCTTTATTAATTAAGAGAATTTTCATAGATTAAATAACATTACCTAGTTCAGTAAGGGTTCTTTTAAATCTATCCTAAAATCCCTAGATTCTAATTCCTTATCTATTCTCAAGTAAGAAGTGAAGTAGTATAAGTCAATGATTTTTTTGGTATAATATATCCTCATCATCATACTTACATGATCTCTATTAACATACTTACATTTTCTTATGATAGGGTTTTCAATTTAAATTTTCCTGAAGAATTGAAATTGAATTCCTTCCAACTATTGTAATTTTATTTCTTTTTATCAATAAAGATATCCCACCATTGTCTAACAAACACATTAAAAATAATAGTAAAAAATTTATCCTAGTATTTATCACTGGTCTGAATACTCTCAAAAATAAGTTTGATCAGATCAATCAATTACTTATATTTCTATATTGATACATCACATAGATAATTTTTAGAGCAATGAAATTAAAAATCACAATTTAAATCTACAATATTGGGATCCTATCAAGGTATTTTATACCCTAAAGTATAGATCATTTGATCAATCCACTCTGGAACATATTGATCCTAAAATGGAATAATGAATGGATTATGATCATTCATTCCTTCTTTCATAATGACATTTTGTATTTATGGATTAATACTCAACATTTAAATAGAGTGTCACATTATTTTTTCTTATATTAATTGGAAATATTTTGAAATTAGGTCATTAAAATGAATTTTAGTCTAAATACCAAATTACGGATTCATTTATATCCATTTTATTCAATTATTACATACTTTAAAACTTTTTATAAATGATTTTGAAGTCATAATTTAAATATAATCATGATTTTTTATATAAAAAAATAAACTTCTCAATCAAATGGATCTATTGAAAATTTAAATAACCTAATTATCACTATGAAATATGTACAAAAACAATATTTATTTTTTATTAGTGTTTCACTTAATAAAATCCTTTAACTAATCAAATAATTTATTAAAAAATACATGAAACATAAAATATATCTTGATATCCATCATATTATAATCTATAGATTCCTAATCACGATGCATGAAAATTGATGTGATAGTTTCTAGGAAAAAAAATAGATCAATATCATTCTAGAATATTCAATGAAACTCATAGTTCCACCATACTTTTTTATATTTGAATTTTCACAGTTTAATTCCTATGTTTTGAAAATCATATATCCTATATATACTATATTCTAATATTTCATGTGGGAGTTGATTCTATTTTTTAGTTTCCAAATCTAGATCACTAGTTTGGAAATCCTGGACCACCGTAATACCTCAATAATTATTCTCAATTGCTAAAGAAATGTGTAGATGTTGAGGGACAAGGGTTGGTAGAGTTTGAAGTGATTTCTCCTCTTTATACTATTACTAGTCTAATAATATAAAATAATTTATCTGAAAATCTTAATGATCCATTTTCATGTAAGACTATATGAAAATAAATAAACATGTTTTCTAAGTAATTCACTTTAATTACAATGATACCTTTGTTATATGGATATTGATATAAATATCAATCCATATGCATATAATGGATAAATAAAATCATAATATAAAAAACCCATATAGTCTATCAACCAATCATAACTAAACTACAAAAACAAATATAATCACATATAACAAAATATAACACTAAAGGAAGATAAGAAGAGTCTTATACATGTGTTATCTCTAAAGGGAGGCCTTAGGGGGAGTCCATAACTTCCTCCCATGATCCATGGATCATAAGATAAAAAATATCCATTTCTCATTCCAATACTAGTTTCTATGGTCACTCGCATACTAGTGCTTACTCCTTATATAGGTAAAAAATAATAGGTTTTATACATATCCTAAGGGGATGCATATAGGTCCTGAGTACATCATACCTAGTAAATGGTCAACACCCGCCCCTTACTTGTCTTCCCAAGAATAGAGAATAAGTATTAGAAACACAAACAAATGATAATAAAATAAAAAATTAATATTATTATCATGTAAGTTAATAATAAGAATAATTAACCTCCATTCATAGTGTTATTTCTCATATTCCATAACAATATTAGTGGAACAAACCATACATTCTTTGATAATATCTCTGAATCTATAATAGTGGTGACATAGAAGTTAGGGAACCTTATATCCTTAAGTATGTAAAAATGAAATCTCTAAGAAAGAGTAATGGTATTTTTCGGATTTTACGATGGGGATAGGAAAAATTGGAATGTTTCGAGGGACCTTGTTCCCATCCCATAAATAAAAACATTTATATTAGTTTCACAGGTACCATATTAAGCATTTTCTAAGGAAAAAATCTCAACTTCACATGATTTAAATAACATGATAACTAATATATATATATAAACACATATCACAGACACACATATACACATAGAGAGAGATATATTCAATAATAATAATAATAACCAAAAAGATGTATCATAACATTAAATACTTGCAAACCATATTTAGTAATCTATAAAAATTATAAAATATTCCACAGAGAGTAATCAAGTAATAAAAGTAGTAATACTATAATTACACAATTGAATAAAAATTAAATATTACTAGATAATTTATGAAATATAATTATTATAAGAAAAAACATTATTTCAAGTTAATTTCACCTATCCCCATATAACTACTAGACCAAACTCTATTAAAATTTGGATGAGGGGATGATTCAATTAAAAAAATTTATGTTGAAGCCTCATTATGATCCTAGAAAATTATGTAATAGAACCCCTATAATGCTTTGAAAAAATATAGGGGGGATATTCTAGTGATTTAAGCACTGATATTATAGAAATAAAGAAACTAAAATAAAATGTGATGATGTTACCTTATATTTATCAAGTATCAACACCTATTATATCTTATTGGAAACCCCAAAGAGGATATTATAGATATAAAAACCTATAGAAAATAATTTAGTAATTTAAACCACTTTCATAAGTAATTAGATAAAATTAAGGGGAAATGTGTGGTTTCTAAATTTTTTATCTAAAAGATAAAAAAATTATTGATTTGGGATAGAATTTTCATTAAATTGGAGGACATACCACCTAAGAGGGAATAATAAAATAGGAGGAGGATTTATAGACGTTTTCCCATATAAATGAGGAGGAAATCCTAAAGGGTTAGATTAATGGGATATTAATTTTGAGGAGATAAACTACCTTAGAGTCTATTGAGTAGCCAATATAGGGTCATGAGATACATAATTTCTACACCAATAGACACCATATGTCATGAAAAAAACCCCAAAGTACCCTATTATTCTTCTAAAAATATATCCAACTCACAATCATATGTTTCCTTAAATTTATCTTTAGTAACTATTAATCATAAAAATGTATTAGTTTTAGAAATGAGAACAAAAGATTTATAAGAAAGTCATACCCCATATGATGTGGTTAAATATAATTTTCATGTATTATTGAATATACTCTAAATTAAAATCCACATATTACTCATCACTTTCCAACCCCCGCAAACATAAAAAGGAAGTGATATATAAAATTATATTCCTTTATAATATTTCTCCACTAAAAAACTTGATCTTAAGAAAAAGGATAGAGAAACCAAGAGAAAAAAATAAACTAAAACTATCAATGGTGATGAACACCGCCTAAAATGACTCTTGGATACCTTTTAAACAGAAGAATATAAATATTCAAAAAGAATAAAAAAAAAGTATAATGATTGTGGAACACACTTTTCCTATATAGTGGTGAGAATAAAATTACTCTATAGATTCATCCTTAGTGATATAACTAACTAGAACAATGAAAATATGAACCACAATGCTACCAATATAGTAAATATCAAACAATAACCATGGCATAAATTAATACCTAAAAATAAACACACATTAGAGTTAAATTAAGCTACCTATATCATGGTTAACATAACAACATAACAATTTCATCCCAAGTAAAATAATCTTAATAAATTAACATAACATTTGTGAAAAACATCTATTAGGAGGATAATATATCCAAAAAAGTATTTATTTTTATGTAAAACATCCCTTCGCCTCACCAAAAATAACCCTCACTGAATAACACTATACATATAACACACATAAATACAAACCAAAAATGGGAAAAAAAATAAGCCACTCTATTGTACATTATATAATATTTTGAAATAAATAGGGGAACATTAATCATGAATGAATCTATTAAATGATGGAATGGCATAACCCCATCCTATAATATCACACTGTGTAGAGCCTATTATATTATAAAGAAATTTCCATGTTATATTTTAATCTGTTTAAAATTTTACATTTACATCTAAATTAAAGAGTAAAATATATTTCAACATTATCAAAACATAATAATTTTAAATTAATAAGATAATTAATAAAGATAAACCAAAATCAAACATCATTATTTTTTATTAAAACTAAGCCTTGAAATCATTATAAGTGATTTTTGGGTGATACCTAAGAATAATATAAAAAAATAATTCCATCTAGGTTAGTTCATGGGGATTTTTGAGTCACTTAATAGTTTATGTAGACTTATCCTTTAATCCATTTACTATTAGAATTTATTTCAAATTTTGAATAATAGAATGAATGTAAAAATCTAAAAAGATTTTCAAAAATTAGTGTACACCATTTTTCACCATTATTAATCATATTTTCCTCTTCTATATATGATTCCATGATAGTTCTTTAAATCTCCATAATGAAAAAAAGTTATTTTATTTCTTTCTAATTTACCTTATAATATAAAAAAATTTATAAAAAAACTAAATTATGATAAATGTTATAAATATATTGTAATAATTAATTTGATATAAATATATAAATAATTAAATTTTAAAAATTTCATAAACTCTAATAAATAATTAAATAATATATATTTAATATATTAATTATAATGTGTTATCTCATAACACATGCACTTCCATAAGAACCACAATTTTATAACTATATCGATGTCATAATTTTCTATAGAAGAAATCATATTGTGTTGAAATTTACCATATAGTGGATTCAATTTTAGTACATAATTATTACAATAAATCATTTTGATAAAATACTCTTATGAATTGTATGAATTTACCTTATGTCCCAACATATGTGATAACTCATGATATCATAACTAAAACTCCTTTTAATATCTTGAAAAATATTGTTAGGAGACTTTATAACTATGTTGTTATTGTTTTTTAAAACATTTTTTTGGAAAATATTTCCTTATTTTAATAACCTCTATGTGTGACCCCATGGTACTTTTTAATGTTAAAAATAATAAACAAATCATGAATTCATAATAGTAAGTGATGTGTCCCAAGATGATAATACATATATTTTATATAATTTTATATAATTTTTCTTTTCTTCTTTAAAATAAAGTATACACTCAGAACCTAATATACATGTGTCTTTGGAAATTATCTATATAACTATCTTATTGAACTATAATTATATAATAAATCCCATAAAATCTACACAACATTATTACCTTTTCAACATAGTCATATATATTTGTTCCCATATAAGGAGGAAACATAATAAATAGGTGAGATCAAATGCTTAGCGAAGGAAATAACACATTAATGGCTCGTATAGAGTTTCAAATTAGATCATAAAAATGTTATAAAACATTATCATGAGTGAATAAACATGATTAATGGAATTAGATCATAGAATCCTATGAAATGTACATAAATCATAATAATTGATCATAGGTCTTAGCATAGTTGTAACACTCTAAATTTTTTATAGGTTTAAATTACATATAATTTTCACCAAACCACTTGTATTTGGGGTATTATCTTGTTTTGTATGTGTTGAAATGAGTTGGGGTATTTCAAGGTAATTTATTAGGTTATATAATTTATAACCTTTTGATATATTTCACTATGTACTTGGTGGGAAAGAACCTCGTACCCAGTGAAGGAGGGATGTGAGCATGTAACTCTATATGGGAAACTTGTTGGTTTGTGACCCTATAAAAGATTAAAAATAGTGTCTAAATGGGTACCCATTAGGATTTTTTTTATAATTGATTTAATTAATAAATTAAAAAATGTTCTACAATGAGGCTTTGTCTCATGTCTTTACCTATAGAAACAGAGTATCTCCCTTTCACCTCTTCATTTTCTTCCAGTACTAAGACTGGTTCATTAAAGATAAATCTTAGATTCCCAATACATTCATTGGGTTGGGTCTATACGAGTAAGGAAAATAATATTTTTTACCTCTATTATCTATTCTATTCTTTGAACTATCATTTATCATCTTTTAATACCTATTATACATTTTTCTTTAGGTTCTTTGATTTTTACTGATTAACATTGAATTATATGGTGGGTTGAATATGAGAAGGACCCTACTTATACCATATATGTATTATCTTTCTTTCTTATTAGTATTTACATACATGGAATGTATCATACGAAATATTGGATGAGGTAGTTTTTGTAAAATCTCTAATTTAAAATCTAAAATTATTTCAGCGATTCCTTTTTGGTGAATAAGATCGAATAGGTCCATGATTCATCCTCTATGAGTTGTTTGATGAAATTTGGGTCACCTATGACCTATAAATTGTATTATCATATTGTATAATCCCAACCAATTAATTTTGATGGGAATATATAAATATTATGATACTTTAGGGGTTATATTTGGTGTTTTATACCAACCCTTAATAGGGAATGGATTATGAATATAGTAGGCTTGGGGGTATATCCTTGGTATAGTCATATGAGTATGTTAGCAGCTTGAGATTGTGAACCTTATAGATTAAATAATTGTGAATGACATATTTTGGTTGATAAATAAAAAAATTTAACCAAATTATTTCTTGTAGTAATAGTACCACCGCAACCACCCAAAGTTTGTTGTTGGGATATCATCCACCTAAATTTTTTCAATTTTTTAACATTATATATATTTATAATGTAGTTTTAGAACTTCATTCACTATTATTTCATTTTGGTGGTACCTCTTCCACCTTATGTTTTTTTACCGGTGGCATACAATCAACCTACTGGAATAGTTGCAATGGAATATTGCTTACTTGTACAATTGTATTGATGGTATATCATCCACATAGATATTATAATTAGTGGTACCTGATACACTGGGAAATTTTCATTGGTTTTTTATCATCCACCTAAAAATTTATATTGTTGGTATATCATTCATATAGAGGTTGATTTTCATGGTATAAAATCAATGTTGAGTTTGAAAGTGGTTGTATAGTATCCACCAAAGGATTTGATTACAGTGGTACACAGTATACCCATGGTGTGTTGAATAATAGAAATAAAGTCTACCTTAAAAGGGTATTAGTTATATATCTTCCACATGAGGGTTTTAGTGGTGAAATATTATCCACTAAGAGTTGGGGATTACTTATAAACTTGTATATTCCTTCTTCAACCTCAAATATAGTTTGGTGATAGATCATTCACATTAATTATGATATGGGGAGTGATACATCATTTTTCCTCGACTTGGGTTTAGTCCATGAGCACACTATCCAATTATGGAACTATCTAAAGAAGGTAGGGTGACACATGGTTTGTTTATTGATCACTAACTAAGATTCCATGTCATTTCATTTAGTTGTATTTTCATCATTTGATATTGGGAATGAGTGTGTATTACTATACTTATTGAGGATATAGTTGGTGGTGAACTACTTAGTTTTAATCACACCACTCTAGAGTTTCCTATTACCAAAGAATAGTTTTTGTTTCATGGATCATGCAAGGGAAAGTGACATGTTTCTTTTAATGATTAAGTTGGGATATTGGGTTAGAGTAGGGATATGGTTCTAGGCTAGGAATCATGATCAATTTTTTGGATACATCCCATTTATATTGTTTAATTTTGGACCACATTGTATACAATCATCACACGGGGGATCATGTAATGACCCATATGACATATAAGAAATTTATAATAGATCATTTTTTATGGAATGGGTTACTTTACTTTTCATGTATGTTATTTAGTTGTAATATTTATCTTATATTATTTTTATATTATGATGGTTGATTCTTTATGTTTATATCACTTTGTTTTGTGGTTACCTATTCCTGAGGGTATAGTATCTCCACATTCTATCTATAAACCATTACCACTAGTACGTAGCCTATAAAATATAGGATGATATTCATGAGGTAGGTTGTGACCATGTTCCTTCAGGATAGAGGTGAACTAGACTTTGGACATTAAAATGTAGTATCATAGCCTTGTTTACTTTGTATTTCAATTTGGGATATAGTATATAGGAAACAAAATGTCATTATAGATTAGTATAGATATGTTTACTAAGAGTAGATGATCCACATATGAGGGAAGTTAAATTTTATTAGTATAGTATTAATTATTTTTGTTTTTTAGATTTGTGTTTTTTGAATTTAAATGGAAATTATTATTTATAATTTTTCATTACATTTAATCTTATACCATGGTGGTGAGATGGAATGAATACATGTATAATATTATGAATTTTGGTATAATATGACATTATATTATTTCTTTTGATTTATCTTCCCCAATGATATTAAAGTAATGATGAAGAGTTTAATTAGTTAATGTGTCACCATCAATTATATAACTTTTCCTATATAACTTCTTGGAGAAACACTACTTAACCCACACATTAATGGTAGATATTGACTCTGACATATATTTTTTGGTCATGTAGATGTACAAGACATTATACTATACCTATTATAGGTTCAATTATTCTATACATATACCAATATTTGTAAAACCCTTAAATAATATTGTGTCTATTTTGGTGAGTCAAATATGTGGCTATTGGTGAGATCAAGAATAGAGTGGATGGTGAGGAAAATATTGTTTGTAACCTTACTGATGTTATTGATACCTAGGGGTGTTTTCTTTTTTATAATTTGAAGAAGAATTATATAGGACTATAAATATATTCAAAAGGATGATAACTTGTAAAAGTGACTAAGTTGATTGGTTCTTGTTCTTGTTTTAATTTCAATACATAAATCATATTCTATATCAAGTGTTACATTTTGTTTTACTTGAATTGAAATTCATTATATGACTTTTGAGAGATTGAAATAACGTGTAAGGAGTTTGGACATTGAATATTGGTTTTTTATGCTCTTTGAATTTAAGGATAACTCATAAATATATGATGTAGCACAAAATGGTGTCACCTATTTGGGAAGTGAAATTTTATGGTTTTTAGGGAATTGAAAATTTTCTTAAACCATAGTATAAGGGAGAAAACCCAAATATTTCATGGTGTAGTGATTTGAACACCTCAAAAAGTAAAATAGATATATCATCATAGAATATGTAATCTCAAAAGGTGTTTGAATTGATAAATTTTCAAATGGGAAATGGAAAGGATTTTACAAGTCAGAGTGTAATTCATGGTGTACCATGTATGCTTAATTTTAAAAAATAGAAAAATTATTGCGTCTTATCTATAAATGATATATAGGAAAAGTGTTTTGTGTGAAATTATCATGGAGAAACAATATAACAACTTGGATGTTAAAATAATAAATGAAGAAGTAAAAGTGATTTTCAAGGAATCAAACTGGGCCTTATAATGTCAGGGCCCATATGTGGTTGTTGTTTTGAAAAAGTTGATACGTCAAAGAGTCTTGTACCCAGTGAAATGAAATTAACTAGTTGGTTCAATTATATTGTTTGAGGTTAAAAACATGGAGTCTAATGTCATGGAATATTCCACGAAATGAAAAGAATATCTATCTTGTAAATGGATATGGGAGTACATTCCATTGAACAAGACATTTTAAAATAAGCTTGAAAGAATATCAAAGAAGTTTGAGATAAAATTATTTACATCACACTATGTTAGATTTTAATATGTAGTAGTTAGTGAATAATTTGATATTTTTATTGGTTTTGTTGATGTATTTCATTTTGTGACTCATGTGTTATTCATACTTTATCTAAAATGTCCCATTAAAAAGTAAATAGCCAAAAAGGGATTGAATGATCCAATGGATCAAAAAGAAGAATAAAAATTTGAATAATAATGTGAATTAAAAGTTGAATGATATTGATGAATTTTTTCATTTAATATTATATTAAAGTGGGTCCTTTAGGAATTAATATAGGATATAATGGAATAAGTGTTCTCATGAGTAGTGTGTATAGGAAAACAGATAACAATTATAATAATAAGCGATGTTTATTTGTGCTGAATATTCACAATAGTATTGTGATTTTATGAAGAAGGAAGTTCTCAGGTAATCTAAAGTGTGAATAAGGGTGAGATAAATATACATTTTTGGGAGACAATTATTCATTAGAAAAGAATAATACATTCCTTAGTGAAGAAAATGCTAATGGGAAAAAAAGGCTGATCAAGGTAGATTCATTTTTATTGTTTCATAAGATAATTGTGTTGATTTATTATAATACAAATTATTTAATATTTTTTTCCCATTATAGTGATTATGGTGATTATAGTGTACTACATAGTCTTTAGTTTTCTAGAACATTACAAGGATGTAGCTTCCCATTTTATATATTGATCCTTATATATAAGGATTTTTTTCTCTCTTTGGTCTATCAGAAGTTCAACAGTGAGATTGTTCACTCTAACTAGTGATAGAGGTTTGTTTCAAAAAAATCATAAAAATAAGAATGGAAATTTTTTCATAGATTTTATCCTGGATTAGTGAAACAACAATATATGTCGAGGATATTTCAAGGGGTTTCAGAACCTCCTAGGTTTCCTTCAAATATGGCCAAATATTTATGTTTTTTAATTTATCTATGTTTGAAGATTTAGAATCTGAATTTCTATTACGATCATGGACAACCCTAATTCAATGAAAATAATGGAGATTTTTTATGGTTGGAATTATTATATCTATAAAATCATTTTTTATTTTATCAATAAATTTATAATTTTGTGCGGAAGATTCTGATATTTTTGGTACACACATTGGAGGTTCTAAGATACTTATTAATAGATAATTGGAATTTTGATAATAATGGTTGTTCTTGAAATTCCATCTTTTCAAATCTTTTATAAAAGTAGTTTCTCAAGGATAAAGGGATCCTGACATTGAAATACACTTTGAATATGTTGGAAAATATATATGAAATCAACACAATGGTAAAATAATCCAATATACTAGTTTGGAGTTTTAGGAATGAAGACCTCAAGATGAATGATTATAAAATAGTAAAATATTTCTTTTTTATATTTTATGGGCATGTCATCACAATTGGAGTTTTTTGTGAAATCCATTATGATTTAATGATAGTAAATATGATATTATTTATTTTTTAATAATGATTTTATGTGAAGTTTTCAATACTCAAAGAGGGTGATCTAGTTACACAACTATTGGTTGGTTTTTTAAAATATTTGACTTCTTATGAGATAAAAAAGATAATTTATTTCAAGAATGAAATCCAAAATTATAAGAAAATTTTCTAAAATTATTTAAAGAAAGATAATAATAACAAATAAATTAATATATATAGGTAATAATATATTTACAAAAGAAAATATGGAAATAAATTTTGATAAACAAATGTAATTTATTTCAATTAGTGTGAGAGGGGAAAAAATAATTTTTTAAGGAATATTCCTTTTAAATGATATATGTTTGTATCTTTTGGAAATTTATTTTAATGTTGAACTATATTGAAAGAATAAAATTTTTATGATGATGAAGTAGATAATCCAAGATTTTATTTGATAAATAATGCTTCAAAATATTATTTAAATCATAAAGGTATGAATTAATATAAATTTAGGAAGATAAATATATTACCTATGTTTAAATATGATAGTATCCATGATGATGAATATTGTGATGTGACATCAAGTTAATTTGTTGAAAAATTATTGATTGCTAAATTTAATGATGAAAAATTCACTAGAGATGAAATAAACAATGAAGGATGTGATAAAGTAACAAAAAAAATAGTAGATGCTGAAATATGAACTCAAAGTGTGCCTTTGAAATATCTATTAATTATAAAAGGATAACAATGTTTTGAATAATTATTGTAAATTATTTTTCAAATAAGATAACTTATATTCTAAAAATGAAAATTTTTAAAATTGTGATTAACCATATAAAGAGGTTACATGATGAAGAGAAGAAGTTGAATATTCATATGGAAATAAATGTTAATGTAAATAATAGTATACACCATTAAAAATTCAATTCAATAAGATAAATAAAATATTTATGATGAAATTGGTAGAAATATTTAATGAAAAGATGCTAGTAGAAAATATATAATTTATGGAGAAGAAAAAAATTCAAAAAAAATAAAAGAATACTTATTTGAAAGTAAAATATGATATAAGTAATTATTATAAATATTTAAAAAAATATTTATATAATTATGAAACAAGGTTTGGGAGTATACTATATATTTTTTCAGATAAAGTATCCATGGTTAATAGTTAAAGAGTGAAAGAAGACAAGAAATACAATTTTGTAAAACATACATTATATGAAGAAATGTATGATTTTTAATGGTCATTGCTAGTATTGTAGAGGCTTTTGGAACTTATCAAGAATATTTGGGATAAATTATCAATTTCACTATGATTATACTAACTATGGGAGAAAAATATGGTGGGTTGTTAAATACACTCAAAGAAGAAATATCCAAAATTGATCTAAAAATTTTAGACTGAAGTTTGAGAATAAGTTTCAATCATTTAATGGGGTTTTTGAAACATGTGACCACCTATGTAAAATTTATAAAAATTGTCTCCAAATATTACTTACTTTTCTAAGTATGATTCATAATACTCAAATTTCTCAGAAGAAGAAATAGAATAGAAAGGATAATACATTGACTATTGAAGTGGAACTCAAAGCATCACAAATGTAACATCCATGGATATTGGATAATGGATTACCCTCTCATATGTCTTGCAATTTGAAGCCCATGAAGTATATTGAGATGTTAAAGGAAGGATCGTTTTCCTTTTTCAATGAAGGGTCTCTCCATATTATAGTATTTGGTTAAAAAAATCAATAAAGAATACAATATTGAATTAAAGACCATATTTTCTAATGAAATATTGAATCATAATTTTCTAAGTGTTTATTGGATTTATAATGAAGTCCATAAAGTATTATTTTTAAAGAAATAAAATTTTTTGAATATGTTTAAAAATTGTTATGTTTTGAATAGAGTATAGTGAATGCAAGTCAAATAGTACTAGGTTTCTAAGGATGAAAATCCATGCTACTTGAGAATAACAGAAGAAAATCAATTGAAGTATAAAATAAATGTCCCCCATGGTCAATTTTTTTTAACAAGATTATATAATTAATGAATGTTAGTCGTGTTCCAATGTTGACTATATAAATGGATTATATGAAATTTCCATTTTATAAAGTAAATATATTTAATTCTTTATATAAGAGTGTAGAGATTCAGATATATTATCTATTAGAGTTTGTTCATACACATGTTTATTGTCTTATGTTGAATAAATCAACTGAAGAAGATAAGTATTTTATTTTATTTATTGATGAATTTAGTCATATTATTTTCATTATGTTTATGAGACCAAATTTAGAGGATTTTAATATGTTCTAAATCATTAATAGAAGTGTAGAAAAGTAAAGTTGTATCTCTTTAAATAAGTGGAGAATGGAACACAAGACTGAATATACAAGTGAAAAATTAATATCCTACCTATAAATGTTTATTATGAATCTATTGCACTATATACTCTCTTACAAAAGCATGTTTCTACATGGAAGAGTAAGAGTTTAGTGGAAATAGAATATATTATTTTGGATGAGTAAAATATTTCTTGATTGTTTCAGTGAAATTCAGTTAATATAGTAATTAATATTCAATATTTTATTATACTAACTGTTGGTCAAAGTGGAATCTCTATAGGGGGGGTGAATTGAGTTCCTACTTAAAATTTATACTAAAAAATTTATGATAAAGATCACCTAATTTTGAAACATCCCATTTAATTAAGGAAGTAGATATATAAATGTTTAGTTGGTGATTCACACTCAAATTTACCCAATAGATGAAGGTATAACGGTCCTTGTATTCTAGATTAGGTTGTCGAATCCACTAAGACCTAAGAAGATACCTAAGATACACAACCTATGCGATGTATTTTTGGCTATGAATTGGCCAAATTTGTTTATAGTTTAGATGGTTTTAAAGAAAACTAATAACCCTAAGTGAATTCAATTCAATGAAAATGGGTTGATCTTAGTATTATGATTAGGGTGGATTGAATGAATTTTACTTCTTTAGAAAATTTTGGTTTTACTAATTCTTGATGAATCCATTCTTCAAAATAACACTACCTTTATAATTTTCTGGTTTGAGTATAACTAAACTCAAGTACTAATACCCTACACGCTTATAGAAAAAAATTCATGATATTTCCAAGGTATGTGGTCATTTTAGTACTTGGATTTACCTTCCTTAAACACAATGAAGATGAAGAGAGGAAATAATTGAAGAATGGAAGTCTTAAATTAGTTAGAAAATTAACAACAATTCACTCATAAAATAACATTCAATCCAGACTTTTCATATTCCTATGATCAACCCATTAAATGTTTATCCCTCCATTGATGGTATACTCACAATGTTGGGAAGAATATGGCTTACAAGAATTGGATTGAATAAAATTAAACCGCGAAAATAACGAGCACTCCTTCGTGTGTGTGAAAGAAATTCACAACTATGTGTGATCTAATTCACCAAAACATAGAGATATCACAATGATTTTTGATTATAGAGCTTTAATTAAAGAAATGGGAAGAATATAATAGAAATATGTTTATTAAGAACATAGAAATACAAAAAAGAAACTTACATGGAAATTTAAAGCATTACAATGAATCTTTGGCATAATAATATTAAAAAAACAAGAGATGCCTTCTACCTCACCACCACTACCTTAAATAGGAAATTGGTAAGCCTAATGACGAGCCCCAATCAATGTATTCCCAATTATTAAATTAATTTAGGCCTTAGGGTGGTAGAAAGTAGTGGAGAAATTGATTCCTTCCTTGAGTTTTTATCCACCTTGTCTCCCCTGGAAATATCATCTTGTATGGGAAAGTATATCACCAAATATCGGTGGGTCATAGAAGATTATTTTGTGTCCCCGTATGTCTTCTAGACTTCTGTAAATATTGGGCCCATTTGGAGTTTTGTATCGGGATTTATGTCTAATTGAGTGGGATAACATTCTGGGCCGTAGATTCTGGCCCAGATTTTAAAATTCTATTTGGTCCACCTTAATAACCACAATGGAATCCAAATTAGTACTATATCTTGATGAATTATTTGTTCCTCTATATATCTTCAAGAATACCAGGACATTTGGGCTTAATTGGGCCTATATTATGGGCCCCACATTCTCATCAGTGGGCTGGTGTCCAATCTACCATCTTCAGAATTGTTTCTTTTCATTGCCAAATATCTCCATCATCCTTTATGAATCCTCCATTGATCCCTGAATAAAAAATGTTCATATTGAAGTTTGAATCCATTTCCTAAAATATCAAATTAAAATATAGATAATTATATTCATTAATATCATATGAATCATTGGGCCTAAATTTGTGTACATTAGTCATAAAGTGCACAAATGATGAGAATGGATGTTCAAAATTAAAATCCATTAACTCAAGCCCATAAGATTAAAAATGAACATTTAATACCATTAAAATGTAATTAACATATGTGTTTTTATTGGCTAATAACACCCCCTAACTTGAGATTTTATAATCTCGAGAAAATAATTCGAAGATTATATTTGAATTTCTTTTTTTCAAACACATTATAACAAACGGTGCTCACAATGTAAACTACACAAAAATATATCTTTATAACCTATCAAAATAATTTAAAACAATATAAATTTAAAATCAGATCCCAATCTCAATCTCATTCCTTTGATCAAATCCATCATCATACTTCATCAAACTCAATTAGGTGAAATGATGTGTTATGAATCACAAAAGATATGGGGGTTCATTTTCATTCAAGGGGAAAATCATGGAAGTGCTAGGTGGAATCACATTTAATCCTAATATAAGAATAATTTTTTTATTTTTTTTTATTTTTTTATTTTTTTATTTTTTTTTTTGCAATGTTTCCATAGTAATTGAGATTGAAGTTAATCAAATTAACTCATGTAGAAAAACTTTGCCGATGACTCCCAAGCTCAAAGGCCTTAGGGAACCAAGTGAATACCACATACTCATACATCATCTCGAGTTAATTTGATCAAAAAAAAGTCGCATTACCATAAATAGAGATAGAGTGAAAAACTCAGGGATAGAAAACTCTTGAGCCACGATCCTCAAGTTCCTAAAGCCTCGCATTTTATCAATCCATTGCTCTACACAAAAAATTTTATTTTATTCTTTATTTTTATTCCTTATTTTTTTTATTTTTTTTATTTTTTTGAATACTCATATTATTCATAAAATTTAAACCAGTCTATGATATTTATTATGGGAACCCAAGAATTCAAATTAGTACCCCATAGTCAAGAGGACGTTCATTATGTCATTTTGATTAATAGATGAAAATAAAAATGATGAAAATTATCATTGGACAACCAAACTTCCAAAATAAATTCTAGTAAACTTAATCATGAATTAAATTAAGAGTCAAGGAAATAAAAATTATTTCCTATGTAGTTTTAATGTAAGAAAATATGTTATTATATTAATGAAAATGGAATTTTACTTCTTTTTCTCATTGTTTTTTTAACAAAAATTTTGTTTCCACACACCCAACTTAGAATGAAATTGTCCCTAGTTTCTTAAAAAGAAAATAGATGAGAAAGTGGGTGGGGGAAATGAGTTGAAAAGGGCATAGAACAAGTTCACCTGGTGGATTCATAATAATGATTGTGGTGCTCCCAAATCACTCTTTATTCTCATGGGAGATGTAGAAACCTCCTTGATTGAATATGTATCACCCAAAATAGTACCTGAACCATAAAAACAAGAACAAACCAGAAAAAAAAACAACACAAAAACTTATTTAATACCAAGTCTCATCATTTTTATGGTTTTCCCTTTTTTAAATCAAACTAATGATACATTGTCTTCTTCTTAATTTATGGGTAAGGTAGTACTCAGGGATCACATCGTGTGACATTGATGAATACGGTGCTCCCCTTTCAAACCCATAAATAATAATAAGAGAAGAATAGGTCAATAGTCTGAGGTAGAATAAAATTATATCAAAATTATCCACTAATCCTATTTTAAATATAAAGTTTATTAAAACAAAAAAATGATTCGAAACATGAAAACCATGGGTTTTCTCCCATGTAGCACTTTTTTAACATCGTTATCTTGACTTAGACCCCTAATTAATTAATTATTTTCATCATATAAGGTAGTTTCACACAATTCTTCATCAACTTCTAGTTTTTGGAATGGTTCTATGAATGGTTTGACTCTATGAGCATTAACTTTAAATGTTTAACCATTGGTGGGTTCTTAAATTTCAACTGCCCCATGGGGGTACACCTTATGCACTATGTATGGACCTGACCATCTAGACCTCAGTTTTCCTGGGTGTAAGTGAATTTTAGAATTATATAAAAGAACATGTTTTCTCAGTTCAATGTGTTTGGTTTTAAGGTTTCGAGATTGGTAGGCTTGTAATTTTTCTTTATTGATCCTTGAATTTTCATAAGCCTCCATCCTAAGTTCCTCAAGTTCATTGAGATATAATTTCCTTTTTGTTCCGGCCAATAAGAGGTCATAATTCATTTTCTTAATTTCCCAAAAATCCTTATGTTCAATTTACACTGGCAAATGAAATGCTTTTTCAAAAACCAAACTATATGGAGACATTCCTAAAACGGTTTTAAATGCGGTTTGATAGGACCAAAGAGCATTTAAGAGTTTTGTTGAATAGTCTTTCCTATATGGGTTAATAGTTTTCTCAAGAAATTTTTCAATTTCTCAATTGGCTAACTTAGGTTGACCATTGGTCTGTGGGTGGTAAGCAGTGGACACTTTGTGAGAAATTCCATACTTTTCCATGAGTTTCGAGAAAGTACGATTGCCAAAATGAGTTCCAAGATCACTAATGATAGCCCAAGGAATTCCAAATCTAGAGAGGATGTTTTCTTTGAGAAATATAATCATAGTTTGATGATTATTGGATTTTGTAGGAATGGCCTCAACTCATTTGTAGACATAATCAACAGCTAAAAGGATGTATATATGTCCCCTAGAGTTTGGGAAGGGACCCATGAAATCGACTCCCCAGTAGTCAAAGATTTTAATCACTAATATGGGAGTGAGTGGCATTTGATTCCTTTTTATCATGGACCTAACTTGTTCACACTTAGGACAGTTTTGACGAGTACCTTTAGAGGGTTGGCTAGAAGAGACCACACTAAAGAACCTTAGCAGAAGTTTTTTAGAGGAAAAGAGACTTCCACATGCCTCACTGTGATAGAATTTAAGGATGGACTCTTGTTCAGATTCCAAGATATGCCTCTTAATGAATTGGTTAGGGCAGAACTTATAGAGGTATGATCCATCAAACACATAGTGCCTAACATCAGAAATAAATTTCCTTTGAGCTTGAGTCCCTAATAATTTTGGAATGACTCTTGTAACTAAGAAGTTGTCTATGTCAGTATACCAGTGGTAGTCACTCATAGAGTAAAGGTATTCATCATGGAATGAATCAGACATAGAAAGGTGATTTGAGTTGTCATTGAATTCCATCCTTGAGATGTGATCAGCTAAAAAAATTTCAACACCTTTTTTTTCATTGATTGTGAGGTCGAATTCTTGTATGATAAAGACCCACCTAATTAGTCTAGCCTTGGAATATTGTTTTTGGAAAAGGTATTTTAGGGATGAATGATCAGTGAAGACAATGATGGGTGATCCTAAGAGATAGGACCTGAATTTCTCTAAGGAAAAGACAACAGCAAGAAACTATTTTTCAGTGGTGGTGTAGTTGATTTGGGTATCATTTAAGGATTTTCTTTCATAATAAATAACATAAGGAGTTTTATTGAAACATTTTCCTAATACAGCTTCTATAGAAATGTCACTGGCGTCACACATAAGTTTGAAAGGGAGGTTCAAATTTAGAGATTTCATAATGGGAGTAGAGGTGAGAGAGGATTTGAGGGTTGAGAAGGAACCCTCACAGCATTCTGTCCAAACAAATGGAGAATCCTTTACTATGAGAGCACAAAGGGGATAGGATATTTAACTAAATTCCTTGATAAATATTCTATAAAAACCAGAATGTCCTAGGAAAGACCTCACTTCCTTAACGGTTCTGGGTGATGTACGGTGAAGAATGATGTCAACCTTTTCTTTATCAACTTCAATCCCCCTACTCGAGATTAGATGGCCAAGGACTAGTCCCTCTTTAACCATGAAATGGAAATTTTCCAAGTTTAGGACTAGATTATTTTCTTCAAATCTTGACAAGACTCTCTCCACATTCCTCATACATCCCTCAAATATATCCCCAAACACAGATAAGTCATCCATGAAGGCCTCTAGAAAATTCCCTACCATGTCTGAGAAGATTCCCATCATGAACCGCTGGAAGGTTCTAGGGGCATTGCATAACCCGAAGGGCATGTGTTTTAAAGAAAATGTATCGAATGGACAGGTGAATGTAGTCTTCCATTGATCCTCTAGGGATACCTCAATCTGATAGTACCCAGAGTACCCATTTAAGAAATAGTAGAAGGCATGACCTACCACTCTCTCAAGGACTTGGTCAATGAATGGTAAGAGGAAATGGTCTTTCTTGGTAAATGAGTTTAGCTTCCTATAGTCAATGTAGACTCTCCAGTCACTACTCACCCTAGTTAGAAGAATATATCCATCCTTATTGGTTATCACTGTGATTCCTACTTTCTTGGAAACCACTTTCATTGGTATCACCCACTCACGCTCAGCTATGGGATAGATGATACCAGCTTTTAACAATTTCAGAAGTTCCTTCCTTACTACCTCTATGAGATTAGGATTGAGTCTCCGTTGAGGTTGATGACATGGCTTTCAATTAGATTCTAGAACAATCCTATGAGTCCCGATTAGTGGGCTAATCCCAGGAATATCAGACAGGGTCCAACCAATGTCTCTTTTATGTTTCCTAAGGATATGAAGAATCATCCTCTCATGATTGGATTCAAGAGAAGATTAAATGACAATAATATGTGTCTGATTTTCCCCTAGAAAGGAATACTTGAGTGAAATGGGAAGTTCCTTCAATTCAAGATCAGGTTGGTTTAGAATTTTAGTCGAAGATTGGGACATTGGATAAAGATCAATTTTTTTTCCTAGAGTTTTAGATAGGATTGATTCCCTGCATGTAGAAGTTTAATCTACTATATTGGCTTGATCAGATTTAGGGAAGGAAGTTTGAGTGGTCTCCATAAAAGTAGTTTCCTAAAAGGTTTCACTGATTTTTGGACCTAAGACTTCATCATAATATAAATTTTAAAATGATTCAAGCCAAGGAGATAAAATTTCTTCATGTGAAAAAAGGAAATAAATCTCATCCTGAATTAAACATTCATCAAATACTCCTTGATGTTTTATGGATTCATTATCAATGCTTCCTATCATTTTTACTTCAATAATGTCCTCGTCATCCTCTATTTGTGAGCTTGCATTATAGATGTTCAAGTCTAGACTCATGTTTCC
Source organism: Viscum album (assembly GCA_963277665.1). NCBI lineage: Eukaryota > Viridiplantae > Streptophyta > Magnoliopsida > Santalales > Viscaceae > Viscum > Viscum album. The sequence continues at coordinate 414,101,215 of OY728131.1, forward strand.
AAAGGTGATGGTCATGTTCCCATTTTGAACTTGGATAACATAGTTGATTGTTTCAAGGAAAGGATGACCAAGGATGATTGGGGTTTATTCTTTATTTTCTAAGTTTGGATGGTTGTCAAGGACAATGAATTCAGTATGGTAGATGAAGTTTTCAACCTTTACCAAAACATCCTTTAAAATCCCCTTTGAAACCCTAATGCTATGATCAGCAAGTTAAAGTGTGACAGATGTGGGTTAGAGATATTATAGGCCTAACTAGAAGTACACATCATAGGTGATGAAATTGACACTAGCACCTAGGTCACACAAGGACTTGACAACTTTTCTCTCTCCTAGTTCAACATTGATGTAAGGGAAAATCGAGTCTTTCAACTTAGGAGGAATGGTCCCTTGAATGGTGGTACTCACATTAGCAGCCAAAAGGACTTGGTTTATAGGTGAAAATTTTCTTTTAAAAGTTCACAATTCCTTAAGGTACTTTGAGTAGGTAAGTATGGTTTGGATTTCATCAAGAAGGGGAATGTTCAACTTGACTTGTGAGAATATTTCCCTCAACGTTTCACTCAATTTAGGCTTGGTTTTCCCCCCCATGCGTTGAGGAAATGGTGCATGTTGTGGGGTTGTTTATTGAAGAGTTTTTTCTTTGAAAATGTTATCGTGTTTTTTAGTTTGATCATTTGTTTCATTTAAATTTTCATCCGAGTTTGAATCTTCATATGGGTTTTGAATTATTTTTTTAGGTTTCTCAATTAATTTCCCACTTCTTAAAACAGTCACGGAATTTAGTTGTTCATGAGTTTTTTGAGTTCAACTTGACTCTCTCCTTACTTTTTATTGTGTAATGGCTTGTGTATTAATGGTTGCACTTCTATTTTTGATGGTTTGAAGTTCTTGTTTAAGGGAATAGACTTCCAAGTTTATCCTTTCCATTTGTTTTCACAGTTGTTCTAGTAGTCTTTATTGAACAGTTTGGGTTGGTTCTTGAGAAGATTGGTTTATCCTAGGGGGATATTTTTGAGGTGGTATGGTTTTTTGAAAATGGACTGGTGGCTATTGGTATTGGATAGGTTGGGTTTGGAACTGGTTATGTGTTTGGTAGTTCTGATGGGGGTAAGTATTTTTTTCCCATGTGGTTGTTTAGGTTCTTGGTTATCTTTCCAGCAAAAGCCTGGGTGGTCATTATTCCTTAGGTTGAAGGTGTTTTGGTATTGAGGCTTTTGAAAGTTCAAAGAATTTACTTCTGTTGGGAGTCCTCCTAAAAGAACATCCTTGATGGATGGAATGGTTGGCCAGTTTTCTGTCTTATGTTCATGTTTGTCAAAAATTGTACAAACAGGGTCTAAAGTTTGGATTTCATGGACTTTCATAAGGTCTATCTCCTCAAACTTCCTAGATAATGATGCAAGTTTATCCCTAAGGATTTCTTCTTCTCTAAGTTTATGAATTCCAGTAGTTATTTGTGGATTTTTAGAATAATTTGAAGTTCCCCATGTTTGGTTTTGTTCAGCAAGGCTTTCCAAATACTCTTAAGCATCATTTGGGGCTTTGTTTTTAAAGGTTCCATTACACATCATATCAATGAATTGTTTGTTCCCTGGTCCCAAACCTTCATAAAAAATTCTCACTTGTTTAGGTATAGAAAAACCATGATGTGGAACCATGTTTAGGGTGTCTTTGAACCTCTCCCATGTTTCATAGAATGAATCTCCCTGTTTTTAAAAAAAAATGATGCTCTTTTTAAGTGAAACTGTTTTCTGGTGGGAAAATTATTTTTTGTAGAATTCTATTTGTAATTGGTCCCAAGATTTAATGGATGATGGTATCAAATTGGTTATACAATTTTTAGCTCGATCCTTTAAATAAAAAGGAAATAGCCTCATCTTAGTTGATTCTAGTTGATTTGTGGGACACATGGTTTCTACAATGTTATTGAACTCCTAAACGTGGAGGTAGGGCATCTCAGACTCCATTCCATGGAATGTGGGAAGGTGGTTTAGGACATGGGGTTTAATGATGTAGTTGGAATCTCCTAAAAAATTGTGTATAATGCATGAGGAGGAATTGGTCCAAGCTAGAGTGCGTTATTCATTCATGGTTTGGTCGACTACATTCCCTAGGTTTGGAGCTTCTTGATTTTGGTTTCCCATTTGATTTCCCCCTAGAATTACAATTTGATTTCCTGGAATACCCTCCATTGGAATTGATTCAATTTTTGATTTTGGAGTATCAAAAATATTATGATCTAATGGAAACAATCCATTAGGTTCACTTGACTCCCCTATCCTAGGACTTTTCACCCTAACTAGTCTGTTTGAATTATTGCAGGTGTAGGCGGACATGCGCCAAAAGGAAAAAAAACAAGAAGGGGACAAGATAATAGATCTTGGGTGAGAATAGAAGAATGGGAGTGAAGAAAGAAGGTTTTGGTCTAAGGTACTTACATAATCCCCGAAAATGGTTCCAAAATTTGATTCACACTCAAATTTACCCAATAGATGAAGGTATAACAGTCCTTGTAGTCTATCTTGGGTTGTCGAATCCACTGAGATCTAAGAAGACACCTAAGATACACAACCTATGCAATAGATTTTTGGTTATGAATTGGCCAACTTGGATTTGATTTTAGATGGTTTTAAAGAACACTAATAACCCTAAGTGAATTCAATTCAATGTAAATGGGTTGATCTTAGGATTATGCTCAGGGTGGATTGAATGAATTTTACTTCTTTAGACAATTTTGGTTTTACTAATTCAGGATGAATCCATTCTTCAAAATAACACTACCTTTATCATTTTCTTGTTTGAGTCTAAATAAACTCAATTTCTAATCCCTGAAAAACTTAAAGAACAAAATTCATGATCTGTCCAAGGTATATGGTCATTTTAGTAGTTGGATTTAGCTTCCTTAAACACAGTGAAGATGAATAGTGGAAATAACTGAAGAATGGAAGTCTTAAATTAGTTAGCCGATTAACAACAATTCATTCATAAAATAACATTCCATCCAAACTTTCATCTTCCTATGATCAATCCATTAAAGGGTTATCCCTCCATTGATGGTATACTCTCAATGGTGGGCATAATATGGCTTACAATAATTGGATTGAAGAAAATTAAACCACGAAAATAACAAGCACTCCTCCATGTGTGTGAATGAAATTCACACCTACGTGTTAACTAATTTACCAAAATACGGAGATATCATTGTGATTTGTGAATATAGAGCTTTAATTAAAGAAATGGTAAGATTAAAAGGGAAATATGTTGATTAAGAACATAGAAATTCAAAAAAAAGAAACTTACATGGAAATTGAAAGCATTACAACGAAACTTTGGCATAATAACATTACAAAAAACAAGATATGCCTTCCCCCTCACCACCACTACCTTGAAAAGGAAATTGGTAAGCCTAAGTCCAATCCTCAATCAATTTATTCCCAATTATTAAATTAATTTATGCCTTAGGGTGGTGGAAAGTAGTGTAAATTTTGATTCCTTCCTTGAGTTTTTATCCTCCTTGTCCCCCCTAGAAAGAGCATCTTGTATGGGAAATCATATCGTCGAATATTGGTGGGACATAGAAGAGTATTTTTTGCCTCTTATTTCTTCTATACATCTATAAATTTTGGACCCATTTGGAGTTTTGGATCAGGAGTTATGTCAGATTTAGTGGGCTAACATTATGGGTCGTAGATTTTGGCCCATATTTTGATATTCTCTTTCGGCCGCCTTAATAACCACCATAAAATCTGAATTAGCACTGGATCATGAATAAGGATTTGTTCCTCTATATTTATTCTAGAATCCCACGAAATTTGGGCTTTATTGGGTCTATATTGTGGGCCCTACATTCTCATCAGTGGGCTGGTGTCCAATCTTCCATCTCCATAATTGTTTCTTTCATCGCCAAATATCCCCATCATCCTTTATGAATCCTCCATTGATCCCTGAATAAAAAATGTTCATATTGAAGTTTAAATCCATTTCCCAAAATATAAAATTAAAATATGGATAATTATATTCCTTAAAATTATATCAATCATTGGGCCTAAATTGTTGTACATTTGGCATGAAGTGCACAAATGATGAGAATGGATGTTCAAAATTAAAATCCACTAACTCAAGCCCATAAGATCAAAAATGAACATTTAATACCGTTAAAATGTAATTAATATAAGTGTTTTTATTAGAAAATCAGTTGTTCCACAGGTTTCTCAAAGGGTGATTAGTCCTCATTTGAATCAGTGTAAACCACTTCTTCAACTTTTGAAACAGGTTTACTGAATTAAGCAAATACACACACAAACCATAACTAAATATCCAAGTCAATGTAAAACAATTTTCTATTTTCGAAATTATAAGCAGCGTAAAATAGAAAAACAAAGTATTATAGAAACTTAGAACATAGTAGAGTTAAACAAGTGGTTCAGTCTCAAGCCGAGACTTAATCATCTCCACTTGGTGATCACCTACCACCAATCAGTTTATATAAATGATAAACTGGATACACAGATTGTATCAGGATTTACAACAGTTTTCAAAAACTGTCTAGGTCTCACACCCACTACCATATTTTTTCATGAGATAAAAAAAATACAGACCACACATGGTCTCTTTGATAGTTACATGTGGGAAACAACGTGTAAGTGCAGTTTGATGTGAGGATTTTCAGTATCCTCCAGTTTAAGCATAGGAGATAGTGTGTGTAACATAAAAACACACACACTTCTCAGAAATGTAAAATAAAAGAACCCAATAGAGATAATATTATAATATTTAGTTTAGAAATCTCTATGTGTTTTCAGTTCAGCTCTTGACTCCTTGGAGTGAAGAAATTTGAGTCTTTCACTAGAAGTTGTCCTCAAAACAGAGTGTCGCAACTCCAGGTTCTAGCTTTCAGAAGTTGAGTATTCTTCTTATTGTGTTAATAGAGATTTGATAAATCATAAAAGGTAGCCTTGAATTTGTTCTCCCGAAATGATCTTCTTGAGCCTCTTGGGTTCACAGTGTAAGCGATGGATGGTTCTTCCTTGTTCTCTTTGATCTAGAGAGTAAACTCTTGCTCATGAATTCCTATGTCTTTTACACACTTCATACACACTTATTACACCATTTAATTTCTTCCTGAGTCTTCTCTTTTATATTTTAGGTCCGACAATAGGAATAAGTAAAACACAAGTGGTCTTTATCATACCTCATATTTTCCCCAGATACGGTCTCTTTATATGTCTACAATCAATATTAATTAATGTCAAAAGAATTAAATTTACCAAATATGACCATTAGAATAATCTTAAGAATTTGACAAATTATGGAGTAGAAGAGTGAGCATCGATAGACTGGTAATGGTAGCCTTCAGTGGTAGCCTTCTCAATAGTAGCCTTCAGTAGTAACCTTCTCAGTGATAACCTTTATCAGTGACCTTTCATCAGTGACCTTTCTATCTGTGACCATCATCGGTGACCTTTCAGCGGTGAACTTTCAGTGGTGACCTTAAGCAGCGACCTTTCATTGGTGACCTTTCACTGGTGACCTTCATCAGTGAACTTTAATTAGATACCTTTCATTATTGACCTTCATTGGTGACCTTTCATCGGTGACCTTTCATCGGTGACCTTCATCGGTGACCTTTCTATTGGTGACCTTTCAATCAGTGACCTTTCTATTTAGATAAATTTTTCAGTATAAGATTAAATGATAGAGTAGTTATATTAAAGATACATAGTTATCACTTGATAGAAACAAGGAATATTAATGAAACACGATTATCTTATAATAGAAACATGATGATCACATAAATGAAACATGATTTGGTACTATCAAAATAGGTCAGTCTAACAATCTCCCTCTTTTTGATAATCACAAATTATGCCAGTGAAAATTTAGATTTAAGTATTATTGAATCAAGGTTAAGCACATTTGCTAATATATTCAGAGGTGTATATAATTAAAATTGAACCATGTTGATTGTGGGAAATATAGATAGTGTATATATTCAAGGATAGTGTATATATTAAAGGACTCCAATAAACATAAACATTCTCCCCCTTTTTGATTAACAAAAAGAATGTGAGATACAAAGAGACAAAAGAGGATTTTATTAACAATGAAGCAAGAGTACAATATAAAAAAAGAGTACAAAGATCCCTATAAAGTAAGACATCTCACAGTCAATCCACATCAGATATGTTCAAGGGAGATTTGTCTTTGGAAGCTGAGGAGTTAGGTCCTAAAGATGGAGGGATAGGCCTCGGTATGGTAGTGAGCCGAGTAGGAGGAGCTACTATAGAGGCATCAGTAGATCTATAGTGAGTAGATATCTTAGGAATCATAGGGGTCAATTTTCTGATGGCCTGAGCAGGATTCATCAACAGGGAAATACTGGTACAGCCTGAGTCAGCTGAGGAAGAAGGTAATGAGAGAGGAACAATGATGAGAGTGCAATCCACATAGAGGAAGGGTAAAATAATATTTATGAAATCCATAATAATGCTTCCTCATATTTCTATAGCTGAGATAAAGTCATTCTTATTCTCCATAAATTTCTCTAAGGCAGGATTCAACTCTCTAAGCCTGCTAACTTGATCCTTAAACACCTGAGTGACAGGTGGGATCCTCAAGTTCTCCAACAGAAGCTTAAAGTGACCATCTATTTGATTCTTAGTGTACACCCTTTTGTAGTAGAAATAAACTTTCTCTTTGATGGCCTTTTGATCTTGAGCAGCTTCCCTTATATAATCTCTCATAAGCCTGTGAATTTTCTTGGTAGTGGAAATGACCCGAGTCATAGATTGAGGGTCTGAGGTACTTTCACCAGAGAACTTCTCCACTTCTTCTCTAAAAAATGATCTGAAATCTTCTAGATCAATAGGAGGAGAGGTTCAAGAGAAATTAGATGCACACAGAGGTGCCATAGTTAAAGCCATTATCTCCTTAAAATATTTGGTCAGACCACTGATCAACCACTTCACATCATCATCATGTCCACTCACATGTGCCTCCATAGATACTAAAACACAGTGACCATATACTGAAAAACACTCTTGATATACTTAAGGTCTCTTTACACTTGAACCCTATAAGCCATATAGGAGTATAAACTGGAAATTGACTGTTTCGTAGATTCTATAGACTCTGTCAAGTTTCTGACCTGATTTTGACATTCCTTCACTTCATGTAGCAAATTTGAGTGAGAGGTAGAAATTACTATTTCTAAGGAATATGCTATAACTTATTGATTTAGGTCCACTATTCTTTATATCTCAACAGATCTATCATGAAAGTGTATCTTCAAATTTGATTTTAAAGATTCTAAATAATCCTTCTTTACATAGTCTCGAGGTAAGAGCACTACTAGCTATACAATGGTATTTTCTAAAATAGAAGGAATTTAAGGGATTCAGTTAGTCTTATCATCATCAGAGTCTCCGTAGTCTAAGCCCAATACCATGATCCAGGGTCTTCTAACCAATATTCTATTCCATGAGCAACAACAACTGAACCTATGGCAACAGGTTCCTCCCCCTCACTTGTAGAATTCTCCTGATCAATTACATCCATCTTGGTTATACCTATTTGATAAACTGCATCAACAGGAGAGTCCATTGCCACTTCTTCTAAAGAATCTTCAATTACTTCTATTACAATTATAGCTTCAACCGAATCATCAACATCTTCATATACACTTTCTACCATTTTCTTATATCCTATCAGAGGACTAAGACTTAGACATTCCTCTTCACTTTCATCAGTAGTTGTCTCAAAATCATCATGACTAGATTCAGTTTCATCCTCCTCCTCTATGGTCTCCCTAATGTCTCTTAAGACATTTTATTCTCCTTCTTCATTGGTTTCCTCATCATCATTGTCCCTTAGTATAGTCTCTCTTCTAGGAAATATTTTTGGTGGGATAGGCTCACAAAAAGATACAGTATTGGCACACGGATTTGAAGAAAGTTCAGGATCACTCCTGTCATCTATAGGAGAATCCTCTCTTTCTTGAATAACAGCAGCTTCCTATTCGTCATCTAAGTATACTGGCTCCACTTCATCAGGATTTAGAGCAGGGTCTCTCTTATTCTTAGGCCTAGTAGGATGAGTAACAAGGTTGAATTTATCATACAACTTAGCCTCACCATTCCCCCATTTTCTTTTCCAGGGGGTCTAGTTTATCTTAATCAACTTGCAAATCATCTTGGTAATGCAGAATTTGTCCCTTACAACAACTGTTTCCTCCTTATTTCCAGAAAATCATTTCACTTTCAACATCAAGGATATCAATTTGGCATGAAACAAAGCATTGGACTTGGAAATAGGCTTTGTCATATCCTATAATTGAATCATCAACAACCAACACAAATTTATCTTATATCAATGCTTCAACAGATACAAAATAAATATGTCATAATACTTCAAGTTAGAAAAGTCCCCTATCCTAAGACTCAAGAAATGTTGAACAAATTTAAATAGTAATTTGTCTTATCCTTCTATTTCAGCAGCAATCACTTTCCTAGGGATCTCATTCCCTATCATTTTAGCCAAAGATTATTTATAACAGAAGAACTCACTAGTGGGAAAAAACCACTCCAGAGTCGTAATAAAAAATCCCTTCATGTGAAACTCTTAAAAAATCATCCCATTCAAGAGAGGATAAGCTCACACTTACCCCATTTACCTTTAAAGACATTTGGTTCTCATTCTTAGACTGCTCAAATTTTATATATTAATATAACTCCTTTACTAGCTTCGGGTAATAATGTCCATTGTTATTTGTAATCCATTCAACCCAATCTTGAGCTTCAAGTGCCTTCATCACTAGAGACTTACTCAACAGCAGCCATTCGGAACTTAATTCCTTCTCAACCACAATTTCCCTCTTCAAAAAATGTGGATTGATCAGCTTTGCCACTCCCTTGCTTCCACTAATAGACTTAGATTGAGGTCTCTTAGGGTTCAGTCCATCTCTTTTATCATTGACCATTAGTCTCTTCAATCTTTCCATTTCAATATGGAGCAGTTTGAGAGTTTCAAAAGGAGGAGAGGTTCTAAGATTAGGGAGAAGGAGTTTCAAGAGAGGATTGAAGTGGATCAAAATGTGGTGTGTCCTTTATTTTTATCATTTAGGGATCAAAAAATAAATCAAGTAAAAGAAATAAGTAATACTAAAAACATTTCAGATTCCGGCAGAGAAACACAAAGTCTCAGAAAAGTCTACTATCGGTAAGGTGCCAACTGTGAGTTCTTAACAGTGAGGTACAAACGGTGACGTCCAACAGTGAGGTTCCTAATGGTGAGGTCCAATGGTGAGGTTTCTAACAGTGAGGTCCAATGGTGAGGTTCCTAATGGTGAGGTCCAATGGTGAGGTTCCTCATGGTGAGTTCCAATAGTGAGGTTCCTAACGGTGAGGTCCAACGGTGAGGTTCCTAATAGTGAGTTCCAACAGTGAGGTTCCTAATAGTGAGGTCTAACAGTAAGGTTCCTAATGGTGAATTCCAATGGTGAGGTTCCTAACAGTGAAGTTCAATGCTATGGTTCCTAACGGTGAGGTTCCTAATAGTGAGGTCCAATGGTAAGGTTCCTACCGGTGAGGTCCAACGGTGAGGTTCCTAACAGTGAGGTCCAATGGTAAGGTTCCTAACAGTGGGATTCCTAATGGTGAGGTCCAACAGTAAGGTTCCTAATGGTGAGGTCCAACGGTAAGGTTCCGAACGGTGAGGTCCAAACTTAATAGTTTTTCATACCTAACTCATGTTTGATGTAATTTGACCTCTCAGAACTCAAAGGATTTGTGAATATATTAGCCAATTGGTGTTCAGTGCCAATGAATTCAAGAATGATATAACCTCTTTGATAATGATCTCTCAATAAGTGATGTCTCACATCAATGTTCTTTGTCTTAGCATGAGATACTAGATTTTTTAATATGTTAATAGCACTTGTATTATCACAGTTTATAGATACATGTTTGAATTGATATCCATAGTCTAGTAAAGTGTGTTTCATCCACATAATTTGAGCACTACAACTACCAGCAGCAATATATTCAGCTTTGGTAGTAGATAATGTAACAGAATTCTGTTTCTTATTACACCAAGATACTAGTGACGTGCCCAAAATGTGACATGTTCCAGAGGTTCTCTTTCTATCTAACTTGCATCCAGAAAAGTCAGCATTAAATCAAATGATTTTACTCTTGGATAAAATAGCCCTAAGTTTTTAGTATACTTGAGATATTTAAAAATCCTTTTAACAGCAGTTAAATGAGACTCTTTGGGATTGGCTTAAAAATGAGAACACATGCATACACTGAACATAATATCATGTCGGTTAGTGGTAAGATAAAGCATACTCCCAATCATACCTATGTAATTGGTTTGATCCACTGGTTTACCAGTTTCATCAATATCCAACTTATAAGTGGTAATCATAGGTGTATCACTACCTTTATTACTCTCCAGACCAAAACATTTCAAAAGATCCTTAGTATACTTACTTTGATTTAAAATAATACCATTTTTATTTTAAAAATTTTGAAATTCAAGGAAAAATTTATGTTCCCCCATTAAACTCATTTCAAATTCATCATGCATCATTTTTGAGAAATAAGTACATAAAGAATTTTTAGAGGATCCAAAAACAATTTCATCTACATAAATATATACTATTAAAACATCTTTGGAGATTCTTTTAATAAAAAGAGTAGGATCATCTATTCATTTAGTAAAAAAATTTAAAATAAGAGAAGAAATAAGTCTTTCATACCAACCTCTTGGAGCTTTTTTTAGACCATACATAGATTTAGAAAGTTTAAAGACGTGATTTAAAAAATAGGGATTTGTAAAACCATGGGGTTGTTTGACAAATAAATGCCCAACTATATACCCATTTAGAAATCCACTTTTAACATCCATTTGATAAAGTTTTAAATTCATATGAGCTTTATAAGCAATTAGTATCCTAATGGATTCTATTATAGCTACAGGTGTAAAGGTTTCCTCATATTCTATTCCTTCTTCTTGATTATATCCTTGTAAAACTAGTCTATCCTTGTTTCTAACTATGTTTCCAGATTCATCAACTTTATTTCTAAACACTCATTTAGTGCCTATGGTCAAAGTGTATTTAAGACTTTATACTAATTCCCAAACTTTGTTTATTTCAAACTGATTTAATTTTTCTTGCATATCTATCACCCAAAATTCATCATTGATTTGCATCATTGATATTTTTAGGTTCAAGCTATCAAAGAAAGGCTTGATGTTCAACCTAGTTTCTTAGAGAAGATCTAGTTTGTGTTCCTCTATTTAGATCACCTACTAAAGAATCTAAAGGATGATTATTGAGAGTTCTAATACCTCTAGAAATAGTTGAACTAGACTTCTCATGGTTGTCTATAGGTTCAGATTCACCATGCTCAGATTCTGGAAAATTTCCAAAACTGGTTGTTTTCACTAAGGGTTCACTTTCTTTATCATTAAGGTCCAGAATTGACATATCTTCCTCAAGTTGTTCAACGGAGGTTTTGGGTTCATGTGGATCAGTCTCATCAAATTTGACATGAACTGATTCTTCCACAAATTTGGTTCTATTATTGAATACTCTATAAGCTTTAATAGAGACTGAATAACTTAGAAAAATTCCTTCATCACTCTTAGAAGAAAATATGTCAAGATTATCCTTAGTGTTAAGGATAAAGACTTTGAAACCAAAAACTATAAAGTAATTAACCTTAGGATTCATATTATTCCATAGCTCATAAGGGTTTTTCTTAAGAACAGGTCTAATTAAGACTCTATTGATGATGTAACAAGCTATTTTAATAGCTTCAGCCCAAAAATAGATAGGTATATTATACTCATTTAGCATAGTCCAAGCAATCTCTTGAAGTGTCCTATTTCTTCTTTCTACCACTCCATTTTGTTGAGGTGTTATAGGAGCAGATAAATTGTGATTATAGCCATTTTGTGAGAAAAAATATTCAAACTCCTAATTTTCAAACTGATGTCCATGATCACTTCTCAATGTCTTAATTCTAAGTCCACTAAGATTTTCTACAGACTTGGAATATTTAATAAAGTAAGAACATGCTTCACTTTTGTGCGCTAGAAATTATACCCAAGTGTATCTATAAAAATCATCTACATGAACATAAACATAGTTCTTCCCATTCAAACTTGAAACTATAGATGGTCCAAAAAAATCCATGTGAACCAACTCAAGCGGTTGAGAAGTGGAAACTTCTTTCTTTGGTTTGAAAGAAACTTTGTGTTTTTTTCCTTTTTGATAAGGATTACAAACTTGGTTATGTGGGAATTCCAATTTAGGTAAGTCTCTAACTAAACATTTTCTAGTTAGTTTCCTAAGTGAGTGCACATTGCATTGTCCTAATATTCTGTTCTATAACCAGGATTCCTTATAAAACGCATTTAAACAAGAAACATTTTTCTTAGATAAAGAGTATAAATCAACAGCATATACATTTTCATTTCTAAGATCAGTAAATATTAAATCATTTTTAGAATTAAAAAAATTGCATGCATCATTTTCAAATTTAACATTGAAACCATCGTCACACAATTGAGAGATACTTCGTAAATTGTATTTTAACCCATCAATAAAAAGTACTTTTGAAATTAATATAGTATTAGGATTAAAAATTTGGCCTAAGCATGTGATCTTTCCTTTAGAATTATCACCAAATGTGACATTTCCACCATTAACTTTAATTAGGCTCTTGAAGCATGAAAAGTATCCTGTCATATGTCTTCAACATCCACTGTCTAAGTACCATATAGTTTTACAAGAGCTCTTCAGACAATTTTCTTGCAAAATAGATTAAGTGTAGGGTAACTTTGGTACCCTGATTTTCTTGGGACCAGAGAGGTTATAAAGTAAATCTTTGAGAACCCATACTTCTCTCACAGGTTTCCTATAATCAACAGATGGGTTTTGAGGCATGAATACTTTTTTAGGTCCTTAAGAAATTTTTTTTCAAATATGGTCCAGAACATAAACTAGCAATGAACTATCCAGATTTTGGAACAAATTTATTTTTAATAATCCTTCTCTGTCCTGGTTGATATCCTAGACCAGTTGTGTATTTTGGAGCAATTTGTTTCCCTAGAAACCGAGTCAAGGTATCTCTACCAGCATTAAACTTCTCTAGATCCCTTTTTAATTTCTCATTTGATAATTTAAGTTCAGTATTTTTTTTAATAGGTGAGCACACTTTTCTTTCTCAATATCCAGATCAGACTTATAATTAGAATTTAAAGTATGTTGTCTTTTTAATAATTTATATTTATCATTGAGTTCATTAAATTTATCCTCAAGAATTTCACAATATTCAAATAGTTCATCCTTAGTCATATTCTCATCATTATTTGATTCACTTTCATTCCCATAATATTAAGCATTATGTATAGGATAATTGGGTGTAACCTTAGATGTTTCTGTCATGAAACATAGATTTGCATGATTGTTCTTCTCAATATTAGAAGTGTCATATCCACTAGAGATATCTTTTGAAGCACTCCAATTAGATTTAATATCCTTTTTATATCCCTTTCCCTTGTCTTCATATTTCTTCTTAAATTTTAACTTGGGGCAATCATCCTTCACAAGGCCTTTTCATTTACACTCATAGCTGACTATCTCATTTGTATTGTCATTCCATTTTCTGTCATTTTTCATTGTCCTTTACTATCATACATTCTTTTATAGTTTTACTTTCTAAAGAACTTATTATTATGGTATAACTTCTTGAATCTCCTAGAAAGATGATTCATCTCATCATCACTGTCAAAAGCTAAGTCTACACTAGTGGAAGTGTCTACAGGAGCTTAAACTTTTTTTTTATCTTTTCTCTTTGAGGTAGCAGTCTTGAATGCTACATATTTCTTTCTTGGTTCTTCATATGCTTCTTGATTTACCTTAAGCTCTTCTTCGTACATAAAAAAGTTTTCCAATTAGTTTTTTTACTGGTAGCTTACCTATGTCACGGGATTCTTGGATAGAAACAGAAGTTCCTCTCCATCTGTCATGTAGGCATCAAAGCAACCTTCTAATTTAATCCTTATTGTCTACTGGTTTCCCAAGAAGACTCATGGTATTTACTATTTCATTGAACTTGAGATACATTTCATATATAAGTTCATCAGGATTAATTTTAAAATTATCATATTTAATAGTATAAGTATTTAATCTAATTTATTTAACATTGGTGGTTCCCTCATGAGAAATAGCCAAAGTATCCCAAATTTCATATACAGTTTTATAGGAAGATATTCTATTGAATTATTCATCTCCTAGGGAACAATACAATGCATTCATTTCTTTACAGTTATTGTTGTATGTAGCTTTAGTCAACAGAGACCATGTGTCCCTAGTAATAAGAGACAAAGCATGTTTTTCTTCAATTGTGTCCCAGATTTTAGGACCCATGCTCTCTAGATACATTTTCATTTTTAATTTCCACTAAGCATAGTTATTACCATTAAATAAAGGTGTCATATTAGTAGTAGCATCCTCAACTCTGTTATCTATAGTTAATTATAATTTTAAAGAACTGAAAATTTAGATATGACATAAATTTTAAGATCTTTAATATACAACTAAAATCACAGTTGAAAAGAATTAGAAAACTTGAACAACAGTTTATATGGTAGTAAAAAAAATAAACCTCTGATACCAAATGTTGGTCAGAGTGGAATATCAATAGGGGTTTGAATTGAGTTCCTACATAAAATTTCTGTTAAAAACTTTATGATAAAGATCCCCCAATTTTGAAACAGCCCAGTTAATTAAGGTAGTAGAGATATAAATGTTTAGTTGGTAAACAGCTTTCTCAAAGGGTGATTAGTCCTCATTTGAATCAATTTAAACCACTTCTTCAACTTTTCAAACAAGTTTACTGAATTAAACACATACACACACTAACAAGAACTAACTATCAGATTCAATGCAAAATAGTTTTCTGTTTTTGAAATTATAAGCAGCAGAAAATAAAAAAACAGAGTATTACATAAACTTAGAACACAGCAAAGTTAAACAAGAGGTTCATTCTCAAGTTGAGACTTAATCATATCCACTTGGTGATCACCTTACACCAAGTAGTTTATATAAATGATAAACTTGATACACAACCTGTATTAGGCTTTACAACAATTTTCACAAACTATCCAGGGCTCAAACCCTCTACCACATGTTTTTGCGGGATAAACAAACAATACATACCACACATGGTCTCTTATAAAGTTACATGTGGGAAACAAGGTGTAAGTGAAGTTTGATGTGAGTATTTTCAGTATCCTCCAGTTCAAGCACAGAAGATAGTGTGTGTAACAGAAAAACACACACACTTTTCAGAAATGTAAAATAAAAAAACATAGTAGATCTAATATTATAAGATTGAGTTTAGAAATCTCTATATGTTTTCAGTTTAATTCTTAACTCCTTAGAGTAAAGAAATTATAGTTCGAGTATTTCATTGGAAGTTTTCCTGAAAACAGAGTGTCGCAACTCTGGGTTTTAGCTTTCAAGAATTGAGTGTTATGCTTCTTGTGTTGATAGAGATTTGATGAATCATAGAAGGAATCCTTAAATTTTTTCTCCTAAAATGATCTTCTTGAGCCTCTTGGGTACACAATGTAAGCACTGGATAGTTCTTCCTTGTTCTCTTTGATCTAGCAAGTAAACTCTTTCTCATGCATTCCTCTCTCTTTTACACACTCCACACACACTTCTTACACCATTTCTTTTCTTCCTCATTCTTCTCTTTTATATTTGAGGTTCGACAATAGGAATAAGTAAACCACATGTAGTACTCATCGTACCTCATACTGTCCCAAGATACGGTCTCTTGATATTTTTTTTAAAGGTTGGGGATGAAGCCTCAATTTATTATTAAAGAAAAGACCTCTTTAGACTGGGTAGAGGGTGACCCATTACATAGCCTGAAGGCCCAAGGCCAAGTGGCCTGCATACAGGGCTAGAAAGCCCATTTTTTGGCCCAAAGGACCCCTTGGTGAACAGTACTGCTACAGTACCCGTGCTGCTATAGTACCACCGCTGCTACAGTCCCTCCGCCACGACAGTTTTGCCACTGCTACAGTCCGCCACTACTACAGTACTGCTATAGTGCCCTGCTACAGTAAACGGGAATTCTCCCTTTCCTGGATTTGATCCTGGGTCTTTTGGATGCCAAGCAGGATCCTAAACCACTAGGGTACAGGCTCGTTGGCAGATACAGTCTCTTGATATGTCTACAATCTGAATTAATTAATATCAGAAGCATTAAATTTACCAAATAGGACTGTTAGAATAATCTTAAGAATTTGACAAAGTATGGAGTAGAAGAGTGACCATCGGTAGACTGGTAACAGTAGCCTTCAGCAGTAGCCTTCTCAATGGTAGCCTTCAGTGGTAACCTTCTCAACTATAACCTTTATCAGTGACCTTTCATTGGTGACCTTTCTATTAGTGACCTTAATTTTTGACCTTTCATCGGTGACCTTTCATCAGTGACCTTTATCGGTGACCTTTCATCAGTGACCATTCATTGGTGACATTCATCAGGGACCTTTCATCGGTGACCATTCATCAGTGACCTTTATCGGTGACCCTTCATCAGTGACCATTCATCGGTGACCTTTCATCGCTGACCTTCATCAGTGACCTTTCTATTGGTGACCTTTCTATTGGTGACCTTTCTATTTAGGTAAATTTTTCACTGTAAGCTTAAACTATAGAATATTGAGATTAAAAATACGTAGTTATCACTTGATAGAAACTAAGAATATTAACGAAACATGATTATCTTACAATAGAAACATGATGATAACATAAATGAAACATGATTTGGGATTATAAAAATAGGTGAGTCCAACACTAACCTAATTTTTACTTAACACCATAACACATGAATTAAAATAATTATCCAAATTTAAATACATTAGGGTATTTTTCATCCCTTTTATTATCAATGTAAATGGTGAAAACATGAGGAAGTTGAAATAATTAATATTTGATGGTATATTATTTAATTATTCATTGAATTTATGATAATTCAATTATTGTACTAAATAACAAGGGAATATTGTTGATCATGATGATTTTAATGTCCCATATCACTAAAGTATCGATGTCCTATATGAAGTGGAAAGTTCTAAAAATGAAAATGATAAAGAAGAAACTGTTTATAAGCAACTAAAGGTGTTGAAGAAAATGAAAATCTATATGAAAATAAATTTAAAGATAATAATTCATTAATTTATAATAATTAATTCAAATGTTTTACAAATCATTTAAGGTTAGGAAAGTAAGTGGAGCTCAAAAACATTATTGGATAACATGGAGAACTAGTTTAAACGAGGAGAACATTAAGGCTAAAAAAAGATGACTAATTTTTTTCTTTAATTGAGCCGAGATATCTTATAGAATCATTGAATAATTAATATGGTATCAATTCAATAAATTAGGTGTTAGAACCATTTGATAATAATTAATCTTAGGAGTTGGTAAACAAAACAACAAACAAGAAATCCATTGAAACATAGTTGTTCTTTCATAATAAATTGAATTACAAAAGTGAAGTGAAGAGAAAGAAGGAATGACTTAATTGAAATGGATCTTAATTGATTGAAAGTATTTATTTTATAAATAACTTCATACTAATTTATAGGGGAAAACCAGTTGGAATATTCATGTTTATATAGTAAATAATAGAAAGTAGTCTTTTCAAATTGATGTAAAATTCCTCAATTGAGACTTGGTAGAGGATTGTTATATTAAGAAATATAGACGTTTCTTACATATATAATATGAAGCATACAATAAAATGTTTAATATGGAACTGTATACATTAAATAAATACCAATAATCATGGTATTTTAAGGATGATTCATGCTCTAAGGTTTTGAAGTTAAATAAAGGAATAATAAAAGATAAAACTATAAAAAAAAAGAAAAAAAACTAGATATCTTTGATTGTATCATCTTTATAGATGATATCATATTTAATATAAATAACGAGATTTATTTCAAGAAATGTTCTGTAGAGATGAATATTATGATTGAGACATCTATTCTTGGTGAGATAAAGTACTTATTGGGTTTTTTAATTTCTCATAAGGATAATAAAAATTTATTATCTCAAGAAAAATATACAGGAGAACATTTAAATTTTTGTGGGATATCGAATATAAATTAGTTTCTTAATCTATTTTCAAAAGTAACAAAGGATTATAGAGATAAATATTAGAATATTGATTCAATGTAGTTTGTAATATTATTTTTGAGTTTACTATACTTGAAAAATTCAAGACTAAATATTATGTATACCGTTACACTTTTTCTCACTTTTAGAGTGCATCGAAGGAATACCATCTTATTTTTGAAAATAGAATGCTCATATACATTAAAGGTATATTGAATTTAGGGTTCAAATAAAATTAAAAAGGATGGAATGATATTTTTTGATATATCATTGTAGAGTGGGATGGAAATGTTGTTGATGGAAGGTTTACATTCAATGGTGTTTTATTTCTAGGTGAAAGGTGTGTGGAATGTAACACAAAGAATAAAAGTTTAGTGGATTTTATTATAATAGTGGAAGATAATATTTCTAAATATAATGTAACAAACAAATTTATATGGATTAAAACTCAATTAGAATATGTTAGTATTTATATGAAGTTTTCACTTCTCATCAGTTGTGATAATGAAAGTTCTATCTATCTATTATGGAATCTTGTTCAATAATCTCAATAAAATAACCATGATATCAAATATTAAGTCATGTTGGACATTGTGGAGAAATAAGTCTCAAATGTGGAGTTTATTCAAACAAATGATAATGTAGTAGATATGTTAACTAAAATAAAACTAAAGGATTATATTTAAAAATATGTTTGGAATTAGTTGTTCAACATCAACCCATACAAGGATAGGGTATGATAAATAAGTTACTTATCCTTTTATATTTTTTTTGTCAATGGGTGAGTAAGAAAATAAAACTTCAAAGAATATGACATTTATTAATAGGGATTACATATTAAAGGAGAGTTTTTAAAATGGGTATGTTGTGACGTTAGTATGTGTGTATGTTTCATAAAAATGTGAACTATTATGACATGATGATTGAGAATTTACACTAGAAATTTTTATTTACTATTTCAAAGAAATATGTTTGGGAAGTGATAGAAGATCTAGGAATAAGTGGAGTTTTGAGGAAGTGAATGAAAGTTACTTTAATAGAAAACATGAAAAAATTATTCCATGATTATATTTTTGACACTGAGTTAAACCAAATAGGCTAAATATTATTAAATGATGATTAAGTACTAAGTGTGTTGATTTTTTTAATTTGGTTTATGTTAATTAGATATCAAAAAATATATAAATGGATATATTTTTTAGACCATGAATGGAGAATATTTTTATATAAAGAGTGGTTGTGACCATGGAGAGGATATTAAGACATAGAAGTAGAATATTAAGTATATAAACTGAAGAATAATTCCATGTCATAGTGAAGTTGTTAAATGTTATGATTAATTGGATAACATATGAAGTGGTTTGTTATTTTTTTATTTGAAATATAATTATATCCCAAATTCAAGGGTTACAAGGTGTTTCATTTTAGGTGATCTTCATTCCATTGTATGGGAGTGATTGAAATAATGTGAAAGGAGTTTTGATAATTAAGTGTGTTGTTTGAAGTTCATGAACTCGCTATACAAAGGTAAAACACAAAACAGGTGTTGATCTAGAATGGTAAGTGAAATAATGTGGAGTACAAAGAAAAAATTATTTTTGTAAGCTATGGTTTTATGAATAGTTCTTGATCAAATCATAGTGTAATTAAGTGCATGAAATATCGTGTAAAATTGGGCGATCATCTTTGATACATGTGTCCTAGAAGGTGTTTCAATTGAGAAGTTTTTTGATGAGAAATGGTAAGTATAGGACACATTGTGGTCAAAGTCACCACAGATAAAAATATTTTTAATTTCTTATAAGAGAAAAATGATGGCAGGTCAAAAACAATTTGACTTACATTAATAGTGTTTTTCATGAAATTAACCTAGAGAAATAGAAAAATGATTGGATGGTAAAACCATCAGTGAAAATTGTATAGTTATTATACAAGAATCAATGAATTTTTAACCATACCTTTGTCCACCTATGGTGTTAATTTTTAATAAAATAAATATATTGAGGATTATTAGACCCTATGAAGCGAAATGGATTTGTTGATTCTTTTTTTTTTGTCTGAGGTTGAAATTGGGTAGTCCTAGGTTGTGCAATGAGAATAAAATACTTGTTTAAAATTGTGTGGGGAGAACATGCCATATAATAAGAAATTTAAAAGGAGGTTTCAAATAATTTTAGTGAAATTTTAATTGAAATAGTGTATAATATGTTCATGTGATGTTTAAGATATTGTGGTTAGTAAAGAATTTTGAATTTTGAGTGCATTGTGACTGATTTTATGAGTCAAGATCTACTCAAAATTTGATTTTCCACCAAAAGAGGATAATATTAATTATTAATATCATAATATTTATGTTTTTCATTTTATATAATTACAAATTTTTAGGGAATTTCATAAATTGATATAATTTTCAAATCATTGTGCAATTCATGTTTAAAGTAAAAAATTTGGCCCAATAAATCATATGCTTGTTGAATTCATTATGTTCATTCTTTTATTTTTATATTTTGAGATTTTATTTAACATTTTGTGTGGAATATTTTTTATTTTAGGATACATTTATGAATCCAAAGTTAATATGGTCATTTTTTGGAGTAGACAGACAAATTTCTTGACAAAGCATATATGGCCTTAGGCACATCTAGAAAATGTTGAGCCTATAATCGAAGACGAATGAAGATCAAATTTTTATGATATAAATATAGAATTATGTTTATTATTTAATTAAAACATTTTTAGAGATAATTCAGATGTTTTCATAGTGATCCAAGATGTCAATGATAAAGATTAAATTTATGGTCAGATCTGAATGCCCATAAATTCAACCCACAATTTTGAGAATAACTTCTAAAAGGATAATCAAATTGGACTGAAATTTGGACATATATTAGAGGAAAACTATAAGAGTATATTTATGTTATATTACTATCCATGATTCAGCCTTATGAAGTTTCAAATTCACACATCCAAAAGGGGGTGGATCTATACGATTTTCCTTGTCAAAGTTTAAAAGTTAAAATTCCTTTGGTTTTTCACCCTCCTTTATACTCTACAAATTTACAGGGAAAGAATATGTGGATAGGTTCTCAACCCTAGAATCCGAGTATGCCTATATAAGGAGATTGTGTTGGAGAGAATTGACATCCAATTTTTTCATTCAATTTTTAATTTTACGCATACATTTTTTAATCGCACCTTCATTATTATAATGTAATTTTTTTCATTCATCTTCATTTATTATTGAAATTTCATCTTTATATTATTTTATTTTATTATTTTCTATATCAAGTTGATATTTTTTCCTTATAGTGTGAGGTTATTCACATTATATTTTTGTGAAATTCCTCACACAACGGTGGAGTGATCGTTATTTCAATGTTTTTATTCGTCAATCCCACTTCATTAAGTTGACTTATCGATTACAATGTGATCTAATGTATATTTTGTGTGAGATTTATGCTTTGAATCATTTTTTATATTTTAAAATAAAACCATTTCCTTTTAAAGTTCAAACCCAACCTTCAATCATCCCCAAGGAGTCTACATGTGATGTGAATCCAAAGTGATCAATTTATTATTCATGGGTAATCAATTAAACCTTAAGTGGTTTTTTCCATGATTTCATTTAAAATCACATATTCCCCTATTTTTTCCCAATTATAATATCTTTATTATTTTCTTTTTCAAAACTGAGGGAATTTTCATTCTATGTTGGGGGTGAAAATATGGGATTTAAAGAAAATTGGTATTTTGTGATAAAACTTTAATTAATAAAAAAATTAAAATAATTATCCTTGAATTAATTAATTTAAATATTAAAACATGAAAACTAAATTTCAAATTATTTGTAATTCCTTGATTATGATTTTAATTCATGTTTATGTTTATGATCATAGATTTTGGAAAGTGCGGTTGTTTGATGTGATTTTTTCAACATTTACATTTTCATTATTTTAATAAAAATTCCACAATGCATGTCTATAATATTTTTTGTGGAAGTTTCATTTCTTCAGTACCTATGATCATTGCATAGGATTTGGGGTTAGTTTTATTTTAATTTGAGTATCCAAAAAAAATAAAAAACAACATAGAGTAATGTTTATTCCAAATGTGTGGCATTTGACACTTGGGGATCATGACTCTATAGTTGAATTTTATAGATTTAGGCTCAACATATCTATTATAGAGCATGTAATTGACTATATGTGTGGATTTTGACACTTTAGGATCATGACTCGATAGTTGTCTTACCCATATTTATTATTTTTATCTCTATTGGGGTAAAAACATAAGAAAATTAAAAAAAACAAACAAAATAAAATAAAAATAAAAAAATAGAAAAAAATGTAAATTTGGATACTCATCTTAAGTTTTACTATGATTTACTCTTAGTTCTTCCATATATTTCCTATTGAATAAGAAAATGGTCCCCATGTCTTTTCAGATACAGAACACATCATCCTTCTACATTTAAATTGGATGAAATGAAAGGATAAATTTGAAGAGGAAAAATGGTCTTAGGCTTCGGATATGTATATGAATCTAGATTGTGTTAAATTATTTAGATAGTTTTCATGATTTTTTGGTGTGATTTCTTTTGTTGAGCATTGTATGTTAAAAATTTTTTGAAAAAGAGAATTCAATTTCTTATTTTTGATATACTTTTTTCTCAGGGGTAGAAAAATTCAAGTTTGTGGGTGTGGTTAGCCATTAAAAGTGGATAATAATAATTTTTAATATATTAATATTTATGTGCTTCATAGTTTATTAAATCAATATTTTAGTAGATTTCATAAATTGAACTATGTTTCATGTCATTATACAATTCATGTTTAAAGTGAAAATTTGAGCCCAATAAATCATCTACTTGTGGAATTAATTATTTTAATTATTTGTATATGATATTATGTGATATTATTTAGAAATTTATGTGTCAAATTTTTTGTTTTAGTATCAATTGATGAATCATAAATGATGATGGAATGTTTTGGGAATGAATGAAAAAAATTATGGACAAAGCATCATGGGGCATAGTCACATCAAGAAAATGTTTGGACCCCAATATAAGGCCAATTAAGATAAAATATTAACTGTAGAAAGAGAAAATTATGGTTATAATCTAATTAAACTGTGTTCCGATTTAATTCAGAATTTTTCATGGAGATTTAGGTGGTCAAAGATGAAGATTAAATTTATGTCCAAATCTGAACACCCATAATGTCATCCCACCATTTTGAGCATTAGTTCCAATTAGTTAATAAAATTGGTATGAAATTATTTGTAGCTATTCAAGTGAACCTTGAAGAATATATTTATATTATATTACTATCCATGATTCATTTGTATGTAGTTTTGAATGTACACATAAAAATGGGGATAAATCTGGATGATCTTCCTGATCAAAGTTGAAAGGTCCAAATTCCTTTGATTTATCACCCTCCTTTTGACTCACCCAATTTAAGAAGAATGAATTAATTGATAGAGGATCTAAAATAGGCTCATAATATTCCTATATAATTATCTGTTGGTGAAGGGAATTTTCATCCATGTTTTTCTTTCTATTATAATTTTATGCATTCATTTTGTAATCGAACATTCATTTTGATAATGTATGTTTTTTCATTCATCTTTGTTTATTAATAAAATTTATTCTTATTATTCTATTATTTTATTATTTTCAATATCACATTGATACTATTTACTTAAGGGGTAAGGATATTCACATCAACTTTTTGTGAAATTCCTCACACAACGGTGGGTTGATCGTTATTTAATTGTTTTTCTTCATCAATCCCACTTCATAAAATCGACTTCCCACTTGCATTTATAAAATTGCATTGATGGAGGGTTATCCTTTTGTGGGTTGATCCTAGTGAGTTTCATGGGGTGTATTGAATTTTATTTTATGTTCTTAAAACCATAAAATAGTTATACAGTTTGAATGTTCCATTCTTTTAATTGTTTTCTTATTTATCTTCACTGAATTTAACAATGACACGTTTTGATAGAAATTACAATATAATTACATGGATTTATTAGGAAAGTGGTCCTATAAGTGAATTACTGATAATCCTTGAAATTTTTTATGGATTAAATCAGATAATGATATTGAGGACTTATCTCATTGATTGGATACCTCTTGAACTATTGAACGAAAAAATTATAGAAAAAAAATGTATCCAATCCATCCATGTCAACTACCTAGGATCGACTAATCTTAATTAATTTTTACAATTAAAATATTTTAGTTTTTCATTATTTAGTTAAATCATTTCTCTTAGGTAATTTAGTTTTTTATTTCACAATTTAAATCAACTAATTTTGGCCACTTCATAATAAACTCTAACAAATATTAGTGTCTTGAGGTTTCTTCTTCGGTCCCTGTGGATTAGATCCCTACCTTTACTACAATAAACATATATACCTATAGGGAAAATATGGGTTCAACCAACATTTATCTATAAATTATCATTAATAAATAAATATTTATTAAGAGGTATTTAATTATCCATAGGCTCAAATAGAAATGGGTAATCTTTAAGAGTTGGGGAAATTTTAAATTTGAATTGGAATTTGAAAATTAATTTTGAATGGTATAGATGTATGTTTTATGTGTGAGATTTTTTAAATAGAGATATTGGATTTGTTAAAATGGGATATAGGGGGAGAAGTGTGTACAATATATGTTTTCATAGAAAATAAGAGAAGAAGATAATAAGGATGAAAAGCTCTAACCTTATTTGTGTCTAATTTAAACACATGTGTTCAATGATAAGTAATAAGGATGTTTACAACTATTATACATTATGATAAAGTATAGGATAAAAATAAATATTCAGGATACAATAATTCATAAGAAAAGGATTGTACCTATCTAAGTTAAGATAGGACAACATGGGCAATAAAACTGATAAATAATAAATCCTTTATTCTTGTGTCTAAAGAAATATATATTGATTTATTAGAATATGAGTTTATAGAAATTCCCTAATTGTTCTATATATAATGTTGAACCTGGTATAATGTTTTCTATAGTTTCTTTGGATCATTCCACTGATGTAGTTTCTCATTTTTTGAGGTGAACCTTTTACATCCAGCATTCTTTATTTGCTTTCATTCCATGGTGTGTGTGATGTTCAATAATAAGGCTTTTCACTCTAATAAGTCATATATGTCATTTTTTCAAGAAATCATAAAATGAAAAATTAAATATTATTCATTAACCCAACTCACCCCTCTTGAGGAATATACACTGAATGTAGGGGAAAATAAAAATTATATTCCTTAACCTAAATTTTGATATATAAACCTTTGGTAAAATAGTTATCTAATTCATGTTCTTGGAAATAGAGTTACATTATATTATAGTGACTACCCATTGAAAATAAAGAGGGTGGGGATTATTATTTCCCATAATTATTCTATAAAAAATGAATTTATATGTGTTTTCATTTTACATTAGTCATGTTTATAAACATGGAAAATTTCATTTCATATATTTTATAAAGAAAAATAATTAAATGATGTTTCAATAATTTATTGGTCATTATAAAACATTTTAAATGTGTTTTAATGAAAAATTGGTAAGTGGAAAATACAAATTCATGTTTGTAGAAATTTGGGTAAATAACACCCCTAGTTTTATGAAATAACACCCCATCCGAACTCCTTCTTGGCAGACATCCATACCCCCCTATTTTTTGACATCTAACTTGCCTACCCACCAGACTCTCCCCTAACACACACTTTATGTCCGCCTCACATATAACCTCCTCACTAACCTTCCTACCATTCACCCCTTGGAAAAACTATAATTATCAGAGGTTTAATAATATATTTCTCTTTAATTAAATTTTATTTATTTAATATCTTGTGGTACATGAAACCTCGAGTCTAAAGGAACCATAATATAGTATACCATTATAAACTATCCATATAATTAGAGGTTGTACATGAAAAATAAATTATTAAATGAATATTTTTTACAAATATAGAAAATAAATTCATTATTTATCAATTGATTAGAAATTATTATAAAAAAACTTTTAAAAGTAATTGGAATTTTTTCTGAAAAAATGATATTATGCACACAATTTGTTTTAATCATAAAAAATTAAATTAATTACTATTATTGAATCATTTTAATGAAATATACATATTTTTAATCAATGTATTATTTTTCTAGGCATGAGTTAATAATTAATAAATTTTAATTCTTAAAATTATATTTTTTTTAAAAAGTGGCTACCACATATATTTTACACTTATTTTAAAATTAAATATAGAAATTTTTAAAAAAACAATTATTTTAAAAAATAAACTTAATTTTATTAATATAAATTTATAAAATAATTTAGATTTATTTTTTATTATTTTCTAAAATTATTAATTTTTTTGATGAATACTGGAAATACTGATTTTTATTAAAAATTTCATTTTTTTCTTAAGTAATTTATAAAGTTAAATTTTGTTTTAAAATGGTATTACAAGTAAAATTAGTAAAATTATATTATTTTTAATCAAATTTATGTATTTTTGATAAATTTTATTCTCTATTTTGATAGGAAAAATTGTTATAATTAAGGAAACTTTTTCTTTGGAAAATTTTTGTTCACCTTGATTAAGAGTTTAATTTTAAATTATATTCTTCCACTTCTATGAATTGAAATTTATAATTCAGATTCCATATTTGGAATTAAAATAATTAAAATTAATTAATAAGTTCAACTTAATTTTTATCATAATAAATAGTAAAAATATTAATATTTGTTTATGTGGTTAAGTTTAATACAGGTTTATTGAGGGTTAAAATGAAAAGATAAGGGTTAAAATAACCAAATATCATTTCCTAAAAAAGTTAATAATTCCCAAAAAATAGTCCATTTATCTTAGAAAAAACATACCATATTATCCTCCCAACATCCTTAGACATGTTCAAGAGCTATTGGTCTTCCCAAAATACCACACCTATAGTTCTTAAAAAGTTATCCAAATAATGTTTTTATAAGAGAAGGAAATTGTCTTCACCATGCACTTTCCTTTTTTACTTATTTTTATATCAACTTTAATTTTTGTACTAATAATTACAATATAGTAAAACTAGTATCTAATATATATTTATATGTTGTTATTATTATGGAAGAACCTATATCCATATCAACATCCATCAAATGGGAAATGAAAATATCGATAATGTGTATGACATACTACCACTTCACAAACCGATGTAATTCGTTTTCCATCACTTAATCTCATGAAAAGATATAATAATGAATTTAATGTATATAAATATATATATATATATATATATGATATTTCTTACATAATTATACTTATTTAATTATAATATCACATCTATATTCTTACCTTCCATTCTTTTGGAAAATAATAACATCGCTTGTGCGTACGTATCAACTACCACCTTCACAAAGCGATGTGATTCATTTTACATTTACACATTACATTAATGAAAATAAATATAAATTTATTGAATAAATATAACATATTTTATTTAATACTTATTCTATAAAATTAACCTAATATTTAATTTTCATTAATTTTATCCGTTTAAAAAAGAAAAAACTGTGGATGCGTAAGTATGGCTTACCGTCTCCATGAGCGGTGTCATTTATTTTTTAATATATAATGTTTATAGATGAATATAAATATATATATATATATATATAATGAATATATGTCATATTTATATTAGGATTAATATTTTAGAAAATATTGAAACATGACCAAAGTAAAAGGACTGGAACTGTGGAACCAAAACTCTCAATAAATGTGAAACAATTAACATGATAAATGATAATTTTAATAAGGGATTTTTAGTAAACGGAAGTTTAAATACTATTAGTTGATCATTTATGATATTATAACTATTTACATGATTATTTTATATAGGTATAATAAATTTAAAGTTATTATACTAGAGGTTATCGGTCTTTCAGAGAAAGTGGAATTCAAGACAATGGATTTATATTTCAGTTCTATTTTAATTGGGATTGTTTCTCCATTAATTTACTTTGAGAAATTATATGATCTTTATATTATAAATCCATTTAATTTACTTTTACTCTATTTATTTCATGATAATATATGTTTTATTTTTTCCCTCACTTTAAGTATTCAATATATTGAAAAAGTTTTTTAGGGAAACTGACTTCATTTCTCTATTCGGTCTAAAATAATTTTTTCCATTTCTGTGATTTCTAAAAAAATTAAGAATGTTTTTAATATTATCATATGATTTTTTAAATTCATTTTCAAACATGATTGACTTTTAACCAAAAAAATAAAATGAAAACATCTGGTTGTTTCCCAAATGAGGTACATAATAACCTTTTTAACAAAAGTGTGAAAGAAACGTTTTCTTTTGACTTATAAGACAAAAAATCACATTTTCATGACCAATTAATATGTTGAATATTCCTTTACAAGTTACTATTATATTTTAAATGAAAATATTTTCTATATTATTTTTTAAATATTTTAATTTTTTTAAAAGTAATTCTCAAAGTGGAAATGGTAATTCCCTGTGAAAATGTTTCACTCATCCTTTAATGGAATTTTCATCAATGATAAAATATTTTGATATTAATTATGATTTATTGGGTATATGATCCAATTATAACACCCTTATTATATATCTATATGGTTTATGGTTATAATGATGTTATGTTTATAAAACCCATTTATTTCCATGGGTTATCCTATATTAAATTGATTAAATGTTTATGAAAACCATTTTATTTACATGGGTTAGGATGTGATTATATTATTAATGTTTTATGATATTATGGAACACATATGTATGGTTTTCATTATGATATGATTTGGACCTAAATTATATATCCATCCATTACACTAGGTAAATTATTCTATCTCATGGGATAATTATGGGAAAATATTTGATGTGCTGTATCAACTATGGGAAACAATTCAATTTAATTATAAAATGTGGGAAACCATTTTATGTGACTCATACAATATATTATACAAGTCATGTTCTTAATACTCAATGGGAAATAATTCAATGTTCTTGATTGACAATAGGAAAGAGGTGATGATTCCTAATACACAGTGATTTGATGGTCGTGGTATTTATCCTTGAAATATGGAATGGTTACTATAACTGTGATGGTGAAATAATTGTATGACATGAACTTATGGTTCATTATTTATTTATGAATATTTCTATGTCTTTTTTTTATTCATTTTGAAAATATAATGCTTTATTCCATGAAACATGTCGATAGTCTTTGACTGATTGGGTATAAACTTTGTTAGTTATCATCAAGATCCCATACCCTTATTATTACCTAATTATTTCATAAGACCATAAATTTATATCTCATATGTTTACCCTTACTATGAATATGTGCTCATAATGTCTTATGTTCCCTTTCCACTATTTCTGAATAATGGTCTTAAGTATGTTATATCAAAATGGTACAAAGTGGAAAGATCATTATGGTAGGTGATGAAAAATGTGTCTAAATAATATTTTTATATCTCTAGTATTCAAAGATAATAAAGAATAAGGTTTATAGTTTTGATCATAATGTTATATATGAAATATTCATCTAAAATGATGTAATATTTATGTATGAAAATATTGGGTCGCTATAGTTTGTATAATAGAAAGCTATGTTCACCTTAGGAAACTTGGATGATAAATATTTGGTGAAAACCATGGGGATAATTCTAATAATAGGATAAAATCCTAAAATTTTTGTAATTATCATGGACGAACTAGGTTAAACCTAAGGTTTTATATATTGAAAATAAGGTGTCTTTTTTTAGACATCTAATTAATGATATTTCATGATTATGTAGTTTTCCACTATATTTATTTTTTCTCAAACTAGGTTCTTTGATTTTAGAAAATGGATATAACTAGGATGATTCATTTTAGTAGTGAATGGGAAAAATATTTATGTAATTGTAATCATGAGAAACTAAATTTAATATGAATCTTAATAAAAAAACATTATGATTAGGCCTAATTATCTATCTTGATATAAGATCAAAAATAGAAACTTCAGTAATATTTCTAATGTTTCAACTATGCGAAAGATATAATTTTATGAAATTTCATGTCGTAATGAACATTGAGAAAAGAAATTTAATTTTTATTCATGTCAAGAACAAGGGAAAGAGAACCCTGGATAATATTTTAAATAAAAAAGAGGATGTATTCTATGTGTAAATAATGGTCATAGAGAAATGAATTTCCAAGGATCTCAATAGATTTTGTGTAGGGAACATGGGAATTATCTAAGTCAATCCCCTAATCTATGGGTTAAATCCTAAATCGGGGAAGGGTTTATGTTATACAAATCAATGAATTTATTAGGTTGAAGTGATTATATATTGGAGTTCAAGAATTATGTTAAATGGTTTTTTATCTATGATATTCTTGTTATTATAATCATGAAACATATAAGGATTATTATGTAAAAGTTTTTGAATAAGGATTTTTAATAATTTTTTCAATGGTACAAATAACCTAGAAAATCAATTTACTAGTAGGGTAATATTTTATAGAAAACACGTGAGTGAGGGAATGATAACCCTTAAAATGTGGTTGATGCTGAAGTAGTATTGTTTGGTTAATATAAATAGATTGTTGAAATATATATATATATATATATATATAGTAAATGTGATGGTTTTTTGATATCGATAATGATTATTTATTTGATGAAAAAGTGATTTATGATGAATTTTAATTAATTTCTGAATTTATGGAATACATTATATAGTTTGTGATTTTAGTTTAGTAATAAGGAAAAAGATACTTGTTGGGAAGAATGTATGTTTTCATTGAGGTTTTATGGTGATTATGGTTTTTTGGGAAATGATTATCATGTTTCAAGAAAATATATGATTATAGTATTCACACGTTGGGTATGTGAAACGTTAAGAAATGTTATTTCAATAGGGATAAGTGTTAAAGTTGATCTTGAAGAAAAATATATGTGAATAAATATTTTATATTTTTAGGTTTTGAATTTGGATAGACATACTTTGGCAGATCCTTAAGGTCAACTATTTATGTAATGGTTTAATTTTAATTTTGGTGGTTATTATTGTAGTTTTAGATATTAATTTATTATATTTATCCATATTGAATAACATGTGCTAACCATTTTAGTTTTTATGATAAATTGAGATAGAAATAATGAATTATCATTATTTTATAGATCTTATGATATATAAAATGTTAATTTTAGTACTTAAGTCATTAAAAATTATTCTTGAATATTTATTTCATTGAGTAAGGGATAAAGTAGAAATTTAACGTAGAACAATGAAAGGATGAAATTATACATATGGTATGTAAAGTAATAAATTATGTATATTATATTGTGTTCACTATATTGATAGTAAAAGAATCTATAAACATCAGGACAAGGATATTGAATAAAAATTTCATGCTTTTAAATACATTTTTGATGAATCTATGGTCTTTTCACCCATCATAGATTTATTGTTTTGTAGTTGTTAACATTATCCTAAACATATACTCTATCACTATTTATTTGTATTTGGGTATTATTTTTCTTCTCTATGTTCATAGTATCACTTCCCACTGTTGATTTCTTATTTATAAACATAGTTTTGTATTATTCCAGATGGCCTTTGTGCATCTCTTTCCCACATTTTGGGAGGAATGTTTATTGAACCATTTTACAATGTGGGATTTCAATAAGGGAATTTACAAATTTCAAGCCCTTGATTATTGAGAACATGTTTTAATTATAAGGAATAAATATATCAGGGGGGATGTTACACCACAATATTTTCAAATATATTTCTCTTGAAATAAATTTTATTTCTTTAATACCCTATGATCGATACAGCCACGAGTCTAAATAAATAATAATATAATAAACCATTATAACATAGTTGTTAAATTTTTAGAAATTAATAGGTTTAAATAAATTATTAAACTTCTCTTGTTTACACATTTTTAAAATAAATTCATTGTTTTTAATTGATTATAGATGAAAATAACAAAAAATCATTTATATGTAAAAATAATTTTTTTCCTCAAAAATTGTTTTTATGCAAGAAATTTATATTTATCATAAAAAAATTAAATAGTAAATATTTGTGAATTATTTTAGTAATATATATATATATATATATATTCATTCATCAAATATTTTTCCTAATAAGGGATAAGAATAAATCAATTTTTATGCATAAAAGTTGTATTTATCTAAAAGCAGATCCATCACATTTTACATATTTAAAAATTACATTTTTACAATATTAAAAAATATATTTTAAAAAATTAGAAACATTTTTTAAATAAACATGTAAAAATTATATTATAGTTAATTATTGATAATTTTTTTAAAAGATTAATTTTTTGATGAATAGTGAAAAACTGATTCTTATTAAAAAAATAATTTCATTTATGGAATTTTAAAAGTTATATTTTGATTTAAAATTACTTAAAAATAAAAAAAATAGTTCAATTATATTATTAATAATCCAATTTAGGTTTTTTTATCACTTTTATGTTGAATTTTGATATAAAAATGTTTTTACTTAAGAAAATTTTTTTTTGGAAACCTGTTTTTCATTGCAATTGCAATATTAAATTGAAATTAAAATCATCCATTTATCTAAATTAAATTAAATAAAATAGATTACATATTTTTAATAAAGATAATTAATATTTGTTAATAAATTGAAATTAATTTTTGGTCATAATTAATAGTAAAAATTGTAAAAATTTATTATTGTCCTTAAGGTTAAAAAGGTTTATTGGGGGTTAAACTAAAAGGATAAGGATTAAAAACACCTAAAAAAATTATAATTCATATTAGATGGAGATATTTGGACCATGTATCATTTAAGCTCCAATAATGGACCATTTTTTGGAATTTTTCTAAGAATTTGACTTTTAATTATTTTAAATCATTGAATAATTACAAGTCTGCCACCCGCCTCAATTATAAATGGGAACCTCCTCCCCTTGATTATTCACATATTTTGAGACATTTTTCTCAATAAAAACATGATAAAATATCCTCACAAGACCTATATACATGTTTTAGAGCTATTCATCTTCTCAAATGTTACACCACAATAATATTTATGAAATATTTCTCTTTAAATAATTTTATTTCCTTACTAGCTATTGTGGCACACAACATCAAATTCAAACGAAACGCAATATATAATTAAAATACTATTATTTTAACAAGATCATTATATCCTAGATATTTAATAAAAAATTATATATTTGACAAACCTATTAGTAAATTTATTTATTAATTTCTAGGAAATAAAGAATTTATTTTTATTTATTTTATTTTATTCTTC
Source organism: Viscum album (assembly GCA_963277665.1). Classification (NCBI taxonomy): domain Eukaryota; kingdom Viridiplantae; phylum Streptophyta; class Magnoliopsida; order Santalales; family Viscaceae; genus Viscum; species Viscum album. The sequence goes on from OY728131.1 coordinate 414,134,780, forward strand.
AAAGATATGTTTTTGTTAAAAATGATTTTATTATGATAAAATAAATATAATTAATATTGATTATTTTTCAAAAATTTCTTTTATAGAATAAAAATATTTTTTTATTCCAAAATTTCAAAATTATCTTTAAATGATTTTTTTTAATTTTCTAAAATGTTTTAAAATTTTAACAAATAGTGAAAAATATTGATTTACAATGATAACTGTAATTTATTTTAAAATAATTGGTAAAGTATAATTTATTTTTGGATTAATTTTAAATTTTTATTGCTTCCTTTTTATTATTAACAATCTAATTTTTTTCTTTGAAATGAATTTAATAAATTTATTTAATATTAAAACATTGTAAATTTAAAAGTGGCATTTTCCAAAAAAAAAATTAGTTTCATTTTACCGGTTTCATTTTAAATTAAATTCACCCACTTATGTGTTTTAAATTTTGAAAAAATAGATTCTATATTTGGAATCAAGAGTTGAAATATTAGTAAATAGACCCCATTTTATTTTTGGTCTATATGAATAGTAATTGTGATAAAATTTATCATCATGGTAAAGGGTAAATCAAAATAATATAGATTAAAAATAAGCAATCAATACATAAAATTTCATCCAAATACATATTTTATGAATTAAATTCTAGCATGAATATCTATGGTTTCGAATTTCATTATTTAATGGAAACTTATCTATGAAAATGACTTAGACATTTTTAAAATCAAAGAAAGTGAAAAAAAATGTCACACTATTATTTTAATAAGTATTTGGTTTTTAATATATTGTTATCCAGAAGATATTTTAAATTATAAATAGTCTATAGAAATTTAAAACAATTTTATACATCATGATAAATTATTTAAAATTTCTATTGAATAAATAATTACCTTAAATTATTACACAACAATGATATAGTAATTATTACATTAATGTAAAAATCAAATATATTATATCAAAAATATTTAAATAAATATTATCTGAGATATTATAGTTGATAAAAAAATTATATAGATGATGATAAAATTCTGAGGATATAATAAAATATTTTTTTCTAATTTTAAATTTTTTATTTATGTTTTTAAATGTCAAAATAATGAATAGTATCTAAATGGAAAATAATGATATTTTATATTATTAAATTATTTAAAATTTAAAAAAATATTTAAATAGATATAATTATAATAAAATGATAAATATTTTTATAAAATGGACATTTATGGTAACATTAACACTATACAAGTAAAAATTACAACCTTTTAAAATAGAAAAAGTTGTTACCAAAGTAAAAATTAAAAAATGTTAACTTAGGGTTAATCAAAATGATAAGATTTGAAATAAAACTAAAACATGTATAAATTTGAATTATTTTATTAAACTAAATTTTTTTCCAATACTTTCATGGAATCCAATTTCATTTGGTGGTATTTGAAAAGAAAATTAATTTATTATAATTTAATCTTTTGAGAAATTCTAAAAAACTCCTCACCCATTTAAATATTTCCCCTAATAACCCCATATTATCACACCTTAAAATCCTTGAATATTTCCCAAATATATATCAAATAAACTCCTTGAAACTCTCTCCACTTCTATGTTCTCTTGTTCCCACCAAAATAACAATTCTATATTTCTTATGGGGTCCATCTTGTGGGTGATATTCAAGAGACAACATTCTCAAACTAGCCCTTTTAATTTCCTTTATTCTTCTTCCTTATCTTCACTTATGTTATCCATAAAAGAATAATTAATCTATTATCATATATATAATATAATTTTATATTCATAATTAGATATTTTCTATCCATCCATTTTTATCATCTCTTCTTATTAAAAAACAAAACTGTTGTCCAAATTATAGCGGTTTACCATCACTATGGATAATGAGTTTTTGTTTTACATTATCTCTAAAAAACGATCATAAAACCATTATTATGGTTAGAATAGATTATAATATGTATATTATTACTTTTTCCATGTTCTGGAACTAATATATAAAGAAATAATATTAATTAAAAATAAATTTTTCTATGATGATCGAAGAACGACCAAAATAAACTAAACATTTATCATTAACATTTTATCAAATAAATCATCATCATACCAGAAAAAATTTTATATGGGACCATTTAAAATTGTAAAATTTAATTAATAATATAATATTTCACTTCTGAAAATTTATTCCTATTTTATAATAACATCCTTAATTTTAGACAAGCTGACCATGAAATCATGAAACGAATGCTCCCTGAGCGATGAAATTAAACATTAAAACTCATTGAAATAGTCATAAATGAACTAAATAAAATGATAATAAATAAAATAAAATAATAATAGTATCTAAATTAATTAACTAATGAATATAGTTTTATTTTCTAGGACATTATGTGGAAGTGTAACACACATTCATACACAAGGTATGAGATCTTTCTAAACCTCTTTATTTTATTTAAGCTACATTATCACTCTAACCGCCTCAATTTATCACGTTATTATTTTTATATTTATATAATATATTATGTATATATGTATCCAATATATATATCTTGTTTATTTAATCTTTTTTATGGGGATATACATGTATTAAAGGTTTTTTTCTTTATTCCTTTCGAAAATTCAATTAATAGGATCTTCTTTATTTTTTTATCTTTTAAAGTACCACTCAATGGAATGTTATAAAGAATATATGATTTATAAAATAATACTTATTATTTTGAAACCCATTTTATCACACTTATGGTTTTATGTAAATTATTATTCTCTTACCCCTTTTAATGGTTCTTTACCACTTCTCTTAAAACCTCTCTCAAGCAGTACATTTCCAAAGATACATTACCACAAATTTAACATGTTTTAACTTTATTGAGATTTACCTAATTATGATATATGTTTATTTCTACATTATGGATGTCCATTTATGATTCAAACCCCATATTTAATGGATATCATTATGATACTCCCTATAGTTATGCCTTAATACATGATTACAAAACCCATTTTATTCCATGGGTAACTCTTATGTTTATTCCTTATGATTGATTGATTATGTAGAAAATATATGCATGAACATGTAATGATGGGTGAACCCAGATAGTGCTCCAATGTATTGGGTAATATTTTAGTCTCATGAGAGATCATGTATGGGATTAGGAAATAAACCTAATTCATTAACGAACTTTTTCCACCATGTGATATAGTCTTGGTTGTTTACCCTGATGAATGTTTATATCATATTATCGGTTTCTTCCCCATTAAAATATTTCCAAAGTCATTTAATTCCAAATTTAATATTTTATTCTTAAATTTTTATATTCTTGATCCATTCCATTTATTTCATCATGTTACACCTTTATAACTCACATTCTATGTTTCATTACCTTATTTTTTTTACATACTCGGTTTTAAGCTTGCCTATTTTATATATGTCTTCCCAATGTTATCATGTGTAGATATAGGATATCAAAGGTAGTTAGGAACCCATTATGAAGATTAATAAAATTTCGATTCATTCTAGATTCATGTTTTCTAATTATGTACCCATTCTTCCAAAGACACTAGAATTGTCGAACCTTGGTTTATATTTTAGGGATAATTATGCTTAAAATAATGTAATAAATTGTGAAAAGGTATTAGGTATCTATAGATGGTATAAGAGGTTATTCAAGTTAATTTTTGAGATTAGGAGTAGAAAACATTATTAAAATCCAAAGGGATAATTCTATAACCATAGATAACCTAGATTTAATCTTGGGGAATCAAAAGTTAGGATAGAATATTTATTTATAATTTCATCCTTAAATGTTCAATGTTTCATTTTTATATGATTATTAGATAAGTATTCAAGACCCCTATTTTTAATTTCTAGTTAATGGTTGGAAATATGAGAACTATTGTTAACAAGAAATGTGATAATAAATGTGATTATTTCTTTAATGAGATACCAAACCTGATGGGAACGGGAGCTCAGAACATCATGATAGTACTAGATCAAATGGATCAAGTTATAAATAATAACATGAATCAGGTGGAAGGTGATCCATCTCCTAAGAAATAGTAGGTTCCTGTGGAATATTTTATGTGAAAAATGGCTCTTATATTTAGTGGATCTTCAAATACCCTCATTGTGTAAAATTTATTATCTTTATTAAGAATATATTGTTTTTCCTTCAATGCTTATAATAAAATAAAGTTGTACTAATAGTGTATTATTTTTATGGGATTCTAATTAGTGGTGGAAACCAATAAAAAGTTCAAATTATAAATAAGAAATTGATTCCATAGAATGGGAATCATTCAAGAAAATATTTTTCAACAAATATTTTCCCCAAAATCATGGTCTTAAGATGGAGAAGGTGTTACTAATACTGAAGAAAAGGGAAGATGAATCTATCGGTACATATGAGGAAACATTTACATATATTTCATGATATGCCTCCAACTTTTTAATTAACACTGAAAGTAATTTGGATCACATCCTTAGTGGGTTAAAATCGTGTCAATGAAAAGCGTTGTTAATTTGAGACATTGACATATATGAGGAGATTGTTCGTTGTGACAATAAGGTTGAGGTGAATATTAGAGACACTTAGTGGTCTCATGTCATTAGAGATAAAAAATGGGAAGTTTTATTTTAATATGGGAGTATCAAAAGATAAATCCCATGGAAGAAAGAAACCCACCATCCCGCATTTCAAAATTTTGGGAAGAAGAATCCAGTGAAACTTCATAAGGGGGACAAGAATGTAATAGAATTTGATTTTGTTAATTTTTTTTAAATATAAATTTAATATTTTGTTGATATTTTTTCATTTCAGAAAATGTTGAGTCAAGATTTTTTTATATGAAAGCACTGAGATTTGATTGTGTTATACATAACACTAATTTATCCTTACGCTACACGCAACACCAAGTGCGTAAGAGAATATAATTTCTCAAGACATTACAATATGTTAAATATTTTAAATAGATTCGATAAGTTAAATATATATATAAATTCACACAATACTAAGTTATCATGCATCGCACAGAACAATGAGTTTCTTCGATAACTTGCATTAGACTCATTAATGAGTTTAACCAGACAAAAAAATATTATTAGAACATCATTATCTAATATAATAAGATATAAACTACCAGTTAAATTAGAGTTTATGAATATTATTAACTAACTTATAAAAACATGGTTTATAAGAAAAATAATATTAATTATTTGGTTACTGATTAATTAAAAATGAAAATGTAAACCTATTGAATATAAAGGATTTTTTTTATTTTTATGCTCACGAAGCCATTTTATACTAGTAAATTAAAGTAATTAAAATTTGTGAGTGGTATTAATGTAATATATATTATATATTCAATCAAATATTTTTTATTTTCATCAAATAGATTTCATAAAAATAACATAAGAGGAAACCCAATATTTTGCATAAAAATTAATATTTTTATAAAGGTAGTTTTACAACCTTTTAAAGGTAAACCTATTTTAAATCCAATTTTGTGTCATGTATAAATTTAATATTTAAAAATAAACATTATATTTAAATTAGAAACATAAAAATTATGTTATTTTTTAATTTCTTGTATTTTTCAATGAAGTTTTATTTTTTGATGAATAATGAAAAATACTGAATTTTAATTCAAGACTTCTTTTTTCTTATAAATTATTTATAAGGATAAATTAATTTTTAAATCGGGTTTAAAGTTTAATTAGGTAATTTTTTTTTCAATTAATACAATTTAGTTTATTTTAATTAATTTCACATTGAAATTGACTATAAAAACATAGCGATATTTTGAATATTTTTATTTTAAAAACACACATTATCATCCCGTCTACTGGAATAAATTTAAAATACTTTCCTCTACTTATGTGGTTGGAATTTAGAAAATTTTATTTAATATTAGAAATCAGAATAATTTATAAGGACTAATATGATAAAATTATTTTTGATAAAAACTATTAGTGAAAGTAATTATTATTAAATACAATGATTAAGGTGAAATTAAGCTTAATAAGGGAAAAAGCCTTAAACTTAAGGTCTCAAATGACCAAAACACTTGTCCAAATCCAATTTTATTGATGTATTTTGACCCTATAATTCCTTGTATGAAATTTTAACCATTATTTGAGCCACATGAAATTGTAAAAACGTGGGTGTACCGCCCTTTCCAAAAATGTTTAAGAGTGTCACTCCTCCTCCACTATAAAATGGTATACTCTCCTACCAATTTCTCAAACAACTCAAGCCACATTTAATAAAAAAATATATACTTAATAGATCCTAAAAATCATTTAACTCAACTTATAAGCCTCACCTTTGGATTAAATATATCCAAGTAAGTTCTTTGGTGAAAACTAAAAAGAGTTACCCAAAGAAGAGGTTACATCTTTCCTCAAAAATTGTAGTTTTATTTCCATTATCCACCCTTTAAACTCTCCTTATTAAAGGATTATAAAATAAAAATAGTATTGTAAATATACAGAGATGTTTTTATATTATGGGTTCAACCAAAACTTACACACACTTCTATTTAATGGGTAATAAACTTACCATTCTTGTGTACATCTAACTACTACCTCACAAATCGATGTTTTTTTTAATTTACCACTACTAATAGTTGATAATTATGATGTAAACTATATTTATATATTATATATATTATATTAATTATGACTTTATTCTCCTGTAATTATTTTAAAACATAGTCCTTTATATATTCCATCTTGTGAAAACACGATAACATCATCTGTGGGCATGTGGACTACTATCGCCTCAAAGCATTGTGTTTAATTCACAATTTAAATGGAATGTATTAAGGATGGTTTTAGTAAAAATATATGATATACATTACATAATAATTATAATTTAATACTATTATATACATATATACATATATGACATTTATATACTTTCTTTTAATTTTACGACAAAATGTAAACAACATTCATGCGTGCGTACGACCTACCATCTCTATAAATGGTGTATTAAATTTCATCTTTCTATATTTTATAGGTTATTATAAATACATATATAGTGAATATATATGATATTTTTATATTTTTATATATTCTAGAATTAATTAAATCTGGTTCTAAGTAATCCAATCAAGAATAATAATTAAAAACATTTAGGAAGAACAAAGAATATATTACCCAAATTGAAACCATAACATAGAATTCTTCATAAGAGGGTAATATAATACCATGATAAAATCATATATGGTAATATATATAAGAATATATTTATTTAAAATAGGTATAATAAACTTATATTTAATATATAGGAGGTTTTTATGAGTACAATTAGAGTCAAGACTTAAGGTTAAGGGAATTTCATATCTCTTTTTATATATGTGAAATACTTGTGATGTTCATTAATATTTCCTTTTTTGTGGTATATATACCGACCATAAATTTATTATATTATTCATATTATTAAATTTATTGGTATTTACATGTCCATTAAATGATCTTTTTTAATGGGGTTTATATTTCAAAATATACCAAATCAGTGAGATAGTTTTATCTCAATTTTTCTTCTTTGAAACACATTTTTTGTTATAAATATACATTTTTTTAGAGGTGTATATACATACATTTGACATGTAATATCATGAATGTACTTATTTTCATGATATGTTAAGCTTTATGTAATTCCATTTTCTTCTATGGATAGTATGATCCAAAGTTGCCATGTGGTAAGAGTTTATTGAAAAAATATAATCAATTATCGAGATTGTTTATGATTATGCTTTAATAGATGAAATATTATGATCCATCTGTCAAGACAAATCATGATTTTTATTCACCTTTTTTTAAATATATATCCATTTACAAGTACTATTTTCCCACTATTTTTTATTTAAGATATTTAAGAAAATGATTTTAAGAAAAATCATACTATATTTCTCTGTTTGGTCATAAAACTTTATTATTCCAAAAAACATGTTTTAAAAAAATCAAAAATGTTTTTATATTATATTTGAATTTAATTTTCATATAAAAAATATTTTAAATTTTATTATTGTTTCCAAATCTTCTTTTATTTTTTAAATGGGATTTTCCCATAAAAATATTTTCAAAAATGTCTTGTGTTTTAAAAGGTATTTATCAATGAGAAAAATAAATGTTCCTCAAGAAATTATTTTAAAATATATTTAAAAATTATTTTACAAATAAGATGAAATCTATTATTATTACTCCTAACTTTATGTGGAAGTGATTTAATGTTTCTATTCATATTTATTTTATATATAGTTTATGTTTTAATGTCATGTTGTTTATGAAACATGTTTCTTCTTCACAGCTTAAATGTTTATGAATCCCCTTCCTCTCCACGAGATTTATTCTTATAAAACATACTTATTTTCATGGGTTATGATTTCATAAAATTATTATGAAACCTACGTTTTTCCACATGTTATGATATGATTACATTTTTATGACACCCATTTCATTTCATGGGTTTTGATATGATTATTTATGATCTTCTATCACATGTATGTATGATTTTATTATGAGATAGTTGAACCTATATCTCCCTCTAATGAATTGGTTAAAGATTTATATATGATTAGATAGGCTAAAATGGTCTTGGGAGTTAACCTTGACTACTAATATGGCCATGGGAGTGAATAATGACTACCATGATGGTATGGGGGGTGAACTGATACTACTAAGATAATCATGGGAGTGAACCATGACTATGCAGATGGTATGGGGAGTGAACCCATACTAGTAATATGGCATTGTAATTGATTCCTTGACTACTATGGAAATCATTTTATATTCTTATGTGTATTCCATAATTCAATATCTTACTCTAATATTATGCTTTCATGGATTATGCCCTTTATTTCCTTATTATTCTTGTCTTATGAACCACCAATAATTATTCCATGATTCCTATTTATGATATTTGATATTAATTTTATGATATTATATTTTCAAGATTCTTTTATCATGCCCTTATTCTCATGATTATGTTTACATATATCCCTCTTTTACCCTTTTAGAGCATCGGATCTCACCCCTTTTTATGTTTCCTTTTCCCTAAGTTATGAAGATATGTATTATTTTTTATGTATATAATAAGGGTGCTTGTAAATAAGATCCTATTTGGATATAATGTAGCTAACTTTTGTACTAGTGTTTGTGTGTTTATATTTCCAAAAGCACTTGCCTAATATGGTCTTTAGGCATTTTTTGTGTAATGTATTAAATATTCCATAAAAGTGATGCAATTTTAATGTTTGAAAAGTGAGGGTCACTATAGTTGGTATTAGATAGAATTTTTGGATAACCTTTGGAAACTAGGATGAGGAAACCTTAGTGATAACCCTAAGGAAATGTATAAGGATAAAGAAAATTACAATAAAATTTCATTAAATTTTGGTAAAGGATAGAGTGAGTGTTTTCCTAGAAATACATCTATGTATGGATTCCACAAGTGGATTCATATTTGGGATAAATGTGCCTAGGGGTAACAACTCTAACAAGGTGTTTTGATTTTGACTCAGCGTAACCTGGTACACAACAACAAGCCTTATAGAAAACCTGGTATGACAGTCTCAGGGGATATGATTTGGGAATTTACAAACTCTTTACGAACCATCATAAAGAATTTAAATATAATCTGGATATGAATGGAATATTTCAAACCTATGTTTCCATATATTAAATAAGTATTTGTCATGATTTAAACATATTATAAGTTATTTTTCATGATTATTTGGTTTTCTATTATGATAATTTTTTCTTATCCTATGTATCCTAATATTAGTCAATGCAACTTGGTTAACATTGAATGTTTAAGATGTGGAAAGTATGAGATGTATGAAAATCTATTTACTAAGTGGAAATCTTAGGAAGAGAATCAAGAATATAGAGTATTGATTATACTGCTGAAGTTAAAGATATTGTGAATGACATGTGAATGTTATGGCATGTCCTTATAGTATTATTTACATTAAATGTAAGAAATATAATTAGATTGATGATTATGAAGATTAAAACATGATTACTATTTTATATTCTAGAAAATTTTTATTATGAAATAAGATGATAAATCCTATATAATGGTTTAAGTATAAATTTTGATGATAAATGTTGTGTAATTGAAATATTTTGTTATATGAATCATGAAATATATAAGTATTTATAGTACAATTTTTTCATCAAGGATTGAAAATAATATTTTTAATGGTGATGATGACATATAAAAGTTATATTTTCATTAAATAAAGGTAACCCTTAATGTGATAAATATGTTGAGAATTTTTTATTTATATTGGGTAAAGAGATGATTTATTTGGATAATTTAAATTGGATAAGACTGATTAACCTGGATATCATTAGTGATTTGTTGAAAATATTGTCTATGTCATCATGGAAAAAATTTACAGCATCCTGGATTTAAGGAATATATCCAAAAACCTTTGGAATAATGAATGATCTACGTCTTTCAAAAGGATTTATGGTAATTCATGTTATTACCATGTTTTAAGAGAATTTATTATGAGGTTATTCACATGTTTGGAATGTGAAAACCAAGAGATACTTTGTGATATATAGGGGATCAATGTTAATATGATTTCGTGAAATTTTTAATATTTTGGATTTCTATATTCTTGAATATTTAAAATTTTAACCATTAATGGAAGGGTGTAAGATTAATTTAATATCTCACCATATGATGAATTATTCATGTTGTATAACTTATGCTAAATATTTTTCTATGGTGATAAGTAATGGTATATAGATTGACTTATCATTCTATTTATGTATCACATAATCAATTAGTTCCTTCAGAATGAAAAATCCACCATCATTCACTAGAGTAAGATATGAAGTGTAAATTGATCAAGGAAAACCCAAAGGGTGATATTTTACATATAAAAAGGAATGAAATCAGGTAAGTATATTTCATTATATTTGTAGATAGTAAAATAATTCCTCAAATCTAGGAAAAGGATATTGAAAAGTATTTATCCTATAACATTTCTTTATGTTGAATCATATGGTCCCTTATATCATAATATATTTATGGTTTTTTGATCACCCACTTCTGCTTATCAATGTTCTCAATCAATCTCAATCAGAACATAATAGTTATATTTCTCTTTCAAGTCCATATTTTCACTTCCCTCCTATGTTATCCTATGTGGAAATGTAGTTATATGTTACCATGGGAAACCATTATGTTTCTATCTTTCCTTTTTTAAATGAAGTTTAAGTATTAATTTTTTTATGATGTGGGTTTCTATGAAAGGAAGTGTCAAGTATTAAACCTTTAATAACCTAGATCAATTTTGAGGGAGAAATTAATTTTATGGGTAGTAGAATGTATCCCCTCATGGTTTTTTGAATTATATTTTTCAAATTAATTTAATATTTTATCTTTATTTTTTCATTTTAAGAAAAACAGAATGTATATTTTATTGGAAGAAAGTTCTATGTTTGGATTTTGTTATAGGAAACAGCAATTTAAGCTTTCACTACACACAATGACAAGCACATAAGAGAATATAATATTCTGAAATATTACTATATATTTACTATTTTAAATAGATACAATATATTATATATGGATTTTAAATCACACAATACCGAGTTATCATACATCGTATGTGACAATGGATTTTTTAAATGAATTGTGTTACACACATTACTGAGTTTAATCGAACATCAAATTATTATTAAAAAATTATTATTTAATATAATAAGATATAACCTAGATGTTAAATTAGTGGTTTTGAATAGTATCAAGTAACTTATTAAAATATATAGTTTATAAAAATATAAGATTAATTTAGTATTTTCTAATTAATTAGATAAAAAAATGTAAACCAATTGAATATAAAGGAATTTTTTTTAATTCTCACAAAGAAATTTTATCCTAACAAATTTAAGTAATTATAATTAATGAGTGATATTATTTTAATATATAAATATATATATATATTATTCAATAAAATATTTTTTATTTTCATCTAATAGATTGGATAATCATAAGATAAGAACAAACCCAATATTTCATATAAAAATCAATATTTTTATAAAGTCGGTTTTACCGCCTTTTAATGAAAACCTATTTAAATATAATTTTTGGAACTTTTATAAATTTTAAATGTCAAATTAAACTTTATATTTTAAATATATACCTAAAATCCTTGTTGGGGTGATTTGTTTGGTGTTTTTCAGTGAAGTTTAATATTTTGATAAATAGTGAAAATACTAAATTTTAATTCAAAACTATTTTTCCATCTAATTTATTTATAAGGTTAAATTATATTTTGAATTGGTTTTAAAGTTTTATTAGATAAATCTATTATTAATTAATCCAATTATGGTCATTGGATTCAATTTAACATTGAAATTGGCTATAAAAACATAGAAAACTTTTGAACATTTTTACGTTAAAAATCCTCATTGCCGTCCTATCGGTGGGATTAAATTTAAATTAATTTCTACCAATTTTGTGATTGTAATTTGGAAAAATTTCTTCTATATTTGTAATACTTATAATTTTTAATTTTTAATGTGGTCAAATTATTTTTTGATGCAATGATATTAGAGGAAGTAAATAAAACTAATTACAACGATTAAGTTGAAATTAAGCTTAACAGGGGACTAAACGTTAATCATAAGGGCATAAATGACCTAGAAACTTGTCTAAAAGAAGTTTCATTTCCATATTTAGAATATATACTCAATTTTATATAATTGTTTCCATTATTTTAGTAACTTTAAACTGAAAAAATGTAAAAGTAATTCCCTTTCCAAAAATATACAAGAGTGTCACTCATCCTCCATAAAATGGACTCATCTCATAAAACTTTCTTAAACCACTCAAGCCACATTGGATTGAAAAATATCTTACCAAATATATCCTAAAAATAAATTACCTCGACCTAAAAGATCACATTTGTCATAAATCTATCCAATGACGCCTTTCAATGAAAACCAAAAGGAGTTACCCAAAGAAGATGTAACATCCTTCCTAATCTATTTAGTTTTATTTCCATTATCCACCACCTAAAATATAATTTTTCAAGGATTATATAATAATATCAGTATAATAAATATACATAGATTTTTTATAATGGTTTTTAAATACAATTAAACACACATCAATATAATGGGTAATGTACTTACTATTCTTGTGCATGGAAAACTACCGCCTCACAAAACGATGTTGTTCGTTTTTCCTTTACCACCTTTAATTGTTGGGAATTATGATAAAAATAATATTTATATATGATACATAGTATATTTATTAGGAATTTATACATCTATAATTTTTTTTAAATACATGACTTTATACTTTCCATCATATGTAAATACAATAACATCATTTGCGAACGTGTGACTACCACCTCCTCAAAGTGATGTGATTCATTCACACATTACATGGAATATATTAAGGATGATTTTAGTGAAACATATGAGATATATAACATAATAATTATACTATAATTATATTATATACAAATATACATATATGAAATTTACATACTTTCTTCCCATATGATGATAAAACAGAAACAACATTAATGCATACGTACAGCCTACCATCACTATGAACGGTGTATTCCATTTCAACTTTTGTATTTTATAGATTTTTATAAATACATATATACTGAATATATATGATATTTATATAATTTTTTTACATTTTTTAACTAAGTTAATAATAATCTAAGTAAGAGGATGAAGAATAATAAGTAAAAACATGTACAAAGAACAAAGTGGATATAACCCGAAGCGAATCCCTAACATAGAATTGTTAATAAGAGGGAAATAAAAAGTAATAATAAAATAATATATGGTATTATATATAAGAATATTATTCTTTAAAATATTTATAATAAACTTATATTAATTATACATGAAGTTTTTATGAGTACGACGTGAGTCAAAACATAAGGTAAAGAAATTTCATCTCACTTTTTTTATCTGTAAGATACCTTCCATGTTCACCACTATATTCTTTTGTGTGGTGTATATAATTCCCATGAATGTATTATATGATTATAATTATTAAATTTTTGGGTATTTACATATTCATTCTATGATATTTATTTTAGGGGGTTTATATTTCAAAAGTAACCAAATCGATAGGATAGCTTTGTCTCAATTTTCCTTCTTTAAGACACATGTTTTGTTATGCACCTACATTATTTTTTGAGGTGAATATAATTACATTTGACATTTTATATCATGAATCTAATTTTTTCATGATATTTTAAGGTTTATTTAATTCCATTTTTTTATGGATAGTATTATCCCAAATTACCATGTGGTAAGAGTTTATTGAAAGAATCTCATCAATTATCAGGATTCTTTAGGATTATGATTCCATTGATGAAATATTATGATAAATATCTAAAAACACTAATGAGTTTTATAATATCTTATTTATTCATGATTTTTCTTAGTAATTGCAACATTTTCTCATTCTTTGGTACTTATGATAATTAAGAAAATGTTTTTAATACAAATATGACCTTATTTTTCCATTATGTCAAAAATTAGTTTTATTTGAAATGTCATGTTTTAATAAAGGTTTTAAAATGATATTTGAAGATAATTTTCATGGAAAAAGTATTTTAAAAATGTTTATTATTCAAAAATATTCCTTTATAAGTTTTCAAAGAGATTTTCAAAGAAAAATATTTTCAAAATTGTCTTTTATTTTAAAAGGCATTTTTCAATGAGAAAAGGGATATTTTATTCAATAAATGTTTTTGAATGATAATTCATAATTATTTACCATATATGATAAATCCATTAGTTTTAATCATGATTTTTTTGGGAAATTATTCAATGTCTCCATTCATTTTCCTTATCTGAATGGTTTATGTTTTGATGACATGATGTTTATGAAGCATGTTTCTCTTTCATGGGTTTTATGTTTATGAATCTCATCATTCTTCTATAAGTTTTATGCATATGAAACCCACATCTTCTCACAGAATATGATTTGATGAAATTATTATGAAACCTTTCTTTTCCATAGTTTATTATATGATCACATTTTTATGACCCCCATTTTATTTACTAGGTTATGTTATGATTGTTTATGATCTTTTGGCACATGTATATATGATTTCATTATGAGATGGGTGGGACCTATACCTCCCTCCAATGCATTGGTTAAATATTATTACCTCATTAGATAGTCTAAGATGATCTTGGGAGTGAACCTTGACCACTAAGATATCCATGGTATTTAACCTTAACTAACAAGATGGTATGGGGAGTGAACTCATACTGCTATGATGATCATGGGAGTGAAAAATTTCTACCAAGATGGTATAGGGAGTGAACCCATACTACTAAGATTCCCTCAATAGTTATTCCAAGACTACCATGGAAATAATTTTATATTCTTATTTGTATTCCACAATTTTATGTCTTATTAATATGTTATTATTTCATGAATTATGTTATTTATTTATTTATTATTCATGTCTTATGAACTTCCAATATTTATGCCATGATTCTTGTTTATGATCTTTGATATGAAGGGTGTGATATTCTATTTTCATCATCCTTTTATCATACCCTTATACTCATTATTATGTTTACATATTTCCCTAGTTTACCCATATTGATCATCAGAGATCATCCATTTTTATATTTCATTTCCCCTAGGTTATGAATATGTGTATTATTTTTGATGTGTATAAGAAGATTTCTAGTCAAGATGGACCTAGTGGGAGATAATGTAGCTCACTTTTTGTACCAGTGTTTATGTTTTGATGATTGAAAAGGAACTATAATAATATGGTATTTGGGTGCTTATTTGTGTAATTTATTAATTATTCCATAAAAGTAATGAAATTTTAATTTATAAAAAGAGAGGGTCACTATAATGAAGGTGATTCTTGTTTGGAAAAGATTAAAACCAAGTTAATAAATCCCAAAGTGAAATAATGAAACACACTAATTAGGATGTTGAAAAATAATATTCAAATGAACATTTTGTTTATTTAGTAGTTCTTTATTAATAAGGAACATGGGAATTATGGGAGCCAATTCTCTAATCCAAGGGTTTTTAGAGACGATAAATGATAATGACCTCCAAGGATATAAGAAAGATCATATTCTATCACTAATATTGAGGTCGAGATTGAAAATAATATGGTGATAGGTATTATAGTTATTAATTCATTAATATAAAATGTAAGTTTTGATTATGGTTAAATGAATACTTTTATATCTTAAAATAACAATAGAACTATTCAAATCCTCCAATACAAAATATAGTAGTTGAATTGTCTATGGGAATAGGGAATGGGAATATTATTTCATCTAAAATATATAACTCCTCCCTAGTCAATGATTGTGGACAGAACTTCATAAAAAATATTATCTTACTTCCCTTGGGGGAGTTTGATGTTATATTTAGTTTTTATTGTCTATCTTAATATAAATACAACATCAAATTTATAAATAGGGGTATTACTCTTCACATATCGAGGAATCCTCCAATTATGTACAACTGTAAGGTGAGGGATGAAAATCATTTTGAATCATCAACTCAAGTGTAGATATTATTTCCTTATGAGTACGCATATCTTTCCTAAATGGCTGGGATATAGGAGAGGATCATTCTTGAAGACATACCCATTCTGAGGGACTAAACTGATTTTTTCCCTAAATAAATTCTTGGATTTACTTATGACTGATAGGTTGAGTTCTAAAGTGATCTTATAATTAGATCTCTACACATATCAATGAAATATTATATAATGGCTACCATTAAATTGTAATAATATAAAATTAGTTAATGGAGAATCTGGATAAGGGTTTCATACACATGAGTGTTTCACTGTGGGGTATGCCGATTCTCTTCGTCAGGAATAAGGATGGATCAATATGTCTATGCATTGATTATCAGGGGGGAAATCATGATAAAGAATAAGTATACTAGGATAATTATTTCTCTAAGGTGGAACTTCAATTGAGATATCACCAATTAAAGGTGAATAAGGAAGATATTCCTAATACTGTCTTTCGAATGAGGTATCAGTATGATGAGTACATAATGATGCTCTTTGGGCTCACTAAGGCTCCATTAATATTCATGGAATTAATAAATAGAGTCTTTAGAGATTACCATTAAAATTTTATTATAGTCTTAATAGGTGATTTTCTAATAGACTACAATACCATATAGAAGCATTATGGGAATTTTAATACTATGATTAAGACATTGATAATGGAGAAACTATATTCAAATTACAATAAATGTGATTTTTGGATAAAGTAACTATCATTCTTCAGACATGTTTTCACAAATAAAGGTTTATATGAGGAACCTTCTAAGATAAAGGTAATTGATGAGTTTCCTAGAACATCATTTGTAACATATATCCATAGTTTCCTTGGTCTACCTAGGTATTACTGACTATTTTTTATGAAATTTTCATGATTTTAAAACCCACTAACCAAGATAACTCAGAACGATGTAAAGTTTTTCTAGACCAGTGAATGTTAATACTGCCATAAATATTTGAAAATGAGGCTTACAATTTCACTATTACTCACATTAACCATAAGTGGAGAACTATTTTTTTATATAGAAATTCATAAAAGAATATATTATGATGTTATCTGATGAAAAATGATAAAGAAATAGCATACGCCTCATAGTACCTAAAATTTCATGATAGATACTATCCCACACATGATATGGAATTAGCAACGGTGATATTCACACTTGAAAATATGGAGGTATTATCACTATAAAGAGAAGTGATAGATATATACTGGTCCAAATTTCTCAAAATATATAATCACACAAAGATAGATTAATATAAACCAACAAATATTGTTAAAGGTCATCAAGGCTTATTAATAAACAATCCAATATCATCTTGCTAGAGAAAATAAAGTGGATGATTCTATAAGTATAATGGATCCAGGAACTCTATGAATGATAAGAATTGAGAAGGATCTAATATTAATATAATTATAAAAGGCGGACATGGTAATCATAAGGCAGAAGACATCATCATTCCTTTCTAAAATGATTTATCAAACATCCCTTTTAGATATGATAATGGTTGCTAGAAGAGATGATGTGTAAACTCAAAAGAATGTGGAATCTATAAAAAAATGGGAAATAGTCATTGTTAAAAATTAATGAGGAATGAGTCATAAAATTTGGTTCATGACTATGTGTACCATAAAATATTGATATAAAGAGGGAGATTTCGAATGATGCACATAGCTCAATCATCTCTATGCACCCCAGGATTAAAAATATGTATCAATATCTCAAAGAGAACTTTTGGAGGTATAATATGAATAAGTATATCATTGAGTACAAATTAATGTTTCTGGTATTTAAAAAAGAGAGATCTAAAAGCCAAAAGTCTAAATGGATGATGCAAATATTATATATACTTACATGGAAATGGGAAAACATCACTATGGAATTTTTCACTGGGCTTTGAAGACATCTAGAGGAAATAATGCTATACTGGTTTTTTGGATCATATTATAAAGACAAATAACTTTATTTCAATTTTATAGGACTTTTCACTCGATCATATAGCACAGATATACATTAGAGAAGTGTTGAGGCTGAATGGAGTGCCACTATCGAGTGTATCCAATCGAGATCTGATATTTTCCTCAATGTTTTCAAATAGTATAATTACCCAAACATTTTATGGTATGCTCCTCTTAAATACTTTCAATTCATTACATGGTCTATATTGTGTGAATCACTGAGTCTTTATGAAACAAAACTTTGTTATTTATAGGATATAGTCATAACCTATCCATTAAACTTAAATTTTTTACTTCTTTGTTTTGAATTTTGAAAAATTGACATCCACAGTTGTAATCGGGGATATATTTGGAGTCTGATAGAATCAACTTAATTTTCAATGAATAGTAACTTACCCATATGAATAGTAACATACCCTAGTAACCTGTCCTTATGAATAGTAATATGACTTTTATAAATTCTAACCTAACCTATGAAAGTATAAATAATATTTAGGCACCTAAAAAATGACGGTGAATATTTTAAGTGTTGGTATTTGTCGATTAATTGATGATTCTAATTAAACACTAAATTTCTCATATTTAGAAAATTATTTTCAAAAAATGGATTTTATTTTTGGATTATACATGTCAAAAAATGGTTATGGAGAATTTTTGGGATTTTTCTAAAATACTTGATTTTTTTATGAATAGTAAGATGTGATAATTCACCATATATATACATTTTAAGATAAATACACTATTCCTTACATTATTTCTAACATAAGAACACTTGGTTCCAAATCACTTTCACTTATTACTATTTTTGGCCATGTAATCATTACTATTGGTTGTCTTAGAGGAAAATAATAAACTAAAGACTAAAATATTAAGAAAACCCTCCTTTCATCCACTATAAATACCACCCCTCACACCCTCATTTTTTATACCTTTCAATCTTCAATACTTGACTAAATTCTACCCAAAACACTTCCTAATATCCTCCCCATGTCCAAAATCCCTTGGTATCCTTAAAATACCAAATCCTCTCCCCAAAAGAGGCTCTCAAAGGAAGATAGATTCAAGAGGTAAATTCCTTTTTTCAATTCATTTGTATTATTTTCAAGTTCCTTTGTTATCTTGTGTACTCTCATCTCTTCTCATCCAAATGTTATAAAAATTTAAGTACCTTATATGTACTAGAATGTTTTTATGATAATGTAATTTTCCATCATCATCTCTTCGTTTCCCTCTTTTTATACTATAAATGCAAACACCATTCAAGATGTGTTAATTTATCACGTTCAAGGAAGACGGGTTTTCAATTTGCATTACTATCTTCAAGACTAGTCAAGAAACCTTTTTAAAGGTTGAAATAGATCATAATATATGTATTTTATCTTATTTAATGTTTAGTAATCTTTACACACTCATGATTTAAAATAATAATACAAAATAAGTTTATTGTGCACAAAACCACCAAGTTAATCCAAGTGTTTATCATTAATATTTATCTAATGAGTCATCATCATGGTATATAAAAAAATCATTATAATTTCATTTTTAACTCTTAAATTTCACTAATAATATATATTAACATTTCTATATTTTTTACCACATTTCAAATGAACTTCCATTCATGAATACAAGTAAACAGATCATGAAAACCAAGGAAGAAAATGATTACAAAAAAAATAAAATTGAACCTCTTAACCCCATCAAAAAAATGACATGAATGAACCTGATAAGGTTAAAATAAATCAATTAAATGTATATGAGGTTTTTGAATTATTAATTAATTAATCTAAATTTAATTATTTAGTTCATTAAGATCAATCAAAGTACACATTCAGGCATAAGTTAAGGGTTTTCTCATATCACTTTTATTTCTGTGAGATTTTCATTATTTGACACTTATTTATTATATGTGGTATATTTTTACTTCCATTTCATATTTAATATCATGATTCTCTTTATATTCATGGTATTTTTTTATTCACTTGATGATTATTGACTTGATTTATTACAATGTTGTAAAGGACTTTGTTTTTATTTCCATTTCATTGTGATTTACTTAGTATTGAGCACCTAATCATTCTTATGTGGTGTAACTATGTCCCCTTTGATATAATTTTCATTTGAAATTTTAATTAAATTATATACCCATATTCTTGTTTCATGGTTACGATTATTGTATTAACTGTATACCATTTAATATATAGTGTTTATGTGGAATGTTTCTTTAACCTTGGAAATATTGATAAATCCCTATCCCCTAATCAATATGGATATTGCATAGGCATATTGTTCTTGAATTAAATATTTTTATAAAGAATGATTTGGACTGGTAATGATAGGAGGGGCCTGTTATATCCCCTCGATGCATTGACAGGTCTCATGAGACAAATCATTTGGTGAAAAACCCTTCAAGTTTGTTCCCAAAAATCAGACATATTTATACCCACAGACTTAAACTATATCGATGGTATAATGGTTCATGTTCCAGATACATGATGTCCAAATACAAATCATTCTCTTTAATCAATATTTAGTTATTTCTTTCTCTAAGGTTTTCACTATGAAAAAATCTTTGGATGCACTTTTATTCTCATCTTGTTAATGGAAAGTGTTTTCATTTATTCATAATGTCATAATAGTTATTTCTAATTGATTGTGATTAACTTATTATTGATTCATGATTACACTATATGTAACCCTAACTAAGAATTTTAGCTCACCCTTATTATGTTTCCTTTCCCCAGATTATAAAGAAGAGAACCATGATTAATCTTTCAAGGAGGCATTTTATTTCAGTTTATTATATATCATGTTGTATTTTCTATCATTCCAAATATATTATCGGTATCATGTATACAATCTAGTATTACAAAACTGATAAAATAAATGGTATTTTAGGATTTGATTTTTTTTAATCATGATAATATAATAAATTAATGCACTGGATCCCGATTTCTAGAGTTGGGGTGTTACAGTTGGTATCAAAGGATGTTTATCAATAACCTTGGAAACTAGATTTAGGAAACATAGATTAGAGTACATAACCCTAAGTTAGAATTTGAGGATAATCATAGAATAGCATCTTGGAATTTTGGTAAAATAGACATTATGGGGGTCTTCCTAGAAATAAATCCATGTATGGATACTATAAGTGGATGTGGTTCTGGCACAGATGTACCTAGGAGTAATAACTCTGATAAGGAGTTTCAGGATTGACCTGGGGTATCTTGGTATATGAAAACAAGCCTTACTGTGCACCCGGTTAGACACTAAAAGGGGGTATTATTAGGATAATTCACATTTTCTTTATAAACCATTATTAAGGATTTGTATGTAAATAGAAACAATGTTTATGATTATGAGATTAGTTGTGCATAAATTTTTAGATTATGTTAACTGTTTTCTAGTTAGAAATTGTGAATTATGACCTAATTTAATGTATTCAATTGTTTAGTGAAGATTCCTAATGGAATTAGGGGAATCAATTCCCATGGACAAGGTAGGGATTTCCCCACTTAGAAAGTCAATACAGTCAGTGTTGGAGTAGATCAGATCATGACCATATTGGGACAACTTACTCTGGCTCTAATGAATAGCCATGTTACACCTATATTGGATTTTTTCATGCAATAGAAGCCTCCATATTTTAATGGGACTATTAATCCAGTGGCAGATGAGCAGTGGATCAAGAAAATAGAAAAGATATTTTTGTCATTAAGATACAATGAAAATGAAAAGGTAGTACTGGAAGTATATTTCATCAATGGTGATGTTGATAAATGGTGGTCCTTGATCTAGAATACCATAGAGGAAGAATAAATAAAATATTTGGAATGGATAAATTTTTAAGGAAACATTATTTGAAAAATATTTCCCTTGTGAACAATGAACTAAAATGAATAGGAAATTCCTTATCCTAAATCAAAGGGAAGAATGAAGTGTTACGGAGTATGAGGCTACCTCCACAAGATTAGCCAGGTATGTTATAAATTATGTATGTGATTCAGAATATAAGATTTATCATTTCTTTGAAGGTCTTAATCCAAGTCTTCAAAGGGCACTAGCTTCTCATGAATTATCATCATATGATAAAATTGTATTAAGTTCCATCAAAATAGAGAAGAAATTTTCTAGATCAAATTTTTACAAGGGAAACCAAGATAAGAAGAGGTACTCTGATGACCATGAAAAAGGTAAAGCTCTAAAGAATGATAAGGGAATGAAGCAATTCCTATTATTCAAGAACTATGGAAATAATCATCCTTAGAAATGATTGAAAGGCATGGGATTTTTCTATAAGTGTGGAGAAAAGGGTCATCAATCAAATGAATGTAAGGAAGAGAAACAAGTTAGTGATGTTCAATGATATAAATTTAGAGAGATGAGCCACTATAAAAATGATTTTCCTAAGTACCAAGGAATATTTCTTTGGAAAAGGCCATGAGACTAAGGGAAAGCTTATTCAATTATAACTACATAGGTTAAAGTTCCAAATTATGTGGTGTCAGGTATATTAATTGTTTCCCCAAACATAGACAATGCATTATTTGATTTTGGATCATTGGATTCCTTTATATCTTCCTAGTTATCCAAGAAAATTAGACTTTCACAGTTTTATTTAATAAAGGAGTTGACAGTTAAAACTCCTAAGGGAAGTATCATTACAACAAAGATGCTTTGATCTATCCCATTTATGACACATAACGTTACTTTAGTCGCTAACTTTATCAGCATACCCATGATTTACTTTGATATAATTCTTAGTATGAATTTGATATCAAATTATGATGTGAAGATATAATACAAGAAGATAGAAGTTACAATTTTTGAGAATGTTGTTGAATCCATTATCTTTATAACAGAAACCTTGACATCTAATTCTTATCTAGATCCACTCCTAGTAGCTCTACTGAATGTAATTCATGGGGAATAAGATAACAAAATATCTATGGGTGTGGAAAGAAATATTCAAATTGAAGACGTACCTATTGTACAAGAATACATTAATGTATTTCCAAAGGATTTACCTGGACATCCTCCAGAATGGGAAGTTGAGTTCTCTATTGTTTTAAATCCTAGTGCAAGACCTATATCAAAGACACCCTATAGAATTACCACTATGGAATTAGTGGAGCTAAAGAAACAACTAGAGTAATTGAGTGATGAAGGATTTATTCGAACTAGTGTTTCTCCATGGGTATCCCTTGTCCTCTTTGTCAAGAATAAGGATGGATCCCTGAGGTTATGCATTGATTATAGAAAAATCATTGCTATTACAATAAAGAACAAGTATCATCTTCCATTCTTTGATGATATATTTGATCAACTTGATGGAGTGAAATATTTTTTCGAAGATTGACCTTTGATATGGATATCATCAGCTGCATGTGAGGAAGGAACATATTCCTAAGACAACATTTCAAACTAGGTATGGGAATTATGAGTTTACAGTAATGACTATTGGACTGACTAATGAACCCTCTATTTTCATGGATCTAATGAATAGATTTTTCAAGTAATGTCTTGAGGACCTTATTGTGTTATTTATCGATGATATACTGGTATACTTATAAGGCTATGAAGACCGTGATAATCACTTGTAGATTATTATGAAAAAATTTAGAATAAATGAATTATATGTTAAGTTTAGCAACTGTGAATTTTGGCTTCAATCGGTTTCTTTTCATGGACATATTGTATCTAAGGATGGAATCTTATTTAATCCTGTAAAGATAAATACCATCCATGAATGGCCTACACTAGCGAACATAACTGAGGTACATAGTTTTATTAACTTAGTAGGCTACTATCTGTGTTTGATTCAGAATTTCTCCTGATTGGCTAACCCTCTAACCATGATTACATGTAAAGTGGTTAAGTTTGTATAGATGAAATAATGAACATAATGCTTTGAATAATTGAAAATTAGGTTGTTCAATGCTCCAATTTTGAATCTTACCACTGGAAATGATGGACTTGTGATATAAAGTGATGCATCAAATAATGGATTGGGTTTCATCCTTATAAAAAATGATAAATTTATTTCATATGCATCAAGGTAATTGAAGACACGTGAATAAAATTATCCTACTCATGATCTTGAGTTGGCAGTCATAATCTCTTCTCTAAAAATATGGAGACATTATATCTATGGAGAAAGATGTGAGATATATACTAACCATAAGATTTTGGAATACATTTTTACATAGAAAGAACTCAACATGAGGCAAATTATATTTCTTGAGTTACACAAATATTATGATTTTTCAATACACTACCACCCAGGAAAGAAAAATAAGGTTGTAAATGCATTAAAAAGGAAATATCATGGACTTCTGACCAAAATTATAAGTTCTAGGCCAAGCAGAAGCACGGTTGGGCCGATACCCAACTTTAATTTTTTCCATGGTCAATGAATATTTCGGGATCAATACGATGATGAAATTCTGTCTCCATTGAATAGAATCAAATATTTAAATAAATAAGGAAGAGGCCCAAAACCTTTTGAGAGTATCTTGCACATTATGTTTATAATTAATTTAAATTTAATTTCTAAAGAAATAAAATACCTAGTTCTTCGGTACTTTCTTCATTGATGATATTGATCATATGGGATGAACCTTTTGGATTGTCCCATTGCATTTGCAAGGATCCAAATCAGAATCCCTCTAGTAGTGATCCACACATGCTCCAATGGCCTCTGATTGATTCCATTCACTTTTTAGGTTCTAGAATAGAGAATCAAATTTCTTTCATCAATCAATATTGATCGTCTGTTCTTTGATTTGAAGAATGTCTCTCATTATTGAGAGGGAGAGAGGAGAGGAGTCGAGAGAAAATTCCTGACTTGGAATTGGTCTTGCATCACAGGTTTCCCATACCTAGCACAATAAATATACCTGTATATTTATTGACATGGGGATTCATTTATAATATTTAATTGCATAACAGCAATTAAATATATTCATAACCTTAGAGAAAACCCATGATGTATAATAAAAATAACCATTCCATTATTTGTGGTGTGCGAACTTGTGAAAAATTGAATCATAAATGAAATCCCATGCTACATAATTATAACATCGTTATTATTATTTTGTTCTATGCCAACTAGTTAAATAATTATTAACCCTATTACAAATAACTATTTTACTATAAGACCGATGATGGTCCTCTTGAACTCCACTTCCATTTATTGAACACCTGAATAAGTAAATAAATATTTTATTTACATAATAGTAAATAAATATTTATTAAATGTTTAATAAAATAAATAAATATATTTTTATTCAAAATCCCATGAATAAATATTTATTTAATTTATGAAATAATTTTAACTTAAATAAAATTATTGCACTATCTTGAGAATAATATTTATTAATTAAATACAAATAGAATTTAATCGATACCACCAGAAACACTTAGTGTGTGACCCTCTAGGATTTCTTCTCATTGGCATTAGGTAGGCTTGCCTAAAGTCCAAGAGTACTATCTAGCAACAGGTCAAGGAACTCAAGATAAAGAACATAAATTCACAATAACGACATCCACATACAAATGCTCATTGGGTAATATAGTCCCTTTATCTCAATATCTCATCAATCTGGTTTCATGATAGTTTCATCAACCTTTATGCTTAATATTTCGTTCTTTGACAACCTGAAATAAACTCTTTGTTACACCATGTCCATGGAATTTCATTCTATAGTTATATTTCAATCGAAGGGCTGAGATATAAACTTTCATAAATGGAAGGGACAAATCCTTCCTCAACTTATCCATTAATAACACGTCATTCGTGATGCACCCAATGTACCTTACTTCCCGCCAACTTTCTGCATGAAAGTTTTCATCAGTAAATCAAAGTACACAAGTCGTGACATGTATAAATAATAATATTAAAGTCTAAGGATCATTACACACACTTATATAAGGGAATATCCAATGATTCCAAAATATGAGGAATTTCTACTGGTAGGTCTATTATCATAATCTCCTGTCTTGGAGATTACCAAGTGAGAAATTCATGAGAATAAGTCTCATCTTCTTATAAGTACTTTCACCAGACGGTCTGTATACTATGTGTCCCATTATAGTATCTCATCAAACCACAGAACTATATTTAAGAATATTTTCATAGCACTTCAACATTCTCATCATATTGGGGGACTACCATGACCTTGTATATGCGATAAATACTCCAGGACATTATTAAACAATAGTTATGAAGAAAAATGAAAAATATGTAATAGGATATTTAATATTTAAATATATTATATATTCATTTAATCAAAGTAAAAATAGTTGGTTTTAGGACATCAACTCTTACAAACTCCCACTTGGACTAGATAAAACTGCCTACGACTTTCAGTTCTCTAGACCTCACAAAATGATCATGTTTCTATTGAGTCTAGGATTTAGTCAAGGGGTCTGAAATGTTATCTTTAATGGAAATATTGATCACAGAAATGTAACCTATCTAAGAAAAATTCATCAAGAGATGATACTTCCAAAGTATGTGCTTTGTGCACTGATGTGACCTTGGATCTTTTGTAAGAGCCACCAATACAGTATTATCACAGTACAGTGTGATGAGATCTTTACTTCTAGGTATCACATCCAGCTTCTAGATGAATATTCACATCCAAAATGGTTCTTTAGCTACCTCAGAAGGTGTGATATACTCAGACTTTGTTGTAGAATCTGTGACCACACTCATCTTTGAGCTCTTCCAGCTCATTGCACCTCCAATCAAAGTGAATATGTATCCTGTTTATGACTTCATGTCATCTTGATCAGTATTGAAACTAACATCTGCATATCCACTGATGGCTAGTTCCTCATATCCTCTATAAACTAGGAACATATCCTTAGTATGCC
Source organism: Viscum album (assembly GCA_963277665.1). Classification (NCBI taxonomy): domain Eukaryota; kingdom Viridiplantae; phylum Streptophyta; class Magnoliopsida; order Santalales; family Viscaceae; genus Viscum; species Viscum album. Next base: position 414,162,177 of record OY728131.1, read on the forward strand.
TTAGATACTTTAATATAGTCTTAACTTTTATCCAATGGTAGTCACCTAGGTTAGCTTGATATCTGCCTACTACACTCAATGTGTAGGCGACATTTAGCATAGTACATAGCATGGAATACATGACTGACCCAATCACTAATGTGTATGGAGTCCTTTCCATTATCTTTCTTTCCTCATGTGTGTGAGGAAACATTTTCATGGAAAGATGAATTCCATGTGATGCTAGCAACAATCCCCTCTTGGATTGTTCCATACTGAATCTCTTCAGTATCTTGTCAATGTATGTACATTGACTTAGGCCTAGAAATCTCTTGGATCTATCACGATGGATCTTGATCCTAAGAATATATATTGCCTTTCCCAAGTCCTTTGTATAGAAGCATTGATTCAACCATGCCTTAATAGACTATAAGACTGGTGTCTCATTTGTAATAAGTAATATGTCATCAATATATACTATTAAGAAAACGACTGCACTCCCACTAAACTGTTTGTAGACACAAGACTCACATTCATTATTGATAAAACCAAATTCTATTATGGATTAATCAAAACAAATGTTCCATGACCTGGATGATTGATTTAATCCAAAAATGGATTTTTGAAACTTTCATAACCTCTTGGAATCCTTTGGAGTCATATACCCTTCAAGTTGTGTCATGTAGACATCTTTTTGAAGGTTCCCATTAAGGAAGGTTGTTTTGACATCCATTTTCCAAATCTCATAGTCATGGTAAGTGATAATTTCCAATATAATTCTGTGGATTTCAGCATTGTAACTAGTGAAAAGGTTTCATCATAGTCAATGCCTTGACACTACTTGAACCCTTTTGCAACCAGTCATGCCTTATAGGTACTCACTTGTCCTTACATGTCCATTTTCTTCTTGAATACCCATTTGCAACTAACAGGATTTATATCAACTGGAGGATCTACCAAAATCTAGACTTGTTTTTGGTATATGGAATCCATTTCCAAATTCTTGTCTTCTTCCCACTTGGCTATATATGTGCCAGTTACTATTACCTTGTAGGATAGAGGATAATTATTATCAATTAATTATGAGTTACCATCCTCATTAACTAGAAAACCATATCATTCTGGTTCTATAACCTCTCTTGTACTCATATACAGTTCTTGTGTCTCTAGAATTATTCTTTCTTCCACAGGACTTTGTGGAATCTGTTCTTATACCAACTCTTGTGTACTATGATCCCTGACTTCATTGAAGTCTATCTTGCTCTCACTATCTCTTTTGGAGGTTTTCTACCTCTCAAAGAATATGGTTTTTCTTTCCAATATAACCTTTTTATCTGAGGGTTTGTATGGGTAATATTCCCTTGTTTCCTTGGGGTATCCTATAAAAGTACACTTTGTTCCTCATGGTAAAAGTTTGTTACCTGAAGAGGCATTAACAAACGATTCACTTCCCCACACATGTAAATTTTATAACATGGATTTATTTCCACTCCATAACTCATATGGAATACCATTTATCAATTTTATTGGTACTTGGTTTAGTGTCTATGCTGCTATTTGTAACGCATATCCCCAAAAGGATAATGGAAGACTTTCATGACTCATCATTGATCTCACCATGTCTAAAAAGGTGTGGTTCCTCCTTTCACTCACACCATTCCACTAGGGAATGTAAGGAGTAGTGAGTTGGGATAGGATCCCAAAATCCTATATTTAATAAATGAAGTCTTGATTAAGTTATTATTCACCTCAGTCTGAGAAGAATTCTTAATCTTCTTACCAAGATGGTTCTCAACTTCATCCTTTTATTCTTTGAACTTATCAAAATAATATGACTTATACCTCATTAAGTATATATATCCATATATACTAAAAACATCAGTAAAAATTATTAAGTATGAGTACCCTACCCTTTATTTAACTGTAAATGGTCCACACAGATCGATATGAAGCAATTTAAGAAGATCTTTAGACCTTTCACCTTTCCCACTAAATGGGGATTTGGTCATTTTGCCTTGTAAGCATATGTGACATATGCCAATTGGTTTTAGTTTGAAAGAATCTAAATATCCATCATGATGTAACTTTGTCAAGAATTTCTTGTTTACATGACCTAGTCAGGGATGCCAATGTTGGGTGTGGTATGAGTCATGTGACGTGTCTTTGTTATCGATTTCCATTACATGGTTTGTGTAATCCAAAAAGTAAATACCATTGTATAAATGTGCCCTAACAAATCAAATGCTATCATTGTAAAGGAAGAAGCATTCATTTCCAATTTTGAAAACAAATCCATCTGTATCTAATCTGGATATAGAGATAATGTTTTTAATAATAGAAGAAACATAATAACAACCCTTCAACACCAAGATCATCTCAATTGGAAACGTTAGGTGGTAGTCCCCAACAGCAATAGCAATAATTCTGGATCTATTGGATACTCATAGATCTACCTCGCCTCGGTAAATCTTCTCGAATATACTTGGTTTATGTATTTAGATACATATGTGAGTTCATAATGTGTATCTAATACCCAATTTGTAGAAAAATATAGATTGCATTTGATAAAAAACTCACCTGAAGCTTCCCCTTGCTTATTAGGTTGGGTGCAGTTCTTCTTCTAGTGGCCCTTCTTGCCACATGTGAAACAAAAAGCTTCATGTTCCCTTGCCTTCACTTTGATCTTCCTTTTCTTGGAAGTGTGTGAAGAATCTTTGGGCTTAAAGCTCTTCGCCTTCCCTTTCCTCTTATTCACCATAAGGATATAAGGATTTTCGCAATTCATATCTTTGTCCACTTGGAGAATGAGAATAAGAAGATCAAATAGAGACTTCTCAATGTTTTTCATATTGAAATTAACAACAAAGATGGAGAACCTATGAGGGAGTGATGCAAGAATGATATCGGTACATAGTTCTTCGGGGAGTTTAAACCCTAGAACCTTCAGGCGCTCAATGTAGACAATGATCCTGACTATGTGAGGCCTAGCTGGGGCATACTATCCAAGCTTACTATGAAATATTTCCTTGGAGATCTCAAACTGATCTTATCATGCTCTCTCTTGGTAAAGTCCATGGAGGTTCTCAAGCAGGATATAGGCATCAATGTTTTCATGAGACATCATGAGCTCACTAAACATTGATGATAGCATCAAATATTGAACATTGACTGCATTGTTCAGGTGTTTCTCATAGACCAATAACTATTTTCCACTCACATCATGGGTAGGAAGATTAGATAATGTTGACTCCAACATTTAAGACTTCCTTTCATGGTATAGAATAACCCGAAGGCGTCTAAACCATTCTTGGAAGTTACTATCGATGAGGATGTTATCTTTATCCATTATTGATCACAGGGATAGTTTAGTTTATGATCTTGTAATTTTATTCTACAATTAAAATATCATATGATTATAAAATTATTGATTACATTTTATGATAAATAATAAATTAATTTTATTAAGTCTCATACTATTTTATCAAGTCCCAATGGCCCTCACCATTGAACTCAGAATGTCTTGTTGTCATGAAATTCTAGTGGAATGGAACAATATTCCCCTTCACATAACCCTAACAAGGGTTGGAAAATCTATTTGAGGGTATTTAGGTAGGCATTTATTTGTGAACTATGGGCTTGTAGCTCCTTGATATATTGAGTGGACTCCCCAATCCTGAAATCCTGACTTGGATTTCCACAACACCTGCCTCTAATATTACACCAACTCTATAAAGGGATACTCCTCTTGATGTAATATGGTTAAGTCAACCTGAAACCTTTCATAAGTCCTTAATGCATACAATTAAGGGTCCTAAAAAGGGTTAGTCAAATACATAGTTTTATTGAGTCTTTCCCTTAATCATGTAACAGAAGGCTTAGTCTGACGTAATATTTTGTTGAGGTATTTTTATATCTTATGTGTAAATTTACATATTATCTTTATCACATGATTTTTAATATTAAGTGGAACTTACTTAAGTGATTAACCATGTCTTGATAATATTTACGCACATTCCTGGTTTATTTTAGTTCCATATTTCATGCTTGTTAGTTCATTAATTATTTGATCACGACAACACATCCATAATGAAAAACCATGAAACTAACAGAGATAAAATAAAGTAAAGGGCATGATCATGAGCTTTTTTTTCTAATGGTTAGTTTATCTAGTGATTGATAAACTAACCCTAAACTAGGGGAGAAACACCTTTATGTTTACAAATTTCCACTTGTCCACCTTTGTATCTCCTTGGATTGGTTTCACCATAGCTCCTAACTTAGACCACCTCCACCAGCTTGGGAGATTCATCCTTTACATATGCTTTTTTAAACTCACATGTAGGTGAGGGGTAAAAAGTGATTAACATAAAAGAAACCATGGGCATGCAGGTCCTATATATTAATGAGGAGAGATGCCTCATAGGGAAACAGTTAATTTAATAAATAAATTAAAAGTAAACCAATCACATACAAAAGTCTTTGTCTGGCTCATGATCACCCACATAAATGAAATGATTTGTACATTTAATAAAACTAGCATTAAATTCCTTAATCATTCTTATTAAGATAAATTTTCCTCTAATTTATTAATTATTATTTTTAATTAATCAATCCTTTTATCTTAATCGTTTTCTGAATTTCCTTGAGATTATCATCCTAGTACATAAATGAACCTTGGAGGTATCCTGGTGAATACCCGTTTGAATCTACCAAACATGTATTATATTCATATGTTGTTTTAATTTTATGACATATGACATAAAATATGTTTCAATGCATATATTAACAACTTGTAGTACGATTTATACATGATATATAGTTATGAACATTACACAAACATTAAAGTTTATCTTTTTATAATTTGGTAAAGTACACGGTATGTAGTTCTGACTACACGGCATGTACTACCTTTGTTGTCTATCCTAAAGTGCACACTTAGGGACTTGGTTTGTGAAGTGTACTGTAGAAATTTCAGAGTACACTGCGTGTATAGTGGCCTACACACCATATTGTCTCCATGTTACATGGTTACCAGTCATCTTAGCCATGCATGGTATACATAGTTTGGCCCCTAACCCAAAGGAACTATATGTTGTGTATGGTGGGCCACATAAAATGTAATCCAGTAAGCATATGCCTATATATCCCGATTAATATGCGGTGTATAATTAACTATACCGTATGCAATAAATTCACACTAATTGAGTAATTTTTAAATTACTCCTGATGCATTGAACATGAATACACGGTGTATAGACTGAATTTCATGTCATGTATGGAAGAGAACATGGTATGTAAGTCTGAACACACAGCGTGCACTTTCATGTCAACTGGGAAGAATCGTCAGCACCTCCTAATGATTTATAAATTTTAATTTTAATCAAAAAATCATTTTTTTCTATGAAATCTGAGAGAAACGAAAAGAGGGAGAAAAAATATCAAAATCTATATTACAAGAATGATTAACCTTGAATTGAAAAAATAAATTATTAAATTGTAAATCATAAATGAATTATTTAATAATTATAAACTATGATGACCTCACTCTGATACCACTTGTAGGTTTTGGGTGCAGTGGAAGCACGGTTGGGTTGGCACCATACTTTAATTTTTACAATGATCAATGATTATTATGGGATCAATACGAAGATGAATTCCAGTATCCATAGAATAAAATCAAATATTTAGATAAATAAGGGAGAGACTCGAAACCATTAGAGAGGATCTTGTAGATCATGTTTATAATTAATGTAATTTAAATTTCTAAAGAAATAAAATACTTGGTTTTCTGGTACTTTCTTCATTGATGATGTTGATCGTCCAGGATGAACCTTTTGGATTGTCTTGTTCCGCTTACAAGGATCCGAACTATTATCCCTCTAGAGGTGATCCACTTGTGCTTCAATGGTCTCTGATTGACACCACTTACTTTTTGAGTGCTGGCGTGGTGAAAATAATGTCTTGCATCAATCAATCTTGATCATCTATTCTTCTATATTGAATAACATATCTCATTCTTGAGAGGGAGAGAGGAGTGGAATAGAGGTAAAATTCCTAACTTGGAATTGTTCTTGCATCACAGGTTTCTCGTACCTGGTATAATAGATGTAGTTGTATATTTATTAGGATGGGGATTCAGTTATAATATTTAATTGTGTAACAGTAGTTAAATATATTCATAACCTTAGAGAAAAACCATGCCACATAATAACAAGAAATTTGTCATTATTTGTGGTTCTCCAACTAGTGGAAAACGGAATCATAAATGAAATCCAGTGCCACATAATTATAACAACATAATTTTTTTATGTTGACTAGTTAAATAATTATTTACCATCTTGCAAATAATTATTTTACTACTAGATCAACATTGGTCATCTTGAACTCCACTTCCATTTATTAAGCCCCTGCATAAATGAATAAATAATTTATTATCTTAATTAAATATTTTATTTACAAACTAGTAAAAAAATATTTATTGAATGTTCAATAAAATAAATAAATATATTTTTATTCACAATCCCATGAATAAATATTTATTTAATTTATGAAATAATTTTAACATGAATAATATTTTTCCACTGTCTTGAGAATAATATTTAGTAATTAAATTCAAATACAATTTAATCTAGACCACCATAAACACTCAGTGTGTGGCCCTCTAGGATTTTTTTCTCGTTGGCATTAGGTGGGTTTACCTAAAGTCCAAGTGTACTGTCTAGAAACGGGCCAAGGCACTAAAGAGAAATAACTTAAAGCTACAAAAGAAACATCCATATACAAATTCTCACTATGTAATATAGTCTCTTTATCTCAATATCTCCCCAAGAAAGTTTCATGATAGATTCATCGACCATTATGCTTGATATATCATTCTTTGACTACCTAAGATAAACTCATCATTACACCATGGACATTGAATTTCATGTGACGGTTCTATTTAAATCAAAGGGTCAAGATATCAACTTCTATAAATGGAAGGGAAAATCATTCCTTGACTTATCCATTATAACATGTAATTCATGACACACTCAATGTACCCTACTTCTCGCCAACTGTCTGTGTGACGGTTTTTGTCAGTAAATAAAACTGCACGAGTCATGACATGTATTGATGATAATTTAAAGTCTAAGGACCATTACATACACTCACAGATTGGAATATATGATGACACCAAAACATGTGAAATTCTTACTAGCGGGTATGTTCACATAATCTCCCATCTTAGAGATTACCAAGTGAGAACTTCCTGAGAATAAGTCTCTTCTTTTTATGAATACTCTCACCTGATGGTTTGTATAATATGTGTCCCATCATAGAATTCCATCCAACTGTATAACTATATTTAAGAATAATGTTATATCACTTCAAGGTTCTCATCATAGTGGGGAATTTCTATGACCTTGTAAATGTGACAAATACTCTATGACATTATTATACTATAGTCATACAAAATAATGGAAAATATATAATAAAACATTTCATATTTAAATATATTAAATATTCATGTAATCAAAGTACAAATAGTTGGTTCTAGGACACCAACTCTTACACAATTAAGGATTGAGAGATATCATATATTCATGGATCTTCTAAAGACAGATATGGAAATTGTTAACGAAGGGAAAATATTTCATTTTTCAAATGATTGCTAAACCATATTTACTAGGAAAGATAAAAATCTCTCAATCTGATGATGAGAATATACAAAATAAAATTAAAGTTGTTAAGGATGGAAGATTGGTAGACTTAGTGTATGAATATGGAGTTCTGAAATTTGAAAGGATTTTATGTGTTTTATCAATACCTGAGGTAAAAAAGTAATTATTAGATGATTCTATAATCTCAAATTTCTCTAAAAACCATGGTAGCACTAAGATATATAGATATCTAAAGGAAATATTTTGGTGGGATAACATGAAGTGAGAAATTGCTGACTATATGTCAAGGTGTCTAGTTTGTCAACAAGTGAAGACCAGGTGACAACATCCTAGAGGGGTCATGAAACCTCTACCTATTTCTATGTGGGAGTCTGATGAAATTACGATGGACATTGTCATAGGAATACCAAGGACACCTATAAGGAATGATGTAATATGGGTAATTGTTGATCGTCTTACAAAATCATCACATTTACTTACTATAAGATAGGATTTACCACTTGAGATCTTGGAAAGACTTTATATTAATGAAGTTGTAAGACTTCATGGTGAACATCTATCAATTGTTTCTTATCAGGATCCCCGATTTACATTAAAATTTTGGAAAATTCTCCAGAAGGATTTGGATACTAAGCTTCATATGAATACTATTTATCACCCCCAAATCGATGGACAGTCTGAAAGGACTATTCAAATACTAAAAGACATATTGAGGTCTTTCTTTCTTGAATTTCAAGGTATATAGGATCAATACATGCCTTTAGTGGAATTTTCATAAAATAATAATTTCCATTCTAGTATTAAAATGGATCCATATAAAACATTATATGGAAAGAGGTTTTGAACTCCAAATTATTGGGGTGAAGTTGGTGAGAGGGAACTTATTGTCTCAAAACTTATCGAAGAGACAACTGCAAAGGTAAAGTCAATCCGGGCCCATGTTAAAGCAGCCCAAAGTAGGCAAAAGAGTTATGTGGACAACAAGAGAAGGGATTTGAAATTTCAATTGGGAGACAATGTCTTTCTAAAAGTATCTATATAGAATTGTGTCTTAAGGTTTGGTATGAAATGGAAACTGAGCCCCAGGTACATCAGATCACTTGAAATTATAGAAAGAATTGGAGATGTAGCTTACTTTTTAGTAATTCCACCAAGTCTCTCCAAAGTTCATAATGAGTTACACATTTTGTTTTTAATTAAATACTTTCCAGAACCAACACATGTACTCAACTATGAAGAAATTTATTTGGAACATAATTTGTCTTACTGTGAAGAGCCTATCTAGATGCTTAACACTAGAGAGCAAGTATTGATAAATCGGACGACTCATCTGGTAAAGGTTCTTTGAAGAAACCATAAAATGGAGGAAGCAATATGGGAACCTGAGGATGTTATGAATAATAACCACCCACATATTTTTAAAAGTATTTATACAAGAAAATTTTCAAGGATGAAATTTCTGAATGTGGGAAGAATATAAAACCCTAAACATTTTATGGTATGTTTCTCTTAAATATTTTCAATTAATTAGATATACTATATTGCATTAAACACTAATTATCTTTGAAACAAAACTTGGTTATTTATAGGAGATAGTCATAACCAAGCCATTAAACTTAAATTTTCCACTTTTGTGTTTTGAATTTTGAAAAAAAGACATTCACGGTTGCAATCAGGGTGATATTTGGAGTCTAATAGAATCAACTTAATTTTTAGTGAATAGTAACTTACCCTTATGGATTGTATCTTAACCTTATGAATTTTAACATACCCTTATGAATAGTAATATGACCCTTATAAATGGAAGCCTTACCCATGAAAGTATAAATAAAATTTAGTCACCTTAAAAATGATGGTGAATATTTTAAGTGTTGGTGTTTTCCGATTAAATGATTATTTTAATTAGAAATTAAATTTCTCATATTTAGAAAATTATTTTTAAAAAAGGTAGTTCATTTTCATATTATAAACATCAAAAAATGTTTATGGTGGATTTTTAGTATTTTTCTAAAATACTTGAATTTTTTATGAATAGTAAAATATGATAATTTACCATATATATACATTTTAAGATAAATACACTATTCTTTGCATAGTTGTTGATGTAAAAACACTTGGTTCAAACTCACATGCACTTATTAATATTTTTTCATGGATCTTAACTATTTATTGTCTTAGATACAAATAATAAACTAATTATTAAAATGTTAAGAAAGCCCTACTCCCCTCCACTATAAATATCACCCCTCACACCCTCATTTCTTCACACCTCTAAAGCTTCAATACTTTTCAAAATTATACTAAAATATGTCCCTAAGATCATCCCACACTTCCATCATCCATTGTTACCCTTAAAATAAAAAAATACTCTCCCCTAAAGAGGCTCTTAAAGGAAGATACCTTGAAGAGTTAAATTCATCTTTTCAATTCTTTTGTTTTCTTTTCAAGTTCCTTTGTTATCTTTTATATTCTCACCTATTCTCATACAAATGTTTTGAAAACTCCATTAACTTATATTTAATTTAATTTTGTTATGATAATTTAATATTACATCATCATCTCTTCTTCACCTTATCTTAATACTATATATGAAAACACCATGCAAGATGTGTTAATTTATCACGTTCAAGGAAGATGGGTTTTCAATTTTCATAAATATATTCAACACTGGGTGTGAAAATTTTTTAATGGTTGAACTAGATTATAATATATGTATTTTATCTTTTTTAATGTTATATAATCCTTATACACTCAAAATATAAAATAATGATACAAAACAAGTTCATTGTGCACAAAATCGCCAAGTTAATCCAAGCGTTTATCATTAACATTTATCTAAAGAGTCATCATCATGGTATATAAAAAATCATTATAATTTAATTTATATCTCTGTAATTTAAATAATAATATATATTAACAATTATTTATGTTTAGCCACATTTTGAATGAACTTCCATTCATGAATACAAGTAAACCGATCATGAAAACCGAGGAAGAAAATACTTCCAAAACAATAAAATTGAACCTCTTAAAACAATAAAAAATGACATGAATGAACCTAATAAGGTTAATAAAAATTAATTAAATTTAGAGGAGGTTTATGAATTATTAATTAATGAAGCTAAATTTGATTATTCAGGTCATTAAAGATCAATCGAAGAACACATTCGGGCATAAGGTAAGGGGTTTCTCATCTCACTTTTACTTTCGTGAGATTTCAATTGTTCGCCACTTATTTCTTGTATGTGGTGTATATTTACTTCCATTTGATATATAATATCATTATTATCTTTATATTCATTATATTAATTCTTCACTTGATGATTATTAACTCGATTGATTACAAATGTTGTAAGGGACTTTGTTTCGATTTCTATTTCATTGTGATTTACTTAGTATTGTGCACCTAATCATTGTTATGTGGTGTAACTACTTCACATTTGAGATAATTTTTAATTTAAAATTGTAATTATATTATATAACCATATTATTGTTACATGGATATGATTATTGTCTTAGCCATATACTATTTTACATATAGTGTTTTTTTTGGAATGTGGATTTAATTGTGGAAATATTGATGAATCTGTATCCTCTACTCAATACGGATATTACAAAGGAATATTGTTCTTGTATTAAATATTTTTATAAATAATTATTTGGACTAGTAGTGATGGTCAGGGACCACTATATCCCCTCGATGCATCGAAAGGTCTCATGATACAAATCAGTTGGTGACAAACCCTTTGAGTTTGTTTCCAAAATATCATATGGGTTTCTACCCACAGACTTAAACCGTCTCAATAGTATAATGGCTCATGTGACAGATACATGGCGTCCAAATAATAATCATTATATTTATTCACTATTAAATTATTTCTTTCCATGATGTTTTCACTATGAAAAAATCTATGGATGCATTTTTATTCTCAACTTATTGATGGAAATTGTTTTTATTTATTCATCATTCCATATTAGTTATGTCTAATTGATTCGGATTCACTTATTATTGATTCATGATTACACTATATGAAACCCTTATTGAGAATTTTATCTCACCATTATTATGTTTACTTTCCCAAGATTATGAATAAGAGAACCTTGAATAATATTTTAAGGAGGAAGTTTATTCCAGTTTATTATGTATCATGTTATATTTTCTATCTTTCCAAATGTACTATGGGTATCATATATGTAATATGGTCTTCCAAAAATGCTAAACTAATTGGTCCATTGGTTTTTTATTTCTTATAATAATTCTAATATAATAAATTAATGCACCGGCTTTGGGTTTCTGGGGTCCGGTCATTACAAAAAGTATTCTATGTGCTCTTAACACTAAGATGAACATTTGTATGACTTATCACCCTCAAACTGATATCCAGTCTCAGTGGACCATTTAGACACTGGAAGAAATGTTGAGAACATTCTCAGTGGACTCTGTAGGAGGATGGGATTAGAATATTCCACTGGTTGTGTTCTCTTGCAATAATAGATTCCACTCATGAATCCTAATGGCCACTTATGAAGCTATTTATGCGAAGAGATGTAAAACATCTACATGTTGGGATGAAGTTGGATAATGTAATCTTGAAGGACCTAAACTAGTATAGAAAATGTTAGTAAAAGAAAATACCATCCAACAGCACATATAGGATGCACAAGGTTACCAGAAGAGCTACATAGACAATATTTGATGGGACCTAGAGTTTGAAGTTAGATATGAAATATTCCTCCCCTTATCCCCATGGAATAGATTCAAGAGATCTGGGAAGAAGAGAAATCTACATCCTAGTTGTATCATCCCCTTTGATATTATTGATCGAATTGGAGCTGTGACATATCAAATAGTACTTCTACCAACCATGTATCAAATACATGATGTATTCCACTTATCCCTCCATGTGAATTACATAATACATCCCTCACATGTACTGAATTCATAGGTGGTACAACTGAAAAATGATCACTGTTATAATGAGAATCCAATGAATATCTTATATTTTGGAGATAAAGTTCTATGAAACAATACCACTCACCGAGTTAAAGTACTATATAGGAACCAAAAATATAAATATGTGACTTGGGAACCAAAGGAAGTGATAAAGGATAAGAACCATCACATGTTTTCACCTTAGTATATATAAAAAAATTGAGTATGAAATTTCCTAAGGGGGAAGAATGTAACACCCTAATAATTTTTATGAGAAAATGTATCTTCAAATAATTTAGTTTCTTCGGTATCTTGTGTGGCACACAACACCAAATTTAAATGAACCATGATATACTATTAAAATATTATTATTTTAACACAACCATTATAGAATAAAAATATAATTGGTCGGAATGAATAGGAATAACCATATAATGAAATTTATTTATTAATTACTAAGAAATAAACACTTAATTTTTAGTAAAGTCATTTTATTTTTTCAAAATATGTTCTCTTTAAAGATAATTTTATTATACAAAAATATTTTTTTTTAATTTTTTTTCTTTTACAAAATTTATTTTTAAAATATAAACTTAATTTTTGAATTGATATTGTAAAAATTATCTTAGGATTAATTTTTGAATTTTTTTAACAAGATTGAAATTTTAATGAATAGTGAAATATACTGATTTACATTAAAATTTGTATTTTTTTAAAATATTTAACAAATTTAAATTCTTATTTGGATTAGTTTTAAATTTTGATTTGTTATTTCTTATTATTAATAAGATAATTTTTTTATTTGAAATAAATTTTATACATGGAGTTAGTATTACAAATGTTTAAATTTAAAAGTTCCATTTCTCTGAAACACTATTTTTAGTTAAATTTTACCTATTTAAATTTGAATTAAATTATTTCACTTTTATGTTTTCAATTTTTAAAAATAAATTCCATATATGTAATCATGAGTTCAAAATTTAGTAAAAATAAACATTTTATTATTGGTAAATATGAATAATAATGGTAGAAAATTTTATCAACTTAGTAAATGGTAGATCGGGCCAATCTAGATTAAAAACAAGCGAGAAGTATATAAGATTTCACCCAAATTTCTAGTTTATTAGTTAAATTAAACTATTAATACTTATGGTTTTAAATTTATGTATTTAATGGACAATTTTCCCTAAAAATGACCTAGAAATTATTAAAATCATGGAAAGTTTCAAAATGGAATACTCTTATTTTAAATAAGTATAACTTTTTTTAACATATGGTTGTCCATAATAAATCATAAATAATAAATATTATTTGGAAATATAAAAGAATTATCTAAATCATGGAAATTATTTTTAAATTTTTAGTGAAAAAATAATTACCATAAATTCTTACACAACAATGATGCAGTAATTATTAAATTAATATATTAATAACATAAATGATATTAAAAAAATTAAAATAAATATTATTTGATATATATAATATTATACATGAATTATATAAATTAACATGAAATATATAGGATATAATAAAATATTTACATCAAATTTTACTTACTATTTTGATTTTTGTAAATGTCGAAATATTGAATAGTATCAATATTGAAATTAATGATATTTTATATTATTAGATTATTTTAAAAAAACTTTAAATATACAAAATAATTTTGATATGGTAAATAATTTCATAAATTAGACATTTATGGTCAAAATTGACACTATAAAATTAAAAACTACAACCCTTTAAAATTGAAAATGTCATTACCGCAGTAAAAATTAAAATAGGTCAACTAAGGGTTATTCAAAATGATAAGACATAAAGTAAAACTAAAAAATGTATAAATGTTATTTGATTATTAGAATAAAACCTTGTCATATCTTAACTTTTAATCAATGTTCATTTAGATGTATTTTTATAGAAAGTAAATTTATTACAATTTTATATTTTGAGAAATTCTAAAAAATATCATCTCCTCCATCATAAATAATACCCCTCATAACCCCTTCTCCTCACAACATCCAAGTCATGAATAATTCCCAAATATCTACCAAATACCTTCCTCCTCACTCTCCCCATGTCTATGTTTTTTTGTTCACTCCTAAATAAAAAATATATGTTCCTCAAGGGGTCATTCAAGGGGGTGATATTCAAGAGGTAACATTCTCTAACCATCTCATTTAATTTCATTTATTCTTCTACCTTCTCTTCACCTCTTTAATATATCAAAGAATAATGAATCTAGTGTCATTTATATAATGGAATATTTTATTTCTAATGGAATATTTTCTATCCATCCCTTTTTGTTATCTCCTCTTATTCAAAGAAATGTAACCATTGTCAAAATTACGATAGTGTACCATCTCTGTGGATAATGGATTTTTTTTATTAAATGTTCATCTTCAAAGATGGTCATAAAACCATTGTTATGATTAATTTTTTTTAATATTTATATTATAAATTTTTTCATGTTCTGGAAATAGTATATATAGATATATATTAAGTAAAATGAAAAATATTCTATGATCATAAAAAACTAGAATAAACTAAACATTTATCATTAATGTTTTATAAAATAAATCATCCTTATACCAGAAAAAAATGATTTATGGGAACATTTAAAAATATAGATGTTCATTAACACTATATAATTTTATATCTCGATAATTATTCCTATATGACATGAACTTCCATAATTTTACACAACAGAACCGGTTATGATACCATCAAATGAACGCTCCCAGAAGAATAAAATTGAACATTGTATATCATTTAAATGGTCATAAATGAGCCTAATAAAATTATAATAAATCAAATAAAATTACTATAGGTTCTAAATTAAATAATTAAAGAATATAATTTTATTATCCATGTCATTAAGTTCATGTGTAGAGCACATTCATATATAAGATAGGGGATCTTTTGAAGCTCTACATTTCCTTTAGATTTCATTACCACTCTAATTACCACAATTTAACACCTAATTATTATTATTTTATTATTTTATATTCTATTTATATGAATCACTCATATATACCATTTTTTATTTAATCTTTATTTGGTTAAGATATATGTGTGTTAAAGGTTTTATCTTAATTTCTTTTGAAATTTTGATTAAAGGGAACTTCTCTATTTTCTTTTACTCTTTTATAGTAACACTCAATGAAATGTTTTGAAACATATATGATTTATTAAACAAATACTTATTATTTTTAAAATAATTTCTTTAACTTCTGGTTTTATGTATATTTTTATTCTCTTACCCTCTTTATATTCCCTTTACCTCTTCTCCTAAAACCCCCCTTAATCTATAGATTTCTAAAGATAATTAACCACTATTTTTTATGTTTTCACTTTAGTGTACTTAATTTATCATGATATATATTTATTTTTTCCTTTATTAATGTCCAAGTATGAATTAAATCTATTTTTTCATAGACACCATTTTTATATTCCCTTTATTACGTTATTTGACATGATTACGAACCCCATTTCCTTCCATGGGTAACTCTTATGTTAATTCATTAGGTTTGATTATTTATGTGGCACACATATGAATGAATATGTTATGATGTGTGTGACCAGATTTTGACCCTATTCATTTGGTAATATTTTAGTCTCATGAGACATCATGAATGGGATAAGGGGGTAAACCTAATACATTATGGTACATTGTCCACCATGTGATATAGTCTAGGAAGTTATCCTTGACTCATGTTTATGTCCTGATATATGTTTCTTCCACATTCAAATATTTCCACGATCATATGATTTAATGTTCC
The DNA here is from genome assembly GCA_963277665.1 of Viscum album. NCBI lineage: Eukaryota > Viridiplantae > Streptophyta > Magnoliopsida > Santalales > Viscaceae > Viscum > Viscum album. The sequence continues at coordinate 414,178,529 of OY728131.1, forward strand.
ATATGTTATTATTCCATGTGATTATTCATGATCCATGCCTTTTATAGTATCATGTTATTCTTTTTTGATTCATGTGCTATGTTTTCTTCCCTTGTTTATTCACTTACTAGGATTTTTTTCTCATCAATTTTGTCTATGTATTCCCTAGGTTATCCTATGAAGTTATAGGAGATCAAATGTATATAGAAACTCAGTATGGATATTAATAAAATAATTTATTATTCTAGTTTCATGTTTCCTAATTATGTTCCTATTCATAAAAAGACCAAATAATTTTTTATCCTTTGATTGTATTTTATGGACAATAAAGCTTAAAATAATGTAATAATATATGAAAAATTCTTGGGTATTCATAAAAAATGACCAAACCTAGTGTCTTTAATAAGAGATCCAAAGGATTTTTTTCTAAGCGAAGGTAATTGTCGTCACCAAGCTCATTATTTATTAACTTCTTATTTTAAAACATCCAATTGTTTCATAATAATAAAAATATAATAAAAAATATCTAATATATATATATATATATGCTATTATGTTTCTATGAGAACATATATCTGTATTATTTCCCATCAAATGGGAAATATAATCATCGATCTTTTGTATGGTGGACTACCACCTTACTAACCAATTTAATTAATTTTACATAATTTAATATCAATCCTAAATATAATGATTTATTATATATATGTGTGTGATATTTATTAAGTTATTATAATTCAATAATTATAATATCACATCTACCTTCATACCTTCCAATCTTTTGGAAAATTATAACGTTGCTCTTTTGTATGTGTGGGCTACCACCTCCACGATGTGATGTGATTATTTCTTCATATAAACTATACATAGATGTTAATAAAAATGTATTTAATGAATATAAAATATATATATATATAATAATAATTATTCTATAAAGGTTAATTAAAAATTTTATTTCTTTCATTCTATCAATTGAAAAGTTGAAACAATGTTAATATGTATGTATGACTTACTCGATCCACGAGAAGTTAAAAATATTTTTAAATGTATATCATTTATGGATAAATATTAATATTATATAATTAATATATGAGATATTTATATCATGATTAAAATTTTTGACTCTATGAAACCATAAATAAAGTACATATACTATAACTATCGAATTGAAACTCTCATGAAAAATAAAACAGTTAACTCTGGAAAGGATAATTTTATTAAGAAATTATTAATAAATGGTTGTTGAAATTTTATAAGTGAATAATTTAAGATATTATATATATGAAAATTATTCTATTTTATATTTATATTATTTTTAAATTTATTGTGCATGAGGGTATATTTTTTTCAAATCTAGTGGCACTCTACTTAAGGGATTTATATTTCAATCCTTTTGTAATCGGGGTTTTCTATGAAAAAATTTCATTGAGGAAATTATATGATATTTATATGATAAATACATTTAATTATTTTCACCTCTTGTTATTTCATGAGAATATATATTTCCTTTTCATTTTCATTAATATAATTATTTAAGAGATCAAAAGAGCTTTCTTAGGGAAACCAACTTCATTTCTCTATTCGGTCTAAAATATTTTTTTCTTCAAATCCATGTTTTCTAAAAAAATAAAGAACTATTTTTACATTATACTATGATTTTTTAAAGTAATTTTAACCATTGAATGAATTTTTATGTAATAACCCTGTTATTATATGCGGTACAAATCTTTTTTCCAATCAATTTAACTCCTTGGTTTTGAAATAATATGAATTCCTAGTGCGGTTATGGAGAAAATGAGTGTGTACATGGCTTATTCAGAGCACATAATCATGGTCAGGGGAAGGAATATATGAGCTGCACGGTTATTAGAAATCCTAAAACCTAGTTTGTACAATTTCTACTAACCACATGGGGTGTTTGAGGGAGCATAATAGGGTGTACAGTTTCCCCTAACCATGTGACCCAGGTTGCACGACCATGCTAAAACTCAACATTTTTTAGAAAAGGAGAAACACATGGGTTGTACAAGGATTCTCAAATCATAAACATGAACCATGAAAGTACCCTCCTTGGATAGTAATCCATACATGGTTGGAAAATAGTTTGACCAATCATGTAGCCAAACTGTACCACCCATTTTTAATGGGGCGAAATACCTATTTTTTTCCTACCTCTTTATAATTTTAACCCTCCTTTTTTCCTCCTCTAAAGGACAAGAGGCCTTATTGTTCTCTATTGAAGAGATTCTCAATCCTAGAAAGTTATGATCTTAGATTTATTTTTCATCTTAACTTCAAATCATATTTTTATTATCTCGTGTGATATCCATTAGTATGTTCTTCAATACATAGTCTCCTTTCATCGTTTTTCGTTCTATCGACAGTGTTATTTTGATATAGACACATATACCCAATTTTCAAAGAATTTGTTCATTCATCCATTTTCTTCCATTTGAAGAAAAACTAAGGGATGATACTGAAAAATTCATATACTACAAGAATATGGTATGTGGTCTATGACTCATCCATTTATGTCACGCTGTCAATAAATTTTTTTTGGTTGTGCACACACCGATCTCCATGAGAATTGCTTATTAATTTCATTGAAATAAATTTAATTTCAATAAATTATATTCTATGACCCCACTATATCACTTAATATCATTTCAATGTGATACCCCGATGTTATCCACCACAAGTATGAATCATTCTATGTTCTGCCCTTGTTGACCCATGTTGGGTCTATATACAACACCATTCGAGTGTGTCTGACTTAAACATTAATATGGTAAGTGTTTCTTTATAATAAATAAATATTTAATATCATTTCAAGAAAAGTATATAATTATAGATATCACTTTTCCTAGTTAAATGATTATAAATTGATTTGATATTGGTTTCATGTCCTTGATTCACCTTGTCATGTTTAATGAAAGGTTATGGAATTAACCTTTCAAATGATTAAATGGTATGAGTATTATGGACCGTGATTAAATATGATATAAATAGAAATAGAATAAGGTACCTATATATTTAAGCCCTTTTTTATTTTATTAATAATGGTCATAGCTGATCCATACTTAGATTCTAGAGGTAATTCCTTGAGCACTCAGAGGACGTCATTCTAATTCATTGAGCTGATTGACATGGGAGATACCAACCATGAAATCTATTCTTTGTCTTATTAAAATGCCTCATATTAGTACTGAATATTCACTTAACATATTTTTTGGATAATATAATTCATTGGATACACTCCTTGAATTCATGATGATGTCTTAGGACACAAAATGACATGAATTTACCCCATTGAATATAGTTATTATTGTCCTTAGATTACAATAGAAGACATCCATATACTTGGTTAAAATATTTTATAGTGGAGTTACTTGGTCATACCCCTTTTATTACACTCATGCCCTAATTTTTAGACTACATGAGTTACTACTATTAGTTAGCCAGACCTGGAGGTCAAGGATCCCTTGGTTTCACCTTCTATACTCACTTAGTATTATTATGATCTATATCAATGTTTTTGAAGCCTTCAAGATATTCAGATATATAAACTAAATCTTAAATTAATTTATTATGGGGTAACATATTCTGAGACACCAGCTGAGGTAGAATCAGGAATGAGATGTTTATTTTTACTTATTAGTTTAATATATACCTTCACACTATACATTTTAAATTTACATTCTAGATTTTTATAGAAGCCATTATTTATGGCCTACTGATATTTATCTAAAATAAATTCTGGAATGTCATTGGTACTCAAGAATATTTTACGATTATAGGTGTGGACCAAGGTAAGCTTCTAACTTTGGACACCTAACTTTCTTGCATTCATATGGGTTCTGAGTAGCAGATGATCGAGCTAGAGGTCGAGATACTTGGATAGTTTTTTCTACTATTTAATTATTTTTAATATCATGTATTTCATGGTATTTATTGTTTTATTTTTATAGAGGTAATACATCACCATTTTATATATGATACAATCTATTTCTAATGAGATGATAATTTATTTCATAGATTTTTATGTTTACTTCTACTGCTATCTTTATCAGTATGATTCTAATGTTTAGTAATCTATTATCTCCATTATGATTTGCTTTTACATGTGGGAATAGTCTCCCCAGAGACACACCCTAGGACCTCATTTCTAGACATAATCCTCTGGTATATGAGGAGGTGCACTTGAGGTAATGTGACCCCCTGGATTTGATTACTTAGGAGTGAACCAGGTCTGATATGTCACAAATTTATACCAAGGGATGTTCTTTTCAAGTATTATTATTTGGTAAATTTATATAAAAGATTATGATCCTGTTGGAACATGGTTATATTCCTTATTAGATTTAGCTAAATAATATTCCAGCTAAATACCAAGTTTCTTTGGAATGGAAAATTATTGTTCCTTTTTTCTCTAACACAATTGACATATTTTCTCTATTGGGTGATGCACATGAATTATGGTAATTGTTATGCCATAAGGATATTCTTCATCTTTCAAGAATGAGAAGTAACTGTATTACATTCAGCATTTTAGGGACCTATGATTCACCTGACATGCATATCCCATTCCATATAGGTTTATTTTGTTATTTGTATTTTCTATGTTTCATGTGATTGTTAGATGAGCTATAGTTGTCATATATACCTATAATACCAATGTTTTCTGTAGGGAAAGGATGTTGGTCATTTAAAATGTTAGAATCAGTCTAAATAGTGTTATCTATATTGAAGTATGGTGGAGTCTTAAATAGGAAATTTCAATCAATCTAAGAAATGTAACCCTGGTTACATGAGCTAGTATTTGGAAATGATTACATGACTACCAATTTCAAATTATATGGTGTATGGTCCCTTATGACTTGGAATGGGTGATATATTGAATAAAACCATAAAATCTTACTCATAATATCCTATGATTGAATGTAAGAGGGTGATTGTAATTAAATGGTCATTAAGTTTAGTTTATAAAGCTCAAAAGACTTTATAAACTATGAATTAAAATCCATTTAGTCAATTCTTATACTATGTATAGAATCAATTAAGAACATAAAATATAAATTTAAACATTAAAACGAAATGGCTTCCAGTAAATGGAGATGCCAAGTGTGATTTAAAGAGTGTTTCCCTCCTTGAATTGAAATTGATGTTCTATATATTGGAACCCTCATAAAAAAATTAAATTTACCAACACCCTAGCCGTCTAAGAAGTTTTTTGGGATAATATTTTGGGGATTGAACCCTTTTATTCTATTCCACATTTTTTAGAGATCCTATCTCCTTTGGTATCTTATTTTAGGCATGTTCTTGGAATTTTTAAAACAATGCCTCTACAATGTCCTCTCAGTATATGCCTGGAAGGTAGATGCAACAATGATCCAAAGGTGGTTAGACCTGAGCCACCATTGATACTTCAAGTAGTTCCACCAAAGTCACCACATAATATTAATGAAATGAGAAATGTTAATAATCTTCAAGAGGTTTTTCTATATTTGATGAAGTCTATACAGGGTTATCCATGACATGCACAAACGATGTATTATCTAACTCATGAGTTCCAACAATAGAATCCCCCCATCTTCTTAGGGGATGGAGGTCCTAAGGCTACTGAGTATTTTCTAGAGTCCACACTTTTTATCAATAAGAATTTTTATATTCCTTCATAGATAAAGGAAAAGATCACCCCTACATATTGTGTGATTCCCCCAAGCACTAGTGGGATGTGATTACCCAGGCTAGTCATCATCAGAGAATGGTCTGGGAGAACATTCAGACTTCCTTCTATGATCAATTGTTTCCTCGGTCACTGAGAGATAACCAATATAGGGAGTTTATACACATAGAGAATGGAATTATTCCCTTAACTGACCGTTTAGTGTGTTTCAATGAGTTTCACCACTTTTTATAGTATCTTACTGATGATGAGCTATCGCGAGTGGCATGTTTTAAAGATGGAATCAAGTATATCCTCCTCTCACAAGTGAATTTCATTCTCTAATCTACCATTTCTAAGATAATGAAATAGGCTCTTATAACTAATCAATTGCTAATATAATATGATATTATTGGGAATAGTGGTCTAGTGATGAGACATAACAACATTTTTCCTATATTAGAGAGAGTAGACTTGAGTTCTCTCATCAAGGAAGTGTTATACAAAGTATCCACATTGGTATCTCCATTATATTCCATTAATTTGTAAAACAAGGGTATTTGAAGCCTGAATGTGTTAGATACATACTAGAGTGTCGTTCTTGCAGCCAGATTGTTCACCTTTATAGGTTCTCTTACACCTTTCCACCTATTTCTATTGGGAAAGGTCCTTCACCGGCTCCACCTTTAAGAGTAAGTTTTGTTATGCCACGTTAGGTAGGAATATGGATTGGCACATGCTGAATATAATAAGGATGAAGTCCTGGACAAGGTATCCAGACTTATGATTATTAGTTCTAGTTAAGAGGACCTTATCAAGGTAGTCTATATGTATCTTAGGTCCATGTATTAGGCTAGTTTCCCACATTACTACTGATACTTGAGGATTATAGTGCCAGGAAATCAACTGTGTGAGGTAATATTCTAGTACCCCCTTATATTGTATCTTATTTATTCGATACAGGTGCCTTTAAATCATTTAAATTTTTACCGACCGTGGAATGTCTCAGTCTTGAAATTTTTTACTTATTTTGGACGATGACCATTAACACATTATTGGGTGTGCCATTAGAGGGTATAAAACGATGCATGTTTTTTCCCTTGAGGTTGATTGTTATCTTTTCTTATAGGACCTATTTATCCTTGAGATGACTAGATTCAATGTCATTCTTTGGATGGTCGGGTTAGTCTATTATCACGCCTATGTTGACTACTATAACCATTGAGTATCATTTACATCACCAAAAGTGTATTGTAGTCTTCATAAGGGAAAGAGGGATGTTGACCCAAATGTCTTAATACTTGATTCAAAGCTTAATGTTCTTTATTCCTACTGACTATAGTATAGTATAAAGTAGGGTTGAGGCTATAGGGAAGGATGGTGACCAACTTTTCTTTTTAAAACATTTCAAAAGTACCCCACTATTTTCAGCAGTGGGGATATTATCTTCTTAGCTTTTGTTCTTTTTATTTTTTTAAGAAAGTTTAAAAGGTAGTAAAGAACACATATTTTTTTATGTTTTTGATCTAAAAAGAACTAATTCTAAAAATAAAATTCGATGACTAACAGTTCAACAGTGATAAGACAGTGAATCATGAACTGAAATAAAAAAATCAGGAAAATCGCTAAAAAATTCTTAATTTACTGGTTTTAAAGGATAAATTTTTCACTACTACAAATTGAATCACACCTCGAGATAAAATTGATGAATCTCCCTCACCAAGAAGTTCAACACACAAAAGGATAATTCTTGGATTTCACCACTCTATAATTAATTGAACTTCTTAAGAAATTGAAAAATGAAGCAACTAGAATTAAATTCACCATAAAATTCATATGCTGGTGAAAATTAAAGCTTTGATAAATGTATTCAATTTCAATTTTTCCAATTTATATTGAATTTTTTAATTTGAAAATGTGAGTTGTGAACAATTAATGAATAATCAGAATTAATCATGCCAATTGATTCTAATTTTGAAAAGGAAAAGCATTGTATAAATTTAAATGTTGAACCAGTAGAATTTAAAACCCCCCGAGCTAAGTATTCTAGCCAAAAAACATGTTCAATAAAGTAATTGAAAACATATAACTATAGAGTATGGTAATTGAATCAAAAGAGGAAGAAGAGTCTTCATCCCATGTTGCTCTACTACTGGACACCTCAGATCTCCAAGATTGGTTCTCCAAGGATCTCTAGAAAGTGCTACAAGGTTTTACTATGCTCTCCAGGAAGTGTCGTGAGAATGAGTGAATGCTCCCCCCACACCTGCTGCTCTTTTTTCTCCTTTTAACTCTATTGTCAAATGCTGCTAGTCACTGTTGCCTTCCACCGACATAAGTTGGTGGTTCACTTCTACACCGAACATATGCACTATTTCCATGTATCATATGTTGTTTTACCATTACCCTCGTAACTAAATCTCAGCGAGTTAGTTGAATGTAACTGGAAGGGATTACAGCTCTCACATGTACCTATAAAATAGAAGATAAAAAGTAATAAATTGGATGTTTAAAATAAAAAGGTAACTCTTAATAAATATTTATTTATTTAATTTAAGATTAAATGTATTATTAATTTATATGTTATTAATTTATTTATTATTATTTAAATTGATATTTATTTTATTTTTCAAGACTAACATTAATCATTAATTTTTATTCTAAATTAGTTCAGTTAATATTTTAATATTTTAATTATAAGATAACTATTTTTACTACTTATTAAATGTTTTTAATTTAAAATTTATTATTAAGTTTAAATATTATTAATGTTATTTAATTTATTTATTTATTTTATTTTATTTATTATTATCAAATTAAATTATTAAGATTTTTTTATTTATTTATTTGATGTTATAAAATTAATATACATAAATTAGTTAGTTAACTAATTACTTATAAATAGAAAACTAAAATTAAAAATGAAAATAAAGCAAATAAAAAAAATTAATTGGTTTATTAATAAAATTGAAATGAAACAATCACATTACAGGATTAAATTATTATTAAACATATTTATTAATTAATTATATTAAGGTTAAAATAAATTGAAAATATTAAAACAAAATATTAAAGTTAAAATTAAAGAATCAACTTTTTAGATAAATTAATTAAAGGGTGAGGTAACAGTGATTGGAAGTGAACTGCGTCAGTGACTCGTTGAGTCGTCGACAGTAATAAAAAATGATGTATTGGTGAGACAAGAAACTATTGGTGAGACTGACAAAGAACTGTCAGTGAGTCAAAAACTAATGGAAAAATCTGCAAAGTATGAAATGACTCACCGACACCTATTTGTGATTTAAAAAATTTAACGCAAACATAGAATTAAAACATTAAGGAAATTAAAGATTAAAAAAACTAAATTAATTAATTAATTAACTAATATAAGACTAAAAAAAGGAAAAGACGTTATTTGATTAAGTTAAAACATAAGTTCTTAACTTATATTAAAAACTAACTAAATTATTAAACTGAATAATTAATTGAGTTAATTTACTTTAATCGATATAAATTAAAATATTAAATATTAAATTAAAAACTAAGTTAATTAAATGAAATAAGATTATTAAATGATCATTTAATATAGAATCCAAATTATTAAAAAGTTGATAAGATTAGAACAACTAAACTAATTAGTAAATAAAAATACTATAAAATTTAGTAAGACTAAATTAATTATTTTAAAGACTAAAAATACATAATTTCTTATAAAAAAAATAATTAATTAATTAATTTAATTATAAAAATAATAAAAGTGTGAATATTTAGTAAAAATTGTAAAGTTAATTAATTAAATTATCAAATATTAATTAAAAAGATGTGGAAAAACTATGTGTTTTTAGAGACACATCAAATTCCCCCAGACCTAAAATTTTTTTGTACTCAAACAATCCCATGATTTATTAAATTTTAAAAATAAAATTTTGAATTATTCGTCGACTCAAAATGTAACAGGTTTAGCAATTTCAAAATAGAGGACCTCAAATTGAGTAATTGGATTTAGAAATAAACTGTTCAAATGAATCTTTACCAATTTCAAATACTCACTGGATGATCAAGAGAGAAATGTATCATCCACTTTTGAATATTTTCTTCCTTATATATGAATCTGGATAATGAATTACTCCATAAAAATCCATGCTCTAAGTTCAAGAGTGATAAAAGGTTAAAAATCAGTGGAATTAAAAAATCAACAAAAGGAACTTTGTACTTTGACTCTCCCTTAGGTTCCAAAAATAAATATATATTTTTTTTCAAATCAACTTATTGATACAACATAAATTATTTCCATATAAACCAATTGTCCCCTTTTTCATCTGGCGTTCATCATTCCCCTCACCTTAATGAACTAATTTTTAATACTAGACACTTTATTTAATTTTTCCCAAGCCATGTAACATGTGATAAGCACTGTGCATTTGCACTTATTCAAAGTGTATAGAGGGATTTTATTAAACAGAAATGCACTCAATCCCTAGGATCTTAGAGATTCACCATGGGATCCCAAGTGCCTAAATTACTCTAGTTTCAAAAGATCTATGTGATAATAATTTACATTGGCTCACTAAGGTGATTAATTTTAATAATTTAAAGAAAATAAGTCCCCTAGGATCAATTTCAAATTTCTAGTTCCTAAAGCTATGATATCAATTCCACAAACAAGTATCTCATATCACTCTCAAACATAGTTTCTAAACCAAAAATTTATAAAATCACTAAGAAAATTCACTCAGCAGACATTTATCCTCATAAGTTTCATATTCAATACAAATATTCACTACCCATAAAAGTAAATTTCCAAAGGCAAGACTGATTTGTTATGAAATGCAGAGCCTAAAGAAAAAAAATTTGAGAAATAATTTTGAAAACAATTAATAATTTTTTATAAAAAAACTTAAAGAGTAGTGGAAATTGACAGGATTTCAATAAATCACAGTAATTGATGGGATTTCAATAAAGCACAATTTAGATCAATCATGGATTTACCCCCCCCCCCCCCACATACACACTTAAAACCCAAATTTTCCCCAAATATGAATTTAAATGCGGAGGGCAAAAATTGTGACTATTATGCTCAAACCATATTTTTAATTAAGTAGATTAATGACATGTTTAAAGGGTGTCATTAAAGTTTATAGAAAGTATGTTTTCCATAAAAACTACTTCATAGTTGATTCACATAAGTTCATGCATTATCATTTAAGTCAGTAAAAATAATTTTCAATTAATGTTCTAATAGTAGCATGTAAAAAAATAGGTTCATATTGAAGATGGGTGTAGCAATTTAAAAACGTTGATTCAAACAGATGTTCAATAAAGCACAAAAAGTAGGCATGTTAAACACCCTTAACAGAAAAAACAACCATGTGTCAATCCCCCCACACTTAAGTTCACATAGTGAATTAATCTAAACATAGTGTAGCATAAGCAGTAATAGTTTCCAGCAATAAAGGATATGCAATGAAATTTTTTTAAAAACAAGCATAATTATTCATCATCAACACACATATATGAAATAATTGACTCACTGACACTGCCACTAGTGAGCCACCATTAATATGACTCACCGAAAGTAGTGTATCAGTGATTCATGTGTATTGTCGGTGACTTATCAGATAATTTTTTGAATGATTAATTGGAGAAGAAAAATGAAAGAAGAATTATGAGTAAAGTACTTCCCTGAATTAAATATTGTCATTAATGCTCCATCATGTGAATTCCACTCTTTGTGATAACAATATCAGCATCCATTAAAAACAAAGATTAGGTAGAACAAGAACAAAAAGCAGCATGAATTGCGAATAAAACAGAACAAACAAGCATCACTTTATTCTAAATCAAAACAAAGACAAAAGAGAAAACAAGAAAAAACCATGGGTTGACTCCCATGAAACACTAAGTTTAGAGTGTTCAATAAGACTTCATTTAGGATTAGTTCTCAAGCACAGTAAAGGAATCCAAGACCTTTGGTTATCCCTCAAAGTAAATCTTAAATCTCTTCCCATTCACAATCATCATATTATTTTCCTCACCTACAATCCAAATAGCTCCATTCTTTAAAACTCTAACAACTATAAAGGTACCAGACCACTTGGATTTATGTTCTCCAGGAAAGAGTTTGAGTCTTGAATTAAAGAGGAGGACCTTCTATCTAGGATTAATTTTTTTGTTTTTAATGATAGAATCATAAAATATTTTAGACCTCTCTTTGAATATTCTTGAATTATCATAAGTCCCTCTCATAATTTCATCTGACTCACTCAACTCAAGAAATTTTCTCTCACTATCACTATTAAAATAAAAAATTAAGGACTTAAATTTCCAATATGACTTGTGTTGCAACTCCACAGGAAGATGAGAACATTTCCCAAATAACAGCCTATATGGAGACATTCCTATTGGGGCCTTAAAAGCTATTCTATAGGCCCATAAAGCTTCATATAACTTAAGAGACCAGTCCTTTCTATAATTAGAGACAATTTTCTTCAAAATCTATTTCAGCTCCCCATTTGAGATTTCCACCTTTCCACTAGACTGTGGATGGTAGGCACTACCAGTTTTATGGGTGCAACCATATTTTTCCATTAAATCCTAAAACTTATAGTTTTTAAAGTGTTTTCAATTATCAGTAATGAAGGATTTGGGTACTCCAAATATTGAAAATATATTCTTCTTAACAACCATAATTACATTATTGTCTTGATTATTGGGAAGAGCCACTGCCGCAACCCATTTATAAACATAATCTACAGCCATAAGAATATACTCATTACCATGAGATGATGGAAATGGACCCATGAAATCTAAATCCCAGACATCAAAATCTCAACTTCCAGAATACCCTTTTGGGGTTACTCCTAATTTCTACCAACATTTTCTAATCTCTGACATCTATCACAACCTATAAAAAAGATCCTACCATATTTGAATAGGGTGGGCCAATAAAAACCAGATTGAATAAATTTTTGAGATATCCATTCACAACCATGTTGACCCCCCTAAGGTGAGGAGTGACAACTCTCTAGAATAGGAAACATCTCTTCCTCAGACACACACCTACTAAGTATACAATAATCACATATCTTAAACAGTAAAGGGTCATCCCAAAGGTAATAATTAAGTTAAAATATTAATTTATTCCTTTTATTATTAGACAAATTTTTGGGAAGGACTCCTACTACTAGGAAATTAGCAAATTCTACAAACCATGAAGACTGCCTTATTGAGATAGTGAGTAATTTCTCATTTGGAAAGAAAGAGTTTATCTCCCATGGATCTTCAGAATGGGTATGAGGAATCCTAGAAAGGTGTTCTACAACAAAGTTTTCAACTCCCATCTTATCCTTAATTTCTTAGTCAAATTCATGTAACAATATAATCCACCTAATCAACTTGGGTTTGGTTTATTTCTTAGACAAAAAGTACGTCAAGGTATAATGACCATTGAAAATGATTAATTTTAACCTTAGAAGGTATTGTCTAAACATATTAATAGAAAACACAATAGATAACAACTCCTTTTCAATAGTGGTATAATTCCTTTGAGCCTCATATAGTAGTATACTAGCATAATAAACCACATGAAACTTATTATCTCTCATATGTCCTAGGATAGCTCAAATGGCCATATCACTAACATCACACATTAATTCAAAAGGGAGTTTCCAATCATGTGCAGTGATGATAGGTGATGTAGTGTATTTTTATTTAAAAATATTGAATGAATTTAGATAGTTTTCATCAAAATTGAATGGGGAATCCTTGACAAGCAATGAAAAAAAGGGCTTAGTGATTTTGGAAAAGTCTTTTATAAACCTCCACTAGAAACCAACATGCCCAAGAAAACTTCTAACACCTTTAACATTTTGAGGAGGTGGAAGTTTTTTAATAAAATCAATTTTAGCAGTGTTAACTTCCAAACCACTCTTGGACACTTTAGGTCGTAACACAATACCTTTAGTGACCATAAATTGACATTTTTCCTAGTTAAGAACTAGGTTGGTCTCTATGAATCTCTCTAACACTAACTCCAAATTTCCTAGACAAGTATCAAAACTAATACCCACAATGGAGAAGTCATCCATAAAAACCGCTATGATTCTCTCAATTATTTTAGAGAAAATAGCCATCATACACCTTTGAAAGGTAGCAGGGGATCCACACAACTGAAAGGGCATCCGCTAGTAAGCAAATATCCTAAAGGGGCAGGTGAAAGTAGTCTTCTCTTGATCCTATAGAGCTACAAGAATATGGTAATAACTAGAGCACACATCTAGAAAATAGAAAAATTCATTCCCAAAAAGCCTCATAAGTATTTGATCAAGAAAGCGAATTAGAAGATGGTCCTTCCTTATGGTGGAATTAAGATTCCGATAGTCTATAATGACTCTCTATTTAGTGGATTTTCTAACTTGAATATCTTCATTCTTTTCATTTTTGACAACAGTGAAACCCCCTTTCATAGGGACTACTTGGACTAGGCTGGGCTAAGTACTATCAGAAATAGGATATATTATTCTTGTGTCTAGTAGTTTGATTACTTCTTCTCTCACAACTTCATTCATGTCAGGGTTCAATATTCTTTGACACTCTACCCAAGATTTATGGTCTAGTTCTATAGGAATTTTATGCATGTAGAATGAAGGACTAATTCCTTTGATATCATATATGGTCCAACCTATGGTAGATTTTAATTTTTTTCAGAACATCTAACAATATTTCTTCTTTATTATTTTCCAATTGAGAAGAAATGATAATAGAAAGTGTTGAATTGTCTCCTAAAAATGAATATTTCAAATGAGGAGGAATTGGTTTCAATTCAAATATGGGTACTTTTTCACTTGAAGGAAGAATATTAGGAATATGTGGACCAAGATCTTTAACATATCACTTATAGGGAGTTTGGAAAGATGAAAGATTTTCAATTTCATGATCAGTTTTAGAATTGATAGTACTGTTATCCTAGGTTGACAGCTCACTATCCAGATTTTCCATATTATAATTTAACAGATTTAACAAAGAATAATCATCAAGTTGTCATAATAGTTATCCCTCTACTCCATCGAAATGGTCAAAAGTGTTGGTGACAACACAATCACCATCATGTTCACTCAAAAATTTCTTTAGTTCAGAAGCATATGACACATCTTCAGTAGAAGTAGAAACTTGACAATTGTCCAGTTTTTAGAAATTATCCAGATTACGTATTTGAGTATATTTTTCACTTTGTGAAACAGAAAAAAAATATTTTCATGTTCCAAATTAATTTCATCAATAGATAATTGTTTCCAGTCTCTTCAAAGTTTCTAGAAGAATTTTCATCTTTTAAGGACTCATCATTGAACAATTTTCAGGAAATGTTGGTCCTTTGACATTTTTGAACACATTAAACTCTTCTTATTATTATCCAATTTTAGAGATGAGTTGACCCTTAGACACATCAATGATAGCTCCACCAGTGGCCAAGAAGGGCCTTCCCATAATGATGGGCACCTCTTGGTCACACTCCATGTTAAGGACTAAAACGTCAGCTGGTATAAATAGTTTCCCAATTCCAACTAGTAAGTCATCTACCCTACCCATAGGATGAGTGAAAGAATGGTCATCTAAATAAAGGATGAATGTGGTGGGTTGAAGATCACCCAACCTAAACTGTTGGAATAGTGAGTATGAGAGAAAATTGATACTAGCACCTAACTCACAAATATAGTTAAGCTGATCAAAATTTCCTAAGGTACAGGGTATGAAAAAGATACCTGGGTCTTTGAGTTTTGGTGGGACTTTCTTTTGGAGGATATCACTTCACTCTTCTGTGAGGCTGTAGGTAGCAAATTATTCAAGTGTTTTTTTGTTTGAAACAATTTTTTAAAGAGATTTCAAGTAGGATGAGATTTGAATTAAATCATGGATGAATGGAATGTTCACATGAAGCTTTGTCAAAAGCCAATGAAACTGAAGAAGCACATCATCGGTGTTGCTTTTGGGTTTTAACTTTTTAGGGAAAGGGATGGGTGGGGAAATCATAAGTACAGTAGGCGTATCCCTCATCTCTTCAGCAGTTTTCTCCTTTCTTTTATTTTTTTTTATTTTCAGAAAAATATTTGGCTTGAATTTCATGTGTTAAATTTAGATTTTTCTTCATTTTCAAGACTTTTTTGTTGATTTCTAGATTCTGTATAGAGTAGATTTTTATTTCCAGATTCACAGCATTTTTCATTTTGGTCATTTTCAAAGTCATTTTCAGGTTCAGTTTGAGTATTAAGCCAACTTCTTCTGACTACAGTCATGATATTCTCCCTAGGGTTCAGCTCAGTTGTTCTTAGAAGTCTAGCTTTTTCTCTAGAAGTAAAATCTCTATCAGGTTTTCCTATCTTTGTTTCCATATTCTATATTCTAACATTATTTTGGATTTTATCATATTCATATTTGGTTTCATGTTTACTAATTTGATTCATGAACCTTTCTTCTTGATAGTTTATTCTATTTAAAATTAGATCCATCATAGAAGTAGCTTGTCCATCATTATTACCTTGAGAGTTAGAAGATTCACCCCTTGGTTGGTTTTGATAGTTTTCTCTTGGTTGGTTCTAGAAATTAGGGGAAGTAGATTGCTTGATTAGGCCATATTCTTTACTAGATAGATTTGGATGGTTCCTAAAGCATTGGTTATAATTGTTTGAAAATGGGTTTTCTTTTGTAGGGAACCTTGGACCATAGTTGACAAAGTTTTAGTTTTCTTGTTGTTGGGTTGTCATGTCAAGATTTGGGCAAAAGTTTTCAGTGTGATCGAACATCCCACATTGTGAACATTGTTCTCTAAGTGATATGTTTGTGTTTTGACAGCCCAGTTCATCCAGTGATTGTCTAGAATTTTGGTTCATCAATGTTTGAAGTTGGTTGGTGATTTCAGCAAGTTGAGTTTGAGTATCATTTCCTGAACCAGTGTTAGGATTTCTATTCACTCTTTTTCTTCTTGATTTTTTTGTGGAGAGTTTAAAACAAGATTATTGAAAATTTGTCTCAATTATTGATCGGTTTTATCATTGTAATTTCTCCCAGTAGGTTGATCAACTAAGTTTTGAGTTGTGGAGGATAACCCTTCATAAAAGGTATCCATGAGAAGGTGGGATGGGAGTTGATGATGAGGACACTACCTGAGTAGGTTCCTAAATCTATCTCAAACCTCATGAAAAGCCTCTCCGCCCTCTTGGTAAAAGCTAGTGATCTTAGTTATAAGTTCTCCTTTATGTCTTTGGGGATAAAATTTCATTACGAAAGAATTGTAAACTTGGTCCCACTTCTCAAATATGTTTTCATCTATACTCAAGAACCAGTTTCGAGCATTCCATTTAAGGGAAAAGGGAAACACTCTCATTCTCAATTCATTTTCAGTGAGTCCTAAATAAGAAAATTGTTGAACATTATTGTAGAAATATCTAATGAAGGCTAGAGAGTCCTCATTAAAGATTCCATTGAATGTAGGCAACAATTAAATACATGACTATTTCAGATCATAGTTTCTGGGTCTAGGTGTTAACCTAATTGAAGATGGATTGCTTCAAACTTAAGGGAGGTGGAACTCCCTCATCCTAGGCCATTCATTTTCCTCTAAGAGTTCAAGGTGATGATTTTGACAATTATTAGAAGGAACTCTTTCATCTATGTTTTCCATTTCAGATTAGTGTTTCTTTCTTAGAGTTGTTAAGTGTTTTTCTATTTCTATGTTCAGGGGCTCTAATCTACCAGAATATACTCATGTGAACATGCAATTGACAGTAACAAATTGAAATTCAGCATAAAACAATGAAAAAAAAGCAACAGTATACAAGTAGTAAAAATAGAAATGCAGTAAACAGTAGGCTAAAATAGTGGGCAGGGATAGACAATGAACAAAGCATATTTTTTTTTTACGAATTCTAATATTTTCAATTTTTTAGACGTTTTAATATGTGATTTTTTTTTTAATTTTTTAGGAAAAGTGGTTGTTCGTTCCCTCCCCATAACCAGCGCCAAAAACATGACCCACCTGTCCTACTCGAGTCAAAGTTTCGAATTTTTATGTTCTTACTAACTATAGTCTAGTGGCAAGTAGGGTCGGACCCACAGGGAAGGATGGTGACCAAATTTTCTTTTTAAAACTATTCAAAAATACCCCACTATTGTTAATAGTGTGGAGGCTACTTTCTTAGTTTTTGTTCTTTATATATTCTTTTAAGAAATTTTAAAATGCATTAAAGAACACACAATTTTTTTATGTTTTTTATCTAAAAAGAGATAAGTCTAAACTACACTACGATGACTAACAGTTTAGCAGTGCTAAGACAGTGAAGCAAGAACTGGAATAAATGAATCAGGAAAAGTACTTGGGAATTCTTAATCTATTGGTTTTAAAGAATAACTTATTCATTGCTCTTAATTGAATAACTTATGCACTATTTCCATGCATCACATGTCGTTTTAGTCTTACCCTCGCAACTAACTCCTGATGAGTTAGTTGAATGTAACTATATGAGATTATAGCTCCCGCATGTACCTGCAAAACAAAAGATAAAAAGTAATTAATTGTATGTTTAAAATAAAAACGTTAACTCTTAATAAATATCAATTTAGTTAATTTATTATTAAATGTGTTATTATGTTATATGTTATTAATTTATTTATTATTGTTTAAATTGATAATTATTTTATTTTTGAAGACGCACATTAATAATTAATTTTTATTCTAAATTAGTTAAGTTAATATTTTAATATCTTAATTAAAAGATAACTATTTTTATTACTTATTAAATGTTTTTAATTTAAAATTTATTATTATGTTTAAATATTATTCATATTATTTAATTTAATTCATTTATTATTATTAAATTAAATTATTAAGATTTCTTATTTATTTCTTTGATATTATAATATTAATATTATAATATTATATTTTAAGATTAGATTATTATTAATTGAATTAATTTTTTTAATAAAGAGATCTTGCTTTTCTAGGCAAGGTCTAAGTTTGTCTTAAAAAATTTAATTTATAAATTATTACTATTAATATTTTTAGTTTACTCAATTATATTTTATAATTTTATTCATGTTCAATTTTATTATTAATTAATTAATTTAATATTGATTTTATTTTAATTATATTTTTTTGTTTATGGTTTATTTATTATTTAGTTGTTTTATTATTTTCTAATCTCTCTTTTTTGGTCTTCTTCCCCACTAAACAGCGCATAGGGGGACTTCGGAGGGCTTCTAGAATTTTCCAGGGGCAGCGCGGGCCTCTCCATCCAGATCTGGCGGCTCAGGCGCTCCCTCTTCTTTCCGGCTCTGGATCGACTCGTGCGTCGGCTTCGGATGAAATCAAGTTTGCAATTGAATCTTCTCTGCAAAACCAGATCTATGCCGCTCCTCCCCTGCGATAATCAAACAACCGGTGTCACGTATTGAAAATTCTTCACCAGATCTGCATTTTTTTTATAGAAATTTTGCTATAGAATCAATCTAGTTTAAATTGCTGTGAGTGGTGTTTGCGATGCAAGAAGAACATCGGCGCAACAGTGGTGAAGGGAAATGGCAGCAAGGGATGCATCGGTAGGAGGAAGGTTGGGGGAGATGAAAGTCGTCGGTGAAAAGATTAAAATAAAAGATTAAAGTTAAAATTAAATAATCAGCTTATTAGATAAATTAATTAATGGGTGAGGAAACAGTGAGTGAAAGTGAATTGAGTGGGTGACTCATTGAGTCACCCCAATAAAAAATGTAGTATTGGTGAGACAATCAACTGTTGGTCAGATTGAAGGACAACTATTTTATTAAGTTAAAACTTATGTTCTTTAACTTATACTAAAAACTAACTAAATTATTAAACTGAATAATTAATAGAGTTAATTTACTTTAATCAATCTAAATTAAAAGGTAAAATATTAAATTAAAAACTAATTTAATTAAATGAAATAAGACGATTAAATGATTATCTAATATAAAAGCCAGATTATTAAAACGTTATGCAGATTAGAGCAACTAAACTAATTAGTAAATAAATAGACTATAAAATTTAGTAAGACTAAATTAATTATTTTAAAGACTAAAAATACCTAATTTGTTATAAAAAATTGATTAATTAATAAATTTAATTATAAAAATAAAAAAGTGTGAATACTTAGTAAAAAGTATAAATTTAATTAATTTAATTATCAAATATTAATTAAAATGATGTGACAAAACTATGTGTTTTTAGAGCCACATCAGATGTCCAAACCAGTAGAGCTAGACCAAAACATCATGGGCTGGGAGGAGCGACATTTCATACTTTTACCCTTTTCTTGGATGACCGATGATGTGCCTATAAGATTTTCCTCCCATGGTAGATCGTTTCAAGGATGTTCTTCACTATAATTTTAATGGATTAACTCTTAAGAGATAGGCAGAGTTTATGATCGATCTTGTTCCAGGAGAAGCTCCAGTATCTATTCCTCAATACAGGATGACACATACTGAGCTCCAGGAGCTCAAGTGAGAGTTTGTAGGATTTAGAATCTAAGAGTTTTATCTGACCCAGTACTTCATCTTGGGGTTCAACCATGATTTTTTCCAAGAAGGTAGATTCGAACCTTAGGCTATGTGTGGATTGCCGATGGTTGAACCAACTTACAATGAAGAAACCACATCCATTGCCTCAAATTGATGATCTCTTTGACCAGCTCTCTGGATCTAGGGTGTTCTCAAATATCAAAATGAGATTTGGACTATCATCATGTATGAGCTTGGCCTTTATATGTTCCATGTATGAAATTCCTATGTCAGTACAAGCTATATGAGTATCTGGTTATGATGTTCATTCCTATGAATGTTCTCTCCATTTTCATGGCATTGATGAATAGGGTTTTCCACTCCTTTTGTGATTGCATTGTCATGGTTTTGTGGATGGAATCTTGGTGTATTCTCATACTCGTGGTGACCATACCAAACATCTAGAGATCATTTTGATTACATTTAGAGAGCATCTATTTTATTCTAATCTCACAAAGTTACACTTCGGGATTGACACAGTTCACTTCTTGGGTCTTATTATCTCAAAAAATAGTGTCCTTTGTCCCATAGAAGGTGAGTTCGATTATTTCTTGGGAGAAGACCAATAATGTGTATGATATATGGAGTTTCTTGGGGATGTCTGGATATTTTAGGCATATTATAAAGGGCATATAACAATTTTCTTCATCTATTACCAGTATTACTAAGAAGGTTGTGAAGTTCGTGTGGTATGATGCATGTGAAAAGGCCATTCTTGAGATGAAAGGAAGGCTTACTTATGCACCAATTCTAATTCTTCCTGATCTTAGAAGATGTTATATAGAATTCTATGATTCATATTGCATCTGACAGGGTGTATTAATGATGTAGAAGGATTGAGTTATTACATACAGATCTCACCAGTTGTGACCTTACGAGTGTAATTAGATGACGCATAACCTCGAGCTTATAGTAGTCATTCATGACTTATGTTTCTCGAGGCATTATCTAATTGGATAGATCTTTGTGGGGTATACAAACCACGCGAGCCAAACACATACCATGAAACAACATAACTTTAATCTCTAACAATGATGATTGATCAAATGACTTCATTCCTTCAATTTTGATCTTGCCTATACGCCTAGATGGGGAAATGTTGTAGCTTATGTACTGAGACCTAACAGTTACCTATTCGCTCCTAGATAGGGTGAAGATAAGGATTTTATTAGAACCTAATGGTTTGGACCTACACGAGAGTATTTTATTTTAGTACCCACATTCGGATTGGTCTGTCAATAGAGATGACATCCTATGTATACATGGGGGTATTTGAGTTCTCAAAAAAATGTGATTGGATCTAATTTGAGAGTCTTACACTTCTCAGTGAGAATTGAAACCAACTATCTCCAAGATGTATCATGATATGAATCTCCAGTATTGGTTTCACGAGATGAAACATCAGATTAAGGGTTTTATCACCAGTTGTTCAAACTGTTAGTAGGTGAATGCAGAGAACCAGTGGCCTACTGGCTTGTTATAGTGGTTACCAATCCTAGAATGGAAATGGGATCATGTCACAATGGATTTTGTGGTTGTCTTAATGAGTTCTCCTCTAGGTAGCGATGTAGGTTGGGTAGTCATGGATTGACTGACGAAGGTATCCCACTTTCTTCATATCTAGGATAATTTCTCAGTTGATGAGATGGGAAGAATGTATGACCGTGAGACTATATGCCAACAGGAGATCCCACATGCTATCATTTCATATAGGGATAAAATTTTCACATCATGGTTTTGGAAAGTGTTATATAGATCTTTTGGGTACACAGGTGGTTTTGAGCACATCTTTTCACCCTCAGACCGATTGGCCAGTTGGAATGAATTATACAGTTGTTTGAGGACATCTCTGAGAAAAATCCTAGATTTTAGTGGTTCATTGGAGAAGAGTTTCCCTTTCATTGAGTTTCCATAAAATAATATCATTCAAGAAACAATCCATATGGCTCTGTATGAGGCATTATATGAGAGGCCATTCCATTCACTTCTATGCTAGCTAGAGGTAGGGTCAGTGCAACTAGGTCCTCCTCTCATGCAGGAGACTTTATAATATGTGTCGTTGATTGGGAAATGTATTAATACTACTCATTCTATACAAAAATCATACACTAATCACTATAAATGACATCTAGAGTTTGAGACTGGGGATCATGTTTTCCTGTGAGTATCATGCCAATTTGGGTATAGACGATACAGAGGAAAGGGAAGTTGTCACCTCATTTTTTCGCTCCTCTTGAAAACATGGGTAGAGTCTGGATGATATACTATTAGTTGTTATTACCTCATAGGTACCGTGACATGTGTAAGAACCCGATTCTTATTTTTGAGGTACGGGTTTCTTCATTTCCTTTTTCCTTAAGTGTTTTTGAGAAAATAAGGAAAATGGGGAAAAATCTCAAATTTTGGGGGTACACGCCGTGTACTTTTCCACACGCCGTGTAATCAGTCGGTAGGTAAACAGTAAGGCAATGGGAGTAGCTGCCAGCGGAGCGACAGTACACGCCGTGTATTTAGAAATACACGTCGTGTACTTATATTGACAGATGAACAGTGTGGTGGTGAAAAGTAGCCGCCAGTGGAACAGTTAAAAAAATGAAAAGTACATGCTGTGTACTTGAGAGTACACGCTGTGTAGTTTGTTTTTTTGCTTAAAATGGGCAGTAGCCTCCTCATTCGGCAGAGGAGGTAGTAAGCTCATTTTGAGCTCAGGAGAAGAGGCCGGAGCTTGGAGGAGCTCCCGATCGCACGCCGAGAATCCGTTTCTTCTGCCGTCATTCTTGTTTGAACCATGTGAGAAAGACCTTCCTTCTCCTTGATCCGTTCTTACCAATACTTTCCCTAGGGGAAATTATTTACATTTTAGATCTACGCAATTCTCAGTTGTTTCGGAAGGCGTCGTTCACGTTTATCGATCAAAGGTGATCGAGGTAGGTGGTCTGATGTTTAATTCCAACTGTCATGTTGTTTTTGTGTACCATTGAGATACGTGCCCATGTTTGGGGTGTCTTATGACTGATGCCTTGACTAATTAAATGCCTAGAATTGCATAGGTAATTTAATGAATATTTATAAACTGCTGTCTTGGATCATTGCTTGGATCCAGGTCCACCTCGTGGGTGCGTTCCCTTGTTTAGTCATTTGGCCAGGATAACGAGGGTATGCCGTGATTATAGCATGATTTGAGTTTTCTTAAGAGTAAATGTATATAAATTTCTTGCTTATGTGTTGGGCTCGACCCAGTTACTATTTAGCCTGAGGGCAAGGTACTATTCAACATGAGGGCAAGGTTCTATTTAGGCTGAGGGAAAGGTACTATTCAGCCTGAGGGCAATGTTCTATTTAGCCTGAGGGAAAGGTACTATTCAGCCTGAGGGGAAGGTTCTATTTAGCCTGAGGGCAAGGTACTATTCATCTTGAGGGCAAAGTTCTATTTAGCCTGAGGGTAATATACTATTCAACCTGAGGGCAAGGTTCTATTTAGCATAAGGGCAAGGTACTATTCAGCCTGAGGGCTAGGTTTTATTTAGCCTGAGGGCAAGGTATTATTCAGCCTAAGGGCAAGGTTATGTTTGGCATGAGGGAAAGATTCTGTTTAGCCCGAGGGCAAGCGTTCTTATGTCTGAGGACACTGTTTACTTTGTATATTCACTGTGGTGATTTTATATGTTATACCAACCAAGCTAAAGCACAAGCTTGGTATTGTTTTACCTTGTACTAGTTAGATATCTATTGTGGTTTTTGTTGTGGCACTATTTAGGATATTTTCGGCTGAGGCTGAGTCTCGGGAACTTATAATTCAATTATATTGAATTGTTAAATAATAATTAAATGGAAATGGAATTGGTAGGAGTAGCTGCTTTTGAGTACTTCTTAGTTTACTACTTTTCCATTACTGCACATTGCTGTTGCACAAATTCACTGACAGTTGGACACAAGACTTTGGTGGTTGCCTACTGGGATTTATTTCTCATACCCTATTTGGGTCATGTATTGGGCTCAAACAGATTATATTGCTATAGGTGTAGATAAGGGAAAGAGTCCCTATACAGGTACTTGATTGTTGCAGAGGAGTAGGAGAGCATGAGACCGAGCTTAGGCTTGCGATGCAGCTGGGTTCCTATTGCGCTGTTTTATTTTTCTTTGGTGTATTTTTCCCTTGTATTGTATTGCTTCAGATTGCAGTGTATCATGTTTTGGATACTTTCCTAGACTGAGGGACATATTGAATCATATTATATGACTGTTGGTCATTTCCTTATTTCTGTAATGTTGTCCATTTCAGCTTTGGTATTGTTTACTGCTTCTGCTTTTGTATGCTTGTATTTTGTTCTGTTGCGTTACACTTTGAAAAATGAGGGCATAGTTTCCCCACTATTAGACCCAGGCCCTCGCTACTAGTCGGCAGCCTCTGGCGTTTGGGGAAATGTGCTTGAGGTCATGTGACCAATCGGGTTCGGGGAACCCATTGAGTGACACCCTGATCCGGGACGTTACAAAGTGGTATCAATGGTTTTTCTTTTCTCTGCATTATTTTATTATTTGGAGATAACAAAAAGAGATAGATTTATAAGGGATTTGGTAATTACTGTGCCCGGGAGTAGCTACCCCGTGTACAGGTAAAGACCGGATTGCCTCGAATTAAATTGTGATTTTTTGTTTACGATTATTACAATTGATTTGATTTCCACCATTGGGTGACGCACTTGTTGTGTGTGGTTATATTTTTATAACTGGGTTCTATTTAGTTGCAACCCGATGAGATGAGGGCATGCCATCTCATGCATCATTTAGGCACATGTTAGAATCACATGCCATGCATAGTTTCCATGCCATATAGGTGCATTAGAAATTGCATGTTGTTGTGATATATGTTGTGCTAGAAAAGGCATGCTGTTGTGATAGATGCCTTGATAAAATACATGTTATTTGATAGGGTATTGTTAGGTAAGGTTCTGGGAATGAACGCCAAACTTTGGTTTTTGAGGAGTATGAGCCCTCATAAACCGGAATTTGGTGGATCATCGACTTTTTTACCTTGTTATAACACACATAAGATGACAAGATTTGATTTGTGGGGAGTATGGGCCCTCACAGATCAGAATTTGGCACTTAAGTGTTGGTTTCAGTGTTTTTTTGGGCTCCAGAGTAGTTTCTAAGGCTTACTGTCCGAAAAAACCAATAATACACACCGTGTAAATTTGATTACATGCCGTTTACTCTTCTTTTCGGGAAGAAATGGAAAAAAAAATTAAGTACACACCGTGTAACATATGTACACGCTGTGTAGTTTTCTACTCGTGTCATAGGCCATGTAGGCAGAAACATGGGATAGTGAAACTTGAAGGCACACGCCGTGTAGTTATTATACACGCCGTGTTGTGTTGACCCTATGTCCACCGTGTAACTAACAACACAGGTGGAGAAATCTGAGCTTATACACGTCGTGTCAATGACGAACATGCCATGTAGTTTGACCTGGGGATCCGGCCATGTAACTAACAAACACGGGTCAGTGTTACCTCCTCCAAAACACACCGTGTACCCGAGGGACATGTCGTGTAGTCTTGACCGTTGAAAGACCATGTGGACTTGGCCATGTGGCTAGGGAAACAGGGTGGTGTACACGCCGTTTGCGGGTGTAACATGCCGTGTAGTGTCAGCCGAGTATCCGGTCGTGTCACTAACAACACGGGCAGTTGGAATCTAAGCAGTACACACCATGTCTATCTGGAACACGCCGTGTAGTCTGAGATCTGTACTCGGTCATGTGACGGACAACACGGGTCGGTGAATCTCATCCAGTATATGCCATGTAGATCTTATACATACCGTGTAGACTCATTCAAAAGAGAGCCGTGTGGCTAAGCTATGTATAAGGACTCAGGCAGGGGAAGAAAATTCAAGTACATGCTGTGTGTGTGGACAACACGCCGTGTGTTTGGGGTGTTACACAACCAGTTTTGGCAGAGTACACGCCCATGTGAAAGACTAAAGGGAACACGCCTTGTAGTTATTATACATACTGTGTAGTCTTCTTTAGTAAGACTTGATTTTTTTCTTTCTCATATTCCCTTCTTATACTCCTTGCTTTTAGTTATTGATGATCTTAATCTCAGGCATGTGTTTGACCTTGTAGAGTCATGCCACCGAGGCGACTATGAGTTGTTCGCTAGGAGAGCGGAAATGAGTATACTCTAGAGACGGTAGGCCATGGGCTACTGATGGATACTCTAGCAGAGCCATATGTGGCGCCAGACGTTATACCAGACTCAGGTGCGGAAGCACAATTCCATGAAGGATTTATGCGGTTTATGCAGAACTTCCACAGAGCACCGCCGACTGCCACATCTATGGCAGAGCTAACGTGTATATTCCAGCAGCAGCATCCGCCTACATTTTCAGGGGATGGCGGACCACAGGCTGCGGAGTCTTGGTTGGGTTCTATGCAGACTATCTTCGAGCATCTAGATATGCCTCCAGGGCGGAGGGTCAAGCTCGCTATATACATGCTGCGTGATTCCGCCAAGAGATGGTGGAATGTTACCACCCAAACCGAGCATCACCGAGACATAGCGTGGGAAGATTTTTAGGCAGTCTTTTATGACTTTTTCTTTAAAGAGACGCTGAGGGTAGATAGAGCTCGAAAGTTCATGAATCTGCAGCAGGGCTCCATGTCAGTGATGAACTATTCTGCCCGCTTCACCGAGCTATAGCATTTTTCACCTGTTCTGGTGGGTGATGAGATGTTGAGGGCTAGACGCTTTTAGGATGGTCTTCGATATGAGATTTGAGCACTGGTGAATGTTTTTAGGTTGCCTATAGTGCATGCTATTGTGAACAGACACTGATTACTAAGCGGAACCTGTAGGAAGCTAGTGGTGCAGGCCAGGGCAGTTCGACACCAATTTCTAGTACTATTTCTGATGGTAAGAGGAAGAGACAGATGGATTTCTCTCACGGTGGTAGTACTAGCCATAAGAATTCTACAGGTGGACTGGTTATGTGCTACCAGTGTGGTAAGGAAGGGTACAAGAGACCTCAGTGCCCACACGACCTAGTGGAGTGCCGAGCTTGTGGCAAGATGGGTCATCTGCAGCGTTTTTACGGGGCATTTCCACCAGTGACTAGTGAGAGGGGTTCTGTGCAGACTCTGCATGTGAGAGTAGGACCAACAGCTTCTTACCAGTCAGGGAATTGGAATATGTCGGGACGTTCAAGCAGAGGTGGTGGCTGTGGTCGTGGTAGCCAGACACCAGGATCTTAGAGACAGCAGGGCGGGTCAGCTCAGGGTAGCCAGGCTATGTCGCAGGGCCGCGACACTGGGTAGGCATATGTAGTGCAACAGACCCAACATGAGCAGGATCTCAGACCTTCCACTGTCAGAGGTACTATTCTAGTTTCTTCTGTTTTGTATTCAATACTTTTCGATATTGGTGCTACTCATAGCTTTATATCTGTGCCCATTGTGGAGATCTCTGGGCTCCGTGTTTCTTCTTCTTCTGATATTATGACGCTAGACACTCCATTGGAGACTAGAACGACAGGTGTGAGTCAGTGCAAGGAGTGCCCCCTAGAGGTTGGTGGGTGTCACTTTCTGTGGGACCTCTATGTCTTGGAGATGAAGAGATATGATGTCATTCTCAGGATGGATTGGTTGATACCCTTTCGAGCCTTTGTAGATTGTTATCGTTACAGGGTGCGTTTCACGTCACTAGAGGGTGGGGAGTTTCTATACAAGGGTGAATGGGATGTCCAGGTGAGCTGAGCTGGACCCGAGCATCGTGGGTGAGGTGGAGTGACGACCCAAATTGTGAGTTTATATTTGGATGACCAGGGAGTTTGTCAGAAGGATTTTCCTCTAGTAGTTGATCGTTTCAGGGATGTCTTCCCAGATTACTTTTTAGGTCTTCCTCCGGAGCGATAGGTGGATTTCTCTATTGATCTTGTACCAGGAGCAGCACCAGTGTCCATTCCTCCTTATATGATGGCTACACCTGAGTTGCAGGAGCTCAAGAGGTAGTTATAGGAGTTGCAGGAAAAGGGTTTCATCCAACCCAGTACTTCTCTTTGGGGTTCGCCTGTCCTGTTAGTGAAGAAGGCGGACGGTACCCTCAGACTCTGTGTGGATTATTGGAAGCTGAACCAGTTGACGGTCAAGAACTGATATCCCTTGCCGAGGATTAATGATATTTTTGATCAAATTCAAGGAGCACGAGTGTTCTTGAAGATTGACTTGAGATCCATATATCACCAGTTGCGTGTTAGACAATCGGACATACCGCTTACAGCTTTTTAGATCAGATATGGTCTATACGAGTATTTGGTTATGCTGTTCAGACTCACAAATGCACCATCAGTTTTCATGGCTCTGATGAACCGTGTGTTCCATCCATATCTGGATTCTTTTGTGGTAGTCTTCATGGACGATATCTTGGTGTACTCTCACACTCTACACGACCATGCCACCCATCTTGAGATCGTATTGAGTACACTGAGAGAGAATCATCTATATGCTAATCTCTCAAAGTGCCACTTTTGGATGGACCAGATACACTTCCTAGGTTATATCATCTCAGAGGTAGGAGTTGCGGTAGACCCAGATAAAGTGAGAGCGGTAGTTTCCTGGGAGCAGCCTAAGAACGTGTTTGAGATACAAAGTTTCTTGGGGATACCTCGTTACTATATGCACTTTATACAGGACTTCTCCCGCTTGACAGCGCCGTTGATGGGTTTGACTAAGAAGGGTGTGAAGTTCATTTGGTCAGAAGCTTGTGAGACAGTATTTCAGGAATTGAAGGGAAGGTTGACATCAACACCAGTCCTGATACTTCCAGAGAAATGGAAGAGCTATACAGTTTACTATGATGCATTAGGTGTTGGGCTAGGAGCAGTGTTGATGCAGGGCGATCAAGTAGTTGCCTACGGGTCTCGATAGTTAAGGCCACATGAGAGGAATTACCCGACGCATGATCTTGAGTTGGTCGTATTTGTTTATGCGTTAAGCTATTGGAGACATTATCTCTTGGGAGAGAATTTTGTGGTATTTACGGACCACAAAAGTCTGATATATATCTTTACCCAACGTGAATTGAACTTGAGACAGCAAAGGTGGGTCAAATACCTTCAGTATTTCGACTTTGAGCTTGCCTATACACCTGGTAAGGGTAACGCAGTTGCTGATGCACAGAGTAGGAGGACTCATATATAGGCAGTGCAGGAGGCCAGTGGTGAGTGGAAACTTAAGGCTTTATTCTATGAGATGCATTTGGAGGTGCACGATAGTCAGGGGCGAGCCTATCTTTCATCCTTAGCTGTGACTTCTACCATCCTGGATAGAGTGAGGATGAGACAACTATTATATTCTGAAGGCCTAGTTCTACAGGAGTCGGTGGCAAGTGAGGACCCTCCTTCTAGTTGGACGATAGGCGATGATGAGGTACTATGTATCCATGTACGAGTGTGGGTTCTAGGGGATATATGTGAGGAGTTGATGCTGGAATTTCATGCTTCAGCTTGGGCTGTACATCCTGGAGTTACCAAAATGCACCGTGACTTGAGACTTCAGTATTGGTGGCCGAGTATGAAATGAGAGGTAGCTGGTTTTGTTACAAAATGTTCCACCTGTCAGCAGGTGAAGACAGAGCATCAGAGGCCAGCTGGACTGTTACAATAGTTACCCATTCCGGAGTGGAAATGGGATGATGTCGCGATGGATTTCGTGACTAGGTTACCGAGGTCACCTCAAGGCAGTGATGCCGTGAGGGTTGTTGTGGAAAGACTTATGAAGGTATATCACTTTTTTCCAATCAAGGAGACCTTCGATGTTGATGATCTCAGGAAGTTGTATATCCGAGAGGTGGTACGTCTTCATGGGGTTCCTCGTCCTATCGTTTCAGATAGGGATTCCCATTTTACGTCTCGTTTCTAGAAGATTTTTCAGAGGGCACTAGGTACAAAGGTGCTTCTGAGCACAACTTACCACCCTCATACTGATGGCCAGTTAGAGCGTATGATACAAGTGCTAGAGGACGTGCTGCGTGCATGCGTCTTGGACTTTGGGGGCTCTTGGGAGAAGCACATACCCCTGGTCGAGTTTTCCTACAATAATAGTTTTCAGGAAACTATTGAGATGGCACCGTACGAGGCTTTATATGGTAGGTCATGCCGATCACCTTTGTGCTGGTTAGAGGCAGGTGAGACAACTTTACTAGGACCACGTCTCGTGCAGGAGACTTCAGAGAAGGTCCAGTTGATTCATAAGCAGATGGATACTGCACAGTCTCGTTAGAAATCTTATGCTGATCGCCGCATACGACCCTTGGATTTCATGGTCGGGGATCAGGTTTTCTTGCATGTTTCACCAAGGT
Source organism: Viscum album (assembly GCA_963277665.1). NCBI lineage: Eukaryota > Viridiplantae > Streptophyta > Magnoliopsida > Santalales > Viscaceae > Viscum > Viscum album. The sequence goes on from OY728131.1 coordinate 414,209,108, forward strand.
TGGGACACAGGCAGATCAGAAGACAGGGTAAAATTTCACCGAGGTATGTGGGGCCATTTGAGATTCTGGAAAGATTCAGGTCGGTTTCCTATCGATTTCAGTTACCACAGAGGTACCAGGCCATGCACGAAGTCTTCCACGTATCTCAGCTACACCGTTATCACTCAGGCCCATCTCACATTTTTTATCCCAAGGAGGATGAACTTCAGGTCGATGCATCCTTTGAGGAGAATCCGATTCGTATTGTTGACAGGAGCACGAATGTTCTCTGAGGCCGGTCAGTTCCTCTCGTACGGGTGCTATGGCAGCATGGCCGAGTGCAGGAAGAAACCTGGGAGCGGGAGACTGACGTACATGCTCAGTGTCCAGAGTTGTTCATAGATTTATCTTCACCACCCTTAGAAGGGAAATTTGGGGATGAATTGCTTTAAGGGGAGAAGTTTGTAAGAACCCAGTTCTTATTTTTGAGGCACGAGTTTCTTCTTTTCCTTTTTCCATAAGTGTTTTTGAGAAAATAAGTAAAATGGGGAAAAATCCCAAATTTTGGGGGTACACGCCATGTACTTTTCCACACGCCGTGTACTTTGGCCGTGTGGGATGAGTACACAGGGCGTATAGGCCTATCGGCGATGAAGGGTGTACAAACTGACTATACGCTGTGTACTTGGTATTTAGACGTCGTGTAATCAGTCGGCAGGTGAATAGTAAGGTGGTAGGAGTAGCCGCCAGCGGAGTAACAGTACACGCCGTGTATTTAGAAATACACACCGTGTACTCATGTCTATAGATGAACAATGTGACGGTGAAAAGTAGCCGCCGGTGGAACAGTTAAAAAAATGAAAATTACACAATGTGTGCTTGAGAGTACACGCCGTGTAGTTTGTTTTTTTCGATTAAAAAGGGAAGTAGCCTCCTCATTTGGCAGAGGAGGCAGTAAGCTCGTTTGGAGCTCAGGATGAGAGGCCAGAACTTGGAGGAGCTCCCAATCGCATGCCGGGAATCCGTTTCTTCTACCGTCGATCTTGTTTGAACCGTGCGGGTAAGACCTTCCTTTTCCTTGAGCCATTCTTACCAATACTTTCCCTAGGGGAAGTTATTTATGTTTGAATGGATAAATGTTTATCCCAGATCTACGCCATTCTCGGTTGTTTCGGAAGGCGTCGTTCACGTATATCGATTAGAGGCGATCGAGGTAGGTGATCTGATGTTTAATTCCAACTGTCATGTTGTTTTTGTGTACCGTTGAGATACACACCCATGTTTGGGGTGTCGTATGGCTGAGGCCTTGACTAATTAAATTCCTAGAATTGAATAGGTAATTTAATGAATATTTATAAACTACTGTCTAGGATTATTTCTTAGATCCAGGGCCACCCCATGGGTACGTTCCCTTGTTTAGCCGTTTGGCCAGGATACCGAGGGTATGCTGTTATTATAGCATGCTTTGAGTTTTCTTGAGAGGAAATGTATATAAATTGCTTTCTTATGTGTTTGGCTCGACCCAGTTACTATTCAGCCTGAGGGAAAGGTACTATTCATTCTGAGGGCAAGGTTCTATTTAGCCTGAGGGCAAGGTACTATTCAGCCTGAGGGCAAGGTTCTATTTAGCCTGGGGAAAGGTACTATTCAGCCTGAGGGAAAGGTTCTATTTAGCCTGAGGGCAAGGTACTATTCAGCCTGAGGGAAAGGTTCTATTTAGCCTGAGGGTAAGGTACTATTCCACCTGAGGGAAAGGTTCTATTTAGCCTGAGGGAAAGGTACTATTAAACCTGAGGGCAAGGTTCTATTCAGCCTGAGGGCAAGGTATTATTCAGCCTGAGGGAAAGGTTCTATTTGGCTTGAGGGCAAGATTCTGTTTAGACCGAGGGCAAGGGTTCTTATGTCAGAGGACACTATTTACTTCGCATATTCATTGTGGTGATTTTACATGTTATAACAACCAAGATAAAGCACATGCCTGTAATTGTTTTACCTTGTGCTGGTTAGATAACTGTTGTGTTTTTTACTGCGGCACTATTTAGAAGATTGTCGGCTGAGGCTGAGTCTCGGGAACTTATAATTCAATCATATTGAATTGTTAAATAATAATTAAATGGAAATGGAATTGGTAGGAGTAGCTTCTTTTGAGTACTTCCTAGTTGACTACTTTTCCATTACTGCACACTGCTGTTGCACAAATTCACTAACAGTTGGGCACGAGCCTTTGGTGGTTTCCTACTAGGATTTATTTCTCACACCCTGTTTGCGTCATGTCTTGGGCCCAAACAGATTATATTTCTGCAGGTGTAGATAAGGGCAAGAGTCCCTATACAGGTACTTGATTGTTGTAGAGGAGTAGGAGAGCATGTGACCGAGCTTAGGCTTGCGATGCTGCCGCATTACTGCTGCGCTATTTTATTTTACTTTGCTGTATTTTTCCCTTGTATTGTATTGCTTCAGATTGCAGTGTATCATGTTTTGGCTGCTCTCCTAGACTGAGGGACATATTAAATCATTATATATGACTGTTGGTCATTTCCTTATTTCTGTACTGTTGTCCATTTCATATTTGGTATTGTTTACTGCTTCCACTTTTGTATGCTTGTATTTTGTTCTACTGTGTTACAATTTGACAAATGAGGGCATAGTTTCCCCACTATCAGACCTAGGCCCACGCTTCTAGTCGACATCCTCTGGAATTTGAGGAAATGTGTTTGAGGTCATGTGACCAACTGGGTTCGGGGAACCCGTTGAGTGACACCCTGATTCGGGACGTTACAACATGCATGACATATTCTATGTTTCACATCTTCGTCATTACCATGATAAACCATCTAATAATTTTGATCCTGAGGATGTTGAGTTGGAAGTTTATTCTTTTTAGGAGTCTCCCATACTCATCATGTGTTAGATAATGAAGGATATATGTGGTCATTCTATCCCTTTTGTACTTGTTCTATGACTGTGCAACCATGTACAAGATAATATATGGAATTGAGAGTCAGATGTATGTGCTCAGTCGCCAAGTTTGTTCTTGGAATGCGTTCTACTACAATTAGAATGGAAACTTAGGTAATAGTTCATTTATTAGGGGAAAAAATGTAAGTAACATTTTTTTATATGAGGTATATATCCTTTAATTTTCATTTTAACTCATTGGTTTTGACATAATATGAATTCTTGGTGACGCTATGGGGTAAACAAGGGTGTTCCGGGATTTTTCGGAGCCCGAAGACCTGACTGGTGGAATAAAGAGATAGGCCTTATGGTTAATCGAAACTATACAACCAATTCTAAATAGATTTAAGTAATTGTTCATGGTGTTTTACATATTAGAATAGGGAACTCGGTTTTCCCTAAACATGTGACCTAGGCAGCACGACGATGCTAAAACTCTATAGTTTTTAGTATGAAAAAACACATGGTTTTCACAATGTTTCACAAACTATGAGAATGATCCATGTGAGTACCCTTCTTAGATAGTAATCCACACATTGTTGGTGCAAAATTTATCTAACTGTGTGACCAAACCCTGAAAACCATTTTTAAAGGGGTGAAGTTACCATTTTACCCAACCTCTTTATAATTTTAACCCTCCTTATTTCCTCCTCCAGCGGATATGAGGCCTTCTTCTTTTCCCATAAAGAGATTATTAATACTTCTAATCATCGTTTTTGGATTTATTCACCATCTAAAATATGAATTGGATTATGATCATCTCTTTGGATATCCATTGGTAAGTGCTTCAATTATTAGTCTCATTTCATCCTTTGTCTTTCAATCAATGATGTTATTTTGAAGTAGGCTCATATGTAGTATTATTAGTTTTCTGGTCAATTCTTCTATTCTCTACTGATCCAATCCAAAATAAAAACAATTCTTGGATGAGGCATCTACTAAAGGCATAAGATATGTGGTCTATGACTCATCCCTTAATGGACCCCCGTATATAATTTTTTTTCATTGTGTCATGCTAGTTTCTATGGGAATTTCTTATTAATTTCATCCACCTTAATTAAATTTAGCTGGGTTCTATTATACATAACTAATAATATCACATGACATCATTGGAGGTTGAGACCAAAATATTAACCACCCCATGTATGGTTTGTTACTTGTTATTCCCTTGGTGACCCATGTTGGGTCTATCTGTAGTACCGTTCGGGTGTGTCTGACTTGACCATTAATAAGTTAAGCATTCCTTCATAATTTATAAATCTTTTAATTCTTGTTATGGAAAGTATATATTTATAGATATCAATTTTCCTAGTTAAATAATTATAAATTTAATCGATATTCGTTTCATTTCCTTGATTCATCTTGTCATGTTTAATGAAATGTAATGCAATGATCCAATAAAATAATTAAATGGCATGAGTATTACATGGATCATGATTACATATGAAATAAATGGATTGAGTATAAGGTGTCTATTTATTTATACCATTTTTATCTTTATAGGAATGATAATACTTGAATTAGTCTTCAATTATCTAGGGAATGTCTTGAGAAATGAGAGGATTCCATTTCGATTCATTTAGCTTATTGCCATGGGAGATACCCATAAATGAATTTGGTCATTTTCATATTATGTGAATGCCTCAAAATATTATCAAATATTAAACTGAGAGTATTTTTATGTATTATAATTCCTTGGATACACCCTTTGATTCAACTTTATGTCTTCTGACAAGCGGTTCCATGGATTCACCCCACTGGGCCTAGTCATGTTTACCCTAGATTACTAGGATAATCTCCATGGACATGGTTAGAATATTTTACAGTGGAATTACTTGGGGTTAACCATTATATTAAAATCATATCCTTATTTCTAGAATTCATGAGTCACTACTATGAGTTCGCCTTACCGTGTAGGTCAAGGTGCCTTGGTTTCTCCTTGGATCCCCACTTATTATTATTACAATCTATACTAGTTTTGTTGACACCTACATGTGAGACACCTATATAAATTGAATCATAAATTAATTAATTATATGGTTACACGTCTTAAGACACCAGATAAGGATGAAGATGGTATGAGATATTTTTTTGTACTGCTTACTTTATTATATACCTGGACATTGTACTGTTTATTTTCAAAGACTGGATTTGAATAGATGACATTGGTGGTAGCCTATTGAGATTTCTCTAACACAATATCTAGGATATGGTTGGTAACCGAGTAGATTATATGATCATAGGTGTGGACAAGGGGAGGCATCCTGATTTGTAAACATAACATACTTTCTTTAGGATGGGATATGGGTAGTAGATGACTGAGCCAGAGCATGGGATGCTAGATAATTTTTTCTTCATTTTTATTTTTTTCTATATCATTTATTACACTGTATGACTTCTTTTATTTTATAGAGACATGACATCATAATTTTTTGTGAAATACAATCCATTTATCTTAAGATGTTTATTTTTTGCATATATTTTTATGATTACGTCACGTTTCTTGTTTATCAGTATGCTTCCATTTTGTAGTCATCTATTATATTTGTTTTTCTCTATTCTAACAAGAGGGTATAGTGTTCCCAGGGAAACACACTAGGCACTCACTACATACCAAAAACCTATAGCATACATTCCAACATACTTGAGGCCATGTGACCCACTAGGTTCAGTTACTCCATTGTGAACTGATCCAGGGACATAACATTTTCTATGATGATTTTAAAAGGAATCTTCTTATCATTTTTCAAACAAGGTACTTTTTATTTTTTCTACAAAAGCGTGATAACAATGGTTTCTTTTAACATAAATGATATGAATTGAATTTACTACCATCATGAATACTAAATATGTTGAATCTTAGTTTACATATTTAAAACATATTTTTCAAAGATATATATTTTTCAATAATATTTTGGGAATATTTTTATTTTTTAAAAGTGGTTTTCAAATTTGAAAGGGTATTTTCCTCAATAAAAATTTCAGTTATTTTTTATGGATTTTTTTTTCTATGATAACAATATTTGATGTTAATTATGAATTGTTGGAGATATGATCCAATTATACCATAATTAATCTTTCTCTTCCTGGTTTTAGAAACCCATTTTCATTTCATGGGTTATGATGTGATGATATGATGAATATTTTATGAAATTTTGGAATAGATATGTTTGGTTTTGAATATGTGAGGGGTGGAATCAGAATAATATAGTCCTCCAATGCATTGGGTATGATTTCATATCTCACGAGATAAGTATGAGAAACATGTTTATGTTCTTGATGAAATAGGGGAAACAAGTTGATGAGCTAGATCCACTATGGGAAACAAGTCGACGTTATTAATACACTATGGGATAAAAGTTGATGTGCATGATAAACTATAAGAAACTAGTGAATGTGATAGAATATATATGGGAAATGTAACACCCTATAAAATTTCATTTAAAATTTTCTCATTATAATAGAATTATTCTGAGACCAGGCTCTGAGATGGCACATGATTTCAAGGCCCAGAGAGGCCGAAACGAATTTTAGAACTTTTTTAAAGTACGTTAAGTAATCATGTGAGTGGGTTTTTCTAGCTTCTGAAATGGTTCATAGATCAAATATCTGAGGGCACTGTTGAATTCAAAATGTCAGGATTCGACTAAGAGGGGCCTAACCTCAACCGACACGGGTCAACCAAACAAGATTAATTTCAGAATTTTAGTGAAAAATAAAATAAACTTAAAAGGAATTCAAAGTTTATTTTATTCAAACTGTTTCTGCTGCGACACAACGACCATTCAGCACTGCAATGTAGTGACGAGGTGATGATGAATCATTAATGAACCTCATTAATTAAATAGCATGGTGATGGGCAATGTGTCTCTCTCCTTTAATTAAATAGGGATCCAGAGTTAAAAAACAACCCTGGGAAATCCTCTGATGAATGAGGAATCTCTCTCTCTCTAATGAAAAATGCCATCGAAAAACGCCATCGAATCAAGGATCAAAGAATGCCGGTGGGACATATTCGAGAGACGAAGAATGACAAAAAATGCTAATGGATCAAGGATTGACAATGACTCAGATCTTATTCCATTTTCAGTGATAGATGCTCAATCCAGGTAGGGGTTATGTGCTCTCCTGGTGATTGCTTCTTCCTGTTCTTCTTTTCAAATGATGAACGCATACCAACCCATGAATAGGTTGACCTAAGGTTTTGTCATTCTTGTAGGTTGGGAAATAATACAGTGGGGTTTTATGTGTTTTTTAAATTTGTGTTATAATTCTAAAAACCCCATTGATATCTTTTTATAAATTCAAACGTGGAGGTATCGGGCCGATAGAAACAGGGCCTGGATCCCTCTGCAACAGGCGTTTGTGTTCTTCATGACTGAATGGAAGAACTGACAAACCAGTGGCCCCGAGGTAGTAGCAATGATGGCGGTGACCCGAGAGGCCCGAGGGCACAGACGTATCTGAGATCGGAGCACCGGAGAGGACTTGATGGCCCATGGAAGGTTCTACCGGCGCGACACCACCAGCGTGGAAACACTGGCGACCAGCGGCGGTGATAAGCAAGAGGTGGAACCACCTAGGAACTACATGAGGGACATGGAGGCAGGCCCTCACTGGTAGTGCTGGGGGAGGCGGTGCACCATCGGGCACACCGCGATAGAGAATTAGGAACTACCGGCGCTCGGGTCGACAGCTGGTGGAGGAGGGTCATGGCCCGTCGGTCGCGACAGCTAGTTGGACGCGGCGCCAACGCGGCGCCACATAGGTGGAGAGGCCCGCTTCATGCGGGCCCCATGTTGACCAAGGGGGCTGGTCGACTAACCAGCTGCGTGTGCCCCAACCAGATCGGCTAGCCCCTCGGGCCGGGCCAAGGCAAAGGACCGGGCCGCCTGAGCATCGTAGTAATTTTTTTGAGCCAGTACACTTTAGAAAACCAGGTCGATGGGATAAAGTCTACCACGGGGTGGCCCAGGCTGTAAAAAGAGACCGGCTCGCCAGTGCGGGTCAGGCGAGATGAATTCGGGTCACTAGGTGACCGGGTGGACCAGAAACAAGGCCAACTTTGGTCGGGTATAGTGAGACCCAATGGTCCAAGTCAATGGTCTAGATAGATAGGATTGGGTCATGTGGGACCCTGGGATGATTTGGTTGGGTCAGTCTGAACCAGTCAAACCAGGCTCAGACATAACCGAGCCCTGTTTACAAAATGGGACATATCTCTCAAATTGTACATTTGATTGACGTACTGTCTGCAGCGTTGGGACCCATGTGACTGGATGGTACTTATGAAATACTCTAAGTAATATTTCATGGAGGTTGAACTAGCGAGGCTTCATGACTCAGCTATCAGCGAGGCTTCGCAACTCAGCTACCCAGCGAGGCTCCCTGACTTAGCTATCAGCGAGGCTTCATGACTCAGCTACCCAGCGAGGCTTCATGACTCAGATATCCACAAGGCTTCATGACTTAGCTACCCATCGAGGCTTCGTTACTCAGCTATTGAGTGAGGCATCATTACTTAGCTATCAACGAGGCTTCTTGACTTAGCTACCGAGTGAGGCTTCTTGACTCAGCTACTGAATAGGTCTAGGTGACCTAGCTAGCCTAAAGGAAACATCAGGGACGAGTTCCATTATAGTGATTGATGTTTAGTGTTTGAAACCATTGTTTTTTTCTATCAACATATTAATTTATACCTATGTCAAGCTGACTCTAGTGACTCTAATCCATGTTCATTATTTTGTGTTTTTCTTTGTGGATTTATGTGAGACCCGAGTTGGTTTCTAGGTCCCTAATGAGTATTGTTATGCTCACCCCTACATGGGATTCTCCTTCACCTATTGTGTCTTGTGCAGATAATGGAAAAATTTGACTGGGATCTTGGAGAGCCAGGTCCAGGTGGTGCTCAGAGGTCGATCGACAGATGCAATACGCTTCAGTGACATCCGACAGTGAGCTACACCAACCCTTCAGGTATGATCCTTGGTGGATGAACTCCAAAGCTTGCACTTAATTTTATTGTACTTTTATTTTTAGTTGGGTTTGTATTATGACCCACTTTTCTTTTTAGTTGCACCTTTACTTGTGTGGTTGCTTCCTTGTGTGACATACTTGTTGTTGGTATCCTAGTATCAGCTTTTCTTTCCACTGTATGGGTTGTGTGTGTGTATAGGTTTAAAGTCAATGCCTTACCTTTTCAGGATATTCCTTTTTGCACTAGTTATCATCTCTGGCCTATGGAAGGTGGGCTTGGGGTAGTCACGACATGGGCCTCAGGGGTGGGTCATGACAGAGTGGTATCAGAGGGGAAGGTACTGTTCTACCACAGGAACTGAGAATCTGTAAAATCATTGATGGGGAAATGATGTTAAGTGTTTTAGGTTTGGATTTTAGGCCAAGGAGTCCAGTGTTGGTATGGAGGCTGATGTATCTATACACCAGGACCCTAAATTTTGATTTCTGACTAGGTGTATAAAAATACCGGTTGCTTTCGTCTTTAAAATGTTTTTCATGATCTCTTTGAGTCACAATTAGCTCACCAAGTATAATTAACCAACCATAGTTCATCTTGAATTATCTTAGGATGCCTCCACATAGACTGCCATCCAAGATCCTAGTACAAAATCATGAAGATGGTCCACCAAGCGATGAGGCATCCATATAGGGACTAGTTCCAGAGATATAACCTCCAGGTGGTGTACCAGAGGCACCACCACCCATCGAGCAATAATTTCTACTAGCAGAAGATGCATGCTAACTTAGCACATTGCACGAGTTCCCAAGGTAGAGGTCTATAAGGTTTCAATGTGAGATAGATCCTCAGGCAGCTGAGGATTGGCTGTAGGTAGTGACATGAGTTTTCTTCCCAGTGAGGACACCTTCAGACCAGATGGAAGTTCAAGATGTTAGGATTCTACAGGGCATGGCAGGGAGATGGTGGAGCTTGACACTACAGACGCATGAGGAGGCTGCCCTCACCAGGGTAGACTTTGAATGCCTTTTCAAGGAGTAGTTCTTCTTCGTGACCTTACGCTCAGTATGCATACAAGAGCTGATCCACTTACGGTAGGGCCTCTTGACCGTGGCTAAGTACTTTGAGAGGTTTAGAGACCTCTCCTGATACTCTTATGATATGGTGTGTGACCCTTTCTTCTTGGCCTAAACCATTGAGAAGGGGATAATATGGGAGATCAGAGCATTGATGATCTCTCTCAACATCCTTACACAGGCTGGGGTGCTGGAGTGAACTCTTATAGTGGAAAACTTCTTGGTAGAACCTACACTGACTATGAGAGCAATCACCGGGTGGCAGGTAGCAGAGTCCTCAACTTTGGGAAACCGAAAATTAACACAGGGGTCCAAGAGGACTATACACTCCAGGGGATGACCCCATGATATTGGATCATTAGTGTGAGGCCCCATGGTTTGTGGACACCATCAGAGGGGCAAGTTGTGGTTCACATGCGGTGGGCAAGGTCACATAGCCTGAGACTTCCTGACCCACTATAAAGACAACCAACAGATGATTGAGAGACCACCAAGGTAGAGGCATAGAGTCAAACAGGGCGGTCCATAGAGATACATATGTGGCGGGGTAGAAAGAAGAGAAGAAGGTGGTGGGAGGAGATATAAGGTACCACCACCACCACCCCCAAGAGGTCCACCACGAGCTCCGGGAGAAGGTGTACATGGCAGGGCCAGATTCAGGTGATGGAGGAATACGATCACGGTGCTCCAGATATTATTAGAGGTACGATCCTCTTTTACTCCACTTTATCTATAGTTCTTATAGACATAGGTTTTGATCACTGCTTCTTGGCCACATGCCTTGTTCAGAGCTCAGAGATCCCGACCGAGCTGTTGGCTCGACCCTTGCAACTAGAGAATCCTATGGGAGGGATTTTGACAATAACACATTGGTGTAGATAGTGTGATATTAATCTTGGAGGTGAGAGTTTCGATTGGGACCTCCTATTAGTGTCATTTTTGTCCTACGATGTCATTTTGGGTATGGAGTGTCTATCGGTAGTCCATGCTCAGATTGACTATTTCAGACGCACAGTGCGGTGTATCCATAGAGATGAGAACTGGTTTTCCTTTGATGGTGAGAAGAAAAATGGGGTAGTATTATATGGACTCACACATAGGAGGGTACAACCAATTACTCAACAGTTGGCTAGCATGACCCTAGATGAAGTGGATGAGGTGAGTCCACTCTTTCCTACAGTAGTGGATGAGTACGGGGATGTCTTCTCAAAGGATGTTATAGGACTACCTCCTCACAGAGAGGTAGAATCCGTATTAATATGTACCTTGGGATAACACCGATATATACTCCTACATATCATATGGATCCCACAGAGATCCAGGAGCTGGGGATAAAATTAGATGACTTTTAGAGGAAGGGGTTCGTGAGGCCTAGTGTTTCACCCTGGGCAGCCCCAATGTTTCACCCTGAGAATCCCCAGTGTTATTTCAAGAAGGAAGATTAAATATTGAGATTGTGCATGGAATTACAGTGCCTAAACCAGGTTACCATGAAGAACAAGTATCCTCTATTGAGGATTGATGAACTCTTTGATCAGCTGAAGAGAGCAAAGTGGTTCTCAAAGATAAACCTCAGATCAGGCTATCACCAGCTTCAAGTACAAGATGAGGACATCTCTAAGACAGATTTCAGATGTTTCTATGTACACTATGAGTACTTAGTGATTAAATTTTTCATGATGACCTCCCTAGAAACGTTCATGGGACACATGAATAGAATCTTCCAGCCGTACTTAGATTGATTTGTAGTGGACTTCATTGATGACATCTTAGTGTATTCAGCGTCTGAGGAGGAGAACGCGATACACCTATGGATGGTTCTGGACACACTTCGAGAGAACCAGCTTTCCAGAAAGCTCTCAAAGTGAGAGTTCTAGATAAGGAAGGTCCATTTACTTGGACACATCATCTCAGAGGCTGGAGTTGCAGCAGATCTAGTGAAGATCAAGGAAATGATTTCTTGGGATCCACCCAAGAGTGTTACTGAGGTGCAAAGTTTCCTTGGGTTGGCTGGATACTATCAGAGGTTTATACCCAACTTCTCCTGAGTAGAAGCACCCATGAAAGTGTTGATGAAGAAGGGGAAACTCTTCATTTGGATAGAACAATTCCAACAGAGTTTTCAACAGCTGATATAGAGCTTGACGAGTGCTCATATCCCAAGGTTTTTAGAGGAGGGAATCAACTGCGTTGTATATTGCGATGCATTAGGAACCGAACTGGGGTGTGTTCTGATATAGGGAAAAGTAGTGATTTTTTATGGCTCATGACAGTTGGGACCGCATGAACATAACTATGCATCTCATGACCTTATGCTGGCAGTGGTAGTCTTTGCACTGAAGATGTGGTGACACTATCTTATGGGCGAGTGTTTCCTCATCTACTTAGACCAAAAAAGTTTGAAGTATATATTTTCTCATAAGGATTTGAATATGAGATAACGATGATGGCTAGAGTCTATCTAGGACTATGTATTTGAGATAGTCTATACTCATGGGAAGGGGAATGTGGTGGTATATGCTCTTAGTAAAAGACCGAGTTTATAGTTAATGAACAAGGCCTCAGAACATTTGACCTTGCTTTAGATATCCTTCATATATAGGGAGGATAAAACTTTTATTTAGTTTATGGTAGTTTTCTCTCCACTCTTACAGTGAGGAATGGAGGTGGAACGTAGAGATACCAGCTGCAAGACTACATGTGCCCAGATATCCACAGGGCATGCTTTTTATGGATATTCAAAAGGTGGGGAGAACTCCATCCTTTTCAGAGGACGCACAATAGTACCTGTGATGTTGTAGAAAGAGATATTGAGGGAGTTCCATACATCCACTTTGGCAGTGCATCTAGTTGTGGAAAAGATATACCAGGACCTCCGACGTCAGTACTGGGGGCCAGAAATGAAGAAGGCGGTGGTAGAGTTTGTCTCGAGATGTCTCACTTTTCAGCAAGTGAAGGATGAGCACTAGGTTCTAGTAGGTTTGAAACATCCCCTCGAGGTACTTGAGTGGAAGTGGGATAAGATATCGATGGATTTTGTAATAGGCTTGCCACGTATGTCCATGAGGCATGATACTATCTGGGTGATCGTTGAACGACTCGCCAAGTTGGCCTACTTCATACCCATTAGAGAGCATGGTTTAGTAGAGAGCTTAGGATGCCTCTATGTGCAGGAGATAGTTCGACTCTATGGTGTCCCATATACGATAGTCTTATATCGTGATGAATTCTTTACATATCGATTGTGGAAGGGATTACAGGAGGCTTTTGGGACTCAACTACGCTTGATAACAACCTTTCACCCCCATACGGATGGTCAAACAGAGTAGACCATTCAGACCATGGAGGACATGTTTCATGCTTGTGTCCTAGATTTTGGTTGTAGTTGGGAGGACCACCTACCACAGGTGGAGTTTTCATACAACAACAACCACCAATCTACCATTTGTATGGCACCATTTGAGGGACTGTATGGATGACCATGCCGATCACCGTTATGCTGGACAGACCCAGGGGAATCAGCACTCGTGGGACTAAAGATGGTAAAAACTACCACTAAGAAGGTGCAGATCTTCCAAAAATGGATGAATACTGCACAAGGCCAAAAAAATTCCTATACTGATAGGCTATGGATATCCTTAGAGTTCTAGGAGGGGGATCACATGTTCCTACTAGTCTCTCATCGACAAGGGATATAGAGATTTGGCCGAGACTGCAAGTTATACCTAAGATTAATCATACCTTTCTTGATTTTGCGTAGATTAATCGAGGTGGTGTACCACTTAGCTATACCACCATAGTTGGAGAAGGTTCAAGAAATATTCAATGTATCCCATATGAGGAGATACGTGCACGAATATTCTCCCATCATCGACCACAGAGAGCTGGAGATTAACGACAGGGTGACTTTCACGGAGTACCCAGTGGAGATAGAGGATCAATAAGAGAGGATCCTTCATGGATGTTTGATTACTCGGATGTGTGTTTGTTGGTATCATGTGAATCTCCTAGAGAGAACATGGGAGTGAGATAATCATATGCATGCTCAATACCCCTTCCTTTTTTTACCCCTTGTTTGGATTTCAGGGACGAAAATCCTTAAGGTAGAGAGAATGTAATACCCTAAAAAATTTCATGTAAAATATTCGCATTTGAATGGAATTTTTTCGAGACCAGGCTCTGAGAAAGAACATGATTTTGAGGCCTAGAGAGTTCGGAATGTATTTTCAAACTTTTTTTAAAGTACATTAAGTAAACGTGCACGTGGGTTTTTTTAAATTATGAATCGGTGCTCGGATAAAAAATCTAAGGGAACCATTGAATTCAGAACATCGGGATTTACCTAAGAAGGGCCTAACCCTGACCAATGCGGGTCGACCGAAAAAGATAAATTTTTTACTTTTAGTGAAAAATAAAATAAAATAAAAATAAAATTAAAAGAAATTAAAAGTTTATTTTATTCAAACTGTTTCTGCTGCGACGTAGTGATCAGTCAGTGCTATGGTGCAGTGATGAGGTGACGTTGAATCATTAATGAACGTCATTAATGAAATAGTGCGGTGACACACAACGCCTCTCCCTCCTTTAATTAAACATGGATCCAGATTTGAAAAACAACCTTGAGAAATCCTCTGATGAATGAGAAATATTTCTTTCTCTGATGACGAATGCCATCAATGAACACCATCGAATCAAGGATCGACAAAGGCCAGTGGGACAGATTCAAGAGAAAAAGAATGACGATGAATGCTAATGGATAGAGTATCCATGATGGCTCAGAGATCCATCCCTCGTAAGAAATAAATCCTCAATCTAGGTAGGGTTTATGTTCTTTCTCTGTGATTTTTTATTCCCATTCTTCTTTTCAAACAATGAACGCAGATCAACCCATGAATAGGTTGACCAACAGTTTGGTCATTCTTGTGGGTTGGAAAATTATATTGAGGGGAGTTATGGGATTTTAAATCTGTGTTAGAATTACGAAAACCCCATTGATATCTATTTATAAATTCTAATGGGGAATGATCGGGCCAACATGAATAAGTCTAAGATCCCTTCGTAGTGGGCGTTTGTGTTCTTGGTGACCGAACAACAGAATCAATAAACCAGTGGCCCCGTGGTTGTGGAAATGATTGCAGCGACCCAAAAGTTCTGAGGGCGTAGATGGATTTGATATTGGAAAATGGGAACAGACCAAGTGGCTTGCGGAAGGTGCCGTCGGTGCATTACCACTGGCGACTGGCGACGACGCCTGCAGGCAGGAGGTGGCACCACCCGGGCACCGTATATAGGACATAGTGGATGAAACTCATCATCCACACTGGGGGAGGTGGTGCACCACCAGGCGCATCGTGACAGAGTAGTAGAAGCCGCTGACGCTCGGTCTAATGGCTGGCGGAGGTAGCGCACACTACGGTAGAGGAGGGTCGTGGACCGTCGGTCGTGACGGCTTGTTGGACGTGGTTCCAGTGTGGTACCGCATAGGTGGAGTGGACCGCTTCGAGCGGGCCATGTGTTGACCATGGGGGCTCCCGATTGACCGGCCATACATGCCCCAACTGGACCGGGCTGCCCGAGAAACCCGACTAGTTTTTCGAGCCGGTCCTGTTTAGCAGACCATGCTGGAAAAATTGATCATCCCACTAGTGTGGGTCATCCAGGATTAATTCAGGTCACTGGGTGACCGGGCGGACTGGACCCATGGCTAACCTTATCTGGGTTCAGTGAGGCCCAATGGGCTAGGAAAATGGGCCATACAGATAGGATCGGGTTATGTGGGACCCCGAGCTTGGTTGGTCAGGTCAGTCCGAACCAGTTGGACCATGCCTGGATGTAACCGACCCCTGTTTACAAAATGGGACGTATATCTCAGACCGTGCGTCTGATTGATGTACCATCTGTGGAATTGAGACACACATGATGGGGTGGTCCATATGAAATCCTCTAAGAAAAATTTCATGGAAGTTGACCCAGTGAGGCTTTGTGACTCACCTATCAGTTAGGCTTCATGACTCAAATACACAATGAGGTTCTGTGACCCAACTATCAGCGAGGCTTCATGACTAAGCTATTGAGCAAGGTTTTATGACTCGCTAATTAGTGAGCCTTTGTGACTCAGATACCCATCTAGGCTTCGTGACTCTACTACCAAGCAAGGCTTTGTGAATCAGCTATCAAGTGAGGCTTCGTGTCTCAGCTATTGGTGATGCTTCGTGACTCAGCTACCCAATGAGGCTTCATGAATCATATACTTAATAGGTTTAGGCAACCTAGATAGCCTAAAGGAATCATCGGGGATGAGTTCCATTATAGTGATTGATGTTTAGTGTTTGAAACAGTTGGTTTTGATATCAACACTTTATGTTATACATTGTATAAATGAATCTAGTGACTCTAATATTTGTGCATTATTTTGTGATTTGCTTTATGGATTTATGTGAGTCCTGAGTTTGTTTTGGGGTCCCTACTAAGTATTTTTATACTCAACCCTATACGGGATTCTCTTACACCTGTGTGTCTTATGAAGACGATGGAAAACTTTTACTAGGATCTTAGAGAGCTAGGGCCAAGTGGTTCTTAGAGGTGGATCTACAGGCGTAGTATAATTTAGTGACATCTGATAGTGCGCTACACCTACCATTCAGGTAAGATCTGTGGAAGACGACCTCTAGAGCTTTTACTTCCTTTTACTGTACTTTCCTTTTTAGTTGGGTTTGTATTCTGGCCCCCTTTTCCTTTTAGTTGAACCTTTACTTGTGTGGTTGCTTCCTTGTGCGACATACTTGTTGTTGGTATTCCAGTTTCATCTTTACTTTCTATAGTACGAGCTATGTGTGTGTGTACAGGTTTAAAGGCAATGCCCTTCTTTTTCAGGATATGCCTTTTTGGAATTAGTTTCCAGCCTCCGGCCTATAGAAGAAGGGCTTGGGGGTAGTCACAACATAGGCCCCAGGGGACGGTTCATGACAGGAAACATATGATGGTTCTTAATCCATATTGATTTGATGATCTCATTAGTTAACGTCAACATATTGAATGACTTCTATACCTATTGTTGTGGAAAAATTTTATGAAATGAAATTGTGGTTCGGGGTTGATTTATAAATATCTATCACTCTTATTATTGATATATTTGGAAAAGATAATGATTTATGTTATGAATCACGTTATTGATCTATGAATGATTAGGTATGAACTTTTTAAGTGATGATCATGATCCCATAACCTTATATTTTTCTTATTCTTTCATATTATCATTGATTGATATCTTTAATGTTTACCCTTATAGAGCATATGTGCTCACTTTTTTTTTAATTTTCCATGTTATTAAGAAAGGTTTTAAGTATGGTATGTCAATAAGGGGATAAATTTGGTATAAAATTATGAGAGATGAAGAAGAATTTATCTAAATAAGATATTTATGTATCTAGTCTCCAAAGAAACTAAAATGTCACGGTTCTTCTATGGATCGTAATTTTATATATGAAATATTCATATACAATGAAGTAATATTATGGTATGAAAATCTTGGGTCCCTATATACATTCCCTTTCCAATCATCGAACACCCATGGCACATTACTTCATCTACCCAGTGATAACTTCACCCTTTCTCATATACTTGTTGATACCCTGAGACACTTCCTCAACTAACCTTATGAGACCTGATCTCACCTTTCCCTATACCCCACCCCTGAGACCCACTTTGCTACTTATCCTCTTCCCAACACCCACACACCCACCCCTACAAGAATTAAATTTTTAAAATTTTGAAGTTGGGTGGGGGGATATCAAACTAGCTACCTAGAGAAATTAGGAAGCACATTAAATAACATATCTATTTTATTTATTATTTATATATATGTATTACTTATCTTATCAAATTATTATGTGTGTGTGTGCGTGTATGTATGTATGTATATATGTATATATGTATGTATGTGTAAGGACCCAGACATAAACATTACATATTCTAGTTATTTTAAAGTCAAATACACATTATTAAAATATTTAGGATCTTTTAGGTTTAGATATTTAGAGGATTAAAACTAACTCTTTCATGGTAAAAACATACATTACAAGTTCAAAAATATATACAAAAATATCATTTTCCAATAAAAAATTATTTAAAATAAACCATTATTTCTTATCATAAAAAATCTTCATAACATTTAATATGAATTTTCCTTTTCTATTACCCATCCTTTAACCATTTAGAAAAAAATTAAAAACTTTAGATGAGAACAAAAAACTCAGTAAGGGAGATAAAAGAATGAAAATACTTAGTCTAGTGAAAACCCATAAATTTTTTCTTAAAAACATAACTTTTACCCCAAAAAGGGTGTCATATTTTTAAATAAGATGACCATCGTACAATTTTGAAAATAAAAGGCACCCCCTGAAAACTAATTTAACAAATATAAATGTTATGTAGGTATCTTGGGACATCATTTTACATATCAAACTTATAAATGGAATAACTAATATAGTCAACTTGCATATTTGGAGATCCCAATGCATTGGAGGCTATAACGTAACCACTCGTCCTTGATTTATCATGGAACCAACCATTATTTTTTAATTACATAACCAATCATACTTCATATATCATGGAACCAACAATCATTGGTTTATATAATAACCACCTATCATGATAAACAATATCCAAGAACCATATCATAATCATAAAACATGAATTATTTCATCATAATAATATTTTTAAGTAAAATAACCATTCCATTATTAAATCACATATTTTTAGAAAAACCGAACACATACAAAGGGAATAATTTTATTTGAAAATAAATATGAAATTTTTTTATCTTCAAAACAATAAGGTTTCATGAAGGTGGGAAAATATTCACATGTTCTATAAGTTATAAAAAAGATCCCTTCTGTTTTTGTCAAAAAAGTATCAAAGCACCTTGTTTGGAAAATGATAAAAAGATTCATTTCAAAACATTTCATAAAAATTAAAACATGGGTAAAAATTACTCTAAACAATAATTGAAGAATTATAAAAACCTTATTTAAATAATTTTTTTAGAAAAAAATGAATTTAATATGGATGAAAAATATAGTTTTAGGGGAAACTATAAATGATTTTTTTGAAAGAAATTACCTTAACTTTAGTTTGATTCATCACATATGTCCTTTATCTTAAAAAAACAACAAACTTATGTTAATTTTATATTGTATTAATAACTTTTTTATGTTCATTACTCACTTTATATAAATTATTATAATTACTTAATCATTTAATTCCACATCGAATGTTTTGACGATATTTGGTACTTAAGTACAACATCAAATTGGTATGATGTCTATGTTCATAGTGTCCATCATTAAATCAGAACCATAATAATTATCTTGAAATAATTATCATTTTTAAACATTTATTATAATTTTAAATAAACACATTAAATATCGTTGTGAAAAAATAATAATGTTACAATCATGGAGTCGGTACACCATACGTATACATGAGTAAGTTTCCATTTTTCAAAGATCATTATAGAAAGAAGGTAAGCATTATTTTATATTTATATAATGATAATAATATCATATATATCATTTTAATTTTTTAAATATACTTATAAATATTATCCATGTGATGTGTTGATGAAAAATAAATCACATTACTTTGTAGAGGTGGTAGTCCGCATGTACGCACGAACGATGTTATAATTTTTATGTGCAAGGAAAATTAATAATTTAAATGATATATTTTAAAAAAAATGATAAATATTTCATTAATATATTATATAAGTACTTATTCTACCATTATAAATATTATTGATATATGGTGATGGAAAATGAATTACGTCGGTTCGTGAGGTGGTAGTTCACCGTACTCACAGACGATGAATTCATTCCCATTTGATGTAATATGAGATGGATATGGGTTATTCCATAAACATAAAAAAATATCAGTATGTCATGAAACCCTCCCCCAAAAATATACCATAATTAGGAGAGATAGATGGCGACTTCCCAAGTTCCACCTTCAATAGGACTCAGGTTGGCAATTAACATCGAGGGTATAAAAGACATGCATATGGGAGGCACTACCCTCTAATAGAACATGATGAAGAGAGAGATAAGAAAAATATACCAATAAAAACCTTATAAAAATTATATATATAAATATACCCTAAGTGAATACATTCAGTTCTATATAGTACTATAACAACTGAAAGGAAACTACAAGTACCAAAAAGTAAAGACTTCATCGACAACATAGCCCAACAAACTCTTGAGAAACCAAATGCTATTAATATCCATCCCAATATCTAACTCAATCCATATGACCTAAAAACAGTTTATATATATATAGGGGAGAATAATAGTATACTTGGAAGGATCCTCCCCAGAGCCTCCCATTAAAAATATAAAGAAGCATGCTAAAGAACAGTGAACAACAATGAAACTAACTCGTCACCTAAATAGGTATACTATGTTCTCAGCCTCACCATGGATAAATATCACTAAGTATATAATAAATAAGAGAATATAATATATTAACTAACCATAAAGGGTACACCTCTCCTACTTTAGCACTAGGTTTCCGCTATTTCCTAACGTTGCATGTCCTAAGCCATCTCTCTCTAAAAGTAATCCACTATAAAAACACATGGAAAATGCATCACAACATACACCTCATGCATCAAAACATCACGTCATCACATCATCCAATATCAAATATCCATATATTTTTACCAACTATTTTTCAAAATCAACCATTTTTTTGTAATATGTGTATAAAATTTTGGGTATTATACCACAGTCCATTATATCCCTTACACCGAGTAATTATATCAAGCCATCATAGCCTCTACATGTCTAACCTATAATAATTATTTGGATAATATATCTGGTAATAAATGTGTGTGAAATAACCAAAATCATTCATATCCCTATACACACATATATGGGTAAACTAACCACTATTCATATTAATAAAGGTAATTACCATGAGAAGAGAGTGGGGATAGAGGGGGTGGTCAACCATCCATCCTCCCATCAGGATATTGGGGAGAACATGCTCCCATAGTCCACTTAGTGTTAGGTTTCATAACCGATGTGGGTGGGGTATCATATGAAATCACAAAATATTCATGATATAATATATCTCACAATAACAATATGAGCATGTCCTGTTCTAAGTCTCAACTATAACTAACGTCTCTCTGACTCTTGACTGCCACTGCTAGGACAAGATATCCTATAAGAATATAAGAATTTAAATATCTAAATCAATTACTTCCTTTATTTTTATCAATTCCTTATACTGATTTATTCCTTATACAATAATTAACCATTATCATTACTCTACATTACATTACACTAACCATCAGTGTAAATTTCATGCCCTCTAGTAAGAATCCAAACCGAGTCAGCAATTTATCAAGCATAACATGTTGTTAGCATTTTCATTCTATCACCACCAACCCCGAGGGTTTAGAATTGTTTATTGATTATTAGAATTATTCTATTATCCATTTAATCTAGGAAAACCATCCTATGATACCACCATGGGAACCATGCAACAAAGAACATCTAGTTTCATCATGTAGTGGAGAAAATAATGAAGATAAAATAAGAAACCCAACCATCGACCACTAAAAAATTCATAAAAAAGAATCACAACTCTAATCATCACATCAAAAATTAATCCCAAGTACAACCATTCCATTACCTTCATTTACATCTCTAAAACCCACAAGCATATCCCTATGAATCACACCATCACATGAATCAACTGCTTCCACATAATCTGGTCCTCCTCAACCACATCACGTCATTCATCCTAGGCCCAGTCAGTCTATAGCGCCTCATTTTCCTGTTGTTCTTGAGCTCTCAGTTCACCTTTCATTTTCTAGGGTTTTGTCCTCCCTGGCAGTGATGAATCCTTCACGTAACTCCATTTAGGTTCTCTTTTATCTTCCTCACTCACTCTGGCATGTGTTTTCCCCTGCTTCCTTATTCTCTATCACTCGTTGCTATTTGGGTTTTCCATCTTTGTTTTTTTCCCCTACTCCGTGAGGCACTTTGGTTTCTTCCCATCTCCCTCTATGGTGCTCTGACCTCGCGTTCCTTCGCTCCTCTCTAGGTCGAATTTGGAGTGAGGAATACTCCAAGTTTTTGGGCAAGAAATTTGGAAGACATCGGATGCCCATGCACTACCAGAGTTGGCTCTTCCTACTTGGGTTCCATCCCAGTTTCATCCTTTTGTTGTTGGGATTTCTTTATAGGGTTTCTTCCTAGGGCTTCTTCCTCGACCGTCTCACCTTTCTATGACCTAACATTTCACCTCTCTTCTATAGGTCAAATTTGGAGCGATGGATACATGGGGGTTTTGGGCCTTGAAGTTTGATGGTTGCGGTTTCCCCCAGGTTGGCCTTCTTTCCCTTATTCGGGATTCATTCCTAGTTGTTTCTTGATTCAGTTTCATTTAGGGCTACTACCCCAATTTTGTTTATATTTTTTTGTTCTTCCTCGATGGTGGTTCATGATCTATGATAGTGGTTTCATTTAATGGTTTTGATCATTGGTGGCGTGAATATGAGAATGTGGCAATGGTGGCAGCATCAGTTGGTGTCTCTCAATAGTGTTCTCTATTCGACGGTGGTATCTGGTGTTGTTTTGAGGTAAAAAATTCAGTATTGATTGTGATGTTGTGAAGTCGGTGACATGATGGTGTCATGTTCATTTGGTGATGAGGATGGTGGGGAAACGTTATATGGGTTTTCTTCCTTCGTCGATTTACTGGTGTTTCTATTCTCGTGGTACTCATACATGCCAGTGGTTCCTCTGGCCGACGGCCGACAGAGTTCATGACGATGATGCTTGGAGAGGGCATGATGGTGAAGGGACAATTCATTGGGTGATGCGATGATGGTGGGGACTATGGGGATGTGACTTGACATTCCTTCCCTCAGTCCATTCAGTGGATCTCGTGGCCTTCAAGTTGACAATTTGTTTGGATTTGAGGATCACTTTATTTTGAATTCATGGATCATGCTTGGTTTAAATTTTGAATTTTGAATCTGAAAATTTGATTTTTTTTAATCCTGATGTACGATTACCACTACCATAAAGTGGCTTTCATAAAAATTTTAAAAAAAGAGATTTGAGGAGGTGCAATCAGTCTAGGTTCACATCACATCCACTCCCCCACCCCATATCACATAATCCAACCTAGGCTCATCCATCACGAGATCACATCAAAAAATATGTATGAAAAAAATCATAACCAACAGGGAAATATAGGCCCTAAAAACAAGTATTACAACCATCACACATAAATGACCTATCACGTCTCCAAACTCACAGAAATCAAAAATCTTAAGTATAAGAGGAACTCATGCCCTTTCAATTATCATTATCAAATAACCAATTTTTATTCCATCTTGAATTAACATATTCATTATTCACATGTTCTATCTATGGTCAACCTATGTGATCAAGCTCTAACATGCCACCTAATCAATTAATAAAGTATCTTAAATATTATTCCAATAATACAACCAATTTATTCAATATATGGGAAGCATTATTATCATTTAACTATACTTTTATTAATTACAAATAAAATTAATAAAAATTATTCACGTTATTTATCAATTCCATTAATCTCATGGAATATCTTTTTTAATTATACAGGAGCATTGCATCAATTTGATTGTCATCAAATTACATGCACCATCAGATTAAAAACATACCAATTCTATAATTCATAATAACATTAATTTCCAATTAATTCTAGATTTACATTATTTAAAAATTTACATCAGTAAAAACAAGATAACAAAGCATAACATAAATATCACACTATATAGGAAATCAATAGGGAAACTGCTATCATGGTATAAAGTAACAACATCTGCATGGGGTCACCATACAATTCCAATAATCTAGTGAAATAATTATTAGTTATACTCCATTTCAATCCAAAGAGATAAGACCTTCTCAATTTATGTTTTAATGTAAGTAAATATATATGAAATGAATCACACACCTCAAAGGCATCAAACTTTTTCACTTGAGAACAAACCAATGTTGCAGATCCTGATCACCACTCCCCCAAGAAGCTACATCCATCCAAAGACACCATGACACAAATTATCTAAAAAATCCAAGAAAAAAACATTATAAATAGTTGATAAGATCTTCCTTCTCTAGGAAAGAATAAATCGGTGGAATTTGATTAAAGAACCATAAGAAAAGAGGCAGAATGTACGTCATTTTACAACAGATAGAAGATTGTAATCCAATGAATGATATCTATTGAAGGAATCCCAAATAATAGAAGGGAGGTATGATGGATCACCTAGAGTTTATGGGAGGTTCATTGGTTTTTAAAATACTAGAGGCCCCCTTATATTTATAAGTTATGCTGTATAAAACATTTACATAGTGTGTAACCCTAACACGTCATGTACATTTAGGGTTTTATATCTCATCAAAAATCACATCACCTAAAATCATTTAACCCTAAATAAATACATGCCCCTAAATAACCCTATAATCATCCTTAAAAATCTATGAAATTCACATTCATGGAGTATAAGTATTTAATGGTATGTAATCTCCCTTTTTCTATCATTTCACAACTAAACTCCTCTAAGTTCACTCCAAGCCTCCTCCAAACACCACGATCCATGAAAATAAAAAAAGGAACAGTCTTACTAGATTTTGAATATTACATTTGATACCTATAAAAACATTATCATCCACAAAAATTTAAACCAAACTAGATAAGAAACAAAAATAGAAAGGGTCCATCCGAAAAATCACTCTGTGAGGTACCTCTCAAAGATCTCTACCTCAGGATCACAACAACCTCATTAAAGGAACATCGTGAAACCATGAAACAACAAAAAACGTATCCTATGAAATATATTGAGAGAGGTACCTATCAAACAAGAGTAAAACCACAACAAGAACACAACAAGAAAATGAGGATACTTCCACGAACCCATAGCCACAGTTTTTGTGGCATATTGCCATGGTTTTAAAACCATGGAAATAGGACAATTATCATGGCCTATGGCCACGATTTTCAGAACCATGGAAATAGGCTGTGGCTATATCCATGGTTTTGTGGCTTATAGCCACGGTTTTAGAATCGTGGCTATAGTCCACTTTTTTAAATGTCCTATTGCCACAGTTTTTAAAAACCGTGGCAATAGGGTTCTTACGCTTTGGCGGGAAAAAAATTTCCCACCAAAAAATTAGTGGGAAGACCTACCGCCACAGTTTTGAGGATATTCCCATGGTTTATATTAATATATATATATATATATCATAATATATATATATATATACCTGTAATGTCACTCGGTGTAGTGGTAAGGACTCTAGTTCGTAGAGCAAAGGTGCAGGGATCAAAACCTGTTGTTGACATTTTGTATTTAGGCTATTGCCATAGTTTACCAAGGCTATAGACACGGTTAATATAACGACCTGGCCTTAAACCTTACTTAATCTTGAATTAAATTGAATAATTCACATTGAGGATCTTTTCAGGTTTAGAGTTTTAGAGAATCAGGACATAACTATTACATCTCAAAGATTACAACGTAGACACATCTACTTAGTTTCCATTTTTTTCACAAAATAAAAACTCCTGAACAAAAAGAGTAATGTCTAGTTCCTTGTTTTAGACAGCCTGACATTTCCTTGATCCCATCCTTGACCCTATTCAACTTTATGTCCCGTGAAAAACATTTCAAAAACTTGGGATGAGCATAAAAAGCTTAGAAAGGGTTATAACAATACGGAAAGAGAACATCAGTCCATGTATACATAAGAATCAATGAAATCATACTTTACTCATAAAACATAAGCACTTTAACATACCTCATGAAATCATAAGATTTATGAATAACTCATAGAAATCATAAGACATAAAGGTAACTTGAGTCATTCATAACATTATTACGTAGGGATTAACCCTCATGGTTATGTTTGGAATACCCATCACAGTATATTCCCTAAATCTCTTCAGAGAAACCTTAGCGTTTAACCCCTTCATGTTACCCAATGCATTGGAGAGCTATATCAGGCTCACCCGCCCTTAGTTTATCACGGAACCACCCATATTCTTAAACAATGTCCAAGAACCATAACATAATAATAGCACATAACATAAGCATAAAGTAAATATAACATTCCCACATTGTAATAACAATATAACATTTTAAGATATTGAAATAATTAATCCATTCTAAAAACCATTTTCAAAACCATTTAAAACATTTAATAAAGAGATTTTTGAATCAAAGTGTCCCATAACACTTTGAAGATTTTAACATTTTAAAGCATTAATATACATATAAATAAATACTTAAAACCATTTTTAAAACATGGATATTAATGAGAAATATTTATAAGAATAAATCATTAAAACATTTAAAACGATATTTTAGTTAAAGGGTTTTTAACAAAATGAGAGACACTTGAATACAATAATTGAGGAATAACATTTAATCATAACTTTATAATATCATGAGAATAAATGGATTAATGATATAATATTCCAAAGGACAGTATATACACTATATAATAGTGAATTGGTGCATAACAACAATGAAGTCTCAATAGAAATGTAAAATGAGATGAAATCCCTTATAAAAAAGGTATCCTTAAATTAAGGATAAATCAATCTCATAATTATGTGTGACAAATATAAATACACCCAATATAAGTGGATATTAAGTGTAAAACAACCAGAGGTCATTCACACATATTCATAGGATGACATATTCAATAACTACAAGTTGGAACCAAAGAAATCGAAATTGGGTTAAGAAGTTCCCTTGGTAAAATTCAACAGCCTAACGACGACACATTAAAATTCATAAAATTAGTTGATGAGAGAGAAAATGGTATCTAATCACTTGGACATAAAATTTACATCAATAAGGATATAGAAGAACATATAACAACATAAAAATATGTAAATTAAAAGACATAACAAAATCAGTCTTTTAAAAAGAGGAGTATGAAAGGTTCCCTTACCGATTTGGGCAACTTTCGAAACATACACCCCATGAAAGAAGGGTCATACAATGAAGATATAAATACCCATAAATTAGATTATATTATACAAATATTAAAATAATTGGCAGTACATACATCACAAAAAAGGAAATAGTGGCCAATGTAGCATGAATCTCACGGGAATAAAAAGTGAGATGAAAATCCCCTTATGAAAATTCGGCAGCCTAACGACGCCACATAAAACTTCCAAAAATGGATTGATGAGATCAAATAGGGCCTCTCATCATATTAAAATAAAATTTACAGCAAGAGGAATATAAAATAACATCCCCAAACATAAGAAATATGAGCTTAAAAGAAATAACATAAAAGAGAGTACTTAAAAAGAAAGAGAGAGGTAGGATCCCTTACCTCAAGTCCGACTTGTCTTGTTCGTTTATTTATATTCCTGAATAATAAACTTTGGTAAATTTATAATTGCTTAATTTTATCCTTTAAATATTATTATTCATTTCATATCACATATTATAATGTTATAATAATTGGTTAATAATTTGAGTTCATATCAGACGTTTTTGTCGATGTTTGGTACATGAGTCAAAAATGAACTTGTTTGAAAATTAATGTCCATGTTGTTTTAAGTAAATCATCTACAGAATATTATTAATGATTTAAATATAATATATATCCAGTAAATATTCATTTTATACTATTCCATAACATTTGGAGATAAAAGGAAATGAAATGCACCGTTCATGGAGACGGTAGGCCGTACGTACGCATGAACGCTACTTTCATTTCTTTGTCATATTAATGGAATTAAAAATAAATGATATATATATATATATTATAATTACAGTATAATATATATTTTATATAGGTCACATATTTTCATTAATTTCATTCTTTATACATTCCATGTATTGCATGAACGAGTCACATCACTTGAGGGGGCGGTAGTCCACACTTCCTCGTATGAAATTATCGCATTTGCACAACATGCAAAGCATAAATGTATGTTTTAAAAATAAAATACATAAGAATAGAGAGGACATAAATATAATATATATCATATAAAAATACTGCCATCATAATGGCCACCATGAGAGGTGGTAGGAGAATATAGAACAATCATCGTTTCGTGAGGCAGTAATTCGCCATCCACAGAAACAGTATGTTCTTTAACCATCAGACAGAGGTGTGTGTAATTGTAGCTAGAATATTTATAATAAAAACATCCTAGTATATTGAAGAAACTAGTTTTTTTACAAAATATATGAATAAAAATAGTTTAGGGGGTTGGAGAAGCAAAATAAAACAAAAGAACATTAGGGAAGACTTTACCTTTAAATCAGGTAACTCCCCTTGGTTTGAACCAAAATGGTTTATTGAAGAGCTTTATGCCTAAGGTAAGGATTATAGGATGAGTAGAGGAATGTGGAAAGAAAAAATGGGCAGAGCTTGGCCGAGCCAATGGCTTGAGAGGTGTGGGTAAGGTGGAAGAGGTGGGGGCCTTTTATAAGAGAAGAGGAGGGGCACTCTTGGAAAGTTATAAAATATTACTTTATTATAAAATGATTTTCTGATTTTAAAGGTCCCAAAATGATATATTTCTAGTATAAGGTGATAAGATTTCTAAATCCACCCATCAAATAGGTTTTTGACAAGTTTAAGACTTAGATTTTACCCTATCTTCTCATTTTATTTACATCGTTCATTTATGAGGTAATCACAACATCATCACGGTGTCATAAATAAATTAATTTATTTAATGTATAAAAATTATAAAAAAAATATAATTATGTAGGAAATAGTTTTATATTTCTAATGAATATTTATATTCAAAAATATTACTTGTATAACCCCATGTAAAAATTGTTTTAGTAAAACAATACATGTTTGTGATATTTTAATTTTAACTTTAAATAAAAAGTTATTAATGTCATTTTCCTACCAAAGTTGATCCATGGGGTCCCCAAGTTGACCCATGGATTTTCTTGGTCGTCCATGACTCATCCAATAAGGTTAGGACATGTGTCAAGGTCATTTAATATTATTATAACATTATCTTTACCTTAAATTACACTAATTACCTTTAATCGCGATTAATAAAATTTAAAAGTTACTATTCACCAAAAAATTATTTTAATCCCATTGAACCAAATTTTATATCCTAATGAAAACCATTTATGTAATATTTTTTAAATTCAAATCACAGAAGTGGTAAAGTTTCATTTAAACAAAAAATCAGTTTTTTAACTACCACTTAGTGGTTTCACTATTCATCAAAAATTGAAGTTTTTCAAAAAAATACAAAAAATTCACCCTAAGCTATATTTTATATTCCAAATTCAAAAATGATGTCTATTTTACAAAATTCAAAACATATAAGTTGCATTAATTAATTTAATAATTAATTCCCGTTGTCAGAACAAATAGCGTGTTTTTATGAAACAATATATATCAAAAGATTGACACTAGTTTAAGTCAAATTTCAAAGTGAAATTAATTCCATTAACCACTATTGGATTAAATGGTAAAAATATATTATAATTGGACTTAAAAAAATTAAAAAGATAATATAATCATATAAATAAATTATATTAAAGAGAGGTTTTGAATTAAAATACAACATTTTCACTATTCATTAAAAAAATGAACTTTATCGGAAAAATACCAAAAATTTACACAAAGTAATTTTTTATGTCTCGATTATAAAGAATAATTTTATTTGGTCCAATAGAATGTATAAGAGTGACCAAAACTATATTAAAGAGGGTTCACCATCAAAAGGTGATAAATCGACCTTTTAGTGAATTTTAGAGTATTTATGCTTAAAATGGAATTTTTTATTATTTTAAGAATTTATATTTTATTGGATAAATGTAAAAACATTTAACAAACATATATAATCATATTTTAGTTATTTATATTCATTCCCGCCAATACAACGTCTAGGCGTTAACTACCATTTAAAATAATATTTTTTTATTATTAGAGTGCAACGTAAGATTTCAAAGAAACTCGTTGTTGCGTATTAGATACACCATCGAGCTTAGAATTCCCTTTAAAGTAATATTAATATTTTATTCACAAATATTAATAAATATGAAAAAGTAATATTCTTTATTTACCTGGGATGTTACAGTTAAAACCGTGGCAACAACTTCCTATAGCCATGGTTTAAACTGTGGCCATAGGTCAACTACCACGGTGGCAGTTTTTAAGACCTATTGCCCTGGTTTTCAAAACCATGGCCATAGGCAGCTATTTCCATGGTTAAAACCGTGGAAATAGGCTGGGACCTACTGCCACGACGATAGCGGCCACGGTTGTCCAAAACCGTGGCCGTAGCCTATGGACATGGTTTTGGGGCCTATTTCCATGGTTTTGAACCATGTAAATAGGTATTTTTTTTCCAATTGTGGAAACAATTGGAACCAATCTCATAAAAAAGAAAGGCTAACATCCACAAAAATAATAGTGTTACTTGAGAAGAGGCAAACATAAAACATCTTGGGTTACTGAGTGCACATAAACGACTCACATTCCCATATAATCTCTTCCACTCCACTATGTTTCTACAAGACATGAACCAAGGGAATATAATTACCATAAAACACCTTCTCATAGTGTTCATGTATTATTAAAAATAGCTCATCAAAGGCCACATCATTATCTACATCGATCTCTCTCCAATCGATGACATGAGAGTCTTCATGAAGATAATGATGGATCAGAAAAACATGAAACATCATGGAACTAGCTAATCTATTTGGGAAGAGATATCCAATATTATAGAATTCCAACTTGATCAAAAACCTTAGAAGGCCCAATAAACTGGGGAGAAAGCATACTACCATGGAAAAACCTTCACCTCCCATGATGAAGAGTCAAATTACGGAACACGTGAAATCTAATGCCAAACATTATAAGTATCCTCCTAGGATTGACATAGTATTTATGATGATCCTAGACTACCTTCTTCCTCTCACAAATTACCTCTACCATATTTTTCATATTCTATACTAGTTTTGGATAGGGAATTTATGACTCTCTGGACCCATTCCTACACAATGGATAATGGAAAGGTCAACCGTACAAAACATCAAAGGGTTCCATAGAAATGGTGGAGTTGATACTATTATTTGAATCAAAATCCACCAAAACCACCCCATATATCGACTATATGATTAGATATAATCATCATTGGGACTTCATGGAGTCCCACTACCTCCTCCATATACTACCCCAACAAAACCTCCACATAGCTCGATTGCCATATCTTAATTAAGTGGGTTGATTTTTTCATATGATCCCCTATAACCCATATAACATAATAGCCACCCTGATATAAATGTAAAATGATAACAAAGTCCATCGATATGTGCTAAAACATCCATTGGGGAACATCTAATGGATGGAGAAAACAACCAAGAACAAAGTGCCTAACCTTCACCTTTGGACAAAACAAACACAAAGAAACAAACTCTGCAACTACAAAATTCAACCCTAGATACAAAAAATGACCCCTCAAGTATTGGTACATATTTATCACACCAGTATTTACCAAAAAATTAGAACTATGGAAGTCATAGAGAACCATCACAGACATCACTGACGGAACAAAAATCATTCCCTCGAACACAATCTTGTGTTGTCCACCCTCAGACCAACCACCAGGGGCATCACAAAAAACAACCTGATCCCTCTAGACCTTCACCTAAGAGTCCCATAACTATGAATCCTAAAATTTTTACCCAAAATATGACTACAAAATCATCCTGAAAAAAAAACCTATACCTCCAACCCCTACCATATCTATATGCATCGCCGGGAGTTCCTTCACCACTCTCTAGAAATATCTAGATTAATGCATCACATCACTATGTGACTCCCTACTCAATGTATTGGCTGCAAAATTTCCCTTTCCCGGTGTATATTAAATATATAATTCATAATAATACAATAATTACATCCATTTATATTGAATAAAGATTAATTCATTTTGGTACAAGACATACCTTAGGCTCTAATGATCGGTAAAGACCACATAACACTCGCTGATGACGTAGTGATACCACAGCTTCCAAGAAAACACAAATGACTCGAAATTAAGATAATTGGTGGAATATATATGATCATGGGGAAATAATCACTGTTTTCCATAAGAAATAAAAGATCTTTAAATCCTTATAAAGAATCCAAATACAAATTGGGAAATGTCACCTCAAACCTTAAATTGAGATCCTTCTATTTGAAAACAATTGGAAGGAGCACTAAACAACTTATCCTTTAGGTATGAAAAAGATTTATAACACTTGTAAATCCACAAGAACACCTTATCCTTCTGGGTTATGTTTTTAAAATTATTTTAATTCCAATATAAATCAGCTATGAACCTCCTATAATAGCCCGCAATACCAAGGAAACTATTTACCTCTGCAATTGTCTTGGGGGATCCCCGTGACACAACCACATATATCTTCAAAGGATAAATATTTACTTTATATTGGGACACTAAATTCCCTAATAAATGTAATTCATGATATAAAAATACAAAAATCAACAACTTCCCAAATATCTAATCATCGCGAATAACTACAAAAATCCCCACTGATGCTATACATGCTCCTCATATGCAGAGTACATAAGTACATCATCAATGAAAACCACCATGAACTTTTCTAGGAATGTTATGAACACTGAATTAATCAATACATTGAAAAAATGGTGATTTTTTCACACTGAATGACATCAAAATGAACTCATAATTTCCATGATGACAATGGATTCAGTCATCATGATATTCTCTCCTTTACCCGCAAATGATGATATCCTAACCACAAATTGATATTTGATAACCAAATAACTCTCCTAAACTGATTGAATAAATCACAATTCAATGGAAGAGGATTGTGGTTATTCAATATCACTTTATTTAAGTACTGATAATCAATAAAAATACACAAACCACCATCATACTTCTTTACGAAAAAAACGGGTGCACCCCATGGTGACACACTTGGATAATGAAAAACTCACTATAATAGATCATCAAGTTGTACTCACATCTCTCACATATTAGAAGGATGTATCCTATATGGAGGCATTGAGATAAGATATAGTATTGGTTGTACCTCCATCCCAAACTCGATCTCTTATCAAGGGGGTAACACAACAATCTCCTCTAGAAATACATCAAGGTACTCTTCAACAACCCTAGAAAAAACCGACTTCTGAACCTATGATGAGCTCAGAATCAACTCAACCATCAATTATGGAAAGGATGGAACATATATCTTCCTCATTTAAGGGTCTCAATCACCGAAAAACACTTCTAGATCAAATTCAACATCATAAAAAACAACCAAATTGTTGATTAAATCCATGCTATCCTGCACCGAAAACAACTAATTTATGATGAGGATGATTTCATATGGATGTATTTGAAACCATAGGAAATATCCCAAGGAGTGGTGTTTCCCTAGAAGTAGCACATAATCTCTACATACATCATAAAAATCCACATGAAATCCATATAGTATAGTCAATTACAAGGGAACTTGAAGCCTCTCTACCTAAATCCACAAATCATGGACGAGGGTACATAATAAAAAGAATTACTCATCTCATTAATCAATCAAAAAAAGAAACTATGTAGAAAACAAGAAAAGGGTACCTCAAATGATGTTTGATTTTCCTAGTGCTGGAAATGATAAAGAAAAAAGATAAACACAACCTACTTCACAACCTCTCTGACCCTACTAAAGACCACCTTCTACAATTATGCTCCTCTCTCTGAGTATGAAGATGGTTTTGAGGCAGTAAACTTCCTACCTTAGCTTATCTCTACTGATCCTAGACTTAAACACCCTACTTCTGCCACCTCAAACAAAACTTCCTCAATGGAGGAACCTAAAGTGGAGCACACTATCTGATTATATATTTTTAAAACTCTCACCAATGATGACCTTGAACACCACAATAAAAACACATTTATAATCCCTTTTTAATGGTTTGAGAGTCGCTGACACATAGAAATGAGATGACGAGGGATAGAAACTACCCCAACCTAAATAAAATCTTGTATGTCTTAAAAAATGGTAACCTCAAACAAAATATCTAAATTATAAGTAATATTGATGAATCCCTTCTTTTAATGATCTTGTTATGGATAGAATAACATCATTAACCTCTTCTCTCACTAGTACATCTAGATATATCTTCAGCATATATAGGGTGACCTAGAACTAGATCTATGAATGAAAATCCTTCTCAAAATGAATCTAACTAGTCTACTCATATGGTATAAGGTATAAAGCATATCACATAAGGGTCCTCAAATATATCCCTAACTATAGAACAATGAAACTTCCCTGCCAAAGGGTAAGAAACTGTTGGCGATTGGCCGCCTTCACAATTTAAGAAAGAAACTATGTTCTGAAATAGTATTTAAAATTCTCCCATGAGACTACAGTATCCTCAAGATACTTGAGGAATAATAAATACCACTAACTTAATGCTCCACACAACATCGTCACAACTAACAATACCCAGTGATCTTTGAGAGCACATGTCGAGCTAACGTTTATATCAAACTACTATAACTAGTCATATATAAATTCATCTGAAAGGGGTCCCTTGTACTTCTTCATACTCTAGAGTTGAAACTCTTGGAGTGTCCTCCTCTAAGTGTAATAATCATTGACCTCTAATTTTTGATGATTTTCTGATATATCCTGGTGAACATATTCGGTGTGAACCTGATAAGGATGTCGACCAAGAGCCGTGCATGAAAGGGAAAAAATTATTAGAGCTTCTGAACTTGGAATATGTAACACATAGCATTAATTTGTTAAATATTTTTTATTATTATCTTTTTTTATGGTTTTATCCTATCTAAAGGTCTTCCTATTTCAAACATAGGCATAGAGAAGAACGGTTCATGATCCAAACCTAGTTCTCTACCATACAACTTCTATCACTTAGTTTAATAGGTTGTTTAAACTTAATGGTCTTTGAATCAATCCATAAGGGGCCGTATATATATGTGTATCAATTGGACTCTTGAATTTACATCGCATACTAAACTAATCTCACCCTGTTTCGTTAAAAACCCATGAAACATCACATATTCCTAACTATAGACTCTATCAAATCTCTCAGCCTGAACCTTTGATACCACTATATCATGACCTCCTCCCACAGAAAGATACCTCAATGAGGGGAGAGAGATCTTGACTACCAAAGTCCCACCCCCAGTAGGTCATGGGTTGGTGAATTTCACCGAGGGTATAGAAAACATGCATGTAGGAGGAATTACCCTCGAAGAGATAATGTGGAAGAGGGAGATAAGAAATATAAACCAATAAACACATAATCGAAAATATATATATATAAAATGAAATATGAAGTGCATACATGAAACATAATGTAGTACTAGAACAACTAAAAGGAAACTAAAATAACCAAAAAGTAAATATGGTTGTGACCACAAATCCCAAACAACTCTTTCAAAACCACGATCTAGTAATATGTAGCATGATATCCAACAAGATATATCTTACCAAAAAAATAATTTATATATACATAGTGTGAGAATAATAGTTTAATCAGTAGGATCCTACCTAGATCCTCAAGTGAAAAAGATAAAGAAAAAATGCTAAACCATAGTGAATAACATTGAAACTAACTCATCATGTAAATAGGTATAATATGTTCCCATCCTAAACATGGATAAATCTTACCAGGTGTCACATACAAGAGTTAATATAAAATAGTAATGAATCATCAAATCTACCCCACTCCCTCTTCTCTACTAGTTTTCTTTTCTGTTCCAACATTTCACATCCCATACCATATATCTCCAAAATAATCCTTCCCTAAAACACATGGTAAAGGCATCAAAACATACACCTTGATCATCAAATCATCCAATTATCACATCATCCTATATCACATATACAAATATTTTATCCAATTAATTTATGAAATTTACTACTAATTATATGAAATGTATCAAACAACATGTATTATACCTCAATACATTGCATCCCATAAATTGAGTAAGTACCTCGAGACATCACAACCAATACACATCATACCTATAATAATACTTTAGATAATATATCAAGTAATACATGTGTGTGAAATAACCACAATATATCACTACCCTCTACACACATATATGGGGAAACTAACTACATTGTATATAAACACAAGTAACTACCAAGATAAGAGAGCATGGTTGGAGGAGGTGGCCCACTAGCCATACTCCCATTGGGATTTTGGTGAAAACACCCTCCTAGAGTCCACTAGGTGTCAGTTTCCCTAACCAACGTGGGTGAGGAAGTATATGAAATCACTAAATATATATGATATAATATATTTTACATCCATACTATGGGTATATTCTATTCATTGACTCAACTGCAACTAACCTTGCTCAAAATCTCAACTGCCAATGCTAGGACTAGATATCCTATAATCATACAAGAATTTAACGAGATTCATTAATTACTTCCTTAGATTATTATCATTTACTTATATTAATTAATTATTTATCCATTAATTAATGATTATAATTATTCCTTATTAAATTGAATTAACCATTAAAGCAATTTTCATTCCCTCTAGGCTAATCCAAACTGATTCTATGATTTATGAAGTGTAACATCTTTTTAGAATTTTCATTCCATCAGCACCAACACCATGTGTTAATTTTTTTTCATTAATTATTAGAATAATTACATAATCCACGTAATCTAGAAATAACATACTATTCTTCCACCAAGTGATCCATGTAACCAAGAACATCTGGCTACCTCAAGCAGTGGAGAAAGGAATGTGCATAAAATAAGCCACCCAGAAATTAACCATTAAAAAGATTCATAAACGAGCATACCATATATTAGAATCACATCAACAGGAAAGCCCAATTTCATCTCATTACACCACATATGGTTCCATATCTAACATCTACATGCATATCCTAATGGATCTCACCACCATAGGTGTCAACTGATTCCACATCATCCTGGCCACCCATCCCACATCACATCATCCATCCAAATCCCAACTATCCTAATATCACATCATATCTAGGCCTCCCCCTACCCATATCACATCATCCATCTTAGGATTACCCACCATATGATCACATATAAAAATATTTATGAAACAAAAAATCATATCCAATAGGGAAATATTGACCCTATAAACAAGGCATCCAACCTTCACACTTAAACAAGCTATCATGGCTCCAAACTCAAGGAACTCAACCTTCTCAAGTAGATGTGCAACTAAGGACCTAGAATTATCAATATAAAAAACTATTTTTTATTCTATCTTGAGATAAATAATTCATTATTCATAGGTTCCAACTATATGAAACCCAAGTATTAAATTTATAATAACCTACCATGTTAATTGAACAAAAAAATTAAACATGCTTCTAAGAAACCAACACATTTTATCAAACTGTTAGAAGTACCATCTCTTTTAAAATTTAATTTTATTTATAATAAAAACAGTTATAAATATTCTTCATATTATTTATCAATTCCATTAATCACAAGGATGATCATTTTCAATTATACTTGCGCATCACATCAATTTTATCATCATCAAATGACATCAACCACCAGATTAAAAACATAATTCTTCTTCAATTATTAATGGAATTAATTATCAATTAATTCTAAATTTACATTATTTTTTAATTTAGATCATGAAATAAAATAAAACCAAGCATAACATAGATATCACACTATCAGTAAAATGATGTGGAAAACCGCTGTCATAGTGTAATATAAAAACATTAGCATGAGATCAGTATCTAATTACATTAATTTGATTGAATAATTAATAGGTCAATTCCATTTCAATAAAAATGGATAAAACATAATAAATTTACAATTGTAAATATGTAAATAGATATTCAATTAATCCACTACCTTAAAGGTGTCAATGTTGTAAACATGAGAATGGACAAGCATGGAAAATCTTGATAAACTTAGCCATAAGAAAATTCATCCATCTAAGGAGGTTGTGAAATAACCACAAAAAAAAAACAATTAATACCCCATTAGAAATATGAGATATTATCCTCAATTATAGGGAAAGAATAAACTAGATGAATATAATCTATGAACTATAAGAAAAGAGGTAGAATGTTACTCAGATCACAACGAATTGAAGACGTGATGGAAATGATCAATCCCATTCGAAGGAATTGAAAAAAAAACCAAAGGGATTTTTGATGGATTTATTTTAATCAAGATGAGTTTCTTAGGATTTTATAAAACATGATCCACCCATTTATATATAATCCACGCTGTACATGATATTTATATGGCGTGTATCCCATACATGTCGTGTAAATGTTGGGTTTTAGATATCACTGAAAATCATGCCTCCTTGATGCATTAAAGCTCAAAAAAAAATTCATGAAAGAACTCATGAAAAATACTTAAAAATACATGAAACGAAATCATTTGTTAGGTAAGGGTTACATGGTTTGTAATATCCGTATTTCCATCATTTCACAACTGAACCCCTCCAGGCTCACTCCAGGCCTCCTCCAAGAACCACGTGCCTCAGAAACATGCAAAGGGTTGGTTGAAACATATCCAAACCCCTATAAAGTATATGTATGATATTAAAATTAATAATTTAGCATGTATTAAGAAACTTTTATGGAATTTTATGATGAAAAAAATTAAAATGTTCATTTAAAAACTATGTTTTATTTGGAAAAGCTCATTTATATAACATCTTAAACCCCATAAGTTTGGTATTATGCCTAACATAATACCTATAGAAAGTGTGTATGTATTATAGTAAGGTATGTTTGGAGTTCTAGTACAAAAAAGGTTTTATAAGTGTTTAGAGATGAGAAGAGGAGGCATCTATTTATAAGAGAGGGGTGTGGCACTCTCGACATTTTCTCAAAATATTAAACAAATATAAAATAATTTATGATTCAAAAGGGTTAAAAAGTGAGTTATTAAGACTATTATATGATTATGGGTTTAATTACCCTTATAAAATAAAAATTATATATGTTTTATCTATATTTTTACCCGTATCTTTTGGTTTTAACCTTATTTAACTCTTTTACTCGTATCATGAAAACATAGATTTTTACCCTTTGAGTGTTAATATAGTTACTATAAAATTATATAAAATATATATAAAGGGACCATGGATGTTATTTTAATTATTATCATAATCATGTGGCCAAATTTTATATTTTTATGAATTTTATATCATTAACTAAAACAATAATTAATATAAAATATCAATAATGTCAATTTTCACAACTATTCATTTCTTTGTCTTTAATAATATCAAGATAACACTTAGAATTTGAAAAATATATTTTATTATAACTAAAACATTTCAAGTTCATCTATATAATATATTTATCACATTAATCATCTCAAATAATATTAATTTGAATATTTTTAATATCATTTATTTTTTTCATTAATTAAATAATTAATGTATCAGCGTTGTGCAAGATTTTAAGGTAATTATTTATTTACTAAAATAAATAAATTACCATGAGAAATATAAATATATTATATTTTTAAATACTATTTATAGTCAAACATATCTTCTGGATATCACCGTATTAAATATATTGAAATTATTAAAAATAAGACTATGACTTGTTTGAAATTTCTTTAAAAAAAATACTATAAAAGTAATTATATAATTCAAGTGGAACCAAAATTCATAAATTCAACCTTATAAGATTATGGTCGATATAATATCATCCCAAAATATTTGGGTATGTTTTTAGGTTATTGGATTATTATTATCATTTTATTTTTAACCTAAGTTACTCGATTTACCCTTATCACAGTAACCAAAATTACAAAACTTACTATTCATATTGAAAAAAATACAATATAACTATTTAGTAAATTTAGAGCCTAGAATTATAAATATAGAATTTATTTTTTAAAATATAAATCAAATAATAAAAATAATTTAATTTATAATTCAATCGAAAAAACACAATGAAAAGAAGTTTTTTGGAAGAGTTCCCTTTTAAAATATAATTTTTTTTATACAAAATTCAATTTTAATATTCATTTCAAAAGCCATAATTGGATTATTTAAAATAAAAAATATCTAATGAAAATTTATAACTAATAAAAAACATAATTTTACTGTGTAATTAATTTAAAATTAATTACAGTTAAAAAAGATCAGTATTTTTTACTATTCATTGAAAAATCAATATTTTCATAAAACTATAAAAAAATTAATTTTAGAAAAATATTTTTAGGATTAATTTCAAATTGAAATTAATTTTTTAAAATAAAATTTTAAGAACTTCTTGAAGTTATAATATTCACTTATAAAAATTAAAAAAACTCATTTTTGAAGGAAATGTATTCTTAGAGAATAAAATGACTTTAACAATAAAAATTGTGAAATTATTTTATAAGGACATACCAATGCATTCATATCGAGTTGTAAATTTATATTTATTTAATTAATATATTATTCTAATTAATAAATTCCAATTCAACAACTATGTAATAATTCTAAAATTTAAATAGAAATATATAGTTTTTCATTTCAGTTCAATGTGGTGTATCTTATACGCTATCGAAAATAGTGTTTCATTTTAAAATCCTAGGTTATTACATTCTTCAGAACCCATTTAGAAATTTTGTCCTCATAATTTTTAACATGGTATCATTAACCAGGGTATGAATTTTCAAAATAGATTTTCTAAAATCCCATATCTAGAAAAGGATTAATAAAGCTTCCACTTTATATAAGAGAAAATGGGACTACAAGGGCCATATAGAGTAATATACACTTGGTTTCCAAGTAAGATACTATAAGTGGGAAGTGAAAACATGGATATGGAAGAGAAAAATATCTCCCAAAGGCTAGTAGATACTGATGTAGAACCTAATCATGTGAAATTTAACAGAAAAAATCATAAATCTATGATGGGTTAAAAGGCCATTGCTTCTTTGATTAGAAAAGAAAATGGTTAACACTTTTATTTTAATATGTATTGACTATTGTTGAGGAATTACTTTATCATATATAATAAAATCATAAGGAAATATTATTACTTGAAAAGTATAGTTTCATTCATTAATCAATTTCCACCACATTATCATCCTTTTTATCAAATGATAAGTACAATTTTTTCATGCCTGAATCACTAGAATCAACTTATATTGATCAAAGAATTCACAAAATAAAAATAATCTATTCCACATATCTTTAATAATTAACAGAAAAACTGGTTTTTACTATAATGTCTCATAATTTAGATACATATATAATACTTTAAAATTGAAGAATATTAATTAAAAAAAATAAAAAAACCATTCCAAGACTGTATAGGTTTAGTTTTTTTAGAAACAAGGAAACATAAAAAACTAGTTTATA
This sequence comes from Viscum album, assembly GCA_963277665.1. NCBI lineage: Eukaryota > Viridiplantae > Streptophyta > Magnoliopsida > Santalales > Viscaceae > Viscum > Viscum album. The sequence continues at coordinate 414,250,534 of OY728131.1, forward strand.
AGACATCTAGATTATGTCTCACTTATTTATTTATAACTAGACCCCATTTTGACATATATTACTTAATACCCTTCTTCAAAACCTAGAGAAAAGAAACATAATAATGGGTGAGATCAGATTCTCAGTAAGGGTAAAAAAGGGAGAAATAAGTCATATAATAATCATAAGGCATAATAACATAACATTCTAAAATATTACCCTGAAAAAGAAAGATCATGATATCATGTCATGGGATAAATCATGAAAGTTCATAAAGAATCAATGAACATATTCCCAATAGTCATTTCATAAGACATTTAATTTGAGGCATACACATAAGTATAGAAAATAATTTAATATTAGTCAAGACTCATTTAAAATATCATCACAGAGGACAAAGTCCAATACTGAACCGCAATCACTTCTCATTCTAGCCTTGTATTTCAAAATTGGGTTTACCTGCCATTCCAAATTTTTAATAATGAACTAATATCATTTTTTATTCTACTCCTATTTATCTCATGAGATATAAATCATTACCCAATTAATTTAGGAGAGATATATGTCCCACCCATATCATAATTAAATCATTTTTATGTGTTCCAAAAAATCATAAATCATTCACCATATCATAACCCAAAGAATAAAATGGGTTTTTAAACATTATTCTATCAGAATATAATCCCTGTAAAATAAATGGATAACATTCCATCCCAAATACAATCAAACCATAGGAATAAAAGGGATAGTATAATTGAAACATAAACCTATTAAATAATTCACATCGGATGGAAAATATTTTTGATAGAATTCTTAAAATTAATTCTTGAGGAAAATATAATTTTCTCTTAAAAAATGTTTTCCTTTCTCAAAATTCCATGAAACTTTAAAGGAAATTATTTTATTATAAAATAAAATTTAAATATTTTAAATGAATCTTCACATAAATAAGATGTTATGAAAACATAAAAATATTTCAATACCATATAAGTTAATAGAATACATTCTTCTCATACTTTTTTTCAGATAAGTCAAAAAGTACATCGTATCAAAAATAAAATAATATTCATTTCATACCGTTTCATAAAAATTCCCCAATGGGTAAAATTGAATTTATAAAATTTTATAATAATATAAATAATGTTTTGGTATATATATTTAGGAAACATGGAAATGGATGAGAAATATACCCCACTAAATACTTATATACAAACAATCTCGAGAAATAATGGGATTGCAAAATTGTCCCTTACCTTAGGTCTGATATCCTTTGTATGTATCTGAATATCATGTATAATAATTTAAATAATTTATTTTACTTATTAAATAATTATATTAATTTTTATGATATCATATATGAAAATATCATCATCCTTTTTTTAATAACATTATTACTCGTTATTCAGTTATTAACTTCTTCATTTTCTTATGCATGTTTTATGGGATAAGTTCTGGTTCTCCTTATCAAGTCACAGTTATATAATTAAAAAAATAATATTAACATAATATATATCATATATATTCATTCTATACATTTATATAATTATTTATTTATGGATATCATTAAGAATGAATCACATCACATCGTGAAGATGGTAGGTCGTACGTATGCACGAGCAATGATATCATTCCCATAATTGTGAAATTTTATAGTAGTATATGGTATAGATTTTTCTTCCAGAATACATATTAGGTTATAATAATAATTTATATTTATTATTTCCATAATTATACCCTTCCAAGTAAGATGGTTGTGAAAAACATATTACACCACAGTATAGAGATGGTAAGTCGTACATACACATACGTGGTGATTTCATTTTTTTCAGGATGGATAAAAGGTTGAATATGATTGTTCCATAATCATAATAACATCTCAGTAAATAAGTTATACCTATGTTATTAAATTATAAAGAAAAGAAATCATTAATAGGAAGTAGAAGAAGAAATAAGTCTGAAATAATCAATAGTGGACATTACCTCTTCATCGATGTGCTCCCTCTAGATATCCACTTAAAACACTAGATTTGTTCTTAGGAGAAGACCAGAACCTCTAGAATGATACTAGAAAATTTTATAATAAACAATTCAGGGGATATTCAAGCTTTAAGGCTCACCGTGTTCTGAATAAATGAGGGAGTATGTGCCCTTTTATAATTGAGGTGAGGGGCAGTTTTAGAATCTCCAAAAATATTAATTTATAATAAAATAAAACCAAGTATAAAAACCTCCAAAATGGTCTAGTTTCAAAGATAAGATAACATAAGGTTGTAATATCATCAAAAAATAAAATTTAGAAATGTTTTTTTCCAATTTAAACCTTATAATTTTAATTAACACTTAGTTATTCTATTTAATTTTTAACTATCGTAACAAATATTTCAATATTAATAGAGTGTAATATTTAATTATTTGATATAAATTAGAACATAAATAAATATATTAGAAAATTTTAGAATATATCATATTTATTATATATTCTTAAAAATGTTTTATTATTATTTTTAAATAATTTAATAATACATTTTTTTGATAAAAAACAATACTTTCAATTTTAATGCTATTAAATTCATTGATTTTTAAAAATATTAAGATAACATGTTAAATTAGGGAAAAAATATTTTATTCAATTTATAATATTGTAAGGTATTATATAAAATTCATTGGATATTTTAATTATCTCAATTTTTTTTATTTTAGTATTTTTAATAACATTTATTTGTTATCTCTATTAAGAAAATAACCACTACAACAGTTTTGTGTAATTATTTAATATACTTATTTTTTGAATAAATATTAAATATAAAATACTATGAAGAAGATAGATCCTATAGTTTTCATATTAATTTTTATAGACAAATAAATCTTATGAAAAATCCAACATTAATAATGTTATATTTATTAAAATATGAATGTGACAACTTTAACATCACTTAAATAAAATATTATAAGTGTCATAATATTTTATATATTGTTATAAATGGTTAATAACTCAACCTTAAGATGATTACGGTCGAGATATACATGACTAATAATTTTTGGTCAAATTTTTGGGTCTTTTAATGGTTATTATAATTTTAATAAAAATTATTTTATTGATTCTGCATCAATTAAATAATTTATACATTATCAATATATAAGTTTTTAAGGTAATTATTTATTTCATAAAAATTACAAATAAATTTACATGATAAAGAAAATCATATTAGATTTAAAAATTGTATTTATGGTCGAATTTATCTTCTATATTAACTTATAATAAAAATGATATATTTATTAAAATTAGAGTAATACAAATTTAACTTTTCTTTAAATAAAATAAATTAAATGTGATAATCTCATCCAATTGGAATAAAAGGGATATTATTTAAATCCAAGGATGATTTAGGTAAAAAAACACATCCAATGATATTATGACAAGTTTTAGGGTAATTTTATAATTTTTGTGTTACCCTCAATTACCTGATTTACCATTTTACTATATTAGTAAAATTTACCAAAGTAAATAATAATAATTCCATAAAATAAAAGGTATATATTTACATAATTTGGATACATTGATTAAAAATATGGAATCTACTTTTCAAAATTTAAAAAATAGAAGTTTTAGTAATTAATTTGAAATTAATCTTGTTGTCGGAATGAGAAAATGAGTTTTAAAAGAGAAAGAATTGCAAAATATTGAAATGTTTTTACATATGAATTTAATGTAAAATTAATACCAATGAAATAAATTATATTAATTTATTAAAATATAATCTATTTATAATTTAAAATCATTAAGTAAGTGTAATGAACTGAACTCTTAAAAGTGAAATTTCCATTTTGATTTAACTAAATGTCTTATTTTGTAAAATGGATATAGAAAACACATGCACACCATTTGTTTTAATATATAAAATTGGATTTAAATGAATGTTAAGTATCATTAAAATTGGTAATATAGCTATTTAATAGTGATCACATGGCTGGTACTAATATAGGGTTTTAACAAATCCTTTCGGTGTAGAAAAAGGTGGTGATGGAATTAACTAGTAGGATCATTCCCTATGAATCACATTTATCAGAGCTTATGAAGGAGATATATTTTATAGGATTTTACCTAGACCAATACCAATCTGATATCCAACAACTTAAGAATGATTGAAACCATTTACGGGAGAAGTTCAAGCTCATCGAGATCATGACCCCAACCATGTTCACTAAACAGCCCCATGAAAGCCTCACCATCACACACCTTACTCTTAAGGAGTATTTTGGTTTAATAAAGGGTTATGTATCAATAACTTGTCATTATTATTATGTACATTATTTCTATATAGAATAATGAATATTCTGTCATTTTATTATTGTGGTTTAGAGCACAAAAAATATCATTGGTTAATATTCCAATTCAGTTAAGAAATATATTGTGACGAATTAATGATTTTTTAAATTGAATAATATTTTAATAAAATATTATCATTAAACTAATTTTATTAAATATAAATTATCATACAATTTATATGAATTCAAAGGTAATCTTTATTAAGGTTTGAAAACTGTTTTTGTCAAAATTTGTCAATTTTCAATAAATGTTGGTTTTCATTTTAAAAGTGAAAATTCACATATTTATAAAATTATTTAGATAAAATAAATATTATTTTTGGAATCAGGATGTCTAAATTATCCAATGATGATTTTTTCATAATTTTTGAGAAAGTAGAATTTTTTCATAAAAATTAAATACCATATAAATATATAGTGTGTTTTATGAAATCATAATGGACCAATAGTGAGGTAATAAACACTATAAAAGGGATATTCGGACACATATATTTTTAAAATTTAGAATAATTTGATTTTATATTTTTTTGACTAATTTTATAAAGAATTAGTGAATCTTCCAAAATGTATAATATATTTTATGATTTTAAGTTCATTTATTTAATAATGTGACTCACCTCCACAAAAGAAATGATAATATTTTAATATATTCGTCCATTTTTTTATAAAATAATTATTTTCACTCCTATTTGTAAAAAACCATGGGAAAAAACCATGGGAATGTTTGCTATTTTGAATATTTAATTATATAGATTATAGAACCTAAGTTTGTGAAATATTAAAGAATTCCCCTCTTTTTCTATATAAACCCACCCAATATCCCACTTATCTTCACTTTAAATCCTTGGATCACATACTTACTTTATCCTCTCATCTATATAATCCTCCCAAGGAACCCCAAGATCTCTATAAGCCCCTCTTCAAGCTTTTGAAGTCCCCCACTAAAGTAAGGGTTTCCTTCTATTATCATTTTTATCCAAGTTTCCTTATATTGTTACGCCATTTTATTATAATTTAAAAATGATTGGGTATGTTTTTTAACCTCCCTCATACTTATATTATTATGTTTTAATAACTAGATACCCATTTCTCTATCATCAATCCATCCCATGTACACCCATTTCCATGCCAAAATTTGATAAGGGTTATTCTATTTCTCTTCTTTCTTCAAGTTTCTTTTTTATGTTATGCCTTCTATTTCGAAATTAATTATGTTGGGAAATTTATTTATGTGAATATATTACTTTACATTTATTTTATATATGATTATATACCACTTTCTCTCTCTTAAACTGTTTTTATGAATTTTTATGTCATGCCGTTAGGCTGCTGAAATTGCCCTGTGAATCTTCATTTCAAATCAACTGTGTAAGTGAATATAGTAACCATTACCTATCAAGGGTGTTCAATTTTATACACATATAACTTTTTATTGAGGAATTATATGTATGTATTCCACACCCTATAATCGTGGAATAAATTATGATGATGAATGAATCCCTGACTTATGATCTATGTGGCACACTTAAGCATGAGAATAAAATGAAAGTGATGAGTGCACCCAGAAATATATAGCACTCCAATGGATTGAGTAATGTTTAATATCATGATACTTTAGGTTGGTATAAGTGTTTACCTGATTCCTTTATGGGAATATATCCACTATGATGCCTTGGAAGTTTAGCCATGACCTATTATGCAGTGTTTTAAGTTGTATCTACATTTCCATGTTATGATTATCATGTTATATTATGATTTTATGTTCATGTTTATTTTATGATCCATTGATATTTTTATTATCTAAAATGTATTGTATTCTTCATGTTATTACATTTTTATTCCTTTATTGGGCTTTATAGCTCACCCCTTTCTTATGTATGTCCTCAGGTTATCCCATACAATGTTAAGTATGAAGGAATGTTGTGGTCATGTAATGGATGTTTTCAATAATGATGTTGTATGTCATGTTTTAAGTTGTTATGTAATGTTATTAATTATCCAAGACACTAGAATTCTTGATATTTAGTGTTGTACTAAGGGTTATTTTATTTTATCAAATCATGTATAAATGTAAAAAAAAGATAAGGGTTTTTATAGTTGGTATTAGAGTAATGTTTAGTTATTTTTGGTATTAGGATTAGAAAACTATAGTGAAAGCCTTAGGGATAAGAATAAGTATAAGAAAAACAACTATAAATCTTGGTGAGTATATATTAAGTGGTTTATCAATTAAATAAATCCCTTCATAGATACAAACAAGTGTATGTGGATCTATCACAGATGTATCTAGGGATAAAACCTAAAAACACTGTTTTAAGCTAGACTCAAATGGGAACTGGTGCACAAAAACCGGACTTGCTGAAATACTAGTTTGATACTACCAAGGTATATGCTTTTATAAATTCATAATCTTTTTATGAACCATTATTAAGGGAACAAAAAAATTCCCAGAAGAATATACATTATGAAATAGATAATAGATAATATAGATTGAAGCCTAGAAATTTACAAGTTAAGGAAATAAATGTAATTTATAAGTTATCCTTTTAATTTCATTGGATTACCCTTTATGTTTCTAATATTTTAAAACACATACCCTTAGTTTTCCTTTTAATCTAGACAATGTATAGTAATAGGAGGAATCTAGCTAACAACTGATGTGAAGATCAATGTAATGACTGTCCTAATGAGATTCCCAATCTGACTGGAGAGGGAATCACATACATTATAACAATACTCTCTCAGTTAACTCATGTTTTGAATAGAATCCTGGAACAAGAGGAACTTACACACCCCTACTAAGAAATAATAAGTTGCAATTGAGAGCTTCATGATACAGTGGCCTCCTACTTTCAATGGATCATCCAACCCCACAATCACCGAACAATGGATCAACTCCATTGAGAAGATCTTATCCATCCTTCAATGATTCAAAAAAGAGTAGGTTCTTTTGTCTACTTATCAAATGGAGGGTGAATATGATCAATGGTGGACATTGATAAAAAATGTGAATCCTGAGGAAGAGATCAAGGTGATGGTATGGAAGGATTCATGAAAATGTTTTTTGATAAATATTTTCCTCACACGCTCTGACCTAAGATGGAAAGGGACAACCTTGACCTCAATAAAAAATACAACAAATCGATCCGAGCGTATGAGAAAAAACTCACAAGTATTTCATGATAGGACTATGAAATTTTTATTTCCCCCAAATACAAGTTTGACCACTTCTTTGGTGGGATAAAATCTGGCCTACAAAAATACCTGGAGATCCATGACTTCGATAGCTATAAAAAAATTGTTTGATGTGCCCTCAAATTTGAAATGGAGATTATAGAATCTGAGGGGTATCATGAGGATAAGCAGTGGAAGGTGGAGTCAAATTCTGGTGGTCTGATAGAGAGATCTAATGGTGCTAAGAAATTTCAACACCCCACTTTCCAATGGTGAGGAATAAAGTACTTTAGAAATTACCTAAAGGGGATGAGGAAATGATTTAGGTGTGGGAAGGAAGGTAACCTTGCCAGTGATTACCAACACAAAAAAACTTGAAACTGCAACGAATTAAAGGAATGATCCAGTAAAACCTCAGCACATTTTTCATTGCGACAACTACAAGGAACTAGGTAATTTCTCAAATAAATTCACTATGCTAAGGGTTTTTGAAGGCAACCAACAACCTCCAAGGTTGCAAGGGTGACCTTTTTTCTATCACTACTACTGAAGTGAATCCTGAAAATGAAGCGGTGATAGGTACACTAGTTATTCATACAACAATCACGAACTTACATTTTGATTCTGGATCTATGAATTCTTTTATATCCCTAAAGTATAGTAGAATAATCCAAACACCACCATAAATAATGGAAGTAGTGATGTCGGTGCAAACAGAAAATGGGAAAATTATAGCATCCAATGTATATAACTCCTCTCCTATCATAATTTTTGGATTGAACTTCCTGGAGATCCTTATCAAACTTCCCTTGATGTAATTTTATGAAATTATTGTAATGTATTGGATTTCCCTATATTGATCCAACATAAATTTTCATGAGAGGGAAATCACTCTCCAAATGGAAAATCAACTCCCGATTCTATACAAGTGTGAGGGGGAAGATTAATATTCTTTAGCACCATCATCCCAAGCATGGATATTACTAACATATGAGCATGCATATATTTCTTAGATGATCAGGTATAAGGAAGGAACCATTTTCAAATACATTCCTTTTTTGAGGGAATTTAGTGATGCATTTCTCAAGGAATTTTCTGATCTTCCTCCGAGTAGAGATGTTGAATTCTCAATTGATCTTATACCTAGGGAATTACCAATATCCATGGATCTGTATAGAATGGTTGTTTTGGAACATGAGGAGCTAAAGAAACAATTACAAGATAATCTGGATAAAGGGTTAATACCCTCTAGTGCTTCACTATGGGGTGCACCAGTCCTCTTTGTCAAGAATAAGGAAGGGCCAATGAGCCTTTGTATTGATTATCGTGAGATCAAAAAAATCACGATAAAGAACAAGTGTCCTTTTCTACAAATTTATGAACTTTTTGATCAGTTATGTGGAGAAAAATACTTTGGCAAAGTGGATTTGTGGTCAGGATATTACAAAGTAAGGGTGAAGAAGAATACCCCCAAGGATAATTTTCGTACAAGGTACAAGCATTATGAATTCATAGTAATGCCTTCTGGACTCACTAATTCCCTATAAATATTCACTGAATTGATGAACATAGTCTGTAGAGATTACATCAACAAATTTTTTGTAGTCATTATTGATGATATTATAATATACTTAAAAAGTAATAAGGTGTATGAGAAGAATTTAAGTACTATTTTAAAGACCTTGAAAAAGGAAAATCATTATTCCAAATATAGAAAATGTGAGTTCTTATTAAAGGAAGTCTCATTATTGGGGAATATCATCACCAGAAATGGGATATATATAGACCCTTTAATGACTGAGGGAATTGATGAATGGTTGAGGCCAACATCTATGATAGATATCCATAGTTTCCATGGATTAGTTGGGTATTATCCTTAATTTGTGAGGAATTTTTCACAATTTTCAAACCATCTAACCAAGATAAATCAGAAGGGAGTAAAGTTTTCATGGAATGATGAATGCGAAGAGTGATTCAAGAAGTTGAAAAGGATACTTATCACTAATCTCATGATCACACTAACCACAAGTAGAGAGGTTTTCGTGGTTTTTAGTGATGCTTCAAAGAAGGTCATGGGCTGTGTGTTGAGGCTAAATGACAAAGGCATTGCCTATGCTTCAAGGTCAATGAATGTTCATGGGTAGAATTATCCAACACATGATATGGAGTTAACTGTAGTGATATTCTCTTTGATAATTTGGTGAAATTAACTCTTTGGGGAGAAGTGTGAAATATATACAGATCGCAAAATCCTCAAGTATATATTAACATAGAAAGAGTTGAATGTGCATCAATGAAGATGGTTAGAGCTGATCAAAGACTATGTATGCTCAATTCACTAAAATTCAGGGAATGTGAATAAAGTGGAAGATGCCCTAAGTAGAAAGGATCCAACAACTCTTTCATTGATGAGAATTGAGAAGGATCTGATCTTCTTAGACTTAAAGAGTATGGACATTGGAATCATAATGGAAGGAACATCATCAATCCTTTCACAAATGATTTATCAAACATATTTTTTGGAGAGGTTAAAGGATGCTCAATGAGATGATATGGAAATTTAGAAGAAAGAAGAATCTATCACAAAAGGGAAATCCTAGGACTTCGATATTAATGAATAAGGTGTCGTAAGATTTGGGTCAAGACTATGTGTACCATCAAATACTGAATTAAAGAAGGAGATGTTGGATAATGCATATAGATCAACCTTCTCTATCCATCTTGGAAGCACAAAGATGTATTGAGATCTCCAAGAACACTATTGGTGGGATTATATGAAGAATGAGATCGCAGAATAAACATCAAGATGTCTTGTGTGTCAGCAAGTAAATATGGAAATTCAAAAATATAAGGGGATGATGCAACCATTTACCATACCTACATGAAAATAGGAAAACATCACCATGGACTTTGTCACCAGCTTCATAAGACAGCTAGGGGAAATGATGCTATCTGGGTTGTGGTGAATCGTCTTACAAAATCTGCACACTTCATTTCAATTCAAGAGGATTTATCATTGGATCAAATTTCCAGGATATATATCAGAGAAGTGGTCAGGCTCATAGTGTACCACTATCGATTATATCCAATTGAGATCCAAGATTCACCTCTATGTTTGGGAAGAGACTCCAATATGATCTGAATATTGAGTAAAATTCTAGCATGACCTATCACCCTCAAACTGATGGCCAATATAAGTGGACTATCCAAACACTTGAGGAAATGTTGATAAATTGCTCAATGGACTTCAAAGGAGGATGGGATCAACATATTCTTCGGGTTGAGTTCTTATACAATAACAATTTCTACTCAAGCATCCAAATGCCTCCCTATTAAAAAATTTATGGGAATAGGTGAAGAACACCTATATACTGGGATGAAGTTGGGGAACAAAAACTGGTAGGTCCTGAAATGGTTGAGGAAATGGTTGAGAAGGTTAAGACCATTCAATATCACATCAGGCTAGTCAGAATCGATAGAAAAGCATTGCTGATATTCATAAACAAGTCCTAGAGTTTGATGTTGAATACATGGTATTAATCCACATATATCCATTGAAGAGAGTAATGAGATTTGGTAAGTTGGGAAAGCTTAGTCCAAGGTACATAGGCCCTTTTGAGATCCTTGACCACATCAAAGTGGTGGACTAATGACTAGTACTCTCACCTAATCTATCTCAAGTACATGGTGTATTCCATGTATCCCTATTGAGAAAGTACATACCATACCCCTCTCATGTACTCAATCCATAGGTAGTACCATTGGAGAATAACCTCTATTTTGAGGAGAATCCAGTGAAGATCTTAGATCGTAAAAATTCTACCGAATAAGAGAATGCACATGCTCAAAGTATTGTGGAGAAACCACAAGTTTGAAGAAACAACATGGGAACTAGAGGAGGTGATGAAATAGAGTTACCCTCATCTGTTTTAATGTGGTAAATAAAAATTTCAAGTACGATATTTCTTAAGGGGGGATTTTAATGACCCGGACCGTTGTAAGTGAAATTTTCATTTTGATTTAATTAAAAGTCTAATTTTGTAAAATGGATATAGAAAAAACATGAACTCAATTTATTTTATTATATCCAATTGGATCCAAATGACCATTATGTATCATTACCATTGATAATATAGTCTTTGAAAAGTGATCACATGAATAGTATAAAATAGGGATCTAACAAATCCTTTTGATAGAGAAAAAAGAGGTGATAGCCTCAGCCAGTAGGATTGTTCCCTATGAAGAAAATTTATCAGAGATTCTGAGGGAGATATATTTTCTAGGATTTTTCCTAGACCAATCCCAAGCTAAGATCCAACAACTTAAGCATGAGAAAAACCATTTATGAGAGAAGTTCAAGATCATCGAGACCAGGGCCCAAACCATGTTCACCGAACGGCCCCATGAAAGCCCCACAATCACACTTCTTACTATTAGGGATTATTTTGATATAATAAAGGGTTATTCATCAATACCATAGAATTATTATAATGTATATTATTTTTTTTATAGAATAATAAATATACTTTCATTTTATTATTGTTTTATTAAAGAACAAATAATATCTTTGGTTAATATTCTAATTCAGTTAAGAAATATATTGTGGTAAATTAATGTATTTTTGAAATATATAATATTTTAATAAAATATTATCATTAAATTAATTTTATAAAATTTAAATGATCATATAATTTTTTGAAGTCAAATGTAATATTTATTATAGTTTGGACACTTTTTTTTGTCAAAACCTGTCAATTTTCAATGAATGTTAGTTTTTATTTTAAAAGAATTTTTTTTCATATTTATAAAATTATATAGATAAAATAAATATTATTTTTTTAATAAATACATTGAAATTATTCAATGGTAAAGTTTTCATAATTTTCTAAGACAATCGATTTTTTGGTTAAATATTAAATACCATATAAATATAGTGTGTTTTATGACATCATAATGGACCAATAATGATGTAATAAACACTATAAAAGAGATATTCGTCCAAATATATGTTTTACCTTTAAAATAATGTGGTTTTATATTTGTTTTAATTATTTTATAAACCCTTAGTGAATCCTCCAAAATGTATAATATATTTTATGATTTTAAGTTCATTTCTTTAATAATGTGACTCACCTCCATATAAGAAAGGATAATATTTTAATATTTTCGGCCCTTGTCCTTCTAAAATAATGTTTTCCACTCTTATTTGGAAAAAACCATTGGAAAACCCATGGGAAGATTTGTGGTTTCAAATATTTATTTATATAGATTCCAAAACCTAAGTTTGTGAAATATTAAATAATTCACCTCTGATTACCTATATAAACCCACCCATATCCCACTACTCTTTACTCAAAATGATTTGAACATGTTCTTACTCTATCATCCTCTCTCTATAATCCTCCTAAGGTTCACCAATCTCTCAAGAATACCATCTTCAAGCTTTTTATGTCACACACTCAAGTAAGTGTTTCCTCCTATTCTCATTTTTATCCAAGTTTCCTTATATCGTTACACCCCTTTATTTTAATTTAAAAATGATGGGGCATGTTTTAACACCTCCCAAATACTTACCTTATTATTTTTGAATGATGAGATACCCTTTTATCTCTCATTAATCCCTCGCACATACACCAATTACGATACGTAAATTTCATATGGGTTATTCCATTTCTCCTCTTTATTCAAGTTTCTTTATTATGTTATGTCTTCTATTTCAAAATTAATTAGGTTGGGACATGTATTTATGTGAAAATAATAATTCCCATTTAATGTATATACTATGATATACCTCCTTTTCTCTCATAAAACCTTTTTATGAATTTTTATGTCACGCTGTTAGGCTGCCGAAATTTCACTGTGAATCTCCATTCTAAATCAATTGTGTAAGTGAATACCTCACCCATTACCTATAAAGTGTGTTCAATTTTATACACAAAAAACTTTTCATTTAGGAATTGAATGTTTTTATTCCACACCCCTTAATCTTGGAATAAATTATTATGATTAATGAATCCATTATTTATGATCTATGTGGCGCACTTAAGCATGAGAATGAAATGAATGTGACTTGTGTGTCCAAAATTATATAGTGATCTAATGAATTAGGTAATGTTTAGTATCATGAAACATCAGGTTGGGAAAGGAGTTTACCAAATTCCTTTATGGAAAATTTTCCACTATGATGCACTTGCAGTTTACCCTTGACATATGATGCAATGTTTTAATTTGTTTCCACATTTCCATGTTATGATTAGAATTCTATATCATGTAGTTATGTTCATGTTTCTTTTAAGATCCATTGATATGCCTATTATCTGACATTTATTTTCTTCCTAATTTTATTCCATGTTTATTCCCTTACCACAATTTATAGCTCACCATTTATTATGTATGTCCTCAAGTTATCCCATGCAATTATAAGTAAGAATTAATGTTGTGGTCATGTAAATGAAGTTTTAAATATTTATGTTGTATTCCATGTTTTAAGTTGTTTTGTAATGATACTAATTTTCCAAGGCACTATACTTCTCGATCTTTCATGTTGTATTAAGTGTAATTTTATGTCATTGAAACATGTATGAATTTAATAAGAAGAGAAGGGTTGTTATATTAATATACTTTAACCATATATATTATTTTGATGAATTTTTTTTAGTAAAATTTAGTATATTTTTACTATTCAGCAAAACATGAAAGTTATCAAAAAAATATCAAATATTCATGAAAAGTAAATTTTTATATCCCACTTCTTAATAATAATTTTATGTTGTCATATAATAATTAATAATGTGTCAAAATTTTATTTTAATATGGGTTCACCATTAAAAGGTGGTAAAATTACCCTTATGAAAAATATTGGGTTTTTTATATATAAAATGCAGTTTATTCATATCTTACAAATAAAATATATATTTTATGAATATTAAAAATATTTTATTAAATATGTATCATATATATTTCATAAATTTAATTTACTAATTGTAATTAACATAATTTATTAATACAAAAAATATAAATATTCCCTTTACATTTATTTGGCATATATTTTTCATAAATAATTGGTATCCAATGAATTCTCCATACATTTTCATAAGTTAGTTTTTTTTAAAAAAAGGGAATTTTACAAGTGTGGCCTTTTTGAACCCATTTTCATAAGTTAGTTATATTTATTACCGCTAACTTAATATCTAGGTTAAATTGGTCATTTTATACTAATGGTGTCTCACGGTTCGTTTAGACTCATGATTGTGTTTAATGCAAGCTATTGAATCATTAAAATTATTTAAGGAAAATATTTCATAAAAAATCCAGGTGTTACATTCTACCCCCTTAAACTGAAATTCTCCCTAGAAATTCATCACATAGAGAAAAATAGATGAGTATAACTCTCCTTCATCACATCCTAAAGTTACAATTTAGATTTCTAAAATTGGTGGTTCCACCATAAAACTTTAACCAAGAAAGTGGTCTTGTTTTGTAGAACATTTTCGCTACAATCCAAAATATCTATCAGTTGTTCTTCATAAGAAAGATCATTTTCCAGTGGTATGACTTTTGAGTTTAGTACATGTGAAAGATCAGGTATGTACTTTATCAGGAGAGTTATATGGAAGACATCATGAACTAGAGAGAGATTCGATGGAAGCACCAAGCTGTACGATACCTTCCCAACACGATCAAGAATTTCAAAAGGAACAATATACCTACGACTCAGATTGACCTTCTTTACAAATCTCATTACTCTCTTTAAGGGAGATATTCATAGAAACACCTTTTCACCCACTACAAACTTTGTATATTTTCATCAATTGTCAGTATAATTTTTTTGGTAACTCTAAGATGCTCTTATGTGTTGATGAATAGATCTGACATCATCCACAATTTCATTAACAAGATCAGGTCCTAAATGATTTCTTTCTACAACTTCATCCTAGCAAGTATGTGTTCTACCCTTCTTTCCATAGAGGGATTCCTAAGGATCCATCTAAATACTAGAGTGATAGCTATTTCTGTAATAAAATTCCACCAAAGGTTGGTTCTGATCCCAACCAACTTTGAAATCCATAGAGACACCTCTCAATATGACTTATAGTGTTTGAATTGTACTCTCATATTAACCGTCTATTTGAGGATGATAAGAAGTTATGAAACTTAACTCTATATATGGAGCCTGCTGAAGACTTTTCCAAAACGTTGAGGTAAATCTTAGATCCTGATGAGATATAATGGAAAGTTTAACTCTATAAAATATTACAACTTTATTTATATATATATGGGAATGATGATCAAGAGAGAAATCCTATCTAATAGTAAAGATTTTTCAAGACTATCTAATCCACTAACCAAGTTGACTCGGAAAGAAGTTGGGTTCATGTGGATGGAGGAATGTGAAAAAAATTTCAAAGAGATGAAAAGAAGTTTAACTAGTGCATCCCATGGAGACGCAATAGGGCATATGAATACATTATCAATATTCTATAGGAGTTGTTTCATCATTTCCTATAACTCAATTGGTTCTATTCTATGAGGTGCATTTAAAATAATCATAACACCTAGTGTGAGTTCTATTGAAAACCCAACTTCACGATTAGGTGGAAAACTTGGAAAATTTTACAAAAAAGACACCATTAATCTCCCTTAAATAGTGTTATTATTAATGGAGAGTTTCTCCCCAACCATTTGAGATATATAACCTTCATTTATAGGAACCAAGACTGAAAATACGGATGATATTTCCACTGGAAGTTCGTATTCGTCCCTGCATCGATAGATTATCATAGATTGATCCGGAATATGAAATATGAGTTACCTTCCTTGTAAATTTATGTTTCATCCATATAGAGAATGCCAATCCATGATAGGAATAACATCAAATTCCACTAAAGGAAGTATCACAATATTTTGAGGAATTTATTTCCCAAAAACTTCAATTAGAGAAGTTTTATAAACTTTTGATGTGACCGTTGTGTGATTATGATTTGTCATAGCTAACTCATCATCTAAATTTTAATGTAATATGACTATACCCTTAGAAAATTATTCATAAATAAAAGAGTGGGTTTAGAAAGAATCAAATAAAACATTTTCTACTTTAGAGTGGATGGTAAGTGTACCTTTCCCCACTTCATTATTATACTCCACATCATCTATAGTGATCACATATGACATTACTTTGTCTTTAGACTTAAGAGTTTTCTTATGTTGATCATCATTAGTATCCCTTTGATTAGGGCATTGGATGGAATTATTCACCATTTACATTAACTTGTATCATTTAAGTGAGGGAGGTTTATTCTATGTAGCATTTTTAGTATTCACATCGTTAGTCAATTTTTCCATCACTTCAGCATTCAACTATGAATGTAATAATGCCCCATTTCCATACACTTGTAGCATTTAGGTGTGAGAGGTTCATTCTATGTAGCCTTTTCAATATTCACATCATTAGACATTTTTTCCATCACATTGGAATTCAACTACCCAATGATCTTATCTTCCATGCTAAAACCATTTTCTAGTCCCTATAAGAAAATTTCCTCCATGTTTCTTTGAAAAAATTGAGAATAATGGAAAACTCATCTTCTTTTAAGTGTGGTATTTATATTTTCCCTTGAATTATATTTTTCTCTTCTTATAAAACACATATGACTGATTGGTTACTCCAATATCCATCTCAACCTTGAGAGCACATCGAACGATTTCATCATAGATATTGAAGTCCCTTATGGATAACTCCATTTAGAGACATGGTTTTATGCCACTAAATAATTGATCAATTTTACTCTCTAGTTGGATAATAATTCCATAAGTGTACCATGCAATTCTTGTACAATTTGATTCATAGGTACTAACTGATTCATTATCCTTTTGATTAATCTCAATGAAACCCTTCTCTATATTTGTTCGAATAATATTAGGGAAGAAATTAATGAAAAATAATTTCTTGAACTCATCCCATTACCTAGATTCATTTTATTCTATTTTCCTTGAATTCTTGATAAGATTCCACCATTGATCAACTTCACCTTCCAAATGATAAAATTTTAAGATGAATTTATCATGTTATGAAAATTGGTGAACTTAAAATATATTTTTATTGGAAATAATCCATTATTCATCAACTACTGTATTATAATACCCACTAAAATAAGGTGGACGTTGACTCATAAAGAAATCAATAGAACGTTTTTTTCTTCCTTTGCTCATTCAAAAGTTTTTCATGATTTATAACTTGAGAAAGTTGTGTGAGCATAGAGAATTTTTTTTCATTCCAGATCCCATAACATTTGGTTTATTAGGATTATAATCATTGAATTTCCCTTTACATTCAGTATTAATGTGTTTCTTTCTTGTTCCATCCATTGACTAAAACCAATAATCGTAGTGTGAGAAACACAAATCATAATGAGAAAACCACATAATAAAGAATAAAATTTCAATTTAGGACACTATAGATTTTATTCTAGGATATTTATGATCATTTCTAAAACACCAGGATTGTAACCGATACTTTTACATATCCTTAGGGTTCTTACTGAGGTTTTCTCATCCTAGTTTCTAAAGGTTAACTATACCTTTTCTCAGATACCATTTATAATGGACCATACTTTACATACATAGATATTACTTCAAAATTGAAGAATATTCATTAAAAAACATAAAAAACCACTCAAGGAACCTATAGTTTTAGTTTATTTAGAAACTAGAAAACATAAAAAACTAGTTCATAACTCATCAAAATTTTCTCCCACTTATTTATTCAAAACAATACCCATTTTGACATATCTTACTTAATAACCTTCTTCACAGACTGGGGAAAAGAAACATAGTAAAGGGTGAGATCAGATGATTAGTAAGAGTAAACAAGGGAGATATCAGTAAAATCATAATAATAAGAAATAAAAACATAGCATTTAAAAATAGTATCCTACATATGAATGATCATGATATCATGTCATGGGATATATAATAAAAATTCATAAAAAATCAATGAACATATTCCTAATAGTCATAATATAAGACATGGATTTTGTGGAATACTCATAAGAATAGAAAATAATTTCATATTAGTTAAGGAACTTTTCAAAGACCATCATAGCGGACAAAGTACATTACTGAACCAAGTTACCCCTTATTCCATCCTAGTATTACTGAACTGGGTTTACTTTTCATTCCAGCCCTATAATACTGAACTAAGATCATTTCTCATTCTAACCCTATTTATCTCATGAGATAAAAATATTTCCCAATGAATTTAAGGGAGATATAGGTTTCAACCAACTCATAATTAAATCATTCTTACATATTCCACAAAAACATAAATAATTCATCATAGTATAACCCAAAGAATAAAATGGGTTTCTTAAACATTATTACATCATAAAACAATCCATGTAAAACAAATGGATAAAATTATATCATAAAAAAATCAAACCATATGAATAATAGGTATAGTATACTTGAAATATAACCCTATTAAAAAAAATTCCATCTTAGATGGAAAATAATTTTGATAGAACACTTGAAATTAATTCTTGAAGAAAATGTCTTTTCATCTTAAAAAACTATTTATTTTCTCCAAATGCCATGTAATTGTAAAAGAATCGAAATTATTTGAAAATAACCTTTAAATCATGAAATATCTCAAAAATTCCATGTAAATGTTTTATATGGAATTATTCTGAGACCACACGCTCTAATGACACGTGATTCCGAGGCCTGGAGAGCTCGGAATAGAATTTTGATCCTTTTCAAGGTACGTTCAGTAAACGTGTGAGTGAGTTTTTTTATATTTTGAACCGGTTCTTGGATTGTAAATATGATGGCACTATTGAACTCAAAACCCCAAGATTCACCTAGAAATGACTTAACTTTGGCGGAAAAAGGATGAGCCGAAAAGTTATTTTTTGTAATTTTTGAGAAAAATAATAATATAATTTAAAATAAATATTTTATTTCTTTTCTCACCATTGAGTGGTGGATGGTGACGCTGCAGTTTAATAATGAGGCGGCGATGAGACACATTAATGGAGGGTCAATAATGGCTTGTTTGAAATCACGATGTTGTTATCTTAATGACACATTAAATGTGGATCATTAAGTGTGGCTCATTTAATGAGCATCATTAATGGGAACAATGTCACTGCACATTTTATTTCTTTCAATATTTACCACATGTTGGAGTTCAGGGGATTAAAAAACATGGGGAATCTCTGATGAACCATCGACAGAATCCCTCTCTAACAAATAATGAAGAACGATGTGCCCACAGATCATCACTGGCTTTGACGTGCCCTGAATAATAGAGCTAGAAGCGATGTTGAAATCCTAAAACTTTGAGGAAAAATTATTTGACATCAAACATAAATGAGGTAGGGGTTTATGTGTTCTAATTATTTGATGATTTTTTCCTTGTTCTCGATAATTAACAATGAACATGGATCAACCAATTACTAGGTTGATCCACGAATCGCTCGTTCTTGTGGTTGGATATTGTGTAGGTTTTGATTTGAGATTTTTCAAGCAACGTGATTATCATCATGTTATCCCCATGATTAAACTCTAACACGGAGGGTGCGGGATGACCCGAACAAGGCCGCTCCCTCCGCCATAGTTGTTCTTGGTGCGTTCTTCAATGTCGACCGATCAACTTGACGACAAGACAAATTTGAGACCATCGCGAAAAAGAGGAAGATCTATGGGGGCCATAGATGTAGGAGAAGTGAAAAATGGACCACCAAAGCGCGTCTAGTGGCTGCCGAAGGTTTTTTCACTATGTCGGTGCTAGCATTGGAGGCACCGACTGTGTGTCCGTCGGCACGCCAAGGCGGCAGGAGGCCGCGACGATAGTGGGAGACGTGGCACTGATCACCGTGTGGAGGGATGACCCACTTCTGGGACATCTAGTGGATGGAAATCTACGGTCCATCGACTGTGGTTGGAGGAGTATGCCCTACATCTGTGGGCCAGCGAGGGTCAGACATAGCGCGACTCCCGCATCCCGGCAGGACGACACCCCACTGGCCGCACTGAACGACCGATCTTCTATTGGCGGGCTGGGATGGACCCACACCGAGTAGGCCGAACCTGTTCCGATAGGCCAGACCCATGCTCTTTGGGCTAGGCCGGATGAGACCGGGTCACCGGGCAACCTAGTGGGTTAGACCCTTGGCCAACTCGGGCTAGGTTTAGCAAGGCCCATTGGGCCTAGCCCACTGTCCAGGCTGGTCCAGATCAAACCCAACCCAAACCGAATAAGTTCGAGTTCATATAATAAAATTGGGGTACGTAGGACCCATGAGTCGTGTTGGTCGGGTTAGTCTGACCGGTTCAGACTAGGCCTAGACGCAACCGACACCTGTTTACTAGAACACCCGTATCTCTCAGACTGGGCGTTCGATTGACATAACCTCAGTGGATTTGGGACCCTTGATATGGAGTGGTCCTTCTAATATAGTTCACATGAGTTTTATTAGATGTTGGAGTATGGCTGGGTTGAATCAGACTCGAATCTAACTGGTCGCTTTTTACTAAAAAGCCTATAACTTACAAAACGAGCGTCCGAATGACACGCCTTCTATTATGTTGGGACCCTTATGAATAGATGGTCCTTTGGATTACTCTATATGAGACTTATTGGAGTTTAAGGTATGGCCGATGGCTTGGGGAGAGGATCCTATGGAAATCAAGCATGCTAAGTGCGAGAATCTGGTGGCTGGGTGTGACGTGAAGAAAGAATAACGATCCTACATGGATCAAAACCTAGAGATCCTAAGTGGATCAGAACCTAGCAATCCTATATTGGTCATCACCTAGCGATCCTCTCTGGGCCAAAACATAGTGATCCTCTGTGGGTTAGCACTTAGATATCCTCTATGAGTCAACACCAAGCTACCCTGTACAAGTCAGCAATAGAGCCTCTCGACATAATAAGATGATCTAGCTTTAAGAATAATCATCTTTACTTCTTTATTTAAGTTATAAATGGTGTGATATGCATCTTTGACATTGTTCTATGTGTTTAAGATATTGCATGGTGGTATTATGTTGGTGGTATTTCTTTTTTTGTGTTTTCCTTCGTGGATTACTGAGAGATCTTCAGGGGTCTCGGGGTCCCTACTGAGTATTGTTATACTCACCCTTGCACGGGCTTCACCCGCACCTATTGTGTCTTGTGAAAATGAGGGAAAAACTTGACCAAGACTTTAGGGATCTAGGACTAGACAATGCTCGGAATGGGGATCGATAGATGTGGTGTGATGTAGTGACATACGACCGAGAGCTGTACCTACCATTCAGGTAGGATCCTTGGCGGATGACCTCTAGAGCTTTTAATTCTTTTACTATACTTTCCTTTCAGTTGGGATTGTATTCTGGCCCCTTTACTTTTAGTTTTCACACTATACTCTTAGTGGTGGTACATTTTGGTGGTTGTATTAATTTTCTTTCCTTCATGGCTGGCTTTGTGCAGTTTTCCCTTTTTGTGCATGTAGAGGGTTAAAGGAAATGCCTTCACTTTTTGGGATAGGCCTTTCTGGTGCTAGTCACCATCCCTTGGCCTATAGAAGGTGGGATTGGGCTAGTCACAACACATTCCCTAGGGGATAGGTCATGACAAAGTGTTATCAGAGGGAGTTTGGTTCTACCAAAAGAACTGAGAGCCAGTATTTTCAATGGGTGAAATAGTGTAAAGTGTCTTGTGTTTAGATTTTAGTATAGGGAGCCCAGTGTTGGTGCGGAGGCCGACGTATCCATACACCAAAACCCTGAATTCTATTTTCTAACTCAGTACATGAAAACACTAGTTGCATGTGTTTTGGAAATGTTTTTCACTTGATCTATTTTGAGTCAGCTCATGAGGTATAAATTATTGACCGTGGCACACCAGTTTCTCTACAGAATGACTCTACGAAGACAACCTTCCAGGATTCCAGTGAGAGATCAACAGTTTCTACCAACCCCACCAGCGGACAATGCATGCCGACTGAGCGCGTTGCATGAGTTCCAAAGATAGAGGCCTCTGAGGTTTTGAGGCAAGAAAAATTCTCAGGCAGCCAAGGATTGTCTAGAGGTAGTTACTAGGGTTTATCTCCTAGTAGAGACATCGACCAACTAGATGGTAGTTCTAGCCATTGGCCTTTTTTAGGGCACAATAGGGAGGAAGTGGAGCTTGACGCTCCAAATACACAAGGAGGCAACCCTTGACTTCAATAATCTCTTCTGGGCGGAGTTTGTACCAGCGACACTACACTTAGTGCGTATTCAGAAGGTAACAAACCTATAGCAGGGTAGCCTAACTATGGCTCAATACTAAATAAGGTTTACTGACCTCTCCTGCTACTCCTATGACATGGTACGAGACCCTTTATTCAAGGCCCATACCCTTGCGTAGGGACTCCGATGAGAGATCAGGGCGTCGATGATTTCTCTTAGCATCCTGACAAAGGTTGAAGTGCTAGAGAGATCCCTACTGGTGGAGAGCTTCCTAACCAAGCAGGCACCAATAGTGAGAGCCACTACTAGACGAAAGGTGGCCGACCCATCTGTAGGAGGCATAAGGTAGACGATGCAGAGGCCCAAATGGGCCAAAAATTCTAGAGGACAACCTTAGGATGTAGGGTCAGAGGTGCAGAGCTCGTGAGGTAGAGGAGGTCATCTGAGGACTAGAATTTTTTACTCTTGGGTGGAAATGGGAACATGGCTCATGACTACCCAATTCCTCACACGGATGACCAATAGGTGGTCGAGGGACTGCCAAGACAATGACATAGGTTTGAGCGTGGAGGTCTGTAGGGTGGAGGATGTGGTAGGGGAGTAGGATAAGAAGGATTCAGTGGAAGACAATTCAAGGTACTACCACCACCACCCCAGGATGTCCACCATGAGCTCTAGGAGTAGGTGGATAGGGGTGGGGACAAATTCAGGCAATGGAGGCCTACGACCATGGTGCTCTAGAGATTATTATAGGTACGATATGTGTATACTCTACCTTATCTACAGTTCTCATAGACACATTTTCTAGTCACTCTTTCCTTACCAAAGACCTCGTTCGAGCCTCGGAGATTCCGATGGAGCCATTGGATCGATCCTTACAATTATAGTCTTCTAGGGGAGGGGATTCGACGATTACACACTAGTGTTGTTAGTGTGAGGTTACTATAGGAGATGAGAGATTTAGTTGGGATCTCCTAGTAGCAGTGTCAAGGCCTTACGATGTCATCTTGGGTATGGATTGGTTATCCACAGTCCATACTCAGATCGACTGTTTTAGGAACAAAGTGCGGTGTGTCCACAAGGATGGGACCAAGTTTTCCTTCACCAGTGAGAAGGGTACCTTTTAATCATAGTATGGACTTTCTTAGAGAAGGGGGTAGCTGATCACTCACCAATTGTCTAGACTCACCCTTGGTGTAGTGGAAGAGGGGAGTCTGATCATTCCAGTAGTGGTGAAAAAATATGAGGATATCTTTCTAGAAGATGTCCCCGGAATACCTACTTGCAGAGATTTAGACATATGAATTAACTTGTACCCAAGGAAGACATTGATATATACACCTGAATATTGGATGTCTCCCTCAGAGCATTGTGAGTTGAGGGTAAAGATGGAGGAATTGCAGAGAAAGGGGTTTGTAAGGCCCAATGTTTCTCCATGGGTAGCCTCACTACTATTTTTCGAGAAGGAAGATGGGATATTGAGGCTATCTATGGACTTCCAGCACCTGAACCAGGTGACTATGAATAACAATTATCCACTACCAAAGATTGAATACCTCTTCAACCAGCTGAAGGGAGCTAAGTGGTTCTCAAAGATAGACCTTAGATCAGGCTATCACCAGCTTTGGGTACAAGATGAGTATGTACTGAAGACAACAATCAGGTTCTGGTATGAACACTATGAGTTCTTGGTGATGCCTATCGGCATGGACAACACCCCCACAATGTTCATGGGACTCATGAACCAGATCTTCCAGCCTTACCTTGATCGGTTTTTTGTGTTCTTCATCGATGACACCTTAGTGTACTCGGCGTCTGAGGAGGAGTACGATACACACCTGAAGATAGTCCTAGAAAAAATCTAAGAGAACATGCTTTATGGTAAGATCTTGAAGTGCTAGTTCTGGATTTGGGAGTTCCACTTCCTAGGACACGTCATCTCAGATGTTGGAGTTGTTGTGGATCCGGTGAAGATAGAGGAAGTGCTTACTTGGGAGCCACCCTAGAGTGTGACTGAGGTGTAGTTTTTCATGGGGCTGGATGGGTAATACTAGAGGTTCATAACCAAAATTTTCATAGCAGTAGAACTTGTGTTGTATTTAACAAATAAGATACAACCCTTCATATATACGGAGAGATTCCAGTATATTTTCCAGGAGTTGAGTCAGAGACTGACGAGTGCCCCCCATATTGAGGCTACCCGAAGAGGAATTTGGGTATGTAGTCTACTATAATGAATTAGGGACTGGAATGGGTTGTGTCTTGATGTAGGAACGAGAATTGATCACCTAAAAATCACAAAAGTTGAGGAATCATGAGTAGAACTATGCAACCCATGGCCTGGAGTTAGAAGCATTGATCTTTACCTTGAAGATGTGGCGACACTACTTGATGGGTGAATGGTTTACCATATACTCTGACCAAAAGAGTCTCAGGTATATCTTATCACAGAAGGACCTGAACTTGAGATTGTGGAAATGACTGGAGTTCCTACAGGACTATTAATTTGAGATAGTCTATACTTCTGGGAAGGGGAACTTGGTGGCAGACACACTTAGATGGAGGTCTGGTTTGCAGCTGCTGAGTGAGGCGACAGAGTAGCTAGCTGCGATGCAGATATCCTTCATAGATAGTGATTGAGAATCTTACCACTAGTCTATGACTATCACTCCCCAAATCTTACAGCGAGTTAGGGAGGCACAACTTGTGTATGATGACTGTGAGGACCGACACACTCAATTTTCCTTAAGATATGCTCTTGATGGATTTTAGATAGGTGGAAAGCACACCATCCTTTTCAGAGGGCGCACTATAGTACTAGTGACATTGCGAGAGGAGGTATTGAGGGAGTTCCATACATCCCCTTTGGCGGTACATACTGGAGTGGTGAATATGTACTAGGTCCTCTGATGTCAGTACTGGTGGCCAGGGATGAATAAAGTGGTGGCCAAGTTCGTTTCGCGATGCCTCACTTTTCAGCAAGTGAATGTTGAGAATCAGGTTCAAGCAAGCTTGTCCCAACCACTCGAGGTATCATAGTGGAAATGGTATGGTATCTCGATGGAATTTTTGATGGGGTTACCACATACATCCAGGGGCCATGATTCCATCTGGGTGATTGTTGACCGACTCACCAAGTCGGCTCACATCCTGCCCATCTGGGAGCAGGGAACAGTAAAGGGATTGGGATGCCTTTACCTCCATTAGATAGTGCGTCTCGACAGAGTTCCTTCGATGACCACCTTAGACCATGATGCAAGCTTTACATCTCAGTTGTGGAAGGGGTTACATGAGGCGTTCGGGACTCAGATGCACTTGATCACAGATTTTTACCCCCAAACGGATGGTAAGAGGGAGTAGGCCATATAGAACATGGAGGACATGCTATGTGCTTGCATCCTAGACTTCGGTCGTAGTTGGGAGTACCACATACCACTAGTGAAGTTTGAATACAACAACATCTATCACTCCACCATTTTCATGACACCATTTGAGGCCTTGTATGGGCAGCCTTGCAGATCACCCCTATGCTAGACAGATCTAGGGGAGTCGGCACTAATGGGTCCAGAGTAGGTATGATCTACCACTGAGAAGATGCAGACCATCCAAGAGTAGATGAGGACTGCATATAGTAGGTATAAGTCTTATTCCAATAGGAGATGAAGAACCTTTGAGTTTTAGGAGGGTGATCATGTATTCCTTTGGGTCTCACCCCGACAAGGATTATGGAGATTTGGCTGGGAAGACAAGCTATTTCTGAGGTTCATCATACCTTTTTAGATCCTACACAGAGTTGGAGAGGTGGAGTACCACCTAGATCTTCCCCCAAAGATGTACAGGGTGCATGATCTTTTCCACATGTCATAGTTGAGGAGGCACGTGCACGATCCATCGCACGTCATCGACTGGGGCGAGCTGAACATTGACGATGGGGCGAAGTTTGTGGAGTTCCCAGTAGAGATAGAGGATTGACAAAAACAGGTCCTACGTGGGTGGTCGATTCCTCTAGTGTGAGTTCGGTGGCAGCACGAGAACCTCTAGGAGATCACATGGGAGTGAGAGGATCAGATTAATTCTCAGTACCCACATCTATTTGGTTAGTTTTATTTTGGCTTTCTGGGACGTAAAGTCCTAAGGTAGGGATAATGTAATGTCTCTTAAATTATGTGTAATTTTTTATTATATGGAATTATTCTAAGATTGCACGCTCTGATGACATGTGATTCCAAGGACCAGAGATCCCAAAATGGAATTTTGAACATTTTTTAAGGTATGTTCAGTAAACATGTAGGTGAGTTTTTCTATTTTTGAACCGGTGCGCAGATCGTAAACCTGAGGGCACCGTAGAACTCATAATGTAGGGATTCACCTAGAAATTACTTAACTTCTGCTAGCAAGGGCCAAACGGAAAAGTTATTTTTCATAATTTTTGAGAAAAATAATAAAATATTTTAGAATAAATATTTTATTTCTTTCTCACTATTGAGTGGCAGATGGTGACGATACGGTGCAGCGATGAGACGAAAATGTGGCACATTAATAGAGGGTCAATAATGAATCATTTGAAACCGCAATGCTGTTATATTAATGACTCATTAAATGTGTCTCATTTAATGAGAATCATTAGTGGCGCAACGTCGTTGTGTTTTTTATTTCTTTTAATATTTCCAATGTGTTGGAGTTTAGGGGATTAAAAAATGTGGGGAATCTCTGAAGAACCACTGGTGGAATCCCTCTCCAACGAAGAACAAAGAATGATGTGCTGGTGGATCATCACCGACTTTGACGTTCCTTGAAGAACGGAGCTAGGATCTATGTCAAAAACCTTAAACCTTGAGGAAAAGCTCTTCGGTATATAAAGTCAACAAGGTAGGGGTTTATGCATTATATGTATTTAATGATTTTTTCCTCATTCTTAAAAATTAATGATAAACTCAGATCGACTGACTAACAGGTTGATCAGTGAATTGCTCATTATTGTGGGTAAATATTATGTGGGGTTTGATTTGGGGGTTTTCAAGCTATGTGATTATCCTCATGTTATCCCCATGATTAAACTCTAATGCAGAGGGTGCAGGATGAATTGAACAAGGCTCAGTCTCTCCAACATAGTTTTTCTTTCTGCGTTCTTTGAAGTCGATCAGTCAACTTGACGACAAGATAGATTTAAGACCTTCACGATGAAGAGGGTAATTTCTGGGGGCCATAAACGCAGGTGATGCGAAGAACGAACTATCGGAGCGCAGGCGGTGGTCCACCGCTACACAGGTGCCGACGATGGCACACGACAGCACCGACCATGTGCTGGATGGGGGGACCGAGGGACGCCGACTGGGTAGAGTGGTGTGCCCATCGATGCGACAAGGCGATAAGAGGCTGCGGCGGTGGTAGGAGACGCGGTGCCGAGCACCGCGTGGAGGGACGACCCATGTCCGGGGTGTTCGGTGGCTGGAGAGCCACGATCCATCGACCACGACTGGAGTAGGTGGCGTCGTGTCTGCAGGGCATGCGGGGGACGGACATGGTGCGGTTTTTGCATCCTAGTTGGATGACGCCCCACAGGCCACACCACACGATCAGTCTTAGGATGGAAGGACACACCCAGCCAGTGGGCCAGGCCAGTGTGCCAGACTTGCACCCAGTGGGCCGGAACCATGCCAGCAGGCCAGATCTGCGCCCTTCGAGCCTGGCCGGACAAGACAGGGTCATCGGGCGACCTGCCTGGATGGACCCTTGGCCAACCTAGGCCTGGTCCAGCAAGGCCCATTGGGCCTGGACCACTGGATATGTCGGACAAGACCAACCTCGACCCGAACTGGGTTCGGTAAAGTCCATCTAATTAAACTGGGGTATGTGTGACCCCTGGGTCGAGTCGGTCGGGTTGGTCCGACCGGGTCAGACCGGGCCCAGATGCAACCTGCCCATGTTTACTAAAACACACGTATCTCTCAGACCGGACATCCGATTGACGTGACGTTAGTGGAGTTGAAACACTTGTTATAGAGCGGTCCTTCTGATATAATCCACTTGAGTTTTAGAATAACTTGGATTATGGTAGGTTTGGATTGGACTTGAATCCAACCAGGACCTTTTTACTAAAAAGCCTATAACTTATAGATCTGGCGTCCGAATGGTGCGCCGTCTACTGCGTTGGGACCCTTATGAGAAGACGGTCCTTTGGGTTACTCTATCTGAGACTTAGTGGTGGTTGAGGTATGAAATATGTATTTAGGAGTGTATCCTCTTGAAATCAAGCATGCTAAGTGTGGGAATCCAGTGGCTGGGTGTGACTTGAAGAAAGAATAATGATCCTGTATGGGTTAGCACCTAGCAATCCTGAGTGGGTCATCACCTAGCGATCCTGTGTTGGTCATCACCTAGCGATCATCTGTGGGTTATAACCTAGCGATACTATATGGGTTAACACCTAGAGACCCTGTGCAGGTCAGCAGTAGAGCCTATCGACTGAATAAGATGATCTAGCATTACAACTAATCATCTTTACTTCTGTACTTATGTTATACCTGGTGTGAGATACGTCCTTTACATTGTGCTATCTGTTTTATATCTTGCTTAATTCTATTACCTCGATGGTATTTATTTTTATGGTTTTTTCCTTCATGGATTACTGAGAGACCTTCAGGGGTCTCGGGGTCCCTACTGAGTATTGTTATACTCAACCCTGCACGGGCTTCGCCCGCACCTGTTGTATCTTCTGTAGACGACAAACTACCATGATTGGGGCTTTGGGAAGCCTATATTAGACAGTTCCTGGAGGGAGATCAATAGATGTAGTGCACTGTAGTAACATACAATATAGATCTGTACCTACCCTCCAGGTAGGATCCTTGGTGGACGACCTTCGAACCTTGTACTTCTTTTGATGTACTTTCCTTTCAGTTGGGCTTGTATTCTGACCTCTTTACTTTTAGTTTACACACATTAATCTTAGTGGTGGTACTTTGTGGTGGTTGTATAACTTTTATTTCCTTTTTGGTTAGCTTTGTGCAGTTTCCCTATCTGTGTGTGTACATTTTTGAAGGCAATGCCTTCCTTTTTTGGGATATGCCTTTCTCGTGCTAGTCACCATCCCCTGGCCTGTAGAATGCAGGCTTCAGGTAGCCACAGCATGGGCCCCAAGGGATGAGTCATGAAAAATATTTCATATGAAGATTCATGGAAATAATATGTTATAAAAATATAAAAATCTATTCATGTCGTATAAGTTAAAAGAAATCAATCTTCTCGTACTTTTGTCGGATAAGTTTAAAAGTACCTCATATAAAAAATGAAAAAAGATTCATTTCATACAATTTAATAAAAATTAAATAATGGGTAAAATTTACTTTAAACAATTGTATAAGAAAATAAATAATGTTTTGGTAGACATATTTAGGAAACATGGACATGGATGATAAATATACCCTAGAAAATACTTACGTATAATAAATCACAGATAATAATGAGATTACAAAATTATCCCTTGGCTTAGGTCTGATATCCTTTGTACGTACCCAAACCTCTTATATAATGATTTAAATAATTTAATTGACTTATTCCATAATAATAATAATTTTTATGATATCATATATGATCATATTATCATCCATTTTTAATAACATTATTACTTGTTATCCCAGTATTAATAGCTTCGTTTTCTAATGTATGTTTTGTTGAATAAGTTATAGTTCTCCTTATCAGGTCATAGTTATATCATTAAAAAATGTTATTAAAATAATATATATAATATTTATTCATTCTATAAAATTATATAATCATTACTTAATGGATATCATGTATAATTAATCACATCACATCGTGGGGATGGTAGGTCGTACGTACACACTAGTGACGATATCATTCCCATAATTATGAAATAGTAGGGAAGTGGATGGTATAAAATTTGTTCCATAATCTATATAATGTTATAATAATCATTTATTGTTATTATTTCCATCATTATACTCATCAATGTAATATGGTGGTGAAAAACATATTAGATGATGATGTGGAGATAGTAAGCCGTATGTACGCTTGTGAGGTTATTTCATTTTTCATAGGATGGATAGAAGGTGGAATATGATTGTTACATAATCATAATAAAATCTCAGTATATAATTTATAATATAGTTATTAGTTTTTAATGGAATCCACTCATGAAGTGGAATTAGAAAAAGAAAGAAGTTTGAAATAATCAGTAGGGGAGATTACCTCTTCTTCATTGTGATCCCTCTATATCTCCACTTAAAGCAATACAGTTGGTCTTTGGAGAAGACCAAAACCTATACAATGTTACTAGGGAATTTGAAAATGAAAAATAGTTGGTGATATCTGATCTTTAATTCTAAATGTGTTTTGAAGAAATGAGGGAGGAGGTTACCTTTTATAATTGAGGTGAGGGGCACTTTTGGAATCTCTAAAAATATTAATTTACAATAAAATAAACTACATCCAAAAACCTCCAAAATTTTATAGTTTTAGATATAAGATGTTATAAGGTTTTAATATCATAACCTAATAAATTTTCAACATGTTTTTATTTTAATTTAAACCTTATCATTTTAATTACCACATACTTATTCTATTTAATTTTTAACTAAGGTAACAAATATTTTAATAATAAAAGGGTTAAATATTTATTTTTTTATTTCTATTAGACCATAAAAAATACTATATAACATTTTAGACCATATAATAATTATTATATATTTTTAAAAATGTTTTATTATTTTTTAAATAATTTAATAAAATATTATTTTGATAAACAGACAATAGTGTCAATTTTGATACTATTAAATTCATTGATTTTTAAAAATATGAAGATAACGAGTTGACTTTGAAAAAAATATTTTATTATAATACTAAGAGGTAAATTTCATCTATGAAATTAATTGGATATATTAATTATCCAAAATTATGTTTATTTTTAATTTTTTTAATAAAATTTATTTTTTATCTTCATTAAGAAAATAATTTCTACATTAGCACTGTGTCATTATTTAATTCACATATTTTTTGAATAAGAATTAAAAATATAATAATATGAAGAAGATAAATCCTATAGATTTAATAATAATACTTATAGTCAAATATATCATATGGAAAATATGACTTTAAATATTTTATATTTATTAAAAAATGAATGTAAAAACTTTAACATAACATAAATAAAATTTTACAAGTCTCATAATCTATTCCATATGGTTCCAAATTGTCAATGACTCGACCCTTGGATGATTATGGTTGAAAAATACTCTACCAAAATGATTTGATCAAGTGTTTGGGTCTTTTAATGGTTATTATCTTTTTAATAAAAATTATTTTATTGATTTCTCATTAATTAATTAATTTCTACATCATCAATGTATAAGCCATTAAGATAATTATTTATTTCTAAAAATTAAAAATAAATTATGATGATAAAGGAAGAAAAATTTAGATTATAAACGAGTATTTATAGTTTAATTTATCCTATGTATAAACTTATATTAAAAAATGACATATTAAATAAAATTGAGTAAGACATATTTATCTTTTCTTTAAAAAAATAAATTAAATGTCCAAATATCATCTATTTGGCTTAAAAAGGATACAATTTAGAATCAAGGATGATTTAGGTAAAAAAATCATCCAATGATATTAAGAAAATTTTAAGGGTAATTTTATAATTTCAATGTTACCCTTTATTACCCAATTTACCTTTTTACCATATTTATAAAATTTAACAAAGTTACTATTCATAATGGAAAAAAATAAAATAAATATATTTTCAAATTTTTTACCTAATTATTCAAAAAATAGAATCAATTTTTAAAAATTCAAAACACCGAAGTGTTAGTAATTAATTGAAAATTAATCTCATTGTCAGAATGAGAAATAAGTATTAATAGTTAAAACATTGCAAAAGATTGAAATGTTTTTACATCTGAATTTGATGTAAAATTAATTCCAAGGACCTAAATAACATTAAATGATAAAAATATAATCTATTTACACTTTAAAACCATTCAGTAATATAATTTAACCATATAAATTATTTTGATAAAAATAATTCTTTTCTATTTAAATTTTTTATATTTTTACTTTTCATTAAAACTTGAAAGTTATCAGGAAAGTATAAAAAATTCCTCAAAATTTAAATTTTATTTCTTTTTTATAAATAAGAATTTCATGTTTTCAAATAAAAATTACTAATACATCAAAATTTTAATTTAAAATGGGTTCTCCATTAAAAGGTAGTAAAATTACCCTTTTGAAAAATATAGGCTTTTCTTGTTCATAAAAACAGTTTATTTATATCCTATGACTAAAATATCTATTTAATTAATATAAAAAACATTTTATTAAATTTATAACATATATATTTTATTAATTTCATTTAGTATTTGTAATTAACTTAATTTAGTATTTCATAAAAATAAAAATATTTCTTTTTTCATTTATTTGGTATATATTTTTCATAAATAATTGGTACAAAAGAAGTCACCATAAATTTTCATAATTTAGTTATACTTATTCCTACTAACTTAAAAACTATATTATAATGGCCATTTTATACAAATGACATCTCACGGGTCTTTTAAACTCACGATTATGTGCAATGCAAGCAATTGATGAATTAAAATTATTTAAACATATTTAATAAAAAAATAAAGGTGTTACATGTACAATATAATATAGTTCTCCAAATTAACAAGCATTTATATGAAAAAAATTCATTAATTTCCAAAATTTTACAGTAATAACCAAAGTTCAATATATATCATTCAATAAATAAATATCCTTAAAATTCATAAAAAGAGTATTCTAGACTAAGATTGAAACAAAAAAACTAGAAGGTTTGACCACATATTATTCCATGATAAATTTAATATTTATATCCAAATAATGTCAATCACACATAATGTCTCATACAAAAAATGTACTTTCCTAAATCACCTAATTTCGAAGATATTATAACGATTTCCATAAATAACCTATATCAACATAAATTCATTATAAATTCAAGTATACATCCAAAATATAATTTAACCAATATTATTAAAATAAAATACCATATTATTATATTTAACTTAATCATATATTGTTCCCAAAATAATTAAGGTATTCTAAAAAAAACATTTATCACTTAATCACCAATAATTTCTAGTCTCATGGTTACATATAAGATAAAGCATACGTTCCCAAAATCAACTTATTCTTCAAATATTATATCATTTAACTAAAAATAAAAATGTAAAACTAACCAGGAAATCATGTATGTTAGTGGTAGATGATTCACCCTTTTTCATATCAGTTGTGTGTTCAATCCCCACGATATTTCTGGACACGTTGACTTGTTACCCATCACAAAAGATGTCCTTTTTATAAAAAAATTTAATATAAACATAAGAAAAATACATAAATATAAGAAAATACATGAAAAATGATCATAATATATTCAAATTTATAGAAAATTGTTAACCTAAATGGTTATCTCATACATTGATTTTTCATCCAAACCCATTATTATATTCACTTCATAATACACAAATCATTTTATGTCTCGAAAATTGACATTCTAACTCTCTGTGATTAAAATAAAACCATTATAAAATAATATAAGTTCGTACCATTTATCACCATGTCCACTAGATTAAATTATTATTTTGTTCAAATATATAGAAGGTCCACGCATCATAACAATTATATAGATATTATTTATATTCCATTGATTCCTTTTTCCAAATTAACCTTATACAATTTTGATTGGTTGGATTATGGTAGAAAAATGATTTTAAAAATTATTTTTTATGAAATAAAATATAAAAATATCTAATAAAACATTAGTTTTATAAAACCTTCAGACTAAGTTTGTTTTTAAACTTTAAATCAAGGGTAATTTTAAAATACCCTAAGTGTGACCTACATGGTTGTAAGTTAAAACTAAATATTAATATGTAACATGAGGCTATCCTTCATTGGTATCTATATTAAAATAAAAATATTATTTAAAGTTCTATGATAGGGTAAATTATTTTAAAATTACTTAATGATATTTACTTTTTTGAAAAATAAGAAAATTATGAAAACTTGGTTTGATAAAAGACTATCGATGAACCACGGTGGTATAGAGGTATTAGGGATGTGTTTGATATTTCATACAACTATTTTTAGGAAAATTTTATTTTATAAAAATTATCAAAATCATATTGGAAATTAATTTCATATAATGTTTTCAAGTATGTCATCAGAAATATATAAAAATATTGTTTGATATCCTTCTCCTTCCATTTGTAACTGATTTTTCCCAAATCTAATTTTTTTACTAAATATAGATTTTAATAAATGAATATAACAAGAAAAATAAACTAGTCTTAAAAAATATCCATAATGAATAAATTTATCTAAAAACTCATCTAATACCAAATGTAAGGATATGACCTTAAGCATTACACATTCTAATGATTTTAACCTACAATTCACATTAGTACAATCCTGAGGATCTTTTTGGTTTAGATTTTTTTAAAATAGGTCAAACTTTATCATGATAAAATCATACATTACAAGTGGAAACATCTGCTCAATATACATTCTATCCATAAAACAAAATTCTTTAAAATAAAACATGATTTCTCTTCCTAAAAATTATTCAAAACTTCAAATATGAATAATATTTTTTGGTTACCCATCCTTAAAATCTATGAAAAAATTTAAAAGCACGGTATGAGGATATAAATGTCATTAATGGGATTAAAATAATGAAAAATATTATTCCAGTGAAAACATGTAATTTTTTTCTAAAAAACATATCATTTACCCAAAAGGGCATCAGTTTCTTAAAAAATATCATTATCATACATTTCTAAAAATAAAATTATTTCCATGAAAAATCATCAACAAGAATATAAATTTTATGTAGGTATCTTGGGAAATAATTTTCCATATCACACATATAAATGGAATAATATATACAGTCAACTTCCATCTTCGAAGTACCAAATGTACAAGAGTTTATAACATAACCACCCATCCATGGTTTATCATAAAACCACCCATCATTGGATAATAATGTAAACAAACATCCTTTTTTCTTCATGGAAACAACCATAATTGGTTTATAGAATTAACATATATCATAAAAAAACAACACCCAAGAACTATATCATAACCATCAAACATGAATTCTTTCATCATAAATATATTATTAAGGAAAATAACCTTTTAATTTTTAAATCACATATTTTTACAAAATAATGCACACATACAAAGGAAATTTTTTCTATGAAAATAACCATGTAAAATGGTAAAGGGTGATTTAGAGAATAATGGTTCCATGATGTCTGGTAAATTCACTCACACTGTTTATGTTAAAAAAATTCACTCAATGTTTTTATTGGAAATTTCACAAATAACCTCAATTTGAAAAGGAAAAAATATTCCTTTCAAACCATTTTGTAAAACGTAAAAAATGGGTAAAAATTACTTTAAATAATTATATAAGAGTAATAAAAAATATTATATATTCATTTAACATAAAAAATAAATCAAATATGGAAGAAAATAGAGAGTTTAAAGAGAAATTTTAAAAAGTATTTTTAAAATAAAGTCCCTTACCTCAAGTTTGATTAATAATGTATTTACTTTATTCTCTTAATTAGTAAAATTATGAAATTTTTATATATAATTAATATCATTTTTTATTTTCATTATTCCATTTATATTACTTATTAAAATTATATAATCACTTCTGTTCACATCAGACCTGTTGAAGATATTTGGTACTTAAGTCAAAAATGACTTTGATATAATGTATATGAAAATAGTTTCATCATAAAATCATCTCAAAAATAATAATAAATAAATAATTATTATTTTTATACATAAAATAAACTTTTAAATACATTCATTAAATATGGTTATGAAAAATAAACTATGTTACAATAATGGAGATCGTAGGCCATACATATGCATGAGGAAAATTTCTATTTTTTAGTGATCATTATAGAAAGAGGATAAATATTATTTTATATTTATATAATTATCATAATGTAAAATATATCATATTAATTCTTTAAATATACTTATACATATTATTCATGTGATTTTTTGATGAGAAACAAATATTATTGCTTTATGGAGGAGTAGTCCACACATACGAACTAGAAACATTATCATTTTCGTGTGTATGGAAAGGTAATAAAAGAAATTATATATTAGATTTTCAGAATGTTAGATATTTAATTACTATAATATATGAATATTTATTATGAAATTATAAATAGTCTTGAGATACTGTTTGGAAAAATAATTACATCGGTTCGCGAGTTGGTAGTGTGTCGTACACACTGACGATAAATTGTTTCCCCATTGGATATAATAGAAGATAGATATGGGTCATGAAATAAATATAATAATATATAAGTATATAGTGGTTACTATATTCATTATTTTATCATGGTTTAAGAATATTCTATGGAGGTTTAATAAGAAAAAAAAACTAAAATGTGCAGTTGAAAACTATACCATTTATTTGGAAAACCATTTTTTTCTTAACATATTATGCCTTATAAGTTTAGTATTATGCTTAAAAAATACCTCAATAAAGTGGAGAGGGATAATATAAAGGTATTTGGGTAGGTATTAGATGATCCATTATGGTTTTTATGTTTTCAAAAATGATAAGAAAATGTTTTATTTTATAAGATAGGGGAGGGGAACACTTTAAATTTATCAAAATATTAAATTAATATAAATTAATTTTCAATTAAAAAAGGATAAAAAGAGATTTATTTGAAATATAAGATCACTATGGGTTGAAATAATATTATTAAATAAAAATTACAAATGTTTTAACTATTTTTGTACCAATATATTTTGGTTTTTACCATTATTTACCCCTTTTATATCTTATAATGACAACACAATATTTTTTTGATGGCTAATATAGTTACTTTAAAATTATAAGAAATCCTTAAATGGACCATGGTTTATATTTTAGACCTTATACAAATCAATTAGATAAATTTTATATTTTTAGGAATTTTATATCATTAAATAAAACAATATTTATGTTAAAATATCAATAATATCAATTTTTAAAACTATTCATTACCTTGACTTTAATAATATCAAGATAACACTTATAATTAGGAAAAACTATTTTAATGTATCTATAAAATGTAAATATAGTCTATGAAATTTTATTATCCCAATAATTATCTCAAATTATTTTTATCTTAATATTTTAAATATCATTTATTTGATTTTTCCATTTATTAAACAATTACTCCACCCACATTATGCTTTCTTTTAAGGTAATTATATACTGAATAAAAATAAAAATAAAAATAAAAATAAATAATTAATATTAATCTATATTATTTTTAAAAACTATTTATTGATGAACATATCCTTTGGATAAGACCATGTTAAAAATATTAATCCTATTAAAAATAAGAGTGTGACAAGTTTGACATTTCTTTAAATAAAATACTACAAAGTTCATAATGTTATCCAAGCTGTCCGAAAATTCCATAAATTAGAACCTTTTATGGTTCTGGTAGATATAAAATCTTAAATGAATAATTGGGTGTGTTTTTGGGTTATTTGATAGTTATTGTCATTTTATTTTTAATGTAAGTTACCCGATTTACCGTATAATGTGGTAACCCAAACCAGTAAAGTTACTATTCCTATTTATAAAAAATAAAACAAGGCTATTTAATAAATTTTTAACCAATGATTACAAATATTGAATTAATTTTAAAAAATTAAAATCATAGATGTTTCAGGTCTTAATTTAAAATTAAATTGAACAAATGCAATAAAAAACATATTTTTGGAAAAACACCCTTTTAAAATATAAAATATTTCTATACAAAATTGAAGTAAAAAATAAATTTATAAAACCATAATTGGATTATATTAAATATATAATTACTAATGAAAATATAAAATTAATATGAAACATAATTTTACATAGTTATTAATTTAAAATAAAATACATTTGTCAATAAAAATAACTATCTTTCACTACTCCTTGAAAAATAAAATATTTTAAAAAATTTTAAACAATTAATTTGAAAAAAATATTGAAATTATGATTTAAAAAATTAAATTAATTTCTTTAAATAAATTTTCTGGAACATTTGGAAATTATTATATTCACTTACAAAAAAAAAACATTTTCTAAGAAAACATATTTTTGAAGAATATATTGACATTTATGAAAAACTTATGTAATTATTTTTGAAGAACATAACAACACATTCATATTGAGTTTGAATGTTATATATATATATCATAAATTAGTTGTTTATATTCTTATCTAACAATTAAATAACTATATTATAATGACTATATTTAAATAATAATATTTATTTTTTCATTTAAGCTCGATGTGGCGTATCTTGTATGCTATCGAACATAGTGCTTCCTTTTAAAATCATGGGATGTTACAGTATGTATGTATGTGTTTATATATTTATATATGTGTGTTTGGATGAATTCATACATTCATTAATGAGGAGATGTGTGGCTGTGTATTAATTTTATGAATAATATTTATTTATTATATTATATAATGGTACTATTTATGTGGCACATATGTATTATTAATTTGTGATATTTTTAAAATTATATAATTACATATATGTATGTGTATATTAAATGGTTAATGATATATTATTCTCTCACACACTCACTCAAATATATAGTATTTAAAATTATTTTTTCAATTAAAATTTAAATTCATTGTGATTTCACATATATTATATTATAATATTTGGAATTATTATATACATATATCTAATAACATTAAAATTTTTATTTAATTTTATTATTCTTAAAAAGAAATTAAAATAAAAATGGGAATCATTTTAAAAGAAAAGTATAAATTAGAAAATCAATAATTTTTAAAAATTTGATGAATCATCCATGTTTATAGAAAAACAGGGGTAAATTTAAAACTATACATGTTTAAAAACACATAGCTAATTTTATATTTTTTATTGGATTTAGAGGTGGAGTTTCCTTTTTTAAATGTTCCTCTTATCAATCAAAATCATAAATTGAGTTTCTTTCAGTTGTTACAGTCTATGGGGCATAGGGTGCTAAGAGTTGAGCCAACTATGTCAGACCTGACTCGCGAGTTCCAGTTTTAGTATAAATCACTATTTAAGGGTAAGGGGAGACTTTAGGATACTGAATTATGGATATAATCTATGTAGTCTATATATTATCACCTTGATATAACCCCTAATATGCGATTGAAACTTATTTAATATATGATTTGTTTAATAATTTAGTTCTAATATGAAGTTCTTCTCTAGAAAAAATAGTATGCAGGACTATCTTGCAACAATTTCATTAATTGTTTCAAGAATATCATCCCTAAGACTCTGAGTGTTGATAGAGATTTTAAGTTCATTCATATTGTTATGGGGGTGATCCAAAAATATATTATTCCATATATTTTTATAGAGTTGTTAATTCCCCCTATTTTGGAAGGTGATGAGACTGTCAGGGTCTTCAATTTTGAGGATGACCTAAGGAATTCCATTTGATCACAAGTAAAAATATTTCCCTTGTCATTATTCCTAGAATTCATGTTTTATGATTTGATTATAGAGTGTAAAAATATGGATGGTTAATCATATAGGTAGAATAATTATATTTTCTAGGTTTAGAGTTTTTCATTATTCAATATGAAGATGAGGTTTGAGGATTCTTTCTAGGGTGGAGGCTGGTCGGCTTTCCAAGGAATGGGTTTACCACTTACTCTGATAGTGTGATACTTCATTAAGTGTTATCATTATTGTTATAAGGGACATATTAATCACTCTTGAAATTAGAATCCTAAGTAGTGATGCATGTATAGGGAGATTGGGGAACTTGGGCAGGCACTGTGGTATAAAACCACATTTGGCTAGAGGGAATGAAAATGGTAATTCATAGAGATATAGAGTAAGATCAGAAGCATAGATGTATTCAAGAAGTTAGGGACCTTCTATTCATTCAAGTAGTGAAGTATTGGATTCCTTGATGTTCTTGGGAAACAGTTTCAGCGCCAAAAAGGAAATGTATTTTAGATGAAATAAATAATATGGGCATAGGTTTTGGGGTTTCAAACACCTTTATAGAATCTTGAAGACTGCTACCATGCATGTTAATGGTCCATATATAATCCCAAGTATAATTCTTATAAAATCAACCTATTCATATGTTTTATTTGATGTGATTTCATTTTTCTCATTTGTATATACTATGGTAGTCGGTGATATGGGTATTGCTATAGAGTTTCTATATGGGGTTTTTCCTATCAATACACCACATGGGGTTAATCAAAGGGTATACAGATATATCCCACATGTGACATAGTTATTAGAAGATATAAAATTATTTAATATTTTTTCATCATGTTGGAGATAATTAGTTTTGATTTTTTCCTTGGGATTGATTGGTTAACTCAATATCAAGAACATATCGGCTTTGAACATTAGTGGGAATATTTTATGATCATTTTGTATAATTTTCATACAAAATTCAACAACTATATTATTTAGGTCTGTCAATCATGAAATCTTCATCAATAGATCAATAGGAACCTGATTCAGTTGGTTATTACAATTTTATTAGATGAATTGATTTGTTATTCATACCTTATTCCTATAGCATATGAATTCTAGGAAAGATTTCCCTAGTAAGTCAAAATGTTCCCACTCTAGGGGGAGACCATTTTGACAACAAATATTAGAATAGGAATGGATCTTATTTAAATTATTCCTTATAGGATAGATTCTATATTTCTCCAAGATATAAAGGATCATGAGGTGAAAAGGTACATTTACTAGAGCATGTATCGTTAGGGGAATTCTATTTTCTTCTCCAAAAGGTAAAATGATATTTATCATTATCTGTGGATTAACGAAGGATGATGAATTTTTTTAAGAACTAATATAACATTCCTCATATTGATAACCTATTTGATCAATTGAGATGTTCTTGGAAGGTCTCTAAGGTTCAATTGATGTCAAGGTATCACTAGTTGCAAAGGAGGAATTCTAAAATTCCACATACTTATATTATTATGAGGAATAAAATATATGATTTCTTTGTGATTCCAATCTATTTGATGAATATTTCAATATTGTTTATGAATCTGATGAATCAAGTCATTCATCTATTTCTATAAACTTTTACTCTTTTTTCATTATGGATATTCTACTGTACTCCTAGTATATAGAGAATCATTTTCTCCATATAGAAAAATTTCTAAGTACACTAATGGTGTATTGGGTGTATTCTTAGGTTTTGAAGTGCCCCTTTTGGATCAGGGAAGTGTTGTTCCTAGGGTATATGATATATCATTAAAGATTATAGGTTTAAACAAAGAAGTTAGAGGCTATGGATACATAGTATTGAAAAAAATAATGTATTCATTATTTTTTTCATGGATTGGAAGGTTACTATAAAAGATTCATCAATGAATTATCTTAATTATCAGCCTATATAATGGTATTAACCATGAAGGGGGTGAAATATTAGTATTCCTCATGGTAGTTCACATATGATCTAATAGAGATAATTTTGTCTAAAATGATCCTGATCCTAGTTGATAAGGGCAAGGTTTACACAATGTATTTTGATACTTAATGAGTTGGTCTTGGGGGCATTCTGATCCAGGACATGTGAGTTTCCACTTATTGGTCTAGGAATAAGAGTTTCTATGAGTGGAACTATATAACACCTGATTTTGAGTTGTGATTAGTTTTTATTCTTTTAATATTTTTTAACTAATTTTGGTTGAGAGATTTATGGTTTATACTGATCACATGAGACTGAAGTATGTATTCTCTCAGAGGGAACTGAACCTTCTATTGGGGAGGCAAGATGATTCGCTATAATATTTTTTTTTCATCATGGAATACACCCATAGGAATAGGAATTCTAGGTATGATTAATTGAGTAGGAATACTCAAGCATAGGTGGTGTTGGCGGCTAGTACTGAGTGGCTAGGTTCGAGCCTTCTTGATGACATGGAACTTGATTTTATAAAGTATCATATAAGAGAAACCATTAATTCATTGGATTTTTCCTATTTGGTCATTGATAATATAAATAATCTTGATAAATTTACCTCAAATTATATAGGGTTCATGGATAATATAATTAATGGGGATATACCACCTCATTGGTCCTTGGATGCTAATGTGTTCCCTTATATATGAGGTTAGGTTGTGGCCCCTCTGAGAATTAATATAAAGTTTATGTAGATTTTTTATAAATCATGAACAATTGTTCTCCTAAGTATTTCTAAGATGCATCCTGACACATGTAGGATTTATTTTTAGCCGTAAATAAAGAATTAAATTGTTTACATTGTTTCACAATATTCCCATGTCAATAGGAGAAAGACAAACATCACTATCTCATGATCCTTATACTAGAATTACCCATTTTGAGTGTAAATGTTATGACTTTATAATATAAATTAAGATGGGTTTTCAATATCCACATCACTAAAAAAATTAGCTATAGCCTTGGGGCTATTACCATGGCCAGAATGTTAGTGACTAGAGGTCCACTATAACTATGGTAAGATCATAACCATGGATATAATATTCTTATAGGCATAAGAATTTTTTCCATGTATATTATACCTTTAATATGACACATATAGATATGGTCCTACTTGACCAAGGCTATATTCTCTTATAGATGATACCTATAACCATAGTTTTATTGGACCATGGCTATTGGCTTCCATACCCATGGGCATTTTTCCCATGGAAATGCGTAATGCATGAAAAATTATTATAATTTTTATAATAATTAATAGACTTCAAATTTTATTTTTTAGAAATATATACATATTTTATGCATGTAATATCAAAAAACCTGATTTAGAAGAGTGGTGAATGTTTTAGACATTAATTGTTTGAATGTGGGACCAGATATCAGGAACTATAAATTTATTATTTTTTAAACACTAAAGACTTAAGAAAATTCTCATATCTATAAACATCATCCACATAGATGAATGATAGCCATGATCATTACATGTGGATATAGGATGTTGAAATATCACTTCCATGTGGAGAGGTCTATAGGAACAGTCACCTCCCATGGCTATTTCATAGAGAGACATGACACTAAATGGTGGGATATAGTCGTGCCAATTGTAGCCATGGTCTTATTGGTCATGGATATAACCTATAGTTAGGGTCACTTGGATTATAATTGGGGAAATTATCCATGTAAATATCATGTTTATCTAGTAGTGCATCTCATATTAGTGATGTCGTATAGGTTATCGTGTATTAGATGATGAATGTTTTATATTTCCAACTAATAGGGGAGACCTATTCTATCAATTATTTAGGCAATGTGTACATCTAGAAGACAATGAATCTTCATGGGGGTGAATTGAAACATCATATCTAATTAGGATTCCCATTTTACATCACACTATTATATATGAATGTATAATGA
This sequence comes from Viscum album, assembly GCA_963277665.1. Lineage (NCBI taxonomy): Eukaryota > Viridiplantae > Streptophyta > Magnoliopsida > Santalales > Viscaceae > Viscum > Viscum album. The sequence continues at coordinate 414,294,703 of OY728131.1, forward strand.
GGTTTTAATGGAGGTTCTATTAAGAATTTCTTTTTTTCATCTGGTTGATAGGTGGTTTGAGAATACCATCAAAGTATTAGAGGAAATGATGAGATATTGTATACTTTATTCTAAAATTTCATGGGAGAAGTAACGTGAAATTGCAGATTTTAACTCTAACAAAATTTATTAGGAGTCTATTTAGATGACACAGTTAAATTATTTTTTGGAAGGCCATATCAACCAACTTATTGTGGGGTAGATGGCTGTGAGTTAATATTTATCACGTTGAGTCTCATATAGTAGACATTTGATCACATTATATTGACCTGAAATTAATTGGAGACTACTCATAGTAGTCATCAATTTTACATGAATAAGTGATTCCTTACTCTAGAGTTTGAGGTGAAAGACTGGTTTTTCTTACAATCGTTTCATCAGTTGAGATATAATCATCTTTTGAATTAAGGAAAGATAAAACCTAGATGATGAATATTTTAATTAAAATGAAAATATGAAAATATATTGTTCTAATGAATTAAATTACACTATTTTTTAGTTATACTTAATTGATATTTTGGTAATCCTATAGCATCATAAACTTCTGATTTACTTAGTTCTAATGAGATGATTCTAATACATGTATGTTCTAAAACATTGTGAATTATCACTAAAACAAATAAATGAAATAAAAATATAATTCTAATTTTGTTACAACCATACCCAAAAAAATTATTATTATTATTTACTTATAGGAATATACATTGGGTATTAAAGAAACAAAAAATATGAACACAAATACTAAGATGAAATATTTATCACTTTTGAGAGCTATACCACCTTATATATTATGATAGTTTCTATTTTAATTATATTTAAATGTGGTTATTAGGTCTTATATATGTGAGGTATTTAATTATAAATTATATAAAATTTTCTTTCATAATAATTTTCTCCTAATCATATGATATCTATGTGACTTTAGGGATCATAATATATATTTGTAATCTAGTTTTTCATTAAAGTATGGTGAAATAGTTGCTACTGATTATGTTTACTGAATAAAAATTTGAGTATAAATATTACTATTGTAAATGGTTTTTTGAATTGGTTTCTGGTTTTGAAACATGTATATTCCATTCATATGGATCAAGGAAGTTCCATGTTTTGAATTTGCGTCACTTAGTTCTGGGTACTGATAATCTAACCTCTTTTTATTAAAGGAGAAGAGTTTCCATTATTATAAATATTGGTAAAATTTTTAATGTAGTATATATATTTTTATCTTGAACTCCATTATTTTTTTATATCAACATTGTTATTAATATTGGATTATTTTACTTAGTTATTTTTCTACCATTTGAGTTTAATTTCCACTATCTTTTTTATTTTACTATGACATGTTGAATGTTTGTAACTTAATTATCTTTTATCTTTTTTGAGTGGGAGTAAAATTATATGTTTTTTTGTTCTTAAATTTACCTCCTCACAAATCTAGAATATTTGGGACAATATTTTTTTTATATATTTCCTCTATGTTGTTTCCTTACATTAATGTGTTTGTGGAGGAAAAACATTTTGGTCATGGTAGGTGATTTACCTTTAATAAATCATATAAAATTTGAATTTGAATCCAACATCAATTTTTTACGTAGCCGATTATGAATATTAGTGATATTTAAGGGAGACATATGTTATTATCATTAAAGTTGGTAAGTTTTTTTATGTTGACCAAATATGAAAATATTCCAGATAAATGGGTCCCAAGTTTTAGTCATGATGATATTTTGATTTTTTTTGAATTTTAGTGTTCAAAATACTCTTTGATATGTTATTCCATATTACATATATAGTTAGGTATCTATTTTTAGGAATATTTTTATAATTTGAAAAAATATTGTGGCTTCCCATTTTGGAACTTCAAAAAGATTGAAGATAAAGGCATATATATTGAAGGAATATTTTCAATCATTTTATTTTCAATCATGGAAATATTTAAGTAATATGCATTAATATTTCATAATGATAGTCAATAGTTTTATGTCTATTGGTGAGGGAGATATTATTTTTTATTGACATACTAAAAAGTTTATTGATATACTATTAGAGGAATGAGAGTTGAAAAAGATAGTTATAGATGATACCAGGTAAATTATGAAGCTGTTTTTAGAATATCTAACTAAAACTCATATGAGATATGATATCTTGTTCAAGAGATATTTTGGGAAATAAAACTGGGAAAATAAATTTTATTATCTTAAAATATAAAGATCTATAACTCCCAAATTAAAAACTTCAAGGCCAAGTACATTAAAAAATTATTCTAAGATATTTTCAAATACTAGTTTTTTAATATGTTACTAGGGTATGTATCCACACTAGGATTTCTATATCTTTAAAAAAACATTATTTCATAGAGATTAATAGAAGGTGTATATTAATTTATATGGGAAGAAGGATTCATAGTATTTTATATGATATGAATGTAATAAGCATGGTTATATTAGGATAGATTGTCCAAATCTATATAAAAAGGATTTGGAATCCATGGTATAGTTTAAAAGAAAAGGAAATAATGTTTTGAATTCATTGGATACTTGGTTAACAAGTGAAGCATATATTAAATCATAATGTTCTTCATAAAGTGAAGATAAATGGAATATAAAAGGTTTTATGATAAATCACATAGGAATAATATAATGGTTTACTTGGAAAGTTAGTATTGATTTGGTCTCACAGTTATCACTATATTCAAATTACTCCTATTCATCAGATGATGAGGATAAAGAGTCACAATCCTATTATGAGATGAGGTGTTATGTATGGGAAGTTAGAGATACATATCTGAGTTTATTTATGAAATATATAGAATTGAAATCTATGATTTCTATGTATAAAAATTAAAATTAAATTTAAATTTAGGAGATAAAATAGATAATTTAATAATTTAATTTAAATATCATTATAATTAATTTTCTATGCTCAATTTAGAGTTGGAATGTTTAATGAAATCAATTTTTAACATTATAGTTTTGTAAAATAGTATTGAAAAACTTTATAGATAGATTAATAATAAGTAAAAATCTTTCTATATGGGTTAAACATCTACCCAAAGGTATTATTTTTAGAAAAATTACTTTTTCATGAATAGTGCACCATTTTGTACAAAATTTAAGGGAGTCAAACATTAGAACAATTTATTCTCTTAAAATAATGTAAAATATTTTAGAACATGGAATGATTTTATTTCAAAATAACTTATAATTGTTTAATATATATTGTTTAGTTATATTTTTGTACCTAATGAATTATTTTTATATATTACTAAACCCAAGTAGGTATGGATGTCCAAGTAATAATTTTCATTTAATAGAAAAAAGTTTTGTACTAGTAGTTGAAAGAATCAATATTTTTTACTTTAACATATTTCATTTTTTCATTTTTGTGTTAAATACTTTTAACCTCACATATGATTATTTATATTGGATATTATTTACATAAATATGAATTTATTACCCTTTCTTATGAATCCATGTATATATAATATTCCAATTTTATAGAATTGAATTTTTAGATGAATATTTTGAGTTACTCCTTGAAAATAGAAGAGATTTAATTTTGAGAAATTTTTATAGAAAATTTATATTTTTCAAAACATTTTCATGGAATATAGTAGAAGATTTTTGTACATATTTTAGAACTAACTTAATTGGATTAAGTACATCCATGTGTATCTAAATTTATCTTTCAGAAGAGTTTTATCTTTTATAATTATCTTTTGGGTTTGTAGAAGGCTTGAAGAGATTATGGGTACTATATGTAGAAACTCTTTTTTCGAAAGGATTTTTTTCATGAACCCCTCCACTGGTATCCCTATTAGTATATCATTGAAGATATTGAGTGACCCTCATGTTGTAGTTATAGTAGGTCCAGGGTTGGAGACTAGAATTTTGGGTATAAAAAATAAAATTGGAGGCAATACCCACAATATACCCATATCATAACATAAAATATCAGACCAATATCCCATACTATAAATTAAATAAACCAAATTAAAATAAAATAAATATTCCATATACATGAATATAAATTTGATACAATCATATCCAAATATGAAAAAATAATAAAAGTAAATCACTACTAGAAAAAATCTTATACCAACTATATAGAACTATCTGTATGGACCCCCAAATAGTTGGTATAACCTATTAAAATGGTTTGGAGGTCTATTTGGTTTTTATCCATTAGTATAGATCTATAATAATGATTTTGGGAGAACTGGTTCTATATTTGGTCTATTCAAATTCTTCATATATAGTTATTATAGTTTATATGAAATACGTATTCCAATGGTTTTGAAAAACTGTATATATAGGTAATATAAAAAATTCAGCTGGGTTTTGATCCCACCACTTCCTAGTTATATTTTAACGACTCATCCACTAATATATAATGAAATTTGTGAAAATAATTTGATAAATATGTATATTTATATTTAAAATTAATTTAAAATTTGATGTATTTAGTGTTATTTGAGAAAAGAAATAAAAAATAGGGTATCTATAACAATGGTTCTCTAAAATCGTTTGTATAGGTTCCTATAATTTTTTGGTTCTATGCTAATAGTTTAACAGAACCTTTGGTATATGTATTCTATACCAATGGTAATTTATAATTCATTGGTATTGGTGATACATATACCAGTGGGTTTTCCAAAACCATTGGTATAGGGTATCTGTACGATACCTATGACAATTGTTTTGTAAAGCCATTGGTATAGGTTCCCTATAAAAATTGTAATGACCCCGACCCCAGTAGCCCAGAGTTGGGTCCCTCCTTTATTATAGTGGAATAGATACAAGTGTCTAATACTGAAGGATTTATCAGTTTAACAATCTTGTAAAATAGATCTCATTCATGAAACTTACATTACAATTTCAAACATAAAAAATTTCAAAGATAGTTATTTTAGAATGCCATTATTCTTCTAGCATAACCCTCTACATGTCAGTTATAATACATATCTTGTCATCCTGAGAAAATAAAACATAAGAAAGGGGTGAGATCAAATTCTTAGTTATAGTAAATAATAGAGCAGAATTTATCCTAAATAAGCATAAACTTTTAAGGAATGGTGTATAACTATAACACAATCCTTTTAAACATAATCTTTTTCATAATATGGGAAGAATAAATAAAAATAATTCCATATAAACATTCACACTGACATTCTAATGGTCAAATAATCAAAATAAATATAGATAACTAACATCATTAATAGGGAATTAATAATCCCAGACATCGTAACCATCCCGTCAAGACCTCATGCCAATCCCATACATAAATAGGTAAAATATTAGTCAAAATACAAACGAATTTGTGTTAGGTGAACTACAGATTCCTTGAGGGGAATTCATTAACAAGTCCCCAACACATAGAGATTTAATTAAGCATTCCCCAAACCATATGTATTTCATTAACTGGCCCCCAACCAATATTTTACTAAGTGTAATTCATTCCTAATATGAAAAGTGTGAAACATAACCAACATAAACATTTGTATTAAAACTAAAATACGAAGTGTTAATTCATTAACCATAAACCATAAAAGGTATCAAAATAGTAGTCAAACATATCATAAACCATTAAACATAATATATTAGATTTTATCATAATAAATCAACCTCAATTAAGAATAAAATCAAAAAAATGATGTTGACATAGATAAAATAATCTATTTAAATCATTAAATATTTCTTGGGAGAAAATCCATTTTTTACATTGAAATCATATAAAAGACACATAATTTTAATAGAAAAATTATCATTTGAAAATAAACATATATTATTTTAATGTAAGGTCTAAAACATTAAGATGTCACAATGGTGGAAAAATCTGTTCACATCACATAAGTTAAAAAAACATTCATTATGTTGAAGAAGTCATAAAGTACCTCGTTTGGAAAACAACAAACGATTCCTTTTAAAAGATTTTATAAGAAGTAAAACATCAGTAAAAAGGAAATTAAATATTTATAGAATAATATTAAGAATATTTTAAAATATTTTTTTTTAAAAAATCGATATGGATGATAAATATTATCCAGTAGATACTTACATATAAATAATCCTAAATAAAAATGAGATTGTGAAATTAACCCTTACCTCGTACTTTCCTTTAGTTTCATGTGATTTAACCTACTATATACTAGTTTATAATATGTTATTAATTTATTACAGAACCATATCAATTATTTATAATATCATATATTATTCATTTACGACTTTATATTACCATTTTATTAATAATTCTATGTTAAATCAACATTTTGGGTAATAAATGCTTTGTTAATTGTACACATTTTGACTTTTATATTCTTGATCCTTTTACATAGATCATGATTTAATTATATCAAGAAATTAAAACATATTTTTTATATCATATATCTTCAGTATATATATATATATATATATATATATAATATGTGGAATGGAATACACTATTCATGGAGACGGTAGGCCATACATACGCATGAATGCTGTTTCTATTTTCTTAATGTATTTAATGGATGGAAGAAAATTAAATATATATTAATAAAATAGCATTATTAGTTCATATATTTCATAATTATTAATTATATATATATTTTTAATCATATATTAATGGTTAATGTGGAAGATGTATATCAATATGTCATGGAGACGGTAGGCCATACATACGCACAAGCGATGTTATCATTCCCTTAATGGTAAAGTGGTAAGGAAATGGATGGTAGTTTAATTACATAGAATAAATATTATTTCATATTAATTTTTTATATCCATTATATTCATCATTATACCCATCCAAATAAAGTGGTAATGAAAAAAAATGACACCACAACATGGAGACGGTAAGTCACGCGTACACACAGATGGTGATATTGTTTTTTATAGAATGGATAAAAGAAGGAATATGATTTTACCATAATCATAATAATATCTCATCATATAGATGTTATAGTTTTTATTACTTTATTTTTAAATAACACATGAATTGGAAGTAGAATGAAAAAAATTGAATTGAATTCGTAAAACAATTACCTCTTCTTCGAGTATGTCCTTTTGATTTGCACAAAAGGACTTCATAGGTTGGATTTCTGCCAAAATTATGGATTGTAGGATGAAGTAAGGGATTTTTAAGGTAAAATAACTAGGGGTTTTCTGAGACAAAATTTTTTATAGGTGTGAATAAAATAGAAGGATATGTACCCTTTTATAAGAGATGGGAGGGGCACTTTTTGAAACTCTTAAAATATTAAATTAATATAAATTAATTTTCATTTTTAAATGGATCCAAAGTGAATTATTTAAAATCAAAGATGATTATAGGTCTAAATCCTCTCATCCAAATTTTTTAGACAAGTTTATGTCACTAAATTAATGTTATCTTTCGAATTTAACCCTTAGTTAAACCCTTTAACTCTAACCATGAAACATGGATTTTAATTTTTAGGGTTAATTAATTACTATAAAATTATAAAAGAGCCGCAATTGGATCATCTAGAAATTTTTTAACATTATCCATGTTATTTTTTGGAATATATATTTTTATAAATTTTATACCACTTAATATAATATTTTTTTATTTTAAAATCTCATTTATGTCAATTTTGACAGTATTTATTATTCGACTTTTTAAAAAATAATAAAAACGTGATTCCTTTGACCAAAATAAATTAATTCATACCTAAAATGTATAATTTAATAAAAAAATCATGTATCAAACGAAATATTTAAAATTATATTTATTTTAATATTATTAAAAACTTTTAATTGATTATTATTTTAATAAATTAATTAATGCATCATCATTGTGTCACCATTTAATTTAATTATTTATTTTATAAAATTATAAACAGATTACCATTATATAGATAAACATTTTATATTTCTAAATAATATATAGTTTTGACCATATTACCTATATAACACCATATTAAAACTACTTTACTTTTAAAAAACAAAAGTATAACAAAATTAGATTTTATTTAAATATATTATCATAAATATATTAATGTCATCTAAGTGGATCCATGGGGTCCCAAAATATACCCAAGGATGATTTGGGTTGAAACAAAATCATCCAATTAAATTAGAAGAAGTGTTTGAGTAATTTTATAATGCTGATAATATTATTTTTACCCTTAATTTCCTGATTAACCCTTAATCGTGGTAAAACAAATAATAAAGTTACTATTCATAGAAAATTAATTTGTTCCTATTAGAAAAACATTTCATAATATTTAAAACCTTGTATGATGATTTTTCAAAGTTCAATTCATATAATCAAAAGAATTATTTTTAATCTTAATCCAGCAGACGTGGCGAAAAGGCGGGTAAAAGGGATGTTCCAAAGTTTAATAATTTTTTATCTAATTTTAGTATAAAAATAACTTATAAAACCTAAATTGGATTAATATGTTTATTATTGATCTATTATGACATTAAAATAAATTTATATTATAATATTTATTTGTAAGAAAATTTGGTTTTTTAACTATAATGTAGTATTTTCACTATTCATCAAAAATGAAACTTCTCAAAAAAATATCAAAAATCACCCTAAACTAATATTGATATTATAAATTCCATTTAAAAAAAATAATTTATAGAATTTCAAAAATTTATTTTTAAAATAGGTGAGCCATTAAAAGGTGATAATACTGCTTTTAGAAAAATATAGCTTTTTTAATCCGTAAAATTAGATTCATTATTATCTTACACCTATAAAATAGTTTGGATGAATTCCAAAAAAATTGTTGAATATATAATATGTAAATTTCATAATTTGGTTAATACTATTCATTCCTTCTAATGCAACGACTGGGTTATAATGGTCATTTTAAAATAATGATATTTAATTCTATATCATTGTTCGTTTAGTCTTAGTGTTGTTTTCAATAAATCTTTTTAAAGTGATTAAATTTAAAAGAGATATACCATAAAATATTTGGGTGTTAAATTATCCCCTCCTTCAATAAATTTCATCCTCACAATTTAATCATGGTTTCAAAAATCAAGGGTTTGTATTTTCAAAATATATTTGATGAAATTCCACATCAAAAAATACTTAATGATAGCTCTACCACCTAATCTCTTACTCACTCAAGGGGTAGTTCCAAAACCTTATTAGGGTAGTCGTACATAAATTTTTCAATAACTTTGGTGGTCCCCACCACCTAATCTATTACTCACTCTACCAAAGTCTACAACATAATGGAAAGAGGGAGATCTTCTCACATACCACCCATCTGAAAACATTTCTCCATGGTAGATACCGTTCACTATTATTCCATATAAGAAAACATGACTCTCCCCTAGATGTAGTCAAGAATTTTATGAATGGATTACAACCAATCAATGAATATAATGGAATCCTATGGTTTTATTACAACACAATGAATTCCCCTAATGACTAATGTTTTCCAATTATTAGTCTATAAAACAGACACACATAAAACATTCTATAAATGATTCCAACAATCATGGATAACCTTAGGGGTATGGAAATCCTCTATACATCCTTTCCCAAAGATCTGACCATCGTGGATGTAAAAAATATGTGTATAGATCCAAAATTAAACAAAATAGAAACTATAAAAGATGAAAAACTGATTATAACTATAAAATCCTTTAGGAACTATTTAATTGGTGCATCTATCTTATGTATTTGGACTCTTCCATATCCTTTAGATCATTTTAGGTCACCTAAATTTCAACTCCCTGGTCTTAGTTCATGGAGATGAGGGTCATTATGTGGATACCCTTTACCACACACACCTATTCCTAGATGATTAGAAGTCTATCCAAAATATGTAAAAAGGACCTACTATTTATGCTACCACATGGGAAACTACCACTACTGTTGGAAGGGGTCTTGGTCACCCAAACCTTACTGACCCTCCAATGCTAAAATACACTACAACAGATAAGAATCATAACCTCGAAAACCAAATAAAATATATGATATATCTCAATAAATTCAAAAGTAATTTTATCCCTCAATGAACACTATTCTCACTATTGGTTCCATTTCTCTTATGATCAAATTATTAACTAGACTGACATCCATGATCAACATTATGACACCCTACTCCTCATAGGTCCCTTAAAACTCTAAATTAGGGGTGCTTTAGTATATTTATCCACAACCTACATCACCTTTACCTTCTTTTACACCTCCATATATGTTGGGAATATATATGGAAAGATTACATAATAAAATTTGGTGTATAATTTCTCCTCGAAGAACCATACTCAGGACTCATCATCAAGGAGGATATCAAAGGAAAATCATTGAATGTCTTTGAACGTAATTCCTAGCTCCAAAATTCTCATATTCCCCTGATGATGGTATAAATTATCCTCCCTTTTCCCACATTCACATTCATCAATAAGAACTCATCCCTAAAATCTTACTCGAAGTTGGATCATTATACATCAGTCTCCTTTTTCTCCCCAAGATAAAAAATATACCAATGACACATTGTGACCCTAAATTGGTTTACTTATTAGGGAAGCATATACCCAGGTTGTGTTTGAATCAAGCTAAAATTAATCTCCAACTCCTTTGAATAATGCTCAATATTTATATCATAGATTCATACCTCATATTTTTTAATGACCCGATGCTACAATTCATGAAATATCCATTTCCACTACTCATACTGTTGAGAAAGATCGACAATATGATGGTCAATAAGACCTTACCAATGTAGTTCCATATTTCAGAACACACATGAGTAGTGACCAACTAGAATGTATGTAAAGATTGGATGAGTACCTAATTCCATTAGTAATGGATTTATTTAGATTTATTTAATTTAATAATTTATTCATTCTTAGAACCACCCCATTCATTAATGAACTCAAGCTATTATGACTCACATACATTTTCTATGTCTATATCTTGTATCTAGTGTCACTTTACCTAATAAATTTATAGAGTATATTTCCCTTCAATTAGATCATTAGGAACCCTAAAATCCCATTTCCAATATTCCCCCTTACTATCATCACATACTAAGTTCACCTAACAATGTTTTCATACCAAACTATGTAATATCAATAGTTTAAACTCCAAAATACACCATATATCTTTAAAATCACCTTTGATACCACTTTTTGATGACCCACTCCACTAATACCTCTTATAGGTCAGTAGTAAATAGAAGGAGTGACCCTCTAGTCCTAATACCTATAGTCCCCTGAGTAGTGACTAGTAATAAAGGTATAAAATACTCAAATGGGAGGAATTACCCTCAATAACCCTGGATCAAAATATAAAACTACCAAAAAATACACTATACTATAAAATAAATAAACCAAAATCCCATTATAGAAATATCCCATATGAAAGAATATAATATAGATATAAAAAACTCCAAAGACAAAACAATTTTAAAATTAAATCCTTTTCTAGTGACTGTGACAACTTAAAATATAAACTACCTCTAACCAACTCGACCAAAAAATCCCTCCTATAAAACTTAAAAAAGAATATATATATAGAGTGATTATAACATGAATAGTTAGTAGGATCATACCCAACAACTTTGATGGAGAAGTGAAAATCACATAGTAATGACCTATTAAACAAAAATCAAAACTAACTAGAACCAACATAGAATAACTAATTTCCCCCAAACTCACCAAGGATATCTCACCAAAAAAAATCAACTTAGAGTAGTAATGTAATATCATAAAAATATAAAAAATGGATACCCAAAACCAATTCCCTACTAAACTTCTACCCTTTGGAAATGAGAGGTCATCCTTTCCCCCATCCCTTCCATACCAATGAATAATGACACCAATCATATGTCATATCTCATGGCACCAACCACATATCATCTCTCACAACATCTACTGTATATATCATCTCACTACACCAACATCATATCATGTATCATTTCATATAACTAGGGAAGTAGGGTGTTGTGGATGAATTTTCCATCAACCTCATTTCCTCATTTTATCATGCATGTACCTCACTGAATATCTTATCTCCCATCACCCATATCACAAGAATATTTTACTGAAGGGAGATCATGGGGGTCAGGGTAGTCATCCATTTGTGTCCTGCCCATCATAGATGTTAGATAAACACACACTAGGGTCTTTGGGGGTCATCCAGGTTATTTGAATCAAGTATTATGTTAGCGAAATTCCTAAATGACATATATATATAGTAGTCTCACACACGACCAAATATGTTTGTTCACATAGAAAACACAATCATTACCATCATCAAAGAAATACTAATATTACACCACCAAGAACTACCTATAATATAAGTGAACCAACCTAGAAGTATTAGAAAAGATCCACAACTCAGGTTCCATTTCACATTTATTTTTAATTCAATTATTAGCCATTAAGATATAATCTTTTAGTTATTTATTTAAATTAATACAATATAAATGCTTTATTCATATCCACATTTAGGTATATCAATGTAACTGTTTCATTTCCACTAAATCATTATAAACCAACTACCATAGAGAACCACTATATTACAACCAAGGAAATAATACTAAAAATAATGAAGGCTGCTAATCCACATACAACCTAGGACAATAAGCTATAATCAATAAAGGCCACCAATCAACAAACCACCATGACCATCAAACCACACACAAAAATCCAATCATAAAACATGAATATCAACATAGACCTTTTTAATTTGTCAAATTTAAGTATTTAAACATTTAAATGGTATTATATAATCAATCCATCATAATAATGACTAATCCAATTAAAAGTATGCAATATAAATCAACATCATCAACATTAGGAAAATATGTAACCACTTGCACATCGTGCCATTCCCTTTCAATTTCAATAGTCCATTTTATTATCTTCATTATTCTAATTCTTACTATCCCCCATACTAAATGAATAATCATGTTAATCTCATAAATTCAAATAGGAGAGATAAAATATGAATCATCTACCTCAAAAGAACTTTTTTTATTTTCTTCACAAATCCAAAAAAAGAGAGGATGAACTTGGGGGACACTACCACATATAGAATACTAAAATCAAATGGAAAATGTAGTGATATCTCATTATCATCATAGCTCCACAAACCCTCAACACCAATAAAAAAAGATGCTCTGATATCTATAAATAAACAAGGAATAATTCATATAGGTACAAAAAAATAACTCATTTAGAATCATCGATTTCGATTATCTGGAAGCCAATGGAGAACACTAAAGATAAGAGGTTGTTAGAGATCCAAAAATTGCTTGTGAATTTCTTGAATTTCTCAATAATGTAAGTTAGAATGAGGGATACTAGAGGGTGGCTAGAATTTATAGGTAGCCAGGAAATTTCCCATTTCATGGAATGAATGGATAATTTTCAATGTCAAAATCACACAACTCATATCCACTAAAGATAAAGGAACTCAATCTAAAAAACATGGGTGAATATAACTTTGTGAAAATATAATTTCATGCCATGAAACCATATAAGATAGAACCATAAAAAAAATTCAATGTAGACATTAAAAATGTGAACAACATAATCAGACTCAGAGAGAATTCATGAATAATTCATGAAACTACATTGAGGAATATTTTATTCCATGGATCAGTAATTCATGATTTGGATTAGTACATATTTATATTTAACTTCATATACTATTATACCATTTTAAATCTCATAGAAAGGATCCAAAATTCAAAAAATCCTAATATAATGGACCAGAAAGGGTTAGTGAATTATAATTTTATTTGAACTTACATGATGCATGGAATACCATGTTGTTTTCAAGGATTTCCTTTTTGTTCATGATCATTAAGAAACTTATTTATGAAATTATAGTAATATATTTATGTAATTTTATCATTTATATCATTTGATTTGTGTTTACACAAATAACAATATTTATTATTCTTCAATTTATTAAAATATAAGATTTGATTTCTTATATTTTCACCAAACCATTATATTTCGAATGAATTGAATACATTAAACAAAATATGTGTTTGATGAGTGTTATGTGACCAATTTCCATTTATTTTTAAGCACTCATTATATCAAAAAACTCCTCAAGAAAGGGGGATGACACGTTTTTATATATAATTGTACTAAAACATTATATAGATACTTCATATTTTTTGGAATAACATTGAATGGATGTTATAACATGTATCATGAACATCTTCTGAAACTAGACCTTATGTATGTTTCATTTTTTTATATAATTATTGGTATTCATATTTGGTAATGTACCTCTTAATTTATATTTATTTATTATTATGTATTAACTACACATTACCTATGTTTTTAGTATACTCATATGTATGATTGTTATTTACTATTTTGTGTTTTTTAGTTCACTATTATGTATGATTTTTTAATCTCACATATGATTTTTAATTTCTTCTTACATATGTTTCTTATCTTTCCACTATGTATAGTTTTTTACAATTATTTATTCTTGAATTTACCCTTTTAATTTTCCCAAAGTTATTCTTATGCATGGTATATATTGTTTGAGTTTACATTTTGGTATTTTCAAAATTTTATATTTTCCCGATGTTTACTCTAAATTTTTTTATGAATAATAATTATAAGTAAATGTTATTTTTTCCCTTTTTTTCTTTTTCCTATTTTATAATCCTAAATTGTGGCAAATTTTGATAAATTATGGGATAAAATTGAAAAAACATTGGAGGAAAATTTATGATGGGGAATTAAATCTAAGGGGGAGATTGTATACATGATTATTTTAATTTAATAAGGGGATGATACTTGAGAAGTTAGAAGAAAATATTTCAATGGGAGAGAAGTTATCCTAAAATTTGTTTCACATATAAATGGAGAATATGTTTTATAGGTGTTTTGATGATTTTTTCAGGGCTGCTGTTTCATCCTTCCACCATGAGGATGAAACACTACTTCTTCTTACTCCATATTCTCTCTTTCCAAAGGCAGGGGATCTTCATCACTATAATTGATTATTTATACTCCTTGGTTGAAATGGTATTAGAGGATATTGGTTATTCCTTCCATATATTCATCTACATACTATGTTTCCTAGTCCAGGTCTCTCTTTTAGATTAAATTAATGTTTGTGGAACTCATTCTCAGTGCTATATCTATGTGGATAATGGTTAATTATGCAACTTCTGTCTTGAAAGGGAAACAAAATTCGAGAATGTTGAGTAGTCATGTTGGGAACTTTTATGAATGTCTAGAAATTGGCTATATTTGGGACCTATAAATATTTCACATATATAGGAATTATCATGTGAGGCATCTTGGGCATCGAACCTATGGTATATTGTGTCGATTATGAGGTAATTGACACCAAATCCATAATTCTTCCAAGTATGTTTACCTTAAGTGTATCATATTTATTTCTTAGGGTAGGTATTATGGGAAATGTTATAAATTTAACATCACATAATGAATGATTAGAACATCCTATCAATATGAATCAAGGGGGTGTGTGCCTAGGATAGAATATTTAACACTAAGATGATGGATAGTAATATCCTGTTGAGATAGATCAAGGAAAAAGATTAAATTCATGTGGAGATAAATAAAAAAACTATTGAGAAGAATCAATGTGTTCTATCCCTTGGTGGGAAGATTTCACATAATGATTATAGATCAAAACATCCTATTGTGACAGATCAAGGAATGTGTTCAATGTATTATTGAGATGGAGAAGAACATACTATTTATATGGATAGATGGGATGTGTTCTAAAGATGGATGATTCCATAGTAGAATTACATAACAAAACTACATATTAAGAAGAATTAAGTCATGAGTTTGAAATTTTTGGGGGTAAGATCATAAAACCCTATTCATATTGATCGATGGGGTATGTCCCTAGGATGGGAGACTTCACTCAATGATTACAGATTAGAACAATCTGTTGATATGGATTAAGAAATGAGTTTAACATCTTGTAGAGATGAATAAGAATATCCAATTCAGAAAGATCAATGGGTTTTGTTCCCATTAGAGAATATTTCACATCCTAATTATGGATGTTGGGATTTAAAGTCATGGAGGAGTCCTATATACCCTTTTTTTAGAGATAGGGAACAAAACCCACCTAATTTTTTTGATATAGTTTAAGGTAATGTAATAGGACTGATCAATGCAGTTTAAAATCATGAGGTGAGGACAATCAAGACCCATAAGGAGTGTTGATAAGATATATTGAGGGGTTTACCTATTTAATGTCATGGTTGACATAGGATCACTTTTTAGGAAATCATATGTGGCTTACACATGGAATATAACCTTTGGAGAAGGATCATCCCATAGTGAGGGATAAGGTGGAATACCATGGAGTTTGTACATGGGGAATCATGTATTTATCACATAGGGTAGGTGGTGTGGGGTCATACCTTATAAGTCATACAAGGGAAATCATGTTCTCACCACTAAGGGTAATGATGTAGTTTTACATTGGTGTTGATGATGTTATTGTTTAGTTTAATATCATACAACTTGGAATTGGAGCTATGATATTTGAGTTTAGGAATCTAAGACGTTGTGGGGAACACTCCTCATGAGGGACCCTTTCGAGGAAAGAGGAAGATCTGGTATAATGAACCAAAACCAGGCTGGCACATATTTTCCCTCATGTATTCCACCTATAGGGCCTACATGACCATCAATTAGGTGTCTATATGCTATACACGACATTGGTACATATGTGGAGGATTTGAAATCAAGAAGCCTGACATCTGGGTTCCTATGCTTAGAAGTAATTATAATTAGGGTTTTTTATGATTTGGAGAAACATGTAGGGTAATCGTATCAGTATATCCATAGGGAACATTGGGTTAGGGAATAGAAAATTGTTCTACACCACTTTTTTGTTTTTAAGAAAAGAGTTTCACTATTAAGGTGGACTAACATAATAGAAAATCATGGATTCAAGTGGAATAGTTTCATGAGATACATGGAGTTTCTTCCAAATCAATGTTTCATGAATCTATATTATATTTGAATGATCCTAACCATACCTAGGAGTAGTTGCATCAGGATCACTTTATTATAGGAGAAGTTAGGTTTTGGACCACAAGAGTGTTGTCTTGTAAGTTATCTACCATTGATGGTCCATTTGATCTATAGTTGGTTGAATTCATATAAGATAGGTGGTTTCGTACATGGGTGTAATGTTTCATCTTCCAGGGATCCTCCCCAAGGTCAAGGATGAGGTTAAATTTATAACTAAGACCCTCATCTATTTTTTCAAAACTTAATGTGTGTGGAATAGGGTTTTTAACTTCTCACTCTGCTGTTGGAGTGTGGTTGTGTAAGAGATTATTTCTGAAGCCACATTTGTCACACAACCAGATGGTTTCATGCTATGTTTCACGCAAATGTATTCATTTTATGCAATCCTTCATCTTTTCATGCAATGAACTTATGAATTGTTTCGAACACAGGGTATCCGAGGAAATCAATTTAACTTTTGGAATGAAAGATGTTTTCATGAAGATCTGTATATTTTTTAACATATGATAAATATAGAATGCAATATACTATTCATCCTCAGAATGGTCCTTTGTGGATGGTCACATTTTAGGTTCTTCTAAAACTAGCCATGTGGGGTCCAAGATGAGATTTCGGTACTAACAAGTCCCCCCATGTAATCTGAGATAAAAGGGAACCAAATGGCTAGGTATTTAAGGAAACACCAAATACATTTCCTCATTTACATGTGATGAAACAAAATTTATCGAAGGAAATGAAACTGCATTGTGAACATCATTCAAGCTGGTGGGTGAATCCTACAAAAATGGGTAGGTCACCTTGTATGGTAATATGAATTCCTCTTGTGATGATCCTTCTATCGGGCATGGAGCTCAACCTTTGTGTGAAATCTTGATCCTCATTTGTGAATTTCATGCAAACCTACATTCTGTGAAGCTACTTCTATGTCCAAATAGAACCATTGGGCACACTCATCCAAATTTTCATGACACTATTAGATTTTCATGTGTAAAACCTATACATGCACACATCTTCCATATAACTCAGAGATAATACCAAAATGGATAACCAAACAAATCAGTATGAGATCAATGTTTCCATCCCTGCTTGTAGGACTGATATGGAGGGAAACTTGGATATTCCTTCTAATAGGGGGACTTTTAGGAAAACCAAAAACTCCTAGGTGTATAGAATTTATCCCATATGATTTATTTTCAGAGAAACTTCCTTCTTCAATATAACTTTTTGGTGAGGGATGAGGGGACATCCCATCCATTGGAGTCAACATAATACACTTATCATTATGCCATCACAAAGAGACCTCACATTGAAATATCAGCAATCCTATCCACTCTACTCACGAGAAAGAGAACAATGTCATATATATGATGAGTGGATAAACAAAGATAATTATTGTGGAGAAACCACAGGATGAAGAGTTCCCATATCACTTTGTGAGTATCTTCATAAGTAGCTTCTAGGACTACAGAAAGGGATGGTACAATTATTTGGATCTACGATATGTATGAAACTTTATAGAAGATAGATCCTAGGTGTGCTGGGTATGATTCAACTAACTAATGTATTGGGATAAGTTGTTCCACATTAGATTATACAAGGAAATGTTTATATCACAGTTCCACATGTACCTTCAACAGAAGTTAATAATAGAGTTTCTCAGCCATTGTTCTATGGATACCAAAACACTCCCCCTTTTCCATGGGTATGTGGGAATCATTAAATTGGAAGTTCAATAAATATGTTTCATCCCATTTATAGGTTTCAAGTATGATTATTTTCTTCCATCACTAAAATTTTAGAGTGATAGGTAGCAGACCCCGCTATTTCATAACACCTTTTGGAGGCTTTAAAGAAGGATCTGGAACATGACCCCCTTGCAAAAGGACATAAAATTAAAGACATGGCTAGGTATGTAATTAAAAAAGGACCCATAAATGAAAATTTTAGTGTGGACAATTCACTATCCGGTGGAAAAAAAGGTGAAGGTCAGGATTATACTGGATGATCTTGGTGGGGGGATATTATGAGTAGTGGGGATATAACATGGTGGAATACTAGAATCCAATGGTATGTTACAATGAATTTCTAGCTAAATTTCTTAGTGGATGGATAATTTTTTTCAGAGATTCATGCATGGGTATTCACCTTGGGAAACTTGTGATGGTGCTGATCATGGCATCTGGTAACTGGGTGAATCTAAAGGTACTATTTCTGGCCTAGATCTATAGCCTGTTGTGTCATTTGGTGAGTAGGAGCATGCCATGGAGGATCTAGGATCCTTTTCAATTAATAATTATGTATATCACATCACAAATAAGAATCTATGGATTTTATAATTCTATCATCCCATAAAATGGTATGTGTCCCTCACTCCTCAGTGTCATTAGGGTTTAACTAGTGTCACTCAAAAATGTTGGGGTCCCGATTGGCATAAAAAATTTCATGAACATAAAATTTCACCAATTTTACACCCCATTTGATGAGATGGTGGAAAACATAGATGAGATAAAGGAGTAGTGGGAATATATATATACATTGTAGGGTGATGTTTTGGTAGAAAAAATTGATGACAACACCTATTGAGATCCATACATTCTATCTTGGTTTTCCCTGTAGTTTGGATACATCCAACTGCTAATGAATAGGGTCAACATAGGGGATTTTGAGGAATGAAATCCCTATATCCTTTATCAGATGTTGTGAATGTTCATAGTAAATGGAATTTATAATACCATCATGCTACTTTTTATCCACATAAACAAGAGTCTATCCCATAAATATACAAAAAAATGGGTAGTGGCATACCAAACCATGATTTCACACCAATGATTAAGGGTGATTATGCTGACAAGTGAAGTATCGAAGTAGCATGGAGGTAGGTGGGATAATCAATGAGGGGTGATCCAAGAGTCAAGGGTAGCTCAAGATGAAGTTGTAGTGGTGACTGAATAAGGAGATGTTGTACCCCCGCCTCTTAGAGAGGAGGCAATTCTATATAAGCAGTCATGGAAGCAGGAAAGAGGATCTTACTCGAGAACCAATAGAGCTATGTAGGCCCATGAAAAGAAGATGTATTATCTTCTATATACAACCACTTTTACTTATTTCCAATCACTTTAGGAAACCTGGGGAATGATGAGGATGAAACTCTTGGTCGAGTAGCTATGGTTGATGCTGACATGGAAAGGGATCGAGCTACCAAAGGTGGGGCACACCGGGATCACAACCAAGGTTCCATCCATAGAAGGTACAAATACACTGAATATGTGGATGTATTTTCCCCTCAACATGGGACACATGAGATTCCCCCCCAGTTTAGTGTAAGTGATGTTTGGTGGTGTTCCTATTAGTGAGGATATTCCACCAAAATAAAACTCAACTATGGAGGCATCAGCTGGGGATAGAATACAAGGATTTGGTGATATAGAATCCTAGGGGTCGATGAATGATCAGGATAGTCCTAGGAATAGTGGTTAAATTTCTACTATGGATGGTTTTGACTTTTCCAAGATCCTCAAGGTAATAGTTTTATTATACTTTTCACTTTCAGTCAGTTTCTTATTTTAGTTCAGAGGCTCTAAAATGGGTTTTTCATGGGTATCCACATGATAAAGATTAAAAAAGGGACCCCTTTTAGAGGGGATGATGGTGCTCCATTGAGTGAAGGAGAGGATATTATGGAACCAATCCCCAAGGTTACTGCGTCTAGTGGGCCCATCAAGGTGGTCAGAATGGAAACCTCAGAGCCATAGGTCCTTTATGTCATCTGTGGGGAACCATGACCTATCATCATAATGGGGGAATATACTAATTGAAAATCAGGTCTTCGAAGAGAATCATTATGGTGATTGCTATTCCTTAAGGTAAGGCTAAATCTCAATCCACCTAGAGCTTTTCAAACATTCATAGTTCTTTTTCATCAAAATATTTTCCTATTATTAGACAACTCTTGATCAACCAACACTAGGGGTCCAGTGAAACCCTTTTAAGTGATGACTAGTGTTGAGGGATATGATATATAGGGCCCCCTATGGAGACTCTTGGACTAATCCTCTCCCAACCATTCACTTTATGTATGTATTTCTCATTAACATGAGATATTTTTTAACAACATGTCATCACTGGTTAAACTAGCCAACAAACTCTTATTTCAAGTAGTCTCTATCGAGTGCACACCTATAAAGTAGCTATGGAAAGGGGATCTAAGGATCCTTCCATGACAAATTTTCTAGATCTTATGGATTTGTTCATACAATATTACTTAGCCTTGGTCATAATAAGGAAACCTATTGTGGTCGTAGGTGATTCCACTGGAGGGGAAAAGAACAAGGCTGGCAGAAGCAGTGCTACAGATGAAGGGACACATGATGATTGTTGACCTATTAACATGGAATGTGAACCCATTGAGAGGATCTCATATGAGGAACCTTCCACTTTTTTCCTTGTGTATTTCCACAAATATGAGATCACAAATCTATAGGAACTAAAATACTATGTTTCTAACATCACTTAAGAGAACCATATTGTTCAGAACAAGGCCTGGAGGAATGTCTGGCTCACAATCACTTAGACCTTGAAGTTGTACCTGGTGAGCCAGATGGGGTCCCTTTTACACTAGATATGAAACCTGGGCACTAGATGAGTGGACATGTGTGCTCTCTATTTTTTATTTCATGACTAATTTTCTATGTTGGTACTTGTGGAGAGCCAGCATCTGGGTATCACTGACCCAAGTAGAATTATGATTGCACCCTAAAGCTCCTAGAGGCTGATCAAGATATTAAATATCTTGAAGTGAAGGTGAATGAGCTCAAATAATTCATCAATTCTCATTAAGAGTTTAAAAACTAGTTGAAGTATTATCTAGTAGTAGTTAAGGATCATGTGAGATAGGTGGTCTATCAAATAGATGAGTACCAAGATGAGAAGGATGGGTTGCAGATCAATTCTGCTGAGCACCATCCTATGGATAAGGGGGAGGATAAAGATCTCATAAGTCCATTGTAGTTTCTTGATTCCAAGATTCATAGGATGGATATTCTAGGTAACTCATTTTTTGGAGTTGATCCAAAAGGATATTTTTTGCGACATAAGAGAGGGTCCCGTGTGTGGATCAACCTCTCCAACTATCGATGTTTCTTTGTTTTAAATATTATCACATGAATGAACATATTTATTTCATCACATTTTACTATCACACAACAATCATATTCATGAGTCAACCAACAACCAATAACTATTCTCATTTGAGTCATAATCAGTGTGAGAAATAGGGGATGACCATGAAATAACTCATTTATATGAGAGTCTTAGACAATCATTTAACACTTTTGATATCCATTTTTTTACTCAAAAACTGGAATGTTTAGGTTGTGAGAGGATATTTATAGAGACTAAGGTTCTCTAAACAACCAAAATGCTTTTAAAATGTGTGGAAGTTCACAAATGGGGTTATTCCAGGGG
Source organism: Viscum album (assembly GCA_963277665.1). NCBI lineage: Eukaryota > Viridiplantae > Streptophyta > Magnoliopsida > Santalales > Viscaceae > Viscum > Viscum album. The sequence continues at coordinate 414,317,187 of OY728131.1, forward strand.
TTGAAATATACCTGAATAAATCGGAGTGAAGAGCATGAATCCTGAAACCCAAAATCTAGAACACAATGGATGTGTCGCACCCCAAACCGTGATTTTATTTTATTTTATGATTTCTTTGGTTTTAAATTATTCTTCTCTGGTTCGCGTTCAGTCTCAGATCAGATTTTTGAGTCTTCGATAAAAAAAACGCACATTTGGGTTCGACAACGTTGGACGCGCGGGCGGAGCGCGACGCCGCGCGGCTTCACCCATGCAATTACTTGGCCTTTTGTTAATTTTAATATTATTAAATATGATATAAATTCATTTATTATTTTTAATTATTATCATCATGTGGTTGTGGTCATTATTATTTGGTTCGGTGTGCGGGAACCGCACAATTAGCGGAAGCCGTGCGGTAATCCCGGTACCCGTGCGACTACTTGCGTTATTATTATTAAGTTATTGGAATGTCAATTATCATTATTATTATCGTTATTAAATTTTACGAATAAGATTGTAAAAGTTATGATTATTATTTTGTTATTTTAAATCTTATAAATGAAATGAATTTTCAAATGAATTTTTAATATTATGATTACTATTATTATTATGGTTTTTATTTCTTCTTTTTTTTCTTTCTTTTCCATTCCTAACCCTAGAAACCCCCTCTTTTTTTTCTCTCTTCGCTTCCTTCCCCCGTGCGCCGCCACCCATCTCGGCCTGGCACCCCGCCGCACCCTTCTCCCTCCTCCTTTCCCTTGCCACACTCAAATAGACTGGCGTTCCCTCCTTCCTTGCAGCGCTCGGCCGACGCAACCATCCGGCGCAGGACCTCCCCAACTGGCCTCCGTGTCCGCTGCTGCTGCCCGGTGTCCTCTCAGTCCACCGCAGCAGCCCACTAGCGCCCTCCTTCCCTGCTACCTCCAGAGGCCGCAACTCACCTCTGCCTGTGAAGCCGCCGACCCTCCTGCCCTGCATCGCCCTCCCTGCTGGCCGCGTCCCCACCCCTCACCTCGGCTCCCCTCTTCTCCCGCACAACCCACGCACTTAGCCGGTCCCTCCTTGCGACCCCCCTACACGGCTCCTCCCCTGTCCAGCGTGCACAGCCGGCGCCCCAACCCTCATGCGCAAGCCCAGCCGACCCCGCTGCACCCCGACCTGCCCGCTCGGCCTCAACTCTCCCTCTACCTACAAGCGTCGGCCTCCTCTTCTCCCTGTCCGCCACCGCACAACCCGCCCAGCAGCCGCGCACCCCAGCTCCACCTCCTCCCACCTCCTGTCCGCCGCGCGCCTCTCCTATCCTGGCCAGGTTTCTTTTTTTTTTATTTATTTATTTTGTTTTATCTTATTACTATTATTATTAATGTTCATATTATTATTTTGTTATTATTATTATTATTATTTTTCATATTATTATTATTATTATTATTATTATTAGTGTTAATATTATTAATATTATTTTGTTATTATTATAATTATTATAATTATAATTATTATTATTTTGTTGTTATTATTATTATTATTATTATTATTATTTTATTCTTAATATTATTATAATAATTATAATTATTATTATTGATATTATTATCATTATTAATCTTTTTATTATTATTATTATTATTATTATTAATGTTAATATTATTAATATTATTATTGTTGTTATTATTATTATTATTATTATTTTGTTATTATTATTATTATTATTACTATTATTATTATTATTTTATTCTTATTATTATAATAATAATAATTATTATTATTATTGATATTATTATCATTATTAATCTTGTTATTATTATTATTATTATTATTATTATTATTTTTATCATTATTGTTATTTTTATTATTATTATTATAGTTATAATTATTACTATTATTACCATTTTTATTACTCTTGCTTTCGCCTTTGCTTTTTTAGGGGTTTTTATCAAATTATATTTGTTTCTGGTAGGTTTAGGATTTTTAGGACCCGCGCAGGGCGTTTTCGGGTGAGCGCCATCACCGCACCTTGTTTTCGAGGTTCCGTCATCGCCGCGCTTTAGTTTCAAGGTGAGTGTTTCTTCCCGCCGCTTGATTTCGCGTGCTCTAGTGAGTTTTTTGTATGTGTCTGAGTCCTTAATATTGATTATACAGAGTGTTGGACTTTATCACGGGGTTTCGGACACACGTTGTGTCATTGCGCCTTGGTTCCGAGGTTGTTTTGTCGTCGCTCTTGATCTTGAGGTAGGTTCCCTTTGCACTGCTTTTAAAATTTAAGTTATATTATTTCATGCTGTTTGTGCACCCAAATTTTTCAAAATAAATATTTTATTAATTTTAATAAATATGAGATAATATACGATAATTAATTTATAATATAAGATAGTTAATTTTTAAATGATTATTTAGTGTAAAAAGAGCTGTTTATTTTATACACGACACATGAGATATCTTTTTGACGGGAGGACACCCAATAATGAAAGAATACCCGTTTGGCTTTTAAACATAATTTGCGAAATATAAAATAGAGTTCTGGTTTAATGAGAAATGATTTCTTTTGAAGCGTGAACAAGTACCTTGGTTCTTCTGAGAAGTTTTCTGGTTGGCTCTTAAAGGTTATTTGGAAAAATAAAATGTTTTGTTTTGGTTTGGTTTATAAAAATATTGTCAGCCTGTGACGTAGTGTTTTTTTGGGTTCTTTAAATGGTTTTAAACTGGGTTTTGTCTCATAAAGAAGTTGTACCTTTCTTTGAGTAGTGTTTGTGAAATGTATTAAATGCCCGTTTGGCACTTTATGGAAAGAGATGAAAATGTTTTGATTAAAACCCTCTTAGGACAACTCTCATACCTTGGTCCCAATTGATTGTTTGGGAGGCCACGCTTAGTGGCTCCCAGGTACGTGAGTAGTTTAAAGGCATGAGGTTGTTCCACGGAGTGGCTCGGGGTGATGCTTGTTGTTCTTTATATATATATATATGTATATGATTGGATGCTCGGTTGGCATCAGTTGGCTCACCCATTTTCCAAACACTTGAGACATGGGAATCTGGCATATTGAGAGAATATTCTAAGAATGATTGTTGCACTGGTAGGTTATGGTACTGACCAGTGGCCCATAGTAGGTGGATATATTGGGTTTATTACTATGGGATTTTCCCTCGACCTACCTGAGAGAGGATGGTCGAGCATATTGTGTGTTTTGATTTCATCGTGACATGTCGATAAGGATGATTTCTCATGTATTGGTGTCTTCTAGTTTATTCTCGATCTCCTAGGTTCACCCATGTCTATTTAGCTTTTGTAGCTTGCAGTAATGATTATAATGCTCACATGTATACCTACATTTCCCTTGCTGTGTGTTTTACTTTGTGCATTCTGGTGTATTGTTTTCTTTGGAATGTGGTAAATTGCTTCTGATCAGGATTCTAAAAAATAGTTTTCAAATGAAAGTGTTTAATCCTCTTTGTACAAATTTGAAAATATAAACATCACTTTCCATTTTTCCTAAAAATCCTTTGACACTAATGAAATGAACCTGAATTTGGAAATGGTAAAGGGCAATGGTTCGTACTTTGTCTTTAAGTAAAATATTTATAAAAACTTACTTTTATAAATTTTTGTTCAAACTTGAAATGATGTTTCTTTTATTTTAAAGGTAGTGCATTGGGAATAGATATCGGGCTAGCCTACAGAGTTTTAATACTCACGCCTATAGTTCTTTTCTGTTTTTAGTGTTTGTGCAGGCTATAGCTTGAGTGCGCTCGCCTAGGGAGATGCTTGATCGTTGAGTCGGAGAGCAACCCGCGAGGTCGCATGAAGTTTGTTCGGACGTCGTGTTTGGTCAGTTTTATTTTTTCTTTTATTCCTGTTTAGTCACTTTGTTTGGTTTATCTTTTCTGCATTGCTCTGTATTATCTTTACAGTATTATTAATTTATATTGGGAAAAATCGTTCCCATAGCCTCTGTTGATCCCCTGGCGCTTGTCGCCAGCCCGGGAGGATAGGGAACGCCTCTCGGGCCATGTCGCAGTCCGACTCGGGTGACCGGTTCAGGGTCGACCCAGGTTGGTTCATGACAGAATGTCTATTAAAAATGGAGTATAACAACTTATCATGTTTGAAATACAACATACCTAATTGTTTTTAGAGTATGGGGAAAAAAATTTATTGTCGACTGATGACTGTGTTCGAAACATGGGACCTATGTCAAAATGTCTTCTGAAGTCCATTGTGGTTTTCAACTAGGATGACTGGTGAGCTGGTATGGAATGAGACTATACCTTCAAGGGGGTCTTATTCAAACATGGAAGATGATGTGGATATAAATAAATGGATACACAAAGTATGATGATAAAGTGATAGAGTTTTAGATGTGATTCCAACCGTCTTTTAATTATGCCACCACAGATTTGTGCACATTGGGTAGGTGTATCAATATGAATGAATGTCAAAATCATCTTCCATGGGGAGTTTTGTCTCAAAATTTAAGTGACAGTCAACAAAAATGAATGATCTGTTAGCTAACCAACGCTGTAGTAAATGTATTCTTATGAAAGGGCCTTAAAGAACATCATATTTTTACATTGTTCAATGAAGATGATGTCTATAGAGTCTAATTTCATACAGTGAGGGTGATGTATCACACATTATACCATCCTGTGATTAGAAGATGTGAAACGATTTGAATAACAACTTCCTTACCACTTTGGTATGGGGAATAGGAGGGTAGCACAATGGGGCTACTCCCTATAGGGGCCTATAATGGAAAGGGATCTTAGAAGAACCTACAACAAGAAAAAGAATCTGGGGTTTGTTGTACACAGTTTAGGGTCATGATTCTTAGAAAAAAGGGTTTTTCATATCAAAGGGGATATGTCTGGAATAGGGGGGAGGAAACCCTTTTTGAATAGGGGATCCTAGGAGGCCCTTCCACATAGGACATCCCAAATAAATATTACACATAGTTTAAGATTTAGGCTTGGATGAAAGGTTGAGTATCCCAAAGGAATATGTGTACTGCGGCGATGCGATAACCTAATGTGGATTGAGGTCTAAGAAGTCCTAACATCGTACAACACATTCATTGGGGGACCCACACATATTTTAGAGTCATGATTATTTGACATGGACTCCTAGTTTATGTTCATGGAGTTCAGACCATGGGAGGCCCTGCACCACATTATACAAAAGTGGAAGGTTAAAAATAGTTTAAGGTAATGATGCATCGACCTAGGATCCTAGTTTAAGGTCATAGAGTTTGGACAATGGGATCATAGTTTATAGTCGAAGAGTTTGGAGCTTGTGAAAATTGATCATGGTCAAAATGATTGGACTGTGGGATGCATGTCTCAATGTAATATGTGTGGTATCAATGAATGGTTACCCGATGTGAAAGAAGGGTCCTAGGAGGCCACCTGATGATAAAAAAACATCTTATAGATGACTAGAACAAATTTTATAGCTGTAAATATTAGACCATTAGGCATGCATGCATCAAAAATTTTCTTAAAAGAAAACACCCTCCCAACTCTTATTCATGTGTGATTCATTCTTGGTGTGAGAAAGAAGGCATGGTATGGAGTTCCCATTGTTCATAGGGTAGAACACAAGGAGGGTAGAATGTGACTGAAAAACCCATATGAGGGAAATTGCGACTTTAAATACCAAGATAGAGAAATATTAGAGTAAGTGACAGATGAGTAATATCTATTGAACTTATTAAAAACATAGGTTCAATACCCAAATTAGTTAAAAATGGGGAGAAATAATATTTGATTGATCTTCGACTAAGTTCAAAACTTAGGAACCACTGTTTAAAAAAAATATGATTCCATTCATGATCATAGGATGAGAGGTGACCTTGTGTGGCATGAGACCATTATTTTAGGGAGGTTGTTCATATTAGGGGGATGATACGTATCAATATTGGAGAAATTGTGAATCATAGAAGTGGAATCATGGGATGTCCTTGAGGGAATATTAGGTGACCTATGAGTTATTATGCCATATTATCAAGCACACTTTATTTTTTTGCAGGTAGGAGAGATTCAAACCTATCCCATAGGTGAAAGACCCTGAGGTGAGTTAATGGTAGTTTGGGTCCAAGGTAGAATATTTTTGCATCATAACATATCCCATGAGGGCGGGAATAAATCCACATGAAGTCCAGGGACATATCATGGAAGGAGACCAATGCCGGTAGGAGTTTGTACACCTGAGTGAGGGCACTAGATAATCCAATATTTGGATATGAGGCATCCAAATTTCATACAGGGTATTTCTTGACATCCCATACTTATCATATGAGGTTTTTTAATTTCACATTGGGTATTTTTTATTGTCATCCCGTAATTATCATATGAGGGATCCTGATTTCATATGAGGTAAAATCATATTTTATCATTGTGCACTAGGGAAATCTATTTCCGGTTCTTCCCATATTCACCATATAAGGAATTATAGGTTCATTTCATAGCGTAAAGCTGTAGTTTAGCATCGTATTCTAAGGATGTTGGGCTTGGCATCTTAACATCACATATCTAGTACTAGGGATTCTACTAGTTTAAGGTCATAGAGCTTGAATTGGAGGTGTTCTTGGTTCGAGGTCACATATCTTTGACTGAAGGGGGAATTAGTATCCCAAGGGGGATTTCATGGAATGAGGGAGTGACATAAAAATATGAATGGATGAAAAAATGAACCCTCATATACATAAAAACATTAAAAATGAGACTCTAGATCAACCCCATGCCACTTCAGAAGAAGAAACCTTGCAATGAGTTGACATTAGTGTCGGACCTAGGATTAAATATACCGGTGTCAGTAAAAATCCCATAATGATGTTAATAAATCCAAATGTAGTTATGGGACAAAAAATGGTGGGATACCAATGCTAGAAGAGGATACCCTCTCTAATGTAGAAATTGGATCTTATCATATTTTGATATGAGGCATCCTGATTTCTCTCACGGTAAGTCTCTTGTTTAATGTCATGTACCGAGGATGTTGTTTTTTTCATCCTATAATTTTTATATGGGGCATCATAATTTTGTATGGGGTGAAGAAATATCACACTAATAGGCTTCCTTATTTAATTTGGGGTAAGATCACAGTTTAATTTTGTGTTATAGGGACATTGGTGGGGCTTACACCTTGAGCTACCAATTCTTTTCATTCTCATATCAGGTTATGAGGGAATATTATCTCATTAGAGGGTCTAGGAAAATTAATGGGGATTATAACTATTGGGGAGGCCTATGTGAGAATTTTGGGATGATATTACCATAAGTAAAATATTCCTTTGTAGTGAGACTATGGTTGGTCCTAGAGATATAAGGTTTGGGTGTCACTATATATCCCATGTGGATGGGAATCTGGAAACACGTAGTCATTAAAGGAGGTGGAAGAAAAGTCATGTAGAAATAACCTAGATGATGAAAACCAAGAAAATGAGGGGAATTTACATTTTTTATTGGAATAATGCATGACCCGGGTTCCCGGTTGGAGTTTATAGAGCTTGGAGAAATTTTAAATAGATTAATTTCATAATTCTTGGACCATAAGGAGGTGATATAAGGATTTTTTTGTTGCGAAAAAGATATAAAACCTGAAATGAATGGAGAAAAGGAGGTATTTCACCACATTAAGTGATCCTAAATTTAGTTACATGTAGTTTAAGGCCATATATCTTGGACCGTGGTAAATAGTTTAAAGGTATGATGAGAAGACTATTGGAAAACTGTTTAAAGTTATGATGCTTAGACAAGGGAAATGTTTCTTTTGAGGGAATTTTAATGTCATTAAAGAGACTTAACCTGATGTAAATGGAGGTCATGTTGTCCCCACATACCACACAAATATATCTAATCAAACATCACATAGTTTAAGGTCATAATTCTTGGACTGGTGTGAAGGTAGAAAATAGTTTAAATTCATGATTCTTATATAGAGAATATGCTTGTATCAAGATTATCTATGTGGAATGGAAGAAGTATAAACCCACATTAAAGGAGGGAATATAGGTCCACATACCACATAAAATCCACAAGAAAAACTAAAATATTTCGAGGCATCCTAGTTTTATATATGGTAGGACTTCTTGGATCATCTTATACATATCGTATAATGAATCCATATTTTATATGGGGTAAGATCACATTTTAACGTTATGCATTGAGGGTGTATGGATTTTTAGTTTAACGTCATAAAATTAGACTATAATCCCCAAAAAAACATTTTGGAAGAAAACAGATGTGGTTTTTGTGAAAAAATAAAATAATAATTCCTCTAATGAATGTTTATCCATCAATAATATCAACTTTAAAGTGATATTGGAAATAAACCCTTACGACTTTGGTAACTTTTGAATCAAAAGACCATGGAAGATATATCACTATATGGTTTTTTAAATCATTAAATTATATAAAAATTAGTATAAAATACATCTGTGATGAATTATATACACCATAAAAATAAATATTAGACCCATTAAAAGAAATTTAAGGTGATAAAGATCATACCCATTACATGAAATTTAAGGCTGTATTACCTGGACCCCTACAAACAGTTTAAGGCTGTATTGTATGAACCATTTGAAAATATTTTATGGTATTATATGTTGGACCATGGTTATCCTCATGTGAAGTAAATATTATGAAATTTAGTGTTAGTAGGAGGATTGATAAGCTCTCTACCCATGGTGACCAAAGAGTATGCTTCATTGGAGTATACCTTATTGATGATGTAAGGTCTCTGTAATTTGGGAACCAAATTTCATGGAATTTTACTAGATATCATTAGTGTCCGAAGCTCCAATACTATATCCCCATAGAGAGAGGATCTAAGGAAAACCTTCTTATTGAATACCCTTAATCCTCTGTTCTAGTTCCTCTCTAGATTGTGTAAGTCCATGAGATAATTTTCTTCGAGGGATTTAGAATCGGTAATACAAACCACTACCATTCTCTCTAGGATCTCAAATTCCTAAAAATTTGTTCAATGAATTGAAAAATGAACCCCCGAAGTACATGAATTCCTTTTTTTATACAACAAAGAGTATGGGGTCACCTAGGTGTAATTTTGAGTCATTTTTCGATAGGAAAAGAGGGAGTTGTGGAGCGTGTCTGACCAAAATTATTATTATGGACCACCATTTTATGAAGGATGTTATAGAGATTCTTTTTTAATGTCTCAATATGTGAATTTTCATATGCATGGTTTTGAGAAGTATGGTTGGGTCAGATGTTGTATTTGGTATACAATTCCATCTGATTAGTATCCTAGAAGTTGGAAAAATTTTCTATGAGAATAACATGGGTAGATTAAAATTGATGAATGATGTGAGAGATCATGAAATTGATCACTGACTAGGATTTTACTTCATTGAGGGGAATCAATTCTTTACACATGGATTAGTAGTGAGTTGTAGTCATAATGGACCATCACTGGTGAGATGGCACTGGTGTGTATGGACCTATGACATTGAATCACCATACTGAAAAGGACCAAGAATACTTGGTTATGTCAAGATGTTATAGTGGTTGATATGGAATGTTGGCATGGATCAGAGATGTATGAAACCTCTTGTAGATCTCGATTCATTTGTGGACTATAATAGACTAGAAATATCCCAAACTTAAAATTGTGTGAGAGGGCTTCGATCCTTTCCAAAGGGTTCCATAGTACCAAAAAAGGAATTATTGTATAACCAGAGGGTTCTCATATAATTGGATGAAAAATATGGTAATTCCCTCAAACCCATTCCTATAGATAGTGGATCAAGGTTAGACCCACTCTAGAGTGTAAACTGTATTGCACGCCAACATATTTACTCACAGTCAACCTAAACTTGTGGTATAATTACATGTGAGAGATACTCATTGAAGGAAGTTCTATAATCAGGAATTTTCTCATCTATAGGGGAACCACATTTTCCTAGAATAGATGTACTGGTTTCCAGTTGGTTTACCTATTTGTTACCATCAACTAAAATGGTAGGGGTAATGAACCTCTTGTGGGCCATATGAATGAACAAATCATATTGGCCGAGTTTTGTGAAAGATGTGGAAAAACTTTCCAAGGCATTGACTCAACCATTATAATATTTAGGGGCATGAGTAAGTATCATTTGAGAAGGAAACTGGTCCATCAGATGATGAGTATGCTCTTGTAGGGGAACAAGCTCTTGATTTTTGGTTATGTAGTCACCCTTGATCTACTATATGACTAACTCAAAGACTCCCAACACATGATATAGATGAAAATAAATCCCAATGGCCAACTAGAGACTAGTAATGAGAGCCTAATTCTCTACATCATTATTCGTGCATCCTTCTAACAACATGAAAGAGTTTACAAAGATGGTATGTGATGGATTCTTGAAGAATATTACCATGCCTACCATGTACTGGAGTGGGTCACCCATCCAATTAAACATGATGAATCTAGGATTTTCAAAAACTGAGGGTGATCAGACATTTTCAACCCATGCCAGGTAGGACATTACATTAGGCATGATTTCCACTTATCATATATCCAAGGCCTCAAGGAGAGCTGTGAGAGTATCTATCAAGTTATATTGGCAATGATATATGGATAAAAATGAATTTAAAGGATTGAGAACATGGGTATAGGTATCATAAACTCAGAGAGTATCATAAATAGGATTCTAAGTTGGATAATTATGTTGCTCAGGGCGGGTTCAGTAAACCATACCTCAATTTCTTGCCATATCCCCCAACTTCTACTCTAACATGATGCATGGGACTACAAAGATCATATAGGAATTTCATTCCAATTTGGATTGAATTACCCACAGTATGAGAGAGGGTCCATAAGGGTATCATCATAATCCGGGCCCCCGCTCGGCAATGTGGTCAATAGTGAACCATTTTTATTCTGTGAGCTTCTGGAAAAGGAGGCTACCATTTGTTCTTAATTTTATTTCAGCATAGCCTCAAATGAGTCAATATGATTGAAATATACCTTTACCTTATTGAGATTCTTATGGTTAGCATATAATTACTCATTAGTAAGGATCTCTGAGGCTATATTCCTACCTCTGCTGAGGTGTGAGGGCACCTATCAGAGGGTCTGTCCAGCACTACATCACCCCTTTGGGCATGTCTTCCCTATGATGACCTATGCTGGTGGCCCTATTCCCATGATCCTCTTGTAGGTTAGGGATGAACATATATACCCTGGTGGTAGTTTAAAGGGAGAATTCATCATCGGTGAATAGGTTAAACTATAACAAGATATGACTGAAATGGAGAGAAACATACTCTCTCCAACCTCTCATCTGTACTTATAGAGACAATTATAATATAACTCAGTGGAGCCCTATGATACTTATGATGTAGGTCTAATGAAGGGTATGGGGGTATCCATATGAATTAGGTCTCTAAGAAACCATGAGAACTAAGATCTCAACATTTATACAATGTTAGTAGATGAAATCAACATGCTAGTGAATCCATAAATAGGATAATTGATGATCACCATGGCGGTGAAATGTTACCTATATAATTTGGTGGAAACACACTGCTTGGTCCTCTATAGGGGACTCTAGGATATTAATGTCTAAAGCTACATATGGCCAAACAATCGCTGACATCTAGTCAGAATCTAGGACCTCCCATCAACCCTCTTGCTCATAGGACGTGTGCTACTCTTAGTTATCCCAACCTCCCAATTAGAGCAAGGAAAGGTGTGGTTGGCAGAACTGATGTAGACTAGTTCAATTTTTGGCTTACCTCGAGAAGAGTCACTATAAGAGTCAAATGTCCATATAATTTTGGACTATCTCTTAGGAATCCCTATTGGACAGGGTGTTCACCACTACCACGTGTTAGAGGTTGAAATCATCCATATGTGGCTCAATGAAGTTATCACCATCTGATAGAGTCAACCCAGACACTGATATCTCACCAACTTCTCAGGTGAAAGTAGAGAGGATTGAAACTGGTGGTGATAAAGACAACCACACCATATTCCCCTAGAAGGGTGCAATAATATCCTCCACCTGCAAGTATTTGTAGAGGTATCTGGGGATCCGATGGACCTCTCCTTTCATAATGGTAAGATTCAATTGATAGGTTTCTTCCTCAAACTCTGGAGGTTGGTATAAAGTTCCCATCATCAACATTATTATCAACTTATATTTTGAGTGCTCAACAATGATGTGGTGCTTCCTAAGGTTTCACATCCAAAGGCGAGTGTTATCCCTTTGTACCTAGGATAGTTCTTTGTACTAGGGTACATATTTGACATGAGGAAGAACTCAATGTTGGTTGGTTGTAATGTGGGGAGAATTCAAATTTGTTTGGTTGGAGCATGGGGAGGAAATATGTGCTAGCTGATAGAAACACAAGAAGGACCTCTATTTTTTTATGATGAACTAGGGAGGTCCTCTACTCAGGTTGATAACGGCATGGGGAGGATCTCCATGCCAACAGATGAGAACACATGGAGGGACTATTTGATGAAAATTGGGAGAATGAGGAAGAAATACATATTAAATGTTTAATGATTGGTGAAGAACTCCATTCCAATTATTGATAGTGTAGGTAGGACCTTCACACTACTGGTACTCCTCACTAGATGGACCATAATGGCTTTTGATGGTGCCAAAAACTGATAGAGTCAACATCTCTAGAATGTGAGGTGGATGGGGTCTTGATCCCAATTGGGTAAAGGTAGATCCACGTTCACTTGTTACAGGGATATCTTTAAATACACTCGAAGTGGTAGTGTCCACAAGAGTTGTTGAAGATGTACCTTTTAGGTAGATTACTAAGACCACCCCCAACATTGGGGTTAAGTACTCTAGACTGGGGTCAGAGGAGTGGGGGTGATTTCCACTTGATCTTTGGCCTATAAGACCAGTTATGTCACGACCCGTCCTCGAGGCCCGTGCCGTGACTACCCCAAGCCCGCCTTCCATAGGACAGGGGCTGATGACTGGAACCAAAGGCATAAATCCCGATAAAAGGGAAGACATTTCTTTTATATAAGTAAACAAACACAATAGAGTATGCAAGCTGAAGTAAACACTAAGTAAACTGAGTACAAAAGTAAGTGCTAGAAAGTAAATGGGACAGTATACAAACCCAACTAAAAGTACAGTACAACTGAGAAAGAAAGTACAACAGCTGTAAAGTAAGCAGCAACCACCGAGTCGTCCTCTAGAAATCCCACCTGAAGGGTGGGTATAGATAGTCTCGTTAGTACGTCGGGTCTATCCGTCCACTCCGTGTATGTCCTGCTAGGTGGCCCACCTCCGGATACCATCCAGATCCACAAGCCTCGACCATGATCAATTTTTTCTATCATCTGCAACCAACACAACATAGTGCAGGCATTGCTGGTGTAGGGGTGAGTATATGATACTAAGTAGGGACCCTGAGACCCCCGATGGTCTCCCAGAATCCACAAAGGATAAACCAAAAAGGAAAGATACAAACACAATGTATCAACCAACTCTACTTAGGTATATGCCCATAAATATACCTAAGTTGTCAATTCCAGTTTGGCTTTAACTCACGAGCCCAAGTACAACCCAGTCCACACAGGAAAGCATAACCCAGTCCACACAGAAAAGCAAGCCAATCACTTCGATAATAATGATTGAATGTCAAGACTCAGCTCACACAGACTATACTACTCACAAAGAGGGGTGGAGATGATTATATGTAGACTCTGAATCATCTCCTTTGCCGAACCCACGTAGGATACAAGTACAGAATTCATCGCTGTCGAACCCCCATAGGATCCAAGTAAAGTAACCATCACTGCCGAACCCATGGAGGATCCAAGTATAGTCGTCCTCGCAGTCAAACCCACGTAGGATCCAAGTACAGTATTCCTTGCTGTCGAACCCACGTAGGATCCAAGTACAGTCATCCTCACTGGAGAACCCACTTAGGATCCAAGTATAGTCGTCCTCATTGCCGAACCCATGTAGGATCCAATTACAGTCATCCTCACTGCCGAACCCACGTAGGATCCAAGTATAGTCGTCGTCATCGTCGCAACCAGCTCTAGGGTTCCCGCACAAAGCACGCTCGATTCTGGGAGGGTCCGCTCCATGAGCCAAGGGGTCGATACATCAACTGTCACAAGGTCCAGAGTTGATATATCCCAAAGTTCCTTCTGATCAAAAGGAACTCAATGCGACAGAAGGCGCATCAATCGGACGCCAGGTTTGAGAGTTATTGGATTTTTTGTCCCAGGGGCCCGGTTGGTTTTTAAGCTAAAACCAACCCGACCATACTCCAGCTACATCCAAAACTCAAGTGGAGTAAGAAAAAATAACCGTCTCACCAATAGGAATTCAACGTAATTGATGGTATGTCGTTCGGATGTCTGATACTTAAGTTATAAGTGTTTTAGCTCCAGGGGCCCGATTGGTTTCGGGTTCGAACCAACCCGGCCATACCCAAAATTCACTGAAACCTCGAGTGTAATATACTAAAACGACTGTCTCGTTCCAAGGAATCTTACACAACTGACGGTACATCGATCGGAGGTCCGTAGCTCAAGATATATTCGTTTAACTGAAACGTTTCGCAAAATAGGGGGTCTGGGCCCAGTCCGACCAGGCCCAACACCCCCTGGGTCGGCCCGAACTGGGTCGAACCGACTCGGGTCCAGGTCCGGCCCAGATGGGTGCGGCCGGCCCGGCTCGTGCGTCCTGCGGTTGGCCCGACCCGCATGGCCTGCGGCTGGCCCGGCCCGTGCGGCCTGCGGCCCGGCTTGGAAGCTGGCCGCGGCTCGGCCGCTGGCCAAGCGGGACACAAAGGGGGCGCGACCCCCTATTTTTAGAAATGGAGGACCCAGTGGGGTCCTCCCTAGCAGCTGGTTAGGGGGTTACACCCCTCGGTTTCTGGGTAATGGCTGGCCATTAATGCCGGCCGGTTTGTGAGCTGCCATGGGACCCAGAAGGGGTCCCGCCTCCTGGATACACTGGCGGCCGGCTTGGCCAGCCGCCCCTGCTGGTCTTCTGTGGCCTTAGGCCACATCTTATCTCACCGGCGCGGCGTGACGACGTCGTGCCCCTCCGCCATGGACTGCTTCGGCCGCGGCCTTCCTCGGCCTCTCCGGCGTGGCGCGACGACGCCGTGCACCACCGCTGTGGCCCGCTCTGGCCGCGACCCTCTACGTCTCTACGCGGTGCAACGGTACCGTGCCGCCTTCTTCGCGGCCTTGAATGGCTGCGGTTCCATGCTGATCACCGCATGGTGCAACGACACCGTGCGCCTCCGCCTCCAACATCAACGAAGATTAACAAAGAAGAGGGGAGGAGAATCGACCGTGTTTGTGATGTCCGATCTCCTCCTGTTACGACGATATCATGCGGCCAAACATTAAGCAATGAAGAAAAATGATAAAGATTTGAACAAAAATAACCCCTACCTCGTGATGTGATCACTCGACGGATCTACGGAGAGGTAGAGTCATTCGTTGACATCGGAAGATGACGTCGTCGTTTCCTTGGAGGTTCGTCGATCGTTCGATCATCGGAGGAGGAGGTCCCTTGGTGGTGCAACAATGGTGGAAGAGGAGAAGAGGAAGAGAGAATGAGAAGAGGGGGTTTCTCCAGTGGATTCCCCCTCATCTAACAATATCCCCCCTTATTTAATTAAGGGAGGAGTTTCATTGAATTAATGTGGGTGGTGGACCTCCCACATTAATTCAAACAAAATTGAATTTCAAAAAGAAAGAATAAAAATAAAATAATTTTTATTTTTATTTCATGAAGCCCGGGAAACTAACTTCTACACCGCACTGACTGTGTTCGAGGTAAAGGTCCCCTTAATCAATCGCCGATGCTACGAGTTCAACGGTGCCCTCAGAATCCGATTCTGAGCACCAGTTCAAAAGATAGAAAAACCCGCTCATTCGTTCACTGAACGTACCTGAGATAAACTTCAGAAATTTATTCCGGACACATCGGGCCTCAGAATCAAGTACCGTCAGAAGCCACAGACTCATACAATTCCAAGGTATTTAAGAAAAAAAATTTCCTTGAAATTTCTGAGTCTTTATGAGTTGGTTCTAGCATTAATGAGGCATAGATGGACCCATCTTAGGCAGCTCCCAGGTGGTAGTCATTATCAGTGTGAGTCAAATATCCCCTAGCTCCTCAGTATAGGAATGTGAGTCATCATAGTACTCTAGGTAGAAACTCATGAAGTAGTTCATCATTTTAATGGGAGGTAGGGGTGGTTTCCCATGGTGCGGTCATCAGGGGTGGTGGTTTTGATGATGTTCCAATGCCTCAAGGTCCTAGAGGGCTATATCCCTTGGGGGGATGACACCTCTAACTAATATCGGAACATGAGGGTGTCTATCAGATACCTCTACATGAAATTAGTGTGTGAAAATAGGAGTGGGAACCCTAAAGATGAAGGAAAGGTCAAAGTATTGGAGGAAGTATAGTTTTTTGGGATCTCTGCATCATGGTTCCTACAACCTCGACACCTAGAAGCACAGGGTTGCTGATTTACCATAGCATGACACATGTAAGGTATATGGATTCATCAATCAGTATAAGTACATGAAAAGTGTTTCCCAATTCCCCATCATCATCTAATATTGTAGATATGGAGAGGGGGCCATACTGATAATGTCACAAACTATGGATTCCCAATGAAATCTTCCCCAATTGAAGATGCGTATCATGTTGGAACCACCATTTTGTTGGTGGTAGTTAGAACCAAATATCATGATCTAATCACTTGAAAATATATCACTACCCTAGATAATACTATTCTACATTTTTTTGGAGAATATATTGGCATTGGTTTCATCATTTTTACTTTTGATTCATTCATTAAGGCAGCAATGCCATCCTTCTGCCAGTCAGCTGGCATGCTACTTCTTTTTCCCTGTATTCTCACTTTCAAAAGGCAGTTATATTTCATCAATGTTATAAATGATATATTCTCTTTAATTGAAAGGGGATGATGTGATGTCAATTCCTCCTTACATTGAATCCTCCTCGGAGATTGTTTCCTATTCTATGTCTACCTCATAGATTAAATTCATATTCATGGAACTCATTCCTTTTTAAATTTATATATAGATGTGAATTAATTACACTACTTTTATCTCAACAGGGAACCAACCCTTTCTCAGGGTGAGTAGTCATGTTGGAAAATTTTAGGATTTTTTGTACATTAGGTATATTGGGAACCTAAAAATAATTATCTTTTGGAGGGAATCTCAGGCGAGAAATTATAGTCATGTAATCCAAGTCATCCCATGCCGATAACTAGTAAATTTATACCTAGGATGTTAGTGTTTCATGTATTTTTACCTCAATAATCCCATATTTGTTTCACTGGGTAGGTATTATGGACTAGAGAAGAAGTTTAACATCTTATGGTGACTGATCATAATGTCTTATTGAGACAGATCAAGGGGGTGTGTCCCAATGAGGGATGATTTCACACCAGGATGATGGATCAAAACATCCCATTGAGACAAATCAAGACACAAGTTTAAAATCTTGTGCATACAGATCAAAACATCATATTGAGGTGAATTGATGGGGGTGTTTCCCATGGAATGATTATTTCATATGAATATTACAAATAATACCATCATATTGAATCATATCTTGGAATGATGTTATTATCTTGTGGAGATGGATAAAAAAATCTTATTGAGACAGGTTGATGGAGTGTGTCATAAGGAGGGAATATTTCATAAAAGGATTATAGATCAGATCGTCCTATTGAGATAATTTGAGGCATGAGTTTGGTGCCTTATAGAGATAGATCATAGAGTATTATTAATAAGGATCTATGGGGTGTCTCCATAGAAGGGAATATTTTACACTAGGATTACATATCAGAATGTCCTATTGAGATGGACTAAGAAATTAGATTAGTTTATTATATAGACAGATCAAAAATTCTTATTGAGACAGATCGATGGTGTGTGTTCCTAGGATAGAATATTTCATTCTAGGATTATGGATGTTGGGATTGATCCTTGAGGAGGCATCCTATGTACCCTCCTTAGAGACAAGGATAAAAAATCCACGTAGTTCGATGCCATAATTTAAGTTCATGTGATAAGACCGATTATTTCAGTTTAATGAAATTCTATAAGAACACTTGTTTCATGGAGGAAAAGTCAATGAGGGTTGGTTTAGGGAATAAATGTGTAAGATACCCAATGTATGAGAACCAATCTCTATGGAACTGTATAGGGCTTACACATAGAAGCTTACCTTTGGAGGAGGATCATCCCATGGTGGGGGGAAGGTGGAATCTCATGAACATCTTACATGAGGCACCCTATATTTATCATACATAACATGAGGTGTGGGGTCATACCATGTGACTCATAAATGGGGCATCATGTGATTATCACATAGGTAGAAGCGATAGTTTAACATCGTGTGATGATGACATTGTATTGAAGTTTACTATCGTATAACCAGGACATGGATCTAGTTAGTTTCATGTCCTAAATCTCACACATTGTGGTTCTTAGTCCATAAGAGGGGCCATTTTATGGTGATAGGAATATCTGAGATAATGACCCTTAATCAAAACAGATTCACAGTTTCCCTTGAGGATGCTAGATCTAGGTCTTACATGACTACCACTCATGCACCATTGGGAGGGACATGGTAATGGTACTACTGTGGAGGATTGGTAATCAACATGACATATATTGGGGTCTCTATTCTTAGGAGAATTTGGAATTATTTTACCTATGCTTAGGAGAAAAAGGTAGGGTAATGGATACACTATAAGCATAGAGAACATCAGAAGAGGGACCAGGAAGTTGTTGCACAAAAGTTTGTTGTGTTTTGTGAAAGAGTTTCATGAGTAAGGTGATCTATCCAAAAAAAACTAATGGATTCATGGGTTATAATTTCATGAAATATTTAGATCTTCATGAAGATTATGGTTATGTGAAGCCAACTTCCATTTCTGAAAACATGACCATCCTTAAGAGTAGTTGTGTGAGGATAACTATACCACATGCCAAGTCATGTTTGGGACCACATGATGCCTATTGTGAAAATGAATAACCTTTTATGGTATATTGGATCTGGTTTTTCTTTTTATTGAAGAGAATAGGGGGTTTCATGCCTTAGAGTAACATTTTTCCTTTTGGGGATCCTTTAAAGGTTGGGGTGTGAGGTTAACTTTATAGCCGAAATCCTCGGTTATTGGTGCACAACTTATTGTGCACAAAAAAAGGTTGTACGCTTCTCAATTATCCTCTCGAGCTTGTCCATGAATTTTCTTATATTTTCCATAACATTTTTCACATTTATAGATGGTTTCATTCCAGGTTTCCTGAAAAGGTATTCCTTCTCACAAAATCATTTATCTTTGCATGCACTAATCATGGGCATGACTTTGAAATTTGTGTATCTGTGAAACTCAGCATTGCCTTTGGAACACATTTTATTGCATGTGGGACTATATAATTTTGTGCACTTAAAGAATCTTGGATGTAACATTCTCCTCAGGCTGGGAATGTTCCTTTACGGTGGGTCTCATTTTTGGTTCTTTCAAAATTGGTCGTTTGGTGTCTGAAATGATTTTTTGGTGGCAATAATTGTAGTACCCTGAAATTAAAAAAATAAAAACATTGGTTTTGATAGAATATGTGAAACATAAAATTTATTTATCTTTAATTACATTAAATATTGTTTTTTTCTTGCATTATATTCAACACTGATTTTATCTTTCATTACATGTTACACTGAGTTTAAAATAAATGTGACATACTATTCAAAAATTATTTTTTATATAATAGTAAAAAAAGCCATTAAATTGGAGGGTATGATTATAATAATATAAATTATGAAAATATATTTTTTACACATATTCCTTTTTTATTTATTTATTATAAATAAAATAAGAATCATTTAAAATAAAAAATAAATGATTTCTGAAAAAAGTATTTTTTCCAAAGGAAAGTTCAGTCATGCTCTGAGCACATAATTTAATATTTATTCTTACCACTTTTATAAAATTTATTTGATTTTTTTTTCATTTTATAAATTATAATATGAAAATTATATTAGGGTCAATTTTTAGTATTTTTCTGATAAGTTTAATTTTTAATTGAATAGTGAAAAAATACATAATTTTAATTGTAACCTTCCATTTCATTTAAATTATTTATAATTTTAAATTATATTTTGAATTTGTTTTTAAGTATAATTTATTCCATTATATATCAATTAATAAAATTTAAGTCATTAAAAAAATATTATATATAATTTTTGTATAAAAATATTGTTAAGTTTTAAACAATCACTCTTTAGAAACACGATTTCTCATCACGTCTGAAGGATTAATTTTAAAATAAAATTTGAAAATTATATGATTTTCATTTGTAAAAAAGGATTATAAATATTTAATATAAATAATTTATATTATTTAATAATTTTTACAAAATGTTTTACCAAAATTACTACTGAAATCAGTAAAAATTAATTACCATGGTTAAGATAAAAATGGATTTATCAGGGGTTAAATAATGAATACATGGGATAAAAAATTATCTAAAGACATTTAAAAGACCAATTTTATGGACCTAATTCAACATTATATATATTAGTTTGATAATGGACCATTTGGGAATCTTTTGACATGATGAAAATGGGGGTATTATTTAATCTTTTCAAAACATTACAAACATTCCACTCACCTCACTTATAAAAGGACACCACTTGTCCTCTCCAATTAATACATTAAAACATATTTACATCAGATAATACCTTCCTAAATAACTACCCAAATTCCTTTCTATCATGTTATAAGTGTTAGCATGGGCATAAATTCAATGTAGGAAGGGTTTAGTGCAAAGCTAATGAGGATACTCAAAGATGAGGTAATGTTCTTCAACAAGAATCTGTATTTTATTTATTTATCTTCCTAATTGAATTATTATTATAACATAATTATATACTAACCTTGATACATTACATATATTTGTGTTTATACCCTAACTTTGTGACCTAAAACCATCTCCACTTCCATAAAATGAGTTATGAGTTCATCATTTGTGTGTACGATGGATTACCTCCTCGCGAACCAATCTCACTTGTTTTTCCATTACCATATATCATGGTTAGGTATGTTGATGGATATAAAGTATATATATTATATTTATAACATATTTATACCTATAGAGTTATTACATCATATTTATATTTTTATCTTTAGTTTTGTTGTAGATACGATAACATCTTTCATGTGTATGACGAACTACCGCGTCACAAAGCGATGTGATTCACCTTACAATAATGTTGTTCATGGAAGGTGATAAGGATAAAGATAATTCTTATATGTAATATATATAAAAATATTATTATATTCACAAATAATTTATCATTCATTAATGAAAATTTTTATCATTTTCTTCCTTACCTTTTCTCTCATCATTTGTGTACATGTAGACTACGACCTTCACAAAGCGATGTGACTTTATTTTCATAACTACACCACATGGATGATGTATATAAGTATATAATATGTTATTTATGATATTATTATCACTATATAATTATAATATATTACTTACCTTATTTCTATAATGATCGTTGAAAAACAATAATGTTAGTCATCCGTACATACAACCTAACATCTTCATTATCATAACATACTTAATTTTTTATAAATGTGTTTCATGATAGGTTTTAAAAGTACCATTGATTTAAAAATATGATAATTATTTCACTATTATGATTCTTTAGATGATGAAACTATTTAATATGTGAAAGAATTTAACCTATTCAGATAACAAGGCAATTAAAACTCATAAAAATTAAAATAATGAATGATTATTATTGAACAGGTGGTAAGATGTTATAAAAGAATAATATATTATATTATAAATATTAATATGGTTCTGGTATAAGTTGATAAATTTTTTAAAACTCTATATATGAGGTTAAATAATGTTCAATCTAAAGTAATCAGGATACAAGTGATTTCTTAACTAAATTTTTATTCATTAGGTTAATATTCTACTTCACTAATTATGTCTTTATATAATTATATGTATAATGAATTCTGATAAAATTATGTTTTATTTAGATATATTTTATGTGGATTTTAATTTGAAATACATAATCAATTCATTAATTAATTCTCAATTCAATGTTATGATACTTGTAATGAGTTATTTCATAATCTCATTCTAATCAATATTTTTACTATTGAATTTTAGTAGAAGTAGATTATTTGACCATTTCATAATAAACCCATTTTATTTTATTACCCTTTCATTTTTCATGAAATTTCTATATAATAGAACAATTTTTTAATTTTTGGTACACAAAATAAGTGATCCAAACGTTTTTAATAAAATCATACTTTATTTCTCTCTTTGGCCAAAAATCAATTTTCATCCAAAACCATGTTTTCTAAAAATGTCCTACAAATATTTTAACTTTTTGAAAATGATGTGTTAAATAAACTTATTAAAAATTTTAATTATTTCAAAGTGTTATGAGAATGATATTATGTCTTCTTTAATGAAATACTCATTTGGATTTTACCAAAAAATTGAATTGAACATTCTTCTCATTTTATAAAAAAGGCACTTTTCTATCCTTCTTATAGTGAAAAATGAATTTTACTTTTTTAATTTTATGATAGGTATGTAATTACCCACTATCATGAACTTATTTTCTTAAAATATTACTTTTCAAATTTTCAAGGATCTTTTTAAAGATAATATTTATAAAAATCAAAGAAAAGTATTGTTAAAATGTTTTATGATTTAAATGAATTTGATTTTAAAATTAAAAAGTATATTTTCCTCCAAAATGTTTTTAAATATAATTTTATAGTATTTGTATTAATCAATGACAACAACCCTTTATTATTACACAAATTGGTAAATATTGTATTGAAACTATCCTTATTCTTCTTTTGGGTAGTTTATGATTATTTTTACATTATCTTGAATTTTAAACATCTCTATGGACACTAGAATTCACCTAAATGTCAATATTATTTATCATTTATATATTTATTTCTTGAAACATATATCATTTATACATACATTTTTTTTCATTCAAGGTTATTTTATTTACTGTAGATATATTGTTTAATCCATATTCATTACTCAATATGGATATTTGATGACAATGAATATTGATTAATGAATTAAATTGATTATTAAATATACGAGGAATGATTTGGACCAAAAGGGAAGAGTGGGTCCTGACATTTTGTATCCCAATTATGTATTAGTAGGTATCATGAGATAAATAAGTTAAGGGAGAATTAAACAAGGTTTTACCTATAGTTAAAACCATCTTCTAAAAGGTCTTGACGTGAGAGGTATCATATTTCTATTTCATGATTAATTCTTTACAAATAAATTTTAGAAAATTCATAAAGGAAGAAATACCTAAATATGGGTATTTTTCGCCTCGAAAAAGGAAGGAAAAGGTTGACATGATCATGAGGATCATGTGATACCTCAGGAAACATGCAATCAAATAACTAACATAAGTTCATACGGGCAGTCATGTGCAGTGCATAACCTATAGAAGTCCCCATAATGTGCCTTTAAAAATCCATTATACTCTTATGATAGTTCCCTAGATGATTACTAATTACTTAGTGGAAGACATATAATATCACCCCAGGTTCACACGACTGTCAATCAGCAGTCACCCGAAGAACCATCCAAATGTACTTTGAAAATGGGATAAAATATCCAAAAGGAAGTATCCTCTTACGATTATAAAGAACACACAATCTGTTACCAAAAAGGAGAAAGATTTTCGTGGAAAAAATTCATACAACCTCATGAGAACCTCAACCTTTCTAAAATAAAAAAATCAAACAAGAATGGGAGGAGGAGAGAGCCTCTTGTAGTCATAAATATCATGAGATATGCCGCTGGAGATCTAAAAGACACTACAAGAACAAAATAACATGTCTGCCTCATATTTCAAGAGCCCATTGGAATGTATTCCCCATCATGATAAGGGCCTCATACATGTATAGGTAAAATCACACTCCCTCATTTTCTCTATAAGGACAAAAAATTGTGTTGTCCTTGAAATGCTCACGCATCTCCACAAAACCCTATGTTTGTCATGAAACACATCACTAATAGGTAGATTGATTGTGCTCAAAAAAACATATACAACCCTATAGGATCCCCATCCTTTGTAAAATAAACAATGTAAATAAAGAGGGACATGAAAGAAGCCTCTTGTGGTCATGAAAATCATGAGACACACCGAGGTTGTCTGTGAAATGGTCTCAAAATACCCCATGACATGGCTGTCTGATTTCATGAAGTCCCACTATAAATCCATACATATCCCATAAAAGGTTCCAAAAATGTCACCTAAGATATTGTGAAGGGTTTTTGATAGGATACTTAGTCTCGTGAAGGCCCTTGTAAAAGTTTATATGACAATATGAAAGTCCGTTATAATTTCCAAATGATTCAAAAAGGCCCCATTAGTTAGGAATAATAAAATAAAGATTCATTTAATGGATGTTGTTTCAGTAATAGAAAATCATGTGATTCCAAGATAATGATTTATGTTGAGAACTCATAGAGAGCATGTTTCTTCTGGAAATGGGGATGACCTTGTTTTTTTAAGGTTCAAACATTCCAATCGGTTTCAAATGAGTTTATTTGTAGAAACAGAAACATCCAATGATTCTATATCCATTTGGACCTACTTTCCAAAGGTAGGTTCCCATTAGTTGTGGACTGATGAGGCTTAAGAATTTTCATTGGTCGAGTGGATGAGAGTCTAGACTTATCACACCTTTTTGGGGGGAATTATTGTCTACTATGGGACTCTCTTATAGATTTGAGTTATGTTCATGAATCCTTATTAATTTACCAAGCCTGAAAATGAGTTTTTTCCTTTAGAATTTGCAATCAATGATTGCTATGTATTGGATTTAGAGAATCTATTATATGTATTTGAGGTTCTTTATCGATGGAGAATCATCTGTATGTATTGGAGATTCTTAGTCAATGGTATCCTTCAATACATTATATAGAAATCTCTTGGTCATTATAATGATCATACTGGTTTTAAAGGCACTCAGTGGGGAACTTGAAGTTTATTGTCAAGAAGGACATGGATTATTTTAGAGTTTGGATCGTACCTGCGGATGGGATACCTACATATCCTTGTTAAATAGGAATCAGAACTCACGTAGTTTGGGAATTAAGATATAGTTTAACGTCATATGGGACAGATGAAAATTAATGGGTGATGGGATTGAACCTTAGAAAGGCTTCCTATGTACTCTAATTTTAAGGAAGATATCAAAATCCGCATAGTTCAATTAAGAAATGTGGGGATTATGTATGATTAACAGCCCAAAGAGACGTGTTGTGGTCACTTTTACACTCTAAGATCATGTGAGTCATGCTCGGTGTGAGAAACAAGAGGTATCAGTAAACCTGACAATTTGTACCATGAAAGATGCGGTCACAAGGAATGATATGGGGATTATGTATGTGTGACTTCTCAAGTAGGTGAAGATTAGGATTTACTTCTGTAAAGAAGCCTAGGAACAAAGTCCATAAAGATATTCAGGCTTTATGGAGATTTTGATACTCTAAATTGGGGCTTACTCTTGAGGAGGATGTCCCAATTAGGGGGAACTTGGGGCTTAATCCTAAGGAGGATGCCCAATAACAAGGTACATAAAGGTATTTGTTCCTTATGGAGATTTAGATTCTTAATTTGGGGCTTAATTTTAAGGAGGATTCCCAGATTAAGGGGAACGTTAATTTATAACCTAGGGATTAATCCTAAGAAGGAGGCCCAAATTTAAAAGAAAACTTATGATTAGGGATTTCTCCTGAGAAGGATGCCCAGATCAAAGAAAAATATAACTCGGGCTTACTCCTGAGAAGGAGTCCCAAGTTAAGGGGACTTGAGACTTGGGTCTTACTACATAGAAGGAGGCCCAAATTTAAAGGGACTTCTGATTGGGGCTTACTCCTGAGAAGGAGGCCAAAATTTAAAGATTCTTATGATTGGGGCTTACTCCTGAGAAGGAGTCCCAAATTTAAAGATTCTCTCATCTTAAGGGATAAGATTGAATGAAGAGAACCTCTATCCGTAGTGATATAAAGTGATATAAATCACAAGGTTTTGGGAGATATTCCCCAGAAATCCTTTTATATAAGGAATACAACAAAGAAACCATGCCATAAGTGGCTTTGAAGAAGGTTTTGAAGGCTAGATCTTGAAAATTGAAGGTTTATTTGAAGAAAAGGGGTGAATAGACAAGAGGGGCATCCAAAAAAAGGCAGGCGCACAAGTCCTGTTCGAGCACGCAAGTCTCGGTCATGCAAGTATACTTGTGCGACATGAGTTCCCTTGGGTGATAGAGAACCTGTAGGGTAATACTTGGGCGACTTTGAATTAGAACCCTTAGAATCATCCCTAGAGACTTTTAGATGGGTTGTGCGCAAGTTTCCTTGAGAGGTAAAGGCGACATGCAAGTATCATCACTTCCCTTAAAGGGCTGGATACTTAGGTGCACAAGTATTGATGAGTTCTAATACTTAGTCATTATTCTTCTTCTTTAGAGCTTATATTATAGGTAAAGAATTACCTTAGAAGTGTTCGGAAGACTTCAGAACATACTTGGGAGACCGGAGCTTGAATCTGAGTTTTGGATTTTTCGTCCCTGAAATGGGGGGCCCACAGGGGGTATTTATAGGCCATCTGAGGTCCTTGGGAGAAAAAAGAATAGGGCATGCAAGTGACATGTGCGACCCATATTTGGTGCGCAAGTATACTTGCACGACCATAAGAAAACTTGCGCGACCCAAGTTTAAAGAGTTCCTTGTTCATGCCTTTGTCAATTTTTGATGTTCTTCAAAGGATTAATCTCTTTGTGCTTAAGTTATTCCCCCTTTTCATTCGTTTAGACTCTATGATGGAAAGGAGCGTCAACAGAGAATAACTCCAATTAACATCACATAAAGCAAGATTTTCACAATATGCACCCCACAAAGTAGAGAATAACCAGTGTGGTGAGGACTATAAATCCTCCACCCTAGCATGAAAAATGTAGTTTTTTGAGCTTGGGAGTAGATAATATTTTCCTTGGAAGCTTGAACTGTCACATCAAATCCCCACCATGGATTTCTAATAGCATCTAATCTGAAAATTGGAAAAGATTCTGGTTAAGTAATGTTCGGGGAAAAATTGGAGCAATCATGTAATGCACATAAAGAGTTTTACACGATCGTTCAAATAGATCATGAAGATCATACCAAATTTCTACAAAATCACTTGATACTTAATAATACCTAATTCTGAATAAACCTAATTAATTATCAATAAAAGTATTTAATAAAGACTACATGATGCGTGACTTATATGAAGAACATATATGCTGATACTCACACACTTCATATGAACAACCCATGACATGGAAAAAAATAGGACATGTCTCCCAAATATTTCAATTCTTCTTTGGTAGCTTATTTGGATTATGCGATGTCATCTGAAAAATTTAAAGAATGGCCCTTGGTTCCCTAATGTGCATGTAACCCATGTCTCGTGAAGCCCTCTTAACTTTCCATCCAAACCTTAGAGTGTCATTCAGACATGTTTCTCACTCATATGATGGAACCAACACTTGTAATTTGAGCCTCATGGTAGCTTCTAGACATGTCATCTAACTCTCACAATTCCATCTAAGAATGCTTTCTCGATATCATGATAACCTCCAGGAATGTCAACCAAGGTCATGCGTCACCCTCCAAACATGTCTCCTTAACCCTCATGATTCCCTTCAAGCATGTCAGATCAATTTAGTGACAATAGTAGGGCATGTAATCTAGATCATGCAATGAAATCTAAGAATTTCATTCAATATCATGTGATTAATTCTAGGATAAGTAAGCCAGGTCTCATGATTTCCTCCAGAAAAGTCAGCCATGATCATGTGATCACCTTAAAACTTTCCCTCCATGATATGAAACATCCCTTAGACAAGAAAACTAGATCGTGTGATTTTCTATGTAAATGTCTCCAATAAAACTAGAATTCTACAAACATATTCTGACTAGTCAAACAAACAATCATGGCATGTCAATAAGGTGGTCAAGCATGTTACTAAGGCATGAAGACCAGGTCAATTTAGTATCCTGGGTCTTGATAAATATGTCCACCCTTAGTGTGTAATCCATAATAAAAATGTAAACTTCAGTTTGTAAACACCGACTAGTAGTATAACATGATATTTCCATATGTATATAAGGTAAATGTCTATGTGTAAGCCCTGAATATTAGAATAACATGATATGTACCACATATAATGGAAATTCCCGTGTGTAATCCCCAACCAAGTGAACTATAATGAATCTTATTCCTGATATAACTAGGATATGTTGGATGCATTTGTAAGGAACAAGCACCATATAAAACATCTAAAGGGTGGTCCCAATGCATAAGCCCCACATCCACAAAAATGAGACTGATAATTTTCCAACCCTTGTTTCTCACACCAAGCATAACTCATGTAGGATTAGGGAGTCACAATGATCATATCATTCGCATGACAAGCCTTAGGCGAGATAAGGGAAGCCTCATAGTATATTCCCTAATCAGTGAAAGAATATGATATGTCTTATATATGATGGAAATGTTAATGTGTAAGACCTCACCAATTGAACTATGAGGACACAAATTCCTACCATAACCATGATACATAGGACACCTTCTTAAGGCCCGATCCTGAACAAAAATGATCATATACCATAGTATAAGTCCCACCCTGTATATGAAAATTCAACCATAAAGACCCAATAATTCCCATGGAATGATAATAATACCTCATCCATCAGAGGACTAAGAAAAAAATGAACTATAATAACTCTTATTCTTAGCCTAACTAGGATATATTGGACGCCTCCGTAAGGGAAGATCTCCATATTAAAAATTCCATCAGTAGTCCCATCACATTATCCCCACATCCATATATTGTAAGGCTGATTACTTGTTATCCCTTGTTTCTCACATAAAGAATGGATCATGTGAGCTTAGGAAGTTATTATGGTCACATCATTCACATCATGAGTCTCCACTATCCACAAAAATCAAATCATATAATCCCCGATGAGTGGTATGATATAAAACATCCCCCATATATGGGAAACTATATTTGGGATAGTCCCAGTTGTGTGAAAAACTATGATAAATCTAAGTCTTGCTATAACCGTGATACATAAAATTTCTCCTTGAGTCTCAAGCTCAAATATTCATTGTAAAAGTGCCCTCACATATGTCCTATTTTCATGATGTTAACCTATATAGGTTCCAACAAACAACGTGGGGTTTGATTTTTAAAATAAGTAGGATATGTAGGATGCCTCATAATCTCATAATACCCTCATCGGAATATTAATTTTCTCCATGTATGGAAGAATATTATGAATCAACAGGTTATGTAGCTTCTGTATGTAAACAACTATTCCTTACTGGGAAACAAATAAAGAACCTCAGATACATACTCATGGATTCAATAATAAGATCAACCTTTTCTTTTATATATAAAAGAGAGTTAACCTATAATAATTTTTATGGTAACTGATCCTGTATCGTTTCTAGGAAGAGATTCTAAAACATATGTTAAAAATATAAGAGAGTACCAGAGTAGAAAACAATTCCCCCCAAAAGGCAGTGATGAGAAAGAAATCTCATGGTCTTGGACAATGAGAGTACCTAATCATCATTGTGTCTAAAACACAAATTAAACACCTTCCTTTGGAAATTATGTATGTACCCAGTTATAGATGAGGTAACTAATGGTATTTTTCATTAATAACGATAGTGGTGACCTGAAGTTAATGATTTTTCAAGATTTAAATTTCTCAAAATCAAACATCGGGCTAATCAGAATCCACATCAATAATGTTTCTTGGTCATCTATTTCCTATATAAAAAAATGGTGAACCTGACATGATAATATCAAATTAAAAAATGATTGGATTATTATCCATATGATCATTTTTTTAACACTATATAGAACAAAATGAGGAACACGACAAGAATATATAAAATAAAAAAATGATTTGGATATATCCTTCATGCCATTTGGTTTTTACACTATAAACAAAAAATTATATATCCTTCATGCCATTTTGTTTTTACACTATAAAAAAAATGGTTAACTTGATTTGAATCTCTCAAACAACAAAATGATCTGTTAATCATGTTTCAGATCACTTTATTTTTCATACACTACACGAACAAGGCTAATAATCCTATTATAAATTTTCCAACATATCCTCTATTATTGGTGTTCCAATGAAATAAGTCTATCATTTCAATAACATTTCAACATAGGAGAAAATTACTAATCGAGAATGAAAGGACAATTATGTTAAGTATGCATATATGATTGAGCACACATCATGAATACGATATTGAAGTAATCGGGACCCTATTCCTTGTTGTCTTCATGACTGCAGATAATTCTCTAATCAAGAAAATCCAAATATGATATAATGTAATCATATAAAGACAAATAAAAAAAATTCCATTGTGGTTTTGACACCTATAGGTTGAAAATGATATCATATTCCCAAAATCATAAATGTCAAGTGGCCAAAAAAATGGTATGGGAGTACCTTTGACATGGTATAATCCTGACCATTGAAGCAACCCGTGAGGGTCTCTGAGTACTGAAGTTGATGATTTCAAAATGTCTAGGGAAATCTGAAGATAAGACAGTGGACCTAATCACCACATCTAATCCCTTGAAGAGCTTATATATAGAGCACAAAAATTACCACCTTCAATACCTATTGAAGGAAGACTAGGGAGTCAAATAAGGATCTTGTCTGGTTAAGGTACATCTTTAGAGGGCCCCTGTCAGCTGTCTCCCCTAGAACCATCCCACTGGTACCCACCATTAGCCTACTGAGGGTACCAACCAACACAATTACACCTATAATTACCATGAAAAAACAATATTGGAGGCACATAAGGTGAGTAAGATGCTAGATATCCATGTGTGGGATCATATCCCCACTCCAATTGATGATGTTTGTCAGTATATTCTGACAGAAACCAGTGAGAAGAATCTTATCTCTCCTCACTCAAAACATGTCTGTAGATAAATTTCTATAGTTGGCATGGGGGGGGGGGGGTTTATATCCCCACCCCCATGCATGATGTCAATAAGCATATTCTTATGGGACAAGGAGGACATAAGTGTTGTCATGTCCCTACTTCAATCGAAGGTATATGCTAGTACGTAGTCGATATGAGAAATGTGATTGATTATATTACTTCACACACATTGATATGCCAAAATGAAAATAAATATTTGTAATAAATTAATATCTCTTTCAAAAAATTCCAAAACTGTTATAAATACAGGGACAACCTCATATTCTTATCCTTACAACCAGGGCAACTGAACACTCAGATCATTACAAACAAGTGGTTTCTCTGAAGAATGCACTGATTTATCTCCCATCTAGTAGGATTATATTCATATTCTTATAAAAGAAAAGGTGATAGAATGGGATCATATTATTTTTCCAATTGGGGCTCACCATGTGAGAATAGAACATGCCTCGTGATAGTGGAACATGCCTTGAGAAAAATTCTGTTGGAATATTCCAAATGCCCAAGATTAGACTCATATCCCCATTCTAGCTAGGGATCATGAGGTGATAGGGGAACATGCCTTGAAAAGAGATCATATACCTTTCAATGACTATTGGAATCATACTCAAAAGTCCTGGGATCAGGTTCATCTCCCCTTTCTTATCCAGGATATCCAAGTGAGAATAGAACATGCCTTAGGTAAAGCTCATATTCATGTCAGTGAACCATCCTACCATATTATTTCAGATCATGAAATATAGACACATATTTGTACTTCCACTGAAAAATGACTGAATCATCATCCTTTCGAGGTAATTCAAAGGGATTATCATATCCCTTCTCACATTACAGAGGTCCATCGACATATTCTAGTGGGGAATACATATTCGGACTAGGATCATATTACAGTTCCAAACAGGGATCACCAAGTGAGTGCATCACATGACTTGAGGAAGGCTCATACACCTTCCAGGAAAGACCAGTTCCACATTCCAAAGGCTCAAGATCAGGCTCATATTCCTATCCTGACAGAGGATCACCAACTGAGAAGGGAAGTCACCTCAGGCTTGGATTATATTCTTGTTAGTAATGAGGAATCTCATTGGAATATTTCTGCATCTTTTTGGTAGTTCTCTCATAATCCCACAATGTCAGAAGTTTATGAAGAAGGTCTAGAAACCATTATACAACAAGCTTATATCCTAGAAATGTTCCAAAAGTTATGTTATCATATTCCTTCAATGGCACAGATCGAGACCAATATTCATAATCTACTCAATGTAAGTATCCTTTAAGTCATTCTAGACACATTATCAACACTAAAAAGGGATACCAATTCTAAAAAATGTATACTTGGATAATTACCATGATATGATTCATTATAGTATTATAAAGATGGATCATAGGGACTCTACTCCAGATATCCACCTTGGTCAACCTCCCCACGATGACATTTACCACAGAAAAGGAAATACTCCCCTTACCAAAACACCTCCACATAGAGAGGTGTAAAAAATTTACTACCTTCATATATAGAGGTATAGGAAATATCAGTGTAAACAAAATATAGTTCTCCATCAAAATCTAGCAGTACTCTACTCTGGTCAGCAAAAAACCCCAATAATCATCTTTTGTTGCATGATCGAATAGAGGTATGTAAGTAAGATGAAGAGAAAGAAGAAATTGAAATATGGAGAGATTTATCTATAAAAATCATCCCCATCATGTTCTAGAACCTTTCTATAACTGATTATGAGGTCACATATGAGATGAAGAAGGGGTGATGCCTTATCTACACCAAAATATATGGGCTACTCGTCAGTGACTAAAGGATAGAAATAACCCTAGTCCAGGATATTAGTATCACCTTATTCTCATCAATACAATCTATTATCAGCAGGATATACCCTCCTTTTCTATATCCAATATCCGATTAGTGGATGCTAATGACAAACACCTACCTAGTGTTTATCATCGAACCACTACAACCCTCCACAGATTGATTTCCCGAGCATTTCCAGACTTATGTATCCAAGGATGGGAGTTATATCGGGTAGTTCACTTCACCATACTCATGGTATAGGAAAACCCTTCAGATACAACATCATGTATGTCCTATCCTATAGTGAAATTAGAGTACTAAGTAATGTGTTATCTATTAGGTGATTACAACAAAATTCCCCCACTTCAATGATGCCCATATATCATAAATAGAGGGAGGGGATAACCGTGATACATTTGAACTGGACCCCTCAAAGTAATGGGAATTCATTTCGGACATGGAATCTATTATTTTCATCAACCAGAAAACATCATGTAAAAAATGATTCCCATAATGGCTTACCATCACACCAAGCTCCTACGTGAGCACAGTTGAACCACATCAAAAAGATGCAACAACATCTTTTATAATAGATTTTCATGAGTGAAATCAACGAATTGGGTTAGGGGAATATGTACAACCACCTTCAAACCTTATATTGTCAATTTTATAAAGTATTAAGAACATATTGGAAGGATATACAAACAAACATCATTATTTTTAGATTGGGGGAATTTAAATCCCAATCACTTTCACAGTGTTCATCATCCCCAAAGAGGGTCCTAGTGAAATCAATGGTGATTCTAGATCAACTTCATCCAGCTGGTTTTGAGGAACTCATATCTCAATGACTATCCCATGATTCATCAAATCTAAGAATATAATCACTGTATACTTAACAACAAAATCAATCAATGACAATTTTGGCCCTGAATGACCCCCACCCCACAAGGCAGGTGGACTTTTCATCATTATCATCACCGAAGAGAAAATCGATCATCACCATGTTAGGTGGTGAATATCAATGGTTGGCATCCCATTTATTACCCCCATTATATGAAAAACCTTTTCTATTAAATTCCTATTCGAAACACATGACTTGAAACTCCCTTAAAGTCACTATTCATATACCAACATGGGAAGAACATATGGTGAAGGCGACCAGACCCTTCTGGGGTCACAATAAAAAATGGCATAGTAAATCTAATGGTTTGAAGAACAAACCTGATAAAGGAAATATAGAATCATATTTTTGTGTCGAAAGTGATGGGCAAACATCATTTATTGACTTGCCTATGAGAATGTGTTAACCATAAACACAATAGATATGGTGGCTCAAGATGAAAATGCCAAGGGATGGGACATGAAATGTATACCCAGAGAGAGGGTGATTTAGATGCACTAAGTGAGGCTTCATGAACTAAGAACAAAATAAAGCTCCAAAATTTTGCAACTTCCAATATCAAGTTTCCACCTCTCCAACAAAACATTACCAATGAATAATGAAAAGGTGTGGAAAAATCCCAATCACCACTCAGATGGGTTGAGGTTCCTTTCACCAAAGAACAATGTTCACAATATTCGAGTAAGATACAGACTCTCAGTTACTCAACAAGGAGATACATAGAGAAAATATTCCTGCATGATATCTTCCTTAGTATTAGGTGAATATTCTTCCTCCGCTAAAATCCAATCCTTCTGCAAGATTGGTTTCTAAGCATTATACTGAATCTATATCTAGGAAACCAATCTTCATAAATTATGAGGTTGAAAATTATCATGAATTCCCTCCATTTTGGAGAACTCCTATCCCTCACATGGGAGATAATTTAGTCTTAGGAAGAATCAATAATCAAAAGGAAATGAATGTAGGGCCACCTAATCAGCTCCCACCAACTCCC
Source organism: Viscum album (assembly GCA_963277665.1). Taxonomy (NCBI): domain Eukaryota; kingdom Viridiplantae; phylum Streptophyta; class Magnoliopsida; order Santalales; family Viscaceae; genus Viscum; species Viscum album. The sequence continues at coordinate 414,351,997 of OY728131.1, forward strand.
TGTAGATGGGAGGTGGCACAAGCTATAGTGCCTCTAGAGATTGTTAACGTCATCAAGTCCCTGGATACTTGAATGGAATCCATGGAAGGGAGATTCACACCTATGAATTCTTAGAGGAAGGCATATCTTGAATGGATGGATGAAACCATTCCCCAACCACTACTACAAAATAGTTCTCTAACAGTGCTAAAAATGGCCTTTATTAGTATTAGAGAAGCTCCCACTACTGGAGAGAGATTGAATGCTTTGGGCTTTAATCACTTCTAAAAAGGTGATGATAAAAGAGACCTTTATGAGAGCTTTTAGAAGTGTTGATAAAACAAAAAATTTATCATTTCTTTTAGTTAGTGTTGATAAAGGGGCATATTATAGTCTGTTGTAACAACACACTACAACACCAGTGCACTATTCTATAACAACACACCACATTACTAGAAACACCACCAGATAACATAAAAATCAAGTACCAATAAAAAATTTCAATGAAAGTAAATTTAAAACAAAAATATGAGAAAAAAACACTATATTATGGACATCTCATGCATTTGTTTATAAAATTACATAAGTATAAATAATTACATATGTAAGAAACCTATTTTTCACTCAGGTATGGAACCTTTAAGTTTCAGAATAAAACTATAATTTGTACATAATATGGATAACTAATGAGTTAGAAAAGGTCACAAGGGTGATTGAGGCATGTTCATATCCCAAAGCCCATCTTTTTTTGTGAAAACTGGCCATGTCACACGATTAGCGCATGGTTGGTGCATGGTTTGGATCAGTTTGGAGTAAATATATGAAAAGAGGAAAATCACTCACACTATGATAACTATGTCAGGGTAAAAAATAAGAGAATAAGGACTTAAAAGGACTCAAGTACTTATAATTGAGCATCCAACGCGAGGAACAGAAGATCGATTGAATCCCGAATTAATGAGATCTTCCAATCCCTAGATTTGGCCTTCAAAAAGATAAAAAATGAGATACATGGAGGTTAATCCAACTAGAACTCATAATAGTTAGAAGTAGGGGACTTAATAGACCATTAATGGTAAAATTGTAAAATTACCCAGAAAAATACCCTATGCACAGTTTGTCTGCAAGGTTTGAAAACTGTGCACAAACCATGCATGGTTTCCTGGATAGAAGGGAAAATTGAATCGTTAGCTTGAATGTCCATGTAAAAACTATGTGATATGGTTCTCTTGGAAAATTTACATATTCATGGTTAGCCAAACAGTATGCCAACCATGTGCTAACTGTGCGACATGGCTAGTTTTCCCAAGAAAGATGGGCTTCAAGCTTCGAACTTTCCCCAAACACCCCTAACACATTTTCTAACTCATTAGGGATCCATATTAGGTTCAAAGTAATTATTTAGACTAAAATTTAATTTATCCATAAATGAGTGAAAAACTAGGTTTTTACAGTATTCCCCCCTTAAAATAACTCGTTCCCGAGTTTATCTTTCAATGGTGTAGAAACATCGTCTGAGAACAATTTTTTCCATTAAGCATCTATGAACGTTTCCCTCTCCCAAGTCTTGTCCCATACCCAATCGTGCTTCCATAACAAACATACTAGAGGGACATAACAATGTTGGAGAGCCTTTGTGCTCCAGTCAACAATGCTTAATGGATTCATTTCAAAGGTAACATTAACATCTTACTCAACATCATCGGGATCAAAATTTTGTGATGGATCGGCATGATACTGGAGAAGTTATGAGATATGCAAGACGTTTTGCCTGAGATGGTTCCTCTGAAGTAATACAAACTAATAGGATACTAGCCTGAATCTATCTATAATCTCAAATGGCCCTACATAATGAGGCAATAACTTTCAATGCTTTTTTCTAACTATCTATTCCCTAGCTCAGAAGATACTCGAAGAAAAACAAGATACCCGACCTCAAACTAAAGAGGTCATCGACGAATATTGACATAAGATTTTTTTCTAGACTGAGTTGTAGTCATACTATTTCTAATCATATGGGCTTACTATAAAGTCTCATGAATGATATGAGGACCTAGAAGGGCCACATCACCTACCTCTAGCCAGTATAGGGGTGAACAACACAACCTAACATACAAGGCCTCAAAAGGAGACATCTGAATTGTCACCTGAAAGATTTTATTATAGGAAAACTCAATGAGGGGATATGCTTTTCCAAAGAACCGCAAAAATCAAGGACACATTCTCAGAGAATATCCTCTAGAACCTATATTTTTCATTCTGATTGTCCATCATTCTAATGGTGAAAATATATTCTTAGAATCACTTGAGTTCCCACATCCTTCTGAAATCCCTGCCAGAACCATGATGTGAAACGAGCATCCCTATTTGAAATGGTAGTATGAGGTCTCAGGTGGAGTCCTATGATCTCACAAACATGTAGTCTTCCTAGATCATCAACTGAGAAAGTCTCCTTAATAGTAATGAAATGGTATGATTTCATTGGTCGGTCAATGAATACCCAAATAGCATCAATACCCCTTTGTGACCTTGGTAAGCCAACTATGAAATCCAAAGGAACATCTTCCCATTTCCATTTTGGGACTGGAAGTGGATGTAATAAGTCTACCAGTCTCTAGTGCTCTACCTCTACCTACCAAAATATGGAATACCTAGTGATAAATCCTTCTATTTGATGTTTCATCCCCGACCACCAATGTTGGCATCACATGTCTCGATACATCATTGAGATTCCTGGAGGAACTTCCCACTTAGAAGCATGGTAATCTCACATCATGTTCTCTCTCATATCATTAGGAACCCACACCCACCCATGGATACATAGGATGTGGTATCTATCTACAAACCAATCTAGAGGCAGTTTATCTCATGATATACTCTCATAGAGAACTAAGCCTTCTAGATCTGAAAATTTTCTACTCTTCAACTTCTCAAGGAGGGAAGAGGTAACTTTCAAGGATGTGAGGAAAGAATAATTGTGATTTTCATGGAACTCTAGATTTATATTATAAAATATGGCCATTAACTTCCATTCATTACTAGTATCATGTACAACATATGATTGATTTTTTCAATTTAGCACATATGAAACTACATTACCCTTTCTATGAATATAGGAAAGCTCAAAATATAAGTATTATAAATATTTGACCCATATCTACTATCTTAGGTTCAAATAATACTTTGAAAAGATATATTTGAGGATCTTGTGGTCCGTGTACACCAAAAAATGCTCACCCAATAGATAATGTCTCCAACAATGTAAGGAATAGACAACTGCTACTAGCTCAAGCTCGTGCATCAGGTAGTTTCTCTCACGAGTCATTAAATAATGAGATACATATGAAATAAATCTATCCTCATACATCATAACTTCTCCTTGTAAGATCCTTGATGCATCAAAGACAACAATATTTACTATGGATGGCTCTGGATGAGTCATAATAGGTGCTGATACAAGCCTCTCTTTCATCTCTTTAAAAGCTTTATCACATGATTCTGACCATATAAATATGACACCTTTCTTTGTATAAATAATAATAGGAAAAGAGAGGTGTGAAAATTTCTATATGGATTTTATGTAATATCCAGCCATCCCCAAGAAACTCATTATATCGAACATGTTCTTGGGCTACTCCTAGGAAAATATAGCACTAACCTTTTCTCGATCAACATAAAATCATGATTATAATATTATAAGACTGTAGAAGTGAACTTTTTTGATCCAAAAGTGGCACTTAGAAATATTAGAATAACTCTTATGCTCTCTCAATGTAGTCAAAACAATATCAATATGTTTTGCATGGTCGCTACAAGTGTGAGACTATATTAAGATGTCATCCACATAGACTACGACAAAAGAGTCCAAATAGAGGTGGAAAACCCTATTCATAAAATCCATGAAAATAAAGGGAAAGTTCGTAAGACCGAATGAAATAACAAGGTACTCATATAGACAATACTTGCTATGGAAAGTTGTATGAGGTATGTTTGATGGTCTAAATCATACTTTATGATAACCTGATCTTAGGTTGATCTTAGAGAAGACCTTTTCACCTTGGAGCTGGTCAAAGAGATCACTTATTTGATTTAGTGGATATCTGTTCCTAACCATAAGCTAGTTCAAACTTCTATAATCCACGAATATATGTAAAGTTATATCCACCTTCTCAGAAAAAAGTCATGGGTGGACCCTAAGAGGATGTAATGGGTCGTATAATAAGTTTGTCCTCTAAATAATGTAACTGCTACTTGAGCTCTTGAAGCTCTATTTGTGACATCCTATATGGGAGAATGGACATTAGATTTTCTCTTGGAAAATGATCGATAGTAAACTCTACCTATCTCTCAGTAGGTAATCCAGAAAATTCGTCAGGAAAGAAATCCCAGAAATGATCCACTATTGGAGGAAAATCAGGCTTACGTAAAACTTGATCCTCTATTAAGAGATTTTAAATCTCTGTGGTCACTCTGCCTATCCCATGACGCTCTGGTCCAACTATAATAGCTTGGAAATCCCATTCACCATTGTGTAGAAAATTTTTACCCTTTGGTGACATAAATGATACCCTAAAGTGATAATAGTCTTCAAAAGGATGTTATAGAACCAACCAATCCATCCCAAGTATGACATCAAAGCCCGTCATCTTGAGAAACAATATGTTCCATAAGAAAGCGTAACTTCCTACCTCAAGGGTACAGTTCCTACACTAGCATACACCCTCTGTTCGTACCCCTAACAGCGTATCTAAGGTCATTACACCATAGTAATACTGTCTCTCCAGTCCGAGACATTCCACGATAGATACAGAGATAAAAGAATTTGATGTACCTATATCAAATAAAGAAGATACTATGGTAGATGACACAAGAATAGTACCTCACACTGTAGATGGTCCCACAACCCGATCCTCTGGTATTAGCTGCAGTGTATTCAACTGCCCGAATCCATGACCCTATTCAATAGATGGACTGCCATAATCATAACTACTTTGTTGGAACTGGTGGTGATCAAGTGTTTGGATACTATGGCCTCGACCTCCTCCTCATCTAGTCATGATGGTGCTATTCTAACTCCCAGCCTAACATGATGTAAAAGAAAAGTACCCGCTACTAAAGGTGGAGCTGGAACAGATCCTTTTACACTAAATAATGATAGAAAGGTCCTGAAAAAACATTGGAGATACCCCATAATACCACAGGCTCAACATTCCATTGGATCTATATCATACTGAGGCTTAAAATTCCCACATCATCCATACTTATGACACAATTTAGATCTATTGAAACATGCACTATGGTTGTCACTACCCTGATGAAAAACATTGATGGAATGTTACCTGCCACCAGAATAACTACTGGCATGTTGTGGTAACAAACCTCTATACTCAGTACTATTTCCATCCCATGGGTTTCAGTTAGTGATAAGATCTAGATTGAATATCTCAGCAAAAGTTCGCAAGAGAAATACATTGATCTACGTATAGACGGTGTAAAAGATCCCATCCTCAAAGAATCTAGCATTTGAAGAAACATCACCAGCTAGAAGCGGTGCAGAGCACTAAAACTCTATGAAACATGTAGAATATTCCATAAATAACACATAACTCTACTTGAGATTCATTAAATCTATGGATTTGTATGCTCTCAACATCTCAAGAAAGAACTGATCATATAAGACAATCTGAAAATCAACCCATAACATGCCCTAATGACGATGGGCCAGGGTAGTCACATCCCACCAACGCTTGGTAAAATCTCAAATCATGTATATAGAAATATTGAACCTCCGCTCTAGAGGTTTCTCTAGATTCTAAAAGATAGTTATGGTGGATTTTAGCCATGACTCAGCAGCCTGCAGACCACTATCCCCTGAGAAAGAAGTAGGATGAAACTGCTGGAACTCATGAGTCAGATCAACCATTGTAGGTGCAAGCCATAGAGCACCATGCATGGAATGCATTAGACATAAGAAGATATCAAGAAACTGGGAATCAATGCCCATATCAGGTGTGGTAGGTGGTGACTCAAGTTGAACTCCTATACATAAGAGTGGTGCCTCAGGGACCACCACATCTGGATCATGGTTGTTTCCACCCTCTTGGTGTAAGACATGAGGATGTCTTGGCCGTATTGATCTACAATTACCAAGCACGAACCTTAGATCAAGCTTAAAAAAGGTGGATAATACGACTTACAGAATATTAAAAAATGAAAATATCACTACCAAAGGTATACTACCCAAACTAACCACTTAGATGACCAAGTATCAGTAAGTGATCAAGTATATGTTTCATTTCATTTTACATTTAATTACTAGGTTTACTAATTTACCTTTCATAGACATGATAATGTGGGATAAGGTTGTGAAACCAATTCATTTTAGATGTCATGATTCACTTTATAATGGACAACCATTTACAGTGAATTCGTGCCCATACACCTTATCACTGGAAATGACACCCATTTATTTATAGCATAATGGATCGAATCAGTAAATTAATCATCCCAACCCACGAGGGCCCATACACCTCATGAATTGATATAGGAACTCACTCAATAAAAACCAAGTGTAATAAAAGCATAATATAACTATGAAAACATTACTCAACTATCACTATCATATCAAGCAATTCCATGAAGTGAAATTCACCTATATTGCATGGAAATATGCATGACATACGAATTCTAGGTGCCTATAATGATGCATGTAACAATGCTCCTTTCCCTAATATCATTGTTCCATGGATGAAAGAAAATTCTCAATTATAGTAATAATCAACAACTATACAAAACATGTGTGTCACCCAACATTGATATAATATCAACTGTAATAGGAATAATAATAACAACAATTATAATTTAGGAAACTTCACTTTTACCCCAAACATGGGTTCATGATGCCCATGCACGACTTATTCCCATGTTCCGAAAATTTATAATATCCAATCTATTGTCTATAGATAGTAAATAATTAATTTAAACTCCTTTAATACCACATTGTGAAATACCATACCCATATTTCACTTAATGGGTGCCTCGAGCACGGTGGGACACATGGCCTTAAGCACATCTCCACAAATGCCAAAGGCTGCTGACTAGTAACTAGGGCCCAGAGTGTATCTGTGGGGAGACTATTCCCTCATTACCAAAGTTTAGTGTAGAGGATGAATATAAAAAGTGATAAATAGTGGAAGAAATACAAGTAAATAGAAGGCACAATGGAAAATAAAGACAAGAGTAACAATAACTAAAATAAATCGAATAACATTCAAGAAATGATGATATGTCATGTTACTAGAAAACTAGAAAACCTAGATACAATAAAATAGGGATAAAATGTTTCACATAAGTATAATGGAAATCAAAGACTATCCCACGAATCCCAAGCTCAGGCTCAGTCATCTTATATCAAGCTCTATTTTAAATAGTAAACAATCAAGTGTTTAAAGCCGTATGCTTCCATTTGTCAACAACCACAACCATGTAATCTACAAATGGTACCAAATGGCACCCACAAAAGGTGTGAGATAAATCTTTGTGGGACACCACCAATGGTGTCTATAACATCCGACCTTTGTAAAGGAAATGTAACAGTGTGAAAGCATGCATATATAATGTAATGCAGTACAATACATCTAAATACCCATGTACCTGTTTCAGCCATTGACTAGTGTCTGAACATACCCAATCCATTAATTTATTATCAATAGTTTATAAATAAGTCACTTGTTAACAATAGTTATAGTTCCATGTTATGACTAGGAAACCTATAATTACATTTAATAATGAAGTCCTGAGGTAATAATAAAGGTGACGTAGACCACAAGGGTTTCCAACATAGTAATAAATATAGCATGGAAAAGGGTAAGAGTGTAATCCAAGGATCATATTCCAAGACATTCCACAATGATATGCCTACCAAGTCCAAGGAGTTCATCCAAGTTAAAATGGGGCTAAGAAATGATTGGTCCTGATGGGCTTTAACCATGGAACCTACTTGTCAGTGCTAGATCCAAGGTGTGTATCCAAGGCATCCTATAATGGTATTTAAGGGATCCTATAGTGTCATATTAGAAATCCAAATATTATAAAGGGATCAAGATATATGTGGGTATCAACCCAAGAAAGAAGAATTCTTGAATTGGAATGAGGTTCCCAAGTGCTCATGGCATTCCCCGACAAGAATCCAAGGTGAGCTCGAGTTAGACCACTCTTATTTAATTATGAAGTCATATAATATTTCATTTGTTTCAAGCCTTTCCTTTCATCAGTGTGATAAGGTCAAGTACATGAAACATTTTAATCAAGTCATAATTAACCTATAATCAATTTGGCCCAAGCCTTTCCTTTCATTAGTGTGTCAAGGCCAAGTAGTATGCAACCTTTATTAATTCTATTTAAGGAATATTCAGTCATTAAGGTTCATTCCGCTACCTTACATTAATGTGGTAAGGGGTTCTATGAACATGAAAACTATTAATCATTCTTAATTAATCTGGTCAATTCATATGAATAATATACTTTCCAATTTCCATTTCACATTTAATTATCAATTGAATCACTAAATTTAGGTGGATCAAGTGGTGAGAATACATGGTACTTGACATTATAATGGAAATAAAAGAATATATTAAGAATCCGAGCTCCGAATCGGTCATATACTATCAAGATCCATATTAAAAAAATAATAAAATCAAGTGTTTAAAGCCATATGTTTCCCTTTTACAACACCTACAGTTATGTAATCTACTCCGAGTACAAAATAGATCCTGGATAGGGCGTGAGATAAATCTTAGTGGGCCACCACCAATGGTGTCTATAACATCAATCCTATGTAATGGAAGTGTAATAGTGTGAAAACATTCATATATAAGGTAATAACTAAATAACTAAGTACCTGCTTCATTCCTCAACTGGCGTCTGAACATAACCAATCCATTAATTTATTATTACCAGTTTATAAATAAGTCACATGTTAACAATAATGAAGGTTCCAAGTTATGATAAGGAAACCTATAATGAAAATTAATAATGAAGTTCCAAGGTAATAACCCAAGAAACATAGACCTCAAGGGTCACTAAATTAGTAACAACTGTAGCTTGGGAAAGGGTAAGAGTGTAATCTAGGGATTATAGTCCATAAAATTCCACAATGATACGCCTATCGTGTCCAAGGAGTTCATCCAAGGATAAATGGGAATAAGCAATGACTGGGCCTAATATGATTTAACCATGGAACCTAATTGTCAATACTAGATCCAGGGAGTGTATCCAAGGGATCATGTAATAATATTGAAGGTATCCTACAATGTTATACAAGGCATCCAAATAATAGACAAGGATCGGGATCTTGGTTGGTCACAAACTAAGCAAGTCCCATACTTGAATTAGAATGGGGTTCTAGAGTGCTCAAGGAATTAACTGGTAAAAATAAAAGGTGATATTGAGTCCGGACACTATTATTTGATATTGAAGTCATGTAATGTTTCATTTACTTTAAGACTTTCCTTTCATTAGCATGATAAGGTAAAGTATCACGAAACCTTTTAATGAAGTCATAATTAATCAATAAGTCCATTTGGTCCAAGCCTTTCCTTTCATGTAATGTATAGGGAAATGCTAGTTGATTAGTAATGCAAGGTGGGGATCTAGGTGATCAATGATGTAGAAGATAGGGAGGGGCAGTTTAAGTGGGCTGAGCCTACGGGTCATGTATTGGGCATGGTATGCCTCTAGGCTGTTGGGTCATGTATTACGGGTCAAGTTTGGCCTTGTGCCTTGGGCCTACGGGTCATGTACGAGTTCCCATTTAACCCTTAAAAGGGTGATTATCCATAATAAAATAAAAAAGAAGGCCTTCAGGCCATTTAACATCTTACAATTAACTCGGTAAAGTCATATACTTGGTATACTTGCCAATTTCCTATTCATATTTAATTATCAATTGAAACACCTACCTTAAGTGGTTCAAATATAAGTTAAATGGTACATTCCTATCACTATTACATGATATAATAAAAACTTATGATAAGGAATCCTACCATTAGTGTGTTCAGGCTTGAGCACATCCAAACAATGGCGAAATTGTCTGAACACTAAAAACTCAATTATGAAAAAAATCATTCGACATGGGATGGATGGAGTTGTGGGTGTAACCACCAACAACTAATCACATATATGGAAATATCATAATTATATGGATCTAATGATTATAATAATGACATATAAATTCTATAAATGACCCTGATGAAATCGGTGGGCCCCACATGATAATTCTAAAATCAATGAACTTGAATGATGAGTTATAGACCACCCACCTTAGACTTCTATGAATCTCCCCCTATAGTATCAATTGTTGATTTGGATCAAATTAGAGTATATCTAAGAAAAGAGGAAAAATTCTAACACCACGATAACTAGGTCGAGATAAAAAGGGAAGAAGAGAGGCTTAAATGGAATCAGGTACTTACCGTTGCACATCCAACATGACGAACGAAAGATCAATAAAATCCTAGACAAATGATATATCTTGATACCTATGTTAGGCCTTCAAAAGATCCAAAATGGGAGAAAATTTTTTCAATCCCGCTGGATCTTGGATTAGAAATAAGGAGGATACTTAATTAGATCATTAAGGGTAAAATAGTAAAATTACCCTAAAAATTGCTTGTGCATGGTTTCTCCACATGGTTTGACAAACTACGTGAAAACCATGCATGGGTACCTGAAAAAAAAACAGTACCCTCATGGTTACTCTACAAATCCATGTGCCAACTGTGCAATATAGTTCTTCCAAAAAATAGACCATCCACACAGTTAGGAAAACTGTACACCAAACGTACGATTTGGAAAATTTCCCAAAATGATGGGGTTCAATCTCTAAAAAAGCCCTGGTCACCCCTAATTCCTATTTTAACTCATTAGGCATCCATATTAGGACCAAAATAAATAATTAAATTGAAATTTAAAGGATCTATACTTGAGTGAAAAACTAAGTTCTTACTATGTTCCCCCTCCATAAAAGAACTCTTCCCCGAGTTTACTATCCAAGGGTGGTGAAACACTATTTATTAATAATTTTGGCCACTAAACATGTATGTCAGCCTCCCAATCCCAAGTCTCATCCTGGATGTGTCCATGCTTCCTTAGCAATCATACAAGAGGGACATACTAGCCTCAAAGAACCTTCACGCTCTGGTCGATGATGTATACTGGATACTCCTCAAAGGTAGCATCAACATCTAACTCAACTTCCTCAGGATAAAAGTTATGATATGGATTATCATGATATTAGTAAAGCTATAAGACATGGAAGACATTGTGCATGAACAATACCTCTGTGGTAGTAGCAATTGATAGGCTACTAGACTGACTCTTTCTTAGATCTCAAACAGGCCTACATAATAATGCAACAAATTCCATTGATTTCGTATCCATATATTCCTAGATTGGGAAATATCGAAAGGAAAACATGATCCCCGACCTCAAACTCTAGAGGTTGTCTATGACAATTGGCATAATGTTTTTTCTATAGACTGGGTAGTAGTCATACAATTTCTGATCCACTGTACCTACTCTGAAGTCTCCTAAACAAGATGAGGAATTATTAGGGCTACCTCACATGCCTCTAGCTAGAATAGGTATGAAAGAAATGACCTAACATATAAGGCCTAAAAATGATCCATTTGAATTATTTACTAAATGCTATTATTTGTGGCAAACTCAATGAGAATGATATGATTTTCCCAAGAACTGCCTAAATCAAGGACACATGATTGAAGAATATCCTCTAGAACCTATATCATCCGTTCGAATTTTTGATCAGTTTAAGGGTGAAAAGATATGATTAGAAGTACCTATGTTCCCATATAATTATACAATCCATGCCAGATACATGATGAAAAATGAGCATCCCTGTCTGAAATGATAGTACAAGGGACCCGCAGAGTCGTATGATCTCCCAGACATATAGTCTTTCCAATTGATCAACTGATAAAGTCTTACAAATAGGAATGAAGTGAGATTATTTCATTAATAGTTCAATGAATACCCAAATAGCATCGCTAACCCTTTGAGACCTTGGTAAGACAACTACAAAATCCATAACAATGTCTTCCCATTTCCATGTAGGGACTGGAAGCAGTTGTAACAAGCCTCTGTGTCTTTAGTGCTCTACCTTTACCTACTAACATGTGGAACACCTTGTGATAAAGCATACTATCTTAAATATCATCCCAATACACTAATTATAGTGTCAAATGTCTCGATACATCATTGTGATGCCTAGATGAACTGGCCATTATGAAGCATGGGACTCACATGTAAACTTCTTTATTATATTTGTAAGAACCCATACATGTCCTCAGATATGCAAGGAGTTGTCTATTTATATAGACCAATACAGAGGAGGGTTATCTCCAGATATACTCTCATGGAGAACCAAACCTTTAGGATCTAAAAATTTTCTACTCATTACCTTATCAAAGAGGGAGGAGGTAACTGTCAAGGATTAGAGGTAATATTTCTTATGATTATCATGGAACTCTAGATGCAGCCTAGAAAAGAGGGCCATTAACTTCCATTCATCACTAGCCTCCCTTACGACATGTGTTTGAGTTTTCTAACTCAGTGAATCTGTAACAACATTTCCCTTCCTAGGTGTATATGAAATCTCAATATCAAAGTATTATAGATATTCATCCCATATCCACTATCTGAGGTTCAAGTCACACTATGAAAATATATATTTGTGGCTTATATGGTCCCTATAAACCACAAAGTGCTCACCCAATTGATAATGTCTCAGGTTGGATTACTACAATCCAAAATTGAAGGAGGAGGAGAAAAAATACCACCTTTATATGGTTGTTTAGATACCTCTCCCATCATAAGACCTTTTTCCAGGGGATTCTTGAGGGCCATTACCCTAGGAATGAAAAACTGTGCGGCCTAGGCCCAAATCAGACAATATCATTATTATGAGATGGACTGGGCTGTGAAAATTGGTATCAAATCCAGTGTCCATTTGATGTGTCAGTGAGGATGCTGGGCCCTTCTAGAGGGGGGGGGGGTAGATTATGGAAATCCCACATCCAAGGAGTAGGAACATGAAGAAAACTTTTATAAGGTGGTGTGGATACCTCTCCCATCATGAGGCCTTTTCCTGGATAATGCTTGAGGGACAGAGCCTTGGGAAAGAAAAACTGTGTGGGCTAGGCCCAAAATAGACAATATCATGATCGTGGGATGGACTGGGATGTGACAACATACATTCAAAAACATCAATATTCTATTTTCTTGTGATCCTGAACCTGACTCATCCTATTTCCAAAAACATCGCCCATAATCATGAAAAAGGACGCACCTATATAAGAAAAAAATGTATATCTTCATAATAATATAAATAAATAAATTAGATAAAAGTTTAAATTTTAATGTAATATTTGATTCATGCTAGGAACACTATGTATCAAATTGACTTGCAGTGATTATTGCACGTTACACCATTTCTTGTTCATCTTCAAGAATTATCACTATGGAAATTAATTAAATAATTATAAGATAAAAATGATAAGGAAATAAATTAATTAATAGTGGATAAAATGATGATAATAGAATATAGGTTCATTTTCTCAGTTTTGGAACTAGGATGCACATTTTAAACTAAAAATACACTTATATATTAAAAAGTCACACTTGGATTCATTCTAGTAACACCATGAATCATATTGGGGTGTAGACAATTCTAACATGTACCAAATTACTTATGTATCATTTCCCTAAATTATCAAAATAATCCAAATGCCTTTAATCAGTTTTAATTGTGTCGGTTACCTTTTTTACTAAAATTTCATTTTAAATTGGAAACATGCACTTTGACTAATACTATTCACATTGTGTGTTGGTCTAATGTGAAACCGACTGATAGATGTCACAAATGATTTATAAATAATTTCCATAAATTATGAAGAAAATATGAGTGAGTTTTCTTTATTTTAAGTTATTGAAACTTTTTGAAATAAAATATTGATTTTAAACTGATAACAGACAATTTTATTTATACCTATCACTTCGTTTATCTGATTGAGTTTTGTCTAATTTATACACATAAAAAATTAATTATGGATAGTTTATCTAATGTATCAATGAAATATGAATGCTTTTTATTTATTATGAGTAGTCTAGGTGTATTTTTTGCTAAAATTGATGTCAATTTTAAATAAAAAGACACACTTGGAGCCATACAAGTCACACTGTATGTCAGATTGAGTATGTACCATTTCTTTTTTACTAAAATATAATTTTAAACTACAAACACATGATTTGACTAATACGAGTCACATCATGTGTCAGTTTGATGTGAGAATAATTCATACATTTAAAAAATGATTTATTAATCATTTTTATAAATTATCTAGTAATTTTTTTTATTTTCATAGTTTTTAGTGGGTAATTTTTTTTCACTAAAATGTTGATTTTAAACTGAAAACAAACACATTGAATCATTCCAGGAACACCAGTTATTGGATTGAGGTGAATCAGGTTCCAAAACATAAAAATTATCTAGGAATAATTTTCCTAAATTATAAAAACAATCTATATGTGATTACTCGTTTATGAAAAGGTGAGTCATCTTTTTTACTGATATTGATGTGATTTTTAAATAGAAAGATGCACATTGAGTCTTATGGTAACACCATGAATCATATTGAGGTGAGTCTAATTCTTACAGGTCCAAAATGACTTATTTCTCATTTTCCTAAAGTAGAAAAACAATATGAATGGGTTTTCTCAGTTTTGAGTATGTCACTTTCCTTTTTTTTACTAAAATGACATTTTAAACTGAAAACACACACTTTGACTCAGACCAATCACATATCTTATCAGTTTTATGTGATACTAATTCCTACACATAAAAAATGACTTATGAATCATTATAATAAATTATCAAGACATTCCAATAGTGTTTCCTTTATTTTCAATGAGTGACACATTTTGAACTAAAATTTCAATTTTAAACTCATAACATACACTTTCAGTCATACTGGAAACATCATGTATCAAATTGAGGTGTTGCTTATTCCTAAATATAAAAAATGGCTTGAAGATCATTTTAATGAAGTATAAAAATAATCCAAATATTTTCCTTAGTTTTTATTTGGTCAATTTTCTTTTATACTAAATTTGATGTTAATTTTAAATAAAAAGACGAACTTGGAGTTATACCAATCACACTATGCATCATATTGAGATGCGAATACTTCCTACATGTCTCAAATGAAATATAGATAATTATAATGAATTAAAAATAAAAATATGTTTTCTTGATTTGTATTGTGTCACTTTTCTACTTTACTAAAAGGCTATTTTAAAATGGAAACACAAACTTTGACTCATACTGGTGACATCATTTCTCGGTTTGACATGTGACTGCTTCCTACATATCAAAAACAATATATGAATTTTTTTACTAAATTATTAAGGAAATATGAGTACATATACTTAGTTTTCAGTGAGTGAATCTTTTTGAACTAAAAATTCAATTATAAACTGATAACGTACAATTTGATTCATACTGGGAACATAATTTATCTTATTGATGTTTGACAATTTATTACACACCAAAAATGACATAAGGATCATTTTACTAAAGTATCAAGATAATCTGAATATGTTTTCCCATTTTTGAGTAGGGCAATTATCTTTTTTACTATAATTGATGTTAATTTAAAAAAAATACTCACATGGATCCATACAAGTCACACCGTGCATTGGATTGAGGTGAGAATGATTCCTACTCATCCCAAATAACTTATTAATTTTTATACCAAAGTATCAAAACAATACGAATGAATTTGGTCATTTTTGAGTATGTCGTGTTTCTTTTTTACTAAATTTTCATTTGGTACTGGAAACATGCACTTTGAATCATACTGGTTACATTTTATGTCATTATTATGTGAAACAAATTCTTACATGTGAACAATTATTTTTGACAGATTGTTCTAATTTTAAAAAGGCAATCCATGTGAATTTTGTTATTTTCAAGTGAGTGTCACTTTTTGAATTAAAATCACAATTTAAAACTAATTACAGACACTTTGAGTCACACCTGGAATATCATGTATTAGATTGAGGTGTGGAAGATTCCAACACATCAAAAATTAATAATGGATCATTGTAATGAAGTATGAAAATAATATGATTATTTTTTATTGGTTTTCAGTATATAAATTTAATTTTTTTTTTCTAAAATTAATATAACTATTAAAAAAAATAAGCGATTGGAGTCATACCAATCACACCATGTTTCATATTGAGGTGTGACTGATTCATACGTGTCCCAAAGTCTCAAAATATCCTAACTTCTAATGTTACCATACAATCCATTGGATTTCCTTTCTGAACATCAAACACTAAATATCAAACCAATTTACTTATACAAAAATCCATTTTCAGATAAGAACATAAAATCAATATGCAGTTTTTTAGTATAAGAAAGAATGAAAATGGAAATCATGATAACATTGATAGAAATAAACATTTTATCCTTTTTTCATCTTGTTTTAGATATTTTAAAGAAAATATGACTTCCCAAAAGATCTATAAAACAAACTAAATAAGTATTAGATAAAAATGATAAGGAAATTTACTTAAAAATATTATATAAAATGATGATCAAATTAATTAAATATGTAGAAGGAATTAACCTTTTTCTGATGGTTGAATTCATTCTTTATGCATTTACTTGTTTTCATTATCTCAATTGCAGGCTCGAAGTCCAATCTCTCATGAGCATGAGCATCTTAAAACAAAATAACCTAAATTGATAAAATAATTACAATTGTATAAGAAAACAATTATTATATGAGTAATACTAAAAATAAATAAATTGAACATAAATATTAAACAATACATTAATTATATGGACAATTATTTTACTTTGAAAACGTCAAGATTTCCTCTATGGTTCAGCAGAGACAACATCATTTCTCTTCCTATAAAGGAAGTGGAGTGAACATGAAGGGAAGTGATAAATACCAACACTATAGGTGTGAAACGGTTTTGAGTAAAATATGTATTTGGATGTTTTAGTGTAGAATGGAATGAAAGATGGACATAACACCCAAAATCGGACAAAACAATCCACCTGAATAATAAGAAAATTATTATATGAGTAATACTAAAAAGAACTAAATTAAACATAATTATCAAAAATAAATTAATTATACGGATAATTATTTTTCTATGAAAACATCAATATTACCTATGTTATTGAGTAGAGGTACCATTATTTCTCTTCCAACAATATAAATAAAGGAACTTGAAGGAAAGTGACAAATTCCAACACTAAAAGGGTGAAAGGATTATGAGGGATAAGAATTATATGGAATTTTTGGTGGATAATTTCGTGGATGATGAGAATAAATATTATAAAATAAATTAACAATGAAAGTAATAATGAAAATTAAATCACCATTTCATTATAAAATTCTTCGGTAAATTAGATAATGTATATTTTAACATTACCTTAACATCCTCCCAAAGGGTTTCATTAATTATTGTTTTTTATTTTGTGGGATTGATAATATCATCATTTACAAAAGAAATTTTCTACATGAGTAGTCAAAAATTTAATTTATATTATGTTAATTAAGTATATAACATATAATATTATGAGAAAAAATAGAGTATATTAAAAAACAATTTTTCTTCTAATTAAACTCTATATATTTTTTAATGGATTTAAGGATTTGGTTTCTCTATATAGAATCAAAATACACTCATTATGGTCCCCTATAATATATAATACATTATCTATATAGGGACTAGCGTGCACTAATTATGATCTCCCAATAAAGGGGTTATCCTCAATTGAATTTTCATTTGACCCAAATTTTTTATTATTCACCAACAGTATAATTACCCAATTATTGTTTTTTGGATCTGAGACATTAAATACTTCCAATACTTCTAATTCCATTATAAATATCTCATCTTTTTCCACTTCCACACTAAAATTTACCTTCATAAATTCCATTTCATCAACTTTCACTACACTCATATTGTCAACCCATTTTCAAATGAAAATAAACACTTTAAATTTTTTATAATAAAACTAATATATCTATTAGATAATTCCAAAATATGATATATTTTAATAAATTATATTTCTATACTTGGATGTAGATATGTGAATTTATCTAGACACAAGTGCGACATCACTATTTTGCATCATATTGTAGTTATCATGTTCTTTTGTATTGAACATATAAACATTGATTTCAAAAATAGTTTAAGATATTTCATTTGAATTTGGTCCTCTAGATATCCATTTAAGTTATTAGAAAATTGATTTAATATTTTTAGAAAACTCCTTATTAATTTTATCTCAGAACTATTCTATAAACTACTGAGTATGTGTATTTGATAATAATATTTCATTCCTTGATGGATTCAAATCTCAAAGAACTTATATGTCAAACTCAATGTATGGATCAACATCTTCACAATTATGTGAGATGTAAAGGTGAACTTTATCTTTCTCTTTCACAAAAATTATAACGACATAACTTTTGGAAATCCCTTTACCCATAAGGCATCTATTGTGATGATAATTTAGCAAACTAATGTAGTTAACATCTGATAGGTAATCAGTATATAATTCAATAACTTCATTAACAATATATCTTTATTTAATAAAACCTTATTAGTGACTTAACTTATTGAAATAACCTTTAAAAATCAGCCTATAAAATTCATTTTGGTACATCCATGTTTAATTATATGACCACATAGTTTAACCCATCTAAACATGTAAAACATCAAGAAGACAATTATATAAAAACATTTGGTGGGAAGAACATATCTAATTAACCTTTTATGACTTGATTTAAAACAACTTTAGGTGTATTACTATACTATACATTACATTGAAAAAGAATTGATGTATGGTTAATATATGACATACATTTTGAGGTAGAATGCAGGGGCTTGCATAAAAACCTGACTGTAGTGTGTTTTTAGTACTTGTAACTTCAAATTAGTCATTGAAATGTCATTCTTAATATTTTATTAATTACCCCTAAAACTTATACAATATGAATGAAAAGAAAAAACTACAATTTTTTCTATCTTGATAGATTTTAAGCTATTAGGGGAAGAAATTTAAACCCTTTACCCTTCACCGATTCCAGATTTTCCCTTATTTCCATGTCAATCATGTCCATCCTAGCCTTGATTCCATATTCCATTTTTATAGGAAGTTTTAGTAATGTACCAATAACACTATAAATGTAACATCCCAAGTAAGTAAAGAATTATGGACTTTCATATCTATGTCTATTTATAAATTAGATAGTGTTTTAAAGACTTAAAATTATAATAAATCCAATCTTAAGCATAGAATTCTCTAATATTTTTAAAAGATTGTTTTACCTCCTTTTGATGGAGACCCATTTTTAAATCTATCTTTTGACAATTTTATAATCTCTATTTGTCAAACTAAACTTTTTATTTATTATTGGGACATTGAAATTTACTTTGGATAAATTTTTGGTATTTTTTTGACAATGTTTATTTTTTTAATGAATAGTGAAAAATACTGCATTTTACATCAAAACTGCGTTTTCATCTAATTTAATTATATGGTTAGATTATCTTTTTAATTGGTATTAAAGTTTAATTATAATATATTTCTACCATTTAATCCAATTGTGGTCATTAGGATTAATTTCACATTGAAATTGGGTATAAACAAGTGCCAAATTTTTCATAGATAGTATTTAAAAAAACCCGCTGTTTGTTTTGACAACGGGAATTATTTTTAAATAAATTATTGAATTTTTTGTGTTTGGAATTTGTTAAAATGGATTAAATATTTTGAATAAGAGGGTACAAATTATTTAATTAAGACTCTTTTGTTTTTGGACATTATGAATAGTAACGATGGTAATTATCTTTAATTATCTTGATTAGTTAGTTAATCGGGTAGTTAAGGATAATAAAATAATATCATAATAATAACAAATGACCCCAACATGTATCCTAATTCTACTTTTTGTGTAATTTCTGACCATGGTATGACTTGTACCAAACTTTGGGACCCCATGGAGTCACTTTTGGGTGAAAGTGACACTTTATCATTTTATTTTTAAAGAAAGGAGAATATCACTAAAGAATGTATCACCCAAGTAATTTTTTTTAATTTTGTATAAATAAATGATATCTTGGACTATAAATATTAATTTGAAAGATAAAAATATTTCCTACATCATAGTATTTTTTTATAATTTTTATACATTAAATAAATTAAATTATTTATGACATCATGATGATGCAGCGATTACCTCATTAATGAACGATTTAAATAAAATGAAAAGATAATGTAAAATCTAAGACTTAAACTTGTCAAAGATATATTGGATGAGTATATTTAGAACCCTTATAACCTTATACTCTAAATATATCAATGTGGGACCTTTAAAATATGAAACTCATTTTAATATAAAGTAACATTTTATAACTTTCCAAGAATGACCCTCCTCTCCTCTTATAAAAGGACCCCACCTCTACCACCTTACCCACACCTCTCAAAACTTTTGATCAGACAAACTCTACTTGTTTCATATATCCACATCCCTCTCTTCATCCTATAAGCCTTACCTTAGGCAGAAAGCTCTTCAAGAAACCATTTTGGTTCAAACCAAGAGGAGTTAACCGATTTAAATGTAAAGACTTATCTAATGTTCTTTTGTTTTATTTTGCTTCTCCAACCCCCTAAACTCTTTTTATTAATTTATTTTGTAAAAAAAAGTATATTAAATATAATAGGATGTTTTTATGAGAATTATTCGAGCTACACTTACACATACCTCCGTCTAATGGTTAAAGAACATACTGTTTCTGTGGATGGTGAATTTCTGCCTCATGAAACAATGATTGTTCAATATTCTTATAACACCTTAAAAGGTGGCCATTAAGATGTCACTATATTTATATATGACATATAATATGTTTATGTTTTCCTTAGGCTTCTGTATTTTTCATTTATGGCATACCTTTATGGTTTCCATTATGGGTAAACGCGATATCTTTATTTTAGGATGTGCGGACTACCGCCCCCTCAAAGTGATTTGATTTGTTAACTCCATATGTGGGACATATAAAGGATGAAGTTAATGATATTATATATGATATTATACTGGAATTATAATATACATTTATATCATTATGATTCCATTCCATTAAATAGGAAATATAAATGGAAGTAGCGTTCATCCGTACGTACGGCTTACCGTCTCCATGAACGGTGCATTACATTTCTTACCTCTAAATGTTATGTAATATTATAAACGCATGAATATACTGGATATATATGATATATATGATATCTACATCATGAATATAATTCTGGATATAATGGATATCTAACCACATTAACAACTTGTAATTATAAGAAATTTATTTTTGACTCAAGTGCCAAGGGTCGACAAAACGACCATTATTAACTTAAATAATTAAATAGTGTTCATGACATGGTAATAAGTTATATGAAAGGAATAATGAACTTGAAAAAGGTTCTTAATCAAGTAGAAATTAACTCAAGTTTATTATTTAGGAGGTTAAAGAATGATCGAGTCAAGTCAGACCCGAGGTAAGGGACTTCGTTTCAATCTCCTTTCGTTGAGGCATATTTTGTTTTATACACAACCTTATTTTATACAGTGTATAAACTCCTTTGAATTTTATGTTTATTCAAAAGGAATATTTTTTATACGAAGCGTTTTACTAAATGAAAAAAGGGAATGTTTTTTTCGTACGTATGCCGCGACAACGACTTCTCCGCCGCCGTGACCATTATTTGAGTTTCGGCTTCCTCTATAAGCCATAATTTTTTTACTTTTCTTTTATTTTGGTATTGAAAATGGTTTTGATATATTTTTTATTATATCAATGTGTTATTGATATCTTGTGATTGAAATGTGGAAATGTTATGTTTCCTTTATGCATGTTTTGTGTGATATGATTATGTTATGGTTCTTGGGAATTGTTTATGAAGACGGGTGGTTCCGTGATAAAATAAGGGAGGGTGAGCTCGATATAGCTCTCCAATGCATTGGGTAATGCAAAGGGGTTAAACGTTAAGGTTTCTCCAAAGAGATTCATGGAATATAATGTGATGGGTATTCCAAACGTAACCATCAGGGTTACTCTCTACGTAAGAATGTTATGAATGCCTCATGTTACCTTTATGTATTATGATTTCTATGAGTTATTCATAACTCTTATGATTTCATGAGGTATGTTAATGTGCTTATATTTTACGAGTAAAGTATGATTTCATTGATTCTTATGTATACATGTACTAATGTTTCCTTTCCGTATTTTTATATCCCTTACTGAGCTTTTTATGCTCATCCCAAGTTTTTGAAATGTTTTTCATAGGTCAATGGAAAGGTACATGATATGATGATAGTGTCAAGGAAGTGTCAAGAAATAATCCATGTTTTATTTTAAATATGTTTCCGTTGATGGAAAAAATGAATACTATCTTTTATGTAACCACTTTGTTTAAATGTGGAATGTAATGCATGATTTATGATATAATTCTCTAAAACTCTAAAACTGAAAAGATCCTCAATGTGTATTCTTGACACATCTCAAGATTAAGTAGTGTTTAAGGCTGGGGCCTTATAGTTGGTATCATAGGTCGGTTTAGATAACTTTAGGAGTTATAATTCCATTAAATGATTATCCAAAAATATTTTTTTTATGGTCAATTTGAAATGATATAGCATATGAAGATTACTATGTTGCTTCATCTAAGACATGTTTGTTCAGAATGGTTTTCCGCAGAGGAAACATGGAAGTAGTGCTAGGAAGGCATACAGAAGGAAATGACCTTCCAAAACAGCATCCTGAGATGGTCGGAATTGGAACTGAACAGTTTGTTGCAGCAATGGCGCAGTTGACTCAAAGCGATAAATGGTGGTGGTATTCATGCATGAGATCAGCCAGATCAACTACAGAGGAACATGTCAGTGGTGGAACATTTCATAAGGCAACATCCCCCATCATTTAGAGGATCATCTGACCCTATACTAGATGAGGGGTGGATTAAAGAACTGGGGAAGATTTTCGATTTCATGGGGTGTTCAGACAATCAAAAGGTTAGTCTTGCTTTTTACCCTTTGGAGGGTGAAACAGATCAGTGGTGGTCGATGGTTAAAAATATCAGGGACACTGATGAGATTGATGCTCTCGACTGGGATGAATTCAAAGGTATATTTCTTGAGAAGTATTTTCCTAAGGCTGTTCGACTTAGGATGGAAAAACAATTCTTGGAATTGAGGCAAGATTAAGTCTCAGTTGCTGCTTATGAAGAAAGGTTCACTCGATTAACAAGGTATGCTCCAAATTTTATCCGAGACCTTGATAGTAAAATCAATCATTTTTAATTAGGATTAAAGCCAAAATATCGAAGGTCATTGGCTTCTCCTGAGTTCAAAAGTTATGAAAAGCTTGTTCGATGTGCTGAGAAGGTGGAAATGGAGTTTTCTGATGATCAAGTGTTCTATAACAACCAACAGAAGAAGAGACCGTGGTGGAAGGAGAAAGGGAAGAATTCTTCAAAAAGGTCTGATGGTAAGAAAACTAAGTTTCCAGTTTGTGATAAATGTAGTAAAAGGCATGCTGGGGAATGTCTTATGAATTTTTGAAAGTGCTACTGATGTGGTAATATGGGAAATAAGGCCCGTGATTGCACTGGAAAAGATCAAGGTGATGGTAAGACCAAATTTTATTTACAATTAGTGAAATGTTTCAAGTGAAATGAGATGAGTCACTATGAAAATGAGTGTCCGACAAAGATCTCGAGTGATGGGAAGTAGTTAGACTACAAGCAGAAAGGGGTGGTGAAATCCTTTGCAACCACTTCAGTAGATGTTGGGCCAGCAAATGAAGTGGTATCAGGTACTTTGTTTGTTTTCTCAGATTATGCCAATGTGTTGTTTGATTAGGGGTCTACACATTCTTTCATCTCTGAAAATGTTTCTAGTAAATTGGGAATACCATCTCAAGAAATGACTCCTGAACTTGTGGTAAAAACACCTGGGGGAAATGTTGAGGCAAAAAGAATTTATAAGAATCTTCCTATCCTTATCCGTGGAAAGAACCTACTTGAAAACCTTATTGTTTTACCTCTAATAGAGTTTGATGTTATCCTGGGTATGGATTGGCTCTCTGTTTATCATGCTAAGATTGATTCTAGAGCTAAAGAAGTTTTTTTTCAGAAAGACTTTCAGTTTGTGTACAAGAATGAACCCTTACTGTTGATAACATATCAAGAGGCTGAGAAACTTGTAAAAGATGGAAATGAATGTTACCTTACACATATTGTTGAAAACAAAGGAACCGTTAAGATTAATGACGTGCCAGTGGTAAATGAGTATCCTGATGTTTTTCCAGATGAGTTTCCTGGAATAATACCAGACCGGGAAGTTAAATTTACTATTGACTTAGTTCCTAATGCTAAGCCAATTTCAAAACCCCCTTATCCAATGGATCAAATTGAACTTCTAGAGTTGAAGGATTAATTACAATATTTATTAGAGAAAGGTTTCATTTGACCTAGCACATCACCATGGGGTTCTCTTGTCTTATTTGTTAATAAGAAAGATGGTTCAATGAGACTTTTCATTGATTATAGAGCCTTGAATAACATCACTGTTAAGAAAAAATATCCTTTGCCTCATATTGATGATTTGTTTGATCAGCTCCAGGGAGCACAATATTTTTCAAAGATTGACCTGAGATCAGGTTACCATCATTTTAAGGTAAAGGAAGCAGATATTCCGAAGACCGCGTTTCGAACAAGATATGGCCATTATGAATTTGTAGTTATGCCTTTTGGGATAACCAATTCACCTGCTGTATTCATGGAACTTATGAATAGAATTTTCCATGAGTTCTTGGATAAGTTTGTGGTTGTTTTCACTGATGATATTTTGGTGTTTTCTAAATGTACAGAGGAGCATGAAATACATTTAAGGGTTATTTTGAAAACCTTAAAATAAATGAAATTGTATGGGAAATTCAGAAAGTGTGAGTTTTGGTTGAAACAAATTTCTTTCCTTGGTCATATTGTTTCTAAAGATGGGATAACTGTTGATCCTGCAAAAACAAAGGTTGTGGAAGAATGGCCAAGGCCCACAAATGTAACTGAGATTTGTAACTTCCTTGGTTTGGCAGGCTATTACTGAATGTTTGTTAGAAATTTTTCATGGTTATCTAGTCAAATGACTAAGCTAACTCGAAAGGGTGTTAAGTTTATCTAGACCAAAGAATGTGATGATTATTTTCAGGAATTGAAAAGAATATTGGTGAATGATCTAGTTTTGGCACTACCTTCTAGGAATGGTGAGTTTGTTATCTATATTGATGCTTTATCGAAAGGACTTGGTTGAATCCTAATGCAGAATGATCAGGTAATTGCTTATGCTTCACGTCAGTTGAAAACTAATGAGGTAAATTACCCTACAGATGATTTGGAATTAGCTGTTGTTGTTTTTGCTTTGAAAATTTGGAGGCATCATTTTTATAGTGTAAAGTGTGAAATATATACTGATCAAAAAAGTTTAAAGTATATATTCACTTATAAAGAATTGAACATGAGATAGAGGAGATGACTGTAATTAATCAAGGATTATGATTGTAAAATTCATTACCATCCAGAAAAAGCAAATAAAGTAGCTGATGCTTTGAGTCGAAAAAGTAATGTTTCATTAACAATGTTTCATTTGGAACGTGATACTGGTTAAGGATTTGATGAACTTTGGCATAGAAGTTTTTAGTGCAGAATGTTATTCTGTTTTGTTTCAATTATCAGTGAAATCTTCTCTATCAGACAGAATTAAGCAAGCATAGAAGCCAGATAGTGAGTTGTAGAAAAAGGTAGAGCTGGTTCAGAAAGGTAATTTTCCTGAATTCAACATTGATAATGATTGTGTTTTGTGATTTGAGAAGAGATTGTGTGTGCCTTGAGATTCACAGTTGAAGTGAGAGTTGTTATCTGAAGCTCATTGTTCTCCGTTTTCAGTTCATCCTGGCAGTACAAAGATGTATAGAGATCTTCAGAAGTATTACTAGTGGGACGGAATGAAAAGAGATATTGCTGATTTTTCTGTGAAGTGTTTGACTTGTCAACAGGTTAAAGCAGAGCAGCAGTTACCAAATGGGATGCTTCAGCCTTTACCAGTGCTAGAGTGGAAATGGGAGAATATATCCCTAGACATTGTTGTGAGATTTCCAAAGACACCTCGAGGTAATAATGCAATCTGAGTTATTGTTGATCGCTTGACTAAATATGCTCATTTCCTTGCTATATGAGATACCTTTTCACTAGATCAACTTTATCATTTGTATCTTAAAAAGATAGTCAGGTTACATGGAGTTCCCCTCTCCATTGTATCTGATCGTGATCCTAGGTTTACTTATAACTTTTAGAAAGGCCTTCAGAAGTCATTGGGTACTGAATTAAATTTTAGTACAGCTTTTCATCCTCAATCAGATGGGCAATAAGGACGAACAATTCAGACTTTGTAGGATATGCTACATTCCTGTTTGATGGATTATCAGGGAAGTTGGGACCAACATCTTTCTTTGGTTGAGCTTTCTTATAATAACAGTTTTCATTCTAGTATACAGATGGAACCATTTGAGGCATTATATTGGAAGCAGTGTCAAAATCCAGCTTTTTGGGATGAAGTGGGTGAAATGAAGTTGATGGGACCAGAATTGGTAGAAGAGTTGGCAGAAAAAGTTTAGCTGATACAGAGACACATGAGAACAGCTCAGAGCAGGCATAAAAGGTTTGCAGACAATAGGAGGAAGGATCTCTCTTTTGAGGTAAGTGATCATGTTTTTCTCAAAGTTTCACCATGGAAAAGTGTGATACGATTTGGTAAGAAAGGAAAGCTGAGTGCAAGGTTCATTGTACCATATAAAATTCTAGAGAGAGTTGGATCAGTTGCATACCGAGTGGCTTTACCTCCGAGTTTATCTCAAGTACACAATGATTTTCATGTTTCAATGTTAAGGAAGTACATGCCAGATCCATCTCATGTTTTGAGTCCAGAGGTAGTTCAGCTGGAAGAGAACCAATCTTATGAGGAACAACCGGTCTAGATTCTTGACCACCAGGAGAAAGTATTGCGGAATAAGGTGATTCATCAAGTAATGATTTTGTGTAAAAACCACATGATTGAAGAGGCAATATGGGAATCTGAAAATGCAATGAGGGATAAATACCCCCACTTATTCAATAAGTAAATAAATTACGGGGATGAAATTTTCTAAAGGGGGAAGGATGTAACATCCCATGTAAGTAAAGAATTATGGACTTTCATATCTATGTCTATTTATAAATTAGATAGTGTTTTAAATACTTAAAATGAGAATAAATCCAATCTTAAGCATAAAATTCTCTAATATTTTTAAAAGATTGTTTTACCGCCTTTTGATGGAGACCCATTTTTAAATATATCTTTTGAAAATTTTATAAGCTCTATTTGTAAAAATAAACTTATTATTTATTATTGGGACATTGAATTTTACTTTGGATAAATTTTTGGTATTTTTCTGACAATGTTCATTTTTTAATGAATAGTGAAAAATACTGCATTTTACATCAAAACTGCTTTTTCATCTAAATTAATTATATGGTTAGATTATATTTTTAATTGGTATTGAAGTGTAATTAGAATATATTTCTACAATTTAATCGAATGGTGGTCATTAGGATTAATTTCACATTTAAATTGGGCATAAACAAGTGCCAAAATTTTCATAGATATTGTTTCAAAAAAACCCGCTATTTGTTTTGACAACGGGAATTATTTTTAAATTAATTATTGAAATTTATGTATTTGGAATTTGGTAAAATGGATTCCATATTTGGAATCATAAGGTCCAAATTATGTAATGAAGACTCTTTTGTTTTTGGACATTATGAATAGTAACGACGGTAATTATCTTGATTATTTAGTTAATCGGGAAGTTAAGGATAATAAAATAATATCATAATAATACAAAATGTCCCCAAATTGTGTCATAATGATACTGGTTGTGTCATGGCCGACCATGGTATTCTTTTTACCAAACTTTGGGACCCCATGGAATCACTTTTGGGTGAAAGTGACACTTTATCATTTTATTTTTAAAGAAAGGAGAATATTACTAAAGAATGTATCACCCGAGTAAATTTTTTTTATTTTGTCTACATAAATTATCTCTTGGAATATAAATTTTCATTGGAAAGATAAAAATATTTCCTACATCATAGTATTTTTTTATAATTTCTAGACATTAAATTAGTTAAATTATTTATGACATCATGATGATGCAACGATTACCTCATTAATGAGCGATTTAAATAGAATGAAAAGATAATGTAAAATATAAGACTTACAATTGTAAAAGACATATTGGATGAGTATATTTAGAAACCTTATCACCTTATCCTCAAAATATATCAATGTGGGACCTTTAGAATCTGAAACTCATTTTAATATAAAGTAACATTTTATAACTTTCCAAGAGTGCCCCTCCTCTCCTATTATAAAATCCCCCCACCTCTACCACCTTACCCACACATCTACATCCTTTGGATCGTCCAAAATCTGCTCATTTCATCTCTCAAAATCCCTCTATTCATCCTAGAAGCCTTACCTTAGGCAGAAATCTCTTTAAGAAACCCTTTTGGTTCAAACCAAGAGGAGTTACCCGATTTAAAGGTAAAGACTTCTCTAAAGTTCATTTTTTTATTTTGCTTCTACAACCCCTTAACTCTTTTTATTAATTTATTTTGTAACAACAAAAATATGTTAAATATACTAGGATGTTGTTATGAGAAGTATTCTAGCTACACTTACACACACCTCCGTCTAATGGTTAAAGAACATACTGTTTCTGTTGATGGCGAATTTCTGCCTCACAAAACGATGATTGTTCAATATTCTTCTAACACCTTCAAAGGTGGAAATTAAGATGTCACTATATTTATATATGATATATAATATGTTTATGTTTTCCTTAGGCTTCTTTATTTCTCATTTATGTAATACCTTTATGGTTTCCATTATGGGTAAATGCGATATCTTCATTTTAGGAAGTGCGGACTACCGCCCCCTCAAAGTGATTTGATTTGTTAATGCCATATGTGGGACGTATAAACGATGGAGTTAATGATATTATATATGATATTATACTGGAATTATAATATACCTTTATGTACTTATGATTCCATTCCATTAAATAGGAAATAGAAATGGAAGTAGCGTTCATGCGTACGTACGACTTACCATCTCCATGAACAGTGCATTTCATTTCTTACCTCTAAATGTTATGTAATATTATAAACGCATTAATATAATGGATATATATGATATATATTATATCTAAATCATGAATATAATTCTTGATATAATGGATATCTTACCACATGAACAACTTGTAATTAGAAGAAATTTATTTTTGACTCAAGTGCCAAGGGTCAACAAAATGACCATTATCAACTTAAATAATTAAATAGTGTTCATGACATGGTAATAAGTGATATAAAAGGAATAATGAACTTGAAAAAGGTTCTTAAGCAAGTATAAATTAACTCAAGTTTATTATTCAGGAGGTTAAAGAACGATCGAGTCAAGTCGGACCCGAGGTAAGGGACTTCATCTCAATCTCCTTTTGTTGAGGCATATTTTGTTTTATACACAACCTTATTTTATACGAGGTATAAACCCCTTTGATTTTTACTTTTATTCAAAAGGAATCTTTTTTATATGGAGTGTTTTACTAAATTAAAAAATGGAATGTTTTTGTCATACGTATGCGGTGACAACGACTTCTCCGCCGCCGTGACCATTATTTGAGTTTTGGCTTCCTCTACAAGCCATAATTTTTTTACTTTTCTTCTATTTTGGTATTGAAAATGGTTTTGATAATGTTTTTATTATATCAATGTGTTATTGATATCTTGTTATTGAAATGTGGAAATGTTATGTTTCCTTTATGCATGTTTTCTATGATATGATTATGTTATGGTTCTTGGGCATTGTTTATGAAGATGGGTGGTTACATGATAAACTAAGGGCGGGTGAGCCCGATATAGCTCTCCAATGCATTGGGTAACGATAAGGGGTTAAACGATAAGGTTTCTCCGAAGAGATTTAGGGAATATACTGTGATGGGTATTCCAAATGTAACCATGAGGGTTACTCCCTACGTAAGAATGTTATGAATGCCTCAAGCTACCATTATGTTTTATTATTTCTATGAGTTATTCATAAATCTTATGATTTCATGAGGTATGTTAACGTGCTTATGTTTTATGAGTAAAGTATGATTTCATTGATTATTATGTATACATGTACTAATGTTTCCTTTCTATATTTTTATATCCCTTACTGAGATTTTTATGCTCATCCCAAGTTTTTGAAATGTTTTTTCATAGTTCAATGGAAAGGTACATGATATGATGATAGTGTCAAGGAAGTGTCAAGAAAGAATCCATGTTTTATTTTAAATATGTTTCCGTTGATGGGAAAAATGAATACTATCTTTTATGTAACCACTTTGTTTAAATGTGGAATGTAATGCATGATTTATGATCTAATTCTCTAAAACTCTAAACCTAAAAAGATCCTCAATGTGTATTCTTGAAATATATCATGATTAAGTAATGTTTAAGGCTGGGGCCTTTTAATAAAATACATTTTTTCAACATGCATTACATCAAGAAAAATTTAGATAAACAACAAATTCAAATACGTTAATTCAATGAAAATTTATCTCTTATTCCCAAATGATTTCATATAGTTTTTGAAAAATGGTTTACTGAAAAAAGTTTCGATACCATTTACTTTATTGAATAGTTGATCACCTATTACTGGAGATGATGTTGTACCATTTTTTAAATTTCCATAAAATACTATCATCTTAGATCAATATTTATGTCATCGAGGTAAAAAATGCAATTTCCTAAGAAAATAGTCTTTGAGGAATGTTTCAACCGAACTGAGTTTGTGCATGATTCACAAATGGGACACCCAACATTAATTTAATGATATATCCTGAGAAATTTCCATAAGTGGGGGCATCATTTATCTTCCCATACAACATGGACCTCATTGTAAATTCTTAACTTTTATGTTCATCATACATTTTAAAACTTTTATCCCACATTAATTTCAGATCACCGATCAATAGAGTCAAATATACATGAATATCATTACTGGGTTTCTTTTTTCTAGATATAAGTAGAGAAAACATAATGTATTTTCACTTCATGCATAAACATGACTGCAAATTATAATTTTCCGAAATAAAGGGCCATATATTGTGAGTAATACTCTATACACCAAAATTATTTATTCTATATATAGATATCATAAGACGAATGTTTCTAAAATCATTTCCTAATTCAAGATAATATTAATTAGTTTTCTTCCACTAAGGATAATATGATGAATGATGTAGGTTCCCATAATTAATTATTATACTTGCATGCAGTTTCAATTGTCTCATAGTTTTTTGATATCAATTGGTGTTCTAAACTGTGAAATTATACGAATGTATAATACATATTTTTAAGGACTTGATTCATATTTCATATATCGATCTATACCAGACTTAGGAAATTTTATGAGTGATTGATGGTACTTAAGAAACAATATGAAATAATTTTGACACACATGAGATCATTCAATTTGAAATTATCATTTTTTTAGAATCATATGTTTGAAATGGTAGATCATTTTCTTCTAGTAGCATATCATTCAAGAGACCAAGTAGTTATGTAAAGCTAGTGTCACTCCATATGCTATGATATTTACAATTATAAAATATCAATACAAATGGAAATGTTATGTATTTAGTACAACCAATATAAAATGTTTTCATGGAATAACTATTTAACTTCTCAAACAACAATGGACAATCATGATGGTCATCTTTAATTCCCATTTTCATTTCATCCATGAGATATCCATAATCATTTACACTATTATTCATATTAAATGATCTATAAACCACAATATCATCCCAATCTACGTGCATGGTCAATTTTTCCCTCTTCCTAGTCCAAAATTTATAGCTATGATTTATTTCATGAAAAATCAAAAGTTCTAACAACTATTCTAGACTAATTATTCTTTAACAACAACAATCTAAACACTTACAAAGGATTTGAGAAGTGCTGTATACATGATATATTGAAAACATGATGAAACCTTTAACTCTATCTTCATGTAATTTTTTAAAACTATTAGAATGCATCCATTTTCTATTCATATTCATCTTATTGGGTTCATAAAATATTAAATTTTTTCAATAACTAAATAAATACATATAAGATATTAATTATAAATGGTGAAAGTGATTGATAATTCTAATAAGGGAAACCCAACATTTGATTGATTCAAATAATTTCAGTATTATTTGATGAAAAAGGTTAATTTAATTTAAGAAAATAATTTTTCTACTATTTTAGGTTTTATCATCTAAATTAATTAAAATTTAAAAGTTATAGACAATGTTCATACTCATTAGCTCATCTGCTGAACATTTATCATTCCATTTTTTTGACATGAATCCTCCATCTCTTGTGGATATTCACCTATGTTGCTTGAAATACTCTTAGGATTAGTCATCCAAGAGATTAATATTATTCAAAGTAATTCAAGAAACATAAAAGGGATTGGGGATCAGTCTCAAGAAACAAATTAAAATTATAACTGTTTGGGAGATGAAGATGATGAGGATGATAGTTGTACTTTATTGTGTTACGTAAAAAGGTAAATACTTATTAATTGTGATAATTAAACCATTGGTGATATTTATTATCTTTTTTCCAAATAAAGGTTATATTTGGGGAGGATAAATATTCTTGTCTATGATTCAAGGGGTCTCAATGGGGACATTTTATGATATATTAATCTTTAGGGCCTCTATGAATTATATATTTATATGAGAAATAAAACTTTTTATGCATTCAATACTATAACTTAGACTAGTCCTACCACTATTAAAATGATCCATCAATTATTTATTAAATCCCCAAAAAAATGAAAACATATTATAGGAAATTAAGGAGTTATATAAATACCCAAATATGATAAACAACAACAACAAAATCTCATTCAATCAACTAGATTATATAAGAATAAATGGATAAAATATTTTAATAAATAAAGAGTTATTTCAAATACATGGATGATAATTAGATATTCTTAGGAGTGGAACCAATACAAGTATACTTAAAATGATAAATACCTAAAAATAATTTTAAAAAAATATTTCAACATATATATAATTTGATATCCTCCATTTTATTTTTTAGAACACGTGTCTTAACAACATAAAGAATTATTAAATTTTGTTTTCATGTTATATCAAATATTTAAAAACATATGAAAATTATAATTTCAATTAAAAATTGATAAGTAATAGAAAAAATAATTTTAGGAAAAGAATATTACTAATAAAGATAAACGTTTTAAACATATCAAAATTCTTAGTTGATTAATTGTTTCATTAATTATGTATAGATAGGTTGAAAAGAATAATTACTTTCAACAAGGAAAAGAGTAGGATTTACAATAAAATATCATTTTCATCAAAATTATTGGTTCTATGGTGATTTTAGGAACATATTATAAAATTTTATTTAAAATGAGATAAATAATAAAAATTATTGAAGATATAGAGGTTTTATGTAAAATAGGAGATGTCCCACTCTTATATAAATAATTTCTAATTGAGAAGAATCTTCATATGTAAAATTGGATGATGAATTTAAACCATTGAATGAACACTATTGAACCTATAGGAAAATTAAACAGTTTTATGAAGGATTGTCAAATTTTCTAAAAATATAGACGAATGTGATGAAAGAATTAGAAATGTATTATATAAAGAAGAATTTAATGTAAGATAAATTCATAATCAATGTCACACTAAAATATTTAAAAAAAACATTCATTCATATTATATATTGGTTTTTCATCTCACATTATAGAAAAATTGATGCAATTAATGATTTTTGAGAAGTTCATATGATTATTATTATTTTAGAACTGGTGGATCTATTGGGGAATTATTTTTTCACTTAAACGATGTTGGAAATAAAAGGAAAAGTTAAATAATGATATGTTTTTAGATAGTTTAATGTAAAACATACATAGTTTTTATTAAAGGTGTGATGCAGGAAATTATGTAATTTTTAATAAGTATTAATGAGTGGATTATCATTTCAAATATTGATATATTTTTATAGAGGTATATTAAAATTACCGAAAGATATTCTAATTTGGGGGTGGTAAAAATTTATGGTAATAGTGTTTGAAAGTAAAAGTTTATTTACAGTTGTTGAAAACTGATCATTCTAGATAATGAGACATTTAAATACTGACATAAAAGTGGTGGTTTGATAAGTTTTTGTGATTACAACATAAAATTGATATAAATTGTTTTACTAATTAAAATTTGGAGATTGTAGATAATTGAAAAAATAAATTATAGATTTAAATTAAACAACCATTGGGATATCCCTAGTGAGACTTCCTCTTGGATATTCTTTATTAGGTGGTTGTAGACATTTTATACAACTAGAGATCTTCCTATAGTTAACACATTGCATCAATGTGAAATCCTTCCTCATGGA
Source organism: Viscum album (assembly GCA_963277665.1). NCBI lineage: Eukaryota > Viridiplantae > Streptophyta > Magnoliopsida > Santalales > Viscaceae > Viscum > Viscum album. The sequence continues at coordinate 414,386,699 of OY728131.1, forward strand.
AAATTCAATCAGGGATCCTTAATAATAAATGATTGACAGAATATTACCCATGGCCTATACGCACTATAACTGAGACATAAAATCATAATGCTCCATCAAAGCCATCTGATAAGGTTGAGTAGAACTCATATGAGCTCTAGAAATAATCTGGATAAAAAATACAACATCTCTCTCTTAGGTGTAAAAATAAATAAGTCATCAATAAAATTGTCCTAAAACCATTAAATGATGGGAGGTAATATATCTTATTGTTTATACCCATTTCATATCATCCATTTAGAAATACGTGACATAATTCCAGCTAGTTACCAATGATCAGGTTATGTATGACCTGCCTCTAATCCCTATTCTATAATGTGAAAATTTTCATCACCCTTCGAATATATGAAAGACAATCATCAATGGTAATAGTCAAATTGAGCATGGTATGGAATTAATCAATACATTCCAAGGATCAGATCTAAAAAATCATGTCAAACATGAATAATTCCAAGATAAAGTAAATATATCGAAATACTTGAATTCATTCGATCCTTGGATTCATTCGACCCTTGAATCATTAGAGCCATTGATTTGTTAGATCCTTGATTTGATCCTTGATTGAAGCTTTGATTCACCAAGAAGGAGCACTGGTAATGGGTAAATTCCATAGAAATATTCAAAAATCACTATGATTTTTCAAGTAGTTTTAGTTTTTTAAATAGAACAAGAATTTTATCAACACTTCCCAAAAAAGTACTGATAAACATCGCTTTTATCAATGCTAAATTAATTATACATGTTAAAATTCACAATTATAAGTTGTTTTTTATCACATATAAAAAGAATAATTATCATTGTTTTTTAGAAATGATAATGATAAATCTTTATCAGGGCCCAAAAATAACTGATAAAGATTCCTTTTATCAGCACTAATTAATTTAGTGATGATAAAGTATTTATAATTATAATTATAAATACTTTTTTTTGAAAATATATTTATATTATTATATATATGCTTAATAATTACATATAAATATAAACATTATAAATATATTATTTATTTAAATATTTTTATTATATTTTTATAATTATTTAAATATATACTTATTTAATTATAAATATATAAATACTTTTAAAAAAGAAAATTTATATCACTATATATATTTACATTATTATATATATAATAAATAAATATAAATATAAATATAAATATAATAAATATATTCATTATTTAAATAAATTTATTATATTTTTATAATTTTTTAATATATATAATTAATTATTTAAAATTTTATAAATACATTAAAAATAATAATATTTACTTATTATTAATTATAAATATATAAATGTATAAATCTAGTAATTATATATTTATTAATATATATATTTATAAATATTTTTTTACAAATATTTTTGTAACATCGTTGATGAATATTTAATCTTAAGTGCATGCATGTTAAAAATGGGTGAAATTGAATTATTAATAATGATTACACATTAAAAATATTGAAGAAATGGATAATATTTATAGATTAAAAAAGAATTATTAAATAAATATAGATATATATTGAAATAAAAATGAATAAATACTAAAAATATTGAAACATAGTAAATAAATACATATAAAATAAATAATAAAAATTGAATGGATTTCCAAAAAAATAAAAAAATAAAACATAAGACATATTTAAAACTAAATAATACCTACATTTATTAAAATTAAAAATAAATAAATAAAACATAACACTATTTAAGACATGATATGTTAAATGTATCATGTTATAATGAAATTATAAAATGAATATTAAAACTTGAATAAGTTACATAAATATTAAGTGTATTTGTTTATACATAGGATTTCATTAATTACGTAAATACTTTTTTGGTGTGCATTGTATATAACAATAAATTAATTAGGTATATTTGAAATAAGTATAACACACTTTTGATATATGTTAAGTAGAAAAATAAAATGACATTCAATTATATCCATTACTCATTGAAATTAGTTAGCATTTTTAATTCGTTTTAATTTTTAATTATAAAACATTATTCACTTAATATATGACTATTTAATTTAAAGAATAAACATTTTTTATTGTATAAATAATATTTATATACATTCATATATATATATATATCTATATATTTAATATATACTATTTATTAACATTATCAACAGTTATTTAATTGATAAATTGTTCAATATTTTTTTTTCAATTTTCTTATTTTTATTTTTTATTCCTTTAATTTTTATTTTACACACACACATATATATGTTTAATGTATAATAATTATGAGTAGTATAGTAAATTTACTCATTTTTATCAATAATTCTTTAATTTATAATATTTATACTATTTCTTCTAAAAAACTCATTTTTATTTTTTATTTATTCAAAAAATTAATTTTGTTGGGACCTTTATCAGTACTAATAAAGTACTAAAAGATTAACTATTTATTTGTGATAATAATAAATCACTAATAAATGGTACTCTTAGTCATCGTTAAAATTAAATTGTTGATAAAGGGTACCATTTACCATCACTAATAAACAATCATAAATGGTACCCTTTTAAGTGCTTGTTCTCGTGCTAATGAAGGGATCCTTTATCAATGGTTTTTTATAGCACTCATAAATGCTATTACTGTTAAGTTCCTCTTTTTTAGTAGTGGACACAATTTCAGCAATCCAAGATTCTCTTTCATATATGGTGCATGCAAACCTGAATTGAATCTCACAAACTTTGTATCCCGATATGGGTCGATGATGGGCCCTCGAGATCAAAAAGAGGAAACCAAGATGAGGTGTTTTGTACAAACTCTTACAGGGTTGGAATTTTTTTCGGTCCATCGGTTTTCTTGCAGGTTATGGTGCAGTAATGGAAGGCCTTCATCATAAATTCCTTTATTAGCTCAGCTCTATGCTCATAAAAACTACAATCATCGACCAGAAAAACTGTAACCAAAACAAAAATGAGAGGTTATAAAACTTCATATCTAGATGGAATGGTTTAAAATATTTACTCAGAATCCCTATCCCATAAGAGAAACTACAAGAACTATTTGTTGATAATCCCAGGGATGAGTTACAGACACCTCTGATCCCGATGAAGTATTCATGCGGGTTCTGTGAGATCAAAGAAACAAAACAACATATGGAATAAAAAATTCAATGAACCCAATAAAATTCTTGACTTATGCCCCCTATACAAGGTAACTAGCTAGGAAAAGAATAATATGTAGCTATCACTCTCATGATATCACTAGTGCCCATCCAAGAACCAAGGAAGGTCCCAAAATTCCCAACACCTCCTATCGAGTGTCGATAACTATAGAATCAACCTTGGATATAATAACTGAGAAATCAAGGTCACCCATGATTTGAGATACATATGAATAAATCATACTTCTTCAAAATGAACAGGTATTTGGTTATTTCCTTGTATCCATGGATAGTGACCTGCTCAAGAAATCACAACCCAGGAAGACCGATGAGATCAACCTCACTGACCGTCCCGACTACTACCCTTCCTAAAGAAGGCTAATTCATAATATCCAAGACTACGTTAAATTACATGATTTCCTCCAAGGCATGATCAACTCTAGATAGGTGGTGTTAGATAAATCCACATATCATGTCGCCTACATAACCATTACCCAGTCAAAAGATGAAGCTGGTTCACAAAAAGTTTTGGTCAATCATTTGTGGGGGTTTGAGAATTGGATGACTCCGAAAATAGTTGACTAAGCACATGTTACCCTGAGATCACAAATACATAAACACATAATAGATCTTCCACCCATGGAGGTAACATCATACATAAATCCCAAAGGTTGACATGACTATCTAAGAAGGAAGAAATAGAATATGATGATTCATATTCTGCTTCAACATAAGCTCTAACTCGTACATATTTTTTCTTTATAACATTTGAATCATGAGAATATCCAAAATAAATAGAACCCTTATAATATTATTTTATCATCATTTATTTTTTAAATGTAATAAAACTAGAACTCTACTTATTTTATAATTAATATGCCTTAGAATATGAGTTTCTCACACATATTTAGGGAATGGGAGGCTGCATGCACAGGAATTGTGGATAAAGTGGAAAGCACAGGCATGGTCCGACCCAATATTTCAGTCACTTCCCCATAGAGGACATATATACAAATGATAACCCTCGTAAATCACTATAGGATTACCAAAAATAAATATATAGGTGTTTGAGAACCCTATAACAATCTCCCATGCCCTGCTTTCTTACATTACCTCATAGTTGGGGTGTGATTGTTTGATCAGACCAGACAATGTTGAAGTCCAAAAAGACCTGTTCCACTGGAAAAATGTTCTACCTCAACCACTACATAAGAACCAAGCCCATACACCTTGAATTCATCGAATCTTGATCCCAGGTTAAGGAGTATCCCCATATCCGGAAGCGTGGAACTCTAACCCAAAAGTGATAAATTCTGAGCCAATTTGTGTTTGTCCTAACCAAGCTCTCAATCCTAGATGAACTCCATCTTTCAATAGAACCTAGGGAACCTCTAGTTGAATCACTTAATAGCCTAAATGATTTTTAAGTATAAGTATATGTCGCTGAGTTTTATAAAGTCGAGACCATGACATTGGAATTCCATGTTTCCATCTCACTCACTAATTAGGGTCCAAAAGAGGTCATTCATGGTAACATATTTCCCTTACATGTTTCAAGTACACTCTATAATTTCGATACCCAAAGGGTTTAGATTGAAAGTGGTTCCCAGATAAATCTCATCCATATTTGGACCCTCTGATAATTGGGATTTACCGAAGAGGACTTATCTCCCGCAAATTTGACCATTAAAGGGTATAATAAGGTCAAAAAATACATCTTGAAGAAGATAAAAATAAAAACTCAGTTTGGTGATATCAAAAATGATATTGAGTTTATGGTTATCCAATAAGGCACTGCATATGAATTCTTACTCAGAATTTCCTAGCTTCACAACCACATGACAATATCTTTCATGTTACATCAGTTTCTAAAATACCCCATTGATGGGATAGTCCACATACTACATGGTGATAGATCTTAATTAGTTAATTATGAGGTCACATGTGATTAATAAGGGTTCTAAAAAAATGTAGACAAATAAAATGTGGTTTATGGTGATATATAGGTCACAAAACACAATATCATGCTGACATCCCCTGTAAATACCTAGAATATGCTTAACAGTGACTATGTGCCCCCATAAATCTTTTTAATAGGAAATAGACTTTACCACAGAGGTCCAAGACCCTCTTGGACTAATTTAAAATGTTAAAAAATTTATATATGGAAACTTTCAATAATGAATCAAGAAATAGGGTATGATAATGTCTCTTCTCACAACTTCTGTCACCACAATAGTGAGGGAGAAGCCCCTAGATTGTTGCCTCTATCTGAAAAATCTTTCACAAATTCAGAGGGAGGGGAAGATAAGGATGACCTTAAAAATTCCCATCCCATATTCAAGGAAGGACTCTCCACTACCATTGATGAACTCAGGTAGGAGAATTTGGGAAGAAAATAAGAGATGCGGCCTATATTGATTAGTGTCGTGATGCCCCTCAAAGATAAATATTTTTAAATTTCATTTCAGAAGGATCGCTGATATATCTTCTCTTGTAACTATAAATAAATTCTGGTACTAAATCTAGGTGTGGATACACATAATCTTGGATTAAATTATGAGAATTGAGGCTTTAATAAGGAATTCAGGAGGATGAACCCCTATCATGCCACCATTGTAGAGGAGGAGGTTGAGAAAATGATCAAATCCAATTTTTTTGAGAAGTGTAATACCCAAGATGGATTATCGAAATTTTCCATATTAAGAAAAAGAATGTGATGATTATTATATTTATTTATTTTAGAGACCATAATCGATATTTCTTTGTAGATGATTTCCCATTTTTGATCACAGAGCTCTCGATCATTGCACCTTCTAGATTATAAGACATTTTCTTCATGTATGGTTGCACAAGGTACATTCAAATAAAGACGTACCATAAAGATGATGAAGCCATAACTTTTAGATATACTTAGGGTATCTTTTTCTATTAGGTCATGGGATTTTGATTAATGAATACATTCACTACATATCAAATCTCCATGCATCATATCTTTAAGTCATTCTTAGGAAGAACAGTCACATGCCATGTCGAAAAGCTAGTTCTCAAATCCCTGAAACAGTGTGATAACTTCCTAGATATTCAACCAATATATAACATGCTGTGACAACCTAATATAAAGATGAATCATTTGAAATGTGACTTCAGGGTAACATGAGGGATGTTCCTTGGATTTTTTGTATCCCACCATTTCATTGTGGTTGAGCTAGAGAATACTAGTGCTATTTTTGTAATTCCACACCCCGAAATCTCATAGAAATAATTGGTCTCCAAGTGAACCTCACTTACATTCAGTGTTTCATAGACAACATGGATAGAAAATCTCTCTCATTTACCAAGATCATGAAAAATGTAATTCCATATCAAAAGGATGAGTACTACCATGAAGCCTTTGAAAATTACCATGTGGTATTTACTACACACACATGTGCTAATTACTCTTAAGTAATTAGGGCCACACATTTCATATGTGTCCACCATTTAAGTCTCACTAGGTTCCCTCCTCAAATATAAAAATGATGTGGGGAGTGAGAATAGTCCCTACTAACTCATCCAAACAATCCTAGGTATGGTGATTAGATACTCCGATGTGGAGAATAAATGCATTGCACTCATATTCACAGTGAAAAAGATGAGGCATTACATGAAGCACCATGAAGTCCATATGGTATCTCATATTGATTTTCCCAAGTACATCATTTTCCTCCAACATTGACAGGGTTCTTGGCCAGATGGGTGGTTATTTTGTAGCAATACAAAATTCAGTTCATATAATAGATATCAGTGAATGGGAATACAATGAATTATTTCCTCAAAGTTCATCCTTCCCTAGAGAATACCCCAATGGAAACTGATTTTCCAAATGAGGAGGTCTTCAATGGCTGTTAAACTCCCCTTAAATGGGAGATGTATTTTAATGGAACCTCCTGAAGTCCTATTTGAGAAAGGACGTAAAATATGAAGCTCAATCAGGTTGTATTAGGGATTTTATTTGTCTCTCCACACAAATATGTTTTGTTTACACTTTATAAGTATCCAAAGGATGCATACATAACATGTATGAATACACAACCCTCATCAAAAGGTTGGATCTTTCTCAACAACTGCAGATAGAATATTTGAATATCAAAGTGATTCCAAACTAGTGATAAAGCAGATCAATGGTGAATATTCTATCAAAAAGAAAAAAATATCCCATATCATTGGCTATGTTATGGTAATGATGATATAGTTCACTTTTTATGTCATATTGAATCATGTTCCCCAATCATAGAATTCTCTCACCGATGTGTTGGCTAATGTATCCATAGTCCAGGCCGAACCTGATTAAGAGGAATAAATCTTCCATATCATGCACCGAAGAATGGTCTCATCAGTCATAATATATGTTATAGAAGAAATAAATCAGTTGAACAGTACCCAAGAGCATGATGAATATACATCCACCGCTAGACGGGTGAATCCCATAATCGGTTATCTCCAAAAAGGAAAATTTCGACAAATCGAGCCTAGATGGAACAGATTAGACACTGTGAAACAAAATTTACCCTGTAGAGAGGTCCAAAAGAATATAAGAACCTAAAAAATCATATATTTTATGAAATACTCTTCAAATTAATAGAAAAAGGAGATATACTCTCTATCATGGAAGAACTACACATGGTCTGCCACAATGCTCATCAGTTTGGGACCAAGCTATCAAACCAAATAAGGAGGCTGGGTTATTTCTAGAAAACCATGATAAATGACTATTTGGAATTCACCAAGAAATTTCATGCATTCTAGATCCATTTAAACTTCATCCAAAATAACATGTAATTAACATATATAAATAATTATTGCTGGAAATTTTCCATTTTGAGGAATGGATGTTGTATGGCTATATCTCTCATCAATAGTTGAACACTTCAAGTACTTCCTTACTGCTAAAAAATTCTTTTAAAATGGGATGTTTCAACATCCCTAAAAGAATTAAGAATGATAAGCATAATCAACTTCATAAATTCCCATAACTTCATCAGGTTCAGTGTCCCTCCCTAAATTTTGAATGACAAAGGTACCAACTTCTATTCTACTGAGTTGAATAAACCGTACCTAGAGTAAAATATCGAATCCAATGACTTATCTCACTATCATGTGGAAAGAAATGGATATATAGATACCTTTAATAATAGTATATCAAATATACTCCAAAATATATATAAAAAGGATACTAATTCATAGATAGAAAAAATTCTCCATTCCTTATGGGCCTATCATACCACCACACTTACTGCTACACAAAAAACACCATATTCATTAGTGTACGGGCTAAGGCAGCATTACCTATATAAGTCCAGATTCCTTCTCTCTGAATATATATTTTTGGAAAACCCTCAAATTAATATCAATCATAGAACTGGATGGATGAATTGGAGTAGGTCGATGAGAACAAGTGACGTACATTGAACAAACTTGAAGTTCATCATAGTCAAATCACATATTCCTTAAATAAGAAGTTTCACATTCATTTCTTCCTCCAAGGATAACTGATTTTGGATCTCATGATACCAATGATACCAAGAATGAATCATCAAAGGATGAAACCCAAATTTCAATGGCCTTAAATCATACACAAGGTTTATCATAAGAAAGATTTCTTACCAGCCACAATGGTGGGGGAGCATGTTACACCCCCACCAATGAGAGGCTTCTAAAGAAAAACTTTTCATAGCTATAATCAAGTGTAATGTCCAATATGAATGCATCTAGACTACACAAAATCCCATATCATAACAACCTGATAATAAACTATACAAAGTCATCCTAGTTGTATGATGTTAAACTAAACAAGCACATCCTGACCACATGATGATAAACTATATGTATTTTTCCTTATTCAATAATGTTAAACAACACAAGTTTATCCTAATAACATGATGTTGAAAGGTATGTAAATCTTCCCAGTATCAAGACGATAAACTATAAAACATATCTTGTCCTGGTTGTACAATGTTAAAGTATACAAAATCATCCTCACCACATGATGCTGAATTGCATGAGAAGCACTATCTCAGTATCAAATCATTGCACATGAGCTAGACCTATGTGAATGAAGGATGAAATTACCCCATCCCCATGCAGGAGTTAACTCCACATAGGGAATATATTCATCCATGAACTATGTGTGGCTTATTCTTAGCCATAGAAGGATATTCACTAATGCCCAATCCTCTAGTCTTAGGACCAATCACAATGTTACTTACCTTTCACATTAGGCGATCCTTGTCTGTATAGCCTGACATGAAACTAAATGAAAGATATTTTCACCAAATGAAGTTAAACTACACAACTAACGTCCGTACCAAAAAACATGAAACTCAATGGATTTATAGAACAATTTAAGACATGATTTTCATTTTCAATGAGATACAGGGACTCCTAGATCATATATCATGATCCATACAATACATGATTCAAAATGACCCCCATCTATTCCTTGATCGCCAATTCTTGTTTCTAGGGACACTTTCCATTCATTTTTTCTCACACTAGGTTAAGATTATGTGAGATGAATAATTTCAATAAGGGATTCCCCAAACAAACAGGGAAAAAAAATCATGGTGAGTTTATCATGGTCATGAATAAAAGACCATAAAAGAATATCATGAGGGATTTACACAAGATGTTAAACTGTACAGTTTATTTACTTTGTATGATATAAAACTGTACATTCTGACAAACCTTGATCGAGAGTACCACCATTGTTGGTGCGGGTCTCCTACCACACATCCATTCAATAACTAAACATGACTTGACTACAAACATCATAGGATACATAGTGATGAATGAATCTCCAAACCCAGGTCTAATTACAATAAGTTAACCTACAAATGCCCCTATATTTGTATTGTCCATACTTATATAAGAAGGTCTTTCTGTAAGAACTATATATGACTTGATTTCTAACATTGTATGATTCATAGTGATACATATATCTTTATCCTTGGGTTTAGCCACCATACCAATTTTCAAATCGGGAGTCCAACATCCATGCCAGATGATGTTAAACTACATGGTTCCTCAAGAACTATGTATGGATTGATTCATGTTATCATAAAATACATAGTGATGTTTAGATCTCCAATCATAGGCCCAAAAACACTAATCAATGAAAATAATGCCCACCTCTATGTACTGGCCAGACTTGCGTAGAGTATTTCTCATTCAAGAACTATGTGTGGATTGATTCTTATCATAATAAGATATATATTGATGACCATATCATTGTTCCTATATCCAAATACACTAACTGAAAATAAAAAATTCACTCCACACTACATAGGGGTCGATCCATGGAAATCCATCTATCCTACGTGTGAGTTAGATCTACATACATCCTTTGGCACACATAATATTCCTTTGACAATTTGTGACATCAGTTCCCACATTCTTACCTCATGGCGTTAAAATATATGGAAAAATTCCTTGTCACATGACATTAAAACTATAAAACAAATACATCCTTACCACATGATGTTAAATATCAACTTAATTTTCTTATCAAATAGTGGTAAAATGCACGACAAATGTCTTTACAGTATTCCATTAAATTGAATGGAAGAAAGTACTTCCCCACTACATGGAAAAAAATCTATTGAACATCACCCATATTTCACACATTATCAAAGTACCACAAGATCCTTACCCCAGTCATCCAAAGTACGGGGTGCTTCTATCATCTATTAATCACCTCAATATATAAATAATTCAGCATTTCTTAAGAGCCTCATGTTGTCACAAAATATTCATGGCCCTTAGGGGATGATAAAAAGCATCATCGTACCCTTTACATGACAATACTTGTATTCATATGGCTCCTTCATATGTGCCTATGGTCTTTAACCAAATGAAAAACTCTACAAAAATGGATTTCAGATCCTTGGGAGCCCTAACATCACTATGGCAGAACTCAAAGCCTCCGTGTCCTCTGAAATACTCCCGGCATGATTGTTCCTTATCATTAATCATGACCTATGAACCATGATACATTTTTTATGATATTTTCATCTCCCACTTAGAAGGATTATGGATTGCTCTTGACCCTGGGTATCCTGATTGGGATCTTGTGTATCATCCCCCATATTAGGTCCATGTGGGTCATGAACATAAACTAAATACACTTTGGTCAATGTAATATGAACTTAAACTCTAGACTATAATGGTCTAATTCACAATACCATACAATAATATCCACATATATATAAAACATTTCATGTTGAAAACCCACAAAGGGAGGCCCATGAAAAAGATAAGTCTTTACTCACTAAACTCTTCATCAATAGAGTGTAGGAATAAATTAGGGCACAAATAATTAAGGAATAAAGAATGTAGTTCCTACTTCATTTACCTAGAAAATTCCATGAAATGATTGCTGGACCCTCTCATTCAAGAAAATGTTAGATTAATGATTTTTCACATCTTCTTCCCCGTGAATAGTTTTCTATGATATGGAAAAACATTTAGGCTCTCGAACCCTTCTTGGATATTACACTTTCAATAAATCAAACATCTTTATTTGAGTGCCTCAAATTAAGAATAACTTCCATATCCTATGGAAAAGGATAATCGACTTTAAGAGAACATTTTAATAACTATTCATGTATGACTATGGCTTCTACATGTGTGCTTTTGGTTGTGAACCAAACACGTCACTCTACAAGAAGGAAATTTCGATCCTTTGAGTCATGAAATTACTATGGAAGAACCCAACACCTTGGTGTGTTATAGGTAGTTCTCGATATGACTATCTAAGACCATGCTCAAGACCTTGTATGTTTAGACCATGATTTACTATTCCCATACCAAACTATTCAAGAGGATTTGAAATCCTTGATGTTACATCACCATGCTTTATGCCATTTCTAAAGGAAGAAATGTAGGACTCCATTCTCAAATGTTTGGTGGCTCACATATCATGATTCAAAAACAAGGGAATAGAGCTTGATCATTATAATTTATCAGTCAAACTACCCTATAGTTATAGAACCCTTCCTAGATTGCTTTATTCCCATACCCAACATCATGATCAGTATGTCTGATTATTCACAAATTATTCATGGCCCTCGGTAATGAGTGGATATCATCTTTTCTTAACAATGCTGTCAACACATAAGTGCCTTGACCTACCAACTAAATCCATATACTCTTTTAATGAAAGGAACATCGATCATTGTGAGCCTTGTAAACACCACAACGAAACCTTGAACATTAGGGTGTTACAAGTCATCTTCATCATGTCTGCCCCATCCTATTTTCAAAGACTCAATAATTTGAGTTATGAATTATATCACCCATATTCCAAATATCCAGACAGACCTAGAATCTATAGTATTTCACCCTCAACTGATATTACCCCTATAAACCATCCCCGACCCTCATAAAAGAGTAAATACACCTCTGCATAGAAATGCTATAGATGCATATGGGCTTTGAGCTACAAACTAGAGGAATCTCCAACTTTCATTAAACGAGCTCCGATCCTTGTGATCCTCAACAACACAATGAAATAACTCAACACCCCAATGTGTTTTGGGTCCTTCTTGGCATGTATGAACTATATTCCATGATCATTGAGAAGGTTCATGATAAAATACCTTAAACTATAATGATAGAAGGTCCTAGATAAAATAACACAAACTACAGTGGTTGAAGGTCTGAGCTAAAACACCCTAAACTACAGTGATAGAAGGTCTAAGCTAAAATACCTTAAACTAAAATGATCTAAGGATTGATATAAAATACCCTAAACGACTTCAATATAAGATCCAAGATAAGAGAACATAAACTAAAACTATAGATGTTCCAAGATAAAAGAACCTAAACTACAGTGATATATGGTTTGAGTTAAGGGACCCTAAACTACAATGATAGATAGTTTGATCTAAAAGTCCCTAAAATACCACAATATAAGGTCTGAGATAGAAGAACCTAAACTATAAAAAAATGTGATTTAGTCTTCAAGAAAGGAAAATATGGCAAAGCCCACCATATATGCTTTGTAAAAATCATGATTATCTCACCAAGATTATCAAACTCTATAAAAGACAATTCTATTTCCCCTCAAGACATTTATTCCACCCAATCATAATTATTTAAATTAGGTAATCTCATGATACTTGGATCAGATATATCATTATGAAATCAAATGTTTGTGGAAATCCATGATCACTTTTCAATAAAGATTCTTTTAGAATTATTATATTCAAATCCATGAATTCATGTTTACTTGATATTATGAAAAGGATGTGTATCATTGGTTATTCATATAATATCATATCATTGAAATGTCATGCGATTCATGAATGAAAGAAAAATGTAAAACAAAATATAATGTTAAGAAGATATATTCACTGATAACATATAATAGGTTGAATCTCAACATACTTCAACCTCTCCCATGAATATATGAGCTAAAGAAAAGTTAAAAAAGTACAACTTCATCACAACATGTACTCAGAAGAATCCTTTAATATTGCAAGAATCTTCTCTAGGGAGGTAATGGATTAGTATAGTTAGTCAACAAGATTATTTTTTTCTTCCACAGCCCTATGAAAATCCTCCACCTTGGAAATAAATTGAAGAATTTCCTTCACTACCACATCAATAAGTCCCTGTTTCTCCAAAAAGTCTACTTTGATGTATGGAGTCCATGATAAAACTAGGATAACTCATTTTGAAGATGGTTGATCTTAGAATAAAGATAAATGAACAAATAATGGAAATGATTAATTTCAACCATCTTCACATTTACTATTTATCGATGATATTCCTCCATCCCATAATTGGAAGCTTCATTTACATCATTATCCTAGTTTTTCTTTGCTGAAAGAAAAGATCTCAGCAGCTAACACACTCAATTTAAGGTCCCTCTTCTACTCTCTCAGAGAGACCACCTCCTTCACCCAGGTATGGAGGATTGTATAATAAAATCCATTATAACCTTTGGTAGGAAACATAATCCAAAGGTGGATTAATCTATCCTTCAACTCCTCCAAGGGGGTCTCTTAAACAATGTCCCCAATATCCCTAAATATTTTTCATTGCATTGAATATTATAATGAAGTATAACTGAAGCCATAATCCAAAAAAATCTTGGTAATATGAACATATTTCGTGGCCAGGTCAATTGGAAAAAGAGTTGTGATCATGGTTTCATATGAAGTGGGAATGAAGACAAAATCAATATTGGTATATCTAGTCAAAGGAATCCCCATGAGAGAAAGGACTAGAGACTATAAACACCAAGGTCAATACACTGTAACAATGTAAACATAGGTTTATCAACAAAAAGATAAATTACCTGGTATCACCCTTAAATTAATGAATATTACTGATATTAGGATAATAAATTTCCCTGTCGAGTCACTGGAGACATCCACTACCTCGACCCCAACTTTGGGTGAAGATGAAACTCTTTGTGATGAACATATTCATGGAAATTATTGTAATTTCCCCAAAAATGTGTTTTTATCACCACCCTTGAAGACTATAGGAACAAAATAAAAATATTAGAAAACATGAAATAAATGAAAAAAGTTTATAGTCTTGAAGAAGTGTTCAACTTCTCTAAAATTCACTTCCATTAAGGATAATGTGATAGAAGAATAACCACCTGTATTAGTATCCTCCAAAAGTTTATCCACCTTTTCTAGATCAAGTAGTGTGATCACTAGGAAAATTGTAGTTAGATACATGCATGATGTGGTTAAAACCTTACAAATATCCACTTCTTGATTGGACAACCCTAATAGAAAATGATCTGCTAAAGAAAGAGAATTCTTTCTCAAATCCTCCAAAGTGGATACATGCTATTCAAAGCAAGCTTGGCAGGGGCCTACACAACTTTGAAAAATCAGGATGTGTTTCCAAAACAATTCAAACCATGGAAGGAGTGGAATACCAAAATTACTTGTGTATTATGGAGGATAAGACATGGAAAATGAAAAGTGATTCCTATTCCCCTTCCAATCTAGGGAAGGCTATCCATAGGGTACTGAAGTCAAAGTAATTTCTCCAGAAGCCTCTATCACCTCCATTATCTAGGTATGTGGACCCAAGAAACCATCATCCCCAGTCCCATAATCACTAAAAAATTCATCTCCTATAGTGGTACCAGGGGGAGAATATTTATTGAATGACATGACTGGTTTGTCTTTAGTATCCTCCCCCTACATAAAAAAAACAAAAATACTGTCAGTATAGTTGGAATGGCACCATGGACCTTTAATTAGAGAGGTGAGATCAGTGTTACCACTGCCGCTATGGTATATCCAAGGTCATTCGTATTGATTTTTAGTGTGCCCTGCACCACTATTTGGTGAGCCAACATTTAATAAAAAACCCAAACTTTAATGTTATCCACCATTACGTCAAGGACTCGGATGAAGTTCCAGACCTCCTCATGACGATCTTTGAAAGTAATAACTAGAGGGGTGGTGACATGAGAAAACCCTCCAATGGTAATTATGATTTTAACATGATAACCAAGAGCCCATCCTATGAGTTTTGTGTCCATCAAACCATCCACTTTCGGGACATGACAATAAAAAGTAAGTCTGATGTGACTTTACCCTCTGCTACAACATTCACTACATCCACATCAGTTGGCACTTTGGCTAGAAATTAAGATGATGAAAAATGTCTTATCTTATTATGTGGTGCTTCTAGGGATCATGGTCCCATAGAGTTAATATTATATATAATATTGGTATCTTTCTGAATAGCTTGTGGTACATGTGTGTCATCAGATACCAATTTTGATAATTACCCATTAGCATTTGAGAAGACCCAAAACTCAACATAGTAATGAGATAAAAAATTATTGCATCATGGGAAGGATGATTTAACTTAGTCTGAGTCTCCTTCTAGTTTAACATCAGCCAAAATTTGTGATCCACCATCAAATACTCCTAGGATTAGAAATAAAATGAGTAAGGACATCTTGACTGAACACATAAATACAAAATAGTAAACCAGTTGGGTGAATACCATTAATAGAGAAGGTCTATGTAAATACTAGTGTAAAGAACTCCCTCATGAAGTGATGTCATATTGGACCATACCTCAATATTATCCTCACTGGTATCAATAAAATCAGCTGTCAGTACTGGACCATAGGTTCTGAAAAATAAACTATCACAGTTACTCATAATGACAAAAACATATGAATATTTTAGTGTGACTAGTTTTAACCAAATGATACATTACATATATGGTATGAAAAAAACATTGGGGGGTACCATGGATTTTGGGATATTCATAGACTCCTAGATGAGATCGTATCCAACCCCACAATACTTGGAAGGGGCCCGCGATCTTATAAAAATATTTTCCATTGAAGACGTGGTGCATAATATGATAAAGTTTTTCAAGTATAGGGATGGATAGCCCGATACACCCTCTTACTATGGAGGTATCCATATTAAAAGTGTAAATTATAACTCTAACTTGTTCCTTCATTGGATGTAAGTACCCACTTAGGTAAATGGTGAAGAAACTGGCTAGTTGGATGGCCCGATCAACACTAGTGGAAACTTCTAATCCCCATTCATTAAATTTCCCATCTTTAAGTATAGGAAAATAAGAACCTGGTTCACTACAAGAGTCATTCAAAAGATAGGCCTCTGGAATATTATCCTCCATCTCAGAACAAACCTTCTTGATAAAGTACCCTGCCCACTTATTGAATGGTATTTCTACTCTTAGAAGATGCTCCTTTGGGAGGGCCATTCCAGCCAGCCTGATCAGTTCTTGGGTGAGAGGAGCCAACCTAATTATGTCATCCTAGGTGTTCTGCAAGAAAAAACCCAACATTAATCCCATATAATATAGGTGAACCAGATATTTACTCTATGTCTGAGAGTCCAATTCCTCCTTTTCATGCATAAGGTGGAAAATGTTCAAATGAGGACTCTATTGATTGAATAGTTCCATCATCAGACCTTTTTCAAAGTGGGAATAAGACTATAATATCTATAAAACCACATACATTAAGATTTTATTCTTCTCTCTAGTGAATTCATAAGCTAGTATTTTACCTAGAAGGGTCATCCCCAGTCCATTCCACAATAACCTTATGATTGGATGTCCTATTTGGGAACCCACCTGAACATCTACTATTGGTCGAATTATGCATTATTGATCATTACATATGAACATATGTATAAGGTTTTCATTTTTTATAGAAAATATTATGGTCATATACATCCGTATATGCTCGTATTTAAAGCCCCCTTTAGTATTTATGTATCCCACTTGAGAGATTTTCATCTGGAAGTTGTTCTGGGGTTTTTGTGCCCAAGAGGAGGGTATTAATGATGGTAGTAGTGATTGAATGGGAGTTTAATTGGTAAAAAAAATAATAAAGGGAGAGAAAATATGAATGGGGACCACCTCCAAGTTTCTATCCCATCAGTGTTATCATACCCAGCATAAGTGACCTAACGTTCTAATGATAAAAATGGTCCATGATCACCACAATTTTATCATGAAAATTTATCGCTAATTTCACCCCCAACTAAATGGATTGTGAGAACTTTGATAAGATATGGAATTCAACTAAATAGGAGTAAGTGGAACATTTCTCAAAAATAAAATAGAATAATTTCAAAATAAAGATAGAAAATTCTAGCAGCATTTATGTGCTTCACATGAACCAAAGGGATTCACGAATCACATAAAATAATTGTGAATCACCTAAATTCTAAAGATCTCGTGGATTTTGTCAAATCATAATACATTGTTAAAGATGCATGAACCATTGAAGACTCCAAATCATGTTACCTTGACATTTTCATGTCAGTCACATAATAGTTAACGGATCAAGAGATGAAGCTAGTATATGTGGACACTATATTCCGTCAAAAAAGTCTAAAAAAAGAAAAAGGGGATCCCCTTAGAAAGAAAATGGAAAAATAAATGAATAAAAATCAAGATTTGCAAAGGCATGAATTTTGAATCACCTTAGTCAAGCCAAAACACCAGCGGCGCGTAGCCTACTTGCGTGCCCAAATACGACACACAACCAAATTGCACGCTCCTATCTAGTGTGCAAGTCACTTGCGCGCCCAACTCATTTCGCCCAAGGTCACTTATTTTCCTATAAATAGACCTTTGGTCCCACCATTTGTACAGAAAAATTTACTTGAAGCCCAATTGCTTCTCTAGTCTCTCTAGTACTTCACCCCAGTCTTTCGAAACATTAATTGTAGTTCTTCAACACCTTGAGCAGAGGATTTAAGGGAGGATCATTGGAATTAAGTCCTTTTAGTGTTTGAAAACCATAACACTTGCACGCCTAAAATGCCCAATCTCCCTAGGTTAGAAATACTTGTGCACCTCCCATTCCTCTCATAGGAAGTTGAGCACCCCACTTCTTGGATAACCCGTGAATAGTTTTGAAGGCTTGAGAAAGTTCTCACCCAAGTATTACAATACATGTTGGTCATCGCTTAAGTGATAATCAGGTCACCCAAGTGTACTTGCGCGACCATACTTGCGTGCCTTTCTATACTTGGTCTCCCCTCTTTAATTCACTTATTCTCTTCACTCTCTTCAGTCTACAAGCCATCAAGTCTTCCTCATCCATTTATGGTAAGGATTCTTCTTCATTGGATCCCTTGTCTAAAAGGGATTCTGTTGAGACCTCCACCAAAACCTCATGACTTATCAAACCTTTAGGAAAGGCACATCAGCGTGTCTTCTATTTGGGTTTGTATTTCCATAGTCATAGGTTTCCCACATTTGTTTCACAATGGGGTTAGGATTCATAGAATGTCTGTGGGTTTGTATATCCACAGTCACATGGACCTTTCTCCCAGAATAAGTGATGGGAAGTTATTGGTTTGGAGGAGGGTTGGGTCTTGGCCTCTCCTTTCTCAAAGAGGGGATCTAAAACCTCAGGTATCTGGTAGGGAAGGTACAATTCACACTTAATTTTCTACACAAGACAAGGAGAAGTATCCCTTTCCTACCAGGATCAATTTTAAGGAATCCATCCTGGTGTAATCCCCTCACCTTTATCCCTTCTTCCTTACATTGGTCCCTTGTACAATGTAAATAGAATATAGGGAAGGCTCGTCGCCTTGACCTCTTCCACAGTCGACACACCCTCTTCCATCAGCGGAGGAGGAAAAGTGTGAAGTGTCATTGTTGAATATTTTACATCCTCTTGTATCTCACACTGAGCATGACTCATGTGGGCTTAGAGATACGTGATGCTTACAACATGTGCACAAAAACTCATTGGAATGAACTACAAGAACTCTGATTCCCACCACAACTACGATGTGTAGGAAGTTGTCTCAAGGCCTGAGCTCATTGGGCATCCTCCTTAGGAATAAGCCCCAAATTAAACCCCAAATCATCAAGGCATACTTTTCAGGAAGTAAGCCCAAACTCATCTCTCTCAAAGGACCATACTATCCCATGAGACTTATCGAACAACGTTAGATTTTATTCCCATTTTTATGGGATATGTAGGAAGGACCCCTGAGGTTCAAACCCAACACTTCAAATCAACCCTGTTCTCCTTGGGTCATAGTCCCTATAGGGTCTGATTCTACTTCGAAACCCATATCCTTTCCAAGTTCCATGGGATACTTCAGCATAAGTCCCACTCTATGTTTTGACCAAGCATCTTTCACTTAGAGGTCCTTATCACATGACTTTAAAAGGTATGATGTGTCCAATTAAGCAGCACCAAACTACAAAGGTTTTGATTCCTTTCACAAGGATACATAAGTAGCTCATTTTATGGGCATGATCTCAAGATCAAAACAAACCTCCATCTCCCTAGATGATAATAAATTCCAGAGTTCCCCACTGAGTGGATTAAAAACTAGTATCATCACAACGATGATTAAAAGAATCTCTAATCGGTATATTAGAGGATACAATTGATGGAAAACCTCGAATACATACAGATGTTTCCATTAATGAAGAACCTTGAATGCATACCGATGATTCTAAATCTTACACATGTTAATAAGTGATTGTAAATTTCAAGGGATACTTATGATATACTTGGTGAATTAATAAGGATTCATGAAAATAAATTAAATTTACAAAGAGAGTCCCATATTATAAAATAATTCCCCCCAAAAGAGAGTGATGAGTCCAACCTCCCATCCTCTAGACCAATGCACGTTCTTAAGTATCGTAAAGTTCAAAATTAAAGAATGCCTACCTTTGGGAAGCAGGCCCCCTTTGGATAAAGAACTGTTGGAAGTTTCTAGTTCTATAAATAAATCCAATGGAAACCGCCTGTAAAAAGTTATTCTTAAAACCAGAACACACGTTTCAAGGAACTGTGAAATAAAAATGGTGAACCTGACATGAATCCTTAACCAAGTTAGTAATTTTACCCCCTGTTAGGCCCCTATCAATTGATAAAGGAAGGCCAGACAAAGGAATTCATCATGAATGTATCCATCTAAAAAGATGTTGTTTTAATAGAGCTTGTTTTTGTATTCATGTTTTCAACAGAACTCCCTTCAATCGAAAAAATATATTTCTCCAAGATGACATCTGTGAACTTCCCGATCACTACTTAAGCTGGATCTCTATCTATGGGAAGGACGTCATCACCAACCCAACTTCTTCAACGCTGGGCCTCTAATGTGTTGTTAAAGGAATATCACCAGCATAGTACAATCCCGAATTTGGAGGCTTCTCAATAGGACCTTCAGGTCAACAAAAATCCTCGATCATCTGACCAATGACAACCAATGATCAAGAAGCAAACATTTCCAACCACTGTCTCTAACCATTTTGGGTCTTTATCCCCAGAACACAATAATAAATTACTCCCATACTACAGGGAGGTGGATCAAGATGTCACTCAAGGAATCAATTCAAGAATGATGGAGTCCTTCCTGAGGACTCCCACTAGTAATCGCTGCTAGAATCACGTGGTAGTGTACCCCCAACATGATGGGGGTATTGCCTCTAGATTTTTTTCCTATAGCCAGCAGGCTCATCTGACTTCATTTAAAGAAGTTCTCCAATCTAATGTGGTGGAAACTGGTATATAAAAACATACACCTATTTACAATCACAAATTCTATCAGCAGTCTCGTCTACCAGTATTGAAGGAAGTCCATCAACTAGACTTGATGAAAAATAGCCAGCAGGCACATACACCTGCCAGTGTTCATCAATCCTTCCAACAGTCTCATTTGGTAGAACCCAGAGAAGTCATTCGGAAAGCTCCGATGACAAATTTAGGGCAGACCCAAATCTCTGCCCCCATGCACGAGTACTATCAATATCCATTGACAGGAAAAGGTGGACAGGAGTAGGCACATATGCATACTCCAGATACAAAATGTACTCATATTCCCGTTCCGGCTACTAAAGTCACAAAACACATCTTATCAATGGTGAGGGGGCAGACACATATCCCTACCCATATTCTGGAAGCATGCCAAGATATTTTAAAAACTAATTCAGTAGTATCAGGGAAACATACACATAAATCTATCCCAACACATGGTATGACACATATGCATGCCATCCCAGAGCAGATACACACCTCTGCTCTAGTCTAGGAGGGTCATGGGGCATACTCCCCATATCACATGGACAACAGGATTGAGAACTTACACCCTTTCCAATTAGAGGTAATCTATTCATTCTGGTAACCAATCCAAGGCAGGCACATATACCTACCAATGATAACCACTTTTCCCAGCAAGTGGCCCCAATTAAGTATAAGAGAACATCCAAGAAAATTTCTTTCCAAGAATTGTTGGAAAATCAAGAGTTAAGTTGTGACGTGTATCTTTTTAATGCTAGAGTTCTTGAAGTACTCAGACATTTATCTGTTGCTACTCAAGATCCTATCCTCTCATTACCAAATTATGGGAGTGGTAGTTGTAATTATGAAGTTCTGTGTTAGAAGCTTCATCATGAAGGCTTGTTTCATGAAAATTCGATTAATCCAGAGTGCCTATCTCTGGATGAGAGCCATTGAAACCCTCCATGTGGCCATAAGACCAAGGAGCAAGAAGATTTATCCCTTTATGTAATCCATTGTGGTGATCCTCCCCATGATGGAATTCACTGTGAAAGTCCTCTTTGCAATAGTATTTCACATTGTCAAGACAATTCCATAATTGACAATGTAGCGATGAGAAAGACCTCCTATCTTGAGGCACTTGAAAACACAAATCCATTCATGTCTGATGCCTTGTCATTTATGGGTGAAACACTTTCTCAACTAGAAGACATCTTAAGAGAAATTTCATTCTCTAAACCTCCTTTAGGTCATTTATCTTATAATACAGATCATCCACTCTGGTCAGATCAAGTGGCGAAACCTCTTGTGAAAGATGAAGAATATGTGTTAAACATGAGGAAACAATTAGCTAGAGGAGAAATCCTAGTCATGTTCTGTCATTTGGAAAATTATTAGTATAACATCCCAGAATTGATAACAGAAGATTGCATTCATGACATTCTTCTCAACTTATGGAAAAATCTTCATCATTTTAAAACCAAAGTCTTACCATATGATGAATATCAAAATCATGTAAAGGTAATAGAAGGGTTACAGTGCCAAATTGACTTGGAATATCTCCCTGTTTCTCAACATCCAAAGGTTGAAAATTAGCAGAGAACCCTTCAAAACACATGTCTCGATGCAATTACTAGATGGGAATCAGAAGATGATGTTTTTGTCCGTAATACAGTACAAACTGAGTCAAATGAAGATGGTGTGTGCACCCAAAATCAGAGGCTTACCCAAAATCTAGGTATGCCTCCAAATAACCAACTTCCCCCTCCTTGAAATGCATATAACAAGGGGAAAGGAAAAAGTTAGATTGCATCTCACTTTTCCACTGAAGAAGGTCAATCTCTTTCTCTTGAAGAGATATTTGCACAACAAGAAGAGGGAATGAAGGATTTAAAAATACTCAACACAAAGTTACTTTGAAACAACATACCTGCTAGATGGTATCCCCAGGAAAGTACTCACCTTGGAAATCCTGTAGGATCTCGACAACAAAGAGGATTTGTAGTAACTACAGATGCGGATAATGAATTCCCTCTATTGGGTATGCAACCAAGGCAGGTATCAACACCACCATCAGTGGTTTTACCAGTCGCTGCACTAGATCAAGCTCTAGTTTCTATACCTTCAAAGTTTCCAGCTCATTCGGATGTTCAAAAAATGATTATGAACACAATTGAAGCATTAACGACTTGATTGGAAGCTATGGAGGAATGAAGTGCACCAGTTCAGCCAGAAAAGAGAGCTTACCCTGAATAGGTGGATACAATTCCTCCCCCAGCAAATTTTTTGAATACCACATTCCCAATCTTTAATGGGTCAGGAGATCCAGAAAAATACCTAACACATTTTGTTTCTCATTGTGATCCCATGATGGGAACTTCTCAACGACAAGAAGCAGTTAAGATTAGGTGTTTTGTGCAGTCATTACAAGGACCAACTTTTGTCTAGTATAAAAGTTTGCAATCTCGATCAATTACAATATGGGAAGATCTCCGTCAAAAATTTCTTTTCCAATTTAGCTCAATGAAACCAAAGACAATAGTTTTTGATATTACTAGTTGTAAACAAAGGGAGGATGAAAGAGTTTTATATTTCATTGAATGATGGAAAGTATTAACATATTCCTTAAGTCTAGAAATCCCTCAAGAAGAATTTCTTCCAATCTGTGTGGAAAATTTGCATGATGAATTACACACACCATTGATCACAGTGAAATACACAGGAGGGTCTCAAGACCTTAATTCGATTGCTCAACAGACCGAATATTCTATTATAGAAACTATGGCTAAAACTCATGTAATTTCATCAGCTCTGGGGAGGAGGATAGGAAAAGCACAAGATGCTACAATCACCCTCAAACAGGCACCTATACCTTCTTCTACTTCATGATCCTAATCATATCGAAGAGATCCTCCTCCCAAGCATCAACAGTAATGACTGCCTCATCAAGATGATCAAATAAATCAAAGGCGCAAACAATTTTAGGAATTAAAGAATAAATTTTATTCTTTTAGGAATGAAAAAGTTCCTAGTTACTTTATATCAGCCTTAGAAAATAATTTGGTTCAGTTGGCAATGCCGAAAAATACAAATAAAGATGGAGATGAAGATCGTTTTAATTATTGTCCCTTTTATCAGATGTTGGGTCACCCAATTAAGTAGTGATTTGTTTTCAAAGACCTTTTACAAATGATGGTAGACTCTAGACAAGTGAAATTGAGAAGTTCATCAGCTCAAGTAGCATGTGTTACTGCTACCAATCCAGAGGAAGTGGGAGAATAAAAAGAGGTTAAAAGTAAAAATGTGCAAAAATATGATGATTGGATGATCAGGAAAACAATAAACCAAACTCATGTTATTTTACCAACACAGTTGAAAACACCAATAATGTCTTTTTCCACTCCTTCCGTAGTGAAACAATATTCATAAAAAGGATATTCCTTAAAGAAGAAAAGTGAACATAAGGACAAAGAGCAGTCATAAGAAGATGAGCTCGTGTAAAATCCAAAGTTGTCCTTGAACCTGGTAGATTTTATGCCATATATTTCAAAAGCACGAGAACCTCCCCGCCAAATGGTACAACCAGAATTAACCTATTAAGAAGAATCTTCGTCAGATGAAGAATTGATCTTTGGTTCTGTTAATGTTATCCATTTAACGAATCCTTATAAAAATGGTGATTCTAATTATAGTGAGCCAGAATTCCTTGTACCAAATTAGGGAACAAGAGGAAGGGGCCAAGGTCGAGGATATATGTGAAAATGTGGGAATTCTAGAAATTACCATTTTAACTCTACCCCTACTCGAACCATATATGTGGAAGAAACTCGTGGAAGAGACCTTCAACGGGATCTATAGGAACAAGTCGTTTCTTCCAAGAAAGAAAGGTTAGATTCTGACACAATTATTTTGGAAGACCGATTAGAAGCCACACCATATTCTTATCAGTAAATTAATAGACTTAGTTAGTCTAATTTATGAAATCCAATAGTATTTATAGCATCTGCTTCGACATAGAGTACATCTACATCAGAAGCGTCAACTTCCAAAGCACCTCCAAAACCACATCTCCATGATGGGAAACGAAGAAATTTGGACCAAAAGTATGATGTCTTGAAACAATTAGCCCAATTACCAGCCAAGTTATCAATTTTTGATGCTTTTAATCTATCAAAAGTTCTTTGAGAAGCACTCATTGAGGCTTTGTTATGTCCTCAATAATTTGAAACTGATGTTTCTTCTGCTGAGGTTTACCATATAGAGAATGGACCTTT
Source organism: Viscum album (assembly GCA_963277665.1). Lineage (NCBI taxonomy): Eukaryota > Viridiplantae > Streptophyta > Magnoliopsida > Santalales > Viscaceae > Viscum > Viscum album. The sequence goes on from OY728131.1 coordinate 414,412,182, forward strand.
AGAATTTCATGCAGTCATATCTTTTACAGATGAAGATGAAGATGATGTTGTTCCTGGGAATATCAGACCTTTGTATTTTTCTAGAAAGGTCAATAACATAGATATCCGACGAGCCTTCATTGATAATGGCTCCGGAGTCAACCTCATTCCTATTCGTACACTTCATCGATTGAGCCTGACTGAATCTGAATTATATACTTCAACATTAATTTTGAAAGGATATGAAAAGAATGAATAAGAACTTTTGGGAGATATTAAACTCAGAACTCATTTTTGAGATCTTGTGTGTAATTCAGATTTCATGGTTGTTCATCAGGACACAACATTCAATATTCTTCTTGGAAGGCCTTGGTCGCATCAAAATGCAGCCATACCTTCATCATACCACCAATGTCTGAAATACTATTTCAATGGTCTAATAGGAACATTTTATGGTGACAAGGATCCATTCAGAACATTTGAATCTCAATACATTGAGGTAGAGTTTTATCACATAAAAGGAATAAAGCCTATGACAAAGGAGATAACTAGAGTTAATTCTCCAAATAGACTAGAAAATATCATAGAAAATCCATTCTTACATTTGAGTACATATTATTTTTTACACATAAATCAAATTGAAAGGGTAAAACCAAACCTACAGAATCATCTAGTAACTTACATAATGTCAATTACGACAATTGAGCCTAACAACAAAGAATAAATTATTGGTACACCAAGAAATGATGAAAGCCTGAATGGAGATGTTTTCATTTCATCTGCTAAAATATAATAAGCCTCTACTTCATCAACCAGAGTAGAAGAGATAGTGGTAATTCTAGAGGAAGACAAATATGTTGAATCTCAATCTATCAATCTCTCTTTATCACCATAGGAAGACCCTTCATCATCAGTAGGGTCAGATATATTGGTTTTTCTTCAGGATGTTCAAATATTGATTTCTCTCCTAACACCGGAAGTTTTTCCCCATCATCTACAATAAAAGTGGAAACAAAAGAGGTAATACATAATGCAGAGGAAGAGGAAGATATCAGGGATGCTCCTCCAACATTTGAAGAAGGTGTCTCTACCACCGTGGATGAACTCTGAGAAATAAATATGGGTATAGAAGAAGATCCACGCCCTACTCTAATTAGTGTGGCCATGAACTCTGAAGAAAAATAGGTGTATAATACCTTTCTAAAGCAACATTGAGATATATTTTCTCAGAATTATACAGAAATTCCAGGTCTTAATCATGATATAGCCACCCATTATCTGGGTTTTCCATAAGAACATTATAGATTTAAGCAAGCAGTAAGAAGAACACACCCAACTCATGCCTCTAAAATTGAAGCTGAAGTTGATAAGCTTATAAAGGCTAAATTTTGTAGGGAAGTTCATAATCTCAAATGGAAGAACATTATTTTCCCAATGAAAAAGAAGAATGGGAAAATTAGATTCTGCATTGATTTCAGATATCTCAAAAGACATTGTCCTAAAAATGATTTTCCAGTCCCGATTACAGAACTTTTAATTGATGCAATGACTAGTTATGAAGCTATTTCCTTCATGGATGGATACTCTGGGTATAATAAAATCTCAATGGCCCAATAGGATGAAGAATCTAAAACCTTTAGAGATCCTCATGGTGTGTTTTGCTATCAGGTAATGTCCTTTGGATTAAATAATGAAAGTGCAACATAACAAGATGCCATGCACCATATCTTCGAAACTTTCTTAGAGAAATTTGTTAAATGTTATGTGGATGATTTGGTGGTCAAATCCAAACAACTTTCCAATCACTTAGATGATTTAGAAACCATATTCAATAAACTTCGTCAACACTGTTTTAAGATGAACCCCTGGAAATGTGATTTCGTGGTAACTTCAAGAAAATTCCATGGCTTTGTTGTATGACATAAAGGTATTGAAGTTGATCTAGAGAAAACAAAATAAATCCTTGGTATGTCACCTCCTCAAAATTTGAAAGAATTAATATGAATCCAAGGACACTTAGCCTATATTCGACACTTTATCACCAATTTGGCAGGGAAGTGTTTTACCCTTCACCAGATTAATGAAGAAGGGAGTCAGCAACCAATGGTCTAAAGATTTCAAAGAATCATTTAATACCTTCAAGAAATATCTCTTGAGTCCACCAGTATTAATGCCACCAGTTGAATAAAGACCACTTATTCTCTATATGAAAGATTTAGAGCGATCACTAGGTGCCTTCCTCGCCCAAAAGAATGATGATGGGAATGAAAACTGACTTTACTATATCAGTCGAACTATGCTTGATGCAGAAACTCGGTATTCAAGTATTGAAAAGTGATTCTTGGAATTAATCTTTGCAGTTCAGAAATTGAGGCACTAATTGCAACATCATGAGGTCCAATTGGTGTCTCATAATAATCCACTCAAATTTATCCTCAGTCATCCTATTCTTACAGGACGCCTGACACGGTGGGTGGTTATTTTGCAATAATTTGATATCCAGTTTGTACCTCAAAAGGCAATAAAAGGCCAATCTCTGGCCGACTTCCTTTCTGATCATCCATCTACGGAAAATAAATCATTTAATACTAAGCTTCCTGATGAAGAGGTATTCTATATTCAAGATAATTCCCAAACATGGGAAATGTATTTTGATGGTGCTTCTAGAATTCCAATAGGAAAGAGAATGGAAAACCCTAAACTCAACAAGGTTGGATTAGGAATTGTCCTTATTTCCCTAGAAAAGGCAGTATTTCCTTATTCTTTCCTATTATAGGAAGGTGGTACCAACAATGAAGCAGAATATCAAGCTCTCATCGCAGGTTTGGAATTGGTCCTTCAGGTGAAAATGGATCATTTAAAGGTAAAATGTGATTCAAAATTGGTAATCAAACAAATTAATGGGGGAATATTATATCAGAAAAGAAGAATTTATTTATTTGTGTGATTCCGTCAGAGGGTTAATGGCTAAATTTCCCTCAGATTCGACATTGTCTAATTCCCCGCGATCACAAAATGCTCAAGAAGATGCACTGGATAACGTGGCTAGAGCCTTGGCAGATCCAAATCGGGACGAGACAATTATCAGTATAACCCATCACCATGTGGTCTCACCTTTTTTTCAAACCAGAATGGATGAAATTAATTTTTTTCCCTATTTCTGAACCATATGGTCATACCACGAGACAGACAACATCCATCATGGAATATCTTAAAAATAGGGTACTTCTATTAGATAGGGCTGAGAAGGAACATATCCGGCGATGAGCAGAGAAATTTTACTCTTTATGGTCATCCAGACCACCAAAAGATCCTTTAGAAGCGAGGATTTGATGGAGTTCTCTTCAGATGTATTGATGGAGAAGAGACCAAATCGGTCATGAAAGAAGTACATTTAGGAGCTTGTGGTTCCCACCAATCTAGGCATAGACTCTCTGATCAGATATGAAGGCTTGGATACTTTTGGCCTTCAATGACGTAGGATTGTACAAATCTCACTAAAAAATGTCCTCCCTGTCAAGTGAATTCCAACTTCATTCATCAACCCCCAGAGTTTCTATATACAGAAAAAATACTCTTGTCCATTTTCCACATGGGGAATGTATGTAGTAGGTCCTTATCCTCCACCCACAACTAAGAAGTTCAAGTATATTCTCACTCCTACTGACTTTTTCTCTAAATGGGTTGAGGAAATACATCTCAAGGAAGTCAAAGCCAAAAGAATTGTTAGTTTTGTCAAAAATAATATCATCACTAGATTTGGCATCCCTCATACTATTTTGATGGACACTGACACCAATTTTTGTTCTGCTGAGGTAAAAAAGTTGTATTAGGAACATAATATCAAGTCCAACCATTCATCTCGCTATCATGCGACAACCAATGGACAGATAGAGGCCTTCAATAAGACCCTATAAAATATACTCTAGAAGATAGTGGATAAAGATAAGAAATCATAGCCTGATAAACTTTTGAATGTTTTATGGTATTATCAGACAACTACCCATACTGTGACCCAACCAACTCCTTATTTATTGGTATATGGAACCGTAGCAGTTTTGCCAATTGAAATACAATTTCCTTCACTTAGAGTTGAAATCTGTGATTAGTTGTCTATAGATGATAGATGTAAAAAATGGTTTGATGAGTTGGAATGATTATATGAGAAAAGATTTCATACATTGCATCATTAAGAAGTTTATCAGAATAGAATAATGTGAGCTTTTAATAAGAAAGTTCACCTTCGTTCATTCTTTTAAGGAGAATTGGTATTGGTCACTAGGACTCCAACGATACCAGGAAAGAAACCTTAAAAAATTGAACCAAAGTGGGAAGGACCTTATTCCATACATAAGTTCTATTCAAATGGATCCCATGACTTAATCTAAATGGATAGAGAGATTTTCGCAACTCCAACCAATGCAATATTTTTGAATAAATACTTTGTGTAGTTTTGTAAAAACAATCCTCAATACAAGACTTTAAACTAAATAGTACCATGTCCTTGCTACAAGACTTAAAACTTCAAAACCCTCATGTCCTAGTTACAATAAATTAAACTACATATCAACCATCACCATCCATGCTGCATGACGTTAAAATGCGTTGCATCTTCATCCTTGCCGCATGATATTAAACTGCATGAAATCATTTGTACAACTAACATCCTCTCTATTTTACATTATAATATTCCATAAACAAACACCATTGAAATCATAACTACTCCTTAGTAGTACACTAGTCCCACTCTCTCCTATGTCAAAGTCAGATCTGCATAGAGACCATGTTTCGAGAACTACGTATGGCTTGGTTCTCATTTTCAATGAGATACGTAGAGATTCCTAAATATCCAATTTTTGGCCCAGCCACAATCACAAAATATTTTTATTTTATTTTCACCTCCTGTATATGAATCAGATCTATACAGAGTGTTTCCTTACGATATATTATTTGGTCCTTATACCATTTTATTTCTTAAAGATTTACCATTCTCTCAGAACGCGTCAAAAGCTCCCATTCTTCATTTCAAACTCCACTAGCGTGAGGAATGATTGTTTAAAGAACTACATACTGCTTGATTCTCATCTATTTTTAGATACGTAGAGATTCCTAGATCTCCAATCTTGGGCCCAACCATGATAAAAAACTCATTTATTTATTATATAAGAATAAAATCTGCATAGATAATGTTTTAATAACTATGTATGACTTGATTCTTTCCCTAGAAAGACATATAGTGACACTTGGGTTTAATCCTTTAATCTAATTACAATATGTTTTTCCTTTCATATTGGTTCATTGTCATCCTTACCACATGAAGTTAAACTGTATGGAAATCTGACACCCTAATTCTTCATCCGTGTCACCTTTTTATTATAAAAGAGACCATTACTACTCCTTGTTTCTCACACCAAGCATAGCTCAAGTGAGCATAGGAATTGGATAAAGTGATTCTTTATATAATTAAGGTATTTCAATTCCTTATGGGGGTGAAAATGTCCTCAATGCATGACTTAAAACTACATAGTAAAATGTTCTCACTGCATGACTTAAAATTGCATAGCACCATATTAATTCAAAGGAAACAAATAAAGTCTCCGTTTTAGATATGAGACAGATCTATGTAAGGGATGTCAAACTCATGGCCAATACTGGTTCAAATGTTTCTCATATGAATTAAATGAAAACCCTTTCCATATTTCGTACTCTTTATTTTGAATAGTTTTCAGATCTTCATAATCGTTCTTATGGTTTTTGGTGATAGAGTTTCTAATACCTGAGAACTCTTTTGCCTAACTATGCAGTATGTGCCCTTAGGTGGCCTTGTGTAAGTTTCCTACATGATAGGCCTATCAGTTAAAAGATGCCACTATTTGGATATGCAACATATTCCCTAGTTGGATCTGCATAAGAAAACCCCCATAATGGGTTTGTCAAATAATCATAACTTCGTTCTTGGTTATAGTATCTTTGTCCCCTTTAATCTTTGATGACAATATACAATAATCTGTATTTTAAAAAAATAATTCAAGTATACTTGTCCCATTATCTTTCTCTCAATCTGAAAGTATTCAAGACCATGGTTTACACATTTCCCTCACCATGTTTTCAATACAATACGAAAAAACCTTGAAAAAACCTAGCCACATATTATATATTGTTTCCATTTTCAGTCCTAATCATATGACCTAAAACTAAAGACACCATATCTCTAATGTTTGGGTCAGACCTTTGTAAAATTCTTATTCCACCGATTCTTTGGACACTCTGGGCTAGAAATACCCCATCCATATTTAGGTACCTTTCTCCATAAATCAAACTCTATACTTCAGAAAATATGAATCTCCATAAATTTTTTTTGGATTTTAGAAATAGAACATTAACTTCTAAGAGCTCTTTTATTTGAATATGTAGTACATGCCCTTAGGTGACCATGCATAAGTTTCCTACATGACATGCCTATTAGTCAAAAGATGCCACTATTTGGCTATACAGCATATGCTCCAGTTGACCCTGCATAAGACTGCCCCCATAATGGGTTTGTCAAATAATGGTAACTTCATTCTAGGAAAAGACTTCCTTTAATGATTTTATCCATTTTCCCATATCATCCCTCAGTTTTAAAAATTCCCAAATCATAGTTTACAATTTTTCCTTCCATACCTAAATATGATAGTATGTTTCCAAAAAAATTATCATGAAATTGGAAGAGTTTTCTCATACCTTTGGTCAAAGATAAATACCTTAAATTAAATCCACACAATGTCCTCACTACAAGACTTTAAACTGCACAATACAATGTCCTCACTACAAGACTTTACACCGCACAATATGATGCCTAAAATTACCCTTTTTGATAAATTTTAACCATTACTCATACACCAAATGGGTATAGAAAGGGTTTTCCGATTTCTAAATTATGTCGGTCTAAATAGTTTTTTTTCATTTTTAAAATTTCTTTCCTTGTAGAAACCACTCACTATGGTCTTGAGTTACCCCAATCTTATTTTCCCCTATCTATCAACAACAAAATGTAAAACTTCAAAGAACTCTTTTTTACTGACTATGAAGCACATTCCCTTATGCGGCCTTGTATAAGTTGCCCACATAATAGGTATGTCAGTCAAAAGATACCACTATTTGGCTATGTAGCATGTTCAGTAGTTGTTTTTGCATAATACAACCCCCATAATGGGTTTGTCAAGTAATGATAACTTTTTTATTGGAAGAGACTCCCCTTATATTGATACCAGTTTTTAGACTTGGTGACCATAAAAATCATGACTCAAGATTCCCCTTGGAAATATTTAAATAATATTAAAGAAATTCTTATCCATAGAGTTTTTTTGGGATCTAATATAAAGTTTGTGGTCAAAGCTATTTCGACCCTAAATATTAGCCCATTATGATTATTGGGCCCAATGGCCTAGGTAAAACAGAATAAATTAATTAAAGTGGAAACATAAATGATTAAAGAAAAAATACTTTTCATTTATTTTTTTTACAGAGAATCTTCTAAAAATTAGAATATCTCTCTTAATTTTTTTTACAAAAGGAATTCTATGTAATTACTAATTTGTTTAACAGCTTCCCGAGCCCCATCAACTGCTTGTTGGAGTTTGTTTATCTGACCAACCTCTCTCTCTTCAGCATGACCAAGTACTTATTTTTTATCTGTGATGGATTTTGAATATTCCTTCTGGACTTATCATAATGAGATATAAAGTTGGTCAATCTCCCTTGTAATGACATCTAACTCCTATTGAAGGTGCAGTTGATGAATGATCTTTTCTTTAATTGTTTGCGTCAGTCCCTTAAAATTTTCATTATGATTAGCCTCAGCTTGGGACAGTGCTACTTGGAACTCTTCAATTTTTATAGATAGTTTGGCTTCTATCAAGTCTTGTTGAAGCATTTTCCCTTGCCCCCTACTCTGGATAATCTCTTTCACTATAGTATGAATTTCATGGTATTCAAAACTGCCAAATCCTAGAATGATAAAAAGAGATGAAATTCATGGAATTATTTAAGGTAGTTCCCCATGAGACATCTCAAATATTATCTTCCAGATATTTTTACATGCTTTGCGATGAGAAAGATGAAGATCCTTCTACAGTTCTGGGTCTGATTCCGAATCACTATCATAAGGAGGGATATATTCCGGGACTAATGCTCTTAAAGAAGTGCCCTGATCTGTTCCTTCTTAGATAATGGTTTCTCCACCTTCAAATGTTGTTTAGGAAGATATAGAGGCTTCACCTCCAGACCTATCCATTGAAGTTGATAGCCCTGTATGGTAAATCAAGAATCATGGTTATATTTGAGGAGTGTTATCTTTAATATGATCAAGATTTTCAGAGTGAATCTCAGGAAGACCTGCTACCTCATGATTCACTTGAGCCAATGTCTCCACAATAGTAGGGTTGACATTAATATCAACACTTCTGTTAGGTACTATTTCGGCAATAGTTTCCTTAGATATACCTTCATATTTTAATCAACCATGGTTAGCAGGTTAATCATAAGATGATTAATAAGAAGAATAATGAGAACTCACATCCATTTGATTCTATATAAGGAACTCGAAAATCTTCTAAACCATTTGATATTTTTACATGTTCTAATAGTTCTTAAAAAGACATTACAAGGTTCATCATTTCATCCAATGATATCTTAGATCCCAGGTTAGTTTCACCTGTGGGAACACTTTGCATGTTTACTTCACAATCTTCCTCCAATAACCTATGACCCCGAGTAGCTTCTTCAACAATAATTATGGGGTCAACATCAGCTGTTGTCAGATTTTCGGGTGGATGTGATGAAACTAAAAGTGTCACATAATGTAATTCATATATTGTTTCATTGGATGCTTTATGAAATATTATTCATTTACCAGATGCTTCCTCTCCTCTGATAGCAAGAATCGAAGTAGTGCTGGGGACAAATGTTGGTTCCTTTGGCTTCAATGACTCTTCAGGAACCACTAAATTTATAGGAATTTGTGTTTTCTTAGGATCACCTTCTATGGATCCTTGAGTCTTATTAGTGGTTTCTTTCAAAGAAGAAATAAAATAATCCCCTATAATATTAACAAGTTTAAATAATTTTTCATGAATAAAACTAAAATTAATGATTATCAGGGAAACTTACCATTGAAAAGAAAGCACTTAACCATGGTTTTATTTCTTCAATGATTTTTCTTCTTCATTTTTTAGGGGGGCTTGCATCGTCATCTATATAGATAGGTATCAGTAATCACAATACCCTCTCTATTTTCTCCTCTATGGCCTGTCAGCCTGAAGATATTTCTACCGATTCATGGGGTGATCCGGTAGCTCCAAGATTTGTGCCTCCATGACTATTTTGTGGAAAAGTAATTTTAGTTATATTTGCTTTAACCAACTGTAATTTAACACGAAATTTCTCTTAAGTAACAATTTTTTGGTTAAAATTCAAGTTGAGAAATGGAGGAAGATATAAAAAAAGGGGAACTTACATCCTCAGGATCTACAAAGTCATTTCATTCTTCGTCTAATGAAGGATTAATACCTTTGGTGGTACCACGCTCTATCATTTACTTTACCCGCATTGTGGTAGGAATTGAGTCATCAGTGGCATATATGAGAATTTCCAGCTTTCGAATGTAGTTCCTTACCTCATTGGGATTATCCTTAAAAAGAATATCAGAAGAAGCCCACAAATCCACTACTCCTGGTATATGAAGTCCTTCGCACATACCACATGGTCTTAGCATCAAAGTATAGAATATTACATGCTCAAACAACCACTGGTCTTATATATTCAGAATGTATGTCTGAGGGTTGTGACAAGGATCTTACAACCTTGGACATAAGTTTCTTCCTAGCACCGACAGTCATAGATGAATGATTGGAAAATGGAACTCGCCGCTCTTCATAATGATTGAGACTAGATTGCCTTGATATGACTTCAGTAGGGATTGATGGAGTGGATCTTTTTATTCTAGTAATAGTATTGTATTAGGCGCAAGGTCTCTTTGGTGGATTTGGAGTATCATCACTTCTACTATTTGATTCTTTCAAATCGGCCCCTCATGATGAAGAATTATCTTCCAAGCGACATGGCTCCTTGCTGATACCTCTCTTTATCCCCACTCGGGGAAAATCATGATTTAATACCCCTTTAGGGTATGATGCAACCCAGTTTTCATCATACCAGATGGTTAATATGCTTACTACATCTGCAACAGGAAAATTAAAAACTGCCCCAGTCTTCTATGTTGATGTCAACAACCATAGTTGTCGGGCAACCATTGGGTGTTTCTATAATCTGACATGAACAGGGTGGGGGGGGGGGGGATAAAATATTCTGTTGTAGAAATTTGAATTGAAGTGAAAATATATAAGGATTATAGGCTTCATATATGATTTCTCTGTCGATTTTGGCTGCCAACATGCCATCTCTACATGCTAGCATATATACCCTCAGTTCCAAACTGGTAGTACCATCATCAAAAAATCACCCTGTAGGCAGATTCTCATAACTAAAGAAATGAAATTACTTATGCATTCTCAATCTAACCTTTTTGTCATAAGCATTCTAAGACAAGGGTGAAATACCAGAAAAGGATTGAATAGACGGTTGGAAAGAACTTCTAAAAATATGTACTCCACTTCACACAACATAAGTTCTAAAGTGAGTAGCAATCCATCACCACACAACTGAAATGGACCCGCTATTCTAAAGGGAGATTTTAATTTGTAAATATGCTGCAGACTCCTATGAATCTTGGTTAAAACAGGAGTAGCCAACCCTACCGTCCTTTTCTCTACCAGCTTCACTGCAATAACAAAGGTTCTTGGCCTCACACCTCCTTTGGAGTCTCGGAATGGTAATAAATATATGCTAAGACACATGAATAAGAAACCTTCCAGACACGTATTTTCAAGAATTTTTGGGTTGATATCATATCCCAATCATTCAAATTCTCCTTTCTCCAATGTTGGCCAAAAGGTGTCAGGATTTCCTCTCTTCTCTGCCCTTGGACAGCTAGTTGGATGGGTGTAAGTGGTCCCCTTTTCCTTCTTCTTTATCAAAAATATTTCCATCCATTCCTTTGGATGAATTTCCCTCCTGGTGTGAGTTTTCACAGTGATTTAATTCTTGAGTTTGTTAAATATTTTTATCAACTCACGATCCAAATATGGTGTCTTCTCTGAGTCATTATATGTCACCTTGGAAAGAATAAACTCATCATACATGTCTCCAAGGATTGGAGCATTAGAAATTTTGTAAAAATCCCACAAACTGATACCTACCTTTCCATGTGTTAAATGGAAGGAATTAGTCTATGGGCTCCACCAAATTAATAACTAAGTTGGGAAATCATCACTCCTATACACATAGGTTTTCCCAACCCAGAAAGATTCATATATCCTGAAGATTCTCAAATCATCTGCAAATTCTGCACATGTGTTTCGCACCCAGTATGACCACATCCATGTGGGTTTTACACCTCCTCCTGGTCAGAAATCCTAAATTTTATTCCAACCCTTGGACTGATCTATCTGAGAATCTCAAAAGTTGGATGAATAACAGTGTGGCTGCAGCTCGGGTGTGTGTGCCTTGAAATCTAGAGCAGACGGGCTATGATGCATAACACGAGCTTTCTCTACTATCCTAGAACTGAAAAATGAGCCCCTAACAGAAACATTGGATGATGATAAGTTGGTATAATCCTGAAACCAATAATGCGGGACATGGTTCTTTTGATCTGGAATGTTAGTATCCTACAAATGGCCATAACTATACAAGGGAAAATAGGTGCTCTGAGGAAAGTTGAAATGACACTTCTTCAAATATTTTTCTAAGTTTGGAAGAGTGGTTTCGAAAACATCAAAGTAATCATGACGAATGACATTCATCATGTCATCAGTCCTCTTGTCGGAGATCTCATCTGCAGTTCCAATTCTTTTGGGAGCCATTGAACCTGGCAAAAAAATAGAGATCATATTTTTTAAAGTAAGTTTATTTTTTGTGTTTTACAAAATAAAGAAAAATACATTAAGGCATGCAAGTTTTAAACATGGAGTGCAAGTATAAGTAGGCACACAAGTATGGCACCCAACTTATGGCGCGCGGTTAAAAAATGTACAGAGGAATCATGGTGAAAAAAGAGGCTCTGTATAGAAGACTTGCGTGCTGAGAGCTGAGAATTTAGAAGTTGTGAAACATTTCGCAGAAGTGAAGTCGTTATATATAAGAGATGGATATCACCATGTGCTTCTGAAATCATACGTGTTACACACTTTCACGCCCAAGTATACTTGAGCTCTGAATACCTTAATGCCCCATTTACCTTGTCTTTCTTTTGCATTACTTTACCTCGGTATATGATCCTCTTTTCATTTTGGATCCAATTTTGAGGGGGGGGGGATTTTGTTGACACTCCATTCCATAAAAAAGTATAAAAAATGACAAAGAGAATCCCATTAAAAAAAGGAAAAATACATGAAGAAAAATCAAGATTTTCAAAGGCATGAATTTTGAATCTCCTTAGTCAAGCCAAAACACCGGCGACGTGCAACCTACTTGCATGCCAAAATATGGCATTCTTCCCACTTGAACTCTCCTATATGGTGCATAAGTCACTTGCGTGCCCAACTCATTTCTCCCAAATTCACTTATTTTCCTATAAATAGACCCTTGGGGCCCCCATTTGTACAAACAAATTTCCTTGAAGCCCAATTGCTACTCTGGTCATCCTAGTACTTCACCCCAGTCTTCCAAAACATTCAAGGTAGTTCTTCAACACCTTGAGCAGAGGATTTAAGGGTGGATCTTTGGACTTAAGTCCTTTTAATTTTTGAAAACCATAACACTTGCGTGCCCAAAGCGCCCAACCTCCCTAGGTCAGAAATACTTGTGCACCTTCCATTCCTCTCACAGGAACTTGAGCGCCCCACTTCTTAGATAATCTGTGAATACTTTTTAAGGCTTGAGCAAGGTCTCACCCAAGTATTACTATACAGGTTGTCCATTGCTTAGGTGAACATTAGGTCGCCCAAGGGTACTTGAGCGACCATACTTGCATGCCATTATCTACTTGGGATCCCCTCTTTGATTCACATATTCTCTTCACTCTCTTCAGTCCACAAGCCTTCAAGCCTTCCTCAGCCATTCATGGAAAGGATTATTCTTCATTGGATACCTTTTCAGAAATGGATTATATTGATACCTCCACCAAAACCTCCTAACTTATCGAACCTTTGGGAAAGGAACATCAACTTGTCTCCTATTTGGGTTTTTATTTCTACAGTCAGAGGTTTCCCACATTTGTTTCATAATGGGGTTAGGATTCATGGAATGTTTGTGGGTTTGTATATATGCAGTCACATAGAAATTTATCCAAGAAATAGTGTTGGGAAGTTCCCAGTTTGGAGGAGGGTTGGGTCTTGGCCTCTTCTTTCTGAAAGTGGTGACCTGGAACCTCAGGTCTCTTGTAGGGAAGGTACAATTCACACTTACTTTTCTAAAAAAGAAAAGGAGAAGACTCCCTTTCCTACCAGGATGAATTTTAGGGTAGCCATACTAGTGTAAACCCCTCACCTTAATCCCTTCCTCCTTACATTGGGCCCTTGTCCAATGTAAATAGAAAAGAGGGAATGCTCATCTCCTCGCCCCCTTCCACCGTCAACACGCCCTCTTCCATCACCGAAGGAGGAAAAGTGTGAAGTATCATTGTTGATATTTCACATCCTCTTGTTTCTCCCATCAAGCATGAATCACATGGGATTATAGATATGTGATGGTTACAATATGTGCACAAACACTCATTAGAAGGAACTATGTGAACTCTGATTCCCACCATAACCGAGATACATAGGAAGCCATCTCAAGGCCCGAGATCACTGGGCATCCTCTTTAGGAATAAGCCCCAAATTAGACCCCAAATCATGAAGGCATCCTTTTAAAGAAGTAATCCCAAACTAACCTCTCTCAAATGACCATACTCTTCTATGAGACTTATCAAACTACAAGATCTTTGATTCCCATTTTTATGGGATACATAGGATGCCTCCCTGAGGTTCAAACCCAACACTTCAAATCAACCCTATTCTCTTTGAGCCATATTAACAATAGGGTTTGATCCTACTTGGAAACCCATATCCTTTCCAAGATCCTTGGGATGCTTTAACATAAGCCCCACACTAAGTTTTGACCAAGAATATTTTTCTTAGAGGTCCTTATCACATGACCTTAAAAGGTATGATGTGTCCTATTAAGCAGCACCGAACTACGAGGGTTTTGATTCCTTTCACAAGGATACATAGGTAGCTCATTTTATGGGCATGATCACAAGATCCAAAAAAACTTTGTCCCCCAAGATGATAATATATTCTAGAGTGCCCCACTGAGTGGCTTAAAAACCAGTATCATCACAATGATGATTAAAATAATCCCTAATCGGTATATTAGAGGGTACTATTGAGGTAAAACCTCGAATACATATGGATGTTTCCATCAATGAAGAACCTTTAATGCATACTGATGATTATAAATTTTACATATTTTAATAAGTGATTGTAAATTCCAAGGGATACTTATGATATAATTTGTGAATTAATAAGGATTCATGAAAATATTTTAAATTTACAAAGAGAGTCCCAGAGTAGACAATAATTCCCCCCAAAAAGGGTGTGATGAGTCCGACCTCCCATCTTCTTAACCAATGCATGTTCTTAAGTATCATAATGTTCAAACTTAATGAACACTTGACTTTGGAAAACAGGCCCCCTTTGGATAAGGAATTGTTGGAAGTTTCCAGTTCCAGAAATAAATCCAATGGAAACCGCTTGGAAATAGTGATCCTTAAAACATGAACACATGTTTCCAGGAACTACGAAACAATATATCATGTGAAACCATCAAGAAAACTGTATTCCCATGTCCAGAGTTAAATTTTTTACCAAATCTTAGTTCATGGTTGATTCAAGTGGGAGCCTAGGAAAAGGAGGTATTGCAATGAAGTTGTCATGAAATGGTCTCTTGATTATGTATTGTGATAAGATCTTGTGGTCGGGTCTTGCAGTGAGGTTACATGAAGAAATTTGGGTGTGGTAGCTCTAGTGAATTGAGTGGATGATAAATAAAGAAACTCTCCTATCCACTATTTATAGGGAATCCCATAGAGTACCAAACATCAACAAGTAGACAAATAATATCCCAAGACAAAGATGGGAGACAATACTAGTGCCTCAGGTGGGAATTTACTTTTCCTTAGAATCGATCCGTTTTCCCTATGGACATCACACCTTGGGAGAATTTGTTTATTCCCTCTATATGAGAATAAAAAAAATCAAAAAATTAAGAAATACCTGAATAAAGGTATTATTTTCCATGCCAAGGAAAAGAAAAAGAAGGTGTCCATGATCACTTGGATCATGTGAACCCCTAGAAGAAACATAATCACATGACTAGTAGAAGGTCATATGAGCAGTCATGTACAATGAATAGAATAAGGAAGGACCTTTGAAGTCTCATTGGCATGCCCTTCTACTCTTATGGAGGCACAATGGATGATCACTGATCATGCGGTGTAAGCCAGATAAGCTTCCCAGGTCATGTATCTTTTAAAATGGAACACACATGACGAACCGTCCAAATGTCCTTGGAAAATGGGAGGAGAATATCTAAAAGGAAGTATTCTATTGTGATCGTAAATATCACATGGTGCGTCCCGGATATTTAGAATGATTGTCTTCAAAAACATTAATACAACCTCATGATATCCCCATACCTTGTTAAATAATCAAATAAAATACAAAGGGTAGAAGGAGGGAACCTATTACAATCATAAACATCAAAATATTCACCCCTAGAGATCAGAAATACATTGTAATAACCCGAATACATGTCTGCGTTATCTCACAAGAGCTCACTAGCATGTCATCCTCATCATGTGAAGGGTCTAAGACATGTCCAAGAAACCTCACACTCCACCTTTGGATCCACAATGACAAATAGATTTATTTTCTAGGAAATTCCCATACATCTCCACAAAACCCTTCGCTGGTCACTTGATTCATCATTGATAGGTATATTCATCATCATTGAAAAAATTCACACAAACCTATGAGATCTCAAAAACTTTATAAAATAAAAAATAATTAAATAGGGAAATGATTGGAAACCCTTGCAGACATAAAAATCATGTGATATTTCCAGGCTGCCTGTAGCATAGTCTTATAAGACCCCTTGATAAGATCATATGATTTCATGAATTACCATTGAAAATTCATCATTTTTTCAGAATAGGTTACCAAAAATCCTCTTAAGGTCACACGACAGACTTTCTCCAAGAAATATACTCTCATGAAGGCCCTCATAAATGCGACAACATAAGAAAATATCACCCAATTATCGTGAGAGACCTCTAGTCCCATTCACTTTCTGTGAACCACACAAGACATGTGACAAAATTAGGTCATATCACCCAGATATCACAAAACTCCTTTGGTATACTAGTTGGATGATGTGAATTCTTGCGGACATGTCAAGGAAATTTTCATGACACCCTCTAAGAATTATAACCAGATATCATGATGACCTCCAGGCATGTCATCCTGGGTCACGCGTCACCCTCCAGCCATGTCTCCTTGACTCTTGTTATTCCCTTAAAGCATGTTAGAAAACTTTTATTATGACAACATGGCATGTCAATAGGATCATGTTAGGCCATTTAAGTTTGTCAGTCCATATTATATGATGGCTTCCAAGATCATCCATCTAGGTCTCATGATATCCTCCAGAAAAGTTACCCTTGATCATGTGATGACCCACAAATATGCTATCCATGATATGAAACATCCCTTAGAAAAGGAAAATGGATCATCCCATTATTGTTGGAAATGTCTAACCATACAAGTCAAAAAATCCTCTAACATATCAAATAGGCAATCCTGAATGTCATGAAGGTAAGCATGCAAGGTCAATTGGGAATCCCAAAGCTTGATTACATTGTATGCCCTTAGTTTATAAGACACAATCAAAAGGGTAATGATAGTGTGTAAGGTTTGAATAGTGGTATAACATGATATTTCCCACATATAAGGGAAAATCTAGTGTGTAAGTCCTGAATAGTGGCATAAAATGATATATCCTTCATATAAGGGAAAACATAGTGTGTAAGCCCTTACAAAGAAAACTAAGATGAATCTAATTATTTATATATCCAGGATACGCAGTACACCGTTCCAAGGTCTGATAACCATATCAAATATCCAAAGGGAAGTCCTATTGCATTATTCCAGAAACCAAAATCAATGAGGCTCATTATTTTTCTTCATTTGTTTCTCATAGAAATCATAGAGCACATGGAATTAGGGAGTCACAATGAAAATATCATTCATGTAAAAATCATCTTTCAAGAAAATGGAAACATTAGAGTGTAATCACGAATCAGTGGTGTAATATGATCAGTATCATATATGAGGGGAACCCCAGTGTGTAAGCCCAAACCAATTGAACTACAAGGACTCTGTTTACTTACATAACCAGGATACGTATGACACCTTCTTGGGGCTTGATTTCAAACTCAAATATTAATACACCTATGCATAATTCCCTTTCATGTCACCAAAATTTGAAGCACTAGGAACCAATCATTCCCATCAGCTGATCATTCTACCAAATCCATCAATGTATTGAGAAAATAAAATAAACTACAGTTAATATAATTCCTATCATAACAAATACATGTCGGATGCCTCCTTGAAGATCGAGATCCATGTTAAACATCCCAAGGGAAGTCACCAAACATAATCCCTACATCCATATGTAGTGAAACTAGGGAATTTTTATCCCTTGTTTCTCATAACAATCATTGATCATGTGAGATTAGAGAGTTATGATGGTCACCTAATTTGAATCATGAATCTCCACCAGCCAGGGAAATCTCATCATGTAATCCCAAATCAAAGGAATGATGAAAAACACCCCCATATAAGGAAATCTACAATGGGAATAGTACGAAGGGTGTGAATGAACTATGATAAGTCTGATTCCTCCTATAACTAGAATACAAAGGACATCTCCTTGAGAACCAATCTTAAATATTTAGTGCCTAAGTGACCACACAAATTTCTAATCCACACGATGTTAAACTATATGGGTTTTAATGAACTATGTGGGTTTTATCCTTACAATAAACATTATACGTTGGGTGCATCATAATGGATAAATCCCTTCCATGAAATATTACTACCTTCCTATATGGTAGCACATTATGAAGTTCTTGGTTATATGGATTAATCAAATAAAAATCTATTAATTATTGGGAAATAGATGAAGAACATCATACTCATATAGATTGATTTTATAATGTTATCCACCTTTTCTTTTTTATATAAAAGATAGTTAACCAATAATAATTTTGTTAGTGTAACTGGTCTCGTATTAGGTATATGAAGATATTTTCAAAAATATCTTAATTATATAAGAGCATCTTGGAGTAGTTAAAAATTAAACCCAAAAGGGTATGATGAGACTGACCTCCAATCCTATAGAACAATGTGAGTCCCTAATATTCATTGGGACTAAAACCCAATTGGAAATCTACCTTTGGAAAGAAGGTATATACCCAATTATTTATGATGGAACCATTGGGAGTTTCTGTTAAGAACGAAAATGGTTAACCAATGTTAATGATTGTTCATGAAATAAACCCATCACAGTCAACCATTTGCCCAAACCAAATCCACCTCAATGAGGGTTCTTGGTTGTCTCTTTCCCATCCAAACAGTCATGACATAAAATAATTAAGGAATGCCTTCATTTATAATTTATTTTTATTATCTATGATATTTTTCTCTAAGATATCATATATGGATGAATTCCATTCTAAATTTATTGATTAAATTTTATGTGTTTTTAGAAATTAACATTTTCATATTTATTATACCTTATCACATTATTTAAATGTAATTTTTGATCAGTTATTTACCATTCCATATTGATTATGATTATTAATTAATGATATCTTTAGCTGTACTTAACCCATGTCAAGAATGTGATCTCATCCTTATTTTTTTCCATTATAAGCAATAAAGGATGTGTAATATGAATTATAAGAAAGGATATATAGGAAGGAATAATGTTATTATCTTGAAGGATTTTTTTTTTAATTTTTGTATTCAACTATAAAAGGGGATCATGTATGTATCTAATTTACCATGACCACTAAAAAAATCTATTTTTAGGGATGTGATTATTTATATATTATTCTAATGTAATAAAAGAGGCATCAAATCTTGGATACTGGGGTTGTGGACACTACATTTATAATAGTTATAATGGATTTTTTATTTTTCATCATTTCATCTGGGTCCACATTGTTTGTCTTGTTTTATATTTTTATTCATTTTTTTATATCAGAAAGGGGGAAAATATTGAGTCATTTTACTAAAACTAAATATTTTTGATTAACTATTTTTATTAATAAAACGACACTCCTTGTTTTACTAGTAAAATTTTAAGATTTTTCCTATAAAAACATAACTTTTAATTTACTTTTTTTATCTTGTGATGATTTTGATACATATATGTTATAGATATTTTTGATGAAACACTAAAATAGAAGATATAATTTTTTTTTCATATATAACCTAATAAATCCAAGAGTTTTATTATATTGATGACTATAAATACAGACTGAATTCCAGAGTGAGAATAAATGAACACGAATGCTTAGTTGAAAATTTGATAACATTTTATAGGTTCCCCAGTTCAATGATTTTGTGAGAATACATTAGTATTTTTTATTGTGATTCCAAGATATTCTATTTATTGTGTTTTTAATTATAAAATATTTAATATTTTCAATTTTATTATCTTTATTATTGTCTAATGAGATCGAAGATATTATACGGATTATAATTCAGATATTTTGAATTGGTTGTGTTATGATGCCTGATAAGAAACTTGATATTGATTTGGTTGATTAAAGAGAATATTAAGATGACAATTTCATATTGTTTATGGTTTTTTGAGGAATTTCTAGGGTTCACAGATTTTATTTTATAATCAAGTAGATAAAGGAACTTTCATTTGTTAGAAAATTTATCCCTTGGACCTAGATTATTATTTTATTATCTCTTTTGATCAAGAATGATGAGTTTTCATGAATAGAATTATTGGTAATATCCCTTAGTAAAATAAATTAATGGAGTATACAATTTCATAATTTGAAATCCATGTTTTATTTATATATATATGTTTCCTACTTATGATTGTATTTCTTATTTTAATTATGTTTTTAGCTTCTAAGTTTTTTTTATTTTTACTGTGTTTTTTACTCTTATGTATTTGGTGTTTATAACTTCTAGATTTTTTAACTTTTTGAATTTTAGAGAATTTATATGTTCATTTAAACTTCACCACAAAATTTAGGTTTCCATATTGTGGGAAACCCTATTTTTATGGGTCCATTAGAAGTTATCAATATGATATGTATAGTGGAACATTAGTTAGAACCTACTTAAAGGTACAGTTATATGAATGATGTATTCTATGTATCTCAGAATCAATGATATTATCACATTCCTTACCATGTGATCAGTGTCAACATTTTTGATCTAGAGTTAGATGTGTTGTTCAATGAAATATCAATTCATATAAATGATTAAAGCATAGAGACTCCCTAAAAAAAGATAATCCCTCTAATATGACTATAATGTCAACAAAAAAAATGGATGATTCTATATGGGAGGGAGAGTCCAATATATGGTAAATATGGATTAATTTTTTGGTGGTGCACCATAATATATCTTAAGGATAAGAAGCTGTATGGTGGAGAGGTTGTAACATCACATATCAATAAGAAGTATGGATTTGATCTAGTTTCATACACACTGCATGTTCTTTGGGTATTCCATAATATTAACAGGGGATGGGTGTCTTCTTACATGAAATAGACATGTTTTTAAGATATATATCCATTGATAAATTCCAATCGGTACCTAGTGGATTGGTGCTGGGTACTTAGTTGAGGTGGGTAGTGAGCCTGTAACACATTGTGAGTCACCCAATCGATGATGGTTGTGGAGTGGGTATATGATGTGGTACAAAAGGGGTATGATTATATACCTGGTAGGATCTATTATAGACAACTATATTAATTAATTAAAAAAATTATTTTTTTAATGTGATAAAAAATGAGGTTTTCCTCATTTATTCTTGAGAAACAACAACTTATCACACATCCCACTGCTTGGAGTTTCCCTCTCAAAGATGGTTCTCTTTTTATTGAGCTCAAAATCAGCTGGAGTTAATCAAATTGGTCTCCTATAGTACATATAACCCAAATTTTCCCTACAATCCTTGTTTTATTCACTAAATTATCATGTATTTTTTTGTCAAGAACTATTTTTGGACATTTTTTAATTTTTATAATTAAAAAAATATTATGCTAAATTACCTAGACATTTATGTGAGAAAGATCATGATATACCCTAGTAGTTGGTCCCCTTATTTACTATTGGTATTTACATGTGTTTTCTAAATCATTTGAAATGTGGGATGAGCCACTTTGTATAGAAACCACAATTCAAAGTCAAAAATTATTTCGATGATTCTTTTTAGATGAATGATATCAAACAAGGTGGTCACTATATATTTACATGTCATATTGATATGAGTTTTAAGATGTATTTATAGTATAGGGAATTCCCTGGTCCATATTTCTAGGAGAATTAGTGGTTTATAATGTGTATTTGCAATATCTTTTTAAAAAAATTGAAAACCAAAAGGGGGGGGGGGTTAATAATGATGTTTTAAAATAAGGTGACATAAAAATTGGATTCAATTAGAAAAAATATAGGAATGAAAAGGATATTTGTGTTGTCCCACCAGAACAAAAACATTTACACACTCAAAACCACACACTACTATGTTAGAAATGAAGTGCATACCAATCACATAAAATAAAAAAATAATTCAAATAAAAAATAATATAAGGTAAATGGAATAAAATATTTTTAAAACAAATTAAAACTAAACCAGTGGATAATATATGTGATGAAACTATCTTGAAATATATATATCTCCCCCACAACAATCACCCACCTTTTAGCATATTAATTAGAGGAGAAGTAGGCTTGTATATAACTCAATCTTAATAATTTATATCCTTATGAGAATAAGGGCCTCCTAATATTTTACGATAAAGAAATTTATACTTTAAAAATTTAAATGTATTGATCATTTCCCATAGGATATCTTTGAAATTATGTTCCCAAATGACCATGGGATTGAGTGATACACCCGTAAATGGCTCTCTCGGTCTAGGGTTCTCCTCTCGCCGTTGCCGCCCCTTCGCTGCGGACGACGTGGCGTTTCCCTTTCGAGATCGGTGCGTCAGTCATGATATCTACGGCGACGCACGAATTCATGGTCTACCCTTGCTGTGGAGCTTTTCTTTGGGCTTTGGTAGTTTCTGGTTCGGACCTACAGGTGTAAGACCGGTCCCCGTCGACGTCATACTCTTCAGAGCGCTCTCGAGTTCGTTCTCAGCAGCTCGCTGGTGACCTGCGGTGAGCTTCTCAGAGTCTGATGGTCGCGTTCATGCGTCAGTGTGCTTGGGTTCCTGGCCTTCCTCAGGTGAGTGAGATGGGGTTTCTTCGTGTCTGAAGCGGCCATTTTGGTTGGTGGCGGTGGAATCTTCAGATTCAGGGCGTGGCTTGTGTGGTTGGGTGGTTGCTGGTTTTCTGACCATTCGGTAATGCCGTTGAAGTTGAATATTGCAATGGAATCGGCGGTTGGCTCTCGCCGGTGATGATGTTGAAGGTGTGAGAATGTTAGTTTCCGCTGTGTTTTCGCCAGTGTTGATTAAGTGGTGTTGCCGGAGGGACGTTGGCATTACGGTGTCGATGGATGCTGGAGAAGGCGATGCGGTCTCGCGACTCGAGATGAAGGAAGATCCTGTCACCGGTGAAGGGTGGCGCGTGACGGTGGCTCGGGCTGTCACGTGGCCTTCGTTTGTCGTGCGGACTGATGACAGGGACGGATGTGGCAGGTGCGTCGTACGAGGCCTGTCTGCGCAGACGTTGACGCTAGGGTCGCGGCTCGAGGCGAATGGCGGTGAATGTGAATTTTTGTTTGAAATTTGAAATGGGGTTTGGCTTTGGATGTGGTGAAGTGTTTTTTTGGATGTGATGAAATGATGTATGGGTACCGGCAACTCGTTAAACCGACCATATGAAAATGAAAAAAAAATGATTTGTAGGATGTTCCCAAAATTCCCTTTTATAGGAAAGGTGGAAGGTTTTTTGGGGAACATTATTTTTATAATAAAACTTTTGATTAATATTTTCATAGGTGAAAGACATAATATTTTAATTTTGAAAATATTATAACTATTTGAATACATATTTACTATAAAACTATAAATTTTGTGGCCATTGAATGTTTATAAATGAAGATATTTTCAAAATTCCAAATAAAACACTTGCCTTTGATTAGATTCTGTTTCCTAGAAAAATTACGTTTGGTGTGCTAGATGCATTCTAATATCAAACACTCAAAAAAAATCAAGGTAAAGTAATTCATTAATTAGGTTTTAGTAAATTAATTATCAAATAAAATTTAAAAAAATAAATAAATAATGAATGAACCTGTTTTATCTAACCCTAGGACCAAGAACTTTCTTCCCTAACTTCATTCTATCTGCATCTTCATCTACATTTAGATTTAATGTTTTCATTTAATTATTTTAATTTCACTATTTTTTAAAACCCCTAAAACCATAATTTTTAGTAAATTATAAAAAAAAACAAAAACAATTAGAATAGGTGAACTAGAATTAGTGATTGAACCAACTACAAACGCTCCTCAAGTGAGACGACCCTAGTCATCCACTGTGCTATATTAGGAATATTAATTTTCTTTTTCCACGCCCTACGATAGGCGTGCGTCAAAACTGGTGCCATTTCTGGGGAGATAAGTGCTTATTTCAATCACGTTTTCAAAATTCACTTTTTTGTACATATTTTATTTTTTAAAGAAAAATCTAAAAAAAATTCTTTTTTCATGATGTATTCAAACTCTAATTTTTAAGCATGGGAAGATTTCTCATAGAAGCAATATTAATAACCAGAAATTGATTATCATGATCTAAATGATTGGGTTGAAATTATTAGTAATACTCGGGATGATTTGGGGGGGGGGGGAAATGGAATTGGCATTTGACTATGTTCATGCAAGGATTGAGCAACCTTACCCTGAGCTAGAGCAAGAACCTAAGATAGTGGTGGAAGAAATTTCACCACTCATCATTGAATAACCAGAGGAGGTAAATGTAGAGGTACCTGAAGACTCATTCATACTCACTCAACCAATTCTACCCGAGATATATGAAAAAGAAGTTGAATTCCTTGCTGAGATACATGTGGTAGATCAACAAGAATTGGATGAATTCTAGAATGAATGTGAGGAACTGATTGATCTTCCCAAGCCTTGCAAAGAAGAAGAGCTAGCACCACTGAAAGAAGACACCACCCCATTACTGGAATCTGATGTTAAGATGGAGGAGACTGACTAACTACCTCCATATAGTGATAATCAACTCCAAGAGGCACTTTCAACTGAAGAAGTTATTGAACCAAAACCAACTCAAGGAGATAACCCTTCCATGAATTCTACATTTTATGAATTCATTCAATATAATTTGGGCATCAATCCTTATAATTTTTAATTTTCAGATTTGGTCAATCCTTTCCTTATTTGAGAAGAAGATGAAAAAGAATATGCACCTGTTGAGGAATAATTGAATCTCCCTAAAGACATTGAAGATTCATTAGAGGGAGTACAAGAAGAGAATAAGAAGGTTTCACAAGTAGAAACTAAGGAAGAGGATGATCCATAATTCATCCTACCTCGGCAATGAAAGTTGTAACACATTTTGAAGGGGGAGGATATGGTGTACTGTATCCATGGATCTTCCTTCAAGAACAAGGATGAAGCACAAGCTGGGAAAATCCACATGTGGTTGTTCAAATCAAAGAAGTTTCATCCACCCTCTGATTTTGGATAACAGCTGGTATTGCCCTCAAGAGGTAGTAAAAATTCAGGGCCCACTTAGGGATCATACCAAGATTTATAATTACATGCTTTTTATATTTCAAATTTCTTTCTTAGATAATTCCAACATGCAACCCAGTCCTCCTTATCTTTTTGAGATTTAATGAAATGATCCTTGTTCTTAAGTAAGTAATTCTCTTTTGTAGGTTCATATATAGGAAAAGGAATCCTTAAATAGAGGAAGAGGATATAATCCTTATTTCAAAATGGAGTTTAATTTTAATGTTTAAACTTTTAAACTCCTTACATTTTTTGGTCTCAAACTTGTTTTGATATTTAAAGATAAAATTGCATGCCCACACTTGAATTCATGTTTTACTCGACTTCTCTAGAAGACATGAGTTTCTTAAGAACCCAGTGATGCTATGTTTTAGATTTCAATGTTTATATGGTTAAATGATTGAAATATAGAATTGAATTTTTAAATATGAAGCATAGATATTGAAATGATGACTCATGATTTGAAGTAATTAACTGATTCATGTAAATAAAATTTCCCTACCATATTTTATGCTTTGAATTTCAGAAGTTCATGTCAATTGATTTGTTATTATTAGTCATGACATGGTTAGTTGTCCAATGTTATATTCTCATTCCTATGATGATTTGTAGAACAAATATTTCCTATTTTATCTCGAACATATTTCTTGGGTGATCTTGGGACATGCCACCTACCAGAACTTGTATTAAGACTTGTCAAAGCTATGATTGTACAAAAACACATTTAAAATGATTGAGGCACTAAATTAGTTAGCCACATATTTACCTGAGACCCACCCTTACATTTATCCTTCATTATCACATAGAATCCATGAGTTTCCTTATAGGTTTAAGACACATTACAAGCCGATCTTTCCTTACCTTCCCACTCTTTTAGTATTTTTGCATGGATTATTCAAGTTTGAGTGTGGGGGAAGGGCCTTTCGTGTGCATTCATTGAGATGTGTATAATTTTTTGGGTGGTTTGAGGTGTGAGTTATCATTTTGTGAAATGTATTATTAGAAAATTGGGCACGAGTCATCTTTTCATTAGGTTTATTTCATTTCATCCGGTTCTCCTTAAAAAAAGAAAATAAAGTTGTGCCTTTCTGGAGCGTTACAAAAAAAATTCAAAAAGAGAGAGAGAGAGATAAATTAATCTGTGCCTTTCTAAAGCTTATTTAAAAAGAGGGAGAACTTGGATGATATCGTTCTTTGTAATCATTTATTGACTCATGCCCCATATCATTAAAATAGGGGGGGGGTGTTGTGTTTCACATTATCAATGGGATTTGAGTGAGGTTCATCCTGTGTTTCCACTTGATTAATCATGCATTGTACTTAAGAGTCAAACCTCCCACTTCTGGCCTTAAATTATTTCAATCATTTACCAACCAACCCTATGCCACATAGTCATTTGAACCTTTATTTAAAGTCCTCATGATTTTATGTTCACTTTTTCTTTACAAAGTGGAGAAAGTAGTTCCTTTATAAGACTATGGATAAGGAGCATGTTCTCATGATATGAGTATAACTCCACTATTTATTGTATCATGAGGGATGAGAGAAAATATTCAAAATAGAGGAAGATCATGATTTGTCATGTTTAATAATAATAAATTGATAAGCTTGAATGAATGAAAGGAGAAGCTCCATAAAATTTCAAAGGGGAAAAGTAAAATGCATGAATTTATTGTTTCTTTGAAAAATAAAAATTTAAATTGATATTTTTTTTGTGGAACTTGAAAATTGGTTTGGACATTGATAATTTTTTGATTTTATTGAAATTTGAATATTGGTAACATTAGTGCCCTTTGAATTCCATGTTGAGATTTTATGCTTGAGGACAAGCATAGTTTAAGTGTGGGGGAATTGATAGAGCTAATATTCTCCAAATTTTTTGTATGAATTAAAATTGTCTTAATCATCCCAAATAATCAATTTGAGCTTATATGAATCAATTTTGAATTTATGATGTGTTTTGAGAAAAATGGTGAAAAACGCTTAATTCTGGATTTTAGACAGATTTTTGCATCAATTTTATTTTGGTCATTTATTGAAAAATATAATTCAAAATTTTATAATTAATTTTTTTATAATCCTTATTTTATTTCCTTCATGTTTTTCTTTTGAACCAGGGGATGAATCAATTTTCTTGAGGCCGTAAAAAATCAATGAAGTTAAAGATTTTTCTGGGCAGACAACATGAACCCCACCACTGTAACATACATCCATATCAACCTAAACACCTTAAAATTAATTGATTACACTTGGGGATGAAATAGGATTAAATGGGTGTGTTTATAAAATAAATTACATAGAGTTTTGAATCCATTAAGGCAGCCATTGAACAACATATTTTTGAAAGAAGTTGCCTGGATCCTTCGTCTAGAAACAAAACCTACAAAGAAAAACTCATAACTCCTACAATATGTGGAAAAATGAGATTATTTTTTGTATGATGAAATAACATCACATTAATGAACAAATTTCATGAAGGGTTACACGTGTTATTCATACAATTAATGTGTAAAAAACACGAAAAATTCCGGAGGACAGAAATATGCCTATAAAAGGAGAGAATATTCTACCTCTCAATTCATTCCAATCCTTCCCAAAACCATTAGGGGAACCAAGAAGAGGAGGCCAAGGGACATTTATATTTTTCTTCTTTCTTTATTTTCTTTTTATTTTATTTTTTATTTCCACTGTAATGCATTTATTTTTTTTATATTAAAGTGTTTCCCATTTTCCTCTTCAACCAATTTTCTCTTCCAATATCAATATCATTTTCTCTCTTCCATCTTTCCATCGTGATCTCTATGCACTTCTCCATGGAATGTTACTAACTCGAGGCTTGGACCTGGGGGAGGACTCATGATGTTATTCATTATTGTACTTCAATTGAAAATGTTTTAAGTTTATTTGTGGTGGATTGAGGAGTATTGCACGGGTGTAGTGGTCATCCACCACGACATTATTTCAAAATCCATTCCTTTCCATTGATTCATTATTTTTTCCTCCCTTATCATAGGAAAACCATTCAAACGATGAAGTTGGGGTTTCCATAATGGATGAAATGACATACAGGGGATCCATGTCTTTATGGGATAACATTCTCGATTGAGGTGTTATCCTAGTTGACTATTGGAGGAGGTGTGGTTTGGTGTGCTGGATGCATGCAAAAATCACACACTCAAAAAAAATCAAGGTAAAGTAATTCATTAATGAGGTTTCACTAAATTAATTATCAAATAAAATTTAAATAAATAAATAAATAATGAATGAATATGTTTTATCCAACCCTAGGACCAAGGGATTTCTTCCTTAATTTAATTTTGTCTGAATATGCTTCTACATTTATATTTAAAGTTTTCATTTCATTATTTTAATTTAACTATTTTCCCAAACCCCTAAAACCATCATTTTTAGTAAATTATAAAAACAAACAAAAATAATTAGAATAGGTCAACTAGAATTAGTGATTGATCTGACTAAAAATGCTCCTCAAGTGAGATGACCCTGGTCAGCCATTGTGCTGTATTAGGAATATAAATTTTCTTTTTCCACGCCCTACAACAAGCGTGCGTTAGTGGTATATCATGCACCTATAATTTTGGATGTATCATCCAATGGGTGATGTCCCCTTATACCTTAAAAATTAATTGGATATTGATTGTTGATCTTGATTATGATGGGGGGATTGATACATAATTTTACATTGGGCAAAGATTATACCATGAGTAAACCACCCCATCCTAGTACTGGTTAAATAATATATCGTCACTCATCGGTTGGTTGTTGAGAAATCCATAGGGTGATATGTTATTTATTTATTCACTTTATTAACATTTAATATTGATTATTCATTAATACTACTATAATTTTTAGGGACACTATTAGTGGTGACCTACTAAGTTATACTCACATTTTGATCAAGAAAACTATTACCTGAGATGAAATTATGTTTCATAAACTAGGAAATGGAAAGGGCCCTACTACTTTGGATGGTTATACTAGGATGATGGGCCAGATATGGGAGACGGGATGGACAAGGACCCAATAACTATTTTTCCAAGACCCCTCATTAATTATGTTTTCTTTTGAGACTTTTTGTATATGATCTATCCACAAGAGATCCATTTATTTACAAGTAAAACTTGTGTGAACTATAAAATATTGTATTATGTTATTGTGTGAGTTATATTGTTTACTCTTATTGGAATTTACCTTTCCTTTCTATATTTTTTTTGTAATTATGTGATTTATATTTCTTTATGTTACATATGCTAAGATTTATTGTTACCTATTCTTGATGGTATAGTCTCCCCACTTATCGTATGTCGACCCTCCCCACTAGTTATTAACATCTAGAATATATAGAGGTGTGTATAAGGTAGGAAGATTCTATATTATGTTATTTTAGTGGTGAATTAGATTGAGGATGTTATAGTAGGAGTGTGAAACCATAATATGATAATCATGTGAGTATAAACATTAACATGGTAATGTGGTGTGAAATCATAATCTAATAATCATTATAATTAGAAATATAAAATATAGAGGGGAATAATAATCATCATAGAGAATTATAACATTGTGAACAAAGATAACCATATCATATACATGCATAAACTTGTGAGAATAAATGGCCCTATAATTTCCATACATAACCTTTTAAACATATTTAACCACATCACATACACATATAAAATGTGAAAACTATTAAATGCATCACACTCACACTTATCATAATTATCTCATGAGATGTAAATTTTTACCCAATAAATTTAAACAATATAAAATTCTATGTCTACACATCACAAAATGATAATCCAATCATATGCATTTCATAGGAAGTAATTCATACATCAAATATTGATTATTGACACAATTAATTATCATTCATTGATATTACATCATTTTTAGAAAAATTTATTACATTACACAAAAACATTCATGAGGATCATAAAGGTATATTGCATATGAAAATATTAAATCATAAAAAACTAGTTTATAGGTAAAATAAATCATCTCCAACTACATGATTTGTAACTTCCATCATTCTTAGAAAACTTATACGCAATACATTTCTTCATAACATGTGGAAAGAAATAATAAGAAAGGGAGAGATCATATGATCATTAATGGTATATAGGGGAGATATGTATGAATAAAATGAGCATAAGGGTATGATAATAAGGGAGTAACACTGGAAAATTATATCCTTCATGTCAAAGATCATAATATAGAACCCTGATATAGATATTATAAGTACATAAGAAATGATTCGTAATTGAATTATAGAAAACAAGTCATTAGAAAATAATATTTTCATAATACATGTATTTTTGGAAAACACATAAGTGTAGAAAATCATTTCCATAGTATTCAAGGGTCACTTCCAAGACTATTATGGTGGAATGGGTTCACTCCCCAAAAAATATTAGTAGTCAAATTTACCTCCCAAGACCATAATAATAGAAGAAGTTCCTTTCTGAACTAGGTTCACTACCCATTATAGTCATGTTTCTCTCATGATATATTAATACTTACCCAATGAATTGTAGTATTATATAGTTTCCACCTTTCATTTAAATAAAATTATACATATGAGTTCCATAGGATGATAAAAAATTCATCATATCATTACCCCTGAAATGAAATGGGTCTCATAAACATTTCATCATATCATACCCTATTGAAATGAGATAATTTTATTAATAAATTATCATTTCATCATATAAAAACCCATTGAAAATGGAGATGGTTTCATAATAAAATTATTATAGTATAAAATGTGGAAGAGAAGTAGGTTTAATAAACATATTGTCATCATAAACCATCAAATGAAAAAATTATAATGGTATCCATGGATCATATACCCAGTATAAAATTAGTTACACTAACTTTTTTTATCATAGATGGAAAGTAATATTGATATATAAATCAATTGGAATGTTTTTGAGGAATATAACATATAACTTTTAAAATATTTTCGAAACAAAAATTTTCAAAAAATACTTTGAAATTACTTTTCATTGACAAAAATATTAGAAAAAAAATTAAAATATGGATTGAAAATTTTAATGTTCATGATGAAATAAATTTATGTTTATGTTGTACATATCAAAACAATGATTCCTTTCACATTTTAGGTAAAATAAAAACAAGCATTATTTAGAAAACAACATGAAGATTCATTTCAAAATGATTTGTAAAAAAAGTCAAAATAGGTAAATATTACTTTAATATATCAATTTATTTATGGTAAGAACATTTTTTAATATTTTGTTTGTAAAACATGGTTTTGTATGAATAATTGTTTTTGAAGAAAGAGAGAAATAAAGACGATTTCCATTAAAAAAGCCTTTTAAAATATCAAGTAAAAAAAGAGAGGAAAATGAAGGAAAAAAAACCATCCTCATGAAATAATAGAAGGATAATAAAATTCATGAGTTTCATGAGATATGGATCATAATAATTTATCATAAAAAATAATATCATAAAAAATATTGATAAATGATAAGATAGTAACGTAAAGTATATAGAAATTTTTTTACTTTGAATTATAATCCCCATAAATGAGTGATCCTAAAATTTATATTTAAATCGAAATAATTTTCTAGAGAATAATATTAAAAAAAATTAATGGAAAGTATATATACATCACATCAAATAAATAGGTGGTGAATATGGAATATGTCTCAAATAAGTAACAAGTGAGATATAAATCTCAAACCTTAAGTCTTGACATCCTCAGTAGATGATCAAAACTCCTATATAAAAAATAATTTTTTTTATAAATATATTAAATAAATATATTCATATATATATATATATATAATACCACATAAGAATTTATTATTACATTTTATTACCCATTTATTAATAATTCCATGACAATGTAAAGTTTTATGTAATAACTACACTATTATTCATAAATGTTTTGATTTTTTATTTTTGGTCATATTATTTTGATCATGGTTCCATAATTTATAGAATGATAAACATGATATAAATATCATATAAAATAAAAATATATGTATTTTTAGTACTCCATAAAAGTTAGATATATAAAATTAAATTCACCATTAATAGAGATAGATGGTCATACACACACATGATCATTGTTTCCATTTTCTCAAAGAATTGAAAGGGAGAAATGTAAATAATATTTTGAAAATACATAATAATTTTTATTTCATATATATGAAATATTTTCATTAAACCCATCCTTATTACCTTCCATGTAGAGCATGAATTAATCACATTACATTGTGATGTGGTAGTTTGTCGTACATAACAGATACATTATTGAATTCCTAAAAAATAGAAGGTATAATGCTATGTGAGATATTATAATTACAGAAGTATTAAAATATAATAAATATAATATATGAAATTTTTATCAATAATTAAATCTAGTTCTTATAGGTGGTAATGGAAAAATTATTGACATCGGTTCGTGAGGTGGTAGTGCTCCATACACACGAACGATGATTTTATAACCCATTCAATGGAAATTGAGAAGCATTTATGTCATTAAGCTATCATAAAATATTTAATTATATAGAATATAGTAATTTTATTATATCATAATGGTTTAAAACTAATTTAAGGATATTTAGAAAGAAATAAAATAAAATTTCTTATTGAATAAAGTTATATATTCTTTCAGTAACCTCTTTATTTTTTCACTAAATTCCTTCCTAGATTGGATCTCTACCAAAAATAATGATTCAATGTAGATTGGTGGGAATCGAAGAAGATAATTCATTAGGTATTGGATGAATCAAAATGGTTTGAAGGTTTGAAGATGTAATTTCCTGAAATTTTATAAATAAAACTCCCCTTGAAATTTAATTAAATACTTTACTATATATTATGGATATAGAAAACACATGCACTTGTTTTGTTTTATTATATCCAATCAGATTTAAAATAATGTTATGTACTATTACTATTGATAATATAACCTTTGAATAATGATCGTATGATTAATATAAATATACTATTTTAATGAATACTATTAACTTAGAAATTGGAAGTGATGGAATCAACCAGTTGGATAATACCCTATAAAGCCTATTTATAAGTGATTACAAGGTAGATAGAATCACTCAGATTCTCCCTTGATCAATCCTATTCTGAGATCCAACTACATAAGCATGAGAAAAACCATTTATGAGAGAAGTTCAAGCTTATCGAGATCACGACCCAAACCATTTATGTCGAACCACCTCATGGAAATATCACCACTGTGCACCTTAACCATAGGGATTTTATTAGTGTATTAAAGGTATATGTATCAAGAAATTAAAAATATTAAACTTTATGTTGTATTATCAATAAAATGATGTTCAAATTTACCTCTTTTCATTACATTATAAATCATTTTTATTTTATTTTTGGGTAATATTCAGATTCAATTATGGAATTTATTATCATGAATTAATAATTTTTTTAAATAAATAATATTTTATTGAAATATTATCACTAAATAATATTTTCTAAATATAAATAGTCATATAAAGTTTATTAATTCCCAAGTAATTTGTATAAGGGTTCAAAAACTGTTACTGTCAAAAAAAATAACATTTATTAATAAATGATGATTCTTATTTTAAATGTGGAAATTCAAATATTTAGAAAATTATTTAAATAAAATTAATTTTATTTTTGGAATCATATCATTTAAATGATCCAATGGTGGTTTTTTCATAATTTTTCGAGACAATCAAATTTTTTGTTAAAAATTAATACCGTATAGATATAGAGTGTGTATTATGACATCATAATAACCATAAATTGATATATAAATACTAGAAAGGGTAAGCAAGACCAATTATATGTTTAAATTTAGAATAAGTTTATTTTAATATTGTTTTGTTCATTTAATAAAGCCTTTATGAATCCTCCAAAACATGTAATATATTTTGAGATTTTAAAATATTTTCTTTAAGAGTATGACTCACCTTCACATAAGTAAGGGTTTTATTTTAATATGTTTTCCCTCATTCTAGTAAAATAAATAAAATACCTCCTATATATAATAAAACATAGAAAAAAAACATGGTATGGTTTGTGGTTTTGGTTATTTATTTTATAGATTCCAAATCCTATGTTTGAGAAATGATAATGAATTACCCACTCATTTCCTATATAAACCCACAAAATATCCTAGGAATATTCCCTAAAAATATTTAGAACACATCTTTAATCATCTATTACCTCTTTATAGTGCTTACAAGGTTACCTTATGCTCTCAAGAAGCCCCTCCAAAGCATTTGGATTCACAATCTCAGGGTAAGGGATCCTCTATTTATTCCAATTATTCATGACTCTTATACATTTTATGCCCTTTTATTTTTAATTAAAAATTTTGGGGTGTGTATATAAACAAGTCCCATACTAGAATTATGATTTATAGATGTTTATGGACCCCTTTCACATTCATTAATCCCTCTCATTAAAATTTATATTTCCCCATTATGCTTCTAAAATTTAACTTAGGGATTCAATTCCAAAAAAAAAACCTGTAGTGAATATCCATACCAAATTCTTATCAAGTGTGTTCACCTATATAAACATAAAATTATTTGATTATGGAAATACATGAATATATTCCATACTCTATGATCATGGAAAAAAGTGATGAAAAATTATTCCATGATGTATGATCTATGTGGCACACTTAAATATGTGAGTGAAATGAAAATGATGGGTGTGCACAAAATTATATAGTGCTCCAATGCATTGGGTAATGTTTTAGTCTCATGATATGTAATTAAAGGATTAAGAAGTGAAACTAATCCGTAAAAGTATTTTTTCAATCATTATTTATTTATATTTATCCTTGTAATATTTTTATTATATAGTGTTTTAAGTTCTTTCCACACTTCCCATGTCACCATTATGATTATCATGCTATATTGTTCCTCATTGTTCATGTTTTTGATTTTCATCCATTTTATGTCTTGTTGACATCTCTGTTTTCTAACATGAATTAATTTATTCATGTTATTTCATTTTAATTCCCTCAATGGGATTTATAGCTCACCCTTTTCTTATGAATGTCCCCAGGTTAACCCATGCAGTTTAAATTAATAGTATATTAAAGATGTTCTCAATAAGATAATGTATTCCATGTAATATATTGTTATATAATGTACCAAAATACTGAAGAAACTAGAATTCTCAACCTTCTGGGTTGTATTATGTTTAATATTATTTAATAATTTATGTATTAATGTGAAATAAAGAGTATGGTTTTAATAGTTTTTATGAAAGGAAAAGTGTAGTTTTTATTGAGATTATGACAAGAACCTCTCGAAAAAGATGTGGGGATAAGAATAAGTTTTAGAAAACATATCAAAATTAAAGAAATTATATATTAAGTAGTTTTTCATGAAAATAAATCCATTTATGGATAGTATAAGTGGATGTGGATATGACATAAATGTATATAGGGTTAAAACCCAAAAACACTAAATTATGCTAGAATCGATCAACAAACTAGTGCAAGAAAATGGTCCTTGATGAAAACTTGTTTTCAAACTCCAAGGAGATATGATTTTTTAAATACATAATCACTTTATAAAGTATTATTAAGGGAACAAGAAAATTCCAAGAAAAATATATGTTAGGAAATAGATCATAGATAACATATATTAATGCATAGAAATTTATAAGTTTTAGAAATAAATGTATTTTATATGTTACACCCTTATTGTAATTGTGTTCATTTTTATGTGTTAAATATTTTAAAAATAATTATCTCTAATATTCTCCTTTATTTCAGCCAATGGCCATAAATAGGAGGAATCAGGTAAAAAACCAATATGAAGGGAAACAGGATGACTGCCCAACGAGATTCCCAACCCGAGGGGAGTGAGAATAAAAAAAATGTTATTATAAAACTCTCTTAGATGAATCCGGTTTTGAAAAGAAAAATAGATAATGTTGAGTGAAAAAATCCCCCTAGGAAAGACAAAGTAGTAATTGAGATCTTTATGTGACAAATGATTCTTAATTTCAATGGAATATTTTATCCCTTAATCATGGAACAACAGATAAAATTCATTTAGAAGATATTCTCAATCCTTCATTATTTTAATAAATAAAAGGTTCTTATAGATGTTAAAAAAATGTATGGGGGAATATTATTAGTGGTGTACAATGATTAAGAATACATATCTAGATAAAGAGATCAAAGCGATGGGTTGGTGAGAATTCTAGAAATGTTTTTTTAATTACAATTTTTCTCTCACTCTATGACTTAAAATAGAAGGAATATTATAAGACCCCAAAATTTAATGAGAAAGATTCTTTTTAATTTTATTTATGTCTTATGTTACACACAACACCAAAGGAATCTTTCACGTAACACTGACTTGACTTGCATTACACGCAAAAGCGACCTTCCTCGATGGCTTGCGTTGTACGCAATACCGAGTTTCACTAAACTAAAATATATTATTATTATGAACTAGCCTTATAATTAGTATTAACTGAATTTTGAATTTTATGACATTATAATTCATCTTACATATTTTCTAGAACATGGTATGAGAACAAAATATATTTTTCTATAAAGGAAGTATTTTTCAGAAAATGCAGTGTTGCCGCCTTTTGATGACTCACCAATTTTAAATATAATTTTTAATGTGTTTATAAGTTCAAATTGAAAAAATAAACTAATTATTTTGAATCAGGATATAAAAATTTACTTTGGATAATTTTTTCATATTTTTATGATAACTTTCATATTTTGATGAATAATAAAAATACACTAAATTTTACTTAAAAGAAACTTTTTTCATCGAGATAATTAATATGGTTAAATTATAATATTTAATGGTTTTAAAGTATAAATAGAATATATTTTTACCATTTAATATAATTTATGTAATTATCATTAATTTTAAATTGAATTCATATGTAAAATCATTTCAATCTTTTGCAATGTTTTAACTTTTAAAATCCGTTTTTTCAAAACGGGATTAATTTTAAATTAATTACTGCAACTTCTGTGTTTTGAATTTGTAAAAATGGATTCCATATTTGGAATTAAGAGGTGAAAATTGTATAAATAGGTAATTTTTATATTTAGGCATTATTAATAGTAACTACGGTAAATTTTATTTACCACAATTAAAGATAAATCAAGTAATTAAGGGTAAAAATAATATTATAAAATTGCCCTAACACTGGTAATAATATAATTGGATGATCATATTTTTCCCTAAAAAATAATTGGGTTGAAATGGTTTCTTTTGTAACCCACTTGTATGTGATTA
The DNA here is from genome assembly GCA_963277665.1 of Viscum album. NCBI lineage: Eukaryota > Viridiplantae > Streptophyta > Magnoliopsida > Santalales > Viscaceae > Viscum > Viscum album. Next base: position 414,449,555 of record OY728131.1, read on the forward strand.
AGACATTTATTCTATTTTATTTAAAGAAAAGTAAAATATGTCTCACTCAAACTTTAATAATTAAATTATTTTTAATATAAGGTTAGTCTGAATATAATTCAATTATAAATACTAATTTGAAAGATAAAATTTTTTATTTATCATGGTAATTTATTTATAATTTTTAATAAATATATAATTACCTTAACAACTTATACAAAAATGATGTAGAAATTATTTATTTAGTGAAAAAGCAATAATATTATTCTTATTAAAATACTAATACCTATAAAAAGGCCCAAAAACTTGCCCAAAACTTATTTTTAGAGTATATATACACCATAAGAATCCACTTGTATACTAGTGGACCATTTAGAGCCTTATCAAATAGATTATGACATTTATATTGTTTAATTTTAAATGATATCAAAGTTGTCACCTTCATAATTTAATAAAAATGTCATTTTGAAAGTTGGGTGTTTCAGAAGATAAATTAGACTAAAATTATTATTATGAAATATTATATATATATATATATTCACCATTGTATTTAATTTTTAATTTTTATGCAACAAGTAATTATATTAAATAATTATACAAAAATGTCGTAGTAATTATTTTATTAAGAGAAATATCAAATAAATGGTTTTACAGATATTAATATAAATATTATATGAACTAATTAATGTGCTCCAAGAATTTTCTAGATGAATAAGAAATGTTAGGAATATATTAAATATTTTTCTTTCAATATATCTTCTGTGTGGATTTTATTTAATTTCAAATAAATGAATAGTGTCAAAATTAATAGTGTTGATATTTTATAAAAATAACATATTATTAAATTGTTTAAAAATCACAATTTTTTTTAAAAATTAAAAATTGAAAATTATATGGTCTATAATGTCATAAAGTATCCAAATATGGACAATTAATAACACATAAGTAAGTATTTATAACTGTTTAAAATTTAGAATATTATTAACACAAATAAAGTTAAATAGATTAAATAAGGATAAATCAAAATGATAAGGATTAAAATATATTAAAATCATGTATAATTTTTTTTTGTTGAGATTAAAACCATATATCATATCATATTTATAGTTTAGTGATTTTAAAGTTTGTTAGGTGTGGTTTGTTTTTAATATAAATTAATATTTCTGTGGTTTCCAAAAGTGCCCCTCTTCTCTCTTATAAAAGGGAACCTCTTTCCTATCCCCTTAACTCATTTTTTAGCTTTAAAACTCAGCTAAAACCTACCCATTTCCCCTATAAACTTTCCTAGAAACATTATAGAGGTCCTGGTCTTCTTCAAAGACCAACGTCAGTGCCCTAAGAGGAGGTTTAGAAGAGGCACATCGAAGAAGAGTTAATATCCTTTACCGATTATTTCAAACTTATTTCTTCTTCAACTTACTCTATATGGTTTTTCTAATAATTTAGTAATAATTACAGCATCACTTGTATACTGATATATTAATATGGGTATAAAACAACCATATTTTATCTTTTATCCATCATATGAAAAATAAAATCACCACGCGTGCGTATGTACGACTTACCGTCTCCATACCGCGGTGTAATCTGTTTTTCATCACCAACATAATTGGATGAGTATAATTATTCAATAAATAACTATATATGATTATTTTAAAATGATATTGATTTTGAAATATTATACACCATACACTTAAATACAATTCCACAATCTTGGTAATGATATCATCGCTCGTGCATACGTTTGACTTATCGTCTCCACGACGCTATGAGATTCATTCTATATGTTAAATATTCAAGAATTATTATACATTATATCTAATAAATAATCATGAGATATATGACATAATAATTATACTGTATTTATGTATATATATATGTCATTTACTTTAATAAGGAAACTAAAGCAATGTTCATGCGTACGTACGACCTACCGTCTCCAGGAATGGTGTATTTCATTCCGATTATCGATCAATTATATATATTAATATATTGAATATATATGATATATAAATTATGTTTTGAATTATGGAAGTAATTAATCATTATCTAAGTAATCATATGAAAAAATTACATGTCAAAACACATACGATAAATGAAATGATTTTACCCAAAACGCTACTTTAACATGGAATTGACAAATGAACAGAAAATATAAAGTCATAGTGAATCATATATGATATAATAAATATTATTAAGGTTCTATTAAAAGTTTATAATATTTTTAAACCCACTATATAGGAGTTTTGGACAAGTATGGAAGAAATTGGACCTAAGGTAAGGGATAATTATTCCAATCTCGTTCTTATCTGAGATTGTTTGTTCGTAAGTATTTATTGGGGTTATGTTTATCAACCATGTCCATGTTTTATAAAAAAATGTTTTTCTTAAAGTTTTTACTATTCTTTCCTGTATTTTTAAAGTCATTTTTACCTCTTTTTCAATTTTACTATGTGGTATGGAATGAATCTTTCTTTTGTTTACCATATGAGGTACTTTTTAACTTTTCCAGAAAAAGTATGAGGAAAATGTTATTTAAATTATACCGCATGAATGAATTGTTACTATTTCATAAAGAATTATTTACATGAAGAATAATTTACAATTTTTAATTTTTAATTTCAATTAACTTCTTTTATTTTAAATTTTCATGACATTTTGAGAAAAGAAAATGTTTTTTAAGAAGAAAGGATATTTTCCTCAAGAATTCATTTCAAGTGTTTTATGAAAATTATTTTCCATCTAAGATGATGTTTTTAAATAGGATTATGTTTATATCCCTATTGTTACTATGATTTGATTATGTTAAGGATGTAATTGTATTTTATATGGATTATGTTATGATAGAATTATGTTAATGAAAACCCATATTATTTATTGGGTTATGATATGATGAATGATTTATGTTTTGTGGCATGTGTAAGAATGATTTAATTATGAGATGGGTGGGACCTATATCTCCCTACAATGCATTGGGTAATGATTTATATCTCAGAAGATAGACATGGATGGAACAGAATGTAAATCCGGTTCAGTAATACATGGCCAGAATGACAGGTAAACCCGGTTCAGTAATGGACTTTGTCCACTATAATGGTCTTGGAAGCAATGCCTTGGCTACTATGGAAATAATATCATGTGATTAATGGTTTTACACAATTACATGTTTTATTCCCATGATATTTTATCATGATTGATGTTCCTTTATGATCTATTCCTTAGGTACTGCCAAGATTTATTTCACAACTCAATATTTTGATGTTTAAACATTATGTTCAAGTTTTTAAGTTCAAATGTATATGGTTTGTTTTAATTTCTCCATGATTACTCTTACTGAGCATTTGAGATCACCCTTTTTATGTTTTATTTTCTACAGGATAAAAAGAAAGGTTTTAGATAAGAAAACAAAAGGGGAAGATATTTATGGGAGATGTTGAAGATCTTTCAGCATGATTAGAAGATCATGTCCCGAGTTTACAAATACAATAAACTATTATGGTACTTGGGTGTCAGTTTTTGTTATGTAATAAGTATTCCGCAAAAGTAATGTATTTTCCATGTACGTCAATCTTGGGTCTCTACAGTTTGTATCAGAGGGATGGTTTAGTTAACCTTTCGAAACTAGGATGTGAAAACTTTAGTGAGATCCCTATAGATATTTCTAAGGTATGTAGAGGGATGTACATAAGGTTAAGTATAAAGTATAGGTTACAATCCTAGAATTATGATAACGATAATGAATAACCTAGGATTAATTCTAAGATGTTAGAGATTGAACGTACCCCCCTTGATTATGTTGTTTTCCTAGTATGTTTTTTGCCTCTCAAACTATTCTTTTTTGGGTTTTAGATAATGGATAGAACCCGAAGTAATCGTGTTAATGATCTATGCACTGGGAAATGCAATGATTGTCCTCCTGAAAAAAATAAATGTTATGATAAATGGAGTTCAAAATCTTATTGCAATACTTACACAAGCTTTGAATCATTCTGGACTTCCAAATGAGTAGAGAAGGGAATAATATTCTATTGAGTCCTTCATGAGGAAACTTCTACCTTCTTTCAGTGGGTCTTCTGATCCACTTATTACTGAACAATGGACCAGTACCATTGAAAATATATTTTCCATACTTCGCTGTTCAGAACATGAAAAAGTCATTCTGGATGTTTACCGTTTAGAAGGTGAAGCAGACCAGTGGTGGACTCTAATTAAGAATACAAGGCCCCAATATGAAATTGAATCCATGGAATGGGAAGAGTTCAAGAACTTATTTTTCAATAAGTACTTCCCTTGTATTCTTTGAACGAAGATGGAAAATGAGTTCCTTGAGCTTAAGCAAAAGGATGATGAATCTGTTAGTATATAAAAAGCGAATTTTATAAGGCTTGCAAGGTATGCGTCTGGATTTATCATCCAACCTAAAAGTAAAGTTGATCAATTCTTCAGTGGCTTAAAACCAAGTCTGAGAAATGAATTATCTAGAAGAGACTTCAGTAGATATGAAGATATTGTGAATTTTTCTATCAAGGTAGAACTAGAAGTTAGTGTTATATATCCATCTCATGGTTTTGACAAGAAACAAAAGATGAAGTTCAAGGAAAAATCTCAAAACTATGGTGAAAATAAGACAAATGTTTTGTTATACTCAAAGTGTGTAAAGAAGAATAGTGGAGATTGTCTTAAAGGGAATAGAAAATGTTTGAAGTGTGGAAAAGAAGAGCAATTGAGTTCCAAAGTAATGGGAAAAAGGTAGATAATGATGTGAATTGAGAAAATACTATAGAGAACACACCACCAACACTTCAATCATACAAGTGTGGGTGAATGGGGAATTATGCTAACCAATTCCCTAATACAAGGGTTAATGATGATCGACATCAACAACCTCTTAAGGAAAAGGACAAAGGGGAGTCACATGCGATCACTATTGGCGATGTTGAATATGAAAATGAAGTGGTGGAATGATTAAGTGTTTATGTAATGGGATTCCAAAATTTTGTTTTTGAATCTCATTTATAGTATCATGGAATATTGGAATACCTATGTATTGGTTTATTGTAGTTTTAAATAATTATATGGTACTGGTAACCAATAAAAGTGATTGAAATATTTTTGGAAATCAGATGATATGCACATAATGAAGGGATAAGGAGAAAATAATATATTGGATATTATTAATGAACTCATGATTGATATAAGGACAAAGTGATATCATGATTTGAGTATATAGAATTTTTTGGATTTTGGTATGTGGAAAGAGTTAACTCTAGACAACATTAAAGTTTTCAATAAAGTTCTATGGTAATTCATGTTTCAAGAAAACATGATTAAGGTATTCACATGTTTTTAATGTGACCAATAAGATATATCTTATGATATATGGGGGATAAATGTTGGCATTCACATGCTTGTTATATGACCTTTCTAGTAATCATTTTCTTTATACTGTGAGTTTGGACATAAGTATTTTGGATAAGCCTAAAGGTTGGAATGGATTAATTTAGACATTAGATAGTATTGTTTAAGGCTAGAAATTTTTTTTATATTATTTCTGGAATGTTATAATGGTGTATTTCTAGAAAAATGACAACCTGTAGGACGAGCGAAAACCCGTCGCGTTAGACAAGGCTGTGAGAATCAAACCCAGAACCGAAGTACGCCAGGCCTTTATTGCCTACCACTGGCCTACAGGAAGTCCCTGGTTAGTAGAAATTAGTTTTATTTTATTAAGTGGTATGATAGATGATCTATAAGTCCATTTTTGGAGCCATATACGATTAACCTCACTATAAATGGACTTATGTATATTTAATATCTCGTGCTAACCTTTTTTGTGATAGAGACAGATGGATTGACCTATAATTCTATCGCATGATATGATACCACTTCAAGAATGAAAAATTCAAGTTCATTTATTTAAATAAGAGATGAAGTGGAAATTGTTCATGGAATGACCAATTATGATATACACTAAAATCAATTAAGTATTTCTCCTAATGCAACAATTCATCAACTTTAGGGAAATGATTTTGAAATCCAAAAATTTTGTCAAATTACCCTCATATCTAATGAATCAGATGGTATCTTAGATCATCACAAATTTTTGGCTTTGTGATTGTTGGATTTTTCAAAGCCATGTTCTCTACCACTCTCCATTAGAACTTGATGGTTATATTTCTCTTCCATATCCATGTTTTCATCTATGTTTCTCTATGTGAAATCCCATTGATGAGTTAATTTGTTTAACCTTTATGTTTCATACTTTAGTTTTTAAAATTAAGTTTTTGTATTCCTTTTTACAATGTGGGTTTCTATGAAAGAAACTTTCAAGTAGTAAAACATTTATAACCCTGATGAATTTCGAGGGTGAAATTAATTTTAAGGGGTGTAGAATATCACACCCCAAAATTTTATGAGAAATATTGTTATTAATTTTATTTATGTCTTATGTTATATGAAACACCAAAGGAATCTTTCACGCAATACTCACTTGGCTTGCATTACATGCGAAAGTGACCTTCCACGATGGCTTGTGTTGTACACAATACCTAGTTTCACTAAACAGAAATATATTATTATTATGAACTATCCATTATGAATATTATTAACCACATTTTGAATTTTATAACATTATAATTCATCTTACACATTTTCTAGAACATTGTATGAGAACAAAATCAATTTTTCCTATAAAGGATGTATTTTTCAAAAAATGCAGTTTTGCCGCCTTTTAATGACACACCCATTTTAAATCTATTTTTTAACAATTTTAGAAGTTCAATTTGAGAAACAAAAACTAATTATTTTGAATTAGGATATAAATATTTACTTTGGATAAATTTTTCATATTTTTATGATAACTTTCATATTTTTATGAATATTAAAAATATGCTAAATTTTACTTAAAAGAAACTTTTTTCAGCAAGATAATTTATATAGTTAAATTATAATATTTAATGGTTTTAAATTTTAAATTTAATATATTTTTACCATTTAATATAATTTATACAATTAGCATTAATTTTACATTGAATTCATAGGTAAAATAATTTCAATATTTTGCGATGTTTTGACTTTTAAAACCCGTTTTATCAACAACGGGATTAATTTTAAATTAATTATGGAATATTCTATGTTTTTAATTTGAAAAAATGGATTCCATATTTGGAATCATGAGGTCCAAATTGTGTAAATAGGTAACTTTTATTTATAGATATTATGAATAGCAACTACGGTAAATTTTATTTACCAAAGTTAAAGGTAAATCAAGCAATTAAGGGTAAAAATAATATTATAAAATTTTCATAACACATGTATTAATATAATTGGATGATTATATTTTTTCCTAAAACATAATTGGGTCGAAATGGTCTTTTTTGGAACCCATTGGTATGTGATTAAGACATTTATTTAAAGAAAAGTTAAATATGTCTCACTCAAACCTTAATAATTAAATTATTTTTAATATAAGGTTATACTGAATATAAATTAAATTATAAATACTCATTTTAAATCTAATTTTTTTTTGTTTATCATGGTAATTTATTTGTAATTTTTAAGAAATATATAATTACCTTAATTGCTTATATAGTAATGATGCAGAAATTATTTATTTACTGAAAAAGCAATAATATTGTTTTTATTAAAATAATAATACCCATCAAAAGGCCCAGACACTTGACAAAAACATATTTTTCAAGTATATCTACACCATAATCATCCAAGTGTCTACTTTTGGACCATTTGGAGCCTTATAAAACAGATTATGACATTTATATTATTTTATTTTAAATGATGTCAAAGTTGTCACCTTCATAATTTAATAAAAATAACATTTTTAAAGCTGGGTATTTTAGAAGATAAATTCGACTAAAAGTATTATTTTGAAATATATTAGATTTATATTCATCATAGTATTTTATTTTTAATTTTTATGCAAAAAATAATTATATTAAATAATTATACAAAAATGTTGTAGTAATTATTTTATTAAGAAAAATATCAAATAAATGGTTTTAAAAATATTAAAATAAATATTATATGAACTAATTAATGTGTTCCAAAAACTTTCTACATGAATAATTCATGTTAAGAATCTATTAAATATTTTGGTTTGAATATATCTTCAGTTTGGATTTTATTTATACTCATATAATTGAATAGTGTCAAAATTGACACTATTTATATTTTATAAAAATAACATATTATTAAATCGTTTAAAAATCACAAAAAAATTTTAAAATTAGAAATTGAAAATTATAGGGTCCAAAATATCGTAATTTATCCAAATATGGATAATTAATAACACATAAGTAAGTATTTATAACCATTTAAAATTTAGAATATTATTACCACAAATAAAATTAAATAGATTGAATAAGGATAAATCAAATTTATAAGGTTTAAAATAAATTCAAATCATTTCTAAATTTTATTGGTTTATGATATTACAAACCTATATCATATCATATTATAATTTGAGTCATTTTGGAGGTTTTTAAGTGTGCTTTGTTTTTACTATAAATTAATATTTCTGAGGTTTCCAAATGTGCCCCTATCCTCTCTGATAAAAGGGAACCTCCTTCTTCTCCCCTTCACTCAATTTCGAGCTTTCAAACTCGGCCAAGACCTGCCCATTTACATTATAAACTTTTCTATAAACATTATAGAGGTCCTGGTCTTCTTCAAAGACCAACTTTAGGGCCCTAAGAGGAGGTTTAAAAGATGCACGTTGAAGAAGTGGTAATATCCTTTACCGATTCTTTCAAAATTATTTCTTCTTCTACTTACTCTATATAAGTTATTTTATAATTAAATAATAACTACAATATCAATTGTATAATTATATATTATTATGGATATGAAACAACCATAATCCATGTTCTACTCATCCTATGAAAAATAAAATCACCACATGTGCGTACGTATGGCTTACCATCTCCATGTCATGGTGTAATCCGTTTTTCTTCACCACCAAAATTGGATGAGTGTAATTATGTAAGAAATAACTATATATGATTATTTTAAAATGATATTAATTCTGAAATATTATACACCATACACTTAAACACAATTCCACAATCATGAGAATGATATCATCGCTCGTGAGTACGTACAGCTTACCGTCTCCACGACATGATGAGATTCATTCTCTATGTTAACCATTAAAGAATGATTATAAAGTATATCTAATAAATAATCACGAGATATATGAAATAATAATGCTATTTTATTTATTGATATATATATATATGACATTTACTTTAATAAGGAAACCAAAACAGTGTTCATGCGTACGTACGACCTACCATCTCCATGAATGGTGTATTTCATTCCATTTATCGGTCAATTATATATATATTAGTATATTGAATATATATGGTATATAAATCATGTTTTACATTCTGGAAGTAATTAATCATGATATATGTAATCATATGAAAAAAATACAAGTCAAAACACATACGATAAATGAAACGATTTTTACCCAAAACGCTGCTTTAACATGGAATTGACCAATAAACGAGAAATATAAAGTCATTGTGAATCATATATGATATCATAAATATTATTCTTGTTTTTTTACAAGTATATAATATTTTTAAACCCACTATACAGGATTTTTAGACATGTACAGAAGAAATTGGACCTAAGGTAAGGGATAATTATTCAAATCTTGTTCTTATGTGAGATTGTTTATTCGTAAGTATTTACTGAGGTTATTTTTATCAACCATGTACATACTTTATAAAAAATGTTTTTCATAAAGTTTTTATTATTCTTCCCTGTATGTTTAAATTTGTGTTTACCTATTTTTGAATTTCACTCTGTGGTATGGAAGTAATCTTTCTTTTGTTTACCATACGAGGTACTTTTTGACTTTTCTGGAAAAATTATGAGGAGAATGTTTTTTTTTAATTTATACAGCATGAACGGATTGTTATGATTTCATAAAGAATTATTTACATGATGATTAATTTACAATTTTTATTTTTTATTTTCAATTATCTTCATTTCTTTTAAATTTTCAAGACATTTTGATAAAAGAAAATGCTTTTAAAGAAGAAAGGATATTTTCCTCAAGATTTCATTTCAAGTGTTTTATGAAAATTATTTTCCATCTAAGATGAAGTTTTTAAATGGGGGTTTGTTTAGATATCTATTGTAACTATGATTTTATTATGTTAAGAATGGAATGGTATTTTATATAGATTATGTTATGATGGAATTATGTTTATGAAAAACCATATTATTTATTGGGTTATGATATGATGAATGATTTATGTTTTATGGAACGTGTAATAATGATTTAATTATGAGATGGGTGGGACCTATATATCCCTCCAATGCATTGGGTAATGATTTATATCTCATGAGATAGACATGGATGGAATGATAAGTAAATTCAGTTCAGTAATACATGGCTGGAATGGCAGGTAAGCTCAGTTCAGTAATGGACTTTGTCCACTATGATGGTCTTGGAAACAATGCCTTGGCTACTATGGAAATCATATCATCTGATTAATGGTTTTCCACAATTACATGTTTTATTCCAATGCTCTTTCGTCATGATTGATGTTTCTTTATGATCTATGCCTTACAGACTTCCAAGATTTATTTCACATCTCAATATTTTGATTTCTAAATTTTATGTTCATGTTTTTTAGTTCAAATGTATATGGTTTGTTTTATTTTTTCCATGTTTACCCTTACTGAGCATTTGAGCTCACACTTTTTATGTTTTATTTTCCCTAGAATATAAATAAAGGTTTTAGGCAGTAAAAAAGGGGGAAGATATTTATGGGATATGTTGAAGATCTTTCACCATGATTAGAAGATTATGTCCCGAGTTTATAAAGACACTAAACTATTACGGTCCTTGGGTGTCTGTTTTTGTTATGTATTACGCATTCTACAAAAGTAATGTAATGTCCATATAGGTCAAGATTGGGTCTCTAAAGATTTTATTTTTCCAAGAAGAAAGACAATGAATCTATCAGAAAGTATGAAGAAAAATTCACAATAATTGCATGATACACCTCTGGCTTTGTCCCCATTGCAAGTTTGAAAAGTTTTTTGTTGGGATAAACCTAGTAAATGAAAAGAATAGAAAATATGAGACTTTTATAGATATGATAAATTTCTTTGATATTCCCTCAAAGCTGAAATAGATATTAGAGAATATCAAGGGAATAACAAGGATATGAAATGTAAAATATAGTTTAATTCTGAAAGTCCGATGGTAAAATATAATGGTGCTATGTAATTTTAACACCCCCCTTTTCAAAAGTGCAGAAAAAAGAACTCCGTAAATTGCCTATGGAGAATGAAAAATTTATTTAGGTGTGGTATTGAAGGATACAAAGATTTATATTTTGGATGAGAGAAAAACACTAATGAGAGAGATTAAAGGAATGATCAAGTTAACCCATAGTTTATTATTCATTGTTTCAACTTCACAAAACTAGGAAAATTTTCAGAATAATGAACTAAGACAAATATTTTTGGTGACAACCAATAAGCTCCATCGTAGCAAGGGTGAGGCTTTTCCATCTCAACCATTATGTTGGATCCAAAAAAATATAATGGTGATGGGTAAAATAGTTATTAATTAAAGAATAGATAAATTACTTATTTATTATGGTTTTATACGTTAATTATTGACACGAAAGTGTAGCATAATTATTCAAAAACCACCTCAAATAATAGAAGTAGAGATTTTGGTTAAAATGGATAATGTGGAAACTATTTCCTCCCAATTATATTTCTCCCCCAACATTATTTTCAACTAAAATTACCAGATATGATTTTCATACTACCTTTATTTGAATTTGATTTAATTCTACTTATAAATTATATTTACCTATACATAGACATTGTAAAATTTTATGGGAAGGAAATTACTCTCCATACCACAAATCATCATATGATTATGTTTAAATTCAATTATATGGAATAATATTTTGTAGAAACAGAATGTCATGCATGGATATTATTTCCCAATGAGAAATAATATCTAGATAAAGTGATTGAGTCTAAGGAAATAATAATCCATGATGACATGAACATTGTGATGGAATATTCTTAAGTGTTTCTCGAAGAATTACTTGGTTTTCTTACTAGTCGAGAGGCTGGATTTTCAATTGAGATTATACCTATTGAATTAACATTATCAAAAACTCTATATAGAATGGATATTGTGGATAATGAGGAGAATAATAAATAAATATAGGATAATCTTGATAAATCTTTCATATGACCAAGTTCTTCACCATGGGGTGCACCGGTCCTCTTCATCGAGAAGAAGGATGTGTCAATGGGTCTTTTCATTAATTATCATGTACTCAACAAGATCATGCTAAAGAATAAATATCCCCTCCTATGGATTGAGGACTTGTTTGATCAGTTGTGTAGATCCCAATACTTATTCAAGGGGGATCTACAATTAGTGTGTTATGAAGTTATGTTGAAGAAGGAGGATACCCCCAAGACTACATTTTACACAAGGTATGAGCACTATGATTTCCTATTAATTCTATTCAGACTCACTAATAATCCAAAAATATCTATGGACTAGATGAATAATATATTTATATATTTTATTGAATCATTTTTGGTAGTATTTAATGATAATATTCTAATATACTCCAAAACTAAGGAAAAGCATGTAGAGCATTTGAGCACTATGAAAAAAACCTCATAAAAGGAGAATCTTTATGAAAAGTAAACAAATTGTGAGTTCAGGTTTAAAGAAGTATCATTATTTGAGAATATTATCAAAAGAAATGAGATATCTATAGACCTATCAATGATATAAAAAATTTATGGATTTATTAGGGAAACATCTGTTATTGATATACATAGTTACCTTAGATTAAATGAGTTCTAATGTCTAGTTTTGAGAAATTTATCATGATTTTATATCCATCTATCCAGGATAACATAGAAGGGACTCATGTTTTCTTCGAATTAATAATGGAAAGAGATATTCATAGATTTGAAAAAATTCTTATCACTGCACCTATACTGATACAATCAAAAAGTGGACAAATTTTTAGGATATTCAATGATTCTTCAAAGGAGGACCTTTATTGTGTGTTAATGGATAATGAAAATGTGATAGCTTATTATTCATGGTAGTTGAATGTTAACAAATATAACTATATAATTCATTCTCAAGTTTTGGTTATAGTGATCTTGATGTTGAAAATCTACCAGGATTATCTCTTTGGGGAGAAGTGTGAAATATAAATGGACCACAATTGCCTCATTTATATATTCCCACAGAAGGAGAAAAATATGCAATAGTGATGATGGTTAGAGATAAGAAACAATTATGAATTCTCAATCCACTTCCATCCTAGAAAAGTGAATAAATAGGAAGATGCTCTAAATATAAAGGATCCATCAATTTATCATTACTAAGAATTAAAAAGGACTAATCTTTTTAGACATAAAATGGACAAACATGGGAATCATAAAGGATGGAAAATCATCAATATATTCACAAATTATTACTCCACTATCCCATTTGGTGAGGATAAAGGATGATCAAAGATATAATGTGGGAATTAAGAAAAAATTTAAAACTATAAGAAATGGGTAATCCTTAGAGTTTGATATTTTTTTAATAATGTGATGTAATATTTTTGTAATGACTATGTTTACCGTCACATCTTGAGTTAAATAAATATATTTTGGATGATGCACATAGCTTTACCTTATCCATTTATATAGGAATCCAAAATATGTATTGAGATATCCAAGGAAACTATTAGTGGGAAAATATGAAAAAGGTTATCACGTAATATACATCAATATGTATTAGAGAGGAATTATCAATCAATAAAATTATAATGGTATAAATTTGAGATGTGGTGAGCCTTCATGAAACACTGTTATCTATTGTCTCTGAATGATATCTAATATTTACCTCCATGTTTAGGAAGATTGTTAAACAAACTCTAAATACCGAGTTGAATTTCATCATGGCTTGTCACACTCAAACTGATGGCCAATCTGAGAGAACTAAATAGACACTTGAGGGCATGTTGAGAGAATACACAATTGACTTCAAGGGAAGATAAGATCAACATATTCCTCTATTTGATTTCCCATACAATAATAGTTTCCTCATAATAATCTAAATTTATCCCTTTGAATCGATTTATGGGATGAGGTGTAGAACACATGAATGTTTCTATGAATTTGGGGAACAAAAACTACTATGTCCTAAAATGGTTGAGGAAATGATGGAAATCCACCAGACCATTTAGTAGTACAACAAGGATTTTCAGAGTTAAAAAATAATTATGATAACAATTATCGATCATACCCAGAGTTTCATGATAGATAAATTTTATTCCTCCTCATATCTCCATGTAATAAATTCATGTTATTTGGGATGAATAAAAATCTTTGTCCATGATACATCCGTCCCATTGAGATCATTGATCATATTGCAGAAGTGACCTATCGACTGGAACTCTCACCTAACCTATCTCAAGTATATGATGTATTCCATGTATCCATATTGATGAAGTACATACCAAACCCCTAAAATTTACTCACTCTATATGTTAAAACATTATAGAGTGATATCTCATATAAAGATATTTTTGGTGAAAATCTTAGATTGGAGAGAAAAATTTCTATGAAATCAGAAAATGCAGCTGGTCAAAGTTATATGGAGAAACTGTAGTTTTGATGGGGTGACTTGGAAACTAGAGGAGGTGATGAAACCGAGTTACCCTCATCAATTTTAATGTGTGAGATCAAAATTTTGACGATAAAATTTCTAAAGGGGGGAAGATTTTGACAACCCGAACTTTTATAAGTAAAACTCCCAATCCAATTTAATTAAATTTCTTACTATTTATTATTGATATTTAAAAAACATGAATTTATTTGAATTTTTTATATAAATTAATTTTTAATAGTCTATTATGTATCATTTCTATCGATAATATAACCATCTAATATTGATCATATTATTTGTATAAATATAAGGTTTTAATTAATCCAATTGACATAGACAAATGAAGTGTTGGCCTTAACAACTAGGATCATACCCTATGAATACCATTTATTTGATTATCTATTAGATATAAAATCCTTGGTAGTTTCTATTTATCATTCCCAATTTGAGATCTAGTAACTTAAGCTTGTGAGAAACCATTTACAGGAGAAGTTGAAGCTCATTGAAATCATGAACCTAACCATGTATGCTGATCCACCCCCTGAAAATATCACTATCACACACCTTAACACTAATTATTTTGTTGTATTATTAAAGAGATATGTTTAGAGACCAAAACAATATGAATATTTAAATTTTATTTTCAATATAATAATATTTATATTTACTTCCCCTCATTACTTTATAAATCATTTTGATGTTTAATTTTGGGTTATATTCAAATTCAATTAAGTCATTTATTTTCATGAATTAATGAAAATTTTAAACTAATCATATTTTATTTTAATATTTTTATTAATTTTTTTATTAAATATAAATGATCATTTTATTTTTATGAAGTCCAATGTAATTTTTTTAAGGGTTCAAAAAATATTTTTTTATGAAAAACCCAACATTTCTGAATAAATTTAAATTCATACATTAGGAGTTAAAATTCACATATTTGGAAAATTATTTAAATAAAATGAAGCTTATTTTTTGAATAAAAATTTCAAAATTATCCAATATTCAATAGTTCTGAATTTTCCAAGATAGTCAAATTTTCAAGTAAAAATTAAATACTGTATAACTATATGCTATGTATTATGACATCATAATGACCCCAATGTATTGTAATGAATACTATACACGTTATCCATGAAAAAATTTACCCTTTAAATTGGAAATAATGTGATTATAGAATTACTTGTTTTATTCTAAAAAGTTTTTATGAATCATCCAAAACCTATAATATATTTTATGCTTTTAAAATCATTTTTTTAAGAGTATGACTTACCTCCACATCATCAAAGGTATTATTTTAATAAGTTCAACCCTTTTCATAATAAAATAATGAAAAGAACCCTTTTTGGTAGAAACCATTGTAAAAATACATGGGTAGGTTTTGTTTTGGAAATTTTATTATACAGAGTCCAAAACTAATGTTTGAGAAATGATTAAGAGTTCCCCATACATTTTTTATATAATCTAAACCATGATACAACTTAACATCACTCAAAATACATGGATAACATCATAAATATTACTTAACTCTATATATTCCTTCAAAGTCTACCACAATATCTAAATAATCCCCTCACAAGAATTTGGAGTCACACTCTCAGTGTAAGGGATCCTCTCATTATCCACTTTATTCATGAATCTTCTTCATTTTATGCCCTTTTATTTTCAGTTACTATGTTTGAGTTGTGTTTTTAAACATTTACCACACATAACTTATGATTTAAAAAATGATTAGATTCATCTTACACACCCATTAATACCTCATGGAAAAAATTACATGCCCCTATTAGGCTTCCAAAATCTCACCTCGTGATTCATTACCCAAAATTGTTTATTGAATATCCATACCCAATTAATATCAAGGGTGTTCACCTTTATGAAATTATAATTACTTTATTGGAGAATTATATGTTTTTATTAAACACTAAATTATCATGGAATAAATCATGATAAAAATTATCCCATGTTTTATGTTCGATGTGGTATACTTAAGCACGAGAATGGAATGTAAGTGATGAGTGATCCCATAATGACATAACACTCCAATGCATTGGGTAATGTTTTAGTATCATGAGACCTAAATCAAGGGATTAGGAAGTGGAACTTATTCAAAATGATAATTTTTCCATCATGATTTCTATGAATTTATCCTTGAACTATTTTTATTATGTAGTGTTTTATGCTGTTGCAACATATCCCATGTTACATTTAGGATTATCATGCTATATCATGCCTCATTGTTCAAGTTTTTTATTATAAAACCTTTTATGTATCATTGATATTCCTATTTTAGAACATGTATTATTTTATTCATGTTATTTATGTTTTATTCCCTTACATGGATATATAGAACACCTCTTTCTTATGTATATCCCCTGGGGATCCCGTACAGTTTTTTGTACAATCATGTTAAGGATGTTTTCAATAAAGATGATGTATTTCCTATTTTATGTTGTTATGTAATGCACATAACTCCCAAATACACTAGACTTTGTGTTATTATAGGTTGTATTATTTAAATGTTCTCTTATAAAACATTTATTAATGTCAAATATAGAGTAGGGTTGTCAAAGAAAAAGATAGGAGAGGGGTTAGCCTTTTATAAGTGAAGTTTATGGAACACTTGAAAATTTTGAAATAGAAATGTTGTAACCACGTTTTTCTCCTGAAATAATTCCCCAAAATAGACTATAATCGAGCACTAGACACGTTAGGGTCCAAATAAGGAAAGAAAATTTATTTTAGAAACGTTTTTTCATAATTTTGTCCCTTATAATTTTATTTTAACACCCATAAACCTATTTCTACCTTAACCATAGAAGTCAACTTTTACTATTTTCACTATTTATTTGGTTCAAAAATTAAGTTAATATTATTATATAATATAATTGATTTTGATTAAAAATATGGAATCCATTTTTTAAAATTCAATTCACCTATCTGGATGATGTTAATTTAAAATTAATCCCACATAAGTGATGGGAAATCATGATTTTAAAGTGGAAAATTTCGGAAGTTTAAAAGGTTTTTATATAAAAATTAAATTAAAAAAAAATAAAATTAACTAAATTGGATTAATATATATATAATTGAATTAAAATTTATTTAAAACCAATTTAAAATAGAATATATATTTATAAATATATTAAATGAAAAGGTATTTTTCATTTAAATTTCAGTATTTTTTAGTGTTCATCAAAAAAATAATACTTTAAAATAATTCAAAAAAATTCAACCTAAGATAGTTTTTATTTTTTGATTTTAAAAATTAAATTTATTTTATCGAATTAATTTTCTAAAAGTGTAAAAAATTGATTTTATTATTATTCACTAATAAAAAACTTTTTTTTTGAAAAAATAGTATTTTTAAAACTTATAAATACATTATTGAAAAATTAAGTACATTTTATCAACATGGTTTATTTATATAATTAAATTATACTTAATATTTAAAACATATTTATTATTATTCAAATAGGTATTTTTAATGACACATGTTTTTATAATATTAATAATATATCATCGTTTTGTTAAACCAAAATGTCATGTGTAATGACAGCTAAGATAAGTGTTGCGTGTAACACCTGCTTAACTCAATGTTTCATGTAATTCAAGATATCAATGAAATATAAATTATTGATAAAAAATCATAAAAAATTATGGTGTCACATTTTACCCTGCTTATTATGAATTTATGCATCAAAATTCATCACCATTATACCAAAAATGAGGATACTTCTACCTCCTTATTATCTTGGGTTAACACATACCTTCCTCAAACCGTGATTTCACCACAAAAAGTTAACAAGGAGAGTTATCTTGATTCAAATAAAATTACATGTATGATATAAAATCTTCATAGGTTGTTCCTCATTAGAAATATCTTTCTTCAGTGGTATGACCTCTGAGTTTTTTATATGTGAAGGGTCAAAAATGTTCTTCATCTAAAAAGATAATGGAACACATCGCAGACTTGAGATAGTTTTGGTGGAAGAACCAATAGAGAGGATAACATCCCAATATGATCAAGAATTAAAACGGTATTAATATACCTATGGATTAGTTTTACTTTCTTCTAAAATCTCACAACCATTTCCAAGGATAAATTCATATTAACACTTTATTACTAACTAAAAATTCTTGATTATTCCAGTGATTATTAGCATGATATTTTAACTGACTCTGATCTTCATTGATGTGATACTATATATCATTAACGTTTTATCCAATTTCATAGTCCATATCATGTCTAAATAGATTTATTTCTCTAACGTCATTCCAGAACATTGAAGATCTACATTTATTTATAAATAGTGATTCCTAAGGGGCCATCTGAATTCATGAGTGAAAGCTATTGTTAAATAAAAACTCAACTACTATAATGTGTTGATCTGAACCACCTATTAAGTCCATAGATTTAAAACTCAACATATACTCTGGTTCTTTAATTGTTCTATCATATTTACTATCTATTTGATGATGATACACAATTCTAAAACACAAATATATATCTATAACTTTTTGAAGACTTTATAAGAACTTTGATTTAAAACTTGAATCTTGATCCTACATAATGGAATGTGTTACTCCATGAAAACGTACCACTAATTTAATGAATATCCTAGAAATATAATTAAGATAGAAATTTTCTCTGATAGAGATAAAGTGTTCTGACTTTGTATGGTGATTAACTACAACCCATATAGTATTCTACAATTTATCTGGTTTTGGGAATCCAATGAAAATATCCATGGTGATGTCTTCTATAAGTTCCAAACCTTTTCTAGGGTTTTATCGAGCTCATGTAAATGTAACATTTTAACATGTTTCGAGTATATATTTTTTTGGGTTTTTCCTAAGCGTGTTCTGGGTGAAACTAGAGAATATTTGTTAAAATAGGGAGAATGCACGGTTGGCACACTGTTTGACCAAACTGTGCACCTAGTACATCAAAAATAAAATCCCAAATAGTGGGGATTCACATGGTTGGATCATATGTTTTCAAGATTTTAAACTTACAAGAAGTAACTATGAAACCCCATGTGAGGATGTGTATGATTAGGAACACAGTTTGGGCTAATTATGTGCACCACATAAGAAAACACACACATGGATGTTTAAGACACTAAAAATTCATTAATTTTTTTATAACCCTTGCATTATATCCCTAAAAACCCTATATAGACCCTAAAACAAGTCCTAAAAATTTGAGTTTCTCCTAGAAAAATTTTATTTCATTAAAACCTCCATTCATGAAATATCTAAAATTAGTTAACAGATATTCACCTCTCCCAGTAATAGATTCTCATCCCTTATAGTTTTCCCCTCTCTCACATCTTTTATATAATCCTTTGGAGAAATTATTTCTCTATTAGTAATGGATATATATCTATGTTATCTAAGATCTAATACTCTGAATCTTGGATCTAGGTTTTAGATCTTGATACCATTCCTCATTACTATCTTCATTGTTCCGTTTCAATTAGTTATTTTCATTGGTGAGCATTCATCAACGATCTTGAGGAAGGTGGTCTAAATTGAAAATCCCATAGTATTGATTTAATTACATGTGTATAATTTTGACTTTTAAGTTTACATGATTGGGTAATTTTATTATAGATTCAATTGATGAAATTTAATTTCCACGTGATAATGAATTGAGATAAATTTGGTTTAATTTCAATTAGTGTAATTAGATTAATTAATTGGTTAATTAATTAATGGAATATTCGAGATGTGGAATTAATGGGATATTGGGATTGTGTAATTGGTAAATAAATCTAATTATGAATTAATTTACAATGAGGATTGTGATATGGTTGTCTTAACCTTAATTGGTTAATGGGTTACATGGTTTATACAATTCAAAATGTAATAATAGTGAACTTTTCATATTATTCCATGTGATTAAATTGAGGAATCATGTTTTATGTCATAAATTTTAATGGTATACCATGATGTTAAAGGGTGATAAAAAGGTTTAATTTTGTTTTACAATGAATGATGTTATATATGTGATATATGTCTGATTTAATGATATATGAGTGTGGGACACATGCTGATGGTCCAAATACCCATATAGGATTGATTGATATATGATTGCGGGACACATACTCATGATCCAAATACCCACATGTCATTGGCTAATGTATGAGTGTGGGATACATGTTGATGATCCAAATACACATAGGTGATTGACTGATAAATGAGGTGTGATACAAGGAATGATGCTTCAAATACTCATAGGCTTCTAAGCATGGTGTTCTAGGCCCAAAATGTTGGCATTGGAACACGGTTCCAAGTGATCATGATATTGAATTTAATTGAAATGGATCATGAAATCCCACATGTTATAATGATTTGTGAATTGAATATGTATTATGGTTCAGAATCCTGCATGGGGTGAAGTAGTTATTGAAGGTTCGAGTGTCCATGGGATCACATTGGTTTATGTGGTTAAATAAATATTAATAGAATATAGGTAAAATATTTACTTTATTTTTTTATTTTATTATTTATAAAAATAAATATAGTATTATTGACTCGATGCTATTTTATTCACTGTTGGTGGTGGCCTACTCATTTATACTCAAACCCTACTGAGGCTACCTAATTGGTACCTCAATAGACATCATGTTCTTAGGGAAGGAAAAGGGTAAAATAACTATATTAGATGGATGACTTGCACTATGTTGAAAAAGAGGGTATAGTCTCCCCATGATCTATATTATACTATTTCTACTAGTCATCGACCTCATGCATATGGGGAGGCACACCTGAAGTCATGTGGCCAACCAACCCAGGGAACTGGTTTTTGGCACACGGGTTAGGACCTCACAAGGTGGTATTAGGGGATATTTTATTGCATTATTTCGTATTAATATTTGGTAATGGTGGACATGAGAATAGGATGAGTTGGTAATTTTTTAATATCTCATGCATGGAATTATCTAGACAATGAATGAGGGTAAAAGACAAGTACTCAAGGTGGGATTGTTATTATTGATGCTTGTTGTTATTGTTGAGTGTTATTTCACCTGGAGGGATGCACATGTTGTGTGATGAAATTATTGTTCCTAAGTTTTTTTGATATTTGGCTCATGGTTAGATATGTCATGCGAGTTGTGTATTCATGGATCATTTCCGAAACTCAACAATTATTGGGATATGCATCATTTTTTGGCATGCATGGGAAAAACCTATTTTTGGATGATGTTTCTAATGGAAGTTCTTTTCATTTCTTGTGTGTTTTAAATGAAATAGGTTACTAATAAAAACAGATTTTTTTTTAATATGATTAAATATATAGTAAAATGTTTTTCTAATTATAATATTCTATAATAAGAGCTTTTTTAATATTTTTTAACCTAGACATGGATGATGGGTAGTTAAGGGTGGTGACTATGCCTCTGTTTTGACCATGTGGTGGGAAAATGGGGAATACTGATTATGAATTATTTTTAGTCCATCTTGATAAATGTTTTAATGTTGTGTAATATTTATTGAGATGTATGTTTGGAATTGTAAAAATTTTCTTCCATGATGACGCTTATTAGTTGGAAGACATGAGGATATGGATGTAAATTTTCCTATGGTTGTGGAACATGAGCCTCTAGTAGTGCTGGGTGGGGAAGTCAAGGAAAAGTTCTGAGAAATCATTACCCATTTCATAAATTTTATAGAAAGAGTAATATGGTGGTTTGTGAAGTTGATGAACAAAATTATGTGAGAGTTTTAGTTGCAGTACTGTTTGGAATTTTCCAGAGAGAGTGTACCTGAGACATATGAGTTGTTGATTGTGTCTATCCATATGATACATGTCCAATTGAAAACTGCTACTAATATGAGAGTCAAATTGGATGCCTAAATTTTATGTGGTCAAGAAATTTTTTGGTGGGACATCAATACTTGGGATGAAAAAATGGAGAATATGTATTTGAAGGACTTTTAGGAGAAGTTGTTGGAGCACTTTTATCCTAAGACGCTCTTAAAGGGGGTAGTGGATAAGTTTATGGTGATGAATTTATAGAGAATGTGTATTATGGACTATATTGGTTTCTTTATATATTTTCATCTCTTTGTTAAAGTGTGTGGGGGGGATGAGTATAATTGGTAAAAGCTATTTTTAGATGGGATTAAAATTAAAATTATATCCCATGATAATATCTTTCAACTGAAAAAGTTTTTTATAGTTGTCAACCAGGCTCCCATTTATTAGGGGAATCTGAAGGAGGATTCTAATGGAGGACATGTGTCTTTTATTGGATTGTATAGAGGCATTACTTCTAAGAGAAAGAAGTTTCATTATAAGAATTTTTACTAATGTTGTGGAAAGAAGAGTTGCCATTGGGAAGGATATGTTACACCAGATCTTACTCCAGTGGTTCATCACTAGTGTGTTAGGCTGAGTAACTTTCATAAATAGTTCCTCTAACCACTGGTAAAGTGATAAGAATACAGTTGTATGTGACATCTATAAAGGTTTTGGATGAACCCATGATAAATGGGTAAAGATGGAGGCAGTAGGCAGAATAAGAGTACCCAAAGGGGGTATTCAACCCCATATCAGTCTAGCAGTTGGAGTTTGGATGGCCATGGTGGTCGCGGTAGTGGATAAGGTGATTCCATTCAAGATCCCTCATATCAACATAGTGGTGTTTCTCAAGGGAATATGAATGTATTACATGCAAGAGGGAAAGGAAATTTTCATGAAGTTCAACCTACACTTGTTGATGGTGAGGTTAAACCATCAATAGTTATAGGTACTATTCTTATATATTCTATGCTATCTAGTGCATTATTGGATAATGGTACCTCTAATTATTTTATATCTACACAATTTGTGAATGTTTTGAGTTTGGAAGTGGAGTTTTTGAGTGGGTTAATGAAGATTGATATATCATTGGTAGTAAAATAATGATAGATCTATTCATTAATGGTGTGTTCTCTTGAGGTTGGGAAGTATCTCATTATAGTTGATATCTATAATCATTATATGTTTGCATTTGACATATTTATGGAAATGGATTGGTTAGTTTTGTAACGAGAACATATAGATAGTTACCACATGAGAGTAACTTTTATGTCTCCAGATGGTGACGATGATATTCACCATGGGGAGTGGGATATCAAGGTTACCCATGCATGAATAGTTCATAAAAAATATAAGGATATCACCAAAAAGGTTTCTAGTCTTTTCCTAAATGAAGATGGTGTCAAGAATGAAAAATTTCCACCCATGTTGGACAGATTCCAAGATTCATTTTCAGCTGACTTATTTGGTATTCCATCTAAGAGAGATGAAAATTTTATAATTTACCTAATGTTAGAGCTGATTATATTTATATTCCACCTTACAGAATGGAACTACTATAGTTTTAATTGTTTGAGAATCAACTGGAAGAGTTGATTGATAAGGAGTTTATTTTTATGATTACGTTTCCTTGGGATTATCCTATTTTGATTACAATGAATTATGATAGAACCTTGCTATTGTGTGTTGATTACTGAAATTTGAATCAGATGACTCTGAAGAATGGGTATCCTCTTAAAAGTATCGATAACATATTTGACTAGTTGATGGAAGATTTTTTTCTCAAACATTGACATGATATTGGGTATCATAAGTTGACAGTTTGACCTTTTCACATACCTCAAACTAATTTTAGAAGCATAAATGGAATTTATGAGTTCTTCATTATTATATTTAGGTTGACGAACAAACTGAAAGTGTTTATGGATTTATGAACACAATCATCCACCCATACCTAGATTAGTTTGTGGTTGTGTTTTTTGGATTACATCTTGGTGTACTTCAAAACTTGTGATGGTCGTTCCCAACATCTTGACATCCACTTGAGTACACTGAGAGAAAATTTTCTTCACTCCAAGCAATCTAAATGTAAAATTTGGACCTATAAGATACATTTATTGGGTCACATCATCTCATAGGCTGTTTTGTTAGTGGTCTCAGAGAAGGTGCAATGAGTGATTTCATGGGAGAAAACTGAGAATTTTTTGATATCCATAGTTTTTTGGGATTAGTGGCCTATTATTGTAGGATCATATAATACTTTACCCTATTATAAGAACCTCTTTTGATCTTGAATATGAAGGGGATAATGTTTTAATATTCTATAACATGTGAGAATTATTTCTATGTGTTAATGAGGTTATTGAAAATGACACCAATACTGATCCTACCTGAGCCCAGGGAGGAGTATACGATGTTATGTGATGATTTTAGGATCGGTGTTATAGTAGTGTGAATATGGGGAGATTTAGTTGTATCATATGGGTCACAAAAGTTAATTCCACAAGAACATAACTACCCTATGTGTGACCTTGAGTTAGTAGTATAGGTATATTCATTGATGTTTTGGTGACATTATCAGGTGGGAGAATGCTTTACTGTGTATTACAACCACAAGATCTTAAAGTATATAATTTTATAGTGAGATTTAAATCTCTCATAGTGTAGGTGGGTTGAGTATATACTGTCATTTTATTTTGATCTAGGATATACACCCAATAAGGGAAATAAATTTGATGACTTTCTAGGTAGGAATAAACAGACTCAGGTAGTTTAGGAGGCCAGTTCAAAGTGGAAGATGATGACCATGCTGGCTAAGATGTATGTTGGGGTTCATGAGGGCCATGAAAAGATGACCCTCATATCAGTTTTAGTGGATTCCCATATTTTGAGTCAGATTATGGAATATATGTATCGAGATCTGTAATGTGTATCCTTGAGTGAAATCCTTGAAGGTGGGTAGACACCTTTAGAGTGACCCATAGATGAGGATGAGATTATCTATGTCAAGAATCAGGTTATTGTGCATATGTGTATACAAGAGGAGATTATGGATGAATTTATAACTCAAAATTTTCAATGCATCCAGGTGTGACCAATATGTACCATGGCCTACATTGAATGTTTTGGTTTACATGAATGGAAAAGAAGATAGAAGGGGTTTTTATATGATTCTACACTTGTCGATAGGTGAAGGCTAATAATCAATGGCCTAATGATTTACTAAAACCATTACCCATTCCATAATTTAAGAGGTATGATGTTTCCATGGGATTTGTGGTTGGTCACCTGAGGATGCCTTCGGAGAATGACACTATTTGGGTGGCTCTAGACTAACTGATGAAAGTATCCCATTTCTTTCCTATATGGGAGATTTTCTTAGTGGATCACTTAGAAGATTTGTATGTTTGGGAAATATTCCATCTGTACGAGGTTTCATAGAGTATTGATTAAGAATATGACTCACATTTTACTTCATTATAATCGAAGTTTTTATAGAAGGAACTTGGTAAATATGTTTTACTGATTATTAAATTCCACACATACAAAGATAGGCAGTTATAATGTTCTATACATGTGGTTGAGGATATTCTTTGAGCACGTGTTCTCAATTTTGGTGGGTATTAGAAAAAACACATACCACTCACCGATTTCCCCAATAAAATAGTTATTAGGAACAAATACAAATGGGACCATATTAGTATGTTTTTGGTAATCCATGAAGATCTCCCATATGTTGGATGCAGATAGGTGAGTCAGAGTTGTTGGGAATGAGTCTCGACAAGAGACATCAGAGCTTGTTCAGCTGATTTAGAAACACATGGCTATAGATCACAGTAGATAGAATCCATTTTTTGATCACTGTCGATGACCCCTAAATATTTCATTAGGTGATCATGTGTTCTTTCAGGTGTTTCTTAGATTTGTTTACCATAGAATTTGAAGGTATGTAATGTTGGTGCCCAAGTTTATTGGACCATTTGAGGTTGTGGAGAGAATCGGGCTAGTCGCATATCAATTAAATCTTCTTTAGAGGTATAATACTTTTCATGATGTTTTTCATGTGTCACAGCTTCATCAGTATCACCCTAATCCATATCATGTGATCAATGTGGACATTGTTGAGCTTGAGACTAATAAATCCTTTTAGGATCATTTTATTTGTGTTGTGGATCATAGTGAGAAAGGATTGAGTGAAAATACCACACTAATAGTTTTAATATTGTGGAAACATAATAGTTTTCAAAGGGAAATATTGAATATAGAAATAGATATGTAGGCTCAGTGGTCTAATGTTTTTTCACTCGAAATCCTAAGATGCATGGTAATATATCTCGATCATGAGTTGTTATAAGTTTGGTAGATTTCAAGATCCTCACCCTTTTTGGTTTTGTCTGGAGATCCTATACAAGTACTCTTTTTGACTTATTTATATTATAATTTTTTTGGGATTTACCTTGGGGTTTTTTGAGTGAAATTAAATAATTTTGGGAAGAAGAAGGGCAGTTCACAGTTAGTTCACATTTTGACCAAACCATGCATCCATGCCATAAAACCTTGTGAACCTAAATATAGGGGATTCACATGATTGGTGAAAGGTTTTTCAAACTTTTCACTCTCATAGTGTTAACTGTGTGACCGCCTAGGAGGAGTCACACTATTATGTGCACAGTTTGGGAAAACTATGCACCCCATATTGGAAACCATGCATGCGGAAATTTAACAACACAAAAATTCATTAAAAATTTCCCTAACCCCTGTATTATATCCCTAAACAACCTAGACTAACGCTGAACAAATTAATAAAAATTTTAGAGGCTCCCAAACGAATTCCAAGGCATTCCAACCTGTATTATTGATGAATCAAAGATCCATTGAAAGATCTGAACCTATCATGATAATATATTCTCATCCCCTATTGTTTACTCTTTCTCTCCTTCTTTATATCATCCCTTGATAGGATATTTTCATCTATTTGTAATGAATCTTGACCAAGGTTTTTATAGATATAGTAATCTTGATATTGGATGTAGGTTTTTGATCTATATCTCATTCTTCATCATAATATTGGTTGTTCTGCTTCAATTTGGGATTTATGTTGGTGTATGTTCCTCAATGATCTCGAGATAGGTGGTCTTAATTGAAAATATCATAGTAATGATTTAATTACATGTGTGTAATTATGAAATTTCAATTCAATGTCTAGAAAATTGTGTTTCATATTCATTTGATTAAATTTAATTTATATGTGGTAGTTAATTGGGATAAATTTTGTGAAATTGGAATTAGTGGAATTTGATTATTTAATTGGTTAATTAATTAATGGAATATTGTGATTGTTGAATTGATGGGATATTAGGATTTTTTAAATCATCAATTAATTTAATTATGAATGAATTTAAAATAATGATTTTGATATGGTTGGATTAGCCTTAATGGGTTAACGGGTTATATGGTTTAAATAACAAAAAATAGTTTAATAGTGAATTGGTAATATTATTCCATGTGAGTAAATTTAGGAACTTTGTTTGGTGTGATAAATTGTAATGGTATACCATGATGTGAAAGGGTGATAAAAAGATATAATTTCTATTTACCTTTAATGATGTGATATATGTGATATATGTGTGATTCATTGATATTTGTGTCTGAGACACAGACATATGTTACAAATAACAATATGTGATTTATTGATAAATGAGTGTTGTACATGAACTGGTGATCCAAATACCCATATGTGATTGAATGATATATAAGTGTTAGACATGAACTGATCCTCCAAGTACTCATTATGTGACTGGTTGATAGAATAGGTGTGAGTTAAGGAATGATGCTCCAAATACTCATGGGGTGCTATACATGGATTTCTATACACAAATTTTTGTAATTAGACCATAGTTCTAAGTGTTCATGATATTTAATTGAAATTAAATGGATAATGAAAACCCATGTATTATAATAATTTATGAATGGAATTTGTGTTATGGTTTAGACTCCGGTATGGGATAAAGTAGATATTGAAGGTCTGGGTTTCCTCGAGGAGGCGGTGGTTTATGTTGATAAATAATGAATAATTGAATATATGTAAACTATTTAATTTGTTTATTGTATTATATTATTTACACAATTGAATTCAATGTTATGGATTAGTTATTGTTTTGTACACCATTCATAGTGGCCTATTCAGTTGTAATCACACCCTACTCATGCTGCCTGATTAGTACCTGAATAGACTTCATGTTTTCATGAAAGGATAAGGGAAAGTGTCCTATGTTAGATGGATGGGCTGGGATGGATCATGGATGAGGGAATCAGACATAGTGTCAAGAATTTCATTGAGTTATCAGTTTATTTTGTTTGTTTTTCATTAGACACTTGACATTTATTTTGGAATGTCATATCTACTGCATTAGTTTTATATATTGTATTCATGTGTTGTTATTCATGTGAAATAGGTATTATTATGGTTATGGTCATATCATTTGGATATATATTTTAATTATATTTTAGTGAGGCTTTGGTAAAGAGGGTATAGTCACTCTATGATCGATATTAGACCCTCATTAAATGCTAGTAGCATATAGAATACAGGGAGTCAGTCCTTAGGTCATGTGGCCAACTGGGTCAGGGAACTTGTCTTTTCCACCCGAGTCGGGATATCACATTTTCCCATTTCCATTATGGAATGGGTAAGGGATGAAATATTCCCATATAATTTTGTCTCTCAATCATAAATTTATAACATACCGAGCACCAGGATATAAAATCTATGCTCTCTCACCTCATCCATCCTAATAAAAGTACACTTTCAAATATATACACATATTTATACTTCTAGGATTAATACAGAATGATGAACTATGATCTTTTTCTAACAACTCCTTCTTAAATCCTAGTATAATAGAACACATATAAGGTTGTTGAACCTTGTCATTCTATCATGAGCAAGGATATACTCATGATTATTTCTAACCTTATGTTACATATCAGGATCTTCCTCTTATGCCTCATTAATCTTAACATGGATAGATAGTTAAACATTAAAATAAAAAATATAATATTAACCCCCATTATTTTGGAATTCAAGATTTATCCTTTGAAAATCATGAAATATTATATTTTTTTTAATCCTTATCATGGTTTATATTGAATGATCCTTTCAACTCCTGGAATGAACCTACTTGTTTTCTTTCCCATGGTGGTAATTTATTGGGTATTCATAATATTTTATTAGCTCTAACCAAATTCTGTGGGTAATATTCCACTCTTTATATTCGATTACATATAATAATTTTTTTTCTCAATATATATATCAAAATTTTCTGTATAAAGAAAATTCCTCCATATCCTTAATACAAAAATTATTAAAGCTAACAAAAAATCATGATTTGGGTAATTTTTCTCACAGACCATCAATTTATGTGATGCATAAGCTATATCTATGTAATGCTACATGAGAAAAAAATCCTAGTCCCTTCTTGGATTCATTACTATAAATTACAAACCCTTATCCACTATAAGGTAATGTAAGAACATGTTCATTGAATAAATTCAATATCCTCTATCATTGATTAATCTACCAATATACCCTCACTTGAGATTATATTACACATAAGTGAATCATTTTTTAGCTAAAATTAACTTTTACAATTTTTTTCATATATTTTATCCTTATTTTGGGTATTTAGTATAGTTCTTAAGAGATATTAATGATATTAATTAATTTTTTAATAGTCAATAATATTATCTTACATGACTATAAAAAATTTATCAAGTTAATCACTAAATACTCTACTCATTAAATCTATAAATATAGCAGGTGAATTAGTAAGACTGAGTGGAATCAATATATATTCATAGCATTGATAACTTATACAGAATAATTTCATGGGTATAACCTTCTTATTTACCCTAAATTGATGAAATTAAAAATGAAGGATATCCTTGTAAAAGTATTGAGATCCATGTAGTTGATCAAACAGGGCATCCATACAGGGTAGAGGATAACTATTTTTGATCATGATCTTTTTTAGCTACTCGTAATCAAAGAAGAGTGCCATTGATCCATTTATAATTTTTATAAAATTAATAGGTTCAACCTAAGTTAAAACTTTTTCCAAATAAAACAATTTTCAAGGCTCCCCTAGATTATCATTTTCAATTCATGCAACTCAACTTGGACCATTTTATAGGTAGAGTTCAAAATTGGTGTGGCCCTATGCATGAGTTTTACAGAGTTATCCACTTCATGTTTTGGTGTAAGGATAAAAATATATTAGATAAAGTCATTAGAAAAAACCAACATAATAGTTGTATAATTGATGTTGATTTTATCCCCAACCATATTAGATAAACTCCTCAATCAATATTAATCAAATCCCATAAAATTTATACGATTTCTATTAGATGTTTATATTTATCATTGAACTGATAGAAAATCATAAATTTGTTTGGAATATCAAATGTGACTTTAATTATTTGGAAATTGATGCGAGATTAATATAGAAAAATCCAATTCATGCATAAGATAACATAAAATTTAACCAGAGGAAGAATGAGAATATTTAATAGAAGCATATTCCCAATAACTTCAACCAGAGAGGAATCATAGACTTGAGATGTGAATGTCATACCCCTAGGTATTTTCAATTATAATTTCACATGTAATTATTTTTGTGCTTTCTTTATAACATTATAAAATTATTATGATATGAAATAATGGGTAGATAAAGTGTAAAATAATAAATTATAAATTCAAGAGTAGATGGTATGTGTACCATTCACCACATTATTATTGCACCACTTGTCAGAAAAAATAATCGCATGGTATTTAAATTTATCTCTACGCTTAAGAGGTTACTGAATTCCATGATAATAAATAACCTTTATATTAATGAAATTTTCAGAATAGTTCCCATAGTCCTTATATTTACAAAATTAGTGTGTGTTTAGTGCACTCTATGAAACTTTCTATCTATTCACATCACTAGATAAATTCTTATCATAAATTTAGTAATAAATTTCTTGATGACCTTTCCTTAAATCATTTACTAGTCCCTATAAGACAATTTTATCCTTGTTTCTTCCCCCATTTTGAGCATAATGGAATTCCCATTTTCTTATATCCATGTTTGTTAGAGTTTCCTTTGAATTCCATTTTTATATTCTTATCAAAACCTTGAGATTGATACATAAATCAAACCTCTATTTTCTCTCTGATTTCACATAAAACTATCACTTCATAGATACTTATGTCTCTTATAGATAACACCCTTTATAGAAATTGGTTTAAGACACTAAGGAATCAATCAACCTTATTTTCAGGTTGGATGGAAGTACTAGAAGTGTACGTGACATATCCTGTAAAATTTTCCCCATAGGTACCTACAGATTCATCATGGATTTTCTTTATCTCAAGGAAATCCCTATCCATCTATTTATGAAGAATATTAGGATTATACTTGTTGAAAAATAAGTAAAATAACACATCCTAATCCATGGAGTCAATTTCATCATATTGAATCATATTATTGATAAGATTAAACCATTATTCAATTTAACCTTTCAAATTGTAGATAACTGATAAGAATTTTTCATATTTTTAACACTGAATAATAAAAAATATCATTTCAATGGTGTTAAAAAATTGTTCGCTAACTTGTGGATAAGATGACCCACTGAAAGATGGTATATGTTTCACTCTGAAAGACTCAACATATTTATTTCACCCTTGGAAAATTTGAAGGTCTATCATGATTCATATGTTGATAATTTTGTGTAGTAGGGTTGATAAGATATTGAATTATGGTTCCTATTTGGATTACCAGGAGGAAAATAATATCATTTCCAATTGCACTCAGTATTAACATAGTTCCTTCAAGTTACAACCATTCACTAAAAGATAAAAACATAGAGTAAGAATCAATATTAATAGTAGGGAACCACATTATCATGAAAATTTATTACAAAAAGTCTAAACTATGACATATTTATTTTAATACATGACACCTTAGGTTTATTATAGGTCATTTATAGTCATTATTCAAATCCATCATGATGTTTCATAAGTAATTTGTGAATTTGTAAACCATATCCCTACAGGAGTGTCAAACAGGGTGTGTAGAAAGTCCCATTTTTTATTCCAGGCGATGATCAAGCCTTGATCAATGTTCCCCTTTCATAGTAATTTCCCCTTGGTACCTCTATGTTAGGACGACTTCCACTTGTTATATCTAGACAACGATGCAATTACCTAGAAACTTGTCACTATATCTATTACCAAAATTCACTAACAGTTTATTATATATGGAATAATGCATAGACCTAACCTTAAACATTTACATAGGGATCTCACTAATTTTTTCTCGTTCTTATTTACAAAGCATATCTAAACCTATATATTGATACAAAAATAGTGATCTGAGGTAATAATACATAGATGTTACATCATTTTTATGAAAATTTATTACATTAAAAAACATGTGTCCGAGGAGTGTAAAGGTGTATTTCCTTTGGAAACATGGAAAAAAGAAAAATTGTATCATTGGTAAACTAAATAATATCCTACTACATTCTTCTTAACTATAATCCTTCTTAGAGACAACATATGTAATAATTTTTTTCATATAATGGGGACAAGAAACACAAGAATGGGTGAGATGAGATGCTCAATAGGTGTAATAAAGAAATAAACGTAATCATAACATAAAAAAAAGGTTTTATAACCAGATCATAATATTTCACCACTACAAAATTGGCCTGTAACAGAGCTAAAATTGGCCTTTAATAGAGCTAAAAAGGGCCTTTATCAGATCTTTTAAAATCATTGATAATATAACCCTTTATTAGTACTGATAAATGACCGTTTATCAGTGCTTCTAAAAGCATTGGTAAAGGGGCATGATGCAGTGTCCTTTAATAGCCCAACGCAACACCATTGTAGTGTGCTATTACAACACATCATAATACCAAAAACACCAAAAAATCATAAAAATAATGTACCTATAAAGTATTTAATTAAAATAAAATTTATAACCAAAATACAAGAATCACATTATATTATAGAAATTTTTAACATTGGTTTATACAATTACATAAGTACAAATTATTAAATACATTCAAAAACATATGTTTTAGTTTGCCTTTTGATTGTAACCCATCCTCAATAACAAAAAATTACTATGTTACTAATAATAAAAAGAAATAAATTAATCTAAATTATTAACTTTAAACAAATGTTTGATTCAAACGAGGAACACTATGTATCAGATTGAGTTGTGATTTATTCTTACACATCACAAAATTTTTTATTTGTCTTCAAGAATTATGATTTTTAAAATTAAATAAATAATTATTTGATAAAAATTATAATGAAATTAATTTTTTTATAGGAGATATAATGATTATAAAACAATCTAGGTTTTTTTCATCATTTTTAGCGATGTGAGGCATGTTTTAAAATAAAATGAAACTTATACATTGAAAATATGCAATTGAAGTCGTACTAGTTACACCTTGCATCAGATTCAGTTTCATTTGATTCTTAAATGTATCAAATGACTAAAGGATCATTTTCTTACAGTATTAAAAAAAATTGAACGTGTTTTCTTGGTTTTGAGTATATCGCTTTTTGTTTTTACTGAAAAGTCATTTTAAACTAAAAGCATGCACTTTTACTCATAATGGTCACACCGTCTGTAGGATTGATGTGATACCAATTACTACATTTCATTAATGACATATGAATTGGTTTCTTAAATTGTAATGATAATCCAAGTACATTTTCTCAATTTTTAGTGAGTGACACTTTTTGAACTAAAATATTGATTTTAAAGAGATAATAAAACAATTGAGTCATAATAGTAAAATAAGGTATCATATTGAGGTGTGGAATATTACTACACATCAAAAATGATATATGGATCGTTTTAATAAAGTATAAAAAAAATCATAATTCTTTTAAATTGTTTTTAGTAGGTTAGTTTCCTTTTGAAAAATTGATGTCAATTTTAAATAAAAAAACGCACTTAGAGAAATTCTGGTCACACCATGTGTCAGATTGGGATGTAGCTAATTCCTAAACATATCAAATGAAATATTTATTATTTTCTAAATGGATCAAAAAAATCCCAATGTGTTTTCTTGGTTTAGATTACTTCACCTGTATTTTGAACTAAAATATCATTTTAAGCTAGAAACATGAACTATGAATCATCCCGGTCACATCATGTGTTTGTTTTAAGTGATACTTATACCTACGCATCAAGAATGGATTATGTATCATTTAAATAAATTATGTAGAAAATCCAAGTGCATTTTCTTGTTTTTTATTGGGTGACAGTTTTTGAACTAAAATATCAATTTTGAACTAATAATGGACACATTGAGTCATATCAGAAACATAATGTATTATATTGAGGTGAATGTGATTTATAGACAAAAACAATGACTAGTGGATAAGTTTCATAAAGTACTAAAACAATAAGAATGTTTTTTCTAGGTTTTGAGTAGGTCAGTTTTCCTTTTTACTAAAATTTTTGTCAATTGTAAATAAAAAGACACACTCTGCATCATACCGATCATTCCATGCATCTGATTGAGTTGATGATAATTCCTACATGTATAAAATGATATATGTAATGTTTTAATAATGTATCAAAACAAT
Organism: Viscum album; assembly: GCA_963277665.1. Classification (NCBI taxonomy): domain Eukaryota; kingdom Viridiplantae; phylum Streptophyta; class Magnoliopsida; order Santalales; family Viscaceae; genus Viscum; species Viscum album. The sequence goes on from OY728131.1 coordinate 414,484,712, forward strand.
TTTAGTGTTTTTTTTCTCATTTTTGAGTATGTTACTTGTATTTTTTTAAAAAAAATCTCATTTTAAACAGAAAAAACGAACTTTGAATCATGCCGGTCACATCTTTTGTTGGTTTGATATGATACTGATTCCTATATGAAAAAATGACATATGAATAATTTTCTTAAATAATCAACAAAACCGAATCATTTTTGATTATGTTTTAATGAATAACACTTTCCAAACTAAAAGGTCAATTTTAAATAGATAAGAGACACATTGATTTATATCAAGAACTTCATGTATCAAATTGAGGAGAGGATTGTTCCTACTAAAAAAAATTATGTATAAATAAATTTTCTCAAGTATAAAAAAAATTTAGCATTAATTTTATTGGTTTTTAGATGTTAAATTATCATTTTTTACTATAACTAATGTCAATTTTAATTAAAAAGAGGCACTTGGAGTAATACCAGTCACACCGTTCATTGGATTGAGGCTCGGCTAATTCCTACGCATCTAAAATGGAATATGTTTCATTTCCCAAAAGTATCAAAACAAGATGATTTTTTCTCTATTTTTACTACATCACTTGTATTTTTTTTTACTAAAATGTCGTTTTAAACTAGAAACACACACTTTGAATCATATTGGTTGCATCATATTCTAGTTTGATGTGATACCAATTCCTATATTTCACAAACGACTTATGAATAATTATCATAAATTATCAAGACAATACATGTGTGTTTTCTCAATTTTTAGTGAGTGGCACTTTATGAACTAAAATGTCAATCTTAATCTGATAACAGAAATATTGAGTCATATCGGGCACATCATGTATTATATTGAGTATCAATTGATTCCTACATGTCATAAATTATATATGGAATTTGTTTTTCTAAAAGTATAAAAAATCAGAATATGTTTTCTTAGTTTTGAGTTTTTCTGTTTCCTTTTTACTAAAATCAATGTAAATTTGAAATAAAAACAAATGCTTGGTGTCATACTAGTCACACCATGTATCATATTGATGTTAAAATGATTCCTAAACATCCCAAAGTCTTAAAAAATTCCAACCTTCTGATGTCACCACTATTACATTTTATTTCTTTATTGAACTGTGTACACATCACATTAACCCGCTGTTCTTAGAAAAAAACCTGTCACATTTTTGAAAAATGAAGGTTAGATAAAGGTCACGTATGTTCCAATCGTTAGGTTTTGACAATGAGAAAGGTTTTTTATCCAAGAAATTACAATAAATACACTTTGTTTAAAGTTTGAAAAAGAATGGAAATGGAAATGGAAATCGTGGAAATATTGGCAGAAAGAATCATTTTATCTCTATTGTGACTTGTTGTAAATTTCTGAAAGATAAATATGAATTACAAAAAGATAAATGAGAAAAAATAAATAAGTTTTAGATAAAAATAATAATGAAATTAACCTACAAATTGGATATAAAATAATGAAAAACTATTTTAATAATTAGTAGGAATTCAAATTTTCTTTATGGTTTTATGCATTTTGACACATTTTTTTATTGTCATTATTATAGTTTCAAGATAAATGTTTAATCTCTATTTAGGATGATAAGTTTATAACAAACCACCCAAACTCGAACAAAAAATCCACCAGTATAAGAAGAAAAATATTATATGAGTAATGTGAAAAATAAATAAATAAATCATTAATAAAAAAGTACATTTTTTCTATGGGAAATTATTTTACTTTGAAAAAATCATGATTACCTATATAATTGAGAAGTGGAGGGAAATTTAAGGAAATTGATAAATGCCAACATTGCAGGGGTAAAAAAGGGTTTGAGGGAGAAAAAGTTTTTGGAATTTTTGGATTAGAAAGGCATAAAAGATGAACATAAATCATCTTCAATAAATGAACTTATCAAGAAATAATGAAAATTAAACTAATATGTTATTCTATAATTTTGTAATAAAATAAGGATGTTATATCATAAAATTACCTGTACATCTTTTCAAAGGGTTTCCAACATTATAGATTGTTCTCCTAATGTATTGGTAACATCATCATCCGTAGAAGACATTGTATGAATGAGTAGTCAAACATTTAATTTATATTATGTTAATGTAATAAAGAACAAATAATATTAGGATGAAAAACATAGTATAATAATAAAACTTTTACCTTATCATTTTAGTCACTTTTTAAAAGGTTTTAGGTATTTGGTTCCTCTATTGAGAATCCAAATCCCCTCTTTGTGGTACACTTTAACATACAAGACATTGTCCACATTGGGAACGAAATGAAAAAAATTTGATCTCCTAATGAAAGGGTCATCCTATAAACTGTTGATTATGTGTATTTGATCTCCATCCACATCAGGTCATCTCATGAGCATTTATCAATGAATTTTTTGTTTCACACACATCCTCCATATCTTTTATACAAGAACCTGTGTTGCTTGAAATACTATAAAAATTAGTCATCCATGGGATGCCTAATGATCATAGTAGTTCAATAAACATAAAATAGATGGGGGATGAGCCTCAAGAAAAAAATTCAATAATAACTATTCAAGATATGAAGCTAATAAGGATGACAATTATACAACATTGTGTTCTCTAAAAGGGATAATGTCTTCAAATTGTGATAATTACACAATTGTAATGATTCATAAACTCATGGCTTATTGAAGGTGAGATTTGGGGGGCATAAATATTCTAATATTTGATATTTTTAATATAAATTTATCAATTAAATATACGTGGATGGTAATCATAGGTTTATTGGGATAGAACCAATATATGTAGACCTAAAATGGGATATAAACCACTCCTACAAAAAGAGTTTAAAAGTAAGACAAATCATCATAAAAAATTAGTAAATTTTAATTGTGAACATATAAAATTTGTGTTATATATTTGTATAACATATTTTTAATATATATATATATATAATAATATAATTGTTTAATATATTTTCATATTATATTAGTATAATATTTTTTTATAATATATATTTGTATAATATAATATATATTTTTATTTGTATAATTTATATTTGCATAATGTATTTTTATAATTTATATCTATATTATTTAAATATATATTTTTATTTTTAAAATATATGTGTGTGTTTCTATATTCATATATGTTTTATATATAAATATATAGTATATAATATGAATATTTTTTTTTCAAATTTATAATTATATATATATATATAAATATTTAATGTATTTATATATGTAACGTGATCCATGGAGTGTGAAATATAAAGAAAATAACTTTCAATTTATGAATCCTCCTTGCTGAAGGTGTGACTACCTCTAGTGGGAGAAAGGATTTAGAGGGTTTCTAGCCTATTAAATGGACAAAGTGGCGTCTTTATGTTTAAGGATGATCCCCCAAAAGAGTATGAGATGACTATAAAATTAATTAGAGTAAAATAAGATCATTCAAATCACTCCGGAGGAGAGATCCTGCCATGAACATCAAAATGAAACTGGAAAGCCCTTGGTTGAGATCCCAAATGTTTATGTAAGAATTGATGGTGATGTTGAAATTGAAATAAATAAATAAGATCGTCATCCACTATGTCATCATCAAAATGAAACTATAAATTTTATTCCTCAGACCTAGTGTGTTATTACAAAATAAGGTTTGAAGCGGAATTATGAATCGGAAGTAGGTCCATCGGATCATATAGATATGAAATGAAATGATGATGAGTTTACAATAGCTCTGATACTATGTTTTACAATATTGGACTCATTGTTTACCCTAGGGATAGGTTGACCATAAATAAAGAATAATGAAAAAAACATCAAAAAATAAGAAATCAAGGAGTGAGGAGGATGAGGAGAAAACAAGATACATTGGATTGATGCTTCAAATCGTTCGAGAGAATGTAGAGATGTTAAAAACATGGAAAACATTTGAACCTTAGATTTGTTCGAACCTTTAATCATTTGAGCCATGGATTTAGGCCTTAAATTTCTTTGATCTTTAGATTTGATCCTTGATTTGAGCATAGACTCACTGAGGAGGAGCGCCGTCAAAGGGAAGCTTCGACGGAAAGATTCGGTATCATAAAAAGTTTGCATCTGTTTAGGGTTATTTGAATAGATCTGGAAACTTTTATTACCACTTCCAAAAAATCACTTATAACGATGCCTTTTATCAGCGTGAAATTAAGTAGAACTGGTAATAGGAATCTTTATCATTACTAAAAAAACACAGATAAGTGATTTATAATTATAATGATATTTTTTGTAAATATAACTATTTATATATATATATATAATAAACTTATATAAATATAAATATATAAAATATATTGTTCATTCAAATATATTTAGTATAAGTTTATAATTATTTATCTATAATTATATAAAAACTTTTAAAAAAAAATAATATTCGTATCATTATATATATATATATAATTATATATATATATATATATATATATATTAAATATGTATAAATATAAATATAATTAATATATTCAATATTAAAATTAATTTATTATAATTTTATAATTATTTAAATATATATATGTATTTAGTTATAATTATATAAATAAATTTCAAAAAATTAATATTCAGTTAATTATAATTATAAATATACAATTGTATAAAAATTATAAGTATACATTAATAAATATTTTTATTTATAAATATTTTTTTACAAATATATATTTAACATTATTAAGGATTATTTAATCTTAAGTGAATGCATGTTAAAAATGAGTGAGAATGAATAATTAAAAACCAATATACATTAACAATCTTGAAAAATGGATAAATATTGAAATAAATATGAAAAAATATTGAAAATATTAACACATATTAAGTATATATATATATATATTAAATAATATAAATTGATTAAATTACCAAAAAAATATATTTGTGTGTGATCATGAATTGTATATAAAAATGAATTAAATATGTCTATGTGAAATCAATATAAAAACATTATATCTATGTTAAATTGAAAAATCAGATGTAATTCATTTTTATCAGAAATTATTTATTTTATAAAATTTTTAATATTTTTTTTAAAAACACAATTTTATTTTTTATTTATTTAATTAATTTTTTTATTCTTTATTTTACGAATAACAAAAAAAAAACAGATAAAGGATACCATTGTGGGTGCTAAAAACCAAGAAATGATAAAAGGTACCCTTTATTAGTGCTCAAGATAAATCGATGATAAATTGTACCCTTTTTCAGTGCCATAAAAATTACTGATAAAAGCCAATGATGTAAAAAGCATATTTTGTATTAGTGTTTGAAAACCATACCTTTCATATAAAATTTCAAAATAAGGATCCATGGAATAATGATTGGAGGTTTATAAGACATAAATCATAAGATAATAAAAAAACATTATCCATGAGAGAATAACAAGGAAATAATACCTAGATTTCTGGATACCCATAAGCATAGAAAATAATTTCTATTCTAGTCAAGGATAACAACCAAGGTTAACTTAGTGGAATGGGTTTACTCCTAAAACCATCATAGTAGCCAAGGTTCACACCTAAGTCCATGATAGTGGGAAAAGTCTGTTACTAAACCACATTCACTCCCCATTTTATTCCTAACTATCACATGAGATATAAATCTTTACTCAATGCATTGGAGGGAGGTATAGGTACCACCCATCCTATAATGAAAATAATACATATGTGTTCTATAATATCATCACACATATATCATATACTAACCCATGAAATTAAATAGATTTAATAAAAATTTCATTATATTATAACCTATGGAAATGATATAGGACTAGTAATCATTTCATCATAAAACAACCTATGGAAAAGGACCAGGTTTCATAAGAATTTTATCATGGTATATACTATGGAGAGAAATAGGTTTCATAAAAATATTTCCATTATAAAACATTTCAATAATGAATAATAATGGTATCCTTGGTTTATATCCACAACAAAACATAAGTTACATAAAAGGATGTCATGTTATATGGAAAATGATTTTGTTAGATAAATCACATAGAAAATTTCTTGTGGAAAATAATTTCTTTTTTGAAAATGGATTTTATTAAAACAAATTATAACATGTTTTGAAAATAATTATATTTAAAAATAAACTTCTAAATATATAATGTATATTTAAAATAAAATAATGGTCGTAATGATTGAAAATTTTATTTGTAAAGACAATGATTCCATTCAAAATTTCGGTAATATCCAAAGAGTAATTGTTTAGAAATTTACCTAAAGATTCCTATCAAAATGTTTTTTAAACTTAAACATGGGTAACAATTTCTATAATAAATCATTTCAATAATATAAAAATCATAGTTGAATTTTTTAGAAAACATGGTTCTGGAAGAAAAAGTGGTATCAACCAAAGAGAGAAATAATGATGATTTTTTAGTACATAAAGAGAGGTAATTAAAGGGAAAATTTAATTCTCATTACATAACCAGAGGAGAAGAAAATTCATGGGTTTCTTGAGAGTTGGTTCATAGTAGTTTTTCATTATAAATAATAACATAAAAAATCCTGATAAATTATGATATTATAACATAAAATATTTACCACTTCAATAAACCTGAATCGTAAGCCTCATAGAAGATAGATCAAAAAATGGATTTGTAAATTAAATTTTTTTTGGATGTTCATATTAAAATAAATTAATGTTTTGTATACACACCACAAAATAGGAAAAAGTTGTGAATATAGCTTGTGTTTCATAGAAGTAAAAGGTGTATGGAAGTCCCTTACATTAAGTGCTAGATTCTTTCGTACAAATTCAAACCTATAGTATAATAAATACATGTTTATTATAATTATATCAAATAAACATACTAATATATATAATATAATATATGAAATTCTCATGATCTTTTGAAGCTAGCTTATTAATATTTCCATGTAGAAGTCATGTTTAGGGAAATAACCTCTTTATTTATCATGTATGTTTGGATTTGTTTTTAGGTCCAATTACATTAATCATAGTTAAATGATCTCTAGAATGATAACCATGGAATAAAAATTAAGTATATTAAATATATATTTATTTATACTACTCCATAAAATTTATATATAGAAAGTTAAATTTAATGTTAATAGAGACGATAGGTTGTGCATACACATAATAACTGTTTCCATTTTCATGATTGATTGAAAAAGAGAAATATTAAATATATAATATAGAAAAATTATTTTTATGTCTTATATATCACATATTATCATTAAAATAATCCTTATAACCTTCGATGTAAAACATGAATGAATCACATCACATCGCGAGGCAGTAGACCTCCATGCATTCTAGTGACATTATCATTTTCCAAAAAAATGGAAAGAATGAAGTTAAGTATGATATAATAATTCCAGAAGAATAATAATATAATAAATATTGTTTATAAACTTTTTTTCCTTAATTATATCTACCCATGATATGAGGTAATGAAAAAAATAATGACATCGGTTCATGAGGTGGTACTCCATTGTATAAATAAATGGTGACTTTGTAACCAATTTGATGGAAGTGGAGATGGTTTTAGGTCATTAAATTAACATAAAAACATATAATTATATGTAAAAAAAATATTTATTATATCAAAACGTTTTAATAATAATTTAATGAGATGTAGGATGAAAAAAATAAAAAACGTTCGTTGAAAAATGTTATCTCTTCTTTAATAAAACACCTCAAGTTTTCACCAATAGCCATCCTAGGTAGTTTTTTATCAAAAAATAAGGATTCAATGGTGAGATAAGGAAATTTGTGAAGTGATTTGGGAAGATCATGAAAAATCAAAAAAATAATTGAAATTTTGAATACTTTATAAGAGTGGTTTCCTTCTTAAAGTTTGTGAGTGAAACACTTCTAATTTTTGAAAATAAAATGATGTAACCATGTTTTTGTCAATAAACAAGGCACCAAAGTGAATTAATATAGATATTTATAAATTATAGGGTCTATATATGATCATAAAAAATCTTTTATACAATTATTTAGGTCATTTTAACCATTATCATTTTATTTTAACCCCACGATAAATCCATATTTACCAAAACCATGCTAATTAATTTTTACCGTTTCACTATTATTTTTGGTCAATAATTATGTTGAAATTATTATAAAATATGAAATAGTTTGTTTCAAATTACAAAATCATGTTTCTAAATTTTAAATTCATATATATGTAAAATTTTAATTTAAAATTAATCCCATAGAAGTGATGAGAATGTGGGTTTTCAATAAAAAATTTATAGAGTGATTATCTATAACCACTAAATCAATAAAATATTTATAAATATCACATATTATAAATACATTAATTGAGTTTCCAATATCATTTCCACTCTAAAAAAATTATATCATTAATCTCTCAATTATCTAAAGACTATATATAACAAATAATGATACATTCTCAACCACTATATATTACAAATGACTATATATTCATAATGAAAATATAATGGTCATATTTTGTTAATTTAAATGTTTTTCACTAAATTCATTTCACAAATACCATTATATCTCTCATCAAGACCTTTATAATATTTTTAACATGTTGTATAATTTCTATAGTTATTAGTTGTTTTATAATCAATATAGGTGATATGGATGATGAATATTTCATTTCCTTGTATTTTTATTTTATTATGGTTTAATTTATTTTTGTAATTTCATATTTATATTTAATTTATCTATATTTAATTTTTTATAACATTTAAATATTTTATATTAATGTAATAAGGATTTATTCATCTTAATTAAATTTTGGGTGTATTAAAATCTATCAAGGACAAAATTTTTATTTTAATAGACAAAAAATACAAGCTGTTTCTTCCAGAAAGGATCTTATTAAAAAAAATTCTACGCTACTCATTTATGAAATGTATTTGGAATAATCTTCACCAAACATTTGTATCTACAAAAATGGGTCAACTATATATATCCTATACATTATTTAGAGTAAAATTATCAATGTCTATAGGACATTTAGTGACCTAATGACACAAAGTATTTTGATATTTTATAAGACTACTCTTATATTCAAGATTCCTTGAATACATACTAAATAAGTATGAAAAGAAAATCTCTATAAATTAATCCTTGTAGATGATTTCATCACATGTCAGTCATCATAATTGAAAAAACACATGTCATTTAACATGGTATGACTATAAACCTCTTCAATAATTATTAATCAGGGGCCTATATATAACTTACTCAACATATTGGAGGATGAATCTGATAATAATTACTAGAAACCTAATACCTAATCAATAACTTAACTAATCACCCCATGATTACTCCTCCCTATTGGATTGTGTAGGTAAGGAATTAACATCCGGATTTCTATTTTGTTATTTTGGGGAAACAATTTCATGGACTAGTGTGAACCCTCACAGAAGTGGGAACCCTCAAATGGACTGAATTCAAACCAATAGATAACTGGTAAAAAACCAATAATAAACCGTCAAAACGGAAAAAAATTAACAATTTACCCCATAAAAATGAATTTAATATAACTAGAAATCCACATTAGTTATATTCATTTTTAATCCTAATGGTGACAAATCATGCATAGACATCCTTTCCTCACACATTTCCAGAGTTCACATAATCTAAATTGATAGTTATTTTCATCATATATATCTAATAGAGATTCCATTTTAAGTATAATGAAAACCACCAATATGTTGAATTTATTTTACCAGAGTCATAATTTATGTTATTAAAAGTGAATAAATGATAAAATACATCAAACAATAAATGAAAGATGGATAGTTCATCAAATATTCTCAATCATTACCCTAGAATAATGTTAAGACCACACTGAGGAACAAATGGATAATTTGAAGGAAGAAAAAAAAATACAAATCCTTACATTGGTAAAAAAAAACCCCCACTACCAATACAAACCATAAAGTGAAAACAATTCTTTCTAGAGGGAGATACTATATCAGGATATTCTCTTCCTCCATGAAAAATTATTTGGGACCTTTACTCAGTAGCCCCCCTAAAAAAAGACTAGGAAGGTTGCCCATGAATACTATGTGATGGTAGAAACACCATACCAAGAGGACATACAGAAACAAGAATCACAACAAAAGTTCCAAAGATTCTGAATTAACACTCAAGAATATATGGAATGACCAAAAAAATAAAAGGCATAAGATAATTTTAAAGATAATGATAAGGAAATGAAAATCACACACTCATAGATCACAAACTATCTCTCCACCTAAGAAATTTCTAACCAAATTGATACACATCATGCTAATCCATATTTAGTTCAAACCCGATGGATATATAGACAAAATAAAATGTGTAACTAAGAAGGTATTTGATAATGAGCGATTGATGAAAAAAATCACACCAAACATAAAAAGAAAAAAACTAGAGGAACCCAAGAACCCACAATGATGATCCAACTTCAATATCCCAATAAACAAATGTAACTATCATACAAAACCAATATGGTGTCTAAAACAAGTATAATTAAATAAATTGTATTGGAGGAGGTTCAAATAAGCAAGAAATAGAAAACAAAATTAAAAAAATATATTCTATAGAAAACAAAGATGCTAAACATCCAAATAATAAAATAATGTATTATCCAATGATCTAATAATGATTGGGTTAAAAAATAATTTATTGTTATTATGTGAAATGGTTAAAGGTGAATGGTTCCATAAACTGATAAATTCAATAAGTATCTACCCAAAAAGTGGGAATACAACTAATCCACTAAGGGAGTTTCTAGGAAAACTATGAACCCAAGATGAAGGACTAACTACCATTGTGGGGGAAGAGGAAATGAGGAATAAAAATTCAATGAAATTCCATCATTATTAGAGAATAACTAGGATACCATATTACCCTTTTTGTATGGATATATTAGAATATGGTAAATGAAAATAGAAATAGAATATGAAAAATGGTTTTTTTATACAAAAATAGTGTACCTATCTAAACTTCTCATATAAAGATATTTTATATTTTTAGATGAATAATTAGTATATTTGAAAATAAATTCCCATGGATCATATAGGATTAGTGTCATTGGAAATATACCCAAAACATTCTTATTAATTGAATTATACTCTTCATATTCCATTAATATCTTCCCAAATTATAGTCCTCTTCGACTTACTCTACCTAAAAACTTTCTTAATAATCTAGGGAAAGGAAATATAATTAAGGGTGATATCATATTCTTAGTAAGAGTTAATAATGGTTATACTAATATAACATGTGAATATGGTTATGTGAACATGAGAATGACATTTAGAAACCATAACCTACATAACATTGATCATAAATGTGAGTGATTCCACAATTCATGGAAGTTCATAAGAACTAAATCATAATTTAATCAAATAAAATGAACTATGAGAGCATAAAATTGAATGAATAAATGTATTTGGTTCATACACATAAAAATATATAATCATTTTCTTAGTAGTCGTGAAACATTTCCCAAACTATCATAGTAGAATGGGTTCACTCACCATACCATGGTTGTAGACAATGTTTACTCCTAAGACTACCCTAGTCCATAGATTCCCTTACTAAACTGGGTTCACTCCATATTAAAGTCCTATTTATCTCATGAGATATCAATATTTACGAAATTCATTGGAGGAATATATAGGTCCCACCCATATTGCTTATAACTTAACCACATTCAATGGTTAGAATGAAACTACCATTGGAAAATAAAAATCATATGTATATATTCCAAAAGATCATAAAACATTATTCATATTAGAAACCATTAAAAGTGGAGAGCTTCTTAAAAATTTCAATATAATATCACATACTGAAAATAAATAGGATTCATAATAATTTCATCATTATATCAAAGCATAAACAAAGGAAAACTAAGCTCATTTCATAATCATTTTATCATTCTATAACCAATGGAAGAGAAATAGGTTTTGTCAAAATATTTTCATCATAAATATAAATAAACTAGAGAAATTATAACAATTATATATTTGTATCAAATCCCCTATAAATTATAATTATCAAAAAATGATGTCATCTTATAGGGAAAATTATTTTGATAAATCATATGGAACATTTTTTAAGGAAAAAAACTTAACTTTGAAAATCTATTCTTAAATTAAAAAATTCATATAATATATTTTATATAATTTTTTTTAAATTAAACTTAAAAATTTATAAATTAATTATTAAAAATAATTTAAAACATTTATTTAGTAAAATATATTCCCTCATTGAAAACCAGTTTTTAATATAAATAACATTTTAAAAACAATTTTCTTTGAAAAAAACCTTGAAACTTTAATGAATGATTGAGAAATAATTAGAATTTTTTTTGAGAAAAACATTCTTTCTTATTTGAAAAGAAATTAAAAAACAATATTATATATTTTTAGAAAATAACCTTGAAAATCCTGAAAGGAAGGTTGAAAAATTATTTAAAAAATTTCTTGAGAAAAATATCCATTCTTTGAGAAATCACTTTTTAAAAATAATTATTTAAAAAATAATTTTTGAAATAATTTTCAATTAAAAATACATTTAAACATTTAAATATTTATTTAAAAAAACACTCTTCATGACAGTAGAAAATATCTTTCATTCTGTACATGTAAATATAAATATTCCATTTCATAGTTTTCTCCAAATCTTAAAAAAAAATTAAAAATGAAAAGAATGATCCTTTTAAAAAATTTAACAAAAATTAAATCATCGATAAAATTATATTTTACAAATTCATTGGGAAAATTTATAACAAATTTTGAAAACATTTTTCAAAAACATGGTTATAAAATATTAAATGGGTATTCGACTAAAGAGAGAAACACAAGATATTTATCTAAAAAACATTATTTTGACAACATGAGTACATAAAAATGGTAAAATGAATGTAAAAAATATATTCTAATGTAATTATAGGTAGGTTTTTTTATTTCCTTAAGACATGTATCAAAATAAATTATCATCAGAAACATAACCATAACCAATTTTTATAAATGAAAAGTTTTTATCAAAAATCCATTATTTATTTTTTTGTATATTTTGAATCATAGGTAAAATTAAGGAAAAAAATAAAATTAAACATTATGTATCATGAGAATAAGGATATTAATTTTATAACATGTCTAAGGGGAATTATATATACCTCATAGTATAATATAGTTGTATAATATAACATTTTCCCCTAAAAATGAAATTTGAGAAAATATCCCTTACCGCTTTGGACACTTTTGAACCATAAACCCCACCTGAAAGATAGATATGGAAATTGATATTTAAATAAAAATAATTATTAGGATAATAATCTTAAAATCAATTCATTTTAAGTATACACACAACATAAAATAAACATGTTGTGAATATGGAAAGTGTCTCACATAATGTAAAAATAATTCGGAAATCCCTTACGATAAGTCTCGACTTCCTTCGTACAAATTTGATCATCCTTCACAATAATTTTTTAGTATACATATATAAAATTACCACATAAACACACACACACTGATATATATATATATATATATATATATATATATATATATATATATATATATATATATATATATATATATTTCATACCATGTATTACTTAATTATTTACTTTTATTACCCATTTATTTACATTTCCACGTTAAATTCATGTTATGGGCAATAACTGCTTTTTTTCATGTATATTTTGATTTTTTATTTCTTCTCCTATTAAATTTTCTATGGTTGGAAAATATACATAATTTCTACCATGAAATATATTTAAAATATATTTAGTATACTTGTATTTCTAGTGATACATAAAAGTATGAGATATAAAATGAAATGCATCGTATGTAAAGATAATAGGTCATATGTATGTATGAAAGCACATTCCATTATTCTGATGGAAATAAAGAAATAAATATTAATAATAAATTACCATTATATAGAAATTATTATGTAATATATATCACATATTATTATGAAATTTCTCATTATTACCTTCTATGTAAATCATGAATGATTCACATCGCTTTGCGAGGTATAAGTCTGTCGTATAAACGGACAATGTTATTGCATAACCCAGAGATTAGAAATTAAGAAGGTATATGTGATATATTTATAAAATAAGTATAATTATGTTAAAAATATCATATATATTAATTTATTATATCTTTTTTACCATCTATATAAAAAAAATAAAAAATGCATCACATCGATTTGCAAGGTCATAATCCACCATACACACGAGCGGTGATAATGTTTTCCCAGAGGGTTTTGTTGTAAGAAGATATAAGTGGTATTATAATTGTATAAGTATAATAGTATCCTAAATATAATAAATAAAAATTAAATAAATCATTATATCCCTCTGTGATAGGTGGTGTAGTAAAATAAATAACATTGGTTAGCGTGTCAGTATTCCCCTGTGAACAATAATGATGATTTTATATCACATTTAAAGGAAGAGGTTATGGATATAGGTCATGAACATAAGATAAAAAATTATAATTATATTTAATATACTTTTGATATTACATATTCATTTTTTAATATGAATTTAAGGAGGTGGAGGAAGAAATAAAATAAAATGTTCAGTTAGGGATGTTACTTCTTCTCTAGAAAAGTTATTTTGGTTTCTATCAAAAGAATTAATAGGTTATACTTATTAAAAATATAAGTATTATAGTATGAGGATAGTGAAATAATTAATATATTAGAGTAGGTATTAACTCAATTTTTAAGTGTGAAGAAGATAAGAGAAGGGGTGGCGTTTTTTAAGTGAGACGAGTGTTACGGTTTTAGTTTTTGAAAAAAAGGTAGACCCCCATTAATAAAATTCCAAAAGAATAGAAAATTGTTCATTTTTGAGTATAGAAGTGTTAAAACAAAATTATGTCCATAAAATATGTTTGGGACATGTTTTGGGTCATTTTCAACCATTATTATTTAGTATAAACACCCAGTGAACCAATTTTTACATTAATCACTCTAATTAATTTTTATTTGATTTACTATTCATAATGGTAAAAAGGTAACTTGAAATTATTATATAATATCAATTATTCTATATCCAAATATGGAATCAATTTTTCCAAATCCCATTCATTATTTTGTAAAAATATAATTAAAAATTTATCATATAGACAGGATAAAAAAGTTTTTTTTAAAATAGAAAACGTTAAAAAATTAAAATGTTTTTATGTTTAATTTTAAAATGAAATTTATTAAAATAAAAAATTAGGTTAATAGAAATATATATTTTCTAAATTTACTTTTAAATCCTTATTAATTTTTCTTTGTTTTTAAATTCTATAAAGGAAATGAAAATTCATTATAAAAACCGATATCTTTCACAGTTCGTCAAAAGAATTATCATCTTAGAAGAATTTCACAAATTAACCATAAGATAAATTTTAAATTATTATCTAAAAAAATCATTATTTCAACTAAATTATCAAAATTTATGAAAAATTATTTTTATAATAAATGAGGAATATAATAAAAAACGAATTTAAAATGAATACATGTTTTTAAGGAAAATATTATATTTATTATTATCTCTTGTGTAAAAAACACATAATATAAATGTTAATTTTTTTTATTGAATATTAAATATCTAAATTTAATTAAAATCAATGAAAAAATTGAATTATTTAATATATTGATAGAAAACTTGTTTGTGTGTATGAAAATAGATTTTTATAAAATGATATAGTTTTTTTCAAATGGACTTTTGTTTTATTTATATATAATTGGTCACCAAAGAATTAATCATTTAATTTTATAATTTAGATAATCCTATTGGTGACTTCCTATACAATGGGTTAGAAATAAATAGTATATTAAATAATAATATTTTAATTTCAGGTCATGTTTCATTTAAAAAAGATACCATGGTAAAAAAAATATTTACCGCTGTATAGGTAAAATTGTGACAAGGGTTAAAGTTAAAAGGTAAAATATTAACTTTAAAAAACATTGAAAAATTTAATAGTTAGTTAAGGGGAAGATCGACCCTAAATATGATAATCAAAATTAAATGAAATTATTATTCATTAAAATCAATTCCACCTCAGTGTGGTTATATTTTAGTATAAAATAATCAAAAAATTAATCACTTGAACCCACCTCCCCTTAAGTATAAATACCACCCCTCACCACCCTATTCCAAACCAAAAATACTTTTAGATCCTCAAAAATCTTCCAAAGCACTCCTCCTCAATCTCACCATGACTAAGTTCTTCTGGTCTCACCAAAATTCCAAATCCAAGGTCCTGAAAGGTCTCTCAACGGAAGTGAAATTCATGGGGTAATTTTCTCAAAGTACATATACTAGTATCTTTAAATTTTGTAATTTCTCCTCATCTAATTCATCAATTAATGAATTATGATTATAGAATAATGTATATACTGTATTTTTATGTTTCTAATGGAATATATCATATACATTTCATTTCTCACCTCCACTTATTCAAAGAAACAAAATTGTTGTCTATATTATGCTGGTTAATCGCCTCTGTCAATAATGTTTTATTTATTTTTCCATTACCTCATTCAGGGATGGTACTAAAACTATTTATATGGTCAAATAATATTTTAATATGTATATTATAACATATTTAATTTTCTTGAAATTTTATATTAAACATACCATCATGCTTTCCATATAGTATTAATTTGATAACATCATTTCTAGAAGTGTGGACTACCGCCCCCTCAAAGGGATCTGATTCATTCACGCTATACATAGAACATATTAAGGATAATTTTAATAAAACTATGTAACATATAAACCATATATATGATACTGTAATTATAATATACATATGTATTATTCAATTTTCAATATTTTTATATGATAAAGAAAATAGAAACAACATCCATGCGTATGTATGGCCTAAAATCTCCACAAGAAGTGTGTTTTATTTCATTTATCTATATATTATATATATATAATTATATTCTGAATATATAAGATATATAAATCCAATTTTATATTTTTGAAGTAATTGAATCATCATCTATGTAATAAGATTATGAATAAAAAGTCAAAACACATATGATAAAAAATGTAATTATTACCCGAAACGTTGCATTAACTTGATATTGTTAATAAATAGGTAATATAAAGTCATAAATGAATCATATATGATATCATAAATTTTAGTAAATTTTTCTATAAGTTTATAAGTATGTTTAAAGCCATTATATATGAGTTTCAGGTATGCACGTAGAGTATTGGAGTAAAGGAAAGGGAATTCTATATCATGTTTAATTTTCATGAGATATCAGACATGTTTACCTCTTATTTCTTATCTGTCATGTATGTACTGCCCATATTATATCTCATATCATGAATAAATTTACCTTCATGTTATTTTGAGATTCATTTAAATATATCAAGCTTATGATTTAAATGTTCAATGTGTTATGGAAAACTTTGAATGTTTAAATATTTAATACCTTCTCCATTTCAATATGCTTGATATTATTTTACATAAATATATATATAGATATTAAGGGATTATAAAAAAATTCTGTCTATTTTTATGTTCAATATTTTTTTTTTCAAAAAGGTATTTTTTAAGGTTTTAATTAAGGGATAATTTTGCAATATCATTATTATCTGAGATTGTTTATAAGTAAGTAATTACTGGGGTTTATTTATCATAAATGTCCATGTCTTCTAAAAATTATTTCATAAAAGATTTTACTATTATGCAATGTATATTTAAATTCATTTTTAAAATTTTTATACTTTTTACTACATTGTTCGAAAGGAATCCTTCTTTCATTTTTTAAATGAGGTACTTTATAAATTTTTTGATAAAGGTATAAGAAGAATGTTTTATTTTAAATTATATGGAAAAGTTTGATTTTTTTGCATTCATAAGAATTATTTCCTTGGATATTCCCATAATATTTTTCATGGTTAAATTCAAAGAAATTATTGACTTTTAAAATTGAGTAGAATTTTAAGAAAGGAAAAAGTTTTCGAATAAGAATGGGTATTTTCCTCAAGAATAATTTTCAAGTGTTTTAACAAAATTATTTTTTATATAAGATGATATTATTTACTTATATTCATGTTATTACTATGGTTTTATTATTCTTATGATATTTATGAAATCTATTTTCTTACCATCAATTTTGGTATGATGGAATGATGTTTGAGTATCCCGTTTTATCCCTAGGGTTATTCAATGATGAATGAGTTATGTTTTTTTGGCAAACATAAGAATGATTTATTTATGAGATGTGTGGGAACTATAGCTCCTTCTAGTGTATTGAGAAACTATAGATAACTCATGAGGTATGTATGTTATTCATGAACTTTATTTCATGTTTATAATTATATTCTCGGAACTTGTTTTCATGTATATAATATTATGATTGGACCTAGTTTCGATGTCTATATGTTTATGCAAGGGCCCAATTTCACGTCCTTAATTTAATGAGTAAAATGGTTATTATTTATAATTGTTCAAATTGTTATAATTTTATTTGTATTAAAAAATTTCATGTTTTATCTTAATGTTATATTCTTATGGATTATGATCTTTGATTTACCCTTACTGAGTATCTGAGCTTATCCCTATTATGTTTCTTTTCCCCGTGATTTGATAAAGGCTATTAAGTATGACATGTCCAAAATGGGGGTTCTATTAATGAAGGATAAAAAGGAGATGATGTAGATTTTTTATGAATGATTTGTTTCATAGTTTCCAAAGACACTAAAATAATATGGTATTTGAGCATCTATTTGTTTAATATATTAAGTATTCTTAAAATTTAATGTAATGTCCATGTATTCCAAGTATGGGTCTTTACAGATGGTATTAGTGAGAATGTTTAGTTAACCTTTCGAAACTAGGATGCAAATAATTTAGTGAGGTCCCAAGATATATTTCTAAGGATATGTCTAGGGATGTCCCTAAGGATAAGTCTAACTATATGATACAATCCTAGAATTTTGGTAAAAATCATAAATAACATAGGATTAAACCTAAGTTTTCATAGATTGAAATTATATATGTAACATACCTTGGTTATTTAATTTTCATCCATAATAATTGTTTCTCACACTTTGCTTTATGGTTTTAGTTAATAGATAAAACTGGATAAAACATAGTTAACATTGAATGTTTCAGATATAAAAAATATGGGAATTATGAAAATAAATTTCCTAAGTGGAAATCTCATGAAGAGAATCATGAAGATGTTATGACTATTTGTTATACTATTAAGGATAAATAGATTGAAAATGACATGTGAAAGGAATGAAATGTTCTATCATTATTGTCTATAGTAAACCTAAAAAGCTTGGTTATAATAAGGTTTATAAACCTTAAGACGTGATTTATATTTTAGGAACGACTGAGAAGATAGATCTTGTGAAATAATTTAAGAATAATATTTTATGATTGAAGGGTATATGTTTCAGAAATTAAAGATTATGTTTTATGAAAACATTTAATTTATATTTGTTCTCAGTTTATGTTTTTCATTAAGGATTGGAAATTATATGTTGAATGGTTCGAAATACCTAGAAATATTATTTATGTGTAAGGTGATGTATTTGGAGAACACGTGATTAAGGGAAAGATAACCATTAATATATATTAAGATAATGATATTTGGATAAAGGTATATTGAATATGATGATACTAGTTTATTGGGATCTATTTATGGATTTTTTGTCAAGAGGGTTAATCTTTCATGTATGAAGTATTAAACTTATTGGGAATTAAAAAATATATCAAATAAGGTTTTTAATAAGTAAACATGCATGTTTTCAATAAAGATGTATGGTAATATAGGTTATTAAGATTACTCTAGAGAATACATGGTAAATGTGTTCACATGTTTGGAATGTGAATAATAAGAAATTATTTATGATATATGGTGGATAAATGTTAATATGATTTAGATAATCTCTTTCTATAGTTTTGGATATTCAACTTTCATAAGGATTTTCAGGTTATCCATTTATGGACAATATAAGTTAAAATCTAGATGACGTTTGTTATATTAAATTATTATCTCACTATAGGCGGACTTATAAAAATTCGATAACTTCTACTAACCATTTTTTTGATTAATATAGATAGAATGACCTATCATTCCATTTATGGATCACAAGATCAACTAAAGGTTCTGGAATGAGAAATAAACTTCATTTCTTTAAATAAGAGCTGAAGGGAAAATTGTTCAAGGCATGACTAATGGTGAGATTATACAAAAAATAAGTAATTATATATTCTCATTCAACTTCTTCAATTTTAGTAAAAGGGATCATGATGTAAAAGGGTATCTTATTATATTCATTATTAATGATATCAATGAACTATTTCACTATTCTTTAGTTTACAGTTTTTTGATTTTTAAATATCTCTAGATCACCCAATTTCTTATGATCAGTGATCTTTATCAATCTCTATGATTATTTACTCTTTTCCTCTATACCCAAATCTTCACTTATGTTGTCTTACATATAGACCTAGTTATGATTTACTTTGGGAAATTGTTATTTTCCAACTATTACTTTCTAAAATAAAGTTTTAGTGTTCATTTTTACGACGTGGGTTTCTATAAATGAAACATTAAGTAGTAAACCTTTGATAACCTAGATGTATTTCTAGGGAGAAATTCATTTTAATGGGTTTAGAATGTAACACTGGGAGATTTTGTTAATTATTTTTTCGAATTAAATTTATATATTTATATTAGTGAATTCATGTAAGATTGAAAATAGTTATTTTAAATAACTATGTTTCGCTTAAATTCACAACAAAAAGCATAAATTTTAGATTCCTCTACATGGAACACTGAGATTCGCTTGCATTACACACAAAAAATACTTTCCTCGATGGCTTGTGTAACGTGCACAATCGAGGCTTCACACACAATAATATATTATTAAAATATGATTTAACCTAGCCATTAAATTATATTTTATAAATATTATTATCTATTATATAAAAATATATGTTTTTCACCAAATATAAAATCAATTAATTAGTAATAAATTATTTAAAAATTAATATAAGAACCAAATAAATATAAAGGGAGTATTTTATAGAAAACTATTATTATGCTCACAAGTAGTTTTAATACTAGTAAATTAAATTATTTATAATTATTAAGTAATTTTAATGTATTATATATATTACATATCAATGTAAATATTTTTGATATTCATATAATAGTTTTTATAGATATAAGATAATAACAATACCAATTTAATCCATAAAAACCAATATTTTTATTAAGACAGTTTTACCACCATTTAATGATGATTCATTTTTAAATCCAAATTTTAAACCCATAATAGATTTAATAAGTCAAAATAATCTTTATCTTAAAAAATAATAATAATTATTTTAGGATAAATTGTTGTTATTTTTCTGTAAAGTTTCATTTTTAATCAATAGTTAAAAATCTTGGATATTAATTAAAAACCAATCTGCCATATAATTTATTTATAAGGTTAAATTTCACATTGATTTGGTTTTAAATTTTTATTAGACAATATTTTTTCAATAAATCTGAAGAAGGCCATTGGAAAAAATTTAACATTGAAATTAGACATAAAAACATTTCAAACTTTTGAACATTTCACTTTAAAAATCATTTTTTTTCATTTTTTCTATGGAAGTAATTTTAAACATAAATTTTCAAATTATTTTAATTTAATTAGTTAAAATATATTCCATATTTGGAATCAGATGGCCCAAATTATTCTATAAGGTCAATTTCATTTTAAGGTATAAAAAATGTACGACGGTAAAAAATTTATTTACCATTGTATCGGTAAAATTGTGACAAGGGTTAATGTTAAAATGTAAAAATCTTTACATGCCAAAAAATTGAAATATTTAATTGGTTTTTATGGTGTCGATTGACCCAACCATTCTACACAATATAAAATGAAATTATAATTCTTTGAAATTAGTTCCACCTCAATGTGGTTAGCTTTTAATATAAAATAATCAATAAATTAATCACTTGAACCCACCTCTCCTCATGTATAAATACGAGACTTCACCTCCCCATTTCAATCGAAAAAGCATTTTAGATCCAAAAATACTGACCCAAACCACTCATCTTCAATCTCACCATGTCCTAGTTCTACCAGTCTAACCAATGGACCAAATCCAAGGCCCTCAAGGGTCTCTCAAGTAGGTGTAATTCAAGAGGTAATTTTCTCAAAGTACCCATCATAATTTCTTTTCATTTTCAACTTTCTACTAACCTCATTCATCCATAAATTCATGATAACTCTTGAATTATATATATATATATTGGAGAGTTATGTTTCTAATGAAATATATCATATCTATTTAATTTCTCACCTCCTCTTATTCAAGGAAATGAAATTGTTGTCCACATTTTTCCAATTAATCGCCTCTATGAATAATTATTTTATTATTTTTCCATTACCAATATCATGGATGATATTCAAAATTTTATAATGGTAAAAAAATATTTTACTATGTATATTATAACCTATTTAATATTATTTAAATTTTATATTAAATATACCTTCATGCTTCCCATATTATGGTTATACAATAACGTCGTTTTTAGAAGTGTGGACTGCCACCCCCTCAAATCGATGTGATTCATTCACGCTATTCATGGAACATGTTAAGGATTATTATAATAAACATGTGTTACATATATGAGATATATATGATAATATACTTATAATATGCATATGTATCATTAAATTTTCAATATTTTAATATGATACAGAATACAGAAATAACATTCATGCGTACGTACGACCTACTATCTCCATGAACGGTGTATTACATTTCATTTATATATATATGTATTATATTAATATAATGAATATATATGATATATAAATCATTTTTTACATTATGAACATAATAAAATCATTATCTATGTAATAATATCAAGAATAATAAGTCAAAACAGGTACGACAAGTAAAGTGATTATTAACCGAAACATTGATTTAACTTATAATTATTAATAAAGGGGTAATATAAAGTCATAAAAGAATCATATATGATTTCATACATATTATTATGATTATGGTATAATTTAACAATATGTTTAAAACCATTATAAAATAGTTTCAGACACATATATAGTATATCAGACCTAAAGTACAAGAATTCATTTTCACTTTTAATTATCGTGAGATATAATACATGTTCACCACCTGTTTCTTGTCTGTGGAATATGTAATTCCACTTATATTTCAAATCATGACTAAATTTATCTTCCTAGTATTTAATGATTCATTTTAATATATCATGCTTATGATATAAATGTTCAATATTGCACGGGACACTTTCAATCTTTAAATATTTGTTCCTTTACACATTTCAATATTCTTGATATTATTTCACCTAAAAATCCAAACATATATAAAGGGAATATAAATTAAAATTATATTTTTACTTTTATGTTCATTAAAATATTTTCAAAATGGAATTTTTTTAAGGTTTTTTATTAAGGGATAATTTCGTAATCTCATTATTATTTGATATTGTTTATACATTGGTATTTACTAGGATTTATTTATCATAAATATCAATGTTTTATAAAAAAGATTTCATAATATTTTTCTCTTTTATCCAATGGATGTTTAATGTAATTTTTACCAATTTTTTCCATTTTAATATATGGTTTGAAATGAACCTTTCTTTTTTTCCAAATAAGATACTTTTTGAATTTTTTGAAAAAAGTTTGATAAGATTGTTTTATTTTAACTTATATAGCATGAACTTATTTTTACACATTGAAAAAACCTTATTTCCATGAATATTACCTTAAAATGTTTCAGGGTTATCTTAAATGAATTGATTTTATTTTAAAATTTCATAGCGTTTTATGAAAAGAAATGTTTTTGAGGAAGAAATGACATTTTCCACAAGAATGGATTTCAGGTGTTTTATCAAAATTATTTTCCATATAAGATGAAATTAATTAGAAATATCCCTATTATTCCTATGGTTTTATTAGGTTTATAATATTTATGAAATCTATATTTTACCCTTAATTATGATATGATGTTTGAGAAATCCATTTTGTCCCTTAGATTATGCTATGCTGTCTCATTTATGTTTTTGTGGAACACATTAGAATGATTTCATTATTTGATGGGTGGTACCTATACCCCCTCCAGTAAATTGGATAAAGATGGATGACTCATGAGGTATTTATGTTTTGAATGAACCTGATTTCATGTTCACAATTCTATGTGTGGACATAGTTTTTATGTCCATAATTTTTCAAGTGGACCAGATTTCCATGTCCATATGTTTATGAAAAGAAATTATTTCACACCTTTAGTTTAATAATTGAACATGTTATTATTTATATATATTCAAAAAGTTATAATTTCATACGTATGCCACAATTTTTTGTTTTATGTTAATGTAATGGTCTCAGGGATTATGATATTTGATTTTTCTTATGATTTATGTTTGCCTTCAGAATACGTAGCATGATATTATAAAGTTTTGATCATAATCTAAAACCTTTATGCTCGTGTTTATGTTTAAATATAACGTGTGTTTACCCTTACTGAGCATCATAGCTCACCCCTTTATATTTCTTTTACCAAGGATTAAAGAAGGGTATTAAGTAAGATGTGTCCAAAAAGGGGTTCTAGTTATGAGGGATAAAGTAGAAGATGATGTAAATGTTTTATGAACTAGTTGTTTATGTTTCCCAATTTTCAAAGACACTAAAAAAATACGGTATTTGGTCCCATTTTTGTGCAAGGTATTAAGTATTCTGTGAAATTAATGTAATGTCCATGTACACAAAGTTTGGGTCTTTAGAATTCAAAAAAATAAATCTAATTTTATACCTAATTATTATACTAGGAATCTCTATATTATCCTCTTATCATACTGAGCTAAACATGACTTAATAACAAATACATTTCACTGATTATCACTGAACAATGACAATTCCATTTTTTATTTAGATAAGTTAATTATCTTTATACATATATGATATTTTTTTGCTTACATGAAGGTATGATAAAAGATATTTTTATTAAATTGTATATCTTAATAATCTTAATCTATTTTATTAAAATACAAAATATACACATATATATATATTTCCCATAATATACAAATATAATGAGGCCTCAATAACTTTTTTTATTGTTTTTTATGTTTTATAAATAACATGTTACATCTCTATATAAAACTGGTTACATAAATATAAGTTTCTATATATAAATATATTCATTTAATGATTAGATAAATATACTCCCAAATTAATTTTTTTAGTGATATCGCATATTTAAAGAAATAATTTTTATAAAATAGTTAGAATAAGATTCATAATCCTTATTTTTAATCCAAGAATAGTCAATAATTTTTTTACTTTAGAATATATCATATTATGATTTACATGGCTTCTTTTTATTAAAATTTCTTTCACTTACAACACACATAAGAATAATAACCATAACATCACCCGATTTTGTACCGTCTCACTTGGCCATAATGGGTTGGCTAATAGACCTCGAATATGCTTCTGCATAAGCTATGTTCTTCAAAATAGAAGTGAGGGTGTAATATATTTAGTGGGGAGACTATTCCCCCACTATATAATATAATAAAATGGAAATAAATATGTACTAATAAATATCCGACTAATGAAGAACATAGAAAACCATATATTATATAACTGGAAAGTATAGAAGAAACTAATAACCAATAATGACGAACGTTGTAATTATAAGATGCGATATATTTAAATGAAAAACTCAAATCAATACAAGGAATAGAATTAGACAACAAAAAATAAACCAATAAGTTGATGGTCCCAAACCATATATTGGACCCATCTCTATAATCAATCCCAATTAGTAAGAAATAAATATCAGCAAATAGGTCCCTTTCCCTTGACTAATCGTTCATTCAAGTAATATTATTAGGCATTGAATGGATACTCTAATTGTGTGTGAGTAAAAACATGTATTTGGACACCACAATGTATAAAAAAATAGTATGATAATAATTGTATGGAATAAGGTGATTACAAGTGTAATAATTAATCAATTCACATACCAAAATAATTTAATATTCTTCATAACCATGCCAGTATATCTCTGAGAATGTGGCATAAAAATTCAAGCAACAACCATATATCTATGGAAACAATCATGCAATAACTAGTGTAATCCATCTATATAAGAATTTTACCATGGGACTAGGCAGATCCTGCTCAATATAATCATTACAATATCAAAATGGTCCAAGACCGCAATATAAGTATTTTCGCATTGGACTAGGTAGAGTGTAATCTATATAAGCATTTCAACATAGGACTAGTAAAATCAAGCTCTATAACATCAAACTGGTCCAAGATCTTTATATATATATATATATATATTTCATTATGGGATTAAATAATTCATAACAATAGGTATATCCCAATATCACATCATAAACCTCAGTGATTGAATATGAAATTTACCATTTTCATTCTACTAAACTTTCATTTATATCACAAATGCTCAATAGTAATATAAAAAAAGACATTACCTAGGGATTATATATCAGGAAATCACTTGAGGTATCATATCATGCTAAACGCACATTAATCCATTAACCAAGTACTTATATTCAATTTTTTTCTCACCCAAAAGATAGCCATAATATTGGTCCCATAAAATATTGAATCCAAAGTAATCTAACCAATATTCCAATTCAAAACATACCATAAATCAACTGATTAATTGTTGTGCATGTTATGTTGGAATAATTGCAATATTGTGTATAATTCATAATTAAACAGACCGTAGGGTAATGTTTAGACCCCTACCTTTATCGGAAAATCAACACAATGCTTCTAATAAAAAATTACAACAAAGAATAAGGAAAAATTGATTGAAATAAGTACTTAATCAAACCAATTCAAGTTCCAAAACCCCCCAAAAATAAACTTAGGGTCAAAATATTTACATTGTAATAATAATGGATAATAGATGACAAGGGAAACCTAAGTAGTACCACTCACCAGAGATCAGATGTGCAATCAAGACATAAAAAATGGAAGATGAAAATCCAAAATCACCTAGAAATTTTCTTACTATTGATAAGGGAGGGATGTAAAATATAGAATGAATTAATCATACACTAATCCCCTTAAAACCATTGGTTCTAAGGAATTCACATCGTGTAACCATGTCACATCTTGTATTTCTCGATTCAGTAGATATGCCAAGAAACATGTCACTATAGGTTAATATATATTACAATAGACACTAGAAAAAAGATTTTATTTCATGATGTGTAACCACTTAATGTCTTGAACCCGTTCATGACTTGTGTCTGGCAATAGTTTTATACTATGTAACATGTACATGCTGTGTAATTTTCCTTTGAAAAATTTTCTTCCAATATTTTTTGAAAGTTTATGAACCACCTCTAAAGCCTTCTAATATCAAAAAAACCTTATAAGTTAGTTTGAGATGTTTATTATAGAATCTATTAATTCAAATAAACACAAATCCCTATAAATTAGGTCATTTCCCCCTAAAAATTATCATTTCCTCATAACAAGACCTAGCCACTGAGGTCCAATGAAAAAATCAAAGAGATCTATACCTAGAAAAAGACAAGATCTTACAACATCCCCACTATATAATATCTCATCCTCGAGTTGTTCTAAAAATTACTCTGGGGTCTCTAAAAACATGTTTGAAAAATTTTATTTCATATAAAACTCTATCTCCCATGCATCCTCATAAATACACACATGCTTCCACTACACTCAAGCGGTAGGTATATTAATACCCCTAAGATACATATCAATATAGTTCATAATCTGTATTGGATTCTCCTCAATGTACACCTCATAAAAAAATCTTGATTTCCTCAACATCAACTATATGACATGGGTCATGATAATATCATTGATTCAGTGACATGTGAAACACATAATGCATGGCACTGGATCACTATAGAAGGAGTAACAGGTACTCCACTAGACCGACCCTATCCACTATCCCAAATGGACATAATAAGATGAGAGCTATCTTTCCCTATCTTATAATATATAATTTCACCAATATACGAGTCGTCTGAAGGAAAACACAATGAATGAAATCACACTATAGAGGTCATCTCCAATGGACAAAATATGATGTCTACCTACTCTTTGTGGTCACCAACAACCTTCTTTTCAACTAAATCTCCTCAGATGTCTTCTACATGATCACATGCCTCCAACCAAAAAATAGGATAACATAATGTTATAACATACAAATCCTTAATATTTTCCATCTTGATTGATTTTTGGAAGCTATTGATGTATGAAAACTCCATGAGTTCCATATTCTTATCCCCTGAACCACCAATATCTAAAACACATGATCATAAACAATCATCTATAAGATGAATAGTCTACCCAGATTGATCATTAGGCGATGAATGATTGGCTGTTGTCAAAAGATCCTGCAATCCTAGAGCATTCTATAAACCCTGATGGAACCATGATTTGAAACAAGGATCTTTTTCTGAAACAATACTCCTCCAAACACCATAAAACCAAAAAATCTCACACACATACAGACATAACATATCATCAATTATGAAGGGTTATCTAATAGGTAATATTTGGGCTACCTTTTTTCTAGATCAATGTTCACCCATAATTTATCAATCTTTAAAGGTGTCCTGAGTAATCCTATTAAAAAATACACAGTGACTTCATCCCATTTCCACTCTAGAATGGGAATAGGATGTAATGTCTAAGTTGGACTTTGATGCTCATCATTCACATGATATTAAGGTAAATAGATTATCCTAAATTCCACCATCTACTTATTCATTCCTAGATACCAATAATTTATATGGAGATTGGGATACATATATTTTCACCAGGATTTAATTTCCTTCTTGAAGCATGAAACACTCATATCAGCTCTTTTGTTAGTCCCAAGGAAACCCAAACTTCTCCATGAAAAGTATAGAATTTCCACTGTAAAAAGATAATCCTTATGGTGTATTCCACACAATATTAGCTTTCACGTCGAACAAATCCCTTTAGATTAGATAACTAGACTATACTGATCTGGCCCAAATCACAGGTATAACAAATGTCGAAGTCAGAGCTACTCATCTATAGGACTCTGGACCATCTAGATGATTGTATGTTAAGAGTGCATTTATCCACCACACATTGTATGAGTCCCTCACTACCTATGTTTGTGTCTTATAGAATAAGGCATCATCGACAATGATTCCCTTTCTTGGTGTAAAGGACAACTTGAAGTGGAAATACTGTAGTTACTTAATCCACCTCCTCTACCAAAAAATCATGTCCCACTGATAAAACATGTACTCGAGGGTCTTGTGATATTTGAACACCAAAATAATCTCACCCATAAGATAGTTCCACCAATATCTCAAGTCATGTACCACCATAACTAATTTCAAATCATGGGTATAGTAATTATTCTCATCTGATCTCAGCTATATGGGGCCATAAGAAACCACTTGATCCTCATGTATTAGAATTGATCTGATTCTGCCTTCATATTCTTAAATGTACATAGTATAAGATTTAATAGGAATAGGTAAAGTGATGATATATTCTTAGTTAATATACTCTTTAAATCCTAAAAATATATATCCTAATCATCTGACTAAGAAAAATTCACCACATTCTTCATTTTACTTAACATAAATGTTCCCATATGGAAGAATTACTAGATAACGAGATGATAAAAACAATATAAACCAAGAAAAATACAAAATATAAAATAAATTATTTGGTATCACCAAAGAAACCATGGATGAAACTTTCTCCGGGTCCTATAACACTCTTTCCTATTATATGAAATTACCCATGAAGTAGACATTATCCATCAAAAAAACTACACCTGGTTAGCCTGGTGTAACGAAAATTATATCTCACTATACTCTGGATGATGTTAAGATTATTGGCATGATAATCTATATACTGGGAGTACACAAATATTGCATCAGCAAATACAAAAAAATTGTTATAGAAATGCATTAAATATCTGAATCATCAAGGACATGGATACTATTTGTGCATTGGTCAAACCAAATGGTATCACTATGACCCCGTATGAGACAAAAGTTTACCTAAAATTAGTATAATTTATATCTAATTGTATCACCCTCAAATAGTATTATCATGATCACAAATTGATCTTGGAAATTATCTTAGTACCTATCAGCTGATTGAAGAGATCATCGATGTACATAAGAGGATAGTAATTCCTGATCGTTATCTAGTTCAATCACTGATAATCCCTATATAATTTCAAGGTGCCATTTTCCTTAATTTAGGAAATAATTGGAGAATATCAAGGGGATATACTATGATCTAAAAAACCATTAGATTATATATGTTCCCACGAGACAATGAAATCCCTAATCTATATTAGTTCCAATCAATAAGGTGAGGTTGAAATAGACTCTGCTGTATACACAAAAATGGTTGTGAACTTGATCTTATTCTCTGGTTGTAACCCATAGATTTTATTTGGAAATACATTCAAAAAGCATTCTACGACTAAAAAATGCAACTAGATTCCTCCATCATCTAGAACAAGACTTTCTATCAAATCCATCAAACAATACAATCAATACTGAATTGGCCTGCACATCCATCCTAATATTCCCACTCTCCCAAGTGAGAATTGCTATCTCCTTTTGGAGATATAAGGGTAACTCTACTCTGGTAATAGTTAATATGATCCTGTTATAGTAATATTCAATCTATACCAAGGAATAAATTGAAACCTATCATTTCTAGCACATACTGTTCTCACAAGATATGGTAATCTCTAATTGTAGAGAACACACCTTGAAACATTTGATGTTGTCAAACCATTATCCAAATAGTGTATCAATGATCAAAAAAATACCCCAATATTCTATAACCAATATAAACCCATTTTCAATAAAAGTAAATAAAAATGAATGTGATTCCGTTGTTTCAAAAAAATCACAAGAAAATTTAGATTATATAATAATCATACCTTAAATGGTAGAAGGTCTTAAATCCATAGTAGTCGGAGTGGTCAGAATGAAGTTGAGTTAACCTTCTCCTTTACCTTGGTCTCTAGTTTGAGTCTCTAATCTATTCCTTCAATGTGGTACTATAAGTCCTGAACTCGAATTCCATTTCCTCTTACTCGACCCAAGCATCGAATGGAACTTCATTTACTAATATCTTGAGGTGTAGCTATGTCCTTCCTAGATTATGGAATATTTCCTTATCCACTTCAATTACTATGTTACAACATGTTCCTAAAAAAACATGGATATGACCTAACCTTCCATAAGCATGGCACTCTAAAGTGTCATGTAGACTCTCAGGGTGCTTGTGGCCTAAAATTAAACATAGATTGAACTACAAAAGAATGTGTCTTTGAGTTAGTTTCTCACTACCCTAGAATATATTCATATTGTTTCCTCGGTAAAAATGGGAATAATTGTAATTTTTTGAACCAGAAGAAGAGATCAGAGTTTACCCTACTTAAATAGCCTATTTTCTACTTGATGCCTCTCTCTAATTCCCTTCCATGACGAGTTCCCAATTTATCACATTTGAAAAGATACTCATTAAAGAAACATTCACTTGTGAAATGATATCCTAGTGATGTCTATCATGGAAATGTCATTCGCTTGAGATCTCATAATTAGAAATATATTGAAAAAAGCACTGAAGGATGGTGACATTTTTACCATAGTCCATCACAAACATATCATCCTATACCAGATTCATGAACTCACTAGCCTTATCTTCTGTTAATGTATCTAAATTGAAGTGAATAAAGAACTTTTCATCAAATTTATTCTAATATAACTCCTCCTTCTACCTATATTGTTCAAGAATATCCCACCAATTATTTTTATTTCCATGGATCATCTATGTTGAAGGATTCACCGTCCAATCTGTGGGTGTCTAAAGATTCTTTAAGATCATCTGGGCTGACTCAATCCAGAACATGGATTCCCTATAGTCATTATCTCTAGTCAACATAAGTGGATAATATAGTTAAAACTCTCTCATTATCATAGATATCTATATCATGGTTCATAAAGTCTTCTTTTTTACGGACCACATGACCATCAAGAAGGTGTGGAAAAGATGAACATTCATATAATCATTAGGATATAAAACAAGATATATTTTAGCTAAAGTAGGGCCATGATTATTTCTAATAACCCTAAACTAAAATTTAAGATCATGAGGATCAATTTTCTCTATAAGATAAACACACTCCCTAAAACATTGGCTAAAAACAAAGGCAACCTCAATAAGAGACAATAATAAAGAACAAATACTCTGGGTCTCTCTAAACATGGATTACAAGTGTGTTAAAATTAACTAAAAGTTCATTACATTAAATTTATCAAATTTACCAGGTATTTCATAAAATAGTTCACATAAAAAGTATATATTACATGAAATAAATATATCCATATAATAAACAATGCACATAAAGATATATCCTAACATGCTTATCTTGATTCTTGTATAATAATCATGCACCATACCAGGCTAGGAGTAGAAATATCATGAAATAATATCATCAATAAAAAAAAAGAACACATAAAATGTGAATCACTTAGTGTAAAAAAATCAGTTTTTATAAGTGAATTGCATGAAAAACAGTCCCATCCCTAGGTACACAGATTTCCCCCATACATGGGTTAGCTACTATCATGTTTAATATCCCTAAAAGTCCCAAAATATCCTAGTATCCATTCAATATTTCCCGAATAGTGATGAAATAAAAAGGAAAAAATTTCTCCTTTGATACCACTTTTTCATGTCTCCTGATCCGATACTCACTCATGTGGCCAAAACAGGTCAGTTATTGAAACTCAAGAGTGGCTCTCCATACACGAGAGGCTGACGAATAAAATTGGGGGTGTGATATGTATATTGGGGAGACTAAATGCCTTGTAATGGTGTAAAATGTAGTTGAAATAAATAGGTAGTATTAAATTTCAGAGTAATGAATAATAGTGGAAACCATTTATACTAAAATTGGAAAGTAAAGGGTAAAATTATAACCAATAATGGTGAACTATGAAATAATATGATGATATGTATCTAAATGTAAAAATAATCACAATAAAAATAAATGAATCAAATGAAAATAATAGTCCCAAAAGACCCTGGTCCCAAACCCCATGTAGGACCCATAACTAAACTCTCGTCCATCAAGTAACCAATAAAAATCAACTTCAAAGACCCTTTCCCTCATTGAAATCTGCACCCGTGTAATCTGATTGATTACAAAACCTTAGAACTATTATGGTGTGAGTAAAACTGAATAGCTCAAAACCACCATGTCTAAACAAAACCAGTATAATAATAATTGTATGAAATAAATATATAATAGGTTTATTAATTAATAAATTAATATAATGCAATAATCAAACTACTTCAGTGTCATTCCATAATTTCTTTTATCATGTATAAAAATAATTCCAACCACAACCATATATCAATGGATAAAATCACACAAAACAAGGCCAAGACCACTATATATGTATTTCAGAATGGGAATAGGCAGATCCATCTCGATATACTCATTACAACATCAAACTCAGCCAGGTCTTCTATATAAGCACTTTTACATGGGATAAGAAAGATCCTACTCTATATAAGAATTATAGCATGGGATTGGAACGATCCTACTCTAAAATAACAATTAAAAAATTGAACTAGGAATATACATATATATATATAAATATTTTAACATGGGACCGAACAATTCATAACATCATGGATATCATAATATCACATCATAACCCTCAATGGTTAATTATTTAAATTTACATTTATAAATCATTTACACTTTTATTAATATCCCAAATGATCAATTATCATATAAATAATAAAAAATCTATTATTTAGGGATTATTTATGAATCAATTACCTATGGTATCCTCTCATGATAAACACACTTTAAAAACTTAACCAAGTTCATATTAATCATCCGTTTTTTCACCCAATGGGTATCTATAATCCTGTTAGCTTCAATTATTGAACCCAAAGGAATCCTACCAATATTCCAATCTATGATATACAATATATAAAAAAATTTATTAGAGCACTATTTATGTTGGAACAATCATAATATTGCATATACTTTAAAATTCAACAAACCATAGGGATATCATTAGAACCCATACCTTTATCTATCAATCAACACAATTATTACAATGGTAAATTCCAACAAGGAAGAAGGTGCATATGATCATAAAGAATACCTATATCAACCAATTTCATGACTAAAACACCCCAAAAAAATAGTGGGAAAAATATTTACACCAAGACAAAAAGTGAAGATGGAAGATAAGGGGAGCCTAAGAAGAAACACTCACCAAGGACCAGATATATAATCAGCCCATACAGAAAGGAATAGAAGACACCAAAATCACTAGGAAATCATCCTAGTATCAAGATGAAAGAGATCCATGTAATGAAATGAAATAATCAAACATTTTTACCACATAAATTATCTAGCTCTGAGGAATACATGACGTGTGACACTTTCACATATTGTATTTATTGATTAATTTGATATGCTAAAAAAACATTTCCTGAGGTTAATATTTACCCTAATCGACACCTACACACTGTGAATTAGGTTTATGATGTGTAACCACTTCACCTTTCAAAAAATTTCCTGGTCTGTGACTACCATCAATTAAACATCTTGTAACATGTATATAGCATGTAATTTTCAAGTGAATAGTTTTCTATACATCTTCTATGAAAGTCCAATGACCACCTCTGAAGCCATACAAACTCATGGAAACCCTTATAATCCCATTTAACATGTTACTCCCATACTCCTATAAGTCAAATAAACATACATTCCTAAACATTATGTCATTTTCCAAAAAAATAATCTGCATCCAAACAAGACTTCACCATAAAGGTCCAATAAAAAACTCAAAGTGAGATGTTCCTAAAAAAAGGCAAGATCTTATAATTTTTTTCAAGAGTATTAGAAACTATAAAAAATATATTTATTACATTATGTTCAAAATATTCCATAATATACTAAATCATTTTAGGATATATTTTAAATTAAACTAGGGTTAATATTTATTTTTTTATTCCTTAACTTCCCTATATTAAAATATACTCCTTATTACATCCTAGAAATTATATTTTCCTAATATATATTTATTGAGAACAAAAGTACTCTATGTAAAAAAGTTTCATTCTTTAAAGTGATATTTAACAAATAATTCCTAATAACAATTATTCATATGCAATGTTATATTAAGAGTAATATCTCAAAAAGATAATACATATTTACTAAAATAATTTAGTAATGGAGTATTTGAACTTTTTTACTTATATATATTAACAAATAACATGTATAAAACACTTTTATTCTAGATAAAAAACCTTTATCAATTTTTCCAAAACATGTTATAGAATGGGTAGTCATAAATAATGTTTATAGAAAAAAATTAAAATTGATTCAAAATAACCATTGTTTTACAAACAAATTATCTTATCATATATGATAAAAATGAGATGAAAATATACATTTAAATTAAAAATTTATAATTCCAAAAAATTGATGTAATCCTTTTCCTTTTCTTCTCTATAGCGGTGAATCATAAAACATTATTTAAGAAAACTTAAATCTTTATCAATCCTTCATTAATTTTAAACTATTTTATATATTTTTAAAAAAATTGTTTTATATTCATTAGAAACCATATACGCCTAAAAATAAATTAATTTACCTATAAAATAAAAATAATGAATGAATTAAAATTTATATGGATTTTTTACACCCCTTAAAGTATTTTGTGTAACGAACCGATCAATTATATAATAAATATTCCTTTAGATGAAATATTTTTTATATTTAGTAATGTACTATTGTATAAAACACAAGAAATACATAATAAAAATGGTAAATATTTTTTATATTAATTTATAACATTAAAATTAGTGAATAAAAACATAATAAATTTAAATCATAATAAAATTATATATTTGTTTTAAGTATCATGAAATAATATCCGTACACAAGTAAAGAAAATTTGTATTATTGGTGAAACATATATGTTTTATTTTAGTTAAAATAAAATTTTTATGATAAATATAAAAAAATAAAATAGTTTTTTTTCATTATACATTTTGACCAAATACTAATTATTTTTATATTAAAGGTTATATAATTTAATGAAATCATAAGTTATTTTTAGAAGTGCCAGAAACATTATCATATCATAAAAAATAATATATTTTCAATAAATAACTAATTTGTTTAAAAATTACAATTTTCATACATAGAAAATAAATTCTATTAAAAAAATAATATTTTCTGAATTATAATAAAAAATTTATCTTAAACATAATTTTTTAATTTTTTCCTAAATTTTTTACTTTTATGTGAATTGTAGAATAATAATTTTTCCAAATACAGTAGCATTTTTCACATCATTATGATATTATCATGACTTAAAAAAATTACCAAACCCTTTTTCAACATCATATTTTCTTATAAAGAGTGAAATAATTCATCTAAAAATTATGTTATACTAGTTTTATTTTTTTTCAAATAAGAATCTATTTTTGGTTCTTTACGATTAATTAATTATATGAAATATTCCCCTTCTTTTTAAATTGTAATTAAATTCCAATAATCCTTATTTTTTTAATAATTTAATAAAAAATTTCATACTATTCAATGAATCTTTATTAAATGATAAATTAATCAGTAGTTTATTTTATAACACCCAACCCCCTTATGAACAACAACATTCACCAAGTCACCTCTCCTCACACATTAAAATTTTTAGCTCAAGATTTTTTTTTCAAAAAATGTCCCCAATTATATTATATACATACTAGATATTTTTCTATTCTCAATATGAAACCCTTCTAAGAAATATTCTAATTATAAAATTTGTCCCCCCAAGATCAAAAGGAATAACTACAAATCACTTTCTCATTTCTGTTTATTTAAATTATTTTCGTCTAACACCTACTAATGTATAATAAAAAAACTTATATAATTACATATGTATTAATATTATGATAATATATTATTATTAAAATGGGTTAACCATTATATATATTAATCCTAACTATCAAAAAATGAAAATTTCACCTATATTATGATCGGTTCACCGCTGCTAATGACGATGTATTTTATATCTCACCAAATCCTTATATAGATGGTTTATAAAAAGGAATTCAATAATAAATATAATATATATGAAATTATTAAGATAATTTAAAGATAAAATAACTATTAAATTATTATATCAAAAATAAATGATCATAGAGTTCTTAACCTCCCAAAATGAGCATACTGAGACGTCTTCCAAAATTTGAATCTAACTTGGGAATATTTTTTTATATCTCTAAATTTTGTGCTAATAAAATGATTTTTGCTACTAAAATGATGAATAAAATATATTTCTATAATTATTTAAATTATATAACAATTTTATAAGACATTTTACCATGATCAATATACTATAACTTCTTTGGAGAAATTGAACTAATAAGCTAAAGTCCCCTATGAGAGAAGACCAAAAAATAAAGGGATAGAATTTTATAATAAATGGAATGAAAGAATAAAATAAACTAGAGAAATATTTTTTGAAAATTAATTGAGAATGTTATTTTGGTTATTCATGATGTTAGATGCATGTACCAAGTGATTCAGGACCCGAGTTGAGGGAAATTCCGAACCACCCTATTTTCCTTGAGGTTATGGATTCTCTATCCACCATACATTACTTCTATTTTATTATCATATACTTATTAAATGTAATATATATATATATATATGTTTCCCACATATATAAATTTTTTATTTGTCCATTATTTTTTAGTGTTAAACATTCATTTATGATTCTTTCTCCACCATCCTCTAAAATAGGCCTAGTTAAAGTGATATGTCCACTTAATTATTTAAATTTATGTGTTAATCATTTAACTTTTTTCTAATTCCATGATTTAATATTAATAATAAATATTTTATTGAAAATTATTCTTTTTTACCATTGGTTCAAATTAAAACACCACGTTCTCTCGTACATTATTGGTTATTTTCTCATCCCATAAAACATTGTTTAAGAGGTTCAATTCATTACTTAATTTGCCTCACCTTTATTATAACTTTTATTCTTTTAAAAAGTTTATTTAATAACTATGACTATTTATTCAAATTGTAGTTTCCAAAATATATTCAATTCCAATATAATTGTTAAATCATTTGATATATCCATTGGTCATGTTTTGAGATAAGATTATGTATCACATTACATTTTCATAGTTTTTTTTCATATGATTATTCATCATGTATAAATTATATTTATTGAAACATTATTATGTTTCTATAATCCTATGATATCTACTTATTTATGCAATTAATTCATAGTTTTTCCCTATTTTATGATATCATGTTATGCCACTTGGATCTTATGTTACATTTTTCCTATCACGTTTGTTCTATTACTTGGATTTAAAGTCTACTATTTTAATTATGTATATCCCAAGGGTATACTTTCTATTAAATAAAGAATAAAGGGACATAAGATATACTTATGGAGATCAAAATAAATTTTATGTTGTTTATTTATATATTTATGTTTTGTGTGTCTAATCATCCAAATACACTAAACCTATATATATTTGGATTCTGTCACATGAAATTTTATTCTAAAATTTATGTAATAATATATTTATGAGACTCAAGATTCTATCATTTTTATCAGATAATGTTCTATATTTTATGGTGATTAGTTTATAAAATCTAATATAAAAAAGTCATTAATAACTTTGATTAAAACTTTTAAATTCTTAATCTTGAATATACATGAAATTAATGATTTTTTTATATTTTTATAGTGTTTCTTTCACATTATTATTAATTAGAGTATAATCATAACTATCATTCCTTTATTTTTGATAATGGTTGAGAATATAATTAATTTTTCTAACAACTTATGTGATAGAGAATTAAATTATTTCCCATGTGAGATGCCTAATATGATTGGTGAAATATTTGAGAACCACCTAAA
Source organism: Viscum album (assembly GCA_963277665.1). Classification (NCBI taxonomy): domain Eukaryota; kingdom Viridiplantae; phylum Streptophyta; class Magnoliopsida; order Santalales; family Viscaceae; genus Viscum; species Viscum album. Next base: position 414,523,743 of record OY728131.1, read on the forward strand.
TATACATGAAAAAATAAATCCATTTTGAATAATAATTTATATGTTTAAGAACAACCTATATATCTAGAGAATGTGAATATTTTCATGGATTTATTTATTGAAAAAATGAATCCTTGTTTTAGTGGATGTTTTGATCCTATAATTGTGGAATAATGGATTAATTTAATCATGAATATGTTCTCTATCCTCCAATTCTATGAGAATGTGAAAGTGATATTCTATATTTATCACATAGAGGGTGAAGCTAATATGTGGTTTACAAAGGTCAAGAACATGAATCCCATGAAATAAACATAATCAATGGTGTGGGAATAATTCTAGAAAACTATATTTCAATTAATACTTTCCACAATATCTTTATATTTAAATAGATAGTGTATTATATGTACTCAAGAAAAGGGAGGATGAATGAATAATGTATTATAAATAAAACATTACATGGATTTCAAGGCACACCTCTGACTTTTTCATTGAACTTGAAAGTATGGATTATTATTTTTGACTAAATCCTTGTTTAAAAAATTTATAAGATATAAAATTTGACAAATATGAGAAAACATTTTGAAGTATCCTTCAATTTTAGAATGATATCATCATTTCTCAATTATCTTTAGGGATAATGATAAACAATAGAGAGTGATATTCAATTTGGGAGGATCAATGGATAAATCTTGGATAGTTAAAAAAAATTCAATTACCCACATTCCATAAATGTGGGAAGAAAAATTCAGGAAACCACATCAATTTAATAAGGATATATAATAAAACAATATAGTATTCATATCAAATTTATCTATATCAAATGATTTTGAATAATACAACAAATATGATGGAATAAAAGAAGTTTCTTGTAAATTTTCCACCAAGGGTGAAATGCTTCAACTGTGAGGGACATGGAAACTATAAATGTTAGTTTACTAATCTATTTTTTAAGATAAATTTTGGAAGCAACCTTAAGGGTTAGGTAATAAAATATAGTTTATGATATCACTAATTATAAGGTAGATCATTAAAAAACCGATTATATATACACTTTTAATTCATTCAAGAATAGTGAATGTCTTGTTTTATCCTGTATGTATGTATTATTTTATTTAATTCTAGTTTATTATATATATTCAATCCCCATATTAAGACATAGATGTTGATTTATCAATGAAAACAACAAATGGTGAACTTATTTAATTACAATTATATATCTCATCCCATGTTAACATTTTTTGGGGTAAACCTTCTATAAAACCAAGTTGTTCTCCCTATAGTGGAATTAAATGTTCTTTGGGACAAAAGTGGGATGTATTTATATAAATCCAAAATCATCTTACAAGATAATTAAATTACATTTCATATCCCAAACAATCTTTGGTATCTATACTAGTATAAAGAGAAGGATGATTATTCATTAGAAATTCATCATAAAGCATAGATATTGTTTACCCATGAGAAAATATATCTAACTAAAATAATTGAGATAAAGGATATGATAAATATTTAATAAACTCCCATTATGGGGGAATATACACAACTAATTATCAAATACATTATTTATGTTCCTCTGAAATAGGAGGTTTAGTTCTCAAGTGATATTATACTTATAACTCTACATATATCCAAGAGTCCATATTTAATGGTCCCTTTAATATTGATTAGTTGAAGATGAAAATGAAAGAGAACCTAAATCATGGTTCATACACACACATACTTCAATATGGTTTGAACACCTTGATATTTTTGTGAAATATATTTTTTAAATTAATTTGAACTTTTTGATATATTTCGTTTCACACCACACTGAATATATCTTATGTTATATGAAATAAATAAATTTATTATTTATTTTTAAGGAAACACCATATATATCTTGATCTACACAAAACACAGATAATATCTTTTGGTATACATAAATCTATGTTTGGATTATTTTTTACACAATTACAAGTTACTTCGTAGCTTGGATTACACGCAAGGCTGAGTTTTACTGAATTATTATCTAATAATAATTTTTTTATAAAAATATTTTTATATTTACCACCTAGAAGTTGGAATGGAATTCATTAATAATATTAACTAAAGTATTAAAATATTATTTATATATGCATATAAAATGAATCATTTGGTTTTCAATTAGTTATAAATAAATTTAAGAACTATTTGATAATAACGAAATTCACTTTCTATGAAAATAATTTTTTCATTGTACATAACAAATTTATATCAACAAATTAGACAAAACACATTTGATTAATTTTTTTAAAAAATATTTATTTTATAAATTCTATCAATTATTTTTTCACTCGTCCAATATAGATGTTAAGTATATGATAAGAATAAATCCCATTTTATTAACAAAAAGATATATTTTTGAAAATATAATTTTATGCCTTTTAAGGGTGAACCTAATTTAATTTAATTTTTATATTTTTTTTATATTTTTTATTATGAAAAATAAACTTAATTTATGAAATTATAATATAAAAATTTTCTTTTGGTAAATTTTTGTTATTTTTTTAGAAGTTTCATTTTTTGTTGAATTGTGAAAAGGTGAATTTTATTTCAAAACTACATTTCATATAATTTATTTATATAGTTAAATTATATATTATTTTTTTCAATATTAATTAGATAAATTTTACATAAAATAATCCAATTTAGGTCATTTGAAAAAAATATCCCATTGAAATTGGATATAAAAAATTTCTAACTTTTAATCATTTTGTCTTAAAAAACACATAGCCTCATTCCATCTGTGAGATTAATATTAAATTAATTTATTCCACTTATGTGATTATAATTTGGAAATATGGATTCAATTTTTGAAATAATCAATATTTATAATTTTTAATGGGTTCAATATAATTTTTAATCAAATTTATTAATAAAATTAATTAAAGTTAATTAATGTAATTAATGTAAAAACAAGTTTACTTAACGGTTAAACTTTCTTCTTAAAAGGAAAATTAACCTATAAACTTGTCTAAAATCCATTTTTGGGGACATATTTAGACACTTTTATCCAATTTTATCAACAATTTTAAATTATTTTAGGCACATTATGTAAGTTAGACCTCTCCATAGTGTTTACACTTGTATATTTACAAGAATACCACTCCTCCATTATAAAAGGGAACTCACATCCTAACTTTCTAACACCTATCTAGACACTTTGAATCATCCAAAATCTACCCAAATAACTGAAAAATAATCTAAATTTATTATAAGAGCATAAAATTCGGTAAAAGTCCAACCAGGTAAGCCCTTTGGTGTAAACCAAAAGGAAAAACCGAAATAAGACATATCACACTTCAATAAGAACTTATATTTTATTTTACTTATCCACTGCCTCAATTATTATTATTACATGATTATATTATATCATAATAATAATAAGAATAAAAATATTTTTTTATTATAATGGTTCTACCTACACCTGCACACGCTTCCATCAAATGGGTAAAGGACTTACCATTCATCTTTTCAGAAAACTATCACCTCACGTAATGATAACTTTATTTTTTCATTAACACATATCATGGTTGGGAATTATAATGAAAATACTATTTATTATATATATATATATATTATATTTTTGGTGTATCTATTTTCATTTAAATATTATATAAAATATAATTTCATGCTTTTCATTTTTTAGAATATGATAACATCATTTTTGGATGTGTAGAATACCGCCTCCTCAAATCAATGTGATTCATTCACACATTGCCTGAAATTTATTAAGGATGGGTTTAGTATATTAATATGATGTGTAAGACATAATATTTATAATTTAATGATAATATATATATATATATATATGTAATTTACTTTTTTTTTCAATATGACAATAAGACAACAACAACAGTCCGACATACGTACGACCTGTCGTCTCCATGAAAAATGTATTGAATTTCATATTTATATATTTCATATATTTATTTAAATTTTTATATACCTAATATAATGAAAATTATTTCATGTTTTACATTTTTGATATAAGAAAATCATTATTTATGTAAGAGGATCTGGAATAACTTGTCAAAACATAAATGAAAAACAAAGAGGATATTACCCGAAATGTAATATTAACATAGAGTTGTTAACCAATGGGTAATATAAAGCCATATTTAATTAATATAAGGTATTATATATAATAATATGGTTATGTGTAATACTTATCATAAATATATATTTATTATTCATGAGGTTTGAACCTGTACAATGAAACTAAACACTTAAGGTAAGTGGTTTATCATCTCAATTTCATTCTAGTGAGAGTTATGTCTTATTAATGCTACATTTATTTTGTTTGATGTATGTAATATCCATGAATGTATTATATTATAATTATAATTAAATTAATGTTTAATTATATAAAAAGTTTATGAACTTTCTTTTGTGGAGCTATGGTTCAAAAGTTACCAAATCTGTAACGTAATTCCTTTTCTCAATTTTCCTTCATGGATATACATACCAATTGATGCACCTATATTTTTCTATGGGTGTATATAATTTACATTAAAATTTCTTATCATGAATCTACTTATTTTCATTATATTATTTGAATCATGTAATTTTATTATTCCATGGGAATTTTAATTTAATGTTATAAAACAGGTACTCGTTTATTGCTAGAATCTCATCATTTATCGATATTGTTTATTATTATGCTTCCATTGATGAAATATTTTTATAATAATATCAAGAAATATAGTGTATTTTATTAAATTATATTTATTAATTATATTTTCATTTAATGGTACAATTTTTTGACTCTTTGGTACTTATGATAATTAAGAATGTATTTTTAAACAAATATGAATTTATCACTATCTTCTGTTGAAAATATGTGTTCCTTAAAAACCCTATTTTTTAAAAATATTGAAAACATGTTGTATTATTATCATATGATATATATAAGAAAATTTTACCCATATTTTTACTTTTAAATAAAATGTTTTAAAAAATAATCTTATTGTCTTTTTCTGATCATGGAACTTTTCTAAACTTTTGAAAGAGAAAAAGGAATGTTCGATATGTAGAGATTTATCCGCTGTCATGACTATCATTTCCTTAAAAATTTATTTGAAAATTTAAAATATTATTTTTTTATGAAAATGTTTTCCTAATATTCTAGACATTCATCATTTTTAAATTCATTTTCAAATTAAATGGTTTTAAAAAATGTTTTATGTTCAAGAAGTGTTTCAAATAACTTTCCAAGATTCCTTTAAATGATATCGATTATATTTTCAAATAAAAATGTTTTCAAAATGGGTTGAAGTTTATTTCATATTTTTTCATGTGAAAATTATTTAAAAATATTTTGAATATTCTTTTATAAGTTTTCAAGGAATTTTTTTCCCAATTTTTTTGAAGATTATTTTATAATTTTTCATGGAAAAAGTTTTTAAAAACGTTTTGAAAATTCTTTTATAATTTTCGAAGAAAAATGATTTCATAAGTTTTTCAAGATTTATATATAATTTTTCAACGAAAATAATTTTTTAAAAAATTTCAATATTTATATATACATTTAAATAAAAATGGTTTATAAATGTTTTCAAAATTATTTTGTAATTCCTCAAGGAAAATAGATTTCAAAATGTTTTTAATCATTATTTATAAATTTTCAAAGGAAAATATCTTAAAAAATTTTACAAGATTATTTTATATAATTTCAAGTAAAATGATTTTCAAAATATTTTCAAGATTACATTATTATTGTTTAGTATTATTTCAAAGAAAATAGGTTTCAAAATGAATTATGTTTTAAAAATATTTTATTTAAAAAAAATTATACATTCCTAAAAAAAGTATTTTAAAATATTTGTAAAAACATTATGTTCTACCTATGATGTCATATATTGGTGTTACTCATGCCTTATTGGGGATCTAAATCAAAGGTTAAATTCACATTCTTTCTATGAATGGTTTATGTTTTTATAGCATGATGTTTCTAAAAACCATTTCAATTTAATGGTTATATGTTTATGAAACATGTTATTATTACATAGTTAATATTCTTATGAAACACTATTCTTTCCACAAGTTATTATTTAATTAAATTATTATGAAACCAGACTCTTTTACCTAGGTTTGTGTATGATGACCTGTTTAGGTGACCCATTTCATTTCATGGGTTATTCTATGATGTTTATGAAAACCATCTTTTTATGGGTCACGATATGATGAATGTTTTATTATCTTAAAGAGAACATATGTTTTATTTTATTATCTAATGGGTGGGACCTATATATTCCTCAAATAAATTGTGTAATGATATATATATTAAGAGATATACATGGTAGTAATGGGGAGTGAGCTTATTTTAGTATATACATTGTACACTAAGATGGTCTTGGGTGTTAACCCTGACTAATATGATGGTCATGGGAGGGAACCAAGACAAAAAAGTTAGTTTGAGGATTAAAATCATTATACTAAGATTTACATGGCATTAATACTTAACTTTTGTGGAAATAGTTTTTATATGTTTATGTGTCTTCCAAAAATTCTATATCTTATTATTAAGTTACTCTCTCATGGATTATGATCTTGAATACCTTACGATTTATGTCTAATGAACTGCCAATATTTAGGAAATGATTCATTTTTATGATATTTTATATGTAGGGTATGAACTTATAATGTTATGGTCATATTCTCATACCCTTATACTTATGTTATGATTACATCTATCCCTTTTTTAACCTTATTGAGCATCTAAACTCACATATTTTTTATTTTTCCTTTTTCCAAGATATAAATAAATGTTTTATGTTGAGATACTAATATGGGAGATATTTGGGGAAAACATTGAATTTAATTAACCAATTAGAATATTTTTCCCACATTACTAAAGAAGCTAAACTATTATGGTGATTTGGATTTAATTTTTGGCAATGTCCAAAACGTAAATCTAAAATGACATAATATCCATTTATGTTAATCATGGGTCACTATAGTTGGTATCAAAGGGATGTTTTATCAGACCATTTAAAGCTATAATGAGAGTAAATTATTATGATCCCTAGGATTATTTATAAGTATATTTCTTTGTATGTCTCTAAGGATAATCCTATGGTGCCAAAAATTTATAACAATGTGTCTTAATTTAAACATCATATAAAATATTTTACATGCTTTTGTGATTTTAGCTATGACAAGTGCTTTTCACACTATGAATTCTAGTTTTTGACAGTGGAGGGAACTAGGGGGAACTAGGGGGATTTGGGTTAACGTTGAATTGGATGGAAAATTTTCTAATAAGCAGTCAAATTGGATGATAACTATAGTGAAAGATTTTTTGATAATTCCTAATCATTTTTCACAGAATGTAATTAACAACATCTACCTTAAAAAACACTCATACTCACCAAATAATAGAATTGATGATTCCACTGAGAGATAGAGTAATGGATACCATGGAGGAAATAATATTTAGTTTCCATGGTGGAAATAATGTGGAAATAATCACCCAAGTAAATGTCTTATAGGAATGAGAATATGTTTTGATTGTGGAAATGAAGGACACATATAAAATAACTGTGAAGGAAAAATGAAGAGTTCAACTAATGAAATGGATTGGAATATTTACATCCCTAATAAATCATAATTGGTTAAATTCATTATTTGTGTAATGAATGGTAACTATGCATGTAGATCTCCCAAGTAGAATTCTTAAGAAAAGAGAACGCAAGGTGGTGTAAGTAATAGTTATATTGATGATGAAGAGACTATATGAGAAATATAAAAGGAATGTTTTATTATGTAATATGATGAGATATCCTTGTTAATGGCCTATGAATGAAGTGGAGTAATAATTTTTTTTATTTGTATTCAATAATTATGGTATATGAAAGGTGTAATATATAAGGATTGTTCGGTTATTTATTTGCTTAGGATTTACAATAATATGTTAAATGGTTCTGATAGAGCCAAAAAGTTAACTAATGGAAATGTTATGTTCATGGGAAAAACATGATTATAGGAAAGGTAACCCTTAAAATGTTATTTATGTTAAGTTAATGATGCTTGGATAAAAAAATGTAAGATGCGAAAAAGTTAACCGTATGATACTGATTACCTTGGAACTAATTAACAATTTTTTGTCAACTAGTTTATTATATCATTTATGAAGATTACAACATTTTTGGATTTAAGGAATATGTCCAATAAAAAGTTCTAATAAAGAAAAATGCGTGTTTACAATAAGGATTTTAGATAATTTAGGTTATTACCATGTTCTAAGAGTAGACATGGTGTAGGTATTCAGATGTCTAGTATGCAAAAACCAATAGCTATTTATAAATATAGGAGGGATCAAAGCTAAGTGATTTTTGAAATAATTAGTGACCATATTTCTAATGTTTTAGACTTCTATATTTTTGAAGGTTTATAAGGTTAACGATTTATGAAATGGTTTATGTTAAAGTTTGATAAGGATTTATAGATTAATGTATTATCTCACCATATGAGGATTCTTTCATATTTAAAAATTTTTCTCACCTTTTGTTAACTAAAGACATATAAAAAAATATATTATTATATTTACAGATTTAATGATCTTCTAATTATTTAGGAATGAAAAATTCACCATCATTTTTTAGAATAAGAGATGAAGTGGAAATTTATTTAGGCATAAAGAAGTGTGAGGTTTTCCTAGAATCTTGTAAGTATATCTTCTCGGGAGAAGTATTCAAATTTATTAAAATTTATCTTCAAATAAAAATATTGAACTATTATCATCATTTTTTATGATATCAAAATCCACTTTCATGATTCCTTAGTTTATGGTTTTGTAATTTCCAAAATTCTCTTGATAACCCAGTTTCCTATGATCAGTGATCTTTATTAGTCTCTACGATTATTTACGATTTTCATCCATGTCCATGTTTTCACTTACCATCTATGATATTTTATATGGAAACCTAGTTACGAGTCACTATGGGTAAATATTATGTTTCCAAATTTCAAGTTTTAAAGTAGTTTTTATAATTTGTTTTTATGATGTGGGTTTCTATGAAAGGAACTTTTTTTATTTAAAACCATTAATAACCCAGAAGAATATTTGGGCTGAAAATAATTCTATGGGGGGGGGGTAGAATGTAACACCAATAAATTTTTTGAAATATATTTTTCGAATTAAACCATAATTTTTTATATTTTTTATTGAATATATTTTTAGTTATATGAAATAAAAAAGTTATTACCAAGTCCATCTTGCACTACAACAAACACATAGAATAACTTGAGGATTTGAAAAACTATATTTTTATTGTGTCACACACAATGGAAAGTTCCATCGATAGCTTGCATGTTACACCCCATGTTTTAAAAAATAAATGAAATCCATGAAACTTTGTTTTAAGTAGATATTTATTAATAGACTTTAAACATAATTTTGCTGCTTCTATGTTTCGAATTAAAAAACGGTCATCTATAATTGTTTTCAGTAAGTTATTTCAAGTTTGATAGAACCAAATTTATTTTTAGTGAATAGTAACATGCAATTATAAATATTAATGTGAATAGTAATATGACCCTAATGAATAGTAAATTTTATTATTATTTTATTTTCTTAAGGCTTTAAGAAAATGACATCTTGGTTAATTTTTCAATGTGATATAAAAGCAGTTATTGTTTTTAAATTGTTAATTTTTGAATTAGGTATGAATTTATTTAGAAATTAAATTAATAATAAATAGGTAATTATTTTCAAAAAATGGAGTTCATTTTTGAAATCTATATATCGAAAAATGGTTAGGGTAAATTTTTTGGATTTTTCTGAAATTCATGAATTTTCGATGAATAGTGAAATATAGTAAAATACCGTATATTAAAATTATCAGTAAAATACAATATTTATGACAACATATGTAATTTAAGGACACTTTTATCGAACTCACATACTATTATTACTATTTTGGGTCACGTGAACTATTAATATTCATAGTTTTGAGAAAAAATATTATAATAATGATTAATATAATTTTAATTACCTCCTATCAACCACTATAAATACCACCCTCATTCCACTCTTCCTCACACACTTTTAAATACTTGAGAATTTTCTAATTTCATCAAAATTACCTCCCCAATCTCCTTAACCACTTCTAAGACCTTCTGGTCTCCCCCAAAATCTAAAATCAAAGGCCTTAAGGAGGACCCCAAAGAGAAGAGATCAAGAGGTAAGAAATCCTCTTCATTTTCATGTGTTTTCCTTTCCTTTCCTTTTATTTTATTATAGTATATTCCGCTTATCTTATACAAGAGGAATGAAAGCACCTTAAATCTTGTATATTCTATATGTTCTCATGTTCATGTAAAATTTATCATCATTCTTCTTCTCCTCTCCCACTTATTCAAGGAATAAAAACATTGTATGTGATGTGTCGAATTTACGACGTCATGGATGATGTGATTTCAATTTTCTTCAAATAATTAAAGTCTAGTTGAGAAACCATTTTTATGTTTGAATAATGTTATAATATATATATTATGTCTCATCCATGACTCTGTAATTCTTTTGTAAACATGGTTTTAATTTATAAAACAAAATGAGGTCGTTCTTATCAAAGAACCACTAAAATGATCTAAAAGAACATCATTAATGTTTTAACTTATAAATCATCCTAATTTAAGAATTAAAAATTATAAATGGAATAATTTATGATTAAGTAAATATATAACTACCAATATATTCTAATTATAGAGTTTCACTCCCAATCGACAAGAATATCTATCGTGAACCGATCATGGAAGCCATATAAAGAATGTACACAACACAATGTAAATAAACAAATATTACTAATAAATGTGTTGAATGATGTCATAAAATGATAATATAAGGTTTTATAAAGAATAATATGTTTCATTGAGATATTAATAACACTTTTTTAACCATTATAAAAGTGTTTAGATACATTATATGTAAGAAGAACTCGAGGTAAGGGAATTCTTAACCCAATTTCCATTATTTAGGTTAAACTTATTCTTTATTCATTATGTGGTATTAAGATTATTTGTGTAATGTTTTTTTATATTATGTTGCACTATGTTTATTTATATTTTATATACATATCCATTCCATTCTATTAACTCTCACTCAAATTATATTTTAAGGTACTTTCTTTTTAAAATCCTGTTAAAACTCTCTTTAATAAATTTCAGAAGGATTTTTTATATGCATGTGGAATGAGTGGTTTCTTCTAATTTTAAAGATACTTTATTACCATGATATGTTCCTTTGACATTATTTATGTTGTGTTGATCCCATTATATCTCAATATATGTTGGGTTGAGCCTATTATAGCTCAAGATGTGATAGGTGAGCCCTATTATAGCTCTCGAATGCATTGAGTACTATATAGATAGAAGTTGACCAAAAGGTTATTCCATTTGTAATGGTAAATATAAGAGTGATATGGTAAATATGTCCCAAGGAAACTACCTGATGTTTCTATGCATATGAGTTTTTATGATTATAGGTTTTTTTGGTTTTTTTGTTATCACTTGACTAACACATTCTTTATTTATATCCCTTACTGAGATTTATAATAATCCCATGTTTTTAAAAGGATTTTCAACGGATATAACAATGGGTAAGATAAATAAGGGAGTCATGATGAGTGTTGTTAAATAAATCATGTTTTATGTTTTAATGTATTATATTTTTAAAAAAATGGATACAATTTTTAGTAGTATCCTCTTGTATGAATGTGGTATTTTATGTATGTAAGGTTTCCAAATTCTAAAAAACTCTAAACCCAAAAAGATCCTCAATGTGTGATATTGTATATTCTTGACAAGAAATCAATATTAAGTAACATTTTAAGGATTAGTCCTTATAGTTAGTATCAATGGATGGTTTAGAAAACTTTAGGGGTTGGGATGATATTTAAAGAATACCATAACAGATTTTTACTCTATAGCAGTTTGAAATGTTATAGAATTTAAGGATTATAAATTTGATTCCTTTACGTTATGTTTGTAAAAAATGATTATTGGTTGAAGAATTAGGGATGCAGAAGTAGGAAGTGACCAAGAGGCTGATGTCTCTCTAAATCTACAGCCCAAGATGGTGGGAATCAGAACTGAGAAGTTTGTGACAGTAATGGCTCAGTTGACTCAATAAATAAATGAGGGTGATGTCCATGCTAGAGAGGAACATGATCTTACATGAATAAACATGTGTTTTGTGGAGCATTTTATGAGGCAACATCCTCTAGCATTCAGTGTAACCACAGATCCAGTGATAGATGAATGATGGATCAATGCTCAAGAAAAGATATTTATGTCATAGTATGTTCAGAATGTCAAAAGATAATATTATCCATTTATATTTTGGAAGGTTAAGCTGATCAATGGTGGTCTCAGGTTAAGAATACGAGGGAAAGAGATGATCATGGCAGTCTAGAATGGGATGATTTTAAGAGTCTTTTTCTGGAAAAATATTTTCCCAAAACTGTTTGACATAGAATGGAGAAACAATTCATGGAATTGAAGAATAAATTTGATGATTTTGTGGAAACATATAATGGAAACTTTACAAGATTGGACAGGTACATACATAATTTTACTCAGGGTTTTAAAAGTAAAATTAATAGATTTTACTCTTTTTTGAAACCATTTTTTCGAAGAACTTTGGCTTTATGGGAGTTTAGAAGCTTTGAGAAACTTGTTCGTTGTGCTGAAAAAGTTAAGATAGAGTTTTTTAACACATATGTGCCTCATGATGAAAAGAATAATAAGTGGTTATGTTGGTAGGAAATGGGGAAGAACTCATCAAAGAAGTCTAGAGGTAAGAAAATGAATTTATTTTCTTGTGAAAAGTCTGGTAAAAGGCATCCTGGTGAATGTTTTTTAAATTCTAGGAAATGCTACTACTGTGGAAAGTTTGGACACATGTATTGTGATATCATGGAAAATGATATAAAAATCAATGAGAAGTGGACAGTGAGATGCTTTAACTGTAAATAATTGGGTCATTTTGCTAATGTTTGTCCGAAGATAGTTACTCAAGTAAGGAATCAGAAAAATTGGAAGAATAATGGTTAGGTAAAATCTTTTGCAACCACTTTAGAATTTATTGAGCCATCGAATGAGGCGGTATCAGGTAAATTTTTTGTTTTTATAGATTTCTCAAATGTGACTCTTGATTCAGGGTCTACACATTCTTTCATTACTAATAATTTTTTGAAAAAATTGTGAATTCAACCTCCTGAAAAGAAACAAGATCTCATGGTAAAAACACCCAGAGGAAATATTGTAGAAGAAAATTATAATAATCCACCTATCCTTGTCTTTGAAAAGAGTTTACCCTATAACCTTGTTGTTTTTCCTCTAGTAGAGTTTGATGTTATTCTGAGAATGGACTGGCTTTATTTTTATCATGCTAAGATAGATTGTAGAGATAAATAAGTTGTTTTTTAGAAAGAATTTTAGTTTGTGTACAAGAATGAACCCATACCATTAATAACATATCAGGAATCTATGAAACTGATAAATGATATAAATGAAAGTTATCTTGCTCATATTTTTAAATATAAGAGAACTATCCAGATTAATGATGTACAAGTGGTAAATTAATACTTAGATTTTTTTTTCGATGATTTGCCTGGTGTTATTCTTAATCGAGAGGTTGAGTATACTATTTAATTAGTTCATGATACTAATCTAATTTCCAAACCCCCTTATCAAATGGCCAAAATGGAACTTTTATACTTAAAAAGGATGTTTCAAGAATTATTAAATAAAGGCTTCATCCGACTTAGCATTTCACCATGGGGCTCACATGCCTTGTTTGTTAAGAAAAAAGATGGTTAAATGAGATTTTACATCAATCATAGATCCTTGAATAACATTACTATTATAAATAAGTATCCTTTGCCTCATATCAATGATTTGTTTGATCAGCTCTAGGGAGCACAATATTTTTTGAAGGTTGACCTGAGGTTGGGGTGCCATCAGTTGAAAGTAAAGGTTGAAGACATCCCAAAGATTGTGTTCCATTCTAGATAGGGTCATTATGAATTTGTAGTTATGAATTTTGGGTTAACTAATTCACATACTGTATTCATGGATCTTATGAATAGAATATTTCATGATTTATTGGATATATTTTTGGTTGTGTTTATTGATGACATTCTGGTATATTCTAGAAGTAGATAAAAGCATGAAAAACATCTAAGGTTTGTTTATTAAACCATAAAAGTAAAGAAATTGTATGGAAATTTTAAAAAGTCTGATTTTTTGTTACAACAGATTTCTTTTCTTTAAAACATTGTAAATAAGGAGAGAATAATAATTAATCCTTCCAAAAATAAAGTGGTTAATGAATGGAAAAAACCTAAAAATGTTACATATATTAGTAGTTTTCTTGGATGAGAAGGTTTTTACCGATAGGTTGTTAAACAAATTGCACGATTATCAATCCTGCTAACTAAGTTAACATGAAAAAGGGGTTAAATTTGTTTGGACAGAAGAATGTGATGTTTGTTTTTAGGACATGAAGAAGAGATTGGATAATTCTTCAGTGTTGGCCTTGCCTTCCCGAAATGGTGAGTTTTTCATCTACAGTTATGCTTCATTGAAGTGAATTCATTGAAGGGACTTCATTTAAGGGACTTGGTTTCCTTCATTAAAGGTGATCTTTTTCTTTAAAAATTTGGAGGAACTATTTACACGAAGCCAAATGTCTAATTTATACTGACCATAAAAGACTGAAGTGTATATTCACTCACAAGGAATTAAACATGAGGTAGAGAATATGTATTGAACTAATAAAGAATTATGATTGCATGATCTACTACCATACAAGAAACACAAACAATGTGGTGGATTCTTTGAGTCAAAAAATCTTGCATAATTAACCATGGTACATTTAGAACTTGATCCATTGATTAATGATTTGATGAATTATTCCTTATAATTTGTCTGTGTGAGGAATATATCTATTTGTTTTAGGTTTCAATGCAGTCTTCGTTATGAGATAAAATTAAGAAATCGTAGAAGAAAGACCATGAGATATAGAAAAATGTAGAATTGGTTAAAATGGGTAAGTTTCCATAATTTAACCTTGATAAAGAATGTGTTTTAAGATTTGGAAAAAGGTTGTGTGTGCCTTGTAATTTCCAATTAAAGAAATATTTGTTGTTTGAAGCTCATAATTCTCCATTTTCATTTCAATATGGAAGTACTAAGATGTAAAGAGACCTTAGAGAGTATTATTGGTGGGATGGAATGAAAAAGGGATATTGTATAATTTACTGTGAAATGTTTGACATGTCAACAGGTTAAAGTATAGTGGAAATTACCGAAGGGGATGCTTCAGCCATTGCCAATTCTAGTGTGGAAATAGGAAAATATATCCATGGAATTCATGGTGGGACTACGTAAGAATTTTTGAGGAAACAATGAAATTTGGGTTATTGTTGATCAACTTAAAAAATCGGCACATGTCCTTTCTATTAGAGATACAATGTTGCTGGATCAGATTTCTTAATTGTACCTCAAAGAGATTAACAGGTTACACGAAGTTTCTCTTTCTGTTATATCTGATCGGGATCCTAGGATCATTTATAACTTTTGGAAGGGGATTTAGATGTCATTGGGAAACAAATTAAATTTCATTACATATTTTCTTCCTCAATTAGATGGACAATCAGAATGATCGATTCAGAACTTGGAGGATATACTTTGATCTTGTTCAATGGACTACCTGGGATGTTGGGATCAATATCTTTCTTTAGTTGAGTTTTCTTATAATAACAGTTTTAATTCCAATATAAAGATGAAACTTTTTATGGAATTTTATGGGAAGAAGTGTCAAACTCCATATTTTTAGGATGAAGTCATGTAAAAGAAGTTGAAGGGACCAGAATTTGTAGAGGAAGTGGCTGAAAAAGTGAATATGTTCCAGTAGCACATGAGGATAACTCAGAGTAGGTAGAAAATTTATGCAGATAACAGGGGGAAAAAATTCTCTTTCAGGGTAGGTGACTATGTTTTCCTTAAAATCTCTCATTAGAAAAGTGTGATGCATTTTGGTAAGAAAGGAAGACTATGTCCATGATTCAACAGTCCTTTTTGAAATCTTGAAGAAAGTTGGACCAGTTTCATACCGAGTCACTTTGCCTCCAAGTTTATCTCATGTACATAATGTTTTTCATGTTTCGATGATGAGAAAGTATGTGCCAGATTCATCACATGTCTTGAGTCCAGAAGAAGTTTAGCTGGAAGAAAACCTTTCTTATAAATAAAAACCACTTAAGATTCTTGATCAAAGGGAATAAGTATTGTGGATTAAGGTAATCTACCGAGTAAAGTTTTATGGTTAAACCACATTGTTGAAGAAGCAACATTTGAGTCTGAAAATGCTATGAGGGAAAGGTACCATCACTTGTTTAACGAGTAAATAAAATTGTGAGGATAGAATTTCTAGATGGTGAGAATAATGTAACACCCCAAGGTTCTAAAAAATAAATGAAATGAATGTAATTTTTTAAGTACATATTTATAACTGCCCTCTAAACATAATTTTACTGCTTCTATCTTTTGAATTTCAAGAAAAGGTCATCTAAAATTGTGTTCAGTAATTTATTTCGAGTCCGATAGAACCAACATGATTTTTGTTGAATAGTAAAATAACCATATTAATAGTAAAGTGTATTAATATTTTATTTTCTTAAGGATTTAAGAAAATGACATCTTGGTTAATTTTTCAATGTGATATAAAAGAAGTTATAGTTTTTAAATTGTTAATTTTTTAATTAAGTTTGATTTTATTTAAAAAATAAATTTATAATATTTAGAAAATTGTTTTCAAAAAATGGACTTCATTTTTGAATTCTATATGTTGAAAAAGAGTTAGGATTACTTTTTGGTATTTTTCTAAAATTATTGAATTTTCGATGAATAGTATAATATGGTAAAATACCATATATTCAAATTATCAGTAAAATGCACTATTTATGGAATCATAAGTGATGTAAGGCCACTTGGATCAAACACACATGCTATTATTACTATTTGGGGTAACATGAATTAATTCTATTCCTAGAATTGAGGAAAAATATTATAATAATGATTAAAATCATGTTAAATACCTCTTCTACTCCACTATAAATACCACCCTCATTCCTCTCTTCCTCCCACACCTCTAAAGACTTGAGAATTGTCTAATTTATGCCTAATTATCTCCCTAATATCCTTTCCCATGTCAGAGACCTAATGGTCTCACCCAAATCCCAAAATCAAAGGCCATAAAGAGGATCTCAAAGAGAAGAGATCAAGAGGTAATAAATCCTCTTCCATTTCACGTGTTTTACTTTGCTTTCATTTTATTTTATTAGAGTATCTTCCCATAATCTTATCAAAGTGGCTTGAAATCTCCAAAAATCTTGTATATTCTAGATTTTCTCATTTTCATGGAAAATTCATCATCATTCTTTTTTTTCTCTTCCACTTATTAAAGGAATAAAAACACTGTATGTGATGTGTCAAATTACCGACATCATGGACGATGTGATTTCAATTTGTTTTAATTCATTAAATTATGGTTAGGAAAGAATTTTTATGGTTGAACTAGGTTATAATATATGTGTCATGTCTCATCCATGGTTCTGTAATTCTTTTGTACAAATGGTTTTAATTTATAAAACTAAACGAGCTCGTTATTATCAAAGAACCACTAAAATGATCTAAATGAACATCATTAACGTTTTAACTTATGAATCATACTCATTTTAGAATAAAAAATTAAAAATGGTCTAATTTATGGTAATGGAAATATTTTACGATCATTCTATTCCAATTCTAGAGTTTCACTCCCAATCAATAAGAATATCCACCAGGGACCGATCATGAAAACCATGTAAAGAACACACTCGACACGAAGTAAATAACAAAATATTACTAATAAATGTGTTGGTTGTTGTCGTAAAATGATCATATAAGGTGTTATAAAAAAATAATAAGTTTCATTAAGATATTAATAAAACTATTTTTACCATTATATAAGAGATATAAACACATTTTAAGTAAGAAGAACCCTAGGTAAGGGAATTTTTTACCCAATTTCCATTCTTTAGGTTAACCTTATTCTTTATTCATTATATGGTATTAAGATTATTGGTGTAATGATTTTTTGTTTATATAATGTTTCAATATGTTTATTTAAAGTTTATACACATATCCACTCCATTATATTAACTCTCACTCCTATTATATTTTTAGAGAATTTCTTTTTAAAATATTTTTAAAACACTCTTTAATAAATTTCAAAAGAATAGTTTTTTATATGTATATGTAATGAGTGGTTTATTCTGATTTTCAAGATACTTTATTACCATGATATGTTCCCTATACATTATTTATATTGGGATGATCCTATTATAGCTCCAGATATGTTGGTTTGAGCACATTATAGCTCATGATATGACAGATGAGCCCCATTATAGCTCTCCATTGCATTAGGTACTCTCAAGATAGAATTTGACAAAAAGGTTATTTAATATGTAAGGGTGAATGTAATAGTTATATGGTAAATATTTACCAAGGAAACTACATCATGTTTCTATGCATATGAGTTTTTTTGATTATGTGTTTTATTGGTTTTTATTTTATCACTTGACTAACACTTTCTTTCTTTATATCCCCTGCTGAGTTTTATAATCATCCCAAGTTTTTAAAATGTTTTTCACATGATATAAGGATGGGTAAGATAAATAAGAGAGTATTGTTGTTTGATATAGACTGTTGTTAAAGAATTCATAAATTATGTTTTAATGTTTTATATTTTGAAAAATGCATAATTTTTTAGTAGTATTCTATTGTATGAATGTGGTATGTTATGTATGAAGGGTATCCTAATTCTTTAAAAATATAAACTATAAAAGATCATAAATGTGTAGTATTGTTTATTATTGACTAAAATTAAATATTAAGTAACATTTTAAGGTCATGACCTTATATTTCATTACATGTAATGTTTTGTTTTACCGAACTACAACATACTATTCAGTTTTTTAAATGTTTTTATATTTAACACCAATCCATTGTAATGGATGATATGAATAAGATTAACAAATGTATAAAAATTTGATTTAAAAATTTATATAAAATTAATTATTTGGTTATCAATTAGTTATAAATGAATGTAATAACTATTTAAAAATAAATAAATTTCTTTTCAATGAAAACAATTTTTCTATGTACAAACAAAATTTTATATCAAAGAATTAAACAATCAAATTTTGATAAATATATTTTTTTAATTTATATATTATAAATTCAATCAAATTTATTTTCACTCATCCAATATATTTGATAGGTATAAGATAATAATAATTCTAACTGTATGAATAAAAAAGATGTATTTTTCTAAAAGGAAAATTTACCTCCTTTTAATAGAGAACCTATTTTAAAACTAATTTTTGAAACATTTATAATTTTTTTTGATAAAATAAAATTTATTTTGCAGATAAAAATTTAAAATATAAAATTGGATGAATTTTTTTTTATTTTTATGAGATATTTCATTTTTTGATAAATAGTGAAAAACGCTGAATTTTAATTTATTAATGCTTTTTACCTTGTTTATTTTTATACTGAAATTATATTATAAATTATTTAAATTATAGTTATTTTTAATTTTACATCAATTAATCAAATTTATTTAATTATAACCAATTAAAAATTTAAATATTGAAACAGAAAAAGATTCTATGATACACTTGTTTTTAAATAATTCAATAACTTTCTATGCACACATTACCAAGTTCGAGTGCACTATGAACTATCAAACTAGCCATTTAAAAAATATTTTATGAATAATATTAACCAAATTATAAAATTATATAAATTTTATTTTTCAAAGTAGACTTTATTTTTGAATTTGGTACATCAAAATTAGCTTAGGGTGAATATTTGGTATTTTTCAGAAAAGTTACAATTTTTGATGAATAGTAAAAATACTACATTATTATTGAAGACTGACCTTTTCATTTAAATAATTATATTAATATAAACTTATTTTGACATAAAAATAGATAAATAATACATATATTAGTCCAATGTAGTTCACTGGAACCATTTTATAATAGAATTAGATATAAAAATTTATTAAACATTTGAATGTCTCTTTTACCCACCTTCTTGCCACATCTACGAGATTTGTATTAATTGAAATTTTACTACTTCTATGAACGGAATTTAAAAAAATGGACATACATGGTTATAATCAGTATGAGAAATTTTGTTTAATAGTATCAAAATTATTTTTTGGTGAGTAACTTTTTGATTTTATTTACCACGGTTAAAGGTAAATAGAGAAATTAGAGGGAAAAATAACATTTTAATAATATAATATTACCCCAACACTTGTCTTAATTTAATTGGATAAGTGTATTTTAACCAAAATAAACCATAGGTCTAAAAAATTATCCATTTTGAGCCACTTTATTTAGATTAGGACATTTATTATATTTTATTTAAAGAAGAGTTAAAAATGTCCTATTCAAATTTTAATGACTATATCATTTTTAAAATGAGGATATATAAGTAACATGGTCCACTATAAGT
Organism: Viscum album; assembly: GCA_963277665.1. Classification (NCBI taxonomy): domain Eukaryota; kingdom Viridiplantae; phylum Streptophyta; class Magnoliopsida; order Santalales; family Viscaceae; genus Viscum; species Viscum album. The sequence goes on from OY728131.1 coordinate 414,544,323, forward strand.
AGTTTTTAGAAATATAAAATTATTATCTATGTAATTGTAATTTATTTATAATTTTATAAAATAAATAATTAAATTCAATTGTGACACAGTAATGATGTGGTAATTGAATTATTAATGGAATAATCAATTAAATGATATTAAAAATATTAAAATAAATAAAATTTGACTTAATTAGTGACATAAAAGAATTTTATATATAATGTAGACATTTTAGTGGCATATTTTATGTATTGGTTTTAAGTTATCATGATGGTGTGATATGTTTAAAAATAAAAATATTGAGTAGTATCAAAACTTACATAGTTATTACTTAAAAAAATATATATTTTTATTAGATGTTATAAAATTAATAAAAATATGATGTTTGGTAAAATAACTGTTGTAATTTTAAATATGTCATAAATTATTCAATTTTGATTCGTTTTTCATTTTATAGTAAATATATTAACCCTATATTATGAAAAGACAAGTAAAAAAGGTAAGAGTTAAAAATTTAAACAAAGGGTTAAATATAAAAGATAACGTTACTCTTGTGACCTAAAATTTTATAAAAATAAGTTGTTTAGATTATTTAAACCAATCCTACTATTATGATAGAAATATATAAATTTTATGATATTTCAAATTAAAAATAAATTTATAATAATTTAATTTTTTTGGAGTTTTCAAAAGTGTTTTTCCCATCTCTTATAAAAGAGCACCTCTCGTTCTCTTTTATTCACACCTATAAATCCATTTTTCTCATCAAAAAACTTCACACTTCTCTTCCCAACATCCCTTACTTCATCCTAGAGGCCATACATTGGGTAGAAATCCATCCAAAAAAGGTGATTCTCAAAGAAGAGGTAATTGATTTTCCAATTCCATTCAATTTCTTTTATTATTATACTTAATCATCCTATTTTGTTTCTATAATAAAGTAAAAATTTAGTATCACATATAGTATTATATGTTCTTATAATTTTGGTAAAACCATATTCCTCCTTTTTGACGAATAAAAATATTACCATGCGTGTGTACATCGAACTTACCGTCTCCACACTGTGGTGTAATTTGTTATTCAATAGTATAATATTTGGATGAGTATAAAGGATATAATAAATTAATACAACTTTATAATTATTATATATAATTAACATATCATCTATTTACATTCCATTTAACCATCAAGCGAATGATACTGTCACTCGTTCATATGTACGACCTACGGTCTCCATGATGTAGTGAGATTCATTATCCACGTTAACAATTCAAGAATGATTATAAAATGTATATGATGAGTAAAAATAATTATTATTAAATTTATATCATTTTACATATGAATAAAATACATCATATTTATAACAGACATGACTTACACAAAAAATCATGAATAAGAAAACGAAGTAGTTAACACATGAAACAATGGTAATACTAAAATATTATTAACAAAATGATATAAGAGGATCATATGTGATATAATAAATATGGATATAGTTCTAGTATAATTTAATAACTTATTTAAACAAATATATAGAATGTTAACACACCCTCTATTAAAGGAAAGTACAAGTTAAGGGTTAATTTCATCATCTTATTATTATCTAAGGTTGTTTATATATAATTATCTAGTCGGACATCTTTATAATTCATGTCTATGTTTCTTAAAGTGTATTTAAAAATATAATCAACATTTTTTTAAATTCATTTTTACCAATGTTTGAATTTTTTAAAATGTTTTTAACAGAATATTTCTATAGTTTCCAAAATGAGGTAGTTTATAGGAATTTTTGAAAAATTAAGGAAACAATGGGTTTTTAACTTATATAGTGCAAGCATATATTTTCTCCTGTTGTGATGTTATACCATTTGGAAGCTTACCTGACAAGATTATAAAGTTATTTTAAAAATAATTGTTTTGTTTTATAATTTTTATGCTTTTAAATGATTTCAATATAGAAAAGGGATAATTATGTGAAAGGGTTTTAATGATTTTGTTATTTTATTTTCATCAATGTCAGCATCATTTGGATAATTTTATGCTTAATTGAGATTTATTTATTATGATACAATTATCCATATTTTATAGAAGGTTTTATAACATGTCTAACTGTGGATGTGCTATTTTGATACCATTTATATTTTATGGTAAAAGTATTAAATTTTTTTATGATCGTTTTAATATGAATTTTTAGATTATGTTTCAACATTTTCATATGAATAATTTATTAGACTTATTAAGTGAATAGAAAATCCCACTATAGAAGAATTCAATAGACTTATTGAGTGTTTTTAAAGAAGACAATATGATGTTTTTCATTTCAATATGCAATGTAATACTTATGTTTGAATCTAGTTTTTTCAAGGCTACTAAACTAACTGATCCTTCAGGATTTGACTTCTTGGGATCATTCCAATGTAATAAAATAATACACCAACTATTGGAAAATGGGGTTGGGTTGTTGTAGTTGGTATCAAAGGATGTTGAGTACACACCATGGAAACTATATTTATAAATGACTTTAATTAGAGACACTGCCCTAAGATAGACTTTGAGAAACATTATAAAATTTTGGTAATGTAGAGATTATGTGAGTATTCTAAGAAAATACATCCCTTTCTGGATACTACAATTTGAAATGGTTCTGGAATAGATGTACCTAAGAGTAACAACTCTGACAAGGAGTTCTAGGCTTAACTTGGGGTATCCTAGTAAATGACAACATTCCTTACTATGCACCTGGTCTGAAACTCTTGGGGGATATACATAAGACAATTCATATTTTGTTTATAAACCATTATAAAGGATTTATGAGTAAATATCTCCCCAAGAAAAACATTTTTATCATTATGGATTAGATATGCATAAATATTACAATTTTTTTTAAGTATTTTACTATTTTGGAATTATGCATTATGGTTCATAACCTAATCTAGTGTATGTGATTGTTTAGAAATGGTGAGTAGTAGAAGGAATGGAAACCTTATCAACACACATAATCCTTATTGGGAAATCCCTCCTATGAAATATAATTAAAGTTGAGTTGGTGATACAATTAGCACTGAACAACTTATAACCATAATTTGACAACTGACTCATGTTATGAATAATAAGATTACCCATATCGATCAACTGAATCCACAATGTGGATGATCAATTTTAGACCACTTCATGAGACAATATCCTCCAATATTAATTGGTATAATAAATCCACTTGTAAATAAGTAATGTATACACTCCTTGGAGAAAATATTTCTCGTTTTGGGGAGTAACAAAAGGGAATTTTTTTTATGATAGTCCATCATCTATCATGAGATGTAGATCAAGGATGGTCATTAATTCAAAACATTAATGAGGATAAAGTGGTAGAAGATATAGAATAGATGGAATTTAAATAACTCTTCCTAGAAAAATACTTTCCTTGTGATCCATGGGGGGATATGGAGAGACAATTTCTATGTATGAGGCCAAAAAGAATGGAAATGTTGAGATGTATGAAGATAACTTTACAAGGTAAACAAGAAATGTTACATACAATATACATAATCCAAGAAGTAATATTGATCATTTCTTTGAGGGGTTAAACCATTCCTCTAACAGGAAGTGGTATCACAATATTTTTCATTATATGAAGATGTAGTCTCATGTTCTATCTAGATAGAAATGGAATACTCTAAGTATTATGAATTTAAAATAAAGCTAGAAAGGAAGAGGGCCGATAAACAATTTGGAAAATGAAATAATGGGAAGAAGGCAAAGGTTAAATTTCCACCCTACATTAATTGTGGGAAGGAACACCTCGGTACTTTCTTAAAGGGGATGTGATTTTGTTACAATTGCGGAGAAAAAGGCCACTGAGGTCATGATTTCAAGGGCAATAAAGAAGCTACCAATGATCAATGATACAATTTTAAAGAGTTGAGAATTTATGAAAATGAATGTCTTAAGCTTCAAATAAAATTTCCCTAAAAAAGGCCATAAGAGCAGGGCTAGGATTTTACGATAAAAAATTCTAAAGTTTTATTTCTTAATGATATGGTGGTAAGTAGTTTATTTGTTTTCCCAAATTTAGCAAAATATTTTTTTGATTATATATCCTTGAATTAGTTTATATCTTCCCAGATTTTTTTAAAAAATTAGTTAGTTCAAATTAACATTAACAATGAAGTTTTTAGTTAAAAACCCTAAGGGAAGTCTTATTGTAACAAAGATTTATACGATAGTTCTAAATTGTGGTATATAAACTTTCTCTATCTTCTAACAGTAGTATAAAAAAGGTCTTTAACATCAATTTTCTTAATTTTCACATCAGTTTTTAACCAATGTTGAATTTGCCGATGTAAAAAATATGGCTTTTTTACATTGGTTTTTGTAAACAGATGCCAAAAATGAATTTCATTTGTTTTTTAGCATCGGTTTTATAAAAAACATGCCAAAAAATCAACCTGTATCATTTTTTTCGTTCGTTTCCTTAAAACTGATGCCAAAAAGTTTTAAAAAATATTTTCGATGTCAGTTTTTTCAAAAAGATGACTCCATAAATGAAAAAAATATGTTTTGTGTTGGTTTTTACAAAAACTGACCCCAAAAAGTAAAATATTCTTTTTCAATGTTTTAGATTATTTTTTAAGCTTCTATTTGATAGGTTGTGGAGAAAAAATAGAGTTATAGATCAAAAGGTATGGTCATCAAAAGTTGAACTTGTCAAAATTTCGATTGGTACAACTTGTTTAAAATAAAATTTGATAAACATAAATTATAATCACATACACCAAATGAAAATGGTGATCAATAATTAAATTTACACTAAAATTGGTAAGTCTAATCCAAATATTCTATATATGTTACACGATAATAAGAATAAATAATCTTTATAAGAAAGCTAATTGAGTTGTTTTGAATTGAAGAAAAATAATAACAAAAAAATAAATGATTAGAATAGGTACCATGTTAAAATTAATGGTTGGAGCCACGTTTCAAACTTGATTGAATTGAAGAGGTTTAGAATGTTGAACGAATGATAAACTGGATTTATATATAGTGAACAAATATATTTTTGATAGCATTGTATGGAAATGTTGGAGAGAGTCTAAAAATGTAAATACATATTGTGAAAAATTGAAATTTTGATCTCGCATATTTAAGAATAATCTTTGGTGTTGTTTTTTGAAACTGATGTGAAATAGGATTTACATTGGTCTTTTGGCGTCAGTTTTCTACAAAACTGACGCCAAAAATGACAATCGATGTGATTTTTGGCGTCTGTTTTAAATAAACCAACACGAAAAAGTAAAAAAAATATTTTTTGATGTATATTTTTAAAAAATCTGACGCTAAAATTAAAAAAAAAACACTTTTCGTGTGGGTTTTTTTAAAACACCACAACAAAAACTAAAAAAATGTCTTGGCATCAGTTTTTAAAAAAACAGATGCGAAAAATAAAAAATATATATCTGGCATCAGTTTTTTTGAAAACCAACGCAAAAAAAAAATTACAATGTTTTAGAAAATTTCTAAAGCACCAATTTGAAAAGTTTCAGAGCTAAAACAAAGTTACAAATTAAAAATTATGGTCTTTGAAAAATGGAATTCTTTAAGACTTCTATTAAAGAATATCAACTTCTGACAACCATAACTTTTAATCCGTAACTTTGTTTATGCTCCATGACCAGTCAAATCGAAGAACAGGAAAAAATATAAATCTTAGTAAAAATATATAATTATTTTAATCGGTTTTTGTAAAAACCTATGCCAATTTTGTTTTCTTTTTGGCGTCCGTTTTTAAAAAAACCGACCCAAAAAATTCTCCAAAAACATATATTACATCGGCTTATATGAAACCAACGTCAAAATAACGACATTGAAAAACATTTTTCTACTAGTGTAACTTTATCATCATACATGTGGTCAACATTGATATAATACATAATATGGAATGGATATCAAAATATGATGCGAAAATGTATTGTAAGAAGAAGGAAGTTGTGATTTGTATGGAAAATATAGAATCAATTATCTTTATAGTATACACTTCATCATCTAATTATTATCAAGATCCACCACCTTTAGATCTTCTAAATGAAATTATTGGTGAATAAGAGAAGATAGAACCTAATAATCTTCAAATTAGAGATTTACCTATTGTAAAAGATTACATTGTTGTATTTTAGAGTATTTACCTAGACATCCTCAAGAGTGGGAGTTTGATATTTATATTTATTTAATCACAGATGCAAGGCCAATATAAAAATACCCCTATAGAATGGACATTGTGGAATTAATATAGATGAAGAAAAAACTAGAATATTTGAGTAATAAGGGATTTATTCACCCTAGTGTTTCTCCATGGGGATCCCTAGTTCTTTTGATAAGAAGAGAGTTGGATCAATGAGACTATGCATTGACTATAGAGAAATTAATGCTATTAAAATAAATCACAGGTATCATATTCCTTGCATTGATGATTTGATAGATCAAATTCATGGAGGTAAATATTTTTTTAATATTTAACTATATTTTGGATATCAAAAATTATGTGTAAAGAAGGATGATATTCCAAAGACAACATGTTGAACTAGGTATGGGCATTACGAGTTTACAGTAATTCCCTTCATACTAACTAATTCACCCTTGGTTTTCATGGATCTAATGAAAAGAGTGTTCATGAAATGTCTTGATGATTTTTTCAAAGTATTTATAGATGATATCTTGGTATAATACAAAATCTATGATGACCATGAGAACCACTTTAATATTTTTCTTAAGACTCTTAGAATAAATGTTTTATATGTGATGTTTAATAATTGGGAATTATGGCTTCAAAAAATTTATTTTCATGGCCATAATATCTCCAAGAATGTAATCTCTACTCATCCTATAAATACAAATTCAATCTAATAATTTCCATCACCAATGATTATAACTAATGTAAAAAGTTTTATTGGTTTATCATATTACTATATGAATTTCATCTAGAATTTTTCTCAATTGGAAAACCCATTAGCCAAGCTCACACGTAAAGGGGTTAAATTTGTTTGGATAAATGAGTGTTAAGAATATATTTAATAATTAAATAGAATATTATTAAATGTTGTTATCTTGACATTACCATATTGGAACCATGGGTTTGTGATTAATAGTGAGGAATCTAGGAAAGTAAAAAAGTATGTGTTCTTATGCAAAATGATAGGGTTATTCCATATGCATCAAGGAAATTAAAAATTTGTGAAAAAAACTACCTTACTTATGATCTTGAGTTAATGGTAGTAATAGTTTCTCTAAAGATTAGGAGACACTATCTCTATGGTGAAATATGAGAAATATATATTGATCACAAGTGTTTAAAATATATTTTCTCATAGAAATAACTCAACAGGAGACAAAGGGGATGACTTGATATACTCAATGATTATGCTTTCACAACACACTACCACCCAAGGATGAAAAATAAGGTAGAAGATGTTTTATGTAGGAAGGAACATGGAGTTTTGAATAGAATGGGAGTAGAAAGGGATCCTATGTTCATGAATCTAGTAAAGATGTATATGGGAATTATTAGGGAAGGTGAAACCTCACTACTTTCATAAATGGTTTCCAAACCAAATTTACTGGAAATGATAAAATGTTCATAATATGATAATGAGGAGTTTCAAAAGAAAACTGAATTTATTAATGATGGGATACTGAATGACTTCAAATTTGAAAATGGTATTTTGAAATTTAGGAAGAGGCTTTGTGTTCCCTATATACTTGTGCTAAAAAGGGAATTATGGGATGATTCTCATAGCTCTAATTTCTCTATAAACACCTGATGTCACTAAGATGTATAGTTATTTGAAGGATCTTTTTTTGTGGGACAACGTGAAGTGGGAGAATGATGATTATGTGTTATGATGTTTTTTTGTCAATAGGTGATAGATGGAAGACAAAATCATAGAGGAGTCATGCGTTCTCTTCCTATAACGGTGTGTAAATGGGATGATATTATGATTTACTTTGTCATGGATGTACCAAAGACTCCCAAAAGAAATGCTGTGATATTAGTAATTAGTGATCGTCATACCAAATCATCATATTCTATTACTATAAGAGAAGATTTACCACTTCAACATTTAGAAAGACTTTACTTTCATCAAGTTGTAAGACGTCATGGTGTACCCCTATCTATTTTTTCTGAATGTGATCCTTGTGTTACATCATGATTCTGGAAGAATCTTTAGAAGGAAATAGATACTTAGCTTCATTTGAACACTGCTCACCACCCTTAATCTTATGGGAAACCAGAATGGACTATTAAAACTTTATAAGACATGTTGAGATCTTTCTAACATGACTTTAAATGTATGTGGGATCAATATTTACCTCAAGTAGAAATTTACTATAATAATAGAATCTATTCAAGTATTCATATGGAACCATATAAAGTATTTTTTGGAAAGAGATTTCATATAAAAACTTATTGGGATGATATTAGTGAAAGAAAAATCACAGGCCTATAACATTTTGAGGAAATAACTAAACAGTTAATGTTATTAAAACCATTTCAAAGTAGCTCAAAGTAGGCAAAAGAGCTATGCAGATAAACAAATGATGGTTTTGGATGTTTAGGTAAAGATCACATTTTTAGGAAGGTATCTATATGGAATGGTGTTATATGATTCATTAAGAAGGGTAAATTAAGTCCCAAGTACATTGGTCCTTTTGAAATTCTAGATGAAATGGATTTGTACCTTATCATTTGGAAAATCCGCTAAGTCTCTCCAAAGATCATGATGTGTTCCACGTATCATTGTTAAGTAAATACACACCAAACCCAACACATGTACTAATCTATAATGAAATTGAAAAAGAAGCTGATATATCATATTGAGAAGAGCCTATCAATATTCTTAATACTAGAGAACAAGTGTTGAGAAATCAGATGACTCTTTTGGTAATATTTCTTTGAAGAAACCATAAAATGGATAATGCGACATGTAAACCAGAAAAACTTATGATGAAGAACCACCCAAATCTTTTTCTGGAGTGATATTATAGAAATTTTAAGGTAAAAAATATATGAAGCATGGAAAAATGTAGCATCCCAAGCTTCTATGGTACACTTATTTTTAATAATTCAATAGGTTTCTCTACATGCAACACCGAGTTTGAGCGCACCATGGCCTATCAAATATGCCATTTAAAAAGAGGTTATGAATAATACTAAAAAATTAATGAAATTTAAAAGTGTTCTTTTTCAAAATAGACTTAATTTTTGAATTTTGAGCATCAGAAATAACTTAGGGTTAATTTATGCATTTTTTTTTGAAATTTTTTAACTATTGATGAATAGTGAAAAATACTTCATTTTTGTTAAAAACTGAATTTTTCATTTAAATAATTATTTTAGTGTAAAATTATTCGAATGTAATAATATATAAATAATATAAATTTTAATCTAATATATTTTATTTGAGTCTTTTTATAATTGAATTATATATAAAAATTTATTGAACTTTTGAACGTCTCTTTTACCCACCTTCTAGCCACATCTACAGGATTTGCATTAAAGCTAATTTTACCACTTCTATGAATTGAATGTCAAAAAATGTAAATTCATGGATATAATAATTTTAAAAATTTTTGTATAATAGGATCAAAATTAATTTTGGAAAATACTAATTTCTGGATTTTTCTTTCCACGATTAAAGGTAAATAGAGTTATTAAAGGTAAATTAATATTTTAATATTATTATATTATCCTAAAACTTGTCCAAATTTTATTTACTATGTTTTTAAAACTAAAATAAACCTTAGGTAAAAAATATGATCCTTTTTTATCCTTTTTTGTTAGATTAAGATATTTATTATATTTTATTTAAAGAAGAGTTAAAAATTTCACATTCAAATTTTAATTATTATATCATTTTTAATATGAAGTTATATAAGTGTTTTGGTTGACGATAAATAGTTTTTAGAAATATAAAATATTTATATAAAAAATTATATTTTTTTATCACTTTAGGAAGTAAATAATTAAATTAAATTGTGACACAATAATGACACTGTAATGGAATTATTAAAGGAAGAATCAATTAAATGATATAAGAAATATTTAAATAAATATAATTTTACTTAATTTATTAAATAAACGAATTTTTTAGACAACATATACATGTTTTTTAAATATTGAAAGTATTTTTTCTATGTTATCAGGATGATTTGATATTTATAAAATTCCAAATATTGAATAGTATCAAAACAGACATAATTGATAAATTAAAATAAATAATATTTTATTATACGTTATAAAATCCATAAAATTGTCAGGTTCATCCAAAGAACTAGAATAATAATAAAAATGTCATAAATGATTAAATTGGGAATCTTTGGGCATTTTATATTCTATATTAACCCTATATTACAAAAAGACAAGTAAAAATGGTAAGAGTTAAACTGTTTAACTAAGGGTTAAATAAAAAAAATAAGGGTAATTTTCTGACCTAAAAATGTCTAAAATTCATTGGTTGAGATTATTTATTCCTATAATAATATTATAATCCAAATATCTCACTTTGTAGCTATTTCAAACCAAAAGTCAATTTATAATAATTTAATAGTTTTGGAGTTTGAAAAAGTAACCCACCCCTCTCTTATAAAATAGTGCCTCTCATTCTCATTTATTAACACATCTAAATCCATTTAGATAATAAAATACCTGACCAATTCTCGTATCAACATACCTATATTCATCCTAGAGGCCATAATTTGGGCAGAAATCTATCCTAAGGATTCCTTTTCTACAAATCAAAAGAAGACAGTCATAGAAGAGGTACTAATTCCAATCAATTTTTGTTTCTTCTCATACTTCCTCTTCCAATGTCGTTTCCATACTAAATTATTAAATCTAGTATCATATACATTCTTATATGTTATTATGATAATGGGACCACCATATTACTCCTTTTATCCATCCTATGAATGACAATATCACTATATGGGCGTACGTACATATTACCATCTCCACGTAGTGGTGTAATTTGTTATTAAAAACTAAATTATTTGGATGGGTATATTGATGAGTATAATGTATATTAATAATGAATAAAACATGATAATTATTCTTTATGCTTAATATACCATCCAGTTTCAAACCATTAAACCATCAAGGTAATGATACTGCAGCTCGTGCGTATGAATAACCGATCATCTCCACAACACGATGAGTTCATTATCAACATTAACCATTAAAGAATGGTTATAAAATTTAAATTATAAGTAAAACTAATTATTATGAACATTTTATAATTTTAGATATGAATAAAATAAATCCTATGCATAATAAACATGACTTACATAGCAAAACATTCATAGGAAAACGAAGCAGCTAGCACTCAAAACAATGGTAATTAAAAAATATTATTAACAAAATGATATAATAGGATCCTATAATATATAATAAATATGGATATGGGACTATTATAATTTAATAACATACTTTAACCATTATACATGAGGTTAACACAACCTCGACTAAATTAAAGTACAAAGTAAGTGTTAATTTCACAATCTCATTATTATCTGAGCTTGTTTATAAGTAAGTATCTACTAGGACATATTTATCATCCATGTCCATATTCCTTAATATGTATTTAATAATATTATCAAAAATTTTATAATGTCATATTTACCCATTTTTTTTTATAAAATGTTTTTGAAAGTAATCTTTTCGTTGTTTTCCGAATAAGGTAGTTTATGACCTTTTCAAAAAATTAAAGAAAGAATGTTTTTTAACTATATAGCATGAGAAGTTATTTTATTCCATTATGTTTCCTTAACATTTATAATATTACCATAAAATATTACAATGTTATTTAAATTTTGTTTAATTGTGTGTATTTTAAATGAGTTCAAAGTAAAAAAGTGATATTTCTCTTAAAAGGGTTTTATTGATTTTGTTAGATTATTCTCATCTATGTCAACATTCTTTGTTGGATATTATGATTAATTGAATTTGATTTTACAAGATAAGTTCTTATATATTTTAATGAATTTTTTTATAATATCTTTGATTGTGGATGTTCTATTTTGATACCATTCATGGTTTATGGTTAAAGTATTAGAATTTCATATGCTTGTTTTAATATGAATTTTTATGTTATGCTTCAGCCTTTTCATAAAATGAATTCATTAGAAAACATAAGTGATGGACTTGGCCCTATATAAACCCTCAGAGGATCGGTAGGTCTCATTAGAAAAACTAGTTTGGGTTTTTACCCATTTATGTATGGTCTTACCATGAGACCTTGACGATATAGTTATGATGTCCAAGATTATGCATTACCTCATTATGATATTAGTTATTGATATTTTATGTGATTATTAGACAAGTATAATATCCATGAGAATGTTAAAATGGAATTAGTTGATTTATTCATTCTATATTATGCTGAATATTATGTTTAAAAGTCTCTTGTTTCAGTTTTATACATTTCCTTAAAAGATAATGATTATTTATTATAGTTTCCACTATACTGTATCCCCTTACTGAGCATTTGTGCTCACCCCTTTCTTATGTTTCATTTTCTCCAAGATAATAAGAAGTATATTATGGCTGACTCGTAGGGATAATCGAAGGTATATTAGTGTTTTCAAAGGAGACCCTATGATTTTTTCATTTCAAGATGTACTGTAAAACTTATGTTTTTATATAGTTTTTCTAAGGCTACTAAACTATTCAGTCCATTAGGACTTGACTTATTGTGATCAATAAAATGTAATAAAATAATGCACTGACTTTGGGCAATTAGGGTTATAGTGTTACAAATTGGATATAAAAGCATTTTAAGGTATTAAACAATTTCCATTAAAAATCATGTCATCTTATCCTGTTTGTGGGATTAATATTAATTTAAAATTTTCCAATTATGTGATTAAAATTTAGAAAAATGGAATCCATATTTGGAATCATAATAATTTATAGCTTCTAATAATTACAAGATAATTTTTTACAAAGTTTATTAATGAAATAAATTTTAATCAACTAAAGTGATTATGGTAAAATTAGTTTACTTAGTTGTTAAATTTTAATCATAATGGACCAATTAACCTATACACATTTCGAACATCCATTTGTTGGTCATATTTATAGAAAGGCTCCTATTGGATCTAAAATGGTAAATTATTGGAGGCACATTACATAAGAGATACCTTTAAATAGTGCTTCCATTTTATATTTAAAATAATAAAACTCCTCCTCCATTATAAAGGACACTCACCCCCTCACTTCCTCACACATCTCAATCCACTTTTTCTTCACCAAAACCCATCAAAATAAGTTCCCAACTTCTCAAAATTCATCATAGAAGACCCGATTTAGCATAAATTCCATTAATGAATCCATTTTGTGTAAAACAAAAAAAGATACCCAAAGAATAGGTAACACCCTTCAATAAACACTTTAATTTAATTTTTATTTTGTACCACTTAAATTATTTTTATTCTATTATTATATAATAAACACCATATCACACACACACACAGATATATATATATGATGATATTTTTTTATTATGATCTTTCTACCTAAATCTATGAAAAATTCCATCAAAAGGGTAAGGAACTTAGCGTTCATGTGCACGGAAGACTACCACCTCGCAAAATGATATCATTCATCTTTCCTTTACCACCTCTCATGGTTGGGAATTATGATGACCATAATATTTTTATATCATATATATTATATTTATGATATTTTTATTATTATTTAGTTATTATATAAAACATTCCATAATGCTTTCCATTTATTGTAAATATGACAACTTTATTTTTGGACATGTGGACTACTGCCTTCTCAAAGCGAAGTGATTCGTTCACACGTTGAATGAAATTGATTAAGTATGAGTTTAGTAAATTTCTATGATATTTTAGACATATTAATGATACTATAATTATAATATAAATATATATATCATTTAATTTATTTTTTAAATACTATAAGAAAACAGAAACAACGTTCATGAGAACGCACAACCTACTATCTCCAGGAATATTGTATTCTATTTCAAATATCTATATTTTATATATTATTTTAAATATTTATAAACATAATATAGTTGATATTTATATCATTTTTTTCATTCTTAAAATATGTAAATCATGATCTTATTAAGACAGTCAAGAATAACAAGTCAAAACATGTATGAAAAACAAAGAGGATATGACCCAAAATGCAATATTAACATAGAGTTATCAATAAATGAGTAATATAAAGTCATAATAAAATAATATGTTGTATTATATATAATAATATGGGTCATAAGTATATTAATAATAAAAATATATTTATTATATTGGAGGTTTTAACATGTATAAAAAAAATCAAGAGTCTATGTAAGGGTTTTCTCATCTCACTATTATTTCTGTGAGACTTATGCATTATTCATTACAAATTTAATTTGTTTTCTGTATATAATTACCATGGGTGTATTATATGATTCTTATAATTAAATTTATGGGTATTTATTTATCCATTTTATGATCTTTCTTTTACGGATTTATAATTCAGAAGTTAAGAATTGGTAATGTAATTTTTGTCTTAGTTTTCCATTATTGGGATACATGTCATATTATGCACCTATATTTTTCTATGGGTGTATATAATACCATTTGACATGTTATATAATAGATATAACTATTTTCTAGATAATTTAATCTTTCTGAAATATTATTATTTAATAAGGATTGTGATTTAATATTACCAAAGTGGTAACAATTTATTGCTATAATCTTTTCATTTACCGGGATTTTTTTTATGATTATGCATCCATTGATGAAATATTTTGATCCATATCTTAATAAATATCCTAAATTTTATTATTCTATTTTTATTCATGATATATTCATGTAATAATACAATTTCCCCAATCTTTGGTACATAATATAAATAAGAATGTTTTTAAGAAAATTTGACTTCATCTTTATCTTCGGTCGGAAATCTATGTTCTTCCAAAACAATGTCTTATAAATATGTTCTAAAAAAATTTAAACTATTATCTATGTTATGGAGAAATTGTTTTTACCCATGTTTTACCTATAAAAAAATGGGTTTTTAAAAAGGAATCTTTTTTTCATTTTTTGATCAAGTAATTTTTTAAAATGATTATAAAATAAAAAGAAAGTTCAAGAAGTACAGATTTATCCACCATCATGACCATAAATTATTTTAATATTTCTTTATATGTTTAATAGAATAATGTTTTTTGAATTTGTTTCCCTAATATTATAAAAAAACATTTTTTAGGTTTTTTTAAATTAAATTATTTTAAAAAATAATTTATGTTCAAGGTGTGTTTTAAATGATATTAAAATATTTATATAAGTGTTATCTAATATATTTTGAATGAAAAAAGTTTTCCTTGTGTTTTTAAGATACATTTATAAATTTTCAATAAAATATTTTTTCAAAATATTTTCAAGATTCATATAAACATTTTTGAGGGAAAAAGTTTTCAAGATTATTTTATATCTTTTAAGGAAAAATATTTTTAAAATGTTTTGATGATTCCTTTAATATTTTTCCAAGAAAAATGTTTTCAAAAGGTTTTAACTATTCTTTTATATATTTTCATGGAAAAAGGTTTTGAAATTTTTTTATGATTTATTTATATGTTTTCAATGGAAAAGTTTTTATAATGGTTTTAAATATTCAATTAAAATATTTGGAGAGAAAAAAAATTCAAAATGTTTTCAAGCTACCTTTATAAGTTAAAAAAAGTTTTTCTAAAAAATTTCAAGAATCTTTATATGTTTTTGAGGAAAACAGGTTTCAAAATTTATTCAATATTAATTTATAATTTTTTTTTGGTTATTTCATGAAAAATTGTTTTCAATTCCTTTTATTTCATAAAAAGTATTTTAAAAAATGAAAATTTTCTCATAAAATAGTTTTTAAATATTTATCGAAAATTATGTTCCCCATAAGACAAAACCTGTTTGTGTTAATCATGCCCTACTGGGGATCTGATTTGATGGTTCCATTAATATTTATTTTCTGAATGATTTTTGTTTTTATGGAAGGTTGTTTATGATAAATGTTTCTCATTCAAATATTTAATGTTTATGAAACCCGTTTCTCTTTAACATGTAATATTCTTATAAAATAATCTAATTTTCATGGGTTACACTTTAATTAAATGATTATGAAACCTATATATTTTCCATAGGTCATGATATGATTACATGTTTATGTTACCAATTTCATTTCATGGGTAATGATATGATGTTTATGAAACCCATATCTTTTTATTAGTCATGATATGATGAATGTTTTATTATATTGTAGAACACATATGTGTACTTTAATTATGTGATAGGTAAGACCTATATATCACTCCAATGATTTAGGTAAATATTTATATCTCATTTGGTATACATAGATAGATCAGGGAGTGAACGAAATTATGTAAAGCACTTCATCCGATCAGATGGTATTAGGAGTAAAATTTAACAATGAATATTTTCATGGGAGTGAACCATGACTACCAATATGGTTTTGGGAGGAAACAAATTCTACTAAGATATCCTTTGAATCAATCCTTTTCTTATATAGAAACAATTTTATTATTATTATGTGTTGGAAAAAAATTATATATCTTATTCCTATATTATGATATCATGGATTTCTCTCATGATTACATTACTATTCATGTCTTATAAAATGATGACATTTATTCCATGATTCATGTTTGTGATATATTATAAGAATGGTATGATTTTGGAATGTTATAACTATCTTTTAATACATTTTTTATCATGATATTCTTACAAATCTCCCTTGTTTACAAACACTGAGCATCTGATCTCACCCCATTCTTATGTTTCCTTTCCAGAGGTTTTGAAGAAAGGTTTTAAGTAGATGTAATAATGGGAGATATCTTTATGGGATACATTGAAGATCTTTCACCGAGTTAGAAGATTTTTCCTATGTTTCTCAGGATACTAAAAAATTACAGTCCTTGAGTTTGTATTTTTGGTAATGTGGTGAATATTATTCTAAAATGATGTAATATATAGGTATATTATTTTTGGGTCCCTATACCTGTTCACTTTTTTAAAAAGTTGTATGATTCAATTTTCCTCCGTATTGATTATCATGAACTCAACAAGATCATGATAAATAATATGTACCCCTAACATTGATTTTTTAGTTGTTTGATTAGATATGTGGATAACTATAATTATCCATGGTGTTAATTCATTAGGTATATCATTAGTTAATGTTGACGAAGGTTGAAATTCCCAAGATATTATTCTGTATAAGGCATGGACACTATTAGTTGATAGTGAATCTATTAAAATTGAAAAATGCTCTTCCAAATTTCAAAGTCCTAATTAATAGTTTATTTTAATATTTCAAAGAAAAATATGATGTGATCTTGATATATGATATTATTATAAATTCAAAAATAAAGGAAAAAATAAGAAGCATTTTAGTACTATTAAAAATACATTGATAAATGATAATTTTTATGGAGAGTATAATAAATGTGAGTTTTTTATGAAAAAATTATCATTCATAGGATATGTTATAACAATAAAGGTGATATCTATAGATCATTTAATGACAATAAAGATAGTGAAATAAACCAGAACAACATATTTAATATAGATTCTTAGTTTCCTTAGATTATAGGGGAAATATGTACAATATGTGAGGTATTTATTTAAATTTTTAAAACCATTAACCAAGCTAAAGATGAATGGATAAAACATTGTCTATATTGATGAATGTGAAGATAGATTTGAATATTTAATGAATATGTTAGTTATTGCATCTGTACTCACACTACCCACATATAGGGAGGGATTTTTGATCAACCATAATTATCAAAAGAAGGTATTATCTATATCCCAATGAAAAATAATAAATTTAAGGCCTATGAAACATGATATTTGAATATTCATCAAACAAAAATTTCCAATGTATGATCTATGGTTGTATGAATTATTCTTGAAATTGATGATTTAGTGGTATTGTATCTATGGAGGGAAGTATAACAAATATATATATTGAAAATTACTCAAATAATTACTTATATATAAGAAGATCAACATAAATTGAAAATGATAATTAGATTGGATTAGGTATTATGTTTCCATAATATATTAAATTCATAGTAAGGTGAATAATATTGAAGATTCTCTAATTAATATTGTTCATGAAAAATAATCCATGATAGAAATCAATAATTGTTGAATCATCTTAGACATGAAAATATTATCATGATAATCATAATAGAATAAAAAAAATCTTATAATGCATAAATTATATCTCATCCATCCATTATAGAGAAAATTAATAAATATCAAAGTGTTGATGAAGAGATATAACATAACATTGATGATATAAGAAATGGAAAATCATCATAATTTAACATTAATAAATATGTAGTAGTTAGATATGAGGTGTGAATATTCATACTATTAGATCCTAAGATAAATAAAGATATATTGAAAGATTCTCATTGATAAACATTATCTTTCAACCCAGGAATCGCAAAAACATAATGGGGTATTTTTGAGAAAATTATTGGTCAATAAATATGAATAAGGATGTTATTGAATATTCATTGAAGTTATTGGTATTCCAAAAAGTGAATTCATAAAGGAAAACCTATTAGGGAATTATTAATCCATTACAAATATATATACAGAAATGGTAAAACTTCCCCAGTGATTTTTTAATATTATTTTCAATGAAATTTAAAAGAAAAAATACCCTATGGGTTGTATTGGACCATCACACTAATATAGCTTAAATAATGTTTATTATTAAAGACTTATCACATGATCAACTTGAAAACATATAAAATAGATAAGTTACGAGGATACATGGAATAAAACTATCAATTTATTTTATTGATATTTATGGTCCACCTTAATGTTTTAAAAAATTATTAAATATTCCTCAAATATATAATTAAACATCAATATGGTTTATCACCCTCAGATTAATGGAAAATCTGACAAGACTATGAAGACACTTGATGATGTTTTTATAAATTACTCTATGGACTTTAAAGGAAGTTGATGTGAATATATTTCTCTAATTGAGTTATCTTACAAAAATATCATCTACCCATGAATTTAGATGGCCCAATATAGAGACCTATTTAGAAATAAATGTCAAGATACATAATTTTGGGAAGAATAATGAGATCATAAACTATTCGGATTGGACTTAGTTTATTAAATTTATTGTTTTTTCAAAGAACTCCACCAACATATACAGGAAACACTGATGAAACAGAAGATTTTTTCTAACAATCATTAATGTGACATAGAATTTGATTTATGATATAAAGTGTCCCTATAAATATATCTATGGATTAGATCCTTGTGATTTGATATGAAGTGAAATCCTTTTTATAGATACATTGAACCCTTTAAAATTTTTTCATCTCTTTAGAGCTTTGTCCTACTAAAAATCTATCCCCATAAAGCTATAACAAGGGCATGATGTGTTCCATGTATCTTTATTGAGGAATTATATACTTTATCCTCGACATGTAATAAACCCAAAGGATGAATATTTTGATCATGATTACTCGTCTGTACGATTAGGTAACATGCGATCCTAAGGAAGGAATGAAAATTTAATACCTTAATATGTTTACATATTAATTTGTGAAATAATGTTTTAAGGATGGAATTTCATAATTGTGGAAGTATATAATGACTCATTCTTCTTTATAAGGAATTTTCAAATTGATTATGCATGTTCCATATTTAGTAGTATATAATAAAATAAAACACATTAACCATATATTAAATAATAACAACACATAATTATATTTATTTTTTGTAATTTCATGTAAGAATAATGACATAATAAATTTAATTCATAGTAGTTCTAAATGAAAGTTCTAAATTTGATAAAATAAATATTTGACAAAAAGAAAGAATATATATTTTGCAATAAAAAAATAATTTATATTTTTTTACATGTATTTTATAGATAAATATAAAATTTAAAATAAGTGGTAATTTGATAGTTTTTTTATAAAACAATAGTTATATGTATATAAATAAAAATATAACTTTAATAAAACACATGAAATTTTTTAAGGGGAAGAAACTTGATCATCTAATTTTTTTGATATTTTTTAATAAATTAATTTTCATTTTAATGTTACATTTCAAACATTTATAAAAAAAATCACGTAATTAAATATTTTTCTTACCTAAATATTTATTTAATAAGTGAAATAATTCATTAAAATATTATACATTTGATTTTGGAGAATATGTTTTTGAAATTTGAGATCATAAGTTATATTATATTAAAAAAACTATTTTTGGTCCTTTTCAATTAATTAAGTGTTAAGAAGATTTCATTTTGTTTTAGATTGTCTTAAAATTAAATAAAAATCATTTTACTCATCATAAACAAAATATATTTCTAAAAATTAATATTAATTGGCCTATGTGATAAGATAATTAATATTTTTTTTCTAAAAAAACCATCTCTACCCCTTACAAATATGACCCTTCGCTACCTTATCTTTATTCAGATCGCAATATTCTTAGCTAAAACAAAATTTTTTAAATACCTCAACAAAACGATTATCCATTTAATGTCCCATCCCATGGTTCCCATGCCAAGAATCCCTATTTCTACCTCCAATTGACCAGGGGTTGGCTACTGCGCAAAGTAGGAATATCCCTATCATCTGAGGCCATAGCTAATGTACCTACACACACACACATCTCCAAGCCCATACAATGCTGAAAGGTAAAAAAAAGAACAACCATTCATGAATAAATCAAAATACCATAACCATATTATAATTGGAAGTTTTAGAAAGTGAACATGGAAAAATACCAGCCCACCATAAGAGTCTAAAAACAAGTCTAACATGAAAGTAATATTGCAACTACTGTCATGGTACCACAGGACCAAACCTCAGTCTGTCTGGTCTCATGAAGCACTGTCTTGTCCTTTTCCATCTAAGACTTGGTGAAAAGGTCAATCCTCTATATAAGACTCAACACATGTGATAAGAGCTCGTGTAGTGGTGAGTATAAAAATATCTAGTAGAACACCATGAAACCATAAATCATACAACAAATTAAGACAATCAGTTCTATATAGGTGTATATATACCACACATATAACATGAATATCCTAATATATTAAAAAAATACACACAGTATATAGGTATTTCACAACCATAAAGACAACATTGGATTCCAGATCATTGGATCCACATAACACATGTTCGGTAGAACACATGCCTGAGTCTGAAAGCACTGATGACATCCATTTGAGAGTTATTTCATGTCGTGTATCATCATATGAAGTAAATGCTAAAGGTTCAAAGAGATATTATACAAATATAGGGATCAATACCAAGGCTATAGGTAATACCAAATGCTCAATCTAGATTAAACCTCTAAGTAGAGGATCGACGCCCATATAGTGTTGGTGACAATCATACGAATAACTCTGCATAAGGAACAATGATAATTAGAGGATCTCACTCTAGGCCTTATGGAAGGATTCAGATACTCTATCCAAGAATTATTACTGAATGAATCATTGTACTATGTGTTGGATGTGACTCCACACTTACCAATAATGAATGGATATGGGTAACACACCCAAAAAAACATGTACATGATACTAAGGACATGGGATCATATCTAACTTTAAGAGAGTACACAGTGTTTAGTAGGGTTACATGATATCTCCCATTGACCCAAGTCATGCTCTTGTAAATGGAATGTGTTCTATGTCTATATAACAGGATAATGACTACATTTTTTCCTTGTATTTTTGTCATTTACTAGAATAAGGGTATACCCGTGTACACACAAACAATTCATTTTCCATGTCGGAGTACACAATGTATCTATGCTCGTGTACTCCCTCCTATGAATGTGTACCCTCAGAGGTATAAATTTAGCTCATCAAAGGGGGACACACACCTAGTCACAAGGCCACACGTCATTTGAAATCTACCCCCTTCATTAATCCTTATCAATTGCTAATATGGGATCACACATTGTTTCACTCCATATTACATGTTGTGTAGTGTAAAAATTTCATGAATCTCAGATTTGGACTTTGGGTCTGTTCCCATGCCTCCTAAAAAAAATTTATAAAGACACCTCACTAGATAACCACTGATCCATTTCATCTAATCCCTTCCATTGAAGAAAAAAATGTTCCAGCCAACAAATATGTTTGGAAAACAATGCTAAAAACCATTTTTCATTATGTGTCAAAGAACAAGAAAATATGGTATCCAAAACTATCTGATCAGATACCACATCCATAATCTCACATCATTCCTATCATGCCAATACAAGATATAAAATATTGAATCATTAAACTATGAAATAAGTGCCAATTGATCTATTTCTTGGAGGATATCGATCCAAAAGCTAATATAAAGAATGCCCAAGATGAATGAAGAAAATGAGAGAAATGAAAAACCCCAAACATGATGAATGAACCTCTCCAATGTTAATGTGTGCTTCAATCTATCACTATTAGAATGAAAATAGAAGAGTAAAATATCACAATAAAATTCCCCCAATGAAATCCTGGAAATAAATTAGTCCTGTAAGGCAACAGAACTATAGATCAATCTGTTAGTTGATTGATTCAAATTCTTCATAAGGATTTAGAAATGGGGAAATAAATATAACAAAATAATGTCTTATCGCAATTTAGATCAATAACTTATGAATAATGGAGCTAAAATGTGATTTTCGGTGAGGTCCATTGATTTTATCTCGCATAGGTTTCCGATATGTGATTTGGTCATCTTCTTCCAGTAGAATCATGTTCGACGACTCTTAAATGGTCTTCTAGATCTCTAGGTTTTAGTATCTAAAAATTTGAATTTGTAATAAATATTTATTCATAAAAGTGGTTATTTCATTGCAACCACAAAATGAAATAAAATAATTTAAATAATTACTTTATTCATTTTACACCTGCAGTGACTCTTCCACAAATGCTCTGTGCTGACAAATGTTATGTCACGCCTAGGGTAAAATCCACATTCTAAAATAAAAGGTGATATCATATTTCTAATTTAGGATTTTTTTTGATGTTATTAACTTTTTTTTAGAAAAAATACCTTAATTCTATATTTAATATACTTAATATATTTCAAAAATTTATTTCAGGAACACCATACCATATAATCCACATCGTCTTAGCATCTGGCCTCAAAATTAATTCATAAAATAACTAAAAATAATACATAGAAAATATGAGTCCTTAAATACATCCCACCTTAAGGATTTACATTGTGAAAAACCAAAACAACAGTTACACAATGATATGTTTGTACAAATCACGAATCTGACCCTCCTGCTCTGATGTGCTCTTTTGGAGATTCCAGTGTCATCACTAGACACACATTAAAGGAATCAGTCACCGATGAAGGATCCCTTATTTTTGATCCTAAATATCTACTAAGTGCTAAGAAAATGTATCTCTATCCTCGATTTCATGCTCTCCTAGTCAATAAAGTGAGATGGTTCATGCACATACATTCTCATCTATGACAGGTGGAAGGTGTAGCATACTGATCTAACCACTATTTTAGAGATAATCAATACACCAACTCGCCAAATCTATCTAATATCATTAAATGGAAAATGAATCTTAGAGATATATTTCTTCCTAGAAAAATATATATGATCCATGTCAAGGTGAAAATCATAGGAACACATGGTATCCCTCCTCAAACTCCAAAAGCATCCTTCTTCTATTTGCATAAGGATTCTAATGACTGTGTTGTATTCTTCAAATCCTAGATGATATGAACCATCTATATAGTTTCTCAAACTGACTTTGGACCCATTAGTGTTGAATCTCCTTGCTCAGTCATGTAATATAGTGACCCGTAGTGTATCCCATAGAAACTCTCATATGGTTCCATTCTGCTGTTGGAATTGTAGCTATTATTATATGAAAATTACACTAGAGATAGGTGATCCTCTCAGCTAAGAAAAAAGTCCATCATGAAAACTCGTACCATTAACTCCATTTAAAGAATGTTATGTTATTTCTGGATGTCATTTTGGGTATGTAACTCTATTCTATAGTGTAATTGATTCCCAAAAACCACCTAAAATCCCTTCTATAAACGAGATGTGATTTGAGAATCATAATTTGAAAATATCGTCAATGAAAATCTATGAAGTTAGACTGTCTCATGCATGTAAGGGTGTCCCAAGATCTACAGTGAACTTTTCTCCCCAATAGATAATATGTGGGATGAATTAGTTTCTTGGTCTATGATCACCCATAAAGAATAATGTCCTCTGGTCATAAGTGGTAATCCCATGTTGAAGTCCAAAAATATAAAATCTCACTTGCTACTATAAACTCAAGGGGTTGAGATGAACCTGTGGGAAAATTGTTCCCAAACATTATTTTCTGAAATGTAAGGCATCAAGAGACAAAATATGCCACTCACATTTTCATATCTTTCCACCAGTTTTGATGAATGAGTTTCTAGTACTTCATTTTAACCCCTGTATATAACACCAAAGTATATGTATGAAAATGTCTCATAACCTCCTCCAAAAATGCACCGATACCATAATCGATCCTATGAAAATAACGATATGCCCCCCACCTTTCTAAAATCCATCATGAGAATGCCTAGTGGGTAGCTATGTACATATGTTCTCATATTAGGTATTCACAATATGTGACTCCCCAAATCACTGTAAGAGAAGAGGGTTGACAACCATTGACTGGAGGTAAGCTACTCTATCTCTATCCAAAAGGACAACTCCAGTGAGGCTAACATCTCTAAATACTCATTCATAACTATGGATAAGATCTTATTTTGGGAGAATCTACTAACACATTCTTATTACTAGGAGTATAGATAGTATTGAATTCATTATTCTATATGAACTCTAACCATAACCTCTATCTAAAGGTAATCTCCTTCTAAGAAAAGATATACTTGAGACTCTTGTGATCATAGGCGATGATAAAATGTTTAACCATTATGTAGCATTTCCACTTATTATTGTGTAGACTAAGAGTAATTACTTAAGATGAATGGTCATTTAGTTTTGATCATGTGTTCTCAACTAACATGAAGCATAAGAAATCACTTTCTCCCCCTGAATCAGAACACAACCAATCCTGTTTCCAAATGTATCGAAGAAAACTAAAAACATTGCACCCTCATCTATAAATATCAGCATAAAAGTAGATATTAATTTCTTTATTAATTGATGTTAATCCTATTGACACCTCTCTATCCACATTAAAGGCTTCCCCTTATAGCTAAAATAATTTATGGGTACTAATATCCTCGTGAAATTAGGTATGAATATTCAATAATAGCCTTCCAAAAAAGTTATGCTCTGTACCTAAGTCACGCTCTTTGGTATATCCCATGTTAACATAGCCTTGACCATGTCTAGTTCCACTACCACTCCATCAATTAAGATAACTTTTCCTATAATTTGGATGGACTAAACCTTGAACTGGAACATCAAGAGCTTCCCGTAATGTCGAATCTATTGGACTATATCTATAACCATATTCAAGTGTCCATTTTTCTCCTCCTCAGATGATGAGTACACAAGGATATCGTCAATTAAGACCACTAGGAATAGGTTTAGGAAAGGCAGAAAAATCTAGTTCACGAGTCCTATAAACACCACTAAGGAATTCCTCACCCCAAAGGGAATCACCATTTACTCATAGTGATTGTAGAAATATTTAAATGTTTTATTCATCCCATAATTGAAACTGGTGATATATTGACATTAGGATAACCGTCAAGAACCATTGAGTCCCTATAAACCAGTAAAATTGTTCATTGATCCACAATATGGGATAATTGTTCTTCACCATCACCTAGTTGAAGCACTGGTAGTCTATACATACCTCAAGCTCCCATCATCCTACTTGGAAAAAATAACTAGGGATGCTTGGGGAGAAATGCAAGGTCTAACAAATAGCTTACGCCACAAGACCTCCAACTAGAACCTCACCTTGCGATGATTTTCATAAGCCATTTGACTTTCTTTCAAAGATATCAGTGTTTTCCCAGGGTGTATATACATGCATAAGTGTATCTCATGGTGTGGAGGTAAGCATGGAACAACATTGGGAAATACATCCTCATAGTCTGCCAATATTATATGAAACTGGAAAATCATATGATCCAATGCTCCAAGGGTCATGCTAGTCAACAGATGAGAAATCAGATGCACCAATTAATGAACTAGTCCATCCTAAAATTCTAGAAATTCCTTTTTAATGACCAATTATAATATAGTTCCTTACTTCTGTACACACCACATCCTTCACATAAAACTTTCTACATGGGTATGAAATGTGGATAACCAACCCATACCTAAGATGACATCGTAGGGCCTCATCATTGGTATAATGATATCCCAATAGAAATCTTCACCTCCAAGAGTCAGGTCACACTGTTGGAACACATTTTTGATTGGTGATTCATATTCAATAGGAGTATTCAAGAGTAATATTATAGAAAAAGAATCAACCGTAATATCTATGTTTCGAAAAATATATGTTGCAAGAATGGAATGAATATCAAATGTGTGTATTAGAACATAATTAAAGGTATAAAAAAGATAATGTACCTAAAATAATTCCAGGAGCCTCTGGGTCATAAGATTTTACCACATTCAGTTTTCCCCACCCATATCCTCCACCTCCAAGAGCCTAGAATGGTTCTCCTGGGGGTGATGGTTGTAAGAAGTCAAAGAGTCTACTACATATACTACCATATTACCTCATCTTCATTATCATCTTCCCTATTCACCTGCATTCTCTTTTAGGTACATATGCATCTGTGGACCATCCATGCTCTCTATATCAACTTTATGGTGGGTCAGTTAATCTCACAAAATATTTCCCCTACTACCACTTAAGTAGCACTGCCTCTCCCTGAGCTGACTGGGCCTATATTGGTATCTCTAAACCATAGAGTATCTGTCATGGGACTTCATATTAAAATATTTTACATATAAAGGTCCATAATACTATGGTCAAAACCCTCATACCGATGCCTTTTCCCATGATTTCCCACTACCATAAACCTTTGGTTATGTCTGCTCCACCAAGAAACTCTCATACACAAAAGCTTTATAAAAAACCCAAATATAGGTATGAATGAATAGAGGGATGAAATCTTATTTGATTTATCTATAGAGTCATCCTTAAATTGTTATATCCTTGAAGAAATCATCATGTACCATATCCATCGATTAAGGATATATATTGGTAAATCTCAATGAATACTTGAATACTATTGTGATTCCCTTCTAGAGCTATAGAAGCTCCTAGATATGTAAAACTGTCATAATTTATTGAGAGAACTCATCTTTGAAGATACACTCAAACTCTGACCATTCTATATATTATTTAACATAAGACTGGGTCACTAACCCCCAAAATCATCCTTCAGAGACATGAAGAAGGCTCACTCCTGGAACCACCAACTAATCTACTTGTGTTTGGACCATACAAGAATATCGGGTCACCACATGAGTCTAGTACTCATCTACTTGTGGGTCAGGGTCACCATGTAACATGAGGGTTCTATGTCACTGAATCACATGAAATGCGCTCATCCTGGACACCCCATCCATAAGTATGGTGGTTACCATGCGATTCTCTAAAGGTTGTGGCATAGATGGTGCACCACCTAGTTTTAACACCTCAAGAAATAGTCTCTGTATCGATGCCTCATTACAAAGTGGTCATCCTCATGATCATGTTACTGAACTCTACATGGTATTCATCATGTTGGCATCCCAAAATAAACATGTTTTACCACATACAATGAGTATTTCTAGAGAGTAGACTCGGGAAGGACATAAAAACAATAATGCATTCCAATATGATGCATGTACCACTGTTTTCCCTACAACTAGTGTTCTCATGTAATGATTCAAAATGAAGGTGGTTATATTCCTTAAGTATGGTTGTGTCAGATTCTAGACCAACTCCAAATTCTCTAGATAGAAATTTGAACTCAAAACACTTAACACTATTACCCCAAATAAATCTCACAGAATCTTGTCCTAAGTTATAACTAACTATATTTGACACAACTCTATCATGAACCTTCGCAAGGGGCCCGTGTTGTGACTCCCCATGATCACCTTCAAAAGGCTAGGGACTGGTGACTAGCACTAAGTAGGAATATCACTAACATGATAGGTCTTAGACAAAGTTCATGGAAACACACAAACACACACACATCTCCAATCCCATAAAATTCTGATTTTTTTAAAAAAGGAATACATCCATGCATACATACATCTAAAACACACTACGATATTTTGATAGGAAGTAAATAAAATTAAACAAGAAAAAATACAAGCCCACCAAATGAGTTTGAAAAAAAATTCAAACCTAAAATTAATATTAAGACTAGTTTCAAGATACCATAGGAACACACCTCAGTCTGTTCTATCTCACTGAGCACCATCCTATCCAAGTCTGTCTAGGACTCTATCAAATGGTTGATCATGTGTACAAGACACAACACATCCATAAAAATACCATGAAGGGGTGAGTATAGAAATACCTAGAAAGACACCCAAATAAAACAAAGAATATAAAAAATATAGTCATCTATACACGAGTTTATGTCTACCGAAAATATAAAAGGAATTTGTAGATATACTCAAAAAACATACACAGTCTAATGGTTAGTCACAACTATAATGTCCTCATAGTATTACATATTGTAGGTTCCACATTAATTTCATCCGGGAGAACACACTCCTGTGTCTGAAATCACTAATGATGTCTCTCGGATAAGTACTTCTCATTGGGTCTTATTATTGGAAGAAAAATTTGAAGGACATAAGAGATGCAATAAATTGATGAGGATCACTCCGAAGTCCATGGGTAATACCAATGATAAAATATTGATTAACCCACAATGTAGAGTATAGAAACCCTAATTGTATTTATAACTATGATAATATGAACTCATCCTTGGGAACAAAAAAGAATAGAGGATCTCACTCTAGGCCACATAAAAGTATTACAAAAACACAATCCAAGAATTCTTATAGAAGGGATAACTTTCCTATGTGTAGGAGGAAATTTAAGGCATACCCTCATGGAATGGATATGGGGAAAGAACCTTATTAAAAAATTTCTAATATAGAAGACAAGGTCTCCAAGAAAACTTTTAGATAGTACAAGGTATGTATTAGGGTTACATGACGCACCTCTTCGACCATGGGTCCTGTCTGTATAAACGACTTGTGTCTCATTTTGGTGTAATCGTATATGATAGGATGTCTTCTCGTGTATTATTCCTATGTACAATTACACATGTCGGCCAGTGTACATTGGGCCAAGAAGTTTCCGTGTGGGAGTATACAGTGTTTCTGTGCCTGTGTACTCCATCCCATGTTCGTGTACTCTCCGAGGTACATATAGAACTCATAAAAAGGGGATAGATTTCACAAAAAAGGAAAAAATCCGTGGGATATTTATATCCTTCAATAAAACCTACCGCCACTGAGAGCCACCCACTCGGTGTGTGGATCCACATTACACTCCATATGTTGTGAAAGTTTCCATAATCACATATATGGGATTTGTCTCCATTCTTATGCCTTCGACCATCAATTCAGCTATCTTCCTTACTAGAAAATTAATTATCCATGTTGTCTGAGCCTTTTCTTCAATGATCAATATGTTCAAACCATAAAATCTATTTTAAAATCGGCATTGAATAGTGTTCCTCATTTCATGGTGAAGAAGATGAAATCGGGTATCCCAAATATTTTGATTTTACACCACTTCAATCATCACACCATCATCATTTTGTGTCATTCCAAGATCTATAATATTGTATCATTTCACCATGAAGTGTGTGTGCATCGATTGAATTATCGGTGGAAGTAGAACCGCATGATGAAAGAAGAATTCCCATGATGAATCATTAAAAAGGGGTGAAACGCATAACCAAAAACATGAGGAATAAACATTGGAGAATGTTTATGTAGGCCTCAAACCATCACTGTTATAACTATAATATATGAGTCAAATATCAAATATAAATTATCTTAATAAGGCCCCCATAATAAAACCATCATGCATGATGAACAAACCTTGGATTAATATATAGGTAGATTGATTAGCATTAATCACAAAAATTTAGGAACAAGGAATGAAATCCAATCAAAAAAATATCCTACCATGATTTGGATCGATCGATAATGTAGAGAAGAGTGGTGATGTGATCGTTGGCGAGATCCTTTGATTTGGCCACACGCCAACTGTCAATCTCTGATGAGGAATTCTTTTGGTAACTAAATCTTGTTTGAAGGCTCTCCAACTATCCTTTCGATCTGTAGGTTTTAGTGTCTAAACAAATGTATCCCACATTAAGTTTTTTTTATTAAATAGGTTATATTTATTCATCAACAAAATGAAATAAAATGAATGAATTTATTAATTTATTTATTTTAAGACCGTGATAACTTTTCCACAAATGCTCCGCATCGACCAAGGTTAAGTGGAGACTACAAAAAACCCCTCTTTATGAACTAAAATTTTAACTCATATTTATAGTAAAACTCTTGATTTTATATTATTCCACATTTTCAAGAAAACTATGAACCCGTTCTATTTGATACATTTAATATATTTCAAACATTTATTTTGGGCACACCGGGTCTCGGAATATCAAGTCGCCTCAACCTATGGTCTCAAAAATAATCCATATATTATCTAAAAATAATAAATTTTAAATAGTGGTCATTAAAATCTATTTCTTAGAGGATGAAGTCTCCTCAAATGACCATCCTTCTATGTAATAATTCTATTAGCGATGGAGTCATCCAAAGAAGTAAGGAAATAATTTCTAATCAATTTCTTAGTTTCATTCATTTAATATTTCTTCATACACCTCCTAAAAATATACTATACCCATTTAACTATAATTATAGGACTATCATTATTATAATGAAATTTTATTATGTTAATGGAATAACCATTACATACCTTCCTCCCATCAAATTGAAATCGAAAACATCATTCTTATTATGGTCGATTCACTGTATCCATCGATGGTATACTTCATTTTTCATTACCACCATACAAAAATTGTTTTTGAAATGGATATAATGAATGAATATGATATCTATCACATGATTAATATTCTAAAAATATAAAATTTCAATTACAAAATTATATTAATAATAAATTATCATAGTGATTTTTACAACCCAAAACAATCATACCGAGATATATTTCATAATTCAAATATATTTTGGAAAATATTTTAATTTATATTACATTTATTCAATTGTAATGATAAATAATATAAAATTATAAAAGTAGTGATATTATGTAACAATTTTATCACACTTTCACCATGTTCAACATACCAAATCAGTTTTAGAGAATTTGACCAAGCTACCAAAAGAGAACAATAAAAGAAAAATAAAATAAATGAATAAAATGTGATAGTAAATTGATATTAAAAATGAAATATATGTAACGGTATGTTCATTTCGGATCATTTATTTTTTTTGGTTGTGAGTGTCGGGGTTCCTTGGAGGGGGCCTAGATCAGTCTTGGAGGATATTTCTATTAAATAGATATAAGGAGAGGGAATAAATTCAATGTAATTATTACACAACAATTAAAAGTGTTTCATGGGTTTTATAGGGTCGATTCGTGATATGTAGATTTTAGGAGTTAAATAATAAAAATTCGAACCATTTTTTAGCGAGATCTGACCCCAAAATATACGTAATATGTAAATTGATTACACACTATGTAATTACATTGGGAAGTGTGTCCTTAAAAGCCAAAAATCCTTTAGTTTTTTCTTAAACCACTTCCCCCTCTCTTATTCCAGTAAACTGGTGGTACAATCCTGAGGATTCTAGGGATTCCTTCAATGGGGACTGATCTATGGATTCCCATATTTAATATATGGCTTCTCATCATCGATCTATGGTGTTTTCTCTCATCGCTATCTTTTATTTAATTTCTATTCAATATTGAAGCTTGTTTTTAAGGTGTGGTTTGATTTGGATTAAGTGTTTTGGAAGAAATTTTTTAAAATTTTCCTATGGTGTAGGTTGATACGAGGATTCTCATGGTGTGGATATAGTTTTTAGGAATCATTATTCACCATGTAGTGTGTAGTGAGATCAAAAAAATTATTTTAGGTAGGGTATCTTGGTTCTCACTCTTTCATGTTATATTTTTCGGATCTACTTGATTTTTTTACATTTTGGTGGATAGTAAGGGTCTATGTAATCATATAAGTAATTTAAAACTATAAAATTGTTGTTTATGGGGTGTTATCTCATTATTTATTTATTTGATATATGTTGTTGATGTTATTATGCATGCATGGATCTAATTTTTAAAATATCAGATGTTTAGGTCCTTGATTATGATTTGGTAGATAAATGTGATGAAACTTGTTGTTTTTTTGTTTGATTATACCATGAATAAAAGTTTAAAGAACTTTTATATGGATAATAATTTGGTTTCCCTAGATATCTAGTTTTTTTTGGAAATATCAATGTTAATATAAATATGTAATTTATTTAAGACCCTGAATAAATGTGAAGTCGAGACATCTTATTGTTGTGTGTGGCTGTGATTTTTACGATACATTGTGTGGCTTGTGTTTTTTTGTATGGTGAAGTTATTTAAAGGATGTGTTTTTGGGTATGTGAGTTAGTGATGTGATGGGCAGTCAGGAAGAATGTAATGTGAGAAGTTGTTGAGTTCTGGCACAGATATTGTGGGTAAGTGGTTATGGTGAAGTGGTTGTGGTGTAGTGGTTGTGGTGTAGTGGTTGTGTATGTCGTTCTTGTGGTAGTATGATGGATTAGATTTTTGTTTTTTTTTGTTGTGTAATGGATAAGGAAATGTAATCTTATGGAGATAGTGGATATGTTGTGAGTTGGTTATAGTTTTTTTTGTGTATTTGTGTTAGTTTCCCAGGTAGCCATGGAATAAATTATGATGCTAAATGGAAAGAATAAGTGAATAAGTTTTGAATTTAGTATAAAAAGGTGGAAATTGATATTTTATTAATGGATTAAATTTTATTGAATTAATTGAATGTTTTGTGTAATGTGAAATGAAAGGGATTATGAATAAAATTGGTGGAACTTGTATGCTAAAATTAGAAATTTTTTGTGTCTTGTTCGGCAGTTTTGTGATGTGTTTTACATAGTGGTTACAATAGTTTTGACGATTAATCAGTGGTATGATTGTGGTAGTGTTGTGTGTACTTGTGTTTTTTATGTGAACCATTAGGTTGGGTATTGTGTGTTATCCCTATATCATATATGTTTATAGTATTTTATATGAGCCCCACCCAAGTTGGACAAACCTACAGATTCTTTGTGGTTCTGGGTTCCATATGTTTTCCCCAACATCCTGGATAGTATCAATACAGATGGTTGGCTACACCATCTCCCCCATACTTCCTTCAATAGTGATGTGTGGACCAGGTTTTTTTGGGTGAGATTTGATGTGTATTACCAAGTGTATTTGGGAATATTTGATATGTGATGTGTGGTATGAGGTGTCTTTGGGATGAATAGTAATATATAGTTCTATGTCACTTTAGGATGAGCTATCTTGTGTAGTCACAAGTGTCTTCAGGATGTGATGGGATGAGATAAGATAGGATTTGATGTGTGTAACATGTGTGTTTGGGTGGGATGTGATGTGATGTGTGGCCCAGATGTTTGTGTTTGGTACGTCAATTGATATGTTTGGTAGGTATGGGAGCATAGGATGTTCGATGTTGGGGAATGGGAGTGGAAAATCAGTGGTTAAGAGGTAGTTGGGGGAATTTCTTTATTATAATCTTGATATTATATTATTATTTTGGATGCATTATTTGGTGAGTGAGCCATGTTGAGTCTAGGTTTGGTTAGATTACCTATGTTGGTGCTTGTTGGTTCTATTGTTTTATCACTAGTACAATAGCATGATCTTTTCTTATGTTCATATGTTTCCTTGGTTATGTTCCTACAGAGTTTACCTATTATTATAAACCTACACATATAAAGTATATTCATGTTTCTATGAGGACATTGGGTACTGAGTTATACATTACTAGATTGGAAGGAGGAGTTTTGAGTCACTATGAAAGACTTTTATTTTTTGTACATACATTAGATATTTTTATATGTATCAATTATATTTTATAAATTCATTATAGGATGGATTATTCCTTACCCTTATATAGTCTATTGGATTTATTTTGATTTTTTATCTTATGTCCCAATCTAGGTCATTTATAGTGGGTAATGTCTCCCATATTGTGATATTTTTATTCCCTTGGTTCTATTCACCAACTCAAGGCCTACTAGAGGCGGGAATAAAAGGGAAAATATCTCTCTCCCTTCATTGAAACAAATTCGGTGGGATGGTGTTATGATAGAGTGGAATAAAAGGAGATAGTTGATAGAAAGAATGGAGTTTGGAACATTTAGGGTTTCATCGGGTTCTATGGATATAGTGTTAGTTGACCTTGGTGCATGATGTGAGATTGGGAGATCAACTATGACACATGATTATAGGTCGCTACATAATCCAGTTCATGAGCACATATCCTACTGAATAACCAATTGAGGTTGAATTATTTGTATGGTAGAGACCTTGGGGAATTACATGCATCATTGTTAATTTTTTTAATGTTTGATTTGGTTGTTTTGGGAATTTTATTTTTATAAAATTCAAATAGTACGTCTTAAAAGTCAGTGCTACTAGGTGTAGGATGTTTTCCTTATTTTCATAAATTGATCTTATTTTTCCATCAGTGAGTTACTCATGTAGTTGAGGTTCAGAAGTCGGATTCAGTTGATCATCAGAGGGTTGACATGATATAATAAGATGAGGCATCTCAACAAGCTTCACATGCCTCTCAGTGTAAGATTTTGGTTATGTGTGAGGGGGTGTCTCAGATTTGGTGATAGAGCACTGGATAGTGGATCTCAATATCCCTTTCAATTTTATCTAATAATGAGTTTAGTTCTATGGTCCAATAGATATTAGTAAATTGATAAGAGATACACATCAATGGTGGATGATGTTTCTTGGTGTTTATAAGGAGGTATATGTGTTGTGTCATGACTATCAGATGGTGTTTTGGGAAGAAATTTTGTGATCGATGATGAAAAAATCAAAGAGGTTAGAGTTTATCTCCCATAATCAGAGGATTATGAGCATTCATGAACATGGGATCAGGTTAATGTTTCTCCTACACTTTCCTTAAAGGTTTTATCCATATGAGGAGTCTAGAACGTGGTGTTTGGAGGTGTCTTTGCATCCAATGATTAGGTTTTCAGTCACACTATTTACACTCCCAACATATAAAGTGGTGTAGAAAAATGATGAGGTTATTGAATATATGACTTCCTTGAGAGTTGATCCCTATCAGAGTGTCTAGTAGGGTTTTCAAGAAGCAGGGCTTCGGGTAGTGGGTCATGAGTTTTTAGGCTATAACAAACATGTTCTTTTATTACACACTCAATCAATATTTATTACATAAACTATTAACTTGATACAACATTGAAGATCGAGAGGTATACTGTCTTTGGGGATTAGGAATATTACCTACCAACATAAAACATAAAATGCAACATCTTATTGAAAACTTCCTTTACTTGACCACTGCATTCCCTCATACTTAGCATTGCATGGGATAACCTGAGGACATGCATAAGAAAAGGGTAATCTATAAAGCCCAGTAAGAGAATAAACATGGAATAACATGAGGAATACAATACATCTTAGAAAATATGAATATCAATGGAGCACAATAGAAACATGAACATAAAGTAATGATAAAGCATGATAATCATAACATGGAACTATGACAACAACACTTAACATGGAATTAGCATGAGCTAAGACACATTGCACATGAAGCATGAGTAAACCCTCATTGAACATGAAGCATGAGAAAACCCTGGTTGCACTTGAATTAGCATGCATAAAAACCCATTGCACATAATGTATCATGATACTATACTTTATCCAATTCATTGGAGTGCTATCAAGGCACACCCTTCTTAAAAATTTCATTTCATGCATAAGTAATCCACATGGATCATATAACATGGAGTCAATCAATGTCATAAGTTATTCCATGATTATGTAATGTGGAATAAATACATGAAAGTAACACTCAATATTTCTATGTGAATAAAGTTGAATACCCTTGATAGAGACATGGGTATGGTATTCACTACAAAATGATCTTGGCTTGGAAAAATGCGGTGCAATTTCGGCAGCATAACAACGTGATATAAGGATTCATGAAAATGGTTAATGAGAGATAAAAGGGTGTATAATCATATTTACATGAAATTGACAGTTAGTGTGTCATATAGATACATTTACCAACAATTTTTAATGGAATTTATATTCATAATACAAAAGAATTACTTGGATGTAAAAGAGGAGAGAGAAATATCTCACCGAATTTCGGCATGGTAACTGGTGTACATGGGAGGTATTAATGAGAGTGAAAGGGGTCGACCATCATCCAAACATTAAAAGGGAAGTATGGGGGAGGTTCAAAATCATACCCCTTAATTTTTAATTGAAAACAAAAGGTCATAACAACTTAAATGAAATTAGACTAAATGAGAAAGGAAGAAATACCTTACTTTGAAGTGCAATCCCAAAAGCATGGGAGAGGATTGAGTGATGATTATTGGGAGCTTGGGGTGCCTTGAGAGGATTCTAGAAAGATTATTTCTGTGGTTTTTTAAACTCAAAAGGCTTTGAGTGAAGAGGAAGTGGGAGCATGGGTGGGTTTATATAAGAAATGAGAGAGAATTATTTATTATTTAGGTTTGGGACACCAAACATTAAACTAATCAAAACCACAAAAGCAACCATGGTTTTTTTCCAATGGTTTTTTTAAAAGGGGAATGGAAAAGAATATTTTATAAGGCCAATGTCCAAACTTCTTAAAATTATAGGTTTGCTTATGTGGAGGTGAGTCACACTCTCAATTAAAACAATTTAAAAAGACAAAATGTTTTATAAGCCTTGAAGGGTCCACTAAAGCTTTGTAAAATAAATCAAACAAACCCAAAATCACATTATTTTAATTTTAAAACATATATTTGCAGAACATATCATTTATAGTATTTTATTACTTCACAATTGGGTCATTATGATGTCATAAAATACATTATATATTTAAATGATATTTAATTTTTACCCAAAAATTTGGCTATCTCAGAAAATTATGAAAAATTAACCATTGGCTAATTTCGACATCCAGATATGAAAAATAATATTCATTTTATCAAAATAATTTCCTAAATATGTGAATTTTTACTTGTAAAATAAAAAAAATATATGTATTGAATATTCATGGGATTTGACAAAAACTACTTTCAAAACTTAAAAAAAATTAGAATTGCATTCATAAAATTATACAATAATTTATATTTAATAAAAAGTAATTTAAAAATAATAATACTTTATTAAAATATTATTTAATTCAAAAATCCATTAATTAATCAAAAAATATTTCTTAGTTGAATATTAACTAAAAATTATATTTGTGATTTAAAAACTTTTTACAAAGTAACAATAATAAAATGGATGTATATTCCTTATTATATACAAAATAATTCATATAATAATAGTACTAAGGTCTTGTTATATAAACCATTATAACACCCACATAATAAAGAAGATTAAGGTGTGAGTTGGTGACAAACTATTGTGGTGTCTCAGATAACATTGCTCGGGTGGTAATCTATATTAAATTTCACTTCTCTTGTAGTCAGTTCTGCTCAATCTTAACGTGCTCAAGATCAGCTTGGGCTTGGTCAAGAGCAAAGACCAATGATGACACCTCCTATGATTCCCACGTCGCTTCTTGAAACTTTTGGTTTTTCCACAATGCCTTGATTAGGGGAATTTTCTTATTATGTAGAAATTTTTCTCTAAGATCTGAGATCTTCACTGGTTTCTCCTCATAATAAATATAATCCTCTAGCAATATTACCTCTGAAGAGAGTACATGTGAAGGGTCTGGTATGTACAACATTAAGATGGATACATGAAAGACATCATGCACTTTGGCCATGGTAGGTGGAAGTGCTAGTCGATAGG
This sequence comes from Viscum album, assembly GCA_963277665.1. Lineage (NCBI taxonomy): Eukaryota > Viridiplantae > Streptophyta > Magnoliopsida > Santalales > Viscaceae > Viscum > Viscum album. The sequence continues at coordinate 414,582,473 of OY728131.1, forward strand.
CCATAGCTCCAACACGACCAAGAATTTCAAAGGGGATGATGTACCTAGGACATAACTTCCCTTTATTTCCAAACCTCATGAACTTCTTCCATGGATATATGCATAGAAATATCATGTATCCAACTTTAAACTCTAGGTATCATCGAGAGTTATCTGTGTAACTCTTTTGCTGACTCTAGGATGCCTTGATATGTTGCTGAATGGTTTTCACCTTCTCCACCATTTCTTCGACCATTTCTGGTCATAGTAGATTACGCTCAATGACTTCATCTCAACATGCCAGTATTATTCCCAACTTCCCATACAGGGCTTCATAAGGTTCCATTAAAATTTTTGAGTGGAAATTTTTATTATAGGAGAATTCAACTAGAGGAAGATGTCAATCCCAACCCCCATTAAATTCGTTTGAACATGATCCTAACATATATTCCAGTGTCTGAATAGTTCTCTCGGATTGGCCATCATTTTGATGATGATAGGCCGTACTAATGTTCTGTTCAGTATCCAGAGCATGTTGAAGACTCTTCCAAAACATAGATATTAATCTTGGATCTTGATCGAACACAATAGATAGTGGTACTCCATGCATCATTATGACTTCCCTGATATATATCTGTTCCATTTGATCCAATGAGAAATCCTCCCGAATTTCAATAAAGTGTCCATACTTTGTAAGACAATCCACAACAACCCAGATTATATTTTTGCCTTTTGATGTCTTTGGAAGTCTAGAGACAAATTCCATGTTGATGTTCTCCAATTTCCATGCTGGTATGGGAAATGGTTGCATCATCCCCTTATACTGGTTCCTCTCGACCTTCACTTGCTGACACCCCAGGATCTTTGATGTATACTCAACAATATCCTTCTTCATATTATCCCACCAGTAATTCTCTTGGAGATCTTGATACATATTTGTGTTTCCTGGGTGAGTAGAGAAATTTGAACTATGTGCATCATCCAAAATTTCCTTCTTGAGCTCTGGACTTGATGGAACACATAGTATTTTCCCATATCTCACAATTCCATCTTCATTAATATTGAACTCCGATGCTTTCCCTTTTCTGATAGATTCCACTTTATTCTGAATTCCCACATCATCCTTTTGAGCATCCTTTAACCTTTCCCAAGCAGATGGTTGAGCAATCATTTGTGAAAGGATTGATGATGTTCCCTTATTTATGATTCCCATGTCCATCTTCATCAATTCTAAAAATATTAGATCCTTCTCAATTCTCATCAATGATAGAATTGACGGGTCCTTTCTACTTAGAGAATCCAACAACTTTTTAGCTTTCCCAGGGTTGTAATGGATTGAGTAGTCATAGTATTTGATCAAATATAACCATCTTCATTGGTTCATATTCAACTCTTTCTATGTGAATATATACTTTAGGATTTTGTGGTCTGTATATATTTCACACTTCTCCCCAAAGAGATAATTCCGCCAAATTTTTAAAGAAAAGATCACCGTAGACTACTCCAGAACATGTGTTGGATAATTTTGTTCATGAAATTTCAATTTCTTTGATGCATATGCAATGAATTTTTCATTTTTCATCAACACACAATCCATTCCCTTCTTCAAAGCATCACTGAATACCACAAATATTTCTCCACTTGCTGGTAATGTGAGCACGAGTGTAATGAAAAGCCTCCTTTTCAATTCCTTGAAGCTTTATTCGCATTAATCACTCCAAGAAAACTTTACTCCCTTCAAAGTTATCTTGGTAAGAGGGTTGGAAAATTGTGAGAGATTTTTTATAGATCGTTGATAATATCCAGCTAACCCCAAGAATCTACGGATATTAGTTACTGATGTTGGCCTCAGCCATCCCTCTATTGCAATTTTCATTGAGGGATCCACATATATCTCATTTCTTGTGATGATATGGCCCAAGAATGAGACCCCCTTCAACCAGAACTCACACTTTCTATACTTTTCATAGATATTCTCCTTTTACAAGGTCTCTAGTACAATTCTTAGATACTCCTCATGATCCTCCTTGGTTTTGGAGTATATCAGAATATCATCTATAAAGTCTGCCACAAATTTTTCGAGGTAATCCCTAAAGACTCTATTAATCAAGTCCATGAAGATTCTGGAGCATTAGTGATTATTAAAGTCATTACTATGAATTCATAGTGCCCATATCCTATACAAAAAGAAGTCTTGGGGATATCTTTATTCTTCACCCTTAATGGATAATATCCCAATCGCAAATCCACCTTGGAGAAGTATTGTGCTCAAAGCATCTGATAGAACAAGTCATTGATTCGTGGGAGAGGATACTTGTTCTTTATCATGATTTTTTTAAGATCACGATAATCGATGCAAAGTCGCATTGACCCATCTTTCTTCTTGACGAAGAGGAATGGTGCACCCCAAGGTGAAGCACTTGGGGGTATAAAGACTTTATCCAGATTCTCCTGTTGTTGTTTCTTTAGATCCTCAAGCTCTACAACATCCATTCTATATGGAGTCTTGGATATTTCCAACATCCCAGGTATAAGATCAATTGAGAATTCAACATATCATATAGGAGGAAGACCAGGAAATTCCTCAGAGAACACTTTAGCGAATTCTCTCACAATAGGCATGCATTAAAGGAAGGTTGCCTCCTTAGAATCAATCATCTGAGCCAGATGCGTGTGCTCATAGGGCAGTAATATCCACACATGAGATGATGGAGCTAAAGAAGATTCATATTCCTCCTTTCACTTGTATAGAATCAGGGGTCGATTCTTCTCATAGAGAGTGATTTCCCTCTCACAAAAAATTATGTTGGCTTTACATAAGGAAAGCCAATCCATGCCAAGAATTGCATCATATTCCACAAGAGGGAGTATTATGAGGTTTTTTGAGAAATTAAATCCACAAATTATGACATGGGATGAGTTATATTCATGGTATGAAATGATTTCCCCATTTATCGTACTCAACGACATGTTTACTTCCAGGATTTGTGGTGGTGTTTGGATTGTTCAGCTAAACTTTTCAGATATAAAAGAATGCATAAAACCTGAATCAAAAAGCACTTTTTCAATTCTTGAATGAATAACTAGATTAGTTGTCACCACTTCATTGTCGGGGTTCACTTCTGTAATAGTGATGGAAAAAGCTCTCTGTTACTACCTTGGAGGTTGTTGGTTTCCTCTGAAAACCCTTGTCTTAGGGAACTGATTTGCAAGATGCCCATGTTCTTTGCAGTTTTAGCAATGAACAATGCATAGAGGTTTGAACGGAGCATTCCTCTCATCTGTTGTAGCCATAGGTTTTACTTGTCGGTAGTTAAATGATAGGTTCCCTTCTCTTCCACACCAAAAGCATTTCCTCATCCCGTTCAAGAAATTTACGGGGTTCTTTTTTCGAAACCTTTGGAAAGAGAGGTATTGTATTTTCCTAGCACCATTGGATTTATGTATCAGACCACCAGAATTGAAGTTCACCTTACTCTTCTTATCCCCATGATACCCATGAGATTTCTCGATCACTATTTCGACCTTGAGGGAACATTAGACAATTTCCTCATAGCTGTTGTGTAACATCCCAAGTATGTAAAGAATTATGGATTTTCATATCTATGTCTATTTTTTATTATATAGTGTTTTAGAGGCTTAAAATGAGAATAAATCCAATCTTAAGCATAGAATTCTCTAATATTTTTAAAAGACTGTTTTACCGCCTTTTGAATGAAACCCATTTTTAAATAAATCTTTTTACAATTTTATAAGTGCTATTTGTCAAAAATAAAATTATTCTTTAGGATTGGGACATTTAAATTTACTTTGGATAAATTTTTGGTATTTTTCTAACTATGTTTATTTTTTAATGAATAGTGAAAAATACTGCATTTCACTTCAAAATTACTTTTTCATCTAATTTAATTATATGGTTAGATTATCTTTTTAATTGGTTTTAAAGTTTAATTAGAATATATTATTACAATTTAATCCAATTTTGGTCATTATAATTAATTTCACTTTGTAATTGGGCATAAACAAGTGTCAAAATTTTGATAGATATTGTTTCTAAAAAACCCGCTATTTGTTTTGACAACGAGAATTATTTTTAAATTAATTACTAAAATTTCTGTGTTTGGAATTTGGTGAAATGGATTCCATATTTGGAATCATAAGTTCCAAATTATTTAATTAATACTCTTTTGTTTTTGGACATTATGAATAGTAACGACCGTAATTATCTTTAATTATCGTGATTAATTAGTAATCAGGTAGTTAAGTGTAATAAAATAATATCAAAATAAAATAAAATGACCCCAACATGTGTCTTAATTCTACTTGTTGTGTAATGGACGACCATGGGATGCCTTTTTCGAACTTTGGGACCCCATGGAATCACTTTTGTGTGATAGTGACATTTTATCTTTTTATTTTTAAAGAAAGTTAAATTTAACGAAAGTATGTAACACCTAAGTAAAACAATTTTAGTTTTATCTATGTAAACGATATCTTAGACTATAAATAGTCATTGGAAATCTAAAAATATTTCCTACATCATAGTATTTTTTTATAATTTATATACATTAAATAAATGAAATTTTTTATGACACCATGATGATGCAGCGATTACCTCATTAATGAGCAATTTAAATAAAATGAAAACATAATGTAAAATCTAAGACTTACACTTGTAAAAAACATATTTGATGGGTGTATTTTGAACCCTTATCACCTTATCTTCGAAATATATCTTTGTGGGACCTTTAAAATCTGAAACTCATTTTAAAATAATGTAACATTTCCTGACTTTCCAAGAGTGCCCCTCCTTCCTCTTATAAAAGGCCTCATCCTCTACCCCTTACCCACACATCTCAAGACATTGGATGGGCCAAAATCTTCTCATTTTATCTCTCCACATACCTCTCTTAATCATAGAATCCTTAGATGAGGCAGAAAGCTCTTCAAGAAACCCTTTTGGTTCAAACCAAGGGGAGTTACCCGATTTAAAGGTAATGTCTCCTCTTATGTCCTTTTGTTTTATTTTTCTTCTCCAACCCCATAAACACTTTTTATTCCTTTATTTTATAACAAAACCAGTATCTTCAATATACTAGGTTGTTTTATTGAGAATTATTTGATTTAAACTTACAAAAACATCTGTCAAATGGTTAAAGAACATACTGTTTCTGTGAGTGGCGAATTACAGTATCACGAAACGATGATTGTTCAATCTTCTTTTAACACCTTTATTGGTGGCCATTAAGATGTCTCTATATTTATATATGATATATATTATGTTTATGTTTTCCTTATGCTTATTTATTTTTCATTTATGGAATACATTTATGGTTTCCATTATTGGTAAACGCGATAATTTCATTTTAGGAAGTGCGGACTACCGCCCCCTCAAAGTGATTTGAATCGTTAATGCCATATGTGGGATGTATAAAGGATGAAGTTAGAGATATTATATATTATATTATACTAGAATTATAATATACCTTTATATCATTATGATTTCATTCCATTAAATACAAAATATAAATGAAAGTAGCGTTCATGTGTACGTACGGCTTACCGTCTCCATGAATGGTGCATTTCATTTCTTACCTCTAAATGTTATGTAATATTATAAATTCATGTATATACTGGATATATATGATATATATGATATCTAAATCATTAATATAATTCTGGATATAATGGATATTTTACCACATGAACAACTTGTAATTATAAGAAGTTTATTTTTGGCTCAAGAACCAAAGATCGACAAAACGACCGTTCTTAACTTAAATAATTACATAATGTTAATAACATGGTAATAAGTGATATAAAAGGAATAATTAACTTGAAAAATGTTCTTAATCAAGTATAAATTAACTTGAATTTATTATTCAGGAGATTAAAGAACTATCAAGTCAAGTCAGACACAAGGTAAGGGACTTCATCTCAATCTCCTTTCATTGAGGCATATTTTGTTTTATACACAACTTTATTTTATACGGTGTATAAACCCCTTTAAATTTTACTTTTATTCAAAATGAATCTTTTTATACGAAGCATTTTACTAAATGAAAAAAGTGAATGTTTTTGTCTTACATATGCGGAGACAACGAATTCTCCACTATTGTGACCATTATTTGAGTTTCGACTTCCTCTACAAGCCATAACTTTTTTTAAATGAAAAATAAATACCATGTTTTACTTTTCTTTTATTTTGGTATTGATTTTTTTTCATAATGTTTTGATTATATCAATGTATTTTTGATATCTTGTGATTTAAATGTGGAAATGTTATGTTTCCTTTATGCATGTTTTATGTGACACGATTATGTCATGGTTCTTGTGAATTTTTTATGAAGACAGGTGGTTCCGTGATAAACTAATGGAGGGTGAGCCCATGATATCTCTCCAATGCATTGGGTAATGAAAAGGGGTTAAACGCTAAGCTTTATCCGAAGATATTTAGGGAATATACTATAATGGGTATTCCAAACGTAACCATGAGGGTTACTCCCAACGTAAGAATGTTATGAATGACACAAGTTACCTTTATGTCTTAGGATTTCTACGAGTTATTCATGAGTCTTGTGATTTCATGAGGTATATTAAAGTGCTTATGTTTTATGATTAAAGTATGATTTCATTGATTCTTATATATACATGGACTAATGTTTTCATTCCGTATTTTTATATCCCTTACTGAGCTTTTTATGCTCATCCCCAGTTTTTGAAATGTTTTTCACAGGTCAAGGGAAAGGTACATGATGTGATGATAGTGGCGAGGAATTGTTAAGAAAGAATTAATGTTTTATTTTAAATATGTTTCCTTTAATGTAAAAAGTGAATATTTTATTTGATGTAACCCCTTGTTTAAAAGTGGAATGTAATGCATGATTTATGATCTAATTCTCTAAAACTCTAAACCTGAAAAGATCTTCAATGTGTTTTCTTGTAATAACTCAATATTAAGTAATGTTTAAGGCTGGGGCCTTACAGTTGGTATCAGAGGTCTATTTAGAGAACTTTAGGAGTTAGAATTCTATTAAATGATTATCCAAAAATATTCTTTAATGGTCAAATTGAAATGATATAGCATTTAAATATTACCATGTTGCTTCATCTAAGACATGTTTGTTCAGAATTGTTTTCCGTAGAGGAAACAGGGAAGCAGTGCTAAGAAGGCATACAAAAGGAAATGAACTTCCAAATCAATATCCTTAGATGGTCAGAATTGGAACTGAATCGTTTGTTGCATTAATGGTGCAGTTGACTCGAGCGATAAATGGTGGAGGTATCCATGCATGAGATCAGCCAGATCAACCGCGGAGGAACATGTCAGTGGTGGAACATTTCATGAGGCAACATCCCCATCATTCAGAGGATCATCTGACCCTGTGAAAGCTGAATGGTGGATTAATTCACTAGGGAAGATTTTCAATTCCATGAGGTGTTCAGACAATCAAAGGGTTAGTCTTTCTATTTACCATTTGGAGGGTGAAGCAGATCAGTGGTGGTCGATGGTTAAAAATATCAGGAATGCTGATGAGATTGATGCTCTTGATTGGGATGAGTTCAAAGGAATGTTTCTTGATAAATATTTTCCTAAGGTTGTTCGACTTAGGATGGAAAAACAATTCTTGGAATTGAGGCAAGAGGATGACTCAATGGATGCTTATGAAGAAAGGTTCACTCGATTAGAAAGGTATGCTCCAAATTTTATCCGAGACCTTGATAGTAAAATCAATCATTTTTACTCAGGATTAATGCCAAAATATCCAATGGATTTAGCTTCTCGCGAGTTCAAGAGTTATGAAAATCTTGTTCAATGTGATGAGAAGGTGGAAATGGAGTTTGCTGATGATCAAGTGTTCTATAACAACCAATAGAAGAAGATACTGAGGTGGTAAGAGAAAGGGAGGAATCTTTCAAAAAAGTCTGATGGTAAGAAAACTAAGTTTTCAGTTTGTGATAAATTTTGTAAAAATCATGTTGGGGAATGACTTCTGAATTTTGGATAGTGCTACCGATGTGGTAATATAGGACATAAGGCTCGTGATTTCCCTGAAAAAGATCAGGGTGATGGTAAGACCTAATTTGATTTACAGTTAGTGAAATGTTTCAAGTGCAATGAGATAGGTCATTATGAAAAAAAGTGTTTGACAAAGAGCTCAAATGATGGGAAGCAGTTAGACTACAAGTACAAAGGTGTGTTGAAATCATTTGCAACTACTTCAGCAGATGTTGGGCCATCAAAAGAAGTGGTATAAGGTACTTTGTTTTTTCAGATTATGCCGGTGTGTTGTTTGATTCAGGGTCTACACATTCTTTCATCTATGAAACATTTTCTAGTAAATTGGGAATTCCATCTCAATAAATGACTCCTGAACTTGTGGTAAAAACACCTGGGGGAAATGTTGATGCAAAAAGAATTTATAAGAATATTCCTATCCTTATCCGTGGAAAGAACCTACTTTCAAACCTTATTGTTTTACCTCTAGTAGAGTTTGATGTTATCCTGGGTATGGATTGGCTCTCTGTTTACCATGCTAAGATTGATTGTAGAACTTATGAATTTTCTTTTCAGAAAGACTTTTAGTTTGTGTAAAAGAATAAAATCTTACTATTGATAACATATCAAGAGGACGAGAAACTTGTAAAAGATATAAATGAATGTTACCTTGCACATATTGTTGAAAACAAAGGAACCATTCGGATTAATGATGTGCCAGTGGTAAATGAATATCCTGATGTTTTTTCTGATGAGTTTCCTAGAATAATACCAGATCGGGAAGTTAAATTTACTGTTGACTTAATTCCTGATGCTAATCCAATTTCAAAACCCCCTTATCGAATGGCTCAAATTGAACTCTTAGAGTTGAAGGAGCAATTGCAAGATTTATTAGATAAAGCTTTCATTCGACCTAGCACATCGCCATGGGGTGCTCCTGTCTTATTTGTTAAAAATAAAGATAGTTCAATGAGACTTTGCATTGATTATAGATCCTTGAATAACATCACTGTTAAGAACAAATATCCTTTTCCTCATATTGATGATTTGTTTGATCAGATCTAGGGAGCTCAGTATTCTTCAAAGATTGACCTGAGATCGGGGTACCATCAGTTGAAGGTAAAGGAAGAAGATATTTCGAAGACTGTGTTTCGTACAAGATATGGACATTATGATTTTGTAGTAATGCCTTTTAGGATAACCAATGCACCTACTGTATTCATGAACCTTATGAATAGAATTTTCCATGAGTTCTTGGATAAGTTTGTGGTTGTTTTCATTGAGTATATTTTGGTGTTTTCTAAAAGTAAAGAGGAGCATGAAAGTAATTTAAGGTTTATTTTTCAAACCTTAAAAGAAATGAAATTGTTTAAGAAATTTAGAAAGTGTGATTTTTGGTTGCAAAAAATTTCTTTCCTTGGTCACATTGTTTCGAAAGATGGAATAACTATTGATCCTAAAAAAACAAAGGTTATTGAATAATGGACAAGCCCCACAAATGTAATCGAGATTCACAGTTTTCTTGGTTTGGAAGGTTATTACTGAAGCTTTTTTAAACAAATTTCACAATTATCTAGTCTAGTGACTAATCTTACTTAGAAGGGTGTTAAGTTTATTTGGACAAAATAATGTGATGATTGTTTTCGGGAGTTGAAAAGAAGATTGGTGAATGTTCCAGTTTTGGCAATACCTTCCAGGAATGGTGAGATTGTTATCTATAGTGATACTTCATTGAAAGGACTTGGTTGCATCCTAATGCATAATGATCAGGTAATTGCTTATGCTTCATGTCAGTTGAAAACTCATGAGGTAAATTACCCTACACATGATTTGGAATTAGCTGCTGTTGTTTTTAGATTAAAAATTTGGAGGCATCATTTGTATGGTGTAAAGTGTGAAATGTATACCAATCACAAATATTTGAAGTATATATTCACTCAGAAAGAATTGAAAATGGGACACAGGAGATGGCTAGAATTAATCAAGGATTATGATTGTACAATTCATTACCATCCGGGAAAAGAAAATAAAGTGGATGATGCTTTGAGTCGAAAATGTAATGCTTCATTAACCATGTTATGTTTGGAACGTGATCATTTGGTTAAGGATTTGATGAAATTTGGCACAGAAGTTGTTGGTGTAGGATGTTCTTTTGTTTTGTTTCAGGTATCAGTGAAATCTTCCCTATCAGAAAGAATTAAGAAAGCTCAGAAGCAAGACATTTAGTTGCAGAAAAAGGTAGAGATGGTTTAGAAGGGTATGTTACCTGAATTCAACATTGATAATGATTGTGTTTTGAGATTTGGGAAGAGATTGTTTGTGCCTTGTGATTCCCATTTGAAGAGAGATTTGTTATGTGAATCTCATAGTTCTCTATTTTCAGTTCATCCTGGCAGTACTAAGATGAATAGAGATCTTCGGGAGTATTACTGGTGGGATGGAATGAAAAGAGATATTGCTGATTTTACTGTGAAGTGTTTGAATTTTCAACAGGTTAAAGCAGAGCGGAAGTTACCGAAAGCGATGCTTCCACCTTTACCTGTGCCAGAGTTGAAATGGGAGAACATGTCTGTGGACTTTGTTGTGGGATTTCCAAATACACCTCAAGGTAATAATGCAATCTGGGTTATTGTTGATCGCTTGACTAAATCTGCTCATTTCCTTGCTATACAAGATAATTTTTCCCTAGATCATCTTTCTCATTTGTATCATAAAGAGATAGTCAGGTTACATGGAGTTCCCCTCTCCATTGTATCTGATCGTGATCCCAGGTTTACTTCTAACTTTTGGAAAGGCCTTCAGAAGTCGTTCGGTACTGAATTAAATTTTAGTACAACTTTTCATCCTCAATCAGATGGGAAGTTAGAACAAAAAATTAAGAAATTGGAGGATATACTACGTGTTTGTTCGATGGATTATCAGGGAATTTGGGACCAACATCTTTCTTTGGTTGAGTTTTCTTATAATAACTGTTTCATTCTAGTATACAGATGGCCCCATTTGAGGCATTATATGGGAAGCGGTGTTGAACACCAGATTTTTTGGATGCAGAGGGTGAAAGGATGTTGATGGGACTATAATTGGTAGAAGAGTTGGTAGAAAAAGTTCAGCTGATACAGAAACACATGAGAACAACCTAGAGCAGGCATAGAATTTATGCGAACAACAGGAGGAAAGATCTCTCTTTTGAGGTAGGTGATCATGTCTTCCTCAAAGTTTCACCATGGAAAACTGTGATGTGATTTGGTAAGAAAGGAAATATAATTCAAGGTTCATTGGACCATATGAAATACTAGAGAGAGTTGGATCATTTTCATACCGAGTGGCTTTACCTCCAAGTTTATCTCAGATACACAATGTTTTTCATGTTTTAATGTTAAGGAAGTACATGTCAGATCCATCTAATGTATTGAGTCCAGAGGTAGTTCAGATGGAAGAGAATATATCGTATGAGGAACAACCAGTCCAGATTCATGACCATAGGGAGTAAGTATTGCAGAATAAGGTGATTCATCAATTAAAGGTTTTGTGGAAAAACCACATGATTGAAGAGGCAACATGAGAATCTGAAAATGCAATGAGGGATAAATACCCCCACTTATTCGATAAGTAAATAAATTGTGGGGATGAAATTTTCTAAAGGGGGGAAGGATGTAACATCCCAAGTATGTAAAGAATTATTAATTTTAATATCTATGTCTATTTACGAATTAGATAGTGTTTTAGAGGATTAAAATGAGAATAAATCCAATCTTAAGCATACAATTTTCTAATATTTTTAAAAGAATGTTTTACCGCCTTTTGATGGAAAACCTTTTTAAAATCAATATTTTGACAATTTTATAAGCTCTATTTGTAAAAATAAACTTATTCTTTAGGATTGGGACATTGAAATTTACTTTGGATAAATTTTTGGTATTTTTCTAACAATGTTCATTTTTTAATGAATAGTGAAAAATACTGCATTTCACTTCAAAACAGATTTTTCATCTAATTTAATTATATGGTTAGATTATCTTTTTAATTGGTTTTAAAGTTTAACTAGAATATATTTTTACAATTTAATCCAATTTTGGTCATTATAATTAATTTCACTTTGGAATTGGGTATAAACAAGTGTCAAGCTTTTGATAGATATTGTTTCTTAAAAACCCGCTATTTGTTTTGAAAACATGAATTATTTTTAAATTAATTACTACAATTTATATGTTTGGAATTTGGTAAAATGGATTCCATATTTGTAATCAGAAGTTCTAAATTATGTAATTAATACTCTTTTGTTTTTGGACATTATGAATAGTAACGACGGTAATTATCTTTAATTATCGTGATTAATTAGTAATCGAGTAGTTAAGGGTAATAAAATAATATCATAATAATTTAAAATGACCCCAAAATGTGTCCTAATGATACTGGTTGTGTCATGGCCGGCCATGGGATGCCTTGTGCCAACTTTGGGACCCCATGGAATCACTTTTGTGTGATAGTGACATTTTATCTTTTTATTTTTAAAGAAAGTTAAATATAACAAAAGTATGTAATACCAAAGTAAAACAATTTTAGTTTTGTCTATTTAAAAAATATCTTAGACTATAAATAGTCATTTTAAAGATAAAAATATTTCCTACATCGTAGTATTTTTTTTATAATTTTTAGACATTAAATAAATTAATTTATTTTTGACATCATGATGAAGCAACGATTACCTCATTAATGAACAATTTAAATAAAATGATAAGATAATGTAAAATATAAGACTTAAACTTGTTGAAAACCTATTTTATCAGTGTATTTCGAACCCTTATCACCTTATCCTAGAAATATATCTTTGTGGGACCTTTAAAATCCGAAACTCATTTTAAAATATAGTAACATTTCATGACTTTCCAAGACTGGCCCTCCTACCTCTTATAAAAGGGCCCCTCTTCTACCCCTTACCAACACCTCTCAATCCACTGGCTCGGCCAAACTCTACTCATTTTATCTCTCCACATACCTCTATTCATCATAGAAGCCTTACCTTAGGCATAATTCTCTTCAAGAAACCCTTTTGGTTCAAACCAAGGGTAGTTACCCAATTTAAAGGTAATGTCTTCTCTTATGTCCTTTTGTTTTATTTTGATTCTCCAACCCCATAAACTATTTTTATTCCTTTATTTTATAACAACAACAATATCTTCAATATAAAAGGATTTTTTATGAGAAGGATTTGATTTACACTTACACACACCTCCGTCTAATGGTTAAAGAACATACTGTTTCTGTGAGTGACGAATTACTACCTCACGAAACGATGATTGTTCAATATTCATTTAACACCTTTCATGGTAGCCATTAAGATGTCACCCTATTTATATATGATATATATTATGTTCATGTTTTCCTTATTCTTCTGTATTTTTCATTTATGTCATACCTTTACGGTTTCCATAATGGGTAAACGCGATATTTTCATTTTAGGAAGTGCGGACTACTGCCCCCTCAAAGTGATTTGAATCGTTAATGCCATATGTGGGATGTATAAAGGATGGAGTTAATTATATTATATATAATATTATACTGGAATTATAATATACTTTTATATCATTATTATTTAATTACATTAAATACGAAATTGAAATGAAAGTACCGTTCATGCGTACTTACGGCTTACCGTCTCCATGAACGGTGCATTTCATTTCATACCTCTAAATGTTATGTAATATTATAAATTCATGTATATACTGAATATATATGATATATATGATATCTAAATCATTAATATAATTCTGGATACAATGGATATTTTACCACATGAACAACTTGTAATTATAAGATGTTTATTTTTGGATCAAGTACCAAAGATCGACAAAATGACCGTTATTAACTTTAATAATTACATAATGTTCATAAAATGGTAATAAGTGATATAAAATAAATAATGAACTTGAAAAAGGTTCTTAAGCAAGTATAAATTAACTCAAGTTTATTATTCAAGTGATTAAAGAACAATCAAGTCAATTCAGACACGAGGTAAGGGACTTCATCTCAATCTCCTTTCATTGAGGCATATTTTGTTTTATACACAAATTTATTTTATACGGTGTATAAAACCTTTGAATTTTAATTTTATTCAGAAGAATATTTTTATATGAAGCATTTTAATAAATGAAAAAAGGGAATGTTTTTTTCTTACGTATGCGGCGACAATGACTTCTCCACTCCTGTGACCATTATTTGAGTTTCGGCTTCCTCTACAAGCCATAACTTTTTTTAAATGAAAAATAAATACCATGTTTTACTTTTCTTTTATTTTGGGATTGAAAATGGTTTTGATAATTTTTTTATTATATCAATTTGTTTTTGATATCTTGTGATTTAAATGTGGAAGTGTTATGTTTCCTTTACGCATGTTTTATGTGATACGATTATGTCATGGTTCTTGGGCATTGTTTATGAAGATGAGTGGTTCCATGATAAACTAAGTGAGGGTGAGCCCGTGATAGATCTACAATACATTGGGTAACATGAAGGGGTTAAACGCTAAGGTTTCTCTGAAGAGATTTAGGGAATATACTGTGATTGGTATTCCAAACGTAACCATGAGGGTTACTCCCTACGTAAGAATGTTATGAATGACTCAAGTTACCTTTATGTATTATGATTTCTATGAGTTATTCATGAGTCTTATGATTTAATGAGGTATGTTAAAGTTCTTATGTTTTATGAGTAAAGTATGATTTCATTGATTCTTATGTATACATGGACTAATGTTTTCATTCCGTATTTTTATATCTCTTACTGAGATTTTTATTCTCATCCTCAGTTTTTGAAATGTTTTTCATCGGTCAAGGGAAACGTACATGATGTGATGATAGTGTTGAGGAAGTGTCAAGAAAGAATCCATGTTTTATTTTAAATATGTTTCCTTTAATGAGAAAATTTATTATTTTCTTTGATGTAACCACCTTGTTTAAAAGTGGAATGTAATGCATGATTTATGATCTAATTATGTAAAACACTAAACCTAAAAAGATCCTTAATGTTTATTCCTGTAATAACTCATGATTATGTAAAGTTTAAGGTATTGTCATTATATGTCGAAGTCGCGGATCTCTAGGGATTTCTACAGGCTAGGTTTCAGCCTACCAAAGAAGTCGTCTACCTTGCATTCAGGGGTAAGACAAAGCCGAAAGCATATCATTAAAGAATTCTGAAGTTTTCCTTATACACTCTGAAAGATGCGTCCTCTTTTTTCTTGAGGGAAATGAAGTCCCTATCCATCTTAAGCCGGAGGGTGTGCAGAAAATATTTATCAAAAAACATATTATGAACATCCTTCCATTCCAAGCCTCGATCTCCTCCTCAGGATTCGTATTTTTTATCAATGTCCACCATTTATCAGCTTCAAACTCCATATGATAAGCATCCAGAAGAACCTTCTCTTATTTGAAACATTTAATGATGGAGAAGATATTTTCAATGGAGTTGATCAATTGTTTGGAGATTGAGGGATCAGATGATCCATTAAAAGTGGGAGGCCTTTGTCTCATGAAGCTCTCAATAGAGACTTGTTCTTTCTTGGGGGGGGGGGTTGAACGTTCCTCTTAACCCATGTTTCTATTCAAATCCTGAGTTAATTGATAGATAATCATGACAAAGTTCATGATTCCCGCTCCCATCGAATTGGGAATCTCATTAGCACAGTCTTCACATTGATCTTTACATCAGTTGTTAGCCCAAGTCGTCCTATTACCAGCCATTGGCTGGAATAAAAGGAAATTTAGGGGTAACACATAAAGGGTAATCCAAGGAAAAACTAATGAATTATAAATAACTTTTATTTCCTTAACATATGAATCCATAAGCTTCACTCTATGATATTCTTGATATACTTTCTAAAATATATTCTTAGTGGATTTTTTAAATTCCCTTAATAAGGGTTCATACTAAGCTTTTGAATTTACCAAATCATATCCCCCAAGAGTTTTGTAAACAAGAGTGCAATAAGGCCCATTGTCGTGCACCAGTTCCCATTCGAGTCTAGCTCAATGCGGTGTTTCCAGGTTTTACCCCTAGGATACATTTGTGCCAGAGCTGGCTCTAACTTCTCGAATATAGAAAGAGATGTATTTTCTTGATAAACCTATTAATAAATACTCACTGATACTTAGGGATATTTTTATTATACATATTCATGTATTTATGTATTCACTAGGGTTTTATAATTCTAATCCCAAAAATAACTAAACCTATCCTCTGATACCAACTATAACAACCATGTTCTTTTAGTACACACATAAACATGATTTATTACATAAAATATTCACTTGATACAACCTGAAATATCGAGAGGTTTAGTGTATTTAGGTATTAGGAACATTAAATAACAACTTAAAAAATAAAACACAACAACTTATTGAAAACTTCCTTAACATGACCACTACATTCCCTCGTACATAGCATTGCATGGAATAACCTGAGGACATGCATAAGAAAAGGGTGAGCTATAAAGACCAGTAAGGGAATGAACATGGAATAACATGAGGAATAAAATACATTTTAGAAAATAGTAATATCAATGGAGAACAAGAGAAACATGAATATAAAGGCATTATAAATCATGATAGTCATAACATGGAAATGTGGAAACAACACTTAACATGGAATTAGCATGAGCCAAGGATCATTGCACATGAAGCTTGAGTAAACCCTCATTGAACATGAAGCACGAGTAAAACCTTATTGCACATGAATTATCATGATTGAAAACCCATTTCAAATGATGTATCGTGAAACTATACTTTAACCAATACATTGGATCTCTATTAGGGCTCACCCTTCTTAAACATTTTATTTCATGCATAAGTGTGCCACATGTATCGTATAACAAGGAATAAATCAATGCCATATGTTATTACATGATTAAGTAATGTAGAATAAATAAATTAAAGTACCATTAAATATGAATATTTTCATAAATGTTAATACCCTTGATATAGATATGGGTATGGTATTCACTACACAATGATATTGGCTTGAAAAAATGCAGTGCAATTTTGGCAGCATAACGGCGTGACAGAAGAAGTCATGAAAATGGTTGATGAGGAGAAAAGGGTGAATCATAACATTTACATGAAATGGAATGTAAGGGGGTCATATATATACATTTCTCAACAAACTTAATGTAATTTAGGTGCATTATACAAAACAATAACTTGGATGTAAAAGAGGAGAGAGAAATCCCTCATAGAATTTCGGCATGGTAACAGGTGTACATGGGAGGAATTAATGAGAGAGAAAGTGGTCTCCAATAATATAACAATAAATAGGGAAGTATGGGGTAGGTGATAAATCATACCCCAACTTTTTTAGTTGAAAACAAAAGGTCATAATGACTTAAAGAAAATTGAACAAAAATGAGAAAAGAATAAATCCCATACATTGATGTGCGATCCCAAAAGCATGGGAGAGGATTGAGATAGGCTTATTGGGAGCTTGGGGTACCTTGGGAGGATTATATAGATAGGATTTCAGGGTTTTTTTTAACTCCAAATGATTTTTGTGTAGAGGAAGTGGGAGCATGGGTGAGTTTATAGAGGAAATGAGAGAGAATTCTTCATTATTTAGCTTTGGGACACCACCCATTAAACTAATCAAAACCACAATCCAGCCCATGGTTTTTCCACATGGGTTTTGAAAAATTGGAGTGGAAAAAATATTTTACAATCCCAATGGCCTAACTTCTTAAAATAATAGGGTTTCTTATGTGGAGGTTAGTCACACTCTCAAGGAAAACAATTTAAAAATACAAAATGTTTTATAATCTTTGAAGGGTCAACTAATGCTTTGTAAAATAAATAAAACAAACCCAAAATAAAATTATTTTTTTTTGTTAAAACATATATTGGTGGAGAATTTCATTTATAGTATTTTATTATATCACTATTGGGTCATTATGATGTCATAAACCTCATTATATATTTAAATTGTTTATAATTTTTACCCAAAAATTCAATTGTCTTAGAAAATTATGAAAAATTAACCATTGGATAATTTCGACATCCGGATTTGAAAGATAGTATTAATTTTATCTAAATAATTTTCTAAATATTTGAATTTTTACTTTTAAAATAAAAACTGATATTTATCAAAAAATCATGGGTTTTGACAAAAACTGCTTTCAAACCTTAATAAAAATTACAATTGCATTCATAAAATTGTAAGATCATTTATATTTAATAAAGATCAATTTAATAATAATAATTATAATATTTCATTAAAATTTATTTAATGAAAAAATCCATTAATTCATCAAAATAGATTTCTTAGTTGAATATTAACTAAAAATACTATCTGTGCTTTAAAAACTATTTCCAAAGTAACAATAATAAAATGAATGTATATTCATTATTATATAAAAAATAATGCACATAATCATAGTTCTAAGGTATTTTTACATAACCCCTTATAATACTCGCATAAGACCGATGTGTAAGGTGTGCGATGGTGAGATACTCTTGGGGTGGCTCAGATTACATCGCTCGGGTGGTAATCTCTATTAACTTCCACTTCTCCCGTAGTCGGTTTCACTCAAGCTTAACATGTTAAAGGTTTGCTTGGTCTTGGTAAAGATTGAAGACCAATGATGGCACCTCCTTTCCGAGATTTGAAAAATGGGCTTCGTATGGGGAAATTCTACTAGATGAGGCCATCGATTACCTTGTCTCAATAAATTGGAGTTGTTAAAGACCTATATATCTACTTATCATGTGACCACTATTCAATGACTATATTAGAAACTGTCATAATTCATAATGGTATTTGAAAATCCAAAAACTTAAAACCAATGAAGTTCACATTTTATATAACCATAATAAGACATTTAATTAGATCAATAGGAATTTCCATTAATGAATGTTTGGGTCATTACATAGGCATTCAAGGTTCCCTTCATCTTTGAATCAAAAGTGGGAGTTTCTTTCCTGTCCATAAAGAATATCTTATCTTCTAATGTATTTTTGTAATTTTTTGATTCCATAGCTATGGGTGAAATGGGGACCACCAGGATTTGTTTCCAAATGCTCAGGGAGTCCTGTTTCAGATGGTTGGTTATGCCCATTTTAAGCAGTAGTAGTTTCATCTGAGATAGTTCCCAAAACAAGGATCCCATGTTATTGTTTAGAAGCCAAAAGTAGTTAGTGTTGGAGAGTGAATCCTCTTTGTGGTCCAATTCCATGGTAACTCATTCAAAATTTCATCCCTGGATGTTGAAAATAAAGATTTTGAGGAGCTAGGTATGATTAGATGCACACATTATAAGATGAATCACTAGTTTAGCGAGAAGTTTTTCAAAGTATGATGCGTTTATCATCTAACCTTGTGTGTGTTTTGTTTGATTTATGATCCTTTCACTCATTTATTGATTATACATTGGTTCATATATAGGAAATGTATGTGGAGATGCATCTATTTCCCCGAGTGTTATCTAGGCCAATTGGAGCCCAAGATTCCTAGTTTGATGTGTGCTAAGAATATATACAACACTAGTAAATGGGGAAAACATTCTTATTGTAATAAGAAAATAAGATATTATCATTGGTATGGATTTTCTATTTTTTCTGTCTGCTGACATAAATTTATTCCAGAAAAGAGCCGTGTTTTCAGATATGAAGTTCCAACAAGTGGCATTCATTGGCGTGAAAGGTTATAGGTTGGTTGGTTGGAATGTGGGGCCTCTTTTGTCATAGTTGGAAGATATGTATATATAATATTAGGTTGGAACTATTTTTAGGGTTTTTTAGTAGTCCATGTATGTTTTTAGAGTAATTTATGACACTAGCTTCGTGACGCGATGTCGATTTCTGGATAAAGTTTTAATTGAGGGAGTATATGATTTTGATGGATTGATATCAAAATATGCCCACCGAGTTGCATGAGTTGATAATATATATAGATGATATGTTGTAGAGGGGTTTCATCTGACCTAGTGTGGATCCACTGGGTTCTACAGTGTTATTCTCCAAGAAGGAAAATGGTAATACAAGGATTTCTGTAGACTACAAGAGACTGAATCTAATAACGGCCTAGAATATTTTCCCTATTATAAGGATTGATGATCCATTAAAATTTTTGAGAGGAGATACTTGGTTATTAAAGATTAATATTTGGTCTTGATATCATCAACATGGGAAGAAGTATAGGGATGTTCAGAATACATCCTTCTAATTTAGGCTTGGGCACTTTAAGTTTGTGGTTTAGTTGTTCAACCTTACAAAAGTGCCAGCTATCTTCATGAGACATATAAAATCCATATTCCATGAGTTATTAGACCAGTTATTAATTTTATTATTTGATGATATCTTTGTCTACCTGAAATTCTAGGAAGAAAGTTCTATGAATCTCAGAGTTATTTGGTAGTTCCATTGACAATGTCTTCTTTATGGAATGTTTTCTATTTGTGAGTTCTAGGTGCAAGAGGTAAATTTACATAAACATGTGGATATATAGTAAAGTTGGTGAATCTTCCTCATCGAAAGAAGAAGTAGATGTTTCTTGGTAATCACCCAAGTATATGGAAGAGGATCACATTTTCTTTGGTCGTAAAAGCTGTTATGGGTGTTTTTTAACCAATATCTCCTAATTTGCAGCCCTTCAAATAACATTTATAAGGAAGGAACAAGTTTTTTTAAGTATAAAAGAGTTCTAGTCAGTGTTCATTTCATGAAGAATAAGTTGGTAAGTGATCTATTTCTTTAATTTACCAATGATTTTGTGTGGTTCTAGGTTTTATGGGATGAATCCCACTTAGTATTAGGATGCATATTAATATAGAATACATAAGTAATATCTTATGGGTATAGGATGTTTTATAACAATGAACCTATCTATACCACCCAGGATATGTATATTTATGAATTTTTGTTCAAAATAAA
Organism: Viscum album; assembly: GCA_963277665.1. Taxonomy (NCBI): domain Eukaryota; kingdom Viridiplantae; phylum Streptophyta; class Magnoliopsida; order Santalales; family Viscaceae; genus Viscum; species Viscum album. The sequence goes on from OY728131.1 coordinate 414,603,365, forward strand.
TTTGTGTTAGCATTACCTCAGAAGATATAGATTTGTGGTTTTCACAGACCAAAAAAGATAGAAATATTTTTTTCTCAAAATGAGATATGAATCTACACCAATGGGTGTGGATGCAGATTATTCATTATTATAATCTTGATATCTCTTACACCCCTAGGATGGGTAATGTTACCAATAATACATTGAATCAGAATGCCAAAGAGGATATTGCTCATGAGTATGTAGTTGTATGGAAAGGAATGGAGGAGCTTGTAGAAAAGAATCTTGATGTTGGAGAGAAATGGATGAGTTTGTATTTATCAGACTACCATGAAGTATTATTTGATGTAGTGGGTGGAGGAGACAAAATGGGGATACTCAGAGGTAGAGGTGATGTGTGATCATGTTGGATAGGGTGATTCTCTCGATGGATGGTCAGAGGTTGATCAGAATAAAATTTTGTTCTAGTGGAAGTTGTTTTTCCCATAGGTGATGTGTGAGGTAGTTCTGTATGAGTTTCATAGCTCAAATTTATAGAAATATACATATGTGAAAAATAATATTTATTCCTTGATGTGATAACTTTTGTGGATGGGGATGAAATTTTTGGTGGTGGAGTTTTTGGAAAGATTCTTTGTATGTTTGTAGGTGAAATAGGAACACCATGTTCAAGGAGGTTTGTTACAATCCTTAATTTTTTTTGAATGGAAATGAGAGTATATCTCATTATATTTCTTCATAGGGTTACCCCAGGATCAGGGAGGATCTGATGTAGTTTGTGTTATAGTGGATTGGATGATGGAATCTGCTCACTTTCTAGAGATCTATGAGTCATGTGTTGTGGGTGTTTTGGGAAGGCGACGAGTATATGATATGGTTAGGCCTCATGGGGTACCAAGGATCATCATCTACGGTTGGGATCATTTTTTACCTCATGATTATTGTAGGTATTACAACATGATTTTTTCTCCCAGCTATTCCTTACCACTACTTTCCACCCTCTGATAGACGGTAAGAGATGGCTGACCACCGAGATGCTAGAGGATATTTTGCAGGCTTACTTGTTGGACATTGGTTGATCTTGGGTAAGACACCTACCTTTTTTCATGTTCATAGATAAAAATAGATACAAATCATCCATTGGTAGGCTGTTTTTGAGGTATTTTATTAGCGGTTGTGTCGTTATCTATTATGTTGGATAGAGGTTGGAGAGTCGATAGTTATTGGTCCTGATGTAGTGAAGAGAGCAACTAAGAAGATCTAGTTGTATAGTGTGTTAATGATGGTGGTTTATGGACATAAAAAGATCTTTTATGATCATAGGTAGAGTCCTATGGAGTTTTAGGTTGGAGATCATGTGTTCTAGAGATTCTACCCCCTGTGTAAGAAGAAGATGTTTGGAAGAGGGTGTCATATTTTCCCCACATTTGTTGTGATATTTTAGGTGTTGGGATTGATGGAGAGGTGGAATATCAGTTATAATTTCCACTATGTTGGTCTATATCCATGAGGTCTTCCTCATATCTCAACTTCATTGGCATATTCATGAAGAATCACATATCATTATCTTGGGAGTCTTGTATTTGAGGATGATGAGACATTCGTGGAGTGGATAGTAGATATCCAAGATCATAAAGGGTATGTGTTTCAAAGATGGGTCATTCCTTTGGTCTGTGTGTTATGGAGGCATGGTGGTCTAGAGTAGAGTACATGTGAGTGAGATACACAGATTCATCCGTAGCTCCTTGAGTAATTTAGAATTTTTTTGACTTTTTTTATTATGATGTGATGTTTGTATCTTGTTATGTTATGAGATGATAAGATTCCCTTATTGTTAATGAATGATAAAGTTTTTAACTATGGAAAGAGGATGAATTGATAAATAATCAAGAATCATTAACTATGATGTAATTAAACCCATTTGGGAGATTCAATACAACCTATAGAGGATAATAACTTGACATAGAGGATGATATTCCATGATACAAGTGTTCGGGGGTAGCGTGGCTTGTTGGTTTAGGATGTGTGGTAGTTATATGGTTGTCTAGTTTTTGTGTGGAAAAGTGGTTGTTTTTTCGAGTATCAGATGATGTCATATTGTGCCCAATGATATGTGTTGGTTTGATCGTGTAGTATCCAATGACCATTTTTTAGAATGTTTAGATGATGGTAACATTTTAGGTGTGATGAGATCCTTGAGAGGTATCTCTCGTCTGTTTTTTACAAATTTTCTTCTGGGGATAGTTTTTTATTCTCAAGGGAAAGAATCATTTGAGTGGTATCTAATGTATTGTTTTATTCCTTACTATATTGTTAATTTGATGATTTTGGGTGTTGTAGTTTCTTGAATGATGACTAGAGTATATTTATTGGTGTTGTATATTAAAAAGATAGAAGTATAGGGAATATAGTCTGGGTAATGTTTACAATCCATGTAAAAGTATTTCAAAGCTTTTATAGAATATTTTAATGAATTGTAGATTTTAGGGGTTAAATAATAAAAAGAAGACCAGTTTATCAGTGATATCTTACCGTGAATTTTATAAGACCTATAAATGGTTTACACACCATGTAATTTCCCTGTGCAGTATATCTTCAAAGGATGGATCACCTAAGGGTTTTCCTCAAACCCTATTCCCCCTCTCTCATTCTATGATGATTATGGTTCTCTCCTGAGGTGTCCTATTATTTCTTTTATTGGGATTGATATTTTCATTATAGTCCTTGATCTTAGGAATCCATTTATCATTTTTTAGTGAGTTCTCTTAGCATTCTCATATTCTTCTTATCCATTCTTCTTTAGTGTTCACTGCAGTGGTGTAATTTGTTTTGGGTTATGTGTTTGGGTTGTGTTTTGGTGATATTTGGGTGCAGTGTAGGTTGATACATGGTTTCTCATGGTGAATTTATTGTTTATATACATTCTTCTTTGACTTTAAGTGTACAATGATATTAAGAATCTTCTTTGAGGGTGGGTATCATCATTCCCATTATTTTACGTGTTATGTGTGGGATCGGCATGATTTTTATTATAGTTGGGTGGATTGAAGGGTCATCATAATCATATAATTAATTGAAAAGCCTAAAATTAATTGTTTTATTGAGTTATAACATGATTTATTTCTTTGATATATGTTGTTGATTTTACCATGAATTTTTGTTTCCAATTTTGATAATATTAGCTATCGGGATCCATGATCGCGTTGTTGTTGATATATGTGGTAGCCCTTGATGTATTGTTGTGGGATCACTCCTTGAATAAAAGGTAAAAGAAAATATATTTTTATAATAATCGGTCTCCTCTAGTTATCTAATGTGTGTGACAATACCAACAAAAATATAAATATGTAATGTGATTAAGCACCTGAATAAATGCGAATCCAGGATGTGTTGCTAGTGTGTGTGGTTGTTCTTTTTGTGATACCTTGTGTGGATTTTTGTTGTTGTGTGGTGATTTTTTTAACATGATAGAATGTGTGGTACATGTAGAAGTTATGTGATGGTTTTTTTCATGGATATGATGATGGATGTTCTGAATTCTGGAACAGATGTTAGGGATTAGTGGTTGTGGCATAGTGGTTGAGACATAGTGTTGGTAGCAGAATGCTTATGGTACATAGAATCTGTGTTTGTGTGATGGATGATATGTGTGGGTTTTTTGTGTTGTGGGTTGTCTTGGATTATTTCATATGATAATTATAGTGTATGTGAAGGACTATGGTGATAGTTTTGTGGTGTGGTTTTGTTAGTTTTCAGGGTAGTAGTCGAAAATATTATAATGATTAATGAAATGAATAAATGTAATGAGTTGGGAATTGAATATAATGGGGGGGGGGAATTAAGCTGTAATTAATGTCTTACATTGAATTTAATGAATTTAATGTGTTTTGTAGCATGAAATGGAATGACTAATGAATAAAAGTGGAGGAACATATATGTTTAATGTGGAAAATATAGTTTTTATTGTGTGGAGATTGTGCGGTGTATGGAATATAGTTGTGGAAAAAACTGTACCCATTAATTTCTACTAAAAATGTGTAGGTTTGGTGTGTACTAGTTTTATTTATGATAACCCTTAGGTTATGTGTTGTGTTCTATATCTATATCATGTATGTTTATGTTTTTTATATGTGCCCCACTGAATTTGGACAACCTTACGAATGCTTAGAGGTTATTTTTCTTTTGGTTCTTTCCCCAACATCTAGATGATATTAATATGGATGGATATATACCCATCTACCAATCTATTGATTAAATAGTTACATATGGCCTAGGTGTTTTCATTAAATATATGATGTGTAGGACCATGTGTCTTCAGGAAGAGTTGATATGTGACGTGTGGTCCCAAGGGTCTTCGGTATGAACTCTGGTGTGTAGTCCCAGATGTCTTCGGGATGATCTATAGTCTTCAGTACTGGATGTCTCTGGATTGTGATGTGATTTGATGGGAACTTATGGTATGTGATGTGATGTGTGGACCAAGTGTTTGAGGATGGTATGTGATGTGATATGTGGACCAGGTGAGTATGGGTGAGATGTGTTGTGATATGTGTGGATGAGATGAGAGAATATGAGGTTTGGTATTGGGGCATGAGAGAAGAAAATTAGTGGGGAAGATGTAGTGGGGTGACTTGATTTTTTATGATCTCAATATTATATTAATACATTGGATGCATTATTTTTTGAGTGATCTATGGTGAGGATGGCCTGGGTTAGATGACTTTTGTAGGTGCTTCTAGAATCTACTATTTTTTCACTGGAACGTTTGCATGATTTTTTCATATGTGAACTAGAGGCCTTGGTTAAGTTTCTATTGAGTATACATGTTATTCTCCCCTACATATGTATACTATTTGAATGTTTCCATGAGGAAATTAGGGATCAAGTTGGATATTACTAGCTGGGATGGAGTTGCTATTGAGTCATTGTCATAGACTTGTCTTCTTGCTGCTTGCATTGTATATTTTTATATGTACCAATTCTATTTTTTCATGCATTATGGGAGGGTTATTTTGTATACCATTATATATTTTTTGGTATTTTATTTTTGTTTTTTATTATATCTCTTGATCATGTTAATTTATAGAGGGTAATGCCTCCCATATTGTGGTATTTTTAATCCCTTGGTGTTAGTCGCCAACCCGACGCATATTGGAGGTTAGACTTAGGGGTCAATATCACTCTCACTTCAATGAGGTATCCTTATTTGGAAGAGTCCATGACATATACATGAAATTGTTATCAATAGTTAATTTAATAGACAATATTATTCTATATTGTCGGTTATATTCACATATTAAGCGAGTCATTATTTTAGGTATGGGAACTTCCAAAAAACCCACATTTATTTTGGTCAGGAATTATATATCTCAACCTCATTTTATTTCTCTATTATTATATAATTTATATATATTGGAATTAAAGATATAAATAATTAATCTTAAATTTATTTTAGGTGTTTATAAATGTATTTCAAGTTTCATTCCCATTATTTCAATAAAACAAACCAATTTAAAGAAAAAATTCTTATTTAATATTTTGTTTTGTGTGTCTATATTTTAACAATTTATATATAATTGATTTATAAATATTAATAACAATTTAATTTAATACCATATTAGTTTATTAAAAATTTTATGGAAAACACTTTTTTTACCTTCTTCAAATGGTATTTCGATATCCTTTGAATCATTGTTTAAAATGTTCAATTATACATATACATATCCACTCATTTTATATGAATATTTATTATTTAAATTTTTTAAGCATTATAAACCCTTATTCAAATATAAAAATGAAAAAAATATTTAATTCCTTCTTTTGTTAGGAATAATTATGATATATCCTTTCTTACATTTTGAGATAAAATTATATTACCGATTTCCAATTCAATAGTTTTTGTTATACTTATTCATTATGTATGAATTATTTATTTGGAACACATATGTGTGTACATATTATGATTTTAGAAGTGGTTTAAGAATTATACAACCACCCATGCATTGGATAAAGTTTTTGTCTCATGGGACACCATGTATGAAGCATGAGCAGTAAGCCTGAAACACTATATCATTTTTTTTAGAGGTAAACCTTGAATTTTGATTATGATGCCATGTTTTACAATATTACAACATTCTTATAATTCAATTAATTTATTATATAAAATTCATTATTACATGAATCTGTGTGATTATCCTCTTTTATGATATCACGTAATTCTACTTTAATTTTATATTATATTTAATTATTATATCAGTTTACTTACATGGATTTATATTTCACCGGTTTATTTATGAATATTTATTTGGTCTCCTTTACAAAAATAAAATAAAAAATGGACATATTAATACCTTATCAAGATCCAAAAAATTCAAAAATGTTTAGTTATATGTTGTTTTTTATGTATCTAATCTTCCAAATACTCGAGAACACCATGTTTTTTTGTTATATTTTAAGGAATTTTATGTTGAAAATCATGTAATAATATTTTTATGAGACTTGGGATACAATATTATAGGGAATTTAATCTTCAATTTTTAGTCTTGAAATAATGGAAACAATTCCACTCCATCATCAGTCCTCCTTTACAGAAGACCCCATAATAATTATCATTTTGTTCTTGCTGAAATTTTTTCCCTTATATACTATCATCAATATACTAGAAATTTGACCTCCCATATTATACCCTTCCATCATTAATATCTTAATTATTTCAGGCTAACCTTTATTGACATATGTAACATTTCAGTTCATAATAAATTATCAAAACATTTCCGAAATATTTCATTGAATGAAATCACTCACTTGACCAAACCTCAATAGAGATCACAACCTCTCTATAACATCTAAATACCCAATCATATTGATTACCTTTGTAAGAATATATGCCCTTTTTTGTTCTTTATATAAAAATACCGTTGAAACTATTTATCACTCATTAATATCTTATTCGTGTTAGAGCCTCTTTATGTTTTTCAGTATCCAAATTAATACATATTCTAATGTTTCATTTTCAACATAGTTTACAAGGATAAATGAATAATAGTGGATACATAAAATAAAAATAATAACAACAACAATACAATTCCCCTGGTTGAATAATACGACCAACTACATATCCCAAAAGGTCTCTATAACATATTTTATTAAGAACAATCCTCATGATTTCATAAAAAATAAAATAAATTAATTTATGCTACTATTATTGACCACTATATCAAATAAAAGTTTGTTGGTATTTTTACCTATGAAATAAAGTCTTATGTAATGAATATATTGTTCTAATTGTATTTAATAATGTATTATTTTGAATATACTATGGAAAAAATAATTTCCCCAATTTATATTCATAGAATCTATTACTAAGACATGATTTATAATTATATTATTATTTTAATATAATATATAAATTCTCTCAATAAATAAATATTTAGGTACATAATCATGCCAATCATATCATATACAAATCTTGAATGGTTGAGTGAATTTGTTTCCCCATATCAACTATATGGAATATTCCACCATCATTCCCCTAGTCATCTAACTTTTTTGGTGTCCCAACCTGAATCTCATACTAAAACATGGATAAATACCATTTACAGTTCCCTATATACAATATTCCTTGAATAAGATAATATATTGGTCTAAAACTTATAGGGTTACCCATGTTGTTTTTTTGAGTCCATGACATGTTATCACTATAGAACAAAATATAACAATTATTTTTATATACAAGTGTTTAATATCTCACCATATTGTCTCATGTATTTTATATATTTTTATGCTTCTATAAATATATATTTTTCTCCAATATAATTAACTATATTAAAATATTACAAACATATTAATGTATAGAAACTAATAGAACTAATAATATGTGTTTCATTCCAGAAAATAAAATCCAACTATATATACATATATACAAATGTATCTTATTCAAATGGTGTATGAAAGACCTTTTTGTAAAGGTTTAAATGGTTCTATAAGTATCCAACCTCTATCTTTTTTGAATAATTCTTAATCCCCCAGGCTATTGGGAAGTTTGAAACAAATCTCCACTATCCATAGATCAACACATGAGAGATACATTAATTTCATTGGAATATAAACATGTAATAAAAATAAATCATAATTATATATTATTATTAAATTTATATGAATAAAAGTATTGATTCAATGAGTCTAATTCTTATGTGATACCAAGAATCTATATACTGGTGTTTATGTTATAATATTTATAAGTAATTTCATTACTAGTACAAGAATCAAAACACCGTAAGAGAGGGTTGGGTGAATTTGGGTTTCCAATTTATTTCGTATAAAATGGATATTGTTATCAAATAATAAATAACATATTAAACCTGTAAATATAAATCATATATCAAAACCATCAAAATATGAATGGTAAATGTGAGGACCTGGTGATTTTATCAAGTTCCCCCAAAAGGGTTACTTCCATGAAGAATACAGTAAAAACTTTTAAATATACAATGGAAAATCACTAAACATTGTTATGATTTTAATATTTTTGAAAATCTTAATACCACAACCAAGATATACACTGATTTTTCATGTCTTCCAATTGGTTCAGGACAATCTTTCAAAAGAAAATTTGACATGATAGTTACTCAAAATGATCATCAAAATAGTGTTCATAACAACATAAAAGTGTTGTTATTTCTATTTATCTTCACACCTCATGAATTATATCAAAATATTCAAATATTGTTTTATATTATCTCTTAGAGGCATACATCATTGTGTAAAATGTCCCTCAATATTCAGAAATTATATTATGTGTATCTATAGCATGTATTTTTCTCACTTTTTAGTACCTCCACTTGTTATTCTAATATTGTATACCATTGAAAACCACTTATCATGATATAATTTGTCATGAAATGTATTCTCTATGGTCAAATTAAATTTCTAATTATCTAAGGAATAATTTATATTTTTTTATAAAATTTTAAATTTCCTATATTTTTAGATATCCATTAAATCATATTGTAAAAATATTTATCCTGGTTTAATGGCCCATTATTACTGAGTCCTATTTAATCTCATGTAGTGATATTTCATTTGAATTAAAAAACTAATAGGTTCAAATTTGTAAGAAGTTATCTGGTTGGATATAATATAGTGTACCAATAAATAATAGTATATAATTTTAATTCATTCATTGTAATATGGTCTGTAATTTTTGTTCATCCATTTAGTTGTAATTCATAGCCTAAAAAAATTCCATGAAAATTACACCATAAAATATATATGGGTACTTTTATTGTGGGGATATCGAGATATAATTCCTAGCCTAAACATTTTCATACTTTTAACCTCTAATTGTAGTGTGACCCTCTTTTTATATTACATAATGATAAATAATTTTATGACCTTTGTCATCATTGTAATGCAATGATATTAATTCCTGATAAAATATTTTGATAAATATTTTTTAAAATTCATCAAAAAATATTGTGGAATTACCCACATTATCAAGGCTCAATTTTTAATAAATTATTCAATATTTATCCAATGCTCTTATAAACCTCAATAAACGTTACATAAATATTTTCAATGAGATAATGTAAAAAATATGACTTATTTATTATAACTACTACAAAGTTTGGTTATGTTTCATTAAACCCCCGATGTAATGACTCTGACCCCAGTAACATTAAGAAGATGTCTACTTCATTACATTGGAACTAAATATATGTGATAACATACAAAAGGATTTAAAAGTTTAGTATTCTTAGAAAACCTGATACATACACCATTCTTGCATTATATTTCAAAACAAAAAATTAAACAATTTTTATTTGAAAATAAAATTATTCAATATTAAATATCCTTTCATATCATTCATAGTAAACATATTGGATTCATTTTAATGAAGACAAAAAATGGGTGAGATCAGATTCTTAGTAAGAGATATGCAAAGAAGAAGCTATTGTGAATCAAAATAAATAATCAACATGGAAATGTAAATAATTGAACATACATTAAATTTAAATAATTTTACTCTAATAATTAGATAAATAATAATAAATATGTGATTTCATATATCTGAACACACATTTCATTTAATCAATAACCAGACTATCATGATTAGATAATTTAAAATTAACATTGAAAGGTAAATATCTGAACACACATGATATTTAATCTTTAAACTTATAATTAAATACACCTAGATGTAATATCCTTATGAAAATATCAGGTAAAATAACTATATAATTATTAATGATGAAAATGATTAATTTTTTTACATCTCATATTGGGAATCATGATACCTTTACTATTCATACTTTTCACAAGATAGTTTAAAATCACGGTATATGTATACCCCAAAAAACCATTTAACATTGTCCAACCAACTAATTAATCTCATGATATTGTCGATTAATTGAGTGGATATCTATAGCTAGTAACCAGCTGAATATTCATGTCTGAAAATTCATCATATATCAAATAATTGATTTAATTTGGGAATAATTTACATTTCCATTAAATATTATTATTTTCCAAGAATACATATTGGTCAATATTGTTCTATATAATAAAATAACATTCAATGTAGAACATAATATGTCAAAATGATACATGGTTTAAAAAATAAATTCTTCCATGGGAAATAATATTGATATTTAGTGGAAATTTAATGTCAAGTGATCATAGAGAAGTGAATAATTCTATGGAGAGTTAATGACGACAAAAATGAATCAAGAAGGTGAATGTAAACAAATTAAATCATAAAAATGACACTACTTGAAAGGGGAGTTTTCCCAACACTTGTATACAAACCGTTCAAAGAACTGTTGGTATATGTTGTCTTTCCCAACGGTTTATATAAACCATTGGTAAATAGTGGGGAAAAACGTAGTTTTCCCAACAGTTTTATGAAACCATTGGGAAAAGTGGGAAAAAACTTAGTTTTCCCAACGTTTTTATGAAACCGTTGGGAAATATTGGGTTTTCCCAATGGTTTTTAAGAACCGTTGGAAAAAAATCCCCAAATACCAAAATGCAGGCAGCGGCCTCCCCACGATTCCAGAAGCCTTCCACTCGTCTCCAGATGCGATTCCTTGGCAGAAGCACTTCCTGATCCCCACATCTTCCATCGGATCAACAGCTACCAGGTTAGACTCCTTCTATATTTTATCAAGCATATAGTTCCACCTCTTATAAAGCACATCCTTCTATTCTCAACGATTTCGTTATTCCCAATTTTTAGGGTTTTTGTAAAATTTTATGATTGTTCCACGAATTGTGTACTCAAATCCCTATATCGGTGTATGTCCAATTAATGTTTTCATTACACATTTACATTTATAAGGGCATGGTGTCTCTTTATTGTGTTCTAATTTTGAAGATTCATAGTTTATTTTTAATCTGGTTCAAATATTATAGGTTCATGTATAGGAACTAATAAGAAATTATTTGTAAAATTTATTGATATTATTTCATGAAAATCACTCTTTCATTAAGATCATTCCAAACATGAAGATCTTGTTGATATTAATTTTTGTACACTATGGGTATTACATAACAAGTATGTATCATGTTTCTATCAAAATCTATATATATATATATAAAATGACACACTGTTCACTTATCCTTTACACAATAGAACATATTGAGTATCTTCTTGAACTTCGCCAAATAGTATGTGGTCCCTAATTAGTACTTCTTCCTTCTTCATGAAACTAATTCACAGAATGTCAATTTCCCAATATTAGTGAATATTAGTTTTCTAATATAATTATTAATCATTCTTCCTTCGACATCGTACATGTGTTATTAAATCACCTTTTTAAAACACAATCACCATTTTCACTGATTTGGGGTTCCTCAAAATGCTTGGGAAAATCAGAAAAATGCATGTATTTAATCGTGTTTATCATATGGTTTCCTGGATACAAGTTCATCTTGAAAATCATGACTGCATGGTTCAAATATCATGAGGACCACGAGATTTTTATTCTTTACACAAATGAAGTTTTTTTCTACAACTAGGTGTTTTTTTTTCACTTTTGATTTGGCCGAAAGGGGAGAATTGTGGTCATTAATCATGGTTGTGGGTGGTCATTTATGATGTAAGATAGTGTGACTTCATTTTACTTGATATATCCAATATTATTATTGATTTATGTTCAATTTTATTATCATTAATAATTGATGTTATTTAATAAGTTGTTATTAATGGTTGTAATAATGACGATATGGTATAAGGGTTCATAAGGTGTGTATAAGGGTTCACATGGTGTGTATAATGGTTGACATGGTATCAGTGAACTCATGTCATTAATTTAAGTCTTCATTCTCACTAATATGTAAGAAATTGAATGATGTAAACCCATCCTCACATGATTTCTTACCTTAGATTGTGTCCAACATATGGAATACGAGCTTTTGAATTCATGAGTTAACCAAGATCATATATTCCATTTCCCCCAAGATGACTATACTAATATAAATTTAGTTTCAACTAAATATGGTTCTCATTGTAGGTTGTATATTATGTGTTTTTCTTGGCCAATACTCACTTTTATGAGGGTGGGGGTGATTTTCACTACATCGACTAGAAACTTCTTCCTTTATCGTTTACTTAAATGTATTTTCTATTAAAGTTCAATCCTATTGAATTGTTTATGACAAAATGACTTATATAAATTATTTTTACAGAATGGACAAAAGTTGGATGTATGAAACCGATCGGATCTCAAGTGATTTTCAAAACAATTTGGAGATCTTTATAGATTTTTCATTTCACAATGTTTTAGATAGTGGTCACATACACTGCCCATGTTCCAATTGTGTTGGTAGACCTTGGTTGAGCTGTGAAGAAGTCAGCTACCACATAACCAAAAATGGTTTTCAAGCAAACTAATTTTTGTGGTATCACAATGGGGAGAAAATGAAATCTCAAATTGGTGACGATCGAAATGAAAATACTGAAATGGAGAATATGTTAGATGATCGGTTTCTATTTATTCGTCATCATGAAAAAGAAAGGATTTTGGCTCAAGAAGACTTTGATATGAGCACAACTGATGCATCTAGTGAATATGATGATATTGATAGGGTGAAAAAATTGAATGATGCTGCCACGACTCCAGTATATCGACAATGAGATAAAATGAATAACATGAAATTTTTAATCTGATTATTTCATGGGAAAACTATGTATAGGATTTCTAATACAACAATCGATTACATTCTTACCCTCTTAAAGGATTTACTTCCAGATGATGCAGATATTCCCGCAAACCACTATATTGCATGGAATTTAGTTGAGGAACTTGGACTTTCAAGAATCCAAATTCATGCTTGCCTGAAAGATTGCAATTTATTCTGGGAGGAAACCGCTGAACGAAATGATTGTATTAAATGCGGCACATCCCGCTGGAAGTCAAAATCTGATGGAACACCATCCCGCGTTCCACAGAAAGTAATGTGGCACATTACATTGATCCCCAGACTCCATAATATTTTTATGTCTGATGACATATCAATAAAAATGAGATGGAATGATACCAAGAGAAAGAAGACTAATGATGAGTTAGTTCATCCTACAGATGGATTTAATGGCAGAGATTTGATGCTAGACATTCTGATTTTGCAGCTGACGTGCGTAATATGAGGTCGAGTCTTTCATGCGACGATTTTAATCTGTTTGGGCAGATGCTTACTTTGCACAGTACATGGCCAGTTTTTTTACACATTTATAATCTTACCCCATGGTTGTGTATGAAAAAACCTTTCACTTTTATGAGTATACTCATATCTGGTCCTTCTGATCCCGACATAGATATTGATGTCTACATGAAACCTTTAATAAAAGAGTTGAAACTTCTTTGGGATGTGGGTGTGCGCACATACGATGCATGTTCGAAAGACATATTTTAGATGCGTGCTATGCTTATGTGGAATATCAATGATTTTCTAGCTTATGCAATAATGTCTGGATAGAGCACGAATGGAAAATTGTCATCTCTAGTTTGTATGAAGAATACACACTCCAGAAGACTGAAACATCACTGTAGTTTCAGTTTTATGGGACATCGACGATTCTTACGAAAGGATCATCCATATAGAATGAATCATCAAAGATTTGATAATATGATAGAGGCCAATGATCCACCTCAGTGTATGTCTATAACTAACGTGCTTAATGAATTGAAAGATTTCAGTTTTTCATTCGGGAAGGGTCAAATGAAATCTGGAAAGAGAAAGAATGTTTGCAATGAAACCTATTACAATTGGAGGAAGAGGAGTATATTTTTTGATTTGCCTTATTGGTCAACCAATTTGTTACGTCATTGCTTAGACGTAATGCATATTGAAAATAATATATCCGAAATGTTGCTTTTGGTTCTTCTAAATGTCAAGGGGAAGACAAAAGATGATTTACGATCTCAGCGTGACTTGGTGGATTGGGGCATTAGACCAGAATTACATCCTGTGCGTATCAGTGAAAATAAATGGCAACTTCCATGTGCTTCTTATGTGATGACACCTAAAAAAAAACAATTCTTGGAAGTATTAGAGACTATTAGAGTTCCTGATGGCTATTCAAGCAACATATCTAAACGGGTCAACAAAAGAGAGTTGAAGCTAAAATCTTTGAAGACTCATGATTATCACGTTCTACTACATGAGTTGCTTCCAATAGAAATCTGTCATCTTTTGTCCAATAATGTAAGGGTGGCTATTATTCGGTTGTGCCATTTGTTTAGAGATCTTTGTGCTAGGAAGTTTTCCAAGTCTTTCTTTAAAAAAATGTTGACAGATGCCCTATTCATTTTGTGTGAGTTGGAGAAAATATTTCCTCCATCATTTTTCACATGCCTGCTGCATCTGAGTATCCATATTCCCACTGAAATACTTCTCATGGGACCTGTTTCTTTTCGTTGGATGTATCCAACTGAAAGAAATATGTTCACATTAAAGTCTTATGTCCGAAATAGAAATCATCTTGAAGGTTTCATCGTGAACGATTACTTGGCTTAAGAATGTATGGATTTCTTCTCGATGTATTTGTATGATATTACTATAAGATTGAACAGACCAATGAGAAATGAAAAAGAAAAGTATGAGCAAATTGAACCCAGTTTTCCATCACTTCTTCAAACAGGAGGAATTCCTGGATCATATACATTGAAGACATTAAGCCATGAAGAGTGGGAGATGGCACATCGCACATTTTTGTTCAACTGTGATTTTTTCGATGACTATATCAGGTAACTAAATTGATTATGTATATCTTACATATATATATATATCTATTAAACTATTCATATTTTTTATCTACAGGAAACATAAAACAATGATAAATAGGAAGCATCATTCTTTATCTTTGAGAAGGAGAGAGACTTTGCATAACAAAGAGTTTTCTGCTTGGTTAAAATTAAAGGTATAAAAAATCAATGTTTAAAATAATTATATCAATATTTAATTAAGTTTAATAGTAATTTATATTAAAGGTATTGAGTTTGTCTGTTGACTCTATCTCTGAGGAAATAAGTGCTTTGGCTTTTGGTCCTAATACCGTGGTTCGTGACTGTAAACCAATTATTATCAATGGGTAAAAATTTATTGTCACTGAACGAGCAAAGAACATGAGAACACAACATGATGGTGTTATGGTTACTGCCACAACAGATTGTTATGCCAGTGCATCAGATAGTAGACCGCGATTTCAAAATGTGGGTTATTATGGAGTTGCTGAGAAAATAATAATATTAGATTATTACTCTCATGGATGAGTCACAATGATGAAATTCCATTGAGTTGATTCGATGACGAGACATGGGAAATTTATTGATGATTTTGAATTTCGAGTAATTAATATGACTCACACTCTTGCTACCGAAGAACCATATGTGTTGGCATCAATGGCTAAACAAGTTTTTTATGTCCAAGACCAACTTCGACCTGAATTTGTTGTCATAGTTGAAGTAATTCCAAGACATATTTTTGATTATGGTGATGATGGAATTGACACTGTCCCTAGTGCCATTGGAACCAATCCATTTATTTCTTTTGATTACTCAAATAGCTCAATTTTCAGAGTTGATTGTGAACCTGAAGTTGTGGTTGAAAATATATAGAATCATTCATCCATGTTCTCAATTCTTTTGGTTTACCTCGAGTTGGGTTGTTAAGGTTTGTAATATTCAAATTGATTTAGTATTGATCACAAATATGTTTTAGATGACTTGACCATTATGTGAATTTTCAATGTTTATTGGTTGCAGTTTTATTTGAATTGCATTTTCTTATTTGGAATTGAACTATATTCAAACATAGTCAAACAATATTTCTAACTTGGGGAACATTACAACTTGTATGATTTATTAAATCCATTGAAGCTCTTCTAAAACAAGTGATAGCTAACTTGACCATTTTGTAAATTTTCAATGTTTATTGGTTGCAGTTTTATTTGAATTTCATTTTTTAATTTGGAATTGAACTGTATTCAATCATAGTCAAACAATATTTCTAACTTGGTGAACATTACAACTTGTATTATTTATTAAATCCATTCAAGCTCTTCTAAAACAATTGATAGCTAAATTACCAATGAATCCCCCTATTCCCTCATATATTTAGTTTTTAGGGTTACACATTAGTTTTCTTTTTCTAATTAATTACATATTTGTCTTCAAAAGTAGGAAATGAAGCCAATTGAAGAGAGACGAAGGAAAAAAATGATGGAGAACAATCGTCGAATGAAGGAGTTGGGAGTTCCATCATTAGTGCTTGTAGTGAGTAATTTATTTCAAATTGATATATTTAAAGAATAAATAATGTCATGTGATTATTTTTCTTGTAAACATTTTTGTAGGATCCACCTATACGTTGACAGTGATTGGACGAGGAGCCTAGTACTGGTCCTAGTACTCAGACCGATGGTACGAGGAGGGTTCATACCAGAGGTGGACGAGCAGCTGTGCGTACCCGACTAGACCCTGCCCCTACCACTGACATGTCATTCTTCCCACATTCTGATCCCAGTGTGTTGTTAGGGACACACGGGATATTTAGGCCTCCCATGTTTTCGCTACGTTCTGCATCTTCTGACCCATCATTTTCATATCCCATGATGATTCCCACACCCTAGTCAGCATCTGGTCAGACAGCTGTCCCATCTTTTTTTACTTCTACTTCTGTCTCTCTGAGCCTCTATATTTCATCGCCTTCGACTCCTGTTCCACCACAGGATGTTTCATCAGTTTCTGTGGATCCAGCGGTGCTCAGCGATCAGATCGGCACAGGTATATTTATAGAACCCTAACAAATTTTTATAGAAATATTTATTTTCATTATAACATTTTTTGATAAAATATTTGTTTTTCTTTCATGACATATACATCTATTGACAGGAGGCGTGGGCGGGGGCGTACACGCATGCATTCGGTGTGGAACCGCCGCACACAGGTTATGGTGGATTATAATGAAGACAACCAAATTGTTGAGAAAATAGGGCAGCAATGTCGGAGTTTTTTTGGAGACGCTTGCCAAATACTCTGACATCATTCCCGTCAGCCCGCTATCGTGGAGACATTTGCCACGTGAGGTCAAGGATAGAGCTTGGGTAGAGATATGGGCAAAAAATCTGTTTTATTTAATGCCATGAATTATTTTGTATTTATATGAATTAATATTTTGATTTCAGCTTCGATTTAATTTTCCCGATGGTGAGGGTGCACGAACAGAACATCTAAAGGATTTAGGCGAGCTTTAGAGAGCCTACAAGAATTAGTTGTATATTGGCTGGGTTGCTAGAGTTTGCACTGAGTTAGAGGCAGTACTAGTGGTGGATGATTTTCCTATAGAGCAGTATCGTCAGATGATTATTCATTGTACGAGTACCCAGTTTATGGTATTAATAACATTTGAGGTATTTAAATAATAACATTAATGTTTTTCATTAATATGATCTGTTGCATTTTCTAATTTTATTTAGGAATCATCTGGAAAAAATAAAAAGAACATTGATGCAAAAAATACCTCCACACACTGGGATGCACTACGATGCCTGATCATGAGAGGAAGCAGGTATGACAATTGTTTATAAGTTTTCTTTATGCCTTATACTTTCTTTTGTTTCCTCAATTATTTAATAGTTTACTAAAGTTTTCATATAACCTTAGTTTTCAATGTCATTGTAGAGGCAAATACAAAATATTGAAGGACGTGTGCCTCGAGCAAAACAGTTTTGCTCAAGTAGACGGAAAACGGATGGAAGTGCCGCCAATGAAGCGACTCAGTAGCAGATTGTAAGTTTTAATCTGTTGAATTTATATTTTAATATCTATTTTGTAACTTAATGATATATTTATATTTTTAACTGGCTGCTTTAGAGGCCCTAGATGCCCAAGAATCAGACAATTTTGGGCCAACAGATCACTTACATCAGGTCTTGGGAGAGGAGCATTTTGGTAGAGTACGCTGCCGACCTAGGATAGCCCCGAAGAGGTACTGTCCATCCTCAGGTACGAGCTGTAGTGCCACCGAGCTACAAAAACTTAGGGAACAAGCAGCACATGATGAGAAAAGGGACACAAATATGGCAGAACAGTCTGCTAGGGAAAACAGTGCGTTTATGAAATTTATTAAAGTTCTACGTCCTACACTTCCAGCAGAGGCCAGCCCAACTTTTTATGAGTATGTTTCATTGATACATTCTATATACGGTGCACCAGGTGGAAGTTCTAGTGGTGGTCAGGACGATGTCCCGCTTGACGATGATGATGGCGAGGAGTCTGATGTAGAAGAGGAGGGAGAGGAGGAGGACGAGGCGGGTGGCGAGGGCGAGGAGGAGGGTGAGGACGAGGAGGAGGGCGAGGACGAGGAGGGCGAGGACGATGATGGGGACAAGGAAGAGGGTGATGATGATGGTGATGATGGTGATGGTTATGTGGGACAAGTTGATCCATTACATTTTTGACTGATATTACTGAGATTTGATATTTAATCTATTTTAGTTGTTGGTTTTATTTAGACTCGTATTATAGTATTGGAGTTGAGTTATTTTTATATATTATCTGTTCTTATAGATGTTGTTGTCTTTTAGTGGTTGTGTGTTTGGGAACCCCCCTCCTTCCTGGACCTTGGACAACCCCCCACCCTATTCCCTGGACCCCGGACAGCCCCACCGGACAGCCCCCCAGACAGCCCCCCACCCTCTTCCTTGTACCCCGAACAATCCCCCGAACACCCCCCGGATAGCCCCCGGACAGCCCCAGACAGCCCCCCCGGACAACCCCCCCACCCTCCTCCCTGGACCCTGGACAAGCCTCCCGGACAGCCCCCCAGAAAGCCCCCCGGACAGCCCCCCACCCTCTTCCTTAGCCCCCGGACAACCCCCCGAACACCCCCGGACAGCCCCCAGACAGCCCCTCGAACAGCCCCCGGACAACCCCCACCCTCCTCCCTGGACCCCGTACAACCCCCCAGACAGCCTCCCAGACAGCCCCCCTGGACAGCCCCCCACCCTCTTCCGTGGACCCCGGACAACCCCCCAAAGACCCCCGGATAGCCCCCAGACAGCCCCCTGAACAGCCCCTCAGACAGCCCCCCCACCCTCCTCCCTGGACCCCAGACAGCCCCCCAGACAACCCCCCTAGACAGCCCCCACCCTCCTCCGTGGACCCCGGACAACCCCCCGAACACCCCCCAGACATCCCCCCGCACAGCCCCCCCACCCTCCTCCCTGGACCCCAGACATCCCCCCGGGCATCCCCCCAGACAGCCCCCCAGATATCCCCCCACGCTCTTCCTTGGACCCCGGACAACCCCCCGCACAGCTCCCCCACCCTCCTCCTTGGTCCCCAGACAGCCCCCCAGACACCCACAAGACAGCCCCGCCAGACAGCCCCCACCCTCCTTGATTTCATTTAATACTAGAAAATCTATAATATATATTTTATTTATTTTCATCATGATAATCAATGTAAATCACATTTACACATCTAATCAATATCATAGATTCTTGGTATGTTATAAAAGAAATGTATTCATCGGGCATGAATCCGAGGCGCGATGTGGCCGACACCACTCAAACGCATTGGGTTTCCGTTGAAACTTTAGGAGAATGATCCATGGCTCATATGTGATGTGTATGAATCAACCCTGCCTCAATCCGAGGCGCGGTGTGGCCGGAACCACTCAAAGTGTCTCCATTTTTTTTCAAAAGGACGTCATTTTAATTGAAAAACATCAACTGGAATACGGAAAACTGACCTAACGCATTCAGATTGTGTCGATACTTTAGCACAACGATCCATGGGTCATATGTGACATGTACGAGTCAACCCCGCCTCAATATGAGGCGCAATGTGGCCGCCACCACTCAAATTGTCTGCCTTTTGTTTCAAAATGACGTAATTTTAATTGAAAAACATCAACTGGCATATGAAAAACCGACAAACGCATTCAGATTATGTCGATACTTTAGCACAACGATCCATGGGTCATATGTGACATGTACGAGTCAACCCCGCCTCAATCTGAGGTGCGGTGTGGCCTCCATCAATCAAAGTCTCTGTCTTTTGTTTCAAAAGGACGTCATTTTAAGTGAAAAATATCAAATGTCATACGGAAAAGTGACCAAACGCATTCGGATTGTGTCGATACTTTAGCAAAACAATCCATGGGTAAAATTTGACGTGTTTGAGTCAACCCCATCTTAATCGGAGGCACGGTGTGGCCGGAATCACTCTAAGTGGATCTCTTTTGTTTAAAATGGACAACATTTTAAGTACATACGGAAAACCAACCAAACGCATTCGGTTTCCATTGAAAATTTAGAAGAACGATCCATGAGTCAAATTTAATGTGTACGAGTCAACCCCGCCTCAATCCGAGGAGCGGTGTGGCCGGCACCACTCAAAGTGTCTGCCTTTTGTTTCAAAAGGACACCATTTTAATTGAAAAACATCAACTGGCATACGGAAAAGCGACCAAACGCATTCAGATTGTGTCGATACTTTATCACAACGATCCATGGGTCATATGTGACGTGTACAAGTCAACCCAGCCTCAATCTGAGGCATGGTATGGCCGCCACCACTCAAAGTTTCTGCCTTTTGTTTCAAAAGGATGTCATTTTAATTGAAAAACATCAATTGGCATACGGAAAAGCAACCAAACGCATTCGGATTGTGTCGATACTTTAGCACAACAATCCATGGGTCATATGTGACATGTAAGAGTCAAACCCGCCTTAATCGAAGGAGCGGTGTGGCCAGAACCACTCAAAGTGTCTGCCTTTTTTTTCAAAAGGACATCATTTTAATTGAAAAACATCAACTGGGATACGGAAAACTGACCAAACGCATTCAAATTGTGTCGATACTTTAGCACAACGATCCATGGGTCATATGTGACATGTACGAGTCAGCCCCGCCTCAATCCAAGACACTTTGTGGCCACCACCACTCAAAGTGTTTGCCTTTTCTTTCTAAAGGAAATCATTTTAATTGAAAAACATCAACATACATACGGAAAAGCGACCAAATGCATTCGGATTGTGTCGATACTTTAGCACAACAATCCATGGGTCAAACGTGACACGTAAGAGTCAAACCCGTCTTAATCAGAGGCACGATGTTGTCAGACTCACTCTAAGTGTCTCTCTTTTGTTTAAAATGGACAACATTTTTAGTACATATGGAAAACTGACCAAACACATTCGGTTTCCGTTGAAACTTTAGGAGAACGATCCATGAGTCATATGTGACGTGTACGAATCAACCCTGCCTCAATATGAGGCTCGGTGTAGCAAGAACAACTCAAAGTGTCTGCCTTTTGTTTCAAAAGGACGTCATTTTAATTGAAAAACATCAACTGGCATAAGGAAAATTGACCAAACGCATTCAGATTGTGTCGATACTTTAGCACAATGATACATGGGTCATATGTGACGTGTACGAGTCAACCCCACCTCAATCCGAGGCGCGGTGTGGCCGCCACCACTCAAAGTGTCTGCCTTTTGTTTCAAAAGGACGTCATTTTAATTGAAAAACGTCAACTGGCATATGGAAAAGTGTTAGGTCCACAAGGATGAATACCTTGAGAGGGGGGGGGGGGGGTGAATCAGGGTATGACTAATTTAAAATTAAATCCCGTTCTGATCTTGTTTCACTGTTAAAAAAAACACTCTTATCTCCTTTCCTGTTGCACAATATAAATAGAAAGTAAACCAAGCGCAGGACACAACAATTTTACTTGGTACACCGCTACGGGCTACGTCCAAGGAGCATACACCGACAGGTTGCCGGTCGTACCAAATTCTACTATACTTCAGCTGTGGACACAATGGTTCGGGCTAGATCACATCTATGCCCATGCTCACTACCCATACAATGTTTAGGGTCAGCTCACTGCTTTCCCAAGGGTCACTCTCTGTTTCTCTCGCTCTGGCTCACTGCCGGTGGAGAGGATCACCTTCTTCCTCTTCTTAAGCTCACTGCTCTAGAAGGGAATCCATTCACAGTTTATAGACCAGTAGGTCTCTTCATTATCACTAATGAATGCATCCTTAACTGTTGATATATATTCTGTTGAAGTCCAACTTTCATCAACTGATGAATACCACTTTGCCTCTTAACCACTGGGCAACTACCTTTGGAAAGTACCTTCGAAAAGCACCCTACTTCACGAAGCTCCCAATTTCGCGAAGCTAAAACAAGCCTTCGCGAAGCTCCTGCCTTTTTGCGAAGCTCTCTCGTGAAGCACTCTCGTGAAGCACTCTCGTGATGCTCAAGCCGTCGCAAAGCAACGGCCCTCGCGAAGCTTAGTAAGCCAACGCAGAGCTCGTAGGTTTCGCGGAGCTACAATAGCCGCCGTGAAGCACCTCTTTCGTGAAGCACACTAGCTCCGCGAACCACCTTCGCAAATCGAGAGCGAATGATCTTCTCTGAAAATTCTCTCTACTTCTCTCGAGGGGGTCAGCCTCTATTTATAGGTGATTCCACCGACCATCGTCCCTTCCACGTGAAGTCAACGCCACTTCATCTTAAATCGCAAAGCTCCAAAGTTTCCGCCGAAATTCTGTCCAAATCGCGAAGCACCACGGCAATTTTCCGTTCGCGGAGCTTGACGTAGTCGCGAAGAATCACCGTCAACATTCCTTCGCGCCTTCACCACGAAGCTCCCTCGCAAATCCCTTCACCGCTACGATGCGCTACAACTATGCCGTTCGTGAAGCTTTGACGTAATCGCGAAGACTCACCGCCACCATTTTTATGGTCTTCGTGATTTCCAAACCATGAATCCTATCTTCGCGAAATTCATGCCTTTACCATATTAAATTATGATCTTCATGGAAATCCTATTTTTGCGATGCTCACAAAATTCCAAATTTTGGACCCCAAAAATTTGGCAAACACTGGGAAACAGCGCCACCTTGTACTGCTCTTTTGTACCGCCTCCAGATCGTCCTTTCCTTTGTCATAGTTCTTTGTTAACAAGGATTGTCAACAACTTCTTGGGAACTCGACAAATATCCATGAAAACCTGCTTTGTCAACAAACACAATCAAGCCAAAAACACTGCAATGTTACCTTGAGGAATATTTTCCCAACAAAAAGCGACCAAACATATTATGATTGTGTAGATACTTTAGCACAACAATCCTTGGGTCGAATGTGACGCGTACGAGTCAACCCCATCTTAATCGAAGGCACGGTGTGGCCAGAATCACTCTAAGTGGATCTCTTTTGTTTAAAATGGACAACATTTTAAGTACAAACAGAAAACTGACCAAACGCATTCAGTTTCCGTTGAAACCTTAGGAGAACGATCAATGGGTCATATATGACATGTAAGAATCAACCCCGCCTCAATCTGAGGCGTGGTGTGGCTGGTACCACTCAAAGTGTCTGCCTTTTGTTTCAAAAGGACGTCATCTTAATTGAAAAACATCAATTGGCATACGGAAAAGCAACCAAATGCATTCGGATTGTGTCGATACTTTATCACAATGATCCATGGGTCATATGTGATGTGTACGATTCAACCCCGCCTCAATATGAGGTGCGGTGTGGCCGCCACCACTCAAAGTGTCTGCCTTTTGTTTCAAAAGGATGTCATTTTAATTGAAAAACAACAACTGGCATACGGAAAACCGACAAATGCATTCGGATTGTGTCAATACTTTAGCACAAAGATCCATGGGTCATATGTGACATTTAATAGTCAACCCCGCCTCAATCCGATGCATGGTGTGGCCGCCACCACTCAAAGTTTCAGACTTTTGTTTCAAAAGGACGTCATTTTAAGTGAAAAACTTCAACTGGAATATGAAAAACCGACCAAATGAATTTAGATTGTGTCGATACTTTAGGAAAACGATCCATGGCTCATATGTGACGTGTAAGAGTCAAACCCACCTTAATCGGAGGCATGGTGTGGCCAGAATCACTCTAAGTGGCTCTCTTTTGTTTAAAATGGACAACATTTTAAGTACATACAGAAAACCGACCAAATGCATTCGGTTTCTATTGAAACATTAGGAGAACGATCCATGGGACATATGTGACATTTAAGAATCAACTCCGCCTCAACCTCAGTCGCGGTGTGGATGACACCATTGAAAGTGTATGCCTTTTATTTCAAAAGGACGCCATTTTAATTGAAAAACATCAACTGGCATACGGAAAACAGACCAAACGCATTCAGATTGTGTCTATACTTTAGAAAAACGATCCATGGGTCATATGTGACGTGTACAAGTCAACTCCGCCTCAATCCGAGGCGGGGTGTGGCCACCACCACTCAAAGTGTCTGCCTTTTGTTTTAAAAGGACGTCATTTTAATTGAAAAACATTAACTGGAATACAGAAAAGCGAACAAACGCATTAGGATTTTGTCGATACTTTAGAACAAAGATCCATGGGTCAAATGTGATGTGTAAGAGTCAACTCTGTCTTAATTGTAGGCACGGTGTGGCCGGAATCACTCTATGTGGCTCTCTTTTGTTTAAAATGGAAAACATTTTAAAGACATACAGAAAACAGACCAAACGCATTCAGTTTCTGTTGAAACTTTAGGAGAACGATTCATGGGTCAAATGTGACGTGTAGAAATCAATACCGCCTCAATATGAGACACGATGTGTCTGAAACCACTCAAAGTGTCTGCCTTTTGTTTCAAAAGGACGTCATTTTAATTGAAAAACATGAACTCAAATACAGAAAACCGACCAAACGCATTTGGTTTCCATTGAAACTTTAGGAGAATGATACATGGGTCATATTTGACGTGTACGAGTCAACCCCACCTCAATCCGAGGTGGTGTGTGGCCAGTAGCACTCCAAGTGTATGTATTTTGTTTAAAATGGACATCATTTCAGGTAAAAATATATGGTATACAAAAAACCGATCAAATTATGAATTGATTTCCAGATTCCACATATAATTGTCATCTAAATATTAAATTGAATTATAAATGAATTATGTATGTTTATAATTACGTTATGAATTCTAATTTCATTATGGATGTGTATAGTTCCAACATTATATGTTAAATGTGTATGAATTTATTCTTTATATGTATGTGTTAGTTGTTTATTGCAGGTACAATAATTGTATATGTATGTTAGTTTATTTCAGGTATAATAATTGGATTAAAAATGAGGGGGAACCCACAAAATGAGACCTGGTGGGCAAATTGGAGAGCTGCTGGGCAAATTGCAGAGCTGCTGTGCAATTTTCCCAGCATAGGCTATGCCAACGGTTTTAAACTGTTGGCATAGAATTCTGTGTTTTGTTTTACCAATGGTTCATGGAACCGTTGGTAAAACACTTTTCCCAATGGTTTAGAAACCACTGGGAAAGAGGAGATCTTGGGTTTTTTTCCAACGGTTTGGGCAAACCATTGGAAAAAACCTAGTAATTTTCAGCACATTATCCCAATGGTTGAAACCGTTGGGAAAAAGCATTCCCAACGATTTGCCAGAACTGTTAGGATAGGGTAATTTTTCACCACCCTATCCCAACGGTTCACTGTAAACCATTGGGAAAAGCTTTCCCAATGGATTACTTCCCTACGGTTTGCAGAACCGTCAGTCTAACATACACCAACGGTTCTGCAGCCTTTCCTAACGGTTCTAAACCGTTGGGAAATCCTCTACTTCTAGTAGTGTGATAAAAATCATCCAAATAATAAATAAGGATGGTATGAATGAAATATATCCCTTTTATAGTGTATGTTAAATAATAGGTTTCAGTCAATGATGAATATAAATACCATAAAATTTTTATTAAAAACATTCTTGATGAAAATATCATTTTTTAATTTGAATTATTTAAAACACAATGTTAAGAAAATGTTTTGAGAATAATTTATATAAAAATGAACTTAAAAATTATAAAGTAATATTTAGAACATTGAGTGGTACTAACATTGGTAAATTTAGTACATGTCGTACAGGTTAAAATAATGATTCATTTTACATTTTCAGAATGAAAAGGGGCATATATGAAAATCTCTATAAATATTCAGTTCAAAAAATAGTGTAAAAAGAAAATAATAGGAAATTTTTTTTAAATAAACAATTTGGATAATTTTACAAATAAATTTTACATCATTTTCCAAAAACAAGGTTTTTAATGAAAAAGGATTTTCAGCCAAAGAGAGAAATAAACTTGGGCATTATTTCAAAAAATTTAACAATCAATTTTTTGGACCAAAAAGTGTAAATTTTTTTCTATTAATTGAAAAATTCATGAATGAAAAAAAGATAGTAAAATTATTGGATTTTATTTAACAATGATAAAATAATTTCCTTCTATGTAAATTCAGGCATAAATAACCCCGATTAAAAAGATATTATTAAATAAAACCTTACAGTGATAATAAAATTGAACGAAGAATTAACCAATGAAATATAATATGTATTAAATATAAATACACAAAACAAATTATGATATAAAAAATATTATAGTAAAAATTCATTAAACTCATAACCTTATAATATTAATGATAGTTCATTAGTAATATAACCCAATGAAAGGAAATTGAGTTATGAAACACTTAACCACTTGGTAACTTTTTTTTATGAAATCTCCTTGAATTGAAAAATTCAAATAGAAATTTAAAATACCATTATTTATTAATTAATCATGTAATTACATGTAAAATGGGAAGAATATAATCAATATAAAATAATTTAGGTTCAAAACAATATAGTATGCCTTAATGAAGTGAAATTGAGGGAAAGTCCCTTGCCTCAAGATTACTTTGGGTTGAATGTGATTTGAACTAATTTATAATTGTTTTTAGAATATTATTAATTTATACCAGAACCATATTAATATTTATTTAATCCTATATGGTCCTATTATAACATTTTCTGCCTGTTTTTAATAATATTTCATTATATTCATTGTTTAGGTGTTAATGATGATGTTTTCTCAGGTGTGTTTTCTCATGAATGTTCCAGTTATTTGTAATGCGATATATATCCATCATATAAAGAAACATAATAAGTTTATGAATATCGTATTTAAATATTATAAAATAATTTGAATAATTATTGAATGATAGTCTAAGAAAATGAATCACATCACTTCGTAGAGAGGGTAGGCAGGACATACGCACCAGCGAAGATATAATTACCTTAACAAGTAAAAAGGTATATAGGAATATTTAATATTGATTTTAAATAATAAATATAATTAAATATATATCACATATATTCATTAGAAACATCCTTATTTCCTTCCATGGAATGCGTATGTGAAAAATGAATCAGATCGCTTCACGAGGCTCTTGTACATCATACAGACAAGAGACATTATCATATTTCAAATGACATAGAAATTTGTAAGGCATATACGATACCTTAAATACATAAATATAATACTCTCACAAATATTATACATATAAATTACATATATCACTATATATAATATATATATGTTTTAATTAAAAATGATTTAAATCTATTCGTGATACATTAGTCCGCCGCACATAAAATCGACGGTTTCTTTTCGCATTTGATGGGGGGAGATGAATAAATATTAATACATCAGAATAATATCATATTAGTATTTGATATAATTTGGTATTATTATATTTTTTTAATGCACAATTTTACATGTAAAAAAGATGAAAGAAAATAAAAGATCATCATTGGGACAATTGCATTATCTTAGAGATACCTCATTTGGATATCCTCTTAAGAACCCTGGGGTTGGAATTTATGGAAGAAAAACATATCTATAATTTTTTAGAGGATTTTGGGGTGATATTTTATCCGGGTGTTATCATGAAAAATGATTTTAAATGTCTAATGAAGTTTATAGAGGGAGTGTCGTAATATATATGGGGGAGAGGCCATAGATGTAACTTTCTAAAAGAATAATTTTTACCCTTGTTTATCACATAAAAAAATATTTGAACTGGGACATTATAGAACATTAGTGGAAATAAGGACAATTTATAGACATAAAATGTGTTTTTTACATGTTATAGTCAATTTATTACCCTAATATATTTTTAACACCCTTGAAAACCTATTTCTACATTAACCATGTAAATAATTTTTTCTACTTTTAATATTTCCAATGGTAAAGATTTATGTTAACATTACTAGATTATATAAATTATTTTAATTCTAATTATGGAATCCATTTTCTATATAAAATTTATAGAAGTAACAAAATAAATTTTAAAAGAAAACTTGTAAATGTATAGAAAATATTGGGTTCAAAAGACAAACTTTCAAAAGTATAAAAGAGTTTTATATCATAATTTGATATAGAATTGATTAGGATTAAAAAAATTATCTATATTTATATATAATTTAACTAATTTTACTTTAAATATAACATAAAATATAATAAAAAAATGTAAATAATTTATTAAAAATGAATATTTCAAATAAAAATTAGTATTTTTCCCTGTTTATTGAAAATGAATCTATTCAGAAAATTCGAAAAAGACAACCTAATATAATTTTGATAAGATGATCTACAAAATTATAATACTTTTTTCAAATAAATTTTATAAAATGAACAAAAAATAATTATAAAATAGGTTATTGAAACTTGATGAAAATTATTTTTATAAAAAAACATTTTCCCCTTAAAATTACTTTAATTTTTTTTAAAATCAATATATGACTAATGAGAAGGCATAAAATATATATTTTAATAAATTATTATTTCCACAAACATAAAATCTAGGTTATAACTCTAAATTTTTAAATAAAAATATTTTGATGGAGTATCGTGTTTTTTTAAACATGGCATTGCATGCATTGTATTCTATCCAATAGATTGAATTTTTATTAAAATAAATATTTCAAAATATATTAGAATTTAAAATTATCTTATAGTATAGATGTTTCATGTCATTTATGCTTTCAATAATGATTTTCCTCTTTTATAATATAGGAGAGTTACCTTCTAACTGATTAAATAAGGCATTTTGTAACACCCCAAGATTTTATAGTATGTTATATCTTCCATGTAATTGAATAACTTTCACTACACGCAACACCGAGTTCTAGCACACCATGACTTACTAAACAAGACGCTCAAAAGCGGTTATGAATAGTATCAAATGAATTTTAAACTTTATATAATCCTTATTATTTTAGAATCCATATTAGGAGTTTTTTAGACATAATTTAAGAAGAAATACATTTTTTTCAGATAAAAGAAGTATTTAAAAAAAAAATGCAATTTTACCGCATTTTAATGGAGAAGCCTTTTTAAATCCAATATTTTAAACTTTTATATATAAAATTTGACAAAATAAACTTCTTCTTTAGAATCGCGACATAAGAATTTAGTTTCCATAATGTTTTGTTGTTTTTCTGATAACTTTCACGTTTTGGTGAATAGTGAAAAATACTATATTTTAATTCAAAACAACTTTTTTAATAGAAATAATTAATAGTGATAAATTATGTATTTGAGTGATTTTAAATTATAATTAGATTATAAGTTTACCATTTAATCCAATTTTGGTCATTGGACACAATTTTATAAGAAAGTGTCAATCTTTTGATATTTATTATTTGTTAAAAACACGCTTCTTGTTTCGACAACGGGAATTAATTTTAAATTAATTTCTGCCACTTATGTGTTTTGAATTTATAAAAATGAATTCAATATTTATAATCATGAGGTACAAATTGTGTAAATAGGAAAATTTTATTTTTAGACATTTAGAATAATTACTTTAGTAATTATTTTGTTTACCATGGTTAAAGGGTAAATCCGGTAAATAAGGGTAAAAAATAATATTATAATAATACTAAATTACCCTAAAACGTGTCCTAACCCTATTGGTTGATACATTTCTGACCATGGGCATATTTGGATCGATATTGGGACCACATGGAGCCACTTGTAGGTGATAAGGACACTTTATATTAATTAAGTTAAAGTAAATACCAAAATGACATAAGCATATATATTTTAGAAAAACAATTTTTACATAGGGTTATATATATATTATATTTTCCACTATAAATATTAATTATAAATATAAAAAAATTTCCTACATAATGGTATTTTATTTATAATTTTTAGATATTTAATAATTAAATTTATTTATGACACAATAATGATGCAGTATTTTCTTTATTAATGAAAGAATCAAATAATTGGTATTATAAAAGTTAAAATAAATATAATTTGAAAGTTTTGATTCCATAAACTAATTTTATTGGTTAATATTACATGTTATTATTTCTTAAATGAATTTTATTTTAATTAATAAAGTTGTTAAGAATTTAACAAAAATCAATTATTGAATAGTGTCAAAATTGACATAAATGAGTTTTTAAAACAAATATTATATTATTAATTGATATTCTACTCCTAAAAATATAAGGTTTGGCCAAAGAACTTTTATCATGATATGTGTATTAAAAATTGAACACTTGGGAGTTTCTTGGATGTATATGGTAAGTTTATTAATTATATATTATAAAAATACAAAGTGACATGGTAAATGCCAAACTAATTAACTATGAGTTAAAACTAAAAGATAAGGTTACTATAATGACCAAACCTGTCTAAAATCTATTTATTGAAAGGATTTAGACCCATACCCACCTTATACTTTGAATAATACACTTTTGATCCATTAGAAACCGAATATGAATTTATTATAAAATAATAGTTTAGGTTTTTCCTAAAGAGCCACTCCTCCCCCTTATAAAAGGACACCACTTCTAGACAATTATTCACACCTATCAAGCCTTTTGACTCATCCAAACTCTCCCCAATTAAGCTCCCTACATACCTCTACTACTCCTATAAGCCTTACCATAGGAAGAAGGAACTTCAAGAGTCCTTTTTGGTTCAAACCAAAGGGAGTTACCCAAATTGAAGGTAATAATTTCTCTTAGCTTCTTTTCTTTTATTTTACTTCTCCAACCCCTAAAATCTTCTTATTATTTTCTTTTGTAACAAAAACAGTATCCTAAATATAATAGTATATTTTTATTAGAATTATTATAACTACACTTACACACACCTTCATATAATGGTTGAAGAATATAATGTTTCTGTGGGTGGAAACCAAACGCCTCACGAAACGATGATTCTCCAATTATATCCTACCACCTCTCATGATAGACATTATGATGGAACTATAATTAAATATGATATTTATGACATTTATATTATATATAATATTTTTTAATTCCATTCTATATAATACCATTATTCGTTACATGTTGTATATATATACGATAATTTCATTTGAGGAAGTGTGGACTACCACCCCCTCAAAGTGATATGACTCATTCATACCATAAATGGAACGTATAATGGATGGTTTTAATGAACATAAGTAACATATATAAGATATCATATTATACTGTAATATTAATATACCTATGTATCATTTGGTTTTTATTTCTTTCAAAATGAAAAATGAAATAGAAGTAGCGTTCGTGCGTACGTACAGATTACCATCTCCATGAACGCAATGAGATTCATTCCCCATCGTATCCATTGAAGAATAATTTCATTTTCTGATTAAAAATAATGTTTAAAGACTAGATATAATTCTGGATATGAATAAGATACAACCTATGGATAAAAGACACGACTTATGTAACAAAACATATAAAAGAAAACAAGTAAGTGAACACCAGAAATGACGATAATACTAAAATATTATTAACACGGAAATTTTAAAAGATCATTTATGATATCATATTTATGATCATTTTATAATTTAATAACAATTATTTAACTATTATATAGGAGTCTAACCAACCCTCATCCAAGGAAAAGTACAAGGTAAGGGTTTATTTTACAATCTCTTCATTATCTGAGGTTGTTTATACATAATCATCTACCGGGACCTCTTTTTCATCCACATCCATGTTTCTTTAAAAGGTATTTCAAAACATTATTACTATTTAACAGAATATGGGTTAAATTCAATTATACCCTTGTTTTACTTTTTATAAAATGTTTATAAAGGAATCTTTATGTCATTTTCCAAACAAAGTCATTTTTAACCTTTTCGACAAAATTAAGGTAAGAATGTATTTTTTTTAACTTATACAGCGGGTGCGGATATTTTCCACCATTGTAAAATCTTCTAAGATTCCCTTACAAGATTATGAGAATATTTTCAAAGTACATGTTTTATTTTATCATTATTTTACTTTTAAATGATTAAAAAAAGAGATATTTCTCTCAAATAGTTCTGATTTCATCTATGTCTACATCCTTTGATGGATTTTAAGCTTATTTGAAGTTGACTTATTATGATACAAAACTTCCATATTGTATTGAATGTTTTGTTATATTTTTGACTGTGGATGTGTTATTTTATACCATTCATGGTTTATGGGGAAATTATTTACATTTCGTATGCTAGTTTTAATACGAATGCTTATGTTATGTTTAAACCTGTTCATATGGGGAATGCATTGGACTTAGTAAGTGATGGGTGGAGCCTACTATAGCTCCTCGATACATTAGGTGGTCTCATGAGACAAACTAGTGTCTTTGCATGAGGCCTTGAAAAAATCTTATTTGTTGTCTTGGCACGAGGCCTTGGCTACGTGGTTATGATAGTCTGGCATTATGCATTCTATCATTATAAAAGTGGTTATTGACATTGGATGTGATTATTAGACTAGTAGAATATCCATGTGAATAAGTAAATGGAATTATTTCATTTTATTTCTTCCATATTATTATGAATTTAATGTTTAAAAGGCTTTTGTTTTAGTTATACATTTCCTTAAGTGTTTATGCTTATTTATGAAAGTTTCCGCTATATTGTTATCCTTACTGGGAATTTGAGCTCACCCCTTTATATGTTTTATTTTTCCCAGGATGTGAAGAAGTATTTTATGAATGACCTATAGGGACAGTATAAGGGGATATGAGTGTGGATACAAGATGTTGTTTTAGTTTTCAATTTATGATGTAATGTAAACTTCATGAATGTATCTAGTTATTCCAAGGCTAATAAACTAAACGGTCTTTTGAGACATGATCCATTGTGATCATGCCAATGCTATGTAATAATGCACTGACTCTGGGTAACTAGGGTCGGGGAATTACAGTTGGTATCAGAGAAAGTTTAGTGCAATCCTTGGAAGCTAGATTTAGATAAACTCTGATTAGAGCACATAGACCTAAGATGGAATTTGAGGATTAGTATAGAAGAACTTCCTAGAATTTTGGTATTGTAAAGATTTTGTGAGTTTTCTGAGAAATAAATCCCTGTCTAGATATGAGCAGGTAGAGGCAGATCTGGCACAGATGTACCTAGTGGTAAATCCTGAAAACACTTATTTGAGCTAGACTCGAACGGGAACTGGTGCACGGCAACGGGCCTTGCTGCACTCTTGGTTATGACACTCCCAGGGGATATGCTTAGGATAATTCTCATTTTCTTTACAAACCATTATGAAGGGCTTATGAGTATATAATTACTCAAAG
Source organism: Viscum album (assembly GCA_963277665.1). NCBI lineage: Eukaryota > Viridiplantae > Streptophyta > Magnoliopsida > Santalales > Viscaceae > Viscum > Viscum album. The sequence continues at coordinate 414,637,295 of OY728131.1, forward strand.
AAAACATTTTTATGATTATGGATTATATCCATAAACTATTCCATTTACATTAGGTATTTTACAAGTTTGGAATTATTTATTTTAATTCATAAACTGACATATTTTATGCTATTGTATAGAAATGGCGCCCAATAGAAGGAATGTGAACTCCAGAAATACGTATAATCCAAAGAGTAAGAATAATCTTACCTTTCATGGTTTTAATCCAAAATTGTAAAGGGAAATAGTCTCCCATGTATTCTCAACATATGAAGAAATATTATCATGTGTTAATAAGTTAAGTAAATAATTCTCCGAAACCTATGGCTTTGAAGTGAAGAAAGAGAAGAAAATCATGGAAGAGAGAAAGATGGATAAAGGGAATAGGTAAAAGAAGAATTTTCCCATATGTGATAACTGTGGGAAGAAACACCCTGTAACTTTCCTGAAAGGAATGGGAGTTTGTTATAAGTGTAGAGAAAAAGGACACCATGTACGTAACTGCTCGGGTAAGAAAAAGGTTTCAAATGTACAATACTTCATCTGCAAGGAGTTGGGACACTACACAAACCAATGTACAAATCATCAGAGTATTACTCAAATGATTATATTGGATAATAATCAAGTTATGATACTACCAAAGATGAGGTGGAATGATTAGAGTTCTTATGTTGTTATTAGAGAATTATGTAATTTGAGTGTTGTATCAACAATGTACTGGTTATAATAATTATGGAGTATATAAGGATATTACTGCAGTGCTATTTCATTAAGGACTTGAGATTGTGTGGAACCAAGAAAAGTGACTCAATAGAAGGTTATATTTTTGGAATATATATAGTTGAGAGAAAGATAAACCATAATATGGTTCTGATACCGAGGTAGTGATTTTGGAATAATACATGATTGATTTGGATAAATTATATTGGATATTCTTGACTACCTTGAAACTGATAGCTGATTTGTATATTCTATCATTGTTGGAGTTTACAACATTTTTGGATAGAATGAGTATATCTAGTATTCTATAAGTAATAAGGGATCATGAATGTAACCAATAAGGTTTTATGGTAATTCAGAATGTTGCAGTGTTTTAAAAGAATACATGATGAAAGTGTTCACACGTTATTACGTGGAAAAAAGGATCTTCATTGTGTTTACCTTCCTTATAAATTTTGGACTATGAGTTTGGATAGAATTATTTTGGATAATTCAAGTTTGAGATTATTTTTGGATTTCCATAAAAGAACAACTCGGAGGTCGGGCGAAAACTCGTCGCGTCCGGCGAGGCCGTGAGACTTGAACCCACAACTGAAGGGCGACAAGGGTGTATCACCTACCACTGACCCATGTGATGTACTGGATTGAATAATGTAGTTTTTTAATGGTTCTTCAAGATTAATTACAAATTTATTTTTTTTGAACCTTATACGAATAGGATAAATAGAATATTATTTTTATGTTCTATTATCTTTCAGAGTGAAAGATGAGTTTGTGGTAGAACTTAGTTAAAGGATGGGACTCTACTTGTCAATTATATATTTTTTTATTCTCTTATTCTTTGAAGAAATTAATTCTTATACTTTAGTTAAGGAATCTTAAAACAAAAAATGTGTTGTCCTAATGCCATATGTTTTGTTGAACTGATGGCATTTTAAATCATCATAGATTGATGAATTTGAGGCCCTGAATTTCACACTTGTTCGTGATTGATGACCTCAATAACTACCTATAAATATTTATGTTTTTCCTCCAATTATATGTCTCTAATATCCACCAATGTTCTCTTAATTGAGATCATAATTTGATGGTGACCCTTTCATTTCCCTTTTCCTCTTATTAAGACTAAATTTTATTAACCTAATTTACGATGTGGGTTTTCCGAAAGGTATTTTCTATATTCAACCTTTTATTTTCAAAATATAATTTCAAATTGCGAGGATGCAATTTATTGAAGGAGGGAAGAATGTAACACCCCAAGATTTCATATTATGTTATATCTTCAAAGTAATTCAATAACTTTCACTACACACAACACCGAGTTCTAGCGCACCATGACTTACCAAACAACCTGTTAAAAAGTAGTTATGAATAGTATTAACTGAATTTTAAACTTTATATAATCATTATTATTTTAGAATCTATATTATGAGTTTATTAGACATAATGTAAGAACAAATACATTTTTTTCAGATAAAAGAAGTATTTTTCAAAAAATGCAATTTTACCGCCTTTTAATGGAGAAGCCTTTTTAAATCCAATATTTGAAACTTTTATATATTCAATTTTACAAAATAAACTTCTTCTTTAGAATCGAGACATAAGAATTTAGTTTCAATAAAGTTTTATTGTTTTTATGATAACTTTCATATTTGGGTGATTATTGAAAAATACTATATTTTAATTCAATTTTTTTAATCAAAATAATTAATAGTGATAAATTATATATTTGAGTGATTTTAAAGTATAATTAGATTATAATTTTCTCATTTAATCCAATTTTGGTCATTGGACTCAATTTCATAAGAAAGTGTCAATCTTTTGATAGTTATTATTTGTTAAAAACACTCTTTTTATTTCAACAACGGGAATTAATTTTAAATTAATTTTTGCCACTTATGTGTTTTGAATTTAAAAAAATGAATTCCATATTTAGAATCAGGAGGTCCAAATTGTGTAAATAGGTAAATTTTATTGTTAGACATTTTGAATAATTACTTCAGTAAATATTTTATTTACTATGGTTAAAGGGTAAATCCGGTAAATAAGGGTAAACAATAATATTATAATAATACTAAATGACCTTAAAACGTTTCCTAACCCTATTGGTGGATACATGTCCGAACATGAATATATTTGAGTCGATTTTGGGACCCCATGGAGCCACTTTTAGTTGATAAGGACACTTTATATTAATTAAGTTAAAGTAAATACAAAAATGACATAAGCATATATACTTTAGAAAAACAATTTTTACATAGGGTTATATATATTATATTTTAGAATATAAATATTCATTAGAAACCTAAAAAAATTTCCTACGTAATGGTGTTTTATTTATAATTTTTCTACATTTAATAATAAAATTTATTTATGACACAATAATGATGCAATATTTTCCTGATTAATGAAGGAATCAAATAATTGGTATTATAAAAGTTAAAATAAATATAATTTGAAAGTTTTGATGCCATAAAAGAATTTTATTTGTTAATATTACATGTTAGTATTGATTAAATGAATTTTATTTCAATTAATAAAGTTGTTAATACTTTAACAAAAATCAATTATTGAATAGTGTCAAAATTGACATAAATGAGTTTTTAAAACAAATATTATATTATTAATTGATATTCTATTTCTAAAAATCTAAGGTTCAGCAAAAGGACGTATATCATGATATTAGTTTTATTAATGGACCAGATAAGGGTATCTTGGATGTATATAGTAAGTTTATTAGCTATATAATATAAAAATACAAAGTGACATGGTAAATGTCAAACTAATTAACTAAGAGTTAAAACTAAATGATAAGGTTAATATAAGGACCCAAAACTGTCTAAAATATATTGGTTAAAGTATTTAGACCAATACCCACATTATAATTTTAATAATCTACTTTGCAGCCATTAGAAACTGAATATGAATTTATTATAAAATAATACTTTATGTTTTTTCTAAAGAGCCCCTCTGCCCCGTTATAAAAGGACACCACTTTTAACCAATTATTCACACCTCTCAAGCATTTTGGATCGTCCAAACTCTGCCCAATTAAGATCCCTACATTATTATAATCCTCCTAGAAGCATTAAAGTAGGTATAAGGTACTTCAAGAGTCTTTTTTGGTTCAAACCAAATGGAGTTACCCAAATTAAAGGTAACGATTTCTCAAAGCTTCTTTTCTTTTATTTTACTTCTCCAACCCCTAAAATTTTATTATTATTTTCTTTTGTAACAAAAACAGTATCCTAAATATACTACGATATTGTTATTAGAAGTATTATAACTACACTTACACTCACCTCCATCTAATGGGTGAAGAACATAATGTTTCTGTGGATGGAAACCAAACACCTCACGAAACGATGATTATTCCATTATCTACTACCACCTCTCATTGTGGAAATTATGATGGTACTATAATTAAATATGATATTAATGATATTTATTTTATATATAAGCTTCTGTAATTCCATTTTAAAGCATACCATTATTCGTTTCATGTTGTATATATATACGATAATTTCATTTGAGGAAGTGCGGACTACTGCCCCCTCAAAGTGATATGACTCGTTTATACCATACATGGAACGTATAAAGGATGGTGTTAATGAAAATAAGTAACATATATAAGATATTATATTATACTGTAATTGTAATATACCTATTTATCATTTGGTTTTTATTCCTTTTAAAATGAAAAATGAAATAGAAGTAGCGTTCATTCATACGTACGGATTACCGTCTCCACGAACGCAATGAGATTCATTCCCCATCCTATCCATTCAAGACTAATTTCATTTGATGATTAAAAATAATGTTTAAAGACTTTATATAATTCTGGATATGAATGAGATAAAACCTATGGATAACAAACACGGCTTATGTAACAAAACATATAAAAGGAAACGAGTAAGTGAACACCAAAAACGACGATAATACTAAAATATTGTTAACAAATAAATATTAAAATATCATATATGATACCATATTTATGATTCTTGTATAATTTAATAACAATGATTTAACTATTATAAAAGAGTCTAACCTACCCTCAACCAAGGAAAAGTACAAGGTAAGGGTTTATTTCACAATCTCTTCTTTATCCGAGGATGTTTATACCTAATTATCTACTGGGACCTCTTTATCATCCACATCCATATTTCATAAAAATGTATTTGAAAACATTATTACTATTTTACATAATATTGGTTAAAGTAATTTATACCCTTGTTTTACTTTTTATAATAAGTTTATAAAGGAATCTTTACGTCATTTTCCAAACAAGGTCCTTTTTAACCTTTTCGAAAAAAATTAAGGTACGAATGTCTTTTTTTAACTTATACGGAGGGTGCGGCTATTTTCCACCATTGTAAAATCTTAGAAGCTTCCCTTACAAGCTTATAAGAATATTTTCAAATTAAATGTTTTATTTTATCATTATGTGACTTTTAAATGATTTGAAAAAGAGATATTTCTCTCAAATAGTTCTGATTTCATCTATGTCTACTTCCTTTGATGGATTTTAAGCTTATTTGAAGTTGACTTATTATGATACAAAACATCCATATTGTATTGAAGGTTTTTTGATATTTTTTACTGTGGATGTGTTACTTTATACCATTCATATTTTATGGAGAAAGTTTTTACGTTTTGTTTGCTAGTTTTAATACGAATGTTTATGTTATGTTTAAACCTGCTCATATAAGGAATGCATTGGACTTAGTAAGTGACGAGTGGAGCCCCCTATAGATCCTCGATGCATCAGTAGGTCCCATGAGACAAACTAGTGTCTTGGCACGAGGCCTTGACAAAATCTTATTTGTAGTCTTGGCACGAGGCCTTGGCTACATGGTTATGATAGTTTGACATTATGTATTCCGTCATTATGAAAGTGGTTATTGATATTTCATGTGATTATTCGACTAGTAGAATATCCATGTGAATAAGTAAATGGAATTATTTCATTTTATTTATGTCATATTATTCTGAAGTTCATGTTTAAAAGGATTTTGTTTTAGTTATACATTGCCTTAAGTGTTTATTCTTATTTATGAAAGTTTCTGGTATATTGTTATCCTTACTAAGCATTTGAGCTCACCCCTTTATATGTTTTATTTTTCCCAGGATGTGAAGAAGTATTTTATGAATGAACTATAGGGATAGTATAAGGGGATATGAGTTTAGAGACAAGATGTTTTTGTAGTTTTCACTTTATGATGCAATGTAAACTTTATGAATGTATCTAGTTATTCCATGGCTACTAAACTAATCGGTCTGTCGAGAGTTGATCTGTTGTGATCATTCCAATTCTATATAATAATGCACCGAATCTGGGTAACTAGGGTTGGGGTGTTACATGTTTCCCCTAAATTTCATCTTGATCACAATAATCTTTGTTTTGACGTTCGAAAATACATCTATTTTAAACCCACATCCGAAATAGGGTTAACAAAACATCAAATTAATAAGAGAGAAATGGATATGAAAATTTCATTTTGAACATGATTTAAAAGTTTTCGAAATAATATAAAATTTGTGGAAGGTGAATATATAGACATGGAAGAAAATAGTAATTTATTATACAGAGTAATATAGATTAATGATAAAATCAAGGTGAATGATTAAATAAAGGTTAAGTTTCTCAAAATCATAAATATGTAATTATTAAAAGAAATTTTTATTCATCTGATAGGAAGGTAATAATATAAACTTCTTTTCATTATCCTTTTTCCTAAAGTTGAGAAATTACCTTACAATATTTATTATAAACATAAGAAAATATAATTATTTGATATATTTCTGTATCAAAATCACAATTTCATCCTTTGGTTGCTCTTAGATAAATTGAAACTTCATCACTTACACTAATAAATTGATATCCAAAAAATAAATTTTATATATTTGAATAAAAAAAATCACCTTTTATTGGATCCTAAATTCCCAAAAATATTGACAATTACTTCCATTAGTCTCAAAATAAATTCCAAAATCTATATAGATAGAACATGTTATACAATATAATACATTAATATATAAATTTTAATATTGAAACCACTAGTTCATTATTGATATTTATCTATCAATTAATTTAAGTAAAAATAATGATATATTATCCAAACAATCATGTTTCCAAGTGGTAGGTGAAACACCTTTTCCACCCTTCAGTTATGTGTTCATGCCTCGCGACCATATCATATGTCATGGGTTGTCACCCAGGATGTGGTTTGATGTTTTAATAAAACCATATTTAGATAATTCATCTAACATTACCAATGTATAACAACCCATTATTTCCCCAATATATAAGATAAGATAAACTATTAGGGTTGGAAATAAATTTAAACATATCCAAAAAAGTGATGGAATTATTCTTTAAATAACCTCATCACTAAAACATGTACTAAAACAATGGATTTTATTTCCATAAATCATTCCCAATATAAAATTAATATTACTAGAATCCCATTACAAAAAACCATAAAAGTTTTTTTTCAATAATTTTAACATATGATCCATCTTATACTCATATACCCATGATGGAATTCATAACTCATAAGTAAATGTTATAATAGAATCTTCTAAAATTTTACACAATACTTAAATGTTTCATCATTATTATAACCATAATACAATTTTTGAAAGTATTTAAATAATAAAATTCAAGAATACAAAAATATATATGCTTCAACCATTTTATTTCAACATAGTCCCGTTCTTTATATAGGTTTTAACCTTTATAAGAGTTAATTAACTTGATTAATTACTAGGACCAACACGTTTAATAGAAATAACTATAAATATATTTCAAGAATGAAATTTATTTCCTTTAATTTCACTCTTCGTTTTTTTTCATGGAAATTTAATTCTTTATAATATTCTTTTCCACACAGAATACATTTTCCCATTCCTTTTAGTCACATCATTAGGTGTCTCTTTCCATATTTTTATCATTAAATAAAATATGCCTTCAATCCTCATTATCTCTAGAACTGGAGGTCTTAGAAAAATCCAACCATATTTTTATTGTGGAGTGCAATATTTTGTTAAGTATTGGTTGTTAATCATATTTTAGGATACTGATTATGCATTCCCCCAATATCTTTCACACTAGTAATTATCCCATTTTTTCTCATAGTCACCATAGTGTCTTTTATATTCAGTGTTAACACAATTATTTCGATTTCCATCCATTCACAAAAACTAAAAATCACATTCTAAGAAATAATAGTCAGAGAAGGAAACCACAAAATCATGAAGAATCACTTATATAATTTGTAAATAATGAGACCCTGTTTTATGTATAACACATATTTGGTATTACCATAGTAATTCATTATCATCATCTATTTAAATCCATTATAATATTTTTTTTAGAAAATGTTAATTATCTAAAGAATATCCCTCAATAGAGTAAAAGAAGATTTGATGTATGACACATTGTCGTGTATCACATAACATTTGAGTCAATCCCAACAAGCCTTTTTCAATGTTATTATCACTAAATAAATATGTTCTAGAACACCATACAATTTTATTATTTAGAAAAGAATGCATTACTATTAAAAACACAAAATCCATACCTTAAGAAAGCATTAATATGTTTTTCAAAACTTATCGATAGTGTATTATAGGGTTATGTTCCCCATGATTTGTTCTCCTAAATATATTTCCCATTGTTTATACTAAACTTCTTCTATAAAGAAATATAATGATCTGAACCTTGTTACTGAGACTCAGTTTCTAATATATTAAATTGGTACTAGATAAGTAACCTCCTATAGAAGAATTGAATATTTTATCAATCATGGTAAACTAGATATATACTAAACTCTTTAATGACAATATGATTTTTTTTAAAATATCATTATTCTATCTAGAATATCCTCACATATCATTAACAGTAAATTTACTAGAATCCTTGTAAAAGAAAAAAATAAGGGTGATCTCCGATGATTAGTAGGATTAATTTAATGAAAAATCTATCATAAATAAAAAACCATACCAAAGAGGAAAAGGTATATAACTGAACACACATTACATTTAAATAATTTGGTTATCATGGTTTGATAAGGCATAATTAATATGAAAACGTAAATATTTGAAAACAAATTCTATTAAATAAATAACTTGAATACCATGATTAGATAAAGAATAATCAATATAGAAAGATAAATATATGAACCCACTTTCCATTTAATCAATAAATTGAGAGTGAAATTCATCTAGATATAATAATATTATGAAAACGTGATGGGTAAAAACCATTTAATTCTTTAGGAAAGAAATTATTATTTGTCAGATGTAATAATCTTAGGAATAGTGACACCTATACTTTCAAGAATGTTCATATGGAAGATTAAAATGGACGGGTATATATACACCAAAATCCAATTTAACTAAATATACTGTAACACCATGATATTTTGTGATTTATTTGAGTTAATTTAATCTGTTTGTTTTTTTTCATTAAAGAAAACCAGAGTTTATTTTTCATTACATGAATCACTATGTTTATGTTGATTTATATATAACAATATGTTTGTTTTATGATTAACACAATACTGAGTTTTTCTTATGGGACACAGAACACTGAGTTTAAACAAAATGTGGCATAATATTAAAACCTTATTATCCAATTTATAGTTATCACCTAACTTTTTGAATTTTGGGTATGAGTAGGATTAACTAAATTATGAAATTAAATGGTTTACATATTTATATAAAATGAATTCTTTGGAGGCCAATAAATTAGAAATTAAAATAAAATACTTTTTCCAATAAAAAAGAACATATTCAAAAAAAACTATTTATATGCACATAAACACATTTAACCTCAATAAATTAAATTAATTACATTTACTGAATGATTTAAATAAATATTACATTTTATATAATCAATAAATTTTTTAACATTCCCCTTGTGTATTTTATATATATTAGATAGTAATAAATCAAAATTTATGCTTGATAGTGTATTTTATAATAAAAAGTTCTATCATCTTTAGAGGAATTATATTAAAATTAATTATTATAAATTTTATAAAATTTATTTGAAAAATTAAAATTCATTATTGAAATCATAATATCAAAATAATATTCTAATTTTTCTTTATATTTTTCTAATAAGTTTCATTTTTAGGCATATTGAGAAATATTTATTTTGAATTTAAATTTTCTTTTTGTATAAATTATTTATCAAGAAAAATTACATAAAAATTGATTTTAAATTGGAATTAGTTAAAATTTTAATATATATACATATAATTTATGTTATTTTATTCATTTTCAAATTTAATATTTATATAAAAACCTCTTAAACATTTGATGTTTTTCTCTTCAAAAATCTATTTTCTCATCCTGTGTGAGGGATTAATTTTAAAATAAATTATTCCAATTCTATGAATTGAATTTGGGAAAATTATTCCATATTTATAATTAGAATAATTTAAATTATCTAATAAGTTAAACATGAATTATTACCATAATTATTAGTGAAAATAGTTAAAATTAATTATCAGGATTATGGTTAAAATGATGTTTTCCGCATTACATGTGTTTGATTTAAAATTAATTCTACACACACATAGGTTTTTTATTTAAAAAATTTGATTCAATATTGATAATAATTAGGTATAAATTATCTAAAATATATAATTTCAATTTTATTATCAAAGGATAAATTACCTATGTTAGAAAAATTATACATGTTTTTATTATAAATGAAAAAGTTTAAAATTGAGTAGACATAGAGTTTAGTGAATTAAATGATAGGAAATGTGTTTATTTTCAATAGTGGTGGTTTGATTTGACCAAATAATCACTCTAATCCATTATTTATCTATTTTTGAAGATCCTGAGGTAATAGTGACCTCCCAATAGTGAATAATTTTGCGTATATTCAAAAATACCACCCCACCTCATTTATTAAATCGAAACCAGTCCCCCCACTTATTCACCCATTCCAGGCCATTTGGATCAATGAGAACTTAGAAAAATACCTACAAAAATTCCTTAATCTCATTTTTGGAGCATTATTTTGGGCATAAATACATCACAATAAGTATTTAGTGAAAATATTATGAGGATACATAAAGAAGAGGTAATGTTTTTTAACAAGGGTTTTTATTTTACTTATTCCTCTACCTCATTCAATTATTACTATACCATAAAAAACAATAAATTTAGTTTCTTTCAAATACATAAATGTTGTTATGTTAATATAATTGCCTACAAACAGCTACACATTCATCAAATGTGTTATGAAATCATAATTTTTTTGTATGGAGGACCACCGCCTCATGAATCGTTGTTATTCATTTTTTTCTATTACCACTATAATATCCCGAATTTCCGTTTATATTTTTTAAATTATGTGGTACTATTTCAAGACCTCATGATGAGAGGGCGTGTGATTCTAAGGACCATAGTGTTTGTAATTATCTGTAAAAAATTTTATGCATTAAATAGTGCATGTGAGTGGTTCCGCTGAAAATGTAGAATAACTCTTAAATGGGTGCTCGGATCAGAAATCCAAGGGCAATGTTGCATTCAGGATGGAAGGATTACCCTATGTGTGACTTAAATTTTAATTAGCACATGCCTCCAGGGAGAAAACCAACAAATGAAATAATGTGAATAAAATTAGTAAATAAATTTATTTTATTTTTTTAATGCTTATAACTCAGGAACGATGAATTAGATTAAAAATATGAGACCACTACTGAGGTCATTAGGGTATTCTTTTCCTATGAAGATCATGAAATTGGCCGCCATGGGCTAACCCTGGAAATTAGTTTTTGGCCGTAAATAAAATAATTTGATAATGATTATTTTATTGTAAAATAATTATAACTTCAAAAAATTAAATCAGATAGAAAATCCAAGAGTACCATTGAGCTTGTGAGGTTGTATTTCCCTTAGGTGGAGCCTAACCTCGACTGGTGCAGGTCGAGGGTGAAAGTTAATTTGTGAACTTTTTAATGGCCCATTTAAATGACCGTATGAGTGGGTTTTTCTATCTTTTGAATTGTTGCTCAGCTTGAAAATCTGAGGGCACTGATGAATTCGTAATGCTGGGATGGGCTTCGGTGAAGATTAACTTCAACTAAAAATGGTCATAAGGAATAGTAAAATTTTAGACCATTTGGAAAAATATTAAAATTACTGAATGAGTTATTTTATTCTTTCTTCAACCATTGAGCGATGGTTGGCGGAATAGTAGTGTAAAGGTGGTCATTAAATGAGAGTCATTTAATGACTTATTACTTTGATTGTGTAATCGAAATGCTCATATGTTTATTGGATCATTAATTAGGGTTTATAAATAAACCACATTAATGATCAATTTCAAAGACCTTACATCATTGTTTAATTAATCCAATGATGAAGGGACTAGAAACTACCGGAAACCTCTAACGAAGATTTGATGAGGTCACCCTCCAACGAAGAAAGATGTTCTATCGACGACCATTGGAGGATTCAATCTTGATATTTATGAATGATGACTAACTTCTTCAAATGTGGATTCCTTCTTCTTCTATAGAAGATTCAATTGAATCTAGGAAGGGAAATTAATTTAATTTCCCTAAGTGTTTAATGATTCCTCTTATTCCATTCGTGAAAAATACAACGAACACAGATCAACTGACTAACAAGTTGATTTGCGACTCATTTTTTCTTGAGGGAGGTTGTTGCGGGGTCTGGATTTTGGTTTTTTCCTAATCTATATGATTATTGTTATCACCCCAATGATTAAATGCTAACGCAGAGTGCGCGGGGAAATCTGAACAAGGCCCAGACCCTCCACCTATCTTGGATATTGAGGTCCTTCGTGGGAGACTGAGAAACATGGTGACAAGATGTTTTTGAGGGCTTCATAGTGAAAGTGGTGACCTGATAGTTGTGTAGGCATAGACATGATGATAAACGGACAACTAGAGCATCTCCGGGGGGCTGTGAAATGTGCCACTAGTGCGACAACAATGACGACTAGAAATGGATAGTCGACCCATGCCGGCCACGTTGAGGAGATGACACCTAAAAGTTCAATGGAGAGTGGAAGACACGACCTCGACACACCGTATGGAAGATGAGTGGTCGCTCGGGAGGCGAACCAATAATCGGCTACTTCCGACCGTTTCAGGTAATGGGGCTGCACCCCACTAGCACTGCCCGCTGGGAGAACCAGATGCCCAACATTCATTCTTGTGAAACCGGCCAGCACTGTGTGGGTTGGGTTCTCCCACTGAGCTGGAACCACCAGCCAGGCTGGACCCCGCACGCCAGGCTGGACAAGCGCCAACCGGGCCGGACCCGTGCCCACCGGGTCGGACCTGCGCCAGCCAGGTCGCTCCCGCACCCGCTAGGTTAGACCTGTTCCAACAGAGCTAGACCCATGCTACCTAGGCTGGGCCTGTGGGGCCAATGGATCAGTTGGGAAAGTCCCTCACATGACCCTTGGGTCGGGTCAGGTCGGACCAGACCTAGACCCAACAGACCCCGTTTCACTAAAGTGGCTTTAATTCACAGACCGAGTGTCCGATGGACGCACCGTCTATGGTGAGACGACCCCTGTGATGAGGAGGTAGTTTTGAGATACTTCAATATAGTTTTAATAGGAGTTGGATTATTACTGGGTTGGATCGGACTTGAATCTAACCAAGCCATATTAACCTTTTTCCCAATATCTTACATACCAGTCATTTGATTGACGCGTCGTCTGTCATGCTAGAACCCTTACAACAAGTCGGTACATTAGGTTACATCAAAGTGGGACTTCGTGGTGGTTGAGATATGAATTGTTTCTTGAGGGGAATATCCTCTAAAAATTAGGCTTCCTAAGTAAGGGAATCTTGTGGCTGGCTATGACGTGATGAAAGAATAGCGATCCTCAATGGGTCTGCACTTAGAGATCATCTTTAGGTCAGCACCTTGTGATCCTATGTGTGTCAGTGCATAGCGGTCCTCAGTGGGTTAGTGCCTAGAGATCCTCTGTGGGTCAGCATCTATTGATCATTTGTGCGTCATCATTTTGCAATCCTCTATGGGCCAACACAAAGAGATCCTCAGTGGGTCATCACCTAGCGATTCATTGTGGGTCAGCACCTAGCCATCCTCTGTGGGTCAGCACTAAGCGATACTCTATGAGTCAGCACCTAGTGAACCTGTGCGGTCTATCATCAAATCCTATCGATAGAATAATATGATCTATATTTAGGGCTAATCATATTTATTCCCATTATTTAAGTTGCATACCTGATGTGAGATGAGGCTTTTACTTTGTGTCATATGATTGAGGTCATGCTTTATGGTTTTTACTTATGTAATTCTGAGCAACCTTTGGGGGTCACAGGGTCCCTACTGAGTATTGTTATACTCACCACTACATGGGCTTCGCCCGCACCTTGTTGGGTTTTTTGAAGACGACGAACTGCTTGACTGATACTTTGGAGAGCAAAGGCATGACAGTACACAGAGGTGATCGATTGACCTGGTGAGTCGCAGTGACAAGATATACCTACCTTTCAGGTAGGATACATTGTGGATGATCTTGGGAGCTTGTTCTTACTATTTGTTGTACTTATCTTATAGTTGTAATTTTATACTGGCCCCTTTTTCTTCTAGTGATTACTTTTACTCTCAGTGGTGGGTTTTAGTGATGGTTTTACTACTCCTTTTTCCGTTGTGTTTTTCTTATGTACAGTGTTCCCTATCGATTTGTGTATGGGTTTAAAGGAAATTACATCCCTTTTTCTGGTTTCACCTCTCCGGTGCTAGTTAGAATCCCCTTGACTGTAGAAGGCAGGCTTGGGGTAGTCACGACATGGGCCCGGGGGGACAAGTCATGAAAAAGTGGTATAAAAGGGTGGTCAGTTAACCAGAAGAACTAAGAGTCTATATTTTCAATGGGAGAAATAGTTTTAAGTATATTGAGTTTGGATTTAAGTCTAGGGAGTCCAGTGTTGGTGCAGCGGTCGACACATCCATACACCAGGACCCTAAATTCTATTTTCCAACTCTGTACATGAAAAAACAAGTTTCATGTTCTTTTGAAATATTTTCCTCTTGATCAATTTTGATTCATCTCACAAGTTATGACCTTTTGACCATGGTTTATCTTGATTCTCATTCAAGATTACTCCATAAAGTCACCCAGTCAGGATTCCAGTGTGTGACCATGAAAACGGTCCACCGAGTAATGAGGCTTCGGTACAAAGACTGTTGCTCGAGGTGATACCTTTGGGTGGTGACCCAAAAATACCACAGCTCATTAGTCATCAGTTACTACCAACACTACCAGTAGAGGACACATGTAGGATTAGTTCCTTACACGAGTTTCAGCGACTGATACCCCTCAGGTTTCAAGGTGAGTCCAAGTCATAGGAAGATAAGGACTCACATGAGGTGGTGGCCATATTTACATATATACAGGGCAATATTAGATCAGATGGCGGTCCTGGAAATGACCATTCTATGTGCTCACCAGGTTGATGACAAGTTTTATATTACCTTGATCTTACGATGAGGTGAATCTTATTTGGAAAGAGCTTGAGAACCTTCCTCAGAGATGGGGTCTCTTTCCATAACAAGATAATGGGTATTTGTTCCCAAGAGATTCTATAGATTCGATAGGAAAACATGTTAGTAACTTAGTATTCGTTGAGGCGTAAAGACCATTCCAGGTACTTTCTGAATATGATACGACTAGTGCTTCAAGTCACGCACCTCCATGAGAGATGTGTTTAGGGAAACTCGAGCTATAATTATTCCTCTCTGCATTCCAACTTATGTTAGGGTTCTAGAGAGAACTTTTCTAGTTGAAAATTCTTTGGATGAGAAAATATATCCAATGAATGTCAGTAGTGGGAAAGCAGGAAACCGATGTCAGTCTCAGAGACTTGTATGTGTAAAATGTTTTGGGAAGAGGAAGGGATGAGGATAGATTAATCTGCAGGGCAGGAGATGTGGAAGAGGATCTCTGATACTAGTAAGAGGTGGAATACATTTTTTACACGTTACAACCAGCACCCCAATGTGGTCCCCACCAGGCTCAAAAAGCTGTAGGACATGGATAAGGAGTAGCTTCATGCAGTCAAAGAGTATGACCCAAGGGATCCATAAATTATTTGAGGTGTTGTGTGTGTCTACTTCTATCTGTCGTATTAATAGACATAGTTACTAATCATTCCTTATTTCCATGAATCTTGTTCAAGACATATAGTTCCTGGTTAAACCGTTTACTTAATTATTATGTCTGGAGATAACTATGGGAGGAGACTTGATAATAAAACTTATGACAACTGTGTGATCCGACCCATAAGGCGAGTGTTTTGGTTGGAACCTCTTGGTGGAAGCATCGAGGCCTTACAATGTTAGTCAAAGTGTGGAATAGTCATCAACAATTCTTGTTTAGATTGACTGTTTTATGAAAAAGGATGTGGTATATCTGTAGTGTTGGAATGGGGTTTTCTTTGGTCGATAAGAAATGAAACCCAAGAAGCACATGATATACTCAATCATAGGAAGGTGCAACCGATCACTCTTTATTCATCCAACCTTACCCTTATGGTAGTAGTTCTTTTGAGTTTTCTGTTCCCAATAGTAGTGGCAGAGTGCAGGAAGATACTTTCAAACGATGTTTCCAGGATTACCTCCCCTCAGGGGGAGGGGCTTTTATATCATTCTACACCCTGATATGGCATCGATATCAGTATCAGTATATCAGAAAGATTTTGTAGTGTTTTGCAAGAAGTGGGTGTAGGTGGGGGAATTTTAGAGGAAGGGCATAGTAAGACCCAGTGTATGAGGATATGTGTGGATTACTAGAACCATAACCAAGTGGTTTTGGAGAGAGTGTACCCACTACCAAATAGTCAATGGGAATGTCCATCAGTTAAAAGGGTATCCTTTCTCATGGATGGAAAAGTGCCTATAGGCTTTTCAGCAGTTTAGACAACGACGATGGTTGGAGCTCCTCCAAGACTATGACTTGGAGATAATAAATACTCTATAGAAGGGGGACTTGGTGGAAGATATTGTCAGTAGGAGGTCTAGTTTATAGATACTGAGTGAGGCGATGAAGTAACCATAATCGATGCCAATATTCTTCATGGACAATGATGGAGAAACTTACCTCCAGTCTAGGATCATCAGTCCCCCAATCCATCAATGATTTAGGGAGGTATAACTTGTGTATGTTGACTACAAGGTTAGATGCTCTCATATATCATTAAGACAATATCCTGATAGACTTTCGATAGGTGCGGAGCACGTCGTTCTTTTTAGAGGATACACCATGGTACCAGTGACATATAGAAGGTGGTTTTAAGGAAATTATAAGCATTCCATTTGGTGGTACATCCTGGTGTCGAGAAGATATAATAGGACCTTCTATGTCAGTACTGGTTTCCAAGGTTGAAGAAAGTGGGGGAAAAGTTAGTTTCCCGATGTCTCACTTGTCAACAAGTGAAAGCTGAGAATCTGGTTCTAGCACACTTGAGCACATCTTTCTACCCCCAAATGGATGGTCAGATGTATCAGACCATACAGACCATAGAGGACATGCTTCATGGTTATGTACTAGATTTTGGTGTTAGTTGGGAGGATCACCCAGCACCGACAGAATTTGCGTACAACAATAGCTATTACTCCACCATTGGAATGGAACCATTTGAGGCCATGTACGTGTGGCAATGTAGAACACCTATATTCTAGAAAGAACTAGGGGAGTCATCACCCAGGGGTCTATAGTTGGTACGGGATACCACTAAGATGGTGCAGATCATTCGGAAGTGGATGAGAACTGCACCAAGAAGACAAAAGTCTTATGCCAACAGGAGACAGACACCCTTGGAGTTCAAGGGGGAGACCATGTTTTCCTTCCAGTCTCACCCCAACAGGGATATCAGAGATTTGACTGGAACAAAAAGTTATCTCTTTGTTTTATCCAAACTTTTCAGTTTCTACGTGGTGTTGGTGAGGTGGCGTACCTCCTAGCTCTTCGCCAACAGATGCACTGGGTGCACGATGGTTTTTCCATGTCACAGTTTAGAAGGTATGTGCATGATCTATCTCACATTATTGACTGGGAGGGATGTACATTGATGATGGGGTGATGTTTGTGTAGTTCCCAGTTGAGAAAGAGGGTCGATAGGTTTGTGTCCTTCATGGATGGTTGATTCCTCTGGTGCGCATTCGGTTGCATCAAAAGAATCTCTTGGAGAGAACCAGGGAGCAGGATGCTCAGATTCATGCTCAATACCCCCCACATGTTTCATTAGCCTTTTTTTGTCTTTTGGGGATGTAAATCCCTAAATTAAGAAGAATTTAACATCCTGGAATTTCCGTATAATGTTTTCAAATTTTATCGACTTATTTTGAGACCATGCGCTAAGACAACGTGTGATTCGAGGCCCAGAGTTCCCAGAATGATCCATAAAAAATGTTATGCTTTAAATAGCATGCATGAGAAGTTTCCATAAAAAATTAGAATAAATCTTAAACATGTTACCAGATTAGAAATATGAGGGCAACGATGGATTCAGGATGGAAGGTTTACCCTAGGTGTGACTTAAGTTTAGTCGGCACAGGCCTCCGGTGAGAAAACCTGAAAATGGAAAAACTGTAAATAAAAAAATTAAATTAAATTATTTTATTTTCCAAATCCTTATAACTCATGAATGGAGACTTAGATAAAAAATCTGAGACCACCAATGAGCTCACGAGGTTACACTTTTCCTAGGCATATCCTGACATTGGCCGATGCGGGCCAACAGTGGAAGTTAGTTTTGGCCATAAATAAAATAATTTGGTAACAATTAAATTATTGTAAAATTATTATAACTATAAAATGGTAACTCAGATTAGAAATATGAGACTACCATTGAGATCATGAGGTCATGTTTTCTTTAGGCGGAGAATAACCTTGACTGGCTCATGTTAAGGGTGAAATTTAATTTTTGAACTTTTTTTAAGGGTCATTTAAATGAACGTGTGAGTGAGTTTTTCTATCTTTTGAATCAGTGCTCGGATTGAAAATCAGAGGGAACCATTGAATTCGCTGCTTCTGTATTCTCTTAGGTTAATGTTATGTTCGATTGACAAGGGTCAGATGGAAAAGTTAAATTTTAGACCTTTCGAAAAAAATAATAAAATAATTAAATGAGTTATTTTATTCTTTCTTCAACCATTAAGTGATGGTTGGCGGAACCACAGTGTAACTACAATAATTAAATGAGAGTCATTTAAAGACTCATTACTTCGATTGTGTAACCGCAACACTCATTTTTTTATTGGATCATTAATTAAGGTTCATAAATAAACTATATTAGTGATCAACATCAAAGATCTTATATCTTTGTTTAATTAATCCATTGGCGAATGGATTGGAAACTCGGGAAACCTATAACGAAGTGCCAACAATATCACCCTCTAATGAAGAATGGTGATCGATCGACGACCATTCGAGGATTCGATTTGAAGATCGGAAAATGGAGATGAATGTCTTTGAATGCAGATCCTTTCTTTCATCTGTAACTGATTCCACCGAACCCAGGTAGGGGAATCAATTTAATTTCTCTAAGTGTTTAATGATTCCTCTTATCCTGTTCTAGAAAAATACAATGAAAATGGATCAACTGCTTAACGGGTTGATCTGTGACTCATTATTTCTTGCAAGAGGCTATTAGAGGGTGGTCATTTTGGGTTTTTTCTTAATCTACTTGATGATTGTTATCACCACATGACTAAACGCAAATACAGAGGAATGGGATGATCCAAAAATGTCATGAAACCTCAAAAAATCTTGAATGTTGAGTGTTCTTCATGGGAGACCGAGCAATGCGGCATAAAGTTGTTTCTATGGTCTTAGTAATGAATGTGGTGACCTGAGAGGCCCGTAGGTGCAGAAGACATGGAAAACAGACCACCGAAGAATCTTCGGTGGCCCAGGGAAGGTGCCACCAGTGAGGAGGCCCCCATCCCATGATGGTTGCATGAAGGCTGTGATACCTATAGGTGTAGTGGCAGCAATGTTCCCCGACAGGACAGCTGCGGTGGCTGGAGGGCGCAGTGCCGACGCGCCGCTTGGAAGACGAGTGGCCACTCTACAGTTCAGGAGGCACAATAACGGTGGGATCCTACCAGCCATTTAGGGAGACCGGGCATCGCCCCATGTCCAGTCCAGTGCAACCGACCCACACTATGCGGGCTAGGTTCTCAAGGTAGGCCAGACCCACCAGCCGGGCTAGACCTGCCAACCCAGCCGAACCCGTGGTGGCCAGACCGGACCCTCGCCAGTCGAGCTAAACCCTCGACAGCTAGGCCGGACCGATGCCAACATGGTAATAATAGTGGAACCAATAGGCCAGCTGGGTCGAACCCTTACAGGACCCTCACCGGACCCTCGGGTCGGGTCATGTCAGTCTGCCATGTCGGCCCGGACTCGACCGACCCCGTTTCACTAAAATGGCCATAACTCAAAGAAAAGACGTTCAATTGATGCACCGTCTACAGTTAGAGGACCCTTGAAACAAGGCGGTCCTTTTTAGATACTCCACTTGAGTTTTGGAAGGAGTTGGAGTACAAGAGAGTTGGATCAGACTCGAATCTAATCAGGCCCTATTTAATTTTTTTGGAAATATCTTACAGACCAGGTGTCTGATTGACACACCATCTGTCATGTTGGAAACCTTATGAAAAGATGGTCCTTTGGGTTACTTCTCTGTGGGAATTAGTTAAAGATGAGATATAACTAGCGACTTGATGTATGGATCCTACCGAAAATAAGTGTTCTTTGTAAAGGTATCCAGTGGTTGGTCATGACGTGATGAAAGAATAACAATCCTTTGTGGGTCAGCACTTACTGATACTCTGGGTGTCAGCACGTAGCGATCCTCTATGGGTTTGCATGTAGAAATCCTCTATGGGTTAGCACCTTGTGATCCTCTGTGCGTCAGCTCATAGAGATCCTCGGTGGGTCAGCCTCTAGCGATCCATCGTGGGTCAGCACATAGGGATCCTCTCTGGGTCACCACATAATGATCCTCTATGGGTCAGCACATAGAGATCCTCTTAGGACAACACTTATCAATTCTCTGTGGGTCAGAACCTAGCTACCATGTTTAGTCTAGTAGCAAAGCCTCTCGACAGAATAAGACGACCTAGCTTTATGACTAATCATCTTTATTCATGTTCTTTAAATTGTATATTTGGTGTGACCTGAGTCTTTTAATTTGGGTCATGTGATTGAGGTCATGATTTTTGGTTTTCCCTTTTGGAATTTAGATAGACCTTCAGGGGTCTCGAGGTCCCTACTAAGTATTTCTATACTCACCCCTGCACAGGCTTCACCAACTCCTTGTTGTGTCTTGTGCAGACGACGAATAGTTTGACTATGCCTTTGGAGAGCTAGGGCTAGACGGTACACAGAGGTGAATAATTGACATGGTGATCCATAGTGATGAGATGTACCTACCCTTCAGGTAGGATCCTTGGTGGATGATATCTAGAGATTTTATTTCCTTTTTTATGTACTACTATTTTAGTTGGGTTTGTATACTAGCCCCTTTTTCTTCAAGTACTTACTTTTACTCTTAGTGGTGGTTTTCAGTGGTGGTTTCACGACTCCTTTTTCCATTGTTCTTTTTGTGTGTAGATTGTTTCCTATTTGTGTGCATATAGGTTTAAAGGAAATTCCTTCCCTTTCTGTGTTTCACCTTTTCGGTGCTAGTCACTATCCCCTAGCCTATGGAAGGCGGGCTTGGGGTAGTCACAACACGGGCCCTGGGGGACAGGTCATGACAACCACCTATCATTGTTGGGTATGATGATAGATATAAATTATATATATGTTTTATATAACATAATTTTACATCTTAACACATTATATAGTATTTATAATTTTTTACTTTACATTCTATAGGAGATATGATAATCTCATTTGTGTGTACAGTGGACTACCAGCTCACAAACTGATGTGATTTTCAATAATTTTTGTACATGGAAGCTAATAAGTATATATTTAATGAATATATATAATTTCTATATGATCTATATATGATATATATTTATATGAAATATATATGATATATAAATGTATATGATATATACATGATATATAAATATATATGATATATAAATGTATATGATATATAAATATATATAAAATATATGAAATCATAATGATTTTACAATAGTGATATACTATTTACATTTCTTACATTCTATCTGTCGACAAATGGACACAACACTCACTTGTACATACAACCTACAATTTCCATAAATAGTGTAGTTCATTATATATATAAAATTTATAGATTACTATAAATAAATATATAATGAATATATTATGTTTACATCATTTTTAACACTAGGATTTTATGGAACATTGATCAATTTAAAAAACCAATGATACCAAACCATAACATACAAAAACAATTATGCAGTTATTACCCAAATCATAATTTTAAAAAGGAATTTTTAATACATTTGTAATAAAATGATAATAGTAAATAATATATGCTATTTTATATATTAGTATGGTTCTATATTATATTTATAAAAAAGTATAATTATTATTTATATGGTTTGAACTTGTATGGAAGAAGTCAAAACATACGGTAAGGGATTTTTAGTCTCTCTTTTATTTCTGCGACACATATGGAAATTCACTACTTGTTTTTTGGGGTCTTGTATATACAACCCATTTGATATGTAATATCATTAAACCAACTATTTTCATGATAATTTTAGTTACATTTGAATTAATTATTTATTTGGGATTATTATTCAAACTTATTTTACAAGGATACAATATTCTTTTCAAATAAAACATTTTCTTTGATATTTTGAAAGTTTTTGAATTTAAATAAATTATTTAAAAATGAAATGTTTTTTAAAATTATTCAGGTGTTCAAATGTTTTTTTTAAAACTAAAAATATATTTTACTCAATGAATGTTGTTTAAATCTTTCTTTATAGGTATCAAATTTATTTTTAATGAAATGATTTTCAAAAATTATTTATGATTTTTTAGTCTTAAAAAGGGTCTGTCAAAGAATATTTATTTTCTGCATGAAATGTTTAAAGTAATTTGTCTTTAAAAAACATTTTCCATCTATAATGAAATAATTTTATGTAAATTCTTCTTTAAGTTGGATATGAAACAAGGATACCATTATTATTCGTTCCATGAATGGTTTATGAATACAAGATTTTTATGAAACCTATTTCATTTCTATGGGTTATTCCTTGATAAAATTATTATGAAACCCACTTGTTTCTCCATGGGTAATGCTATGATGAAATTATGAGATGATTATGAAACATGTTTCTTCCCCAAATATTAATTTATGATAAAATATTTATTAAAACCATTGAATTTATTAGGTTCTGATATGATGATTGTTTTATGATCTTTTAGCACACATTTTTATGCTTTTAATTATGTGATGGTTGTAACATTATAATCAAGGATAGTGGTTATGTTATAACCAATTATGGGTGGGACCTATATCTCCCTAAAATGAATTAGGTAATTATTTATATATCATGATATAGAAAGGACTAGAATTGGGATTGAACTAAGTTCATTAAAGGACTTTTTACACAACGATGCTCTTGGGAGTGAACCTTGGAAACAATGATTTTTATGGAGTGAGACCATTAAAATATAATGAATATAATTCAATTGGGGATGGTGGTTTTTCTTACCCAGAAGTTTTAGCTTCCCTTGGTGTTCCCGAATATGTTTTCTAAATGATATTTGACTACTATGGAAATGATTTTCTATGATTAGTTGTATTCTATGTATGTATGTCTTATGCCAAATTTATTTTATCATGGATCATATTATTTTATTTATTTATGATTTTTTCTTGTGAACTAATAATATTTATACCATAAATTGAGATTATTAACATTTATATTTGAGCTATGGTTTTTATATGTTATTCTCAACTTCTTATACCCATTTGTTAATGTAATAATTATTTATCTCCATTATTTACTCATAGTAAGCATATGAGACAAAACATTATTATTTTTCATTTCTATAAGATATGATGAAATGTTTTATGTATAGAATGTTTTATAATATACTAAATGGAAAGATATTTAGAGGATATTTTTATGATCATACTCCAAATTAGAATATTGTGTACCCAATTTCCAAATACACTAAAAAATTATAGTACTTAAGAACATGTTTCTATAACTTATTGAAAATTAATCTAAAAATATATAATATTTAAGTTCTAAATTCCTAGGTTGTTATATTTGTATCATAGGAATGGGTTAGATAAACTTTGGAAATTAGGAAGAAAATATATTAGTGAACTCAATAGGGATATTTCTATGGATTTATCTAAGGATACCTCTAATTATATGTCTAATTCTGTTTTTAAAGTATGGGAAAATGACTTGGTGTTTTTGTTATTGATAAGGAGATTATTTTCTAAGAAATAACATCTCTTTATAGATACTAAAAGTTTGTGAGGCACTATCATAGAAGATCCTATGGTTAATTATTCCAAAAGAAGCACATTGAGCTGGACTCAATTATCACCTAGTGTACGATAGTGGTCCTTATAACACACTTTGTTTGAAACTCGTGGTGGATATTCCATTTAAATTAAAAAATTATTTATTATCCACCATTAATTATTTAAATAGGATCTTAACATTAATGAGCTGGTATAATCCTATGGTTTCATATATTGAAAATACAATTTCATTATTTTGAAATCATATAATTCATTTTTCATGACTGTGTAGTTTTCCACTATGATTGGTGCTGATCAAAGTATTACTTTTTGTTTTAGTAAATGGATAAATGTTTTGAATATGTAAATTGTGGGAATTATACAAATATATGTCCAAATAGTTATGATTAAGGAGAGAATTAGAATGGTTATATGAGTAATGGTTTTTCGGACGATGATGAGGAGACATGAAATGATATATAAATGGAATGAGATGTTACAAATATATTATTTTTGATAAAAATGAGAAGAATTATTAAATTGAGTATTATTAATGTTAGATCATGATTCATATTTTATATTTTATTAAATAGGTATTAATTAATAATATAATTAAGTCTCCTTAATGTTATAAGGATGAGGTGGAAGAGTCGAAGTGTTAATGTATTTGAATTCAATAATTATGAAATATATAATGATGAGTCGAAGTGTTAATGTATTTGAATTCAATAATTATGAAATATATAATGATTTTTCAGTATAAGTTTTTCATTTAGTATTTTAAATAATTTTTTTAATGGTATTAAAAACATTGAAAAGTGATTTAGTGGAAAGGATAAGGTAAGATAACCTTTAACACGTTCCTGAGGAAGAGAAAATGGTGTTTAGTTTGAATAAAGTCGTGATTTCTGTAGATAAAGTAAATTGGATAGTATTGATGAACTCAAAATGGATAAAGATTTGTTGAGAATGTTTTTTTATGTTATCATTGATTGATTTTACAATATATTTTCATGAATTGAGGATTATTTCCAATAATCTATGTATTATGTATGTCATGAATAATCAAGTTTGATCTAAATAAAGTCTTATGGTAATTAATGTTATAACCATGTTTCAATAGAATACATGATGAAGGTATTAAAATGTTTGGTTTGTAAAAATTTGGAGGTAATTTATGATTTATGGGTGATTAATGTTAATAAATTCAGTGACCTTATTTCTATGGTGTTGGATTTTATTCTTTTGGATTAGTCATTAGGGTAACCATTTATGAAATGGTTTAAGTTGAACTTTGGATGATGTTTTAGATATTATTTTATATGGTGATTTACGAATATTGAATAACATATGATAACCATTTTTAGATAAATAGAGATCAACGCGATGAATTATCATTCATTGATGGATCTTGTGATCCACTAGTGACTCAAAACTAATAAATTCATCAATATTTTTTTGGTGTTAGAGATTATGTGGAATTTGATCAATGTACAACCAAAGGATGATATTGTTTATATAAAATGGAATGATATCAAGTAAATATATATTCTTGTGAAAATTCTCCAACATTAGGATATGTAAATAAGATTTCATCCTATTATCATCATTTTTACAGATATCAATGAACGTTTTTTATTCCCCTTTTTTTCTGTTTTTGTGGACATTGACAATATTTAGATCACCAAAATTATTGTGAACAATGTTATCTATCATTATTCATAAATATTTGGGTGTTAGTTGTAGCACCCCAAACATTTTATGGTATGTTTCTCTAAAATAAAATGTATTCATTAGGTAGCCTATATTTCATGAATCCCTGAGGCCTATGGAACAAAACACGGTTACTTATAGAAGACAGCCATAACTTAGCCACTAAACATAACTTTACCAGCTTTGTGATTGGAATTTTAAAAATCTGATATGCACGGTTGTGTTCAAAATGATATTTAGAGTCTGATAGAATTAACGTAATTTTTAGTGAATAGTAACCTACCCTTATGAATAGTAACCTACCCTTATGAATTGTAACATATGATTATGAATAATAATATGACTCTTTTGAATGGTATCCATACCGTTGAGTGAATAAATGAATTTAGACACCCTAAAGATGAATATGAATATTCTAAGTGTTTATATATTTCAATTAAATAATAATATAATTAAATATTTAATTAATCATATTTAGAAAATTATTTTTGAAAAATGGAATTGATTTTTGGATTCTACATGTCAAAAAATTGTTAGGTTGAATTTTTTGGTTTTTTCTAAAATACTTGAATTTTTGATGAATAGTGGTATACCATAAGTTGCAAAATTAAGATAAATACACTAATTAAAGAGTCATGTGTGATGTTTTGATAATGTAATCCCACTTGGTTCGGGATCATATGATAAAATTACTATTATTGGTCATGAAATACTCACTATTTCTTGTATTGAAGAGAAATAATAAATTAATGAGTTTTATATTAAGAAATCCCCTCTCTCCTCCACTATATAAACCCCCTCTCACCCCCTTCCATTCACTCCTCTCAAGCCCTGTGCCTTCTCCAAATTTTGTCCAAATTCCTTCCTAACCTCCTCCCCCACGTAAAACAAGCTTTGGTCTCATAAAAAGACCAAAACCTCTCCCATTAAGTGGTTATAAAGAAGGAAGTCTCAAGAGATAAATTCCTCTTTCAAATCCATTATTTTCTTTTAAGTTTTTTTATTTTTGTTTCTTTTATCACCTCCCTTCACCAAAATAGTATAATAAATCTAGTAACATATATGTACTGGAATTTTTTCATGCTAATGGTATATATTCCATTATCTTCTCTCCTTTCCCCACTTTTATTTGAATGAAATGAAAGCACCGTTTGAGATGTGCAAATTTAGCACATTCAAGGACAACAGTTTAGCGATTTCTATTATAATCTTTAATTCTGGTCAAGAAACCATTTGTGTTATGGTTGAACCAGATTATTATATAATATATCATATTTTTAGTTCTGTAATACTTTTGTACACATGGTATTAAGTTATAAATGAAAAAAATGTTCATCGTAATCAAACCCATAGATTAACCAAAACTGTTATCACTAAGGTTACATATTTAAAAATTCGACTTCAATCTAAGTAACGCAAATTAAATTCAAAACCATATAATCTCCCGAATATTCATTAATAGTGTATAAATTCATTTCTGGAAAACCACATCCATCTTATATATTTATCCGAACTTGAATATAAGTGAACCAATCATTTAAAACCAAGTAAACAAACGAGCCTGAACAATGGAATTGAACATTTTAACCAATCAAAAAGGCCTAGAATGAACTAAAAAAGAATATAATAAATCATTTACATATAAAAGAGGTTCTGGAATTATTAATTAATAATCCTAATTTGTTTATTAAGGTCTTTAATAACAAGTCCATAACACTTTCAAGCATAAGGTAAGGGATCCTCTCTCTCACTTTTATTCAATAATCCACCTTATCTTGTGTGATTTTGTTTTTAATTTCTAATGGTAGGGTATGTTTTATCATCTCCCCCATACTTAACTTATAATATATAAATCATGGGATGACCTTTTATCTCTCATTAAGCCCTCACAAGAACACTCGTTACCATTCTGAATTGTTTGGAAGGGGTTTTTTCTCATCTCACATTCAATTCTATGGGATCTCCATTATTCACCTCTTATTTCTTATATGAGGTATAGGTGTACTGCAATTTGAAATATGTTATCATGGTTCTCATTATATTCATTGTATTCTGTAACTCTTTTGGTGGTTAATAATTCTTTTTCATATGACTCAATTGAATACAACACGGTAACGAGCTTTGTCTCAATTTTCAATTCGTTGTGACTTGCTTAGTGATTTTTCACCTACTCTTTCTTATGTGGTGTACCTACTGCCCATTTGATATAACTTTTCAATGGAAAGTATATTCCATTTAAATATCCATATTCTCATATCATGGATATTATTATTGTCTAAGTCGTATACCATTTTACATACAGTATTTATTTTGAATGTTGTTTTGACTGTGGAAATGTTGATGAATTTGTATCCTCTACTATATACGGATAATGTAAATACATATTGCTCTTGTATTGAATATATTTATAAAAAATGCTTGGATGTAGAGGTGGGTGGGTCCCACTACAACCCCTTGATGCATCGGTAGGTCTCATGAGACAAAATAGTTTGGCGACAAACCCTTCGAGTTTGTTTCCAAAATTCAGAAGGGTTTGTACCCATATAACAAAAACCATCGTTACGGTATTATGGTTTCATGTGATAGATACATGACGTCCAATTAATAAGCATTCTTTTTATTCATTATTAGTTATTATCATTATCCATGAGGTTTTCACTATGACAAAATCTATGTATGCAGTTTCATTCTCAGTTTATTAATGGAATTAGTTGTTCATTTATTCACTATGCCATATTGATTATGTCAGATTGATTGTGATTCACTTATTATTTTACTCCTACTTCTGCTATTTGTAACCCTTACTGAGTGTTTGATCTCACCCCTTTCATTGTTTACTTTCAACAGGTGACAAAGAGGAGATCATTTATTGGGTTCTTGTGGATGCAGTTTTTAGTTTTCACTATGTATTGTATCTTGTAACCTTTTTCAAAGTAATTTGTGTTACTTATATGGATCTATTTTCTTCAATACTACTAAACTATTCGTTCCTTAGGGATTATCATTCCTTCTAACCATTCCAATATAACAAGTAATGCACCGTCTCCAGTCTAGAGGGGTCGGGGTGTTACAATTGGAATCATAGGAAGTTTAGTAGAAAACTTGGAAACTAGAGTAGGAAATGTATAGTAGGGAACAAAGCCCTAAGCTAGTATATGAGGATTAACATTCAAGAACTATTTGTTATTTTGGTAAGGAATATATTATGTGGATATTTTAAGCAATACGCCCCTGTCTAGATACGATCAGGTAGAGACAGCTCTAGCACAGATGTATCTAGGGGTAAAACCTGAAAACACCACTCTGAGCTAGACTCGAATGGGAACTTGTGCACGACAATGGGCCTTGCAGCACTCTTGGTTACGAAACTCCCAAGGGATATTCTTATGATAATTCATATTTTCTTTACAATCCATTATGAAGGATTTAATGTAAAATTTTCCTCATAGGATCATTTTTTATTAGATTAGTTATGCGTAGAATTTCAATCTATGTTGAGTGATTTTATATTTGAGATTCATAAACTAATCTAGTGTATCCCATTATTTAGAAATGGAGTCCAATGGAAGAAGGGGAATCAATACTCATGGGAAATGTAAGGATATCTCTACTAAGCAAGTCAACACAGACAACGTTTGAGTAGATCATATTATTACCATATTGGGACAACTTACTCAAGTTGTAGCGAATAACCATTCAAAACCTGTGTTGGATCATTTCATGCGGCAGAAGCCCCCATCTTTCAGTGGGACTACTAATCCAGTGGTTGATGAGCAATAGATCAAGTCCCTTGAAAAGATATCCATGGTGTTAAGATGCAATGAAATTGAAAAGGTATTACTGGTAGTATATTGTCTCACGGGCGATGCTGATCAATGCTGGTCCCTGATTCAAAATACCACGGAGGAAGAAGCGATAGAGGATATGGAATAGAGGAATTTTAAGGAAATATTATTCAAAAAATATTTCCCTCGTGAGCAACAAACTAAAATTAAGAGGAAATTCCTTGGCTTGAAACAATGGGAAGAAGACAGTGTTGTAGAGTATGAGGCTACCTGTAACGACCCGAATTTTTTAAATAAATTTTGTTTCCTAATTTTATGTGTTATTGTTATACTCAACAAAAATGTTTCATTTGGTAACATGAGTATAATTAAAATGAGACTGTTGGGTTTTGACTGTTATTTGACCATTGGTCAATATGACCGCTGGAAACTAAACATTTTGACTATTGTCTCTAAATACAAGCAATCTTGGTTAATTAATATAGAAAGAAGATTCGATGGCCTCACCCAGTAGTCTTGGACCGATCGAAGCCCATCTAACAGAACTTGGGAAGGAGGTAGCACCACTGGGCTTCGCTCTGGACCAAACCCAAGCTGAACTTCATCGTATAAAGCTAGAACGGGATCGCCTTCGCGAGAAGTTCAAACTGATAGAAATTACTACTCGTGCGATGTTGGCCGAGCCTCCCTCGGATTCTCTCACCTTAGCACACCTTACACTTAGTTCCTATGCTGGTGTGATAAGGGGCTATGTAAGGAGACCGTAACTGTCTTGTGTAATCCTTTGTTTTAAATAAAATTTCGATTTCTTTTATGAATTTTCAAATGACCGGATAAATATAGTATGAAATTTTTTGATGAATTTTAGAAAAAGGATATTTTAAATATGTTTATGTAAACCCTAAATAATTAAAAATGTGTAATGATTTTCAAAAAATGGTCTTCTGCAATTATGTTGAGTACTAAATTTAGAGTCTAATAAGATCAACTTGATTTTTGATGAATAGTAAATTATGAATAGTGATTTTATGATTAGGATTAATAATGTGTCCAAATGGATTAGTAATCTCACTTAAAGAAAGTATTAAAATAAGCTAGGCACTTTGATTAAGTAATGTGATTAAATAAAATGGTTAAATAATGGTTTCATAAATTATTATTCAAGTATTAGTTTTTTCGAATGAATAGTATTTTTTAATTAAAAATTTAATTAAAAATAATTAGAAAATTATTTTTATAAAAATGACTTTATTTTTGAACTCAGAGCATCGATATTATGTTATGGTAATATTTGGGGATTTTTCTGAAAAAAATGAATTTTCAGTGAATAGTGTATTTATTTAAAAATAAAATTAAAAATATTTAGAAAATTATTTTTATAAAATGGAGTTCATTTTTGAAATCGGAGCATTGATATTTAGTTAAGGTGAATGTTTGGGATTTTTCTGAGAAAGATGAATTTTTTCAGTGAATAGTAAAAATGCAGTTTTAGGGTTTCAGTATGTTTAATGACATCATAATTGTGTCATGATGATGTCATGAGATCTTTTAAGGGTTGGCCGGCCAAGGGTGATGAATTATTGTTTTGGGGGCCCCATGTGGCCTAACTCCATGATAAATGCCAAGGGAGAGCACATGGGTTTGAGAAAAGCACATGTGAGGTGTCCCTTGGCCATTAATGCCTTGTCCCCTCATTTTCCCTATAAATACCAAGCCCTCCTCTCATCCATTCGACTCCCCACTCATTCCCAACTAATTTCTGGTCTCATTACCTCCCAAGGAGTCCTCCCAAGGTGCCCCCAAGCCCTCAAGGTCCCAACCTTTGAGGTTTAAGAGTTACATTTTAAGGTAAGGGATCCGACCTCTCTCTTTCTTTTCAAGTAATCTCTTTTATGTCATTTCTTTTATACTCCATGTTCTTATGTTGGAGGATGTTCTTTTATATTCATCCTACTGCCTATTTCATGTTCATATTATGAGAGACCCCCCTTGCTCTCATCAATTCGTTTTAAGAATGTTTAAGTGGCGCCGTTAGGCTGCCGAATTTTTAAGGGATTCTTTCACCTTCCTCGTTTTCAAGTTCTATTTTCATTCAAGTCTTTCATGTTCCTTTTATTATGTTGGGGTATGATCTATAAATTATCATACTGATATTTTATTATCATATGATGAGAGACCCCATTTGATCGCTTCAATTCAGTATTTTGAAGTATTAAGTGGCGCCGTTAGGCTGCCGAATTTTTAAGTGGTTCTTCACCCTTCTCGTTTTGAAGTTCTACTTTCATGTCAATTATTTCAAGTTCCTTTTTGTTTTATTGGGGTATGATCTCTATATATATCATACTGGACTCTTATTTTCATATGATGAGAGACCCCATTTGATCTCTTCAATTCAGTATTTTGATGTTTTAAGTGGCGCTGTTAGGCTGCCGAATTTTTAAGTGGTTCTTCACCCTTCTCGTTTTGAAGTTCTACTTTCATGTCAATTATTTCAAGTTACTTTTGGCTATGTTGGGGAATTATCTATATATCTATCATACTGAAATCTTATTTTCACATGATGAGAGTCCCTATTTGATCTTTTCAAATCATTTTTGTTGATGTTTAAGTAACGTCGTTAGGCTGCCGAACTTTCATAAGAGAAATCTAATTTTTTTCTTCCTTCCATGTTTTTCATTTCAAATGGTATGTCCTTGAAATTTCATTACCATGATCATGTATCCTTCTTATTATGTCCATGTACTATTTTATGGGTCATTTATTAATGTTTGACCCATTTTACCTCTCTTTTAATGTCTTCTAAAACCTCGGAACATTGCCGTTATGCTGCAGAATTTCTGTCTCAAAATGTCTATCTCTTTTTCTAAAGTTCTTTTATTTTATTAAGTTAATACTCAAAGCTCTTTCTTCTAAAGGGGTATTCACATATATACCAAAATGTTCTATTTTAAATTCTTGGATTTACATACATGAGACCCACCTTCCTTTTCTGTGGGTTTTAAAGTGACGTAAAGATCTTGTCTTTAAAGCAGTTTTAAAACATTATGATTATGAAATGAAACCCATTTATTTTATGTTATATGGGTTACTTATGAAATGTTTGATGATGATATATGTGTCTCACATGATAATAAAGGCAAATTTAAGGGTGCGCCCTGATAGCGCTCCAATGCATTGGGTAATGACGTAACCACTAGAGATTAAAATTTTCACGATACCTTGGTGAATAACCTTGGTAATTTTAAAATGAAACCTTGGGGATGGACCTTGGTGATATGTTCATGATTGTCTATGTTAAATGATGTAGCCACATCTTCAAGTTATGAAAAAGTTTTATTTTTATTATGATATGCTTCATGATTTCATTTTCATGCCTTAAAGTTCTTTTCATGACTTTATTAATGTATCTCAAGTTCATATGTAAAATGTTTCACTTGTTTCCCTTGCTGGGCCTTCTGCTCACCCTTCCTTTTGATGTATGTCCCCAGGTTATGAGATGCAGTAATGAGCCTAGGGTGAACATGAGGAGAAGCCTTTCAAGTGTTTAAGAAGAATGTTTTTTTTGTTTCATGTTTTATGTTCCTTGTTTCCGAGACACTAAACCTTAAAGATCCTCAGTTCCGTGTAATGGAATGAAAGTTATGTTATAAAAAGACGGGATGATATAGTTGGTATCAAAGGATGGTTTAGTTATTTTTGGAAATTAGGATATGAAAACTCTAGGAAGAACCCTATAGAAAAGTTTAATATAGGAAATCTTCCTGGTATTTTGGTGAGTATTGAGTAAGGGGTTGCCCAGCAAATACATCCATGTTTGGATACGAGAAGGTAGAGGTGGCTCTGGCACAGATGTACATAGGGGTAAAACCCGAAAACACCGCTTTGAGCTAGACTCGAACGGGAACTGGTACACGACAACGGGCCTTGCTGCACTCTTGGTTACGACACTCCCGGGGGATATGCTTTGGTAAATTCATAAGCTTGGTATGAACCATTGTTAAAGGAACAAAGATAAAATAAAATAAAGGTTCACATAAGAATATATGATCATTCATAACCTAGATGGGAACCTAGGAGATCACAAGTTAGGGTATACCTTTCATATACAAGTTATCCTTATATGCTTTCAGTTCCTTTTCATGATTATTAGCTAAGTACTTAAGCCCCTAATTATGCTTTCTCTTCTTAGTTAATGGTGGGAAATGGAAGAACATGTTCCGACAACCAATGTGATAGGAAATGCGATGATTTTCGTATTAATATGACAGGGATGATTAGGGGATTAAAATATGATTATTATTTTGGAAGACGTTCATTATTTTGGGAACCATATTTGATCGAGGTAAATAGATTACTATGGTATTTTCATTGAGGAGTATGGTTGAATTATATTTTGAAGAATCGATGAATTTATGGTGAACTTATAGTAATTTAGGTTACTTATGGGAATGACTAACCTATCTTGCGTAAAATATGTTTAGGTTAGCTACTTTTTTTATAAGATGTTAGGAGTGGTTGATGTTGTCTGGAGATGAACATTGAAGTTGTTTTGGAAGACTATGTTATCAAATCCTTCTTGTATTTGGGTTTCAATCTTAGTTTGGTTTGTTTTGAGGAATTTTAAGGACCGTTATTTATGGAATGGTCTATGATGAACTTTGGGTAGTACCATGGAACTTTGATGATTTAAAAGTAGTTTCCATTCCTATGGGATTCTTTCTTTTTGAAGAGTTGTTTTACCTTAACCTTTCTGTTTTTGGGATAATGTTTAAAGATAGAAGAAATAGATAGTTAATCTTTTGTAGATTATGTGATTCTATAGAAGATGATTCTTGTGCTTTTATGAGACCAAGTGTTTTTGAATTCTCATCATTTGGAGAAAAGATTAGTGTTGGTAGGGACTTATTAAAGGATGAAACTCTACTTGAAGGTAGGTATATTTTCTTATGTTTTTGTTCTATGTAGTAAATGAAATCCTCAAAATTATGAAAAGAAACGTAAAACAAAAATGTTGTTGGTTTACGTTTCCTACTAGGTAATCAAAGACCGTTTACACACATCATAAGTTTGGGATTTTCTCATGGTTAACTTTCTCCTAATCATGTTATCTATCACTCTCCCTCAGAACTTGACCCTTTGTTTTCTCCTCCATGTCCATTTTTCCTACATGGAACCCTAGTGTGGGTTAACTCGGGTGACCTTTGTACTTCCCTTTCTTTATTTTAAAGTAATAGTTTTACTAACTCCTTTTCCGATGTGGGACTTTCAATGAAATTTCAAAACCAAATTTTAAAATTGCGAGGACGCAATTTCTTAAGGAGGGAAGATTGTAACGACCCGAATTTTTTAAATAAATTTTGATTCCTAATTTTATGTGTTATTGTTATACTCAACAAAAATGTTTCATTTGGTAACATGAGTATAATTAAAATGAGACTGTTGGGTTTTGACTGTTATTTGACCATTGGTCAATATGACTACTAGAAACTAAACATTTTGACTATTGTCTCTAAATACAAGAAATCTTGGTTAATTAATATAGAAAGAAGATTCGATGGCCTCACCCAGTAGTCTTGGACCGTTTGAAGCCCATCTAACAGAACTTGGGAAGGAGGTAGCACCACTGGGCTTCGCTCTGGACCAAACCCAAGCTGAACTTCATCATATAAAGCTAGAACGGGATCGCCTTCGCGAGAAGTTCAAACTGATAGAAATTACTACTCATGCGATGTTGGCCGAGCCTCCCTCAGATTCTCTCACCTTAGCACACCTTACACTTAGGTCCTATGCTGGTGTGATAAGGGGCTATGTAAGGAGACCGTAACTGTCTTGTGTAATCCTTTTTTTTAAATAAAATTTCGATTTCTTTTATGAATTTTCAAATGACCGGATAAATATAGTATGAAAATTTTTGATGAATTTTAGAAAAAGGATATTTTAAATATGTTTATGTAAACCCTAAATAATTAAAAATGTGTAATGATTTTCAAAAAATGGTCTTCTGCAATTATGTTCAATACTAAATTTAGAGTCTAATAAGATCAACTTGATTTTTGATGAATAGTAAATTATGAATAGTGATTTTATGATTAGGATTAGTAATGTGTCCAAATGGAAATCTCACTTAAAGAAAGTATTAAAATAAGCTAGGCACTTTGATTAAGTAATGTGATTCAATAAAATGGTTAAATAACGGTTTCATAAATTATTATTCAAGTAATAGTTTTTTCGGATGAATAGTGTTTTTTAATTAAAAATTTAATTAAAAATAATTAGAAAATTATTTTTATAAAAATGACTTTATTTTTGAACTCAGAGCATCGATATTATGTTATGGTAATTTTTGGGGATTTTTCTGAAAAAAATGAATTTTCGGTGAATAGTGTATTTATTTAAAAATAAAATTAAAAATATTTAGAAAATTATTTTTATAAAATGGAGTTCATTTTTTAAATCAGAGCATTGATATTTAGTTAAGGTGAAAGTTTGGTATTTTTCTGAGAAAGATGAATTTTTTCAGTGAATAGTAAAAATGCAGTTTTAGGGTTTCAGTATGTTTAATGACATCATAATTGTGTCATGATGATGTAATGAGATCTTTTAATGGTTGGCCGGCTAAGGGTGATGAATTATTGTTTTGGGGGCCCCATGTGACCTAACTCCATGATAAATGCCAAGGGAGAGCACATGGGTTTGAGAAAAGCACATGTGAGGTGTCCCTTGGCCATTAATGCCTTGTCCCCTCACTTTCCCTATAAATACCAAGCCCTCCTCTCATCCATTCGACTCCACACTCATTCCCAACGAATTTCTGGTCTCATTACCTCCCAAGGAGTCCTCCCAAGGTGCCCCCAAGCCCTCAAGGTCCCAACCTTTGAGGTTTAAGAGTTACATTTTAAGGTAAGGGATCCGACCTCTCTCTTTCTTTTCAAGTAATCTCTTTTATGTCATTTCTTTTATACTCCATGTTCTTATGTTGGAGGATGTTCTTTTATATTCATCCTACTGCCTATTTCATGTTCATATTATGATATACCCCCCTTGCTCTCATCAATTCGTTTTAAGAATGTTTAAGTGGCGCCGTTAGGCTGCCAAATTTTTAAGGGATTCTTTCACCTTCCTCGTTTTCAAGTTCTATTTTCATTCAAGTCTCTCATGTTCCTTTTATTATGTTGGGGTATGATCTCTAAATTATCATACTGATCTTTTATGATCATATGACGAGAGACCCCATTTGATCGCTTCAATTCAGTATTTTGAAGTTTTATGTGGCGCCGTTAGGCTGCCGAATTTTTAAGTGGTTCATCACCCTTCTCGTTTTGAAGTTCTACTTTCATGTCAATTTTTTCAAGTTCCTTTTTATTATATTGGGGTATGATATCTATATATATCATAATGGACTCTTATGTTCATATGATGAGAGACCCCATTTGATCTCTTCAATTCAGTATTTTGATGTTTTAAGTGGTGCCATTAGGCTGCCGAATTTTTAAGTGGTTCTTCACCCTTCTCGTTTTGAAGTTCTACTTTCATGTCAATTATTTCAAGTTACTTTTTGTTATGTTGGGGAATTATCTCTATATCTATCATACTGAACTCTTATGTTCACATGATGATAGACCCTATTTTATCTTTTCAAATCATTTTTGTTGATGTTTAAGTAACGCCGTTAGGCTGCCGAACTTTCATAAGAGAAATCTAATTTTTTTCTTCCTTCCATGTTTTTCATTTCAAATGGTATGTCCTTGAAATTCCATTACCATGATCATGTATCCTTATTATTCTGTCCATTTACTATTTTATGGGTCATTTATGAATGTTTGACCCATTTTACCTCTCTTTTAATGTCTTCTAAAACCTCGGAACATTGCCGTTATGCTGCAGAATTTCTGTCTCAAAATGTCTATCTCTTTTTCTAAAGTTCTTTTATTTTATTAAGTGAATACTCAAAGCTCTTTCTTCTAAATGGGTATTCACATATATACCAAAATGTTCTATTTTAAATTCTGGGATTTACATACATGAGACCCACCTTCCTTTTCTGTGGGTTTTAAAGTGACGTAAAGATCTTGTCTTTAAAGCAGTTTTAAAACGTTATGATTATGAAATGAAACCCATTTATTTTATGTTATATGAGTTACTTATGAAATGTTTGATGATTATATATGTGGCTCACATGATAATAAAGGAAAATTTAAGGGTGCGACCTGATAGCGCTCCAATGCATTGGGTAATGATGTAACCACTAGAGATTACAATTTTCACGATACCTTGGTGAATAACCTTGGTAATTTTAAAATGACACCTTGGGGATGGACCTTGGTGATATGTTCATGATTGTCTATGTTAAATGATGTATCCACATCTTCAAGTTATGAAAAAGTTTTATTTTTATTATGATATGCTTCATGATTTCATTTTCATGCCTTAAAGTTCTTTTCATGACTTTATTGATGTATCTCAAGTTCATATGTAAAATGTTTCACTTGTTTCCCTTGCTGGGCCTTCTTCTCACCCTTCCTTTTGATGTATGTCCCCAGGTTATGAGATGCAGTAATGAGCCTAGGGTGAACATGTGGATAAGCCTTTCAAGTGTTTAAGAATAATGTTTTTTTTTGTTTCATGTTTTATGTTCCTTGTTTCCGAGACACTAAACCTTAAAGAACCTCAGTTCCGTGTAATGGAATGAAAGTTATGTTATAAAAAGACGGGATGATATACTACCTTCACAAGGCTAGCTAGGTATTCTGTGGATTACGTACGTGACTCGGCAGATAAGATTTATTATTTCTTTAAAGTTATTAATCCAAGTCTTCTAAGGGCACTGGATTCTCAATCATTTTCATCATATGATAAAATATTACCAAGTGCCATCAAAACAGAGAAGGAATTTTCTAGATCAAATTTTTTCAAAGGAAACCATGATAAGAAGTGGTACTCTAATAATAAAGGAAAAATATAAGCACCAAAGAAGAGTAAGGGAACGAATAGTTTCCCATTAAACGAGAACTATGGAAAGAATCATCCTGAAAAATGTTTGAAAGGCACGAGAGTCTGCTATAACTGCGGAGAAAAGATTCATCGATCTAGTGATTGAAAGGGGAAGAAACAATTCAATGATATTCAAGGCTACAATTGCAGAGACATGGGACACTATGCAAATGAGTGTCCTAATCATCAAGGAAACATGCCTCAGAAAAATTCAAGAGAGCAAGGGAGAGCCTATATGAATACAACCGCGGAGGTTGAAGTTCCTAGTGATGTGGTGGAAGGTACTTTAATTGTTTCGTCAAACATAGCCAACACTTTATTTGATTCTGGATCATCTCATTCATGTATATACTCTCATTTTTCCAAAAAATTAGATATTTCCAATTTGATTTAAGAAAGGAGTTCTCAGTCAAAATTCCCATGGGATGTATCATTGCGACAAAGGCATGTCGACTAGTCCTCCTCCAAACACCAAAACGTGCATTAGTTTCTAACCTTATCATTATACCCATGACTAAATTGGATATAATTATTGGTATGTATTGGATGTCAAATTATGATGCAAGGATTTATTGCATGAAAAAAGAAGTTACAATTTTTGAAAATGTTGTAGAATCCCTTGTCTTTAGGGAAGAAACTTCGCCACCTAATTCTTATGAAGAACCACCCCCAGTATCTCTATTGAATGAAATACTTAGAGAGGAATATAAACCAATATTTATGGGAGAGGAAATAAATATTGAAATTGAAGATTTGAAAATAGTGAAAGAGTACATTGATGTATTTCCAGAGGATTTACCTGGACATCCTCCAGAGTGGGAAGTTGAGTTCTTTATTGATTTAATTCCTAATGCAAGACCTATATCAAAGACTCCCTATAGAATGCCCACTGTGGAATTAGTAGATCTAAAGAAACAACTAGGGGATCTGAGTGAAATAGGATTTATTCGACCTAGTGTTTATCCATGGGGATCCCCCGTCCTCTTTGTCAAGATAAAAGATGGATCTATGAGGCTTTACATTGATTATAGGGAAATCACTGATATTAAAATAAAGAATAAGTATCCCCTGCCCGGATTGATGATTTATTTTA
Source organism: Viscum album (assembly GCA_963277665.1). Taxonomy (NCBI): domain Eukaryota; kingdom Viridiplantae; phylum Streptophyta; class Magnoliopsida; order Santalales; family Viscaceae; genus Viscum; species Viscum album. The sequence continues at coordinate 414,677,059 of OY728131.1, forward strand.
CCAAAATCATGGAGCTCAATACTTTTCAAAGATTGACCTTCGATCTGGATATCATCAACTGCACGTGAGGAAGGAAGATATTATGAAGACGACATTTCGAACCAGGTATGGGCATTATGAGTTTACAATGAAGCCTTTTGGACTGACAAATGCACCCTCTATTTTCATGGATTCAATGAATAGAGTTTTCAAGGAATATCTTGATAACTTTGTTGTGATATTCATCGATGATATCCTGATAGACTCAAAAATACATGAAGTCCATGAGGATCATTTGAGAACTATTCTGAAAAATATTAGAAGAAATCAATTATATGGGAAGTTTAGCAAGTTCAAATTCCTCCTTCAGTCAGTTTCTTTTCTAGGCCATATTGTCATTAAGTATGGAATCCTAGTTGATCCTGCAAAGATAAAGGCAATCCAAGAATGGCCCACGCCAACAAACATAACTGAGGTACACAGTTTTATTGTCTTAGCAGGCTATTATCAGCATTTCATGCTGAATTTTTCCCGACTGGCTAACCCGCTAATGAAGCTCACATGTAAAAGGGTTAAATTTTTTGGGCAAAATATTGTGAAGAATGTTTCGAAGAACTGAAGAGAATATTATTCAATGCTTTTATATTGACTCTACCTTCAGGGAATGATGGGTTTATTATTTATAGTGATGCTTCAAAGAAAGGACTTGGTTATGTCCTTATGAAAAATGATAATGTTATTTCTTATGCATCATGATAGCTAAAAGTTCATGAGAAAAACTATCCTACTCATGATCTTGAGTTAGCTGCTGTAATCATTTCTTTGAAGATACAGAGACATTATCTCTATGGTGAAAAATGTGAGATTTATACTGATTACAAGATTTTGAAGTATATTTTCTCACAAAAAGAACTAAACATGAGGCAGAGGATATGGCTTGAACTACTCAAGGATTATGATTTCACAATACACTACCACCTGGGGAAGGAAAATAAGGTGGCAGATGCTTTGAGTAGAAAGGATCATGGAGTTTTGAACAAGATGAGAGTTGAAAGGGATCCTATTTTCATGGATCTAGTAAGGATGTATATGGGAATAACCATGGAAGGTGAAACATCAATTATTTTTCAAATGGTTGACAAACCATATTTACTAGAAAGGATAAAAAGTTCTCAAGATGATGAGGAGGAGTTTCAAAAGAAGATTAAAGTTGTGAATGATGTGAGATTGCATGACTTCGTATATGAAGATGGAATTTATAAATTTGGGAAGAGTCTTTGTGTTCCCAATATACCTGATCTAAAAATGGAATTATTAGATCATGGTAATAGTTCCAATTTCTCTACACACCTTGGTAGCACTAAGATGTATAGAGATTTGAAGGAACATTTTTTGTGAGACAACATGAAGAGGGAGATTGCGGATTTTGTGTCAAGATGTATGGTTTTTCAACAAATGAAAGCTAGAAGGCAACAACCTGGAGGAGTATTGCAACTTATTCCCATACCTGATTGGAAATGGGATAATATCACGATGGACATTGTCATGGGACTACCAAAGACTCCTAGAAGGAACAATGCAATATGGGTCATTGTTGATCGTCTTAACAAGTCAACACATTTTCTTGCTATAAGAGAAGATCTACCCCTTGAATGTCTAGCAAGAATATATATTAATGAAGTTGTGAGACTTCATGGATTACCCCTATCAATTGTTTCTAGTCGTGATCCACGTTTTGCGTCAAGATTCTGGAAAATTCTTCAGAAGGCCGTTGATACTGATCTTCGTTTGAGCACTGCCTACCACCCACAAACTGATGGACAATCAGAACGGACTATTCAAACATTGGAAGACATGTTGAGGTCTTGTTCACATGATTTTCAAGGCATGTGGGATCAGTATTTACCTCTCGTAGAATTTTCCTACAAAAATAGCTTCCATTCAAGTATTCAGATGGCACCCTATCAATCATTATATGGGAAGAGATGTCATACACCAACATACTGGGATGAAGTTGGGGAAAGAAAGCTCGTGGGTCCAGAACTTGTTGAAGAAACAACGGAAAAGGTGAAGATTATCCAAAACCATATAAAAATAGCTCAAAGTAGGCAATAGAGCTATATAGATAACCAAAGGAAGGATTTGGAGTTTCAAGAAGGAGATCATGTTTTCCTAAAGGTATCTCCATGGAAGGGTATTATACGATTCGGTAAGAAGGGAAAGTTAAGTCCTAGGTACATCAGACATTTTGAAATTCTAGACCAAATTGGAGCTGTACCTTACCATTTGGAAATGCCTCCAAGTCTCTCCAAGGTTCACAATGTGTTCCACATTTCAATGTTAATAAATTACATTCCAGACCCAACACATGTACTCACTTATGAAGAAGTAGAACTTGAGCTTGATCTGTCTTATTGTGAAGATCCTATCAAGATTCTTGATAATAGAGAACAAGTATTGAGAAATTGGACAACTCGTCTGGTAAAGGTTCTATGGGGGAACCATAAGATGGAAGAAGAAACATGGGATCCTGAGGAGCTTATGTTAAAGATATACCCAAATATTTTTAGGTAATATTTTGTGAATTTCGAGGACGAAATTTTTGTAAGGAGGGAATAATGTAGCACCCCAAACATTTTATGGTATGTTTCTCTTAAATACACAGTATTCATTAGGTAGCCTATATTTCAGGAATCATTGAGCCCTATGGAACAAAACATGGTTACTTATAGGAGATAGCCAAAACTTAGCCACTAAACTTAAATGTACCAACTTTGTGATTTTAATTTTAAAAATCTGATATACACGGTTGTGATCAAAATGATATTTAGAGTCTAATAAAATTAACATAATTTTCAGTGAATAGTAACCTACCCTTATGAATAGTACCCTACCCTTATGAATAGTAACTTACCCTTATGAATAGTTATATGACTCTTATGAATGGTATCCATACCCTTGAGTGAATAAATGAATTTAGACAACCTAAAGATGAAGATGAATATTCTAAGTGTTTATATATTTCAATTAAATAATGATTTAATTAAATATTTAATTAATCATATTTAGAAAACTATTTTTGAAAAATGGACTTTATTTTTTGATTCTACACGTTGAAAAAAGGTTATGGTGAATTTTTGGGATTTTTCTAAAATACTTGAATTTTTTATGAATAGTGACATACCATAAATTGAAAAATTAAGATAAATACACTAATTATAGAGTCATGTGTGATGTTCTACTGATGTAATCCCACTTGGTTCAGATTCTTCTTGGTCATGGAATACTCACTATTCCTTGTCTTGAGGAGAAATAATAAATTAATGAGTTTTATATTAAGAAATACCCTCTCTCCTCCACTACAAAACCCCCTCTCAACCCCCTTCCATTCACTCCTCTCAAGCTTTGTGCCTTCTCCAAATTCTATCCAAATACCTTCCCAACCTTTTCCCCCATGTACAGAAATCTTTGGTCTCATAAAATGTCCAAAACCTCTCCCCTTAAGAGGTTCTCAAGGAGGAAGTCTCAAGAGGTAAATTCCTCTTTCAAATCCATTCTTTTCTTTTAAGTTCTTTTATTTTTGTTTCTTTTCTCACCTCCCTTCACCAAAATAGTATGATAAATCCAGAAACATACATATACTGGAATGTTTTCATTCTAATGGTATGTATTCTATTATATTCTCTCTTCTCCCCACTTTTATTTGAAAGAAATGAAAGCACCGTTTGAGATGTGAAAATTTAACACATTCAAAGACAACAATTTATCAATTTATATTATAATCTTTAATTCTAGTCAGGAAACCATTTGTGTATTGGTTGAACCAGATTATTGTGTAATATATCATATTTTTATTTCTTTAATACTTTTTTACACATGGTATTAAGTTATAAAGAAAAAAAATTTCATCGTAATCAAACCCACCGATTAACCAAAACGGTTATCACTAAGGTTACATATATAAAAATTCGACTTCAATCTAAGTGGCCCAAATTAAATTTAAAACCATGTAATATTCTGGATGTTCATTAATAGAGTATAAATTCATTTCTAGACAACCACATCCATCTTATATATTTATCTGGAATTGAATATAAGTGAACCAATCATTTAAAACCAAGTAAACAAATGAGCCCAAACAATGAAATTAAACCTTATAACCAATCAAAAAAGCCTATAATGAAATAAAAAGGATTACAATAAATCATTTACATATAAAATAGGTTCTGGACTTATGAATTAATAATCCTAATTTTTTTATTCAGGTATTTAATAACAAGTTGAGAACACCTTCAAGCATAAGGTAAGGGATCCTCTCTCTCACTTTTATTCAAGAATCCACCCTGTCTTGTGTGATTTTACTTTCAATTTCTAATGATGGGTTATGTTTTCTAATCTCCCCCATTCTTCCCTTATGATATATAAATCATGGTATAACCTTTTATCTCTCATTAATCCCTCACCAGAACACTCGTTACCATGACGAAATGTTTGGAAGGGGTTTTTTCTCATCTCACTTTCAATTCTGTGGGATCTCCATTGTTCACCTCTTATTTATTATATGAGGTGTATGTGTAATTACATTTGACATATTTTATCATGGTTCTAAATATATTCATTTCATTCTATGACTCTTTTGGTGGCTATTATCTCTTTTTCATACGACTCAACTGAATACAACACGGTAACGAGCTTTGTCTCAATTTTCACTTTGTTGTGACTTTCTTAGTAATTGTGCACCTACTCTTTCTTATGTGGTGTAACTACTGACTATTTGATATTAATTTTCAATTTATAGTATATTCAATTTAAATATCTATATTCTCATATCATGGATATTATTATTGTCTAAGCTGTATACTATTTTACATACGATATTTATTTTGAATGTTGTTTTGACTATGGAAATGTTGATGAATCTGTATCCTCTTTTATATACAGACAATGTAAATATATATTTCTCTTTTATTGAATCTATTTATAAAGAATTCTTAGATTTAGATGTGGGTGGGGCCCACTACAGCCCCTCTATGCATCGGTAGGTCTCATGAGACAAAACAGTTTGGTGACAAACCCTTCGAGTTTGTTTCCAAAAATCAGAAGGGTTTCTACCCATAGAACTTAACCGTCTTTACGGTATTTATGGTTTCATGTTCCAGATACATGACGTCCAATTAATAAGCATTCTATTTATTCATTATCAGTTATTATTATTATCCATGAGATTTTCACTATGAAAAAATCTATGGATGCAGTTTCATTCTCAGTTTATTAATGGCATTAGTTGTTCATTTATTCACAATCCCATATTGATTATGTCAGATTGATTGTGATTAACTTATTATTGTATTCATGATTCCACTATTTTTAACCCTTACTGATCATTTGAGCTCACCCCTTTCATTGTTTAATTTCAATAGGTGACAAAGAGGAGATCATTTATTGAGTTCTTTTGGATGCAGTTTTTAGTTTTCATTATGTATTGTGTCTTGTAACATTTTTCAATATAATTTGTGTTACATATTTGTATCTAGTTTCTTCAAGAATACTAAACTATTCGTTACTTCAGGATTATCATTCCTTCTATCCATTCCAATATCACAAGTACTACACCAGATCTTGTCTAGAGGGGTCGGGGTGTTACATTAATTTTGTCTTATATGTCCATATTTTAACTTCTCACGTATGTTCTCTTATTTGGAAACCTAGTATGTGTTTTTCTAGATGAAATTCACACATCAATCTCTCTTTTTAAAGTGGATGTTTTGTTAACCCATGTTATGATGTGAGTTTAAATGAAGTAATTTTCAAATTTTATACATTTGAGGATCGGGATGAGTTTTGGGGGGAAAATTAATTTTAAGTGGGGTAGAATTTAATACACTGAGATGTTGGGAAATATATTTTTTCAAATTAATTTGATCATTTTAATATTTTTCATTACACATAACACTGAGATTTGTTTTCATTACACAAAAAAATATATTTTATATAGTATTACATGAAACATTATGTTTTTATTGTGTTACACACAATACCGAGTTTATCCAGCATTACATGCAAGAATGATTTAAAAAAAAAACCTAAGATACTATTAAAATATTATTATTTAATTTGATAGTTATGGCACAGTCATTGGAATGGTGTGTATCAATAGGATTAACTAAATTATGAAAATATATGGTTTCAAAAGTATATATAATTTAATATTTTCATACTCATTAATTTTAAATTAAAATAAAATCCTTTTGAAAAAAAAGTTTCATATTCTAAGAAACAAATTATGCACATGAATGCAGATTACCTCAACAAATTAAAAGAATCTATTTTAGTGAATAATTATAATGAAATTTATATATTATATAATAAATAAATTATTTTACATTCATCTTATGTGTTTTATAGATAATATATAATAATAAATTTTATTTTATTATTAAAAGTACATTTTCTAAAAAAGGTTTTGTCGCATTTGGGGAACTTATATTCAAATAAATTTTTTACACTGTTTTACAATTTATTTGAAAAAATATAAATAAGTTATTAAATTTTAATATAAATAATATCTTCTGATAAATATTTTGTGATTATTATGATTTTTTTTATTTTTTTCGTGAACATTTAAAAATTATTAATTTTAAATAAAAATTTTCATTTTGAAAAAAGTATTTATAAAGTTAAATTATATATTAAATTTTTATTAAATTAAAATTATTTAATATATACATTTATTAATCTAATTAATTTCACTCTAATCACATTATATTTCCATTTCCATATAAAATCCTTCTAAAATTCTATCCATTTTTCTTAAAAATCCACTTTATCGTCACATCTATATGATTAATTTAAAATTAAATTTCATAAATTATTTGAATTTAACATAGAAATATTAATTCCACATTTGGAATCATAATAATTGATATTTTTAATAATTTCAAAATATTTTATCATAATTATTATTAGTGAAAATATTTAAAATTAATTATCATGATTAAGGTTAAATGAGGGTTTTGTCCAATACATGTGTTTGTAATAAGTTGATTTTACACACACATTGGATTTTTATTTTATAAATTCGATTTAATATTTAGAATAAGTAGGTATAAATCATATAATATAGATTATTTTTGTTTCATTCTTAAATTATTAATTCTCTAAGTAAAAAAATATATAAGTTACTGTGTAATAAAAAAATAGTGTTAAAATGAGTAAACTTAAAAAAAAAGTAATAACATGAAAAATTGTGTTTCATTTGCGTGGTGGATCTATAAATAAACCACATAGTCTCCACCCAAATTCAATACCATATTCTCTACTATCATCTTAGAGGCCTTAGTTTGAACAAAAATCTATCATATGAAAGATTTAGTACAAACCTAAGGAGGATACCTGAAAACGATGTAACATTATTCTGTGAGTGTTTTTCTTTTATATCTTACTATGGCTCCTTAAATTGTTATTAAAATATTATGATATAATAACCTTATTATATTAAATATTATTATCTATTGTTATATTATGGTGAGGGCCTAAAACAAAAACCAATTATATCAAATGGGTTACGAAATCATCGATCGTCTGTACATAGGAGCACCACCGCGCAAATCGATTTCATTCATTTTTTGAATAACACATATTGTGGTTGGGTATGATGATTTATATAATTTATATATACAATTTTTACAACATAATTTTAGATTTGGATTCCTTATATTTTATTTAACCATTTACTGTCTGCTTCATAGGTGTGATGACCCACACTCTCTTGGCCCTTCCCTTTGCCAAAATCCGGGTCCTAAAGGAGTGGAATCTCAGTGAGACCGATCGGCGCGACCGATCGGTGAGACCGATCGGCGTCGCCCAAACAAGTTGTTTCCAGTAGAGCGCCTTTTTGTGCAAATAGGGTTTTAAACCCTATTCTGACTCGTTTAAGCATATTTTAAAGACCCGTAACGCGTATAAGAGTTTTAATTAAATACTTAATCAATTCATGAGTCGGTTTAAACCACCCGACCCCATTTAATGACGAGTGGAGCCGTGTGGTCAACCAATGACCCCCGCGCCTTATGTGGTTTCGCGTTTTCACCTCAACCGTCCCTGGCTCTTATAAACTAAGGGTTAGCCGTGGTTTCCCTTTTCTCGATCGCGGATTTTCACAAACAGCTTCTGGTGCATCGGGCGCGCCGCATCGTTATCCGTAACGTTCCGTGCCGGCCTAAGCGTCGATCGTCGATCAAACAAGTAGGGAATTTCTCCTTCGTCTCTCTCTTTGGTGTATCATGCGGGGTGGGCATGCTTTTGATTCTTTAGGATTGGATAAACCAGACCTAAATGAGATAATGTACTGGATTCTATAAAGAAAGAAGAAGGGGCTGTGATCGTTGAGGTTGTATTATATTTTTTTTGATGTTGTTTCTTCTATGACCATCTTGTTGAGTTGTGTTGGCTTATGCCTTCTGAAAATTGAGGCCGTTTCTGGTCATTGTATGTGCACTAATGAACCCCTGCTGATGTTTTTAAATGGCTTATTGTGGTTTTAAAATCCTGCTGAGAAAAGTAATCGGTTAATCACGTATATCCGGACAAATAAATTGAGGCACCAGGATCTTTCCTTCTGTGATAACCCCATCTGAAACACACGAAAATTGAAATCATGGAGTGTTTTATGTCGTTTAAATCTGAAAATACCAGCATGACCTTGACTTGTGTTGATGGTGGTAGTTGGTTGTTTTTCTTTTCGGGCCGATTTCTGGAAATGTGGGAGGGGATGGGATCCCATGTCTTGTACTCCTGGTGGTTGTGTAAATTTGTGGATGGGATCCCCTGTTTGTATGGATTCGGTGGTTGTGAGTTTTGAGACCTGTTGGTTACTTGTTTATATCACAAATTGGGGTGGAATCCTTTGTTGTTGAGAACCGGGTGTGGACGTTTTGGTTGATGCTTGACTGTTTACTTTCCTGGACTTGTGCCAATGCTTGCTAGTTGCCCAGTAGTGCTTGAACTCAATTGAACATTATTAGTGAACATGAAACAAGAATGGGACAAATGGGTTTTGTTGGCGAAGGTCGTGACTTGGGACTTGGATGTAGTGGTGTTGTGCTCTGTAGGCTGGTTAGAAAATCCTAGACTTTGGGTGAGTGCTTGTTACCTATATATAAACTTTTAGTTTTGTGTTTCTTATTCATACCCCACCCAAGTTGAGCACATAGTGCTGAACACCCCCATTTCACGGGGGAGGGTGTTTTTCCCAACATTGTTCTTGGTGGCTGGTTATTAGCTCCTTTTCTGCTCCCTTTCCCGGATAGCCCAAGTATCTTCGGGCAGGCTGTGATGGCCTGAGGTCCATTATTAGCCCAAGAACCTTCGGGTGGGGTTGTGTGGTGGTTGGCCAGGTGTGTGCGGCAGGTGGTTTCCCAAGTGTCTTCGGGATGAGGCCCAGGTGTCTTCAGGTGTGGCAGTGGATTTTCTAGCCCATGTGTCTTCGGGCGTGGTGGTGGTTGTTCTAGCCTAGGTGTTTTCAGGCGTGGTTACGTGTGACAGTTGTGGCCCAGGTGTGTGCGGGTGGGATTTCGGCAGTGGAACTGCGTGTGGTTGTGGCCCAGGTGTGTGCGGGTGGGTGTGGCAGTGGGACTGCGGTGAGAATGGCGGGATTGGTCTGATGCATAGGATGTCTCAATAACCAGTGGGAAAGTGGCACGGGGTACCCAAAAATCGATGTGCTCTGATTATATATATTACTTAACTTGCGTTATTTGGGGAGTGTGCCTTGGTGAGGCCTGGGGTGGATAGTTTACCTTGATAGGTGTTTGGTTTACTCTTTTCTCACAGGACTTTAGTACGTTCCCCCACTTGTGCACGAGAATCTTTGGTTTTCCCTACTGAGCGTACTTGTGTGCTCACCCTACATATATAAAACTTCTTTCAGGTTCCTAGGAGGACGTCGGGGATCACGTAGGACCTTACTAGCTCGGACCTTTGGGGCAGTTTCAGTTGTTACTTTTTCTTCTTTGGTACTTACCTTTGTAGTCACCTTTTGTACTTGTAGCTTTACTTTTGGAACATGCATGTGGGAATGGTTTACTTTTGGCTTTACTTTTCTTTTACCTTGGTGTTGATGGGTTTCATCATCTTATCTCTCGATCTTATAAAACAAAAAGGGTAATGCCTTCCATTGTGGGAAATTTTCTATACCCTTGGTGCTAGTCGCCACTCCGGGATCTATTGAAGGCGGGTCTCGGGGTTCATTATCTCTCCTTCAACTTAAAGAAGGAAGGGCCTGAAAATCTACTAACCCTACCCTCCTTTTGGTGAAGGAGGGTTGTGACAGAATGGTATCAGAGGTAGAGGGTTGAGAGATAGGATGGAGTCTGGAGTTAGGCACAGTGAGGATTGCATGGAATGGTAAGGCAATAGTGTTGGGTGACCTTGGCGCGTGAATTAGGCCGGGGAAGACCGGCTAGGTCACAGGATTTTAGGGCCCCCCGTGATCCGATGCAAGGACTCTGGACCTACCGAACGACCAAGTGAGACCACACTGATTGCAGGGTAGAGACCCTAGGAAAGGTACATGCATCATAATGACTTGTGTTCTTGTGTTTCTGGGATTTCTTGGGAATTTAGAATAAATTAATATCTTAAGAAGTTTTAAGAATGATATCCTGCACTACTTGGGCTTAGGCATTCCTTATTTACCTTGCAGCTATGGCACCTGGAAGGTGACCACGTGTGGTACAGGAGATCGAGGCCCCAGAGACTACTTTGGCCAATCGGCAGAGAGATGATCAAGAGGAAGAGGACGACCAGTGGCAAAAGACTCTTCGGGCCTTCCAGCGACAGGCCCTTGAGAAGTATAGGGGCATCACCTCCGATATGAAGACGGAAGGATGGCTAGAAGAGCTAGTTATAGCCTTCGGCCTGATTCGGGCCCCGAACAAGTAATGGGTTCGTCTGGATGTTAGCCAGATGTGGGGAGTGGAACATTAGTGGTGGATGCTTTACTTGGGGGAGAGGAGAGAGTCTGAGGTGGCTTGGGCGGATTTCGAGAGGGAGTTCCGGGCAGAATTCTTCTCCTCGACGATGAAGGCAGAAAAGAGGCAGGAACTACTCTCCCTCCAGTAGGGGAGTATGTCTGTGAGGGAGCTAGGGATCAAGTTCAAGGACCTCCTACGTTTTTCTCCGGACCACTTTCCCGATGAGGAGTCTCGGGCAAGACATTTGGAGGAGGCGCTTCGACCCTCCCTCTAGTATCCTGTTACCCCCTTTACCCTTACGACGTACTTGGAGGTCCAGAAGAAGACCGAAGTGGTGGAGAGAATGCATTCTCTAGGAGGAGTGTCACGAGAGGGGATCCAGCTGGGACCATCGAATGGGAAGGCCGTCAGCACCAGGCCTCCAGCGTCAGGACCCTCCAGGTTCCGACCCACAGGGAGCAGACCGCAACAATTTCAGTTTCGATCCCCCGGCCCTCACCCTTTTCCTTCGGGCCCGGGACTGCGGTGCTTCATCTGTGGGAGCCCTAGACATCTCCGGAGTCAGTGCCCCGACTGGGTGCAGTACAGCAGTGGCGGTCATCCCCACCACCCGCCCCAGCAGCAGCTTCCAGCCAGACCTTTCTAGCAGCAGCAGTAGGGACAGCGAGCTCCCGCTCCTCCAAGGGCAGACGTAGGAGGAGGAGGCCAACCTCAGGGCGCTCCATAGGGACCTTGACCAGGGCATGGTCTAGGAGGTGGACGACATCCGAGGGGAAGGGGAGCTGGGCGTGGACAGTTACACACCGTAGAGGCAGCAGTTCCAGCAGGTCCAGAGGTTGTTCGAGTTACGATCAGTCTGTTTAGAACTCTTGGTCATGCTTTGTTCGATACCGGAACTTCACACTCCTTTATTTCACCCAGTCTAGCCTGTGCCTTGGGCCTAGATGCCGAGATACTTCCAGTGCCCCTGGTGTTGAACGCACCAGTTAGAGGTCAGACCGACTTGTTGTTCGTTTGTCGGGGATGTTGACTGATGATAGGGCCACATCAGTCGATTAGGGATCTTCTTCTGCTACAGATTCAGCCATACGATGTCATCCTAGGCATCAACTGGCTATTTTTTGTGTGTGCCATCATTGACTGTTTCCGAAGAAGGGTGGTGTTCTCGGACTTAGACGGCCGGTGTGTTACCTTCACCGGTGAGCGGAGCAGTACGGAGGGAAAGAGGAGAGAGGAACCTCTCCTCTCCTTGTTGACCGAGCTGACAGTGGAATCAGTAGATGCTGAAATGGTGGAAGTGCCAGAGATCGTCCGCGAGTTTATGGACATATTTCCTGAGGAGGTGACGACTCTACCCCCTCGACGTGATATCGAGTTCGGGATAGACCTTCAGCCAAGCGCTCATCCGATCTCGATGGATCCTTACGGGATGGCACCTTCGGAGCTACAGGAGTTGCAGATACAGATTGACGATCTGATGAAGAGGGGTTATGTTCGTCCGAGCGCGTCACCGTGGGGCGCTCCAGTCTTGTTTGCAAAGAAGGCAGATGGTGGTCTTAGGTTGTGCATAGACTACAGGAGGCTGAATCAGGTAGCGATCAAGAATCGCTACCCTCTTCCAAGAATAGATGATCTTTTCGACCAGCTAAAAGGGGCAGGATGGTTCTCAAAGATCGACCTACGGTCTGGGTACCACCAGCTAAGGGTGAAAGAGGGCGACATCCCGAAGACAGCATTCAGGTGCAGGTATGGAATCTTCGAGTTCATAGTCATACCCTTCAGTGTTAGGAACGCCCCGGCTGTGTTTATGGGGCTTATGAACTCCATCTTCCGAGAGTACTTGGATCGGTTCGTGGTTGTGTTCATCGACGATATCCTGATCTATTCGAGGTCAGAAGAGGACCATGCATAGCACCAGAGGACAGTTTTAGAGGTCCTCCGGCAACACCATCTCTATGTGAAGTTGTCAAAATGCAAGTTCTGGACACGAGAAGTGCACTTCCTCGGACACGTAGTGTCTGAGAAGGGGGTAGCGGTCGACCCATCAAAGGTTGAGGCAGTTGTTTCATGGGAATCACCCAAGAATGTGGTGGAAGTCTGAAGTTTCCTTAGGCTGGTAGGTTACTACCGGAGATTCGTACCCAACTTCTCCCGAGTAGCAGCCCCTTTGACGGCTCTGACCAAGAAGGACCAGGCTTTCGTGTGGAGTGAGCAGCGCCAGTCAGCCTTCAGCTATCTGAAGGAGAAGTTGGTCAGTGCCCCAGTACTGAGATTACCTGAAGAAGGGGCGGCTTATGAGGTGTTCTGTGATCCTTCAGGATAGGGCCTGGGATGCGTGTTGATGTAGTGACAAGGGGTGATCTCTTATTGGTCCAGGCAGCTACGTTCCCATGAGTGTAATTACACCACCCACGACCTGGAGCTTGTAGCTGTCGTTTTTGTGATAAATTTATGGCGGCACTACCTCATCGGGGAACACTTTTTGGTCTTCACGGATCACAAAAGCTTTAGGTATATCTTCTCCCAGCGGGACATAAACTTGCGACAGTGGAGATGGGTGGAGTTCCTCCAGGATTATGACTTTGAGATCTCTTATACTGAGGGAAAGGGCAATGTGGTGGTCGATGCCTTGAGCAGGAGGACGCAGAAGGATGCGGTCCGAGAGTCGGCGGACACCTGGAAGGCAATGGAGGATTTGGCCGCCTTACACCTGGATACGAAGATGGATAGTGGCAGAGGCTGCCTATATCAGATGATAGTGCAGTCATCCCTGTTTCAGCGAGTGGAGGAGTCTCAGTGGGGAGACCTAGAGTGCGAAGTGATGCGTGACAGAGTTGACCAGGGCAATGCTCCGGAAGGATGGATAGAGGATGGTCAGAATTGGATGTTTTTCCAGAAGAGGTTGTTTTTCCCGGAGGCGATGCGCGACAAGGTTCTCAGTGAGTTCCACAACTCACCCCTGGCGGTACACCCAGGAGTTTCCAAGATGTACCAGGGTTTGAAGAGGCAGTTTTGGTGGCACGGAGTTAAGCGAGCGGTGGCAGAGTTTGTGGCCAAGTGCTTAGTATGTCAGCAAGTGAAGGCTGAACACCGAGTTCCAGGCGGCCTACTGCGGCCTCTAGATGTCCCCGAGTGGAAGTGGGATGACATCTCAATTTATTTCCTCACGGGACTACCCAAAGTCCAAGGAGGGTACGACACCATCTAGGTGGTAGTGGAAAGGTTGACGAAATCGGCTCACTTTCTGGCAATCAGGGAGTCGAGTACTGTGGATTCTTTGGCACAAAAGAACGTGGATGAGGTGGTGCAGTTGCATGGAGTTCCGAGGTCTATAGTCTCGGATAGGGATGTGCGGTTTAACTCGTGAGTCTGGAGAGGATTGCAACATGCGTTTGGCACCCAGTTACGCCTTAGCACTGCTTTCCATTCCCAGACAGATGGACAAACAGAGCGCACCATCCAGACCTTGGAGGATATGCTACGGGAATGTGTTCTGGACTCAGGAGGATCATGGGTGCGATACTTGCCTCCGATAGAGTTTTCCTACAATAATAGCTACCACTCTACCATTGGTATGACCCCGTTTGAAGCTTTTCACGGGAGGCCATGCCGTTCACCTGTGTGTTGGACCGAAGTAGGAGAGGAAGGAATCCATGACCCAGAGGTGGTGCAAAACACGACATAGAAGGTTCAGCTCATACGGGAAAGGATGAAGGTGGCCCAGGACTAACAGAAGTCGTATGCTGATACCAGGAGGAGGCCCTTGGAGTTTTAGGTTGGGGACCACGTGTTCTTGATGGTCTCCCCTCGGCGTGGACAACGGAGGTTCGGCAAGGGGAGTAAGCTTTCTCCCAGATTCATCGGACCCTTCGAGGTGTTGTGGCGGGTCGGCGAAGTGGCTTATCAGCTAGCATTACCACCGCCGCTACTAAAGATACATGATGTCTTTCATGTGTCCCAGCTCCGTCGGTATCTGCATGATGATTCACACGTCCTTGATTGGGGTGAGCTGGACATCGATGGTGATGTGACCTTTGTGGAGAGACCAGTGATGATCGAGGATCGTAAGGAGAAGGTTCTTCATGGGTGAACCATCCCCTTGGTTCGTGTGTTATGGAGACATGGTGGGCTTGAGGAGAGTACGTGGGAGAGGGAAGCACAGATGTGTACCCAGTACTCAGGGTTTTTTTGAGTTTTGTTCCTTGTTGTACCTGTTGTGGTAGAACGTTTTGTCTTTTGGCTATGAAATGTACTGGTTTTCTTTCCTCTGCTTGTGTGTGAAAAGACCCGGCTATGGGGAAGGAGAGAATCCAACCCCTAATCAAGATGCATTAAGGTGGATGCGATTAAACCCGTGCGGGCGAGTCAGTGCCGCCCAAAGTGGATAATATCTTGACATGGGGGAGGAGACTCCCCAACCCACATGCCCGGGCAGTTTGGCATGGTATGTTGCTTGGTTCGTGACAGGAAGGTGTTCTTAGTTAACCATCAGGTTCACTCTTGAGAGGTATCTTTCAGGATGGTTGTTCGAACCCACCCTTCCCTTATGGGTTGTTTGAATTCTCGAGGACAAGAATAGTTTGAGAGGTATCTGATGTGATGACCCAGACTCTCTTGGCCCTTCCCTTTGCCAAAATCCGGGTCCTAAAGGAGTGGCGTCTCGGTGAGATCGATCGGCGCGACCGATCGGTGAGACCGATCGGCGTCGCCCGACCAAGTTGTTTTCAGTAGCATGCCTTTTTGTGCAAATAGGGTTTTAAACCCTATTTTGACTCGTTTAAGCATATTTTAAGGACCTCTAATGCGCATAATAGTTTTAATTAAATACTTAATCAATTCATGAGCTGGTTTAAACCACCCGACCCCCTTTAATGAAAAGTGGAGTCGCGTGGTCAACCCACGACCCCCGCGCTTTATGCAGTTTCACATTTTCACCTCAACCGTCCCCGGATCTTATAAACTAAGGGTTAGCCGTGGTTTCCCTTTCCTCGATCATGGATTTTCACAAACAGATTCTGGTGCATCGGGCGCTCCGCATCGTTATCCGTAAAGTTCCGCGCCCGGCCTAAGTGTTGATCGTCGATCAAACAAGTAGGGAATTTCTCCTTCGTCTATCGCTTTTGTGTATCATGCGGGGTGGGCATGCTTTTGATTCTGTAGGATTGGATAAACCTGACCTAAATGAGATAATGAACTGGATTCTATAAAGAAAGAAGAGGGGGCTGTGATCGTTGATGCTGTCTTCAATTTTTTTTTGATGATGTTTCTTCTATGACCATCTTGTTGAGTTGTGCTGGCTTATGCCTTCTGAAAATCGAGGCCGTTGGTGGTCATTGTATGTGCACTAATGAACCCATGCTGATGTTTTTAAATGGCTTATTGTGGTTGTAAACTCTTGCTATGAAAAGTAATTGGTTAATCACGTATATCCAGCCAAATAAATTGAGGCACCAGGATCTTTCCTTCTTTGATAACCCCGGATGAAACACACGAAAATTGGAATCATGGAGTGTGTTAAGTCGTTTAAATCTGAAAATACCGGCATGACCCTGGCTTGTGTTGATGGTGGTAGTTGGTTGTTTTTCTTTTCAGGCCAATTGCTGGAAATGTGGGAGGGGATGGGATCCCCTGTCTTGTACTCTTGGTGGTTGTGTAAATTTGGGGATGGGATCCCCTGTTGGTATGGATTCAATGGTTGTGAGTTTTGATACCCGGTGTTTACTTGTTTATATCACAAATTGGGGTGGAATCCTCTGTTGTTGAGAACCTGGTGTGGGAGTTTTGGTTGATGCTTGACTGTTTACTTTCCTAGACTTATTCCTATGCTTGCTAGTTGCCCAGTAGTGCTTGAAATTAATTGAACATTATTACTGAACATGATACAAGAATGGGACAAATGGGTTTTGTTGGCGAATGTCGTGACTTGGGACTTGGATGTAGTGGTGTTGTGCTCTATAGGCTGGTTAGAAAATCCTAGACTTTGGGTGAGTGCTTTTTACCTATATCTATACTTGTAGTTTTGTGTTTCTTATTCGCGCCCCACCCAAGTTGAGCACATAGTGCCAAACACCCCCATTTCATGGGGGATGGTGTTTTTCCCAACACTATTCTTGGTGGCTGGTTATTAGCACCTTTTCTACTCCCTTTCCTGGATAGCCCAAGTATCTTCGGGCAGGCTGTGATGGCCTGAGGTCCATTATTAGCCCAAGAACCTTCGAGCGGGGTGGTGTGGTGGTTAGCCAGGTGTGTGAGGCAGGTGGTTTCCCAAGTGTCTTCGAGATGAGGCCCAGGTGTCTTCGGGCGTGACAGTGGATTTTCTAGCCCAGGTGTCTTCAGGCGTGGTGGTGGTTGTTCGGGCCTAGGTGTTTTCAGGCGTGGTTACGTGTGACAGTTGTGGCCCAGGTGTGTGCGGGTGGGATTTCGGCAGTGGGACTGCATGTGGTTGTGGCCCAGGTGTGTGCGGGCGGGTGTGGCAGTGGGACTACGATGAGAATGGTGGGATTGGTCTGATGCGTAGGATGTCTCAATAACCAGTGGGAAAGTGGAACGTGGTACCCAAACATCGATGTGCTCTGATTATATATATTACTTGACTTGTGTTATTTGGGGAGTTTGCCTTGGTGAGGCCTAGGGTGGATATTTTACCTTGATAGGTGTTCGGTTTACTCTTTTCTCACGGGACTTTAGTACGTTCCCCACTTGTGCATGAGAGTCTTTGGTTTTCCCTACTGAGCGTACTTGTGTGCTCACCCTACATATATAAAACTGCTTTCAGGTTTCCAGGAGGACTTTGGGGATCACACATGACCTTACTAGCTCGAACCTTTGGGGCACTTGCAGTTGTTGCTTTTTCTTCTTTGGTACTTACCTTTGTAGTCACCTTTTGTACTTGTAGCATTACTTTTGGATCATGCATGTGGGAATGGTTTACTTTTGGCTTTACTTTTCTTTTACCTTGGTGTTGATGGGTTTCATCATCTTATCTCTCGATCTTATAAAACAAAATGGGTAATGCCTTCCATTGTGGGAAATTTTCTATACCCTTGGTACTAGTCGCCACTCCAAGATCTATTGAAGGCGGGTCTCGGGGGTCATTATCTCTCCTTCAACTTAAAGAAGGAAGGGCCTGGCAATCTGCTAACCCTTCCCTCCTTTTGGTGAAGGCAGGTTGTGATAGTAGGGGATATGATTACATTGTTTATGTGTAGAGTTTTCTACCGCCTCATGAAGAGATGTGATTTGTTTTTCAATATCTCATTACATGGAAGGGAATAATAATATATGTAATAAATATATATGATATATATGATATATATATATATATATGATATACATTAAATCATAATTTTTTTAGGGTTATATATTATTTACCTTCCATACGTTCCATATATCGGGAAAATGGCGAAAACATTCACATGTACGTACAACCTATCATGTCCAAGAATAGTGTAATAAATTTTATATCATTGAAATTAATGTATTTCTTATAAAACATACATAATGAATATTTAAAAATTCTATATCATGGTTAAAATTATTTAAATGATGGAATAATGATCAATGTTAAAAAATACCATACATACGAATCCAAAACATACATTAAAAATGAAATAGTTATTACCTGAAATGTAATTTTAATAAGGAAATCTTAATAAATAGGTAATAAAATGAAATAAATTAATCATATAACATATGAAACATATTATTATGGTTTTATTATATATTTATAATAAACATATATTTATTATAAATTAGGTTTGAACATGTGTGAAGTAAGTCAATAATTAATGTAAGGGATTTCTAGTCTCTTTTTTTTGGGAGACATATGCACATTCACAAAGCATTTTCTTTGTAAGTTTTATGTAGTTCCAAATTTTAATTTTTATATCATGAGTACCATTCCATTAATTATATATTAATATTCATTTTATGTTATGATTTATCATGGTTTACGATTCAAAATATCACCGAAGCAGTAAGGGTTGTTTGTCCTAATTTTCCCTTATTGAGATGTGTGTTATGTTATATACCTATATTATATGATGATGAGTATATAAATAATCATTTAAATTTAATATCATGAATATATGTATATTCTTGATATTTTATGTTCAATATTATTTTATTCCTTTATAGGGTTTACAATTTAAATTTATTTATGTGGTAATTATTTTATATTATAATCTCATTGTTTTTCTAAATTATTGATGATTATGTTTCCAATGATAAATTATTATGATCCATATCTCAAAAAACTCATTAATTTTATTATAATATGTATATTCATGATATTTTCAAGTAACATCACCAATTTCCACTCTTTTTGGCATTTAAAATACTTGAGAATTGTTTTAAGAAAATATGATTTTATTTCTCCATTCAGTCGAAAATCTGTTTTATTCTAAAACCACATTTTCTAAAATTCTTTTCATTTTTTTAACAATTATTCAATTAATTTTAATAAAAAAAATTATCCATGTTTAATTTTTTTTAAAATGTTTTTAATGTAATATTTGTGCCATTTTTCAAACAAGGATCATTATAATAGTGTCAAAAATATGAATGGTAACTTTGTTTGAATGTGTATGAAATGAATGAAATTACCCTGCATATTTACCACTATTTATTTTAAAGTATTCTTTATATGTTATCATGGTTTCTTTGTAAAAACCAATTTTTCTAATGTTTAATATTTATAAAATAATTTTTAAAAGGAAATAATATTTTTTTAATGAATTAGTTCAAATGATTTTAATTCTTCTATTCTTTTCTACATGTTTACTTTCAAGGAAAATGATTTCAAAAATATTTTATGAATATTTAGTTTCAAAAATTGATTTTTATATAAAATTTATTTTCCTTAGGATATGTTCCAAGTCATTTATAATTAAAAATAATTATCAATATGTGATGATATACCTTGAAGTAATTTATGATTTTCTGGGGGATATGAACCAATAATACAATTATTATAATTTCTTTGAATGATTTATGTTTATTAAGAAAATATTTTTATGAAATATATTTCTCTTCCATGGGTTTTACAATGAAAATATTCTTATGAATCCTTCCAAAATTTCTATGGGTTATTCTATAATTAAATGATGAAATGATTATGAAACCTTTCTCTTTTCCACACGTTTTGATGTTCTAAACTGAACAAGATTGACCTCGAGATAGTCACCTGAGATGCCATGTGACAAGGTTGGAGAGGCATTTCTAATCCTCCTAGGATAGAAACAAGTGAAAATAATCAATTTCCAAGCACTATGGAATGATTTATTTCACATAAAATTGATATAAATGAATCAAAATAGAGTATATTTCCAAAATACACAAAATGAAAAAAATAATTAATTAATTATAAATACCATAATAGTGGGAAAAAAGAAAAACTAAATAAAAAGTAAACCAAATCAGATCAAACATGATCTCTATGTGACTGTTTGGTCACCACCATCTATAAATCTACCAAATATAGTAAAACCTAAAAAAAGATGAACTTTCATAACAACATGGGTATACCAACACCAAGTAACACTAGTATGGAGTGAGAATAAAATAACCCAGTAGATAAAAAACATTGAATCCATACATTTTCATTTTTGAAATGGTCGATAAACTATAGT
This sequence comes from Viscum album, assembly GCA_963277665.1. Lineage (NCBI taxonomy): Eukaryota > Viridiplantae > Streptophyta > Magnoliopsida > Santalales > Viscaceae > Viscum > Viscum album. The sequence continues at coordinate 414,697,640 of OY728131.1, forward strand.
TTGAAATAAATTTATGAAAAATATGGTTTTAATCATTTTAAATAGCTAAACACGCCTTTATTTTAAGAATCCCAGCTTGAAAAAAAATCAATACAACACATTGATAAATAATGAGAGAAAGGAAAGTCATATATATATATAAATAGTAGGGAAAAACCATCACAACCAAATATAAAATAACAAGAAATGTGTAAGGGGATAAATACTAAATAAATAGATATCCATAGTTATATAAAAATAATGATAGAACATAACAATATGTAACCATAATTATTTTCTAAATAACACAAATGGAAACCCCTAGACATACTCAGTTCAGACCCACCTGTTGGCGTATGGTTCAATATTATAGTAAATAAACAATATGGGTTCTCTAAACTAGACTCACTAGATGAAAATCTCACTCGTCCTATCCACTATGTAGGGAGTTACAATCCTTATAATTGTTACAAGAAAGTAACCATTAATTGACCTTCAAGATACCATCAATTAATCCCATGGGAGTAGTATACATGTATGTGTGTTGGTCGCCAAATGCTTGGAATCAAACATAGTTTCCCTCATGTATTCCTGGCCAATTACCCAACACTAAATATGGAAATACACTCACATTGGAAGTATGACTAAAGGGGTTCTTATCGAACATGGAAGCATTCAAAAGTTCCAATCAGGACTACATGTAATATGAGTTTAAAACCATTTTTGAAAATAACTAAAATTACAAACCTGACCTTAACATTTGAAAATCTAAACCAATTTCCAAATCCTAGGTGAAAACACTATATCCTTGGATGATGTCAAATGGTCCTTATATGTCGTGGGGTTACTCATTAGGTTTCAAAGTGACACGAATTCCAACCATTAAGTGACACAAATAGAAAATACATTTGAATTCATTTGTAAATTGAATATCTAATTAGAAAACATTGTGTGTTTTAATGTGTACAATTGGGAGACATATTCAAATAGAGGAATAATGATAGAAGGAAAGTGTTTTTAAAAAACTATGGCTTTAATGTGGACATTCTTGTAGAATTCCATTTATATGTTTGTGTGTATCCAGATATGAACCTCTTGGACATATGGATATTTCAACATAATTATGGTCAATATATACATATAGAAAACCAAAAAAGAATGCTCAAGTATTAATTAAAATAATGAAAAGAAACAATAAAATCATTCATAAGGGTCCACATATAAGTAAAAAACTATAATAGTCACCAAAACCAAAAATAAATACTTAATTCAGATGAAAACCATGATACAAAAACATAAACAAGGGCAAGAAAATACATAATGCTCAATTTCATTTATATTGTTCAGTTGAAATCTTATCAAATGTCATGCATGATTATATATATATATACTTATTATTAAGGAAAACCATTGAGAACTATTTTTCACCAAATTTACATCATTAAAATTTTATATAAAATTAATATAGCACACCAAAATCATGAATAAAACATATATAATTTACTTAAAGATTCTAAAGAATCAAATGGAATTCCATGGAAATTAAATGGATGGAAATACATACCTCAATGGTGTGTGAAAAAAATTAAACCCTTTGTTGAGGAAGAATAAAGCCCAAGGACAAAACCAATTACCCTATAACAAATGGACATATAGTCCCAACATCTAACCTACAGAATAGGGTTTATCAAAGAGGAAACCCTGAATAGATAAACATTATAAACATTATTTAAAAGAATAAGAGGATAAAAATGATAATGTACTAAGAGAAACTCAACATGGGATATTGAGGCCACATTAGTTAGGGGAGGGGAGCCAAGGGGGAAGGGTTTGGGATCCCCTTCATTCACCTAAATTGAAGAAGAGGTTGGAGTTTAAATGGGTTAAAAATAAAGTACAATGATTAGAATTTATGAGTTTTAAGAATATGGGAAGGATTCATGGTTTTCCAAACGATATGATAATAATGTGCACCCTTTTGAAGAGAAGTGGTGCCTACATGTGTTGGCCAAATAGTTTGGGAAACCATGCACACATAGTGAAAAATGATTTAGTCAAATTCTAGAGCCTCCCCATATACTTACTGAATTTTTTTCCTAACCGTGTGCAAGTCGTGTGCCATATCCTAGACACTAACCACATGCCACATGGTTTCTCCTGTGGGTTATATGGTTTAGGCTCATCTGTATGAATAATGTGATAGAAAAACTGTGCAAGATCAAATTGAATTAAAAATAACCTTTTCCTTAACCATCAACATTGATTCTCCCAAAATTGTTCACATGAAGAAAAACGATAAGAAGCCTCAAAAAATGAAACATTACCTCCATGAACTTAAACATAAATAAAAACAAAAATATATACAAATATGTAAAGAATAATATAAATAAATAAACTTGGTTTTGTTATAACTATTCTATCATACAAAAAAAATCCCTTCTCCTAGAAAGGAACTAAGAAAAATGAAGAACATAACTTAGAATTAAAACATAACAAGGCCAAAATGAAACTATGAACTTCAGTGTTAAATTTTATACTTCAAAAGTCATGTATGGAAAGATCTAGTGAAAACCATAAGAATATCCTTCGTGGGTATCCCCATCATTTTAGATTATACCTATAAAGAACAAAAATGGAACTCGCAGAACAAAGAGAAACTCAACTAGAGACAAAAAAATTAAACACTAAACCACCACACGATTCCTCATTCAATTAGATATGAGAATATAAAAGAAAAAAGAAATGAAAACCAAAATCAATCCATAATAATTCCATCCTTTCGAAACATTACATCCATAAAGAACCACTATAAAAATTACAGGATTATAAGGTTACATTTAACCTTATAACAAGATGTTTTTTCAACAAAAAAGAAAACCAAAATTTGGATAAAAGAATCCATAACCACTTAGACATTGTATAGACAATATGGGCCCAGGTTCCACACACCCAACAATTCCCAACTGTGAGAATGGATCACTCTAGGGCCTATGGCTAGAGCCCTAGTGAATTGATGCATCTTCGACACAAAAGATAATAATTGGAAACCCATATCCAATAATTATTATTTATGAAATTCATCTTCTATGTCATCTCCAGATTACCTAGACTGACACATCATTAATAAACAATTATATAATTATAGCTATAAAAATTTGAATTCCAAAACCAACCACCCTGGAAGTACTTGAGTGAGTGATATGGAAAATAAGAAGTATGAAATAATAAATGATACTCATTAGGAATAGTTTACTCTTCCACACATTTATGAATATAAGGGAAACAATTAGTGGTTCCAATTGAAACTGGACTGCCAAATATTACAGACTACACTCCGGGAAAAAAAACTCTGGCAGAAACACCTCATCCATAAGCTTTCTGAACATAAAATCTGCAGATGATAAGAATATTTACTTAATATTTGGATGGATCCCCAAACAATATTGGATATTTAAGATACTCTTTTGAGGATATCTTAAGATAAAGAGATTCTAGCTGTTTGATGTAGTAAAATTGGGTTTTCACCATCCCCTGAATTTTCTAAATTCCCTAGAGCTCTACCACTTTCCTCGACTTCACTAGATTAGGTATAAACCATTGGATAAAATTTGTCTTAATGAATTCCTAATACTTCCCAACATGAAAATATAAATTGAAGATCACATTTAACTAATCCAAACTCAGACCCTTAAAAACCTAGACTATATAGAAACCTCAAGGATTGAAAATTTATTATAGACCTGAGAAAACATTCGACTTATTCAAGAGACTCCATAAATTATTAATAGACCTCGATCAATATAGAAAATATGAATCCAACTAGAAAATCGTGACTTTTTAACCCCATTTGGATTCTATGAGAAGAAAAAACTAGAAGAGACCCTCAAAAAACCTCTAAGATCATTCAAGATGAGATACATTGGAATGAATAAGAACAAAAACCAAAATGAAAATTATCCAAAATATTCAGCCGAATAAAAATCTATGAAAAAACACCACACACAAAATTTATATAACAAAACTGAAATTATCTTTTGGAGACCACTATTACTGTTGCAAAATACAAAAATCTCTTTATTTAATGACCACACTTCGAATAAAAAATTTAAGTTGGAATCTTTTTTAAACACCCAAGCTTACTTTTAAAATTAAAACATTCCCCAAAAACATTTTCCCTATTGAAAAACATTTTTCCAACAACCATTTTTATTTCAAAATCCACCCATGCTGACCAAAACCAATCCAAAGAGTTATTCACTCAAAATCTTCTATAATTATGTCTTAGTGGCCATACATGAGCAGAAAACATGGTTTAGATGACCATTCACCAAGAAATCACTAACCGTTAGAAGAATCTTGAACCATGCACTCAAAATCCATATTGGTTTCTACTCCATGTAAGCAAAACATACAACATAAGCTCACTTCCATGATCACCCAACAAACCAAATCCCCAAAGATCGAAAAAGAAGGATTTAAATTTTAGAATAACCATGGTAACTCGAGGCTCAGAAAGGGAAAGATTTCATAATACTCTTCCCAAAAAACCTCTCGAGTTATGATAGTCCTCTCTCTAGTCTACCTAAAACCTCAAATAACAAGGTCTACTTTGATACAATTTTATCATGAACCCACCTAGTTCAACCCCAAAGAAGTCACAAGATCCAATCGTTGATAATGTTGAAGAGGTGTTCTCAATTATTTGGAGGTGGAAACTAGTGTCAAACATAAATGAAAGAAAACATTAGAATGATTTATCCCATAAAAACAAATACAAATTAAACAAAATAGAGTATGGAAAACAAATCCACTAAAAAATAAATACATAAATAATTTTCAGAACAAAATCATTTAAAAGTAGAACTAAATAAAAAAGTGAAACCTAATTGGAACCAAAAGGATATCAATGTGACCTCTTGGTCAAACCAATGAATAAAACCATTCCTCTCTATAGAAAAACATTAAAAAAAAGATAAACCTAAAAAATATCCTGGTTCTTCAAAACTAAGTGGATCAAGTGGGGTGTGAGCATAAAACACCTCATTAGGTATGCACCATAGAGTCCATGCATGTACTTTCCAAAACCAATCCATAAACACTAATTTGAAATAAATATGTGGAAAATATGGTTTCTATGATTTTAAAGAGACAAACACACCTTTAATTTTTTATACCAGTTTGAAAAATAAATCAATACACTACACTGATAAAGCATGAGTGTAAGGAAAGTATAGACTGAATATAAAAAATTGGGGAATAACTATAAAAACCATATGGAAAGAAACAGTTAATGTAAAAGAATAAAGATACTTAATAAATAGAAAAATATATTTCTATAAAAATATATTATAAACACAAAGAAATGTAATCATGGGATTTTCTTAAACAACCCTAGATTCAATCACTGGGAATAATCAGTTTGGACCCACTTACTGGAATATGGCATACCTCTATAGTGAATAACCAACTTTTCTACTCTAAAATATTCTAACTAGTGAAAAATCCTTTATGGCCTATCCCATAAATGGGGCGGGGTCCAATCCATCTAATTGGAACTAGAATGTAAACATCATTCAACCCTATAGATGGCATCTAGAAATCACATGATTTAGTATATGGTGGATTTAAGGGGTCATAAAAAACTTATTTTAACCAATAGTTTCCATCATGAATGCCTTTCCCATTCCAAATTATAGACTATGCAAAGGCCCTCTCATTTAAAAGGAGGCCATTGGGTTTCTTATCATACAAGGAACAATCAAAAAGTGCTAACAAGTCTTGAATGTAACATGAATTTATAGATATTTTTCAAATTTTACAATGTAAAAATCATGCCTTAAAATTTACATATCCAAACCAATTTTAAAGGAAAGGGTGAAAACACTCTCTGATTATAAGATGAAAATAATCTTTTTATGTTGTGGGTTTACGAATCCTGTTTAAAATTACCAAATAGTCCATGTTTAGATTATACACTTAGAAATAAAATTTTAAATCCTTTAAAAACCCAATATCATTTTAGAAAAATTTGGGGGTTATTTAAGAACCAATTTGGGAGATAGAGTGGGAGAGATATAGAAATTTGGAAGGAAGGTGTTTTGAAAAAATGGGGGTTTGATGGTGGAAATTTTTATGAAAATAAAATTTTATGTTATTGTTCTTATTTATATATTCAACTTGTTAACTTATGGATATGACCACATCAAATGGTCAAAATATACATATAGAAAACCATAAAATAACACACAAGTATTCAATCAAATAATTCAAAGAATCAGGACAACAATTAATAACGATACACACATAAGTCCAAATCCATAATTGTCACCCCAACCGACAATAAAAATTCAATTCCAAAACAAAATAATATAACAAAAAATAAACAAGGAAAAAATCCCAAGGTTCACAATTTTGTATTCAAATAACAATTTTTATTTTATCAGACACCTTATTTGTGTGTATATATAGATATATTACTGTGTAAAATCATTGAAAACTAATTTTCACCAAATTGTAAATATATAAATGCCTTATAAAATCACACTGACACATTCCAATCATGAATAAAACGTTTATTAATTATTTAAGAGGGATAATTCATCAAATATCATTCCTCAGAAAATAAATGGATAGAAACACCAACATCAATGATGTGTGATGACAATCAAACCATTGGAGGTGGAAGAAAAAATCCCATGGATAAAACATACACACTAGAATCAAAGGAAACATGATCCCAATATCAATACAAACCCCAATGTTCGACGGAGAAGGAACCATGCCATGTGGAATAGGAGGAAAGAGAGAGGAAGAGAAATAGTTGAGAAAAATTACAAAAATATAATATAAAATCACCTTGTAATCTTGAGGGAACATCAAGGAGGGGAGGAGAGCCATGGGGGAGGGTTTGAGAGCCCCCTTCATGTACCAAAATCAATATTTGGGATAGGGGGTCCAAATTGGTTAAAAACTTGAGGAAATATTTTAATTTCATAGGTTTATGAATTTGGGGAAGTTTCACTTCTTGGACCCACTGTTTTTTCGAACCATGTATCAATTGTGCTCATCTTAATAATGATAAGGGGACCAAATCAACTAGCTAAATGTTTTGGTAAAAAATTAATCAATCATGAAAAAAGATTCATTATCATTGCAAAGACTCCCCATAGGTTTTCCAAATTGTTTTTCCTATCCATTTTCCAGTCGCATGACTTTTACTAGACACCAACCATACACCACATGGTTAAATATTGGATTGCACAGTTTAAACCATAATATTCATAAGTTATTCTAGAAAAACCATGAAAAAAAACAAATGTATTGTAAAACACAATCAACCATATCCATTCAAAAAATATCTCCCCAAATTGTGTACATTAACCAATTATAGGGCCAAAACAACTCTTAACTTCCAAAACTAAAAAACTCCCACCCTAAACTCAACCCAAACCTCATAAGAAATATCCAAAAATAAGAAGAGAATAATATAAAAAAAATATGGTCGACATGTGATATATAATATAATGAAATTTTGATGTAATCCATTTTATTTCATTGGATATGATAACATGAATGTTTTATTAACATGAGGCAGACATATATATGAATTTCATTAAGTGTTGGTGGTTATGTTATAACCGAGGAAGGTATTTTCATTATAACCCATAAAGGTGGTTCTATTATAACCAAAGATGGGTGGGACTAATATCTCCCTTTAATACATTGGGAAATCATTTATATATCATTATACAAACATGATGGTAACGGGAAGTGAACCTAGTTTTATAAGGGGCTTTGTATTCTATGATGGCCATGGAAGTGAACCTTGACTACTATGAAAGATTAGGGAGTAAACCCACTCCACTATGACATCATTGGTAGTTAACATTGAATACTATGGAAATGATTTACTATTCTTACGTGTATGACACAATTTTATGTATTATGCCAATGTTATACTCTCATGTCTCATTTTCTTTTGTTTCCTTATGTTTTATGCCTTATGAACATTCAATATTAATACCATGACTCAATATTATGATATTTTATATGAATGGTATGGTTTTCAAAACTTATTCCCATGTTATCACACCCTTATGTTGATATTTTTATTATATATCTCCCTTTATTACTCTTACTTCGAATCTATGCTCACCTTTTCTTATATTTATTTCCCCCATGTTATGAATAAAAGTTTTAAGTAAGGCATGTTTGTGACTAGTACTAATAGGGGAGATATTTATGGGATATGATAAATATATTACAACAAATTAGAGGATTGTGTAGCTAGTCTATAAAGACACTAAACTAGATGGCCCTAAGGTGTGTTTTTCTGTAATGAATTAAATATTTATCTAAAAAAGATTTAATATATTAATTTAGAAATCCTAGACCATTATAGATGGTATTAAAGGAAATGTTTAAATAAGTTATTGATATGTGGGTGAGAAAAAATTATTGAGATGCCTTGGGATATTTCTGAGTATAAGTCTAGGTATATGACTAAGGATAATTATAAAGATGAGTCAATGTATAAGAAAATGTTCTATATTTTTGAAAAAGAATTGAGAAAGTGGGTTCCAAGAAATTAAATTAATCCCTATTTGGATACTTAAAGTGGATGTGGCTTGGGAAAATAGGTACCTAGGGGTAATAGCTCCAAAGGCGGTGCATTAATACTGACTCAATTTTCACCTGGTGCACAATAATGGGCCTTTTAGTACACCTTATTTGAAACTCCCAAGGAATATACTTTAAAAATTCACAAAAATCATTACAAACCATCCTGAATGATTTAAATTTATTATTACTATGAATAAACTTGGATAAAAATAAGTTTTCATAGATTAAAAATAATTTCCCATGATTTAGATATCATATAAGTGATATTTCATGATTAAGCAGTTCCCGAATATGAATATTATTTCTTACTCTATGTTTTTTGGTTTTAATAAATGGGTTATACCAGAATGAACTGGGTTAACATTGAATGTGAAAAAAAATTACATGATGATAGGACAAATGTTATGTTGTCTAAAGTGAAGGATATTGGGAATATTTGAAATCAGTTATCACGAAACAAGATTAACAACATGCACCTTAAGAGACTATAAAACTCATAAAATAAGAGAAAAACATAGTTTGTTGTGTGTTTAGGGGTGGATATCATTAAAGAAAGAATATTTAGTTTATAATATGTTGATAATGTGAGAAGAAGAACTCAATGGAATGTATCAAAGGAATGAGAAGATGTTTCATATATGGAGAAGAAGGTTATAGAGTAATCTATTTCTAAGGGAAAGTGGAATTTTTAGTCGACAGAATAAATGTGTATATTGGTGTACCTAAGTTATTATCAATGGATAAATGATTTAAATGGGGGAGTTGTGAAATGTACCGAAATCAATGTCCTAGGGTAAATCTTTTGAAGAGAATCAGTAAGTTGGTATGAATAATGATTATACTGTTATTGATTAAGAGCCAATAAATGAAATAAGAAAGGTATAGGATATTCTGACAATATTTTTTATGTTAAATATAAGAAGAATAATAAAATTTAGGTTAGTTAAATAAAAGATTTATATTTTATATTTTTGGAAATAGGTATCAATAAATAATATGATGAATAATAATTAATGGTTTAAGAACGATGTGAGATGACTAAAGTATTAATGTATCATAATTCAAGAATTATGTTATATGAATAGTGAAATATATAATGATTTTCCAATAAAAGTTTTTTATTAAGGATTTTAAAAAATAAATCAATTAATACCGATGGGATAAATAATTGATTTAATGGGAAAATGATATTTTGATTAAGGAACGATAAAACATAATATGTTCTAGATGTTGATGTAATGATGTTGCGATAAAGAGATATTGAATATGAATAATTAATTTAGATATTAATGATGTCACTCCTAGATTTTTAATTTTGACCTCTTATTTTGATTATCTTTTATCCTTGTGGTTTTCTCTCATGTTCTATGTCTAGCTGTTTGGAATTTTGAGTTTCGGGGTGTTTTTCTCCTGGCTTATAATTGGCGCACAGTTAGAGGAAACTGTGTGGCCTGACATAGGATAATGTGCAAGCTTTGGTGTTATTCTTGTGGATGGTTAATATCCTATGCTGATTTAGTCAAACCAGAAATAAATTTTGTGGGAAGCCACTATCTCATGGTAGAAACATTATGTTGGGTCGACCTAAGATTTACCAAACCGTGCAGCCAAACTATGCGTGCATTCCAGATATTTGAAATTTTAAAATTCCATGTATACTATTTCTATATTTTTACACCAAATTTGTCTATTTTACTCTTCCTCTAGTTTGTATGACCCTTGGGGATACCCTCATTAGTTCTTAAAGCCTCCACCTTCATCCCTTATAGTATATCTATATATTTATGAAAGAGTTAGTAGAATTTTCTCAAATTAATCTCTTATCTTCTTCTCACTCTTCCTTCTCATTTAATTTTCATTTGAGTTTCTCTTCTCCCAAGGACATATATACCTAGTGTTCATATTTAAACTTGATTTATGTTGGCGGTTTTTTTGTTTAAGTATCAATGTGATTGTTATTCCTTATTTAGACCCTTGTGAGGTGGCTTTGAGTGTGTGTTGTCGAATTTCAAGTGATTTTAACATGGTCTACCTTTTCAATTTCTTTATAATTTAGGATTTCATGGTTTTAAGTTTTTCAAACCATCCTTATATCCAAAATAATGATCTGTGATCTTTGATATTTTTTTGTGTGTTCTAAATGGTGGTTTATTTCTTGTTATGATGTATATAGAAATGTTTCATTAAATATTGCACGCCAAATGTTTGATAAAACTCTCATTTGGAATTGAAATCATTTTGTGATGTATAAAGCATAGATAGAATTTTATAATATATTTTTGACATCCAAAATGAGGGATTATCATTCTTGAATGTGTTTTATATGCGAAATTTAGTTGGAATTAAGTGTGTATTTGGATTTTAAAAATGGAATGTCATGTGTTGGTGATGCATAACCCATTTGAGAATTTTTATGAATTTGGCTTTAGTTTTGAAAATGTGATTAATGTTATTAAACTGAAATATATTCCAAATTTCTATGAATGTAGAATGGGTTTTTTACATTTGTTGAAAGGTTGTTTTGGTTTATTGAAAAATGATTCTTGAGGCCTATTTGGCACTTTGTAATGTGGTGAAAATTTTTATCATAAAACCCTCCATGGATAATTCTATTTCCTTGTTTATATTAAAGTAATGGTATTTCCCCAATGTAGAATATTCATGATACGTTTATGTAAATTGGTGGGACATCCTCATTATGGAATTTTCTTGACCCATTTACATTGAGAATAATTAGAGATCCTTAGTGTGGACTCCTTTGATATATCTTTTTTCTCTATAAAGAGATTGATCCTTCGGGTAACTTTGGTGATGCCTATTGTGTGAGTTATTATTATATATAAGTTCATCTGATTTTATGATCGGTTGGACAATGTTGTATCACCCTCTTTACATATTGACATGGGAACCTATAATAGTGAGTGGATTTTCTAAGAATGATCACTACACTAGTATATGTTACCCACTGGATAGTGGCCCATAGTAGGGGGATATATTTTTTTGTTGTTTCTATGTGATAGTTTCCCTTGATCTTAAACATGTAATGGATAGACAAGCATGTGACAGAGTTATTGATGTAATTGAGTGTGGCATTCTTTCTAGGATGCGTGAACATGTATTAGTATGTTCTGTATTATTCACGGTCTTCTAAGTTCACCCAAGTCTATGGGTAATTAGTTTTCTATGGTGAGTAACTATGATTCACTGTTGGTTAGATTATTTTGTGTAATATTTTTTCATTTCCCTTGTTGTATGATTTTTGTGATTAGTTATTGAGTAGTGTGGGGTTATTCACCGAATGATGATAAATATTTCAAGTGTTTATGGAAACTTTTTTGGAAATTTTTTACACTCATTCTCTCTTATAAATAGAATATTACATTTTTATTTTAAAATGAATATTATTGTTCCTCAGAAAAGGGAATGGTTAAAAATTGTAAAAAGGAAAATTGAATGTTTTTGCTTTTGTAGTTGAAAATGTGTGAAAAAATATTACTTTAAAATTGTGTATTTCAAATAGGAATTTGATGTGTCCATTATTAAAAAAGTATGTGTATTGAGACTAGATTTTTTGGGCATGCGTACTATGTTTTAATACTAATGACTATAATTATTTCTTGTTTTTAGTTTTTGGTGCATGTCTCAACTAGTTTTTGATCACCATGGGTGAAGGTTTGTTTTGGTATCAGAGAGTAAGCCTCGAGGAAATAAAGAGATGTTATGGTTGTTAGGTTCATTTGGGTTTATTATTTATTTTTTCTTTGTATTTTCAATTTATCATGTAAAAATGATCTTTATATTGGTTAAAAATATATATTTGGTTTCTTTTTTTGTTTACATTATTTATTTTATAATTTTATATTGGGAGAAATAATTCTTTTGTTTTCTAAATGGATTCCCAACACTAGTTTCCATCCCATAGGTAATGGGAACACCCTTTATGCTATATCACAAAAGTGGATCGGGTGACCAATTCATGGTGGACCACTGTTGGTTCATGAAAAAATGGTATCAGATCAAGATGGGCCTATTTAGAACCTATCTATTAGAGAACCCTATTTAATTTTTGATGTCAAGGAAGATATAGTAGGTTGGTCAAAACCCTGGGGTGTAATTATAAGGGAGTGTCTAGCCAAAACATTTTATTCCAATCCTTGGGTTTCGTAGGGATGTTAGGTTTCATTTGGTCTATTTGGTCCTTGTGGGTTGTTTGGTGTTTTGGGGTATGAAATGGGAGTTGTCTTGTGCTCTCAATGAGCTCATAGGTCCTGGAAATCCATTTGAAGTCATTGAAATGGTCCTATAATACTCTCTGTTCTTGTGGTGTGATTGAGATGTAGCCACAAACCATATAGTCAAGTCACCAATCAACACTAGTTCCCCCTCATGAGTTTTTTTGGGTCTGCCTCAATTCTGATTTTTTTTAAACTATTGTCTTTGGATTGTGAAGATCATATTTTTAGTGAAAATGGTTTGTTTTTGGTAAAATGGAAAATAGATGTTCAGGATCATTTTTAGAAACATTTATAAAATGAGTTTTAATCAAATAATTTTTATGGAAATAAATTTATTGTGTTACCGAAAATATTTTGAATGGGACTCCATAGATTTATATTTTTAAATGGTTTGAAGTGTAGAATTTAAAAATGGATTTTTATTTAAGTGTTAGTGATATTTTGAATTTTCTTTAAATTTGATATGGAAGGTGGATTGAATATGTGAAGACAAGGGTGGAATGTTTATTTTAGAAAATGTGAATTTATTTTTTACCTTTGGTATTTTCATGGATGCTCACATGCATGATATATGTGGATAAGTGGGTAGATAAGTGACCTAATTAGCATGAACTGATAAGTTCTATGGGTGGCCTGGTAAGGTTCATGGGTGTGGTTCTATGGGATACAATTAATGAGTCTGTAAATCCACAAAATTTGATTTAATATTGAAAGTGTTATCAAGAGGGGAATTGGGATGTTTTTAATGAAAAATAGTTTGGTTGGTTTTCTTGTGATTTCGATAGTGTTGTTTATGTGGTTTTTTGAGTTTGAGAACTCTTTTTTATAAGTTAGTTTTGATTAATCTTAGGGTTTTACTATTTCCAAATGTGCCCCTAAAAATATTTGAGGAATATTCATGGTGCATCTATGAGTGATTCCCCATTAGTATAATTTCTAGATGATCAATATAAGGAGTTCATTATTGAGTTTATAATGTTAAATCCACCTCCCTTTTTTGATCAAGTGGAAACTCTCTATGTAGAATCGTGAATGATGAAATTTGTAAGGATCTTCAGTCTCCTAGAGTATCCTGGGTTATTAAAGGTGAAATTATCTACATTTTTTATTAATGCACTTACCTTGAAGTGGTGGAAGTGATTTTCTCAAAAAATTACTTGGGAAGATATTAGTTGGGTTTTTTTCATGGCTTTGTCATTTGTAAATATTTCTCTAAAATAGTGAAGGTGAGGAAGGGGATGAAGATGTGTTGTGTCTGTCAAGGTGATGGTTCATTATTATAATAATTTCTCATATTGTGGATCTAATTCCATTCCTTCCAGTGTGGGATATGGATGATTCCTTGATGGCTCGAGGTTTTGAGTATGGGCTTTATTTTGATGTGTAGTTCACAGTGTCAATGTTTTTATCCTCTTTTTCTAATGTGGTAAGGAATTAAATTTTTATTGAGGCTGTTTTATCAAGGGTTCTTGAGCAATAAATTCTTCCTATAATCTCTAGAAGTGATTAATGTAATTTCATTAAGGAGATGGTGAAGTTCCCTAAAGTTGTGGGTGATACGGGAAGAATTAAATGGTTGTGTGATCCTTGTTCATATTATTTTAAGCATAGAATCATGGTTTTTTATAATTGTAGCTATCCATATAATAAAAATTCATCATGTTCGAGTACTCTAAAGACATTTTAATATTGAGGACACCTACGTCACTTGAAATAGTTTGTTCAAGGTATTTCTAAGAAGCGTTGTAGAGCCAGTTCTTGGGAGTAGAGTTTTTTCGTTGCTCAGTTTAAAGACACTTTCTATTATAGTGTTTCTTTTTGTTGTGGAAACTGTGCCTAGTAGTTTTTTGTGGTGTTGAGTTCTATTTAATATTTATTGGGATTTAGTTGAATATCTTCAGAGGTCCTATTTTTAATAAAATTGTATTTTTCATTTTGAAATTATGAATCTTTTTATTCTAAGTGGTGATGGGTATGACATGTGATTCTTATAAGTACCTAATTAGGGGAAAGTTCCTCATTGAATAATGTTAGTTTTGTGGCATGTTGTGATCTTATGTTTCTATTGGTGGTCATGTGTGGCTATTTTTTGAACCAAAGGAAGAAGTTCTAATTCGGGGTCATTAGCTCCTGACTACGGGGCAATAGATTCTTTAAACAATAAGGCTCAAACCATAGTTTTCATAGTGAATATTTTTACATATCCAAAAATCTATCGGGGGTGTGGGGTGATTTTCCTTCATACTCACCTCTTATATTGGGGAATTAGTGGTCTAAATTATCTTTTTGTATTTTTCTGTATCATGGTATGTGTACCATTTATCTTGAGTTTCTTTCTGTAGGGCCCCTTGTAGTGGGGGTGGTTGGACCGTGTGGGAAAGTTTTTATGTTGGATAATGTTGTGTTTTACATGTTTTCCTATGTTTTCAGTTCAATCTAGTGGGTTCATAATAATTGGGAGACACACAAAATAGTCTGGTAGAGAATTCTCTTAAATTGATCAGTGCTCGTTGTTTCTTAATTGTGGGGAGTTCATTCCATTCTCCCGTGTTGATGATTTGTTTTCTATTTTTGTGTTGTTTCAAGAAATTGATGTAATTATGTATGTTTGTGGTGGGGATGATATTTTTTGAGAGGATTTATCATTTGGTTAAGGAAATCCTTATTCTTTGATCGATCAACATAAATATGTTGTGGATTTTAGGTGTGGAAATCATAATTGTGGGGAGAATTTACACAGCCGGATTCTTAATTTTGGACAATGATCAAATTTTAATTTTTTCTTTGGCTTCTTATCTCATGTTTTAGTTTTGATATTTTTTAATTTTTTTAGGGTGATTATCTCATAGTGCATAGATGGAACATGGTTAGAAAATATGGTGTGGCATAGAACATGAAATCATGTGATCTTTTGTGAGATTCAATTTGATGGTGAACAACACATACACTATTAGTAAAACCATCCTTAAATAATTTAAGAATCCATTATCTCATAGTAGAACCATTTCACATGATTTGTGCATGGTTTACCAAACTGTAAAGCCAAACCATGGGATCTGGCCAGATCTTAAATTTTTTGAAATTACATTTCTACCCTTTTAGAATTGTAACCCCAAATCCTCTCATTTATCCCTTTAATTTTTACGGCCCTAGGGGAGAACCTAATTGGTTATTCATGCCTCATCCTTCACCCTTTTGTGTATATATTTGGATTTCTTGAAGAGTTAAGGGTGATTTCTCAAGTAAATATTTTCTCTTCTTCTCCCACTTCCTTATCCTTCCATTTTCATTTCATTTTCTCTCTTTACATGGTCATATGGATCAAGTGTTCATTTTTACCCTTTATTTATGTCGGTGGTTCAATGTGTATAAGGATCATTGTGCATGTTAATCCTTCTTTAGACATCTTCTTGGTGGTTTCAGGAGTGTGTTGTTGAAGCGCATATGATTTGAGGCAGGTTCCGCTTTTCACAAGCCTTTATAATTTCAAATTCATTAGTTTCATGATTTTATCACCTTCCTTATTTTATAAACAATGATGTGTGATTTTTGGAATATTTTTTTGGTGTGGTAAATGGTGGTTTCATTCTTGTTATGACGTATATTGAATTATTTTGTTAAATTTTTCTCACCAATTTCATAATAAAATGCATGGTTGGATTTGCAAGAAATTTTCTATGTATAAATCATGGTTTACCTTTTTCAATAAATTTTTGATATGTGAAAAGATGTTTTTGGTTTCTTTAAAATGTTTTCTAAGTGGTTTTGAGTTTAATGACTTGTGAATTTGGATTTGGAAAACGGTTTGGAATGTGTTTGTGATGCGTGGCCCATTTGGAAATTTTTATAAAAGTGGATTTGGTTTTGAAAATGTGATACAAGTGATTAAAATATAATTTCGTTTAATTATTGTGAATGAACTTTTTTATAACTTTTTGGAAAGGTCGTTTTGGTTGTTTAAAAAAAGGTGCTTGAGGGATGCCTGGCACTTTGTGAAGTGTTGAAAATGTTTATCATGAAAACCCTCCTTGGATAATTATTGTACACTGTTTAAATTAAACGTATAGGGTATCCTTGCTATGGAATCATAATGATCCACTTACATAAACGGGTTGGACTTCATTATTATGGAATAGTTGTGACCCATTTACTTTGAGCATAATAAGATATCCTTGGTGTTGACTTCTTTGGTATCTATTTGTTATATGTATATAAATTGATACTTGGGGAGACTCTAGTGATACCTATTGTGTGAATTATTATTATATATGTGTTCATATGATTGGGTTATTAGTTGGAATCATATGGATCAACCTCTTTACATTTTGACATGGAAAACCAGAATAGTGAGTGAATTTTCTATGAATGATTATTTTACTAGCTTAGGTTATGCTATAGATAGTGTCGCCTAGCAGGGGGATAATTTTTATTATTGTTGCTATGGGATAGTTCCCATTAGTCTGTATAATTTTGGGGATGGTTGTGTCTATGAGGGAGTTATTGATGTCATCCAGTGATCCATGACTTCCATGATGAGTCAATATGTAATAGTTTGTTTTTGATTATTCACGAGCTTCTAGTTTCACCCATGTCTATTGGAACAGGATTTTCTATGGAAAATTATGGTGACACATTTTTGTTTATATTCCCTTGGGTGATATTTTACCATTTCCCTTATTGTATGATTTTTGTGTTTACTTCATGAGTGGTGTGGCTTTATTTCAATAATGATAAAATGATTTCAATTTATTTCAGAATTTTTTTATGAAATGTTTGACACTCTTTCTCTCCTAAAACTTGAATGTATCCTTTTTATTTTAAAATTTATATAGTTCCACCTTGGAAAAGAGTTTGGTTTATAATAGTAAAAATAAAAATGGACCATATTTGGGTTTAAGGTGTAAATAATGTAAAAGAGAATTAATTTTATATATTGTATTATAATTTTAATATTTATGTTTCTTTTACTTTAATGGTCGTGAATTGGGAATAGATTGTTCAAGCACACAAACTGAGTTTTTATACTCCCAACTATAGTTCCTTCTTATTTTTAGTTTGTGGTGGTGGTATCAACTTGGTTCTAACTGATGTGGGATATGATTGGTTTTGGTATCAAAAAGTGACCCTCAAGTAAAAAACGAGATATTGTGGTTGTCAGGTTCAGTTGGGTTTGTTATTTAGTTTTCCTATATTTTTAGTTTCTAATGTAAAATATGATATTCAGTTTTGATGATTATATATATTGGGATAATATATTTTGTTTATACTATTATCATTATTTATTTATATTGGATGAAATCATTCCTTTTATTAATCTATTGATTCTTGACACTATATTAGAGCACACGGGGATTAAGAACACCCTTGAGTCCTACTCTTAGATCACCTTGGGTGACTGGTTCAGGGTCAACCATGGTTGGTTTGTGACAAATTATTACCATAATTGTTTGTTAAAAAGGTAGTTTATGCTATCATTGATGGATTTTATTAATTTTTTTTAATTTAATTAATATATCCAATAATCTATGTTTTATATGAAGAATGAGTAAAAATGTATGTTTTCAATAAGGATTTATGGTAATTTAGGTTATTATCATGTTTTAAGAGAATACTTGATGATGTTATTTACATGTTTGGTATGTGACAATCAAGATATACATTATAAATATGGGAGATTAATGTTAATTTAATTTTTATAAATTTAGTGACATTATTTATTAATTTTTAATTTTTTATGGGTTGTGAGGTTAAAAATTTATTGAATGGTTTCAGTTTGATTTTCAATAATGTTTAATAGATTAACATTTTTTACTTCACCATATGAATATTAATCTGTATAGTATGACAATTGTTAACATTATTATAAGATAATATTTATATAATGGTTTATAATTATTTTATCGATCTTATTTCGTGAATCAAAAATGAAAAACTGAATCTCTTTGAGTAAGAGATGACGTGAATACTGATCAAGTCCCAAACAAAGAAGATATTATACCTATTAAATAAATAGATATCAAGTACATAAATTTTCAAATGTTCTCAGTCAATATTGAAAAGGTATTCCCCAACATTTGGAAAATGACCTTGAAATAAAATGTTTTCTATTATCATCAGTTTTGAAGATATCAATGGACTTTTTCATAACTCTTTGTTTTATGGTTTTTTGTCAATTAACCTTATCTAGATAACCCAAATTATTGTGTTGGATGACCTCTATCACCCTTTTTAATCATTTACAATTTTGTACATTAGATATCTTCACTTGCCACCTATTTTCTCTAATTTTGAAACCTAGTATGAGTTATTATAGATTACTCTCAAAGATATATCTCTCTTTTTTAAGTGTATGTTTTATTAACCATTTTAGTGATATGGGTTTATATTAAGGGATTTTATAATTTTATACCATTTATGACCGAGATGAATTTTTTGGGAGAAATTATGTTTAAAGGACTTAAAATGTAATAATTTTAGATTTTTTTGAAATATTTATTTTAAAATAATTTTAAACTTTCCAATATTTTTATTTACATGTAACACATATTTTATCTTTTTTTAAAGAAAGTGGCGTCTTGGAAAAAATACCAAATAGAAATTATTATAAAAAGGAAATTACATGAGTTAAAAAGAAGGGGACATATTACAATCTTTCTCATAGAGGGGAGTAAATCATCAGGGAGATCATTAAACTAAGTAATATCCTGACTTACTCCTTTATTGGAAGGGACATCCCCAACTATGCTCACTTCATGATTGATTTGAGTGGTAATATGGTTTATGTCACAAAGAGAATGGATAAAATCCATCCAACATTTAATAATCGACCAATCTAGATGAATCACTCCCTTCTAAATCGATTGCATTATGGTAGTTGAATCACTTTTAATCCATATGTTGTTATAACCCTGGTGCTTGGTGAAGGAGATAACATGAATCATACTCATCATTTTTGCCTACAGAGAAGAGTAAATACCACAGCTTCCAACGAAACACATTAGGATCTAACCAAGATGATCCCTAATGATGGCGCCATATCCTGCAGGGACCGGATTGCCTTTTGAAGAACCGTCAACATTAACTTTAATCCAGTTAGAGAATTAATGTTGAAAAAAAACATTAAAAGAGTTTCTTAGATAAAGAAAAATTCCATCGATTCGAAGATGTCTCAAAATCATAAAGTCTTTGAGTGTATTGTTGCAATAACCCTTCTAAATCAAGGCAACTTCATGAATTGTTGTCAGGATCCACATCCGACATGCATTAAGGTTGAGTGAGAAATTATTATGAATAATTGCATTTATATCATACCATAACACATAATGCAGCTTAGAAACTACAGAAATAAATAAATTATTGATTTATTATGACTTCTCCATGTTAACACAATTCTTTAACTGGGAATTGATAGAGTCTAGAATAAACCATCTATAGTCAATAATGTTAAAAATATAGTTCAAAATGGAAGTGGTAGTTGAACAAGAAACGGAAATATGGTTTGCATATTATCTATGATTATTATAGAGACTTCATTTGGAGAAAATGTGGATCCAAAAATATGGTAAACAAGTATCGCTGGGGACCCTGTTGTAAGCAATACAACATATTAGAGTTAATCTTTAAGTTTTAATCAAAGGATTATCATTTTTTGATCCAGTGTATATAATTGTCTGAATTATGAAAGAGGTGATTATAAAAAAATTTGAATCCAGCATTCCATTATTTGAAGGTTCGCAAATAAGAAAATCCACCAGGCCTGATAAAGAATAGGTGTTAATGATATGAACAAAATTCTCAGGGAGACTATCAAGATGAGAGTTAATAACATACCTAACAGTAATAATAATACATTAAGGAATGTGTTCAGTGGGGATCATTGAAATGATGGGGTAATATTATAGTTTTCCAACCATATGTTCATGGAAGACTTCCTGGATACCATCCATTTATATTTTCTCATAATACTGGCACAAACATTTTTACTGGAAGGACATATATAAGAGTTCATAAAATTCATGCTTATTTTCGTTAACGTATCAAAAAAACTATTTTTAATGAAGGAAATATGGGAAGAGTGATTGTAGACTATGTTTTAAGTCGATATGACTTGAAAGGCCTTATTGAAAAGATTTAAAAAATTATTTCCATGGCCACCCTTCTCTATCGATTTGCAACGCACAGAAAAAGGTATAATAACTATTTTTCAATCTAGAGTGCTTCCAGTCCAAAATTTTTTTTATGGAAACGCTGAATTTTTATGAGACTAGAAGGTCATTTACAAACCATCATTGAGTAAACCATTTTGTAGATAATTATATATTTTATAAAGACGATTCTACCTACCATAGTAAGAGTTTTCTATTTCTAAGAGGAGAGCTGATTAAGAACCTGATCAATATTATTAAGGAAATATTTGGATTTGGGAATACCCCAAAATATTGGGACAATAAGGTTTTTAAAAGGAAATGAAAGTTCTTTAATTCACAAATCATTGATAATACCACACATTCTATTAGCCAGAAAATTTATCCCAAAGAAGATATATGATTTATTCTAGATAATGGCCTGAATAGAAACCCTCCCATAGTGAGAGAGAGAATTTTCTGGAGTTTTAATGTTTCTTTTATCACCTTTTAAGAATAGAATGATTTCATCCACATATAATAGATTCGTGGGGGCATTCACATTTCTGGAAGCATATATGGGATAAATCTTATTCTAGTTCACAAGGCAGGTGGGAAATGAACATAAATAGTCCTATGAAATGAATAAAAGGATGGATGAAATGGGATCAACATATATAACACCTTTGGATCATTTGATGTAACCTCTGGGAGAACAATTGATAGGGATTGATATGGATACCGAGATGAAAATGTCTTTGATTATTGAGATAAAGTAATTATTGAATCCAAATCCATGTATAACATTAAATGTAAAATTCCAACCCATGGGGTCAAATTATTATCTAATATAAAGTTTAATGGAAATGTTTCCACCGTTTTTTTACATTGTTTAATTTGTTAGAACATTTAGAGGCGAGAAAATTATAGTATTGGATGGATCGTCCCTTTATGAAGCCAAATAGATTCCAATAGTTAATTTTATCAGTCATAGTAGTAAGCCTAATTGTAATATGATTAGTGACATTTTTATAAAGAGTATTAATAAGAGATATGGGATTGAGTCGATGAATCTCCTATGCATTATCCACTTTGAGTATTAAAGAAAGAAATTGTACATTTGACCTATGGGGTAAAATTCCACCCGAAAAAATGATTTGATAAGTTTACAAACATCATCATGGATAACATCCCAGTATTGTTGGTAAAATCCATTATTAAAACCATCAAGACCCAAGGAACTATTAAGATTCATACTAAAAATAGTATCCTTGATCTCATGATCAAGGGAAACATTTAGAAGAAGGGAATTATCTTCATCATTGAAAACATTTGAAATGAAATCTTGTAAGAGGTATTTATTTCTGTCAGGACCATTAAAGATAGAGTCAAAATAGAATATGACATGATTAGAAATATCATCCTCATTATATAAAAGGTTTTCTATATATTTGATAGTGCTTAACGGCCTACATGATTTCCTAATTCTATGAACATAGTTGTAGATTTTAGTGTTTCTATCACTATTAGATAACCATTTTATTTTTAAAGATTGTTTATGCATGTTATCCTTAAAGGTGAGGAGAAAGTTGAGTTTCATAGAAATGTTAGTTTCATGACTCTGATCAGTAGCAAAGTCAGAGTTGGTGTTGTTGTATTAATGTTGATGTAGTTCATTCTCTAGAAGAATCATTTCATTGTCGATTTCATTAGACATTGAGATACACCAACCATTAAGCTTTTATTTAAGGATTTTAATATAAAAGAACAGGCAAATGCATCATTATAATGAGTCATAGAGGCCCCAATGTTTTTAATGAGACTGAAAAATTTAGGGTACAATAACCATGATTTATTGAATCTGAATTTCAGGGGATGCTTCATGGTTTTGGGAGAAATATTGGTTATTATAAGATGGTGATTAGATTGAATCGTGGGGAGATTAGAGAAATATATGGTCTATTGTTTGTCCAAAGAAGTCTCATTTGCGAACTCGCTATCCAATTTGATGTCAACTAACCTATTATAGTTTCTTCCATACCATGTGTATTTGGCACCAGTAAGAGTAATTTCGATAAGACTATTATCTTAAATGTTTGTATTAAACTCTATTGTAGAGATAGAAGAGTGGGATGGACCCATCTTCTCACTAGAGGCAAAGATAGCATGATAGTAACCAATTATGAACTATGGATTATGAAAATTAGAATAAAAAAATGAGATATCATTTTAGAGAGGTATCATATCCTAGTATATGTTATTTTCATAAAAAAAGGAGAAAAAGAGATGTGTGCTATCAAGATCAGAATTATAGGTAAATATTTTCTCAGAGACATAGAAAACTTTGAAATTTTGTCAGGATAGTTTCACAAAAATTCAGAGAGTCTCAATGGTGGATCTATTTTGACTAACACCGAATGAAGTATAGCCAAAACTATAAAGATGTAGTAATTTAGAAGAAAACATTTATCTTGGGTCCAGCTATGGAAAAAATCCTAGACCAATGAATGTTATGAATTATTTTTAAAATAGTAAATATATCATGGTTCACAATACCCTGAAAATTCTAGAAATATTTCTTCATTTATACCTCTTTAGAGAGTTAGAACTCCATTTTTTCTTAACATTTCATCCCTTATGCCTAGACAATCTGGTGACATCTTTGAAAGTTCTTGGGATGAAGTTTTTTTCCATCTTACTTTTAATAGAAGGGGAAATAATAGCATATGTAATCGAAGAATCCTTAGAAGGACCTTTCATATAACCAATACTACTGATCAACATGGATCTATTATATTCACTGGGCACCATAAAAAGATTTTCATAATTTGTATATAAAATAAGGATATCATTTTTATGAGTGTCTATTGCAGAATGTAAATCAATAGGTAAAGGAATCCAAGCACCTGGGTTTTTTGTAGTATCTACCCATGGATCTTCTTTTTCCAAAATCGAATTGGTATTGTAATCATTCTTCCCAACATAGACCTTAGTAACATGCTCAATCACATCACCCAAGTGTCTCAAAACAGTAATGCTTTCCTACTAAGGATCACCACCCGAACCATGAGGAGGAAAAGTGGTATGTCCAGCAATATCTAATTTTTCAACATGTTGTTCATCTTTTTCTAAACCCAAATTGGGATTGGTATTAGTCTACCAAGTTGAAGCCTTAGTGATGTGATCAAACACATCAATTAAAGGTCATGACACCATTTTTTCATCCTGTTGAGAAACAATACCTGAACTGAGAGGAGGACAAGTGGACTATCCAGAAACTGTGCCATTGCCAGCTGTTGACCATCAATGCATAAATAGGGAATAATGGATGTAAAAATCTTGAAATTAGTGTGTAGTTTATCTGATTTAAAAAGGATAGAAGTAGAAGAACAATACAAATGGTTTGAAAATTTAACAGGGATCATACATTTCTCATTCTCAAAAGAAACAGGTTCATGTTGAGATTGCCTAACATTCATCACAATAACCTATAATTATTTAAGAATATCGATATCTTTGTTGGCATTATATTCCTCCTCAACAATTTTATCCCAAGATTTTCCTGAAATTTTCTCTAAGGGCATCAACTTCTTTAATTTCTTCCCCAATATTTCATTTTTTTCATTGATGTATCAAGGAAATCAGAAATAAGAGCCTTGTATTTTTTGTTATTCCACACTTATTTCCATTCATTTTCAATTGGTTGGAAAAACTATTTCATAACTACCATAAAAGTTAATATTGGGTTCCCAATAATCATCGATATCTCAAAAAAGGGGGATTTTTCTCATATTATATATAAATTTAATATTTGAAATCATTAGAAATGAAGCTAATCAAGCTATTATGTTTTAAGACAAGGTTAAGTTCGACCAAACTCTTAAAAATATTCCCTATTCATCATTTAGGGTTATCTGGTATGTCCTAAGCGGTGATCTAATACAAGAGGAAATGTCATTCAATATTTTAGGTTGCAAAAAATACCAGTTAAGACTATGAAATATTACCCATATTTGTGTCAATGTGTTATTTAGGGTAATGGGGTTAAATGTTTAGTCCCAATAAAGATGTTTTAGAAAACAAAGTTTGAGATTTCTGTTTCCATTTTTTAGATCCGATCTAAATATTCTTATGATTTTAATAGAATGTGAAAGTAACCTCTACTTATCGGCACTATTTTATAGTCTAAGATTCCCAAAACGTGGGAAATTATAGGTTTCAATTGAAGTAAGGTCCAAGGATGATCACCTTTCATGTATGATATGTGATGCATGTTGGAATATTTTCACATCCGCACACATTTTTAGAGAGAATATGGGTCAGATTATTCTGAGAAACCACCACCATCAAGATTCTTGAAATAGGGGACTTAATCTCATTAGATTTGTATAGATTCGTTCCATTAAGGTCCTACAAGAGTGAAACCCTTTTAGATATAACATTAAGTGGTTGATTGAGAGCCCCCTAGATGAGGGTTTATTTTTATTTCATAGAATATTGCACACTTTTAAAGGAATTCTCCCACTCTGGGTTAAATGTTGTCGTTATGCACATCATATGTTCGTAGAGAATTTGAATCAAGAAGTGATTACGGTTTAAATTGCGTGAGTTTGAGACGACACCAGAGGATTTTCCCATGGATTCACTCTATATCCCTTTCTCCTCACAATGTTCCATGTATGAATTCTTTTAATTCATATATTTTAGCTTTCTTTACATGTAAAACTGAATTTAAACGAAATGTTCTATGTTATTATAATATTATTATATGATTTTTATCACATAGTTGTTGTAATAGTGGTTATGAATAAGATTATCTAAATTATAAAAATATATAATTTGATAATGTTTATAAAATTAATTCTTTGGTGACCAATTAAATTAGAACTAAAGATAAAAACTATCTGAAAATAGGGGAAATATTTTTCTAAAAAACTATTTTTATTTAAAAAATCATGTTATACTATAATAAATCACACAAACCACTTTTTATAAATGACTTCAATGAAATATAAATATAATAAATTCAATAAATCATTTATTATTAATCTTATGTGTTTTCAAGGTAAGAGATAAGAATGAGTCCAATTTTACACATAAAACTGTATTTTTCTAAAAAGTAATTCTTTCACCTTTTTGCACAATTAATGGAAAAATAAATTTTGATACACATATAAAATTTATTAAAAAAGGTAGTTCATTTAATTTTAATTTCAAAAATATCTTTACGTGAATATTTTAGAATTGTCAGAAAACTTTAATTTTTTCATGAATACTGAAGGAAACTATATTTTAATTAAAAAGTTAATTTTCATTTAAATTATATATAAAGTTAAATAAAATTTTAAATTGGATTCAAAATAAAATTAAATAAATTATATATATATTAAACCAATTTGGGTTATTTGAATATTTTTCATGTTTAATTTTTATATAGAAACTTTGTAACCTTTTGATCTTTTTCTTTTTGAAAACAAACATTCCCATAGCATCTATGAGATTAATTTTAAATTAAAATTGTTTATTTCAATTAATTTAATTTTTAAAATAAATTAAATATTTGGAATATAAATAATTTATACTTTATTACATAGTAAAATTAATTTTTGACCTAAATTAATACTAAAAACTGTTAAAAATAATTATTGTAGTTAAGGTATAAATGAGTTTACTGGGTGGGGAGTAAACTAAGATGATAAGGGTTAAAATGACTATAGAACTTGTGAAATTTATATTTTATAGAAATATTTCAACATTATCCTTCCCATGTTAGAATAGATCATCATTTGGACGATTTAGTACTAGGAATGGCTTTTTTATTTGGAATGATCATGGGAAATTTCCCTATTGTTTCTAAGTGGGCTCCTTTCCCCAACTTATAAAAGGCTGATCACAGAATCAACTTCATCACACACATAAATCGATAAATTTCATCCAAAAAGTACCAAAATTACTCCCCAAAATCCTTATACATTTAATATAGCTCATGTTCCTTAAAAAATATAAAAAATGAGTTCCTTAATAAGATGTCCAAAGTAGGTGATTCTAAAGGATGGAAATTGTTTTACAAATATCCTTATTTTTATTTAATTTATTTACAAATAAAATTATGCCTCAAAATTTTTAATTAAATAACACCAATATCATATATATAATTAAATCTTATTATGTTTATGTAAAACACTATAACCATCTCTACTTTCACCAAATGAGTTATCGAATCTTTAATCCTGTGCACGGTGGACTACTGCTTCGAAAACTAATGTCATTCATTTCACCATTACCACCTCTCAAAGATGGTTATAAGGAATTATTAAATGTTTATATATATTATGTATATGATATTATTTTAATAATGTATCTATTATATCACACAAACCTTCATAAATTCCATTTTGTGGTAATACGTTAAAATCCACTACTATAAAACTAGGTTTAACAAGCTCTAGGGTTTTAATAGCCCTCGCTAAAAGATCTGTTTAAAATCCCCTTTCTCAGTTCATGAAAAGTCTCTATTAATGGGGGGCATCAAAATCACTAAAAAAGTTTTGTTAATGGGTTCCTATTTTCAGCACTTATAAAAAACCCTGATAAAGGTCCCCCTTTTTATTGTTAGTAAAAAAGTGCTGAAAAAACATGCATTTATTATTGCTTTTAAAAAAGAGATAAAGAAGGGGGGTATTTATGAGTGACTATAAAAAAGAAATGATAAAAGGGTGGTATCTATCATATCTTTTTTTAGAAGAACTAATAAATAACCCCCCCAAAATCATCAGGAAATTTTTTACTGGCGTTGATAAAGGAAATATTTTGGAAAAAATATATTTTATTAACCAACACCCATAGTAGAAGTTATGGCCATTTAGAGGCCTTTTGGGAAATTTTTCCCCCAATATAGATATTAAATGGATATTTTCATTCACCTAGATGTAAGTCTCATCTTATGCTTCAATTTAATATGTGGTAGAGGCAAAACAGACACCCAGTTCATATGTTTTAGCCGTTTGAAAGGCCATCAAATGTGAAAACCCCATAAAACCCCTAAAAAACCCAAAAAAACACTGAAAATATCATAAATTTTTTTCTGAGAGTTTTTTTAGCTCAGAAAAAATTAAAATCAATGCATATTCAATGACATAAAACAACATGGGATTTAAATCCGGTGATAATCAAATAAATTAAATATATTACATTTTCATAAAAGTGAGAAATCGAACTCGAACTTCAAACGACCATAAAATTTTATTAGATTGTCCGTTTGTGATTTACCACATATCAAATCTAATAATTAGATAATATTTATTCCATATAGTTTCTAGGAATAAGGTCAAAGAGCTTTTCCATATTTTTTAACCCCTCAAAATTCTTATAATGCCTCCAAAACTGTGTTTTTTGTCATCGAACTAGAGTACATAAAATTTAAATGGCTATAATGTCTTATCTGTGTGCCTATTTATCCTGTACCACATATCATATATAATATTATTTAATTAGATTTTATTTTACTAGTTTTTCAGATAAAAAAACTCTTAAATTAGATGTTATGGCTGTTTGATGGTTTTTTGGGGTTCAAGGTTTTCAGAGATTCTTAATTCTTTTATGTGTTTTAAGGGTTTTTAGAGTTTATATCCATTTTAAAAATTATATATAAATATATATATATATATATATGTAAAAATATACATAAAAACTTATATATAAACTTATAATAAACACACACATATATATATATATATATAAATATATGGATAAAATTATATAACAAAAAATATATAAATATATTGATATACAAAAAAATTAAAACAAAATATTATCGGGTAATGGAAAAGGTGATGGTATATATGCCTGAGATTCCAGGTTTAAAACTCATATGATGTAAGGTATAATACTAAATCATTGATAAAGGGGTTGGGGAAGCACTGATAAAGTGGTTTTGGGGAAGCACTAATAATGTTGGTCCAATGATAGTGGGTGAAATAATATAGCCTTTATTAGAGGGGCCTTTAACAGTGCTTTTTTAGTGCTATTAAATGGTGCCTTTATTAGCTCTAAAAAAGAACTGATAATAAGTTACATTATTAGAAGTTCTTATGAATTCTGTTAAAGATAAACCTTTACCATTTCCTTCATTATCAATGATTCTATAGAGATGATAATTCCCTTTTACTAAAATGATTAAAGGACATATTTTCTGTACTGGTATCTTATGACTTAGGTAGACTACTGCCTCACGAAATGAAATGTTTCATTCATGAATTACATAGATGTAAATAAGTATGGTTTTGATGAAAATATTTTATATATATTAAATAAACAAAATTCTATAATGTTATATTTCTTTCATTCATTCCATAGTGAAAATGGAAAAGAAATTTCATGCGTACGTATGGCTTACCATCCCCATGAATGGTGTTTTTCATTTCATATCTATTTATATTATGGATTAATATAAATTCCAATGAAATTATTATATATGGTATTTATATATCATTTTCATAATTCTAGATATGATTCTACCCTGATCAAAGTAAAAGGACCATAATTAACAAACCAAATCATCTATGAAAAACAAAGCCTCTGTATCCTGAAATGGGACTTTAACATGGAATTTTTAATAAATGGGTTATATTAGGTCATCATAAATACATATATGTTATGATATATATAATTTTTTCCCCTAATATAAGTTTAATAAACTTATACTTTTTTTATGGTGTTTGATCATGTATGAAGGAAGTCGAGACTAAAGGCAAGGAATTTATAGTCTCCTTTTATTTATAAGAGACAAATGGAAATTCACAATTCATTTATTTTTTGTGTTTTATATACTAAATAATTGAAATTTTATTTCATTAATAACATCATTTTAATTATATTTAATGTTTCATTAAATTTTATTATTTATTGGGGATTATTATTCAAGATATAACTAAATCAGTGAGAGAATTTTGTCCCGCTTTTTTACTTCTCGGTGACACATTCCATATTAAAATTATGTTTCATTAAAGTGGTGTATATAATGAACATTAATTTATTTATTATTATATTTATTATTATTTGTATTTAACTATCTATTTTAGGATCTCTCTTTCATGGGGTATAGAGTTCACAATTTACCAAATCAGTAATGGATTTTTATCTCTATTTCCCTTCTCAGATACATGTATTATTATAATGTCCAATACTTTACATGCATAGATATTAATTCAAAAATTAATAATATTAATTAATAAATGTAAAAAAACAACACCAGAACCTTATAGGTTTAGTGCCTTTAGAAATAGGGAAACATAATTCAATGGTTCATAAGACAGCTACATTGTCTCCTAATTATTTCTTCATAACAATACCCCTTTTTACATAACATACTTAATACCATTTTTCAAAACTGAAGGAAAATAAACATAATAAAGGATGATATATGATGCTTATTAAGAAAAAAAGGTATATATCTGTCATATCATAATCATAAGACATTAGAACATACAAATTGAAAATACTATCCTACAATGTTTATAAAGAATCATTGAACATATTCCCAATAATCATAACATAAAAAAAAGAATTTTTTCCATAAATATCAGAATAAGAAACAATTTCATATTATTTAATCCTCATTTCCAATACCATCATAATAAACAAAGTCCATTACAGAATTGAGTTTACTCCTTGTTCCAGCCCTGTATTACTGAAATGGTTTTACTTCCACTACTGTAAATATGACTTATACCAACGTTTTTGGCCAAACCATTGGTATACTTCATTAATAAGGCCCTATACCAACGGTTTGGCGAAAACCATTGGTATAGGTCACTTATTTGGACATATGCCGATGGTTTTGGCCAAAGCATTGGTATAGGTCTCAAAATAAAAGGACCTATACCAACGGTTCTCAAAACCATTGGTATAGGTCTATACCAACGGTTTTGAGAACCGTTGGTGTAGTTACATGTATTTTTAACGGAATCTTCTTACAGAGAACATTAAATAAATCAAAATTTAAAATATTTATGATAATACATATATATATTTATGAAATTATGATCACAAAAATCATGTTAGGTTAGTGGTTTGGTTATTCAATCATAAACTAGAGGTCCTGGGATCAAATCCCACCGAATGTTTTTTTTGAAATGCATTTACCAATGTCTTTATGGAACCGTTGGTATATATTTTCATATTACTTACACCAACGGTTTTCAAAACCATTGGTATAGGTATATACCAATGTTTTTCCGAAAACCGTTGGTATAGACCTATCCTCACGAATTAATTGGCCACAGTCCTCCAAACTGTTGGTATTGGCTATACCAACGGTTCCAAACCATTATTATAGGGTATTTCTCCAGCAGTGTTCCCATTCCAGCCCTGTAATATAGAACAAAGATCATTTCATGTTCCATAAATATCTATCTCATGATATATTAATCATAAACCAATTCATTCTATAAAGATATAGTTCCCAACCATCTTATAATGGAATAATTCTTATGTGTTCCACAAAGAGATAAATCAATCATCATAGCATAACCAAAAGATTAAAATGGTTTTCTTAATCATTATTCCATCATAAAATAATCCTTGAAAAAATGGATATAATATCATAACAAAAAAAAATAAACCAAATAAATAATACGTACAATATACTTGAAATATAACCCTTTTAAATAATTCTTTATTTGAGGGAGAATAATTTTTATATAACACTTGAAGTTAATTCTTTATGAAAATATCCTTTATTATTAAAAAATGATTTCTATTCTAAAAACTAAATGAAATTTTAAAAGAAAAGAATAAATTTTAAAAAAACTTCGAAATATTTTAACGTAAGATTCATGTAAATAAAACTTAATTAAAATGTAAAAATCCATTAAATCTATATAATTTAAAAGAAATTATTCTTCTCATACATCAGTCAGATAAGTCAAAAAGTACCTCCTATCAAAAACAAAAACAGATTCCTTTCATGAAATTTAATAAAAATTCTTTAATTTGTAAAATTGAAATAAATATTTTTATAAGAATATAAATAATGTCTTGGAATAAATATTTAGGAAACATGGACAAAGATAATAACTATACCACAATAAATACTTACGTATAAACAATCTCGAGTAATAAGGACATTACAAAATTATCCCTTACCTTAGGTATGATATCTTTTCTATGTATCCAGACCTCCAGTTTGAGGATTTTAATAGCGTCATTTACTGATTCAATACTCAAATTAATTTTTATGATATCACGTACAATCTTATTATCATCATTTTTCTAAATACATTATTACTCGTTATTCAGGTATTAAGTGCTTCATTTTCTTAGGCATGTTTTGTTGAATAATTTATGTTTCTCTTTCTTAGGTCATAATTATATAATTAAAAAATGATATTAACATAATATATATAATATTTATTTATAATACTCATTTATATAATCATATCTTAATATATGTCATGTGGAATGAATCACATCACATTGTGGAGACAGTAGGCTGTACATACACACAAGCGAAGATATCCTTCCCATAACTGTGAAATGGTATGAAAGTGTACGGTATAATTTTTTTACAGAATCCATTTATTTGTTATAATAATCATTTATAATTACTATTTCCATAATTATACCCATCCAAGTAATATGGTCGTGAAAAACAGATTACACCATGACATAAAGACAGTAAGTCTTACGTACACACGCGTAAACATTTTGTTTTTATTAGGATTGGCAGAAGGTATAATATGATTTTTACATAGCCATAATGACATACAATTATATAATTAATACTGGATTTATTACATTATAATGTAAACAACTCATGATGATGAATTAGAATAAAAAAGAAGTTTGAAATAATCGGTATAGGAGATCATCTCTTATTTAAAGTGCTCCCCCTAGATCTCCTTTTAAAGCACTAGAGTTGGTCTTGGGAGTAGAAAAAAACATATAGAATATTAATAGGGATGTTGAGAATAAATATATTTGGATAAATCAAAGATTTAGGGCTTAATGATTTGTTAATAAATGAGGGAGGAGGTTCCCTATTAAGGTGAGGGACACTTTTTGAATCTCTAAAAATATTAATTTATAATAAAATCAAACGACATCCAAAACATCCAAAATTTCATAGTATTGATTATAATATGAAAAAATGTTTTAATATCATCAGAATATAATTTCTATACATATTTTTATGTCATTATAAACCTTTTAATTTTAATTTACACTTTGTTATTCTATTTAATTTTAACTAAGGAAACAAATATTTCAACATTAAAAGGGCGTAATAGTTACATATATGACATAAATTGGACCATAAATAAATATTTTAGAACATTTAAACCACAAAATAATTATTATATATTTTAAAAAATGTTTTATATTTTTAAATAATTTAATAATACCTTATATTCATAAATAAACAATATTGTCAATTTTGACTCTTTTCAATAAATTGATTTTAAAAAATATGAATATAACTAGTTAACTTTGAAAAAAATATTTTATTACATTACTAATTGGTCAAGGTCATCTATAAATGTATTTGGATATATTAATTATCCAGATTTATATTTATTTTAATATTTTTAATAACATTTATTGGTTATCTTTATTAAGAAAATAATTACTACATCAATTTTGTGTAATTATTTAATATACTTACTCTTGGAATAAAAATTAAAAATAAAATACTATAAAGAAGATGAGACCTTTATATTTCATAATAATAGTTATAGTCAAATATATCTTATATAAAATCCTTAATTAAAAATGTTTTATTTATTTAAGTATGAATGTGACAACTTTAACATCATTTAAATAAAATATTATAAGGATTATAATATTTTCCATATGAATTTAAAGGGTCAATAACTAAACCCATGGATAACTATAGTCAAAATATACTCTTATAATAAAATTTAATAAAGTTTTTGGGTTTTTTAGTAGTTATTATGATTTTAATAAAAATTAGTTTAATGATTTCGCATCAATTAAATAATTTTTGCATCGTCAATTTATAAGAATTTAAGGTAATATTTTATTTTCTAAAAATTAAAAATTAATTACCATGATAATGAAAAATATTTTATATTTAAAATGTTTATTTATATTCTAATTTACCCTTTGTATAACCTTATTTAAAAAAATTATATAGTTATAACAATTTGTGTTTGGCATATTTAACATTTCTTTAAATTAAATAAATTAAGTACCATAATCTCATCCAAGTAGCTTTTAAGGGATAAATTTCAACCTAATGATGAAATAGCTTAAAAATACCCATTCAGTGATATTAGAAAAACTTTTAGGGTAATTTTATAATTTTAATTTTCCCTTAGTTACCTGATTTACCCATTTACTATATTTATAAAAATTACCAAAGTTACTATTCAAAATTCTAAAAAATATATATTTAATAAATTTGGCACTACTGATTCAAAATATGGAATCCATATTTTAAAATTGAAAATACCAAAGTTAATATAATTAACTTAAAATTAACCTCATTTTCGAAATGGGAAAATAAGTTTTAAAAGTTAAAACATTGAAAAATATTAAAATGTTTTAAAAATTAATTTATTGTAAAATTAAGTCCAATGACCTAAATTAAATTAAATGATTAAAATATAATATATTTATACTTTAAAAAAATTTAGTAATATCATTTACCCAAATAAATTGTTTCGATGAAAAATAGTGTTTTCTTTTAAAATTTTGTATTTTTTTATTAGTCATCAAAACATGAATGTTATTGGAAAAATATAAAAAGTACATCTGGAGAAAATTTTTATTTCCCGCTTCAAAATAAAAAGTTTATTTTAGCATATAAATATTATTAATTTTGAAAAATATTAATTTAAATGGGTTCTCCATTAAAAGGTGCTAAAATTACCCTTTTGAAAAATATTGTGATTTTTTTGTATAAAATAATGTTTTTTCGTATCCTATGAATAAAATATCAGTTGGATGAGTATAAAATATATTTAATCAAATTTATAACATATAAATTTAATTATTTTCATTTAATAATTGTAATTAACTTAATATATTAATAATAAATTACAAATATTTCCATTTACATTTATTTGGTATATATTTTTCATAAATAATTGGTAGCGAAAGAATTGACCAAACATATTTGTAAGTAAGTTATATTGATTACCAATAAAATAATGAAAAGGTTATAATGTTAATTTAACACTAATGGTTTCTCACAATTCATTTAAATCTACTATTTCATGCAGTGAAATATATTGATGAATTAATATTATTTAACGAAAATATTTCATAAAAACATATGAGTTTACAATCTAGCCCCCTTAAACTTAAATTCCCCCTAAAAAATTGCCTCTTGGATACAAACGTATGAGAATAACTAAACCTTATCACATCATCAAGTTACAACATTGGTTCCTCAAATTGTTGGTTCTTCCATAAAACTTTAACAAAGCGAGTGGTCTTGTTTCGTAGAACTTTTTCGCTACGATCCAAAATCTCTGTCGGTTGTTCTTCATAAGAAAGATCTTACTCTAGTGGTAATACATACGAGTTTAGTACAAGAGAAAGATCAGGTATATAGTTTCTCCGGAGACATACATGGTAAACACCATGAACTTGAGATATATTTAGTGGATGCACCAATATGTAAGCTAACATCTCAATATGATCAAAAAATTTCATAAAGAGAAATATAGAATGAGATATGATTTCCTTTCTTTCCAAATATCATTACTCTCTTATAGGGTGATATTTGTAGAAACATATTGTCACCCACTTCAAACTCTTGTTATTTTCATCGGTTTTTAGTAAAACATATTTGTTTACTTTGATCTTCTATAATGTTTTGTTGAATAGATTTGACCTTCTCTGTTATTTCATTAAAAATATCAGGTCCTAAATGCTTTATTTCAAAAACTCTATCCTAAAAAATGATGTTATACACATATTTCAATAGAGGGATTTATAAGGAGCCACTTGAATACTATGGTAAAATCTATTATTGTAATAAAATTTCACCAAAGGTAGGTTTTGATCAGAACCACTGTTGAAATCCTGAGAGAAAACTCTAAAAATATCTTCTAGAGTATGAATTATCCTCTTAGATTGTCCATCTATCTGAGGATGATATGAAATTATGAAATACAACTCTGTATGTAGAGCCTTATGAAGACTTCACTAGAACATTGTTGTAAAACTTAGATCCCAATCAGATATAAGGGAAAGTGATACTCGATGAAAATTTTCCACTTTCTTTATATTTATCCAAGATTTTCAATAAATAAGAAAATCCTCTCAAATAGAAATAAATTGTGCCAAATTATTATGGTGTTAAAATATAACTCAGATAACATTATAGCCTTTAGGTTTTTTGGGAAGTCCGATGACAAAGACTATTGTGATATTTTCCCATTTCAATTATGGTATTGGTAATAGATATAACATCCCCTTAGAATTATGCCTTTTGTCCATAACATTATTACAAACCGAGAACTGAAATACATATTCAAAAACATCTCTTTTAATTTCATTCCACCATAAATACTTTTTCAGGTCCATATACATCTTTGTGGTTCTAGGATGAATAGTGAATGAAGAACTATGTGCCTCATCCAAAAGTTCCTTTTTTAATTCTGATAATGGAGGAATTCAAACCCGATTCTTAAACATCATTATTCCATCATAACCAGGCGTAAATTCCATAAAATTTATCTCCTTCTTATGTGGATCTATATATCCTTATACACCCCCATAATCTTTACTTGTATAGATAGTTGAATATTCATTTGAGAAATATAATATTTCTCCCATTCCAATAAA
The DNA here is from genome assembly GCA_963277665.1 of Viscum album. NCBI lineage: Eukaryota > Viridiplantae > Streptophyta > Magnoliopsida > Santalales > Viscaceae > Viscum > Viscum album. The sequence continues at coordinate 414,734,415 of OY728131.1, forward strand.
ATTTCTAGACCCATCTTTCACAAATCCATAAATATTTTATCTTTTGTGACCCTCATCATAGATGGGATAGAATTTTCATTTATACTCAAAGAATCTTCCACCTTGTTCCCTTTCTAGGGGGTGGTAATTTATTGATAAGTCGAAATATTTAATCAACTTCAACCATCTTCTTCGGTGCATATTCATCTACTTTTGTGTGAAAATACAATTTATACTTATATGATCATTATAAATATCACACTGATAGTGGATCCATATATTTAATGTAATTATTATTGAGACTATATCCAAATCATGAGTTTGATAATCTTTCTAATGGATTTTTAATTTTTCCAATGCATAACATATTTCCTTATATTTTTACATATCAACACATCATAGCCCCATCTGAGATGCATCAATATAGATCACAAACCATTATTCTATAGAAGGTAGTGTGAGGACAGGTACATTGGCTAACCTTTTTTTTCCTCCTTCAAAATTATCATCACATTTTTCATCCACATGAACATAACTCCTTTCTAAGTCAACATGGTGAGTGTATTAGATTTTCATGAAAAATATTTCATAATATGTCAATAATATCGATCCAAATGAAGAAAACATTAGATATCAGTTGCCATTTTTAGTCTAGGACAACATTCAAAAACTTAGGTTTTTTGTTGGATGCATAGATATTCCATTTCTTGAGAATATGTTACCCAAAAATGAAACTTTCTAAATCTAAAATTCACACATAGTAAATGTTTTATAATGATTCTCCTTTCTCGATGTTTTCCAATATAATTCTTAGGGGATATTCATTCTCTTCTTTTATTGTTGAATACACCAGAAAAGAATCTATAATGACTACCAAAAATTGATCGAAATAGTCTCTAAATACTCTATTCATTAGATCTACGAAGATAGTGGGAGAATTTGTAATACCAAAAGTCATCTATATAAATTCATAGTGTCTATACCTTGTATGGAATGAATTCTTTGGGATATCCTCTTTTTTGACCTTAATTATTGATATATAGAAAAAATATCAATCTTGGAAAAGTATTGAGCTCCGCGTAGTTGGTTGAATAAGTCATCAATGTGGTGAAGATGATATTGGTTCTTGATAATGATCTTGTTAAGTTATTGATAATCAATTCCGAGTCTCATTGATCCATATTTCTTCTTAAAAAATAGAATTGGCGCACCCCATGGTGATGCTCTAGGGCGTATGAATCCCTTAAAATGATTCTCCTAGAATTTAATCTCAAATTCTTTTAACTCAATTGGGGACATTCTATAATGCGTATTTGAAATTGGCATAACACCCTGTGTGATTTCTATTGAAAAATCAACTTCACAATTTGTTTGAAGACTAGTAAATTATTCCAGAAATACATCATCAAACTATTTTACAATAAGGGTAATATTAATGGTAAATTTTTACCATATATTTTAGATATATAAAATTTAATTATAGTAACCAATACCCATAAGATGAAATAAATTTCCACTGGATGGTCTTATTCATCCCTACATCAGCAGATGATCATAGATTGATCCAGAATAAGAAATCTGATATCCCATCCTTAGAAATTGATATGAGATTCATATAGATAAATCCAATACATTCCAATAACAGGTTTTTTGGGATGGTTATTCCCATAGGCTTCAAATAGAGAAGTGTTATAAACTTCTGATGTCACCGTAGTGCCTGTAAGAGTTGTCACAGCTGTATCAACATCTAATTGTTGAGGTAATATGATGTTACCAATAGAAAATTATTCAGAAAAAATATATTGGGTGGATCTAGAATCAAATAAAACATTTACTAATATAGAGTGGATGGTATGTTTACCTTTCACCACTTCATTTTTATACTCCACATATTTGATAGTGATCACATGTTACATGCCTTTTTTAATGGGCCTTAAGAGTTTGATGATGTAGATCATCATTGATAAACTTAGTATTAGTACGTTGGTTGACATAATTCCTTGTTTTCTTTCACTTGTAGCATTGATGTGTGAGAGGTAAATTCTGTGTATCATTTTATCTATTCTCATCATTAGAAATTTTTCTTCTATCACTTAAACATTCAACTACCTAATGAACTTATCTTACACACATAAAACATTTTCTAGTCCCTTTTAGACAATTTTCTGTATGTTTCATTCCACACTTTGAGAATAAGGGAAAAGGAATCAAAATTTTATTGTGGTCTTTATATTTTCTCTTAAACTCAATTTTTCTCTTCATGTCAAACCTGTAGGACTGACATGTTAATCTAATATCCATCTCAAACATGAGATCATGTGGAACATTTTCCACATATCAACTGAAGTTCTATATGGATAATTCTATTAGGATACCTGAATTGAATCTACTAAAGAATCTATCAATTTTACTCTCAGTTTGGACAACAATTCTAGAATCATACCTTCCATGTATTTTAAAATTTTCTTCATAGTAACCAACATTTTCATCATCCTTTTTCTTAAGCTCATGGAACTCCTTCTCCATCTTAGTTCAATGAATATGGGGAAAATTCTTATTGAAAAATAATTTATTGAACTTATCCAATTCAATAGAGTCAATTTCATCTCTTTAACTCATATTATTGATAATATTCCACCATTTATTGGATTCACCTTCAAAAATATAAACTTCCAAGATGAATTTATCATGTTCTGAACATTGAAGAACTGAAAATATATTTTCAGTGGTATTAATCCATTGTTCAACCACTAGTGGATTAGAAGAACAACTAAAATAAGGTGGATTCTACCTCATTAAGGACTCAATAAAATGTTGTTCCCTCCTTTGAACGTTTGAAAGTCCTTCATGATTCAAAACATGATAATGTTGTATGAGAATAGTGAATAAATTTATAATTCCTTCTACAATATCATTTGGTTGTTCAAGAGGGAAATCAATGCATTGTCCTTCACATTCAGCATTAACATGGTTCCTTTAGGTTCAAACCATTGACTAAAACCAATAATCATTTGGTGAGAAACACTAAAAATAATGTGAAAACAATATACGGAAGAATAAAATTTCAATTTAGATCACTATAGTTATTCTCCAAGGTTATTAAGGATCATTTTAATACACTTGGATTGTAAATTTTATATTGACGTATTTTTTGGTTTTATACTAAGGTTTTCTCATCCTAGTTTCCAAAAGATAACTATACATATTCTCTAATACCAACTATAATAGACCATACTTTATATACATAGATATTTAATCAAATTTGAATAATATTTATTAAAAAACCTAACAAAACCATTCTAGGACCATACATGTTTAGTGTCTTGTAAAACTAGAAAAACATAAAAAACTAGTTCATAAGTTATCTATATTGTCTTCCACTTATTTATTCATAATTAGAACCCTTTTTGACATATCTTACTTAATACACTTCTTCACAACATGAGGAAAAGAAGCATAATAAAGGGTGGGATTAGATGTTCGGTAAGGGTAAAAAATGGATATTATCCATCATATAATAATCATAATACATAATAATATATTATTTTTATATAGTTTCCTGCATATAAAAGATCCTCAAATAATTTCATGGGATAAATCATAAATTCTCATAAAGAATTGAAGAACATATTCCCAATAATCATAATAGAAGACACTGAATTTTTGTTATACACATAAGCTTAAAAAATAATTTCATATTAGTCAAGGATCATTTCAAAGACTATAATAGGTGAGAAAGTATATTTGTGAACTAAGGTCACTCCTCATTCAAGCCTTGTACTACTAAACCGATTTTACTTCCCATTTCATCCATGTAATATGGAACCGAGATCATTTCTCATTCCATCCATGTATATATCATGAGATATAAATCTTCACCAAATAAATTTGTGGGATATATGGGTCCCACCCATATCATAATAAAATTATTCTTACATGTTCCACAAAAACATAAATCATTCATCATAGCATAGCACAAATACAAAAATGGTTTTAATAAAAATTATTGCATCATAACATAATACATGTAAAACAAATGGATACCATTTTATCATAAAAAAATAAACCATAATAATAACAGTGGTTTTATAATTGAATCATAACCCTATTAAATAATTCCATCATAGATGGAAAATAATTTTGATAGAACACTTGAAATTTATTCTTGATGAAAATATCCTTTCTCAGTAAAAAACGTTTTCTTTTCACAAAATTCCACACAATTATAAAATAAAAAAGAATATTTCAATGTAATCTTGAAATATTGTAAATAATGATTCATAGAAATAAGATGTTATGAAAACATAAAAATATGTTCATGTCGTATATGATAAAAGAAAAAATTATTCTTGTAGTTTTTTTCCGGATAAGTCAAAAAGTACATCATATCGAAAACAAAATCATATTCCTTTCATGAAGTGTAATAAAAACTCCCCAAAGGGTAAAAATGAAATTAAGAAAATTTTAAAAATTATAATTTTTTTGTAATATATATTTAATAAACATGGACATGGATGATAAATATTCCCTAGTAAATACATATGTATAAAAAATCTGGGGTAATAATGAGATTTAGAAATTATCCATTACCTTAGGTCTGAAATCCTTTATATATATCCAAACCTCTTGAATAATGATTTCAATAATTTTATCAACTCACTTGGTAATCATATTAATTTTTATGATATCATATATGATTATATTATAATCTTATTTTTATAACATTATTACTCGTTATTTGGGTATTAACTCCTTCATTTTTATGCAAGTTTTGTTGAAAATGTTCTTTTTTTTATTAGGATATAGTTATGTCATTAAAAATGATATTAAAATAATATAAATATCATATTTATTCATTTTTTACAATTATATAATCATTCCTTAATGGATGTAATGTATAATGAATGACATCACATCATAGAGATGGTAAGTCATACATATGCTCGGATGATGATATCATTTCCATAATTGTGTAATGGTATGGAAGTGGATGTTATATATTTTGTCCCAGAATATATATCATTTTATAATAATATTTTATAGTTATTATTTCCATCATTATACACATCCATGTATGATGGTGGTGAAAAACAGATATCACCATGACCTAGAGACGACAAGTCGAACTTACATAGTTATGGTGATTTCATTTTTCGTAGGATAGATAAAATGTGTAATATGATTGTTCCTTAAAAATAATAAAATATAAATATATAATTTATAATTGATTTATTACTTTTTAATGAAAAAAATCATTAATAGGAAGTAGAATAAGAAATAAGTTTGAAAGAATCAGTAGAGGAGATTACCTCTTCTTCAACGTGCTCCGTGTAGATCTCCTCTTAATGCTTTAGAGTTTTCCTTGGGAGAAGAATAGAACCGATAGAATTTTACTTAAGAAATTGATAATGAAAAAGGGTTGGCTATATCAGAGCATTAAGGCTTAATTATTTGTGAATAAATGTGGGAGGAGGTTCCCTTTTATAATTGAGGTGAGATGAACTTTTGGAATCTCCAAAAGTATTAATTTATTATAAAATGAACCCATATACAAAAACCTTAACATTTCATTGTTTTGAAGATAAAATTAAATAATTTTATAATATCATAAACCAATATATTTTAGAAAATTTTTTCTATCAATTTATTCCTTATCATTTTAATTAATACATATTTATTTTATTTAATTTTTACCTAAGGTAAAAAATATTTCAACGTTAATAGGGTGTGATTTTTATATATTGAATGAAAATTAGAACATAAATAAATTATTTAGTAAGTTTTATACCATATTATAATTATTATATATCTTTAAAAATGTTTTAATACTTTTTTAAAATAATTTAATAATATATTATTTTTATAAACACATAATGGTTTCAATTTTGACACTATTCAATTCATTGAATTTTAAAAATATGAAGATAACAAGTTAAATTTGAAAAAATTATTTTATTTTATTATTTAGAGGTCATGTTAATCTATAAAATTCATTGAATATATTAATTATACCAAATTATATGTATTTGAATATTTTTAATAAAATTTATTTATTTTCTCCACTAAACAAATAATTACTACATTAGTTTTGTGTAATTATTTAATATACTTTTTTATTCAATAAAGATTAAAAATAAAATAATATGAAGAAGATAAATCCTCTAAATTTCATAAGAATACATATAGTCAAATATATATTATGTAAAATATTATATTAAAAATATTATATTTATTAAAACATTATTGTGAAAAATTTAACATCACTTAAATAAAATATTACAAGTGTCATCATATTTCCCATATCATTCCAAATGGTAAGTACCTCTACCATTGGATGATAATATTGAGATATACTCATCCAATAAGGTTTGTTCAAGTGTTGGGGTCTTTTAATGGTTATTATTATTTCAATAAAAATTATTTTATTCATTTCATATCAATTAAATAATTTCTCCATCATTAATGTATAATCCTTTAAGGTAATTATTTATTTCCTATAAATTACAAATAAATTAACACAATAATAAATTTCATCTTTAAAATTATTATTTATATTCAAATTTATCCTTTTTATAACATTATATTAGAAAATAATATACTTATTGAAATTTGAGTAAGATATATTTAACTTTTCTTTAAATAAAATAAATTAAATGTCCTAATATCATCTGATTGAATTCCATAGGATACAGTTTCGACCCAATAATGATTTAGGTAAAAACACACTCATCCAATGATATTATGATATATGTTAGGGTTATTTTATAATTTTAATGTTACCCTTAAATTACTTGATTAACCCTTTTACCATATTAATAAAATTTACCAAAGTTATTATTCATGAAGCCCAAAAATAAAAGAAACCGATTTAAATAATTTTTTACAACTAATTTTAAATATTTAAATAATTTTTCATGATTAAAAACATATAAGTTTCAATAATTACTTGAAAATTAATCTTGCTGTCATAATGGGAAAGAAAATTTTAAAAGTTAAAACATTGAAAAATATTGAAATGATTTTACATCTGAATTTAATGGATAATTAATTCCAATGACCTAAATTAAATTAACCAATAAAAATATAATCTATTTATACTTTAAAACCATTCATTAATATAATTTATCTATAAAAATTATTTTGATTAAAAAGGTTTTTTTTAATTAAAATTTAGTATATCTTTTCTATTTATAAAGACATGAAAGTTATTAGAAATATATCAAAAATTTATCCAAAGTTATTTTTTATATACCATTTATAAATAAAAATATTATTTTGTTATATAAAAATTATTAAAGTTTCAATATTTTAATTTAAAATGGGTTCACCATTAAAAGGCGTTAAAATTACCCTTTTGAAAAATATATAGTTTTTTATATATAATTTTTTTATTTATATCATAGGACTAAAATATCTATTGGATAAAAATAAAAATTATTTTATTAAATATATAACATATATATTCCATTAATTTAATTTAATAATTGTAATTAATTAATTTTTTTAATACAAAATATACAAATATTTCATTTACATTTATTTAGTATATATTTTTTATAAATAATTGGTAGCCAAAGAATTCACTATACATTTTCATAAGTTAGTTATATTTATTCCAACTATCTTAATAGATATTTTATAGTTGTCATTTTATACTAATGGCATATCTTGGTTTTTTTAAACTTATGATTTTTTCCAATTCTAGCTATTGATGAATTAAAATTATTTAAGAAAAGTATTTCTTAAAAACATATGGGTTTTATAGTTTTATTTTAAACCCATATTCTTTTATGAGGTGTATAAAACCCCAATGAAATTTAATAGAATTAATTTATTTTTTCTCATTATATTATATGTTTTATTTAATGTTATTATTTGATAGGGGTTATGATTCAATGTTACCAAAGTTAAAATGGATTTTTGTTAAAATTTCATCATTTATTAGGATTCCACATGACTAAGATTGCAATGAAAAAATTACATGATATATCTCTCATTAAACTCAATAAATTTATTATAATATTGTTACTCATGATATTTTCTAGTAATAGTAACATTTTTGCACTCGTTTTTACTTAAAATAGTTGTGAAACTATTTTTTAGAAACTCATAATTTATTTTATATTTAGCTATAAATTAGTTTTCTTCAAAAATAATGATATATAAAAATGTTTTTTAGAATTTATTAATATTATCTGATTTTATTAAAGTTATTTTTAACCATTTTTGGCTTAAAAAAATGTATTAATTCAATCTTCATGTCATTTTCCAAACAATGCCCCTTTAGATTTTACCTAAAATATAAATCGAATTATTGTTTTAACGTGTATGATGGGGATAGTATTTCTCACCATAATGATTATTATATTATTTTAATCGTCATTTATAATTTTCCATTATTATTTTCATTGAAAAGGATTTTCAAAAATTTTTATGTATAAAAAAAATTAAGTGGAAAGAAATTTTCCTCAAAAAATGTTTTAAATTCTTATTAAAAATTCCTTTATTAGTTTTTAAGTTTATTTTTTAGGAAAAGGGTTTCCAAAATATTATATGAATTTTTAGTTTAAGAAAGTTATTTTAAATGATAATTTATCTTCTAAAATAAATTTTCAATTTAATTTATGTTTCAAAATCATTTTCTATAAAATATGAAATCCCTTGATACAATTTATGATTTATTGGCGATATGAACCAAGGGTACCATTATTATTATTTCTATGAATGTTTTATGATTAAAATGGAAAGGTGTTTATGAATATAATTTATATTCCAGGGGATATAAAATGATTTAATTCTTATGATATCATTTTTTATATGGTTTATCCTATGGTGAGATGATTACAAAACTCGCTTCTTTTTCACCAGTTTGGATTTGATTATATTTTTATAAAACCCATTTCATTTTAGGGTTTATGAAAAAATGAATGTTTTTTGATCTTTTAGAAAACATATTTATTGTGTTAATTAAGTTATTATGTATATTTTATAACCAAGTGAGGTGGTTATGATATATCCATGGATGGTGGTTACATTATAACCAAATATGGGTGGCACTTATATCTCCCTATAATTAACTGTGTAAATATTTATATCTAATGAAATAGATAAGACTATAATGAAGAGTAAAAAAAGTTCATTATGGGGAAATATCATCTATGGTGGTTTTGGTAGTGAACCCTTACTACTGTGATTGTTTGGGGAGTGAATCCATTCCAGTATGAGAGACTTAGTTGTAATCTTTGACAACTATGGAGATTATTTTCTATGCTTATATATATTCCATAATTTTATGCATTATTCCAATATTAATCCCTTATGGATCAGATTTTTTGATTAACTTATGATTCATTTATTATTAATTGAAAATAATTGTTATATGGCTCAATATTAAGATCATTTATTTCCTGGGTATGATTTTATAATGTTATGATCATTTTCTCATACCCCTATGTTCATGATATGCTTACGTATATCCCTCGATTACTCTTTCTGAGCATATGAGCGAACCCTTTCTTATGAATCCATACCCAAGTTATGAATAAATGTTTTTAGTATGGTAGGTTTTTTAGGAGTACTGAAGTGGAAGATCATTATGGGAGATGTTGAAGATCATTCACCAAATTAAAAGATTATGTACCTAGTCTCTAAAGAAACTAAACTATTAATGTCCTCGGGCATATTTTTGTGTAATTTATTGAATATTGATATAAAAATATGTAATATATTTTTATTCAATACATAATTTTCTATAAATATTATAAAAATTTGTTACCCACATAATCTTTTAATATCTAAGACAATGATGATGTAATATAACCCAATAGAAAAAAATTCAGTTATGAAATCCCTTACCACTTGTTAACTTTTATTTAAATTACACATAGGTTAAATAATTAAAATTTATACTTTACATTAAATTAAATATTAACTAATCATTATATTACATTTCAAAGATGATGTATATAAACCATATAAAATAAAATAGGTTCATAACATTACAAAATTCAATAATTAATAGAAATTGAGACAAAGTTTCATACATCATGCTTCATTTTTCATGTAAGTTTTTAACCTCATGTTTAATATTTTATGAAAATAATTAATTAATAACAAAACCATATTAATATTCATCATAAAATATATTATCCTATTATAACATTTTAACACCTGTTTGTTAATAATATTTCATTGTACTTATTATTTTAGTTGTTAATTTCCTTGTTTTCTCATGCGTGTTTTTCATGAGATTTATAGTTACTGTGAATAGGATAAAGATACATCATATAAATAACTATACTAATATTATAAATATAATATTTAATAATTAAATAATTTTATATAATCATTCATGATGGTTGGACACTAAAAAAATATTGTATTGCTTCAATGAGATGGTAGGGCATACGCATGGACGAGCGACAATATCATTCCCTTAACAAGTGAAAGGGTGTGGAATTGGATGGTGTATTAATTTTACATATTTAATATAATTACATATTTATAATATTTACCCATTATATATATCCTTATTAAATTCCATGTAATGGGTACTTATAAAATTAATCACATCACATTGTGAGACGGTAGTCCTCCGTAGAAACGAAAAAGTATTGTCGTATTTTAAATGACATGTAAAGTTAGAAGGTATGTGTGATATCAAAATCCAATAAGTATGATAATATAATAAATATTATATATAATTTAAATTATTTATTATATGAATTCATGATATGTGTTTGTAGAAATGACTTACATCGGTTCACAAGGTGGGACTCCTCCGTAAAGATGACCTATAATTTCGCTTCCCATTTGATGGAGTAGGAGATGGATAAATATTATCACATAAAAATAGTAATATCCCAATATGTGGTTGATATTATTTTCTTATATTTTCGGTTTTATTATATAATTTAATATAGAAAAGGAAGAAATAAAATGAAACATCTTCATTCATATAATTACCTTCCCTTAGAGAAAGCTCTTTCTAATCTCTTATTAAAGTCCCTAAGGTTGGTATTTTAGGTATTATTGAATCTCTATAAAATGTATAATTATTTTGGGGATATATTGTTTTTGTTTTTTGATCAATAGAAAGGACTTTTGGGGTGTGAAACGGTGAATGTGTGGAGTGGACTTTTATAAGTGGGTGAGTGGACACACATGTAATTTTTGAAAAGAAATAAGAGTACCCATGTTTTTCACAAGCAAAAAGGATAAAAATTAGTACTATACAAGACCATAGAAGTTATTAAGTATAAATATGTACATAACATGAGTGATGGTAAATTTTTAGTACATTTTTAAGCTTATCTTATTAATATAACCAACTGGTAAACCCGTTTTTACCTTAACCATTATAATTAATTTTTTCTGATTTTAATAATCACAATGATAATAAATTTAAGTTGCAATTATTAGATAATATAAATTATTAGGATTCCAAATATGAAATTGATTTTTCAAAATTTAATACATATAAATATAAAATTTCAGTATAAAATTAAACTCATAGACTCATAGATAAAATAGATTTTCAAAAGAAAAATATTAAAAGGTTTAAAATATTTTTATCAAAATTAAATATTAAATTAATTAAATTGATATAAATTAATTAAATTTGAATATAATTTTACTAATTTTACATTATACAAAATTTAAAATATAATTTATCCTTGTAAATAATTTAAATGAAATGGGAATTTTCAAATAAAAATTAATATATTTTACTGCCAATCAAAAAGTGAATCATTTTAGAAAAATCCAAAAAATAACCATAATATAAATTTGGTATTCATATTTCAAAAATAATATTTATTTATTCATTTAAAATTTAAAAATATTTTAAATGTTGATTTTAAAACATTTCCACAAAACACTTATAAATTTATTTTTTGAAAAATAAATTTCTTTTGAAAACATTTCTATTTATTTAAAATGATTTTTTATATATAATAAATCGATAAAGAATAAATATGTGTAAAACATAAATTTTTATAAATTAGTTAATCTGATTAGAAAAATACTATTTTATAGTGGTCATGTTCTAAATAATAATATTTTAATTGAGTATCCTGTTTCATTTAAGCCAGGTGTTACTTGCATCATAAGATTTCTAATATATTGAATTCATTTGAAAATAATTTTTCTTAAAGTATTAGGGTGTCAAATTATATTATAATATTTTTAGTTCATTTTATACATGGTATAGAACATGATTCTATTATTTTAAAATCCCATAGTTTTATAACCAATTTACACTTTAATTATCATACTAAATAACTCATGTTGCAATATTCATACCTTTGGGTAAGTTCATTATCCTAATTGAAATTAAAGACTCCTCAAGTTTTAATAAAACCAAATATCATTATAAGATATTAGATAACACCGTATGTCTTTATTAGAAGTTTTTGGTGTATAAAACAATATTTCAAGTAAAACATTGGTGCTTTAATTCATACCCTTATTATAAATATCAAATTAACCACATTTAAATCACTGAACTCATATATATATATCCTGATACTTATCCCTTTTCAATGTTATTTTAGATGTATTGTGTCTCCCACTTTATCTTATACGAAATTATCCCGCTAAATATTAGATGTATAATGACCAAATACCATATACATTATTACAATATTCTCATTATTAAATACATACCATAAACACATAGATATATAGTGGTTTAATGAATTTATAAAATTATAAATAAAAATAAAAATTAGTAAATGAATAAAATAAGATTTGATATCTATAATCATAATTTTCACTCAGAGATAATTGTACACCTATCACTATATAGAATATACTCGGTAAATATATAATATAAATCGAAGAGATAAAAATCCCAATTAGTAGATAAATAATTGTAAAAAAATTAGATATTCTAAAATGTTAGTAATCATAAAATATGATCATGATTAAAAGGGATATAAAATATAACTTGTAAACATAAATAATTGATGCAATTTCATAGAAATGTGTAAAACATGAGATTAATAATAAAAAGATATATATACAAAGCATTCTAGACATCACATCATAATATATAATGCATATGTGTGACACAATGTGATGATCCTATGTCAAATGATGATATACCAATGAGAGGGGGAGGTTGAATCAGTGGTATATTGTTTGAAAATTTCTTTTATAAATTATCCATAATGTATTTTTAACATTGTGATGAACTCTCCACTAATATCGTCATCAACCATAAAAATAGTAAATAAATTTAACAGAATGTTGTAATTTTTATAGGGATCACCTACAATGATTAGACCCACTATTTTTTTATTGAGTTTACTACTAGGACATAATTAGATTAGTATAAAAAATTATCAATTATTTCCAGTTCTTAAAAATTACACACAGTGTTTGGGTAGGAATAATACAATTTACAAGGCATGTATCAGCCACATCATGATTTCAACAGAGTGTTATTTATACTAGAAACACTAGTATTCAATAATTAGGTTAAACTCTTGGGTGGAAAAAATTAATTCAGTTTTATACTAGATATAAAAAATTATAAAATAATATCTTTTTATTATAGTTATATAATTTAATACTTGAAAAATATCAACTTTAAAGTAAGAAGATATCCCCATCTTCTCAAGATTATCATCGTGATAGAAATATGTGTAAGAGAACATAGAATCCATATCATGTTGTTCCTCATTCCCAAAAAAATCCATAGGATTATTTGTAACTAAAATTATTATCTCATCACATATGAACAAAATAGTCTGAAAACTTGTTTCCTCCCCTTATATTGACTTTTCCTTCTTCGATACAATAGTTATGAAGGATAAAACAATATCATATTTTTATTTTTCAAAAACTATTTATATTTATTTCATTATTTTTTCATTTATATTCATAGAATTATGTGAAAACTATTTATGTATTGAAATTGGAATCATACCATGATTTTTTGATACCCCAATATTTTTGTCAAACTATCATAAAAATTTATTCACCTTTCCTCTAATAATGAAATTGAAATAATTCAATTTTAAATTACCTCCAATATCATTCCTTGATCTTCTCATCCAATATTCCCCAATTACCAACTTGAATCAATTATTAACTAAACTTCATTCATATTTTTATATTTTATTTCTAAATAAGAATCTTTAGAATTATCTTTTAGTTATTCCAATATTTCTCAACATTATTTTAGAAATCATATTTTCTTAATTATAAATCAACCTTAATATTTTTCTTAATAATTACAATATTTTTTTATTTCTCAATTTAGATGATATTTTTTAAGAGTAAATGACTCTTATGAACATTATGAAATGATTCACATGGAATTTATATGAGTCATATGAGATCACAACGTACCATATAGAGTTTAAAATAACCCCATCAGAATGTTTAAATGACTCTTTTGTTTTTTAGATGATGCTTATGAATTTTTCAATGAACCGTATGGTTATTTTATTTCATTATCGATTCTCCATCATAGAGGTAAAATAACTATTAAAGATTATATAATGCATCATCCTAAACTATGGGACCTTCATGAATTTTAAAAATTCATTTTCTCATCATTTTAAAAATTAACCTTTTGAATATTTTAGAACGTTCTTTGAAATTATACATAGATATTTTCAATGGATCTAAAATTTAAAAACCATTTGAAATATTCTAAAAACAGCAAAAAAAATGTTATGCCAACTTAATTAAATTCTTAATCACCATCTAATGACTCTTATAGTGGTTAATAATAAGTAAAATGTCATTAAATAATCTGACTAGGTTTTTTAATATTCATATATTGATTTTTTATCAACCACAAGAAATCACTCTATGTAAAAGAAACTAATAGCCTTTTCCAAATGGAATTATAGTTAAGTCACACCACTAGAATTTTTTTTGATAAAATTATATATCTCCTTCAAATTAATTGTGTCAATGTGATCTATATACTATCCACCTCAATAAAAAAAAAATTCAAAATTTCCTCCCGTATTAATTAAAAAATTCATTAATTATTTTATCACTTTTATGGAATTAACAATATCTATGGAATCAAAAAATAAAAGGTAAAAAAATTGTGTACATCGTCCCCCCCCATTAAAAAAATTAATGCATAGTGGGGTATTACAAAAATTCCACATGTGAGATGGAAGGGATGAAAGTGTTTATTTAGTGTGAATGTCTAAAATATTTCCTTTGAGATTACATTCATGAAGATATCATAAATTTATTCCATAATAGGAATGATCAACATGTTAATCTACACGTTAGAAACCCTATCTAATATTATGGGTAACATTATATCAATGTTCTTAGACTTAGTGTGTTTATTTTTATTTTTAGATATATTAATTTCACTTTAGTTATCTCATGAAATTATGAGTGTCCTATCATTCTTCACCCGAAATCATTCAAGATGTTTTTTCATTTGGATAATATATGTAAAATTAATTGTGACTTCCCAAATCATTTCTTATCTAGTGTTCAAATTAATTGTGTTTTGTTTTCATGAAATGACAGCTTACACATCATTCTCCATGAATAAATATTCTACCAAAATTATACTTTACAAAATCACAATGTACATTTAATATGGAATCATTAAATTATGATAGATTAAGGTTATTAGGTATTCTAAAGATTAGGCCAATGTTGTAGACTCCTTAGATGAACTTCAGAACATTTCTGGTATTAGTTGAATATGAGTACTTGGGATCACATTGATACCCTACATAGTGGGTCACTTCAATGTCAATATCAAGATAGAATTAATTTAGATAACATAAGTAACCGATTAGTTTTTTAAAATCTTTTTTATTCAAATTTTCTCATTCACAATTGATCATAAAATTTATCCTAACCTATATATGTTTGGATACAGAATTTTTGTCATCCATTCAATAAATCGTCAATATTTCTATTGAATAGTTCTCTTAGGAACAAAGAATAAATAATAACTTTTTCAACACTTTTAATAAAAGAAAAAATATTATTTATCCCACCATATTAATCTCAAACTGATATCTCACATATTTAGAAAATTCATTATAAGAACTCAGTTTTTTTACCTGAAAAAATAATTAAAATAACATAAAAATTTATAATAAGTGTTAATGATTCAACCATATTTACCTAAAGAAGTCATGACCCGTCCCCCGGGGCCTGTTCCGTGACTACCCCAAGCCCACATTCCATAGGCCAGGGGCTGGTGACTAGCACCAAAGGTGAAAATCTGTAAACTGGGAAGGCATATCCTTTATAACTAAAAACACACACAATAGAGTACACAGCTAGATAAAAATCACTAAGTAAAACTATATAATAAGAGAGTGCTGAAAAGTAAAGGGGTCGAAAATACAAGCCCAACTGAAAGTACATATACAACTGAAAAGAACAAAAATAACTGAAAGGTGAAAAGAAGCTCCTGGATCATCCACCACAAATCCTACCTGAAGGGTAGGTATAGATAGCCTCCTCAGCACTCCATGTCCATCAGTCTCCTCTGGGAACCAACTCGTCGTGAGGTCCACCTCCGGGTACCGTCCAGTCCTCGTACACACAGCCTCGGTCAGCGCGGTCCATTGTCTGCATCCAACACAATGAGGTGCGGTCATAGCCCGTGCAGGAGTGAGTATAACAATACTCAATAGGGACCCCGAGACCCTCACGGTCTTACAAAATCCAACAAGGATAAACCACATGGTATGAAATCAACAGATAACCCCCACCTAGGTATACGACCATACATATACCTAAGTTATCTAGTAATCTATCTCAATCATGAGGAAAACACAAAGTTACTGACTCAGCTCACACATGTATATAAATATTGAAGAGTGTTAGAGATGATCAGATGTACCACTGAATTATCTATTCTGTAGAACCCACACAGGATCCAGGAACAGAAATCAGAACTGTCAAACCCACCTAGGATCTAGAAACTATTACTCTATCGAACCCACATAGGATCCATGAATAGAAGTCAGAACTGTTTCGAACCCACACATAATCCAGGAATAGTAGTTAGAGATATCGAACCCATACGGGATCCAGGAACAGATGTCAGTGCTTTCGAACCCACATAGGATTCAGGAACAGTCGTCAGTGTTGTCGAACCCACACAGGATCCAGGAGCATTCGTCAGTGCATAGCTAGCCACAGGGTTTCACACGAAGCATACTGGATTTTGGGAAGGTCATATATTCAATACAAGTTTCTATACATCAACTACCAGAAAATCCCAAGTTGATGTATCCAAAATATCCATCATTCCATAAGAAACTAAACACGACAGACGGCGTGTCAATCGGATGCCCAGTCTGAGAGTTATTGACATTTCCGTTCTGAGGGCCTGGTTGGATTTACACTTGATCCAACCTGGTCATACCCAAACTATGCCCAAACCTCTAGTGGGTATTCCAAAAGAACCGTCTCCTTCCAAGGTTTTCATCACCGTAGATGGTTCGTCAATCGGACGCCCATAGCTAAAGTTACGGGAAAAACAGTGGAAACAGTTCGAACGGATCCGGGTCCAGTCCGGCCCAGTCGGACGGACCCGGCCCGAACTGAGTTCGGACTGGGGTCCAACCCAGTTCGCATGTACGACCTGGTCCGCGGGTCCGACCCGATCCGCAGCTCCGACCTGATCTGCGGGTCCTACCCGGCCCACGGGGGCGGCCCGGCCCGCGAGGGCGGGTCGGACTGCGCTGGGTCCAGCCCACACTGGGTCCGGCCTGCGCTGGGTCCGGCCCAGCGCCCTGACGGCCCGACGGCCCATGGGGTCTGCCTTAGCTGCATTCAGGGGGAGGTCGTGCCCCCTGGTATCCCAAAAGGCTCATCTGTTCGGGTTGGAAACAAACCAGCGCCACGTGGTGCCGGTCTGCATTATGCGAGACCTAGCGTGGGGTCCTGCTCCTCCCGGCTGGCCGATAAACCAGCCAACATCCCATGCGACATCGGTTTCGCCGCGCCTCCTCCAGCGACTCAGCAGCTCGGGCCATCGATCTTCCTCATGGCCGAACTTGTGTCGGCCTCCAATGCACCACCGGGACTCCTTCTTGTCCACTGCAGGGCGTGGTTGCGCCGCGCCTTCTCCGACGACCTGGCGGCTCGAGCCGCTAGCTTCCATTGCATTTGGCCTTGCAGCTGCATCCCTTCTCTTCATCATTGGTGGCGTTCGCTGGTTCCGACCGCCGGTGAATCTTTCGTGGGTCACCGGAAGTGTTCCGATGGACCGTTTCTCATTCTGGAAGTAGTCGCGCTTTCCTCAGAACGTCGCCTTCGATCCGCAATCAAGGTTCATGTGAAATGATCAAACTGAACTCATGTCATGTTGGGAATCGAATTCCATAAGAAAGGTAGAGGGGTCGGGGCATGTTTGTTCAACACGCACCCTCCATGTTAGAGTGATTGCAAACAACTTTCATTCTTAATCCTATAAGTAAGGCAAAGAACATGCAACAATTAACCAAGCTTGAACCCCTACCTTGTTCGTTGATCATTTCACGTAGTCGTGGAAAGGCGGACGTCGATTCATTTGTAGAAGAATGTGTCTGACATCGAGGAGGTTTCGAGGAAGGAAGTCAAAGTCAGAATCAAGGTTGACGTTCTTCGTCGGTTGGAGCGTTCTTTGTCAGGAGCCTTCTCCCATGTTCTCCCCTCTCCCAAGACAAATGCCAACCAAATAATAGATTAATCTTACCTATTATTTAATCATTGGAACATAATTCAAAAATATTCAAATTAATTAATTGATTGTAAAATAATTAATTGAGTGTATTTACCACCATAAAGTGGGGAGCTCAAGGGGGTTTCTCCCTACTTAATGGGGAGTTCAAGAGGTTATAACCTCAGGTGGTCCCCACCAAATTAAACACGAAGAGGAGGTTAGGTTCGGGTGGGCCCCTCCTCAATAACCAATCATGGGAGGTTAAGGTGTGGCGGTCCCCACCTCCAACCTCCAGATGGTGGTAATAAAAAATAAAATAAAATAAGACATGCAGTTATTTTATTTTATCATTCCACGTAAAACCCAAAAACTGTATTTTATTCCTAACCATCTGCCAATGAGGTGAATGTCTTATTAAGCAAATACCGGTGCTGCAAGTTCAACGGTGCCCTCAAATTTCAAATCTGTGCACTGGTTCAAAAGTTATAAAATCCAGCTCGTATGTTTATTGAACGTACCCGAACAAAACTTCATAAATTGATTCCAGGCACACCGGGCCTCAGAATCACGCGCTGACTTTTTTCGCAGACTTGTAAAATTCCCATGTATATAAGAAAAAAAAATTCCACAGAATTTATGGATCTTTACAAAAGGTTACTACTATTATTTATATTAATAAAATTCATTTCTCTCAAGAATATAAGGCTTATTGATTACTAGGATCTAGAGTTCTATTTTATCCCCTAGAGGTTGTTATTCAGTTTTCAAAAACATTTCACATCACTCTTAGGAGTAAATAAATTTATCTTGTTAGTGTAGTATGCTTCATTCAGCACCCCATTCAAGAAGATATATTTTTCATATATTTTATATATTATATACAAAATTTGTTTTGAAATAAATAGTAACATTTATATCTCCCCATAATTCTTGAAGGTGAAATTGTATCTTCAAAATAAATACCTTCCACTTATGGATAACCTTTTTATATAAGTATGGACTTATTCCTTGAGATTTCTCAATTAATATTCAACAAGATTATGAAAATGCACTAGGCCATAATTATGTTTTTTATATTTTTTCTAAGTAAAATACCTAATGTTTTATTTATCTCAATTTAATTAAATTCATTATGAATATAATTTAACTATTGTTTTTTGATACATTAGTTACTAAATGCGGCATAATTGCACAGAGAAGATTTGTTTGATTTTCAATATTTGATCTCCTTCTAGTATGAATAGGATAAATCTAACATCTAATGATATTTTTAGTCCCTACATGGTTCTTATACCATTGATATTTTGATTTTCAATTTTTTGAATCATCTTTATCATTACTAATAATATCAGAGTCAGAATCTAAAAAATATTTCTCATTACTAGTTTGTTACTCATTTTTCTCCTTGAGAAACTCTTTACTATCAGCACCAGAGTCTTCATAAACTATTTTGTATACAATATTAGGTTTAAAATATTAGGTTTAAAATATTAGGTTTATAATGGTTATTGTACAAAATTATATAGGAATTATCTTTATAAAGGTAGCGCATAAATATAAATTTCTCATGTCCCAAACTATCATAGCTACCCTAATATAATAATAACTTATCTGACTCTAACATAGGTTGAATGAAAGTCTTGATGCCCAATGGTTGTTGACATCCACCTGGTATCTTATATGAATAAAAAGGGAATGATTTTTCAATGAAATCCTTAGAAGATAAATTATTAGAGTATGTATGTTAACACTACTCAAGTTGAATGTACTAGAATAAAAAAAGTGAAACAATACAAAAATAGTACATCATAAAAAACACAACATCTGAATTGGTAAAATATCAGATATATCTAATTAAATAAGTGTATCACATAATCTCTTGTTACCTCCATCATTCCAGGTTTAATAGATCAAGAACATCTACCATAGCCTTGTGGTGCTTTCCATTTTCTTAGACCTAGAATATGATAATCTATAAATACTCAATGGAGAAGGTAGGGTGTGCGTTATACATTCCAGTTGGGTCTCAAGAAGTGATATATAATTAATTCTATATTAATATACCATTAATTAATTAAATTTAAATAAAACATGGTTTGACATGAAATTTACATATTTTCAACTAAATGTGATTTAATAATAAATAACATTACAGGTATATAAAAAGGGTCTTAAATAAACTTTTTATAGAAAAATATATTTATTTAATTTTAGGTTGAATAAAATAGTTAAATAATCATGTGTATAAAATCATAAAATAAAACATATCATAAAACCATGTAATGATCCTAATTGTATTTTGTTTTCTAGAAAAAGTGTCCCTATACTTCTAAACCAATGATCTCAAATCAATGTGTGCACACATCCCTCATCTCAATCCACCAGGACAGAACTCTCTATTGGAAAAAATCATAAGGATGTTATTTTATGTCAGTGAAGTCATCATAAATCCATTTTTGGGGAGTGAGATCCTAGTTTTTTTCTTCTAATTTCCCATATCCGGCTAGGCTCAATTTTTATTAAGTTAGTAAAACAATGAATCATGGGAGAATCAATCAATTGAAATCAGTTTAAAATAAAAAGTTCCCAAATTTTATTTTTTTATCATCCCGTTTTCATTTCAGAACAAAATTATAGGCTTTCATCAATTCATGTATTTTTTAATCATATTTAAATTTAATTCATTTTTTTATGGTTCAACATCAAATAATTTCATAGAATCAATCGATGAATTTCTTCCAATCCACATAATAATTTTAATTCCACTGAAATTGGTTGTTTGTCAAAATTTATATACCGATTTAAAAATCAAACATACATCATCTAAAATCAGGTTTTTTAAATAATTTAAAAACTTGTTGTAAATTAATTCTAAAATTTAATTCTTTTTATGGGAAAAAATCATAAGAACCGACATATCATTAATCATTGATAAAATAAACACATGTAACATAAATCACTGATGAAGAGAAATGGAGATGGATACCCACATGGAAATCCTAGATAATAATTTATCAAGATTAAATTTTGGTTCTATCACGACCCGTCCTCGGGGCCCGTGTCGTGACTACCCCAAGCCCGCCTTCCATAGGATATGGGCTGGTGACTAGCACCAAAGGCGTAAATCCCTAAGCTGGGAAGGCATTGCCTTTATAGTAGTAACACACACAAAAACAGAGTAAGCTGGAAGCAAAGCACTAAGTGAAAACTGTTGACAAAAAGTAGTGCTGAAAGTAAAGGGTCCAGAAATAAAAGCCCAACAGTAAAGTATAGGTACAACAGAAAGAAAGTACAACTAAAAAAGGGTAGCTCCTAGAATGTTTGCTGAGTATCCTACCTGAAGGGTAGGTACAAAAGTCCACCTCAACAATCCACGTCTATTGGTCCACTTCATGTACCGTCTCTCCATCTGGTCCACCTCCATGTACCGTTCGGTCCTAGCTCACTGTCTTCCTCCGTCAATGATGTCTGTCGTCTTCATCCAACACAACGAGTTGCGGGCATAGCCCGTGCAGGGGTGAGTATTACTATACTCAGTAGGGACCCCGAGATCCACGAAGGTCTCCCAGAATCCACCAAGGATAAACCACTGAAGGAAAGATACAATCACGAAGTATCAACCAACCCTACTTAGGTATATGCCCATAAATATACCTAAGTTGTCAATCTCTGATCGAATCCAACTCTCGAGCCCAAGAACATCCCAGTCCACACAGGAAAGTAAAGTCAATCACATCCATGATAATGATTGAAAGTCAAGACTGAGCTCATATAGGTATACATCTTTCGTATAGATATAGAGATGATAAGATGTAGTCACTAATTAATCTAAGTTGTCGGACCCACACAAGATACAAGACCAACTAAACTATCAGACCCACACAGGATACAAGACCAGCTACTCTGTCGGACCAACACAAGATACAAGTACAGAGGTCAATACTTTCGGACCCACAAAGGAAACAAGTATAGTAGTCATCACCATCGAACCAATAGTGTATTCCAGTATGGTAGTCCTCACTGTCAAACCCACAAAGGATTCCAATACCGTAGTCATCGCTGTCGAACCCACGGAGGATTCCATAATAGTAGTCGACATAGTCGCAGCCAGGTCTAGGGTTCCCGCACACAGCACACTCGATTCCAGGAGGGTCCACTCCTCGAGCAAGGGGTTCGATGCATCAACTATCATGAAGTCCAGAGTTGATGTATCCAGAAGTTCCGTCTCATCAAAAGAAACCCAACGCGATAGACGGCCCGTCAAGCAGATGCTTGGTATTGGAGTTATTGGATTTTCCATTCCAGGGGCCCGGTTGGAATTATGCTCGTTCCAAACCCAAAAGTTTTCCAATTTTGTCCAAAACTCATTTAGAGTATCGCAAAAGGACCACGTCGTCTTAAGGGTCCCAGTGCCGCCGACGACGCGTCGATTGGACGCACGATCAAGAATTTATTCATATTTATGCAAAACAGGCCAAGCCCGTCAAGCCCAGTGGGTTGGCGGGTCGGTCCATTCTGGCTCGGCGAGTCCGACCTGGGTAAGGGTTCGGCCTAGCCCGGTGGGGCGGAGCCCGGCCCGGTTTGGCGCAGCCAGGCCTGGCTAGCGCGGCCCGACCTGCGGCTGGCTGCGGCTCGGCCAGCCGGCCGAGCGGACCGAAGGGCGCGTCCCTCGGTTTTCCCAAAACGGAGGTGCCGAGCGGTGCCGACCCTCTTGTCCGTCTGGCCGAAGACAGATGGTCTTCTCCGGCACGGGTAACCCACACAGGCCAGCCGCTAATCTCCCACATGGCACCTTCGGGTATCGCGGCCTTCTTCAACCCAGCCGACTGCCTTCTGGCCAATTCGCCAGCCAAAGCGGCTCGTGGAAGTGTGGGCCACGGTTCTCCACTACGCAACGCCATGAGGCATTGCGATTCTCCAGCCGGCCGACTTTAGCCGGCCGATTCTTTTAACCCGACCTGTCGAAAGATTGGCCGGTTCTTCCTCGGCTGAGCAGCCTGAGGATGCGGGTCACAGTCTCCTCCTCCCTCATGGAACCCTGTACCACGGTCCTCTAATGGGCCGGTGCGCGGTTTCCGTTACCGCCGCTGCCCTCGGTCGTTTCCACCTTTTTCATCACTACCTCCATCGTGAATAATAAAACAAGGATCAATAGTGGGTCATCGGGCCATGTTCGTTCGGCCCGCGCCCTCCATGTTAAGCGATAGCAGATGGCTGAAGATAATCCAAGAAATTCAATGAAGAATGGGGTATAAATTATTCACTTAATATTATACAAACCCCTACATCAAATATTACATTTCACGTCATTGAGCCGTGGAAGACGAGTGTCCCGGAGGTCGGGCGTTGCGGAAGACAGACGTTGATTCCGTTGACATCGGGGTGCATTTGAGGAGGAAGCGTAGCCGAAATTTCTCACGGGCGGCTCCTCTTCTTGTGGCATGGACGAAGATCGTAGATGGCTTCTTCGTTCTTCACCGGTTCTTTATTGGAAGGATGGAGCTCTCCTCTAATTCTCCAAAGGTTATTGTAGTACCCCAAACATTTTATGTTATGTTTCTCTATTCATCATTGAGTTACATTTTATTCATCCCTGTGTTCCTTTGAAACAACACTAGGTTATTTAAGAGATAGTTAAAACCTATCCATTAAACATAAACTTTTCACTTATATGTTTTGATTTTTGAAAAATGGTCATCTGGAGTTGTGTCTAGTAAGTCATTTGGAGTCCGATAGAACAAACTTGATTTTTGATTAATATTAACATACCCATATGAAAAGTAATATGAATAGTAATATGAATAGTAACATACCCTTATGAATAGTAAATAATAATATTATTTTATTTTCTTAAGGCAATAAGATAATGAGATATTAATTAGTTTTTCAATGAGAAATAAAACTAGTTGCTCTTTAAGATTGTTATTTTTCGAATTAACTATGACCTTAATTAAAAATTAAATTAATAATATTTAGAAATTTGTTTTTGAAAAATGGATTTCACTTTTTAATTCTACACATCGAAAAATGGTAGGGGTGAATTTTTGGGATTTTCTGAAATTCTTGAATTTTTGATGAATAGTGAAATATGATAAAATACCGTATATTCAATTTACCAGTAACTTACACCATTTATGACATTATAAGTGATGAAAGGCCACTTGGTTCGAACTCACATGCCATTATTACTATTAGGGGTCACATGAAACAATACTATTTGTTGTCTTTATGGAAATACTAAAATAATGAAATTAAATATTCAAAATTTACCCCTCTCCTCCACTGTAAACCCCCCACCTCTTCTCTTCACTCATCTAAGCCTTGAATCTCCTCAATGTTCTGTCGAAATAATCCTCTTAGGTCTCTTACCCACACCCTAGAGCCTTTGGTCTCACCAAAAGACCAAAACCAAAGTTTTTAAGATGGATCTCAAGGAGAAGAGATCAAGAGGTAAACAACCTCTTTTATTTTCTTTCTTTTCTTTCTTTTTATGTTATTCTCTTCCATTAACTTTAGCTTGTGTTTGGATATTTAATTAAATATTCCCCCATACTGTCCATATTACTTATGAATGATGATATATTCCATTCCACTAATCAAACTATTTTTATGAAATTTTAAGATACGTCGTTAGGCTGGTGAATTTTCGTGAGAAATTTATCAAGTTTTCTTTCATTTTAAGATTCCTTTCTTTTCTTCTTCTTTCATCACCTCATCTTAACCAAGAGGAAAGTATGCTCTAGAATATTTTATATTCTTGATGTTCTAATGTTTATGGAAAATTCTTCATCATTATTCTTCTCCTCTCCCACTTATTTGAGGAATAAAAAAATTGCCCGTGATGTGTCGAATTATCGACATCGTGGACGTTGTAATTTCAATTTCCATTAATTATTTCATGTCTGGTCATGAAACCAAATATACGGTTTAACCAGGTCATAATATATGTTTTTTATCTTGATTAACATTCTTTAATCTTTATAAATTCATAATATGGAATAATAATACAAAACAAGTTTATTGAGCACAAAACTGCCAAGCCAAATTCAAGTGTTTATTTTTAACTCATCGAATGAGTCATCCTCATGGTATATAACCAGAATCATTATAAGATCATTTATATTTATTTAATTTCACTAATAATGTATATTAACAATTCTGTATGTTTAACCATATTTCAAACCAACATCCATTCATGAATACAAGTAAATAAATCATGAAACCAAGTAAGAAAATGTTTCCAAAACAATAAGATTTAATCTCTTAAACCCATCAAAGAGGTCATTAATGAACTTAATAAGGTTATATAATATCAATTACAAGTTTATTAGGTTCTTGAATTATTAGTTAATGAATCTAAATTTGAATATTCATGTAGTTAAGAACAATCGAGAACACACTAGATAAAAAGGTAAGGGGTTTCTCATCTCACATTCATTTCTATGAGATTTTCATTGTTCACCACTTATTAATTGTATGTGGTATATGTGTACTTAACTTTGATATATAATAACATTATTATATTTATATTAATGTTATTAAATGTTTTATTTGATGTTCATTAAGTATTGGTTATGTGATTTGACGGATAACTTTGTGGTAAGGGACTTCGTCTCAACTACCTTTTTGTTGTGACTAACACTGTATTGTGCACCTAATAATACTTATGTGGTGTACCTAATTCCCATTTTATATCACTTTACATTTGAAATTTTATTTATAATAAATATCCATAATCTCATGTCATGGATATGATTGTTGTCTAAACAGTATACCATTTTACATACAGTTTTTTTGTAAGGTTATTATGGAAATATTAGTGAATTTGTATACTCTACCATATAAGGATATTGAAAAGGAATATTTCTCTTCTATTGAATTAATGAATAAAAAATTCTTGGACATACAGTGGTTGGTGGGGCCTGCTACAGCCCCTCGATGCATTGGCATGTCTCATGAGACAAAACAGTTTGGCGACAAACCCTTCGAGTTTGTTTCCAAAAAATCAGACGGGTTTCTACCCACAGAGCTAAACCTTTTCAATGGTATTATGGTTTCGTGTGCCATATACATGACTTGCAATTAATAAGAATTCTCTTTATTCATTATCAGTTATTATTATCCATGAGGTTTTCACTATGACAAAATCTATGGAGGCAATTATATTCTCAGTTTTTTAATGGCATTAGTATTTTATTTATTCAGCATTCCAAATTGATTATATCAGATTGTCTATGATTCACTTATTATTTTATTCATGCTTCTACTTTTTTAACCCTTACTGATCATTTGAGATCACCCCTTTCATTGTTTGCCTTCAACTGGTGATGAAGAGATGGTCCTTTATTGAGTTCATGTGGATGTAGTTTTTAGTTTTTATTATGTATTGTATTTTGTAACCTTTTCCAATGTAATGTGAATTACATTAGTGTATCTAGTTTATTCAAGACTACTAAACTGGTCGTTCCTTCAGGATTTTCATTCCTTCTAACCATGCCAATATCACAATTAATGCACTGAGTCCATCCTAGAGGGGTCGGTGTGTTACAGTCGGTATCAGAGCAAGTTTAGTAGGAAACTTGGAAACTATAGTAAGAAATGAATAGTAGGTAACAAGTACCTAAGGTAGTATTTGAGGATAAATGCACAAGAAAATCCTGGTATTTTTTTTAGGAATAGATTATGTGAATCTTTTTAAGAAATATGTCCCTGTTTGGATATGATTTGGTAGAGGCGGCTCTTGCACAGATGTATCCTAGGGGTAAACCCCGAAAACACCACTTTGAGCTAGACTCGAACGGGAACTGGTACATGACAACGAGCCTTACTGCACTCTTGGAAGAAGGGGAATCAATAAACTAATCTAGTTTATCCCCTTATTTAGAAATGGAAACTAATGGAAGAAGGGGAATCAATACTCGTGGTCAAGGTAGGTATCTCCCTACTGATCAAGTCAACACAATCAATGTTAGAGTAGATCAGATCAAGACTACATTGGGATAACACACTCAAGTTGTAACAAAAAACCATTCCATGCCTGTGTTGGATCGTTTCGTATGACATAAGCCACCATATTTTAGTAGGACTACTAATCCAGTGGTTGCTGAGTAATGGATCAAGTCCCTTGAAAAGATATTCATGGTGTTAAGATACAATAAAAATGAAAAGGTATAATTGGAAGTATATTATCTCAAGGGCGACGCTGATCAATGGTGGACCCTGATTCAAAATACCACGGAGGAAGAAGAGATACATGATATGGAATGGAGGACTTTTAAGGAAATATTCAATGAATAATATTTCCCTCACGAGCAACGAACTGAAATGAAGAGGAAATTACATGGCTTAAAACAATGGGAAGAAGACAGTGTTGCAGAGTATGAGGATACCTTCACAAGGATAGCAAGTTATGCTATGGATTATGTTTGTGACTCAGCAGACAAGATTGGTCATTTCGTTGAAGGTCTTATGCCAAGTCTTCGAAGGGCACTGGCTTCTCAATAATTTTCATCATATGATAAAAATGTATCAAGTGACATCAAAAGAGAGAAGGAATTTTCTAGATCAAATTTTTTCAAAGGGAAAGAAGGTAAAAATATGTATTAAGATAAAAAAGGAAAAGGAGAAGCACCAAAGAAGAGCAAGGTAATGAATAGTATCCCATTATGCGAGAACTGTGGAAAGAATCATCTCGGGAAATGATTGAAAGGCATGTGAGTCTTCTATAAATGCGGAGAAAAGTGTCATCGATCTGGTGAATGCAAGGGGAATAAACAATTCAATGCTACAATTGCAGAGAGATGGGACACTATGAAAATGATTTTCCTAAGCATCAAGGAAACATGCCATAGAAAAATACAAGAGATCAAGGGAGAGCCTATGCGATTACAACCATGGAGGTTGAAGTTCCTAATGATGTGGCGGCACGTACTTTAATTATTTCCTAAAACATAGCCAAAAATTTATTTGATTCGGGATCATCACATTCATTTATATCCTCTCGGTTTTCCAAGAAAATTAGATATGTCCAATTTGATTTAAGAAAAGAGTTGTCAGTCAAAACTCCCATGGGATGTATCATTGCAACAAAGGCATGTCGACTTGTCCCCCTCCAAAAACCAAAATGTGCTTTAGTTTCTAGTCTTATCATCATAACCATGACTGAATTTGACATAATTCTCTGTATGGATTGGCTATCAAATTATGATGAGAGGATTTATTTCAAGAAAAAGGAAGTTACAATTTTTGGAAATGGTGTGGAATCCCTTGTCTTTTGGGCAGAAACTTCGCCACCTGATTCTTATCTAGAACCACCCCCAGTAGCTCTTTTGAATGTAATACTTGGAGACGAACATAAACGAATATCTATGGGAGAGGAAAGAAATCTTCAAATTGAATATGTGGACATAGTTAAAGTGTACATTAATGTATTTCCAGAAGATTTACCTGGACATCCTCTAGAGTGGGAAGTTGAGTTATCTATTGATTTAATTCGTGATGCAAGACCTATATCAAAGACCCCATTTAGAATGACCAGTGTGGAATTAGTAGAGCTAAAAAAAACTAGAGGATTTGAGTGAAAATGGATTTATTCGAGCAAGTGTTTCTCCATAGGGAGCCCCTGTTCTCTTTGTCAATAAGAAAGATGGATCCATGAGGCTTTGCATTGATTACTGGGAAATCAATTCTATTACAATAAATAATAAGTATCCACTTCCCCAGATTGATGATTTATTTGACCAAATTCATTCTGCTCAATACTTTGTGAATATTTACCTTCGATCCAGATATCATCAACTACGTGTGAGGAAGGAAGATATTCCGAAGACAGCATTTTGAACAAGGTATGGGCATTACGAGTTTACAATGATGCATTTTGGAATGAAAAATGCACCCTCTATATTTATTAATTTAATGAATAGAGTTTTCAAGGAATATCTTGATAACTTTTTTGTGGTATTCCTCGATGATATCCTCATATACTCAAAAAGATATGAAGACCGTGAGGATCATTTGTGAACTATTCTGAAAACACTAAAAAGAAATCAATTATATGGGAAGCATAGCAAGTGCGAATTCTGGCTTCAGTTAGTTTATTTTCTAGGACATATTGTCTCTATGGATGGAATCCTAGTGGATCCTGCAAATACAAAGGCAATCCAAGAATGGCCCATGCCAACAAACATAACAGAGGTACACAGTTTTATTGGATTAGCAGGTTATTATTGACATTCCGTTCAGAATTTTGCCCGACTAGCTAACCCGGTAACAAAGCTCACTCGTAAAGGGGTTAAATTTGTTTGGAAAAAAGATTGTGAAGAATGTTTCAATGAACTAAAAATAAGATTAGTCAATGATCCTATATTGAATCTACCATCGGGGAATAACGGGTTTGTTATTTATAGTGATTATTCAAAGAAAGGACTTGGTTGTTTCCTTATGAAAAATGATAATGTTATTTCTTATGAATCATGATAGTTAATAGTTCATGAGAAAAACTACCCTACTCATGATCTTGAGTTAGTTGTTGTAGTCTTTTCTTTGAAGATATGGAGACATTATCTCTATAGTGAAAAATTTGAGATTTATACTGATCACAAGAGTTTCAAGTATATTATTTCACAGAAAGAACTCAACATGAGGAAAAGGAGATGGCTTGAACTACTCAAGGATTATAATTTCATGATACACTACCAACCGGGGAAGGAAGATAAGGTGGCAGATCCTTTGAGCAGAAAGGATCATGGAGTTTTGAACAAAAAGAGAGTTGAAAGGGATCTGATTTTCATGGATCTAGTAAAGATGGATTTGGGAATAACCATGGAAGGTGAAACATCAATGCTTTTTTAAATGGTTTCCAAACCATCTTTACTAAAAAGGATAAAATTTTCTCAAGCTCATAATGATGAGTTTCAAAAGAAGATTAAAGCTGTGAATGATGGGATGTTGAGTGACTTCGTATATGAGGATGGAATTTTGAAATTTGGGAAGGGACTTCGTGTTCCCAATATACCTGATCTAAAAAGGGATTTGTTGGATGATTCTCATAGTTCCAATTTCTATATACACCCTAGTAGCACTAATATGTATAGATATTTGAAGGAAAATTTTGGGTGGGACAACATGAAGTGGGAGATTTATGATTTTGTGTCAAGATGTATGGTTTGTCAACAAGTGAAAGCTGGAAGGCAACAACCGGGAAGAGTATTGCAACCTCATCCCATACCTGAGTGGAAATGAGATAATATCACAATGGACTTTGTCATGGGACTACCAAACACCCCTATAAGGAACTGTGCAATATGGGTAATTGTTGATCGTCTTACCAAGGCATCACATTTTCTTTCTATAAGAGAAGATCTAACACTTTAACGTCTATCAAGAATATATATTAATGAAGTTGTGAGACTTCATGGAGTACCCCTATTGATTGTTTCTGATCATGATCCACATTTTACATCAAGATTATGGAGAAGTATTCAGAAGGCCCTAGATACTGATCTTCATTAGAGCACTGCCTACCACCCACAAACTGATGGACAATCAGAACAAACTATTCCAACATTGGAAGACATTTTGAGGCCTTGTTCACTTGATTTTCAAGGCATGTGGGATTAGTATTTACCTCTTGTGGAATTTTCCTACAACAACAGATTCCATTTAAGTATTTAGATGTCAACCTATGAATCATTATATAGGAAGAGATGTCATACACCAACTTTATGGGATGAAGTTGGTGAAAGAAAGCTCATGGGCCCAGAACTTGTTGAAGAAACAACGGAAAAAGTGAAGATTTTCTAGAACCAATTCCAAACATCTCTAGGTAGGAAAAATAGGTATGCAGATAACCGAAGGATGGATTTGGAGTTTCAAGAAGGAGATCATGTTTTCTTAATGGTATCTCCATGGAAGGGTATTGTACGATTCCGTAATAAACGAAAAATTAAGTCCCAGGTACATCAGACCTTTTGAAATTCTGGACCGAATTGGAGCTGTAGCTTACCATTTGGCGATGTCTCCAAGTCTCTCCAAGGTTCATAATGTGTTCCATGTGTCAATGTTAAGAAAGTACATGTCAGACCCAACACATGTACTCACTTATGAAGAAGTGGAACTTGAGCCCGATCTATCTTACTGTGAAGAGCCTATCAAGATTCTTGATACAAGAGAACAAGTATTGAAAAATTGGACGACTTGTCTGGTACAGGTTCTATGGAGGAACCATAATATGGAGGAAGAAACATGGGAACCTGAGGAGCTTATGTTAAAGAGATACCCGAATATTTTTAGGTAATATTTTGTAAATTTCGAGGATGAAATTTTCCGAAGGAGGGAATAATGTTGTACCCCAAACATTTTATGTTATGTTTCTCTATTCATCACTGAGTTACATTTTATTCATCACTGTGTTCCTTTACAACAACACTAGTTTATTTAGTAGATAGTTAAAACCTATCCATTAAACATAAATTTCTCACTTATATGTTTTGAATTTCGAAAAATGGTCATCAAGAGTTGTGTTCAGTAAGTCATTTAGAGTCTGATAGAACAAACTTGATTTTTGGTGAATAGTGACATACCCATATGAATAGTAATATTAATAGTAACAAAGCCTTATGAATGGTAAATAATATTATTATTTTATTTTCTTAAGGTAATAATATAATGAGATCTTAATTAGTTTTTCAATGAAAAATAAAACTAGTTGCACTTTAAGATTGTTATTTTTCGAATTAACTATGACCTTATTTAAAAATTAAATTAAAAATATTTAGAAAAATATTTTTGAAAAATGGATTTCACTTTTGAATTATACACATCAAAAAATGGTAGGGGTAAATTTTTGGGATTTTCCTGAAATTCTTGTATTTTTGATGACTAGTGAAATACGGTAAAATAC
The DNA here is from genome assembly GCA_963277665.1 of Viscum album. Taxonomy (NCBI): domain Eukaryota; kingdom Viridiplantae; phylum Streptophyta; class Magnoliopsida; order Santalales; family Viscaceae; genus Viscum; species Viscum album. Next base: position 414,766,958 of record OY728131.1, read on the forward strand.
TGTATATTCAATTTACCAGTAAAATACAATATTTATGACATCATAAGTGATACAAGGCCACTTGGTTTGAAATCACAGGACATTATTACTATTAGGTGTCACATGAAACAATACTATTGGTTGTCTTGATTGCAATAATAAAATAATGAAATTAAATATTCAAAATTTACCCCTCTCCTCCAGTATAACCCCCCCCCCCCACCACAACCTCTTCTTTTCACTCCACTAATCCTTGAAGCCCCTCAATGTTCTGCCCAAATAATCCTCCCAAGTCTCTTCCCCACATACAAGAGCTTCTGGTATCACCAAAAGACCAAAACCAAATCCCTTAAAAAGGATCTCAAGGAGAAGAGACCAAGAGGTAAACAACCTCTTTTATTTTCACTACTGAAAAATGGACCTATACCCACGATTTTCCAAAAAACCATGGGTATAGGGGTGCCCTATCCGTACGGTTTTCCAAAACTGTGGGGATAGGGGTGCTATGAAAACATATACCCACGGTTTTTGAAAACCGTGGGTATAGGTTCCCTATACCCACAGTTTTGAGTAAAATCGTGGGGATAGGTTTATTTAAAAGACCTATACCCACGGTTTTGCAAAAACGTGGGGATAGGTGTTTCTTAAAAACCCTATACCCATGGTTTTAGTCAAAACCGTGGGTATAGGGTGTATTACGAAGACCTATACCCACGGTTCTTCAAAACCATGGGTATTGGTGTTTATATTTTGAAGAGTTATACCCACGGTTCTCCAAAACCGTGGGTATAGATTTCCCGCATTATGGCGGGGGAAAAAATATACGTGGGATGATTTTTTTTGGAAGGAACTTGGTTTTGATTAATATAATTATAAACGTACAATTAAAAAGGAAGATAAGTTTCTTAGCTTTATTAGTCGAGGTCTTCTCCGTTTCTCTCCAGATCCTGTGTTTGAAACCTGATAATTTTTTATTTCTGGTAATTAATTTAAATTAATATATGAAAGCAGATGTATGGATTTATCAATAATAATTCATTATCTTGGTTGGTTGCGCAGCGTGTTCAGATTCCTTAGGTCACGGGATTGATTCCCGGCTGCTTCATTTTTTAGATATGCGACGTTATAAATATATTAAGACAATTATATCTATATAAACTAAAAATGCCATTTCCTTGGTTGGTAAAGAAGGCAGCCTTCATGGACGAGGCGTCCCGCGGTGCACTCCCAGCAGACTCAATTTTTGAGGATTAAATCCCCACGGTTCTCAAACCATGGGGTCAACGCTGTGCCAGCATGGTCATGGGCTTGCCACGCTGTGGCCACCCTATGCCCACGGTTTCTCCAAACTGTGGGTATAGGTAGACCCCCCTATCCCGATGCCTTTCCAGCCCACGGTTCCCAAAACCATGGGTATAGCCTATACCCACGGTTTTGGGGTCTATCCTCGCGGTTTTGAACCATGGGGATAGGGCAATTTTCCAGTAGTGTTTCTTTCTTTTATTTCATTTTATGTTATTCTCTTCCATTACCTTTGGATTTTGTTGGGATATTTCATTAAATATTCCCCCTTAATTTCCATATTATGTATTAATTATGAGATATTCCATTACTCTCATCAAACTATTTTTATGAAATTTTAAGAGATGCCGTTAGGCTGCCAAATTTTCGTGAGAAATTTATCAAGTTTTCATTCATTATAAGATTCCTTTATTTTCTTCTTCTTTACTCACCTCATCTTAACCAAGAGGCATGTATGCTCCAAAATATTTTATATTCTAGATGTTCTAATGTTTATGGAAAATTCTTCATCATTATTCTTCTCCTCTCCCACTTATGTAAGGAATAAAAACATTGTATGTGATGTGTCGAATTACCAACATTGTGGATGTTTTAATTTCAATTTCCATTAATTATTTCAAGTCTGGTCATGAAATCCAAATATATGGTTGAACCAGGTCATTATATATGTTTTTTATCTTGATTAACATTCTATAATCTTTATACGTTCATAATATGGAAAAATTAAACAAAACAAGTTTGTTGAGCACAAAAGTGCCAAGCCAAATTCAATAGTTTATTTTCAACTCATCGAATGAGTCATCCTCATGGTATATAACCAGAATCATTATAAGATATTTTATATCTCTTTAATGTCACTAATAATTTATATTAACAATTCTGGATGTTTAACCATATTTCAAACCAACTTCCATTCTTGAATACAAGTAAATAAATCATGAAACCAAGGAAGAAAATGCTTCCAAAACAATAATATTAAATCTCTTAAACACATAAAAGAGGTCATTAATGAACTTAATAAGGTTATATAATATCAATTACATATTTATTAAGTTCTAGAATTATTAATTAATGAATCTAAATTTGATTATTCATGTTGTTAAGAACAATCGAGAACACACTAGAGGAAAAGGTAAGGGGTTTCTCATCTCACTTTCATTTCTGTGAGATTTTCATTGTTCTCCACTTATTCCTTGTATTTGGTATATGTTTACTTCCTTTTTATATATAATAAAATGATCTTATTTATATTAATGTTATTAAATTTTTCATTTGATGTTCATTAAGTATTGGTCATCTGATTCGACGGATTACATTGTGGTAAGGGACTTCGTCTCAACTACCTTTTTGTTGTGACTAACATTGTATTGTGCACATAATAATACTTATGTGGTGTAACTAATTCCCATTTATATCACTTTACATTTTAAATTTTATTTATATTAAACGTCCATAATCTCATTTCATGGATATGGTTGTTGTCTAAACCGCATACCATTTTACATAAGGTGTTTTTTGGAAAGTTATTATGGAAATATTGGTGAATCTGTATACTCTACTCTATACAGATATTGAAAATGCATATTTCTCTTGTATTGAATCAATGAATAAATAATTCTTGGACATACAGTGGTGAGTAGGGCCCACTACAACCCCTCGAGGCATCGGCAGGTCTCATGAGACAAAACAGTTTGCCAACAAACCCTTCGAGTTTGTTTCCAAAAAATCAGACGGGTTTCTACCCCCAGTGCTAAATTGTTTCAACAGTATTATGGTTTCATGTGCCAGATACATGATTTCCAATTAAAAATAATTCTATATATTCATTATCAATTATTATTATCCATGAAGTTTTCACTATGACAAAATCTATGGATGCAGTTACATTCGCAGTTTGTTAATGGCATTAGTATTTCATTTATTCAGCATGCCATATTGATTATGTAATATTATATATGATTCACTTATTATTGTATTCATGTTTCCACTTTTTTAACCATTATTGAGAATTTGAGCTCACCCCATTCATTGTTTACCTTCAACAAGTGACGAAGAGAAGATCTTTTATTGAGTTCCTGTGGGTGCAATTTTTAGTTTTTATTATGTATTGTATTTTGTAACCTTTTCCAATGTAATGTGAGTTACATCAATGTATCTAGTTTCTTCAAGACTACTAAACTGATCATTCCTTCTAGATTTTCATTCCTTCTAACCATGCCAATATCACAAGTAATGGACCAGCTCCAGCCTATAGGGTTCGGGGTGTTACAGTTTCCTCCACCGAATATTTTCCAACCAAAAAGAAATAAATATTTCCCCAAAATTATAATCTTTCCATGTAATTAAAATTAATTCAAACATTCAAATTAATTAATAAAGTCATTAATTATATGCGTTGGCACAATTGATGGGAAGGAAGATGGAGAGACTCCTCCAAAATAAATGAGGGCAGTTAATGGTGAGTTCAAGGGAAGTTGAAGGGTTAGGGGCTCGTGTGGGCCCCACCACACATTATCCTCTCATGGGAGGTTATGTGGGTGTGGGCCCCACCTCTAACATCCCCTTGTAAAAAATAACCACCACTTAATAAATTAAATAAAATTGTGTACATTTAATGTCGCACCATAATTTTATTTTAATTTGTTATGAATCCGCAAATTAAAACTTCTATTCTCGACCAAACACAACTGTGGTAAAGGTCCCCATAAAAGAATACTGGCCTTGTGAGTTCATCGGTGCCCTCGTATTTCAATTCCGAGCATTGGTTCAAAAGATAGAAAAACCCGCACGTACTTTTACTGAAAGTACCCGAGCAAAACTTCATAAATTGATTCTGGGAACACAAGGCCTCGAAATCAAGTTCTGTTAGAAACCGCAGAATCGTAAAACTCCAAAGTATTTACAAAAAAAATTACTTGAAATTTATGGGTCATTACATTAACCCCACCTCAGGGCTTTAGATCCTTGTAAATCTAGAACACACATTAGGGAAACAAATGGGGGTACTGAGCACGCATCTGAGCCTCTCGCTCCCATGTGCTCTCTTGAAGGTTCCCGTGCAGCCAGCGAATGCGCACCAGAGGAATCGACCATCCATGCAAGACCTACTCCTGTCGATCCTCAATCCCTACTGGAACCTCCGTGAATGTAGCCCCATCATCGATGTCCATCTCCCCATGGTTGATGATGTGTGACGGGTCATGCACGTATCTCCTCAGCTGAGATACATGAAAGACGTCATGCACCCGGTGCAATTGAGGTGGAAGGGCCAGGTGGTAAGCCACCTCGCCAACTCTACTAAGGACCTGGAATAGCCCGATGAAGCACAAAAATAACTTTCCACCTCGACCAAATCTCCATAGACATCGTCAAGGTGAGACCCATATGAAGATGTGCACGCCATCCTCGAACTCCAAAGGTCTCCGTCTCCTATCAGCATAGGACTTCTGTCTGCTATGTGCAGTCTTTATCCACTCCTGGATAATCTGCACCTTCTCCGTCGTAGCCTAAACCATCTCTGGTCCTAAAAGTGCTGACTCCCATGGGTCAGTCCAGTTCATAGGTGATCTGCAAGGTCGGACGTACAATGCCTCATATGGTTCCATCCTGATGGTGATGTGGTCGTTGTTGTTGTATGAAAACTCCACTAAGGGTAAGTGATCCTCCCAGCTGCGACCAAAGTCAAGGACACATGCACGGAGCATGTCCCCAGGAGTCTGAATGGTCCTCTCAGTCTGAACATCCGTCTACGGATGGAAGGCGGTGCTCAAATGAAGCTGTGTCCTAAAAACCTCATGTAACCCCTTCCATATCCAGGAAGTGAAACGAGAATCTCGATCGGAGACAATATTCGATGGCACACCATAGAGTCGTATGATCTCCTGAATGTAGAGGCATCCCAAACTCTCTACTGAGCCCTGCTCTCTAATCGGTAGGAAGTGGGCTGACTTGGTGAGTCAGTCTACGATCACCTAGATAGAGTCGTGTCCTTTGGATGTACGTGGAAGCCCCATCAAGAAATCCATGGATATCCTGTCCCACATCCACTATGGGACCTCTAAGGGTTGTACCAAGCCTGCTGGTACCTGGTGCTCTACCTTCACTTGCTGACAAATGAGGCATCGTGAAACAAACTCTACTATAGCCTTCTTCATACCCGACCACCAGTGATGTCGTTTGAGGTCCAGATACATCTTCTCCACTTCTGGATGTACCGCTAGAGGGGAAGTGTGAGACTTCCTCAACACTTCCTCTTGTAGTACAAATGGTACCATGGTACGTCCTCTAAAGAGGATGTCATGCTCTCCACCTTCATAAAACCCATCAGGTGCCTGCCCTAAAGATATCTGAGCATGTCGCGTCTCACATTCAACGTCCCTTCGCTGTGCCTCCCGGACTCACTGAAGAAGTGGAGGAGTGACTGTGAGAGACTATAGAAAGGCTGCTCTATCTCTATCCACAAAGGATATCTGCAACACGGCTAGCTGCTTCGTCGCCTCTCCTAGTAGCCGAATGCCTGATATCCTACTGAGAGCATCTTCTACAACATTCCCTTTCCCAGGAGTATAGAATATCTCAAAGTCATAGTCCTGGAAGAACTCGAGCCATCACCGCTGTCTCAGGTTTAGGTGCTTCTGCAAGAAGATGATCCTGAGACTCTGGTGTTCAGAGTAGACTATAAAGCGCTCGCCAATCAGATAGTGCCACCACATCTTAAAGGAAAAGACCACTGCTACTAACTCCAGTTCATGGGTAGCGTCATTCTGTTTGTGGTTTCTTAACTGTTGTGAACCATACGCAGTCACCGCTTGCTCCTACATCAAGAAACACCCGAGTCTGGTCCCTGATGCATCGTAGTAAACTATGTAACCAATGCCTTCCTTCGGTAGCCTCAATATGGGTGCACTTTTCAACCTTTTCCTCATCTCCTAAAATCTATGCTTGCATCTCTCCGACTAAACAAAGGGTTGACCCTTATTTGTTAAACTTGTTAGTGGTGCTGTAACTCTGGATAAGTCTGGCATAAAGGTAAGTCTAGCCGACTCCTGGTTGATCGACTGCACCCTCTTATGCATGATTCCATCCTGTGCTACCTAGGATTTCCTTTTCACCAACCAAGGAATACCCCATCCCAACGTTGTAGATAAACCACAACCTTTTTTCCAAATACAGTCAATCTGTGTATGAAATGTGGTTGCCCAGTCCATACCCAAACTAACGTCGTAAGGCCTCAACGCTGCCAATGAGAGGCTCCAACCGAAACTCTCACCTCAAGGGCCAGATAACACCATCAGCGTAAGTGTGATTATTGAGTCTCCTTCTAAAGGTATCTCCAGACGTGAGGGTCAAGTCAACATCTTAACCGGAAACTCTAGGTCTGGGACAAGATTCGTGGAAGGAAGGAATTATTGGTACCTATGTATATTGATACAGAAGATAGTAGTAGACACAAACCGTACCTCAAATAATTCTTATAGCCCTTGGGTCACACTCCTTGACCGGATGTAGCTACTCTCTTCCCCTTCCCTCCAACTCCATGAGCCTAGCGGGGACAACAAGGGTGGGTGGTTGTAACGTGTCGAAATGTTCACCACCTCATGCTGCTCTCCTAGCTCTACTTCCACATCTTCTTCCCTATAGATTCATCTGTCCTTAACACTTCCTCTTCCTGAAACATCCCACACGCCCATGTCTATGAGACCGACGTCAATTTAATGCTTTCCAACTGTTAACATTCACTGGCTGTATCCATTTAGCTAATGAACATTCAACCACAAAGGTTCTCTCTAGCACCCTAACATAAGTAGGAATGCATACAGGAAAAAGTGATGGCTCAGATATCCTTAAACACACTTCACATAGAGGTATGAGCTCTAAAGCACTGATCGAATAATATTCATCGAGTACTAGGAAAGATCGGTATACCTCGATGAATACTCAGCTACCGACATGACATCCTGCTGAAGCTGTATAAGCTCTAGAAAACTCTCAGCCACCTCCTCAAGCTAGTCCTTAGCCACCTGTGGGTTGGGCTCACCTCGTAATTTGAGGGATATATAGTGTTGAAACACATGTAAGGCACTAAGCCTACAAGTTTCCTCTACCGATACCGCCGGTAGTGTCTTCTGACCAACAGGCAGTGATATAGTTGGCACACTACCTGAAGGTACCATCTCATAAAATGGTCCAAGTACTGAAACTTTATCATTATTCGTACCATCCTCATGGTCACTCACTGAAAAAGATTAGTAGCTAAGATCTACATATTCTCTACTAGTGTCTCAACTAGGTAGAAAACTCCATTAATCGCTTCCATCCAGTCCTCTAATGCCAGGGAATCCGTCTCGCCTCGAAACCTCAGAGGCCTCTGCCACTGGAACTTGTACAACGCACTTAGTCAGCGTGTACCATCCACTAGTGCGACTAGTGGTATTTGATTCCCAACGTGTGGTGGTGCTGCGGGTACACCACTTGAAGGTGCCAACATAGTAAGAGGGCCCTACATCAGAGTCTTGTCACTCGGTGGGCCGTCATCGTGTACTCTCTCTCGGAAACCCTAGCTGGCATTCTTCGTAGTGGCATCCTAATAAGAAACAGGTGCGCCATGGTCCAAAAGTTATACTTGGTGAACTGACTCAAAGAGACCACAAAGGGAACTCTTGAAACACACATGAAATCAATGTTTCCATGCACTATGTCAGAAATCAAAGGCCAAGCTCCTGGTGTATGGATACGTCAGCCGCTGCACCAACATTGGACTCCCTAGACTAAAAACCATACCCAATACTCTTAACACTATTGCTTCACAGAAAAGAAATATTAGAGTCATAATTTCTATGATAGAACCGACTCTTCAGATACCAATTTGTCACAACCCATCCTTGGGGCCCGTGTCATGACTACCCCATGCCCATCTTCCATAGGCCAGGAGCTGGTGACTACACCAAAGGTGTAAATCCTTAATTTGGTAAGGCATTTCCTTTATAGTAGTAACACACACACAAATAGACTAAGCTGGGAGCAAAGCACTAAGTGAAAACTGTAGACAAAAGGTAGTGCTGAAAGTAAAGGGGTTGGAAATACAAGTCCAACAGTAAAGTATGGGTACAACAGAAAGAAAGTACAACTGAAAAAGGTACAGCAAGTAAAAAGGGCAGATCCAGGAATGTCCGCCGTGTATCCTACCTGAAGGGTAGGTATAGAAGTCCACCTCATCACTTGATGTCTATTGGTCCGCTCCATGTACTGTCTCACTATGTGGTCCACCTCTGGGTACCGTCCAGTCCTGGCTCACTCTCTGCCTCCGTTAACATTGTTCGTCATCTGCATCCAACACAATGAGGTGTGGGAAAAGCCCTTGTAGGGGTGAGTATAACTATACTCAGTAGGGAACCCAAGACCCCCAAAGGTCTCCCAGAATCCACAAAGGATAAACCACTGAAGGAAAGATACAATCATGAAGTATCAACCAAAACAATATCGATATATGCCCATACATATACCAAAGTTATCAATCTTAGATCAGTTCCAACTCTCGAGCCCAAGCACAACCCAGCCCACACATGAAAGTAAAGTCAATCACATCGATGATTATGATTGAAAGTAAAGACTCAGATCACATAGGTATAAATCTTTTTTATAGAGATAAAGATGATCAGATGTAGTCATTGATTCATCTAATCTATCAGACCCACACATGATACAAGTCCAAATAAGGTGTGGGACCCACACAGAGTACAAGACCAGCTACTCTGTCGGACCCACACATGATACAAGTACAGAGGTCAATAATGTCGGACCCACACAGGATACAAGTACAGTAGTCATCGCCTTCAAACCCACAGAGGATTCCAGTACGGTAGTCGTCGCTGTTGAACCCATGGAAGATTCCAGTACAATAGTTGTCACTGTCGAACCCATGGAGGATTCCAGTACAGTAGTCGACGTAGTCGCAACTAGCTCTAGGTTTCCTGAACACAACACGCTCGATTTCGAGAGGGTCTTCTCCTCGAGCACGGAGTTAAATACATCAACTATCACGAAGTCCAGAGTTTATGTATCTAGATGTTTCGTCACATCAAAAGAAACTCAATGCGATAGATGGCGTGTCAATCGGACACCCGGTCTGGGAGTTATTGGCTTTTTTGTTCCAGGGGCCCAGTTGAAATTATGTTCGTTCCAAACCCAGTCATTTTCCAATGTTTTCCAAAACTCACTTAGAGTATCACAAAAGGACCACCTCATCATAAGGGTCCCAGTTCCACAAATGGCGTGACGATAAGACTCACGGTCAAGACGTTATTCGCATTTAAGCGAAACAGGCCCGACCCGTTAAGCCTGGTGGGTTAGTGGGTCGGCCCATCCTGGCTCAGAGGGTCCGACCCAGCTAAGGGGTTGGCATGGCCCAATGGGGTGTTGCCCGACTTGGTGGGGGTGGTCTGGCTCGGTTGGGCGCAGACCGACCCGGCAGGCGCGGCAGGTCGCGGCTCGACCCGCTGGCCGAGCGGACCGGGGGGCGCAGCCCCAAGTTTTTCCGAAACGGCGGCGCCGCCCATCCTATCCGGCCGGACGAAGTCGGCCGGTCCTCCCCGGCGCGAGCGGGCCACACAGGCGGGCCGCTGATCTCTCACACGACACCTTCGGGTGCCGCGGCCTTCTGCAACCCAGTCGGCCGCCTACTGGCTGGTTCGTCTGCCGAAGCGACCCACGGAAGCGCGGACTGCGGTTCTCCGCAGCGTGGTGTAGCGGTTCATCAGCTGGTCGGCTTTATCTGACCGGTTCTTTCATCCTAGGCGGTTCTTTCAGCACGACAGATCAAAGGACCGGTCAGTTCTTCCATGGCCGAGCGGCCCATAGATGTAGGCCCCGGTTTCCTTCACCAACACGGCACCCGGTGTCGCGGTCCTCTAATGGGTCGGCACGTGGCCACCGTTGTCGTCGCCTCCATCGGTCGTCTCCACCTTTTCCATCACCGCCTCCATCGTGAATAATAAAACAATGATCTACGGTGGTTCGTTGGGCCATATGCGTTCAGCCCATGCCCTCCACGTTAAAAGATAGCATATAGCCAAAGATAATCCATGAAATTTAACAAAGAACGGGGTATAAATTATTCACTTAAAATTATACGAACCCCTACCTCGTATATTACATTGCACATCATCGAGCCACAGAAGATGATTGTCACAGAGGTCGGGCATCACGGAAGATGGAAGTCGATTCCATTGACGTCAGGGTGCGTTCGAGGAGGAAGCGTAGCCGTCATTCCTCACGGGTGGCTCCTCCTCTTGTGGCTTGGATGAAGATCGTAGATGGCTTTGTCGTTCTTCGGTCATTCTTCATTGGAGGGATGGAGCTCTCCTCTAATTCTCCAAAGGTTTCCTCCACCGAATATTTTCCAACCAAAAATAAATAAGGCCTTCCCCAAAATTATAATCTCACCATGTAATTCAAATTAATTCAAACATTCGAATTAATTAATGAAGGCATTAATTATATGCGTTTGCCCAATTGATGGGAAGGGAGATGAAGAGACTCAACCAAAATAAACAAGAGGAGTTAATGGAGAGTTTAAGGGAAGTTGAAGGGTTAGGGGCTCGTGTGGGCCCCACCACACATTATCCTCACATGGGAGGTTATGTGGGTGTGGGCTCCATCTCTAACTTCCCCTTGTAGGAAATAACAACCACTTAATAAATTAAATAAAATTGTGGACACTTAATGTAACACCACAATTTTATTTTAATTTGTTACGAATCCCCAAATTAAAACTTTTATTCTTGACCAAACGCAACTGTGGTAAAGGTCCCCGTTAGCGAATACTGGCACTGCGAGTTCATCGGTGCCCTCAAATTTTGTCATGACCAATTTTTCACGACCCGCCCTCAGGGCCCGTGTCGTGACTGCCTCAAGCCCGCCTTCTATAGGCCAGGGGCTGGTGACTAGCACAAAAGGCGTAATCCCGATAGTAAGGGAAGGAATTTCCTTTAAAAAGTAAAAAAAAACATTAGAGTATGAAACTATAAGTAAACACTAAGTAAAGATATATAGAAAATAATGTGTTGAAATGAAAGGGGTCAGAAATACAAGCCCAACAGTAAAGTACAAGGAAAAGACAAACATATACAACTAAAAATACAAATAGCTAGAAGATTCCTAACAACTCTTGGATCGTCCACCACAGATCCTACCTAAAGGGTAGGTACAAATAGCCTCCTCAGTTCTCCACATCCGTTTTTATCCTCCGAGTACCGACTCGTCGTGAAGTCCTCCGGGTACCATCCAGTCCTCGTACACTCCGCCTCACTCAGCGTTGTCCTTCGTCTGCATCCAACACAACAAGGTGCGGGCATAGCCCATGAAGGGGTGAGTATAACAATAATCAGTTGGGACCCCGAGACCGTCAAGGTCTCACAAAATCCAAATAGGATAAACCACATTAGAAAGATACAATCACAAAATATCAACCAACCCTACTTAGGTATGTTCCCATACATATACCTAAGTTCTCAATCACAGTCTGGCTCCAACTCTCGAGTCCAAGTACAAACCAAATCCACAAAGGAAGTAAAGTCAATCACCACGATGATAATTGTTGAAATACATGACTCACCTCACAAAGTTATACATCGTTCATATAACAATATAATGATCAGATGTAGTCACATATTCATCTAAGCTGTCGGACCCACATAGGATTCAAGACCACCTATGCTGTCGGACACGCATAGGATACAAGACCAGCTACTCTATCGGACCCACACATGATACAATTACAGAGGCAAATACTGTCACACCCACACATGATACAAGAATATCTACACTATCAGACCCACACATGATACAAGTACAGATGTCGAAACTATCGGACCCACACATGATACAAGAATAGTAGTCTTCGTTGTCGAACCCAGGGAGGATTCCAGTACAATAGTCGTCGCTACTGAACCAACATTGTATTTTGGTACAATATCCATCATCGTCAAACCCATGTAGGATCCCCATACGGTAATCATCATCATCGAACCCACAGAGGATTCCAGTATGGTAGACGTCGCGGTCACAACCAGCTCTTGGGTTCCCGCACACAGCACACTCGATTCTAGGAGGGTCCACTTATTGAGAAATGGGTGAAAATACATCAACTATCACGAAGTCCATAGTTGATGTATCCCAAAGTTATGTCTCATCAAAATAAACCCAACGCGATAGAATGTGCGTTAATCAGACGCCCGGTCTGAGAGTTACTGGATTTTCCGTTCCAGGGCCCCGATTGGATTTTATGCTAATTCCAAACCCAGACATTTTCCATAGTTTTCCAAAATTCACTTAGATTATCACAAAAGGAACACCTCGTCGCAAGGGTCCCAGTTCGTAGATAGCGCATCGGTCGGATGTGCGATCTGGAAATTATTCGCATTTAAGCGAAAAGGGCCTGGCCCGTCAAGCCCAGTGGGGTGGTGAGGCGGCCCGTCTGGGCTCCGCGAGTCCGACCCGGATGGGGGGTCGGCCTGGCCCAGTGGAATGTGGCCCGGCCCGATGGCTGTGGCCTGGCCCGCAGCTAGCCGTGACTCGGCAAACTGGACGAGCAGAGTAGGGGCGTGGCCCCCCCCGGTTCCTTGTAATGGCGGCGTCGAGCGACGCCACTATTGTCAAGCTGGCCGAAGTCGGCTGGCTTTTCCAGCATGAGCGGCCCGCTATGCGGGCTGCAGATCTTCCGCACGCGGAGACCTTAAGTGCCGTGGTTTCTTCCTCCTGGCTGGCAGGCAGACGGCTGGTTCACCCGACAAAGCGGCCCACCCAGTATGGGTCGTGGTCCCTCTGCAGCACGGCACCTCATGGCGCCGCATTCTTCTACCCGTCCGGGCATAGCTGGCCGGTTCATCCAGTAAGCGGCCCGCATAGCGAGCCCCTGTCTTCCCACAACACAACGCCAAGGGGGCTTCGCGGTCCTCCAGTCCGGCTGGTTCGCTTCATCCGAGCGGCCCCCAGATGTGGGCCGCGGTTCTTCTCCATGCAGCCGATGCACGACCGCCGCTTCTTCCATCCTTTGTGGCCTGCATGGCTGTGGCCCCTTCCTTCCTCTGGCGCGGTGTGACGGCACTGCGCTCTAATTGTTCTGCCACCGTCATCAACTCAATAAAAATAACGGAGTGTCGTCGGGCTCTGTTTGTTCGACTCGTGCCCTCCGCGTAATGTGGTAACAAGAATCCAACATTCAACCATATAAAAACAAGGAATGAGGATTTAATTTAAACAAGAAAAACCCCTACCTCGATTTAAGGTATGATGCGCGTTGACGAGTCGCGGAAGACTGTGTCGCGGAAGTCGGGCGTCACAGAAGACGGACGTCGATTCTATTGAGGTTGGGGTGCATATGAGGAGGAAGCATAGTCAACGTTCCTCGCGACAGTGTCTTCTCCCTTGACGTGGAAGAATAAGAATGGTAGATGGCATTCTTCGTGGCGTCACATTCTTTCTTGGCCCGGTTGAAGAAGTGGAGAAGTTGCTTCACGTCTTTCAATTCGTCGAGCATTCTTCATGTTCTTCATCGAGAGAGTATGTCGTTCTTCATGGGAAGAACTCTCCCATTCTAATTCTCCCAAAATTCTTCCAACACAACAAGTGACAACCCAAAATAATAGCTTAGGCTATTATTTTGTCCTCAAAAGATTTTCAAATTATTTCAAATATTAGAGGAGCCAAAATTAATTGTTCATTAATCGAAAGTGTGTTGGCACTTTCATGAGAGGGGGTGGAATATGGATAGTATAAAATAAAATAGGAGAGGTAGAGAGTTTAGGAGTTAAGAGGGGGGTTTCAAGTAGTTTAAGGGAAGTTGAAGGGTTAGATACACGAGTGGGCCCCACCACATATTATCCTCCCATGAGAGGTTATGTGGGTGTAGGCCCACCGGAATGGTCCGCGCCCCACCGGGCCAGGCCGACCCCCTGCCGGGTCAGACCCGCCAAACTGGGTTGGGCCGACCCGCTAGCCCACTGGGCTTGACGGGCCGGGCCCATTTCGCTTAAACTCAAATAATTTACAGACCGCACGTCCGATCGACGTGCCATCTTCAGAACTAGGACCCTTGTGATGAGGCGGTCCTTTTGTGATAATCTAAGTGAATTTTGGACAACTTTGGAAAACGGCTGGGTTTGGAATGTGCGTGAATCCAACCAGGCCCCTGAAACGGAAAAGTCAATAACACACAGACCGAGTGTCCGATTGACGTGCCGTTAGTTGCGTTGGGTTTCTTCTGATGAGACGAAACTTTGGGATACTTACACTCTGGACATAGTGATAGTTGATTTATCGACCCCTTTGCTCGAGGAGATGACCCTCCTGGAATCGAGCGTGTTGTGTTCGGGAACCATAGAGCTGGTTGCGACTGCGAAATCTACCATATTGGAATCCTCCGTGGGTTTGACGACAATGACTACGGTACTGGGATCCTCTGTTGGTTCGACGACGATGGATACTATACAGTAATCCTACATGGGTTTGGCAGAGACAACTATTGTACCAGAATCCTCTGTGGGTTCGACACTGATGACTGCTGTTCTTGTATCATGTGTGGGTCTGATAGTTTCGACCTCTGTACTTGTATCCTATGTGGGTCCGACAGAGTAGCTGGTCTTGTATCATGTGTGGGTTCGACAGCTTCGATGGACTTGTATCTTGTGTGGGTCCAACAACTTTGCTGAATCAGTGACTACATCTAATCATCTCTATTACTCTAGAATAGATGGCTTGTATACTGTGTGTGTTTGACAGTTTAGACGAGATAGATGGTCTTGTATCCTCTGTGGGTCCGACAACTTAGCTGGTCTTGTATCATGTGTGGGTCTGACATCTTAGATGATCCAGTGGCTACATCTAATCAACTATATCTCTCTACTATTGTGGAATACATGTGTGAGCTGAGTCTTGATTTTCAATCATTATCATCGATGTGATTGACTTTATTTCTTATGTGGACTGGGTTGTTCTTGGGCTCGAGAGTTGGATCCGAACTGAGATTGATAACTTAGGTATATGTATGGGCATATATCTAAGTAGGGTTATATGATACTTCATGATAGTATCATTTATTTAGTGTTTTATCCTTTATGGATTCTGGGAGACCTTCGGGGTCCCTACTGAGTATCGTTATACTCACCCCTGCAGGGGCAATGCCCACACTTCGTTGTGTTGGTTGCAGATGACAGTAAACACTGATCGAGGTAGAGTGTTGTGGAGCTGGATGGTACCTGAAGGTGGATCACTTGGCGAGATATACAGGGAACGGACGAAGGGACCTGAGGTACTTAGGAGACCATTTGTACCCACCCTTCAGGTGGGATTTCCGGAGGATGACTCAGTAGTTGTTGTTTACTTTTCTACAGTTGTACTTTTCTGTTGGGCTTTATTTATGCCCCCTTTCCTTTTAGAACTTTCTTTTGTATTCATTTTTTAATAGTGATTATTTTCAGTTGTTTCCACTACTGCTTGTGTTTAGTCTGTGTGTGTGTTATAGGATAAAGAAAATGCCTTCCCTTTTATCAGGATTACTTCTTTGGTGCAAGTCGCCAGCCCCTGGCCCATGGAAGGTGGGCTTGGGGTAGTTACAGCACGGGCCACGAGGATGGGTCATGAAAAATTCATATTAGAGGTGGTACCAAGCCTTAAGTGCGGTGCACTGCTTGGGTTGAGATGTAGGACCCACAATGAGGATGTTGAGCTCTAAAGGGGGGTGATTGTAACACCCATGAATGATAAAGGGTTAAATGGCTAAATTATATGACTCATGTCAACAAGGTGAACCTTCCTTTTCGGGAGACTCCCTGGTTGGAACTCCATAGTTAAGTGTGCTTGGCCTGGAGTAGTGATCAGGATGGGTGACCTTTTGGGATGTTTCCCAGGATGTGTGTGAGTGGGGACAAAACACACTGGAAAGGACATGTTTTGGACTGTGGGGACAGTTATAAGTCAGATGACCCATTCAGGCATGTTGTGGGCCCCAGGGTGGGGACCACATATTTGTGGGGAAACGGGTGGTAACTTGTGGGCTGGGACCCGATGGCCACGTTAAAGAGGGGTATCTGTGCTGTCGCGACCCATCCTTAAGGCCCATGTCATGACTACCCCAAGCCCGCCTTCCATAGGCCAGGGGCTGGCGACTAGTACCAAAGACGTAATTCTCGATAAAAATGGAAGGCATTGACTTTAAAAAGTAAACAAAAACAACAGAGTATGCAACTGAATGTAAACACTATGTAAAAACTGTATAGAAAAGAAAGCACTGAAAGGAAAAGGGCACGGAAATACAAGCCCAACAGTAAAATACAGTACAACTGAAAAGCTAGTACACCTATAGTAAAGTATGATAGCAACAACTGAGTCGTCCTTTAGAAATCCCACCTGAAGTGCGGGTAAAGAAGGCCTCCTCAGCACCCCAGGTCCGTCCGTTCGCTCTGTGTACGTCTCGCAAAGTGGTCCACCTCCAGGTACTGTCTAGCTCCACAAGTCCCTACCTCGACCAATGTTGTCTATCGTCTATAACCAACACAATGAAGTGTGGGCATAACCCGTGCATGGGTGAGTATAATGATACTCAGTAGGGAACCTGAGACCTCCGAAGGTCTCCCAGAATCCATGAAGGATATACCACAAAAGGAAAGATACAATCATGATGTATTAAACAACCATACTTAGTTATATGCCCATACATATACCTAAGTTATCAACCACAATTTAGCTCCAACTCTCAGGTCCATGCACAACGCAGTCCACACAGGAAAGTAATATCAATCACATCGATGATAATTATTGAAGGTTAAGACTCATCTCACACAGGTATACATCTTTCATATAGCGATAGAGATGATTAGATGTACTCACTAATTCATCTAAGATTTCAGACCCACACTGGATACAAGACCATCTAAGATGTTGGACACACAAAGGATACAAGACCAGCTACCCTGTCGGACCCACACAGGATACAAGTACATAGGTAAATATTGTCAGACCCACACAGGATACAAGAATAGTAGTCATCGCTGTCGAACCCACGGAGGATCCCAGTACAGTTGTCGTCACTGCCGAACCCACATAGGACTCTAGTACAGTATCCATCATCGTCAAACCTAGGGAGGATCCCAGTACAGTAGTCTTCACTGCCAAACCCATGGAGGATTCCAGTATAGTAGTCGTCACAGTCACAGCTAGCTCTAGGGTTCTTGCACATAGCACACTCGATTCCGGGAGGGTCCCCTCCTTGAGCCAAGAGGTCGATAAATCAACTATCATGATGTCAAGAGTTGATGTATCCCGATTTTATGTCTCATCAAATGAAAACCATCGCGACAGACGAAACGTCAATCAGACGCCCGGTCTGAGAGTTATTGACTTTTCCATTCTAGTGGCTCGGTTGGAATTACACTCATTCCAAACCTGACCATCTTTTAAAGTTGTCCAAAACTCACTTAGATTATTAAAAAAGAACCTCCTCATAGAGAGGATCCCAGTTCCATAGACGACGCGTCAATTGGACCTGCAGTTTAGAAGATATTCACATTTAAGAGAAACGGGCTCGGCCCGTCATGCCTAGTGGGCTGGTGGGTCGGGCCAACCCGGCTGGGGGTCGGTCAGGCCCGGTCGAGCGTGGCCCATCCTGGAAGCTATGACCCGGCCCACGCAAACGGCCTGAACCTCGTGTTGCAGGCCGTGGCTCGGCCAGTTGGTCGAGCGGAGGGGGGGGGGGTCCTGTAAAGGCGGCGTTGAGCAGCACCACCTCTCTTGCCCACTCGGCCAAAGCAGGCCGGTTTTCTCCAGTGCGAGTGGCCCGCACTACAGTTAGCTTTCCTTCCGCGTGACACCTTCGGCTGCAGCAACTTTCTTCAACCCGGCCGATAGGAGGCTAGCCGGTTCGCCCTCCGAAGTGGCCCGCTTAGCATTGGCTGCGGTTCCTCCACAACGGGGCACCATGAGGCGCCGTGGTCTTCTGCCTGGCCGGCCATAGCCGGATGGTTCGTCCAGAAAGGGGACCACGGATTCGGGCCGCACCTCCGCTGCGCGACACCTGCGGGTGCAGCGGTTCACCAGCTCGGCCGACAATAGCCGGCCAATTATTCACCCCGAGCAGCCCGCGGTTGCGGGCCGCAGTTTTTCCCCACATGAGTGGTGCGTGGCCACTGCTTCTAGTTGTCGTCGCCTCTGATTGCCATTACCAAAATAATCACGAACTAACAGAGGGTCGTTGGGCTGTGTTCATTCGGCCCACGCCCTCTGCGTTAGGCGATAACAAAAGGACATAGACAAACTAAGGTTTTCAATGAAGAATGATGTATACTTTTATTCAATTCAAATTGATCAAAACCCCTACCTCAATTCAAGTTTCATTCATCGTAGTAACGGAAAACGGTGTCGTGGGAGATGGTGTCGTGGAAAACGGTGTTGTTCTGTCAACGTCGAAGGAAGAGTCGTTGGTCGTTGGTGAAATTATTTGCGGTCGTCACCTCCTGTTCTTGTCTGGGTTGAAGGAGGAAGAAGAAGTTGCTTCACATTCTTCGAGACAAGGATGATTCTTCACATTATTCGTGTTCATCGTTGAGAGAAAGGTGTTCTTCATGGATAGAGTGATATCCTCCAAAATTATGTGAAGTTCCACCCAAAGTGAGATTGTGCCAAACCAAGTAAAAGAATTCCATGTCTTCTTTTAATGTTGGAAGAGTAAATTCAAATGAATTCAAAAAGATTAATTAAATGTGGCATTTAATTAATCTTAGGTGTTGACATTAATTGTGAGAAGGTGGAGGGTTAGAAATTAAATGAAAGGAGGTGGCTTCATTTAATTCAAAGAGGAGTTAAAAAGGAGTTGAGGAGAGGTGAAAGGTTTGGGGCTCGTGTGGGCCCCAACACACATTATCCTCTCATGGGAGGTTATGTGGGGTGTGGGCCCCAACTCTAACTCCTCAGTGGAGGAAAGTAATCACCACTTAAAAAAATTGTGTACAATAATTTTATTTAATTTATTAGGAATCCCAAATATATAACTTTCTTCCTGCTTAAAACACAACCGTGGTAAAGGTCCCCTTAAACGAATACTGTCACAGCTAGTGCATCAGTTTCCTCGGATTTCAATTCTGAGTACTGGTTTAAAAGATAAAAAAACCCACACGTATGTTTACTAAACGTATCCAAACAAAACTTCCTAAATTGATTTCGGGTACACCGGGCCTCGGAATCAGGCTCCGTCAGAAATTGCGGACTTGTAAAATTCCAGTGAATTTTAAAAAAAAATTCCTTTAAATTGATGAGTCTTTACCTTTCCCCCACCTCAGGTATTTATGTCCCCGTAAAGCTACAACACACACTAGGGAAACAAATGGGGGTACTGAGCACGCATCTGAGCCCCCATGCTCCCATGTGCTCTCCTGGAGGTTCATGTGCTTTCAGTGAACACGCACCAGAGGAATAGACCATCCACATAGGACCCACTCCTATTGATACTCGATCTCCACTGGGACCTCCATGAAAGTCGCCCTATCATCGATGTACAACTCCCCATGGTCGATGATGTGGGACGAGTCGTGAAAGTATCTCCTCAGCTGAGATACGTGGAAGACTTCGTGCACCCGATGCAACTAAGGTGGAAGGGCCAGGCGGTATGCCAGCTCGCCTACCCTTCTAAGAACCTGAAACAATGAAATGAATCATGGAGACAACTTACCGCCTCGGCCAAATCTATGTATACCTCGTCAAGGTGAGACCCGTAGGAAGATGTGGTTACCATCCTCAAACTCCAGTGGTCTTTGTCTCCTATCAGCATAAGACTTCTGTCTGCTCAGTGCAGTCTTCATCCACTCACAGATGATCTGCACCTTCTCTATCGTAGCCTACACCATCTAAGGTTCTACAAGTGTTGTCTCCCCTGGGTCAGTCCAGAACATATGTGATCTGTAAGGTTAGTCGTACAGTGCCTCGTGAGATGCCATCCCGATGGTGGAGTGGAAGCTGTTCTTGTACGCAAACTCTACCAAGGGTAAGTGAACCTCCCAGCTGTGACCAAAGTCAAGAATATATGAACGGAGCATGTCCTCAAGAGTCTGAATGGTCTTCTCAGTCTGACCATCCGTTTGAGGGTGGAAGGCGATGCTCAAGAAAAGCTGCGTCTCGAAAGCATCATGCAACCCCTTCCATAACTGGCAATTGAAACGAGCATCCCGATCGGAGATGATCGTCGATGGGACACTATGAAGTCGTACGATCTCATGAACGTAGAGGCATCCTAATCTCTCTACTGAGCCCTGCTCTCGGATCGTCAATAAGTGAGCCGACATTGTGAGTCAGTCAATGATCACCTAGATAGAATCGTGTCCTCTAGATTTACGTGGAATCCACATCACGAAATCCATGGATATTCTGTCTCACTTCCACTCTGGGACCTCTAAGGGTTGTACCATGCCTGCTGGTACCTGGTGCTCTGCCTTCACCTGCTGAAAAGTGAGGCGTCGTGATACAAACTCTGCTATAGCCTTCTTCATACCAGGCCACCAGTGCTGTCGTCTGAGGTCCTGATACATCTTCGCCACTCCAAGATGTACCGCTAGAGGGGAAATGTGAAACTCCCTCTGCACTTCCTCTTGTAGTGAAACTGGTACCATGGTATGTCCTTTGAAGAGGATGACGTGCTCCCCACCTTCAAAAAATCTATCAGGTGCTTTCCCTGAGGATATATGAGCACGTTGCGTCTCACAGTCAATGTCCCCACGCTGTGCCCCCCTGACTCACTGAAGGAGTGGAGGAGTGACTGTGAGAGACTGCATAAAGGCTGCTCCATCTCTATCCACAAAGGATATCTACAATGCGGCCAGCTGCTCTGTCGCCTCTCCTAGCAGATGGATGCCCGATCTGCTGCTGAGAGAAACTTCTACAACGTTCCCCTTACCAAGAGTATATACTATCATGAATTCATAGTCTTGGGGGAACTTGAGCCATCACCACTATCTCATGTTCAGGTCCTTCTGCGAGAAGATGTACCTGAGACTCTCTGGTCAGAGTAGACTGTAGAATGCTCACCCATTAGATAGTGCCACCATATCTTCAAGGTGAAAACCACTACTACTAACTCCAGGTCATGGGTTGTGTAGTTCTCATCATGCTGTCTCAACTACCATGAACCATACGAGATTACTTCTCACTCCTACATCAGGACACACCCGAGTCTGGTCCCTGATGCGTCGAAGTAAACTATGTACCCAACGCCCTCCTCTGGTAGCCTCAAGATGGGCACACTGGTCAATCTTTGCCTCAGCTCCTAAAAGCATTGCTGGCATATCTCTGACCACATGAAGTCTTTTCCCTTCTTCGTCAAAATGAAAGCGGTGTTGCAACTCTGGAGAAGCCTGGCACAAATATCCAATATTATCCAACCAGACCTAGAAAACTCCGAACCTCTGTCACACTCCTGGGTGGCTCCCAAACAAGTACTGCCTCGATCTTCACTTTATCCACTACTACCCCAGCCTCTGAGATGATGTGTCCCAAGAAGTGAACCTCTTGAATCCAGAACGTGCACTTTGAGAGCTTACCATAAAGCTGGTGCTCTCAGAGTGTGTCCAGTACTACCCAAAAATGGTAGGCATGCTCCTCCTCAGTAGTCGAGTAAATAAGTATGTCGTCGATGAAGACTATGACAAATCAATCGAGGTAAGGATGAAAGATCATGTTCACGAGACTCATGAACACTGATGGAGTGTTGGTTACACTGAAGGGAATAACCAAGAACTCATAGTGGCCATACCAAAACCTGAAAGCCATCTTCTGCACATCCTTGTCTCTAACTCTGAGCTGGTGATATCCTGAACTGAGGTCAATCTTTGAGAACCATCGTGCTCCCTTGAGCTGATCAAAGAGGTCATTAATCCTCAAGAGTGGGTACTTGTTCTTCATGATCACCAGATTCAGGCTACAGTAGTTAACACACAGTTACAAGCTCCCATCATCCTTCTTGGAAAACAAAATCGGAGATGACCAGGGTAAAACCCTAGGTCGAATAAATCCCTTTCCCTACAAGTCCTCTAGCTGTACCTACAGCTCACAAAGCTCAGCGAGAGCCATCTGATATGCTGGAGTAGATATCAGTGTTGTCCTGGGGTACAGATCAATGTAGAAGTCTACTTATCTATGAGGAGGTACTCCTGGAAAATCACAGGGAAAACATCCATGTATTGATCCACCACAACAGGAAAAATCGGACTCCACACATCAACCGCTCCGAGGATGAGACTAGCCAACTGATGTGTGATCGACTACCCCCTCCTCTGCGTAAGTCCATCCAGCGCTGCAAAGCCTACATTCTCACTGGTGAAGGTGAACCTTGTCCCATCCGTGCAGACACACCACACCCTGCACCTAATACAGTCAATCTGAGCATTAACTGTGGAAAACCAGTCCATACCCAAGAGGATGTCGTAAGGCCTCAACGCCACTACAAGAAGATCCCATCTAAAGCTCCCGCCTCCAAGAGTATGCTCACATGTCCAGAACTAGTGAGTAATCATCGAGTCTACTCTCGTAATAGTCTCTAGCCTTAAAGATCAAGCCAACGGCTCCATCAGAATCTTCGAGCTCCGAACAAGGGCATCAACAACAAAAGAATGACTCGCACCAGTGTCTATGTGTACTACAACAAGTGTAGAGTAGACACAGATAATACCTAGAATCATCTCAGGTGCGCCATGGTCATAGGCCTCGACTGCCTGGAGCTGAGCCTGCCTCTGTCCTCTAGCTCCCTGTGGTTGGGGTGGACCTCCTGGTGGTGGTGGTAGTGGTAGTGCCTTGAAAAGTTGTCCACCACCCACTGCTCGACCAGCCCCTCTGCCATGTTTTCCTACTCCCGGTGGACCACCACGGTCAAACCTCTAGCTTTGTCTGGGAGGTCCCTCTACTATCTGCTGCTCATCTGCATGGAATTTTGGTTAGTCACAAGCCATGTGGCCATGCCAAACACATGCATATCACGACCTTCTCCTCGTAAGGATGGCTCTGTTTCGTGTACCCTGCACAACCGAACCCATATCCTGGGGTTGCCCACCTAATGGTCTCGTCCGCTAGGAACCCTGCGTTATCTGTCTCCTGTCGGCTGCAGAAGACTCCGCTACAGGTCGTCCTATAGTGGGTATCGCTGCTGGTGACTGATCAGTGAGAAAACACTCCACTAGAAGGGCTCTCTCTAGTACCCATGTCTATGTCGGTATGCTGAGGGGAATCGTCGAAGCCCTGATCTCATGCCAGAGTCCCTGCTCGAAGGTTCTGGCCCTGAAGAATGGGTTTCATACCATATTTGTAGAGTAGCGTGATATGTCAGTGAACCTTGCTGAGTACTGAGCTACTGTCATGCTACCCTGCTGCAGATGAAGTAATTCATGAATTCGCACCGCACAAAGGATGGGTGGAACAAACTCTGAGCAGAAGAGACTCTCTATGTATGTATAGAGTAATGATGCCTTGTCATGCACCTAGAGTATCAACCTCCACCATCTACATGCTGCTGCATCCAGGAGACTCGCGTCAAGGATCACCATAAGGTCGGCCGGTGTCCCTACAAATCTAAAATCTCTCACGACAACCTCCATCCAATCCTCAGCTGCCATTGGGTCCGTCTCTCCCTGGAACTTGGGTGGCCTCTGGTCCTGGAACTCGCGGAATGCACTCAAGATGCTTGCACTCTATGCTACTAGAGCTGGTGGTATCGGTGGCCCAGCGGGTAGTGGTACCGCTGGTGCATCCGCTATGATGGGGCCCTGCACCGAGGCCTCGTCGCTTGGTGGACTACCATCTCGTACGTAACTCGGAACCCAAGTTGGATGCCTTCGTGGGGCCATAATGAAAATAAACAGGCATTCCATGGTTAAAAACAATATACCCAGTGAGATGACACAATGTAATCATAAAAAAATATATCCGAAGGAAACACACATGCAATCAGTGTTTTCGTGCACTGAGACGAAAATCAGAGATCAGGGTCCTGGTGTATGGATATGTCACCCACCACACCAACACTATACTCCTTGGACTGAAAACCACACTCAATAATATTAACACTATTGCTTCATAGAATATAATTAGAGTCTAATTTCTATAGTAGAACTGAATCCTCTGATACCAATTTGTCACGACCCGTCCTTGGGGCCCGTGCCGTGACTACCCCAAACCCACCTTCTATAGGCCAGGGGCTGGCGACTAGCACCAAAGGCGCAATTCCGGATAAAAAGGGAAGTCATTGCCTTTAAAAAGTAAACAAAAACAATAGAGCACGCAACCGAAAGTAAACACTAAGTAAAAATTGTACACAAAAGAAAGTACTATAAGGAAAAGGGGTCGGAAATACAAGCCCAATAGTAAAATACAGTACAACTGAAAAGCTAGTACAACAATAGTAAAGTAAAACATCAACTACTAAGTCGTCCTCCGGGAATCCCACCTAAAGGGTGGGTAGAGAAGGCCTCCTCAGCACCATAGGTCCATCCGTCCGTTCTGTGTGCGTCTCGCAAAGTGGTCCACCTCCAGGTACCGTCCAACTGCATAAGTATCTACCTCGATCAGTGTTGTCTGTCGTCTGCAACCAACACAACGAAGTGCGGGCATATCCCATACAGGGGTGAGTTTTATGATACTTAGTAGGGACCCCGATACCCCCAAATGTCTCAAATAATCCACGAAGGATAAACCAAAAAAGGAAAGATATAGTCACAAAGTATCAACCAACCCTACTTAGGTTTATGCCCATACACATACCTAAGTTATCAACCACAATTCACCTCCAACTCTCGAGCCCAAGCACAACCCAGTGCACACAAGAAAGTAATATCAATCACATCGATGAGAATGATTGAAAGTCAAGACTCATCTCACACTAGTATACATCTTTTGAATAATGATAGAGATGATCAGATTTAGTCACATATTCATCTAAGCTGTCGGACCCACAAAGGATACAAGGCCAGCTAAGCTGTTGGGCCCACATAGGATACATGACCAGCTACCCTGTCAGACCCACATAGGATACAAGTACAGAGATCAATACTGTCGAACCCACACAGGATACAAGAACAATAGTCATCGCTGTCAAACCCACAGAGGATCCCAGTACAGTAGTCGTCACTGCCGAACCCATGTAGGATTCTGGTACAGTAGCCATCGTCATCGAACCCATGCAGGATCCCAGTAAAGTAGTCGTCACAGCGAAACCCACGGAGGATTCCAGTACAGTAGTCGTCACAGTCGTAGCCATCTCCAGGGTTCCTGCACACAACTCGCTCGATTCCGGGAGGGTCCGCTACTTGAGCCAAGAGGTCGATACATCAACTATCACGAAGTATAGAGTTTATGTATCCCAATGTTCCATATCATCAAAAGGAACCCAATGCGATAGACAGTGCATCAATCGGATGCCCGGTCTGAGAGTTAATGTCTTTTCTGTTCCAGGGGCCCGATTGGAATTACACTCATTCCAAACCTGATTGTGTTCCAATGTTGTTCAAAACTCACTTAGAGTATCAAAAATGGAAAGCCTCATCGAGAGAATCCTAGTTCCGCAAATGGAATGTCAACCAGACGCGCAATCTAGAAGATATTTGTGTTTAAGAGAAATGAGCCTGGACTGTCAAGACTAGTGGGATGGCAGGTCGGGCTGACCTAGTTTGGAGGGTCCGACCCGGATGGGAGTCGGCCCGACCCGGTGGAGAGTGGCATAGCCTAGCGGCTGTGGCCCGAACCAGCCCACGTGGCAGGCCGCGGCTTGGCCAGCTGGCCGAGTGGGGTGGGGGGTTTCCTGTAACGGCCGCACCACCTCTCCGGCCCGGCCGGACGAATCTGGCCAGTATTCTCCGACACGAGTGGCCCGCACAGCAGAATGATGCCCTCCCACGCGACATCTTCGGGTGCTGTGACTTCCTTCAACCTGGCCGGAATGCGGCCAGTCGGTTCACCCTATGAAGCAGCCCGACCAGCGCGGGCCTCAGATCCTCCCTAGAGCGGCACCATTAGGCACCACTGGCTTCTGACCGGATGGTCATAGCCCGTCAGTTCATCCAGAAAGAGGCTCGTGGATACGAGACACACCTCCTCTGCCTGGCACCTGTGGGTGTCGTAGTTCACCAGCCCGGCTGGCAATAGCTGGCTGTTTCTTCAGCCCGAGCAGCCCGAAGTTGTGGGCCATGGTTTTTCCCCACACAGCCGTTGCGTGGCCACCGCTTCTAGTCGCCGCTGCCTCCGGTCGTAGTTACCAAAATAATCACAAACCAACGGAGGGTCGTCAGGCCATGTTCGTTCGGCCCGTGCCCTCCACGTTAGGTGATAACAAAATTCTGGAGACAATCCAAGGTTTTCAATGAAGAACAAGGTACACTTTTATTCAATTAGAATTGATCAAAACCCCCTACCTCGATTCAAGGTTCGTTCATCGTAGTCATGGAAAATGGAATCGTGGGAGATGATGTTTCAGAAAGCAGTGTCATTCTGTCAACATCGGAGGAAGATTCATTGGTCATTGGTGACGTTCTTTGTGGGCGTCACCTCCCTTTCTTTTCGGGGTCATATGAGGAAGAATAAGTTGCTTCACGTTCTTCGAGACGCGGAGCGTTCTTTGAGTTCTTCATCGAGAGAAAGGTGTTCTTCATGGAAGAAGTGATATCCTCCAAAATTCTCTCAAGTTCCACCCAAAGTGAGATTATGCCAACCTAAGTAAAATATTACCATGTCTTCTTTTAATGTTGGAAAAGTAAATTCAAATGAATTCAAAAATATTAATTAAATGTTGCATTTAATTAATTTTAGGTGTTGACATTAATTGTGAGAAGGTGGAGGGCTAATAATTAAAAGAAAGGAGGTGGCTTCATTTAATTCAAAGCGGAGTTAAAAATGATTTGAGGGGAGGTGAAAGTTTTAGGGATCATGTGGGCCCCACCACACATTATCCTCTCATGGGAGGTTATGTGGGGTGTGGGCCCCACGTAGAACTCCTCTTTGGAGGAAAATAACCACCACTAAAAAATAAAATTCTGTACAACAATTTTATTTAATTTATTATGAATCCCCAAAATATAACTTCCTTCCTACATAAAATGCAATAGCGGTAAAAGTCCCCTTAAATGAATATTGGCGCTGTGAGTTAATCGGTGTCCTCAGATTTCAATTTTGAGCAATGGTTCAAAAGATAGAAAAACCCTCACGTATATTTACTGAATGTACCCAAAAAAAACTTGAGAAATTGATTCCGGCCATGCCCAACGGGCCGTGTCTGACCCAGCAAGTCAGTCAGGGTCGACCTGGACCAGGTTGACCTAGAATGGGTTGGGCCGAGTCTGTTCGATGGGGTCAGACCGGACCCAGGCCCAAACTGCTACCATTACTTTCTTGGGCCATATCTTTGGTTTTGGATGTCCATTTGATGAACCGTTAGCGGTTTCGGGATTCTTGGAGCACAGTCGTCCCTTTGAGTATACCCCACTGGAGTTCAGGGTATACTTGAGTCATGGTCAGGTTGGTTCATACAAGAACCCAATCGGGCCCTCGGGACTAAAATGCTAATAACTAACAGACCGGGCATCCGATTGACGCGATGTCTGTTGCTTTGAGACCCTTATGACGTGGCATGCCTTTGGGATACTTCTTCATGAGACTTTGTGACACTTGGAGTATCAGCTTGTTGCTCATGGAGTGGACCCTCCTTGGGACGAGTGAGCAGAGTACGGATACCTAGTAGTTGGCTAAGACCTGATGACTGCTTGACCGATTCGATTCGAAGTTACTCGACTAGCCCAGTGGGGAGCGCTACTGTGTGAGGGGCAAACCCATGGCGGAGGAGGGCTATTGTGTGAGGCGGTAGCCCGCGTTACTCGACATGAAGAGTGCCTCTGTAGGCTATTAGGGTGAGTGATACTATGTGAGGTTGTAGACCCTAGGTGGGAAGCATCTCTGTGTAATGTTGTTGTCCCACAGTACTCGACAGGAGAAGTACTTCAGCAGTCTAAGGTTAGTGAGTAGAGCCTCAGAGTCACAACAAGAACATTGTACTTGACAGAGGAGTTATCCAACATTCGTTGTTTCATTAATGAAAATCCTTGTTTGAGCTAAGTCAATGACCTTTGTGTTTTTCCTCATGATTGAGATGGGTTACTATATAACTTAGGTATATCTATGGGAATATACCTAAGTAATGGTTATCCGTAGATTCATACTTTGTGGTTTATCCTTGTTGGATTTTGTGAGACCTTGAGGGTCTCGGGGTCCCTACTGAGTATCTTTATATTCACCCCTACACGGGCTTCACCTGCACCTCGTTGTGTTGGATGTAGATGAAAGGAAATGCTAACCGAGGCAGAGTGTACGAGCACTGGACGATATCGGAGGAGGATCTCACGAAGAGTCGGTACCCGGAGGAGACAGAGAGATGTGGAGCACTAAAAATTCTATCTGTACCTACCCTTTAAGTAGGATCTGTGGTAGACGATCCATGAGATTCTTGACACCTTCCAGTTGTTTGTTTTTTTAGTTGTAGTAGTTTTGTCTTTTCTTTATAACTTACTGTTGGGCTTGTTTGTCTGACCCATTTTACTTTCGAGCACATCTATTGTATGCAGCTTTTTCTTAGTGTTAGCTTCCAGTTGTACTCTGGTTGTGTGTGTTTATGATTTATAAAGGTAATTCCTTCCCAGTTTTATATAATTACACCTTTGGTGCTAGTCGCCAACCCCTGGGCTATGGAAGGTGGGCTTGGGGTAGTCACGATTCGGGCCCCAAGGGACGGGTCATTACAAATGATTGTAGCATCCCCAAATGATATAGAGTTAAATGACTATATGGTATGACTCATGTCAACAAGGTGCACCTTCCTTTTCGGGATCCTATCTGATTAGAACACCACAGTTAAGTGTGCTTGTCCTGGAGTAGTGATCAGGATGGGTGACCTTCTAGGAAGTGTACTAGGGTGTGTGTGAGTGAGGACAAAGCACAATGGAAAGGACATGTGTTGGCCTGTGGGGATAGTCATTAGTCAGATGACCCGTACAAGCATGTTGGTGGGGGCCATGTGTCTACGGGGAAACTAGTGGTACCTGGCAGGCCAGGACTAGACGACCATGTTATTGTGGGGTGTCTGTGCTATCACCAGGAACCAGTTGTTACATTTGTTTTCAGAGGTGGTACCCAGCCTTAATGCACTGCCTAGGTTGAGATGTAGGGTCCATAAGGAGGATGTTGTGCTCTAAAGGAGGGATGATTATAACATCTCCTAATGATATAGGGTTAAATGACTAAATGATTTGACTCATGCCAAGAAGGTGCACCTTCCTTTTCGGGAGCCTGTCTAATTGGAACTCCACAGATAAGTGTTCTTGGTCTGTCGTAGTGATCAGGATGGGTGACCTTCTGGGAAGTTACCCAGGGTGTGTTTGAGTGAGGAAAAAGCACACTGGAAAGGACATGTATTGGACTGTGGGGATAATCATTAGTCAGATGACCTGTATAGGCATGTGGGTGGGCCCTAGGGTTGGGACCAAGTGTTTACGGGGCAACTGGTGGTACCTGGCGGGCCAGGACTAGAAGACCAAGTTATGCCAGGGTGTCTGTGCTGTCACTGGGACCTAGATGAGGTAGAGGTTGACTAGTTCCTCCATATTGAAGCTACTAGAGGAGGTCCAGGACCAGACGACCATGTTATTGTGGGGTGTCTATGCTATCACCAGAAACCAGTTGTTACATTTGGTTTCAGAGGTGGTACCCAGCCTTAATTCACTGCCTGGGTTGGGATGTAGGGTCCATAAGGAGGATGTTGCGCTCTAAAGGAGGGATGATTATAACATCCCCCAATGATATAGGGTTAAATGACTAAATGATTTGACTCATGTCAACAAGGTGCACCTTCCTTTTCAAGAGCCTGTCTAATTAGAACTCCACAGTTAAGTGTTCTTGGCCTGGCGTAGTGATCAGGATGGGTGACCTTCTGGGAAGTTACCCAGGGTGTGTGTGGGTGAGGAAAAAGCACACTATAATGGACATGTATTGTCCTGTGGGGATAATCATTAGTCAGATGACCTGTATAGGAATGTGGGTGGGCCCTAGGGTGGGGACCAAGTGTTTACGGGGCAACTGGTGGTACCTGGCGGGCCAGGACCAGACGACCAAGTTATATCGGGGTGTCTATGCTATCACCGAGACCCAGCTGAGGCAGAGGTTGAATAGTTCTCCCATCATGAAGCTACTGGAGGAGGGTGTTGGATACGTAGTTTACTGAAATGCATCATGGACCAGACTCAGGTGTGTCTGGATGCAGGAGCGAGTAGTGATCACATATGGTTCATGGCAGTTGAGATAACACGAGCAGAACTATGCTACCCATGACCAAGAGTTAGCATCAGTGGTCTCCATCTAGAAGATGTGGAAGCACTACCTTATGGGAGAGCGTTTTAAAGACTAATATAACCACCTGAGCCTCATGTAAATCTTCTCGCAGAAGGACATGAACCTGAGACAACAATGATAGTATGAGTTTTTCCAGGACTAAGAATTCGAGATAGTCTATAATCCTGGGAAGGGGAATGTTGTAGAAGATTCTCTCAGTAAGAGATCATGCATTCAGCTTCTAAGAGAGGCGACATAGCAGTTGGCTGTGTTGCAGATATCCTTTGTGGATAGAGATAGAGAAGCCTTTCTGCAGTCCCTCACAGTAACTCTTCCACTACATCAGCGAGTCAAAGAGGCGCAGAGTGGGGAGGTTGACTGTGAGGCACGACATGATCCGATATCCTCAGGGTAGGCATCTGATGGATTTTCTGAAGGTGGGGAACACGTCATCCTCAGGACCTCAGATGACAGCATTGGTGGCCGAGTATGAAGAAGGGTCCATAGGGAGGACATTGTGCTCTAAAGGAGGGATGATTGTAACATCCCCAAATGATATAGGGTTAAATGATTAAATTATACGACTCATGTCAACAAGGTGCACCTTCCTTTTCGGGAGCCTGTCTGATTAAAACTCCACAGTTAAGTGTTCTTGGCCTGGAGTATTGATTAAGATGGGTGAACTTCTGGGAAGTTACCTAGGGTGTGTGTGAGTGAGGAAAAAGCACACTGGAAAGGACATGTGTTGGCCAGTGAGGATAATCATTAGTCAGATGACCCGTACATGCATGTGGGTGGGCCCCAGGGTGTTGACCAAGTGTTTACGGGGCAACTGGTGGTACCTGGCAGGCCAGGACTAGACGACCATGTTATGCCGAGGTGTCTGTGCTGTCACCGGGACCTAGCTGAGGCAGACGTTAACTAGTGCGCCCATCTTGAAGATACTGGAGGAGGCTGTTGGGTACGTAGTTTACTGCAACTCATCAGGGACCAGACTCAGGTGTGTCCTGATGCAGGAGCGAGCAATGATCGTATATGGTTCACGGTAGTTGTGAAAACACGGAATGAACTACACTACCCATGACCTAGAGTTCAAAGAAGTGGTCTTTGTCTTGAATATGTGGAAGCACTACCTTATGGGCGAGTGTTTTAAAGTCTACTCTGACCACCTGAGCCTCAGGTACATCTTCTCACAGAAGGACATGAACCTGAGACAACGACAATGGCATGAGTTTTTCCACGACTATGACTTCGAGATAGTCTATACTCCTAATAAGGGGAACGTTGTAGTAGATACTCTCAGTAAGAGAACATGAATTCAGTTGCTAGGAGAGGCGACATCACAGTTGTCCGCGTTGGAGATATCCTTTATGGATAGAGATGGAGCAGCCTTTCTGTAGTCCCTCACAGTCACTCCTCCACTACTTCAACAAGTTAGAGAGGCGCAGCATGGGGATGTTGTCTATGAGGAGCGACGTGCTCAGATATCCTCAGGACATGCATCTGGTGGATTTTATGAATGTGGGGAACACTTCATCCTCTAGACCTCAGATGACAGCATTGGTGGCCGATTATGAAGAAGGTGGTAGCAGTGTTTGTCTCACGATGCCTCACTTGTCAGCAAGTGAAGGTGGAGCACCAGGTCCTCAGCAGGGTAGGTGAGGTGGCTTACCACCTGGCCCTTCCACCTCAGTTTCACTGGGTGCACGACTTCTTTCACATATCTCAGTTGAGGAGATATTTGCATGATCTGTCCCAAATCATCGACCACAGGGAGTTGGATGGTACTCAGAGGTGGATCACTTAGTGAGATGTACACAGAGCTGTCGGAGGGACCTGAGGTGCTGAGGAGGCCATATGTACCCACCCTTCATGTGGGATTTCTGGAGGATGACTCAGTAGTTGCTGTTTACTTTTCTGCAGTTATACTTTACTCTTAAGCTTGTATTTCCATCCCCTTTCCTTTCAACACATAATTTTGTATTCAGTTTTACTTAGTGCTTTTTTTTCAGTTGTTGCCACTACTACTTGGGTCCAGTCTATGTGTGTGTTACAGGATAAAGGAAATACCTTCCCTTTTATCGAGATTACACCTTTGGTGCTAGTCGCCAGCCACTGTCCTATGGAAAGCGGGCTTGGGGTAGTCATGACATGGGCCCCGAGGACGGGTCGTGACAAATTGGTATCAGAGGGAGGTTTCAAGTAGTTTAAGGGAAGTTTAAGGGTTAGATCAACGTGTGGGCCCCACCACATATTATCCTCCCATGGGAGGTTATGTGGGTGTGGGACCCACCACCAACCTCCCTTTGGAGATAATATGTGGTGGGGAAAACAAGTGCATCTTACCCTTCAACTTCCCTTAAACTTCTTGAAACCTCCCTCTGATACCAATTTGTCACGACCCGTCCTTAGGGTCCGTGCCGTGACTACCCCAAGCCCGCCTTCCATAGACCAGGGGCTGGTGACTAGCACCAAAGGCGTAATCCCAATAGTAAAGGAAGACATTGCCTTTAAAAAGTAAATGAAAACAACAGAGTACGTGACTGGAAGTAAACACTATGTAAAGATGTATACAAATGAAAGTGCTGAAAGGAAAGGGGCCGGAAATACAAGACCAACAGTAAATTACAAGGAAAGGAAAAACATGTACAACTAAAAATACAAACAGCTAGAAGATGCATAAAATCTCCTGGATCTTCCACCACATATCCTACCTGAAGGGTAGGTACAGATAGCCTCCTCAGTGCCCCACATCTGTCTATCTCCTCTGGGTACCGACTCGTCGTGAAGTCCACCTCCGGGTACCGTCCAGTCCTCGTACACTCTGCCTCGGTCAGCGTTGTCCGTCATCTACATCCAACCCAACAAGGTGCAGGCATAACCCATGTAGGGGTGAGTATAATGATACTCAGTATGGACCCCAAGACCCTCAAGGTCTCAAAAAATCTATAAAGGATAAACCACAGTAGAAAGATACAATCACAAAGTATCAACCAACCTTACTTAGGTATATTCCCATACATATACCTAAGTTATCAATCACAGTCTAGCTCTAACTCTCAAGTCCAACTACAATCCAAATCCACAAAGGAAGTAAAGTCAATCACCATGATGATAATGGTTGAAAGAGATGACTCAGATCACACAAGTAAACATACTTTGTACAGTGATATAGATGATCAGATGTAGTCACTGATTCATCAAAGCTGTCAGACCCACACATGATACAAGACCAGCTAAGCTGTCGGACCCACACAGGATACAAGACCAGCTTCTCTGTCGGACCCAGAGAGGATACAAGTATAGAGGTCAATACTGTTAGACCCACACAGGATAAAAGAACAACTACTCTGTCAGACCCACATAGGATAAAAGTACAGAGGTTGAAACTGTCGCACCCACACAGGATACAAGAACAATAGTCATCGTTATGGAACCAACATAGGATTCCGGTACCATGGGCGTCGCTGCCAAACCCACGTAGGATTCCGGTACAGTAGCCATCATCGTTGAACCCATGGTGGATCCCAGTACGGTAGTCATCATCGTCAAACCCACAGAGGATTCCAGTATGGTAGATGTCGCTGTCACAACCAGCTCTAGGGTTCCCGCACATAACATGATCGATTCTGGGAGGGTCCGATCCTCGATAAAAGGGGTTCGATACATCAACTTTCGCGAATTATAGAGTTTATGTATCCCAAAGTTCCATCTCATCAAAATAAACCCAACACGACAGACAACGCGTCAATCAGACGCCCAGTCTGAGAGTTATTGGCTTTTCCAATCCAGGGGCTCGGTTGGATTTACACTCATTCCAAACCCCACCATTTTCAAAAGTTGTCCAAAACTCACTTAGAGTAATGCAAAAGGACCACCTCGTTGCAAGGGTCCCAATGTCGTAGACGGTGCGTCGATCGGATGCGCGGTCTAGAAATTATTTGCGCTTAAGGGAAACAGGCCCAGCCCGTCAAGCCCAGTGGGCTGGTGGGTCAGCCCATTTGGGATCGGCTGGTCCGACCCGACTGAGGGGTCGGCCCGGCCCGGTGGAGCGTGGCCCAGCCGGACAGCTGTGGACCGGCCCGCGCGGCTGGCCGTGACTCGGCCAGCTGGCTGAGGGGAGCGGGGGGTGCGACCCCCAGTTCCTTGTAACGGCGTCGCCGCCTCTGCTGTCTGGTCGGCCGAAGCCGGCCGGATTTTCTGGCATGAGAGGCCTGTTGTGCGGGCCGTGGATCCTCCGCACACTACGCCCTTAGGCGCCGCTGTTTCTTCCACCCGGCCAGCAGGCGGCTGACTAATTCACTCGCCAAAGTGGCCCCGCCCATCGGGGGCCGCGGTCCTTCCACAGCATGACGCCTCATGGAGCTGCAGAGTTCTACGCGGCCGGTCATAGCCGGTCAGTTCATCCGGTAAGTGGTCTACATAGTAGGTCGTGGTCTTCCCACAGGGCGACGCCCAGGGGGCGCCGCGGTCCGGCAGCCCGGCTGGCTCCGGCCGGCCGGTTCGCTTCGTCTGAGCGGCCCATGGATGCGGGTTGAAGTTCTTCTCCATGTGGTCGGTGCATGTTCACTGCTTCTTCCGTCCACCGCAGCCTGCATCACCGCGGTCCCTTCCTTCCTCCGGTGCGGTGTGATGACACCATGGCCTATCGGTTCTTCCACTATCATCAACTCAAGAGAAACAACGGAGGGTCTTCAGGCCGTGTTTGTTCATCCCACGCCCTCCGCGTAAGGTGGTAACAAGAAGCTAATGTCAAACCATATAAAAATGAGGAACGATGATTTAATTTAAACAAGACAAACCCCTACCTCGATTTCAAGAATGTTGCACGTCAACGAGCCGTGAAATACGAGCGTCACATAAAACGGATGTCATCCCATCAGCATCGGAGGGAATGACATAGTCGTTGGTGGCGCTTTTAGAGGACGACATCTTCTCCCTTGACGTGGAGAAAGAAGAAGGAGTACGGGCGTTCCTCGTGGTCATCGCCTTCTTTTTTTCCCTGGTTGAATATGTAGAGAGAACATTCTTCGTCGGGAGGAAGAATTCATTCTTCATTGAATATGTTCTTCATGGAGAGGAACACAATTCTCCAGAGGATCCCCAATAGAATATTTTCCAACGCAAATAAAATAAAAGGCTTCCCAATTTAAAAATGCCATGCATTTCAAATCAATTCAAATTAACCAATTAATTAAGGGAGCTTAATTAATTAAATTGAAGGGGTTGTAAAAATTAATGGAGGGAGGTGGAGAGGCTCCTCGATTAAGTTGAATTTCAAAAGTTAAAAAGGGGGGGTTCATGGGAGTGAAAGGGGGAGTTGAAGGGTTAAAGGATCATGTGGGCCCCACCACACATTGTCCTCTCATGGGAGGTTTTCTGGGGTGTGGGCCCCAACCCAACTTCCCTTTAGAGTAAATAACCACCACTTAAAAATTAAATTTTGTAACACAACAATTTTATTTAATTTGTTATGAATCCCAAAATTATAACTCCTACTCTCGACCAAACACAACTGTGGTAAAGGTATCCTTAAGTGAATCTCGGCACTGCGAGTTCATCGGTGCCCTCAGATTTCAATTCCGAGCACCAGTTCAAAAGATAGAAAAACCTACACGTATGTTTACTGAACGCACCCGAACAAAACTTAGGTATATGTATGGGAATATACCTAAGTAGGGTTGGATGATACTTCGTGATTGTATCTTTCTACTATTGTTTATTCTTTGTGGATTTTGTGAGACCTTGAGGGTATCTAGGTCCCTACTGGGTATCGTTATACTCACCCATGCACGGGCTATGCCCATACCTCGTTGTGTTGGATGGAGACGACGAACAAAGATGATCGAGGTAAAGTGTACGAAGACTGAATGGTACCCGGAGGTGGACTTTAGGATGAGTCGGTACCCGGAGGAGACGGACGAATGTGGAGAACTGAGGTGACTATCTATACCTACCCTTTAGGTAGGATCTGTGGTGGATGATCCAAGAGCTGTTAGGCATCTTCTAGCCATTTGTCTTTTTAGTTGTACCTGTTGGTTCTTTCCTTGTACTTTACAGTTGGGTTTGTATTTCTGACCCCCTTCCTTTCAGCACTTTCTTTTTTATACATCTTTACTTAGTGTTTACTTCCAGTTGCATACTCTATTGTTTTTATTTACTTTTTAAAGGCAATTCCTTCCCTTACTATTGGGATTACGCCTTTGGTGCTAGTCGCCAGCCCTTGGCCTATAAAAGGTGGGCATCAGGTTGTCACGGCATGAGCCCCGAGGACGGGTCATGAAAAATTGTTGGAATATGGAGAGTTTAAAATAAAAGATGAGAGGTGGAGAGTTTAGGAGTTAAGAGGGGGTTTCAAGTAGTTTAAGGGAAGTTGAAGGGTTAGATGCACGTGTGGGCCCCACCACATATTATCCTCTCATGGGAGTTTATGTGGGTGTGGGCCCCACCACCAATCTCTCTTTGGAGATAATAACCACCAACTAAATAAAATTGTGTAAGACAACAATTTTATTTAATTTATTATGAATCCCCAAAATATAACTTCTACTCTCGACCAAATGCAACTGTGGTAATGGTCTTCTTAAGCGAATATTGGCGCTGTGAGTTCATCTGTGTCCTCAGATTTCAATTCCGAGCATCGGTTCAAAAGATAGAAAAACTCGCACGTACGTTTACTGAACGTACCCAAAAAAACTTCATAAATTGATTCTGGGAACACCGGGCTTCGGAATCAGGCGCCGTTAGAAAATGCGGACTTGTAAAATTCAAAATTATTTATGAAAAAAAAATTCCTTGAAATTTCTGGGTCTTTACATTACCCCCACCATGGGGCTTTACGTCCCCGTAAAGATACAACACACACTACAGAAACAAAAGAGGGTACTGAGCGCACATCTAAGTCTCTCGCTCTCATGTGCTCTCCTGGAGGTTCTTGTGCTTCCAGCAAACGCGCACCAGGGGAATCGACCATCAACATAGGACCCACTCCTGTCAATCCTCAATCTCCACTGGGACCTCCTTGAATGTTGCCCCATCATCGATGTACATCTCCCCGTGGTTGATTATGTGGGATGGATCGTGCACGTATCTCCTTAGCTCAGATACGTGAAAGACATCATGCACCCGGTGCAACTGAGGAGGAAGGGCCAAGCGGTAAGCCACCTAACCTTCCGTGCTGAGGACCTAATGCTCTGCCTTCACTTGCTGACAAGTGAGGCCTCGTGAGACAAACTCTGCAACCGCCTTCATCATACTCGGCCACCATTTTTGTCGTCTGAGGTACTGATACATCTTTTCCACTCTAGGATGTACCGCTAGAGGGGAAGTGTGGATCTCCCTCAACACCTCCTCCTGTAGTGCAACTGGTACCATGGTACGTCCTATGAAAAGGATGACATGTTCCCTACATTCTGAAAATCCATCAGGTGCCTGCCCTGAGGATATATGAGCACGTCATGCATCACAGTCAATGTCCCCACGTTGTGCCTCTCTGACTCACTGAAGTAGTGGAGGAGTGACTGTGAGGGACTATAGAAAGGCTGCTCCATCTCTATCCACAAAGGATATCTGCAATGCATCCAACTGCTCCGTCGCCTCTCTTAGAAGTAGAATTCTTGATCTCTTACTGAGGGCATCTGCTACAACGTTCCCCTTCCCAAGAGAATATACTATCTCGAAATCATAGTCCTGGAGAAACTAAATCCATCATCATTGTCTCAGGTTCAGGTCCTCCTGCGAGAAGATATACCTGATACTCTGGTGGTCAGAGTAGACTAGAAAATGCTCGCCCAAAAAGTAGTTCTACCACATAATCAAGGCGAAGACCACTACTGCTAACTCTAGGTCATGGGTAGCATAGTTATGCTCATGATGTCTCAACTGCCGTGAACCATATGCGATCACTGCTCGCTCCGGCATCAGGACACACCCGAGTCCGATCCTTGATGCATCGCAGTAAACTACGTACCCAATGACCTCCACCAGTAGCTTCAAGATGGTCGCACTAGTCAACCTCTGCCTCTGCTTCTGAAAGCTCTGTTGGCATATCTCTAACTATACTAAGGGTTTCCCCTTCTTCGTTAAATCTGTTAGTCGTGCTGCAACTATGGAGAAGTCTGGCCGACTCCTGAGTGATTGAATGCACCCTCTTATGCATGATTCCATCTTGTGTTGCATGGGTTTTTCTTTTCGCCGACCAAGGAAAACACCATCCCAACATTGTAGATAAACCAGAACCTTTTTGCCTAATAAAGTCAATCTGTGTTTGAACTGTGGTTGCCCAGTCCATACCAAAACTAATGTCGTATGTCCTCGACACTTCCACCAAGAGGTTCCAACCGAAACTCTCACCTAAAGGGTCATATCACACCATCAGCATAAGTGTGATTATCGAGTCTCCTCCCAAAGGTATCTCTAGACGTGAGGGACAAGTCAACAACTTAATCTGAAACTCTAGGTCTGGGACAGGATTTGTGGAAGGAAGGAATGATTGGTACCTATGTCTATTGATACGACAGCTAGTATTAGACATAGAACGCACCTCAAATCATTCTTAGAGCACTTGGGTCACACTCTTGACCGCATGCAGCTACTCTCTTCCCCTGCCCTGCAGCTCTGTGAGCCTAGCGGGGACTACAAAGACGGGTGGTTGTAACATGTCAAAATGTTCATCACCTCATGCTGCTCTCCAAGCTCTGCTTCCACGTCTGTTTCCCTAAAGATTTATCTATCCTTAACAGTTCCTCTCCCTGAAACATCTCACATGCCCAAGTCTCTAAGACTGATGCCATTTTCATGCTTTCCAACTGTTAACATACACTGGTTGTATCCTCTCATCCAATGAACATTCAACCGCAAATGTTCTCTCTAGCACCCTAACATAAGTAGGAATGCATAGAGGAAAAAGTGCTGCCTCAGATATCCATAAACACACCTCGCTCAGAGTTCCGAGCTCTAAAGCATTGATCGAATCATATTCGTCGAGTACCAGGAAAAATTGGTAGACGTCGATGAATACTCACCTACCGAAACGTTGTCCTGCCGAAGCTGTATAAGCTATAGAAAAACACTCACCCATCTACTAAAGCCATTCCTCAGCCACTTCTGGGTTGGGATCGCCTCAGAACTTTAGGGATATCTTGTGCTGAAACACATGTAAGGAACTAAGCCTACAAATGTCCTCTACCGGTACCGCCAGAAGTGTCTGCTGACCAACGGGCAGTTATACAGTTGGCACACTGCCTAAAGGTACCATTCGGAAAACGGTCCAAGTACCAAAACATCATCATTATGCAGACCATCCACATGGTCAATCACTGAAAAAGATTAGTAGATAAGATAAACATCTTATCTACTAGTGTCCCAACTAGGTGGAAAACTCTAGTAATCACCTCCATCCAGTCCTCTAATGCCTGGGAATCGGTCTCACCTCAAAACCTCAGAGGCCTCTACTGCAGGAACTCGTGCAATGCGCTCAGTTGGCGTGCACCGTCTGCCAGTGTGGCTGGTGGCATCTGCTGCCCAATGGGTGGTGCTGCTGCTAGTACACCACCCGAAGGTTCCAACATAGTAAGAGGGCCCTTCACCGGAGCCTTGTTTCTCGGTGGGCCCTCATCGTGTACTCTCTCTCAAGAACCCTAGATGGCTGTCTTCACAGTGGAATCCTGATAAGGAACAGGTGTGATACAGTCATAATGTTATACCTGGTGAGATGACTCAAAGAAACCACAAATGAAACTCTTGAAACAGACACGCAATCAGTGTTTCCGTGCACTAAGTCAAAAATCAGAGGTCAGGGTCCTGGTGTATTGATACGTCAGCCTCCGCACCAACAATGGAGTCCTTGGACTGAAAACCATACTCAATAATCTTAACACTATTTCTTCATAGAAAAGAAAGACAAGAGTCCTAAGTTATGTGGTAGAACCGACTCCTCTGATACCAATTTGTCACAACCCATCCTCGGGGCCCGTGCCATGACTACCCCAAGCCTGCCTTGCATAGGACAGAGGTTGGCGACTAGCACCAAAGGAATAATACTGATAAAAGGGAAGAAATTGCCTTTATCCTGTAACACACACATAGACTGAACACAAGCAGTAGAGGAAACAAATGAAAATAAGCACTATGTAAAACTGAATACAAAATTAAGTGATGAAAGGAAAGGGGACAGAAATACAAGCGCAATAGTAAAGTACAACTGTAGAAAAGTAAAGAGTAACTATTGATTCGTCCTCTGGAAATCCCACCTAAAGGGTGGGTACAAATGGACTCCTCAACACCTCAGGTCCCTCCGTCTACTCCGTGTATGTCTCGCCAAGTGATCCAGCTCCGGGTACCGTCAAGCTCCACAACACTCTACCTCGATCAGTGATGTATGTCGTATGCAACCAACACAATGAAGTGCGGGAATTGCCCGGGTAGGGGTGAGTATAATGATACTCAGTAGGGACCCTATGACCCCTGAAGGTCTCCTAGAATCCACAACGGATAAACCAAAAAAAAAAAATACAATCACGAAGTATCAAACAACCCTACTTAGGTATATTCCCATATATATACCTAAGTTATCAATCTCAGTTCGGCTCCAACTCTCAAGCCCAAGAACAACCCAGTCCACATAGGAAATAAAGTCAATCACATCGATGATAATGATTGATAGTCAATACTCAGCTCACACAGGTATGCCACAATAGTAGAGAGATATAGATGATCAGATGTAGCCACTGGATCATCTAAGCTGTCAGACTAACACAGGATACTAGACCCGCTAAGATGTCGGACCCACATAGGATAAAAGACCAGCTATCTCGTCTAAGCTGTCAGACCCACACATGATACATGCCATCTATTCTAGAGTAATAGAGGTGATCAGATGTAGTCACTAATTCATATATGTTATCGGACCCACATAGGATACAAGACCAGCTAAGATGTCGGACCCATATAGGATACAAAACCAGCTACTCTGTTAGACCCACATATGATACAAGTATAGAGGTCGAAACTGTCAGACCCACACATGATATATGAATAGTAGCCATCGCTGTCGAACCCACGGAGGATTCTGGTACAATAGTCGTCATTGTCGAACCCACATAGGATTCCTATGTAGTAGCCATCGGTTTCGAACCCACGGAGGATCCCAGTATGGTAGTCATTGTTGTCGAGCCCACGTATGATTCCAGTACGGTAGAAGTCGTAGTCGCATCCAGCTCTAGGGTTCCCGCACACAACACGCTCGATTCCGTGAGGTTCCACTCCTCAAGCAAAGGGGTCGACACATCAACTATCACGAGGTCTAGAGTTTATGTATCCCGAAGTTCTGTCTCATCAAAAGAAGCCCAATGCGACTGACGGTGCGTCAATCGGACACCCGGTCTGTGAGTTATTGAATTTTCCATTCCAGGGGCCCGATTGGATTTACGCTGATTCCAAACCTAGAAATTTTACAAAGTTTTCCAAAACTCACTTAGAGTATCGCAAAAGGGACGCCTCGTCGCAAGGGTCCTAGTGCCACAGACAACGTGTCGATCGGACGTGCGGTCTGGAAATTATTCGCGTTTAAGCGAAATGGGCCAGAACCGTCAAGCTGAGGGGGCTGGCCGGTCGGCCCGACCCAGTTTGGTGGGACTGACCTGGTAGGGGGTCAGCCTAGCCCGGTGGGGCATGGACCGGCCCGCGGCTGGCCATGGCTCGGCCAGTTGGCCGAGCAGAGCGGGGGGGGGGGGGGGGGGGGGGGTGGCGACCCCCAGTTTTCTGAAACGGCAGTGCCGAGCGGCGCTACCCCTACTGCCCGGCCGACCAAAGTTGGCCGTTGTTCTCTAGAATGAGCGGCCCACACAGTAGGCCGCTGTCCTCCCATGCAGAACCTTTGGGTTGCCCGACTTCCTTCAACCCGGCCGGTTCACCCATCGAAGCGGCCCACCCAGTGCGGGCCACGATTTCTCCGCAGCACGACGCCATGAGGTGATGCGGTCTTCTGCCCGACCGGCCATAGCCGACCGATTCATCCAGAAAGTGGCCTGTATATTGGGCCATGGTCTTTCCTCAGCGCGGCGCCATGGGGGCTCTACGGTCCTCCAGCTCGGCCAGCTAAAGTTGGCTAGTTTGCTTCATCCGAGCGGCCTGCGGATGTGAGCCACGATTCTTCTCCACGCGGTTGGTGCACGACCGCCACTTCTTCCATCCGCCACAGCCGACATGACTATGACCCCTTCCTTCCTCCGGCACGGTGTGATGGCACCGTGCCCTACTGGTTCTGCCACCGTCATCAACTCAAGAGAAACAACGGAGGGTCATTGGGCTGTGTTTGTTCGGCCCATTCCCTCCACATAAGGTGGTAACAAGAAGCCAATGTCAAACCATATAAAAATGAGGAACACACATTTAATTTAGACAATAAAACCCATACATTGATTCAAGGTATGATGCACATCGATGAGCCGTGGAAGACGTTGTCGCAGAAGTCAGGCGTCGCGGAAGACGGACGTTGATTCCGTTGACATCGGGGTGCGTCCGAGGAGGAAACATAGTTGACGTTCCTCACGGTGGTGTATTCTCCCTTGATTTGGAGGAAGAATAAAGGTAGATGGTGTTCTTCATGGCGTCACCTTCTTTCTTTCCCTGGTAGAAGATGTGGAGAAGTTGCTTCACGTCTTTCGAGTCATGGATCGTTCTTTGCGTTGTTCATCGAGAGAGTATGTTGTTATTCGTGGGAAGAACTCTCCCTTTCCAATTCTCCCAAAATTA
Source organism: Viscum album (assembly GCA_963277665.1). Taxonomy (NCBI): domain Eukaryota; kingdom Viridiplantae; phylum Streptophyta; class Magnoliopsida; order Santalales; family Viscaceae; genus Viscum; species Viscum album. Next base: position 414,810,380 of record OY728131.1, read on the forward strand.
TCCCAACACAACAAGTTCCAACCAAAAATAATAGATTAGGATATTATTTTATCTTCACAAGATTTTCAAATTATTTCAAAAATAAGAGGAGCAAAAATTAATTGTTCATTAATTGATAGTGTGTTGGCACATTCATGAGAGGGGGTGGAATATGGAGAGTTTAAAATAAAAGAGGAGAGGCGGAGAGTTTATGAGTTAGGGGGGTTCAAGTAGTTTAAGGGAAGTTGAAGGGTTAGATGTACATGTGGGACCCACCAAATATTATCCTCCCATTGGAGGTTATGTGGGTGTGGGCCCCACCACCAACCTCTCTTTGGAGATAATAACCACCAACAAAATAAAATTGTCTAACACAACAATTTTATTTAATTTATTATGAATCCCAAAAATATAACTTCTACTCTAGACCAAACGCAACTGCGGTAAAGGTCTTCTTAAGTGAATACCGGCGTTACGAGTTCATCGGTGTCCTCAGATTTCAATTCCGAGCACCAGTTCAAATGATAGAAAAACCCTCATGTATGTTTAGTGAACTTACCTGAAAAAAACATTATAAATTGATTCTGGTAACACTGAGCCTCAGAATCAGGTTCCGTCAGAAACTGCAGACTCGTAAAATTACAAAGTATTTATGAAAAAAAATTTCCTTGAAATTTTTGGTTCTTTACATTACCCCCACCAAAGGGCTTTGCGTCCCTATAAAGCTAAAACACACACTAGGGAAACGAAAGAGGGTACTGAGCACGCATCTGAGTCTCCTGCACTCATGAGCCCTCCTAGAGGTTCCCGTGCTTCTAGCAAACGCGCACCAGAGGAATTGGCCATCCACATAGGAACCGCTCATGTCGATCCTCGATCTCCACTGGTACCTCTGTGAATGCCACCCCATCATCAATTTCCAACTCCCCGTGGCTGATGATGTGGGATGGATCATGCACGTATCTCCTCGGCTGAGATACATGAAAGACGTCATGTACCCGGTGCAACTGAGGTGGAAGGGCTAGGCAGTAAGCCACCTCGCATACCCTACTGAGGACCTGGTGCTCCGCCTTCACTTTCTGACAAGTGAGACATCGTGAGACAAACTATGATACCACCTTCTTCATACTCGGCCACCAATGCTATCATATGAGGTCCTGATACATCTCTTCCACTACTGGATGTACCGCTAGAGTGGATGTGTGGATCTCCCTAAACACCTCCTCCTGTAGTGAAACTGGTACCATGGAATGTCCTATGAAGAGGATGACATGTTCCCCACCTTCATAAAATCTATCAGGTGCCTGCCCTAAGGATATCTGAGAAAATTATGCCTCACAGTCAATGTACCCACACTACGCCTCTCTGACTCGCTGAAGTTGTGGAGAAGTGACTGTGAGGGATTGTAGAAAGGCTACTACATCTCTATCCACAAAGGATATCTGCAACGTGGCCAACTGCTCTGTCACCTCTCCTAGTAGCTGAATGCCTGATCTCTTACTGAGAGAATCTGCTACAACGTTTCCATTCCCAGGAGTATAGACTATCTCGAAGTCATAGTCCTGGAGAAACTCAAGCCATCACCGCTCTCTCTGGTTCAGGTCCTTCTGTGAGAAGATATACCTGAGGCTATGGTGGTCAAAGTATACTGTAAAACGATCGCCCATAAGGTAGTGACACCACATATTTAATGCAAAGACCACTACTACTAACTCTAGGTCATGGGTAGCATTGTTTTGGCCATGCTGTCTCAACTGCTGTGAACCATATGCGATCACTTCTCGCTCTTGCATCAGGACACACCTGAGTCTGGTCCCTGATGCATCGCATTAAACTACTTACCCAACGCCCTCCTCTGGTAGCTTCATGATGGGTGTTCTAGTTAACCTCTACCTCATCTCTTTTAAGATCAACTAGAATCTCTCTGACTATACGAAATGTTTCCTCTTCTTTGATAAAGCTATTAGTGGTGCTGCAACTCTGGAGAAGTCTGGAACAAAGGTAAGTGTGGCCCTCTCCTGAGTGATCGACTGCACCCTCTTATGGATGATTCCATCCTGTACTTCTTGGGTATTCCTGTTCACCGACCAAGGAAAACCCCATCCCAACATTATAGATAAACCACAACCTTTTTTCCTAATACAATCAATCTGTGTGTGAACTGTGGTTTCCCAGTCCATACCCAAAATAACTTCGTAAGGCCTCGACGCTGCCACCATGAGGTTTCAACCAAAAATCTCACCTCAAGGGTTATATCACAACATTGGTGTAAGTGTGATTATTGAGTCTCCTCCCAAAGGTATCTCCAGACGTGTGGGTAATGTCAACGGCTAAACTAGAAACTCTAGTTCTGGGACAAGATTTGTGGAAGGAAGGAATGATTGGTACCTATGTCTATTGATACGACAACTAGTTGTACACACAGAACGTACCGAAAATCATTCTTAGAGAACTTGGGTCACACTCTATGACCGTATGAAGCTACTCTATTCCCCTGACCTCCCACTCCATGAGTCTAGCAGGGACTACAAAGACGGGTGGTTGTATCATATCAAAATGTTCACCACCTCATGCTGCTCTCCTAGCTCTGCTTCCATGTTTGCTACCCTACAGATTCATCTATCCTTAACAATTCCTCTTCCTGAAACATCTCACATACCCAAGTATTTGAGACTGGTGCCAGTTTCATGCTTCCCAACTGTTAACATTCACTGGCTGTATCTGCTCATCCAATGAACATTCAACCACAAAGGTTATCTATAGAACCCTATCATAAGTAGGAATGCATAGAGGAAAAAGTGTTGGCTCAGATATCCTTAAATAGACCTCTCTCAGAGGTTCGATCTCTAAAGCACTGATCGAATCATATTCATCGAGTACCAGGAAAAATTGGTATACCTCGATGAATACTCAGCTACCGACATGTCATCCTGCCGAAGCTGTATAAGCTCTTGAAAAATCTCAGCCACCTCCTCAAGCTAGTCCTCAGCCACCTGAGGGTTGGGATCACCTTAGAACTTGAGGGATATATGGTGCTGAAACACATGTAAGGCACTAATACTACAAGTGTCCTCTACCGGTACAACCAATATTGTCTCCTGACCAACGAGCAGTGTTACAGTTGGCACACTATCTGAAGGTACCATCTCAGAAAACGATCCAAGTAGTGAAACTTCATCATTATGTGAACCATCCTCATAGTCACTCACTGAAAAAGATTACTAGCTAAGATCAAAATCTTCTCTACTAGTGTATCAATTTGGCTAAAAACTCTAGTAATTGCCTCCATCCAATCCTCTGCTACCTGGGAATCTGTCTTACCTCAAAACCTCGGAGGCCTCTTCCGCTGGAACTCGTCCAATGTGCACAGTCAGTGTGCACTCTCCTCCAGTGTGGCTGGAGGCATCTACTACCCAACGGGTTGTGGTGCTGCTGGTACACCACCTGAAGTTTCCAACATAGTAAGTGGCCAACATAGACACATATCATGACTACCCCAATCCCACCTTCCATAGGCCAGGGGCTGGTGACTAGCACCAAATGCGTAATTCCAAAAAATTGGGAAGGTGTTGCCTTTATAAATCGTAAACACACACAACCAGAATACAAGCGGAAGTAAACACTAAGTAAAAATTGTGTAAGAAGAATGCTAAAAGTAAAGGGGCCAGAAATAAAAGCCCAACAGTAAAGTATAAGGAAAGGTAAAATGGGTACAACTAAAAGAAAAACAGCTGGAAGGTGTCTAGCAGCTCCAGGATTTTCCACCACGGACCCTACCTGAAGGGTATGTATAGATAGCCTCCTTAGTGCTCCATGTCCATCCCTCTCCTTCGGGTGCCGACTCACCATGAGGTCCACCTCCAGGTACCATCCAGTCCTGACACTCTTGGCCTCCGTCAGTGCTGTCCGTCATCTACATCAAACACAACAAGGTGCGGGCATAGCCCGTGCAGGGGTGAGTATAACGATACTCAGTAGGGACCCCAAGACCCTCAAGGTCTCACAAAATCCAACAAGGATAAACCAAAAAGTATGATTTCAATAGATAACCATTACTTAGGTATATACCCATACATATATCTATGTTTTCGAGTAACCCATCTCAATCATGGGGAAAACACAATGGTCATTGACTCAGCTCAAACTAGGATTTTTCATTAACATAACCACAACTGCTGGAGAACACCACATCTGTCAACTACAGTGGGTATGTCACGACTCTGAGGCGCTAATCACTAACCTTAGACTTCTGAGGTACTCCTCCTGTCGAGTACTGTGGGTCTGCCCCCTCACTCAGTAGCGCTCCCCTAAATAGCCTACAGAGGTACTCCTTCTGTCGAGTACCACAGGTCTTCCACCTCACACAGTAGCGCTCCTCCACCATGGCTCATGCTCCTCACACATTATCTCTCCCCACTGGTCTAGTAAAGTCACTCCAAAATGAATAGGACAAGCAGCCATCAGGTTACAACTAGTTACTAGGTATCCGTAGTTTGGTCGCTCATCTCCGAGAGATTCCACTCCACGAGCTACAGGTCGATACTCCAAGTGTCACTAAGTCCCACGAAGAAGTATCTCAAAAGTCCGCCATGTCATAAGGGTCTCAATGCAACAGACAACACGTCAATCGGACACCCGGTCTGTGAGTTATTAGCCTCTTAGTCCCAGGGGCCTCGTTGGTTTCGTGTACGTACCAACCCAACCATATCTCAACTATACGCTGAAATCCCATGGGGTATTTGCAAAGGGACCATTTCTCAATGAGATTACTAGAACCGCTGATGGTTCATCAAACAGACGTCTGGTTCCAATGATTTGGCCCAAGAAAGAGATGGGTCATTAGTGGGCCCGGGTCCGGTCCTACCCAGTCGAACAGACTCTGCCCAACCCAGTCAGGGTAAACCCGGTCCGACATGCTGGGTCTGACTCAGCCCGCTAGATTTTGACCAATTCTGCTGGGCCTGGCCCAACGGACCGCGATGGTGGTTCGGCCCGACTGTCGCCATGTAGGAGGCTCGGTAACATGGCCCGAGAGACCAGGCTGGTTCGGCGAGTGACACCACAGGGGCGTCGCTGGTCGGCTTAGGAGGCTGGTGGCTGGGAGGCTAGCGGGCAGGCCGCACGGGGTGCGGGCGGGCCGCTTGGCATGGACAGGCCACGGGTGCACCGTGCAGAGCGCGTGGGTTCCAGGAAGGGTGTCGGGATGCCGGGGCGCCGGGCAGTGCGCACGGGCGCCGAGCAGTGGCGCAGGGGCGCCGAGCAGTGGCGCAGGGGTTCCGGGCAGCGGCGCGGGGTGTCGGGCAGCGGCGTGGGGGTTCCGAGCAGTGGCGCCGGGCAGCAGCGCGGGATCGCCGGGCAGCAGCGCTGGGCACTGGGGAGGGGCATGAGGCAACGATGCGGGCAGGGGCGTGGGATGCTGGGAGTGCGCCGGTAGGGGCGTGGGGCACCTGGAGCACACTGTTAGTGGAATGAGGCACCATGCAGCGCTTTGGTAGGGGCGCGGGGCGCCAGGAATCACGCCGGTAGGGCTCGGTGCGCCGAGAAGCACACAAGGGGGTGCCGGGCAGCCGACAAGGGCACCGGCCAGTGGCGTGGGGCGCAACAGTGTGCAGGAAGGCGATGCAGGGTGCGGTGGCGTGCCGGAAGGCGGGAGCGCGACGGTGCGCGGGGGCCACAGGTAGAGCGGTCTTCGTTCGCCGTCTTATTCATCGTCACCTCAGTGAAATTCCATCGTAGAATTATCACAAAAAGAACAACGGAGGGGTCGGGCCATATTGGTTTGGCCTGCACCCTTCGCGTTTAGAGTGGTAGCATTCGGTTCACATGAATGAAGCTCAACAATTAAAATACATCACTTTGTATCAATCTTCAACAGATGTTGAGAAGAAGAAAAGAGAACCATCATCATGCAATAACCCCTACCTCGTTTGGCATTCGCAGACGAAGTCATGGGAAAATGGTGGGTGTAGATTCGTCATCCGCCGCGTTCATCACGTCCTCCCAACATAAGCTTGTGCGTTGTAAAGCGTTCGGGGTAGAAGACCGAGGAAGAATCATTGCAGCGTTCTTCGCGTTCTTTTTTGGGAGGAAGAAGTGTTCTTCATTGTAGAGATATTTCTCCATGTTCTTCCAAGATCCACCAAGAAGAAAGTGCCAACCCAAAATAAAATAATATAATATCTATCATTTTAAGGGTTTGATAAGCATTCAAAATAATTTGAATTAAAAAAATTAATTCATAGAATTAATGGTGGAGAGGTGGAAAAATAAATAGAGGGAGGGAAGGTGAGGAGACTCCCTAATTAATTGGGAGTTCTATGGGGTTGAAGTGGGTTAGAAAACATAAGGAGCTAGGGTGGGACCCACCAGAATAAAATCCTCCCAAGGGAGGTTATGTGCGTGTGGGCCCCACCACCAAGCTCCCCTTGGAGATTTTAACCAACTCAAATAAAAATATGCCAAATAATTATTTTTATTTAACTTTATTAAAGAACCCCAAAAACTAACTTCCACTCTCGATAAAATGCAACTACGATGAAGGTATCACTAAGGAATCACCAACGCTGCAAGTTCAACGGTGCCATCAGATTTCAATTCCGAGCATCGGCTCAAAAGTTATAAAAAATCTCGAATGTACGTTTACTAGACATACCAGAAAAAAGTTTGGAAAATTATTATCAGTCACCCTCGACTCGCACAGGTCGAGGTTAGGCTCTTCCAAAGTGAAACACACCCCAACGAACCCGACGGTACTCTCTGATTTTTAATCCGGCTCGCCTTTTAGAAGTTATGAATTTTAAAATAAAATAATTGTCACTTAATTATTTTATTTACAACGAAAAACTAACTTTCTCTGGTGGCTCGCACCGGCAAAAGTTAGTTTCTGCTTAAAGAAATCATACCCTCACGAGTTTAGCGATGGTCTCAGATTTTTAATCCATGTTACCATTTGTGAGTTATAAGCATTTGAAAAATAAAATTATTTATTTAATTATTTTATTTACATTTATACCATTTTTCGGTTTTCTCACAGGAGGCCCGGAATGACTAAACATAAGTCACACCTAGGTTAAACCCACTATCCTTAGCGCAGCGGTGCCCTTGGATTTCTGATTTGAGTAACCGTTTTAAGATTTATTCCACTTTTTTGGAAAACTGCTTACGCTCATCAATTTAAGCTTAACAAAACTTTGATGGATCATTCCAGGCACTCGGGCCTCAGAATTGTGCGTCGTCAGATTTCACAGACTCGTAAAATTCCTATATATTTAAAAAAAATACATGGAAATTCCAAGTCTTTATATTCTCCCCACCTCAGGGCTCTACGTCCGAATAAGCCACAACTCAAAACTAGGTAAACAAGTGGTGGTACTAGTCATCCTCTTCCTTAGCTCCTCAAAGCTCTCCCAGAATATCTCCGACCACATGAAGGGTTTACCATTCTTCGTCAAGGCTGATAGAGGTGTTGCAACTCTGGAGAAGTTTGGAATGAACCTCTGATAGAATCCAGCCAACGCAAAAGTCTCTCTCCCTTTGGGGAGGTAAACCTAGTAACATCTTTTGACAAGATGTCCCCACACTATACCACTACTGGGAACTGGTAACTCAAAACTCCTACTGCCACCGGGGTAAGTCTGGCAGACTCTAGAGTGGTTGGTTGCACCCTCCTAAGCATGAGTTTCTTCTCTACTTCATGGGTTTCCTTTTTCACTGACCCAGGAAAACCCATTCCAACGTTGTAGATAAATCATAACCTTTTTTTGCCTAAAACAGTCAATCTGAGTATGAACTGTGGATGCCCACTCCCTACCCAAACTAATGTCATAAGGCCTTGATGCTACCACGAAGAGGTTCCAACTGAAACTCTCACCTATTGGGTCAGATCATACTGTCTTCATAAGTGTGACTATCAAGTCTCCTCACAAAGTTATCTCTAGACGTGAGGGTCAAGTCAACGGTTTAACTGGAAACTCTAGGTCTTTGACAAGATTTGTGGAAGAAGGGAATGATTGGTACCTATGTATATTAATATGGAAGCTAGTAGTAGACACAGACAGTACCCTGAATCATCCCTAGAGACCTTTGGTCACACCACTTGAACACATGCATCCACACCTTTCCTTTTTCCTCTAGTTCCCTGAGCTTGGTGGGACCATATTTGGGTGGAGGTTGTAACATGTTGAAATGTATACCACCTCATGCTGCTCTCCTAGCTCTGCTTCCACGTCTACTGCGATGCAGATTCATCTGTCCTCTTCCAAAAACATTTTTACATGCTTATGTCTCTGAGACTGGTGCCGGTTTCCTGCTTCTCCACTAATAACATTCACTGGATGTATCCACTCAACCAAAGAATATTCAACCACAAAGATTCTCTCTAGCACCCTATCATAAGAAGAAATGTGTAGAGTAATAGTTATACCTCAAATGTCATTAAACACACCTTGCCTGGAAGTCCGTTCCCTAAAGCACTGATCATATCATATTCATAGAGTGCTAGGAATGGTTGGTATGCCTCGATTAATACTCAGCAACCGACATGTCATCCTGTCGAAGCTGTAGAAGTTCTAGAAAACTCTCAGCCACCTCCTCAAGCCAGTCCTCAGCCGCCTGTGAGTTTGGATTGCCTCCGAACCTATGGGTATCTGATGCTGAATTACGTGTGAGGAACTAAGACTACATGTTTCCTCTACCAGTACTGCTAGTTGTAACTATTAACCAATGGGTAGTGATTTAGATGACACACTACCCGAATGAACTATCTCAGGTAATGGTCCACATACCGAAACCTCATCACTAAGAGAACCATCCACATGGTCACTCACTGAAAAAGACTAGTAGCTAAGATCACTATCTGCTCTACTAGTTTCTCAACTAGGAAGAAAACTCTAAAAAACGCCTCCATCCAGCCCTCTACTGCCTGGGAATCTGTTTCGCCTCTAATCCTCGGAGGCCTCTAACGTTGGAACTCATGCAACGCGCTCAGTCAGTGTGCACTGTCCGCCAGTGCGGATAGGGGTATCTACTGCCCAATGGGTGGTGGTGCTGCTTGTACACCACCCGAAGGATCCAAATTAGTAAGAGGGCCCTTCACTAAACCCTCATCGCTAAGTGGGCCGTTAGTGCATATAACTCTCGGAACTCTAACTGGATGTCTGCATGGAGACATCCTGAACAGACGTGACACAGTCAAATGACTATACCTAGTGAGCTGACCTGGTTGAGATGACTTAAAGAAAAACTTTTGAAAACACACATCCAATCACTGTTTTCGTGCACTGAGTCAGAAATCAGAAGTCAGGGTCCTGGTGTATGGATACGTCAGCCGCCGCACCAACACCGGACAACCTGAACTGAAAACCACACTTAGTACCATTAACACTATTTATTCATAGAAAAAGTAATATCATAGTCCTAAGTTATGCGTTAGAACTGACTCCTCTGATACCAATTTTTCATGACCCGTCCCCCAGGGCCCGTATCGTTACTACCCCAAGCCGCCTTCCATAGGCCAGGGGTTGGCGACTAGCACCAAAGGCATAAATCCCTAAAATTGGGAAGACGTTGCCTTTATAAATCATAAACACACACAACCAGAGTACAAGCGTAATCATACACTAAGTAAAAGCTGTGTAACAAGCAAGATGAAAGTGAAGGGGCTGGAAGTACAAGCCTAAAAGTAAAGTACAAGGAAAGGAAAAATGGGTACAACTAAAAGAAAAACAGATGGAAGGTGTCTAGAATCTCCAGAATCATCCACCACAGATCCTACCTGATGGGTAGGTACATATAGACTCCTCAGTGATCCACGTACGTCTGTATCCTCCGGGTGCCGACTCATCATGAGGTCCACCTCCGGGTAACGTCTAGTCCTGGCGCTCTTGGCCTCCGTCAGCGCTGTCCGTCGTCTGCATCCAACACAACGAGGTGCAGGCATAGCCCGTGCAGGGGTGAGTATAACGATACTTAGTAGGGACCACAAGACCCTCAAGGTCTCACAAAATCGAACAAGGATAAAGCACAATGTATTACTTCAACGGATAACCATTAGTTATTTATATTCCCATACATATACCTAAGTTGTCGAGTAACCCATCTCAATCACGACGAAAACAAAAATGTTACTGACTCAGTTCAAACCAGGATTTTTCATTAAGGAAACCACAGCTGCTGGAGAACTCCTCCTCTGTTGATTACAGTGGTCCTATCGCGACTCCGTGGTGATACTCACTAACCTTAGACTGTAGAGGTACTCCTCATGTCGAGTACTGCAAGTCTGCCGCCTCACACAGTAGTGCTCCCCGCCATGGGTCTGCCGCCTCACATAGTAGCGGTCCCCCAAATAGCCCACAGAGGTACTTCTCCTGTCGAGTTCCATGAGTCTGCCACCTCAAACACTAGCGCTCCTACACCATGGGTCCACCGCCTCATATAGTAGGGCTCCCCACTGGGCTAGTCAAGTCACCCCGAAACGAATTGGAAAAGCAGTCATCAGGTCTCATCCAGCTAATAGGTATCCATAGTCTGCTCGCTCATCTCAGAGAGGGTCCGCTCCATGAGCTACAATCTGATACTCCAAGTGTCACAAAGTCCTAAGAAGAAGTATCTCAAAGGTCCGCCATGTCATAGGGGTCTTAACGCAATAGACGACACGCCCATCGGATGCTCGGTCTGTGAGTTATTAGCCTTTTAGTCCCGGGGCCTGGTTGGTTTCATGTATGTAGCAACCCAACCATATCTCAACTATACCCTGAACTCCCATGGGGTATTTTCAAAGGAACCCTTTCTCAATGAGATTACCAGGGCCACTGACTGTTCATCAAACGGACGTCTGGCACCAAAGATATGGCCCAAGAAAGCGATGGGTCATTAGTTGGCCTGGGTCCGGTCTGACCCAGTCGGACCGACTCGGCCCATCCCAGTCTGGGTCAACCCGGTCATACATGCTGGGTCTGACTCGGCCCATTAGGTGGGTCGACCCGCTAAATTTTGACCCAGTCTGCTCGGCCCGACCCAACGTACCGGGAGGGCGGTTCGGCCTGATTTTCGCCACGTAGGTAGCTCGATAGCTTGGCCTAAGAGACTGGGCTGGCTGGTCACCAACATGCCACGAGTGCACCGGGTAGGGCGCCGGTGTGCCGGGCAGAGCACGCTGGTGCCAGGAAGGGTGCTAGGATGCTGGGTAGGGTGCCGGGGCACTGGGAAAGACACGATAGGGGCGCTGGGTAGTGGCCTAGGGCACCGGGTAGCGCGCAATGGTGCCAGCCAGCGACACGGGGCCCTGGGCAGTGGTGTGGGGCACCAGGCAGCGCTGTGGGGCACCGAGTAACGATGCGGGCAGGGGAACGGGCCCCTGGGAGTGCGCCGGCAGGGGCGTGGGGCGACGGGCAGCGCGCCGGCAGGGGCACGGTGCGCCGGGCAGGGCGCCGAGCAGCACGCTGGCAGGGTCTGAGGCGCCGGGAAGCGCGCAAGTGGCCGCTGGGCAGCGAGGAAATGCACCGGGCAACAGTGTGGGGCGCGGCGGCGCGTGGTCAGGTGATGCGGGGCGTGAAGGCGCACAGGGAGGCGAGAAGTGCGGTGGTGCGTGGGGTCCGCGGGTAGTGCGGTCTTCGTTCGCTGTCTTTGTTGCCGTCACCTCAGTGTCATGCCATCGTAGAATCATTAAAAAAAAGAACAACAGAGGGGTCAGGGAGACTGGGAGCGCGTGTAATCAGGTGATGTGGAACGAGCAGGGGCGCGAGCCACTGGGAGTGCACTGGCAGGGGCGTGGGGCACCGGGAGCGCGCCGGCAAGGGCACGGGGCATTGGTCAGTGCGCTGGTTGGGGCACAGGGCGTCGGGCAGGGCACCGGCAGGAGCGCGGGGCGCCGGGTAGCACGCTGGCAGGGCAAGAGGCACCGGGAAGCACGCAAGGGGCCGCCGGGCAGTGCGCAAAGGCATTGGGCAGCGGCGCGGGGCGCGGTGACGCGTGGTCAGGCGATGCGGTGCGTGGCGGCGCACAGGTAGGCGGGAGCGCGATGGTGCACAGGGTTCGCTGGTAGCACGGTCTTCGTTCCCTGTCTTTGTTTCCGTCATCTCAGTGCCATGCCGTCGTAGAATCATCGTAAAAAGAACAACGGAGGAGTTGGGCCATTTGTGTTTGGCCCACACCCTCCACATTTAGAGTGGTAGCATTCGGTTCACATGAATGAAGCTCAACAATTAAAATACATCACTTTGTATCAATCTTCAATTGATGCTGAGAAGAAGAAAATAGAAGCATCGTCAATCAACAATCCCAAACTCATTTGGCGTTCATAGACGATATCGCGGGAAAAAGGCGGGTGCCGATTCATCGTCCTCGGCATTCGTCACATCCTCCCTACTTAAGCTTGTGCGTCAGAAAGCGTTCGGGACAGAAGACCGAGGAAGAAGCGTCACAACGTTCTTCATTGGGAGGAAGAAGCGTTATTCGTTGGAGAGATATTTCTCTTAGTTCTTCCAAGATCCACCAAGAAGAAATTTCGAACCCAAAATAAAATAATAGACTAACTATTATTTTAATGGTTTGACACGCATTCAAAAGAATTTGAATTAAGATAATTAATTCACAGAATTAATGGTGGAGAGTTGGAAAAATAAATGGAGTGAGGGAAGGTGAGGAGGCTCCCCAATTAATTGGGAGTTCTATTGGGTTGAAGGGGGTCAGAGAAGTAAAGGAGCTCGGGTGGGCCCCACCTAAATAAAATCCTCCCAAGGGAGGTTATGTGTGGGTGGGCCCCACCACCAACCTCCCCTTGGAGATTTTAACCACATCAAATAAAAATAAGCCAAAAATTTATTTTTATTTAAAATTATTAAAGAACCCCAAAAACAAACTTCCAATATCGATAAAATGAAACTACGGTGAAGGTCTCACGAAGAAATCACTGATACTGCGAGTTTAAATGTGCCCTCAGATTTCAATTCCGAGCATCATATCAAAAGTTATAAACAATCTCAAATATACTTTTACTGAACGTACCCAAAAAAAAGTTCGGAAAATTATTATCAGTCACCCTCGACTCACGCCGGTTGAGGTTAGGCTCTGCCTAGGTGAAACATGGCCCAACAAACCCAATGATACTATCAGATTTTTAATCTGACACACCTTTTAGAAGTTATGAATTTTACAATAAAATAATTGTCACTTAATTATTTTATTTATGGCCAAAAACTAACTTTCTATAGTTGGCCGTGCCGACCAAAGTTAGTTTCTGCTTAAACAAAGAGTTCCCGCATGAGTTTAGCGGTTTTATCAGATTTTTAATCTGAGTTACCATTTGTGAGTTATATGAATTTGAAAAATAAAATAATTTATTTAATTTTTTTTTTTTACGTTTATGCCATTTTTGGGTTTTCTCACAGGAGGTCCATGCCGACTAAACTTAAGTCACACCTAGGGTAAATCCACCATCCTAAGCACAACGGTTCCCTCATATTTTTGATCTGAGTAACCATTTAATATTTATTCCATTTTTTCAGGAAAACTACTTACACGCGTCAATTTATGCTTAATAAAACTTCGACGGATCATTCCGGGCACTCTGGGCCTCAGAATCGTGCGCCGTCAGATTTTGCGGACTCGTAAAATTCCCATATATTTAAAAAAATACATGGAAACTTAGGCAGAGCCTAACCTTGTCCGGTTATTATCGAGCCCGTAAACGAATACTGGTGCTTCGAGTTAATCGATGCCCTCAGATTTCAATTCTGAGCACCGGTTCAAAAGATAGAAAAACCCACACGTACGTTTACTGAACATACCCGAGAAAAACTTCAGAAAATGATTCAGGGCACACTGGGCCTCGGAATCAAGTGCCGTCAAAAACCACAAACTCTTAAAATTCCAAAGTATTTAAGAAAAAAATTTCATTGAAATTTCCAGTTCTTTACAGGTTCCATTGGATAATATTATATCGTACTACTAAAAAATGGATATTGGGGTAAAGAAGATAAACATAATGGGATAACTCATCAGAGATGAATCCACATACCATGAAACCTGGATAGGAAGAAGTCACCCAAAAATTACATTGGGTATCCTTAGGGTTTTGTGGAAATAGGTTGGGTGACAACAGAAATAATTTGAAGTTGTAGTGTAAATAAAAATATGGTAATGGGGGTTTAATATTATAATGTAGCAATTTACCTCGTAAAAAACCCTGTCTATAACATAAGTCAAAAAGGAATCACCTCAGTTAAAAAATCATGATTGATGAAGTTACAATAAAAGTTCATATTTTATTGCATAAATTATTTTATTTTGCAATACATTTTCAAAGCATGTTTACTAAGAATAATTCATGTTCTAAATAAAGGATTTATAGTTTAAATTACATATGCAGCTAGAGACTAGTTTTAGCCCCTATAGAACCGCCCATAAAGCTTCCAACTCAATCCAGAATCAAAGTTCACCCTCTAATGAATTTGAAACATTTATACCTAGTCAATATTAATACAAAAAAATCATACATATTTTAAAATTAGATCATTTTATTTGAAAAATGATCACCACCATCGATTAACCCAAAATGTACCCAAACAACAAGGAGATCAAAATAAGAGTCAAAAAGTACCTCAATGAAAGTAAGATGGTGTCAAAACCTCACCTCCCAAAACTAAATCATTATCAAGAAATAACATTACGAAGATTATATATCAATGAGATGGGATAATTCTATCTCATCAGTTCCTCATTATCCCATGTATCATGCAAATCAGAAACAAGATTCCAAAACATGAGGACCAAAAGAATCATATTCCCATGAAGAACCATTGTCTGAGAAAAAAAAATATCGATTGGACACTCAGTCATGGGTAAATCAGCTTCAATATCGAGATATTCCCATTCTAAGTCATGATAATGGTTTGAAAGACACTTTTTAAGAAAATTGTTGATTGAATTAAACTATGGTAGAAATTCCAAATGGTAGTCCACTTTACACACCTAATAATCAATCTCAAAAGGACCCAAAAACCTTGTCACAAGATATCCCATTTTCCTATGATTTTGGTGGCCAAACTGAGGATAATCTATCTAGAACACCTGGTCATCTGCTGAAAACCCCAAAAGTTTTTGATAATGATCAACATAATATTTTTATCAACATTATGCCATCAAAATTATTTAACGAATGGGTTGTATCCTCAATGTAATATCATGGACTAAACTCAGTCCCATTATGAAACTACCTAGTATATTTGACTGATACAATGGATATCAACAAGGCTGATCATAAAATTCATTAAAATGAGACATTCTGATAGAGGACTAGAAATTGTGGTAATAAATAAAATCAACCTCTCTCAAATAGTCATCTCAAGCTCAACCAATGACTAGAACGCAAGAATCAATAATGTTCTCAAGACTCTGTATATATCATTCTATCTGGAAATCCATCTATGTATTTTTTTCCATGATCAAACATACCTAAGGTCCCATTGAATCCTAGAGGCCTCTCTAAAAGTGAGATTTAAAAAAGATCCTTCCTAGAGGCTATAGTATATACAACTCCCTGAAATCTTAAAATTACATATACGTAGAGACATTCCATGTTCTCAAAATTTGTTGTATCTAGAATTGGTAAAAAGTGAGCTGATATGGCATGCCTATAGATCAAAACCCATATCACATTATTCATCTAACCAGTAGATAAAAATACAATCAAAAAATCCAAAAAAATATCATCCTGCTTCTATGTAGGCACTGGATGTGGATAAAATAACTACAAAGGTCTCTGGTGATAAGCATTAACCCAATGGAAGGTTTAATAGTTAAAAAATAAACACTCCCACAACTCATTCATAACCACCATAATTGCAGTTGTATATCATAACCCATCTTTGTGGTTTTATGGTACACTGTCTAATGGGAACTATGTAAATCCATTATCATGTCTTTATTATAGGTAAAGGTACGACAAAATAGTCCCACAAATATAGGATACCTTCCACAAAGAATTATCAATTACCAATGGTCTCACCACAATAAATAGTACTCTTAATTCCATAGAATTTATCATTAATATTCTGAATGAAAGATATAATAAGTGTTTTTTAATAAAATGAAAAAAATTTACTAATAAAAGAAATACTAAAACACTTAAGATCATGGATCACAACTTCGAGATCGAGCTCATGGGTCAAACAATACTTATTGAGTTGCCTAGGATATCTAGAACCATAGGATACCATGTGATCAACCTAAATAATCATTAATCCCAAAAACAATTATACATAAAAACACAACATACCCATACAAAGACTCATGAAAAGTGAAAACTATTACAACATTTAATATAAATTTCATCTCAAAAAAATAAATCTATATTTTATCATCCCAAACCAACCTCACCCCCTTTTTATCATGACTTGTGTTTGGGGAATCCATCATCATGAAACCTTTAACAGATCTTCAGTAATATCCTTCAATTCCAAAGAAGTTCTCTATCATGAAAATTTATAAAATTTTTCCCATGTCGTAACAGCTTTCACTTTATAAGAATGAACTAAATCACCAGGTTCAGTGACCGTCCATCCTTATAAATTCACTTCACGAATATAGAAACCGCATTTCAAAATTTTCATATAATGTCATTGATTTATCTATATTTCTAGAGCCACTAAAAAATTATGTACATGGTCCTCCATGGTCAATGATTGAAATAGGATATCATCCCCAAATACCACCATGAATGTGTCAATGTACTCATGAAATATCATATTTCTCAAATCCAAAAAACTGGATGAATATTTTTTAAACCAAATTGAATAAAAATATACTCATAATGTAAATTCCTACTCTTAAATGAATTTTTTATGTCATACTCTATTATTCATAGATAATCATAGCTAGATTTATGATCATTCTCAATAAACTACTTTTCCCCTTTCAACTAGTCTAATCGATCATCAATCAATAATAATTCAAAATTTTTATTCACTAAAATTGAATTTAATTTTTTATAGTCAACACATAGGTGAAGTTTTTCATGTTCTTAATTTAGAACAAGAATAGGTTCTGTGAATTGTGAAATGCCCAGTGATATAAATACTTTCTCAAAAAAAATATTCAATTTGTGATATGAGCTATATCAACTCTACTGATTCCATATGGTAATAAGGAGTAGACACGGGCAGAGTACTATGCACCAAATCAACCAAACACTCTACCTATATTATAGGTGGTAGGATAAAGAAAATGAAAAAAACATCAGAAAAATTGATGAAAAATACAGTGGGACCTTCGATCCAATGAGAAAGTATTAATTTCACCCTCTATAGATTTGGAAATGGGGACCCAAATTTTCTCAACCTCGGGTCTAATTATCCATGAAAAATATAGCACACACCATTAGGCATAGTAAATAAGAGATGTTAATGGTATTGGTAAATCTAGGCATTATGATAAATCAACCAATCCATCCTGAATAAAATTCAACAGTTTTAATATTAAAAACTAGAAAACTCTATATAAGTTCAATCTATACTTGAGAAAGAAAACAAAAGGAAAATGAATACCCTTATATCTATTCATTCTGAGGGGAATATTAATATCCATCATATTAGATAAAATATATGTAGGATAGTTTGAAATATTAAGAATAAGAGCTGATATAAACAAGTGAGATGCAGCAGGGTCAAATAAAGTATTCACTAGAGATGAAAAATGTTGTGATGGTACCTATCATTAGTGTTGGACACACATCAGCTTCTTCTGGAGACTCTTAGGATGCGTTAAAAATCTTCATATTGAATTTCTATGGGTAAAACCCCATTTTTCATAAAGAATATAAATTACACCATAGTATTTTTTAGTGTTGATAATCCCATTCCAAAATGAGTAGTATAAATGATATAGAAGAACCACAACATGTTTTCTAATAAACCATATGAACTACAAATATTTAGTTCACTAATGAAAAATTATTTTTAATTCCCATCCTCACCACACTAAAAGTATGTCAAAGGGACTCCTCCCATCACATAAGTAGGTATAGATAAAATCTACCATCTTTAACCACCACAACATAAACACTCTTTCTCTTTCCTTTAAAAAACTCAAAAAACTATCACTCGGAGAAAAAAAGAACTTCAATCAACCCCATCAAACAATTCATGTGAATCTAAACCAGAAATATTATATGCAAAACATCAACATAATATGTGAACAATAGTAAGAAAACCTGTGATCTAACATCATATATGAGACCTATATTTAAAAGTCAATCCTTTATGTTTTTTTGATACAACCTTAGGTAAAAACAGAACAAGAAATGTGAAACAGTTCGCATAACATGTCTATATCCTATCACTCATTTAGAGTTTAAGAAATTATATAGAATTTTTGAAGTCCATCGAATGTAGATATAACTTAACAGTGAATGGAAAACCAAATTCCATCCCCTCTAAACCCTCATTCTTATTTTTCATGACTATAAAATCCCACTATATGCTTATAGGTCCCCCAATATTAAAGGTAACACACATCAAATTAACCAAATCACGTGTTTCAGGAAATCAAAAATTAGTTCAATCCTTTTCAACCAATTCTCAGCCTCTTGATAATTATTCAAACCTTATAAATCATATTATTTCTGATGAGGAAACTATTCAGAGTGATATCGATATTCATATAATTGAGGTACCATTTTCGGTTGATGAAAAGAAATGGGTGCACATACCTATCCTAATGATTGGACAAAATGAACCACTATCTCAATAATATTATGATCCACTAAAAGAGTCTTGAAATATGATTCACCAATAGATTTCCCATTCAACCGATTCAAAAAACTCCTTGAAGGAATGATGATACACAACATAAAAAGAAACACTAAATCATCAATAAGGATACACAAATCAACAAAAAATCATGATATATATAAATATTAATTCCCTCAAGAATAATTTGACATTTTTATTTTTAAATATACCTATAACAAAGGTAGGTAAGAGACTAGAATTAGAGAAAAAAATTCCTTATGGAAACCTTTCCCAAATGCCCATTGTCACTTGGCACTAATTATAATGAGGGATGGTAAAACAATCACTCATAACTACCTCTTAAGTTCCAATAATCATTCCTTATATCTAAAAAGACAACCTCAATGCATATTGACTTCATGGAAAGTTAAACAACCTCATTTAAAACATCATTTTCACGAACTATCTTGGATACCCTGATATACTGATTCCAATGTCCTATATGACATAACAAGGATGTAATTCTTAATCCCCATTGGATAATGAGAAGATCTGTGCATCATAAAAAATAAATAGGGATTGATATTCCAAAAAAAATAATGGAAGATAAATTATACAAGGTAGCATGTAAAAACCCCTCAAGGGGAATGTACCATAATCAAATAAGGGAAAAAAAATACCAAAATGGTACATTATAAAAATAAGAAACACCTACCAGGGTATAGACTCATACATATTTAATATAATATGTGAAAAACATCTCCACTGGTCACCTCTATCACTTAGGGTCCAAAGTATCATGAATATCCACGACCTCCAAGTATCGCTTTACCTTTTCTTCGACCAAGAAATATATAATATACAAGAACCTACTAATAAATTTAGGGTGTGAGATATACATCCTAATAGGGTATCAACAGGTGTACAATAATCAATTCCATGACAATAAACTATTAATTACTTCAATTTATATTGAAATTCCTAAAATGGAATTGAAATAATTTTAATAAAACATTCATTCATAATAAAAATGTCCTTAGGTATATCAAAAAAGGCTTATATGACAATTTTATATAAAACATATATATACAGAACATGACATGGATAAAATAGTTCATTAATCATTGGAATGTAATAATCAAATCAATCATCTCATATAACCAAGTAATAATCCTTGTGTTATGTTTGTTTCTAGTAAAAGGACACTTAGAAGACTAAAATAATGATATCAAATCAATGTGTGCACACGTCCCCTGAATCATGTTGTCCGGACTCCACTCCCAAATAGGGAAAATCAGGCTGTAGTAGGTTTACATGCATTTTTTCACCATCAATACCATTATTTGGAGTCATATCCAATCATACTTTTCCTAATTACGCACAAAATACCCAGCCTCACTAGTTATTTAGATAAATAATCAATCAATCATGGGAAGATTAGTCATTTCAAATCAGTTCAATATATAATTTCCGAAATTTTATATTTCAACAGTACTTTCCCATTTAAAAAGAAAAACACAGGTTTTCATCATTCATTTACTTTTTAAATTATATATAAATTTCAACCATTCATATCAAGGATCAAAATAAAATCATTTCCTCAAAATAAATTTTATAATCAAGGGATAAATCTTCTCAATTTCAACTGAAAATTTTAATTCCAATAAAATTTGTGGTTTTCACAACATCAATACCCTTTTAAAAATAAATCATTTATTATCCCAAATATGGGGTTTTAAATCATTTATATACCCATTTCAAATAAATCATGACATTTAATATTTTTATTTTAGGGTAAATTTATATGAAACCGCTTAACTTTAATTGATGATCAAATGGACACTTGTAACAAGAAACAAAAAAAAAATGAAGGTGAATGAGATCAATAAGGAAATCCTAGATAAATAATCATCAATATCATAATACAATTCAATAAAAAAATATTTGATATTATACCACTATCAAATTTGGGTAGTGGAGATAAATAAGGAACTATAGCAAGAAAAATCACAAGAGATCAAACACAAATATGAGATAATTAAAAGGAAAAGAATCACCCAAAAACCTACTGGTGTATCTTTTGGTTTTAGAGGGAGGAAGATACATGAAAAGAGAAATTATTTAAGACATTACCATATTTAAATTACATAGATCAGGGGCTTTATGTTTTAATCAATTAATTAAGAGTTTAAACCGCCCCTCCATTCATATAAATTAATAAAGGAAGCACCTTGGGTAACAATACTAATTGATGAATTTTCCATAAAAGTTATTCTTATATTGTGTAAATATTTTTACACCATAATCCATTATAATGGCTTACATCTAGAGAATAATTAATTTCATAAATTAAAGATTTATAGTGTAAATTAATTCTTCAGTGAAATCCTAGTAGTGCCCCCTTTAAAACCATCTATAAAGATTGCAACTCATTCAAGACACAAAGTAATCCCTATAAATCAATTGATAAATTTATATATAGAATCCATTAATTTAAAAAACCCCCCTAAAATTCATATAATTTTACCAAAAAAACTACCTCTACAATAAAATGGAACGAAATGAATCCAAAAAACAGGGAATCAAAATAAGAGTAATGGAGTTTCTTAAATATTGCAATGAGATGTTACACCACAAACATATTAATAAACTCCCCAAATATTATAATCTTTATCAAAGAAGTAATTATAATGACTCTAAATTAGTTACCATTTGGTTTATTTTGTACCACATATCATGAGATATCATTTTAGAACTATGTCTCAGAAAACATATTTCTTGAATATTTATTATTACAAACACAACTACTCTTTAGATTTTTTTTAAATTTTAAAATTTAAAGGCATTATTATTGCATTATAAAAAATCTGTATATTTATTCTTCTAGAAACACCATTATTATGGTTTGTGTAAGAAGGATTATATTATTTCTTGATTAAACATTTCATAATATAGGATTCAAAATAATTCATAGTAAACTCACTACCATTTTCTGTTCTAAAGTTTTTTGATGGAAATCAGAAGATATGTGTGAGATTATTTTAGAAAATAAAATACATCTATTTTAATTGTGTCTTTTGATTCATAAAAAATAATTTAATTATTATTTTCCAAGAATCTATCAATTTTAATGAGTATAAGTCAACTCAAATATATTGAATCCTCATTTTTTACCCAAATCAATGTGCATTAATTCAAATTTCCTATTTGATTATATGTCTATTATACTACATCTTTCTTGGCCCATATTAAAATTTGGAAAAGATAAAAAATTAACAACATTCTATTTTCTTATTTGAGAATATCTCTCACACCATTTAATTTTTAATTTTTTTAAAAAATCTTGTATATATGATAGTCTGACCTTCTGTGGTAGGTATTTTTTTTATTTTATACTAATGTACCATGAATTTCTTTGATAAAAAATTAGAAAATGGTCCCTATTTGTTATAAAACCTTTAGTAATAATTCTTCTATATTTTATTCTATTGATGAGTAAAATATTTAATTTGAAGATAAAATCATTTACTTTATCAAAAATTTTGTTTAAACTCAATTTGATGTTGTTTAGGCCTTCAATAAATTAGAATTTGGAATTCATCTTTTTTGGTTCAATTTATGATGAACCATTCCAATTTATCTTAAAGGTTATTTAATTTAAAAATTTAATAGAACCACTATTATTCGAATCCGTTTTATTTAATATGGTTTCTTCTCCATTCACATGTGATGAAAAGCCAATATCAAGAATCCATTTCTTTTATCTATTTCTAGATTTGAGAAACACTTTAATGAGAAATGAATTTTATGTATGAAATATTTTTAAAAATTCATATATTCAAAAAAATATTGATTTTTTATATAATATTTTTCTTAAATTCCTTAAACTAGTGACATTTCTAGAAAAAACTTTCAATAACCACCTAGAAACATAAAAATCAGTTTTGAATGGGTAAGTGATATATATTTTTTTTCACAAATTTCATCTCTTATAACCTACTCAATTTGTTAACCGGATAAATCCCCCATAAAATGTTCATTATATTACAACATGGGTGATTATTGTTGTACCATGATTTATATATTTTTTACCAAATAAAAAAAATTACATTAAACTAGTTCTTCCATAAAACAATTTAGTCCACCTATAAGATCCATATTACCATCTAGAACATTTATATACTCTAATTAATCATGTTTAGTTGAATATTTCTCTATTAAGATACATTAAACTTTCATAGATATATAAATGATATTTTTATATTTTTCTTTACTCAGTCTTCCAAATATTTAATTTTTATGACCTAAACTATTTGAAGAAACTATATTCAATTTTTATGTGGGTCATAAGTGAAATTTTTTCTTGAAAGTCTATCAAATATTTATCATTATACTGGAATGACTCAACCTTTATTGGAATAAATTCACAATAATAATATCTCATTTCTACTATATATTTCTCCATCTTATGAGACATTGACTCATTCATGTTCAATTATTTATCCTTGAAAATGATTATTTTCTCAAACACTTCTTCCATTCTGTATCCTTAAACATGTATTACATTGAGAAGATTGATTTACTAATCATATATATTTATTGTGAAATTAATAATTTACTCTCTAAAAATTAACAAACACTTTATTTAGGTATTTTATTTCTTTTTTTATGTTTTTTATCTTATGAAATGCTTCAAGATCGTATTCTAGAATTTGTTCAATGTGTGATTCATTAAAATTTTATTTAGCACTTTTCATTTCTTCAACTTTTTCATGAAGATTCATAAAGTTACCAAATTTTTAATTCTAATACTAATACTACTGACTAATTGTGGTAGAGAAGTCATCCTTCATCATTATCATCATACTTATCTTTGTTTCATCTTTTAAAATTTTTATGATATAATTGAAGATCTAGGTCCCTTTATAACTTCTCCTATATTTAATTATTTTGGTTTTTTATTTGAAAAAATCATCTTCACACTCTATATAATGCATTGTTGGATAATATACTTCAATGTTTCCAATTTCACCATAGCTGAGAACATTATATAGATTTTCTACATTTTTTTTCACACTTTCAATTATGAAAATTTCTAGAGATGAGGACCATGATCCTCTTATGTAATAAATTACAATCCAAATAAAAATTTTATTTTTGTAGGAGTAATCTTCTTCATATTTAATCTTGAATGCTCCCATAAATTTGTATAAAATATCTTCCATATAATTTCTATTTAAAATAAGATAATTCCTTATCTCATAATTTGGGAGAGTATTATGAAATCCATATAGGGATTAGCCATCCTTTTTGATTGAGGTTAGAAATATTCAGGAAAAATATGCATAGATAATTTCTTATTAACATTTTAACTATGGTTGATTATTCTCAAGTATATCAAATTCCAAAAATGTGAATCCCTCTATCATTCGCCATAGAGAAATAATCCTAAATAGTCTCATTTTTTAGTCATGATGATGTCCTTAAAAGTATCTCTCTAAATTTTTATTTGGGATTATTTAATGTTAAAGTTTCACATAAATTTGTTTTAAATATTTCCAAACATTTGCTTATAATTTTTTGGGTCATGTTAGTATGTATAGACATTGTCAAATAATTTTGAAAACATTAAATAAATTTATTTTCATTCAGTTTCCAGATTTATCTTTTTTGTTAATGGAGTGGGTGTATTTCTTAAAAGGGGAAAATAAACACACACTTATAGAATAAATTACTTCTAGGCATATTAATAAAATATTTAGAAGAATTTAATTATTTGATCCATGACATTTCTCACCATAATGAATTGGAAAACCTCAAATATTTTTTGAAATCCTAATTTCTATAATATTCCTTGATTAAAGTAGAATATTAGAGGAATCTTTGTTATCTCTATTACCTCATAAAGATATCAGATTAATAGATATGAAACTAAAGGGAGGATTATTGGTGGGTTGTATTAGTGGTACATGTTTTTTCAATTTCTGTTAGAAATTAATCATTATAAATTTATGTGTTGACTATCCACACATATTCAATGTTTTCCTCAACCATATGAAACTATAATGAAATTGATATTAATACAATAAGTTTTAATTTTTTTATATCTAATGTGTAAACTCACACCTTAAAGTGCTCAATTTGTTTATAAGATAAAGTTAGATCACTATATAAATTTTCAATGATTACAAAAACATTAAAATTATACAAAATTATTGGGAATTTATCATCCACTTATAAGTGATTTTATCATTCACATACCAAATTTACCCTGAAATTAGTAATATTAAAACCACCAATCATCAAGAATTTTACTATTCAATATTATATTTTCAAAATAAATTTCATTCTTATATATGAATCAATAATAAAAAAAAGATATTATTCTTCAATTAATATCATAGATAATTATAAAAATATGGAAAACGAACAGATATGATAAACTTGGTATGATAGATTTTAAGAATGATGAAATATGTGTGAGATGGTGAACACAAACCATGATATCCTTAATTATAAAAAAAATCCACTAGATGATCAATAATAGGTCTTATTTCTCTGCCTTAGATGATCAAAGTAGCCTTAAAAATATTTGTTCTCCTATTCTCTTCTCTTAACTCTCTTCAATAGAGCATTTTAGCTACCTAATACAACATCTTCTTCTCGGTTGTTAAATCCTCTCTATTTATCCATTTATATTTTTTCTTTCACATTAATAGAATTATGTAAAAAATATTTACATATTCAAGGTGGAATAATATAATGAATTTGTATATACCAATCTCATACATAGTATATTTCCATAAAAATCTCTACATTAACATTAATATTGAATTTCAAATATTTAAATTTCAAATTACCACCAATATGAATCCATGATATTATAATTAATCCTCCCTAAATTGACAGTATGAATGATTTATTAATGAAAAACTTGTTATATTTATAGGATCTAGGTCTAACTACATATCACAAGGCTTAACATACAAAAAACTTTATCTTTCATACTTTTCAATTTTTCAAGAAACAAATTTTTAAAATAAATAATTACTCATAAAAGACTCATATGGTTTTTAGATTACTCTTATGATTTTTTCCATGACTCATATAAATTTATCGTTCCTCTATTTATTCTCTATTTGGAAGATGAAAATACTCTTATGATTTATAGAATGAATATAATGGTCCAAAAGGGGTTTATTTACTTTTTAAATTATACAACTCAATAGTATATAAATGACTATTATGAAAACATTAGTTTCACCCCAATGAATTGTGACTTAAGGAAATTTCTACCATTCATTAATTTCTATAATTTATTCATATATTATAAAACCAACTCCAAATATCACTCACGTTCTTGAAAACAAAAAAAATTATTAATTAACTTAGAATGCTTCTTAATCACATGTTACCTTAAGTAAAATATTCTCTGAAAATGTCATTGTGTTCATCAAAATAAAATAAACATATATAAATCAAAAACAATAAATGAACCCATTAAAACGAACTTTATAAATAATATGTCCATAATATTTTAACTAGAATCCTATCATATACGATAAATCTAATAGAAGGTATTAAGTCATATATGAAATCAATTTTAAAATATTTAAACATTGATCATAAATATTAATCTCAATGTGAAGAAACCATCATTTAAAAAGTTTAATGAGAATTTAAGGAACTAATAACCTTTATTAAACATTTAAGAAATATGAGAAATGAAATTTAAAATAGATATGTGTATAATGTTTAAAAAACAAAAAAGAAAATAGTATATTTTATATTAAAATAATATTGTTTTTGAAATTCATATAATGAAAATAGTTGATATAATAGTTACACATGAAAAGTACGAATAAATAAAAAAGGTCCATTTTAGGTATAAATGAAATAAAATATTGAAACTGGAACTATAGATACAAGAATAACCCCAAAAAATAAAATAAAAGTAAAATAATTTGAATTATAGAAAGATATATACTGATCATAAATAGAAAATAATTTTTTTTAGAAATATTAATATTTATATATAGAGTGAAATATAACATAACCATTTGAAGGAAAAAATTTGGGATAGATTCCATAATTATATTCTTGAATTGCATTGAAAGCCTCTCTAAACTTCTTAATACTAAATTTAAATTTATTAATTACTTGATTCATATACTTTTTAATTATTCATTCATCTCTTATAATCCATGTATTATCATGTTTTATTCATTTATAATGATTATATTTATTCATTTATGATTTTTAAGGTGTTCAGTTCATGATTCCAAATATTCTCTAATGTAATAGTAATGGCCAATGATAAATAAACAATGGTTTTATAAGATCCAAAAGTGTTATGGTATAGTGTTCATATCATTCAAAAAGTTATAGAGTTAAATACTTCATTATACTATCATAATTTATAGAATCTTCATTAGTTAGATTATTTTATAGGGTTAAACCATCCACTATGAAATATCGTTAATATTTTTAATAAATTTTTTATTTTACTAGAATACATTTTTTAAATTTATTTATTTTATTTTCAGTATAATTTCCACTCAATAAAAGTGTTTTTAAAACCTTAATTATGGGTATATGTGTAAATAAAACTTCATAATTCACTTAGGTAGTGTACAAATATAATGAGTGTCCAATGATTTTTTAAAATATAAATATATGATTAAAACTAATAAAGATCTTCAAAAATATTATATTATAATTATACTAATATTTTAATGTAATTTTAAATAGTGTTTTTATTTGGCAATTTATGAGGATAATTAAAATGGAAAGAGAAGGGTTTTGAAACAATTACGTTAGAAATTAATCCCCCTCCTTGGGATTAAGATTATTATCATTGAAGGAGAGTATTGTTTAGAACCATATCATAAGAACATATATATAAGAAATTTTTATAGGGAGGTATTTTATAGAGGTAGATTCTTTTAAAGTGAGATGAAATGGGAGGAGGAGGGGTGTTTATCTATCAAAAGGAAAGGGATATACATTATTATTTTTTATTAATATAATATTTAGGCTCGTTAGTATGAATATAATTAATTCCTTTGGAATTAATTTCGATTATATAATAACTTTTTTGACATTTGATCAAAACCAAAACTGAATAAGATATTAAAAATATTTTATTCTTTATATGGAATAAAATAATGTTTTCTAATAGAATAAAATATATATTAGGCACTAAATATAAAAAAATATATTTGAAGATAATTGTTTTTATTTTTAAATTAATTAATTTACAAAGTAAATGCGTTTTATGTTCTAATTTATTGAAAACAACTCTTTATTTTATTATATTAGTGATTTCCTTTAATTTACCTTAAATTAGTAAAAAATATTTTATATTATTCTTTTAGAAATAATATTTGTTAAAAAATAATAAGAATCCATCCTGATATAATTTTTCCGTGTTTAAAACAACATCAATGCCCATTTTATCAATATAAATATAAAAATTAGGTAGTTATAATATTTAATTTTAAGATTGAATTAATTCTTTACAAAATAATTTAAAATAGACATTATTAAAATTTAGAATATTTCATGATTAATGTTTACTAATTTTTTAAAACATTTTATTTAATTATAATATTTATATATAAAGATTGTAATCTTAAGAAATATTAATATTAATACATTTTAAAACTATTAATATTTTGGATATTATTCCAATAATCATTATTTGTTCAATCAATTTCTTATCAATGTTTTGTACATTTCATTTATAATATTCCAATCATGATTCTAAACATTTTTTATAGTATTTTTCATCATTGTGTTATTTCTTAGAGACCATAAGTTATTTTATTTCCAATTTTTTGTTTTCTAAATCTTTTTAAACAAATGTATTTATACTGATCATATTGAATATATTTATCCCGCATTTTTAATCCTATCATATTTAATAATAGGGAATTTTCATTTCTAATCGGAATACAGATAACTATGAAACATAAAAGTTATATAGATGAATCATTTATATAAAAAAATGGGATTTTATATGATTTATTTCTTTTAATTAACCGTATTATTCCAATTTTAGAAATCAAAATTTATCACCACTTATGAATTTTTGATCTCATTACACTTACTAGTTATAATGAATTTATTAATCCACTATCAACAATAAATAATTTATTCTTTAATTACTATGATTCGAATCAATGAATTTTAAAATAATCTTTCGTATTTCACTAATTTCACCCCATTATACAATAATCACATTTGGTAAAAAAATAGAACAATTATTGACTATGATAAAAAATAAATTTGTTTCAAATATATACTAAATTATAACTATGACATGGTGCATTATAAGTTATGAAAAGTGTCAACTTAATCGTACAGTGTTTTTGAAATGATTGGAATCCAAGGAACCTTCATTTATGGACATATATACACTATAAAATATTATTTTTTATAGAATATGAGTATGAGATTTATGCAATAAAAATATCTTAATATAAATATATATATCTCTATATTTTAATTAAAATAATGGTTTATATAGTTAATGGGGGAAGAGAGAATGTTTCCCAAGCATAGAGAGGATCACATGGCTTGTGGACACCATAAGTGTATGGATTTAATTGTTTTCATCAGTTTAATTGTTGTTAAAGTCATTTGAAAAAATTGAGGTCTTTTTTGCTCATCGGTTAAATGATATTCATCAAATAATTATTTTATTATCCCCCAACTTATGGATACCTATTTCATAAAATTAACTTTTTTTTTTCTATATCTAGAGAATTTTTATCCTGTTTAAAAAACATCTTTGTTATAAAAGAAACTTATATATTATTTAGACTTAGTTTTATTTCTATGAATAAATTGGAAAAATTTTATTTTAGAGAATGAAATAATGTTTTATAAAAAATTGCCCAATTTTATGATTATTTTAAAATATGACATGTTTTTGAAATAAAAAATGTCATCTCTTCTAAAAGTAATACAAATTCATCATGATTTATTAAAAAATATGTGTGGAAAAGTTTCTAAAAATAATAATTATAATATATTGATAATATGAAATGGTTTACCATAATGGTGATTATAGTTAGTTTCAAAACATGATTTCCATAAGAAAACCATACTTTAATAATGAAAAATATTATTAGATATTTAAAATATATTATTTTGATATATTTACAGAAAATGAATTTGGTAAATAGAAATTTAATTTCTCCAATAGTATGTCTTGTTATGATGAAAAAAATTACATTTTTGTTTACAATAAAATAGATCAAGTATTATATGTTTTACGGAAAAATAATAATTTATTATAATCCAAAACTATATTCACTAGAATGGGCTCATGGATCTTCAAAATTAACAAATTATTTGGTGGATGTGGTATATGTTGAAAGTGGATTTACATGGTTAAATAATTTATAATGTCTCTATAAATTGTGAAATAATTTATAATACAAAATAGTTATATTTATTTATGAAATGTCCAAAAATAATAACATGAAATATTCATATTAAAAGTCTCATATATATAAAAGGTATGATATTTATTTTATGTAATTTTTTTTTAAAAAATTTAAAAAATTTATAATCTTATAAAACTTTTAAAAAATACTATACAGTATGAGGATAAATTAGTTTTTAATAAATTCATTTTAAATTATTAATTTCAAAGAGTGCATATTATAATAAATATGAAATTGTCATGTTTTTTTTGTTTATAGAATGTCCACAAAGAAGGGGTAATTATAAAATGTTTATGATTAATTATTTATAAAATGATAATAAATGTCTATCATATGTTTAAATGTATAAAATACACTTTTATTTAATTTATTTTCTTCTTTTTTTATTTAATAATAAAAGTGTTATATAATAAATGGATGTATTATTTTGTTCAAAGTCTCAATTTATTTCTTATAAATTTAAAACCATTCAAAAAAAGAGTTAAATGATGGGTGGAACATAATATTTTGTTATGTAAACCATGATTATGATTTATTAGGGAAGATTTTATGAACTTTATATTAATCTATTATTTTTATTTAAATATATTATGTATTTGAATTATAATTGAATCATGGTATCTCTGAAGTAGTGATTCATGGGTAGTTCGATGTTGGTTTAAACTTCACACCCATCATGGGGTATTGTATTTATCAAAAGTGTTTTGGATTTTTAATAGTAACACCATGATTTCTCTTATATTAATTATGGTTTTATTTTATTCTATTCCTTTAAATTAAAGGATTTAAATTGATATAGACATTGGATGCATTTAAATATTTGTATATAAAACTGGCTATATTTTTTTTAAATAACAAAAATCATTAGTTTAACTAAGTGTTATAAATTAATATATTTGCAACATATTAATTTTGATAATGGAATAGGTTATGTAAAAAACATATCATTCAAATACAGAATACATGAAATAAAATTCTTAAGTTATGATTTTGAGATTTAAATCCCCTTTAAATTATAAGTTTTAGAGTCCGTCCAAATTGAACACTTGATAGGAACTTGATCATCCAACCAATATATTTATTCCAAATTTTTGTGTCCATGTATAATCTTATATAGGTTATATAGTGGAAATGGATTACCCTAATATTTAGGAAACTGAATCTCTATCCTGACCTATTCCCACTAGAAACCATTCTTAGGCTTGTAGTGATGATGAAGGTCTCCCTAAAGTACCACCTCCAATAATCCATGAGAGGGAGACTAGGACACCAGTGATGTAATCAAAAATATGATAGGAATTTTCCACATAGTCCAAAAAGTATAGAATAAAACCATCAATAATATAAAATAATCCCAATCAGTATTTAATGTAACTTCACATGTAAAAATAAACTCCAAAATACCAATTGAAGCATCTATGAAAAAACCCATGAACATCATC
Source organism: Viscum album (assembly GCA_963277665.1). NCBI lineage: Eukaryota > Viridiplantae > Streptophyta > Magnoliopsida > Santalales > Viscaceae > Viscum > Viscum album. The sequence goes on from OY728131.1 coordinate 414,841,982, forward strand.
CAAAAACGCGATAATATATTAATGTCCAAACCCATAACTTGATTTCTCTTTATAATATTGAAATAAAATATATATAGAAAGGTGTGAGAGTAAAAATATAGATAGTTTGATCTACCCTAAATCCTTCCATAAAAATGTATTGGAAGAAAATGAATTCTTCAATGAGAAAAAAATATATCCACACCACTAACTACACAAAGTAATCTTCTACCAACCCCCACCAATGGTACCTAGGAAAATACACTTCCATGTATTATAATATAATACATAAATAAAATATATATCAAGAAGGTTATTCCCAAGCACTTCACCACATAATTTGTTTCTATCATATACCAATGGATTGTGACCCATACATCAATGCATTTTATACCCATATATATATATATATAAAATCACATACCACATCATAAACATAACCATATATCCACCACCACATATTGAATCTCAGAAATACCTAACATCCTCATAAAACATGGGTATAAAGAATATGAAGGAAATCTACCATGTGTCATCATCTAAGTATAAATATTCCCCTCCATGAATCACTACCATAATTGAAAAAACATGTTATCGAGTGAATAAATATATATTATTACACACACACACACAATGTAGCCTAAATACATTAAAAACCATATATATATAGATATATATATATATAAAACATCAATCCATCAAAAGAATTATAATATCTAAATGCATATGAAGGAAGATGGAGTCATCACTAGACATTCTATCTACTACCTAAATGTTGAGGAGGGCACCCGAAACACATATTCTCATATGGGTATGGATTGGATTACAAGACCAGGGTGATGGTACATATGAAATAATAATAAAATAAAAATCATATAATATGTCTCACAAGACCAACTGATGGGTAAACTGAAAATTACTTTTTCACTTATTACTATAACATTCTTTTATGAAATTATCATAACAACCTCACGCTGGTAGCCACTGCCACACTACTAACAAACCCTACCCAATAAAAACCCATCAAAACACAACATTATCAACATACCATTTTATAAATCCTTACCATGTTTTGATATACGATTTCAAACCAAATAAAAGATATTTAATAAATTCTTACTCCCATCAGCTTATAATATAATTTATTATTTTTAATCCATCCATTACATGTTTTATTCTATCCACCCCTTACTTATAAATTAATAAATTAACCTACTACTCATCAATTTATGCACCACTACTTATTTTCATATACATTTACACTGCTATATTTTGTGGTGGATGATGACTATGATAGGAAAAAAACAACCCTTCCTCAACACTATAATAATCAATACACTATTAGAAAACAACAACCATCACATCCATTGCATCTCTAATCTATCATTCACTAGACCATTCATTTACCCCATCAACCATCATTAATACCACCACAATTATAAAAATTTTTAACCAACCAAAACTCCACCACTATAATCACTTCATTACACCACCCCAGTACTAAATAACATAATCCCAAATTATGAAAACTTTAACTAGTGTAAGAAAAAAAATCATCAATCCAAAATATAGATTCCAACCAAACTACACAATCTCTTATTAATCATACTTCCCTTTTAATTAATCACCTCATGAATAACCCAAGTCATCAAAATTAATTATTTCAATGATAGAGGTTTATTGCCATAATTTTATTATTATTAAATTATTGGTATTGATCATAACACATTAACAACACTAAAAAAGGATTTCACAATATTATATAAAGAAATAAACAAATAATATTATAGGTTAAAGTTGTAAATGTGAGAAAAGAGGCATATTAAGGTACACTAAAGTGTATAAAATCATAACTCGAATAATGAGGCATGATATAACAAGGTATAATAAAGGAAACATGGGAATTATGTGAAAAAATTAAACATAAAATTATTATAATTGGAAAATTCTAACCTCCAAGACATAATAACATGTGGAAAAGTACCATAATAGATTCTATTTGAACCATACTCCTATTCATAATGTCTATGTTTTTTTTAAAAAATATTACCTAATGATTTGAGCACTCTCTAAGTACACAAATCATTTTGATATCATGTACATGTATAAGTGTTCCACTTGAATCATACAACATAAATATGAATGTATTCATTTTTAAACCCATGATATATGAGTATAATTTATAAAAATTAATTCCTTAAATAAATTATGTATTATTACATATAGGTGAATATGATTGAGTATAAATAATTATTTGTATTCAAAACCAAAATGTTTATCATGGAAAAATCATAAGATAATTTCAACAACATAATGAGGGTATATAATGGTTCATGTGAGGGGGTAATGAGAGTGAAATGGTACCATCATCACTTATTAATCATATGGGTAGTAAAAGGGATGCATAAAATGATATTAAATTATAAAAAATTATATAAAAAATGGAATAATAGAATAGAGGTTTTTCATTAATGAGGTAAAGTAGATAATCCATTACCTTGAGAGGGTTGTTCTTAATGATTGGGAAGAGATTATTAAGATCCTTGAAACACCTAGAGTTGGGTCTTGAGGGGTAATTTCTATAGAGAATATTGTTTTTAAATCATTAACATTACATAAAATTATCATAATACTTAAAACATCATACAAACTAGAACCCAAAGAAAGTAATTGGTCGAGTGCCTAGGGAAACATGGAAACATGAACTATAGTACATAAGTGAGCTATATTATCTCATAAATGGTTATTCTAGACTAGAACACATATTAGACACTTAAAAAATAATACATATCTTCATGTCCTAGGGGAATTAAATATAAAAGGGTTTATCTTAGACTCTCTATAAGGGTAAACAAGGGAGACATGCAAGTATAAATATGAGCATAGGGGTATGAGAACATCGTCATGAAAATAGAACGCCATACCAGGCATAACAAATATCATAAAATACAATCATGGAATAATGAATGGTAGTTCATAAGACAAGAATTATAAATAAATAAAGAACATAATCCCTAAAAAATAACATTGGAATAAAACATGGAATTGTGGAAGATACATAAGCATATATAATGATTTTTATAGTAGTCAAGGAATTGTTTCCAAGACAATCATAAGGGAAAAGACCTTTAGCGAACCAGGTTCACACCCCATTCTAGGAATATATTACTAAAACAGTTTTATTTCTTTTACTAGATGTATAATAATGAACTGAGTTCATTTCACATTACAGACCATTAATACTGAATCAAGTTCATTTACTGTTCTAGCCCTGTAATATTGTATCATGTTTATTTGTCATTCCGTCTATGTCTATCACATGAAATATAAATCATTAACCAATGCATTAGAGGGAGATATAGGTCCGACCAATATCATAGTTAAATCACATATACATGTGATATGAACTAATAAAAAATAATATCATAACCCATTAAATGAAATGGGTATTCCAAACAGGTAATCACATCATAAACTGTTAAAATGATACAGGTTTAATAATCATTTAATCATAAGTATTACCCATGACAAGACGAAGGATTCAAAAGCATATAAACTATGAAAGAGAAATGGGCTTAATAAGAATCATTTTATTAAAACATAATCCATTCAAGAATGAATATGATTAGAATCTTTAGAAAATTTTCTATGAAGGCATGATTATAATCAATAGATGACATCTTATATATAAAATAAATTTGAAATATCTTTTAGAAAATTTTCTTGAGGAAGATATTATTTCTTCCTTGAAAAATTAACTTACTATATAAAACCATTTTAAGATCATCTTCTTATAAAATATTTTGATAAATTATAAAGAAGACTTGAAATAATTTTTGAATTACATTTTCTTTGAAATATTATAAAATATATTCAAAAAAATATAAAAACATTTCTCTTTGAAATTAATTTGAAAAATTTTATAGGATTCATGAAATTGTTTTGAAACCCATTTCTTAAAAAATACATTGAAAACATATAAATAAGGCATGAAAACTTCTCTAAAAACAATATATTAAAAATTATCCATTTAAAAATGAAAAGGAAGCTTCAAATAAATGATGGTAGGTAAATCTGTACATGTCATACAAGGTAAAAAGAACATTTCTTTTTCATGAAAAAAGGTTAGAAAAATGTCTTTTCAGAAAGTGACAAGAAGAGTCCCTTTAATATATTGGTAAAATAAAAAAAAAGGTAAAATGTTTTTTTGAATATTTTTGTATAATGGTATAATATTATTGGAAAACTATTTTATAAAACATGGTTTCCAAGGAACATTAATTTCTGACCGAAGAGAGGGTAAATTTAGGATTTCTTAAAAAACATTTCCTAACTATATTAATTGAAATAGAGTGGAAAAATTGTACCAATAAAATAAAACATCTTCAGTGACCAAATTATAATAAAAGTCTAGAATTATCTTGAGAGATGGATTATATGATTTTATCAAAGAAGCATAATCATTAACAATCTTGAAAAGTGATGATATTGTTTCAATAAACTCTTAGTACTTGGTTACATAGGATAATAATCTACATGTTAGAAAAGTAAAATAAATTAAGTTTAAAATATAGAGAATGGATGTTTATTAATGATATATATTGTAAAAGGGATTTATATAAAACAAAAAATTGATTTAGATGGATAACAAAACATGAGTATCAAAGAATCCAAACTAAGACAAAACTATTTTATTGATTTAATTAACTTTGAAACATAAAACCCATTTAATAAAGGTCATAGAATGTATATTTAAATCACCATAAATTTAAATATATGAATAATTTATTAAATCCATGGGAAGTATTCAAACCACATAGAAGGAATGCGTTGAAAATAAAGTATGTATCTAACATAAATAAAAAAGTGAGAGGAAATCCCCTTTCCTTGTATCTTTAATATTATCAAACTCAATCAAATAACCTATATAACAAATTAAAATTAATTATACATATTTTTAAAAACCATATTATTATATAAAATACCATGTATGGTTTCATAATAACATTATATTACCCTCTTGTTAATAATCTTATGTTATGTTTTCACATTGGGTAATATTTTATTTGTTCTTTACAGGTCTCTTAATTTGTTATATCTTTAGTCTTTATAATTATATTATGATTAATGAATGTAAAACATGATATAAATATATTTCTATATATTTGTATTATAATAATATATATAATATAGAAGTATGAAATTAAATACACTGTTCATGGAGATGGTAAGTCAAATGTACACATGAACATTGTTTCTGTTTTTATTGTCGTATTGAAAGAAATAAGGTAAATGACGTATGTTTATTTATATGTATATATATATAATTATTCCAATAGAATTATTATATCATATATATCATATAATTTTACTAAACTTAATCTCAATACATTCTATGCAGTGGGTGAATGAATCACATTTCTTTAAGGGGGTGGTAGTCCATACTTCCTCAAACAAAATTATCGTATTTACACCAAATGGAATGAAAAAAAGATATGTTTTGTAAAAAAATATAGAATATTAAGGAATTAATAAATTTAGTATACAAAATATATAAATATAGTGTTTATAATACTTTTTATGTAGAGATGCGGTAAAGGAAAAATGAACAATCATCATTTAGTAGGGCAGTAGTTAGCCGTACACATAAACAATATATTTGTGACCCGTTAGATGGAGGTTTTTGTAAGTGTATGTTGAACCCCTAGAATAAGAAAATATTATATTGATGATAATGGTGGTTTTATACAATCATGGATAGAATAGAGTTCACGAGTGAAGAAATAAAATAAAATAAATGGGATAGAGATAATGTGTTACCTATTAATCGAGAAACACCTTTTGGTTTGTGCCAAAAAGCATAATTGTGAGAATTTCATCTAAAATAAAGGCTTAAATGAGGAAGGCGGGGATTTTAAAAATTATATTGGGTGGATATTGACTGATAATAGGTTTTTTAGGAGTGTGAAGAAGAGGAAGATGTGGTGTCCTTTCATTGGGAAGGCGGAGCGACACTCATGTATGTATTTGAAAATATAATTCCATCCACATTTTTCACATTAAAAGTTCATCAAATAATGACCCAATGTCAATAAAAGGTGGTATAAGGTCCAAATATATCCATAAAATGGATTTTTACCATGTTTATATGTATTTTGGGCCTTAAAGTTATGGTTTAGTCTCATACTAAGATGAATATAACCTTAATTGATGTAATTAATTCTAATCACATTCACTAATATTTTTGGTCAAAAATCAAGTTGAAATTATAATAAATTATAAATTATTTATATCTAAAATATGGAATCCATTTTTACAAACTATAATGACCTAATTGGTATAAATTAATTTAAAACTTAATTTTATAGTTGGGTCGATAATGACGTTTTTTAAAGTAAAAAAACATCACAATGTTTTCTCTGTTTTATATGTCCAATTTTACTGTAAAATTGATCTAAATGAACTAAATTTTATTAATTGATAAAACTATTATATAATAAAATTTTAATCTAAATTAACATATAATTCATTCTTATAAATAAATTATACCAAAAATATGTTTTGAACTAAAATTCCATATTGTTAACTATTTATTAACAAAAAATACATTACAGAAAAATACCAAAAATTATCCTTACCTAATTTTTGTGTTTTTATTTAGAAGATTAAGTTTATTTTTACATATTATTAATATAAAAGTTTGAAAATTTGGATTTAAATTTGGTTCTTTATTAAATGGTGGTAATACTACATTTATAAAAATATATGTTTTTAAGCATAAAATTGATTTTTTATTATCTTATGTCAATCGAATAGATTGAACGAATACCAAAAATATTCTGTTGAATATATAACATATATATGACATTAATATCACTAACTAATTGTATTTAATTTAATTTATTAGGGTAAAAAACCTTTTTGACCATAATAATAATAATAACTTTATATTCAGTAGACATTGATATTTATTTATAATAATTGGTAACCTATGAATACATATTATATTTTGTAAACCATTTATTTTTTTAAATTAGTTAATACTATTAACAACCACTAATTTAATGTCTAGGTTGTATCTTATTATATTAAATAATCATATTTTAATAATATCTTATTGTTTAGTAAACCCCAGTCTTGCATATTACGCAATCCATCAAGGAAAGTCATTAATGCATATAACACAAGTTAATCGTGTGTTCTTGGAAGAGTAAGATAATGTTTATGTTGTGTGTAGTGCATGATTAACTTTTTGTTGTGTATAACACAAGAAAAATATAGTTATTTAATATAAAATAAAATTTCATCAATGTTGTGTGAAATGAAAAATATCAAAAAGGAATAATTAATTCAAAAAAACCACAAAATACTAGGTTGTTACATTTTACGACCCTTAAAATGAATTTGATACATGAAATTCCTATGGTTTATAAAAGGATTGATACCTGAATGTTTTAGTCATTGAAAACCACATCATAAAAATGAATACTATAAATTTCCATAAAAGAGGATATTGGAACCATAATGGTTTCTCAATGTTACATATAACTGGGTTTCAAGATAGGAGAACATAGTTTGAGAGTGAATATTGGACATAGAGTAAAAGCACAAAAGCTTATTATGGGTTATTGTGATCATCAATAAAAAACAAGTGAATGGTAAATTAAAAGTTGAGGGCTTAAATTCATAAATTTTAGATGATTTAAATGGACACCAGTTCAAAACAATAAAGTATTTTTCAAAACACATTTTATTTTGTTCATTATGCTAATGATGAGTAATTCTTTTACTAACCATGAATATAAAGAAATATACTTACTTGATGTATTTATATAAAAGTATCATTCTTTATTTTTCCTTTTAACAATTTATAATTCATCCATTACATTATATAATGGACGTTTAGAAATGAAATTTGATGCATGAAGTGCTAAAATACACTTTTTGATGATCTTAAGGCCAGTAAAAGAATTAAAATTATAACTATTTATCTATATCTATTCTTAAAAATCAATATGGTTAATAAATTAACCTCTGAATATAAAAGGAACAATATTGTTTTTTCATAAATAATTATTCATCAAGAATAATTATACATTAACCAGTACATCACGTAGACCAGTGGTAGGCATGAAACCCTTATCAACCTTCAGTTATAGGTTCATGACTTGAGGAATTTACATACTTGATTGGTTTTCATCCGATATACATGATTTATTTTTCTAAAACCATACTAATATAATTTATATAATAAATGAGATAGACATCATGGGAATAAGGTTAATCACTAAATAGCCTTTTAACCAGGGGTTTCAATACAAACATAGCTTGTAAATACTTCCACTGAAGTTTAACTTAAAAATTTCATGAATTGATAACCATATAACCCCTCTTAAATATATAATCCAAAATACTAGAAATAGGGTCATGAAATCAACTAAACCTTGATTCCACCATATATTACAAAGTAAATCTTTGTTGTCACATTCCAAAAAATTGAATACCCTCATCATATATTCTCTTGAGACATGGTAATATCCCGAATTACCATAAATACTTCTGGAAAACATTCATTCTTCGTTATTCCAAATATTACTTGATATATTCCATAAATCCAAGAAGTTGTAAACTTTAACCATGATAGAATAATATATTAGTCAAATAGTCCTTAATTTGTTACAAGGTAATCAATACCTTTCGATTTACTTATTCATATCCCATATTTCTTTTTCAAACCAAAATTTTCATAACATAAGAAGCATATTAAGGTTTATCATTCCATTAATCATGCATTTTCTAGGGATATAACATTGACATTATATCACTTTTCTATTCCTTTGGAACCATTAAACGTGTTCTTGTAAATTCATATTAAAAAACATAAACTAAAAAAATAATAATATATTTCACATTTAATATAACATAATTCTTGAATCGAAATACATAAAATCTTTAATTATTTCACTTCATCATTATACCATTATCCATGCTACCTCATCCTATTACACAATACTTCTTTCTTTTCATATTTCAATTGTAGTCTCTTCTTTATTGTTATTGTAACCATTACTTATACCACATTACAGATCCTCCTCATGAGTTTTCCCCTTGAGACATTTATTTTAATAATGTTCACCTGTTCTACATATAAAACACTTAACCTTTAATGATTCTTTAGGGAGTCCAGTATTCTCATCAATTTTGTCAACTTATCTCTTCATTTTTCCCATATAGTCAGATTCTTTGTTCCCATATTTACCACTTTCAAAACATATTATTCTTCTAAGAAATTCACTTATTTGATTCCTTCCACATTCTTAACACAAAAAAACCAAATATTATTTCATCTATGGGATCTATTACATGAAATATCAATGAAATCCTTCTTTCTCTTCTATGGTGTGTCTGAGAGTTGGTCAAACGGAACATTGTTAATCATGTTCTGTGAGAACAATGTAGGTATTATCACAACATATTTTAATCCAATCATCATCACACTTTAATTCTCATCAAAAACCTTTTCCATCATATTCAACGTTAATCTTGTTCCTTTTATTTCCATCTATTTACTAAAACTAGAAGCATAGTGTGAGCATTAGTTATCTAAGTAGAAAACCACATTGTCATGAAAATAATTACATATAGGATGTCAAAATCATGACACCATTATTAATATATTATACCCTAGGTTATTGATAGGTTATTCATATACAACTTATATTTAAATCCTTCATGATGGTTTGTAAAGAGTTCTTGAATTCTCAAAACATATCCTCTAGGAGTATAACACCAGGTGGGTAGCAAGGCCTGTTGTCGTTTACCTTATTATCCTAAGTTAGGCCCAAAATATCTTGTAAAAGTTTTTACCCCTAGGTAAATCTGTTCTAGATCCATATACACTTGTAGTATCTAGAAATGTATGTATTTCTGGGAAACCAATCACTCGATCCTATAAAAAAAATTCAATGAAATTTTATTTTAAATTTTATTATCCTTAAAATTATCTATAAACAAATCCTAAGGGTTCTTACTAAGGTTTTCTCATCCTTTCTTAAAAATGTCAACCAAATATTTTCTCTGATACCAACTATAGAGGCCCTATCTTTTTAATCATTAACATTATAACATTTTCATAATACTTAAAACATCATACAAATTGATTCTCAATGACCGTAATTGGTCTAGTGCCTTTAGAAACATGGAAACATGAACACTGGTACTTGTAAGCATAAACCCGAGCCTAGAGATATGAGAACATGGTCATTAAAATAAAATATCATACCCTGTATATCAAAGATCATAATTTAGAATCATGGTATAAAGATTAGTAGTTAATAATACATGAATCATAAGAAAATAAATAACACAATGCATACAAGAATAACATAGTAATAAAACATGGAATTGTGGAAAAAACATAAGTATATTTAATGATTTACATAGTAGTGAAGGCATTGTTGTCGAGCCAATTTTTTGGGAAAAATTCCATTACTGAACAAGGTTCACACCCCGTTCTAGCCTTTTATTACTGAACCGAGTTCATTTCCCATTTTGGACTTGAAATACTGAACTGTGTTCATTTCTTGTTCCAACCCTATAATACTAAACCATGTTCATTTCTAGTTCATGTACAGTAATAATAAACCAAGTTCATTTCTTATTCCAGCCATGTCAATCAGATGAGATATAAATATTTACTGAATGCATTGATGGGAGATACAAGTCGAAACCATCTCATAGTGAAATCATACATACATGTACCCAAAATTCATAAACACCCATATCATTACCCATGAAATAAAAAGGGTGTTATAAATATGTAATAATATCCTTATTTATGGAATAAGATATAGTTTTAATAGCCATTTCATCATAATCATAACCCGTAAAAAGAAGAAGGTTTCAAAAGCGTATAACACATGAAAGATAAATAAGTGCTAGAAAAATCATTCCATCAATACATAAACCCTTTAAGAATGAATATGAATGGATCCTTTAGATAATTTTATAGAATTGTATTACTATCATCAAAGGATTTAATCTTAGATATAAAATAATATTGAAATGTCTTTCCAAAAGGTTTCTTTAGGAATATATCATTTTTTGTTTTAAAAATAATTTTAATACAAAAAATCATTTGAAAACCATCTTAATATAAAGCACATTAAAAATTATAATGAATACTTTAAATCATTTAGAAAACCTTTTTCCTTGAAAACATATAATATATTATTAAAAAAATTATAAAAACGTGTTTTTGAATTCACATAGAAAAATTATAAAGAAATATTGAATTGTTTTTAAAATAATTTCTCAAAACATACTTTGAAAACTTATAAATAGGGCTTGAAAAAAATTTGAATTTTTTTAAAAAAATTATAAGTGAAGATTTAAAAAATTTATAAAAAAAGTTTCCTTGAAAATTATTTTTAAAAACATTTTCTTAAAATTATCCATTTAAAACTTAAAATGAATCTGTAATAGAATTATAGTGGCTAAATCGGTACATGTCGTATGAGGTAAAAATAAAATTCCTTTTTATAGTAAAAAGTGTAAAAAATAGATTGTTTTGAAAAATATAATAAGATTACTTTCAAAAAAAGTGGTAAATTGAAAAGGGTAAAATATTACTTTATAAATATTATTGGATAATGGTACAATATTCTTGAAATCTATTTTTTGAAAACATGGTTTTGATGGAATATAGATTTCTGACGGAAAAAGGATATATTTGGACATTATTAAAAACACTTTCTTAACTATGATTAGTATGGAAGAGTAGAAAATTATATAAACAAATGAATATATCTTTAATAACCATAGGATAATAAAATTCATTAATATTTTTGAGTGATGGATCATAATATTTCAATAAATAATCATAATCATTAACAATCTCGAAAAGCGATGAGGTTGTTTCAATAAACTATTACCACTTTGATTCTTGGGATCATATTATCCATGAATGAAAAAGAAACTTACATGAAGCTAAACATATAATAAAAATATGTATATTCATGATATATCATGTAAAATGGGATAATATGAGTCTCAAAATGAATTTAGGGTCACAATAAAACACGATTCTCGAAGAAGGAAAATTGCGACCAAACTATTTTACGGGTTTGAAATTTTGTGAAATATAAACCCCATGATATTAAGGTCAAAGAATGTATATTTAAATATCAACAAATATAGATATAACAATCCATTATAGAATCCATGGTTAGTATATATACTAAAAAAAGGAATGAGTGGTGAATTAAGCATGTATCTCATGAAAATAAAAAGTGAGTTGAAATCCCCTTACCTTGTATCTTGACTCTTATCATACTAATTAAACCATATAATAAATATAAATTTATTTTATATACCTTATAGATCCATATTATTATATCTAATACCATATATGGTGTCATCATGACCTTATATTACCCTTTTTTAACTATCCTATGTCATTGTTTCACTTCATGTAATATTCTCTTTGTTCTACGGAGGTGTCCTAATTTGATATATCGTTGTTGCTTATAAATATATCATGATTAAAAAATTTAAAACATGATATAAATTTAATTAATATTCATTATATGTGTATTACAATAATCTATAGAATATAGATGTATGAAATGGAATACACTGTTCATGGACATGGTATGTTGTACATACGCATGAATGTTGTTTCCATTTTTATTATCATATGGAAAGAGATAAGGTATATGAAAGATGTGTATATATGAATATTAATATAAATTTATTCAAGTATTAATATTATTTCATATATATCATATAATTCTTTTAAACCAAATCTTAATACAATTCATGTAGTGTGTGAAAGAATCACATCACTTTGCGAGGGAAGTGGTCCACATTTCCTAAAACAAAATTATCATATTTATACCAAATGGAATGCTAAAATATATTTGTTGTAAATGGAATAAATAATATTAAATAATTAATTAATATAATATAAAAAATATAGAAACATAGTGTCCATCATAATTTCAAACATGAGAGGCGGTAAAGGAAAAATGAACAATCATTATTTAGTGAGGTGGTATTTCGTTGTAAACGTAAACAGTATATTTGTTACCCATTAGATGGGAATGTGTAAAAATTTAGGTTGAAAACATAGAATTTAAAAATCCTAGTATATTTTTTTATATATTTTTTGTTATAATATTATTGAATAAATAGAGTGGAGGGGTGGAGAAAGGAAATTAAAGAAAGGAAATTGAGAGAAGGCATCACCTCTTAATCGGGAAACTCCTTTTAGTTTGTTCCAAAATAATTCCATGGAGGAATTTATAACCAAATGAAAGATTAAATGAAAAATTGATGGGTTTTTTAATGTTTTTCGGTATATATTGCCCAAACCTGTGTGGTTTGAGAGGTGTTAAAAAGAGGGAGAGATGATGACCTTTTATAGGGAAGGAGGAGTGGCACACTTGTAAATATTTGAAGAGAAAATTTAATTCATCTTTTTCATGTTTCATGAGGGTCCAATAGTAATACAACAAATATTATATGGATAATAGGGTATAAATATGGACATAAAATGGATTTTTTTCAAGTTTATTTGCCTTTTCTTCTTAGAGGTTATGGTTCAGTCCCTTGTTAAGCTTAATTTAACATTAATCGATGTAAATAATTATAATCAATTTTACTAATATTTTTTTGTCAAAAAATATTTCGGCCTTATTAAACATTATAATATATACTAATTACACACTTCGAATTAATTTTTTCCTTATTCTAATCAGATAAGTGGAATAAATTAATTTAAAATTTTTCCCATAGTCGGGTTGATAATGCATGTTTTTAAAATAAAAACATTCAAATGTTTTCTAGGTTTTTATATCGAAATTCAATGTGAATTTTCTCTCAATTAAATAGATTTTATAAATTGATAAAAATATTATATAATTAAACTATTAATCATATTTAAAATATAATTTATCCTCATAAATAAATAATGTGAAAAATAAGTTTTGAACTAAAATAATGTATTTTTAACAATTCATAAAAAAAATTAATCCTTACAGAAAAATACCAAAAGAATATCCTTACCTAATTTTTATGTTTATAATTCAAATATTATGTTAAAAAGTTACATATTAAGTCTATAAAAGATCCAAAATCGTGATTTAAAATTGGTTCTCCTTTAAAAGGTGGTAAAACTACATTTATAAAAATATGTGTTTAAGAGTAAAATATGGGTTGTTCTTATATTATGTCTATAAAATATATTGAATGAATAAAAAAATATTTTATTTAATATATAACATATATATTACATTAATATGACTCACTAATTATTTTTAATTTAATTTATTAGGGTATAATATCTTTGTGATCATAAAAATAAAATTGTTACCTTTTATATTCAATCAGTATTCATATTCATTTTTAATTAATTGGTAACCTATGAAATCATATTATATTGTGAAAAACATATATTTTCATAAATTAGTAAATAGGTTTCATGAAATCTAATTTTACATCTAGTTTAAATAATGTTATATTAAATAATCATATTTTAATAATATATTGGTTTTCATCAAACCTTGGTCTTGATTGTTACACAAGCCATCAAGGAAAGTCATTGTTATGTATAACGTAAGTGAACCTTAGTTTTCAAATTAGGAAAATATAAGGTTTATGTTGTGTTTAGTGCACAATTAACTTGGTGTTGAATATAATTAAATCCAAACATAGCGCTTTAATATAAAATAAACCATCTTCAGTGTTGTGATAAATGAAAAATATCAAAAAAGTAAAATTGATTAAAAAAACTATAATTAAAAAAATATCATAGTGGTAAAATTTTTGAGTCATTTAATGATCCATGTTTTTTTGTGAAAAAAAATTTGAGATGGGGTGGGTTTATAAAGAAAAAGAGAGCAAACTTATTTATTTATTTCCAAACTCAAATTCTAGATTCAATATGAAAAAGTAATCAAAACCACTAACCATTCCATGGTTCATGCACTTGGTTTCTACTAATATAGACTGGATTTCATTATTCTACTTGTTTAAAAACCAATATCCATATTATAGAAATAGTCTTTATGTTAAAGTGAGTCATGTTTACAAATAGTTGATTTAAAAAACATAGAATATAATATAGGTTTTTGAGGATTCATTAAGGGGTTTTAAAATTAATCAGATAATATTAAAACTTTTTATTTTAAAGGTTAAATATATATTTGGTCCTTTTTACATTTAATGGTATATATTACATCACTTTTGGGTCATTATGAGGTCATAATACACAACATATATTTTTACCTTACTTAATTTTGAACAAAAAATTCACCTTTCCAAAAAATTATAAAAATCACAGTTCACTAATTTCTAAGTGATTAATCCAAAAATTAAATTTATTTTACGTAAATAGTCTTCTATGTAATAGAATTTAAAATTTTAAATAAATAATCTACAATTATTGAAAAAATTATGGTTTTCTAACAATGATAATTTTTTAAGCCTTGTAAAAATTATTTTTCACTTTTTTAAAAAATATTATCATTTTTATTAAAAAAATATTATTTCAAGAAAATATTCTTTTAACATATAATTTATTTCAAAAAATCAGGAATTCACTAAAAAGTGTGTCTTGATTGAAACTATATATTTTTCATAATTATAGTTTCTGTTTCATCGCTTCGTAATCCAATTTTATGTAAATTATTATTCAATATTTTCAAAATTATTATAAAAGGGTATACATAATTATAAATTTATTATAAAAAAACATATACATGTTCATACTATTTATTTCTAGAGACATAACCCTTTATTACCCCAGTAAATTCCCTTAGGATAAGGTGCACGATTATGAGATTTTATTAGGGTTTGTTGAAGTACATGGTTTATACTGTGTTCTGGATGAGATCAAAATTCTATAATAAATTAATTTTTTAATGATTGAGTTGTTTTATACTAGATTTATCATAGTCATAAGAAAATAATTTTAAAAATATATTTTCTGGTAGCTTTAACAAATGATCATCATATGGTACTATCCTACTGGTCTAGGACATCCCTTCATCCTTAAATATCAGTTGTGCTTTATCATAACATGTTATCTATACTGGTCATCTGATCAAAATTCAATGACTATTTTATCAATGGTTATGATATTGAAGGTATTTTAAATTTGAAAGACCATATAACTACACAATCTAGTTT
Source organism: Viscum album (assembly GCA_963277665.1). Taxonomy (NCBI): domain Eukaryota; kingdom Viridiplantae; phylum Streptophyta; class Magnoliopsida; order Santalales; family Viscaceae; genus Viscum; species Viscum album. Next base: position 414,858,152 of record OY728131.1, read on the forward strand.
TAGAGGAATTTTTATCTATGATAAAAGAAAATCAACATATGAACATTATATGAAAGATAATTATATAATGGTATGACCACTAGATTCATTATATCAGAGGGATCTATTATATCCTTCTTCAAGAGGGATATATAAAACACATCATGTACTTGAGACAGCTTAGTTTGGAGTTTTATTTGATAGGAAACCACTATTACAAGATCAATGATATAAAATGGTACGATTTATCTTCTACTATGATTTCACTTCTTCCCAAACCTGATGAATTTCTTCCATTAGGATATATGATGGAACACATTATCGCTGATATTAAACTCCATGGTTCATATATGATTATTTACACAACTATTCCATCGACCTTGTGTAGATTTTATATGGAAGTGAATGGTTTGAACCTTCTCTATCATATCTTGGTTAAATGAATGTTCCATCAGCTTCCCCTCTCCAACTTCATCCAAACATGTCATAATGTGACACTAATTCCCATAACGATATTTATAAGTTTCCATTTTAATGCTAGATTGGAGTCTTTTTTATATGGTTACTCTACTAGGGGATGGAATTAATCCCAACATCCATGTAAATCCATTGAACAAGATCTCATCATATCATCTATAGTTTAAAGTTCTTTATGATGACCATCCAACTAAGGTTGATAAGTATTGTTCACTCATAGTTCTTAATTCAATGCTTCATGAAGGATTCAAAAATACATCAAGGTGATCCTTAGATCTCAGCTACATAAAATAAAGAGTGTAGCTCCTTATAGAATTACCACTTCCATTATATCTATCTAAGTGACCTTTTCATGATAAAAATAATCCCAAATAGTTATGAAAATCACTTAATTTTTATGGTGACCAACTACCACATAGATTGGAATATTTCCTTTAGATATGTTGGGGTGTCCTATCATAAAATAAATGGTTATGTTTTCCCATTTCCAAACTGGTATGGGAAATTATTTCATCATACCCTTAGAATTATGTCATTTATAAATGACTTTCTGGCATACCAAGGATTGATATAGAAATTCTATAATAACAATTGTTTTGTTATCCCATTATAAAAGTTTCTTAAAATATATATAAATATTTATGGTTCTTGTATTAATATAGAAGAATATTCTATTTACATTATTTAGATGTGCCCCCTTGATTTATGTTTTTTTATGGGACACGAATCCATGCTCCAAACCTTATAAATCATTCAATAATGTTTAGCTCTAGAATATTCACGATATTATTCTATAAAAACTCATCATATTTTTTATCATCCTTGATAATCTCTTGAATGGATGGTTAATACATTGAATGTCCAAGGTAGGATGAATATCCTTTAATAATTCCAATATCCATCATTTTCATAACCAAGAATATTTGATCCCATACAATCCACATAATATATAGGGTTATATGGTCCTTCATAATCAGATCATCTACTAATTTATTCACCATATAATAAAGATAATGGATTAAATAATAACAATACATGATAAGATCTATATTATTCACATTTTTTTGTGAATATATAGTTGATGATTTTATAAACATTTTATATGTTACAATCCATATTATAAGGATAATTATGTAAAATATTTAATCAAAATATCATCATTTCTAATTATATATAATGATTTGGGTGGTTAAGATCATAGATATTACGTTTCTAAGAAGTAAAGAATATCACATTTTCAACATTAATGAGTAATAAACTAAAGACCATTTTATATGAATCGATTTAGATCACAAATCCATCCCCTCTTGTGGGTAATGTGGGAACAAGTGTAGTTATAAGACTTTTCATTATCTCTATGAAACCTTCTTCACATTTTTTATTACAGATAGGATTTACCCCCACTCAAGTTATCATGGTTAATGGGTTTGAAAATTGTGAGAACTTTCTAAAAAATAAATGACAGTAAATATAATATCTAATGAAACCACATATATCAATTACTGAGGTTGGTCTTGGCCATCCAATAAATTTATTTATTTATTAGAATCCATAGATATAACTTTACCAGTTAGGATATGCCCTAAAAATGTCACTTTCTCTAACCATATATTGAATTTTTATACTTAACATAAATGTTTTAGGCCTTTCGTATAGTATTAAAATTTTCCTCATGTTCCTCATTTATTTCGATGTAGTTGATAATATCATCTATAAAGACTACATTGAATTTGTTAAAGTAAAATATAAAGATGCTTTTCATTATTTCCATGAAGATTAAAAGAGAATTAGTGATTCCCAATGGAGTCACTATGAACTCATTATAATTCAACCTTGTATAAAAATAGTTCTTTGGGATACAATCCTTATTCACCTATGATTTATAGTATCTCAACCAAAGATCAACCATATAGAAATAATGGCTTCCACATAGATAATCAAACAAATAATCAATGCATGTATAAGGATACTTGTTCTTTATCATGCTCTTGTTTAGCTCATGATAATTAATTCAAAGGTGCATTGTCCCATACATATTTATTATAAAGAGGACCGGTGCACCCCATGGTGAAGCACTTGGGTATTTATACCCATTTTCCATCTTCTACCATATTTTCTTCTTCTTATCCTAAAGTTCAAAAACAGTCATTGTATACAGAGTCTTAGTTATTGGTAAAGATATGGTTATAATCATGATTGAAAAATGCACCACTCTTATTTGGGTAAAATAGTGAATTTTTTTAGGAAACACATTAGTGAATTACTTTCAATGAGCATGACACCAAGGATGTTTTTTTCTTCAGTATCAATCATTTGAGCATTATATGTTTCCTCATAGGGAAAAAATTCCATGCTTGAGATGAAGATTCTAATTCTGATTCATCCTCCTCCTTTATTAATATACAATCATAAGATAATTAATGGTAAAAAGGACTACTTCCTTCTCACAAAAATTTATCTTTGATATATATATGGAAATCTAATCCATACCCAAAATTCCATTGAGATACACTAAAGGATGTTTCACAAGGTTGGATAGAGTTTTAAGCCCAATAATATAGACACTGGATGAATTATATTCTTGGGATTCCATAAGTGACCAATTCAATATATTCAATGATGACATGATTTCCATGTTTTCAGGTAGTGTGTGAATAGTTATACTAAACCTTTAGGGTATGAAATAATTCATTGAACTAGAATCAAAAGGTAGAATTAGTGTCCTCGAATGAATAATTATCATACCTGAAACCGTATCATTTTCAGGATCCACCATATTAGTTTTAATGGAATAAGGTTTCCCATGATTCCTTGTATTTTTTTTGGTATTGATTATATTTGAAAACCCTTGGATTAGGTCATTAGATCACACATTGAAAATGTTCTTTGAAAATGAAACATTGTACAAATGGATGAGGTATAACTATATAATTCCTTTATTACATAAATTTGGTAGGGATTTCCAATCGTAAAGCGCCATTTAGGATCCCGTCTATAGAAACCCCAGATTTTCATGTCACAAACCAACTCAGGTTGACCCCAAACTGGACACCCGGGCCAGTCAGCAACACCTACCGAGAGAAAGTATTGATCCTCATAGGTTGAAAAATAGTTTTGAGCATAAAAAATGGAATCCATTTATCCCATGAACAAAGGATAAATAAAAAAACAATTGATGAACAATTACAAGTGAAAAATAATTTTTTTTGAATGTACCTATATGTAAACTCATAGGTCACCTCCATCTAATGAACCACTTTTGTTCCATGAGAAATTTAGAAATGGGAAAAAAATGAATTTTAAAAATGATTAAGTAGGCATGAGAACTGATATGTTTGGTTGGGATACCAAGAATGAACAATACTATATTCCTTAAAATTAAAGTGAAATAAATTCTCTCTAGTTGAAAAAACAATATATAATAAACATATTTCATTATTTTCAAAATCAAGGAAAAACATCCAATTTTTTTTTAAAATACACCTTTATTTGCATTTCTAAGGCTAATTCAAAAGAATTAATGAAATAATATCAGAAAATTATAATAAAATGTAAAAAATTCTTGAACATGTAATTTAATATAATAAAAAATAATAATTCCACAATATATAGAAACTATATAATGGAATAAAATATCCTTTTGGAGAAATAATCATCAAGGGATCTCATGAGTTAATTAGGGAAACCTAGGTCAAAATTCTTATTTCGGACCCACAATCAATCTATTCCTATATTGGTTATCCACAATCACTCCCCAAACAAATAGTGACACCCTCATTGGCTCAAACAAGGGGCACATCCCATGGGAATTCATTCTATCTACTTAGGGCCACTAGCCGGTTTATAATCCAAGCTAGTGCATCAAGTGTCCATTGGATCCCACCTATCTTACCGAGGTTTCCCATGAAAATAAAAATGGGGTAATTTTTTTCATTCAAATATATATATACATGTCATACATCTCACAAAAGAACTCATCCACCTTCTAACCTCTAAACTCCAATCTTAAGAGCATCCCCATTCTAATTATAACAACCAATGAATAAGCCTTTCCAACAAGAACAGAGATAAAATAACACAATGAGAGGGGGATTCTTAAAGAGGGGTTTATATTCTTCTCCAAAATCTATCAATGTTCTAATTATAATTCACCTTTTCCAAGGTGATGTAATTATTTTTTTAAAAACTTTATTGGTCAAAACATTTTCAATTCTGAAACCATACCCATTCATCGTTGAATCCCATTCTCGATGATTAAAACCATTGAAAGTCATTTTACTAGTAACATAATCTTTCCAAACCAAAACAAGAATCGAAACATGATTCCAACCAATGAAATTAATAGTAAAAACCAAATGAGGTTTTTAGAAATTAATATGGAACCCCTTTCCAAAGGTAGAAACAATTATATATCATATATATTTAATTAAAAATTAGAACTTCAAGGGAAAAACAAGAAGTTATGGGAATCAAGTTACAATATTTAACACACGGTTAACTTACCTAAAATCCTAATTTTCACATTGATGGAAACCAAAAATACACACTACAGTGGTCAACGAAGAATAATGAACTAGAAGAATCATAAAATATCAAAAACCATAAATTTTAAAACCTAGAATCATTAACCTCAGATCATAAAAAACAAAGGAAGAAGAGGAACAATAGGAAAGTTAAATAGGAAGGATGGTGGGGGGAAAAAGAGGGATTTACATTGAGTATCCACCTAAAAATATGAAGAAACCAAAATACTCCACACGAAGGAGGAGAAGGACCATGGGGGAAGCTTTATGGATGTTGGGGATCGAATGGGAGAGGAATTGGGGAATTGGGGTAAAAAAATAGAGGAAACAAGTTATAAAATAAAATATTTTAGGTCACATAGTGTAAAGACCCGAAAATTTGAAGGAAATTGTTTTCTTATTTTTCTTTGGAATTTTACAAGAACGTAGTTTCTGACGGCGCCTGATTCCGAGGCCCGGTGTGCCCTGAATCATTTACCGAAATTTAGCTCGGGTACGTTCAGTGAACCAATGAGCGGGTTTTTATAACTTTTGAACCGGTGCTCGGAATTGAATTCCAAGGGAATCAATGAACCCGTAACACTGGTAATTGCTTAAGGGGACCTTTACCGCAGTTGCGTTTGCTCGGGAGGAGAAGTTAAAATTTTTGGGTTATATATGAAGTGAATAAAATTGTGGAACAATTTTATTTTAGTATCTAAGTGGCTATATCCTACATGGGGGAGTTGGGGTGGGGCACCTAACTACCCATGTGAGGATAATAGTGAGGTGGGGCCCACACGAGCCCCAACCTTACAACTTCGCATAACTCTCATAAAATTTTACCCCCTATTTAATTTGTAACTCTCAAAGAAACCCCTCTTCAACTCTCCCATCATTTAAGAGGACCTTCTCTCTCCCTATCTTAACTCTTTCCAACATACACAAATTAATTAATTGAACCTACTCAATTAATTAATTAAGTGTTTTGAGTTTTGAAATTTGAAATGGCTTGTGTTAATAAAATAACGAGGGTAGCTTATTATTTTATTTTTGGGAGGGCTTTCGTTGTGCTAAGGAAGATTGGGAGAGAATTCTTGTGAAGAAGAAGAGGACTTCCGTCTCGAAGAAGAACGACATCTTTTTCGACGAAGAACGCCGGTTCCGCGAAGAACGATCGACGTGCCATCTTTTCTCTTCTCCGCGACAAGTGAGGAGACACCGCATCAGACGCACTCCGACGTCGCCTACGAATTCTTTCCTCGCGACGCCATTTTCTGTGACGCCCGACGTGCGACATCAATTATCAAGGTAGGGGAATTTATTTTGGTGTTCTCTTATCTTTTGAGAAAAGAACGACGAGCGCGGACCAACCAATTACAGGTTGATCCGCAGATCGTTCGTTCATGCGGATTGATGTTGAGGATTATTATTTAATTTGTTCGTGATTATTACCTTGAAGTTCTTCATGAAATATGACCATTTGTTATCATTTAACGAGAGGGGGCCAGACCGCACAAACACAGCCGACCCTCCTCCATATCCATGTGGGTTTCTTTTGTGGATTGAAACAGGAAAGGTGCAGTTCCGTCGCACCGCGCGGAAACGTGCAGCAAGGAATGCGCGGCGCCGTCGTGGGCGTCGTGAAAACGAAAAAGGATGCGACGCCGTCGCGCCGCGTCGGAGAAACCCGAAGACATCCGCGGACGGAGTCGGGCCACGATGAAGGGGCGCAGCGCCATCACGTCGCGCCAGAGAACCACGAAGATGGCGCGATTTGTAAATTGATATGCGGGTTGACGGGCGATGACAAACGAAGCTGCGCGGGCGTTGTGGGTTCTTTGCAGCGAAGGTCGGATTCCGGGGTGACCACTGGCGAAGACCAAAGGCGAATCGGACCACCGGAGCGCGTCCAGTGGTCCGCGGAAGCCCCTGCCGGCGCGCCGCGCCGGTGCGGTAGCGCCGGCGGTCGGGGGTGGCGGCGCCCGGAGCCCAGCCGGAAGAATCTGCCACGGCTAAAGCCGCGGCGGCGGAGCGCAGTCCCGCGACCGCGCGGGACCAGAGGGGAGCGGCGGGATGTGGCCGGCTACCACGTCCGCTGGCACGGGCGGCCCCAACCGCGGGGCTGCGGCTTTTCACGCGGGGGGAGCGCCCCCCCCCCCCCCCCCCCCGCACGGTTCGGCCGACCCGGTCTGGCTTGGGCAGACCGGGCTGGGCCGTGCCCAGCCGGGCCGGACCCCGCTGGCCGAGTCGGGTCGACCCATTTTGGGCCGACCCAGGGGGTGTCGGGCCGGGCCCGAAACCCCCATTTTCGGACCCCTCACGGTCTTTCGCCCATATCTTGAGCGTTAGACCTCTGATCGACGCACTGTCAGTGGCGATGCGATCCTTGGACCGAGATGGTCATTTCGGTATATCGCACTCAATGTTTCGGAACGCTTTGGGTTCGGCCGAGTTGGTTCGGATACGAAACCAACCGGGCCCTCGGAGCGGAAACGCATATATCATGAGCTCCGGACGTCCGATTGACATGCCGTCAACTTTCATGGATACCTCTAAGTGAGACGGATCTTTTAGCTTACTCCGCTTGAGGTTTGTATGCTGTTGGAGTGTGGTCAGGTTGGTTCTCTCACGAAACCAACCGGGCCCCTGGAACGAAAAAGCCAATAACTCACAGACCGTGCGTCCGATTGACGCGTCGTCTATCTCGTTGAATTCATCTTGATGAGACGGAACTTTTGGCATACTTCACCCAAGTTTTGGTTGCTGTTGGAGAGTGTCTAGGTTGGATTGTACCCGAAATCCAACCGGGCCCTTGGAACGGAAAAGCTGTTATCTTTCAGACAAGACGTCCGTTTGACGAACCGTCAGGGGCGTTGGTGATCTCGTTAAGAAACGGTCTCTATGAGTATACCCTATGAGAGTTCGGGGTACAGTTGAGATACGGCCAGGTTGGTTCGCTCACGAAACCAACCGGACCCCTGGGACGAAAATGCTAATAACTCACAGACCGGGCGTCCGATTGACGCGCCGTCTGTTGCGTTGAGACCCCTATGACGAGGCGATTCGTTGAGATACTTTTTAGTGAGACTTTGTCATAATTGGAGTATCGACCGGTAGTTCGTGGAGCGGACCCTCCCAGAGACGAGCGTGCGGAGTACAGAGACCGTGTAGCCAACTGAGACCTGACGACTGCTTGACCGACTCGACTTGGAGTGAGTCGACTAGCCCAGTGGACAGAGCACTACTTTGTCTGGGTGCAGACCCATGGCGGACGGAGCACTGCTTGTGTGACAGTGCAGACCCGCAGTACTCGTCCGGAGAGTACCTTAGCAGGCTACTAGGGGGTGTGCACTACTGTGTTTGGGTGACATACCCCGGCAGGAAGCACAATTGTGTTTGGGTGGCCGACCCGCGGTACTCGATATGAGGAGTACCTCAGCAGTCTTAGGTTAGTGAGCAGTACCTCAGAGTCGTGACATGTCCCATGTACACTCCAGAGATGGGGCTCTTCAGCAGTTATGGTTTCGATAATGAAAATCTTGGTTTGAGCTGAGTCTATGACCTTTGTGTTTAACTCTTGATTTGAGATGGGTCACTTGATAACTTAGGTATATGTATGGGCATATACCTGGGTGGTGGTTTTCCGTTGATTTCATGATCTTGGTGTTTCCCTCACAATTGAGATGGGTTACTTGATAACTTAGGTATATGCATGAGCCTATACCTAAGTAGAGGTTATCTGTTGAGATCTTCGTTGTGGTTATCCATGTTGGTTTTAGTGAGACCTTGAGGGTCTCGGGGTCCCTACTGAGTATCGTTATACTCACCCCTGCACGGGCTATGCCCGCACCTTGTTGTGTTGGTTGCATATGTCGGACAGTGCTGACGGAGGCCGAGTGTTTGAAGACTGGACGGTACCCGGAGGTGGAACACACGACGAGTCAGTATCCGGAGGTGGACTTTGTGATGATACGACACATAGAGGAGGTTGACGGGCGAGAGCGTTGTGGAGGCTATCTGTACCTACCCTTTAGGTAGGATCCGTGGTGGACGATCCAGGAGCTGCGCCATCTGTACCTACCCTTCAGGTAGGATCCAAGGAGGACAACCCAGGAGCCGCTTCCGTTCTTCCAGTTGTTTTCTTTTTCTGTTGTACTTTGTTCAATTGTAGTTTTACTTTCATTTGGGTTTGTATTCTGGCCCATTTACCTTTCAGCACTTCCCTTTGTAGTTAGTGTTTTACTTCTGCTTGTACTCTGTGGTGTTTTATTTACTTTTATAAAGGCAATGCCTTCCAAATTATCAGGATTTACGCCTTTGGTGCTAGTCGCCAAACCCTGGCTTATGGAAGGCGGGCTTGGGGTAGTCACGACCCGGGCCCCGAGGATGGGTCGTGACAAATTGGTATCAAAGGAGTCGGTTCTACCGCAGAACTTATAACTATGATATTTTATTTCTGTGAAGCAATAGTGTTAAGGGTACTGAGTGTGGTCTTCAGTTCAGGGAGTCCAGTGTTGGTGCGTGCGGCCGACGTATCCATACACCAAGACCCTGACAACTGAATTCCGACTTTGTGCACGAAAACACTAATTGCATGTGTGTTTCCAGAAGTTATATTTAAATATCAGCTCAAACCAGGTCAGCTCACCAGGTATAATCATTTGACCATGTCATGTTGTTTCTTTCAGGATTCCTTTTCTCGGACGACCAGCTAGAGCCTAGAGGGATGTGCGTACTGACAGCTCATCGAGCGACGAGGCTTCGGTACAGGGCCCTCTTGCAGTTGAGGCACCAGCGGAGGCACCAGAAGTACTACCATATGTTGGGCCACCGATGCCACCAGCCCTAGTAGTAGGCGATGCACGCCACTTGAGTGTGCTGCACGAGTTCCAGCGGTAGAGGCCACCCAGGTTCCGGGGAGAGACGGACCCGAAGGAGGATGAGGTTTGGCTGGAGGCTGTGGTGAGAGTCTTCAGGCTAGTGGGGAAGCCTGCAGACATCATGGTGATCTTTTCTGCCAGCCTTCTTCAGGAAGCAGTAGGCAGGTGGTGGAGCCACTTGTCATGTTTTGTGACGGGATGACCTTCACAAGGGAAGACTTCGAGACCTTCTTCAGGGTGGAGTTTGTGCCAGTAGCTCTACCCCCTGAGCATGTTCAGGAGTTGCTGCCTTTGCCGCGTGTTATTCGATCAGTAGCCGAGTCATCTGTGGGCAGTAGACAGATGATGCAGAGGTCCATGAGAACCATACCAGCAGTTGGGCGATCTCGGGTTTTAGGATCGGTGGTGCGGGGCACCCGGGGTGGGGAAAGAGCTAGGCGTGCCAGAAACAGACAGTGTTACTCATGCGCCAGAAAGGGTCACCTGGCACGTGACTGTCTGACTCCTCGTACAGTTGATCCGTAGGCTTTGGAGGATCCACCGAGGCAGAAGCAGCGGCGGGTTCTTGAGCAACATCCGAGCAGTGGACAAGGCAGTAGAGCTCCAGGAGCAGGTAGATAGGAGCGTAACTAGTGGATACGTCTCTTGTACTTCTAGTTCCATGTTGCTGTTGTATTCGTGTCTTTGTACTATGAGATGCAATAATAAAAAAAGACACTTATCTTTGTTTTCTTTCCTGTCCTTTTGTTTGGTTGATAATGAGTGGTCCCAGTTAAAACTGTTGACTTGACCCTCACTTTCGAGATATCTACTAGAGGATACCCAGTGACCTCACACTGATGCTGATAGTGTGACTCGACCCTTGGAGGCAAGAGTGACAGTTGGATCTCTTAGTAGTTACGTCGAGGCTTTACGACGTCATCCATGGCATGAATGGGTCATTCATGCCAGGATTGAATGTATTAGGCAATGGGCATGGTTCATCCATGGGATGAGACTGAGTTTCTATTTTTGGCAAAGGAGAAATTTTAGCAGCTCCTTCAGATCATATGAAAAGAAGGTACAGATCATCCATGAGCGGATGAAGACTGCACAGTGCAGTAAGAAATAGGAAACCAGCTCCAGTCTTAGAGACTCGAGCGTGTTAAATGTTTAAATAAGTGGAAGATTTAAGGAGAGATGAGTCTGCGGAGCAGCAGACGTGGAGGCAAAGCTAGGAGAGCAGCATGAGGTGGTGTACATCTTAACATGCTACAACCACCCGCCTTAGTTATCCCCGCCAGGCTCAGGAAGATGGAGGGCGGTGGAAGAGAGTAGCTTCATGCGGTCAAGGAGTGTGACCAAATGGCTCTAAAAATGATTCAAGGGATAGTCTGTGTCCATTACTAGATGATGTAGTAATGGACGTCGATATGAATCATTCCTTGCTTTCAAAAATCTTGTTCCAGACCTAGAGTTTCCAGTCAGCCGTGGACTTGACCGTCACGTCTGGAGATACCTTGGGAGGAGACTCGATAATCACACTTACGCCGACAGTGTGGTCAGACCCTCGAGGTGAGAGTTTCGGTTGGAATCTCTTGGTGGCAGGGTCGAGGCCTTACAACGTTGGTCTGAGTATGGATTGGATCCACAGTTCATACACGGATTGACTGTATTAGGCAAAAAGTTTGTGGTTTAACTACGAAGTCGGAATGGGGTTTCCTTGGTCGGCGAAAAAGGAAACCCCAGGCAGCATAGGGTAACTTGTGCACAGGAGGGTGCGAACGATCACTATTGAGTCGGTCAACCTTACCCTCATGGCAGCAATCGTTTTAGTGTCAGTTCTAACAGGAATTGGAGACCTCTAGAGTTCGAGGATAATGATCACGTCCTTATATGGGTCTCACCTCGACGAGGTTTACGGGGATGTAGCCAAGGCGGAAAGTTATCTTCGAGGTTCAACGGACCTTTCTAGGTCCTCAGCTGGGTAGGCGAGGTGGTTTACCACTTGACCCATCCACCTCAATTGCACCAGGTGCACGGCATTTTCCAGGTATCTCAACTGAGGAGATACGTGCTCGACCCTTCACATATCATCGACCATGAGGAGCAGGACGATGGCGATGGGGTTACTTCCTCGGAGGTTCCAGAAGGGATCGAGGATCGACATGAGCGGATCCTATGAGGATGGTCGAATCCTCGGGTGCGCTTTCTTTGGAAGTACGGAATCTCCAGGTAAGCACATGAGAGCGGAAGGCTCAGATGCGTGCTCAATACCGCTTTTGTGACCCTAGTTTGTGTTGATGTTTTACGGGGACGTAAAGCCCTGAGGTGGTAGTAATGTAAAAACCCAGAAATTTGAAGGAAAATTTTTTCTTAATTTTCTTTGGAATTTTATAAGAACGAAGTTTCTGACGGCGCCTGATTCCGAGGCCCGGTGTGCCCTGAATCATTTTCCAAAATTTAGCTAGGGTACATTCAGTGAACCAACGAGCGGGGTTTTCTAACTTTTGAACCGGTGCTCGGAATTGAAATCTGAGGGCATCGATGAACTCGCAACACTGGTAATTGCTTAAAGGGACCTTTACCGCAGTTGCGTTTTCTCGGGAGGAGAAGTTAAAATTTGTGGGTTATATATTAAGTGAATAAAATTGTGGAACAATTTTATTTTAGTATCTAAGTGGCTGTATCCTACATGGGGGAGTTGGGGTGGGGAACATAACTACCCTTGTGAGGATAATAGTGAGGTGGGGCCCACACGAGCCCCAACCTTACAACTTCCCATAACTCTCATAAACTTTTACCCCCTCTTTGATTTGTAACTCTTAAAGAAACCCCTCTTCAACTCTCCCAAAATTTAAGAGGACCTTCTCTCTCCCTCTCTTAACTCTTGCCAAAATACACAAATTAATTAATTGAACCTACTCAATTAATTAATTAAGTGTTTTGAGTTTTGAAATTTGAAATGGATTGTGTTAATAAAATAACGAGGGTAGCTTATTATTTTATTTTTGGGAGGTCTTTCGTTGTGCTAAGGAAGATTGGGAGAGAATTCTTGTGAAGAAGAAGAGGACTTCCTTCTCGACGAAGAACGACATCTTCTTCGACGAAGAACGCCGGTTCCGCGAAGAACGATCGATGTGCCATCTTTTCTCTTCTTCGCAACAAGTGAGGAGACGCCGCATCAGACGCACTCCGACGTCGCCTACGAATTCTTTCCTCGCGACGCCGTTTTCCATGACGCCCGATGTGCGACATAAATTATCAAGGTAGGGGAATTTATTTTGGTGTTCTCTTATCTTTTGAGAAAAGAACGACGAGCGCAGACCAACCAATTCCAGGTTGATCCGTGGATCGTTCGTTCATGCGGATTGATGTTGATGATTATTATTTAATTTGTTCGTGATTATTACCTTGACGTTCTTCGTGAAATATGACCATTTGTTATCATTTAATGAGAGGGGGCCGGACCGCACAGACACGGCCAACCCTCCTCCTCATCCATGTGGGTTTCTTTTGTGGATTGAAAAGGGAATGGCGCGGTTCCGTCGCATCACGCGGAAATGTGCGGCAAGGAATGCGGGGCGCCGTCGGGCCATGCCGTGAAAACGAACAAGGACGAGACGCCGTCACGCCGTGTCGTAGAAACCCGAAGACATCCGCGGACGGAGTCGGGCCACGACGAAGGGGCGCGGCGCCATCGCGTTGCGCTGGAGAACCACGAAGACGGCGCATTTTGTAAATTGATGTGCGGGTTGACAGGCGACGACAAATGAAACCGCACGAGAGTTGTGGGATCTTTGCAGCAAAGTTCTGATCCCAGGGTGACCACTGGTGAAGACCGCAGGCGAATCGGACCACCAGATCGCGTTCGATGGTCCGCGGAAGCCCCTGACGGCGCGCCACGCCGGTGTGGCGGCGCCAGCGGTCGGGGGCGGCGGCGCCCGGAGCACCGCCAGAAGAATCCGCCGCGGCAGCAAAGCGCGGTCCCGCGACCATGCGGGACCGGAGGGGAGCGGCGAGACGCGGCCGGCTACCGCGTTCGCTGGCACGGGCAGCCCCAACCGCGGGGCCGCGGCTCTTCACGCGGGGGGAGCGCCCCCCGCACGGTTCGACTGAAACCCCGGCCGAGCCGGGCCGGCTTGGGCAGACCGGGATGGGCCGCGCCCAGCCGGGCCGGACCGCGCTGGTCGGGCCGGACCCGTATCCGGGTCGAGTTGACCTAGTTCGGGCCGACCCAGGGGGTCTCGGGCCGGGTCACTCTGGGCCCGAAACCCCCGTTTTCGGACCCCTCACGGTCTTTCTCCCATATCTTGAGAAGTATTCCTCCGATCGATGCTCCGTCAGCGGCAATGCGATCCTTGGATCGAGACGGTCGTTTTGGTATATCCTACTCAACGTTTCGGAACACTTTGGGTTTGGCCGGGTTGGTTCGAATACGAAACCAACCGGGCCCTCGGAGCGGAAACACTTATATCTTGAGCTCCGGACGTCCGATTGACGTGCCGTCGACTTTGATGGATTCATCTAAGTGAGACGGATCTTTTAGCTTACTCCGCTCGAGGTTTGGATGCCGTCAAAGTGGTGTCGGGTTGGTTCGCTCACGAAACCAACCGGGCCCCTGGAACAAAAAAGCCAATAACTCATAGACCGGGCGTCCGATTGACACGCCATCTGTCTCGTTGAATTCATCTTGATGAGACGGAACTTTTGGCATACTTCGCCCGAGTTTTGGTTGCTATTGGATAGTGTCCTGGTTGGATTGTACCCAAAATCCAACCGGGCCCTTAGAACGGAAAAGCAGTTATCTTTCAGACCAGACGTCCGTTTGACGAACCGTCAACGACGTTGGTGATCTGGTTGAGAAAAGGTCCCTATGAGTATACCCTATGAGAGTTCGGGGTACAGTTGAGATACGGCCGGGTTGGTTCACTCACAAAACCAACTGGGCCCCTAGGACGAAAAGGCAAATAACTTACAGACCGGCCGTCCGATTGACGCACCGTCTGTTGCGTTGAGACCCCTATGACGAGGAGGTCCTTTGAGATACTTCTTTGTGGGACATTGAGATACTTGGAGTATTGACATGTAGCTCGTTGAGCAGACCCTCTCAGAGACGAGCTTGTAGAGTACAGAGACCGTGTAGCCGACTGAGACCTGACGACTTCTTGACCTACTCGACTTGGAGTGAGTCGACTAGCCTAGTGGATGGAGCACTACTTTGTTTGGGTGTAGACCCATGGCGAACGGAGCACTGCCTGTGTGATAGTGCAGACCCGCGGTACTCGTCCGGAGAGTACCTCAGCAGGCTACTAAGGTGTGTGCACTACTGTGTTTGGGTGACATACCCTGGTGGGAAGCACTACTTTGTTTGGGTGGCTGACCCACGGTACTCGACAGGAGGAGTACCTCATCAGTCTTAGGTTAGTGATCAGTACCTCAGAGTCGTGACAGGACCACTATACACTCCAGAGACGGGGCTGTTCATCAGTTACGGTTTCGATAATGAAAATTCTGGTTTGAGCTGAGTCTATGACCTTTGTGTTTACCTCTTGATTTGAGATGGGTCACTTGATAACCTAGGAATATGTTTGGGCATATACCTGGGTGGTGGTTTTCCATTGATTTCATGATCTTGGTGTTTCCCTCATGATTGAGATGGGTTACTTGATAACTTAGGTATATGCATGAGCCTATACCTAAGTAGAGGTTATCTGTTGAGATCTTCTTTGTGGTTATCCATGTTGGTTTTAGTGAGACCTTGAGGGTCTTGGGGTCCCTAATGAGTATCGTTATACTCACCCCTGCACGGGCTATGCCCGCACCTTGTTGTGTTAGTTGCAGACGACAGACAGCGCTAACGGAGGCCGAGTGTTCGAAGACTAGACGGTACACAGAGGTGGACCACACGATGAGTCAGCATCTGGAGGTGGACTTCGTGATGAGACGACACACGGAAGAGGTTGACGGGCGAGAGCGTTGTGGAGGCTATCTGTACCAACCCTTCAGTTAGGATCCGTGGTGGATGATCCAGGAGTTGCGCCATCTGTACCTACCCTTCAGGTAGGATCCTAGGAGGACGACCCAAGAGCCGCTTCTGTTCTTCCAGTTGTTTTCCTTTTCTGTTGTACTTTGTTCAGTTTTAGTTGTACTTTCATTTGCATTTGTATTCTGGACCATTTACCTTTCAACACTTCTCTTTGTACTTATTGTTTTACTTCCGCTTGTACTCTGTGGTGTTTTGTTTACTTTTATAAAGGAAATTCCTTCCTAGTTATCGGGATTTACGCCTTTGGTGATAGTCTCCAGCCCCTGGCCTATGGAAGGCGGGCTTGGGGTAGTCACGGCACAGGCCCCGAGGACGGGCCGTGACACATAGAAGACCAAATGGTTTGGTCCCATGGTTTGCGAGATTATGTACCGACAATGTTGTAGCTTCTTCTTTAAATAAGAGGATGATAATAATTTTATGGTAGTGGAATTTTGGGTGGGTACCTACTGTGTAGGATTTAATTTCCTACTATTTGGGCCACACTGTTCGAAAATAGAACAAAAACAATTTCTACTAAATTTAAACTAACTATGTGCCACCCATATTCGAGAACAAAAACTATCATTTCTCAAAAAAATGCTCTAGAAAACTCAGTGAATCCAAAATATATCAAAAAATAAAAGGGTCGTGTCAGGTTGGGGTGTTACAAGACCATGCTGTAGCCTCTTATTAAAAGAGGAGGAAGTCACATTGTTTGCTGGGTGATGCCACATAACAGTGTGCCGACCATTCAATCATGAGAGTTCCACTATCTATGACTTTATTTTTGAAAATGAATGTTTCATTGTTTCTACTAACTACATTCTAATCACGTGACACCATATTTCTTTCCCAAAAATATCATTTCTCCAAAAATTATCAAGAAAACTCAATTAAACCAAAATAGATCATTAATGAACAAAATAAAAGGGTTATGCCTTTCCAAGGTATGAAAATTCACCCCACCATTATAACTTCCTACCACTAGAATGTCCCAAAATGTCTAACTAACCAAAAAAAGAGTAATAATTCACTCCACCCAACCTAAACCTCAAAAAATAGAATATTTATGAAAAAAACTTCCTTCCCCTCTAAAATTAATAACTCTTAAATTCATAGAAGCTGATAAGAACAACAATAAAGGACTAATTTTTCAACCATAGAGGCAACCAATGGGAATGAAGATCCAAATATACACAAAAATGATCAAGGGGTCACAATTCCACTTAATGTTTCAAACATGGAACACCACGAACCCTAACTTAAATATTATAGAATCTTTTCAACATATTTCATTCAAAATTTTCATGAGTTCCCACTATGATAACCACCGACTTGATTAACCAATTTAAATGGTTAGTGTTGCGTGGGTTGGGGAAAATGAGTTATCCCACCTAGATAACTGGGTATATAAACATACAATGATACCTATCAAAATGGTCTCCCCACAATTTTAAAATCCAAGATAATAATTTTATTTCTTAAACTGGAAGAGGCTCACCAATTCAAACAGAAATTGAGAGACAACATTCTAAACAAAAAACAATGTTATTTCACAACTACCAGATTCAGAATCTCCCAAACATAGATATCCACTAAGAAAAAGGTTTCTCTAATGTCATAAAATATTATCCTCTATTACTAAAAAAATACCACACCACCAGGGTAAACATTCTAATATAAGAAAATAGATACAGTAAAAAATATATACATGATCTTAATTGGCACCATGATTCTTTAAATGGGATGATAGTCCATTTAAGGGGTGGATCTGTATCTATGTCACTTCCAATCAACACCCTAAAAATACCATTTTAAATAACCCAAGAATCCATAGTTACAGAAGGTCTTTTTTTTCTGGACACAAAGTATTCTTGTGCCCCATATTTCTACATTTATGGAAAACCCATTACTTACTCCCAGATGATTACAACAAGAATAAACATGATAGAAACTTCATTCCAATTCCTAATAGGCTATACCAATCCATATACCCTTTCCTATTTCTTGAGCCACCACGCTACACTAAGGGATAGAAGAAACATAGAAAATCCATCCCTCTCATGCCATACATGTATCAATATGGATAGATTTCATAATTTCCTCTTCACAGGTGTCATGAAAGTATGACACCACATGAAATAGTTCTTATCAATTCCCATTGTTAATGAATCAGCCCATTTTGGGTCATACTTTGGATAATTCTAGAAGATACAAGGCCAAATCATTGAAACTCTTAGCATTCTATAGTACTGATGAATTCTGTTACATGATATAGTACAACTACATATTTTTGGTACCCTAGAGCTTCATAAACATATTTTTGGATGAAAAGGGCCTTAATGTTTTCCTATGAATGGGACTTTTGTGTTTTTTATGGGTAAAAATACCTCCACAACTTAAATCATATGCTTTCAAGATTGAAATTTTTGAACATGATCATAAGGGACTCAAAAATATCACGCTGAATGAAAATCTCCTCAATTATTCATAGCCATTATTCATATTTCTGAATCACTTTTTTTCTGATGAAATGCGTGGGGTTGAAATCATGAAAATTTTGGTTGATATATTGGAATTGGGGGCCGTTGCGATTTATATTTAGAAAAAACTATATGATTGTGGTGAGACCAGACCAACCGAATAACACACAAAAGAATGAACAACCAAAAAATAATTTCAAAATCATACATAACTCTTTGGGGTGGAACACCCTAAAAACAAGATGTGAAAATATTTATCAAAACACAACATAACCAACATTCTCCTATCAATCACAATCCAAAAACCCAGATTCAAGAACCAATTCAACACCACATATAATGTTATAGAATAAATGGGGTCAAATAGAAATCCAAAAATAGAGAAATAATGAATTTCTCTATGCCCATCTTCCAAAACAATAAATCCCACTATTTGAAAACATTTTCAGAATGAAATCAAACTTTATAAATTGAACAACCACCATTAGTATTTCAGGATTCCTCACACATCCATACATCGACTCCATCCCATGAAACCCTACCTTCATGAAACCACTCATACATATTTTTGATTATTTACAATAACACAAATGGTTAATCAATGAATTCCCACATCCAAAACAAGACATTCAACTCCTCATTCCAAATTTCCAACTTACATACCATCATCCATTTTCTAAATTCATTCAACATCCAACAAAATTTTGTTTCCATTTTCAAAATAACACTATATCAAGTTAAAAATGTACATGTTCATTTTAGAAAACAATTTATATAAATTAAAATCATTTTATAGTCTAATATAATCACCTCAAAATGAACTCAATCTTACACCACAAATATATGACAAAAAATTGACACACGGTAGGTAAAAATAAAAAAATATAAAAAGTGAACTGCCACACATGTCTTGGACACACATGTTTTCCAGATATGTGTTATTTATGTGAGTATACTAAAGTTCAACCATGGTATTGACACAGTCTCCACATGGTTTTATAGATTGCACACTATAACCAGGGAGCCCTTTTATTTCCTAAAAAATCCCACCCTATCCTTTGGAGTCCCTCAATAAAAAACCCCCACTAAACCCATAAAATCTAAAAGAAGCCATAAAAAAATAAGAACCTCAAAACCATCCCTGAAACAAGATTACATTTCGAGTCAAGTCCATCCCAGACTAACTTAGAAATTCATTTTTCCTATTGAATTGGTGGTTATCAAGCATCTTCCAATGTATGAATACTTGAATTCTAATAACACTATCTACAAAACTATTGAAAATCCCTAATTATAATGGTTATACTAAGCTATAATACAATTTTTTATTGAACCAACTAGGGTTAACCCTAAAACGATCACACGATGTTGCCCGCAATAAGGCCCAAGATTAGTTACCGATCTTCTCGGGTAGGCAACTATTGTCGAGAATCAAATTAAGTCAATTGGGAATGATTTATCCATTTAAAAATAGATAAATAAACAAACATAACTAATGAAAAAATTATTATTTAACATGAAATATAAATCTAAAATACCACCATGTAGCCTCATGGGTCACCTCATACTAAAGGATAATTCTCGCTCCATGAGATTTCTAAAACTGAGAAAATCCCGATGTTTAACGATGGTAAAGAATGTAGGTGTAGAAACCGAGATGTCCAGTAGGGATTATTATAATAACTAATTCCATGTTCATTACCTTTATGTTGAAATAAATTCTTGGTAGTTTGAAAATACGACATAAAAAATATGGTTTTTTGTTCTTCTCAAAAATAAGCAACAATATCAATTTTTAAGAAAAACTATATTTCATTATCATTTTCAACTTTATTTTTTTCTTGGTTAAATAACACTCATTGATAAAAAATATTATTTTAGATTGAGGTGACCTATGATGTTGCATGGAGGTAAATTGTATTTTTAATTATTTTTCTCAGTTAGTTTTAAACCAGGTGTTTTTTATTTATTTGTTGTTCAAGGGATAAATAATTCCATATTACATTATTTTTATACTCGAAACAAGTTTTATATCTAGGAGGATCAGGAATGCCTCTTGGTCCTTATTTTGGGCCGACTAGAGTGATCTATTTAGAGATTCCCAAGGTTGGTTTGTGGTATTTCATACACAGAAATTACCTCTTTTTAAAGGAATATTCAGTAAATTACATAAAATGATTCCTGAGGACTATAATAGTTTAGAGTCTTTGGATAATAGGTATAAAATATTCTATTTTTTTGAAATATATTAATCCTATCCCATTAAGATATTATACTTTAGTAATCTTTAAAAAAATACCCGACATAAATTCTTTCACCATGACCTAGAGGGAGAAAACTTGTCGAAGGGTGAGCTCCAAAGCTCTGAAATGGTGTGAAATGGAGATACATAAGCCTAAAATGAACATTAGGATATGAGAAAATGAAAATAATAATTTAGAACCATACCCTACACTTTGATGATCATAATCTTGAGACATGGAATAAATATTAGTTCTTCATAAGACGTGAATCATAAGGGAGTCAAACAACATGATCCATGAGAGGATAACTTTGGAATAAAACATTAAATTGTTGAATACACATAATCATATAAAATATTTTTCATAGTAGTGAAGGATATGTTCAAATTCTATCATTTTTTAAAGTTTTCACACTAAAACCATCATATTAGTAAGGGTTCACTCTCAAGACTCTCATAGTGGACAAATTCCCTTCCTGAACTGGCTTCACTCCCCATTTCAATCATGTATATCTCATGAGATTTAAATCATTACCTAATGAATTAGAGGGGAATATAGGCCCCAACAAACTTTTTTTATAACAAAACCTATATACATTGTTATAACATAACCACTATCCTTAGTTATAATGTAACCTCCATAACATGATGAAAATCATACATATGTGTTCCATAAGATCAAAAAACATTCATCTTATCATAAACCGTGAAATCTCAATGGTTTCATAAAAATTTCATTATTTCACAACCTATGTAAATGATTTTGGTTTCATAATCATTTCATCAATTCATCACAGAATAAAACTTGAAAAGTATTGGGTTTTTATGTATGGTATAAACAATAGAAGAGAAAAGCGATTCGTAGCCATAATTTCATCATAAATATAAATCATAAAGAAAAAAATATGAATATTATCCTTAGATAATATCCCTTATAAGTAATAAGTTCCATAAAAGGATGTTATCTTAGATGGAAATTATTTTTAATGAACAATCGCTCAGAATATTTTCTGAGGGAAAAAAAATTTCTTTGAAAATACCAATTTTTAAACAAAAAAAAAATCATAAAACATTCCAGAAATAATTTTTTTGGAAAATAAAACTTTATCCTATAAATGAATCATTAAAAATAATTTAAATCATTTTATGAATAAATAAATTTTTAAAAACATAATATTCATCAAAACATTTATAAAAAGAATTTCTCTAATAATAAAATTTAAAACATAAAATGTAAGCTTCATAGAAAATAATTCTTCTAATTTTGGATAATTCTATTTATGTCATACACGTTAAAACAAATTCCACATTCACATTTTTGGTAAACAGAAAATGGGAATTTTTTAGAAAACGACATGAATATTACATTGAAAAATATGTTTAAAAAATAATATATGGGAATAAAAGTCTTTAATAAGTAATTTTAATAATGCTAAAATAATTTTTGGAAACATTTTTTGAAATCATGGTCTTGAAAGGAAATGTTTTTTTGACTAAAGAGATGAATCAAGATGATTTCTCTTAAAATAATTATTTTAAACTTCTATGTTAACATAGATAAGAAAATTAAGGGAAAATTTATTCTTGTGAAATAACAAGTTAAAATAAAATACATTTGTTTCTTGATATGTATATTATAAGATTTCATTATTGGAAGCTTAATCATGAGAAATCACAATATAAAATGAGATTGTAACAGAAAACTCAAACCACTTTGGTATATTTGGATCATAGGACTTAGGAAATAATACCTTTAAATATAACTTCTTATATCATGGGAATAAATATATTCATGATTTTAAATGCCAATGAATCTATATAAACACCTTATAAATAATATAAGATCATAAAAAAATATATATCAAAGGAAAAAAATTATGCAAAATATCCCTTTTGGCATGGGTATATTTTAAACCATAAACCCCTTGTAAAGATGATCCTAAAACAGATATATAAATCCCTATAAATGTCATTTGATTAAGTATAAAAAAAATGATAAAGAATATATACAAAACTTTTAAGAAACATGTATGATATTTCTCATGTATCTCATAGAAGTAAAATGTGAGATGTAAATACATTACCTCTTTAGAAATATATTCAATTGTAAGACCATATAAAGAATAAAATAAAATTTTAATTGACTTGGATCCACATGTATTGATACTTTGTGTGTTTTTGAACACTGAGGTTCTCAGAGGAGGCTCAGAAGAAATCTAGAGGAGTTCATCTGCAAAGAGTTGGAAGCAAGGAAATGATTTCATGTCGTGAAGGGAAACATGATGTAAAAGTGGGTATCACATCATGTAATATAATTATGTTTGAAAAATAAAATAATATTAAGAGGCAATTCATTTTTCAATGGAAACAGAACTCTGATAATTAAACATCATGAAAGAGGATTACACATCACATTATTCAATGATGTTGAATGTTTTAAAACATTTCCAGTCACTCAGTTTGTCAAAACCGAAATCTTCTCTAATTTTCTAGAGTGTCACATCCCTCTCTTTCATTGTCTTAGATTTCCATCAGGGGGGTCAGTCCATTGTATTCTGTCTTTGATATGTGGTTATTCGTGGGTATCTAAGGAACACTCATCCTTCATTTTAAAGAAGTTTATACTGTTTTTATCTCAATTCTCCCATTCCTCATGAAATTTGATAGTAGATGATCTCATGTTGTTATAATGGGGTTTTTCTTGGTTTTTGTTGGGGAGATTGTGCCACAACATTCTTGGATGGATACAGTTCTAGCAGGAGGAGTTATTTGAGATCCATTACGTGGTCCACTCCCATGAAAAGAATATCAACAACATTTTTGAGGTAGGGGATTCATTTCATATATATTTAATTTCAAGAAATAATGGAGTTAGTATGATTTATCCCCTTGTATCACAATGGAATTGACCAAATAATTATTTGGATCGGATTAAAGAATTGGTATCAATCACATAAAAATGTGATTTCTTTGTACAGTAATAAAATTTTTCTTATTAATTATCTAGATATTTTAATATATATTTCTTTATTTGATTAGAATGTTGTTATTGATGGAAATTGAAAAATAACATATAGCCAAAATTAACTGATAATTAATTGGATAAATATGAAGGGTCTTGTTTAATGAATGCAGTAACTATTGGTTTAATTTGATGATAATCAAATTAATAAAGGATTTTATGTTTAATTTAATTGGTTAATGATATTTAAGAACGATTTTTCTTGTTGATAAATTAATTAAAGGCATGTTAAATTAATTATTTAATTAATGTGTGATAGATTAATATGGATTGTTGCTTCTATTTTCATAGATGAAACTTTTGAATAATGAATTGCTTAATTCAATATGGAATGATAACTGGTTGTTTCATAAAAGATAATTCATTTATAGTTTCTATGTTGCCCATTTTCATAAAAAGGCCATGTGACTTGTTCTTTGCAATAGGGAGAGCTCACTGTGTGTTAATTCTGGATTCCTTATTTAGGACTAATATCTCAGTTTCATAATTAATTTTTTTCTTCTTATGATGTATTTTGGGGCTAGGAAAATTGATCCTAGAGGGTTTTTTGGTTTTTGGGGTGGGTAGTGCTGGATGTGTTGAAAGCCTAGGATTACTGATCATAGAGGGTTGTTGTGGATTGTGGGGAAGGGAGGGTTGGATGTGTTGAAATCTTGGGATGGCTGAGCCTGTAGGACTATTGTGGTATGATGGGTGTTGTTGACCATTTTTTCGGTAGTAATGTATTCTTGGAGTGGCGACATGCATTGGTTTATGCATATTGGTGTTAGGGAGGAAACAAAATATAGAATAATAGTTTGAATCTTGGAATACCTATTGATATAAAAGCTTGATGATTTTTTGAATATTTTTTTTTCAAATGGCCATATTATAGTTTATCTACTTTCCTTTACCCACTACTTGAGGTATATTATTTTTCTTACCCTCATTCCATGAGAGGTGAAGATGCACTGGGATTTACACTTTCTTTTCATGCTTAGCATTTCAAGTTTGTATGGGTCTACGCTTCTACCTTAGGTAGATAATAATCGACAGGTAGTTTATCTACTCACCATGTTGATATCCTTGGGTTTGGTATCTTGGAATGTTTTTTTGAACACAAGGTATCATGGGATGTAATGATGTTACAGAATGAATAAATGTTTAACCCATGGGGGTGGATCTTTCTGGGAAGAAATGATGAAGTTGTAATTCTGAGAAGCCATGGACTTATATTTCCTATGCTTGAAGGGCATGGATCATTGTTTTTATTCTTTTGTAATGTAATGTGGATATTTTTAAATGTTAATTGGTGGTAAAATAATTAATTAACAAAAAATGAAACCGATGAAAAAGCGATCAAATAACTTAATGTGTCTATTTAAGTGGTTGTGTGTTTAGAGGATATCTGATCATAACATTTGTGGTCAGGAGTCTGATATACTTTATATGCAATTGATTCTGAGACTAGGATTTGCCCATAATTTTTGTTTTGAGAAATATTATATCACATACATTTTGTGTTTCTATACACTACTACCCCCATTGGCCCCGCTCTCTCCTCTTGGTAGTTACTTGTGTTGGAATGAATGGTGGTTTGTTTTTACCATATATGTATATAGAGTGATGTGATGGATTGTGGTTATTTTACACACATATATTCTGGAAATAGTTTCATATGAATCCTATAGGTATAACATGCATAGGTTGTGATGACTTGAGAATCCTTACTTTGGGTTTGGGCCGTGAGGGATTGAGGTATAATACCTGATGTAGGATACATGTTATGTTTGATGTGGTGGCTACCAAAAACTACCTGGTTACTTTTGAATACATGGTTTTGGTGGTGTATTGCATGAATTCCATGTTGTGGTGATTCTTTCCTATGATCGCAGACTAGCCTTTTTAGAGAGAGATTCTTAGGGTGTGCGATGTTGGGGTAGAGTGGAAAACCATTGGGGTAATAGTAATAGTGTAACCTTGATATTATTTATTATATGTCCTTGTATGATATACTAGGTGATATTACCCCTAATAAGGCTGGGAACCCAGTAAACACATTGAGGTGAAGAGGTAGTTTCACTTATTGTTCATTGAGATTTAGATTCTTTCTTTACATTTCGCAAGAGTGGCTCCAAGGGGGACCCGATTAAGTGTAGTATTATAATCAACCTACATATATATATATAAACTATAATTCAAGTTTTTTGGAGAATACTAGAGATCAATATGGTTTCTACTAGCTTGGTAGTTTTGCAAGAGGTATTTGGGATTTCTCATTACTATCATCTTTACCTTATTTTTGTACTTATAGTTTTTCCTTTAAGTTGTAGTAGTTCTTGTATGACATTACATTTGTGTACTTGGGATTTCTTTTATATTATAGTCTCAGTTGGATTTAGTTGGTGTATATCTTATCTATCTCTTTTTATGTCTTCTCTTATAGTTTAATGCCTCCCATCTATGATTTTATTATACCCTCAGTTCTAGTCCCCAACATGGGGCATACTGGAGGCGGGGTTGAGGGGTCACTATCTCTCTTCCTTTATTGTTATCCCTAAAGGGGTATACTCTATAAGGAGGGGCGATGACAAAATTAAAATTTTAATATACTAAAAATTAGTATATTTGTGACATGACGTGTGAAATAGGTAGTGTGCACATGACAAAAAATAAACTAGTGGTGAAATTACATTTGTCTCTCAGAAATAGTAGAGGAAATAAAATTCCCTTACCTTAAGTCTCAACATCCTTCACACACACTCAAACTACATGTATAATAATTATTAATTTATTATAAATCTATTAAATAACCATAAATATTGATATAATATAATATATTATTTAATTGTGACCTTTTATTACCCTTTTATTTACAATTCCATGTAATAGTCATGTTTTGGGAAAGAACTGCATTTCATACAGGTTTTGATTTTTTTTCAGTCCACTAACTATAATCCAGGTCCCATACCCTCCATAATATTAATATTGAATTAATTATAATATTTATATATTTATTATACTTTTAATTTCAATCCTGAATGATTGTTTTAGGATATGATGTATGTTACAATCATGGAGATGGTGGGCCATATAGACGCATGCATAAAGTTTCCATTTTCACCAATCATTATGTAAAAGAAGTAAGAATTATTATTTTAAAATAATTATTATAATAAAAAAATTACCATATCATTTCTTTTAATATATATATATATCATACATTTTGTTTATGAAAATAGATAACTGCATCACTTTGTGAAGGCAGTAGTCCACACGTACAAGAACAACGTTATCATCTTGTAGTAAGAGAAAATGTAGGAATGAAAATGATATAATATAATTTATAAATTGTAATTATTTAATTAATATAATTATTATGTCATCTATTTAACATATATTCATTAAATTTATCCTTTTTGTATTTCATATATTGAGTTAGTAAAAAATAGAATCACATTTCTTCATGAGGTAGTAGTGTACTGTTTGCACTTGTGTCGTTATAGTACCCCCTACAGAAGGGAAATTAGAAAAAAGATATATATCATATAATCAATTCAGAGGTATAACTATGTTATAAATATAATATAGACACACACACACACATTATAATCTTCATAATAATGAACTTCGGGAGGTGGTAATGAAAAAATGGATGACATCGGTTCGTGAGGAGGTAGTCCAATGCAAAAATGATTACTGATTCTGAAACCAATTTGATGAATGTTGGGATGGTTTTTGGTAATTAAGTTAATATAAAAATATTTTAGTATATGGATTATAATGAGGTTTTTTATCAATTTTTTAATAATAATTTAATTATTTGGAGGGAGAAAATAAATAAAAACAATCATTATAGAACATTTCATCTTCTTTGGGTATGCTCTTTAGGTTTTCAAAACATTATTCCCTATTATGGATTTATTCCAAAAATATGGATTCTAGGATTATATGTTGGATTTTTTATGTGATTTTGAATAGTTTTACTCAAACCAAAAGGGGATTCCATACATTAATACCATAGTAGAGGGGTTGGCCTTTTATAAGAGAGTTTAGTTTTACACTTATAATTTTGTAAAAGAAAATGGTGTACCAATGTTTTTATCATTAAAAAGTGATAAAAATGAATTATTATAGAGAAATATGAATTTTAGGGTCTATATACCATCATAAAATAGATTTTAGTCATGTTTTTGGGTCATTTTAACCCCTATTTTTTCTGTTTAACCACAATTGGAACCATTTTTACCATAACTGTAACACCCCAAGATTCTACGGTATGCTTCTCTTTGAATAATGTGATAGCGTGTGTTGTACGCAACATCAAGTTCTAACACACCACAACCAATCAAACTAGCCGTTATGAATAGTAATACCTACTTTTTGAAATTATATATATTTTATATTTCAAAATGGACTTAATTTTTGTATTCATAATATCGAAATTATCCTAAGTTGAATTTTTGGTATTTTTCTGAGAATTCCAATTTTTATGAATAGTGAAAAATACCTAAAAACAACTTTTTTAATAAAAAAAATTTATATTGATAAATTATATTATTTAGTGGTTTTAAAGTATAATTAGAATATATTTTACCAATTTATCCAATGGTGTTCATGATAATTAATTTCACTTTGAAATTGGACATAAACAATTGTCAATCTTTTGATATATATTGTTTCTTAAAAACACACTATTTGTTGTAACAGTGAGAATTAATTATAAAAATAATTAATGAAACTTATATGTTTGGAATTTGGTAAAATAGACATCATTTTTGAATTCGAAATATCAGTTATAGCTTAGGGTGAAATTTTGGTATTGTTATGAAAAACATCAATTTTTGATGAATAGTGAAACCACTAAGTGGTAGTTAAAAAACTGAATTTTTCATAAAACATAATTTTACCACTTCTGTGAGTGGAATTTTGAAAATATGAGAGACATGGTTAATATAAAGGAGTAAAATGTGGTTCATTGAGATGAAAATATTTTTTGATGAATAGTAACTTTTTACTTTTATTTACCACGGTTAAAAGAAAATAGGGTAATTAAGGGTAAAAATGATATTAATATTACCCTAACACATGTCATAATTCTATTGGACAAGTGTATCTTGACCAGAAACAACCATAGGAATAAAATATTATCATTTCGGTCCACTTGGATTAGATTAGGACATTTATTATTATTTAATTTAAAGAAGAATTAAAAGAGTTAAAATCGATGTTTATTTACTAAAACATTTTTAATATAGGGTTACACATGAGATAAATTCGATTATAAATATCCATTATAAAGATAATAATATTTCCTACATAATTATATTTTATTTATAATTTTTAGACAATAAATAATTTAATTTATTTATGACACAATGACGATACAGTAATTACCATAATAGTGAAAAATTAAAATAATTGATAATATAAATTCCCAAATAAATATAATTGGAGACTTTTATTGAATTACACTAATTTTATAAGTTACTATGAAATATTAGGATTGATTTAATTGACTTTGTTCGAAGTAATCATTCTATTATGAGTTTCAAAAAAATCAATTATTGAATAGTGTCAAAATTGACATAAAAGAGTTTTTAGAACAAATATTATATTATTAATTGATATTAAATTCCTAAAAATATAAGGTTCGTACAAGAGACTTATATCATGATAGTTGTATCATTAAAAGACCACTTGGGTGTCTCTTGGATGTATATAGGAAGTTTATTAACCATATAATATAAAAATACAAAGAGACATTGTAAAAGTGAAACTAATTTACTAAGAGTTAATACTTAAAGAAAAGGCTAATATAGTAACACAAAACTGTCTAAATTCTATTGGTTGAGTGGTTTTAGACCAATCCCCACCTTAACCTCTATATAATCTTCTGTTCATCCATTAGAAACCGAATATGAATTTATTATAAAATAATATTTCTAGCTTTTCCAAAGCTTCCCCTCACCCCTCTTATAAAAGGGCACTCTCCCTTCTCATTAACTCACACCTTCAAAGCCTTTTGGTTCGACCCACCTCTACCCAAATACTCTCTCAAATTCCCTCACTTCATCCTAGAGGCCTTCCTTTAGTCAGAAATCCAACTTAAGGAACCCTTTTGATCAAATCAAAAGGAAGAACCCGAAGAAGAGGTAATGATTTCACCACCCTTTTTCAAGTTCTTTTCTTCTTCCACTTCTTCATTCTTTGTTATTACTATTCTAAAATAATAACTTGAGTATATTATATATAATTTGATGTTATTATAAAAATTTTACAACAATATTTCAGTATTCTATCCATCCTTTGAATAACATGTCACCATACGTGCGTACGTACGGCTAACCGTCTCCACGTCGTGGTGTAATTGTTATTCAATAAATTATTATTTGGATGAGTATAATAATTATTTTTAGTTAATGTAAATAATAAATATAACATGATAATTATTCTATATATTAGATATAACATCCAATTATATATTATTTTAATATCAAAAGAATGATATTGTCTCTCGTGCGTACGTACGGACTTTCGTCTCCACGAACGCGAAGAGATTCATTCTCCATCGTATCAATTCAAGTATAACTATCATTTTATAATTTAAAAATAATTTTTAAGGACTTGATATCATCCTGGACATGATTAAGATACAATGTATCCCTGAAAAACATGACTTAAGTAACAAAACATATAAAAGAAAACGAATAAGTTAACACCCGAAACAACGATAATTCTAAGATATTATTAACAAAGCAATGATAAAAGATCATATTTGATATCATATGAATGTATATGATTATTGTATAACTTAATAACAATTATTTCACCATTTTACAGGAGGTTAACCTACCCCCAACCAAGGAAAAGTACAAGGTAAGGGTTTATTTCACAGTCTCTTCATTATCCGAGGTTGTTTATACGTAATAATCTACTGGGACTTCTTTATCATCCACATCCATGTTTCTTAAAAATGTATTTCAATTTTTTTTACTATTTACTAGAATATGGGTTAAAGTCATTTATACCCTTTCTTGACTTTTTATAAGAGGTTTATAAAGGAATCTTTCCATCATTTTCCAAACAAGGTGCTTTTTATCCTTTTCGAAAAAATTAAGGTATGAATGTTTTTTTAACTTATACGATGGGTGCGGCTATTTTCCGCCGTTATAAAATCGTCAAATCTTCCCTTACAAGCTTACAAGAATATTTTAAAAGAAAATGTTTTATTTTATAAATATACGACTCTTAAATAATTTCAAAATAGAAAGAGATATTTCTCTAAAAAGAGTTTTGATTTTAACTATGTCAACATCCTTTGATGGATCTTAAGCTTATTTGAAGTTGATTTTTTTATGATACAAAACATCGATATTTTATTTATGGTTTTTTGATATGTTTGACTATGGATGTGCTATTTGTATACCATTCATGGTTTATGGATGAAGTATTTACATTTCGTATGCTAGTTTTAATACGAATGTTTATGTTAGGTTTAAACCTTTTCATATGGGAATGCATTGGACTTAATATGTGATGGGTGGAGCCCGATATGGATCCTCGATGCATCGATAGGTCTCATGAGACAAACTAGTGTCTTGTAACAAGGCCTTGACAAAATCTTATTTGTAGTCTTGGCACGAGGCCTTGGATATGTGGTTATGATAGTCTGGCATTATGCATTCCATCATTATGAAAGTGGTTATTGATAATTCATTTGATTATTAGATTAGTAGAATATCCATTCTAATAAGTAAATGGAATTATTTCATTTTATTTTTTCCATACTATGTTGATGTTAAAGTTTTAAAGGATTTTGTTTTAGTTATACATTGCCTTGAATGTTTATTCTTATTTATGAAAGTTTCCGCTATATTGTTATCCTTACTGGGTATTTAAGCTCCCCCCTTTTCTATGTTTTATTTTTCCGAGGATATGAAGAAGTAATTTATGAATGAACTTCAGGGATATTATGAGTGGATAAGAGTGTGGAATATGGAGGCTATATTGTTGTATTTTTTATTTTATGATGTAATGTAAAATTTATTAATGTATATAGTGTTTCCAAGGCTACTAAACCAATCGGTCTTCCGAGACTTGATCTTTCTTCTGATCATGCCAATGTTAAGTAATAATGCACTGACTCTGGGTAACTGGGGTCGGGGCATTACAGTTGGTATCAGAGGAAGTTTAGTACAAACCATGGAAGCTAGATTTAGATAAACTCTGATTAGAGCACATATATTTAAGATGGACTTTGAGGATTAGTATAGAAAAACTTCCTAGAATTTTGGTATTGTAGAGATTTTGTGAGTTTTCCGAGCAGTAAATCCATGTCTAGATACGAGCAGGTAGAGGCAGCTCTGGCAGAGATGTACCTAGGGGTAAAACCCGAAAACACCACTTTGAGCTGGACTCGAACGTGAACTAGTGCACGACAACGGGCCTGCTGCACTATTGGTTATGACACTCCGGTGTGATATGCTTAGGATAACTCTCATTTTCTTTACAAATCATTATTAAGGGTTTATGAGTATATACTTCCTCAAAGAAAACATTTTTATGATTATGGATTATATCCATAAATAGTTCAATTTATGTTAAGTGTTTTATAAGTATGGGATTATGTATTTTGATTCATAAACTGATCTAGTTTATGCCACTGTTTAGAAATGGCACCTAGTAGAAGAAATGGAAACCGTATCAATGCACACACTCCATGTATGGATTTCCCTCCTGCTCAAGATAATTATAGTGGAGCTGGTGATGTAATTGGTGATGATCAGCTAATCACCATACTGGGACAACTCACTCAGGTTATGAATAATAACCTTACCCGTATGGGGCTCCCTGATCCGCAGCGTGGAGGATCAATGTTAGATCGATTCATGAGGAAAAAACCACCAATGTTCAATGGGAGTACAAATCCCTTAGTAGTTGAGAAATGGATAAATTCCCTAGAGAAAATATTTCAGGCTTTGGGGAGTAGTGAAAGAGAAAAAGTTATCATGGCAGTTTACCGCCTCACTAGAGATGCTGATCAATGATGGTCATTGATTCAAAACATGAAGGAAGATTGCGAGGTATCAAATATGGAATGGAGGGAGTTTAAAGATCTTTTTTTAGACAAATAGTTTCCTCGTGACCATCGAGCAGATGTGGAAAGGAAATTTCTGAGTCTGAGAAAAAAGGAGGATGAGAATGTCACAAAGTATGAGGCTAACTTTACAAGGCTAGAAAGGTATGCTGGAGATTATATACGTAAACCAAGAAGTAAGATTTATCATTTCTTTCATGGGTTAAAACCATTTCTCCATCAAGCATTAGTCTCACAATCCTTGTCGTCGTACAAAGACATTGTCTCATGTGCTATCAAGACCAAAAAAAATTCTCTAAGTCTTATTACTTTAAAGAAAAGAAAAAGAAGAATAGATCTACTGATCAATATAGGAATGGAAATAAAGGGAAGAACGGAGTGGTTGAATATCCATCCTATGGTAAATGTGGGTAGAAACACCCCGGTACTGGCTTGAAGGGAATGGGTGTC
Source organism: Viscum album (assembly GCA_963277665.1). NCBI lineage: Eukaryota > Viridiplantae > Streptophyta > Magnoliopsida > Santalales > Viscaceae > Viscum > Viscum album. The sequence continues at coordinate 414,891,279 of OY728131.1, forward strand.
TATTACAAGTGTGGTGAAAAAGGCCACCAAGCTCGTGATTGCAAAGGGAAGAAGGAAGCTACCAATGTTCAGTGCTACAATTGCAGGAATATGGGAAATTATGCAAATGAATGTCCTAAGCATCATGAGAACTTACCTCAAAAAAGTAAAAGGGATCAAGACAAATCGTATACTATCACTACTGCTGAGGTAGAAGCTCCGAAAGACGTGGTGGCAGGTAATTTAATGGTTTCATCAAGTTTAGAAAATGCATTATTTTATTCTGGATCATCACATTGTTTCATATCTTCCCAGTTTTCTAAGAAAATTAGATAATTCCAATTTGATTTAACAAGGGAGTTTTCAATTAAAACTCCTAAGGGAAGTATCATTGCAACAAAGTTTTGTGAATCAGTCCCCATTAGAGCACATAATTTTTTTTATTTGCTGATCTCATCGTCATACCTATGATTGAGTTTGATATAATCCTTGGTATGGATTGGATTTTGGACTATGATGCGAAGATTTATTTTAAGAAGAAGGAGGTTACTATTTTTGATGATGATGATAAGGAACACCTTATCTTTAGAGCAGAATCGTCACCACCTAATTCTTTTCTAGATCCACCCCCAGTAGCTCAACTAAATTCAATTATTGGGGAGGAATAAAATGAAATGACTTTGGGTGAGGAAAGGAATGTTCAAATAGAGGATGTACCTATTGTGAAAGAATATGTAGATGTATTTTCGGATGATTTACCTGGACATCCTCCAGAACGAGAAGTTGAGTTTTCCATTGATTTAATTCCTGGATAAAGGCCTATATCGAGTACCCCTTATAGAATGGCCATTGTGGAATTAGTTTAACTAAAGAAACAGCTAGAGGAATTGAGTAATAAGGGATTTATTCACCCTAGTGTTTCTCCATGGGGAGCCCTTGTTCTATTTTTTAAAAAGAAAGATGGATCTATGAGGTTATGTATCGACTACAGGGAGATCAATGCTATAAAAATAAAGAACAAGTATCCCCTACCTCGCATTGATGATTTATTTGACCAACTACATGGAGCTCAATAATTTTCAAAGATTGACCTTTGATTTGGATACCATCAGTTGTGTGTGAAGAAGGAAGACATTCTGAAGACAACATTTCAAACTAGGTACGAGCATTACGAGTTTAGTGTAACGCCTTTTGGATTGAATAACGCACCCTCTGTATTCATAGATGTAATGATTAGAGTTTTCAAGGAATATCTCGATGAATTTGTGGTGGTATTTATTGATGATATCTTGGTATACTCCAAAAGCTACGATGATCATGAAAATCACTTGCGCATTATCCTAAAGACTCTGAGAAGACATGAATTATATGGGAAGTTTAGCAAGTGTGAATTCTAGCTTCAGGAGATTTCTTTTCTTGGCCACGTTGTCTCTAAAGATGGAATCTCTGTTGATCCTTCTAAGACCAAGGAAATTCAAGAATGTCCAGCACCTACGAGTATAACTGAGGTACACAGTTTTATTGGTTTCACAGGTTATTATCAAAGTTTCGTCCAGAATTTTGCCCGATTGGCTAACCCATTAACGAAGTTCACATGTAAAGGGGTTAAATTTTTTTTGACAAAAGAGTGTGAAGAATGTTTCGAAGAACTAAAGAGAAGATTAGTCAATGATCCTATATTGAATCTACCATCAGGGAATGATGGGTTCGTTATTTATAGTGATTCATCGAAAAAAGGACTTGGTTGTGTCCTTATGCAGATGATAGGGTTATTGCCTATGCATCACGACAGTTGAAAACTCATGAACAAAACTATCCTACTCATGATCTCGAGTTAGCATCTGCGATCTTTGCTTTGAAGATATGGAGGCACTACCACTATCGTGAAAAATGTGAGATTTATACTGATCACAAGTGTTTGAAGTATATTTTCTCACAAAAAGAACTCAACATGAGGCAAATGAGATGGCTTGAATTTTTCAAAGATTATGATTGTACGGTACACTACCACCCGAGGAAAGAAAACAAGGTGGTAGATTCTTTGACCAGAAAAGATCATGGAGTTTTGAAAAATATGAGAATTGAAAGGGATCCAATTTTCATGGATCTAGTGAAGATGGACATGGGAATAACCATGGAAGGTGAAACATCAATTATTTTTCAAATGGTTTCCAAACCATATTTACTAGAAAGGATTAAGAGTTCTCAGACCGAGGATGAAGAATTTCAAAAGAAGATTAAAGATGTGAATTATGGGAGATTGAGAGACTTTGTGTATGAAGATGGAAGTTTGAAATTTGGGAAGAGGCTTTGTGTTCCCGCTATACGTGATCTAAAAAGGGAATTGCTGAATGATGCTCATAGTTCCAATTTCTCTATATATCCTGGGAGAACTAAAATGTATAGAGATTTTAAGGAACATTTTTGTTGGGATAACATGAAGAGGGAGATTTTTGATTTTGTATCAAGATGTATGTTTTTTCAACAAGTGAAAGCAGGAAGGTAAAAACCTAGAGGAGTCATGCAACCTCTACCCATACTGGTGTGGAAATGGGACAATATTACAATGGACTTTCTCATGGGGATACCAAAGACTCCTAGAAGGAACGATGCAATATGGGCTATTGTTGATCTTCTTACCAAGTCAGCACATTTTCTTCCTATAAGAGAAGATCTACCACTGGAATGTCTATCAAGACTATATATTAATGAAGTAGTGAGACTTCATGGAGTACCCCTATCGATTTTTTCTGATCATGATCCCTATTTTACTTCAATATTCTGGAAGAGTCTTCAGAAATCCCTGGATTCAGAACATCATTTGAGCACTGCCTACCACCCTCAAACAGATGGACAATCAGAACGAACTATTAAAACCTTAAAAGACGTGTTCAGATCCTTCTCACTTGACTTTCAGGGTATGTGGGATCAATATTTACCAATGGTAGAATTTTCCTATAACAATATATTCCATTTGAGTATTCAGATGGCACCATATGAAGCGTTATATGGAAAGAGATGTCACACACCAACCTATTGGGATAAAATTAGTGAAAGAAAACTTGTAGGTCCAGAACTAGTGGAGGAAACAATGGAAAAGGTGTAGGTAATCCAAAATCACATCAAAGCAGCTCAAAGTAGGCAGAAGAGCAATGCCGATAATCGAAGGATGGATTTGGAATTTTATGTCGGTGATCATGTTTTCCTGAACGTATCTCCATGGAAGGGAGTCATACGTTTTGGTAATAAAGGTAAATTTATTCCCAGGTACATTGAACCTTTCAAAATTCTAGAACGAATTGGGGATGTAGCTTACAGATTGGCAATGCCGCCAAGTCTCTCCAAAGTTCACGATGTGTTTCACGTATCTCTATTGAGGAAATGCATGCCTGAACCAACGCATGTACTCACCTATGGGGAATTAGAACTGGAACCTGATCTGTCTTATTGGGAAGAGCCCGTCAATATTCTTGATACGAGAGAACAAGTGCTGAGAAATCAGACGACGTGTCTGGTAAAAGTTTTGTGGAGAAACCATAAGATGGAAGAGGCAACGTGGGAACCCGAGGAACTTATGATGAAGAACCACCCGAGTCTTTTCATGCGGTAGTATTATAGAAATTTTGACGATGAAATTATTTGATGGAGGGGAGAATGTAACACCCCAAGCTTCTACGGTACGATTCTGTTTGAATAATGTGATAGCGTGTGTTGTACACAACATCGAGTTCTAACACACCAAAACCAATAAAACTAGCCGTTATGAATAGTAATACCTACGTTTTGAAATTATATATATTTTATATTTCAAAATGGACTTCATTTTTGGATTCAGAATATCGAAATTATCCTAAGTTGAATTTTTGGTATTTTTCTGAGAACTTCCAATTTTTATGAATAGTGAAAAATACTTAAAAACAAAATTTTTTATCAAAATAATTTATAGTGATAAATTATATTATTTAGTGGTTTTAATGTATAATTATAATATATTTTTACCATTTTATCCAATGGTGTTCATTATAATTAATTTCACTTTGAAATTTGACATAAACAATTGTAAATCTTTTGATATATATTGTTTCTTAAAAACACTATATTTGTTGTAACAGCTGGAATTAATTATAAAATTAATCAATGAAACTTATAATTTTGGAATTCTATAAAATAGACATCATTTTTGAATTCGGAATATCAATTATAGCTTAGGGTGAAATTTTGACATTGTTCTGAAAAACTTCAATTTTTGATGAATAGTGAAACCACTAAGTGGAAGTTAAAAAACTAAATTTTTCATAAAACATAATTTTACCGCTTTTGTGAGTGGAATTTAGAAAATTAGAGATACACGTTAAATATCAAGGAGTAAAATGAGGTTCATTGAGATGAAAATAATTTTTGGTGAATAGTAATGTTTTACTTTTATTTACCACGGTTAAAAGTAAATAGGGTAATTAAGGGTAAAAATTATATTAATATTACCTTAACACATGTCCTAATTCTTTTGGACAAGTTTATCTCAACCACAAACAACCATAGTAATAAAATATTATCATTTAGGTCCACTTGGATTAGATTAGGACATTTATTATTATTTAATTCAAAGAAGAGTTAAAAGAGTTAAAATCAAAGATTATTTACTAAAACATTTTTAATATAGGGTTATACGTGAGATAAATTCGACTATAAATATTAATTAGAAATATAGAACATTTTCCTACATAATGGTATTTTATTTTTAATTTTTAGACATTCAATAAGTTAATTTATTTTTGACACAATGATGATGCATTAATTACCTTATTAATGAAAAATTAAAATAATTGATATTATAAATATCCAAATAAATATAATTGGATACTTATATTGAATTACACTAATTTTATAGGTTACTATGACATATTAGGATTGATTTAATTGATTTTTTTCGAAGTAATCATTCTGTTATGAGTTTCAAAAAAATCAATTATTGAATAGTTTCAAAATTGACATAAAAGAGTTTTTAAAACAAATATTATATTATTAATTGATATTAAATTCCTAAAAATCTAAGGTTTGGCCAAGAGACTTATATCATGATATTTGTATCATTAATGGATAACTTGGGAGTCACTTGGATGTATATTGTATGTTTATTAACCATATAATATAAAAATACAAAGAGACATTGTAAAAGTGAAACTAATTAACTAAGAGTTAATACTTAAAGATAAGGTTTATATAGTAACCCAAACCTGTATAAATTCTATTGGTTGAGTGGTTTTCGACCCATACCCACCTTAAACTTTAAATAATCTAATTTGAGCCATCATAAACAGAATATGACTTTATTATAAAATAATAATTATAGCTTTTCCAAAGGTGCCCCTCACCCCTCTTATAAAAGGGCACTCTCTCTTCTCATTAACTCACACCTTCAAAGCTTTTTGGATCGGCCAACCTCTGCCCAAATACTCTCTCAACTTCCCTCACTTAATCATAGAGGCCTTCCTTTAGTCATATATCCATCTTAAGGATCCCTTTAGATCAAATCAAAAGGAAGAACCCAAAGAAGAGGTAATGATTTCACCACCTTTTTTCAAGTTCCTTTCTTCTTCCACTTCTTCATTCTTTGTTATTACCATTCTAAAATAATAACTCCAGTATATTATATATAATTTGATGTTATTATAAACATTTTACAACCATATTTCAGTATTCTATCCATCCTTTGAATAACATGTCACCATACGTGCGTACGTACGGCTTACCGTCTCCACGTCGTGGTGTAATTGTTTTTCAATAAATAATTATTTGGATGGGTATAATAATGATCTGTAATTCATGTAAATAATAAATATAACATGATAATGATTGTTTATATGAGATATACCATCCAATTATATATTATTTTAATATCAATTGAATGATATTGTCGCTCGTGCGTAGGTACAGACTACTGTCTCCATGAACGTGATGAGATTCATTCTACAATGTATCTATTCAAGTCGAATTATCATTTTATAATTTAAAAATAATTTTTAAGGACTTGATATCATCCTGGATATGATTAAGATACAAACTATCCATGATAAACATGACTTAAGTAACAAAACATATAAAAGAAAACGAGTAAGTTAACACCCGAAACAACGATAATTCTAAGATATTATTAACAAAGAAATGTTAAAAGATCATATATGATATCATATGAATGTATATGATTCTTGTATAATTTAATAAAAATTAATTCACCATTATACAGGAGGTTAACCTACCCCCGACCAAGGAAAATTACAAGGTAAGGGTTTATTTCGCAATCTCTTCATTATCTGAGGTTGTTTATACGTAATAATCTACTGGGACTTCTTTATCATCCACATCCATGTTTCTTAAAAATGTATTTCACAACATTTTTACTATTGACTAGAATATAGGATAAAGTAATTTATACCCTTGTTTTACTTTTTATAAGAGGTTTATAATGGAATCTTTTCGTCATTTTCCAAACAAGGTGCTTTTTAACCTTTTCGACAGAATTAAGGTAAGAATGTTGTTTTAACTTATACGGCGGGTGCGGCTATTTTCTGCCGTTATAAAATCATCGAAGCTTCCCTTCCAATCTTATAAGAATATTTTCAAAGAAAATGTTTTATTTTATAAATATACGACTCTTAAATGATTTCAAAATAGAAAGAGATATTTCTCTAAAAATAGTTTTGATTTTATCTATGTCAACATCCTTTGATGGATTTTAAGATTATTTGAAGTTGATTTATTATAATAAAAAACATCCATATTTTGTTGATGGTTTTGTGATATGTTTGACTGTGGATGGGCTATTTTTATACCATTCATGGTTTATGGATGACGTATTTACATTTCGTATGCTAGTTTTAATATGAATATTTTTGTTATGTTTAAACCTTTTCATATGGGAATGAATTGGACTTAATATGTGATTGGTGGAGCCCACTATAGCTTCTCGATGCATCGGTAGGTCTCATGAGACAAACTAGTGTCTTGGTACAAGGCCTTGACAAAATATTATTTGTAGTCTTGGCACGAGGCCTTGGCTATGTGGTTATGATAGTCTGTCATTATGCATTCCATCATTATGAAAGTGGTTATTGATATTGCATGTGATTATTCGATTAGTAGAATATCCATGCGAATAAGTAAATGGCATTATTTCATTTTATTTTTTCCATACTATGTTGAAGTTCAAGTTTAAAACACATTTGTTTTAGTTATACATTGCCTTGAATGTTTATTCTTATTTATGATGTTTTTTATATATTGTTATCCTTACTAGGAATTTATGTTCACCCCTTTTCTATGTTTTATTTTTCCCAGGATGTGAAGAATTAATTTATGAATGACCTGCAGGGATAATATGAGGGGATAAGGGTGTGGAATATGGAGGCTATATTGTTGTAGTTTTCATTTTATGATGTAATGTAAACTTTATTAATGTATATAGTGTTTCCAAGGCTACTAAACCAATCGGTCTTCCGAGACTTGATCTTTCTTATGATCATGCCAATATTATGTAATAATGCACCGACTCTGGGTAACTGGGGTCGGGGCGTTACAATAACCATGATAAATTATTTTTAAGCTTTTCAATATAGTATTGGAAAAACATTAACTTAACTTTATTAGACAATATAAATTATTATGATAAAATATATTTAATCCATTTATAAATATTATATTTAATGGAGTGGAAAAACGTAATTTGAAAGTAATCATGTAGATGCAGTCAGAAATCTGTTATCATAGAGAAAAAGTTGAAAGTTTACAAGGATTAAATATCAAAATTCAATATGAAAATAATTTCATTTAAACAACGTATATAAATATATTTTTAACTAAAATAATTTTAATTTAAAGGAAATTTAAACTATAGTCTTGCTATATAAATAAATAAAAATAAAAATATATTTATCAATTAAAATTTGGTAATTTCATTATTCATCAAAAAAATAATATTTTTATTAAATTATAAAAATATCACACCAAGATATATTTTAAATAAATATTTTTAAAAGTAACAATATTTTTTTAAATATTTTATCTTATGTATTTGAAAATTAGTTTGGAAATATATACACAAAATTGTGACAAAACTTATTTTTAGTATGACATTGTTTTAAGAAAAAAATTGGATTTGTTTTTATCTATTTTTTATAAAACACATTAGATGAGTCATAAAAATTTTATTGAATATAAAATATTTATATTTAATTAAAATCATTTGCTAAAATTTGGGTATAAATATATTGAGTTTTGATATGTTTTATTTTTATAAAAATAACTATTCAGGGAAGGATTTAATTTATTTTCAAATAGTTTTTATTTTTTAATTAATATTCCAAAAAATACTTCATGTTTTATACCTATTTAAAACATATATTTTTTTAATATAGTTAATCAAGTTAATACCCACCATTTTAACAGATAAGTCATAACTGTGACATTACTATTAATTTTATAATATAAAATGTTTTGTTCAAACTTTTATTTGCATGTAACAAAAGCTAAGCACATTATTATGTGTAATGAAAATTAATAAAAATATTAAATTCATTTGAAAAAAAGTGTTTGAAAAAATATTGTGGTGTTAAATTTTATACCCCATAAAATGAATTTCCCCCTCAAAATTCTTCTTAGTCATCCATGTTTAATCATTTGAAAATTTCTTCATTCAAATCTGCATCGTAAAAAGGTTTATTAAAATATACTCTTGAAAAAGAGAAAGGGGTTTGTGAAATTCATTTTTAATAACATATACTAGGATTCCAAATATGATAACATACATAGGAAGTGATGATATTGACATGGTTGAAAAGTTTTAATAGTTATAGAGAGTCATAAAGAACACTGATGAAAAAAAGTGGGTGATCTAGAGAGTGTTAATGACCAAAAAACCCATAAACCAAAGAGGAATGAAAATTCACATTGATATCATAAAAATGATTATATAAAGAAAATAGTTTTTTTTTTAAATATCATTTTCTTAATATTGTAGAATTATTTTTCCATCAATAATGAGACAATATGAAATCTTTATTACTCGATATCATTTCATTTCATAAGGAAAATTTCATCCTTTGGTTGTTCCTTAATCAATTTACCCTTCATCACTGATTATTAGAGTTGATTTTTTTCATGCCTATAACACTAAAAAATCTTTAAAATAAAGAAAATTCATTCCTTCAATCTCAATATAAAAAGGGTAACACTAGATATAAAATATAGAAAAAATATTTATATGGAGTAGTAATAAATTAATCTCTAAAACCTTAACCAATGTTAAAATTAATCCTTATAACCTTTCCAAAAAAAAATTATAATGAAGGACACTAAATTTCCGAAACTCAACATTAATCTTCCAAATATCATTAGTCATCTAATAGTGGTCACATTCCAAATATATGAATTGCACGCTCATAAATTCCCTTGAAGCATGGTAATAACTATAGTTGCCATAAAACCTCCATGAAAACATGAATGATTCCACATTTAATGAATAAAATCATATATTATTAAACATATTACATAGATCTAGTAATGTTGTAAATTCCATCAACGATAACACAACCCACTTTATCAACAAATCATTTATCAGTTTTGATGTCATAAATTCTATCACACTTTATCGATATCAATCATCACTTTATCTAAACTAAACACTATTTTTTAACCTCATGACCATATTATGTGTTATCTTCCCTTAATCTTTTAATTTTAATAAAATATTATGTTTCTATTAAAAGAATTTTCTAGTTCGTTAGTATTATTCAAAATATTCTTACAAATCTTCAATGAAAAATTTATTCTAAATAATACTTATATATTTAATAAGTAATATAAAATAATAATTTAATTCAAAGACATCCCTACATTATTTGTTTCTGGATATTCTTTGTAATGTATCCATATTTCTCGAATACAGTACGACTTCATTCTCAATGTTTAACATTTCATTAATTTAAAATGGAATTTTTAGTCTCTTCAACCTCGATTATATAACAATTACTCATAATTTATTTATTATCCTAATGATAATTACCCTTAAAAAATATATTTACATATTTATTAGACATTCGACATTTAAAAATTTTTATATTTGATGATTGAACATGGAGAAAAATATTCTCATCCATTTTGTTAACCCAACATTTCAATTTTTACATAGTTGTTACTTGATTTGTGTCCATATTCTACAAACACAAAAGATATTCTCATCCCTCTAATAAATTCCCTTGAGCACTTTTTTCCACATTCTAAAAATATGGGAAAACAAATTTTCATTGAACCATGGTATCCACTAAATGAACTCTCAACAAACTCTATCCATAACTTCTTAAGTGAGTTGAAGAATTTGTTAAGGTGAATGATTCAAATCATTTATTGTGATAACTTGTAATGAGTAATCACAATATTCTTCACTCTATTCATCATTACATTTAGATTATCCTTAGAAAATTTCCCATCACATTAATTGTTACTCTAGTTCGAATGATGTCCTACCATATACTTAAACAAAAAATCATAGTGTGAGTAATAATAATCACAATAGGGAACCAGAAATTCATGAAAATAACTTATAATATGTTTATATCATGAAAACTTATTCTCAATATACGACAACTTATTTTTATCATATTTCATTCATAGTCATCATATATTTAAATTATTATTGATGGGTTATAAAGAGTTGGATAATTTCCAAACCATAACCCCAAATATTGTCAAACCAGGTGTGTTGCAAGGATTATTGTCACACACCAGGTGATGATTGAGTCCAAATTAATGAACCATATTTAAAGTAATATCCCATGGATGGATCTGTTTTAGAGACATGTTTACTTGTAGAATCTAGATAGGGATGCAATTTTATGGAAACCACGTGCTCTGTCTATTAAAAAATTCCATGATATTTTTGTATACTTTAACTCATCCCTATAGTTTTAATTAGAAATATTCCATGGAATATACTTAAAAATATTCCAAGTTATATCACTAATTTTTTATCAACCTGGTTTCCAACACATAACTAAATCATTCCTCTGATATCAAGAACAACAACCTAGGTTGTTCATACAAAGATATGACATCTTTTTAGATTAATGGTAAATATATTACACAAACAAACTCTTAAGGACTATTACATATTTTATTTATTTTTATACTAGGTATAATATTATCTACTTTGGTGAATGTTATTCAATATCTCCCATAAATATATTATCATTTAGTACTCTTTAGAAATAAACTATACTTAAAACATTTTTTCATAACATTGGGAAATGAATCGTTTGAAAGGGTGTGATCAAATACTGCATAAGGGTACACATGGGAGATATTTAATCATTACACAAACATAAGTGTATGAGAACATGATCCTAAGATTTTAAATCCATACCTTTTATATAAATGATCATAATCTTGAGTCATGGAATAAAAATTATAAATTCATAAGAGATGAATCATATGGGAATCAAATAAAATGAGCCATGAGATCCTAATATCATTATTATACATAAAATTGTTACACACACAGACTTATACAAAATCATTTCCTTAGTATTTAAGGATCTCTTCCAAGGCTATCATAGTGGGATGGATTTACTCCCAAAACAAATATATTATTCAAGGCTCACTCCCATATCCATTACAGTAGATGAAGTACCTTACTAAACTTGGGTCACTCCTTGTTTGATTCAAACCAAACTCACCTGAATTACATGTTTTACCAATTCATTGGAGGAAGATATAAGTCCCATCAATATTTGGTTATAACATAACCACCTCCCTTGTTTATAAAAAAATGACCATACTTGGTTATAACATAACCACTGCAAAATGATGAACACCATAACAATATTTTCATCAATATCATAAATAATTTATCTTATTATAACCCCTCAAATGAAATGGTTATCATAAAAATTACATCATATCACAACCTATAAAAAAAGTCACGTTTCTTAATAATTTATTCAATTAAACATAACACAATCCATTAAAATAAATGTGTTTTAAAAGAACGTTATAACCCATGGAAGGTAAATAGGTTTTGTAAATATATTTTCATCATAAAAATGAACCATCTATTGAATTAATAATATTGGAATCCAATGATCATATCCCTAGTAAATAACTTTTAAAAAATAAATATTTATAAACACGTTTGGAAAAGTTTTCTTTGAAAAAAAAATTCAATCATATAAAAGAAGTATTAAAAATCAATTAGAAATTTCTCAAGAAAAATAACTTTTATTTGGAAATAAATATTTAAAAATAATTATTCATAAAAAATTAAATTATTTTATTTTAAAATAACCTTGAAAACATATAACATAATCATCAAAGTTAATAATGATCATGACCATGGAAAATTCCATTCGTGATGTACACATTAAAATAATGATTCCATTCATCTTTTTTGTAAAATTGTAACATCCATTATTTTTAAATGACATTAATATCCCTTATATTTTTTTAGTGTTAATATTGGGAAAATATTTATTCAATAAATCATTTTAATAATTTAAAAAAAGTCTTTGAACTAATTGTAAAATACTTGGTTTTTGAAGGAATTTTTTTTGAACCAAAGATAGAAGTGAAGACAAATTTTCTTAAAAATATTATTTTGATATCTTCATAATATAAAGAGAATAATATAATGGGAAAAGATGTATTTTAAAAACACAACGATAAGAGAAGAGAATAATTTTTTTCCTTTAGAGTTAAATCCTAGTAATTCATCACAGGAAGTATAATTAAGATAAATGTCAATAAACTATTTGATTGTAAAATAAAAACTTCACCACTATATTTAAATTGAATCATAATCCACATACTAGAATAACCTAAAATTGAAAATATATAATCATGAGAGTAAATTAATTAATTATATATTTTGGAAACTGGATATATATAAACCTCATAAAGAATACAGGTGCCTAACATAACATACGTCTCCATCGATGATTTTTTTAAAAAGATCGACTACCACTTTAGTATATTTTGAAATGAAAAACCCATCAAAGAGTGATAATAAACCTGATATGTAAATCCAAATAATTCTCATGATTATATATATATAATACTTTGATGGGTATTATATACAATACACATAAGATGCATGTGGAGTATAAATCATGCATCAATCATAAGTAAAAAAGTGAGATGGAAATATTTTATTGATTTAGTAATATTTTGAATTGTGATCCCCAAAAAATAAAAAATAAAAAATAAAACATTTAATATCATTACAATTAGAGTATTCAGGAGGTAAAAATTTAGAGGGTGATATATATAAAATAAAAAATAAACAAGTGGTGACTTTGTATAGGTCTTCCAGATATAAAAGAATGTATATAAATCCCTTACATTAAGTCATGAATTCCCTCATACACATTCTAGAAATCATATATGATAAGTATATATGTATTATATATCTATTAAATAACCAAGAATATACATATAATACAATTTAATATTTTATTTTGATATTTTATTACCTATTTATTAACAATTTTGTGTTAGTGTCATGTTTTGGGAAATGGCTACGTTTTTGTATATATTTTGAAATTTTATTTTATGTGATCCTAAATTGATCATTGTTTAATATTCTAAATAATAATTATAATTAAATAAATATAATATTTATATTTCAATTAAATCTTTAATACAAATAATGAACGTTCATTTTGAGTAATGAACTACGTTATGATCATAGAGATGGTAGGTTGTATTCACACATGAGTAACATTCCCATTTTTCAATGATCAATATAGAAAAAGGGGAAGTAATATTTTATTTTTTACTAATGATATCAATATCCTAAATACCATTTAATTTAATTAAATATACTTATATGTATCATCCATGTAGTTTGGTGATGAAAATTGAGAGTCAAATCACATCGTGAAGGTGGTAGTTCACGCATACATTAATAATGGTGTCATATTTTAGTAATTGAAAAGGTAAAAAAATAAATGATATATTATATTATAATAATGAAAAATATGTAAATAATATAATAATTATTTAATTATATAAAATTTATTGGTTATATATATCCTTATTATCTTCCATGTAAAACATTAGTTAAAAAAGAAATCACATCACTTCGTGTGGTGGTAGTCTGCCATACATAAAAGCATAATTATAGAATCACTTATGAAATGTAAAGTAAAATAGATATATATTACATAATTACACTATATGTAAAATTATTCTATATGTATCTATATATCACACATATATATATACACTTTATATCCATCATTTTACAGAACCATGAGTGGTGGTAATGGAAAAAATAATGACATCGGTTCGTAAATCCATAGTATCTCGTACATATGAATGATGATTTTATTGGACATTTTATGGATGTTGAGATAGTTAATGATCACGAAATTAACATAAAAATATCATTATATTTCATATACTGATGTTATTGTGTAATCATTTTTTAATATGAATTGAACTAGTTAGATGGAGAAATGATATAAAAATTCTTGTTGAAGAATGTTACCTATTTTTTGAGTATCATCCATAACATTACTGCAAAATATATCCTAAAATGGATTTATTCCCAAAATATGGATTGAATAATGAGTATATTTAATTTTATATGGTATTTTCGAAGCTCTTGGATGAGAAATAATGGGTTTTAAGGTGTGAATAATAGAGGATAATGGGTGTCTCTTTATGAGGGTGGTGAGTGGAACAATTGTAAATTTTTAATGAAAAAAGGTGTAATGAAGTTTTTCTAATGTCACAATCCACAAAAATGGATTATTATCAAGAATACGACATTATAGGGTTTAAATATGTCTATAATATAAATTTATGAAATTTTTTAGGTCATTTGAATGTCATTTTTAGTTAAACCCCTGGTAAACCCATTCTCACCTTAAACTCAATAATAATTATTACCTTTTTCATAATTCATATTGGTGAATAATTAAGAAGAAATTATTAGATAATATAATTTTTTTAATAAACAATTCTGGAATAAATTTTTTCATTATCAATGAAATGGAGTGAAAAAATTTAATTTATTGTTATTCTCACAAACATGATGAGAAAAAAAGTTTTCGTTGATAAAAAGATCAAAATATTTAAAGCTTTTAATTTGAAAATTTAATAAATGATTAAAATTTTATAAATTGCATTAATAGATATATAATGAAACTAATTATAATTTAATATTAATTTTAAATATTATATAACTATAAAAATAATTTAAACAAAAGGATTTTTTTATTAAAATTCCATAATTTCACTATTCATAAAAAATAGGCCTTTCAAAAAATTATATAAACGTTTCCATAAGATAATTTTGAAAATAAAATTACAAAAAAAAGGTTTCTATTTTACAAATTAATTTTTTAATTTTTTCAATAATTAGTTCTAAAATAATATCATACAAATGTGCCAAAACCACTTTTTAGAAAAATGTAGTTTGATGTATAAAATTATCTTTAATCTTTAATATTGTTTATAAAACACATAAAGAGAATAATAATGATTCTATTAAATATATAATACAAAAATTTGATGAAACATTTTCTTAAAAATTGATTTTTTTAATTCATTGAGGTAAATGTTTTTATATTCCTAAAAATATGTTTTTAAAGAAATATTTTTTTTATTTTCCAAAAAAAATTTAAAATTAATTGGTCAAAAAAATATTTATTTTATTTACATGTGTAAAAAATATATTTTTATAATTCTGTTAATCCTATCTACACCCTCCATTCCAATGGCTAGAATATAACTATCATATAATAATATTTAAATAATAAGATAGGTATTGAAGATACTTAGGGTTGCATGAAATGCAATATAAACATAATGTTACATGTAATATAAAATATCAAAAATTTTAATTTCATTTGAAAAGGAAATTTCAATAAATATTGGGGTTTTACACCTTTCCTTATATATGTAAATAACTTACTTTGCCCCATTATTAAATTTTTGAGATTCTTCTTCCCACACTTTTGACAAGCGCAATGTTGGGACTTCCTTCCATACATATAATTTTTTATCATACCTCTAAAATAAAACTAAATTATAAATCTTATATCACCATAATAAATTTAAGATTCACTAATATCCATTTATACATTGAGGGAATGTCTGAAAATTTCCTCATTGATTTCCAAGTCCCAAGTTTCCAAGGATTTTTCTATACTCAAATTTTGATCGCCATAGAAGTGGTCAATATCACATTCGAGGGTAATGAAAAACTAGAAAGAATATCCTGAAAACATAGTGATGTTTTCGTTATACTCCCAGATTGATTCATCATCATTTTTTTAGGATGAGGAATCCTATAAATTATATGTCTATGATTATGGAAAAAATACAGGTTAATTTTATTTTCAGAATTCATTCCTCTCCATCTCTTCAACCACTTTCTCGAGATTTATATTTTTTTTATCAATTTCCATATTATATTAGATTTTTCTTCTATATGATAACCATCTAGAATGACACTCACTTTTTTAGAGAATTTAGGAGGGAGAAGGTCTTCTCAATTTAGTTGACAAATTCCACCATGATAATGGGATAATTAGATCTATTGAATGTTGGGGGCCTTTATCATGTAATGGTCAGAATAGAAACTTATTATTTCATAGGTAGAATCTGGAAAATATCATTATTCATGTTTTGTTTCAATATTTATTTAATTTATAAATTATTTTTATGAGGATTGTAATCCCATCTCTAATTGGGTAGGGAATCTCATTTAATATGTCATCACATATCCTTTCACATTGGTTTTTTCTTGGTTCCTCTTATGTCCATCCATTGACTAGAGTTATGGGATAATTAGGGATACTTATTTTTAAATTATAAAACACATAAAAGTGAATCTTTTTAAAATAAAGAGAAAACTCATAAATTAGTTATATTCCTTAACTAATTAAATTTTATGTTTCAGTATATGTTTTCTATTATATATTTCTTAACATAAAAAATAATGAAAAATTTTAATACCATAATATTGGTTCATAATTGTCCTCTGAATTTACCAAAGAATATATCTCGAGAGAGTCAAACTAGGTGTTCATCAGGGCATGTTTTCGTGCCCCAGTTAATGATCAGGTCGAGCTCAATGTGTCCATTTCACGGTTATTACCCCTATTTATATATGTTCCCAAGGTGCATACACATTATATATCCATATATTTATTTATATTATTAGATGCTGCATAAAATATAATTTTATAAAATTTATGTATATTTTATTATGTTTATTCTTAACCCTATGAGTTTTACTGGATATTGTTTATCTTAATTCCAAAAATAACTGTACTTTTACTTGAAACCAACAATTGAATCCCACTTTTTTAATACAGATTTAATTATGATTTATTATATAAAGAAATATGGTATAAAATTCAATGATATGTTGAAGCCTTGTGTATTTGGTAAATTAGGCAGACAACACATGAACTTGATGCTTGTATAAAACAACATTATAAAAAACTTATTTAACATGATCCTAAAATTTAATATCTATTTTACAAAATTATGGGATATCTTAGTGATATAAATAATAAAGAGGGTCATAATTAAAGCCCTATAAAGGAATTAATAAAGAATATAATAAGTTAAATTAGTACAAGTGATCTAAGAGGCATATCGAAGAATCCTGAGATTGTTGAGAATCATAATATAGAAAAATTAGGCATGATATAACATGATAACATAATAGAAACATGGGAATGTGGTGAAAACATTAAACATGAAAGGATAAAAATAGGTCAAGGATAACCACCATGACATCATAACAAGGTGGAAAACGAACCATAATAGATTAGGGTTTTAACATAATTATATACATGATGTCTTATGAGACTAAAACATTACTCAATATATTTGAGCAATATCTAGGCACTCTTATCATTTCATATCTTGTGAATCCATAAGCGTGCCTCACAAATCATACAACATGAAGATGAAATTCATAAAATTTAATACCATGATCAGGGATTGTAAGTTATATACATGTATGGACCTTATCATTTAAGTATAGGAAGATATAGATGATTACTCTTGAGTGGAAATAAGGATGGGTATTAAAAATAACATTGTATGGCATAGAAAATCATAGGAAAATTCTAGCAGAATAACGGGGGTGTGTAAAAGTCTATGAGAGTAATTAATGGGTGTTAAATGGGCTATCTCATCACTTTTAAATCATAAGGTAATTAATAATAATTTTTTAAAAAATATCTAAATATGAAAAATTGTAAAAAAATGTAATAATATAAACGAGGTTCTTAAAAAAATATGAGAGGGAGAGCATAACTTACCTTAAAAAGGTGTTTCTTAATGTACGGTAAGGGATTCTTTAGAGATTGGGGGATCCTTGGGATGGTTATAGAGAGCTATGTAATGGGAACCTTCATTATCCATGCATTTTTAGTGATGAGAAATTGTAGGTTGAGTGGGTTTTTATAGAAAAAGAGAGGATATTTCTTTATTAATTTCCAAACACGGGTTTTTGAATCAATATGATGAATTAATTATAAAAACCAGAATATGTTTTTTCCCAATGATTTAGAAAAAGTAGAGTGTATTTTATTATTTTACATATTTAGAAACTAATATCATTAGTATAACACCATTCGTGATGTCCAAGTGTTTCATGTTTACAACAAAATCATTTTAAAACATTAAAATATATTGTAGTTTTTTGATGGTTTCATTAAGGGTTTATAAAATTAATAAAATAACATAAAAAGACATTATTTTAGAGGGAAAATATATATGTGGTTTTGGATACAAGTTTTTGGTATATATTACATCATTTTTGGTACATGACGGGGTTATAATGCACATCATATATTTATAACATATATAATTATTTCCCAAAAATTTGGATGTCTCTATAAAGTATGAAAAAACAATTATATCCTATATTATAAGAACAAATTACAAAAATTATAGTTATTTCATCCAATTAAATATATATGAATTAGAATTTTAAATTTCAAATGAAACATCCACATTTATTAGGAAATGATGGTTTTTTATAATAGCAGCATTCTAACCCTTATAAAAATTATTTTCAACAATTAATAATATATTTTCATTTATATCTAATAAATATTATTTTCATAATATATAATTTATTTAAAATATTAATGAATTCACAAAAAGTTTTTCTAGATTGAAACTATATATTTCTGATAAATACAATTTTTTATCACATTGCAATCTAATTTTATCAAAAATATTATTTAATAATTTTAAAGTAAATATAAAATCATAAATATAAAAATTAGTTTAATAAAAAATAAACATATAAGAATTAATACAATTTGTGTCTAGATATATGACCATTTATTACACCAATGTACCCCCTGAGGGTAAGATGTGTAATGGAATGATTTTTTAAGGTGGTTCGACGTGCATAGTTTGGATTGTGATTTCAATAAGCATGAACTTTACCCCTAAATAGATTCATTCAAGCATAACATGTTTAACATATTCTTGGTCATGGTAATGGTAAAATCATAGTTATTTGATCTCTCTTAGAAGATTTAACAAATGGGATTCTTAGGGGACGATCCTATTAGTCGAGGCCATTATTTCATTCATCTATGTTAATTGGTATTTATTATAAAAGTTTATATATACTAGTCATATGATCACTGTTGAACAACTATATTATAAAAAAACATAATTATTAAAAAAAATAAATTTAATATACCATATATCTATTTCAAATATCGGAATTTATATTTTTAATTTAATAGCATCATTTTTTAATAAGAAATTTACATATTTAATAATATAATTCCATTTATAAAAGTTTACGTCATTACACTGTTTCCCAATATGATTCCAATGTTTTAAAAACAAAAAAAGGTCCAAAATTAATATTACCATTTCATTTTATTATTCACAAATGGTTCTTGTACTAGAGAATAAAAAAACATAGATGGAAGAAAATTAAAAAAACCAAACACCATCGATAGATAACTCTTTAATAACAACCTAACCACTACGGAGATCCAAAAACTATAACAACCATGATATTTATTACACATTAATTATTGATTTTTTACCTATAATAAAACATAATAAAACCTAGAAGGTTGATATGTCCAGTTTCATTTAGTATTATGTATATTACATAACAACTTAAAATAAGAAATATGTTATATTTATTGAAAACTTCCATAACATGATCATAATATTCCATCGAACATAAAACTATATTGGATAAATTAGGAACATATAAGAAAGGGGTGAGCTATATAACCTTGTAGGGGAATAAAAATGAATAACAGGAAGAGAAGAACTAATGTTAGAAAATATTTATGTTAATGGTTCATAAAATGGATGAGCATAATAATCATGAAAATTGAGGCCTGATATAGAATGATATCATAAAGGAAACAAGGGAAATGTGAAAACAATGTAAAAAATTTATATCATAAACATTGGTTAAGGATAAATGTAAATAAATCACGATAAAAAAATAAAATAAAATAATCAGCTTCACTCCCTATCCAAACATTATGGCTCGTGACAGTAAACATTACCCAATGCATTAGAGCACCACATAATTTTTGGCACACCCATCACATTCATTACATTCTCAAGTAGTGTGCCACATAGATCTTAAATCACTAAATTAATTATCATTATATTTTATTCCATGATCATGGAGTTGGGAATATATACATTTAAATCCCCAATCAGTAATTATATGTCCATAAATGAGAACACCCTTGATAGGAATGATTATAGTATTCACTTCAAAAATTTTTTGTCATGAAAAATCATGGTTAAAATAAGATAGCATAACTGTGCCACATAAAAAATCATTAAATTTAATGATGAGATAAAAAGGGGTCTCTCATTTATTAGAAATTCAAATGTGATGTAATAGGGATATTGAAAGATATATCTGAATATTAGTAATTGTAAATACAAGGAATATGATAATAATGAAACATTAATGAAGAGGATAATGGGTTGATACCTTTCATGAGTGTGTGAATAAATATTTATGGGAGGTTATTCCTGAGAGCTTGTGGAATGTTTGCCGGATCTATAGATAGAAGGGTGGAGTAAAGACATCATCCAAGGATTTTTAGTGTAGGGAAATGAGATCATGGGTTGGTTTATATAGAAAATGAGTTTGGAGTTCATTATTATTTCTCAAACATAGGTTTTTCACTCTATATAAGAAAATAAATGTAACCAAAAACCATCTCATGATTTTTTTACATTGGGTTATGGTACTACAACAACACTATAGAGTTACTATAGCGGTGGAAGGATTGTTTCACTAGAGAAACAGTAGCTATGTTGGACATTGTAGTAGGAACTATAGAGGTGGAAGCACTTTTTCAAGGACTATAGTAGCCCAAGAACTATAGCATCACTATTCACCAGGGGTCATTCGGTAAAACATTTGGGCCTATGGTCCATTCAATTGGTTATCAAGCCCACTATTCCTATAGATAATGTAATGAATAAATAAGATATGATGGGTGGGATATCCCCTTGGGGGTCTATGGACTGCCTTTCTAGCCTATGTGTGAGGTGTATCCATGTTTAAATGTAATTTTATCCCAATCACCTAATATATATATATATATATTTAATTTTTGGAGGATTTATAATGGATTTATAAAATTAATCAAATAAACACAATATTAAATTATTTTTAATGGAAATCATAGAATTGTTTGTGGATAACATTTATAATATTTATTACAACAGTTTTTGAACCCTTCAAAAAATTATATTTGAATTCATAAAAAATATATAATCATATATTTATTAAAATATTTCTTTACTAAAAATATTTTGTTAAGAATTAATTTTTTAAAAAATCTATTAATTCATCAAAATGAATTACATTTTTTAAATTGCATATTACTTAAAATTACAATTTGTATTTTATCATATAAAAATTTAATTTATTTCAAATTTATTTTTTAATCATTTAGAATGTAAAAAATTAAATATAATAACCATCTCAAGGAAAATAAAATATAACTATTCACACTATTGGGGTTTATTTGTTCTATTCTTTGTTATGTTATTTTCACCGTTAATTAACATATTTTCCTTTTATTGGGAAAATTTATAATTAATACACTTTCTATTCACATTATTAAAAACGTAAGTTGACCATTTTAAGTATTATTAATTATCATGATTCCAAATATTGATTCCATATTATCAAAATAAATTAACATTATTGGATGAATTTATTTTAATATTAATCATGCAAGCTTGATGGAAATCATTTTACCGAAAGATACATTTTTGTATTGAAAGAATGATTTTACTTTAACACTATAATTAGTAATATTATTTAAAGGAATTTAAATTCATAAATATAGATATATAAAAAAATAAAATAATTTATCTCCCATTAGGTTTTATTTTAAATAATTAAAATAGAAAAATATTGGGCATTTTAAAACAGTTTGAAGAAAAATGTGTTTTTAATTTTTAAAATGAACTTATACTAAAATACGATATGAAGATGATTTTAATTTAATTAATTGATATAAATATAATTAAATAATACATATATAATATTTAAATAATATTAAATGAATATTTTAACTTTCATATTACTTAATTTAAAAAATTATTGATTTTACTTAAAAATTATATTTTTCACCATTCACTAAAAAATATATATTTTCAAGAAATACCATAACTTCAACCTATATTAATATTTATATGATTATAAAAAAATGGGTCTCATTTTATCAAATACATTTTATAAATTTTCTATAAAATTATTTTCATTTTTTTTATAAAAAAAATCAAAAACATTTTTGATAAAACTTGTTTTAAGAGACAAATTACATTATCAAAAAAAATTATTGATTATTTAAAAATAATATAGTAATATACTTAGGATATATATATATCATAATTGATTCAATCATACTTTTATCCTTAAATTTTATTGGAAGGATAAAAGGTTAATATTTAAATAATAATTTTTTGTTTGGTTTCAGTTTTGTGTACCTCATAAACAATCAAACATAATTTTATCATTTAAAAACTAAGGGTGTTATATTATTCATCCCTTTAATAAAATGAATCCTTACAATTTAAACTTGAATTATGTAAGAAATTTTTTGAAATATGAAAATGTATTTTTTGAAAACCCACATTGTAAAAAGGGTTAATAAAAATTCATCTTGAAAAGAGAAAAAAGCGGGAGTAATGGTCATCACATAACTAGGTTTCCAAATAGGAGAACATTAGTGGGAAGTGAAAACATAGAAATAGTAGTGAAAAATAACACTAAATAAGTAATTAAATTTGATAGAGAACGTGGTCAGGATAAAGTAAATTAATACAAAAGCATAAATCTAAAATATGTGAAAAGAACATCAATTCATGATAAATGATTATAGTGTGAAAACTTATAAATGGAATTTATTTATTGTGCTATAAATTTATAGGCATCAATATATGTTATCCATGATCTATTTACTAACATATAATATTATATGAATTATTTTCCCCTTAATAATGGTTCATAATGAGCTCCATAACTGCCAACACATATCCCCAGAGAGTGTTAAACTAGGTGTGCATTAAGACCCGTTATCGTGAAATAGTTCTTTGTCAAGCCTAGCTCAATGTAGTGTTTTTTGTTTTTACCACTATGTACATCTTTGAAAAATCCATATCAACTTGTAGTATCCATATATATATGTATTTTCTTGAGAATCCACTATATATATACATAAAAAATCAGGGATGCTTTCTTATACTTATTCTTATCCCTAAGGCTTTTTATGGAGTTTTCTAATCCTAATATCAAAAATAACTAAACTATTCCTGTGATGCCAACAATGATAACCCTAGTTATCATTACATATTACTTCTTTATTTTTTATATAAAATTACTAATAATACAATCTAGAATATTGATTTGTCTAGTATATTTGGGAATTTGGTATATCACATGACAACTTAAAATTAGAAATAAATAATATCAATTGAAATCATACATAACATGATCATAATATTCAATCGAACATAAAACTACAAGGGATAAACTAGGGATGTATATAATAAAAGGTTAACCTATAATCCTTAGTAATGGAATAAACATGGAATAACATGAAGAAAATAAACATGATATACAATAGATGTATCAATGGAACATAAAGGGGCTGAGAATCATAAAAATAAACAATGAGGCATTATATAACATGATAAAATAAAGGAAACTTGTGAAATGTGGCAATAACTAAAATAACATCCTCATAAATAGTGGTCAATGAAAAAATCCATGAAATCATAATAGAGAAAGTGCCATAAAGGAATCATGTTCACTCCCTATCAAAAAATGATTTCTCATGAGAGTAAACATTACCCAATGCATTCTATTTCTATATAATTCTGGGTTCACTCATCACTTTCATTTCATTTTCATGCTTAACTATTTCACATAGATCATAAAATAACGAGTCAATTTTCATTAAATTTTATTCACTGATCATGGAGTGTGTAATAGATATATTTATATCCCCAATAAATAATTATAATTTTATAAAGGTGGATACCCTTTATAAGAATAGGTATTGTATTCAAGACACGATTTTTTATCATAGAAAATTACAGTGAAATTTTGGAATCACATTGACGTCATTTAAAAAATTATAAAATGGGATAATGAGAGGCAAACGAGTATACCATTATTTTGAAATTATAATGGGATGTAATTGGGACATATAAAGACATATCCCAAAATACGGAAGTTTAAATGGAAGGATTATGATAACAAGGAAACTTTAATAAATAGGAGAATGGAAAGATATCATACTTAAGAGTGTGATTCCAAAAGTTTGGAGGAGAATCTTGAGTGTTTGGGGGTGCTTTGAAAGGAATGTTACTAGGGGAGGGTAGACTGATGATGTTCTCTAAAGATTTTGAGTGAATATTAACGGGAGCTTTAGTGGGTTCATATAAAAAATAGGTGGGAAAATTTATATCATTTCTCAAACATAGGTTTTGGATGCTATATAATAAAATAACTCTACCCCAAACATTCTAATGGTTTCCTCCCATGTTTTACCCAAAATTAGGTCTATCATTTTTATTTTATTAGGAAAATTCAAGAAATTATTAAAATAAATCCCATTCTATTGTGGAAGTGAGTCTTGTAAATAATAAAATTATTTCAAATACTTCAAATATATTATACATTTTGGAAAATTTAGAGTGGATATAAAAAATTATTCAAATAAAATTATTATTACATTGATTTTAAAACAAAACATAGATGTGGTCTTGAGTACTATATATAGTATTTATTATATCTCTTTTTGAGTATTATGATGTCATAATTCACAATGTATATTTATACCATATTTTATTTTTACCCAAAAAATTTGATTGTCTTATAAAATTATAAAGAATTCACTATTGGATAAAATTGACTATATATTTGAAAAAATATTATTTTTTTCAAAATAATTTTTTTAATATGTAAATTTTCACATTTAAAATAGAACTGATCATTATTGAGATATGATAGGATTTTGACAATAATGTTTTTTGAACCCTTATGAAAATTATATTTAACTAAATAAAAATTATATGACCATTTATATTTAATAAAAATTATATAATAATAATATTTTAAGAAAATATAATCTTTTTTAAAAAATCCATAAGTTAAAAAAAATCAATTTCTTATTTATAATTTCATATTACTTAAAAATACATTTATAATTTTATCTAATTAAAATATAATTATTATCAAACAGATTTATTAAACATTAATAGATTAAAAAAATCATAATCATTTAAATTAAAAGAAAATATAATTATTCATACTATTAGGGTTACTTGGTTTGTAGTATTTTTTTAATTATGTTTACCCTCAATTAACCTATTTTTCTTTTACCGTGGTAATTAATATTTTATACAATTCCTATGAATATTGTTCCAAAATTAAGCTAACCATAATAATTAATGTTAATTAAGATGATAAAAAATAGGGGAACCATATTATGAAAATAAATTCACATATTTGGTGAATTTAATATAATATAATTCATGCAAGCATGAGGGAAAGTAGTTTTCTGAAAGATACATTTTTTAAGGAAAATGTAATTTTAATTTAAATCTATACATAGTAATATTGATTATCAGAATTTAAATTCATAAATATAGATATATAATCTAAAAAATAAAAATAAATCATTTTTTCATTTGGGGTTATTTTAGATAATTAAAATAAAGAATCATTATACATTTTATAACATTTTTCTAAAAAAAGTTTATTTAATCCAAAAATTAAACTTATACTAAAATACGATATTAGGATGATTTAAATGTAATTATTTTAATTAAATATAATTATATAATGCCTATTTTACCTTTAAATCAATCTAAAAAAATATTTTGGCTTCTATATTAGTTAATTTGACAAAATATATAACAGTTTACTTAAAACTGTATTTTCCACTATTCACTGAACAATCTATAATTTCATAAAATCCCAAATCTTCATAGTATATTTATCCTGATACGATGATTCAAAAAATGGACATAATCTTTTAAAATATATTTTCTAAAGATTTTATAAAATAATTATAATACTTTTATATAAAACTAAGTAAAAATCATTTTAAGAAAACTAATTTTGATGAAAAAAAGTCAATACCAAAAATTAATTGATTATTTTATAATAATTTATCAACATAATTTTTACATAAATAAATATATTTAGAATATAGTATTTAATCCTAATCATATAGATAAATTTAACATAAATAAGAAAAGGGTAATATTTATATAATCATAGTTATTTTTCGATTCTGTGTGGCATATCACATATGATATCAATCATAATTTTCACTTTTAAAAACATTGGGCATTAAAAAGACACCTTTTATAATATAAAAATCAATCAATCATCATCAATTTAAATATAATAAAAAGAGTACAACAGGAAACAAACATGAACGACAACCCAATCCACAAGGAGGGAGGGCATAGAGACATATAGCTACGGGGGTCTAAAATATTAAAGACCTAAAGCATCCCCTCTTAGAATGTTAAGCCCTATTGGATTCAAGCTCTGGAGGTCATGAAAATATACGTACTCCATTCTAGGAAAATCAAGAGATTCCAAATAGTCAGCCCCCCTATTGCATTCCCGCTAAGTGTGAGACAACTTAGTATGAGTGCTGAGGAGAGAACGACATTTACGAATGAAATATTCAATCGACCAAGGAGTAGGACCCATGGCCTGAATAGAATTGTGGACCATTAAAGAGTCGGTTTCGGTATCCATGATATGAAGGTTGTGCTGCCTACACACAGAGAGCCCTACGTACATTATCTTTTCCTCCACCACAAGGGAGGTACCATACCCCAACCGGGCAGAGAAAACCAAGAGAACTGAACCATAGAAATCACGTACAATACCACCTCCAGTCATTACTCCATATTTTCAGGAACCATCGATATTAAGTTTCAGCCCCCGATCCGGAGGAAGCCACCTTACCCAATTTCCTAAAGACTAATTAGTGGAGGAAGTTGGGTTTTGGGATATACACATAATACGTTGAAATGTAGAAGTCTCCCTACAAAACTTGAGAGCCCTTATCATGTTGAGGAGGAGAGAAAGGGTTCTGGAGATAATCTCACGGCCGGATGACACCACCCCTTTGAAAACGTTTTTGTTTCGTGATTTCCATAAACACCAGCATCCAGCCTGCAGTATAAGGTTCTGTGCTTTTCCTTCAGAGCTCGCCGCATCCGAGCCATGAAACCAGCGGACCATGAAAGTCTCCTCTCTCATATGTGGAATAGAGATTGCTGTGAATTCACCAAAAAACGACCAAACTACCATTTCCCACTCGCTTTCAAAAAATAGGTGCCTCGACGTCTCCTCCTGCTTCCACTTACAACAGACGTACCTGGAAGCCATTTGCACGCTGCATCTTCTAATGTTTTAATCAGTGGGGAGTGCTCTATTTCGGACTCTCCAGACCAGAATGTTGAACTTTTAAGGAATGAGGTTATCACATAGAGTATCATTCCAGGGGTCACCTGCATCAGGATATGAAATTCTGCACTGGTATTCCTTGGTGGAGAATTCCCCTGAAGAGGATGGAGTGAACAGACATTTGTCGGGATAAGTTGAAAGTTCGATAAGATGAAAAATCTCCTGCTGATCTAAGTCCAAAACAGTGTTAATGAAAGAAGGATAACAGGAAGCCTCTCTGAAAGTAATGTTATAATATAAAAATCAATAACATCCACAAAAAATAAACTATTTTGAAAATAAAAAGTGGCTAATACTAAATTAGGATGCTGGTAATTCATTTTTGAATCTTTTTCCACGAAAAACTCCAAGAAACCTTGACTCCATTAAACATAAATCATAGGAATTAAATACACATGAAACAACTTCTATTTAGGATACTAAATCTTATGAATCCACTCAATTAAAACCACATATATATTAATTTTAAACTCTCACAAATAAATTACATGTTCTTGATTATGAATATACATATGAATATATGAAAAATGAAGGATATCATGGATACAATTGATCTAGGGAGGATTTGCTAATTAATATTCGATATTACCAATATACCCCAACACCTCAAAGGGGATGAAAAAATATGGGGAAATAATACTCTCTTGACCAAAAATATTTTACCCATAATGATTTTAAACCTTTATCAACACATGATAATATTTTTAAATAGAATAACCCTCCTCCTCTAACCCATATAATATTTTAAGAGATCTGAATCTATCATTATCCACTCAAAAATATAGTAATGTTTATTAGTCATTATATGAACCACATTGGTCCCAAGGACCAATGAATCTTCAACCATAGTCTAACATAATAGACATGAAGATACCCACATTTTAAAACCCATGAAAGAATCCATAAAAATAATAGTTTGAAAACTATTATTATAAGAAAACTCAACTAAGGGGAAATTGTTTATCCATAGATTCTAAAATCATTTACACATGCATGTAACAAGTCCTCTCATACTTTATGGTGTTTTATTAATTGAAGTATATTTAATATGAAAATTAATTTATAATTCATAATTAAGAGATAAAATAATGCTGAAGGGAACCCTAGGATTCAATGGAAAAATAATGTTATTAGTCTAAGAAGATGGTCCTAAACTCCCCACCATGCTAGATATTATCATCCCCATAAATATTAGGTAAGGTATCCAGATTAATAAACTCATTTGACACTATAAAATGTTCATAATTTTTAAATCAATAAAAAAACATCAAAAAAACATCACATTATCACAAATATCTAGTAAAACAAAATATAAAATCCATTAATATTCCCTCAATGTTCTACTCACGAAAATCCAATGGAAAAACCCAAAATCTAGAAACATGATTCTAAAATATAACCCACTGGAAGAAAAATCATTATGACATGATATGTTCAATTTATATATTCATAAATGGAAAAAATGACTAATTTCTAAAAGAATGAAACACCAGTCACACTCAAGAGTGCATATCCAATGTTGAGCTATGAAACTAATTAATAATCTCTTTATACCCTTCAATAATGAAACAATTATTCCAAAAAATATATATTTTATGTTTATCATCCTCTAACAATCACTCTTGATTAGTGTGATATAAAATTTGACATATCCATGCATCAAAATCAAAATATCCCTATAGAGACAATCCCAATTATGGAAAGAAAAATAATTTTTTATTGATATGATAGTGGAAACTTCTACCAAAATATTCTAATATAACAATTTTTATAGTCATAAGATCCTTGATCACTCTTCAAGGATATCATAACTCAAGAATCAAATTTCAAAGAGACTTCCTACTCAGTGCACCAACTACCACAATCCAATTAAGTAGTGTATAAAACATGTCACAGTTATAGTCCAAAAAAAAACTATATCTATCACAACTAAATAAAAGTTTAATACTACTATGAGATGATGTTGATCAGTCATTTATGATCCATTATGACCAAAAAGAATTCATGAATAAGGGAATGTCCATATAGATTTAGAGGAAACACCAATTTTGTTAACTTTAGATATTTGGTGACCTAGTTTATCTCATGAGATCATAAATTTTGTGATCCATATAAAATTAGTAACCTATAATATCATATTTGAAACCAAATTAAAGATGAGAAGCATCCTAGAAAATATCAATCATGATTTTTTATACTGTAAAGTGAATGATACAACCATTGATCATCCATTTTTTTAGGTAATTACCAGATTCATATGACCAATAAGTCGTCAGGAATGTTTTCCTTTCTTGATCAAGGATTTTAAAGGATCACAAATCAGATTTAAATATTACATAAATTTACAATAATTATTGAAAGCACAAAAAAACATTATACTTTATTACATTCTTGTGTGCTTACCATGAGAAAATTATTTAATCAATATAGGATAAACCAACACACCCTAAGGCTAATGAAATTCCCTTATCATTTATAGAGTATGAAGTTCAAAAATTTCCACAAGAGATAATTTTTTTCATGAACATGAGAAATATCCTCATATCCATATCATGATTCTCTTTTAACATTGAGTGAAAAATAATTAAATTGATGAAAACATCCATGAACCCATATAGTAAATCACATAACCTAAATTTCATGAGTCCCAAGAAAACAACTCTGGCATTTTTGGCACCTAATGACATAGATTCAAATATAATGTTCCAATAATATCACACGAATTAAGTATTTCAGTTATTATCTCACTTCAATTTTATTTAATGATATCAAAACAAGAAATATATCATTAAAAAAAAATTGGATATAATTAACATATCATATGATTATATATCTTAGCATGGGATAATATTTCATCACCATCACATGGTTCGATAACTCTAACTCTATTAATAACCTATTAATTTCTTTCTCATTTTATAAAAGAAATTGTAAATCACCAAAAGCTAAAACACTCAGTCTAATAAGACTATTTTATAAAATATCATTGATATGGAACCATAAGGGTTGTATCATATAATGTGAATATAATAAGGGTTAATCAATAATAGATAGAAATTGTTACATCCCAGACCCGGATACCACTTAATGGGTGGCATGTGCCTAGTGGGACACATGTCCTCATGCTCTTTCCCATAGAAACAAGAAGCTACCGACTAGTAGTGAGGTCCTAGGGTGTTTTCATGTGGATACTATTCCTTCCTTACCAGAGTGCCACACATTGAATAAATGTAAAATGAATTGAATAACAGATGGAAAATAAGTAAACATTGGAAGTAGAAAAAATTAATAGATATAAAAGGATAACAACGACAATATCAACTAGAATAAATAATGATGATATTTCATTTCACTAGAAAACTAGAAAACATGGATACAAGATAGTAGGCATAACATATTTTAGAAAACTATAAAGGAAATCAAAATACAATCCTATTTATACCAAGCTCTATCTCGGCCATCTTCTCTTAAAATGAAACTTAAATAGAAAAAATCCTGTGTTCGAATCTACATACATCCATTTGTCAAGACCATCATTCATGTATGCTACCCTAGGTACCTATCAGGGCCTGGAGAGGGTGTGAGATAATTCTTAGTGGGGAACCACCAATGGTGTCTATAACATCCGACACATTTAATGGAAATGTAACAGTGTGAAAGAATATATATAAAAAGTAAAGTAGTACAACGTAACTAAAAACCAAGGAATCTATGTAATTATACAAACTTTCTTGAATTTATTTTTTAAAAATTTATTGGAAAATTACAAGACCCAACACTAAGACAATGTGTGATGTCGAGGCCTAGTGTGGATGGAATGGTTTAGTGAAAAGTGTTATGTTTTTAAAAGAACACACACAAAAATTTTCTGAAAAAGTGAAATAACTCTAAAGAATGCCCATATTAGAAATTTGAGCGCATTTTTGATCTTAGAGTAGTGGATTGACCCTAGGTGCCACCTATCATTGTTCGGTGTGGGTTATCTGTAGAAACATTCACTAGGGGAATATCCAAAAATAAAATAAATAAATAAAAATTATTTTATTTCAAAATCCTAATAACTAAAAAATGGTAACTTGGATTATTAATTTGAGAAGACCATTGAGTTCTCAAGGTGGGGTTTTCCATGGGTGAGGCCCAATATCGAACGATACTGGTCGACTGTGAATGTTAATTTTTGGATGATTTAAAACAGAATAAAATAAACATAAAAAGATTACTTTATTTCTTTTTGATTTTTCACATAAACACAATGATGTTGTGAGTCCATGATGTGGAAACCCATTTTCTCTCATAAATGAAACATTGTGGCAATGCTGCAACACATCGATGTGGCAATTCCAAAACAAATTTTACTCATTTAATAGCTTGGTATAGATACAATATTAGATTCAACATCTTAGAGATATACCCTGGAAGCTATGAAGAAGCAAATAATTGGATAATCCTCTCATTGGAGAATGAAGAATCACAGAGAGATGACTGATTAAGAATACTTATGGACGGATCACCACTGCCAACGAACAATCATCACCGATCGTTCCAAACTCAAGGTAGGGGTTAATAATGGGTGATTTATTTCCCAATCTTACTATCCAATGAGGATCGCGTCTAACCCATAAGAAGGTTAATCCATAGGTCAATCATTTTTCGTGGGATGGGATTATTATATTGAAGGGATTTATTCAGGTTGATCCATGTTGAAAATTTTTATTCTTCCCCTTCATTCTTCATCTATTATGGACGGATAGAGGTCGACACGAACAAGGCCAATATAAGTCCATTTTGGGCCTTCATATTCTCTTCTCTATCCGATTCTTTGCTCCTCTTTCCTCGTGTGTTACAATCCAAGACGAAGATCCAAAACTGTGATGGAATAAGGTGGTGGTTGTGCGATGTGGTGGCTAGAGGTGGTAGTTTCTACCATTTTAGGTTGAGCGTGACAATGTGAGGTTTCCATTAGGGAAGCTGATGATGGAGGTTGCACCATCCCAAGAGGGAGGCTGGGCCTGGTGGGACTATGTTGGAGAGATGGCCTCCAGCAATGTAGGATGTGACCGGTGATCAGACGATGCTACTAGTATGGTGGCCGAAAATGGTGACAGGGTGCAATCTGGTGAAACCGCACCAGAGGATGGATGTAGCTACGAAAGCCACTATTGGCGACAGGGAAGTGGTGTACAACCACATGGAATCTATGGTGGAGGTTTCCATAGGGTAAGAGACATGGTGAAAGTAAGGGTGTTCCATCGGTGGAACACCACTGCCACACTGATAAGGTAGTGTGTGCAGAAGAGGTGTGTGAGAGAGAAGGACCGACCATCTCATGCGGGTCGGGCAGGGTGAAATGGACCGCTCCAGGAGTCGGAAAATCTGGATTTGGTGGGCCAACATACCATGACCTAGTAACCTAGTATGATAGACTGTGTGGCATAGTGGCCCAACGGGTTGACCCAGAATGGGTCAGGTCAGGTTGGTCGGACTGGGCCGGGTGGAATCGTTCACTATTGTGGATGTAACATTCAAACAGAAGGTCCATTTGAAGAGCCATCTATGACATTGTAATACTTAGGACAAGGCAGTCCTTCTAGTATGTATTGGTGGGTTTTTTATATGAACCAATATTGGTGTGGTGTTTCCCTATGTTATTTCTTGAAGGGTTTAGTGCGACATTGCGTCCACACCATAGGAAATCAATCCCCTCTAGAGTCCAAGTACCGAATAGAGTTGGGTCATCCCAACAAGGGAATAAAGTGAAAATCTATCACCACTGAGAGAGTTTGATGGGAATTGACATGAACTCTGAGTGTAGGGAATTAATACTAAATCTACTGGGCTGTAATGGCAGGGTTCTTGGTATTCTCGATGATGGATTCCCCACATTTTAAGCCACATCTATAGGGTTATATATATTCTCTTAGAAGAATCCCCTACATTGTGGAATAATATTTATTGGGTTATTAGTATTCTCTAGGAATAATCCCCTCTCCGTATATCATGACCTTGACTAGTGTATTTCTCTTTGGTGGGGCCCAAATTAGTGGTACCTCTTTACAAGAGTCTTCAATGACATCATAGCACGGGGTGTACGTTCTCCTGGAATGAGTGTTCCTTGAGCGGAATCCTGTGGATAATGATTGGATATGATATTGAGACTATATGTATTAGATAGAATGGATTTCTTAGAGAACTTCATGATGTATGATGGAAATTTGTTCTCTCAGATACTTTTGGTAGACCAGTTCTATGTGATTACTACCAGATGGCTTGAGGAGTGAGTCTCTCAGAATAAGAGTTCTATGTGAATAACCATATGGATATAGGTGGAGGAGACCTTGAGCCATGGAATTATATTTGAGTATACCTGGATAGTCTTGTTATATGTGTTGTAGACTTATTCCAACATTGACATGACTGCATACTATTAGAGATTCTTTCTTTGGGGTATTTTACTTCATGTTTTGGGGTGACCTACTAAGTGTTTTTTACTTACCCCTGCTTGGGATTTTCCTGCACATGTCTTCTCTTGTGTAGATGATCAATGATTTGATGTAGTCCTATGTGGGCTAGGGCTAGGTGGTGCTTAGAGAGACCCGATATATGTGGTGTGCTTCTGTGGCTTCAGATAACTATTCTGTACCTACACTTCATGTAGGGTTATCTACAGTGTAGTTTTAGGGACTTGGTTCTTTTTTACTTTTAATTTTTGGGCTTGTATTCTATCCCTTTTTTAGTTTTAGTTTTCGGCCATTGTACTTTGTCTGGGTATATTAGTAGTATTCATATTTGTTTACTTAGTGTTTTCAGTTTCAACACTTTTTCTTGGAGACATATGGGTTTGTATAGGTACATGGGGAAGTGCCTCCCATTTGTGGGATCTACCTACTTGGTGCTAGTCGCCATCCCTTAGCCTATAGGAGACCGACTTGGGGTAGTCATGACATGGGCCCCTTTGGGACAGGTCGTGATAGAGTGGTGTCATAGGATGCCATTTCTATATTAATGAACATGATTTTTGTGTATTTTGGTTTGGGGAAATAATGTTAAATGTTTTGAGTTCAGCTTTCAGTCTATGGAATCATATGTTGGTGCGGTAGCCAACGTAACCATACACTAGGACCCTGAATTATTATTTTCAACTTGGTACATGAAGGTACTAGTTTCAAGGAAAAAATGATGGTTCATCCATCATATATGGATGGTTTGTTTTTTCCATGTCCTTGTAGATTTAGCTCATCAATCATACTCTATTGACTGTGGTAAATCTTGTTTTACATCATGATGATTCCACATAGGCAACCTGCAAGGATTCTACCACTTGATCAGGGGGATGATTTTTGGGGTAATAAGATATTAGTATAGATATTTTTACCAGAGGCCAAAACTCCAGGTGGTGTACCAGCTATAACACAACCAATAGAGTAGAAAATGTTACTCGTACTACCAGAAGATCAGATTTGAAATCCGAGCACACATCACAAGTTTAAGTGAAATAGACCCCTCACGTTGA
Organism: Viscum album; assembly: GCA_963277665.1. Taxonomy (NCBI): domain Eukaryota; kingdom Viridiplantae; phylum Streptophyta; class Magnoliopsida; order Santalales; family Viscaceae; genus Viscum; species Viscum album. The sequence goes on from OY728131.1 coordinate 414,926,819, forward strand.
GAGGTGTGCCTGACTCTTCTGTAGCTGAGGACCAGCTTGAGGTGGGGACATATGTTTTTTGTCCAATCAGGCCACCATAAAGTCATATGGTTGTCCTGGTGGTGATCCTTCTATGTGTCTCGACAGGGCAATGGGGGTATAGATTACCAAATCTTATGATGAGGTTAATCTTTGGTGGATAGATTTTGAGATCCATTTTCAGATAAGTCATTATTTCATTAGATTATAAGGGATATGCATTACCCAGAGGATCTACAACTATAGTAGGACGACATTATAATGTATGAGTATTCATTGAGGCATACCGATCTTTCAATGTACTCGATGAATATGATACAAGACTAGTGATTCAGGGCTCAGACCTTTGTGCAGTATGTGTTTAGGGATATCCAATCTAGAGTCATTCCTCTATGCATTCCTACTTATTCTATGGTGTTATAGAAAACGTTTTTAGTTTAATGCCCCTGGGATGAGAGGATTCAACCAGAGAATGTTAGCAGGGGGAATTCAGGGGTAGAGATCTTGGGAGAAGGAAATCGATGTCAGTCTCAGATACTGGATGTATGAGATATTACAAGAGGAGGTCCCAAGATAGGCTATCTATAATCCAGGGATCATAGGGTGAGTCCACTCATCCTGTATAGAGTTAATGATTTTCATGTGCCAATTGGGTACATATAACTAGAGATTTTCCAACCCATTGTATTGCCGATAGTGAAATGGTGGATGGGCCACTAATGAAGGGACAATTATAGGAACAGATGGATCTTCAGGGTGGAAGATGTAGAAGGGAGCTGTTAAAATAGTAGGATGTGGTATTAATTTCTATATGTTACCACCACCACCCACAAGAGGTCCACATTAGGTTTAGGGAGCTGGAGGACAAGGAAGGAAAAAACTACACACGGTTGAGTCATATGACCCAAGGGTTCTGGGAATGATTTGAGTTATGTTATGTGTCTATATTAGGTGGTGCATTAATATAAATAGGGGATAATAATTTTTTCATGTCACGACTCTTGTTCAAGACCTAGAGTTTCGAGTTAATCCATTGACTTGACCCTTATGTCTTGAGATAACTACTAGAGGACACTCGATAATCACACTTATTCTGATAGTGTGATATGAACCATGAGGTGAGAGTTTTTACTAAACCACTTGGTGGTAGTGTCAAGGCCTTATGATTCCATTCTTGGTATGGATTGGTAATTAACAGTCAATGCTCATATTGAATATTTTAGGTGAAGGTTATGCTATGTTCATAGAGATTGAATGAGGTTTCCCTTACTCACTGAAAATGAAAACCCATGTAGCATGAGATAGAACCATTCATAGGAGGGTTCAACTAATCACTCATGAGTCATCTAGACTTACCCTTAGAGCAATGGATGTATTGATTTTTCACATTTCTAGTAGTAGTGGTAGAGTATGAGGACATCTTACCTAATGATGTTTCAAGATTACTACCTTATAGGGAGATAGACTTCTACATTGTTTTACACCCTATAATGGAATCAATATCAACATTAGTATATAGGATGGCTTCTGCATAGATTCTCAAGCTAAAGGTGCAGTTATAGGATTTTCATAGGAAAGGATTAGTAAGACCTGGAGTTTGAGGTTATGTGTGGAGTTCTAGTGCTCTAACCATGTGACCATGGGGAATTAGTATTCTCTAACATATATTGATGAACTCTTTGATTAGTTGAGATAGAGCCTTAAAAGAGCCCTTATATTGAGTTTTACAAAAGAATGAGTCAAGTAAGTAGCGTTCCTCAAAGAATCAGTGGCCAAACATGGTTGTGTACTAATGAAGAGAAAAGCGATGATTGTAAATGGTTTTCTCTAGTTGAGACCATGTTAGTAGAACTACATGACCCATGATATTGATATTGCAATAGTAGTGTTCGTATTGATGATGTAGCAACACTACTTGATGGGAAATATGTTTATCATCTACTCTAAACACAAGAATATCAATTATATCTTATATTAGAAGGACCTGAACTTGAGATAGATGCGATGACTAGAGTTCCTCTAGGAATATGACTTGGAGATTGTTTATTATCATAGGACGGGAAATGTGGAACGGTATTCTCTTAGTAGAAGATTTTGTTTATAGTTAATGAATAAGGCAATGGAGAAGTTATCCTCACTACATATATCATTTTTGGATAGAGATGGAGAAGCTTACCTGATGTTGATGTTTGTCACCCCTCCAATCATACGAGAAGGCAAGGAGGCATGACATAGGGTTTCCAACTATGAGTCTCTACATTCTCAAATGTCTAGAGGTAATTCCCCTTATGAATATTGAAATGGTGGAAAACACATTTTTATTTTCAAAGGATGCACGATGATACCAATGGCATTGCAGGAGGAGGTTCTTAGGGAGTGATGAATCCTTTTAAATGGTGCATCTAGGTGTTTCAATGGTATACCACAACCTTCTACATTAGTTTGGTGTCTAGGGATAAAGAATGAAGTTGATGAGTTTCTCTCTCGATTCCTTACTTACTGACAAGTGAAGGTTGTAATCAGGTTCCATCAGGTTTAAGTAAACCTTTTGAGGTACCATAGTTGAAGTGGGATGGGATATATATGGAATTCATGATGGGTTTACCACATATGTCTAGGGGACATGATGTAATATAGGTGATTGTTGACTAAGTCACTATGATGGACCACTTCTGAGTTTTTTGGGAGCAGTGTCCAGTAAGTAGATTTGGAAGCCTATACATCCAAGAGATAGTTCGACTCCATGGATTCCCTTCGATGATAGTTTTAGATTATGATGCTCTCATTACAACCAGGTTGTAGAATGTAGTTTAGGTGGCGTTTTGGACACAACAGCACTTGAGCACAATGTTTCACCCACAGATGGATGATAAGACTCAGTAGACCATTCATGTTTTGGAGGGAATTATATGGGCACTCATGTTAATGTTTTGGCTTTAATCTGGAGTATTTTCTTCCTCAGCAGGAGTTTTCTTACAACTACAGCTAACCCTTCACCATCTGTTTGGATCGATTTTTTCCATGGTACGTGCAATCATGTAGGTCACCACTTTTTTGGACTGAACCAGGATAGTCGACACTCATGGGCTTGGAGTTGGTGCAGGAGATTACATAGAAGGTGTTGTTCATCAATGAGTGGATGAAGAGTATAGAGAGATATCATAAATATTACGTTGTTAGGAGAAATAGGCCTTTGGTGTTCGGGAAGGGTGACCATATATTATTTAAGTCTCTCCAGGATGTGGGATATAGAAATTTTATAGAGAAAAAAAGCTATCTCTGGGGTTCATTGTACCTTTCTTGGTACTATGTAGAGTTAGTGAGGTTTTGTACCACTTGGATCTACCCTTGCTGTTAGACCAGGTACCCGAAATATTAAAAAATACTCAACTGAGAAGATACATGAATGATTCATCGCAAATCATTCACTCATGCAAATTTTGCAGAGTACTCTATGGAGATCGAGGATCAATAGGGGAGGATCCTTAATGGGTGGTTGATTCCTCTAGTGTGTGTTTGGTGGTAGCAGAGGAATCTCTAAGAGAGCACTTGGGAGCGGAAGGCTCATATTCGTTCTCAGTACCCCAATTATTTTTCGTATCCATTATTTTGGATTTTATGGATGTAAAGCCCTAATGTGGGTAGAATGAAATGACTCAAATTGCCTCAATTTAATTTTTAGAAATGTTCCTTAAAAATTATAAGACCATGCACTAAGACGATGTGTGATTCTGAGGCCCGGTGTGTCTGGAACGATTTATTAATTTTTTTTTATGTTTTTAATAGCCTTCGCACATGAATTTTTTAAGAAGTTAAATAACTCTTAAATGAGTGACCAAATCTGAAATATGAGGGCATAATTGATCTTAGAGTAGTGGATTTACCCTAGGTGTGACCTAACATTGGTCGATATAGGTCATCTGTAGAAAAACTCTCTATGGGAATAACCATGAACAAATTAATTAAATAAAAATTATTTTATTTTGAAATACTAATAACTCATAAAATTTAACATAGATTGGAAATACGAGACCACCATTAAGTTCATATGGTGATGTTTTCCTTTGGTGATTCTAAACATCAGCTGGCACAAGTCTTCCATAAAAGTTAATTTTTTGATGTTTTAAAGGAAAATAAAATAAACATAAAAAGTTTATTTTATTTATTTTTGATGATTCATAGAAAAACAGTGACCCTATGATGCCAAGACAGGGAATCCTAATTTATTTCCTAAATGAAATAGCATGAAGGTGGTGTAAAATAATGATGCAAAAACACTGGAACACATTTTCATCATTTAATAGCTTGATAGATATACCAGATTAGATTCACAATCATAGAGAAATTCCCTAAAATCTAGGAAGAAGAAAAGCATTGGTGAAACCTCTCATTAACGAATGATGAATGATGGTGAGATGATAGATCGATATCGATAGTGGATGGATCAGTGAAGATGATTAGTTTTCTTCACTAATTGGCCCAAACTTCAGGAAGGGGGTTAATTATATGTGATTTATTTCATGTTCTTACTTTCCAATGACGAATGTGAACTAACCCACATATTGGGTTATATGCGGGTCGAATGTTCTTGCAAGATGGTTTTATTATACTGAAGGGATTTATTCAGTTTTACACATGTTAGAAATTATTTATTCTTCCCCATAATTCTTCATCTAACATGGATGGATCGAGGACAATACGAACAAGGCCAAGATCCATCCATTTTGTGTGTTCATGTGATTTTACCTTCCATTATTTGTTCCCCATTCCTCATGTTTTACAATCCGAGACGGTGATATAAAACCGTGATAACGTGAGGCAGTTGCAGCACGATGCAATTTCCAAAGGTGGAGACTCAAGCCGTTTCATATGGAGAATAATCGGGTGAGACCACTGGCGGGGCAGCCAGTGGTTTAGGCCGCATCGGCTCAGTAGGGTGGTCGGTCTTGGGGGGACCGCAACAACACGATGAAAACGTCCCAACCGTAGAATCCCATATTCGGTTCATTACTCATTACATTGAAATGATTACAAGTAATGAAATAAAAAAGTAATTATTAGTTTTGTTTTATTGAAGAAATTATACACATGCATGTAACTCATATTAAATTGTTAAAGGTAATAAAACTACAATAAATAACAAAAACTACTAAATTGTATCCATGAGAACTCAATAAATGGTATCATCATCATAACCTTTTGAAGGTAAAAAAAATAAAAGGGGTGATCTCAAATTATCTTTAACAGTTTAAAATAGTGTAATCATCAATAAACAATAATTTAATCATAATCAAACATTCATAGTCAATATGGGATAATGAATAAATGAAAAACACATGCCATTAATAAACTTAGAATGAAACTATATCCATATATTTTGTTATAGTGAAAACCTCATGGATAGTAATAACTAAAAATGAATAAATAGAATGCTTATTAATTATACATCATGTTTCTAGAGAATGATACCAATATACCATCGAAATGGTTTAAGTTTGTAAATAATCATCTGATTCTATTTTGGAAACAAACATGGAGGGTTTTTCACCACCTGACTTGTATCATGAGATCTGTATATGCATCGAGGGGATATAGCAAGTCCCAACCATCACTAACATTCAAAATCATTCTTTATTAAATTATTTTTTACAATTTCAAGATTAATTCTCAATATCCATATAGAGTATAGGATACAGATTCATAAATATTTCCATAGTTAAAATAACATTCCAAATAAACACCATATATAAAAGTGAATAAATCTTAAGACTATAATAATATACATAAAACCATAATATATATATATATATATATATATAATATTTACAATTACAAATGGAAAATTATCTCAAAGGGGTATTTGGTACACGACATAAGAATTATTAGGTGTATAATACTAAGTAAATCACAATGAAATTGAAACTGGAACAAAGTCCCTTACAACATTGTAATCAATCGAATTAATAATCATAAAGTGAATCCCTGAACACCATGAATAAAAATAGAATCAAAAAATTATATATCAAATGGAGGTAATAATATACCACATACAAGAAATATATGGCGAGCAATAGAAACCTGATGGAAATAAAAGTGAGATGAGAAACCCCTTACCTTATGCCCAAATGTGTTCTCGATTGATCTTAATGATATGTATAGTCAAATTTATATTCATTAATTAATAAGTATACAAAATCCTCTACAATTTCTTTATTTATTATAACGTTATATGGTTAATTCATTTCCTTTTTTACAGGTTTGGGAGGATCAATTTTATTGTATTGGAAGCATTTTCTTCCTTGGTTTTCAAGATAAATTTATTTGTATTCATGAATGAAAGTTATTTTTAAAATGTGGTTAAACAATCATAATTTTTAATATATATTATTAGTGAAATTAAATTTATATAAAAAATATTATAATGATTTTGGTTATATACCATGCAGATGACTCATTAGATAAAACTTAATGATAATCTCTTTTATTAACTTTGGTTTTTGTGCGTATTGAACTTGTTTGGTATTATTATTTTATATTATGAGTGTGTAAGCATTACAGAAAATTAGAGAAGATAAAATAAATTTAATATAATCTAGTTCAACCATTAAAAAGGTATTGTGACTAGTATTTAAGATATTCATAGAAATTTAAAACCTATCATCCTTGAATATGATAAATTAACATATCTCAGACGGTGTTTTCATATTTAGTATAATAGGAGGAGGAAAGGAGATATAATTAGGAAATATTACATTAGAATAATAAAACAATCATTCATATAAGTTACTAGAATTATCATTGAATTTTTATGGGGGGGGGGTGAGGATAGAGCTACAAAATAATGGAACTTCTTAAATAAGTTGAAAGAAAAAGGAAGAGAGGTTCACCTGTTGAGTACTCCTTGAGAATCTCTTTAAGGCCATTGTTTTTTTCCTTTTGATGGGACCATTTGGTGTTGAACATGGGGGGATATCTTGGGAATTTTATTTTCAGGAACTTAGGTTTGTATAAAATCATGATTGGTGTGGAAGGAAGAGTGGGTGAGGGTTGTCTATATAGTGGATGAGATGAGGGTTTTCTTAATATTTTAATAGTTAGTTTATTAATTTTCACTAAGAAAATAAATAATGAAGATTCTATAACCATAAATAGTTATAAGTGCACGTGATTTAAAAATGAGTGTTCTTACCTCAATAGGATATTATCTATGACTTAATAAATCTTGTGTTTAGCATTTATCATAATTTATCATATTTTACTATTCACCCAAAAATCATCTATTTCTGAAAAATGGAAAAAAATTCACCCACACCATTATTAATTGTGTCAAATCGAAAAATGAACTACATTTTTCAAAAATAAATTTTTATATTATTTTATAATTAATATCATAATTTAATAAAAAAACACCAACACTTAAAATATTCATCTTCATTTTTAATGTTGTTAAATTTTAATTTTACATTCATGTGTAATGTAAACATTAATAAGGGTCATATTAATATTCATAAGGTTAAGTAATTATCCATGAGGGTATGTTACTACTCATAAGGGTAAGTTTCTATTCACCTAAAATTTACTTGATTCTATCAGACTCTAAATATCACCCGGATCGCAACCGTGTATGTCAGTTTTTTGAAATTCAAAAACACAGAAGTAGAAAATTTAATTTTAGTGGATAGGTTATAAATTTATACTATAAATAACCATTTTTTGTAAAGGTGATCTGTAATTCATTTCATAAGTTATTTAATTAATATAATGTAATTAAGAGAAACATTCCATAAAATGTTTGGGGCGTTAGGTTTTTTCCTCCATCATAAATTTCATCATCGAAATTTTTCATGTATATTTCTTCCTAATTTTTTTTGTTATTAATCTTCATAACATACATAGATTCCAACATTGATTCCTTATTTTTATGTTTCTCCAAAGAACCTTTACAAGTCAATTTGTTTGATTTATCAATATCTTCTCCCTTGTGTCAAGAATCTCTATAGGATGTTCAGAGTATGTAAAATCATGTTCCATCTCTATTTCTTCATAGATGAGTACATGTGTTGGGTTTTGAACACATTATGAACTTTGGAGAGACTTGGTGGATTTTCTAAACAGTAAGCCGCAACGACAATAATTTACATAATTTTGAACGATCTGATGTACCTGGGGCTCAGTTTCCATTTCTTACTAAACCTTAAGATATCCTTCCATAGAGGTTCTTTTAGAAAGAACTGATCTCCTACCTGAAATTCCAAATCCTTTATTTTTTTTTCAGCATAACTCTTTTACCTAATTTGGGCTACATTAAAATGGGCCTATTTTTTTAACTTTACAGTCTTCTCTTAGATATGTTCTAGGCTTATAACTTTCATTTCTCCACCTTCATCCAAACATGTTGGTGTTTGACACCTCTTACCATATAATTCTTCACGTGGAACCATTTTAATGCAAGAATGGAAATTGTTATTTTTGGAAAATTTCACCAAAGTTAATCGATGATCCCACATACCTTGAAAGTCATGTAAGCATGATCTCAACATTTTTTCAGTGTTTCAATAGTCCTTTAAGATTGTCTGTTAGTTTTGGGGTGATAAGAAGTACTCATATGAAGCTCAATATTTAAAGCCTTTTAAAGTCTTTTCCAGAATATTAATGTAAATCAGGGATCTCAATTAGACACAATCGATAGAGGTTCACCATGAAGTCTTACAACTTTATTAATATAAATTCTTTCTAGGTGTTCAATTGGTAAATACTCACTTAAAGTAAGGAAATGTGATGATTTTATGAGACAATCATAAATTACCCATATTTCATCATTCCTTATAGTTTTCCTTGGTATTCCTGTGAAAAATTCCATCATAATTTCATCCCACTTCCACACAGAAATAGGTAGAAGATGCATGACCTATCTAGGATGTCATCTCACAGCCTTCACATGTTGAAAAACTAGACACCTTGACACATAGTCATCAATTTCTCACTTAATTTTATACTACCAAAAATGTTCCTTCAGATCTTTATACATTATGGTTGTACCATAGTGTATTGAAAAATTTAATATATGAGCATAATATATTAGTTTTCTTTTTTATCTTAAGTAAAAATGGAACACATAACCTCTTCCTAAATTTGAGAACTCCTTCATCATTCACAATTTCTTCCAATCTTCCATCCTTAAAATCTATAATTTTCTTTTGTAGATTCTCATCCTCAGATTTAGGGACTTTTATATTCTCTATTAAAGATGATTTAGAAACCATTTGAAATAGGAAATTTTTTCCCCTTCTTTAATAATTCCCATATATATCTTTAGCAGATCAATGAATATAGGATCTCTCTCAATCATCATTTGGGTCAGAATTCCATGATATTTCCTATATAATGTATGTTCCACCTTATTTTGTTTTCTTGGGAGATAGTATATTGAACTGTCATGATCTTTGAGTAACTCAATTCATATCCTTTTCCCCATGTTGAGTTATTTCTTTGTAAAAATTCATTTCAAACACTTGTGATATTTATATATCTCACATCCTTCACTGTAGATACAATGTCTCCATATTTTTAGAGAAAAGATTACAAATTCAAACTCAAGATCATGAGTTGTGTAATTTTTCTTCTACATCTTAAACTATCTTCATGTATAATTAATAACTTTATCTTTTTGTATAAGGACGCAACTAGGTCCATTCATTGATGTATCATAGCATATCACAAATCCATACTTTGTAGATGGAATAGTAAAAATTCGATCATTGAATAATATTCTTTAAAATTATTCAAATCATTCTATACATTCCTTAACATATATAAGCTTTAACCCTTTATGTGTTATCTTGGTTAGTGGGTTAGCCAAACGGGGGAAATTCTGAACAAAACAACAATAATAAGCTACTAAGACAGTAAAACTAAATAACTCGGTTATGTTCATTGGCATGGGACATTCATGCATTGATTTTGTCTTTGTAGGATAAAACAATATTACATCGTTAGAGACAATATGGATATAAAAAAACTAATTGAATCCAAAATTCAAACTAGCTAAACATCCCATATAATTCATTTCTTCTAAGTTTTTTCCGAATAATACTCAAGTGATTTTCATGGTCCTTATATCTTTTGGAATATAGCAGGATATCATCAATAAATACCATAATAAATTTATCAATATATTTCATGAAAACACTATTTATTAGATCCATGAAAATAGAGGGTCTATTAGACAGTACAAAAGGAACTACTATAAACTTGTAATGCCCATACCGAGTTTGAAATGAATTCATTAGAATATCTTCCTTCCTCTAATATATATGATGATATCTAGATCAAATGTCAATCTTAAAAAAAAATTGGGATCCATGAAGTTGATCAAATAAATCATCATTTTTTTGAAGAGGATACATTTTCATTATTTTACTAGCATTGATCTCCCTGTAATCAGTGCATAGCCCATGGAACCATCATTCTTAATGACAAATAGAACTGGGGAACCACATTGAGAAACACTAGGTCGAATAAATCCTTTGTCACTCATTTCCTATAGTTTTTTCTTTAGCTCCACGAATTACATAGTGGCCATTCTATAAGGATTCTTTGATATAGGTCTTGAACCAAGATTTGAATAAACAGAGATCTAAACTTCACACTATGGAGGATGTTGAGGTAAATCCTCTATGAATAAATCAATGTTTTCTTGCACAATAGGTATATCCTCAATTTTAACATTTCTTTCCTCACACATAGTTATTGTGTTCTCTTCCTCTCTAAGAATTGTATTCAGTATATCTAATAGGGTTAGATCTAAATAAGAATCAGATGACGAGGTTTCTACTATAATGATACGGTATTCTACACCACTCTAAAAAATTGTATCATACTTCTTCTTGTAATAGATCTTCACATCTTCATAAGATATTCAATAAATACTGATAATTATATCAATGTCAATATTTGGTATAATGATAAGGTTTGAAACCAAAGAATGTTTATTAGTTATGAGGGGGACTAAACGAAACATATTTTGTTTCAATGATATATACCCTAGGAGTTTTGACTGACAACTAATTTATTAAATCAAATTGGACATGTCTAATTTTCTTGAAAAACGAGGAAGATATAAATGAATGTTATTATCAAAAATAAAATAAATCATTGGCTATGTTTGGGGGAAAAATTAAAGTACCTTCTACCACATCATTAGAAACATCATCTTCTTCAGTTGTAATTACATAAGCTTTCCCTTGATCCCATGGAATTTTATGAGGAAAGTTTCCTTGGTGCGTAGGATATTAATTTGAGAAGTGTCCCATATCTCTAAAATTATATTATTGAACATTATTGACTTGTCTCTTCCCCTTGAATTCAATAGATCAATGACCCTTTTATCCAAACTTATCAAAAACTCCCATTCCATTAAAGAATTTACCCCAATGATTCTTTTCACATTTCTCACATAATGGAAATCTATTAATTCCATTATTCTTTATTTGTGATTTATCTTTTACATGGTTATTACAATTCTTCTTCTTATCTTGATTTACCTTAAAAAAATATGATCTTGAAAATTACTTCTATTTTTTATGGCACTAAATATAATTTCATTGTATGATGATTTTTTTGAGAAACCAATGTCCATTAAATAATTGTCTTAATACATTCAAATAAATGATCAATATTGTATTCCAAATCATGTATGTAATCTATATCATCCTAGATAATCTTATTATGGTAGGCTCATACTCCACACACACTCTTCTTCCCTTTTCTTTAGGATAGGGAATTTCCTCTTCATTTCAGTTCGTTGTTTCTGAAGGAAGTATTTTTTGAATAATATTCCATTAAATATTATCCATTATATATATTATATTTCTTCTTCCTCTATGATATTATAAATCAAGGACCACCATTGATCAGAATCACCCTTGAAAAAATATACTTCTAATACAACCTCTTCATTTTCATTGCATCTTAATGCTCCAAATATCTTTTCAAGGGACTTGATCAACTGCTCAGCTACCACCAGATTATTAGTCACAGATCTTCCATAGGAAATGATCCAATATAGGTGTAGTGTGGTTATTCGACACAACCTGAGTATGGTTTTCCAATATAACCTTGATCTTATCTGCTCCAACACTAACTATGTTGACTTTCTCAGTGGGCCAATCCCTACATTATGTACGAGTGTTGATTCCCCTTCTTCCATTAGGGTCCATCACTAAACAATAAAATACACTAACTTTGGTCATACTTCCTTATTTCTGACTAGAAAACACTAAAGATAATCTGAAAATTTATGCACAACTAATCACATAATCATAAACATTGGGTAACTTTACTTTAAATCCTTTATAATGCTTTGTAAATATAATGTTAATTATTCAAAGAATGTCCTCTTTGAGTTTCAAACTAGGTGCACAGTAATGCCCATTGTCGTGTACCAAGATACCCCGTGTCAAGCCTGAAACTCCATGTAAGAGCTGTTACTCTTAGGTACATTGGTTCCAGAACCATGTCCACATATAGTATCCCGACATGGATGTATTTTCTAGGAAGACCCACATAAAAACTACTTTACCAAAATTATAGTATGTTATTCTATGATTATCTAAAAAAATGTAACTTAGGGTTATGTCCTCTAAACTATGTTTCAAAAATCTAGTTTCCAAGGATTCTAATAATCTGATTCTGATACCAATTGTAAAGCCCTGACCATAGAAGTCCAAATCCAGTGCATTACTTATTACGTTGGCCTGATTAAGAGGGAAAAAATACGAAAGGAATGAGAAGTTTGGTAGTCTTTATGAAACTAGATACATACATGTAACAAGTAATACATTTGAAAAGGTAACAAAAACACAATACATAACAAAAACTAACAAACTGCATCCACGAGAACTCAATAAATGGTCTCCTCATCATAACCCATTTAAGGTAATCAAATGAAATATGTGTTCTCAAATTCAATATAAGTGTTACTAATAGTGGAAGCATGAATCAATAATAGTTGAATGATAATAAAATTGGAATTGTTAATATTTCATTGTGAATAAATGAAAAACACATTCCATTAATAAACTTGTAATGAAACTTCATTTACAGATTTTGTCGTAGTAAAAACCTCATGGATAATAATAAAATAAAATGAATAAAGAGAATTCTTATTCATTGGAAATCATGTATTTGGAACATCATACCACAATAATGTTGAAAATATTTATGTATGTGGGTAGATACCCGTCCGATTCTGTTTTGGAAATAAACTTGAAAGGTTTGTCACCAACTGACTTGTCTAATGAGACATGTCAATGCATCCAGGGTCTATAGCAGGCCCCTCCTATAACTTCATGTAAAAATAATCTTTATACATTTATTTAATACATCTACAATATTTCTTCTCAATATTCGTATAGAGTAGAGGATACTGATTTAAAAATATTTCTATAGTCAATAAGACATTCCAAATAAACACCATATGTAAAAGGGTATATGTCTTAAGGCAATGATCATATCCATGATACGAAAATATGGATATATAATATATTTAAAATTTAAAATGAAAATTGATCTCAAAGGGGTTGTAGGTACACCACATAATAATAATTAGGTTCACAATACCACGTATATCACAATAAAATAGAAACAGAAACAAAGTTCCTTACAACATTGTAATCAATCGAGTTAATAATAATACATTGAATCAATGCATTAAATGAATATAAATAGAATAAAGTTATTTTATATCCAATGGTAGTAATAATACACCATATACAATAAATGTATGGCGAAAAATAAAAATCTCATAGAAATAATTGTGAGATGAGAAATGCCTTACCATATTCCCAAAGGTGTTCTCGATTGATATTAATGACATGAATAATCAAATTTATCATCATTAATTGATAATTAATAAACCTCTTATACTTGTAATTTATTTATTATAACCTTATTAGGTTTATTCATTAACTTTTGGAAGGGTTTGTGATGTTCAATATTATGGTATTGATAAAACATTTTCTTCCTCAGATTTCAAGATCAATTTACTTATATTGATGAATGGATGTTTTTTTTGAAATGTGGTTAAACATTAAAAATTGTAAATATAAATTATGAGTAAAATTATATATATATTTAAATGATCTTATAATAATTTTGGTTATATACCATGAGTATCACTCATTATATAAAAGGTAATGATAAATGCTTTGATTAACATGGCGGTATGGTGCACAATGAATTTGTTTTGTATTATTATTTTATATTGTGAGTGTCTAAGGATTATGGAACACTGAATAAGATTAAATAAATATATTATGATATGGTTCAACCATTAAAAAATTTTCATGACTAGTCTTGAATATATTAATAAACAATTAAAACCTTTCGTCCTTGAATGAGATAAATTATCACATTTTAGAAGGTTTTTTTATTTTTAGTACTAGAGGTAGGGGAAAAAGAGATGATGATGAAATATCCCATTAACATAATAAAATTATAGTTTATATAAGTTATTCGACTTATCATAGAATTTGGAATAGGTTATGTGACGAGATATCAAACAAATAACAGAACTTTTAAAAGAAGTTGAAAGAAAAATTAAGAGAGGTTCACCTCTAGAGTACTCCTCCTTGGGAATCTCTATAAGGCCCTTTTTTCCTTTTGGGGAGAACAAAATGTCTTGGATTTCGGGGTAGGTATTACGAAGTTTATTTTGCATAACTTTGGTAAGGATCAAATCTTGAGTGGTGTGGGAGGATGGGAGGGTGATGGGTGGTTTATATAGTGGTGGGAAGGAGGGTAGTTAAAATATTTTAATTGTTATTTTTTTATTTCTCCCTAAGACAAGAATTAGTGATGATTCCATGACCAAAAGTAGTAATAAGTGAATTTGAGTTCAAAAAAAGTGTTATTACCTCAACAAGAAATCATCTATGACTCAATAAATCATGTATTTAGCATTTATCGTAATTTATCGTATTTTAGTATTAACCAAAAATTCACGTATTTCGAAAAAATCCAAAAAATTCACCCTAACCATTTTTTTATGCATAAAATCAAACAAAGAACTCCATTTTTTTAAAAAATAACTTTCTAAATATGAGATATTTAAATTTTTAATTAAAATAATCAATTAATCAAAAAATACGAACACATAAAATATTCGCCTTCATTTTTAAGGTGCCTATATTTTATTTAAACTTTAATTGGTAAGGTTTCCATTCATTATGATCAAATTACTATTCATAAGGGTAGGTTAATATTCATAAGGGTATAATACTATCCATAAGGTTATGTTACTATTCATCAAAAATTATCTTGATTTTATCAGACATCAAATATCACCCTGATCGCAACCGTGTATGTTTCAAAATTCAAAACACAGAAGTAGAAAATCTAAGCTTAATGGCTAGTTAGGAATTTATCCAATAAATAACCAAGTGTTTTTTTATATAATTAGTGATTCATTTAATATAGACTATCTAATTAATATAAATTATTTAATATTCCATAGAATGTTTGGGGTATTATAGAGACGGCTCACGGCGACAGAGGCCACAAGAGGCGATCGAGTGAGGCCGTCTGCAGTGAGGCTAGTGATGGTGATGGGACGCAGTCAAACAGTACCACACTTGAGGAGGGTCCATGGTTGTGAGAGCCACAACAAGTGAACGGGACATGGCATCTAGCCGTGTGGACCCCACAGTTGTGGCGGCTATGGGGAAGGCGACATGGGGGAGGCGGGGGATAATCGTTCACTATTTTGGATATATCATTCAAATGGATTGTTTATTTGATGATCCATCTATGGCATTGGGAACCTTGCAATGAGATGTTACTTTTGAGATGGCTCAATGGGTTTTTATTATGGACCAGTGTTGGTTCATTGTTTCCCTTTGTTCTTTCCATGAGGGTTTAGTGCGGCATTGCGTCTACATCACTGGACAAAAATCCCCACAAGAGGCCATGTCCCTCATAGAGTTGTGCAATCATTAATTGGGACTAGATCAATCTTCTATCACCTTTGATGAAGTTTTGTGTGAATTAACATGACCTCCATGTTCATTGATTTAATCATATTTTAGTGGGTCGTAACGATAGGGTTCTGAGTAATCTTGGTGGAGAATCCCCTACGTTACGAGCTGCATTGGTAGAATTGTCGGTATTCTCTGAGAAGAATCCCCTACATTTCTAACTAATACAAAATGGGTTTTTATTATTCTCAGGGAGGAATCCTTTGTTTTTATATAATGACCTTGACCTGTGTATTTCTCTTTGGTAGGGCCCAAATTTGTGAAACCTCTTTACGAGAATCTTCGATGAATCATAGCATGAAGAGTACACTCTCCTGGATTGAGTGTGCCTCAAGAAAAATCTTGTGTCTAATGATTGGTTGTGTTATCAATATTCCATGTCTTAAAGAGTCAAGATATCACAGGGAACATCATGACATATGGAGACCAGGTGTTCTGTCAGATACTTTTGGTAGACCTGTTCTACCTGCATATTATTAGACGTCTTGAGGAGTAAGATCTATCAGAATGAGCATTCTAAGAGAAAAATCATATGGCTGTAAGTGGTGGATACCACGAGTCTTGGAATCCTTTATGAGTATACTTGGATTTTCTTGTTATAGGTGTTGTAGACATATAAATATGTTGAGCTGACTGCAATCTTATTAGTGATGTTTCCTTTATGGTATTTTACATTGTGTTTCAGGATGTACTACTCTGTATTGGTTTACTCACACCTATACAATATTTTCCCACATGTATCATGTGTTTTGTAGATGATCGATGCATTGAAGGATTCCTTGGTGGACCGTGGGCATGTGGTTCTTAGAGAGACTTTCTAGGTGAGGTGTTCTTTTTTTGCTTCAGAATGTTGTTCTGTACATACCGTTTAGGTAGGGTTTTATACAGCGGAGTTCTAGGGACATGTACCTTTTTTTACTTTTACTTTTTTTGGATTGTATTATTGAACTGGTTACTTTTAGTTTTCTAATAACATACTCTATGTTGGTATTTTAGTGGTATTTCTATTTGTTTACATAGTGTATTTAGTTACAACACTTTTTTTGGAGAGGTGTTCATGTGTATAGGTACTAAGGAAAATGCCTCCCATTTTTCGGATATTCCTACTCGGTGCTAGTCACCATGCCCTAGCCTATGGGAGGTGGGATTTGGGTAGTTACAACACAAGCCCCTATGTGTTGGGTCATGACAATCTACTTCATCCCTTGGCTGGTATCTGAACATGTAACGAATTTGTTAATTTATTATTATCAATTTATAAATAACTCACATGTTAGAAATACCGAAGGTTCCAAGATGTTATAAGAAAGCCTATAATGATATTTAATAATGATGTTCTAGGGAAAAGTAGATCTCAATGATCACCAACTATGTAAAAAATATAGTCTGGCTAGGGGTAAGAGTATAATACAAGGAGAATAGTTTATTTCATTCCAAAATAAGATACCTACCTAGTCCAAGGAGTTCATTAGAGGTAAAATGGGGTTATGCAATGTCTCGACCCAATGGGATTTAACCATGGAACCTACTTTTCAATGTTGGATCCAAGGAGTGTTTGTAAGGCATCATGTAGTACTACATTAGGGATCAAATAGTGTTATATCGTGAATATATAGTTAGATAATGATTGGTTTATAAGGGGGTATCAACCTAAGATAGTCATATCTTTGAATTCAGAATGGGGTCCTCCAGTGGTCAACATATTCTCTCAGGAATCCAAGGCGAACTCGAGTTATGGACCTCATATTTTTTGATAACGAATTCATATGAAATTTGTGAGGATTAAGAAATTACCATTAATTAGTGTGACAAGGATAATTGATAAAGAGACCATTTAATAAATCCTTAATTAATCCATAAGTCTTTTGGTTCGACCCTTTCCATTGATTAGTGTGACAGGTCCAAATAGCATGCAACCAGTTAATCAATTCATAAATAATCAATAAGTCTTTTTGGTGCAAACCTTTCCTTTTCTTAGTGTGGAAAATCCAAGTAGCATGAACCCATTCATTTAATCTATTTAATAAATTTTCATAAATCATGATTCACTCCACTACCTTCCATTAAGTTGGTAAGGGGTGCTATGGACATGTAACCTATTATAGAATTACATTTATAAAGATGAAGTCATCTACTTAATATACTTTTCAATTTCCATTTCACATTTAATTATAAAATTGAATCACATAACTTATAAGGGTCAAGTGGATAGCATACATGGTTATTTCCATTATGAAATTAACAATATAAATCAATCCATATATTATAGAAAAGATTACCCTTGGGAATGTCAAGCCAAGGCACACCTGAAATGTGTCTCCAACATGTCAAAACAACAAAACAACAATAATGTCATGACATACTACAGAGTATGGATAGAGTTATGGGAATAACCACTAACAACTGATCACATATTTGGGAGGAGCGTTACCATATATTTCTTACGATTTTAAGTAGTACATGTAAATTCAACAATTTTTACCCGATGAAATTGGAGGGGCCCACACAACAATTCCAAATTCAAAATACTTGAGGGATGAGTTATAGACCACCCAAATTTAAATCGTATGACTATCCTCTTCTTGTATTGGTGTCTGATTTGTCTTGGATCAGAGTAGATATGAGAAAAAGTTAAAAAAACGCACACCTTGGTAACCAGGTCGAGATAATGAGAGATGAAGAAGGACTCAAATGGACTCGAGTACATACCATTTCACATCCAATGTGATGAATGAATTCTTGAACGAATCTTGGGTAAAGGAGATCTATTTATCCAAATAATAGGCCTTAAAAAATCTATAAAATGAGGGAAAATGGAGTTCATCCTATTAGAAATTTTTATAGGAGGGAGGAGGAGGTTAAATTTGATCATTAAGGGTAAAATGGAAAAATTACCCAAATTTTAGTCTGTGCATGGTTTTTCCGCACAGATTTTTAGACCGTGTGAAAACCATGAATAGGTCCCTAGAGAAAAGGGTATTCCACATGGTTAGGCTAGATGATTAGGGAAACTTTAAGCCAACTAAGTGAGATGGATCTACCCGAAAATGTAGACCATCCACACAATTAAATATAATCATTCTCCCAACTAGTACATTTTACTCTAACAATGAAACATGTCTCTTTTTTTCCAAAAAGGTGGGTTTTTGGCTCCGAACAATCCTTAGACACCCTCAGGAACTTCACTAAATTACTTGGAATCAATATTAGGTCCAAAATCATGGATTAACCCAAAATTTAAAAGATCCATATGTAATTGAAAAAGTGGGTTTTGATAATCCTCTCCCCTTAAAATAACCTGTCCTCAAGTTCAACTTTCAAGGGAAGTGAAATGATATCTAATAAAAACTATGGCCACCAGTCACATACATCAGCCTCACACACCCAAGTATCATCTTGAAAATGGTTGTGCCACCATAAAACCAATTCTAGAGGGAGAAACTTGTCTCTAAGATCCTTCATGATCAGGTTAATAATGCGTACTAGATACTCCTTAAAGGTAGAATCAACATTCAACTCTACTTCCTTGGGAAAAAATATGAGATGGGTTGTAATGATATTGGAAAACATGGGAAACATGGAAGAAGTCATGCATGGTATGGCACCTCAGAGGTAGTAAAAACCAAAAGGCTATTATCTTGACTCTCTATAGAATCTCTAATGATCCTAAATAACATGGAGATAGATTCCCTGACCTTAGTATCCATCTATTTCCTTGACTGGGTGATACCCATAGGAAAACATGTTCCCCAACCTCGAACTCTTGAGATCACCAATATAGATCGATATAAGATTTCTATCTAGACTGAGCAACAACAATCTCCTTCCTGATCATTGGAACCTTCTAGGAAGTCTCTTGTATGATATGAGAACCTAATAGGGCTACCACACATACCACTAGCCAACACAAGGTTTAAAGGTACATCCTTCCATACAAGGCCTCAAGAGGATCCATCTGAATTTTTTATTGGAAGATATTATTATAGTCAAACTCAAAAAGAGCTGCACGATTCTCCCAGGAACCACTAAATTCAAGGAATCAATCTTGAATCATATCCTCTAGAACATATATTACATGTTTTGATTATCCATCAATATGAGGGGGAAAATATGTTCTTAGAATCACAAATATACCCATAGCTTTTTGCAATCCCTACTATAACCATGATGTGAAATGAGTGTCCCTTTCTAAAATGATTGTATGAGGGACCCCAAGTAATTGTACTATCTCACTAACATATAGTCTTTATATTTCATCAACATATAAGGTATTTAAAATAGGAAAAAATTGTAATACTTTTTTTAGCTATTCAACAACTACCCATACAATGTCGCTACCCCTCGGTGGCCTAAGAAAACCCAACCACAAAGTCCATGTAAACATCTTAAATTTTTTATTCATGGACTGGAAGAGGCTATAACAAGCCTACATGTATCTGTTTCTCGGCCTTCACCTGCTTACAGGTAAAAAAATGAGTGATAAAGCCTTCTATAAGCTATTTCATCCTAGGAAACCAATACTGGAGTCACACATCTCAATATATTTTGGAGATTCCTAGAAAAACTACCCACTGAGAAGCTTGGGACTCTTCCATAAATTCCTCTCTCATATACGTAGGAACAAAAATACATCCATGAATACACAAGATTTTATCTCTTTCTATAGACCAATATAGATGTAGGTTATCTCTTTATATACTCTCAAAGAGAACCAATCCCTCTTGATCAAAAAATTATCTACCCATCACCGACTCAATGAAGGAAGAGGTAATTGTCAAGGTTGAGAGGTATGACAACTCATGATGGTCATGAAACTACAGATAAATCTCAGAGAAGTGGGAAATTAATTTCTATTCATTACTGGATTCTCACAGGGCTTGTGCTTGAGTTTTACAACTTAGTGCACTAGTAATTATGTTTCCCTTTCCAGGAATATAAGAAATCTAGAAATCAAAGGACTGTAGATATTCAACACATATCTATTGTCTAAGGTTCATACCACATAACTTCTAGATATATTTTAGGATATTGTTTTCTGTGTACACCACAAAGTGCTCTCTTAATAAACAATGTCTCCAAAAATTTAAGTCGGGTAAAAATGCTACTGGCTCAATGGTGTGCATCAGGTAGTTTCTCATATGATTTCTCAACTACCAAGATCCTTATACAATGAATCTATCATCATTAATCATCAATTCTAAAAGTCTGATTCCTAATACATCATAAGAGAAGGTATTACATATTCATACATCTAAACGATTCATAATAGGTTCTAAGACAATCCTTCCTTTCATCTCTTAGAAGTCTTTCTCACATGCTTCTAACCACAGGAACATAACACCCTTATTTATAAGGCTAATGAGAGGTGTAGAAATGGGGGTAAATTACCTATAAAAAATGCATATAATATCCAAATATCCCCATGAAACTCCTTATATCAAACATATTATTTGGTTTCTCACAGTAAACCACAACAATAACCTTTTTTGGGATAAAAGTTAATCCTAATTCTAATTTTATATGACCCATGAAGTGAAATTTTTCGATTGAGAAGTAGCACATAGAATGCTTGGAGTCAATGTTATTCTATCTCAATGTAAATATAATGATCTCAATGTGTTTGGCATGGTCACTATGAGTGAGATAATACATCAAGATGTCTCCCAAAAAGACCATGAAAAAAGAATTCAGAGTGGGATAAAAAACCCAATTCATTAGAGCCATGAAAATAGAGGTTTCGTTCATAAGAAATAATATCATAATAAATTATTTATATATACCATATATTATATGGAAGGTTTTATGAGGTTTGAATAATGTCCTTACTCACACATGGTGATATCACTACCTCATGTAGACCATAGGGTGGACCCTACCTCCTTGTAGATGGTTAAAGAGATCATCTATTTGAGGATGTGGATATTAGTTCTTGACCATACTATGGTTCAACCATCTATAATACAGGCAAAGAAGAAGGGTCCTATATACCTTCTTGGTGAAAATAATTGGAGAACCCCATGAGGAAGTGTTATGTCATATGAAACCTTAGGCCTCCATGTCCTATAACTACCGCATGATCTCATGGAGCTTAGTAAGAATCATCAAATATGGAGGAATGGACCCTGGAGATACTATCGAATCAAGATTGATCATAAAATCTACATATCCTTGAGGAGTTAAGACAAAAAATTCATCAAGAAAAACATCATTGAAATAATATACTACTATAGGAAATTTAGCTTGGTATAAACCCTAATCCTCCATAATGAGATTTTCAATTTGGGTGGTCACTCATGCTAGCCCATGATTCTCTGGTCTCGATCTACTTTCCTTGACATCCCAATCACCATTATGTAGGTAATTGTGTCCCTTTGGTGATGTAAAATATACCGTGTGGAGATAGAAATCTACAAAAAGCGTGATACTAAACCAACCAATCCACCCTAAGAATTCCATTGAATCCTATCATCTCAAGAATAAATTTGTTCTTTAAGAATGGTTAACTGTGTAACTAAATTGGATAGTCCTTACAATACCATATACCCTTGGATGAGACTCCTAATAGTGTATGTTTGGTTATTGCAGCATAGTAATATTGTATCTCCAATCAAAGACATTACATGATATATACAAAGATAAAAGAGTTCAAAGAACATGTATCAAATAAATAATATACTATAGTACAAGCCACTAGAATAGTACCTCATACTATATATGGCCTCTTAGCCTAATCCTTGAGTAGTAGTTGTAATATATTCACAAGAATGATCCACGCTCCTATGGAACTGCTAAACTACCATGGTCATAACTGCTCTGTTGGCACTACTGGTGTTCGGGGGTTAGGCTTCCACGACCCTAACCTCCCGCTCAGCAAGACCCCCTGGTGCTATTCCAAATCCCCACAAAATGTGGTGTAATAGAACCTGCTCTAGAAGTTGGAGCTAGTGTAGATCCTCTTCCACTAGTCATTTGTGGAATGTTCCAACATAAATGTTGAGTATTCTCCATACATCTACAATCCAAATACTCCATTGGGTCTCTATAATAAAGAGGATTCAGGTTCCCCCATCATTCACAATAATTAGACACCATGGAGTTCTAAAAAATGGTACATTGGTTTTCACAACCATGATGAGAAACCTCAAAGAAACATTTCCTTCCATCGAGATAACTATTATCCTTTCACAACACTGGTCCACTATACTCGACGATATTTCCTCCCCTTAGGTATCTCTCAATGATAAGAGCTTGATTGACTATTCCATTAAACATAGTTATGAAAAATCCATTCACCTATGTTCATATGGTATACTGTATCCCATCTTCAAAGCATCTAGAACGTGAAAACTCATCACAAGCTAGAAGTGGTGAAAATCATTGCAAGTTTTTGAAATGACTAAATATTCAAAAAATGACATAGAACACTAATCATGAAGCATGAAAACTCTAGCTCTATCAGCTCTCAGCATTTGTAGAAAAAACTAATCATAAAAAATTGTCTTGAAATCATCTCATATCGTGTCTTGATGGAAATCATCCTAGGTAACCACATCACAAAAAAGCTTCACCAACTCCCGTATCCTGTATGTATCAAGCATGAGTCTCTACTCGATAGGTGTTTCTAGATGCTCAAAGATAGATAAGATGGCCTCTAGCCATGAATCAGTAGGTTGTGGACCTCCAACCCCTGATAACGAAAGAAGATGCTACTATTGGAACTCATGAGTCTGACCATCCACGTAGGTGCAAACTGTGGAGCACAATGCATGGACAACATCATATGTAGAAAGCTATCACGGAATTTGGTATCAGTGCCCAGATCTGATACAACATTTGGTGGCTCAGGTGGAACTCTTAAAGGTAATAATGGAGGCTTATGTCCCCCCCACATCTGAAGAATGATCGTCACCACTTTCATGGCATACAATACAAGGATATTATGGCTATTGTTCTACAAATTCCAAGGAAAAGCCTCAAAAAATCTTTAAGAAGATAGAAAACAACACTTATAGAAGCTAAAAATGAAAGGGATCACTACCAATAGTATACTACCCTGAATACCCTCTAAAATGTCCTGGTACTAGTATGTTCTCACGTACAAGTTTCATTTCATTTTATATTTAATAACCAGTCTCACTCCATTACCTTTCATAAACATGTAATGGAAGGATAAAGACATACCACCATTTCATTTTAGATTCATGTTTCACATTATAAGGGGTATTCATTCCCATTTATTTAGTTCCCATATACTTTGTCAATGAAAATAAAACCCATTTATTTATTCCATAATGGCTCAACTCTGTAAATTACTCAATCCAACCCATTAGGATCTATATAGCTCATGAACTGAGATAGGTAATCATTTAATCCCAAAAAATAGTAATACACACATTAACTAACTTTTATAAACTCACTAATAAATAATAGGCATATCAACCAATGTAGTATAGTGAAATTCACTTATGTCATGCCAATATGCATGATATGAAAATTCTAGCTAACTATACTGATTCATGTAATGATGGTTCTTATCCTTACACATTGGTCCAAGGATAAAATAGAATCTCAATCAAAAGAAGAATCCACAATACCACACATAATGTTAATCACCCAATGGTGAAATAATGTCAACTTTATTATGCAAAACAAAAAATGAATTATATTACATGTAACTTAGCTTTTACCCAGAATATGGGTTCATGATGAACAACCATGACATATGACCAAGTTTCATGTCATTTTGAATATCCAATCTATTGCCTCTAAAAAGTAAATAATGAAATGAAAACTACTCTTGATACAACTTTGTGATGTCCCAGACCAAGATTCCAATTAATAGGTTTCCCAATCCCAGTAGACCACATGGCCTCAAGTGAATCTCCACAAATTCCAGCCACTGCTGACTAGTAGTGAGGGCCTAGGGGGTGTTAGTTGGGATAATATTACCTCATTACTAGAGTGTAACACAATATATAAATGTAAATGAAAATCAATATAAAAATAAGTATTAGTAAATAGTAGAAGATGAAAAAATTAATAGATAGATGAGGATAAAATTATCTATAAAAAATATAATAACTTATGATGATATGTCATGTCACAAGAAAATTGGAAAAATTGGATACAAGACAACAAGCATAACATGTTACAAATAATTGTAAAGGAAATGAAAAAACTATCCCAAGAATCCCATGATCTGGCTCGGTCATCTGTTGTCAAATGTTGCACTAAATATAAAGAAATCAAGTGTTCAAAGTCTTATGCTTCCTTTTATCTACAACTACATTCATGTAATCTACCTCGGGTACCAAGAGGAACCCGGATAGGGTGTGAAGAAAAATCTCAATGGGTCACCATCAATGTTGTCTATAACATTCAGCAAGTGGAATGGAAATGTAAACATGTGAAGCATGCATATATAATGTAAAGCAGTACAATGTAACAAATAACCATAGTACATACTTAAACCATCATCTGGTATCTGAACATTTAACCCGTTATTTAATTGATTATTACCAGTTTATAAGTAAATCACATGTTAGAAATAGTGAATGTTCCATGATACTATAGGGAAACCAATAATGATATTTAATAATTAATTTCCATGGCAACAACCAAGGAAACATAGACATCAAGGGTCACTAATTAATTAATAACTATATCTTGGATAGGGGTAAGAGTGTAATACCAGGTGCATAGTCTAAACTATTCCACAATAAGATAACTACTGAGTCCCACAAATTAATCAAATGTAAAAAAGGGATAAGTAGTGATGAGGCCCGATGGGATTTTACTATGGAACCTACTTTTCAGTGTTAGATCAAAGGAGTGTATCCAAGGATTCCTGTATTACAACATTAGGGATCCTATGGTGACATAAAAGGCATCCAATGTTAGATAATTATCTGGTTCTAGGGGATCTCAACATAATTAAGCTATATTATTGAATTCAAAATGGGGTCCTCGAGTGGTCAATGAATTCCCCCATGAATCCAAGGCGAGATCGAGTCAGGCCACTCCTATTTTTTAGAATGAATTCATATGTATTTCATAAGGATTAATCCATTACCTTTGATTAGTGTTACAATGCTATTTGATCATGGAACCATTTAATCAAGTCATAATTAATCAATAAGTCTGTTTGGTTAAAGTCATGTTTTTCATTAGTGTGAAAAGGACAATTAGAATGAAACCATTTAATCAAGTCATAATTAATCAACAAGTCAATTTTTATCAAGCCTTTAATTTTATTAGTGTGATATGGTCATGTATCACGCAACCATTCATTTAATCCATTTAAAATTTTTTCATAAATCATGGTTCACTCCACTACCATACATTAACATGGAAAGGGGATCTGTGGACATGAATGCTATTTTTAAATTACATTGAAAAAGGAAAATTCAAATACTATGTATACTTTCCAATTCCGTTTCACATTTAATTTTCATATTGAAGCACTTCGCTTAAGCGATTCAATTGGTGAGCATACATGGAACATTACATTAATCAGTTCACAATAAAAATCAGTCTATTTAGTATATAAATGCCTAGAATTAGTAATTTAAAGCCCAGGAATATCCAAACAGTAACTCAAATGTGTCAAAACAATAAAACAAAAAATTATAGAAAAACATCCTAAATGGGATGGATTGAGTTTTGGTAATAACCACTAAAAACTAATCAGATATTTGGAATGATCATAACCATACAGTTATAATGATTATAATCATGGAATATAAATTTAATAAACAACACCTGATGAAATCAGTGGTCCCCACATGACAATTCCCAAATCAAAAAAATGTGAGAGATGAGTTATAGTCCCACACCACCTTCGGTTCATTCCAATCTCCTCCTCCGATATTGGCCTCTAATATGGATTGGAGCATAATAGATCTTCCAAAAAGTTAAAAAATTCTCACACCTCTATAACTAAGTCGAGGGTAACAGTGATGAAGAAAAGCTCAAAGAGACTCGAGTACATACCATTATATATGCAACGTGACAAACAAAAGCTCGAATGGATCCATGAGGAAGGACATCTCTTAATACCTATATTTGGACTTAAAAAGTATCCAAAATAATAGAAAATGATGTTCATTCCATTTTAAAATTTTCTAGTAAGTAGTAATAAGTTAAATTTTATCATTAAGGGAAAAATGGTAAAATTATCCAAAAATTACATGTGCATGGTTTGTATGCCCGGTTTGATATACCGTGTGCGAACCACGTATGAGATCTTTGAGAATTGGGGATACCATATGGAGAGAGAAATAAAGTTCCAACTATGTGATATGTCATATCCCAAAAAAGAAGACCATCCACAAAGTTAGATCTATCTATTCAACCTACCACTACGATTTACTCTAACTATATGACATGTCCATTTTTTTCATAAAAGATGGGTTCTGGGCTCCAAACATGCCTCAGACACCCTTGGGACCTTCACTAACCCACTAGGCATCAATATTAGGTCCAAAATAACGAATTATATCAAAATTTAAATGATACATACCTAATTGAAAAACTAGATTCATATAGAAATGGGGTTGTTAATATATCCAAAAATAGAAATCACGTTGACGGGGTAATATCAAAACATATTCTAGAAAAACAATAAAAAGCACTTTAAATAAATTTAGAAAAATTATCATATTAACTTCTATATAAGAAAACATTAGCTCTATCATCTGAGATGATGAGGGATTAATACATCAATGACTTATTTGATGATATTTCTCAATTATGATCCACAAACACTCAATTTTAATATCATAGAAAAAACATTCCTTTGAAATTGAAAATTAATAATTAATGAATAATTAAACCCATATTTATAAAAATAACAACATAGTCATATATATATATATATATTATAAGAAGAAATAACCAATTGAATATTGATTCCCCATCATTAGCTCAAAACCTTGGAACATTGTAGGTAGAAAATTTTGACCTCCCCCAATCATAGGAAACACTAAGGGAAAAATAAGTCACATTTACTTGAGTCCATGTTCCCAAACATAGGTAGGAACTATGATGAATATTGATGTAATCAAATTTAATAATGAAAAAGTGAAGGTAGAAGATAATAATATGGTACCTTGGATGATATTAGGGCCACCTTGAAATTTATTATCCATGGAAAATAGGTGACTATTCACTTATCCTCTATATCTATAACCTAGATAAAGACCTTATCAATCTCAATTAGTAACCCAATTCCCATATAAAAGGGGGGACTCAAAAGGATTTAATATACCATATCCATAACTACTTTACCAAATAATATCCTACATGCCCTAAAACTTATAAAGAGTAGGATGAATTATTGTTGAGTCTGCATAAAAAATTAGAAACTTACATCATGATGTACAATTACTCAAAAATGATACCCTAGTTCGTAATGAATAGTACAATCCTAAGAACTAATAGATCTATTTATGCACAAAGAATAACAATATCAATGTTCTTCTATACATAAACACAATTGACATCATATTTTATAACATCTATGTTCATCTCTTCTCCTTCAGATGTATTAGAGAATTCTCTCTTAGGATGAACTAGGTCATTCATTCATCTTCTAAATAACCTATACCTTATCTAAAACTTCTTTATTTTTAAATTACATATTTCGGGTGATCATATGTAGAATAGTGGAGGAAAATGACCCATAAAAATGTTTAACATAATCCTATTCATCTAAGAGTAAATTTGGGGAATATCAAAGAATATTCTTAAACAATAGACTTATATCCTTCAGTCTTATACTCTCCTACATATGGAAGATAAACACTTATCACCCAGACACATTGACCACTGAACAAATATTATTCCCATAAATATATTTCCAAAAACCATCCCATTGTACCAATGAGTCCTCATAATCAAGAAGGAACAGAAAACACCACTGATGAGTATCACCCCTCAACACGACTAATGGATAATGGGGTCAAATTCTCCTTTAATGCATAGATATTAATACATGTAATATAGAGATCCTATAAAAATTAAATTTTCTTATTATAGGAGAATTTCCATCATAGTTTTCTAGATATTGATTTTAAAACTCTTACAATGTATTGTGCAAATAGTCAACCCCATTTGTAAGGTCAACCCTCAAATGTTTAATCTGATATTTCTAATACACCAACCAAGACTGAATAATATTTTAATAAAACCCACCAACTATATCTAAAATAATTGATAATTGAAATCTTTATCCCCGATACTAGTTAATTTGACATCATTTAATTAATTCCTCTAAATTTTACCTAGAATCATTCATCTTCATGGATATTATTAATAAGTTTGATGCTTGGATCATACCTAGCCTTAAAACCCACTTGTAGCACATTACTACATAGAAAATTTAGTATGTTTATGTCCTTTAATTGAATCATATGTGACCATAAATTCTTATATTACAGTTCATCTCCATGGACATGCCACATGTTATGTTAGATCGACACTATTTCTATTAAAAACTCATACAACCCTAAAAAATTCCAAACTAAAATCTACACACTAATCCAAAACAAAATTTCTAATACCAAATTGTTACAAAATTTCCCTTTTTGATAACCCTCCTAGTAAAAAAATGAATATGGGGGTGAACATCGAAGCCAAAATTCAATATTCCATGGGGTTGTGACTTACACTAGGGTATATAATCACACATATAAGAGGAATGGGCCTTATAATCAGTGGAATAAATTATAAAATGTTAAAAAAAACTTTATATATAATATAATTGAATTATGATAAAAAAATAATTTAATTTCATATACAAAAGTAAAATACAAAATACCAAGAGAAACAACTATAACAACAACCAAAAAACACTATCCATGAACTCATTGTGATAACAATATCCAACATGATCAATGAATCCCTCCTAAAATTCTAGAAAATGCATATATATATAATATAGTTATAATACACATATAATCTATTGGTTCATACCCAAAACCTCTTTTTAAAATGTGGAGGAACTATATTAATTCTTCCATGCATAAGAAACAGAACTAATTCACTACCTTATTTAGGATATCTACAATCCAACCCCACCTTGTATTCCTCAAAAAATATTCTTCCAAGTATTTTTTTATAATACAATAATAATATTATATATAAAAAATGAACCCCATAACATCTTTTCCAATGATATAGTAACTATTACATCCTAATGACTTATTTCATGTGATTTAATCCCTTATATTTCTACATATCTGCATATATAAATATTCGCTCACAACATCATTACTATAACTATAAATACAATACCACATAACACATTAAAAAGACCCATCACGTCCAAACTATAATAGGGTAATGTGAACATGAAAGATGAAAGCTTCATACCCTCCTCCGACCATGAATATCCACCACATAATATCAACATCCCAACTAAAAAAAGTATTTTATCTATTATTTATATACTCTAAAATAAATCCATTAGAATCTAAATATGCGTGTAATTCCTCAAGCCATAATACAACATACTATGTCTTATAGGAGAGTGGGTAAGAGGTTGTAGTCAGCCAAATGTTTTCTCTATAACCAGGTTGATAAGAATTACATCCAAGATCCACTTACTCATATATGTGTTAGTATGGATTCCCAAATTAGGTCCTAGAATGTGTTAAATAAAATTAAAATGAAAATTGTATAATATTATACTAATGATGATTGTAATGTTTAACTCATAAATATATATTCATTTATTACTACAAGTTGACTCAATTATGTCATCCTTACTACCTCACATAGAGAACCACTACAACACTACCAATCAAATATTACAACCCAAAAAATTAACACTTAAAACGTTATAAACATGACCATATAAAACTTATCTACTAATTCCATACTTATATTTTATCCAAAATATTACATTTAATTAAAACATACTTTTACATTCTCAAAATTAGTGTTTGTTCCATATTAAATCAAGGCCTTAAAAGTTTCATTCCAACCTTTTCATATATATTAATACAAAAATTAACCCACTTCTCATAAACTTCCATTACATTACAATAGTTAATTTCACTAAGACAACCATATTTCAAGATATCAAGGAAATAAAATATGAAAACACAAACTACAACACCATAATAATGAAATATCTATGAAATCATCCATGAAAACATCCCTTTATCACATCAACTAGACCTCCCATTTCCACTATGAAAAAACACACCCTCAACTGATCCACCACCACTATATCCATGTCTATAAACCCCTACGACAAAAAAAAAATAGACCAATACATTTTCTTCTCCAACTATATAAAGAATAAACACAATAAAAAGTATCCAACCATAAAAAATTAAATGAACGACATGAAATAGTCCACTATTAATCATATTTTCTTATTAGTTAATCATTATAAAAATAACAAAAATAATATAAATCCATATTTCTATGATATGGGTTCATTACTAAGTTTATGTTATTAGTAAATTTCTATAGGCGATCATATCACTATAATATTATTAAAGAAGGGTTTCATAACAACCAATAAGAATAAATAAGTAATAGAATCATTTATTTAACATAGTAAATCATAAAATATATGCGAATACCCCTCCCCTATTCAGTTTATTCTTTCAATATTATTATCTTATTTGGGTTAATTAATACTATCCCCAAATTAAAAATAAAATAATGATTAATTATCTGCCCATATGTAAAAAAGGTAAAATATCAAATACCAGTCCTCATTCAAAGCATTAAATAACAAAATATTTTAATGAGAATGAAGAAAATATAAAATTCTTTAAAATTTTATGGGAACAACCATATGACTTAATCACAACATAACTCTATCAAAACATCATCGAAAGACCACCTAACAACCAATGAACCCACTACCATTTATTAATGAGAATAAGGAGAACATAAGATCAGACCAGAAGGGGGAAATAGGAGAATAAAAATCTTTTTTATATCACTGAATAATCTAGAATATGAATCTATAGGTTATGATCCACAAGGTGATGAATGAATAAATGTGAAATATATCTTTTTGTTTGATATGGGTGAGAGAATGAATGAAAATTAAACTAAGTATTTGTTGTAACTACATTTATAAAAAATGTGTAATGTATCATAACCATGGAATTCTGATATCAGAAATAGTTTTTATAACTTAAATAAAAGTGATATTTTATATTATGAGCATTCAAATTTTTATGTCACCTAAAAAATAATGTTTATTTAAACTATTTATAAAAATGGGTTTGACTGTCACTATGACTTGAGGATATTTGAAATGAATTTTCTAACATTTTATCCAACACCTAACACTATCCAACATAATATAAGGGAGCTATATATTTCATTTCCTCTAAAGAATTCACAAATGACCTTGATGGATATCACAAAGGACCATGGAATTATGTATCCATGCCCCCTAAAATATCAATCTCTATAGTATAGTCCATATAAAATACTCCTATTAAACCATAACTAACACACAAATACATCAAAATCTCTAAACAGCACGTATAATGCTAATCCACCTTTCCTAAAACTCGACCTCAGCCCATAAAATGGATATAGGTTCATAAAAATAGTTGTTTCAACCTCTAAAAAATAAAAAACAATTATTAACCTCTACACCACATCCAAGAACTCTATATCTTTTACCTCTGATTCCTAAAATCTACAGTGTAATGTTATAGGATCATATGGTAATTTACATATGATACCTCTCAAATGAATTTAATCCTTGATAATTAAAACAAAACCCATAAGGATGGCAATGGATATAAAAAAGAAACATTCTTGGGAGATACCTCACAAATAATGACCATTTTACTATTAAAACTAGAACACAAAAAAATAAAATTAAAAAATTAATCATTTTAGAAATAAATAAAATATAATGATGTCAAATTAAGATTCAGAATATCAAAACATACCAGGAACACATTTGTGACTCATGTTCTTATGTACACTTCTACATGTTTCTATACCACTATAAAATATGAAATAAGGGAATAAAAACCCGTGAATTACCTTCTAATGGAGATACTTAATATTTAACTAAAAATACAAAAACATGATGTTTTACTCAATATCTATAAAACCCCCAATAAAGTACACACGAGTCATTATGATTATCCTTGAGAAGATATAGAACATAGAATATGTCACAAATATGATCCATCTATAGAGTAAGAACTAACTAATATTCTACCTTTAAAACACTCCCAAATGACTCAAATTTATTAATAAACATTGGGGAATGTTTACTATCTAGACTAGAATTCTACTACTGATTATATAGATAAATATTTGGGAAATATTGATCACTAAATTTTCACACCAAAGACCATTTATTGATATCCGCATAAGAAATTGGGTGGTGTAAAGCTAATTACACATACTCAAAGATCCTTTTTAACTTTTAGGTCATTATTTTAACTACATTCGGTCCTAGGATCAATGAATCTAAATCATTTTAAAAGAAAAATTGAGGTTTTCAAAACTACCTAAAAACATTTCCTGAATGGGTCCATGAAAATAGATTTGTGGAATATATTGTAATAAAATCAATTGAAAAATGGAAAATGATTTACTGGTAATCTTCCAATACCCAAAACACATGCACATAACATGAACCATAGAGTCTAAATAGTCTACTTAGTAAGATTATGTTTCTAGTGGTGAAATGTTGGGTGAAGGCATAACTAAGATTAGAAATCACATAGAATACCTAAACAGAATCATGATGTATGAAAACGATCTGAATTAACTATGATGGTCCTCAGTACCCCATCAAGCTTTGTAATCTCATCCACATCTGTCCCCACCATACAATACACAAAACAAGAGTACTTGGTTACCCAGATATGTGCTAGATTTATAAAGAAATCAAAAATCACTGAATACAATCACATTTCACTAATATTGACGTGAATGAGTGATTAAATTGATCAGTATATCTCTCAATTATACTCAAGAGCATCTGATTGTTATATAAAATGTCCAAGAAAGTGGTAGTTTATCTTAACCTACTGATATTACCAAATTTGGTAGATGAACTCTTCTACTAATTACATTATCCATAGATATAAAAACACTTCTCAAGGCATGATATATTTACCCCAACATGGAATCTTATTCAAGGGTTATACATGAAAATTATGTGGAACCAATTATCAAACCACCAACAAAATGAAAATTATCCCAAAAAACAAAACCAAATATCTATCAACCATTTACTTTCCTTCATTATCATCTCCACAAACAACATAATCTCACACAAAATTATCCTCTGAATGTCCCCACAGAGACTACTCAACCATCTATAACATGAGTAATTAAATTTCCATTTTTTATAGGAAAACTCTACCATCAATGTACTCTATAAAAATATTTAAGGATGAAAAATAATCTATCACTTTCTATGAATCCCCTTAATCACATGGAATATTCCTATAAGACTTCATACTCAGTGAATCACCATTGAAATTCCATTTTAACAGTTTATAGATAGAAGGAAACTATATGGTTAGAAGTACACCACCCAATGTTGATGAAAGTTAAAACTATAAAGTATAGTATTTACCAGAAAAATTTATGGTTTTGGAAGAACAAAAAGTGTTCATAGATAAAATAATAAAACCATAAATTCAAATAAAACACCACTACTAGAAACACATGATCACGAATGGAATTATTATTCTCATGAGGGTCAAATTATCATCAACTATATAAAATCACCTCTTAGTGTTAAATAAATATTCAACATAATACTAGATGAGAATAATTGTCTAAAACATTCTACATAACTCATTATATTATAAACTGAAATAAAAAAGAATTGTTCATGTTGTGTTTCTAGTCGTTTAATGATTTCTTATAGTAATTGATCCATAAAAGTGAAATATGTTCTTACTAAAGGGAATAAAATGGAAAGAAATAGAAAAATAAAATAAAATGAAACCTTAAATAATATCTAAAAATGGTTAGGATACAATATAAATCCTTAATATTATTGGGTACTAATATAAAAAAATTCCTAGATCCTTGAATGATCATCCAACACACCCTGTTGAGGTATCACTAACCAATATATATGTGCTTCTCACATCTAGGTATTTCACATTGAAAACTCCCTAGATAACTGATGTTACTGAAGTAATTGAAAAATAGTTTCTTATATTCTCATCATGATCTATATCAATTTAAATGTACATAAGTATTTCATCAATGAAAAATACAATAAATTATTTAGGAACTCAAGGAACATTTTGTTCATGAGTCCCATAAAAAAAATAGCTGATCTTATGACACTAAAAAACATATCCATGAACATGATTTCCCCATAATGACACATGAAGGTAGTTTTTTTTGATAAAATCATCTTTCACCGTCATCAAATGATATCTTGACCGCAAATTGGTCTTTGAGAAACAAATTTTTTCCTTTAAATGGATAAATATTTTATGAATCCATATGGAGATGATAATAGTTCTTCACTGATATGTAGTTCAACTGCTGATAGTTAATTTACAATGATATACTACCAATAACATTATCATAAAATATAATTAGATAACCCAAAATAGATACCATTGGACAAATGGATCCGTTATATAATATACAAAAGATCTAAATCCATAACCC
This sequence comes from Viscum album, assembly GCA_963277665.1. NCBI lineage: Eukaryota > Viridiplantae > Streptophyta > Magnoliopsida > Santalales > Viscaceae > Viscum > Viscum album. The sequence goes on from OY728131.1 coordinate 414,962,521, forward strand.
ATGAAGATCAATAGGTTTCATCTGGAAAGAATCATTAGAACCTTGGAGACTATAGGATGAAGATTAGTCCCAACATTTATATCAGGTTGATGGGGTAATTCCATAACTTATTTAGTAAGAAAATCATGAAAAAATTCTACAACCCTAAAAATACATGCACCTATACATCTACCAATCATATTATGAAATATACTATCTAATAAGATATGGTCTCCATATTACTATGTGCATATTTTGATATTTATTAATTAAAAACATTGTTAAATTTCCTTTCTCATTGATTAAAAAATACAACTAATTTTTTTTTCAATTATGATGTTCTTATTATAAAAATGATATGTACCATGGACAACATTTTAGGATTGTATCTGTAGCTATAAGTACACCACCAACAATGGATGTTACTCCATCATCAACTCAGAGCGACAGAAGACATAAATAAGACATGAATGAGTAGTAACTATGATAGATGATACCACAATAATTGAAAACAACTATACCAGGAGTGATAGACCTTAGAATATGGTAGGGTTTATAAAGGACAAAAAATCATCCAAATAATAAGCTATAGTATGAGAATATTGTATCTCATAGTATGTTAGTGTCTATATAAAATTAATATTACCACATTATACTTACCTTCTTCACTTTTATATTTGATGTCTACCTCCATGACCATTATCAACCCCATGTTCTCATGGATGAGCGGAATTTTATGTATATAATTTTATATATGTATTTATATTTATATCCCATTTTCTCAGTGATAATTCATTACCACTACTATTAATAAGGCCTTAGTTATGAATTCTGTTAAGGCTACATTAAAATATAGACACATATTCCATGTTGTCTAATAGGAATGATAATTTAAAAAAACCAACAATGTTTATGAGGTCCCTATAAAAAACAAAATTTTCCAAAAGTCTTGTAAGAATCCTGATAGTTAACAGCTCAAGTGAATTATGGATAGTTATAAAAAAGAATATCATATATCAAAAAATCAACTACCCAGATATCTAAGAACCACCATGTTCAATTATTATCCCAATGAAGATTTAATTACTACCATATTTAGTTGATCCGTACCACATATGTATCTTTCCAATCAATTATGCATTATTTAAAAACAATCTATTCAAATGAAATCGTAATGGGTGACCTAATTCTGAATAATTCAATGAAACTCATCTACAAAATGTAAATATCAAAAAACATTATCTAGTAAGAGGCTATGACTATATTAAATAATATTATTAAAAAACACTAAGCTCTAGGAGTCATATAATCGCCTTCAGATAGGAAACTGATTGTGAATATTTTTATAACATATTTCTATTATACATTTGACTTCTCACGATCATAAAGGAATATAAGAAACCATTAATAAGAATGAAATATTGATTTAATTAAGATAAATGGAATCCAATCATCTAACCATGAAAATATCAAACTAAAAACAATGATGACCTCCTCTATCTAGTTTTGTATCTTCATATATTTCAAAACATTAATGTTGAAAATATCATAACGTCTTCCCCCAAGATGCATCCTCCTTTTCTATATAAAGCCTTCAATGATTTACTATAGAATCATACTAAACCAACCTATACTAGATATTACATAGAATTATATAACTTTCTATATCAATAACCAAGGAAAAGGTGTGCCTTATGATTTAATAAATGGAATTTCAATTATTTTCATTGAATTATATAACTTATATTTTGCTGATAAAATTATATAATTTAATAATAATGGAAAAAAGAAAGATGAATGTATAATACCTAAGCCTTTATTCACAATTATCCTCATATTACCAAAAAAATATAATATTTGGATCCTTTAATCAAATAACATTGGGACCTAAACTCCTACTTCGTATCTATTCTTTTTTACTACTTAACATGTTATAATGGTCGATAATTTTTCCTTATAAAATACATATTGTTATCACTAGTTCCAATCTCAGATATCTATCTTAATGATCAATTATTTCTCAAATTCAACTTTATCCCAACCATCCATCACGAAAATCCTCTCATGGACTATCCTTAAATTTGGGGGTGACCCCTGAATCTTACCTCTAAAATGTCACAAGATGAAAACTATAATTGAGGCTATGCAATCACATGTATGCATGGAATTTTTACTATAATCCCATAAATATAATAAGTTTCATCTAATAAAATACATATATTATAATATAACCCCAATATAAAATACACAAAATGTGATATATAAAAATAAAATCCAAAATACCACAAAAAGAACTATGATAAAAACCAATGATATCCATTAACAAAATATTTGATCTAGTAATGTATAGTATGATCACAAAATCACTCTTCAAAATATTTATAATGTATATAAATATAAATGGGTATGAACACATGTATACTCAGTTGGACCATCTTTAAATTATGTCATGAAAACATTGAGGAAGCTTACTAGGACACATTAAATAAATGACAAAAACAAATCATTAACTATACTAGTCTATATATGACCCATACCCATAAATTACCCCTCAGTAAAATCATATTCAATTATAGTGACATAATTATAATATATTATATATATGTAAATATATATATATATCATGATGGTACACCAAAACCACTTTCCCACTAATCTTCTCACTCTCAGGGACATATGACTTGTGTCATATGATATAATCCTTTATATATCCATATTTATGATGAACGACATACCACATCATTCTCATAACAATATATAAACCACCCCTTACCACATTAATACCAAAAATTTCATCCTTATTATAGTAGGGTAATGTGACAATTATGCATGTTAACCTCATTCCATCCTTATATTACACGCACCCCCCGCCTTGTGTTCATATTATAAGTACATAATCTTGTAGACCAATATATATATATATATACAATAACCAAAATCCATTAAAAATATTATATTTATACCTAAATCCTTGATATAGATTATCATAATAACACATCATATGATATGTATCACCCCTTCCCTCTTAAATTTCTTTAATATAGATCATAATCATTTTTAGATTAATTTAAAAAATCCATCTAACAAAAGAAAATTAATAATATACATTCACACAGAGTTAGACAATGAGATGTAATGAATTTTCTCCCCTATTTGATACTTTTAATAATGCAACAATATAATGATAGTGATACACAGATCAAAAACCGTTACATATAATGGGATATGAGACATAAACTAATCATATATAACATTTATAAAACCCTTAAAAAATAAAACCCCAGACTAAAGAAACTCCAACCATAGACCAATTAAAATAAGGAGAAACATAATATTAGAAAAAGAATATATGGAAAAGAAGAATAAAATATCATTATATCAATGTTAAATCCACAACAAAAATTGAGAGGCTAATATCCAAAAGGGGATGATCAAAGTGAAACCAAAGATTTCCTGAATATGTATGTAGTTTAAGAAAATGAAGGAAATTAAAACTAATTTCTTTATCTCTTATTTATATAATAAAACCTAGAGATCCCATGAAACAAAATTGTGAGATCAAAAATAGTAGTTATGGACCCTTTAAAATATATATCTAATATTATATCCATTGAAGTGTTATATTACATTTAATTTTTTTGTTTATTCAACCTTTTATAAAACAAAAATTCTCCCACATGTATTGGTTATAGGTCATTGAAATGGACAATATGACCATCAACCTCAAGACCTACCATATACCACCACAACGTAAAGGGACCACCCTCACAATTTCCATACAAGACTCCTCTAGTGACTATATAGATGATAAGTCAAGACCATACTATAGCTCCTCCATGCCCACCCAAAATATCCACAAAAACTAACATTCCAAAAAAAAAGTGAGGATAAAAAAAAATTATGTATCTAGTTGACTCCACCCAAAAATCACTTCCATTATGGCCACAACCAATTAAAACATGAATAATATATGGAGTATAGTAAAAATTGGTTCTTAAATCACAATATGTTAAAAATTAATTCTTCACCTTTGAACCAACCTAAAACTCTCCCTCTCTTTCTCTTGGAACATTTAATTTGAAAAAAATTAATGTAAAAGATCATAATGTTATAGTCCTTTGGAATCCCACAATTAGAATTTGGTTACACTTATTTTAGAAAATGTTACAGTTAACATAATAATTTAATATCATTATGTTTATCCACATTTCAGTTTTGGAAATAAGGTGTCCCCTCAAATATTCAAGAATAATATGAGATATATTTGTAATAATGAACTTTTAATATAATGTTTTGATTAATATAAATATAAAGAATACTCATTACTTAGTGAAACATTGATCTTAGACTACTAATATATTCAATTTATGTAAAACTGTGTTATCATTTTAATTGAGGAACCATTAATAAAATTTCACATTAAATGAATGAAAAAATGTTTCTGAAATTATAAAAAATTATATGATAGATAAAAATGAATCATCGTCATCATAGAACAAGACCCTAAGGTCATTTTTTGTAAAGGAGAAAATTATTAGAAGAAATTTTCTATACTAGTTTATAAATTTAAGAAATTTATTATGAAATAACGAATATTTTATTGTTTAGAGAATCCCCTTCCCATATAGTTGAATGGTGATACTTTTTAATAAAAATATATAAACTTTTAAGGGAGAATTTTTTAAAGATTCACCTAATATATCCACTCTCAATATTTTCTCCTTGGAACCTAGGATTTAATGGAAACACAAGAACATGGATTCATTCAAGATGATAAATAATATAAGAATTATCTATAAGGAATTTTAAAGACTAGTGATGTATGAGGTTTTAATGTTATTATTTAAATACAAAATAATAAAATAACATCATTATCCACTCATATACACAATATAATTAGGCATGTCAAAGACTTATATAGGATGAGGGTTTCCTTTAGGAAGTATAAACGAAAAATGTCATTATAAAATCATTCACATAAAGGTTCTAATAAATAATTATTAATGAAAATATAAGTAATTTAAATAAGTGAATACCCAAACACAGTTATATTATAAGGATTATAAAGAAGGATATAGATGTTCTAGAAAATAGTATTATAATAACATTACAAAATAGTTAAGGTTTAAGCAAGAATTATAATATCTAGGAGTTTAAGAGTTAGTCGAGGTTCTCAAAACCAAAGGTAGGATTCAAGAGGGGGTAGTGCTTCCATTACATAGAACCTATTTAGTAGATAATAAATTGAAATAAATACATGGAGGATTACAAGATACACCATGGGAAAGTCCAAAGAAGTTATTTGTGATTTAGAATTAAATACTTCTATTTTGAAAGGTATATGATACCATGTATATATAATTTTTTGGGATTTATAGAGGAGTTCAAAATAGGTAAATATTTTAGGCATAATTAATAAAGTATGGATTACTAAGATCAAACAATGGGTTTCTATATCATTAAGTTGGAAATTGGGGATTACATTAATGATATAGTGGATGTGATAAATATTTAATACTTTTCATCATTTTTCTTATATGATAAGTGATGTTATATGTAAGAAAATTATTTATATGAATAAATAAACGTAATTTGTTTTGATACACAATGTTATTTTTATCTAATAATATACTATTAATAGTAATAATATAAGTATAAATGTTTTATTATCCTTGATAAAATAAAATTATGAAAGATATTTTTTAAAATATGAAGAAATTGTTCCCATAATGTATTAGTTTAATATTTCATGTAATAAAATATTATATTATTAACATTGATCCAAACACATAAAAATAAATATTTTATAAACTATTGTTCATATGGGGTTAGTGCGAGTACAAATGGGATTATATAAGTTAAAAGAAAAAAATTAGTATACTAGTCTCATTTAATACGAATATAACTTTACATCCTAAACATGTTCATGTTAAATTGTTAATAGAAAATTATTAATGTAAACAGTTAAATTTTGATTTAGTTACTTAATGATATCAAATGATAAGTTTGAATATAATGGTTTTATTATTATGGTTTTGATATTTAAATTGTTATAAGTATAGAAAATATTTTATTAACATCATGAAAATTGATGTTTTGATGTAATGATGTTTGAATATTATATTGAAAGGGTTGGATATAAGTCAAATGAATACTAATCCTACTAAAATTTAAATTAAATTAATTATTGGATGCTATTTATTTAATGAAATTTATGGAATTATTTATTATACATTCACATATATATGTAGATTAAATTATATAGAGATATAATGAGTTTATCATAACATTAAAAATATTTAAGAAATAAAGAATCTCTAGAAGTATATCTTATGTGATATTATTAAACCTATGATTATGTGTTACTATATTATTATTCTTAAATTAATTCTAAAAATACAAAATGTATCATGCTATATAAACAAAATTATCCTTTTTATAATTCTTTCATTTTTTCTTCATATATATAGGAGGTAAAATTTTAATTAACCTCTAAAAGTATGAAATTGAGTTAATCTTATTTAATGGCCTTAATGGAGTATTTTTTTTGTGAGAAAATTTTAAGATTGGTGAGTTTTCTATTTCAAATTAGAATATATGATTTTATCATGATTCACAAAATGAGTAATCAGTATTAGGTGTCCCATTACATATTCCACATAATAACTTATACATTCTGTCAATGGTTATCAGGGGTCAATTTTTCATATTTAATCTTTATACTTGAAATGAAATGATACATATAATGAGAACCTTAATACTTTGATATCTTTTTTATTTTAGATTTAAGATTGATCTGATAAAAGTTGGTTGGGTAATTGTTTTATCAAAGCAATGGTTGTGGATTAGTCAAGATGTGGTTTTCCACTCATATGTTGAGTATGAAATTTGGGCCTTTGCTTTTGATTGGTTGAGAAAGTTTTTTTTCCATATGTAGATACGATACATTGAATGATATACTAATTTGGTTCATGATTCATGTAATGTGATCATTCATATGGTCTAAAGATACATTATGTGATAATATTCATAGTCTATATGTAGTTAATGAATAAATAATATAACAGTATGGTATTTGATATTGAAAGAAATCATGTATCATTATTAATCGATATGATAAATGAATTATATTATTATGTAATATTTGTTTATGATATATTGTGTGGTAACAAGTATGGATGTATATATGTTTGATAGAGATCACCTCAAACCACTTTATATTCTCTATAGTATCAAGATCTTGTTAAATGTTTCTATTTTTTTTTGAAATTATATATTATAAAATCCAAACTTTTCGTTAATTCAATATGGTATATTAGGTATCAATTTATAGTCCTATGAAGATATAAAACTAACTGTTACAAATTTTTTTATAAAACATTGAAGGATACCCCAAAAGTGTTTAAATGGATATATAAAATTAGTTTTTTGGGTATTTTTGAAATCTGTTACATATCGTATGACATGTGGTAAAAACTTATATAACCGTTTAAAAAATGACTTTTGAATATTATTTCTCAAATTCAAAAATATTATTCTCAATATGGTGAATTATCCCTGAATCTATGAGGTATTAATGGAAGAGGTATGTTATTATAAATATAGACTAAAACCGGGCCAAGGTGTGGTGTTATAAATCATGTCATTATTTTGGAAAGTGCATTAGATGAAATAGTGAAGGTCAATGCCCCATGGTTTAGTGGATATATGAGAATACATCGCGAGATAATAATTATTTATTCTAATATATGATATTATATTTTATTTATTGTTATTTGATTATTATTTGAGTAGTTATAATGGATATATAAATTATTTAAATTCTATAAAATTGATCATACTAGTGTTATTTAAGTTATAATGAGTTCCAACTAATAAAAATTTTACATTTAATTATCATTTTTTTAAAATATATTTGGAATCAAAGGAGTATCATTATATAGACACAAAAATATGATCATATTTTTTTATTGTTTGATGAAATGATAATATGGGATTCATGATATAAAATACCAGAAAGATAAATCAGTATCTAAATTTCTTCATGTAATGTTTCTTGAAGACCTAAATTAAGAGAGGATGATTACCACTATTTAAGTGATAAACACAACTCATACATAGACTAGGAGGAAATATTGTTTTAGATAATTATCTATAACCCATATCATGTAATGTGGAAGATGCTTGAGAAGTTTTAACCATTATAGGAAAGGTATACAATCATTATTTTTAATATTCAATAAAATTGTATATATGAATACTATAGAAACATTATTATTATTATTTAAACTAAACATTAATTATTATTTTCCTCTCCCATTCCTATTATATTTCACATGTGGAGTGAGGAAATGATTATCCTTATAAATATTTAAGAGGTGGTTGAACACCCAGATTCATCAAATGATTTTCCAATTTAGGTGTCTCCAGTATCTTTATAAAAATTTAAACTATTTTTTAATGTGTTTCTATATTATCCAATAACAAAATATAATGTTTCAAATTTTATTGTATAAATTATTATTTCTTTAAATGTTCTTCTTATGTAAGTATTATAACTCATTCTTTATAAACTGATTAAAACTCTTGTTTCCACATAAGATTCTTGAATTCTTTATTAGCACTACACCAAGATCATATAATTATTGTTTCATTCATGTAATTTGATAGAAGTAATTTTTCACTGATATATAATCTATTTGCACTATGATAATAAAATTTCCTGATTACTTATTTCATGTACATGCAACACATTATTTTTCAACAATTAATTATGTTACCCAAGAGGATTGTTTATCCAAAACATCTCTATAGCAGTTTATATATGAATAGGAATTTTTTAGATCATTTGCTTCACCAACCATAAAATAATTGTCATGAAAACCATGTATATACCTCAAGTCCCACCTAATTATAGAGAAATGTTATTAATTTAGATTACCATGATTCCTTTCAACTAGTAATTTGACATTACCAATGTCCAATGTCCAACGTCATCGATATAATATATAATTGGATTTTTAGCAATTATCCAATTTTATTTCTAAAATATAAACCGTAAGTATTCATACATACCATGTTCAGTTTCAACTTTGATCATATATGAATATTCCATGAAAACATGCATTTACAAATTTTTCAATAACTCATTTACATACTTTTATTATGAAATAAATGTGCACTCTACCTTTTAAATGATTTTATATATTAAAATGTATTAAATCAATTAAATTATCTACGTATTCCATCTTCCATCCACCAAATATGATGTTCTCCATGTACACAAGTACATTAAATATTAATTCTTCTCAGTTCTTTATTCAAATTATTTTTTTAAATGACAAAAATATTATATCTCATCATTAATTTAAAACCCCTCCATTTATTAAATATAGAAATACTATTTAATAAATCATTTTAATAATAGATAATTTAAATCTATTTAATATATTTTAAAATATATTTTATTTTTTATAACATGAAACAGTTAAATCAAATAAATTTTATCCATTGGTATAAACTTCTATTCAACATATAATCCTCTAATTTGAGAATATCCTTTTCATAACAACCAAATTTCGTTTCATATCATATTTCTTTTGTCATATAATATAATATTGAACACCCAATTCATTCTATTCATTTTGTGATGCTAGAACTTTTCCTGTTCTTCTATATTTGATTATTCTCTATTTTATTCATATTCTCATCCATTTATTTTACACGTGATTCTTAATTTTCTTTCTTATTCAAAGGATTATGTCTCTAATTATTCTAATATCATAGTTCACTCATCAATCATTGTACCATAGGTTTAAAATAGAGATTTATTATCTCTAATGATACTATATTAATCAATTTCAAATTAATTTACCATACATTGAGTCAGTTTTTAACTATATTATGGAGGACCACTTTGGTTTATACTCAAAATTGAGTGGGGGTAAATTAGTGTTGGGAAATTTTTCACAAATTATAAATTTTTTCTCTTAAACCTCTTAGACTAGTTATGATCTTTATTATATTATTGTATGTTTCTTGTCTCATGAATTTATATGAAATAAGTAAACGATATAACCTGATGTTTTTACAAGGTTAACCACTCAATAAGTGTTGATAATATTTTTAATGTATGGTTATGAATAATATATAGATTCTATAATATAATGAGATATAAATTTATAGTGGTGGGGTAAGAAGAAAATACACAGCTATAATGGGTACCTATAACTTAGGATGGGGAAGGAAAAATTTCTTCTTCCTTGGGCTGATGAATACCTGGTATAACTTACAACTCCTTACTATACTTTTATACTACATTTTAAAACTTCATTCAACTTATTTTTATGTACTTTATGACACAAATAATGTCTTAACTAGATGAGACTATTTTTAGATTTCACCATTCAACTTTGTTAGTCCATATACTTTTTCTTCACTTTGACACTTGAACATGAGTAAGCTAGAAACTATTATACTTTTTAATATAAGTAAATGAAAAAATACTCCTTTTTATTCTTTTTTATTTCAGTCACAATAATATCAATAGGTTACAGATTAATAAGCAAAAAATTATTTTTCTTCATATTGTGCAAAAAAATCATCGCACTCTATTATTTTTATCTAGAATCAAAAACATCCTTTGTGATTATTGATATTATAAAATAACAACTCGCAATCATCACAACATTTTCCCTTCGATATAGTATCAATATTGAATTTATTATCGATCCTCTATTATTTTAGGTGAAAAAAATCTTTATGAAACTAAATCACACCACAATTTATGTATAAATAATAAAAGACCAATCTTTCATAAATATAATACAATGAAAAAAAAGTATGATGTTTTCTGATATTATTCCTAGATTCATTATCAAGGTTATTTATTAGATATTTTTTCATGAATAAATCATGATGAATGTGTTATGAATAATACATAGCACATATCTAAATAATTCTTATTATTTCTAGTGTTTCTTAATTTTACTCAATGAATGTGCATGTTATTATTGATTACAATAGTGTATTACCTTACTCTTGAAAGTGTATGCCTCCCAAAAAACCGAATTGGTGTGAATGAAACGTTTTTATATGCTCAAGTACTTCATTGTTATTCCTTATTAAATAAAGAAAAATAATTTCACAAATTATATTCATATAACATCTCAGTTCACATGAACATGAATTTGTTATGTAGTACATCACATGCATGCGTACTCTTTTACGTAACACAACAATGTCATATATCACTTTATATACATCGTTTTCCTAATATTTTAAATGTAGAATAACTTCATGCATCCTAGTGAGAGTAGTTAAAACAATAACTATCACTCTTAAGTATATATTTAAGAGAACGATGAGTATATGATAAAATAAACTATGCACTATCTTGGTCTCTTCTCAAATATATTGTGTGCATGAGTTTCATATCCAGATTTCATGAATCTTTATTGTGGAAGAAGGAAGATTTATGGGACTCATTCACACCACCCTAAGTGCACAATACTCCCCTATTTAAATAGAAAATATTCTAATTATACTCCTTACCATATCACATAATATCATTATTAGAGTGTCTCTATTAGTATGAAAATTGAGATCACCCATATGGAATTCTAGGAGTTGAAATTGGATTGATATTGGGGTTTGATATTTATTGAAACAGGTAACCCCCACATCCTAATTCAATCCAGGACTCAAAACCCTACAAAATATTCCTTATCAAAGGTAAGAGATACTGATATCATTAAACACATAAATTTCATGAAATTGTTATTCTTTGGGGGAGTGTTACATGATTCATAAAATTGAGACATATATTATTTTAATAATACACCTCACATGAATGTTATAAAAATCACCTGATCTCCCTCATCCCAAAACCCATTTATATACAACAGATTCACAACACGGTCTCTGAAACTTTTATTACATTCAGACGAAGAATGTTCTTCAAAATTCGGATCATGTAAGAAACATAGGAATTATTCATGAATATTTCTTTGTAAACTTAATCTTTTCTTCATTATAGAAGATTTTTATTGAATAATGGTATAATGGATAGTGGTAGGTGATCATTGAAAGGTGGAAGTCAAGTATCACTCAAGTAAGAATGAAGAAGATAACTACGTGGACGCTCGGTGATCATCCAATCAATATGGATTGGATAGAAATTATATATATATATATTTTAAATGGAGGAACAGATCTCAAACCATATTTTTCTATCCCATATCGATGATTCTATCAAGATGGTTCTCTTTAATATTTTTCCATGTATGATAATTGTTTGAGCTGGAAAAGGGGTCATCACCGAGAACACCTTCCCACACGGCCTTCACAGGATGTGACACTCATGGAATGTCCCACTTGGGCACCTCTGTGCATAGTATGCACGAACCATACAGACACTTATGCACTCCTTGAGGGAGATAATCTCCCACTTCATCTTCCTTATATGGCTAGCCAGTATGGTCAGCTACTTCCCGCGTGGTTGAACATAGGGTCTCAAATGTGTAGTAGAGGTTTTCCTAAGTTGTCTAGCTAATGGATAGAATTTTTTAGTTTGGAAAATCATTAATATAAATAACCATATCCTCCACCACTTTATAAGTAGTGCCCACCATCAAATAACTCCCTATAAAATAAAAATTATGTTTTATTGAATTCTTATTCAAATTTTATTTTAAAAAATAATTATTTTCATGATAATATTTCATTAATGTAGAATTGTTTTCATCCAATAAAAAATAAAAACATTTCATCTAAAAAAAGAGTAGTTAAAAAATCATCATAGTCATAAACTCGATGCCTTTAAAATAACATAATTATGTTAATAAAACTTGAGTATGTTATTCTGTATCTATTAACCCAAGATTTTTAAACTACAATATCAAGAATTCATATAATTGATAATTCTAAAACCTCTTTCATTATTTCTCCTTCAATATATTTACGCCACTGAAGATATTACATTGACAACTATTGTTTACCAATATCAATTCTTGAAAAAAATTCACTAAAACACAAATTGGGATCTCCATCATCACCACTTATTTTTTCTTAAAATTTAAAACCATAGTCTAAATTATATGTCGAGTTTTATGAAAGCTAATAATTCTCATAAAAATCATATTGTTCATGTTCAATTTCTTCAAAATATTAATTTCAAGGTTGGTTTATATAATTTTCCCTAATCACTCTGACATAATTACACTCTGTAATTTTATTGGTCCTAAAATTAAAGAAAAAAATAGTATTTTATTTTTTTTGAATAAAAAGATTACCTACTTTAACAGTCACATGTATTTACTTTCTACAAGTTCATTCCATATTCTAGATGTAAAAATTTATTCAAAATTCTCTATTTTTTTTACTATTTCATTTTGTATTTCCAAATATCTTTTGGTATTCTATTTTATTTTGGAATTATGAAATATATTTTTCATATGTAAACATACACATTTCTTTCTTCATTTCAATGATTTGATGCCATTATATTATCATTGGGTAGATTTATTACATAGTTATTCAATATTTTATTTAACCTTTCAATGAATGCTTTCTAATATGGTGCTTTAACAAATGACTCAACTTATTTTAATTTGTTTCCATATGTCATTTTCTACCTAAATTGAAATGCATTATTTGTTATTATCTAATTATATGATTTTTATCAATGCCTTTATATATATTTTTATATTTTTTAAAAACCTATTAATTCATTCCATCACTTAATTGTTTTTATTTTTTAAACATAATCTAGACCATACTATTATGTTTTACATAAAAATTTAATCTTTTTTCTCCTTAAGTTATCCTTTGTATCATAGGACCCCAAACATTGGTGTGAACCAATCATGTATGCTTTTGGACCTATTATTATTGTTTCTTATAGTTATTATCATCATTATATATTTAATGAAATACAAAATTTTGTTTTTACTATGCACCTTAAAAGATGGAATATCAACCACATTAATAAAATTTTAAATATCTTTCATGTCTTATTGGTAAATTTGAGGAATCATTTGATGAAATACTTAAAGATCCTATTCCACCATTATGAAACCAGAATCATCAATAATTTTGAAATAAAATAAATATCTTTATTTCAACAATCATTTAATAAATGAGTTTCTTGGTTTTCCTTTGATTAAATAAAACTTATAGTTAAATATTACATTTTTAGAGTTAAATATTAGACTATAAATAAATAGTAATTTTCAATGAGGATTCAATAAATAAATTATATATTATATAATTATGTCCCTACAAGACTTGTTTTAAAGATACATATATTTTTAGCGATTCGTAATTGTTAATAAAAATCGTTTCATGCACAAAAAAATTAAAATTATTTAACAGGTTCATTTTCCTTCTAATGTCAGTTGAAACCCCACTATCATGAATCTATTTGGTTTTATTATTCACTTCTACCAAATATAGTTTGGATATGATATATTTCAATTAGTTTTAATTTCTTTCCATACCCCATGTTTATTTGATAATATTAAGTGTCTCCCCTCAAATTTAAAAAAAATAGTGATGTATTCTTCTTCTTATTTTAATATAAAACTTTTTCCTAATGGATTTGAGTATATTTCACTAATTTGAATTCTAAACGACCCTACAATGGTCTGGAATTGATTCCCTTATTCCCTAATGTAAAAATCATTTTACCCAATTCATGATAAATAAAATCAACACCCTTAAAATTAATTTAACATTCTTATTTTAATCATAAGATTTCAATTTTTGTTTAATCAAAGGTGATTTTTTTTAAAAACACATATTCTAATATCAGTAGTTCATAGTTTGAATGAAATTTCCACAAAATATATAAAATAGTAATGGTGACATTTTTTCATATTTACTTGAAAAATTTTCATCCTAAAAATGAAATCATAGTTTTTGAAAAACACATGATGAATTAGAGTGATCATCAATCTTTTTATCCTTTATGATTCATCCATTAAAAATTCTTGGATAAATATTCTATAAATAAAATTTCAATTTTCCCATTTTTATTGGGTGTTTGATCATTCTAAATCTTCTCAACACTCTTCTTGACTGATCTTCTATTTACTTTAAATATTTATCAACATAATTTCTAAAATCATGTTTTTGTTTATGTATTTTAGGTTTCATTTTTTATTCAAATATTTTACGCAAAGTATCTTCTTCATTCCCATAAGATACAATACATTTTTTTTCTCATTTATGTAATCATTAATGTTTTGAATTACATTAATGTTATCATCAATTTTTATAATCTAAATTATAAATTCCCATAAATTTTCTTATACAACTAATTTTCCTTCAACCACCTTATGTCTAACTGAGTAATCCAAGATTTGGGTTGGTTAATCCACTTAAAATACCCCATTAATAGTAAACATATTTCTCTATATTTCTTCCTTTAGATTTCCAAATCCCCAGGTAACCATAATTTTTAAACTAAAGATCATAAAATCCTTCGTGGTAGTTTTCATCTTAAATTTTTGGTTATAATTTATGGACCATCATCATTATGGGTTCCACTAAATATGACTTAAAATAAATTTAATTTTATTCAGCTGAACTTCCATCACTATATTATAATTTAAAATAATTATTTTCTACTAATATTTTTATATCTCAGAGTGTATATATTTATTATTATACCTGGAGTAAATCCCATCTACAGCTTTTTTGAGTAAACAATCTCACCATCATCCCATTCCGGACTATATAGACTTCAAATATATAAGTTAAAAAATATTCGGCATCAGAAAAAATTCATTAACAGAATTTCCTTGAAAAACCATTTATTATTATTAAAATTTATATCTATGATTTATAGTAATTCATCACTTATTTATTTTTCATCAACATAAGCATTATTAATTAAATTCTGTTCTATATATTAGATGTTTGTATCATTATATGGATGAATTTTAATCCCAATTGGTTTCAAACAAAAATTATAATAATCCATGATACATTTTAAACTACATGGTTATAGTTATACCTTGTTTCATTTTTTATAATTAATTTTTTTATTATAGTTAGGTGGTAATAAATTTATAATTATATCAAAAAACTCTACATAATTTAGTTTTCTCTATAATTGTGGAAGGAATTTAAAACCTAAATTATTTATTTGAAAAACAATTAGTTTTTCTATTTGGAAAAATAATTAAATCATCAAATGTATTCTGAAAAACCTTAAAATTTCCATCCATAACCTTGTTATCTAGAATATATATATTAGATAATTTTTATAATATTTCTTTTGTTGATATACAACAGTTCACATTCATATAGATATTATTCGATAAATCTAAAAATAAATAAATTTATTCCTTTTAATTTTCATTACGAATGTATTTTTTATTTTATTCATGGAGAAATACATACAACCACTCACCTATATTAATTTTATAGAATAATAGAAAACATAAATTCCTATATTTCATTGATGATATCTCATGGGGACTTCAAAAATTTGTTAAATTCATCCATTAAATATAGAAATTCCTTCAATGTAAATATATGTTTCAGTGTTAAAAACACTCTCTCATAGATTGACCATGTTCTAATCCTTTTGTCTTAGATACAAAATTTCCAAACCATAATGAATAAAACACTGTAATAGGGTTAAATTAGTGTCTGTAATTTCATTTAAGTCAAATGGTTATTATTTTCATATTGATGAAAAAGTATTAAACCAATAAATATCTACCATGTAAACATATTATCCAAATATAAATGTAAAATTATATGACATGGGTATTTTACTTGTTTCAACTAAAATAGGAAGCAACAAAACATCATACATCGATGATGGGTTTGTGTATTAAAAAAACCCACCACACATTGTTATGATTATGAGATTTAGTTTAGGATTCATAAATTACCAAGAATACCCCATACATCAACATATCCACTCATTACCTCTAAATATTTTTTCAAAATAAAAATCGACATGTGATTCACTCACAATGAGTATCAATGGAATATTCAAAACACTATAACAATGTTGGTGTTTCTCTTAGGATCAAAAAATAATTAATTAAATACAAACATTAAATTATTTGATTTATTAAAACTCATAAAATAATATCTATATGGGTTAATGTTATGTCATTATTCAACAATTCAACAATGTATATCATTCCAAATTCTATGTCTTCTAATTCTTAACCACTGAAACTTTTTCACCAAAATTTTCAACTATTTAATGCCACCATACATGATCTTATTATTTTATAATGTCATATTACATGGTTATTTTAGTTTCCTTATTATCTTTTATAAATTAAAAATATTTGAAATACATACTCAAACACATAAATTTTCTTATACCTTCAAAATCATGATGCAAAATCACCTGTTATAGTATAGTGACTACATATTTCTTAGAACTCTTTAAAATAACACACTTTTTTTATGTTTTTATAAGTAAAAACCTTGGGGTAAATTTCATAAGACATTTTATTGCCATATATTTTATAATTCAATAATAGTAATTACATTACAAATTCTATTAATTCATTAGAATCAGTGTCGATTGTTTGGATCTATTCATTCACTATAATATAGCCTGTAATTTTGACATATATATTAATATATAAGTAAAATCTTGAAATTATTATTTATGAAATATTCACTATCACAAATATTTGAATCTCATTTTCTTATAAATTTTAATCCGTAAATATCATCATGGACATCTTTTTTACAACGAGCTCTCATTGTGACTTGAACAACTATTCATAAGGTATAACAATAGAGAAACTTTCCTAATTACATTCTAATTGTGATTTAAATATATAAATTAACATCAATTTTTTTATCATTTATTTATAGAATTTATTATCAAATATTACATGTATGCCAACATTATTATGTCACAGTTTTTATTACGTTCAAAAAAGTTTTTCCAAATCCCTTCCAAACTTCACCAAATTCTTTCCAATGATATAAAACATCTAATATGACATGTTTCCAATGAAAAACCGATTCTAATCGTGCTTCAGTAAACTCAGAATTAATACCATTATTCTTTTATTAAATAACCAAAGTTATTCTAAAGTTATATAATTTAAACATAGACCTACATCAAACATTAATATAATTTTTTTCATGTTCAATAATAAAATAGGGAGTACATAAAAATAAAAAATAAAAATAATTAAAATTGTGATATATATAAAAATATTTTAGTAATTCAACAATTATAAATGATCTATGATTTAAATATACTATAACAAATTCACAATTATATTACCCTATGAACAGTTCATTTTATTTCATTTAAATGGAAAATACATGAAATATTTTATGTTAAAATGTATGATTATATATTAAATATAAAACCTTCTTATTTTTTAAAATGTAAGCACGACTTGTTAATAATGAAAATAATTTTTATATTTATAATTTTATATATTTTATATTTATTTAAATCATTAATCAAGCCACTAAAACCATTTTTAACTGCATAAAATAAAATTATAAAAAATTAATTTATTATAATTTATTTGTAAAATAATTTATGAAAATTTTATAAAAAATATAAAATATTTTATCTTTATCCTTTTTTTTGAGGAATAAACACTTTATAAATTAATTTATACTTTTTTAAAAAATAATTTCTTTTAAAAGTAGAAAAAATTTTAAATCTACATTAAACCTATTTCCCATCCACCAAAAAATTATGTTTTATTCTCAAAATCCTTATAGGCCTCAGCCGATGATATTTTTTTTAATTTTTAATATTTATTAATAAATAATAAAAATATGGTGTACATTGTATTCAACCTATCATGGTTTTTAATATGTGAAAAATAATTTCCCAAAGAATCTCATGAATTTTTTTCTGTGGAAACATCCATTCATATTGTAGATACCATAAGGTCTTGCGTTCAACTACCATGTTTTACACTATATCTATGCCCTGAAAATAAAATTTCTGTCATTGAATATAAAACCATAATCATTTTAGATAAAAGAACTATTTTGAAAAAATTATCTTCTTGATGTTCTCTTTTATGACATGAGAACCCATTATAGGTTTGTGTATCCATGTAATTATTCATAAATTAAAATATCGACCATAACATGTTTTATATTAAATGCCATGATTGAAGAAAAAATCAATAACATCTTATTTTTTTATTTAATAATAATTAGTTTTATAAAAATAATATTTTTGTCATGAAAATTGTGAAAATATGTAATTTATGATTTATTTTTGAAAAGATTTATTTAGGATTTTTTTTACAATAATAATGGATTGTCATGATTTTGAAGGAGTGTATTATGAATTTTCAGTGTGTGGACGGGAAAACCATATAAGTTAATCTAATATTAAAATGTTTTTGCCCAATTTTTTTAATGTCTTGAATTATGAATAAACTTCATAATCAATATATATGATATTATAATGATTTTATTTTTATTATATTATGGATATATAATATTTTAATTTTGATTACTATAATCTGGTTTTTGTTTTGTTGAATAAATTCATATAGGACATGTCATTTATTATTATATATACAATATGATTTTTAATTATTTTTCAAGACATGGTATATTTATTATATTATATTTATTATATTATTTATATTAGAGTAAAATTGACATAAAATATGGATTTTGTTTATGAATATAACGTTTTTCTTGGGGTGGAGCTAATTTTTTCTATGAAATTATATTGTCATGTTTTTTTCTCTTTCTTCTTCTTCTTATTCTAATTACTATTATAAATAAAATGATTAAATATAAATTCAGCCTCTACCTTAACATTTTTTCTAAGAAAAATGACCAAATAATTTATAGAGATTCCTCATTGAATTTATTCTTCTTACATTAATTAGAATCCATTATGAAGGATCCAAGGTAGATTTACTTCATGATTTGACTTTTTTCTTTAACTTTTATCTTCCTTCTCTCACCCTCATCTCATCAATGGATCATGATAGAGTTTAAGACATTCCATATTATGGAAAAAACCATATATATTTAACTTATTTTTGAGTTTAGGGGAATAAATCATCAATCCATACCCTGATTCATCATCAATTTTTGAAGGTGTAATGGTTTCATCATAATATGAATAGGTGAATTGATATAAACTCATTTTGTCACAAATTCATGGTGCATAGGATTTATAAATGTTTTATTTATAATTTATATTCCTATATATATTTATATTAATGAGAATATAAATGTATATAAATAATTTTATTAATATATGTTTGAAAATGGGATTTGAAATATAATTTTAATGTTATGTTTGTAATACTTAGTTTCATGAAAATAGAATGTTTAATAAAATCCCTAATATAATTGTTTTGGTCTAAATAGATTAATAAAGTATTTTTTTGGATAGGGTATTCATTATTTTAAAAAATTTATTTCAACGGGTTTTATGAATATTATTTTGAAAAGCAATATTTTGTTCCAAAATGTGGTTTGATAAAATATTTTTAAATATTTTATAGTGAGTTTATAATTGATTTTTAAGATATATTTTATATCTAATAATGGGTCCTTGTGGTTTTAAAATATTTTATTATTTATAAATACATGTTTTGAATTATTTACATTTTTATTTTTTATATGATGATCTGATTTTTAGGACCATCTATTATTGATTATTTTATTTTAATTTATGTAACATTATGATATTGGAATAAAATTTATTTTAATTTTGATATTATTTGTTTAAATGGGATCATACGGTTCTAAATTGGAAATAATGGTTGAGAACTATTTTAGTTTTCATTTTGATCAAAATAGGGATCCTAAGATATCATTTATCTATAGCTAAATGTTTACACTTACTGAGGCCAGGGGTTTATATTAGTTTCTGAATCATTTATAGTTACATTATTGTCCAAAAGTGATATCCTTTTTTTAATTATACTTAATGTTATCATACAATGTATATTATATTTAGTATGTGGCCTTCATTTTACTTTTATTATCATGTTTTGATTTATTTTTTATGTTAGTTTCCATAGGTTACTATATGTTTTGTATCATGTTACAATTTATATTGATATATAATTTATATTTTGGATGAATTTATATTATAATACATCTTAAGAATTATTTTATTTAAATCCCTTAAATCATTATTTTTTATTTTGAAATCTTTATTGCCATAAAATTAAAAAAATGAGACACTGAATTAGGAAAAAATATAATTAGGTTTTACTTTTAACAATGGTCATGAAAGTGTTTTTCAAATGTCCATAAATCTATAATTTTGAGTTTTTATTATAAAATTAATTATATATATTTAATTTGGAATAATTTTGGGTTAAACTCTCACCCTATATAAAAAAATTTGTGTTCATGTTGAATTAAATTCTACTAATTTATTTTATAGGTATATACATTGATGGTGGTCATACGAGTATAGAATTTTCTAGGTTACAAAGAAATAGAGGAAATTTCATATGAAGGATCTTGAGTTATATAGTGATAATTAAGACTATATTCAAATTTTTATATACTTTTTTTATGAATGTAGTCACTATAAAGGAACATGATGTAAGTCATGTTGTATATGTAATGTTAGTCAATGTAGTTTTATTTATTTGGTTAAAATTATACTATAATTTATTTATAGTTTATAATGTTTAAATAATTAATGTTATAAACATGTTATACCTTTATCTCTTGTGCGAGACTATAGTTATTAAGAAAACACCAAATATCTATTTAGTACTAGTTCAGTTATGATTTCGAGGTATCAAACATCGTATATTACAAAACGATATCAAAATATGGGAATACGGTTGGGTGTTTGGTGTAGGTACCTTTATAAAAACATTAAAATTAATCAATTAATGAACTTTATTTACACATTTATGGTGGAATATAATGTTTAAATTTGAATTAAAAGATTTATTTGAGTCAAAAAACCATTGGGTGGGATGAAATTTATTTTTATTTATAATGGTAAGGAATTTTTACAAGATAATATAGGGTAGGAAAACATCAATGGTGTGAATAATGGTCTGAATTACATCTTACAATTTCTTCCCACCTCGTGGTGTAATTCTACTCTAGGGTATTGTCTATAGAACCACAGAATGTTTATCAATTTAAAATCAACATAAATTTAAAAATCAATAGTATCGATAAAAACATTTTGATAATATGAACAAGTATAAAACTTGTATGCATATTGGAAATTCAATTTTTGGAAGTTCAAAATATTTAAAAAATGTTAAAATATAAAATATATACACTATGATTCTTTACAATATAAAAACAATTAGATAATGAAACAAATTCACCTGTAAATGGTACTACAAATATACAATTTTAACTCAAGTGAAAGGATGGTCATCTATCTTTGTCCATGGTACACTTATTCCAATCCCTGAAATCCCACAATGCAAACCCATTGCACTATTATTCTATCGTCATGTACCTAAAATTACTAGACCATAATGATTATAATTTAACCTTTATTACTATCCTCAAAAGATCTCAATCACATAATTTCATACAAATATCCATTTTCTTATCTATAGAATCTCTAAATCATGTTGGATAAAAAAGAAAACTAAAAAATAGATGTTTTTAAAGATAATTATAAAGAGAAATATCACACCACATTGATCATAGAAAATTTAATTTGAAAGAAAAATATTATACTAATTAAATGATATCTCAATAATAAGTAGTTGAAAAAATCCAGGAAATTTGGACGATTTATAATTATCAATATTTTTTTCACATTCTCCTCTTTTAGTCTAATCATGAATCTATTTTCTGTTTAATATATACGGTTTCAAAAAATTTCATTTTTCAATATCCAAAATCTCTAGATTTTGTTATAACTACTTCAAAATTATTTTGTCATCTTATGATGTAATAAATATAACATTAATTTATCTGATGCATCTAATCATTCTTGCTGATAGTTATTGAGTACCTGATAATGTAAAAATTGTCCTGAAAAATTGTCACTCGATTTTTATCCAACATCCCAAAAAACAAAAAAAAAATAAAGTTAAAACAAATTTTATTAAATAATATATTGATATTTTAAAAACTAATGAAAAAATTACAATGGTATAACCTATATAAAACTCACTACATTTATGGAAATAATAAGATATGAAATAAAATTTACAAGGTTTTATAAAATATAAAACCAAAAACTTCCCCTTTATTATATTTTACTACTTCTCCCTATTTGTAATGTAATTATAAATAAGGATTAAAAACACATCTTTATTTTCTATCCATTGAATTCTCAATGTTCTCCCATTTGGAAAAAAATCATTATGATAACAGGAAAAAATATAGAATAAATATTTTATAACTTATTGATAGATATAATACTTAATAAATATTTCAATGAAAATGTGTTCAGAAAAATTTAACCACAACAAAAATGTTTTCTTCAAATAATGATGTATGATATTCATAATTTAATGATTGTTCTTGTGGGACTTCAAATGATGTTTTTTCATGTTTCTTGTCATTTATATAGACTTATTATATAGTCATTCTAATTTTTTATTTATAAAACATTTACATATATGTTCATAATGATTATAATTTTATGAATATTACTAAATTAATTTAAAATGAAACCAACACATTAATTGAATGTATTTTTGATTAATCAAATTTCAAATTAATAATAATTCCATGAAAGAAAAGTAAAAAGTATTCTGAAAGAAATGTGCTCACCCTTTTTAAAGTGGATTTTCAATAATATGATATATGTTAAAGAAGAAGTGAATTTTATATCAATTAAAATTGATAATAACCAAATTTCATTTTATATATTTAAAACTAGAAAAATTAATGTTTTAGTGAAAATACTAGAAAGATGATTTTTTATTCAAATAAAATAAAAAATACACCATTTTATTAGTGATCGATGGTGAATTAGAATATTATATCCATGTTCTTCTCCCCTGAGTGATGTTCTTGGTTTCGAGAATAAATAAATTGCACTACTATTTAAAAAAATTGAATTTGTGTAAATTTTGAACCAAATCCCATTGTTTTAGAATGCACCCACAACACATGAGTATAAATACATCCAACTTCCATATATTAAACCACACCAATTGGGAGTGAAACCAAGTTTTCATAAATTCTAGACCATGAAACTCAATTTTCTTTTGGGAAATCTTATATTATGGAAGTAATCTTTTAATACAAGTATCATTTGATATTAATATTAGTTCTCAATGAATATGATATTTTTTGTTTTGACACACCATTCAAGTGACATAAAATAAATTTCACTACATTTAAATATTATTCATTAATATATATTTTTTATTTCTAAAAAACATGTATGAAAAATATTTTTTACTAGAAATTAAATATAATAAACATATGATCACACCATTATAAATATGTTGATCATGTGGTATCTCATATTCAACAAGATCAAATTGGACTGAGGTATCCACCATAATAATAATACTTGAGGCATTTTCAAAACTAAAATATTTTAATAAATATAAAATATATTAATGATGAGTATGAATATTATAGTCTTATCTTGAGATATTTTGAAAATATTTAAATTTTACACTTCATCTATAATTATAATTTAAAACTAACAATTACTTTTTTTTCTTAAAAAAATGTGAAACATATATATGAGTGGAAAGAAACATTAAAAGAAATTTAAAAAATCATCACATATCTAAAATCATTCTCTATAAAAACATTTGGATCAAAATTTTAATTAAGAATATTTTTTAAAAGATGAAATATAGTGACTTTATCATGTAATGGTCTTGTGGCATGTTTAAGCCCATATTGAGAATTGGAATGTTTGAATACATGTTAAAACATTATTAACTTCAAAACTAAGATAATGATGAAAATTAAATTCCTCCAAAATATAACCATTATCAAATGAAGTTTTCATATCAATCTGAAATATGTTAAAATTTTGAAGTTCTAGAAAAGTTAATATTATTAGGATAGAAATGATACAAGCTATCAAGGAAAAAGACTCTCCACAATTAATGACTTTTTCTTGATAGAAGCTATTAGTAATAAGTCTTTATGCTTTTTTATTTTTCTTTATTCAATTTTATTTCTAAAATAACATTTACTAATATTTATAAAAGCTTTTTGTTCATTAAACCAATGATTATAACTGATTCTATCCAAACTAATTATTTAATTCATAGATATCCCTATTAAAATTTCTATCTATGAAGGCATAAACTTCTATTTTAGGTTCAAATTGGGATATGAATTAATGATTCTCACATACATTTGTTAATAATTCTCTAGTACTAAGAGTTTGAACCACATGTCCAATGATATTATTAGTGGGATGATCCTTTAATATTGACTATTTATTAAGTGAAAATGGAATATTATTCCTCAAATATTTTTTCTATATCTTTCATTGAAGTTTATCCATCTTTTGAAAATATTATTTCGTATCATTGAGTGGATTTTTATTAATTATTTTCATTAAACATATAGAAAAATAATAAAATAATTTTCAAAAACATCCTCTATAGGATTAACATTTTTTGGTTTTATAAAATAAGTATATGTTTCATCCTATTTTAAATGAATAGTCACATAAATAATAATAGTACGTTCACTAAAAATAATATATTGGTTAATAATTTGTGATTAAACAATAAAAATTCCATCATTGTGTTTACAATAAAATTATTTAACTTTATCTCCAGTAATAAAATGAAATGATTTAGACCCAAAGTCTCTAAATTTTGAAACATTTTTGTTTCTTTCATTTCAATAATCACTAGATGACGTGTTAATACAAGTGAAAATAATAAATAGACTTGTAGTGTCACAATAAATACTCACAGCCTCAACTCAATAACATCGAGCAATAAAATGTTCACCAAAAAATTATGTTTCATTTCCTAAATAACTATATTTATTTATTGAATTACTCTTTTTGTTTTTTGTTCATAGTGTTATAAAATTAGGAGTAAAAACCTTATTACAATAAATATTTTGAAAATGAATATTTTCAATATCAATACTGTTATCTCTCTTGATTGTAATAAAATATGGGTTTATCTAATTTTTTATATAAGCATTATATTTTAAAAATAAATATTTATTTATTTTAGTGAGAATTTATGTCGACATAAAGATTTTTTGATCATTGACAAGGACATGCACAAAGTGCATTCCCCGTTGCTTCTAATTTTTGGGGGATAGAATAATTCTATGTACACCAAGTGAAAATATCTATAAGTTGGTTCATTATTAGTAGGTTTAGAATTGTTCTTTTTCCCTTACCATATTGTAATGGATCGAATACATTGGCTATGTTTGACTTATTTTCAAATATATTTCAAACATTGACTTTTATAGAAGGTTTGGTTAGTGGTTGAAAGTTATAAAGACCAAACTCTCTATTCCAATGATACAAAGAAAAATTATTAAAAATTAAACAAATATAATTATTATTCCTAAAAGTATGTAAATTAAGCATCTAAATATTCTCATTCCAATCAACATATTGAGAGAATATAACACCTAATACTTGACCTTTACATCTATAGTTCATTATGTTCATAACGTAAACATCATCACATAATTGGAAAATTCTAAAAAAGTTATTCTTAATTCAGAAAACATTTAGAATAATATAAATTAATGTTTTTTTCCAAGAAAATAATCATCACCAATACTGATGATTTTACATGAACCATTATCTCCAATGGTGACTCATTAAACATTTAAAGGTTCATGTTTCAGAATATATACTTGTCTGTAGTCATATATAGAGATGAACTTCTTTCTAAGTATCTCTAATTCTATTTGTTGAATCTCAATAAAATTTTATAAAATATTTAATGAATGTTCATTGTTCCTAAACTTCTCAAGGTCATTAATGTTAGAGAACAAAATTTTGAAACCATATATTTCATAAAAAAATAAATTAAAAGGGTAGTTAATTATGTATATATAAAAGCTTTATGAGAACCAAAATATGAAACATTTTTTAATGAACAAATATTTTTTTCCATTGACCTATCAGTTGATTTTTTTTAAAGATATTCAATCTTACATAAAACATTATTCACTAGATATAAAATTTATCTAAACTTTGACTAATTTCTTTGAAATTTATATATAGTTTTACTTATTTATAAATTTGATCAAATGTTTTACTTCTAAAATTAATGATAGAAATTATATTACTAAATCCACTAATTTATGTTATCATTTTGAAAACGAAATTCCAATCATTATAATTTTAGCATTATTTTTATCCGGACTATTGTTTCAATTAATGTTTTGAAATTTCAGTATTAAATATTTAAATTATATTATAATCTCTGGAAGTGTTATATATCTAAAAATCATATTTATTATAAAATAGTTATATTTTTCATTAGAGTTAACTATTTTAAAATTTTAAAATTTTAATGTATATCTTAAAAATCAACCAATGAATCTAATTATTAATATTTCAATGAATTATCATTTTCATCATTTGATGAAGTTTTATAGTCATCATCATATGTATAAAAATTTAACAATCAAAAGTTAAATTGGTAAGATATTATAAAGTTACATTCTCGATAATAAATTTCTCATAAGATGTAATTTTTTATTGAATCAAAGTGTATTCTGACTACATGTACCACTTTATTTCAATAAAAAATAATTATTTGTGTCACCAATACTAGGATTCCATTAATCCATGAATTTTTAACATTTAATCCATCTTTATTTAGATTTTCTCCTTTAGTTTTTATCTATCCCGTTTTGTTTCATAAAATCAAGTCTTCTGTGACCCATATAATTCTTTTCCAGGAAAATAATATCCAAGGATTAATTCCCCCCATGAATTTCCCTAATTTATTTATGATGATCATATTCTATGTTTCTATTACCGGTAATCTTATTCATTCTTCAATCATGTTGAACAAGTTTTTCTTCACTAGATTCCACATTTCTAGCATCTGATGAATGTTTAGATTTATTATTCATATAACTAGCTCCCAGATTTATAACTATAGAAGTAAAATTAGTAGAAATAGATGAAAATATTTGTAGCACTTTGAAATTTAAAAACAACACTTTGTTCTATAGTATACACAATAATCATCACCAATTTAAAATAAAACATGAAATAATATTATCTAAATATTATCATGATAACATTGACTTTCAATTTCCAAGTATAAATTGGACTAACCATATTTTGTGATATAAATATATATTGTACCTACTAAATAAATATATACTTTTTAATTCTTATAAAATAACAACTAAATTGTTGTCAAATACATTTCATTCATAAAAATATGTTTTCTTTAATTTTTTTTATATTATCTTGTGAGAGAATAATATAATCGATTTCTAAAAAATTTAAAAATTTTATTTGAAAAATATAATATAAATTTTTAGATATTTTTTTTAAAAATTAGTTTATGATTAAATTTTGGGATTTTTCTAAAATGATTTATTTTATAAGGAATAGTGGAAAATGAAAAGTCATCAAATAAATAAAATTTATTTTCATTAAACAATGTTATTTAAAAGTAACATTATATATTGATTTAATCTTAAATTATCATATGATCCATTTTATTAGGAATGATATAATTTTAATAATATATTTTTAGGATTTTAATTAATGTTATTTTTATACATAAAATACATTTTTCTTAAAAAAATATTTTTGGTTGTGTCTTACAAAATTATATTAATATTATTATATTTCGCTTCTAGAAATTTAATCAATAAAAATTAATGTCATAATTGGAATCAGGAGTTTCAAATGTGGTCATTATGTCCCTTTTATTTTTTGGAATTATGATTAGTTACCTTTGTAAAATTCATCACATTGTTAATGGGTAATTCAAGTATTAAGATTATAAGTAATGAGATTTGGCATAAAACTAAACTAATCACTTGAATTTATTTCATTCTATAGGGGGGTATTTGTCCATTATAATTCAATATTCTAATACATGGAATTTTGGTTAAATTTGACTATGATAGTGACACTAATATTTTTTAATGTAATGAAAATTACAAAATTTCCCTCTATCTCTATTAAATTATTTTATTTGTTCACATATGTATAAGAGAATGTTATATAAGAATATGAAATTTTATTTTCTAATTAATTAATTTTTTCAATCATTGTAATTTATTTTTTATTTTTAGTGATTAAATAACTAAAATAAATTAATATGAAACACTGACACTATATTTATTCAATTAATAGAAAAACAATTAAATTATATTAAAATATTAAAATTAAAACAAATTGGGTGAATTATTTTTTTTCTAGGAATTTTAATGATAATATAATATAATATTTTTTTTGCTAAAGGAATGTATTTAAATTTAATCCCTTTTTAATATATTTAATACCAAATAAAATTAATAGTATCAAAAAATAAATTCACTATATTTTTTGAAAATAATATTTTCTTAAATTATTTAAAAATAATTAAAATATTTAACTAGGAAAATGGAGATTGATATTTCCAAAAATTAAAGAAATTGTAAATTTAGGTCACAATTTTCTTTTTATGGTAACATTTTTGGATCCTACAGTGTAATTTTTTTTTGCAAGCAATTTTCATTAGGATTTACATGGGTTAAAATGAAGAGATAAGGGTTGACATATATTCTAAAATTTTGGTTAGGTAGAGATTATGTATTTTTCCTTTATGATTATTATTTCCCACAAATTTCTTTTTTGATTTAGTCAATGGGTGTAACAAGGAGTAATTATTTCAACACTAAATTTTATTAAAAATATAGTGATTTTGAGAAAACAAATTGGCTAATTACTACTATGAATGATATTATAGTTTCTATTAATTAGTTATCATAATGTATTATTAACAAACCTTCTTAACCAAATCAAAGAAGCACTAAAGAAGAGAATAATTGATTTTGTTGAGAGCTCGTTTGGTGTATACTATTGAGGAATGATGGCTCTATTCCCATCATGTCATAAATATGGAATGTGAAACCCTATAAAATGTCAGAAAGGTACAAAAAAATGCCTTATGATTGTAAATTAATGTAATATATAAATTAATTGTTGAATAAAAATTAATAGTTTTATAGAGGGATATGAATTTCATCCCAATGATCAATTTATAGTACAATAACCTATGTGAGGGGAATATCGACACTATCCAAGATGGTTCCCTAATCCAAGGGATGACTCATATACTAATAAATGACATATACTACATAATTTCATGAAGTGTGAGGATTTAAGAGCATGTTTCTTGGGATAAAGGGAATATTTACGTTGATGGATTAAATTCCATAGATTTGTAGATCCTAAAATTGGGTATTTGTTTTATCATAAAGTGATTAATATAATCTTTTATAAATTTTATTGTAATTATAAATTTATAGAATTTTTCTAAAATTTTATGCGATGAATAAGGATTGATTGATTTTTGGGAGCATATATGTTCTCATGTTGAGTTTATTTATGTGCAATAGATAACACAATGGGTTTATATGTTTAAGGATACCAAATAGTCAAAGGAATAGATACCCAGTTTGAGGTTTTACATTATGATATTTTAAGCTGTTTTATACATTTTACTTGGTTATAGTAAGAAAAATCAATTAAGGTTCATATACCCAGTGATTTAGTATATGTTGTTTTATGTTTTATTTGATATTTGGATATAGGTAATCATTATTGTAAAAAAATTATTCATGGATAATGTTATATTTTTAGTGATATTGATGGTCAAGACAAGGATTATCTTTCATGTTTGTATCTAAAATTGGGTCCTAATATTTTTGTTAGGTCTAATATATTATAAGAATATATAGTTATCTATCATGGTGATAAATGAAATTTTTTGAATTATCTATTGAGTTGAATTATATGTTAAATTTAGTTTTAACATGTGGTTAAACAAGACTTATTGTTTAGGATGAATGGAATTAAATTTTTTGATTATACATTATATGTCATGAGATCAACCCTGAGGTTAAAAAATCATATAATGTTAAGATTATTATGTTTAATTAGGATGTGGGTTTATTTTTTTTTTGAATAACTTAGTCATGCCATTTGGAATTATTATATAAATATTGAAGTAAAATGATTTATTTCTTCATATGAAGGATTATAAATTTTATATTGTATCTTATACTATTTTAACCATTTTAGTTTCTGTTCAAATTTAAAGAACTAAGAAATATTTTTTTATCCTTTGGAAATTATTTCATCCATTATAAGTTGACTGCAGTTCTTCAGACACGAAAACATCATCTTGAATACTTATCAATTGTAAATAGGATAAGATTGTTGTGAAACCCATGTAAAGATGAAATTTTTCTTTACAAAAAAACATATTCCATTTTTTCATAGTATATATGGTAAATGTAATCCTCAACTATATGAAAAGGATCATGAAACAAAAAATTTATCCAATTATTATTGTTTCTGATGAATCAATGGTCTTTTCCCCCCATCACTGATTTATGATGTTGTGGTCGATGATTTTTCCTCACTATGTTCTCTATCATGAACTATTATTCTTATATTGTTATTTTTCTCCTCTATATTAATATTTACACTTCCCAACAACATTATTTAATTTTTAAACATACTTTTATGTTATTCCAAATGACTATCATAATTTTCGTTTCCCACTTTTTTTGATGTTTAATATACACATTTTATGATGTGGGTTTTCTATAAAAGAATTTTCAGATGTCAAACCCTTTATTATTGGGAACAAGATTAAATTTACATTATTAAATTACTTTTTAAAAGGTTGTAATTTCTCACCCAATTATTATAATTTAATATTATATTCAATAGCATATTCAACCCAAAACATTGTGCTTAAACAATCCACAAAAAATCATTATTTAAATATAACCTTTATAACCCATCATTTAAATTTGAGGGTATGAATGCGATTGTCCACATAATGAAATATATACCTAAATTGACATATCAATACTAATGAATTGAGTAATAATTAGGAAAAAATACTCAACTGTTATGAAATACATTTTGATATTCAAAATACATTTTTATAAAAAATGGTTCTTATAGGTTCTTGTGATAGAATATTATTAATTATTTCTAGAACATTTAATTTTTTGGATAATAATAATATAATTTCTAAATTAGCGTACCAAAATTATATTACATTTAAATTTGTATATTTCTTTAAAATGATTAATTTTTTACAAATTGAAAAAATACTAATTTTTCAAATATTATCATTTATTTCAATTAAATAAGTTAAATTAAAGACCCCATTACATTTTTAATTTATTATTAAATTAAAATATGATAAATTTTATTTATAATCATATAGTATTAATAAAAAAATAATGATATTTATATATGTTAATTCTTATTCTTCAAAACACAATTTTTTTAAAACTATTTTTTGTTACATTGTTTGAATGTGTATTAAAAATTATTTATATATAATTTAGAAAATGAATTTTTAAAAATGGATAGAATATTTTGAATAATTAATTTAATATTTTTTGACCATTTTTACTTTTTAGGCATTTCTAATAGGAACAAGAGTAAAATTTACCACATGTGCAATTGATAAATTATAAAATTATGGTTAAAAATAACATGATAATGCATTAAACATCAATAAAAAATTTCCCTTTATTTCATTATATGGGATTTATTTTTCAATATCCATACCAAATATGAATATATGTATGTTTATTTCTATTAGATCTTATTTGTGATATTTATATTATTTTAAGTTTGAATCATGGAAAATATCACTCTCTTGCTTTTAATTTTATTCATATGTTCACATAATAACAAGAAGATGTTTTAAATGAATATAAAATTTAAACTTGAAAATAATTAATATATTTTTATCATGTTACATTGTTTATAATTTTTAGTGATTTAATAATTATCTTATATGCTTATGGAATACCGATAATGTATTTATTCAATTAATATAAATATTGAATTAATGATTTTAAAAATATTAAAGGTAATAAAATTTGGATGCATTATTGTGTCCCAAGTGTTATATAAGTAAATATAACATACTTGTGATGTGTTAATGGATTATAATCTAATGAAAACTTTTTCTTGATGTTTTTAGTGTCAAATTAAATGAATTGTGTACGAAATGTGATTACTGCTATTTTATGGAAATAATATTTAATTATTTTTTTTACAAATAAAAAATATTGATATTGGAAAAGGGATATAATATATGGTACAAAATGTAATACCTTGTAATTTTTTGGTCTAAATGTAATTTTATTATTTCTTTCTTGTATTTTATAGTGTTAAAAATATTTCAATTGCAGTAATTATCGTTAAGGTTATCAAGGGTTAAAATAAAGATATATTTCTAAAAAACTACTAAACGTGGAAAAAAATGGATGATATTATATTGATCTATAATCAAAATTTATTTTAATTATTCAAATTTGGTTCCACTTGGACATAATAAATATATTTATTTAATACTTTAAGAAATTCCAAGAATACCTCTTCCCTCACTTATTAAATAAAACCTCATTTATATTTTAATTTCACCACATTGAACCTTATAAAATGTGAAAACCGTGAAATTTTAACTTATAGACATCTTTGGACAATTTATAGAAGTTTTTATTATATTAAAAGGACAACCCTAGGTCCATTAAGAGGATATCTAATGAAATTCTATAGAAGAATATGTAATCGTCTTTACCGACTATTTAAAATTTCTATCATCTTATACATCCTATAAATCAAATACAGACATTATAAAATAATGAATGAAGTATCATAAATATAATGATTTTTTATTATGGTTATGGAAAAACTATTATATGCCTCTTTTCAATCCAATAGAAAGTGAAAAACATCGCCTGTGCGTACGTGAGAATTACTGTCTCCACACCATGGTGTAGTGCATTTTTATCAACATTATACTTTGATAGTTATAAAGATAAAAATAATGAATTTATTTAAAACTTTTGACATTATTATGCTTTAATAATTATAATATCATATTTACCTTCTCACCTTTCATCCTTTTGGAAAAAATTAATGTTGTTCATGCATACGTGTGGATTAACACCTCAATGAAGCGATGCATCCATTTATTATTTACTCTTTACATAGATGATAATAACAATAGAGATTGTGATTACAGATGATATTTTTGTCATTATAGATATTATATAGATAATGGAATAGTAATCAATGTTCAATGACCAAAACATCCATATAAAAACATGCCTGAGAAAATATAACAGTTAACAACCAAAAAAATGATAATAATGAAATATTATTGTTGAATTGGTCATAACATGCTCTAAGATAATAATATATAATATTATAAATATAAAAATGTTTCTTAAATTAATTAATAAAACATTTAAAACAATTATATATGAGTTCAATGAATGTTAAACTAAGGGGACTCATGAGGTAAGTGGTTTCTTAACTCAACTTTTATTCATTAGGTTATAATTCTACTTTATTGCCTTTGATATTCTAAAATTATTTCTGAAATAAAATTTAATATTTCTTATTTCATCTTAATTGATTTCAGTTAATATTTTATATATATAATAAATTCATTTATTAATTCTCACTTCAATTATAAAATCATTATAGGGGATTTTGTCTCAATTTCCAATACACTATGATATATTATATATTATACACTTATTTATTTTCATATGGTATTTATAGCATTACATTGATGTATTTAATAGGAATATATGATTATTTATGATGAATAAAATTTAAATTCCTGTTTCCTATTTCATTGAATTGTAATTTAATGGTTATTAAAGTGGTACAATTTATTTTAAAATCTCATTCTCTTGGGATTGACATTATTTTCATTAAAAAAATATTACTATCAATCCATTATAAAATAAATCTATTTAATTATCCCCAAAATATTTTAGGATTTTCCATATTTTCTACTAAATTTTCTTATCATTATCACTTGAATCAAGATAATAAACATTTAAAAGAAAATATGATCCTATTTCTCTTATAATCTTATGTATTTTTTTCCATGTTGATATTTTTGAAAATTCTTTTACAAGAGTACATTTCTTATTGAAAATATTTATTACAAACATTCAACATTATAAAAAAATTTAGAATATCTTAAAAGAATATTTTTAATGTTTTATGAAAAGACTATTTTTTACTCTCTCTATGAAAATTTAAAAGTAATTTTTTATTTCAAATGGTTATGGAATTAACAAAATTTTCCTCCACCATAACTATTTTAAGCTCATTATCTTATTCAACATGATTTTAATGGTTTTATAATTAATACAATTTTATGAGAAAGTGTTTTAAATTGTTCTATTTTATTTTATTATATTTTTTAAAATATTTTATTTAACAATAAAATCCACCTTTCTGGTGATTTTTCGGTAATAACTCAAATGTTGATTAATTTTTTTTATTGAGTTTATCTTGAAACATCAGTTTATTATAATTATTTTTCACGAGAAAAAACATTTTACATAAATATATATATATTCATTGTACCATGTATATGTCTATTTCTAAAATCGTATATCATTTAGTCAAACAATGTTTTACATTTAATGTTATTTGATTGGAATAGGAAATACTGATATTACATATTCATGAATAAATATGGACATTTGTATATAAGGCATTCCATTTTTTATTAAATAGAACTTTTAATTTAAAAGAAATAAATTATTGATGCATTGAATGGTGGGGACCCAAATTATATATCCCCTCGATGAATTGAAAAGTATAATGATTCAAACCAGTTTGCTATACTTATTAAAGGGCCTTTGGTGTACACATACTCATAGTTTGAATTGACATGGTCCAAGGTCTTGTTAGTAAATATTTCATGATGTATGAGATCATGATACCTAAAATTATGTGTTTCTATCATTTATAATCCTATTATTATTATCCATAGTATTACTACATTGAAATTATTCAGGGATGTGTTTCATACTCATGTTATTTATTAAATGGTATGTGTTTTCAATTATTTACCATTATATATTAATTATACCTTATTTACTCATGGAACTACCTTTTGTATATAACCTTTACTCAGCATCCTAGCACACCCTTTACTTTTTTCCTTTCCCCGTAATATAAAGAAGTATATTATGAAAAATATCATGGTTAAAATATTCTTTTAATGTTATATATTTTACTACTCCAATCTGATATAGAAATCAGGTAAGTATACTATTTTTCAATACGAAAAAATATATCTTTCCTTTAGTGTGAGATATTTTTTCATATAGAAATGTAATAAATTAGAAAATGGATGTGGTTACTAGAGTTGTGTTTTCTAAAATGATATTATTTTATTTTAATTCTCATTTTTATCATCTCTTTTTAATCTACTAACCCATTTCATGAACCAAGTAATAAAATCACCAAGATATATCTCTGTGAAATTATGTGCATTACTGAAATCAATCTGTTTATACTCCCACTGATTTAGAATTATATCTTAAATTTTTTTAGAAAGTTGATCATCTGTTGGATCCTTCTAATTAAGTGATTATGGTTTGTTCACACTAATTACAAAACATTGATGAATCTATGTAACCAACTCCATTGGTATATAATAAAATATATAATAGCAAACAATTACCATAGATATTTTGTATCCAAAAAATTTCAAAGTTATAAAATGTTTAATATATATATTCTTCAAAATTCTCATAGGAGTTTTACAAGAATATATTTTACCATAAAAATTTTTGGTCATCGAAGAAGAAAACACTTTTGAACATTGTGATTTTCCTGAAATTAATGTTTTAATTCAAGGGAAAAATGATTTAAACACATTACTAAAGAAATTTTTCCACTGGTAATCATATGATAATTTTCCAAATTAGTATATTTTAAAAATAGCATTATTCTATTCCACCAACACCCATTATCTATTTTTCCTAAAATATGTGTTATATTAGTCTTCAAGTTCTCTAGAGTTCCAACTATAAGTATTACCATATTTAAAAAAATAGAGAATATTTATTTTACAAAAAATTTACTATTAGAAAAAAACAAGAAAATATTTTTTATGTTAACATAAAATATGAATAATCATGTTTTTAGTTGAAATGGGCCCTAATACCATGTGATTTTATATAAAATATATGAAATGAAAATGACTAGATGGTAAGTGAATTATACCCTAAAATAAGGATTTAATTTTATCCACCTCATGGTTTAAGTTAAAAAAGGGAATCATATTTCAATGAACATATAATTTATCATTATAAATAATGAAAATTAATACCTTTTTTGTATGAATATGAATGAATTATAAATATAAAAAAATAAAAATTATAAGAAAAAAATTATTTTGTTTTTGTAATGTTAGAAAAATACAATAACTGTATGATTACAAAATATACTCATAATAAAGTATAAATAACATAGAGTATTTGATACTAATATAAATACAAATTTAAATGATATTATAAACATATAATTTTACCCAATGTGCAATGAAAAACATTAAATATAAACCAAGGGAACTACGATCCACAAAAGGCCCTGACTTAACCCCTCTAGAAGGTTTATTTTTCTTTTTATCCATGAAACCCCTTGATTATAACATTCATGAATAGGTCTATCTTTCTATTCCTAAGATACTCCATTAAAATAATATATAAAAAAGTATTATTCTATATTGAAATTCTAGAAGTTCTTTATAAAAGTAATCCCCACACATCCAAGCTAAAGAAAGACTAAAAATAAAATCTAGAAAACTGATCCAACTTTATCTCAAAAAATCAATTGGAACACTATAAAGTGCTTATAAATTTTTAAAATTTTGATATTCCTTATTTTCACATTAACCAATCTTCTTTTGATTAATAAGATATTAAAAAATTTATGGAGAATGTTATAAAAAATACTAATGTTTGAAATTTTCATTTTTCAGAGTTAGTTTTAAATAAATCAAAAAATCGACATTATCATATGAAAAACTAAGAGTAACATTAATTTTCTGATGAGGTATATCCGGCACTTTTATAGTGATTATATATCAATCACATTCAATCATGGTATTAAAAAAATTTTATTATAATTTCATCATGTAATCAAACATAAAACTATTTAAAACACTTAATGATAAATAAAAGTATATTAAACCGTATATTGTGATTTAAAAAACAAATGAAACCATGATCATAATGGAATAATCTCCATAAAAATTTTTCTTTATCCTTACTAATCAAGATAAAATATTGATATTTTATGTTCTATGAATAATAAATTATTTTGAATCGATTAGGTTTCTTTTGTAAGCATTAAGTGTTTTTAATAGTTATTAGTAATATTATGATTCATTAAAAAAATTCATGGTTTTTATTTTGGTATGTTTTCAATAATTTATTTAATTTATTTTTTTATTTCATGATTTATTTAGTGATACATATATATAATTATATTC
Source organism: Viscum album (assembly GCA_963277665.1). Lineage (NCBI taxonomy): Eukaryota > Viridiplantae > Streptophyta > Magnoliopsida > Santalales > Viscaceae > Viscum > Viscum album. Next base: position 415,000,950 of record OY728131.1, read on the forward strand.
AATGGGATAAATTCTTGTTTAGGAATTATGATTTAAATTAACATATGTTTTTAAAAAATTTTGTTTCTTGAAAATTATTAGTAAAATAATTGAATTTTTATATTTTGAAAAAATAATTTTCTAGATGTAATGTTTTTAAATTTTATTTAGGGGAAATTATTTAATTTTATGATTCTGCATTATAAGAATATAATTAATTTTATGTTGGTTAATATGGAAATGTTTTGAGATAATTTGATCACTTATATAATTTTATAAGTTATTAAATGTTTTTACATAATGGAGTTGATTTTATTTATTATTTCTGTGATTTTAAATATATTATATTATGTAATTTTAATTTTCAGATCATTTTTTGAATGAACATTGATTTAGTATATTAATTTTCTTGTATTTATATTCTATAAAATGAAACTAAACATATATCAATTTTATAGTTACAAATAAGTTTTATATGTAACATGGCATATTTTTTTGTGTAGAAAATTATATATAATAGAGTTTACCATCAATCATTCGGATTAGTTTCTTACTGTATCGGAATGTGAGTTTATTTATGAAATTAACATCTTAAATTATTTTTTTCTATATTTTTTTTATTTTTTATGTTATATAGTTTATCTAATTTGACTTTTATTTTTCTAAATGATTGGTGTTGGTGTTTATTCATTACGTGAATCATCTAGATTCTATCAAATGAAAAGAATTAGGTATCAATTTTATTATTTGTTTATAATTGAACCTACTGGAAATTCTAAAAGATAAATAGTGTTCTATTTTATTCTTTTTGAAATGATTGAAATTTAATTTTCTGTCAATGTTAATCACTTTTTGATAATATAAAATAAATGATTTATTTTTTTCTTTCATATAATTATATTTCATGAAATGTATTTTATAATTATTTTTAATGAAATGTTTTTCATTTAGTCCATTTAAGAACAATATGATTGGACATTGGAGTGTTTTATTCATTTGATATATTTTTTCTATTTTTTATAAGTTACACATTTCATATGTATTTGAAGTTTTCATCAAAAACTGTTAACTTTTTTATTTATATTTTTCATTTCTGATCAAACTATAGCTTTTGGAAATAATTTATTTTCAAAATAATTCCATAATATTATTCAAATTGATTTAGGAAATTATTTCAAAGAGATGAATATAATTTATTATTGTTTTGTTAATATTAAGTTGGCTGTATTGGTTTTATAAAACCCAAAAAAATATTTTTTATTACTCAAAACTAAAAATTGTTATGACTTAAAAATGATCAAAATACTTATTTTTTTTAATATGTTTTATTACGATATATTTGATAAGACTAGAATAGTTTCAGGTACAATGACTTATTTGGGAATATTTATATTTTTAGAATGATATGATTATTATATATTTTAAATTATTTTTACCTTGGGTAAGTATACTTGTTACTGAATGACTGATGATATGAAAATAGGTTTGGATGATGGTTTCATTTGTTATGAATGTGTATCGATTTTTGAGTTGAATTTCTTTATATATCATGAGATTTTTATTTTGAGACATCATTAGATGATGATTTTTTAAGAAATTTTATATTTGGAATTTTTTGTTATTATTTAATGTGTATTGGTTGGTTTTAATTTTACATGAATCTAAAATATGTAAATAATTTTTGATCCATGTGCAATATGGTTAAATAAGAATATTTTTAAGTGTATTTTCTATATATTTTTTTGGAAATATATTAATTTAACTTATTATATTGTCATATATTTATATAATTGATGATATTTTATTATTAATCAATTTATCAAATGGGAGAACTCATTGATATTTTTTAAGTTAAAAAACACCTTTAATTAGTGGGTTTCAGTTCATATAATGTCTTTAGAAATATTCATGTTGAATTTAAAAAAATATTTATCAAACTAAGTCATCTATAGGGTGTACGTTTTTTAATAGGTTCATAGCTCAGTCTATGTGTGCATTGTTACTAGAAAAAAAAAGAATTTTAGGAGAGAATTATATGTATTTTTTTTCAATCAATGCACCTCGATTGTGAAAATAGTGACCTATGTATTTCACACTAAAATATCATGTATTATTAGATAAATCTTCAACACATGTAATTACGATCAATAAATGAATTGTACAAGTATACTATTTTAGAAACATAGATTCGTAAATAAATGTTTCATAAGAGACACACATCATATCCCACTAATTTATTCATAACTATCTTCTTTTTTAGCCATATCATACTTAATACCTTTCTTCATAACATGGGGAAACAAAACATTAGAAGGGGTGATCTTTGATGCTCAGTATGAATATATAAGGGAGATATCAATGATCAGTTAAAAATTTCCTGAATATTAGTGTAAGAGAACATGAGAATAACATCTAAAAATTATATGCTGCATATCATAGATCATAATCTTGAGTCACGAAATGAGGTGTGGCAGTGCATAAGGCATGAATCATAAAGGAATCATTGAACATGAGCATGAGAGAATAACATTGAAATATGACATGATTTTTAGTATAAATATAATCATAGATAATAATTTCTCTATAATTCAAAAATAACATCCAATAATACTATAACAACCCAATATTTTATGATAAGTATTCTTTTAAATTTATTTGATTTCATGTGTTTTATGCTACAACAAGATTATATTGTGCTATACGCAACACCGTATTAGCTTGCAGTGTACGCAACACAATTCTTAGATTGTGTTCCACACAATTTCATGTTCGTTTGATAATAGTCACACTACGCAACATTGAGTGTATATATATATATATATTCAATATATAAATGAAATATGGTTTGATTCTGTTATATGAAACAACAAAGGAGTCTTGCACAACACGCAACCCTAACTTGGCTCTCATTACACGTAATCGCGACCTTCCTCGATAGCGTGTGTTGTACACAATACTGGGTTTTACTAAACAACGATATATTATTATAATATTATTATGAACTAGAAGTTATGAATAGTATTAAATAAATTTTTAATTTTATAACATTATTATTCATCATACACATTTTCTAGAACATGGTATAAGAACAAAATAAATATTTCGGGTAAAATAAATATTTTTCAAAAAATGCAGTTTTGCCGCCTTTTGATGGCACACCCACATTAAATCTAGTTGTTGACATGTTTATAAGTTCAATTTTACAAAATAAAATTATTCTTTTGAATCAGGATATAAAAATTTACATTGGATAAAGTTTTGATATTTTTCTGATAACTTTCATATTTTAATGAATAGTAAAAACACGCTATATTTTAATTAAAACAAATTTTTTCATCATAATAACTTCTGTGGTTAAATTATAATATTTAATGGTTTTAAAGTATAAATAGAATATATTTTTACCATTTAATATAATTTATTTAATTATCATTTATTTTACATTGAATTCGTAGGTTAAATCAATTCAATCTTTTGCAATCTTTTAATCAAAAACTCATTTTCATTTTACAACGATATTAATTTTAATTTAATTTCTGAAACTTCTATGTATTGAATTTGAAAAAATTGATTCCATATTTGGAATCAGTGGGTCTAAATTATTTTAATAGGCCACTTTTTATTTTTGGAAATTATGAATAGTAACTACGGTAAATTTTATTTACCATAGTTAAAGGTAAATCGGGTAATTAAGGGTAAATATAATATTATAAAATTACCCTAACACATGAAAAAATTATATTGGATAGCTAAAAGTATAACCATATAAGATAAGGTTTGTATTAGATTCATTTTATGGACTTTTGACCATGAAAATAATTTAATTATTATTAAAACCAAAGACGGTTATAACATGTCACTCTCTTAAATATTATAAGTATAATAAATTTAATTTAGTGATAAACATAATAAAACTTCGAACATGAATTGTATCCATAAAGATAATAAAATTATATAAATCATGATAATTTATTTAGAATTTTTAGGGATTAAATAATTGTCATTAATGGTGATACATTAATGATACAGAAATTATTTATTAAGTGAAAAATCAGTAATATAGTTTTTATTGAAATAATAATACCCATTAAAAGGCCCACAAACCTAACCAAAACTTATTTTTAGTGTATATATACACCTTATTCATCCAATGACCTAATATATAACCGTTTGGAGTCTTGTAAATGTGATTATGACACTTATATTATTTTATTTTAAATGATTCCAAAGTTGTCACCTTCATTATTTAATAAATATAAAAATTTAAATATTGTGATTTTAATATTATAAATTAGAGTAAAAGTATTATTGTGAAAGTTAATAGATTTATCTTCATCATAGGATTTTATTTTCAATTTTTATGCAACAAATAAGTATATTAAATAATTATACAAAAATGTTGTAGCAATTATTTTATTAAGAGACAAACCAAATAAATGGTTTTAAAAATAATAAAATAAATATTATATGAACTATTTGATATTCTCCACTAATTTTCTAGATACATATGAACTTTTATGAATCTATTAAAGATTTTATTTTGAACATATCTTCTATATATATTTTATTTAAATTCAAATAAATGAATAGTGACACTATTGTTATTTTATAAAAATAATATATTATAAAATTGTTTAAAAATCACAAAAAATATATAAAAATTATAAATTTAAATTTATATGGTCTAAAATATTATAAAGTATCAAATTATGGAAAATTCACAACAAATAAGTAATTATTTGTTATAATTTAAAATTTAGAATGTTATTACCACAAATAAAATTAAATTGATTAAGTAAGGATAAATCAAGTTGATAATGTTTAAAATAATTTCCTAACATGTCTAAATTTTATTGGTTGATGATATTACAACCCTATATCATATAATATTCGAATATGAGTCATTTTTGTAGGTTTTTACGTGGGGTTAGATTTATTATAAATTAATATTTTTAAGATTTCCAAAGGTGCCCCTACCCTCCCTTATAAAAGGGAACCTCCTCCCTCTCTTCCTCACACCAATTTGAGCCTTCATGCTCGTCCAAACCCTGAAAAATTCTCTTCTAAGATTCCCTAGAAACATCATATAGGTATTGGTCTTCTACAAAGACCAATTGTAGTGCCCTAAGAGGAGGTCTCAAAGAGGCGCTTCAAAGAAGAGGTAATGTTCGTTACCGATTCTTTCAACTTTATTTCTTCTTCCACTTCTTCTTCTTTAGTTGTTTAACTATGAAGTAATAAAATTAGTATCACTCATATACTGATATGTTATTATATGTATGAAACAACCCTATTTCGCCATTTATCCATCCTACGGAAAATGATATCACTGTGTGTGCGTACGTACGGAATACCGTCTCCACGCCGTGGTGTAATCTATTTTCCACCACCACCTTACTTGGATGAGTATAATGGTGTAAATAATGACTATATATGATTATTGTAAAGTGATATTGATTATTAAATATTATACATACACTTAAATACAATTCCATGATCATGGGAATGATATCATCGCTCGTGCGTACGTACGGACTACCGTCTCCACGACGCGATGAGATTCATTCTCAATGATTAACCATTCATGAATGATTATAAAGTATATAAAATAATTAATCATTAAATATATGACATAATAATAATACTGGATTTATGTATATATATATATATGTATGTCATCTACTTAATTCCATTCAATTCAATAAGGAAACGAAAACAGCGTTCATGCGTACGTACGGCCTACCGTCTCCATAAACGGTGTATTTCTTTCCATTTATCGATCTATTATATATATGTATATTCTGAATATATATTATATATAAATAATGTTTTACATTATGGATGTATTTAACCATGATCTAAGTAATCATATGAATAATTACAAGTTAAAACACGAATGACTAATTAAACGATTTTACCCAAAACGCTATTTTAACATTAATTTACAAAAGATTGGGTAATATAAAGTCATAAGTGAACCATATATGTTATCATAACAATGGATATGATTCTGTATTGAGTCAATTACATTATTTAAATCATTATAAAGGAGGTTTGGATACATACGAAGAATATCAGACCTAAGGTAAGGGATAATTATTCCAATCTCATTTTTATCCGAGATTGTTTACTCGTAAGTATTTACTGGGGGTTTTGTTTATTATCCATGTCCATATGCTCTCAAAATGTTTTCATAAAATGTTTAATTTACTTAAATGTATGTTTAAGACATTTTTAAACTTTTCTTACTTTTACCACATTGTATTTAAGGAATCTTTCTTTTGTTTACCATACGTGGTACTTTTTGACTTTTCTGACAAAAGTACGAGGAAATTGTTTTTTAATTATACAGCGTGAACAAATTTTTATGGTTTCATAACGCCTAATTTTCATGAAGCTTTCTCCACAAGATTTTATGATTATTTTAAACAAAATCCTTTCCTTTTATAATTGAATGGAATTTTGTGAAAAGAAAATGATTTTGAAGAAGGAAGGATATTTTCCCCAAGAAATCATTTCAACTGTTTTATAAAAACCATTTTCCATCTAAGATGAAATTATTTCATATGTGTATGTTTCAAGTATAATGTCTCTATGATTTAAATGTTTTCACTTTTCTTATGATGAAATATCCATTTGTTTTATATGGATTATGTGATGATGATATGATGTTTATGAAACCCATTTTATTCTTTGGGTTATGATGAATGTTTTATGTTTATGTTGTGGGAAAAGTAAGAATGATTTCATTATGAGATGGGTGGGACCTATATCTACCTCCAATGCATTAGGGAAAGATTTATATCTCATGAGATATACATGGCTGGAATGGTATGTTAATCTGGTTCAGTGTTACAGGACTGAAACGAGGAGTGAACTCGATTCAGAAAGGGACTTTGTCCACTAAGATGGTCATGGCAGTAATGCCTTGGATACTATTGAAATCATTACATGTGCTTAATGGATGCCACAATTACATGCTTTATTCCTATGATATTTTATCATTATTGATGATCCATTATGATCTATTCCTTACGTAATGCCATGTTTTATGTCATTGCTCAAGATTTTGATGTTTAAATATTATGTTCATGTTTTTAAGTTCAAATTTATATGGTTTGTTTTATTTTCTCCATGCTTACCCTTAATGAGATTTTGAGCTCACCCTTTTTATGTTTCTTTTCCCCCAGGATTAAAATAAAGGTTGTAGGTAAGGAAACAAAAAGGGGAGGAACTTTATGGGAGATGTTGAAGATCTTTCAACATGATTAGATGTTTATATTCCTAGTTTCCAAAGACACTAAACTATTACGGTCCTTGTGTGTCTGTTTTTGTTATGTATTATATATTATGAAAAAGTAATGTAATGTCCATGAATGTCAAGATTTGGGTCTCTACAGTTGGTATTAAGGGAAAGGTTTAGTCAACCTTTGAAAAACTAGGATGTGAAAACATTAGTAAGATCCCTCGAGATATTTCTAAGGTATGTCTAGGGATATCCCTAAGGATAAGTATACATATAGGACATAGTCCTAGAACTACGGTAACGATCATAGAATTTAACCTAAGATGTTAGATATTCAGGGTACTCCCCCTTTACAATTTTATTTTCCTTAGCATGATTTTTTCCTCTCACACTATTCTTTTTGGGTTTTAGAAAATTGCTGGAAATAAGAAGATTCACAATAATGGAGGATATGACGGACAATGAAATGATATTCTTAATGATCAACAAAATGAAATGGGATTTGGAAGTCCAAACATCATTATTATGCCTAATCAGCAATCTCATAATATGATCAATAATCTCAAATTTAGTAAGATTTCCTACTTAGATAATAAGAGAAAGATGAAGTTTCATGATGATCATAGAGGAAAGAAAGTTAAATTTTCCTCATGTAAATCATGTGGGAATAGGAATCAGGGAGATTTTTTCAAAGGAACTGGAAGATGCTTTGGGTGTGGAAAAGAAGGACACAAATCCAGTAAGTGCAAAGGAAAAGGTTCAGTTAACACCATGGACAAGGATAATGGTATTGCTACGACTTCAATAATGATTAGATGTTTTAAATGTGGAATGTATGGGCATTATGCAAACCAATGCCCTAAGGTAAAATCTCATGAAGAGAATCAGCATGTTCATACGGGTAGTATTTATGTGGATGATGATGAAGAGACTAAAAATGAAATATGAGATGAAATAAATGATGAAGCTCAGATAGTGGTTTAAGAAGTTAGTGGAATGATTGTATGTTTATAAATAATAATGTATGGTACTATGGAATAAAGAATCATCTAAGGATTGTTACACTATTGTTTTTCCTAAATTATATGAAAGTATATGTTGAATGGTACCGATAACCAGGGAAGGTTATTCGGATATTTTTGGAAAGTAGATGATATGCATATAATGAAGGGATAAGAAGATAATGATATGTTTTATTGTATTCATGAGATCATGACTGATATAAGGACTAAGTGATATTATGGTTTGATTATATAGATTTTTTGGGATTTTGGTATGTGGAAAGAGTTACCTTTTGACAGTATTCATGTTTTCACTAAGGTTCTATGGTAATTTATGTTTCAAGAGAATATATTACTAAGGTATTCATGTGTTTGGAATGCAACCAATAAGATATATCTTATGATATATGTGGGATAAATTCTTGTATTCACATTCTTGGTAGATAACCTTTTATAGTAATTGTTTTCTTTATACTATGATCTTGGACCGAAGTATTTTAGATAAGCCTGAAGATTGAAATGAATTATGTTGGACATAAGTTAGTATTGTTTATGGATAGATCTTTTTTTCGATATTATTGATGGGATGTTATAGTAATTTTGTTTTAGAAAAAGGACAACCTGTAGGACGAGCGACAACCCATCGCTTCGGACAAGGCTGTGGAAATAGAAACCACAACCGAAGTGCGACAAGCCTTTATCACCTACCACTAGCCTACAGGATGTTCCTAGATAGTAGAAACTAGTTTTATTTTATTAAACGGTATGATATATGAGGTATAAGTTAATTTTTGGAACCATATACGATTAATCTAACCATAAGATGGACTTATAACTTTTGCTAACCTTTTGTTTGAAACAGATGGAATGACCCATCATTCTATCACATGATCTATTAACACTTCACGAATAACAAATTCAACTTCATTTCCTTAAGAGATGAAGTGGAAATTGTTCAAAGAACGAACAACAATGAGATTGTACCAAAATCAAGCAAGTATTTCTTCTAATTCAAATTCTCCAACTTTTGGGAAATGATATTGAAAACCAAAAATGTTGTCCTAGTGCCCTTATATCCGATAAATCATATGGTACCTTAGATCATCACAAATATATGGCTTTCTGATTGTTGGCTTTTTCAAAGCCATGTTCTCTACAACTCTCCATCAGAACACGATGGTTAGATTTCTCTCCAATATCCATATTTTCACTTATGTTCTCCTACGTGGAAACCCAGTGATGAGTTAATTTGGGTAACCGTTGTGTTTCATACTTTAGTATTGAATGTTAATTTTTGATATTTCATTTTACGATGTGGGTTTTAATTAGAGAATCTTTCAAGTAGAAAACCATGCATAACCCCGACAAATTTCGAGGTCGAAATTCATTTTAAGGGGGGTAGAATGTTAGAACCCGATATTTTATGATAAGTATTCTTTTTAATTTATTTGATGTCATGTGTTTTATGCTACAACAAGATTATCTTGTGCTATACGCAACACCGTATTACCTTGCAGTGTATGCAACACAATTCTTAGATTGTGTTACACACAATTTCAAGTTCGTTTGATAATAGTCATTCTACGCAACATTGAGTGTATATATATATATTCAATGTATAAATGAAATATGGTTTGATTCTGTTATATGAAACAACAAAGGAGTCTTGCACAACACACAACCTTAACTTGGCTTTCATTACACGCAATTGCGACCTTCCTCGATAGCGTGTGTTGTACGCAATACTGGGTTTTACTAAACAACGATATATTATTATAATATTATTATGAACTAGACGTTATGAAAAGTATTAACTAAATTTTTAATTTTATAACATTATTATTCATCTTACACATTTTCTAGAACATGGTATAAGAAAAAAATAATTTTTTTGGGTAAAATAATTATTTTTTAAAAAATGCAATTTTGCCGCCTTTTGATTGCGCACCCACATTAAATCTAGTTGTTGAAATTTTTATAAGTTAAATTTAAAAAAATAAAATTCTTCTTTTGAATCAGGATATAAAAATTTACATTGGATAATGTTTTTCTATTTTTCTGATAACTTTCATATTTTAATGAATAGTAAAAACATGCTATATTTTAATTAAAGACAACTTTTTTATCATAATAACTTATGTGGTTAAATTATAATATTGAATGGTTTTTAAGTACAAATAGAATATATTTTTACCATTTAATATAATGTATGTCATTAGAATTGATTTTACGTTGAATTCGTAAGTTAAATCAAGTCAATCTTTTGCAATGTTGTAATCAAAAACCCGTTTTTATTCGACAACAAGATTAATTTTAATTTAATTTCTTCAACTTCTTTGTATTGAATTTCAAAAAATGGATTCCATATTTGGAATAAGTGGGTAAAAATTATGTTAATAAGCTACTTTTTATTTTTGAGAATTATGAATAGTAACTACGGTAAATTTGATTTACCATAGTTAAAGGTAAATCGGGTAATTAAGGGTAAATATAATATTATAAAATTACCCTAACACTTGAAAAAATTCCATTGGATGGATAAAAGTATACACATATCACTTAAGGGTTGGATTAGATTAATTTTATGGACTTTTGACCATGAAAATAATTTAATTATTATTAAAACCAAAGAAGGTGACAACATGTCACTATCTTAAATCATATAAGTATAATAATTTTAATTTAGTTATAAACATTATAAAACGTAGAACATTAATAGTTTTCAGAAATATAATAAACTTATCTACATCATGATAATTTATTTATAATTTTTAGGGACTAAATAATTGTCATTAATGGTGATACATTAATGATGCAGAAATTATTTATTAAGTGAAAAATCAGTAATATAGTTTTTATTGAAATAATAATACCCATTAAAAGGACCAAAAACCTGACCAAAACTTATTGTTAGTGTATATCTACACCGTAATCATCCAATTACCTAATATATAACCGTTTGGAGTCTTATAAAAGTGATTATGACACTTATATTATTTTATTTTAAATGATCCCAAAGTTCTCACCTTCATAATTTAATTAATACAACAATTTAAATATTGTGATTTTAAGATTATAAATTTGAGTAAAAGTATTATTGTGAACGGTAATAGATTTATATTCATCATAGGATTTTATTTTCAATTTTTATGAAAAAATTAAGTATATTAAATAATTATACAACAATGTTGTAGTAATTATTTTATTAAGAGATAAACCAAATAAATGGTTTTAAAAATAATAAAATAAATATTATATGAACAATTTAATGTTCTAAACTAATTTTCTAGACACATATGAACTTTTATGAATCTATTAAAGCTTTTAGTTTGAACATATATTCTCTATATATTTTATTTAAATTCAAATAAATGAATAGTGACACTATTGTTATTTTATTAAAATAACATATTATAAAATTGTTTAAAAATCAAAAAAATATATAAAAATTATAAATTTAAATTTATATTGTCTAAAATGTTATAAATTATCCAATTATGGAAAATTCACAACAAATAAGTCATTATTTGTTATAATTTAAAATTTAGAATGTTATTACCACAAATAAAATTAAATTGATTAAGGATAATTCAAGTTGATAATGTTTAAAATAATTTCCTAACATGTCTAAATTTTATTGGTTGACGAAATCACAACCCTATCTCATCTAATATTTGAATATGAGTCATTTTTGGAGGTTTTTATGTGGGGTTAGATTTATTATAAATTAATAATTTTTAGATTTCCAAAGGTGCCCCTCCCCTCCCTTATAAAAGGGCACATCCTCCCTCTCTTCCTCACAACAATTGGAGCCTTAAAGCTCGGCCAAATCCTGAAATATTCTCTTCTCCACTTCCCTAGAAACATCCTATAGGTCCTGGTCTTCTTAAAATACCAATTTTAGTGCCATAAGAGGATGTCTCAAAGAGGCGCTTCAAAGAAGAGGTAATGTTCGTTACAGATTCTTTCAACATTATTTCTTCTTCCACTTCTTCTTCTTTAGTTGTTTCATTATTAAGTAATAACATAAGTATCACTCATATACAGATATGTTATTATAATTATGAAACAACCCTATTTCACCATTTATCCATCATATGGAAAACGAAATCACCACGCGTGCGTATGTACAGAATACCATCTCCACGTCGTGGTGTAATCTATTTTCCACCACCACCTTACTTGGATGGGTAGAATGGTGTAAATAATGACTATATATGATTATTGTAAAGTTATATTGATTCTTAAATATTATACATACACTTAAATACAATTCCATGATCATGGGAATGATATCATCGCTCGTGCGTACGTACGGACTACCGTCTCCACGATGCGATGAGATTCATTCTCAATGATTAACCATTCATGAATGATTATAAAGTGTATATAATAATTAATCATGAAATATATGACATAATAATGATACTGGATGTATTTATATAGATATGTATGTTATCTACTTAATTCCATTCTATTCAATAAGGAAACCAAAACAGCATTCATGCGTACGTACGACCTACCGTCTCCATGAACGGTGTATTTCTTTCAATTTATCAATCTATTCTATACATGTATATTCTGAATATATATTATATATAAATCATGTTTTACATTCTGGATTTAAGTAACAATGATCTAACTAATCATATGAATAATTACAATTTAAAACACGAACGACAAATGAAACGATTTTACCCAAAACACTATTTTAACATTAATTTACAAAAGAATGGGTAATATAAAGTCATGAGTGAACCATATATGATATCATAACAATAAGTATTATTATTTAATAATTCAATGACATTATTTAAATCAATATACAGGAGGTTCGGATCCATACGAAGAATGTCAGACCTAAGGTAATGGATAATTATTCCAATCTCATTCTTATCCGAGATTGTTTACACGTAAGTATTTACTGGGGGTTATGTTTATTATCCATGTCCATATGCTCTCAAAATGTTTTCATAAAATTTTTACATTACTTCCATGTATGTTTAAGACATTTTTACACTTTTCTTACTTTTACCACATCGTATGGAAGGAATCTTTCTTTTGTTCACCATACGAGGTACGTTTTGACTTTTTTGAAAAAAGTACGAGGAAATTGATTTATTTTACTTATACGGCGTGAATGAATTTTTACGGTTTTATAACGCCTCATTTTAATTAAAATTCCTCTACAATATTTTATGATTATTTTCAACAAAATCATTTCCTTTTAAAATTGAATGGAATTTTTTGAAAAGAAAATGATTTTGAAGAAGAAAGGATATTTTCCTCAAGAATTCATTTCAAGTGTTTTATCAAAACCATTTTCCATATATGATGAAATTATTTCATATGTGTATGTTTCAAGTATAATGTCTCTATGATTTACATGTTTTAACTTTTCTTATGATGAAATATCCATTTGTTTTATATGGATTATGTGATGATGATATGATGTTTATGAAACCCATTTTTTTCTTTGGGTTATGATGAATGTTTTACGTTTATATTGTGGCACAGGTAAGAATGATTTAATTATGAGATGGGTGGGACCTATATCTCCCTCCAATGAATTGGGTAACGATTTATATCTCATGAGATAGACATGGTTGGAATTGTAATTTAATCTGGTTCAGTGTCACATGACTGAAACGAGGAGTGAACTCGATTCAGAAAGGGACTTTGTCCTCTAAGATGGTCATGGAAGTAATGCCTTGGCTACTATGGGAATCATTACATATGTTTAATGGATGCCGCAATTACATGTTTTATTCCTATGCTATTTTATCATGATTGATGATCCATTATGATCTATGCCTTACATACTTCCATGTTTTATGTCATTGCTCAAGATTTTGATGTTTAAATATTATGTTCATGTTTTTAAGTTCAAATTTATATGGTTTGTTTTATTTTCTCCATGCTTACCCTTACTAAGCATTTGAGCTCACCCTTTTAATGTTTCTTTGCCCACAGGATTAAAAGTAAGGTTCTAGGTAAGGAAACAAAAAGGGGAGGATCGTTATGGGAGATGTTGAAGATCATTCAACCTAACTAGATGTTTATATTCCATGTTTCCAAAGACACTAAACTATTACAGTCCATGTGTGTCTGTTTTTGTTATGTTTTAGATATTCCGCAAAAGTAATGTAATGCCCATGAACATCAAGCTTCGGGTCTCTACAAATACCATAGTTGATGGGTTCTCCCTCCAAACCAATATGCCATTACTCTATGTACACACCTAAGGCTATCATAGTCGGAAGATTCCTTTAATGAATTTGGTTCACTCCCTAGTCAAATCATTATTTAATCATTATATATTCATTCCCCCCCAATAAATTGTAAGGATGTTTAATTCTAGGCCTAGACATCACATAAACATAATATATTGATATTTGACCTAGAAGATCATAAACCAATCATCACATATCATAACCCATGAAAATGAAATGGGTTTCAAAAGCATTTCAACAATAAATCATCACATAACCAAGAGAAAATAAATTGATTTAATTAAAATCTCGTGATCATAATTATAAACTATATTTATAATGAAAAAAGTATGGTAAAATTGGATCTTATAAATTTTAAATAATAATTACGATATAATGATTTCCTCAATGGATTAATATTCCTTTTAATGATTGGTTGGAATATTTATTAAATAAAATAAACATTTCTCTTTGAAATAACTTATTTAAAAATTTTAAAAGTACCAAAATAATTTGGAAAAATATTAATTTAAAATAAAAATGGTAACTTTTATATAAATATTAGAAAAATTAGTAATTATTGAGTGAGGAAAATTATTTTAATTTCATGTATGTTAAATTAAGATGTTTTTTTTCTGATTCTCGGTCAAAAGAAAAATGAAAATAGTTTCAAAAATAAAAACAAGATTATTTTCTAAAAATATGTTAAAAATTAAAATAAGGGTAAAAATGAACATAAAAAATAATAAGAGAAATTTAAAATATTATGCAAATCATATTTATTAATCATGGACATGAAAGAAAGAATATTTTTGACTAAAGAGAAAATAAAGGTAGATGTTGAAAAAAAGTTCTTTTAGTATTTAGAGTACTTTATGAAATAAAATGAGTTGGAAACATGTTATCCATTTAAATAACTATATTATTTAAGAATTAATTAGATTCATGAGATTTAGGTCATAAAATTGCATCATTGTAAACTTGGTTATAAACAAACTCGATAAATAATGGGATTATACCATAAATCCCCTAGGGCTTTAGTAATATCTACATCAAAAGATCATGAAAGAAAGAAAAATATATAGAACAAAAATTCCAATAATTTTATTGAAAAAAATAAAATAAATTCATGCGTAGTATTTTCATAAAATAAATGATAAAAGCATTGAAAATGACATGTGTCTCATAATAATAAATGGGATATAAAAATCCCATACCACATTTGAAACTATTGAATCATAAATGCGAAGAAATAATATCTTCAATTGAGAATTCAAATATCATGATAATAAGGATATGAATTACGTAACATCTATTAAGTGATGTATATAAACCTCATTAATGACAATTTGGGAATAACATAATATATGTCCCAAAGAATAGATTTTGTGATGACAAGCCCTTACTGTAAGTTCAACCTGAATTGATAGATACATAAAATCTGGTAAAATAAAATTAAATTCGTTATAATCCTATGAAATATGTACCTTGATACTTAAAATATCATATGTGAACTACTTATAAAATTTAAACATACATTTATTAATATTTATTCATTAAAATAACCATTGTTTGTGTGTAATTTGATTCATTTTTCTTAAGACTTTTGGGTTGGTAGATTCAATCCTTGTACATTGATCCTAGTTCCATAATCTATAGAATATTAGTCATGATATGAATATAATATATATCATCTATATGTATAAAGATAGATTCTTCTATAAAAATAGAGATAAAAAAATGAATCACATCATTCATAGAGGTTGTATGCCATATATACGAATGAAGACAATTTTCACTTTTGGATGGATAGAAATAATGAAAGGTAAATAATAATTTAACATTAAAGATAAATTATTGTATCATATATAACATATGAATTCCTTAAATAAATATATACTACAATCTATGTAAATAATAAATGAAAAAATTACATCATTTCATGGAGGTGGTAGTCCACACAAACACATGAGAAAATGATCATTTTCAAATGGATTGGATGGTAAGAATATTGATATGATACAGTTATACATGAATAATTATTTCATAAATATCATATATAAACATTTAATCCATTAATATAAAAATCAGTTAAATATTTTTATTTAAAAGGATTTTTATTTTTATGTGGATAAAATAAGCAATACAAAAGAATTAGTGATAGTACAACATCCAATTTGATGGAAATTATGAATAAATTTTTTTTCATTGTCATAATAAGTTGTTGGACTTGTTTCTTGTGGTTTTTTATCTTAATTTATTTATTAACATTTGTAGTAATAGGAAATTAAAATGGAAATAATGTTCTTCATTAGCAAAAACTGGAAACACAATTAAACAATTGATGATGTGAAGAAGATATTCACTATATTGAATCAAGGTGATTTAACAAAAAAAATATATTTTTGATGTTGTGATGGGTCATCCATTTTTTTTGTTTCTTCCGGTGGTAAAAATTTCAACACATTTATATTTCTTTATTACTTCCCAAAATTGATGGATTAAGAATTGAGGTTCTTTTATAGGTGAAGTTAGTGCTAATAAAATTTGAATTTTAAAATACCTTGGTTGATACTGGGTTATTCCAAAAAGAGGATCCTTTAGAATGAATCAAATGTTTTTGGTTTATAGAAGGTCAAATAATCCCTCTGTAAGGAACTGAATGTGAATATCGAACAGTGAGGATCATGATCTACCATGTTAGTTATTATTTCAAAAACAAATCCCATTGACAAACATGTTAAATACTGGGGAAATGTTATGCTGGCTTATAAGCCGGTATTCACTATAAGAACTGGAAATTTTGCGACCCCCACCTAGTGAAAAAATATTATTCTAATTTGAGGTAATGGATAAAAGATAATGTGGTCATAAAGTTTTTTCATTTAAATAGATGTTATATAGAGGGGATGTCCTTAGAGGTAACTACTAGGGATTAGCCACACAACAGGATGTGGTTGGGTTTTTGGTTAGCATTGTCCCTCTAAATATGGATTTAATAAATATTATAATGTCTTCCATGGTGAATAAGAGTGATCAACCATACCCACTAGTAAGATTATGTCGTTTATCATTTCTCTTGAATGATTTCATGAATAACCTCTACAGTTTCATTTATTCTGTAAAACATTGTTTTTTTTATTTTTAACCATACTTGGTTTTTTCATTGTCCAGTTATGTTTGGATGAATTTTTTCCACAACAATTGGAATAGGTTTTTGATTAGTTGAAGGTCAATAACTTTATAACATGAGAAAATTTACAGCATTGATTCATTGAGTGGTAACCCTTTTAAAAAAAATCATAATCAAAATAACACTTTAGTATATTGGTGTATCACCCCAAAGACATCTGTTGGGTATATTTTAATTTTTTTTATTTCCTTTTTGGTGATTATTGATGACTATATAATTGGTATGATACTTGTAATGGGGAATTCATATATTTTTTTTGAGATTGTCAATATAAACCCATAGTTTTTGACTCAGAAGTTACATAGCATGTAATAAAATTTCATGATATGTACAGGACGACAAATAGATTACATGAACTGCATAAAAAGTTTGATAATTTTACACTTCATTTATGTGTTACACATTGGGTAATGTGAAAATGTGGGGTTTAATTAAAAATTTGATTTTTTTCAACCTAACGTAAAATTAAATAAATTCAGGACCTATAATTTATTATTTTATATGTAATCCCTCAATTTTATACTTTAGGGGTGTCATACATGTTTTTTAGGATTAATTATCTTTTATAGCCTCCCCATCTCACCAAGATCTGTTACCCAAATGGATTTTGAGTGACTCTTTTTTTAATTCAGATTGCTCCATTTAGTGGTTGATCAATATCGATAGTCTATTTATCTCTTCAGGTAAGAGTTACATTCATATTAGTACACATGTATGGTTATGGAACCAAATATGATATAAAATCATTTCCTGATAATATTTTTTATCTAATTTTTCTAATCACTTGTCATGCATAGTCTTCCGAATAAACATATGTTTGTTTATGTTCCCTATTTTCAAAGGAGATGTTTTCTACACCCTTAAGGTAAGTGGATCTATTCAAGAATTATAATTTCTATAATTTCTTGTTTTTCTTCTTTCTTTGTGATTTGAAATATAATTTCATGTGTTGATATTAAAAAGTGAGTGGGTTTATGTTTTAAATGTGTTTTTATTTGAAAATGAAGTTTCTCTAATTTAGAGAAAATGAATTTTCAGACCCAAAAAAAGATAATATTGGCTTGGAAATAGTTTTTTAAAAAGTATGAGTATGGTTTTAAGAATTTGAAATTTATAAAAATTTCACATGAGGGACATTGGGTGCATTGAGAAAGAGACACGAGTAGCCTTATTGTGTGTGGCACCAATAGTAGGTAACCTCTTTTATATCTAAAGACAATGAAAGAATTGGATATTAGTTGGATCCAACCTGATACTTTTTTAGAATCATGAGTGTTTAGTACATATTTTCCCGTAAGCTACATCACAACTAGAAGGTGAATTTTTTTCTCTTTGTTTATCGTGTAATATATTATTTCATGGATTTGAGATCGCATGTATGTTTATATTTCGATATGTTTACCTACATTTTTTAATTACTAGAATGATTAGAGATTTAGAAAATATGGCATGTATTTTGTGTAAAAACAATGGGATGTTTTAGAAAGCTATTCACGTTGTTTTATTTATAAAAGTGATTAAAAACTATTTTAATTTATAGTTACAACATATTTTTTCTTGATAGTAGAACATGTATAAATATCTTATTGGTTTTCAACTAGGATCTATTTCTCACACCCTAATTCTCTATTTGGATGTCTACAGACTTTGTTTTATAGAAAAATGTTAAAGGGATGGTAATTACATAGCAAGATGGATTCTATTTATGTAGTTATTTTAGTTTGTAATGATTTGTGAATTTGATGATTGGTCTAATAGAGTCTTTTTAGTCTAAAATTTTTATTTTACCTAGTTTATCTCATTTTTCCTTGTTTTATCTCCCTTTTTTTCTTTGTACCTTGTTATTATGTCTTATTTTTTCTTTTATTCTAGATTTATTTCATTATCCATGTTATAAATCACCCTGTAATGTGACGACTATAGTGACTTGTTTGGTTGACTCGAGTAGGTATAATACAATTTGGTATTAGAGGTAGTTACTTAGCTAGAAATTTGTCATAACTTCCTAAGATAGCTCTATATCATGGGTATATAGGTGTAGGATTGTCAAAATTTAGATAGTAAGGGTGGAAAATGGGACTGGCCCCCTCACTCTTGTGACTGAAACTATTTTTTTAAAGGTTGAGGGTCAAGCCCTCTTTATTGAACCAGAAAGAAACAAGCTCTTAAATGGACTGGGAGAAGAGTCAACCCATTACATGACAAGGGAACAAATGCCCAGAAAGTGAAGCCCGAAGGTTAACATAAATCATTGAAGACAAAAAAGGAAGCAGACAGAAAAAACAAGCATCAGAAAGAACCTATGTGGTGAGTTGTTTTTAGATGGACCTTTTCTTTCAAAAAATGATTCTTTTTTGTAGTATAATTCATAATTTTTTTACATTCTTATCATTTAAAAGTTTTTTTTTGTATTTTAGTAGTCGGTTAAATGGTTTTTGATGTTTTATCATGGATAATTTGTTATTTTATTGTGTTTTACGCACAATTAATCCTATAATATCTATTCCAAATACAACAGGGGAAGTGGTAAGGAAAGTCCCATGTGTTGATCCTCCAAAGGACACATCTTTTATTTAAGTAGTTATCCTTACTGTTCGTACTATGGGATCAATAGTAACCGTTAACCCAAAACATATTGTTGTTCATGTACTGGAATTTACCAAGAAACACCCACCTATATTTTGTGGTTTCAAAGGAACCCAAAAAATTGGGGACTGTCTTGAAAGGATAGAGAGGATCCTAAACTTTTTGATGCCTCAAAAATATTCCTAGGTGGATTTTTCTTTGTATATGATCATGTGACCATGAAGAAGGTGGTGTGACTCTATAGTGAAAGATGTGATAAAATAGGATCTTACATAGATTTACTTAATGAATATTTTTAATCAAGAAAATTATCCAAAGACATTATGTGTTGAAAATACCATATTGTTTCTTAACCTTGGAGAAAGGGGAGCATAGCCTTATAGAGTACTTCACACATTTTTTTGAGTTTGTCCATCTGGAAATAGAGCATCTTTCAAATGATTACCTGAAGGATCAGAGGTTATATATTAGTACATGGGATGATATTCAATAAATTTTAGATCTTTTTTACCTAATTAATTTGGGCATGTAGTGTATATAACATCTTTTGATGAGGAAGACATAACTTGAAGGAAATGTTTTTCCAGAGCATTAATTTGATTAATAGTTAGACTTGGTGCTTCTTCTTTTCAATGAAGTAACTGCAATTGTGTTTAGTTTTCTATTGAACCATTTTCAAGGGATTCAATTTGAGTGATTAAAATTAACTTCTACCAATGTGGGAGGTGTGGTCATACTAGTACTAATTGTATGGAGGCTCCAAGGACATGTCATATTTGTGGGTGATCTGTCCATCTAAAACATTTATGTGACCGTATATCCCATGGATGTAAGGTTGTTACCACTCTCAATAAGGGATAATTGGTTCATAATGATGATCCCAAGGGTGGTGGGTCTCATTATTAGTATAAGGGTTTCTCTTAGTGGCTATGTTAAGATGGATTTATGTAGTAGAGTTTGTGTGTGGGGGGGAATCTAAAGAAAGGCCAGCTACAATTTGAGGTACGATGATTCTTTCAACTACTATGGTTCTATAACTGATTGATATAGGTTACCCAAAATATTTTATATTATCAATATCTATTTTCATCTCAGTTTTTCAGTTGAATCTTATGTTTTTCATGATGGATATTTCCACATGTTTGGGAAATATATTTGGACAATGTTTGAATTGATTCATATATTGGGTGGTGATAACCGACATTGAGGTTGTTTGGGAATTCATTGTGATTGATAATGAAATCTCTGACATGATGATCCATATTGATTGGATGATCAATATGAAGAACTAGATAGACGATTTTCTCTATGAGGTATATTTGTTATCTTCAAATGGGGTAACTAATGATTCACTGGGTGAGTGCGACACTAGATTTTGAAGGGTGGGGGATATTGTTACTTATGCCGATATAATATCATTCCAATTTTTAGAATTGTTTCTGGATTTTGTTGACCCTTTCTTAGGTGTTATACTGCCTAATATATTGTTTTCATTCACTAAGGTCATTCAGGATTATTTTTATAGTTTACCGCCTTAGAGGGAGGTCAAGTTTACTATTTTACTACATCCTAAAATGAACACAAATTATATTTCATCCTATCAAATGGAACCTTATAATATATTGGAACATAAGATCCATTTTCAGCACCTTAAGGCCAAATGATTTATTTTTCTAGGTGTTCTACTATTGGATTCACATGTAATATTCTAAATAAAGGGAGACAAAATCTTAGGATTTGTATTGACTATAGAAAGTTTAATCAAGTTATCATTACGATGAAGTATAATTTACCCAGAATTGATTATATATTTGATCATATTATATGGTCTTATTTGTTTTCTAATATTAACCCATTTTTAGGGTTTCATTAGTTGAGGGTTTGATAACAAGACATACCCAAGATGTTCTTTTGGAGTAGATATTAGCATTTTTTTAGTTTTTTTTCATTCCATTAGAACTCACTAATACTCATTCTATATTTTTGAATTTATACACTCAATAATTCATCAGTTCATGGACTCTTTGTTTCTTTATTTACGATATCTATGTGTACTTCATGTTAAAGGAGAAAGATATGGACTATTTGGATTTCACTATTCTATCCTTGAAAGAACATCATTTTTATTGTAAACATTAAATGTGATAGATTTAAATTTAATATGTGATGTTTTTTGGGAATGTGATATCTGAGAGGAGTATATTAGAGGATTATAGAAATGTACAAAAAGTTATATCCTAGGAAAATTCCAGAAATGTATTTTAGATTCAATGCTTGTTGGGGTTGGCTAGTTTTTATAGACATTTTGTTCGGGACTTTTCCAATATCACATCATTGATTAATGCTTTGACCCATAAAGGTGTAAAGATTGAGTGGGATGAAAAATACTGAAGACAATTTGAGTAACTGAAAGTGAGGATAACCTCTGCAACATTGTTGATTCTCCCAAAAAAAGTTTCAGTCTATTATGTGTTCTATGATGCCTCAAGTATAGGTTTTGGATGTGTCTGGATGCAAGGGAAATAGTTGGTGGATTATGGATCCTTATAACTATTCTTTCATGATAAGAACTCCCCTATTCAAGATCTTGTTTTAGAAATAGTTATGAATGCACTCAATACATAGCTTCACTATTCTTTTTTTGATCAATTTACAATGTATTATTATAAAAATGACTGATGTATATTTTTACATCGAGTGATGAAAACATAGAAAATAGATATTGGGATGATTATTTTAATAAATTTGATTTAAATATAGTATATATCATTGATAAAGGAAACATGGTCACTAATACACTAAGTAGAAGAGTGTTGATCCAATCAGTGAAGTAATTAGTTGAAGATTGGTCTCTCATTAGCATGTTTTCTAAGATGAATTGGACAGTGAATAATGATTGTAGACATGTGTTCATGGATCCAATACTCATATTTTTAGTATAGAGTTTGACTTTAGACCATCATATACATCATGAGAAAACCTTTGGATAAATATAATATGCTGACGACACCTTTGTATAGCGATCTTCGTCTCCCAATAGTGCTTTGTTCTTTTGTTACAAGTGGGTTTTTTCTTTTCCCCTAAGACTAGAGTTGGGAGATAGTGGACACCTGTCATGTTGGTCCATGCACCATGGGGATAAAAATATATACCATTATTTGAGACATCAGTATTGGTTGTTGGGGATGAATTGGTGAGTTAGTTATTTTGTATCGTGATGTCTCACTTATTTGAGAGTTAATACAGACTACTAGAAATTGGCATGATATTCTAAAGCCTTTTCCCATTCTGGTATGAATGTGGGATGAAATTTCTATAGATTTTTCCATTAGATTACCATGGACTCCTAGTGGAAAGGATATGATTTGTGTTATTATTGATAGACTCACTAAATCATATCATTTCTTACCAAAATAGTAAATGAAGGACGTTGAAAATCATGGGGACTTATATGTATGTGAGATTGTTATATATCATGTGTCTTCCTGTGTGGTTTTTTTAATAGGTAACCATTTTTTATGTCTATATTATGGAATGGTTTGTATGATGAAATGGTTTCCTTATTGAAAATTATCATGTATTATGTTCCTTTAATAGATAAATAGATAGAGAGGGTTGACCATGTTCTTGAGGATATGATTTTGGCTTCTGTTCTTGATTTTAGTAGATCTTGGGATAAGAATTTTCCATTGGTTGAACTTTCCTATAAATATTATTACCAGTCTTCAGTCAGGATGGCTCCCTTTTTGGAATTATATGGTTGACCATGTTATTATCCCTTGTACTAGGCCAAGTTTGAGAGTAGTCCATGGTTAGGCCTAGTCTATATTAAGAAAAAATAGTGATATATAATTTTATCTTGAGGCATTTAATCATGGAATAGAGTCATCAAAAAATTTATATGGACAATAATTGTCAGCTACTATAGTATGTGGTTGGTAATCATTTTTCTCTCACAGTTTTAACCTTTATGGGACATCATCAGTTGGGTTAGCATGGTATGTTGGCACTCAGGTTTGTGGGCCATTTTAATAATGTTTATCAACTATAGAGTGTGGAATAACAAGTCAACTTTTCTTCTAGTTTTAATTCTATCCAATATGTGTTTCATGTTTCCCTATTGAGGATGTATATGCGAGATCATTCCCATGTGATTAGGCTGAAGGATATAGATCTTGAGCTCGATAAAAATTTGGTTGACTACAAATTTCATATTATGGAATGACAGGATAAGGTACTTCATTGTAAAACTACTGCACTAGTATAGTTACTCTGCCAATGCAGACAGAGTCTCCATGAGACATGGGAGTCGGATTCATTGATGAGTCATTAGTGGCCATCTATTTTTTTTGAGATCCCGAATTCTGAGAACATTCTAGAGAAAACAATACTATAAATTGGGGAGATTTTAACACATCATTTCCTTTCTATCAGGTATGTTATAATCATTTTTTTGGGATTTATTTTTCACTGGGTGACTATTTCCATCCGTAGATTAAGGAGGATACCTATAATGGTGATTTCTATGATTTAGTGGAATTTTTATTATAAAATTAATATTTTTTTTTTCAGTTTTCTAGGATGGCACACCACATGAAATGTAAAAATTTTTATTTTTAATTTAAAATTTGATGTTTTTTGGATAACATTAAATTAAAGAATTTAAAAATGTGTAAATTATTACACATCATTTAATATCCAATTTTTCAAATGTTGGTGCATCTTACGGGTGTTTAAGGTTTTGTTCTCTTTTTCATCATCCTCAACTCACCCAGATCTCTTACCCTGTGTGATTTTGGTTTACAACTTTCCACCAATATTTTTATGTTCATTGGTTGATCAATAGGGATATAATTTTCATATCTTCAGGTATGTTTTACTTTTATTTTCTTCAAAATTTGTTGTTTCATCACCAATTGCAGAATATATTTGTAATTGAATCAGGTTCTCTATAGATCTATTCCAATATTTTGTCCTTCTTGGTCTAATGAAGTCATTTCATGTGGTTTATAATTCTTGTAGTTAATGGAGGTTATGTTTTATACTTCCTTTAGATAAGTATCACTATTCAAGAGTTATAATTTATTGAATTTCCTATTGAACATATTCTTTTCTTTGATATTTGAAATAGAATTCCGAGCATTGAAATTGAAAAGGCTATTGATTCATGATTTAATGGTTATTTTTCTTTGAAAACAGAAATTAATTGAATTGGAAAAAATGAATTTTCAAACCATGAAATATTTTTCCATGGATTTTAATTTGTTTATAAACAATGTTATTATTGATTTTAAAATAAAAATTATTAAACATAGAAAATCGGGAACCTTGGATCTGTCAAGAAAGAGAATCATGTATCCATATTTTTTGTGACACGGATAGTAGATAACCTCTTATATATCTATGTACTATGGTGGGACTCAATATTAGTTTGATACAAACTTATTCCATTTCAGGCTTGTGAGTGTCTAGTTTGTATTATAGAATAGGATAGATCCCGATTGGAAGGTGAATTATTGTCTATGGTTTTTTTATTTCATAATATATTATTTCATGTATGTTGGATCGTATGTATATTTATATTTCAATATGTTAACCTCATTTTTTTATGAATGTCATGTTTCTGAGTTTGGAAAATATGACATGAAATTTATGTAAAACCCAAAGACTATTTGAGAAATGTTTTCAAACTGTTTTATTTATTAAATATCTTGAAATTATGTTTTTTAAGATATAACTTATAAATATTTGAGAGTAGAACTTGTATCAATTTTTTGGAGGTTTCTTAATAGGATAATTTTATCACACCCTATATTTACCTTTGGGTGTCTATTGAATTGTTTTGTAGGATACATTTAAATGGAAGGTAAATCTATAACATTTTATCATCCCTTTATGTCGTCTTTTCAGTTTGGGATGATTTGTGGATGTGAAATTTGGTCATATAGAGACCTGTTAGTCAAGAATTCTCATTCCTCTTGGTTTATCCCAATTTTATTAGTTATATTTCCTATTTATTCCACATTGTACTCTAGTTTTGTTTTTTTTCTTATATTCAATACTTATTTCTTTACCCAAGTTATACCTTATCCCATAATGGGATGACACAGGTTACTGGTCTAGTTGACCTATGCTGTTCTACTTTAATATGGTATTAATGGTAGTGACACTTCTTGAAGTCTATCAAAATGTCAGGTTTGGATTTGTGTATTATTTAGAAATGAGTAGGATCTTCAAAATTTAGATAGTTTTTGTGGAAAAGGATCCAACCTAGCTCATTGTTGAGATTGAAACCGAGTTACCATGGTTGGTAAGAAAATCATTATTATGTCCAATACCTAGTATTTTGGTTCATTTGAATTAATTTTATAAGAAATATATTGAAAATTTTCGATCTACTATGTTTGGGGACTTGGTGTTCATGAGGTCAATTTAATAAACTAAGTTGGGTGTTTATTTATATAGACCTATTTCCATGAAAAGGTGTTGACATTTTATAGTATAAATCATAATTGCTTTAAATTATTTTTTAATGTTTTTTTGGATTTTAGAAGTAAGTTCAATGGATTTTAAAATTTCTCATTACTGATTTGTTATTTCGTTGTGTTTAAAAAACAATTGATCCTAGAAGAGGTTTCCAAATACAAGAACAGAAGTCATGAGAAAGATCTTGTAGGAGGATCCTTTAGTAGAGCTTTCTTAAGTTGATGCAGTTATATGTACTATTTAGAATTTGGGGCCAGTGGGTGGTGTGAACCCAATATAAATAGTGGATCACGAGTCAGAATATACCAAGAGGCATCCACTTGTATTCTATTGTGACAAAAAATAGTTAATTTTCATGAGAGTATTCAGTGGATCATCCACATTTTGAATACACCAGAAGAATATCATGTATGTTTTTTAATATATATGATTGTGGGACATAGGTGAAGTTTGAGGGAATCTATAGTGCATTATATTGTTAATGATAGTCTTACCTGGGTTTCTTTCAAAAATATTTTTAATCAATAGATTTATCCTTATACTTTATATGTTCCAATGACCTGGGTGTTTCTAACTTTGGAGAAATGGTAACGTTCCATTCTTGAGTACACCAGTGTTTTTTTATAAATTATGGCATCTTGAACAAGGGATTTTCGATATATATTTCCTAAAAAGATCAGTGGTTTAGGATGGGGCTAAGGGAGGATATTCTATCGATGTTAGTTCTTTTTTTTTATCCAACCATTTTGGAGGTAGTGTAGAAAGTTTCTTTTGATGGGGGAGACATATCCAGAAGGATTTTAATGGGTAGATATTTAGTTTTTTTTTCAGATTTCTAGGGTTCTTTTTATGATAAAAAAAATGATGTGAAAGGGAGGTATGTTATCTTCAAGACTAGTTTCAGGGCCTTCATTAGTGTAAAAATAGATTATCTACTACTATTGTGGGAGGTATGGTCATACAAGGCTAGATTGTATGGTGGATCTAAGGAATTTTCATCTTTATGGGTGATCTAGCCATCTAAAACGTTTCTATGAATGGATGTCCCTAGGATGTAAGGTGGTATTCACCTTCTCCATGGGATGAAAGTTTCATTTTTATTTTTATAAGGGTGGTGGGTATAATTCATTATCTAATGGGGATGTCTAAGTGGATATTTCTTAATGGAATTATGCAAAAAAAGTGTGTTCCATGGGAATCTGAAGTAGGACCCACAACTATTAGAGGTACAATGTTTATTTCAAATTATATGGTGCCCTATTTTTTGGTATAGTTTTCATTCAATCTTTGACATCATCAATGTTGGATGATGTGTTGGTCTTGTGTTCAGAGAGTATGTTGTTCATATTGGATATTTACACACCTTTGGGAAAGAGATCTAAACAAGTTTTGAAGTGATCCTTGTATTGGGTGGTGATAAAAGACTTTGATGTGGTTTTTGACTTTTTACCGCTTGATCATGAAATCATCAACCTGATTATCTTCGTGGATTGGGTGATCCTCATGGTGACCAGAGATATAGTGTTATTACCATCATGTATAGTTCTTATCTGCCAATGGGGTCACTCGTGTTTTCCAGGGTGAGTGGGAATCTATATCAGGAATGGTGGGGCCATTTTTTATTTATGATGGTACAATATCATTCCAATTTTCAAAAAAATTTATTGATGTATTTTACTCCTTCTTGTGTGGTCTTCTAAAAACTATTTCATGTGTATACCCTGTGGAATCCTTGGATGATTTTTCTATTTTACCTTTATAAATAGAGGTTGAGATTAATATTTACCTTATCCCTTGAATGATGCCCATTTCTATGTCATCTTATAGAATGGTACCCTATATGATGGTAGAACGTAATATCTATCTTGAGGACCTAGATGAGAAAGGATTTATTCATCCCAGCATGTCACTATGGGCTTCACCAGTACTCTGTTCCAAGGAGGTAGAAATAAGTATCTAGATTTTTATAGACTATAAAATAGTGAATCAGGTGACCATTAAGAACAAGTATCCATTAACCAAAATTGATGATCCCTTTTATCATATTATAGGTCTCATTGGTTTTCTATGATTGAAATGTATTTAGGGCACCATAAGTTGAGAGTCAGAGAAGAGAAAATATTGAAGACAATTTTTGGTGTTGATATGAAAATTTTGAGTTTCAGTTTATGCTATTTAAACTCAATAATTTTCTTACTATATTTTTAAAATTGATGAACTATATATTTCATCGATTCTTATAATTTTTGTGTGTGTGTAAATATATGATATCTAGGTGTATTTAAAGTTAGATCATTCACATGAGGACCATTTAGATTTCATTATTCAATCATCAAAACAAAATATTCTATATTGTAAACTTTCCAAGTGGGATTTTTGGATATTAAAATTAATGTTTTAGGGGATTTTTATATCTAATAGTGGAATCTTAGTGGATCCAAGAAAGGTATGAGTAGTTAGGTCTTGGTAAATTTCCTTAAATGTGTTTGAGATTCCAAGCCTCTTGAGTTTTTAATATTATTATAGATGATTTGTTTGGGTCTTTTCTATGCATTCAACTATGATGAAAGATTATACCTATAAGGGTTTAATGTTTTATTGGACTGAAAATTATTAAAGATCTCAGGGAGATGAAATTTGGGATGACATTAACATTAGTGACGTCTCTCCTAGAACCACGTTTGGGATATGATGTTTTCTATGATGCCTTAGGAACAAGATTGGGTTTTGTCTTGATGGAAGGGGAAATTTAGTGGATTATAACTATTCGAGCTACACCCTTCTCAGAATAACTAGCCTACCCATTATCTTGAGATTGTAGTGTTTATGCATTCACTCATGATGTGGTGACACTATCTTATTTGGGGGTGACTTAGAATATATTCTGATCACAAAATCATAAAGTATATTTTCACTTAGAGGGATCTAAACATGCATCATAGTTATTAGGTTGACTATCATGAAGCCCTTGATTTTGATATTGTATATACCCCCATGAAAGGAAACATGGTTGTTGATATTCTAAGTATAATGGTGTGGATAAAAGTAGTGAAGGAATCCATTGAAGAGTGGCTTATGATGTGTTTCTTCCTATGATAACGTTGGAAGTAAGGGAGTTTTGTGGACTTGTGTTATTGGATTCAATAATAATATTTTAACGAGTGTATTTAACATTATATGAAGACTTATATTAAGAGATTACACTAAGGAGAAATCCTAAATTTTGGGGAGAACATGGGTCTGTGGTCTCACACTGCTAGTTTACATTTTTTTCATACCACGTTGGTTGTTATTTTCTTCCTAAGACAAGATATATTAGACAGTTGAGACAAGTCTTGTTGGTCCATACACCCTGGGGTGACAATAATGTACCATTATATAGAACACCAATATCGGTTTCATGGGATGAGGCATTCAGTTAGATATTTTGAGTCATGTTGTCTTACTTTCCTGTGATTTAAGGTAGAAAACCAGAGACCTGTAGGGTTGTTGAAGCCTTTACACATTCTAGTTTGGATGTGGGATAAACATTCCATGGATTTAATTTTTGTTTTAATAATAATAACTATTTTTAATAATTATAATTGTTGGATTATCAATGACTCACTAAATCCTATCATTTATTACCAATAAAGTAAATGATGAATATGGAACAACTTGGGGACTTAAATGTGTGAGATATTGTAAAACTTCATGGGGATCCATCTGCGATTTCATCTAATAGAAACTAAAGGTTCACATATAGATTCTAGAAATTTTTGTAGGAGGAAATTGATTCCTAATTGAAATTTATAATGGATTATCATCCTATGATGGATGGACAATGAAAGTGGGTTATACATGGTATGGAGGATATACTCTAAGATTGTGTGCTTTATTTCAGTGGATCTTAGAATATGGATTTAATTTTTTTTGTGTTTTACTATAACAATAGTTACCATTATTCAATTAGGATTTCACCCTATGAGGCCTTTTATGGTTGTCCATGTGGATCTACCTTATGATGGGATTAGTTGCGAGAGCGGTCCTTGTTTGGGACATGTATATTTCCAGAGAGAATTGAGATGGTGCAGTTCATCTAGAGGCATTTGATCGTCGCACATATTAATCATAAATCTTATGTGAAACATCATCATCAACCACTATAATTTATAGTTAATGAACCTTTTTTCATAAAAACTAACAACACTTGGGAAATCATCAGTTTGTTAAGCAGATAAAGTTTTCACCGAAGTGTGTGCGCCCCTTTGTGATCATTTTGTTACGCGGTAGGGTAGAATACAAATTGGAATTTCAATATATTTTTACTTCTATCCATTATGTGTTTACTATTTCCTTATTAAAGAGGTATATATTGTCTCATTACCATGTAATTATGTGAGAGGATGTAGATCATGAACCTGATACCACATTGTTCATGTATCCAGTATAAATTATGGAAGGCCAGGATAAGGTATTGCAATGTAAAATGATCCCCCTGGTCTAGGGACTATGGATGTGCAGACAGGATCACCATGAAATGAGGGAGTGGGAGTCAATAAAGAGGAAAAATTAGAATTTTATTTATTTAGAATTGGAATCCCATAAAATTTATAGGGGTGAAAATACATTATGGTTTTGGCATTATAACACCCTATTGCATTACTGTCAAGTATGTTCTATTATTTTCTTTTGGTTTCCTTTTTCTTTGGGTGAATATTGCTGACTCTGAAATTGGGAGAATACCTGTAATGGTGATATTAAGGATTTGATATAAATTTTATTATAAACCAATATTTTTTACTATTATCTAGGTAGGAACACATTGAATAATGTGAAAAATAGGTTTTTTAATTTAAAAAGTAATGTTTTTAGTGTAAACTAAAATGAGATAATTTCACAAAATTTAAAGTATTAGATACAATGTAATTATCAATGTTGTTTCTTTTGGGGTGATGTATGGGTGTTTTAGGTATCATTCTCTTATAAAACCTCTTCTTTTCAGTTATAGATTTTATCCTAGGTAATATTGGGCAACTCATTTTCATTTGAATCCGTTTTTATAGTTGTTAATCAACATGGAAAGGAATTTTTCTTCTTTGAGTAACAGTTTCTTTCAGTTTCCTTCTCATTTGTGAGTGTGACATGAATTATAGTAGATATTCATAATCAAATAAAGTTTTAAATCAATAATATTTATCCTTTTTTCATTCTTATTTTTTCGAAGGAATTTAATGTGGTTTCCAATCTCTATTATCAAATGTGGTTAGGTTTTCTACGTATTTTAGGTAGGTTGATCTATTTAGCATTCCAATATCTATAATTTCCTATTGTTTATATTTTTTCCAAGATATTTTCAATGAAATTAAATTTCTCTAAATTGAAAATCTCATGGGTTTATGTTTTAAATATTTTTTATTCCAAAAAAATTTTATTTCCTTAATTTGGAGAAAAATAGATTTTCAATCCCTGAATTATAATTTTCAAGTATTTGAAGTTATTTTATATAAAATATGATCATCGTTTTTAAATCAAAAATTGAAAAACATTTCACAAGGGGAACATTGGGTGAATTTTGAAAGATGAATGAGTATCCATATTTTGTGTGACACCACTTGGATTTGAAAATATGTATATCGATGGATTTTGGCAGGAATCGATATTAGTTTGATCTAACCTTATTTCCTTTTAGTGTCATTAATGCATAGTTTATATTGTCCTATATGCCAGAGCCTGACTAGATGGTGTATTACTATTTTGGTTTGTTTATTACATGATTGATTATTTCATGGATGTTGGATCACTTGTTTATTTATATTTAAATTTTTACCTACATTAATTTATGACATGCATGTTTTTGGATTTGGAAAATATGACATGAAATTTGTGTAAAACCTAATTACATATTGAGAAATTTTTTCAAAAAATATTATTTATGAAACTGGTTGTAAAACAATTTTTTAATCTATAAATTGTTGATTATTGATATTATAAATTTTATATATTTGTTATTGGTTTTCATACTGGGGTCTATTTCTCACATAGTATATCTTCCTTTGGGCAGATATTGGCCTTGTTTTATAGGACACAGCTAAAGGGAAGTGAGCTAAAAAATATGTTGTCTTCTAATTATGTCAACGTTTTAGTTTTGGATGGTTTGTGGAGGTAATGATTGGTCACAGGAAGACATCTAATTTTAGAACCCTCATTTTTCCTGGTTCAACCTATTTCTGATAGTTGTATCTCATATTGATTAATATTTGTACTCAGGTTGTATATCTTGTATTTCTTATATTCAATACTCATTTTGTTATATTCTTTATACCTCACCCCATAATGTAATGACATGGGTGACTAATCTGGTCAACTCGAGTGGGTCTGTTACTATTGGGCATTGTGATGTTATTTTTTTATGAATAATATCATTAATATATATGAGATAGAAGAATAAAAAATTAATTGGCCAAGTAAGATGATTACATCTTCTTTGGTAGGCCTACTATATATACCTTATCATGCTCCCTTGTAATAATCATTTACGAAGAAAAAAACTAATAATTCTTTTATATTGTGGTTTATAATAGATTTTAGCAGGGACTGACTAGCCTATAAGTCTAAAAATGGACAATATAAGAGAAAATGTTTCCCTTTTATTAGTTATTGGAAGAGAACTCTTTGAATTTATTAAATGATTAAAATATATTAAAGTATATCTATAGAAAAGTGATTTTAAATGGATATATAATTGAAGATAAGGTAGTATGTGGTTTAAATACCACTCAAAAAATAAAATTTTGATAGGTTTAAGAGGGGTTTTAAACCTTGTTTCTTGGTTTAACCCCATAATGCATTTTTCACTCTTAAAGTGTTATAGTTTAACTTATGAGGTAAAAAAAGAGATCAGAAATAGACAATGGATGAAATTTTCAACCATTTCTAATCCAACTTCTCCCCTTCAAATTTTTGTAGTATATTTAAATAATTCAATAAAATATTATTCATTATAAAAAAAATTTCATTTTTGACACTATTACATTAATGTGACCTTAAAGGCACCAAGACAAAAATAAGATGAAAATATAATCCCTTCACACATAGATAATACATTATATTTAAAAAAAAAAGAAAAACTCAATAATTAATCCAATTTGTATTATATAAATTATTTTTAAAATAATATATTTTATTTTTTATTAAATGAATAAATACTGTATCAACATTGTGTATGGATATACGGTAATTATTTTTGTCAAAAAATTGAAAGTTACATTCCATGATAAAAAAATATTTCATATTTCAAATTAATATATAGAACATAACTTAAATAATTATTTATATAAGTAAAAAACTATTTAGGGATATTAAAGTCAAGATATTGAATTTTATGGATTTCAATACTTAAAATAATTTAAATTTCATTGTCAAAGAAAATGACCCCAAAATAAAATATATTATATTGTAGTAGAACTAGGGTACTCTTTTTCCATCCAATGTACTTAGGACAAGTATTTTGGTTGAATTTGAGACCTTACTTCTTTATTTTATCACTGTTTTAGCCATTTTAAACTTACAAAGGTGACATATTTACATCAATTAATATAAATAATGAAAAAATAAAAGGGTTATATATTAAAAAATTTAACTCCATATAAAAAAATTGTATAATTTTCCAATATTCAATATCTATGTTTGGAAAAATCATTTTTAATAAAAATTCATAAAATGTTAAAAATGCATTTTTTTGAAAAATTCATTTTTTAAAAAAATTAACATATAAAAATGTCATGAATATTTATGATTAATATGAAATAAATTAGAAAATTCTAAATAAAATGGATCATAATTATCTTTATGAATAGATAAAATTGTAATGGTAAATTTAAATTACTTGAATTTATGAAAATAAATGGCTGTTTTTGAAAAATCAGAATTATTCACTATTCAAATAAAATAACCATTTTAAAAAAATCAAAACATTTAACATTAGGTTATTTTTTATATTTTAATATGAGAAATGATATTAATTTTATAAAATAAAATTTACAAAATTATACGAAATTTTTTATATTTTTCATGACAAAATATCCATTAAATACATGTTTGAAAAAAATTAATTTTAAAGCATAAAATGCCTTCAATAAAAAAATTCCTTATTTAATAATATGCAATTAATATTTTTTAAACATCCATTATACTTTTGTACAATAAATAGAATATTCATACCCCTAAAAAATCCAATTGATATTTTAGAAAAATGTTTTATAATATATCACAACATTATTAATGCTTAGTGTTCCAGGTCATGTAACATTTATATCTTATTATTATATTAAATAAATTATCACGGTGTTACAATGTACCTATAAAAAAATTTCCATAAACTCTTGCTTAAGGTAATCATGATTGGATAAAACTAAAAAATTATTTTATATTTTGATAATTTTTAAAAAAATCCTTTTCTTAGACCTCACATGATAAAATTCACTCTATTATGGAAAAGTTATAGTAATTAGGAATTTTAATTATCTAAATAGAATTGGAAATTAAAATTTTAACTTTATATGAAAATAACACAAACTCAAGGTGTTTTTTAAGGCTGTGTGAAATGTCAAAACAAATATTTTGATGATATTTACATTTTTTCAACAATCAGACCTCATATAAATTCTTCTCTCAGTCAAAAGAGTAATATAAGGAAGATAAAATTGAGTTTTAAGTTGGGTTACAAGGATTCCCATATTCTGTGAAAAATTTAGATAAAGGGAATAAAAAAATTGGTTTTGGATTTTTAAATGTTTATGATCGACCATGCAAATATTTGTTTTTGCATGAGATTTATAAATGAAAGGTTGTTTTAAAATTATCTTCACTCCAAAAAAAAGATTTTTTATATACAAGTCAATATAAATGATTTGGAGGAATTATTTTGTTTTTTTTAGTGTTATCAGTAATTCATTGTGTAGGGATTTGGATGAATGTTTTCTAATATTGGGTTGAGTAATTATATAATTTTTCACATCTATGGGTATTTACACAATGGAATGTTGTTTTTTTGATTCATAATATGTATTGGATGAATGTTGGTGTTTTAAACTATGGTGGTGAGTTCCCATAAGATTGAAATGTTATCAAAATTCTTAATTTTTCATTATGGTAATTTTTAAGGGCGATTCTCTTTAGTCAAGATGTTGAAGAAATGAAGAAATTACCTTTTTATCAAGTTTATGTTTTCAAATTATTAGTTCATTCATCATTCAAATAATTATTTTTTATACAACAACAAAACCAAATGGATATTTAAAAGGGTGGAATGTATTTTTCAATGAAGAATTATGAAACTTTGACTCATACATTTAAAATAATTTATATTATAGTAACAATAATTTTGAAATGAAAATAATTATAATTTATTATTTTGAAATATTTTAAATTCATAATTTGTGCATAGATTTAGAAAAAATTAACGATCACCATCCATTGTAATGTAATGAACTTGTGAATTTTTGTTCATTTCTTTTCTGTAATGGGTATTTTGAGGCTTTGAGAGGAATCATTGAGGTGTTTTGTTCGAATGAAGTGATTTTTCCCATCTAGTGTACATGCCACCGTAATTTTTTTCATGATGGCCTACTTTTTAGATAAAATTTCATTGTTAGTGACCATTTAGAGACTATTTTCATTATATCCAACTATTTTGTGGTTTAGAGACACAATAAAATTTTAAAATCACTTAGTGGAGGTAATTTTTGATGTTGAATCATGCCATTATAAAATAGTGATAATATATTTCTAGGGTGTCTAGAATTTTGGTGTCTCTGTTATGTATTAGTGTATCTCAATGTAAAACAATGAATTTTATTATGATTTAGTGTTGTCTAAGTTTTCCATAGTTCTTCAGTGAAGTTTTATAAAGGACACCATTCCATGGACGTGGTATTTTTGGGAGGCATTATAACCAATTATATCTTGTGAGTGCCCCTTTTAGAAATGGGGAGAAGAAATTATATAAGTATATTTTTTATGGTTAATCATGGATATGGAGTTTAATTAGAGTAAGGATTGGTGGGAGAGCTAGAAAATAGGTAGAACCTCTTCACCATGTTGTAGTATATGGGGTAGTATTTGTCTTGGCATATATAATTTTCTGAATTATCCTATTCCATAGGGTGATTATAGTGCTGGTCTATCCAATATTAAATATGTTAAACAACTTCTGAGAATAAGGGGTTTTGAATAAATTTAATGTGAGGATATCATAAGTATTTTTTATGGAGGCCTCCAATGTCCAAGTTGGTGTCTCTCTATTTTGGTGGAGGTTAGTATATTTTCTCTATAAAAATGGCATAAAAATTCTCTTTGATATTAATTTTTATATTCCAATTAATCCCTATATGATCAAATGTTATTCCATAGAGATTTGATTAACATTCCCTTTATGGATTCCAAACCTCTTCGATTCTAAAGATTGAGTCCTACTCCAATTTGAGGTACCCTTCCAATATTATTTCATTATTTATTTTTATTAATTTTCTCATGATTGTGGAACCAATGTTGGTTTAAGGGATTTGATATTATATATAATATCCTAATACTTTTTTAAAATAAAATTCTATGACCGATAAGATACAAGATACGTAACGTCGAGATTAAAAAAACAACAAAATATTCTGATTTAAATGTGACAGTTATATCCAAACCATTAATGTTTTGAGAATGACCAGTATTAATAGAATTATGATATATATATATATTTAATTGGAATAACCAATTATAATTTTCTATCATTTATTTATAAATGATTACTCATATTTTCAGTAAAAAAATTTATTTTTCAGAACATTCATTTTTTTCAAAAGGATAATGGTTTAATTCATTTTATTAGTGAATATTTTAAGTAATTTTTGAAAAATTTCGAAAATTAGTTTCATAAAATTTTTCATCATTTGAATAATTATATAATATTATACTTTTGGTGAAATTTAGGTATATTTTGGAAAATATTGGGTTATAGTGAATAGTTAAATATACCAATTTTGTAAAAATGCCATTTATTTCAACTAAATTAAACATAAAAGTACAATTTTGTTTTGAAATATATTTAAATTAACATAAGTAATATTTATTTATATTTAATACACATAATTGTTTTTAATCCACTTTATATTGAATTTTATAAAAAATTTATATTTGGGTTTAAAAATGGGAATTTCTTGAAAACTGTTTTAAAAAACATATTGTTTATCTATTTTTATTAATTAAAATCATCTCTATTGGGGAATTAATATAAATTATATAAATATTTTTTATACACCTTAATATTAATTTATTTTCATAAAATTACTATTTTTATCCAATGAGTTAATATAAAATCATATTTTTCTTGAAAATACACTTCTTGAAAACACATGTTTTCCATGCATCTATGGGTGTGGTTTTATATTTATTTTTTCCAATTATGTGAATTTAATTTCATAAAATTTATTAAATATTTAAAACTATAAGGTCTATAATATTTATTAATTAATTTTGATTTTTAGTTATAAAAAATTAACTTAGTTAAAAAATATTTACCATAGTATATGTGAAATAATGAAAGAGGTTAAATTTAAAAGGTAAATTCATAAAAATAGTAAAAAATATAATTTTTAATGGGTATTTTATTTTTTTATTGATTATAAAAAATACAATAAAACATTAATAATCAATATAATTTCTTTTCAATATTTCAATGCAAATTTGGTAAGCTTTAAAAATAAAATAATCATTATTTAATGAAACAAACCCACCCCTCTTCAAGTATAAATACCACTCATCACCAGCCAATTTACCTTCAAAATAAATGAAGATATTAAAATATATGCCAAACCTACTCATACCCACTCTCCACAGGTCAGTGTGCTATTGGTATCACCCAAATACGAATTCCATGTTACTTAATGAATCCTTCAAGGTAATTTTATTCAAAAGGTAACTTTATCAATCCACATATCTTAATTTATTTTCGTATTATATATTCTACCCACCACATTCATATATAAAGGCATAATGAAAAAATATTATTTATTTAATAAAATTTTATATATCTAATTTAATATCATATATTCACCCCTTTTACCTTCCCCTCTAATTAAACGTAATGAAACCATTATCCAAATTATAGAAGAAAAATATCTTAGAGGGTAATGATTTCACATTTTCCATTATGTCCATTAAGGCCAGTCATAAAAATATTATCATTGTAAAATAATATTTTAATATATATATATGATTTTATTTAATATTATGGATGAAATATATAAACAAAATATTAATTGAAACGAAATGAATTCATGATAGTCATAAAAACAAAAACAAAAAAACAAAACTTTTATCATTATTGCTTTATCAAATGAACCATCCTTATATTAATATATATATATATGTATATATGGAACCACATAAAAATAAATATGTTAATGAATAAAATACCATTCCACTTATGTATTAGTATTACCATATGGAAAAAACTTCCATAATTATACTCATGTGAAATGACCTCAAAACCATGAAATGGACACTCAGGGAACAACAAAATTCAAAATCATAACTCACCTAAATGGCCATAAATAAGAGTAATAAAATTATAATAAAAAAAATGTGCATGGAAAATATTGTTTTTAATTAATTAATTGACATAATTTGATTATATTGTAAATTAATAGTAAGAACATAAATTTCAAATACAAGGTAAGCGACCCTCTACCTCTTCTATCTTCTTCTCCTTTCAAAGAATGTTTTTATTTAATTAATTTAATTTACAATACCTACTGATGTAATATTATTTTATGGTCCATATTACTATCCTTTTTATTTCAAAATGAAGTTATATGAATTTTTATCTCATTAAACTATTTTTTAAATATTTAATTGTTGTTGGTATGCTTCCAGATTTTAGTCAAGAACTTCATATCAATGTCATTTCATTGAGGTGTATATTGATGTTATGTACATATATTATTTTATGAGGTCTAAATAAACATACTATACTACATTATAACATTAATTTAAATATAATCATGATATTTTATGTTTTGTTAATTTTTATTCATTCATGGGGAATATGATTAAACTAATTAAAAAGTGGTACGAGAATTTTTATCCCATTTTTATTTAATTAGGTTAAACTTATACTTATTGATTAAGTATTGATAGGATTATGTTCCAAATGGTTTTTCAATATCTAATGTTTTAGTTACACTTGTTTTATTTGTATTTAGAGTGGATATACATAAGAAATATTCTTACGAGGGTTCTCTCTCATCCCGTCGGGAGCTTCTCTCTCTTCCCATCTCACCCTCCGGTGACGACGGTAGCCTCTACACTGGATCCCCCCTGGTAGGTGAGGGAGAATCATTGTCTCATAGGAGAGCTATGATTTTACAACCTTGCCCCAATCCGGAGTTTCTTCCTCTGTTTCCGAGATCTTATTTAAACCCTAATGTCCCAGATCTCGTCAATGGGGCACCGAATCTTCACATCTCTTCATCTGAGTTTACAGAATCTTCCATCTTGTTGAATCACACCCTTTTGTCTCAGTTCAAGCAGAAGAGGTCTTTAGTGGACGACTTCGACGATTTCGTCTTCGGTTCTTGGGATCTCTAAGAGCAAGCAGTGGTTAGATTTCTCGACAGTAAACAAATTATGATTCACTTAGAGATGGAGGAAGACCTCATTCAAGAGTCGTCAAGGTCTACTTGCTACTTCAACGGTTATGGCTTTATTCTTTTATGATGGTCCTTTTACCTTCATATGAACTTCAATTCGAATTCCATCGTGGTTTGGGTAAGTTTTCCTAAAATCCTTTTTCCGTTTCAAAACTATTCAATTATTCGCATGCTGGGAAACATATTAGGTAGATTTATTTGTGTTGATAGTCGAACCAAGGCAATTTGCGATCCAGTGAACCCCAGGGTTTGTGTTGAAATTGACGCGCCTCGCACTCCTTTTGACTTTGTTTGGATAACAATTGGATAAGTGTATCATTTCAAGCATCAAGTTGTGTATGAAGATTGGACCATGTTCTGTGGTTCTTGTAGGAGTCTGGGTCATTCGGCGTAGGTATCTCGTAGGGGACATCCTCCATGGTCGAGGGGGTCCATCGCGATGAGAAGCCTTCCCCTATGAGAACTTATAATGGTACTTGTTTGGAAGAAGACTTGGAGTTGAGTCGGGACCATAGGTTGACATGAACCACTGAAAGAGGGAGGTGTTCTGATGTGGCTAGTTCATCTTTGGAACTTAAAAATGTCGGGTCTTATAAGGTTTCATTTGAGAACATAAGTGAGTACGGAGCTTCGGATGGTTAGAGACATAATAATAATATGGAAGTTGCTGAGATATTTCACAGGTTGAGGCAGGATGATGGAGCTTCTACTAGCTCACTGGGTATTGTGAGTGCTGGAATGGTTGGGGATGGAAGGGATTTGAATTCAGTGGAGGTAGTTGATCGGGTTGTTGATAAGGGATCTATAGGTTTGGATCCATTAGATACTCCCTTCCATTCATTAAGTAACTGGTATGAAGGAATTTCTGATGGTATGTTGGCAACGTAGCTGTAGGAGGCTGGTCTTGGAGGAAGGGATGATGGTGAGGAAGTCTATGACAGGCAGCTTGTTGAAGGCTTGGAAAATGTAACTACTATGGTTAGAGAGGAGGCTGTAGAGGACTAACCGGCTGTTGATATGGGG
The DNA here is from genome assembly GCA_963277665.1 of Viscum album. Taxonomy (NCBI): domain Eukaryota; kingdom Viridiplantae; phylum Streptophyta; class Magnoliopsida; order Santalales; family Viscaceae; genus Viscum; species Viscum album. Next base: position 415,042,358 of record OY728131.1, read on the forward strand.
CACGTTCCAGTTGTTTTGTCTGTGGAAGACAACCGCAATGTGACCATGATCTCCACTTTGATGGTAGAGGATCTTCATGATGGTGGTGGCGTGAAAAAGGTATATGTCGTTGTTGCGGGGAGGTTCACTACATAGGGTGAATGTCCACCTTTAATGGAGAATAAAACTCTAGATCAACGGAGGGAGAAAAATGCAGGGAGTTCTGTTTTGCATTTCGGGGAGAAAACTAGTAAAGGAAGGGAGATTTTTGGGGGAGGGATGGAAACTTTGAGTTGCCTTATTGGTCTCTCCTTCAGTGATGTTGTTAAATGTGGGAATCATAAATTGGCTATAGCAGAGGGGCCTTTTTCTTCTACTCCACGAAGACAACCAATGAGAGATTATTCATGCCTTCCACGACCAACGTGGAATAGATCTACATCTAAGCGGAATAGTGAGGTGACCTTGACATTTAAAAAGGGAAGCATGGTTAAAAGGACATCACCAGAATAACCAATGATTGATCATCTTAGGTGTCAGGTTCAAATTGAAAGCTACTGGAGATTTCCAGAATGGAAATTGGATACTGCTACCAGAGAAGTTGAATCATGCATTGGATGTGGAGATGAGTATGGTTATTATGATTTGTAAGTCTATATTGGTTGAGCTCTCTTATTTTGTGTTTCTCTTGTTTTGAGTTTGTGATTGTACACTTGGGCTCTGGAAACCCGTAAACCTGCATTTGAAAATAAAAAAATGATTAGCTGATATACATAATAATTTTTTTTATTTTAACTTCAGTAATATGGTATCTATAAGGGACTTTCCATTTTAAAAAATCTTTCAATGTTTATCTTCAAAAAAATAAAAACTATTTTTTACATATATTTATGCATATTAATTTTTCCCAATAATTTAGACTTAATATTTTAGATATTACATTAAAATTTTATATGTATACTTTAAGGAAACAATATTCAGTTGTATATGTGTTGTTTTTCAAAATGAGGTATTTCCAAAGGGAATTACTTTTTTCTTAAAATAGTGTTTTTATGATGAAATATTTCATGAATTGTGTTTTTATCGGGTTATTGGTAAATTTTTATGATATTCGGAGGTTGTTTTATAATCCAAGGACATGTGGTTCAAAAATAAATCATGTACGGGTTGTTACATAATTCACTAATGATGGGTGGATCCAGGATAAACCAAGGATGGGTGGTTACATTGTAACCACCAATGTAATGGGTAATCTAGAGTTATAGGTTGTCCATATTGGTTAATCCATTTGCAATATTTCTATGAGAAATATATCCCATGTTACCTACTTTTATTTTATATTCTTTTTAATGAGTTTTCATTCAAATCAATTTATTTTCAAAATGTACGATAAAAATAATTTTGAAAATATGATTCTCTTTTCATGGTGAAAAAGAGTGTTTTCATGAAAATTATTTAATAGGTTTTTACTGGTCTAATGGTTTCCTTTATTTATGTACCATACTGATACTTTTTTCTCCTCCCATGTTGTAATTTTTTTCACAGCGTTTGTGGGAGAGTAGGGAGAATTATGTGATCAAGGGGAAAATTGTGAATATATTTTAGAAAGAGGAACCATGTTTTATTTTTAAATACTTTTTTTGGTGTTAAAATTTGTTATGATGTATAAGTGTCCAATTTTAATGTATGGGTTTACTATATTAGAGTTAGCCCAAATTATCTAAAATAATAAAGTGAAAATATACTCAGAATTGTAATAATGTGAATTCTTGTTTTAAATCACTAGAATATGTTATTCATAAATACAAGTAATTATAGTTGGAATGATAGGAGGGTTTATATAAATTTAGTGATTAGGATGGTTTCATAAGAGTTATGTTTATAATAAAAGTGTCTACAAGTTTAAATAGTATTATAATTTCAAATTAATATACACCCTTTTTTGGTTTAAAGTGTTTAATTTGTAGGAGATTGATGATTTTTTTGAATATTGGGTTTATAATGGTAATAAGTTTAGGTATAAACTATTTTAGGGTTAAGGTATAATATAGTTTATTATAATAATATCTTTAAGAGGACTATTGTCATTTTTAATTTTTTATAAATAATTTCATATTTAAATGATGTTCTTTTTTACAGATTAATAATCATTTATTAGGATTTGTGGAAATCGATCTTACATAACCTTTATATACATTACAGATGCTTTGACAAAAAAATTATTGAAAAATCATTTTGATATTATTTTTGATATTATTATGAGTAGTTAAATGAAATTTAAGAAATTATTTTTATTATCAAACACCTTTTCTTTTCTCTAAAAATTTAATGGGTCATGGCCTATTTTCCATTTTATTTTAAAATCTCACCTTTTCAACTAAAGAAAATTCCACAAATAAAATAAACTTTTACGTTTTGGAAGTTGGGAATCATGTCATAAGATAAAGGGGATATCAATGAAATCCTAATATATATATTTATGGCATGAATTATTTTCCTATGTTCAAAGAATGCATAATATTTTTTATTGATATTATTGGATCATAGAGATATAATTTATATCCTTGATTATTGGATTAAAGTATTAAAGAGTAAAAATAAAAATCATGATTAATGATTTAAAAATTATGTTGAATGAATGATGCTTTAATGGGTTTAATTTTCAATGTCATGATATAGTGAAATTTTATAAATATTACCAGAATCAGGAAATTCTTATGTATTTTTCAATAGTAGGGTTTTTTTTCATAAATATAGAGTCATATGATTAATGGAAATGATAACATTAAAATGTAAAAAAATATGAAAATTTTTATTACACATGTAACCCATCATTTATGATATGAAATAGGTTTTGTGAAGAAAAATTTCATTACATTTTTTGGACATAAGTTTATAGGTATTGGAACTCTTTTTGGTTTATATGATCTCTATATTTAAGGTAATTATGGGTTATAAATTTTTTTGGGATTACAAATGAAATGTATGAGATAAATTTTGGGGTTTCATATATTAATTTCATTTCCAAATATGTATATTAAATTATATAATTATATAATTATTTAGTTAATATATTTTAATAAAATAATATCGTGCAGACACTATGACAACATGCCACATCGAGAATGGCTATGTGGATGAAACCCACTACTGAATGGGGAAATTGATGAATCGTTTATCACTGGCCTACATGAAGTCCATGTCAGTATGATATTGTTATTTTTTAAAATATTTTCTTGATTAAACATATAGTTATTTCGGAAAAATATGTTATATTCTATATATTACCATGGGATTAGAAAAAAGGATTTTGTGATTAAGTAATTAATTTTATTTAGAAGACATTTACTATTTTAGTAACCCTATTTAATTATGGTAAATAGATTACTTGTGGTTTTATTTTATAAATAAATGATTAATTATCTTAAATAAAAATTTATGATTTATGGTTATTCAAGTTATTAATCAAAATGATTAGTATATCTTGAAGATTATGTGATTATAGAAATTAATTTTTTAAATGAGACATTAAGAGTGAATGATATTATTTGAAGATGAATATCAAATTTATCTTATAAGAATATGTGATTAAATACTTTCAATTATTGTGTCTCAAAATTAGTCTAGAATTTTTTGACAAATTTAAACGATAGCTATTTGTTTAATAATCTATATTGAACTTTGGGTATTACTGATGAATTTTAGAAATTAAATTATTCTTTTTTTATTCAGGTTTATTCTTCATAGAGAAATTCATTATTTTGTACCAACCATTTTGGATTTTTTTAGTGTATAAAGATATGTGGGGTATATAGTTATACATTCTTGGATTTCTTGATCCATTGAAGTTGATTTAGATACTTAATGTATAAAAAAATCACATTGAATACTCATGGTTTATAGAAAAATGAAGATAAAATTCTTCTTATAAATTAAATATATTTCATTATGTTCTTATTGAATTTATTAAAAAAATTAATCAACTATATAAAAATTACTTTTGAAATAAAAATGTTATTCATTTAATTTTCATACAGAGATATAAATAGACATTATCATATCTGAGACATACGATGGTAAAATTTCTTGTAATTATGATATATATAACTCTATATCATGAGATAGGGGTTAACCTTTCTCTTCCTTTTATATGAGTTTCTACCTGGAAACCTTGCATGTGTTATCACAGGTGAACTTCATACTTCGCTTTCTCAATTTTCAAGTGGATGGTTTGTTGGTCCCTTTTACGATATGGGATTTCAAGAAAGGTATTTAAAAATTCAAAACCCTAAAGTTCCATATATTTTTAAAAATACAATGATTAAATATATTAAATTTAGAGGGGAGAATGTAACATATTAATATTTTTAAAAATTATGCACTGTGTTTGAGAGTGTATAAGATATGTAAATGTGAGATTAAACAAAAAAAGATTATTATTATTTAAATTTTAATGTTATAACTAATCCATTAAATTAGAAACAATGAATAATTTTATTGTAATTATGAGATATATATTGTTCATACTCATTGATAATGATTTAATTAATTATTTTAAATCAATCACCCATGTTTTTAATAAAATCATTTTATATTTCTAAAAAAAATTTAAAAAAAATGTGTTTTAGTTTATTTTTTGTTTGAATATTAAAATTACCTATTATAATATTTAGAAAAATAATTTAATAAAATTAAATTTATTTTTTATATGATAATGTAATGTTTTACTTTGGGTGAAATTTTCGTATTTTTCATAAAATTATTGGTTTTCAATCAATAGTGAAAAAATTCCATTTTTTAATATGATTTCTATTCATTAAATTAAGAACATTAAAAATAAAATTATGCTTAGAATTTGATATCATGTAACATATTTTTTTTTATTAATACCAATTAAAATTTATATTTTAAATTATTTCATTATCTCATGCTAATATATATATATATATAATATAATATAAAATTAAATGAATTTCTTATGGTCATAAAAATTGTGCAAATAAACTAATAATTTATCATTAAAATTTTATCAAATGAAACATCCTTATGTCAGAATAAAAAATTATATATGGGACCATTAAATCTAATTTATGTTTATTATTACCAATTAATTATACTTTTAGACTAGTAATCCCATTTTTATGAAGATCCATAATAGACTCTTATTTACTGTCCATGAAACCATAAAATGAACGCTCAAAGAATAATGAAATATAATACCATAACTCTCTTAAATGGGAATAAATAAATGTAAAAATAATTATAATACATAAAATATATGTAGAATTATATTTTAATTAATTAATTAATTATTCTAATTTTATTATCAAATATATTAATAAAAATTAAATAACATTCATATACAACGTAAGGGAACCCTTTACCTCCTCTATCTTCTTTTCCTTGAAAGTTCCTTCTATATTTTTTGATCTTAATGTCCAAATAATATTGATGTTTATATTCTAAAGATACCAATTTATGTACTTTTTATATTAAAATTATTAATAATACTTTTAACTCTCATTAAAACATTTTATTAATATTTAATTACAGTCTTTATGCTCCTAAAATATAATAAGGAACGTTGTCTCAATTTCATTTTGTTGTGGCATATTTTGATGTTATGCACCTATATAATTAAATATGGTATAAAAAAATCCCACTTTTCCAATTATATCATTAAATTACCTATTATAATGATATTTATGCATTTATTAATTATTATTCATTCATGTGGTATATGATTAAACTAATTTCAAAGTTATAAAAGAATCTTGTACAAATTTCCATTAGTTGAGTTAAACATATACTTCATGATTATGTTGTGTTAAGAATATGTGTGAAATGAATTTTGAATATCATATGTCGTATTTCAACTTTTTATGTTTATATATGGTGGATACATATAATCAATTCATTGTATTAATGCACACTTCAATGATATGATATTTATTAGGTCCATTCATTTAAAAAACATCTTTTGATGTTTATCTTTAAAAAATAAAAAATGAATTATGTGTAACATATATCGTATGAAAGAAATTTCCATCCATAATTTCACCTTCATTTTTTTAATATGAATTTAAAATAATATAGTGTTATATTTAGATGATAAAATTTCCATTTTTCGTACAGATTTTTTAAAAATGAGTTATTTCAAAATGAAAAGTTTATTTTCATCCATGATTTGTTTAATGATGTAATTTTTACTGATTTATGATTATTTTATTGTTCATGGATATTTTTTTATGATGATGGGTGGTTCTTCTATAAATCAATAGAAAATGGTTCAGTAATAAACCATGGATAGGTGGTTATGTTATTAACCAATGATCGGTGTTTCTGTATGAAACCAAGGACGTATTTTTATGTTATAATCTACAATCCATTGGGTACTCTAGAGTTAGAGATTGTCCATATTTCTTATATAATTTTTAATAGTGATATTAAAAATGATTTCCCTTGTTACATACTTATGTTTTATATTATTTTTAATGTGTTTTTTTATATAAATTGAATATTCTTAAATAGGTAATATAATGATAATTTTGAAACAATGATTCCATTTTCTTGGTAAAGATGCATATTTTCAGAAATATCTATTTCTGGGTTTTTACTGGACTAATGGTTTACATTATTTATGTCTTTGACTATGATTTTTGTGCTCATTCTATGTTTTAAATTTTTTCTCACATGGTTTAAGGAAGAATAGGGGCAAAGATGAGATCAAGGGGAAAATTTTGAATTTTTTTCACAAAGAGAACCCACATTTTATTTGTAAAGGATTGTTTGGGTAGAAAAGATGGATACTACCTACAACTGCACACTTGTAATCTATGGTTTTACTATTTAAGAGTTATTACTATTTATCTAAAACTCTAAACCTAAATAATCCTCATCATTTTAATAATTTGAATTCTTGTTTAAAATCAATATAATATGTAATGATTAAGATTGGGTGATTATAATACCTATTATTTTTTGATAGTCATTGTTAATACCTTTGATTAATTAATCGTATTATAGTTTCATTGGTTCTTTTTTAGTTTTATTATCATAGATTATATCGGTGTCCTGTGGTAGAGGATTATTGGTGTTGTATTTTATATTCTAAAAAACATGTTATATTATAACTATTATTGATAATTCTATTAATATGTTCATAGTCATTTATTTGTTAATATTTTTTATGTTTTTTCTTAATTTATAGCTTGAGAGAAAAAATCAATAAAACACATAAATATGGAATTTAATTAATTTGGGAATTATAAAAATGATGGGTGGGACATATGAACTAGAAAAAATCATTATTTTGTGTTTCTCTATTGTTGGTCATGATGGGATGCTTATTAATTATATAAACTACTATGGCATAATATATTTGATTTATAGATACGAGAAACCCTATTAAGTGGATACTCTCTTAAATACAGTGATAGAAAATGACATAACTTCTATATTAACCATTGTGGTTGGGCCTATTTATTTATACTAGTTGGTGTGGCCTTCATATTTGTCAAAATATTATTGGATACTTGTCTATATTATAATTGATTATTGATTTAATTATATTAATGATAAATAGAAATTTGTGAATTTATAATGAGAAATAAATTTTTATAAATTATTGGTACTTGATGATGTGATTGAGGAATTTTTTTATTTCCATTGAATTTGTGTGTAGTGATCTTAAGGATTATTGTGAAATCCTTGATTATTAACAGGATTATGGAAAATATTGGCAGTTTTCAGTGGGATACATAAATGGAAAATATGATTTTGAAATATATTATAATCCTAGAATGTGTAGAAAATGATATGGAAATGAGTGATTAATTTTTTATTCAATTGGTATTCTTATTGAATATTATTAGATTGCTTACATATCTAATAGAGAAATTAATGAGAATATTTTGATCAGCTAGTTTATATAAATGATAATTAGAATTTGAGGAACTAGAGAGTCATTATTTCTATCATAATACATAATATATTTTGATATGAATTTTAAATGAGACACTATCATGTTTAATGGGATGTTAATAATCTGTTGATAGATTGGAAATTAATTGAAAACAAAAGGCATGATGGATATAGAATTTGAAGGAGAGTGGGTATTGATAAATTACTATTTATTTATTTGGGAATTAATAATGGTTTTAATAATATACATAATGGTGAATAAAGTTACTGATTAAGTGAATTGATTGAAGAATGGGTTTTCTATATTTGGGAGTATAAATTTTAGATTTATGTGAAAATATATCTTCAATTAAAGAAGATATTTAAGGACATATTTGAAATGAACCCAACTCTTTTAATGATTATTGAATAATGTGTTCTTAAAAAGATTTATATAAAATACGATGAGGATATAAATATACAAATCATGGTTATTCCTTGTAATATGAAAAAAAATTTACTTTTTTTTGTATGATACCCTTACATGAAGCCTTAGTTATTCCATTTTTTCAGTTCCAATTTGAGAATCATGTTTCATGACATTTAGTTATTATATTTTGGCATGAAGTATAGATGAAATTATGGGGAAAATGATGATTCTTCAAGGTGGGGATCCTTGTATCATAGGGGATACAGAATAAGGTTAATTATATCCCTATTCACAATACCCTAGTATGATTTTCATGATATTATTATGATGTAATGGTTGGTGGATATTCTAGGTAATGGAATAGTTGGTCGTGATATTTAATAGTGATATACAGTTTGTGGCTATACCTGGAGGTGATGGTGAATATTTAGGGGATGTAAATAAAAAGAGTATGGAAAATGGTTGATTTCATTCATGTTTACCATGCCCTACTAAAATATGATTCATAGAACAATATATTATGATGATATGGGATGATGTGTTTATGGACTCGTGGTGATGTGGTATATAGTAGTGGAAAGATAAATTTCATTGGGAAATGGTGGAATGTAGATATATTACGTGGTTCTTGTACATGTGATTCTTTCATGATTATGGATTCCATTAGTATTCATTAAATTATTTATTTTTATCTCATCGTTGCTTCCCAGATTACTAGGTGTGGGAATTCCATTCCATGTTACTAATAGTTTCAGTGGAATTGAACAACAAACTAGCCTCTCGGAGCTAATAATAAATTTTTAGGCCCAAATAAATAAATATTTTGGAAATGGTTATATAATTTTAGTTCTGTTTGGATAATAATGATGGAAATTTGCATGATTCAGGAAATTAGAAGGGAACATTTGAGGATTTTATGGAAGTTGAATGAGATCTGTGGCTTTTCAAAATCAATTATTATTATGTTCCTACTTATTTTATGACTTCTTATTTTTATTATTGGTTTCACTCATGATTACTATTTCATAATTATTTCACAATGATTTTTTTAACCGAATTATCATACTCAGTACTATAAGGTGCTCTCCCAACTATAGGATTCAAAGTGTATACAATTTATTCTGATGAAGAATGGAATTAATGTTAGGTTAGTATTGATAAGGTAGGTATTTTAATTACCAATTATATTTCGTGTAACAAATATCCATTAAATGTAATGTAATTGAAACATAAATATCATTTTGGGTACAGGAATCCATGTGTGGAATGGAAATTATTTGGTGTTGGTAGGTCAAAATTCTCATATATATTTCCCTTAAATAATTTATTGAGGGTAATTCATTTAATATTTTTAATACAAGGCACACATTTTAAAAAGAAAGAGTTTAAATTAGTTTAAAAGATGAAATAATATTACAATCCTTATCATGAATAGGGCGAAGATTAGCGGGGTGATCATCGATCCAGGTAACGTCTTGATTTACTCCAATGTTAGCAAGGCCATCAACAACCTTATTTTCATCACGATAAATCTAATTGATGAAGTAGTTGATGTTGAGAAATGAGTTGGTGAAATCCATCCAACAAGTAGTAATCGACTATACAAGATGTGTCACACCATTCCAAATCGCACACACAATGACAGTTGAATCACTCTCAACTCATATATTGTTCTAACCATGATATTTTACGAAGTAAATAGCATGTATCATACTCATCATTTCAGACTCTAGAGGAGAGGTAACTCCACAGTTACCAAGAAAGAATCTGAGGATCTGACTAAGATGATTCATTAAGGTACCACCACAACCAGTAGGACCACTATTGCCTTTGGAGGCACCATCAACATTTACTTTAATCCAACCAGGAAAAAGAGTTTGACAGAACACTTTAACACTATGATGAGGTTGGAAAACATTTCCATTAATACATAGATGACGCAGTATCCCAAATTCATTGACAGTATTGTAGCAATGTCCCTTTAATATCAATATAACTTCATATATGGAAATAGGGATCCACATCTGACCTTTATTATGACTATATGAGTAATTATTATGAATTGTAGTGTTTCCATAATAACAAATCACATGATGGAGCTCAGAAAAATCAACATAGAAATGTTCTAAATTTTCTAAGAACTTCCCATTTTTTCACATCTATTTAGTTGAGAGTTGATAGAGTTAAGAATCAACCACCTATAGTCAAAAATTTGACAAATATTATTCCAAAAAGTAGAAGTGGTGGCACGAGAAAGAAAGAGATGATATGTGTCTTCTCTAGGTTGATTGAAGATTCTAAATTTAGTGAAAAGTTTAATTCTAAATGACTGATGGCACATGTCTATGGGAACACTATTTTGTGAAAGTCACCAACTGAGAATGAATCTTGAAGGCTTTGTAAATAGTTTGTCAAAAAGTTTTATTCAACTAAAATCTCTATCAAAATTACAGAAATAATGACTACAATTATTTTTTGAGTTAATAATACCATTGTTAATAGGATCCAAAATTAAACAAATCATCAATGTTTGAGAATGGGTAGTTGTCAATGACATGAATAATGGTTTCAATGAGATGATCAATTTTAGAATTTATCATATCTTTAATTGAATAGTTGGTACTCTCAGGTGTAATTGTTTTAAAAGTAATTAGTTATATTTTAATTCAAGTAATAGAGCCATGGATGGAAAAACATTGTTTAGAGTGATTTCTGTATTGTGTTTTGTCTGTAGTTTTAGAAAATTATTGCTATAGGATATTCTACTTAGGATTTTTTAAATTGTTTTTGGAAATTTTGACCTTATTTAAACCTGTCTCCATGATATTTTTCAATCCTTTTTCATAATTGATTATAGGTAAAACTATTTCCATATTTTTTCATGTTATTAAATTATCCCACTCTACCTCTATAGTTCTGTGAAACATTGATATTGACCTTCATTCTAATTTTCTTTGTCAAATTAAAAGATCTTTCAACTTTCTTATATACCCTTACTACCATGGTTTCAGATTTATATAGATGTAAGAGAAATTATAAAGAATGTTTTAGTAAATTGTGGATATATGTGATCCTAAGGTGGACCACAAACATTGTTTTATAATAACCATAGTTTCGGACCATCCAATGTCCATGGTTCTAAAAACTGTGTCTATAGAACAAAGTAAATATTTCTATTTATAAGTTGTACCGTTGTTCTATAACCTTGGATATAGTGTCCATTATAGATACTATTGGGAAAATTATTTTGGGTCCAGTCCCCCACATCAATACTAGACCAAGAGGAGAAACATGTATGTGGGGTCATAATAGAGTGGTATCAGAGCATTTGATTAAAATATAGGGTGGATATTTTAGTTAAAAATATGAGAGGACACTAGATGATTAATAGAAAAATAGTGAAACCCAAGCCTAAATTGTAATTAAAACCAATTAGAATAGGTATTAAACATATATTTGAGGGCCCCTTTGAGCATATATGAAGACTTAGATAAAAAAATTAAATGTTTATTTGAAATTGAAGTAATTTCATTATAGAAACCATATAGAGGTAAATGAAACATTGTCATTTTTTCATTAGAATTTTTTTTATATTATGTGTATTCTAATGATTATGGTATAATTATATAGTTTTGATTATTTTTATGCCACTTCTATAAATAATTACATGAAAATAATAAGAGTAAAATCTTTCAAAATGGTAATATATTCATTAACTAAAGCCTTTCATGAACAATGATGTTATTTTAATTTTGATTTTTATAAACTTATTTCCATTAAATTGGTTTCAATTTTGATTCAATATTGTAACATGTTTATTTATTTCCCTTATATTAATTTTTTAGTACATATGGATTATAATGTTCTTTTATATAAAATTTCTTATTTTGAAAACTGTTTTAAACAATTATTTTTTAATGCATTCATTATTGGTTAAATTAAATATTTTTTCCATGTATATAATTTCTTTAAATTATTTACAAGATTTTATTCCGTGACTCATATTACACTTTGATATATAGAAATCATGTTTTAAAATATTTATGTAAGAATAGATTTTTATTATGTAATTTTTTATTTTAGGAGGCTAAAAAGGTTTTATTGGTGATAGACCCTTTAAAATTTGAGAACATTTTTTATAAATAAAACACATCTATTATTATTAAATAACACTTAATGTTTAATGATCCAAAATTAATAATGTGTAATATGTAAAATCTTTTTTCTAAAGGATGAGTTTTTATTTAAATATAAATGGCCATGTTTAATGGGAAAATATTGATTAATTCATTATATATTGAATGTATTTGATTAATGTATGTTGTGTAATTATTTATAAAAACTGTACAACATATTATATTAAACATATAGTATGTTGAGTATTTATTAAATAAAAAATGGATTCTCAAGAACCTTGAAGACAAGTTTTTTTGAAATAAATTTAATATAGAAATATTTAACATTATTGTGACATGAATAAACTATGGATATAATACCTATAAAATTTATTTTGTGATATGTAAGTGTGCTAAATTTTTTTTAAATGTCACTTACAATATTTCAAAATAATATCAATATCATGTTTCTATTTTAAATTCTCATATAATTCATGAAAACATTTTCTGAAATGTAACTTGAATAAATATATTTTTATTTGGGGAACACTTCTTGATAATGGATTAATTTGATATTTTTTATGTTTAATGGGGAATGTAGTTTACCTGAATTGAAAATTATTATCCCAAATAATTATTTAAAAAATTATCTCTTACACTTTCACCCTTGTTAGTATTTTTTTAAATTTAGTTTGACATTTTTGTGTTCTATGATGTTACTAATTAAAGACTTATTTTTTTGACCGTTTTAGAAAATTATAGATATCAAAAGTTAAAAACATTAAGTTATAACAAAAAATGTTTTTTATATTAATACAGAATTTTGTGTCAAATTGTGTCTATCAAAAAATTATTATTAAGAATGAATGATAAGATTTTTTTCTATTGATTTTTTTTTATACTTTTTTTGGGATTCTTTATTGGGATATATTTGGGTATAGTTGGGAATTGTTCTTCTTCTTTAGTTATTGTGTGTAATGTCTTATGATTTAGTGATATTTTTGGTTTTCATGGGTATGTTGGAAGATATGGGTGATGTGATAAAGGTAGTATGATGTTCTTCTTGATGTTGAGTAATGATGTGGTGGGTCAGATAGTCTAAAGGTATATTGGGTGACTTGAAGTTTCCTTCTTGTGAAATGTTTTTTCATATATAATGATTTATATTCTACTATAAAATATGATAATTTTTTTTGATACTAACCCTTCAATTTTAGATCTGTCTTGATATTGGGTGTGGGTGGAGAAGGAACCCTTAAGGGATAGCGCCCTACCAAATGGAAAAAAACATGCACAACCATTTGATTATTACTTGTGGAAAGAGATTAAAAATTTTATTTATCCTATATAATTAATTTATTGGGAATCAATGAGATATATATTGGTATAAAAAAGGAAAAATTTACTTTAAATATTTATTGTCTTGATATCTTTCAAAACACAAAATAATGAGCATTAAGTAAATTGATATGTATTGTGAAAATTGTTATATTTAAATGTCACATTGACATTTAATTGGTGTCTTTGAATACGAGAAACCACAATATTTGGTATATTTGTATAATTCTTATACAATAAAAATTTATTGGATGACAATTAAGAAATAAGCATTTATTTATTTTTTGATTTTTTTTGATTTTTTATGCTTAATAAATCTGATTTTTCAAAATTGATTTATAGTTACTTTTGTGAAAAGAAATTAAAATAAATTTTAACAAAAATATAAATTTTATTCTTACCAAATAACATATTTTATCTATTAAAAAATAATGACTATATTAGGGTGATGTTTTGGTATTTTTCTGAAATTTTTTTTATGTACATTGAAAATATAGAATTTCTAAAACTATATCTTTTTTTCGCATAAAATTATCTTTATTAATTGAATGTTTTATTAATGTAAAAATATTATTCTATAATTAAATATTATATAATCAATTACATTGGAATCCTTATTATATATGATTCTAGAAGATGCTCATTTTTGGGCTTAAAAATTTTTTTTTCTAAAAAATATTCTTCAATATGTTTTATGCCATTAAAATAAAATTTATTTATGTCACTTATAGAAATAGAATCCCAAAAAGTATGTTACTTATTTGGAATAAATATCGTTATATTTGGTAAATATTTCCCATTTATTTTTAGAATTTATGAATTGTAATCTTAGTAAATATTATCACTTCGTTAAGGTTAAAAATGATAATTAAGGTTCAAAATAATATTTTAAAGACTAAAAATAACCCACAGAATTGTATTTAACTAGTAATTGCCTGTGCTATTTCACATCATATTCGATTATTGGATTTTCTTTTAATATTATATTAGTATTTATAAAACTTGATTAGAATAAATAGTGTCGAATAAATTTTAATTAGAATGTAATGGTGTATGATAGTGGAATACGAGTGCATAAAATATAGAGAAACCATTTAAATTTAAGACAAAAAATGGTTTTGTTAAAAGTATATGAATTTCTAAATTATGAGGATGGAAATTTGAATTCATTTTCAACTTCAACAGTCACAATAACAGTAATGTATTCACTAAAATAAAAAGTGAAAGATAAATCAAAGATAAAACAAGGATTATAATAATAAAAATGATACATATGGATATGATTTAATTAAAAATAAATTGAATGAGTGGGAATTTTTTGAAAAAAATGGAGCAAAACTATTCATGATGTATATGAGACAATATAGAATGAGGGAGGTGGAAATATTTTCCCAAATTCTTTAGAGAGCTTAACCCTTACATTGCACATAAGACCTCCATATCAAGCAAAAAATTATAGGCAAAAGACAAATAATTGAAGAGTAAATAATATTTATTTCCCTAGAGACATTACAAAATAATTTATCACACCACCCAACACCTTTAACATCCCATGGTCAAAATATTTCAAATGAAAAAACCTTTGGACATTCAACCAAAACCAACAGGACTGACCCAACCCGCCTAGATGAAAAACAATGCACCAAATACAAGATGAGGGTAGGATTCTAGCCATCCTTATGTGCATCAATTTCTTTTGTTACTGCGTGCATTAGTTCCTTTTTCTGTTGCCTCTTCTTCTTTCTTTTTTGGTCTTCTGAGGAATCATCATCTCTATACTGCATGCTCAGCTATGTCAAAAGACATGATTTACAAAGGCATGCATGGGAGAAAGGAATGCATGGGGGAAATTTATAAATCAGTATAAAGTAATTAAAATACGACATAAAACAAATCCCAAACTATGATATCAATACAAGGTTATTCATAATGGCATGCATGGGAGAAAGTTTATAAATAAGTACAGATTAAATCATCTCCCATACTGATATATAAAATAGATTATTTAATTTACAAAGGCATCATTGTTTGTTTAAAAAAGGTATGCATGGGAGAAAATTCTCCAATTCTCAGATATAAAGGAAACATTGACTGATTCATAGCATAAAAGAACATTTCTAGTTTCATCTCCCATTCCCAACTATAAATTTTCTGGACTACTCTGTACTGATTCATAAATAATAAACTTCTACCATTTTCAGTTATGAAACTAAAGTGTGACAACGTCATAAATCATTACATAGTAATTGATTTATAAAGGCATGCATGGGAGAAAATTTATAGTAGTGTTATTAAATCAAAAATATAGTCTTGAGTATATTTCATAAAGGATTTAATAAATGAAAAATGAGTAAAGGCTTAACCTGTAACAACGTTGTCCACTAAGAAATAGTATTCTTGATTTTTTTATTATGAAGTATTGGTGCATAAAAATAGAATAGGTGTTCATAAAAAATACACAACATTAAAATACTTGAAAAAAGGACATACAAAATACATGTTCCAATGATGTATTTAAATATCCACTGGTCATATTAAAAAACTTCACAGAGCACCTTATCCAAATCTAAAAAACATATATCACAAGTTTTATATAGTAAAAGTATAAGAAACTAATAACTAAGAGAAATGAAAATGATCCACTTATCATGAAATCCCCATAGGCTTCTCTATTTCATGGTGCTGCGTATGTCACCAAAATCTAGTTAGTTTAAACCCTGTCACATTAAATGTATGAATAAAAGCATGCAATAATGTTGACTATATTTAAAGGAACTATCTTAATCAAGGATACAATGTTCATTCTCATTCAAGGAGAAAGAAAGAATGAAAATCTATAACTCTAAAAACCCAACATGATCTATCATTAAATTCCACCACACACAGTGAGCCCCTGCAGAATTCAATACACAATAGTTGAAAAAGGACAAAACAGTAGCACATGTGTAATAAACCGAGATTTTATAAGATATATTCTTTTTAATTTCTCTCATCTCTTCTATTGTACGATACACCACGATTATCTTGTGCTATACACAACACTGTATTAGCTTGCAGTATACGCAACACTAATCCTGGATCATGTTACACACAATTTAATTTTTGTTTGATAGTATTTATTCTATGAAATATTAAGTATATATATATATTCAAATTATTTTGTTATACGCAGCAACAAAGGAGTCGTTCACTACATGCAACCCTGACTTGGCTTGCATTACACGCAATCACAATCTTCCTTGATAGCGTATGTTGTACGCAATACCGGGTTTTACTAAACAACGATATATTATTATAATATTATTATGAACTAGCCATTATGAATAGTATTAACTAAATTTTTACTTTTATAACATTATTATTCATCTTACACATTTTCTAGAACATGGTATAAGAACAAAATAAATTTTTCGGGTAAAATAAGTATTTTTCCAAAAATGCAGTTTTGCCGCCTTTTGATGGCGCACCCACATTAAATATAGTTTTTCACATGTTTATAAGTTAAATTTTACAAAATAAAATTATTCTTTGGAATCAGGATATAAAATTTTACCTTGGATAAATTTTTCATATTATTCTGATAACTTTCATATTTTCATGAATAGTAAAAACATGCTTTATTTTAATTAAAAACAACTTTTTTCATCGTAATAAATTATGTGGTAAAATTATAATATTGAATTGTTTTATAGTATAAATATAATATATTTTTACCATTTAATATCATTTATGTCATTAGCATTGATTTTACCTTGAATTCGTAGGTTAAATCAATTCAATCTTTCGCAATGTTTTAAAGAAAAACCTGTTTTCTTTCGACAATGGGATTAATTTTAATTTAATTTCTGCAAATTTTTTGTAATGAATTTGGAAAAATGGATTCCATATTTGGAATCAGTGGGTCCAAATTATGTTAATAAGCTAATTTTTATATTTGGGCATTATGAATAGTAACTACGTTAAATTTTATTTAACATAGTTAAAGGAAAATCGGGTAATTAAGGGTAAATATAAGATTATAAAATTACCATAACACCTGAAAAAATTATATTAGATGGATAAAAGTCAACCCATATCACCTAGATGTGATGACCCAGACCCCCCTTGGTCCCTTCCTTTGCCAAAAATCCGGTTTCCTTGCGGGGTACCGATCGGTGAGACCGATCGGTGAGACCGATCGGTGAGAGCGATCGGTGAGACCGATCGGTGAGAGCGATCGGTGAGACCGATCGGTGAGACCGATCGGTGCGACCGATCGGTGAGACCGATCGGTGAGACCGATCGGTGCGACCGATCGGTGAGACTGATCGGTGAAACCGGCCGACGTCGGCCGGCCTTGCCAAGTTGTTCCAGTAACGTTCCTTTTTTCGCAAATAGGGTTTTGAACCCTATTCTGCCTTGTTAAAAATGTCTTGGGAATCCGAAACGCGCACAAAGGTTTTAATTAAATGCTTCATTAATTCATGGGTCGGTTAAAACCACCCAGTGCCATTAATGATGAGTCAAGCCACGTGGTCAACCCACGACTCATTCGTCTTCCGTGGTTTTGTGTTTCACCTCAACCGTCCCCAGCTCTTATAATTAAGGGTTAGGCCGTGGTTTCCCCCCTTCTTCGATCGTGGCTATTTTGGTGCATCGGGACCGCCGCATCGTTATCCGTAAAGTTCCGCGCCCCCGGCCTAAACATCGATCATCTATCAACAAGTAGGGAATTTCTCTCGTCTCTCACTTTTGTGTATCATGCGGGGTGGGCGCTACTTTGTTCCTATGGAATTGGTTGAACCAAACCCTAATGAAGATAATAAACGAAGTTCTAAAGGAAGAAGGGGAAGGGTTTGGGATCGTTGTTATGCTTTATCTTGTGATCATCCCTTTTGTTGTACTGGTTTATGTTTCCTGAAAAGTGAGGTCGTTGGTGGTCGTGTGTGTGCACTTGAATCCCCTCATGATGTTTTAAATGGGTCGCTGAAAATGTGAACTCCTGCTGTGAAATCGGTTAACCACGTATATCCGGCTAAATAATTGAAAGCACCAGGACCGGCCCTTCTGTGATAACTCCCAGTTAGAACACACGGATTTTGAAATCATGGAGTGTGATAAATCGTTTAAATCTGAAAACCCCTGACTTGTGTTGGTAGTGGTTAGTGGTTGTTTTCCCTTCGGGCCGTTTGCTGGAAATGTGGGAGGGGATGGGATCCCCTGTTCTTTTTATACTCTCGGTGGCTGTGTGAATTTGGGGGATGGGATCTCCTGGTTTCAGTGGTTGTGAGTTTTTATCACGAATTGGGGAGAGATCCTCTGTTGGCAGAACCGGGTGTGAGTGTTTTGGTTGATCTATGCTTTGACGTTTTCCTTGGTTATGCTTATGGTAGTTGCCCAGTAGTGCTTAAAATTAATTGAACATTTTGACTGAACGTGAAACAAGAATGGGACAAATGGTTTTGTGGGCAAGGGTCGTGAATCGTGACTCGGACGCTGTGGTATTGTGTTCTGTAGGTTGGCTAGGAAAAACCTAAGTTTTGGGTGAGTGTTTGTTACCTATATCTATACATGTAGCTTTGTGTTTCTTATTCGCGCCCCACCCAAGTTGAGCACTTAGTGCCGAACACCCCCATTTATGGGGGAAGGGTGTTTTTCCGAACACTATACTTAGTGGCTGGTTATTAGCTCCTTTTCTGCTCCCTTTCCCGGATAGCCCACGTACCTTCGGGCAGGCTGTGATGGCCTGAAGTCCATTATTAGCCCAAGAACCATCGGGCAGGGTGTTGTGGTGGTTGGCCAGGTGTGTGCGGCAGGTGGTTTCCCAAGTGTCTTCGGGATGAGGCCCAGGTGTTTTCGGGCGTGGCAGTGGATCCTTTAGCCCAGGTGTCTTCGGGCGTAGCGGTGGTTGTTCTGGCCTAGGTGTTTGCAGGCATGGTTACTTGTGACAGTTGAGGCCCAGGTGTGTGCGGGCGGGATTTGGCAGTGGGACTGCGTGTGGTGGTGGCCCAGGTGTGTGCGGGCGGGTGTGGCAGTGGGACTGCGGTGAGAATGGCGGGATTGGTCCGATGCGTAGGATGTCTCAATAACCAGTGGGGAAGTGGCGCGGGGTACCCAAACATCGATGTGCTCTTATTATATATATTACTTGACTTGCGTTATTTGGGGAGTGAGCCTTGGTGAGGCCTGGGATGGATAGTTTGCCTTGTTAGTTGTTTGGTTCACTCTTTTCTCACGGGACTTTAGTACGTTCCCCCACTTGTGCACGAGAGTCTTGGTTTTCCCTACTGAGTGTACTTGTATGCTCACCCTACGTTTACTTTCAGGTTTCCAGGAGGACTACCAGGGCTGCGCGGGACCCTATTAGTCGGACAGTTGGAGTTGTCGCTGTTGTCGTACCCTTGTTTTCTTTTGGTATTGTACTTGAGAGCTTTCTTTTTCTTTTGTACATGTACCTTGTTGTAAACTGTTTAAACATGCATGGGGACTTTATTTGGGTTCATTTATATAAACTTGTTTCTTTTCCTTTTTGAGAGGTCGACTTGTCCTTTTTCCCGATCCTAAATAATAAAAAGGGTAATGCCTTCCATTTGCTAAAATTTTCTATACCCTTGGTGCTAGTCGCCACTCCGGGACCTATTGAAGGCGGGTTTTGGGGGTCATTATCTCTCCTTCATCTTAAAGAAGGAAGGGCCTGGAAATCCGCTGACTCTTCCCTCCTTTTTGGTGAAGGCGGGTCGTGACAGAATGGTATCAGAGGCGAGGTTGAGAGATAGGACGGAGTCTGGAGTTAGGCACAGTAAGGATTGCATGGGATGGTAAGGCAACAGCGTTGGGTGACCTTGGTGCGTGAATTAGGCCAGGGAGGACCGGCTAGGACACGGGATTTTAGGGCCCCCCGTGATCCGATGCAAGGACTCTGGACCTACCGAACGACCATGTGAGGCCACACTGATTGCAGGGTAGAGACCCTAGGAAAGGTACATGCATCATGAATGGCTTGTGTTTTTGTGTTTCTGGGATGTCTTGGGAAATTGAGAATAAATTAAATCTTAATAAGTTTTGAGAACGGTTTTCTTTGCACTACTGGGCTTAGGCATTCCTTGTTTACCTTGCAGTTATGGCACCTGGAAGACGACCACGTGTGGTACAGGCGATCGAGATTCCTGATACTACTTTGGCCAATCGGCAGAGGGCTGATTGGGAGGAAGAGGACGACCAGTGGCAGAAGACTCTTCGAGCCTTTCAGCGACAGGCCCTCGAGAAATATGAGGGCAGCACCTCCGACATGAAGACGGAAGGCTGGCTGGAGGAGCTAGTCATAGCCTTCGGCCTGATTCGGGCCCCGACGGAGTACTGGGTTCCTCTGGCTGTTAGCCAGATGCGAGGAGCGGCACGTCAGTGGTGGATGCTTCACCTAGGGAGTAGGAAGGAATCTGAGGTTGCTTGGGCGGACTTCGAGAGGGAGTTCCGGGCGGAGTTCCTCTCCTCGACAATGAAGGCGGAGAAGAGGCAGGAGCTACTCTCCCTCCAGCAGGGGAGCATGTCCGTGAGGGAACATGGAATCAAGTTCACGGACCTCCTGCGTTTTGCTCCGGACCCCTTTCCCGATGAGGAGTCTCGGGCAAGACGTTTGGAGGAGGCGCTCCGACCCTCCCTCCAGTATGCTGTTACCCCCTTTACCCTTCCGACATACTTAGAGGTTCATAAGAAGGCCGAAGTGGTGGAAAGGATGCACGCTCTAGGCGGACTGTCACGAGAAGGGATCCAGCTGGGACCATCGAAGGGGAAGGCCGTCAGCACTAGGCCTCCGGCATCGGGACCCTCCAGGTTCCGACCCGTAGGGAGCAGGCCGCAGCAGTTTCAGTTTCGATCCCCTGGCCCACGTTCTTTTCCTTCAGGCTCGGGACCACGGTGCTTCATCTGCGGGAGCCCTGGACATCTTCGGAGTCAGTGCCCCGATCGGGTGTAGTACAGCAGTGGCAGTCATCCCCAGCGTTCGCCGCAGCAGCAGTTCCCAGCCAGACCCTTCCAGTAGCAGCAGCAGGGACAGCGAGCTCCCGCTCCTCCACAGACAGACATAGGAGGGGGAGGCCGACCTCAGGGCGCTCCCCAGGGACCTCGACCAGGGCGTGGTCGGGGAGGTGGCCGACAGCCGAGGGGCAGGGGAGCTGGGCGTGGACAGTTACACGCCGCAGAAGCAACAGTTCCAGCAGGGCCAGAGGTTGTTCGAGGTACGATCAGTGTATTTAGCACTCTTGCTTATGCTTTGTTCGATACCGGAGCTTCGCACTCCTTTGTTGCACGCAGTCTAGCCCGCGCCTTGGGTCTAGATGCCGAGAGACTTCCAGTGCCCCTGGTGTTGAGCACACCAGTTGGAGGTCAGACCGACTTGCTGTTCGTTTGTCGGGGATGTAGACTGATGTTGGGGCCACATCAGTCGGTTAAGGATCTCCTTCTGCTACAGATTCGGCCGTACGATGTCATCCTAGGCATCGACTGGCTATTTTCTGTGTGCACCGTCATCGACTGTTCCCAAGGGAGGGTGGTGTTCTCCGGTTTGGACGGCCAGCTTGTTACTTTCACCGGCGAGCGGAGCTGTCCGAAGGGAAACAGGAGGGAGGAACCTCTCCTCTCCTTATTGACTGAACTGACGATAGAATCAACAGATGAGGAAATGGTGGAAGTACCAGAGATCGTTCGTGAATTTATGGACGTCTTTCCTGAGGAGGTGACGACTCTACCCCCTCGACGTGACATCGAGTTCGGGATAGACCTGCAGCCCGGCTCTCGACCAATCTCGATGGCTCCTTACCGGATGGCACCTTCGGAGCTACGGGAGTTGCGGATACAGATTGACGATCTGATGAAGAGGGGTTATGTTCGTCCAAGTGCATCACCGTGGGGTGCCCCAGTCTTGTTCGCAAAGAAGGTAGATGGTGGCCTCAGGTTGTGTATCGATTACAGGAGGCTGAATCAGGTAACGATCAAGAACAGCTACCCTCTTCCGAGGATAGATGATCTTTTCGACCAGCTGAAGGGGGCAGGATGGTTCTCGAAGATCAACCTGCGATCCGGGTACCACCAGCTGAGGGTGAAGGATAGAGACATCCCGAAGACGGCGTTCAGGTGCAGGTATGGGCACTTCGAGTTCGTGGTCATGCCCTTTGGTGTTACGAACGCCCCGGCCGTGTTCATGGGGCTTATGAACTCCATCTTTCGGGAGTACCTGGATCGGTTTGTGGTGGTGTTCATCGACGATATCCTGATCTATTCAAAGTCAGAAGAGGATCATGCAGAGCACCTGAGGACGGTTTTGGAGGTCCTCCGACAGCACCAACTCTATGGGAAGTTGTCAAAGTGCAAGTTCTGGGCACGAGAAGTGCACTTCCTCGGACATGTAGTGTCTGAGCAGGGAGTAGCAGTCGACCCATCAAAGGTTGAGGCAATTGTTTCTTGGGCAGCACCCAAGAATGTGGCGGAAGTTCGGAGTTTCCTCGGACTGGCGGGCTACTACCGGAGATTCGTACCCAACTTCTCCCGGGTAGCAGCCCCTTTGACGGCTTTGACCAAGAAGGACCAGGTTTTCATGTGGAGCGAGCAGTGTGAGTCGTCCTTCAACTACCTAAAAGAAAAACTGGTTAGTGCCCCAGTGTTGAGATTGCCAGAAGAAGGGATGGCCTATGAGGTATTCTGTGATGCTTCGGGACAGGGCCTGGGGTGCGTATTGATGCAGCGACAAGGGGTGATCTCTTACGGGTCCAGGCAGCTACGCCCCCATGAGCGGAACTATGCCACCCATGACCTGGAGCTTGCAGCGGTAGTGTTCGCATTAAAGTTGTGGCGACATTACCTCTTTGGGGAGCGCTTTGTGGTCTTCACCGATCACAAAAGCTTGCGCTATATCTTCTCCCAGCGTGACTTGAACTTGCGACAGCGGAGGTGGGTCGAGTTTCTCCAGGACTACGACTTCGAGTTCTCATACACTGAAGGTAAGGGAAACGTTGTGGCTGATGCCCTGAGCAGGAAGCCGCATCAGGAGGTGGTTCAGGATTCTGCTGATGCTTGGAAGGCGATGGGGGAGTTGGCTGCCTTACACTTGAATGCAAGGGTGGAAGGTACTAGAGGCTGTTTGTTTCAGATGACGGTATAGTCCTCTTTATTGCAGCAAGTGGAAGAGTCTCAGTGGGGAGATCTTGAGTTGGAAGTGTTGCGGGATCGTATCGATCAGGGGAACGCCCCGGAAGGATGGTCGGAGGACAGCCGACGTCGGATACTCTTTCATCGGAGGTTGTTTGTTCCAGAGGTGATGCGTGATGAAGTCCTTCGTGAGTTCCATAGCTCAGCCTTGGCAATACATCCGGGTGTTTCGAAAATGTACCAAGGCCTGAGGGGACAGTTTTGGTGGCCCGGGGTGAAACGGGCAGTGGCAGAGTTCGTGGCTAAATGCCTGGTGTGTCAGCAGGTGAAGGCTGAACACCGTGTTCCTGGTGGTCTGTTGCATCCTCTGGATGTCCCCGAGTGGAAGTGGGACGACGTCTCGATGGACTTCGTCACGGGACTACCCAGAGCTCAGGGCGGGCATGATGCTATCTGGGTAGTGGTGGATCGATTGACAAAATCTGCTCACTTCTTGTCTATCAAGGAGTCAGGACCCGTGAGTACCTTAGCACAGAGGTACGTGGATGAGGTGGTGCGTTTGCATGGAGTTCCGAAAACGATCGTCTCAGATCGGGACACTCGATTCACCTCACGAGTCTGGAAGGGGTTACAACATACTTTTGGCACCCAACTACGCCTTAGCACTGCTTTTCACCCTCAGACTGATGGGCAGACAGAGCGGACTATCCAGACCTTCTAGGACATGCTGCGAGCATGTGTTCTGGATTTCGGAGGATCATGGGTACGACACTTGCCTTTAGTAGAGTTTGCCTACAACAACAGTTTTCACTCTACTATTGGCATGGCTCCTTTTGAGGCTTTGTATGGAAGACCATGTCGTTCACCATTATGCTGGGCAGAGGTTGGTGAGACTGGTACTCTTGGACCAGAAGTAGTGCAGAGCACCACGGAGAAAGTCCAGCTAGTGCGGGAGAGGATGAAAGCAGCTCAGGATCGGCAGAAATCTTATGCTGATTGTCGGAGGAGGCCCCTGAAGTTCGAGGTGGGAGATCATGTGTTTTTGAAGGTTTCCCCTCGACGGGGGCAGCGGAGGTTCGGAAAGTGGAGTAAGCTCTCCCCTAGGTTCATCGGACCTTTCGAGGTGCTGAGGCGAGTTGGCGAGGTAGCATATCAGCTGGCCCTACCACCTCAGTTGGAGAGGGTCCATGACGTCTTCCATGTCTCCCAGCTTCGTCAGTACTTACATGATGACTCTCATGTCATCAACTGGGGAGAGCTAGATGTGGGAGGAGATGCGACCTTCGAGGAACGGCCAGTCAGAATCGAGGATCGCAAGGAGAAAGTGCTCCGTGGATGAACCGTCGGCCTGGTTCGTGTGTTGTGGAGACATGGCGGCCTCGAAGAGAGCACGTGGGAGAGGGAAGCACAGATGTGTGCCCAATACCCCGAGTTGTTCTGAGCTTTGAATCTTTGGTGCCTGTTGTGACAGAACGTTGACCTTTTTGTCTATGAAATGTGCTAGTTCCTTTCCTCTGTTATGTGTGGAAAGCCCCGGCTAAAGGGAAGGGAAACCCGACCCCTAATCAGGACGCATTAAGGTGGATGCGATTAAACCCGTGCGGGCGAGTCAGTGCCGCCCAAAGCGGATAATATCTTGACATGGGGGAGGGGAACTCCCCAAACCCACATGACCGGGCGGTTTTGCGTGGTATGTTGCTTGGTTCTTGACAGGGAGTGTTTTCAATTAGCGGGGGTCCACTCCTAAGAGGTATCTTCGAAGATGGTTGTTCGGATCCTCTCTTTCCTTCTGGTTTGTTTTGATTCTCGGGGACGAGAATCGTTTAAGAGGTATCTGATGTGATGACCCAGACCCCCCTTGGTCCCTTCCTTTGCCAAAAATCCGGTTTCCTTGCGGGGTACCGATCCGTGAGACCGATCGGTGAGACCGATCGGTGGGACCGATCGGTGAGACCGATCAGTGCGACCGATCGGTGAGACTGATCGGTGAAACCGGCCGACGTCGGCCGGCCTTGCCAAGTTGTTCCAGTAACGTTCCTTTTTTTGCAAATAGGGTTTTGAACCCTATTCTGCCTTGTTAAAAATGTCTTGGGAATCCGAAACGCGCACAAAGGTTTTAATTAAATGCTTCATTAATTCATGGGTCGGTTAAAACCACCCAGTGCCATTAATGATGAGTCAAGCCACGTGGTCAACCCACGACTCATTCGTCTTCCGTGGTTTTGTGTTTCACCTCAACCGTCCCCAGCTCTTATAATTAAGGGTTAGGCCGTGGTTTCCCCCCTTCTTTGATCGTGGATCTTTTGGTGCATCGGGACCGCCGCATCGTTATCTGTAATGTTCCGCGCCCCCGGCCTAAACATCGATCATCTATCAACAAGTAGGGAATTTCTCTCGTCTCTCACTTTTGTGTATCATGCGGGGTGGGTGCTACTTTGTTCCTATGGAATTGGTTGAACCAAACCCTAATGAAGATAATAAACGAAGTTCTAAAGGAAGAAGGGGAAGGGGTTGGGATCGTTGTTATGCTTTATCTTGTGATCATCCCTTTTGTTGTACTGGTTTATGTTTCCTGAAAAGTGAGGCCGTTGGTGGTCGTGTGTGTGCACTTGAATCCCCTCATGATGTTTTAAATGGGTCGCTGAAAATGTGAACTCCTGCTGTGAAATCGGTTAACCACGTATATCCGGCTAAATAATTGAAAGCACCAGGACCGGCCCTTCTGTGATAACTCCCGGTTAGAACACACGGATTTTGAAATCATGGAGTGTGTTAAATCGTTTAAATCTGAAAACCCCTGACTTGTGTTGGTAGTGGTTAGTGGTTGTTTTCCCTTCGGGCCGTTTGCTGGAAATGTGGGAGGGGATGGGATCCCCTGTTCTTTTTATACTCTCGGTGGCTGTGTGAATTTGGGGGATGGGATCTCCTAGTTTCAGTGGTTGTGAGTTTTTATCACGAATTGGGGAGAGATCCTCTGTTGGCAGAACCGGGTGTGAGTGTTTTGGTTGATCTATGCTTTGACGTTTTCCTTGGTTATGCTTATGGTAGTTGCCCAGTAGTGCTTAAAATTAATTGAACATTTTGACTGAACGTGAAACAAGAATGGGACAAATGGTTTTGTGGGCAAGGGTCGTGAATCGTGACTCGGACGCTGTGGTATTGTGTTCTGTAGGTTGGCTAGGAAAAACCTAAGTTTTGGGTGAGTGTTTGTTACCTATATCTATACTTGTAGCTTTGTGTTTCTTATTCGCGCCCCACCCAAGTTGAGAACTTAGTGCCTAACACCCCCATTTATGGGGGAAGGGTGTTTTTCCCAACACTATACTTAGTGGCTGGTTATTAGCTCCTTTTCTGCTCCCTTTCCCGGATAGCCCAAGTACCTTCGGGCAGGCTGTGATGGCCTGAAGTCCATTATTAGCCCAAGAACCATCGGGCAGGGTGTTGTGGTGGTTGGCCAGGTGTGTGCGGCAGGTGGTTTCCCAAGTGTCTTCGGGATGAGGCCCAGGTGTTTTCGGGCGTGGTAGTGGATCCTTTAGCCCAGGTGTCTTCGGGCGTAGCGGTGGTTGTTCTGGCCTAGGTGTTTGCAGGCATGGTTACTTGTGACAGTTGAGGCCCAGGTGTGTGCGGGCAGGATTTGGCAGTGGGACTGCGTGTGGTTGTGGCCCAGGTGTGTGCGGGTGGGATTTGGCAGTGGGACTGCGTGTGGTGGTGGCCCAGGTGTGTGCGGGCGGGTGTGGCAGTGGGACTGCGGTGAGAATGGCGGGATTGGTCCGATGCGTAGGATGTCTCAATAACCAGTGGGGAAGTGGCGCGGGGTACCCAAACATCGATGTTCTCTTATTATATATATTACTTGACTTGCGTTATTTGGGGAGTGAGCCTTGGTGAGGCCTGGGATGGATAGTTTGCCTTGTTAGTTGTTTGGTTCACTCTTTTCTCACGGGACTTTAGTACGTTCCCCCACTTGTGCACGAGAGTCTTGGTTTTCCCTACTGAGTGTACTTGTATGCTCACCCTACGTTTACTTTCAGGTTTCCAGGAGGACTACCAGGGCTGCGCGGGACCCTATTAGTCGGACAGTTGGAGTTGTCGCTGTTGTCGTACCCTTGTTTTCTTTTGGTATTGTACTTGAGAGCTTTCTTTTTCTTTTGTACTTGTACCTTGTTGTAAACTGTTTAAACATGCATGGGGACTTTATTTGGGTTCATTTATATAAACTTGTTTCTTTTCCTTTTTGAGAGGTCGACTTGTCCTTTTTCCCGATCCTAAATAATAAAAAGGGTAATGCCTTCCATTTGCTAAAATTTTCTATACCCTTGGTGCTAGTCGCCACTCCGGGACCTATTGAAGGCGGGTTTCGGGGGTCATTATCTCTCCTTCATCTTAAAGAAGGAAGGGCCTGGCAATCCGCTGACTCTTCCCTCCTTTTTGGTGAAGGCAGGTCGTGACACTAAGGGTCAGATTATATTCATTTTATGGACTTTTTACAAAAACAAATAGTTTAATTATTATTAAAACCAAAGAAAGTGACAACATGCCACTCTCTTAAATCTTATAAGTATATTAATTTTAATTTAGTGATAAAATTCATGAAACTTCAAACATGAATAGTATCCAGAAATCTAATAAAATTATCAACATCATATTAATTTATTTATAATTTTTAGGGATTAAATAATTATCATTAATTGTGACACAATAGTGATGCAGAAATTGTTTATCTAGTGAAGAATGAAGAATATAGTTTTTATTAAACTAATAGTGACCTTAAAAGGCACAAAACCCTGACCATAACATATTGGTCATGTATATATAAACCATAATCATCCAATGGTCGAATATGTTACCATTTTTATCTTTATAAAAGCAATTTTAACACTTATATTATTTTATTTTAAATGATGCCAAAGTTGTCACCTTCATAATTTAATAAATATAACAATTTAAATATTGTTATTTTAGATGATAAATTCGAGTAAAAGTATTATTGTGAAAGGTAATAGATTTATCTTTATCATAGGATTTTATTTTTAATTTTTATGCAACAAATAATTATATTAAATAATTATACAAAAATGTTGTAGTAATTATTTTATTAAGAGATAAACTAAATAAATGGTTTTAAAAATAATAAAATAAATATTATATGAACTATTTAATCTGCTCCACTAATTTTTTAGATACATATGACATTTTATGAATATATTAAAGCTTATATTTCAAACATATCCTCTGTATATATTTTATTTAAATTCATATAATTGAATAGTGTCAAAATTGACACTATTGTTGTTTTATAAAAATAAAAAATTATAAAATTGTTTAAAAATCAAAAAAATATTTAAAAATTATAAATTTAAATTTATGTGGTCTAAAATGTTATAAAGTATCCATATATGGACAATTACCAACAAATAAGTAATTTTTTGTTATAATTTAAAATTTAGAATGTTATTACCACATATAAAATTAAATTGATTATGTAAGAATAAATCAAGTTGATAATGTTTAAAATAAATTCATAATATGTATAAATTTTATTGGTTGATGAGATTAAAACACTTTCTCATCTAGTCTTTTTATATGATTCATTTTGGATGTTTTTAAGTGGGGTTGGGATTTAATATAAACTAATATTTCGTATATTTTTACAAAGGTGCCCCTCTCCTCCCTTATAAAAGGACACCTCCTCCCTCTCCTCCTCACACCAATTTGAGCTTTCGAGCTCGGCCAACCCCTGACCATTTCACTTCTCCACTTCCATAGAAACATCCTAGTGGTCCTGGTATTCTTCAAAGGCCAATTTTAGTGCCCTAAAAGGAGTTCTCAAAGAGGCGCTTTAAAGAAGAGGTAATACCTGTTAGTGATTATTTCAACTTTATTTCTTCTTCCACTTCTTCTTCTTTAGTTGTTTCATTATGAAGTAATAACATCAGTATCACACATATACCGATATGTTATTATAAGTATGGAACAACCCTATTTCACGATCTATCCATCCTACGGAAAACGAAATCACCGCGCGTGCGTACGTACAGAATACCGTCTCCACGCCGTGGTGTAATCTATTTTCCCAACACCACCTTACTTGGATGGGTATAATGGTGAAAATAAATAACTATATATGATTATTGTAAAGTTTCATTGATTCTGAAATAGTATACATACACTCTAATACAATTCCACGATCATGGAAACGATATCATTGCTCGTGCGTACGTACGGACTACTGTCTCCACAACACGATGAGATTCATTCTACATGTTAACCATTTAAGAATGATTATAAAGTATATATAAGGAATAATAATGAAATATATGAAACTATAATGTTAATGGATTTATGTATATATATATGTATGTCATCTACTTAATTCCATTCAACTCAATAAGGAAACGAAAACAGCGTTCCTGGGTACGTACGACCTACCATCTCCATGAACGGTGTATTTCTTTCCATTTATCAATCTATTATATATATGTATATTCTTTATATATATTTTATATAAATCATGTTTTACATTCTGGAATTAAGTAATCATGATCTAAATAATCATATTAATAATTATAAGTCAAAACACGGACGACAAATGAAACGATTTTACCCAAAACGCTCTTTAACATGGAATTTACAAAAGGACGGGTAATATAAAGTCATAAGTGAACCATATATGATATCATAACAATGAATATGAGTCTTTAATAAGTCAATTACATTATTTAAATCGTTATACAATGGTTTTGGATACATACGAAGCATACCGGACATAAGGTATGGTATAATTTTGCAAATCTCATTTTTATCCGAGATTGCTTATTCGTAAGTATTTACTGGGTTTATTTCTATCATCCATGTCCATGTTTTATAAAAGTGTTTTCATGTATGTTTAAAGTCATTTTTACCCAATTTTGACTTTTATTACATTGTATGTAAGGAATCTTTCTTTTGTTTACATTAAGAGATACTTTTTTGACTTTTCTGGTAAAAGTACGAGATGAATGTTTTTTTAACTTATACGGCACGAACGGATTTTTAAGATTTTATAAAGCCTTATTTTCATGAAGCTTCCTCCAAAAGATTTAATGATTATTTTCAACAAATTCCTTTTCTTTTAAAATTGCACGACATTTTGTGAAAAAAATTATTTTGAAGATGAAAGGATATTTTCCTCAAGAATTCATTTCAAGTGTTTTATCAAAACAATTTTTTATCTAAGATGACATTATTTCATATGTTAATGTTTCAAGTATAATGTATCTATGATTTAAATGGTTTCACTTTTCTTATTATGAAATGAAATCCATTTCTTTTATATGGATTATGTGATGATGAGATGATGTTTATGAAACCCATTTTATTCGTTGGGTTATTAAGAAGGATGTATGATTATCTTGTGGCACAAGTAAGAATGATTTCATTATGAGATGGGTGGGACCTATATCTCCCTCCAATACATTGGGTAAAGATTTATATCTCATGAGATAGACATGGATGGAACTGTAAGTTAATCTGGTTTAGTATTACAGGACTGAAACGAGGAGTGAACTGGATTCAGAAAGGGACTTTGTCTACTAAGATGGTCTTGGTAGCAATGCCTTGGCTCCTATGGAAATCATGACATGTGCTGAATGGTTTCCACAATTACATGTTTTATTCCCAAGCTATTTTATCAGGATTTATGTTCCATTATGATCTATGCCTTATGTACTTCCATGTTTTATGTCATTGCTCAAGATTTTGTTGTTTAGATTTTATGCTCATATTTTTTTTACATTCAAATGTCTAAGGATTGTTTTATGTTCTCTATGCTTACCCTTAATGAGCATTAGAGCTCAACCTTTATATGTTTTCTTTTCCCCAGGATTTAAAGAAAGGTTTTAGGTAAGAAAACAAAAGGGGATGATCAATAATGGAGATGTTTAAGATCATTCACCACGATTAGAAGGTTATATTCCGAGTTTCCAAAGACACTAAACTATTACGATCCTTGTGTGTCTGTTTTTGTTCTGTATTAAGTATTCCACAAAAGTAATTTAATGTCCATGTACGTCAAGCTTCGGGTCTTTACAGTTGGTATCAGAGGAAAGGTTTAGTCAACCATTGGAAACTAGGATGCGAAAATGTTAGTGAGATCCCTAGAGATATTTCTAAGGTATGTCTAGGGATGTCCCTAAGTATAAGTATACTTATAGGTTATAGTCCTAGAATTGTGCTAACCATCTTAGAATTAAACCCAAGATGTTAGATATTGAGGGTACTCCCCCTTTATTATGTTTTTTCCCTAACATGGTATTTGCCTCTCACACTATTATTTTTGGGTTTTAGACGATGGCTGGAACACGAAGGAACCGTGTTGATCAATGTAATGGACAATGAAATGATTTTCCTCTTGACCAAACCAATGTCATGGGAGATGGAGTGCAAAATCTTATTTCTATACTTACACAAGCTATGAATCATTCTGGACTTCAAAATGAGCAGAGAAAAGAGAAAAATTTTATTGAATCTTTCATGAGGCAGCGTCCACCGTCATTCAGTGGGTCTTCTGATCCCTTAGTGACTGAACAATGGATCAGTACTACTGAAAAGATATTTTCAGTTCTACAATGTTCTAAGCATGATAAAGTCATCTTAGCAGTATATCATTTGGAAGGTGATGCTGATCAATGGTAAAATCTTGTCAAGAATATGGGGAAAAGAGATAAAATTGAGTCCATGGAATGGGACGAGTTCAAGAACTTGTTTTTCATTAAGTACTTCCCTCGTATTCTTCAAACAAAGATTAAAAAGGAGTTTCTTGAGCTTAAGCAGAAGGATGATGAATCTGTTGGTATATACGAAGAAAATTTTATAATACTTTCAAGGTATGCATCTGGCTTTTTCATCCAACCTGAAGGTAAAGTTGATCGATTTTTCAGTGGCTTAAAACCAAGTCTTCGAAGGGAATTAGCTATAAGAGACTTCAGTAGCTACGAAGAAATTGTGCGTTGTGCTATCAAGGTAGAAATGGAAGTTGGTGTTACATATCCATCTCATGGTTTTGACAAGAAATGAAAGATGGAGTTCAAGGAGAAATCTCAAAACAATGGTGAAAAGAAGATGAATGTTTCTTTATGCTCAAAGTGTGGAAAGAAACATGGTGGATATTGCCTAAAAGGTACTAGAAAATGTTTTAAGTGTGGAAAAGAAGGTCATCGAGTAGTTGATTGTTGATGTAATTGGAAAAAGGTTTCTAATGATGTGAATAGAGAAAATACTATAGAGAACTCTCCACCAACACTTCAATGGTTAAAGTGCAAGGAAATGGGGCATTATGCTAATAAATGCCCTAATTCACGGGTTGATGATGATCAATGTGAGAAACCTATTAAGGAAAAGGATAAAGGGAAGTCTTATGTGATAACTATTTGTGATATTGAGTATGAAAATGATGTTGTGTAATGACTAAGTGTTTATGTAATGAGATTTCAAAATAGTACCGTGGAATCTCATTTATGGTATTGTGGAATTTTGGAATATCTATGTATTGGTTTGTACTGGTAACCATGAAAAATTGATTGAAATATTTTTGGAAATAAGATGAAATGCGCATAATGAAGGGATAAGGAGAAAATAATATGATAGTAATCATGAGCTCATGACTAAAATAAGGATAATGTGATATCTTGGTTTGAGTATATAGAAATTATGGGATTTTGGTATGTGGAAAGAGTTAACTTTGACAGCATTCATGTTTTCACTAAGGTTCAATGGATATTCATTCTTCAAGATAATACATGATTAAGGTATTCACATGTTTGTAATTTGACCAACAAGATATATCTTATGATATATGGGGGATAAGTGATGGCATTCACGTCATTGTTATATGACATTTCAAGTAATCATTTTCTTTATACTATGAGCTTAGACCGAAGTATTTTAGATAATCCTAAATATTGGAATAGATTATGTTGGAAATAAGTTAGTATTGTGTAAGGATAGAACTTTTTTCGATATTATTGATGGGATGTTATAGTAATGTAGTTTTAGAAAAAGGACAACCTGAAGGACGGGCGACAGCCCATCGCGTCAGACAAGGCTGTGGTAATCGAACCCACAACCGAAGTGCGACTGGCCTTTATCGCCTACCACTGGCCTACAAGAAGTCCCCGGTTAGTAGAAACTAGTTTTATTTTATTCAGCGGTATGATATATGAAGTATAAGTTCATTTTTGGAATCGTATATGATTAAACTAACCATAGATGGACTTATATATATTTGATAACTTTTTCTAAACTTTTGTTTGAAATAGATGGAATGACCCATCATTCTATCACATGATCTACTAACACTACACGAATAAAAAATTCAACTTCATTTCTTTAAGATATGAAGTGGAAATTATTTAAGGCACAAACAACGGTGAGATTGTACTGAAGTAAAGTAAGTATTCTTCTAATTCAAACTCTTCAACATTAGAGAAATTATCTTGAAAGCCAAAAATTTTGTCATAGTGACCTTATATCCGATTAATCAGATGGTACCTTAGATCATCACAAATCTATGGATTTATGATTGTTGGCTTTTTCATAGCCATGTTCTCTACCACTCTCTATCAGAACATGGTGGTTAGATTTCTCTTCCATATCCATATTTTCACCTATATTCTCCTATGTGGAAACCCAGTGATTAGTTTATTTGGGTAACCGTTACGTTTCATACTTTAGTTTTTAAAGATAAGTTTTGGTATTCCTTTTTACGATGTGGGTTTCAATTAAAGAAACTTTGAAGTAAAAAACCATTTATAACCCCGAAGAATTTCGAGGGCGAAATTCATTTTAAGGGGGGTAGAATGTAATAACCAGAGATTTTATAAGATATATTCCTTTTAATTTCTTTCATATCTTCTATTGTATGATACACCAAGATTATCTTGCGCTATACACAACACTGTATTAGCTTGCAGTATACACAACACTAATCCTGGATCGTGTTACACACAATTTCATGTTTGTTTGATAGTAGTTATTATACAAAACATTGAGTATATATATATATATATTCAACGTATTTTGTTATACGCAGCAACAAAGGAGTCGTGCACTACACGCAACCCTGACTTGGCTTCCATTACACGCAATCACGACCTTACTCGATAGCGTATGTTGTACGCAATACCAGGTTTTACTAAACAACGATATATTTTTATAATATTATTATGAACTAGCCGTTATGAATAGTATTTTCTAAATTTGGACTTTCATAACATTATTCTTCATCTTACACATTTTCTAGAACATGGTATAAGAACAAAATAAAATTTTTGGGTAAAATAAGTATTTTTCAAAAAAATGCAGTTTTCCCGCCTTTTTATGGCGCACCCACATTAAATCTAGTTTTTGAAATGTTTATAAGTTAAATTTTACAAAATATAATTATTTTTTGGAATAATGTTATAAAATTTTACCATGTTTAAATTTTTCATATTATTCTGATAACTTTCATATTTTAATGAATAGTAAAAGCACGCTATATTTTAATTAAAAACAACTTTTTTCATCGTAATATCTTATGTTGTTAAATTATAATATTGAAGGGTTTTAAAGTATAAATATAATATATTTTTACCATTTAATATAATTTATGTCATTAGCATTCATTTTACCTTGATTTGGTAGTTTAAATCAATTCAATTTTTTTGCAATGTTTTAAAGAAAACCCCGTTTTCTTTCGACAACTGTATCAATTTTAATTTAATTTCTACAAATTTTGTGTACTGAATTTGGAAAAATGGATTCCATATTTGGAATCAGTGGGTCCAAATTATGTTAATAAGCTACTTTTTATTTTTGGGCATTATTAATAGTAACTACGATAAATTTTATTTACAGTAGTTAAAGGAAAATCGGGTAATTAAGGGTAAATATAAGATTATAAAATTACTCTAACACCTTATAAAATTATATTTGATGACTAAAAGTCGACCTATATTACCTAAGGGTCGGATTATATTAATTTTATGGACTTTTTACAAAAAAATAGTTTAATTGTTATTAAAACCAAAGAAAGTGACAACATGTCACTCTCTTAAATCTTATAAGTATATTAATTTTAATTTAGTTATAAAATTAATGAAACTTCGAACCCGAATAGTATCCAGAAATATAATAAAATTATCTACATCATATGAATTTATTTATAATTTTTAGGGATTAAATAATTATCATTAATTGTGAGACAATAGTGATGCAGAAATGGTTTATCTAGTGAAAAATCAAGAATATAGTTTTTATTAAACTAATAGTGACCATAAAAGGCACAAAACCCTGACCAAAACATATTGGTCATGTAAATATAAACTGTAATCATCCAATCGTTGAATATTTTACCATTTGGAGCCTTATAAAAGCGATTATGACACTTATATTATTTTATTTTAAATGATTCCAAAGTTGTCACTTTCATAATTTAATAAATATATCAATTTAAATATTGTGATTTTCAGATGATAAATTCGAGTAAAAGGTTTATTGTGAACGGTAATAGATTTATCTTGATCATATGATTTTATTTTTAATTTTTATGCAACATATAAGTATATTAAATAATTATACAAAAATGTTGTAGTAATTATTTTATTAAGAGATAAACCAAATAAATGGTTTTAAAAATAATAAAATAAATATTATATGTACTATTTAATATGCTCCACTAATTTTTTAGATACATATGACCTTTAATGAATCTATTAAAGCTTTTATTTTGAACATATACTCTGTATATATTTTATTTAAATTCATATAAATGAATAGTGTCAAAATTGACACTATTGTTATTTTATAAAAATAGCATATTATAAAAATGTTTAAAAATCAAAAAAATATTTAAAAATTATAAATTTAAATTTATATGGTTTAAATGTTATAAAGTATCCATGTATGGAAAATTCAAACCAAATATGTAATTTTTTGGTATAATTTAAAATTTAGAATGTTATTACCACATATAAAATTAAATTGATTAAGTAAGGATAAATCAAGTTGATAATGTTTAAAATAAATTCCTAACATGTCTAAATTTTATTGGTTGATGAAATTACAATCCTATCTCATATAATCTTCGGATATGAGTCATTTTGGATGTTTTTATGTGGGGTTGGGATTTAATATAAACTAATATTTCTTATATTTCCAAAGGTGCCCCTCTCCTCCCTTATAAAAGGACACCTCCTCCCTCTCCTTGTCACACCACTTTTACCCTTATAGCTCGTCCAACCACGGCCCATTTCACTTCTACAATTCGCTAGAAACATCCTAGATGTTATGGTCTTCTTAAAAGACCAATTTTATTGCCTTAAAAGAAGGTCTCAAAGAGGCGCTTCAAAGAAGAGGTAATGTCCGTTTCCGATTCTTTCAACTTTATTTCTTCTTCTACTTCTTATTCTTTTGTTGTTTCATTATTAAGTAATAACATCAGTATCAAACATATACTTATATGTTATTATAAGTATGAAACAACACTATTTCACCATCTATCCATCCTACGGAAAACAAAATCACCGCGCGTGCGTACGTACTGAATACTGTCTCCACGCTGTGGGGTAATCTATTTTCGCACCACCACATTAGTTGGATGGGTATAATGGTGCAAATAAATAACTATATATGATTATTTTAAAGTGATATTGATTATGAAATAGTATACATACACTCCAATACAATTCCACGATCATGGAAACGATATCATCGCTCGTGCGTACGTACGGACTACCGTCTCCACGACACGATGAGATTAATTATCCATGTTAACCATTTAAGAATGATTATAAAGTATATATAAGCAATAATAATGAAATATATGAAATTATAATGCTACTGTATTTATGTATATATATATATTTATGTCATCTACTTAATTCCATTCAACTCAATAAGGAAACGAAAACAATGTTCATGCGTACATACGACATACCGTCTCCATGAACGATGTATTTCTTTCCATTTATCGTTATATTATATATATGTATATTCTGAATATATATTATATATAAATCATGTTTTATATTCTAGGATTAATTAATCATGATCTAAGTATTCATATTAATAATTACAAGTCAAAACACGGACGACAAATGAAAAGATTTTACCCAAAATGCTCTTTAACATGGAATTTACAAAAGAACGGGTAATATAAAGTCATAAGTGTACCATATATGATATCATAACAGTGGATATGATTCAGTAATAAGTCAATGACATTATTTAAATCATTATACAGGATTTTTGGATACATACAAAGCACATCACACATAAGGTAAGGGATAATTTTGCAAATCTCATTTTTATCTGAGATTGGTTATTCGTAAGTATTTATTAGAGTTATTTCTATCATCCATTTCCATGTTTTATACATGTGTTTTCATGTATGTTTAAAGTAATTTTTACCCATTTTGACTTTTACTACATGGTATGTAAGGAATCTTTATTTTGTTTACGTTATAAGGTACTTTTTTGACTTTTCTGAAAAAAGTACTAGAAGAATGTTTTATTTAACATATACAGCACGAACGGATTTTTACGGTTTTATAAAGCCTTATTTTCATGAAGCTTACTCCAAAAGATTTCATGAATATTTTCAACAAAATATTTTTATTTTAAAATTTCATGACATTTTGTGAAAATAAAATGATTTTGAGGATGAAAGGATATTTTCCTCAAGAATTCATTTCAAGTGTTTTATCAAAACCATTTTTCATCTAAGATGACATTATTTCATATGTGTATGTTTCAAGTATAATGTCTCTATGATTTACATGGTTTCACTTTTCTTATTATTAAATGATATCCATTTATTTTATATGGATTATGTGATGATGGGATGATGTTTATGAAACCCATTTTATTCGTTGGGTTATTATGAAGGATGTAAGTTTATTTTGTGGAACAAGTAAGAATGATTTCATTATGAGATGGGTGGGAAATATATCTCCTTACAATGCATTGGGTAAAGATTTATATATCATGATATAGACATGGCTGGAACAGTAAGTTAATCTGGTTCAGTGTTACAGGACTGAAACGA
The DNA here is from genome assembly GCA_963277665.1 of Viscum album. Classification (NCBI taxonomy): domain Eukaryota; kingdom Viridiplantae; phylum Streptophyta; class Magnoliopsida; order Santalales; family Viscaceae; genus Viscum; species Viscum album. The sequence goes on from OY728131.1 coordinate 415,081,305, forward strand.
GGAGTGAACTCGATTCAGAAAGGGACTTTGTCCACTAAGATGGTCTTGGCAGCAATGCCTTGGCTACTATGGAAATCATGACATGTGCTGAATGGTTACCATAATTACATGTTTTATTTCCATGATATTTTATCCTGATTTATGTTCCATTACGATCTACGCCTTATGTACTTCAATGTTTTATGTCATTACTCAAGATTTTGATGTTTAGATTTTATGATCATGTTTTTTTATATTCAAATATATAAGGATTGTTTTATGTTCTCTATGATTACCCTTAATGAGAATTTGAGCTCATCCTTTATATGTTTTCTTTTCCCCCAGATTTAAAGAAAGTTTTTAGGTAAGAAAACAAAAGGGGAAGATCATTAATGGAGATGTTGAAGATCTTTCACCACTATTAGAAGACTATATTCCGAGTTTCCAAAGACACTAAACTATTACAATCCTTGTGTGTTTGTTTTTGTTTTGTATTAAGTATTCCACAAAAGTAATGTAATGTCCATGTACGTCAAGCTTCGGGTCTTTACAACACGCTCACAAGTGATCATTACAAATATGACTTCTTACATGGTTTGATGAGGTTGATGATTATGGGATATAATATTACCTAGACTAGCGACAACTCTATGGGCATTGATGTTCATGCATCCATACCTCTTGAACAACAAATATGCTCTCATTGTGGTCTGGAATGAATTGCTCCACCACTTTCGTTCTACTCTTACTTCCATCTCTTTTCCCTATTTTCACATTTAAGGTGTGTAGATCATTATGGTTGTGCCAGATCCTGATCAGTGCATTGTTGGGGAAGAAATAAAAAATCATACTAGAAAAAACCAAAAAAGATCAAATCTCTGACTAAGATTTGGGTAAAAAATGTTTTCTTTAGGTACATTTCTTCATTAGAAATATGGACAAAATTATTCAAAAAAATTGATAAAGATATGTATGAGCAATTAGGAAATAATTGTACTTGAAATCGAGAAAATATATAGTTTGAAATAAAGTTTACATATCAAAATGTGTACAGAAACACTTTATTTCAGAAAACAATCTAGTGTTTATATATTACATACCATGATGGGTTTTTACCAAACCAAAATAGGAAATTGAATTTATAGGAGGAAATAACCATGTCATTTTTGTACAGTATAAAAATTCAGGATATGTTGATTGAACACATAGATAACAGGATAACGAAATGGCTGAATTATTTCTATAGAGCAACATAAATTTCAATTAATGTTTCTGTACTATACAGAATGTAATAATAATTTTTCTACAAATATGAATTCCAAAAATGGGAATGAAAAAACATTAAATAGTGAACATATATGTTTGAAATATGTTTACAACATCACATTTCAGTCTATTTTTCAGTCTTCCTATTTACATTTCCCTTCGTTCTGCTGTCTAATTTAGTATATTGAGTCATTGTAGCCTTGTTATGTCAATTTATGTGCACATTATCTTGCAGTTAATCCTCATTATCAAAATCACATGAAAGAATTTTTTACGTACAAAATATTTTCAGATTATTTGAAGCTAGAATATGATGCAATTAAAATCATTGAACCAAATATCATAGCTTTAACAATTTACTGTTATTTAACAGTATACAGGTGTATATTAAAAGGAATTTTTATAAAAAAAATTAAAATACAGAATATACATTTATTGCTAGAATTTGTTGTAAAATATTGGAAAGAATTAAGAACATAGTATAGATAACAGTTATATAAGTGAATAAAAAATGGAGATAGATGTTCTAAAATAAAAAATTTGTTTGAAAAATGATCAAATAATAAAAATTATGTTTGGTTTCATGCTCCATGTTTTCACAAAAGTACCTATAGAGATTAGAAAAATTAAGTGAAATGGTGTGAAAAAATGAGCGTATATATCAAAATATGAATGGAAACATACCAATATAAGTAATATGCAATATAAAACACTATATTTTTACTTCCAGTTTACCTATATTCGGAATTCATTGGATTTGCTGACATGAAGGTGTGTTTGTTAACATAATTATCTTTTTGGTTGCACTCACCATGTTTGACCAGATGTACCTGAACAGAATATAAAAATTAAGTGAAATGGTGTTAAGAAAGCTGCCTATATGCTAGAAAATGAGAAAAAAAAACACACCCATACCGTTTAAATGGTAAAAGCCTTATTCTATAGAAGGATCATGTTTATGTGAAAAAAATAATATATAACAACAGATGATCCATAACAAATTACCTAATTCTCCATGGAGTATATAAGGGATGGGTACATTGAATGATAAAATCTAAAAGAACATATGGGTAGATAGAATGAATACGCACGAGTTAAAATAGGACAAACAAGTCAATCATTCCTCTATAATAGATGGACATGGTTATTGAAGCTATGAGTACATATAGAAAAAATGGACATTCAGTGGGAATAATAGAGGATTAAAAGTGAATGCATAAAATAGAATTATTTTATTCACGATGAATTTCTAAATAGTGGTGTACGATTCAACATTCTATGTTTTTTCATCAATTTGTAATATCAATTCAGATGTATGGGTAGTTTGAAAGAAATGAATAGCTAGATACATTCTATTAAAAGTGATTAACCTATATGAACATAAAAATGTCTTTATATTTTTATGTGTAATTCTCAAAAATGTGTTAGAAATAAATGGTTAACACAATATGTGTGCAGTGGAGATATAATAGATATGGTAAAAAATTTTTTTTCCAAACATGATCAAATAATAAAATCTAACCAATGCTACAAATAATTTGTAAAGATCCACAGGTCCGAAATTCTTCACTGCTCCCATTGCTATGATGGGGTATTTCTCCAAATTTTATTCTACTCCACCATGTGACCTAGTATGTAAGATCATGAACATCCACATCTCATATCATAAATATGAAATTTAAATTTCCTTAAAAAAAACCTATAAATGAAGTAACAAACTATTCAAATTATAATTAATAGTTGTAGAAGTTTCTAAGACATCATCACAATAGTAATAACCGAAACAACCATATTCATCTGTACTAATCCATAAGGGAATGAGGCACTTAAGTTGGTAGTAAACAAAGTTAGCAGTTTTAAAGTGGTAAATGAATAACAAATCATATGGATGAAAAATTATTTTGGTGAGGTAAATAGTAACATGACATATTGAAAATTACCTATCCACTCTTCTTCATATACTATCATTTCAAGGATGCTGACCAAAGGAGATGAATTTTGTGTAACTGTTAGGTAAATGATTCTACTATTAGAGGGGACTAATACAAGGTATTGATGAAAAATAAAATGAATGAAACAATAATATCTGATAAGAATAAGTGTCAAATCAAATAAATTATATAATATGAAATAATTCAAAACAACTAAACCACAATCAATGTAGAAAAGGGTGAATGAAAACATAGAATCATCAAAAGATGGTTTTTTTGTTTCAATTAGAAACCTGAAAAGGAAGGAAGAATGAAAAAGATAAAAATATAAGCTTACATGTGAAAAAAAGAAAAACAACACTGATAGATATGGAGTATCACTGTCAGAAAACTGTAGATGGAAAAAATATAGATAAGAATAAAACATCTATCATGATTTAAAATTTTATTATAAATAAGACAAGGATGAAGCTTCTCCAGTTTTTCAACATGACTAATTTCCAAATTAATTTAGAGAACTGATAAAATAAAACAATATCATTTCAGTAAACCAAAAACAGTGTGAATGAAAACATATAAACTGCTATTTTGGTCAATCCTTAGAGTACTAATGATGAAGATGATTCAAGAAAACAATATTTACCTCTAAAATCAGCGGAAAACGTCCCAATATTATCCTTATTTGTAAATAAATCATTTAGAATGGGTTTTTGGTTGAATTTGTTCATGCTCGAGTGCCAAATGTATAAAATTTTAATTCATACAACCTGTCATAAGTTGTTCTCTACTCACCTCATGATTTTCCCTTATCCTAACAAATTTTTCATTGTGAATAACTCTCTAGTAGATCCAGAGATCATCGATTCCCTGAAATGGATTAAGGAGGAAGTTAAAAAAATGAATCTGATAGACAAAGTATGCCATAAAAGGTAGATTTAACAGACATTATGTCATTATCAATATACTGGGGGGGGAAGATAGATGGAACTGTCTCACCTGAAAAAATGAAACAAATTGTCATTTATGTAACATGCGTCGCATAAAAATCTCAAAAAACAAAATAGATGGAACATAGTAGATCCTTAATTACTGATTCTATTGTTCAAAAAGTATCAGAATACATTTTCAAGATTTTGAATGAATTGAGTTAATGGTAATACTTAAAAGTAGAGGGAATCAATGGAGAATGTTTTGAAGGAAATGTCACCTCATTCAGGATCTGTTCGAAGCAGGTTCAATCTTCCGAATGTGTAAACATCCACATGGGGTCAAGATATGAAAATAAAGTGGAAGATAGATATTTATGATATGCACAATTGTGAGCATTATATATGAAAAGATGACTATTATAATGAAAAAAAACATGAAACTTAGAGATATCAAACCTGTACGTCTGCTTCACTGGGTGGGAAACTCGAAGTCGAGACAGGATTAAGTTATGAAAAACCATAGCCTGCAACCTCTACAACCTGGCTACTAAATCTACAGTCAATCGACTCCCAATGGATTGTCCATACAAAATAACATCTTCCTGCTTAACCCCATAAGTCTCTTCCAGGAATCTACAGGTAGCCTCAATATCAGTATTTGTGTTATCTTTACTTGGAAGATAATACCACTAATCTCGTATATCTGATCAATTCTTTTATTGTTATTATTTTGGTAGAGTCTATTGAAATTCAACGCATCGCTCTTTCTCCCTTTGTACGTAAATCCCCTATAAAGAATTACTAAAACTTATAAAGTTTGAGATTATTAATCCTATTTATCCATCTGAGTAGTAGAATTCACCTTGCCTAAAGACCGTCGGTACCTAGAATCATCATATACGCAAATAGTCGTCGACCAGATGTTGTATAAGTCTGGAATTTTGTAAGCAGAAACAAAGAAAGATTGGATCCAGAAAACCGACCACATCAAATAGACTCTATCATGAAGGCTGAGTTCGCAGAACAACTCTTACATTTTAACCAGATCCATAGCATTGACGTGATAGTATATAATAATTAAGGAAGAAGATGTGTTTTTCACATACTATGCCATAATTTCATTCTTCTTCTTCATTCACAGCTTCAAAACGATAGTAGTTTTCTTCCGAGAATCATCTATGATTGATAACCTCCCGGTGGCCTTATCGGCGAGGGCCGTTTTTATGGGGGGCTTGGCGGGGAGAACATGAACCTTTTCCTCCATCAAAGATGTCACGATCCCCATAACCAATCCCCCCAGTGCCCCAAAATATGCAATAATAGAAGAACAGTCAAAGGTTAAACAAACAAATCCAGATGTAGTGTAAACCATGGCATTTGAATATTACTAATCCCTATAATACTGAAATATGAAAGCACAAGGGTAATTTCTGTCAAAATTAAAAGGCATATATGAATATTGATCATTAATTTTACTATTTATATAAGATGAAAATATGAAAACCTAATTCATCCTAATTTTCAACTAATGATAATAAATATTAAAATGAAACTGAATATTCAGCATGCATAGAAATATTTAATGAACCTTCAGAGCCTTTGGGGCTACCAGATTTTGTTTTCCAGGATTAGAGATATTAACCCATGCCAAGAACCATCAACATAGAGCTCTCAACCACATTAAAAGACATGACACCATGAAAATAAATTAAAAAATATATTTGAATCAAGATTTCATCTTATTATAGTTTGAGAATCAATACCACCATTCAATTATAATTTTACTCCTTATAAATAATAAGTACATGAAGAAAATGGAAAGAAAAATAAGTGCATTCATTTTCAAATATTCCAAAATTTCATTACTACATGAATGCAATCATTACAGCTTGGGTTTGACGGGTGATCTTCATTGTTGATCCCGTGAATAAAAATTTATTCTCCGAACCAAATGAGTAGATGATATAAAGTTGAAATCCCAACATGAATAATGAATGTTGTGTAAAAGAAATTCATGGAAATTGTGAGATATTAATTTAGAGAAAAACGTACAGTTGAGTTTCATGCATTGAAGAAGAGAATGAAAGAACCACTCATTGAATCATTAATAGTAGCACTGTTTGGAATATCTATTATTATCAGCACTAAAAAACAGATATGAAACTTAGTTCAATTAACAGACATTTAACTATATGAACTGAATAGTAAACCGACCTTAGTATTCTCATCGCCTGTACGATGAATGAATGTCTATTGGCGATAGAAAAACTATATAAAAGAATAAATGTATGGGATTTATTAGTAATATAAGACAAGTTATGAATAATTTTATGATGATACTACATGAATATAATAAATAGTTATCTAGAATAATAATATATACCGATGGTTAGTCAAAAAATTCAAAAACTAACAATATCTAAATAGCTGAGAGGTGATTTTGAGGAGTTCAACAGCTAAAAAAAATGGAGAATATGGGAACAATTGTTGATAGGAAGGAATTTATAAGAGGTGTCAACATGAAATTAGAGATAAATCACCGGATTATATCCATTAATATGAACAAAAAATTAAGAGCATAAAACAATAAATATGTACATAATATTTACATGATCCAAAACATTCACAAATGAAAATTTTAATCGAAAATGATATTTTTCAATATATCCAAAACATTCAAAAACCTACCACCACATACTAAAATCAAAGAATTGAAGTGAAACCTGATTCAGCCTTCCACGTAACATGTTTTATCTTTTGTGTTTCTATTCTACCTAAAATTTCAAAACAACATCAATATATGGAATTAATGAATTAGAGAAAGGAAATATGCAAACCATAAACATCATATAAAACATCCAAAGTGATAAGTAATTAATTGTTTGAACTACGTGAGAAGCTAATAGAAAGTAGAAAATCCAACATGAAAAATGAATGCAATGGTAAATATAAAAATATAATATACCATTCTGAAACATACATTATAAAATTATTATAGTTATCAAAACATTCACTTCAAGAAATGAGAATAAAAAAACATATATATTGATACAAGGCTAATTTCTTCCTGTACCAATCATAATCTTAAAGAAAATATGAAAATATAATATACCAGTCTGGACATGCCTCTTTTATTTGTCCACAGCTGCTAAAACTATCTCGGCCTATGTAGGAAGATAATTCATTACCCTTTAATTGAAATTTTCATGACCAGGTTTGTCGATATCACCCTTGCAATCTTCTAGCAAACATTTCATGGCCACTTGGAATATCATGAAAGTGGTTTAGAAAATTAAAAATCAGCTTCTTGGGAAAAGTGGGTTCTAACATTAAATAGACCACACAGTTAAAATTCAGTAAACTAAAAAACAGAAACATATATGTAGAAAAAAATAGATAAACAAAATTGTAGATAACGAACCACAAAAATGAATCTTTTTCAAAAGATTAATATTAGTAAAAATTTCAGACGAATCGGATGATTTAGCCACATAAAACCCTAGGAAAATATCAATTGTAGAGAATGTCACTCAATTATTTAATGCAGAGGAAATATCCGCAGAAGACAACAAAATTGATGTGTTGTTTTGGGAGGATGAACCGTAGTAGAAGATGATAAAATTAGCGCGGATGATACTGGCGGTGTATTGTGGGTACTGTTGGATGATGTGAGGGGAAATGCGCATAGGAACCCAAGGAGCAGCGGTGGAGGGGTGACAAGAGAGGGAACTGTAGGAGCATCGCCCAAGGGGAAATAGTAGTGGGAACCGTATGAGCAATGAAAAAGGTGAAAAAGGATGTAGAGAGAAATTTGAGAGAGGGAATCAGTAACAATAGAGGAGGAGCAGTGGGAACCCTAGGAGCAGTGGTGGAGGTGAACCATGAGCGGAAACCATAGCAGCAATATGAATCGTAGGAGAAGGAAGCCTTGATTGGGAATCATAGGAGCATTGAGAAATCTAGAGTGAAGGTGATACAGGAGTGGTCGAGGAATGGAAAAGGGAAGAATAATGGAAAATAGAAATGGGGGAGATTAAAACCATGATGGGGAGGGCGAGCAGGAGCAGGAGCGGGGGAAAGAGTATGCTAGAGAAAGATAGCGGTTGAGGGTCGTGGAGGCATCTATTGTTGACACGTATGGAAAATGGGATGTGGAGGATTAATAGAGTGACATGTAGCAGTGGAAAATACCTAATATTAGTATATTTAGTAGATATATTGGATGAGTGGGGTTCATCCATTATTTTCCCAGACTATAATTTATAGAAATTTTGTGCCATTTTTTTAAAACTACTTATATATTATTTTCTTTAAATATAAAGTCAAATATGTCACACTTCTTCTTTTAATATCAATAATATTTTTTGACCGAGGTAAAAATAAACTATGATTAGTTATTAATTATTATTCAAAATTGGAATTATTATTTTCTATGATAACTTATTTTTTTATTTTTAGTGGTGAAATAATTATATTAAATTCTTATGTAGCACTGACTTAGTGCACATGCATGAAGTAGAAAAATCAAGTAAATAATTCTAAAAAACTAAAAAAGTTATACACTTTGGGTGATTTAATGCATCCCAATAAATTTTAAGATTAAATTAAAATATTTTGGTTAATATTTGAATTTTATTTCTATAAAAAAATTTAGAGTAAAATTATATGACTATTTCAAAAAATTACATTAATAGTATTTTATGATAAATAATATTTTATTAAAATATTTAATATTAATTAATGAAATTAAAGAAGAAAATTAGAATATAAATTGAATAAATTTTCATACCCAATATATTTATGATCCAATTTTCTTCTTATAAGTAAATTAATAACCCTTTAATATTAAGAAATTCATTACCACATTTAATGTTGAAATGAGCTGAAAATGGGTAAGTCTAAAGGATAAGGACTGAAATGATATCCAAACAAATAAATTTTTTTTGGGTATTTATATTAATATTTTATCCAAATAGAATTTAAATTCATGTAATTTTTTTACTATTTTACATGATTTATATATATATATATATTATAATAACATTTCATGATTTTTCAAAATATTACATTAAATATATTTTATATAAGAAATGTTTCCTTAAATAATTTATGATTCTTATAAATACTATAATTGGGAATTTTATTTGGATATAGTTGAAAATATGAATAATTTTATATTAAGGGATCAATTACCTTTTTATGTTATCATTCTTGATTATTAAACAATAAAAAAATATCTGTATTGTGGGAAATGTCAAAAGTGGCAATGGTGTGTTAAAATAAATATATTAGGGTGAAAATATCTCATAAAACTAGAAAAATTTTATTTCCAGAGAGTATTTAGCATCAGAATCAAAATATCTGTCGAAATTAATCAATTCTTATCCACCTTATACTGAAAAAAAAAATATTAATTTAATACTATAAGAATTTCCCTCTGTTCCCATCTCCCCCACTAAAAAAAGAGATCCACTTCTCCTATATTCCTTACTCCCTTTCATCCATATAGTTAAATTAGATACTGAAAATTTTTCATCTACAATTCCTCATACATGAAATAGTGGTTTTTAATTATTAAACAGTCTTCCCATAGTCCTTTATTAAGGGGTCTAAAAGAGCACTACCGAAGAAGAGGTAATGTTTTTAACTGACTCATTAAAATTTCTTTCTTCTTGTACTTCATTTAAATCTATTTTATATGTCCTAAAGAAAAAAAAGTGTCATTAATGTTTTTATGATTATTTGAAAACCAGTTTTAATCTATTTTTCATCCTTCGAAAAGAGAAAACATTTTTCATGGGTACATATAACTCACCATTGCCACCTAGCATTGATATTAATTTTATTATCATAATTTTTTGGATGATCATAAAGATAAGAAATGTGAATATATATGATATTTAGGACATAATTATGCTTCTTTAATTATAATTTCTTACCTACCATATTCCCTTTCAATCTGTTGAAAAATGATAATGGATCTTGTGTGTACATATTTGATACCAACACTATAAAGTGATGTGATCCATTTTTCATTTATGATATAAAATAATGGTAATAAGGATATATTAAATTATATTATATTATATAGTAATGATTCTATAATGGTGAATTATTATTTACCTTTCTTGGATTCCATCTTTTTAATAGTGGAAACACCATTCATGTGTGTGTATGGAATACCATCTCCATGAATGATGTACTTCATTTTTATATATATAAAAATTATGAATTTATATTAATATATTCATAATGAATATATATAATAATTATTTCAAGATTATTAGTTTTTATTCGATAGAATCATGATCAATGTCTTTATACTAGAACTACCAAACTGAAATTCTCATGAAAAACGAAACTGATAACACCAGTAAATGATGATTCTTATAGGTAATTCTTAATTAATGGGTGTTAAAAAACAAAAGTCTGATTATATATGATATTTTAATAATGAAATTATTTTTTTAACAGATTTATAATAATTCTAAATATTCTATAAATGTTGTTGTAGAACTTATGAAGCAATTTAAACTTGAGTTAAGGGTTTATCTTTTCAAATTGGCTTCTTTGGAAAAAATGTTATGTTATACACCTACATTCGTTTATGTGGTTAATATAAAACCTCTTTTACATGTAAAACCATGAATATATCTATGATCAATATATATAATGTTATTTATTTATTCATGTGGATTTTGTTTCAAGATTTAGTAAATTGTTAAGGGTTTTATGTTTTAATCTATGATTTTTTATAATTATGTTTTTAATGAATAAATTTATGATATATTTATCAATTATTTTCCAAAAAATTATACTCTTTTACGTTTTTTATTTTTATTTTTTTATTCATATTATACTCTTTATCTACTAAAGGGGCGAAAATATGATTTTTATGGAAAATGACTATGTTTTACTGTTTGTCTAAGAATGTTTTTATTCCACATATATGTTTTTTAAAAATATTTTTAGTAATATATTTAATGTTATCAAATGATATATTAGATTCATCATTACCCACCTTTTAATTAAATAAAATTAACATTTATCTTCATATCTTTAATAAAATATGTTATTTTTTTTACTTTTTACAAAAAATGTAAATGGAATCATTGTTCTTTAATATGTATATTGAATTGAATTTACTTTATTAATGGTTATTTCATTCATTGAAGGTTCTTCTAAAAGTATCAATTTTTCATTTAAAATAAATAATTTATTTAAAAATTTGGATATTTTTAAATTTTAAATAAGTGACTTCGAAGTGAAAAGTTAATTATCCTCATGAAACATTTCAAGTGATATTTGAATGTAATTTATTTAATGTTACATAAGATATAATGGGTATATTATCCAATTATACCATTACTTTTTTTTATATAGATGTTATATGGTTAAGTAGACAAGATAAATATGCAACTCATTTATTTTTCTCATGTTATGAAATAATGAAATGTTTATGAAACATGTTTCCTTTCTACAAGTTATGTTATGATTAAAGTACTATGAATTTTTGGTATACATATATATGATTTTCATAATGTTATGGGTGGGATAGAAAATATATAGCCCTATAATTAATTGGGTAAATAAGGATCTCTCATGAGGTAATTAAGACTAGAATGGGGTGTGAACCAAATTTAGTAAGGGACTCTATCCACTGTGTTATTATTAGGAGTGAATATTTACTAATTATTTATTGTAATGGTTTGTGAACCCAACTAACTATGATAGTATTACTAGTTATCCATGGATAGGGAATTAATGTTTTATTACTATGTGTATTCAACAAACATTTGATATTTTCTAGAATTAAGATCTCAAGGATCATGTTATTTTATTTCTTTAGGATTCATGTGTTATGAAAAACCATGATTTATGGAATGGATAAATATTATAATATATTATATATATCACATGGTTTTTAAATTTTATTCCCTTGTACTTATACACTTATTCACTTGTTATGTTTTAGTGATCATTGATATCTCCCCATTTTATCCATACAGAGAATATGATCTCACCCTTTCTTATTGTCCCTTCCCTAATAGTTGATGAAATATATTTTTTATGAAGTTCCAAAAAAGGTTTTTTATTCTGAAGAACTGGGTGGGAGATATTACAGATAATTTATGAACATGTTTTTTTATATGTACTTGTTTCCAATGACACAAACCATTATAGATATAAAATGTATTTTTATCTAATATAATTAATATTCAACTAGTAAAATATAATTTGTATATATATGAAAAGTATTGGTCAATATAGATGGTATTAGAGTAGAATTTAGTGAAACATTTGTGATTAGTATTAAATAACATTGTAAAAAACTATAGGGATAATTCAATGTAAAGGATAAAATATTAAATTCTTAGTAAAGATGATATTGTTTCGTTTTATTAAAAATGATTCCCTATCTAGATACTATAAGTGTATGTCGTTTTGGAAAAGATGAATCTATGTTTAATAACCCAAGAAAAAGTTGGTCGAGTATTCTCATCCATCATTCAGGTGCATTGGGGGGGTTCCCTTATAAAACACTAGGTATAACACTCCTAATGCATATGTTTAGGTTAATTCACATTTTATTTTTAATCTATTATAAATTATTTTAATAGATGTTGATTACATTTTCTATACCATGATATCCAATATTACTCAATTTCTAGAACAAGAAGGAATCATCTTAACAATTAATTTGATGGAAAATGTTGTGATTCGGAGAAACCAAATGAGGTTACGACTGAAGTTAAATATAATGTTTTTATTATTAATTATATATCATGATATATTATTGCAAACTTATACCTTATCCAACTCTTAAACTCACCAAATAAGATAACAATATTGTTCACTAAGAGCACGGGTGGTGGAGACCAAGGAAAAAAGAATGGTCGATTTCATTCATGTATGAAATTTTGAAATAGAAACAATGGATAATGACTCAAAGGAACATGAAAATGTTTTATGTGTTGAAAATAAGGGCATAGAGAAACATATTTCCAATAAAAAATGAGGAATTACATGGAGGTTAATAAATTTCATCTTGGGGATCCATTTATACTTAGTCGACCTGAATATGGTGAACTTGGGAATTAATCGAGTCAATTTCCTCTTCTATAAGTTAACTTATAGACCAAGGAAGGACATAAGTTATGAAAAAAATTTAAATTGAAGGATTGTTGTTATTTTGAATAGGAATTAAAAATTAAGCTACATAACTATTTTAATAAATGGTATTTTTCTTAAAAGAATAACGAACCATCAATGTTGATCTTGAATAAATATTTTTGAATAAATATTTTCAATTTTTATTTTTTTAATTTGGTCAAACATATTTTAAATAAGTCTAAAGGATACCAATTTATGGTGTAGATTAAGTTTATATTTGGTGGATATAGATGACATTTTATATATTAATGTATTATATTCAGACACATGTTCTATAAATTTCCATTTTTTAAGTATTTAGTAAAATAATGAATGGTTTATCATTATTTTATGGATCTTATGATATGTTAGAAATTAATTTTAGAAATATTGACATGAAAAATAGATGTTGAAATAATTAATGAAGTTTAATTTTCTCAAAACAAAACAAAATTTTAAATTTTTTCTTATAAAATAGAATACAATCAATAATTTATATATCATTATGTAATCCATCTTAAAAATCAATTAATCCCTCATCATTAGTATAAGGATCATGGAATAAAATATTTTTATTTTTACCATCATTTCTGATGATGTCTTGGTATTTTCACCCCTCACAAATTTATGGTTTTCTATTATTTTATTTCTCATGACCATGTTTTCTATTACACCCCATAATTATTACAACATTAATTTTCCCCCATCTCACTTCGCACTGATTTTTTTTCTAATGGGAAACCATGTTGTGTGTTATTTTATATGACCTTCAGATTTCCATTTCCCTCATTTCAAGAGAAAGTTTTGTTAACCCTTTTTATAATTCATGTTTTAAAGAATGTTATTCTCAAATTTAATACCCATGATTAAGAATATTAATTTTATATTGTGTGGATGAAATTCATTTAATGGCTGGGTGATAATTTAACACCACTAAAATTTACTTTAAAAGAATAATAATCTTGATATCATTTTTAACACATAATATTAAGCATTAAGTGAATTGAAATATATTAAAAGATATTATTATATTAATGTTACATATAAATTGAAATGATGGTTATGAATATGAGTAAACAGATTAGGAAATATAGTTATAGTATTCCTAATCAATAAAAATGTACCGAATAATTCCAATTAAATAATCACCGAATTTTTGTGTAGTAATCTAATGTTTCAAAAATAAATTTTCATAAAAAATGTTTTTTATTTCATTTTATATAAGTAAATTATATTAAATTGTTACAAAAATATGAAATTTAATTTTTAGAAATTTGTTATTTTTTTAGAATTATCATTTAGAAATTATCTTAGGGTGAATTGTTTTATTATTTTTAAAAGAATCATTTTCAGTGAATAGTAAAAAATAATTATTTTTTATAAAACAATCTTTTCTCTTCAATTAAAGTTATAATTATAAATTGAATTTTCTCTTAAATTAATATAATACTAAATTAATTATATTTTAAAAAATAAATTATATAAGAATCATAATTACATAAAATGTTGGTAAATGCTCATTTTTACCAAAAAATAGAATTACTCCTAAACACTTTTTCATTACATTTTACATATATATATTTAAATTGATTTTCTAAATATATTGAATTCAAATATTGAATATGAGTTCCATATTTAGAATTTTTAGGGTAATATTCAGAAAATACGACCCTTTAATTCTTGAATAACATAAATAGTAAATATATTAAATATTAGCACATCAGTAATGGTAAATAGAGTAATTATGATTAGAAGTAATATGATAAATAATAAAAATAACCTTCAACCATATATTTTATAAATTTTATGATATTTATTTGTTAATCTTCATTCAATAATATAATTTATTATAATTTTGTTCAATTTTTCATCAAAAATAATTTATATATTATTTTAAGCAAATATAATGTCAAAAACGTCACTCTCTTTTAATGTCTATAATTTTTTTTACCGGGATAAAAAATAATGATAATTAGTTAATTTATATTAAAAATATAGTATAATTTTTTTATCATTTCAATTTATTATTCTTCTGTGATGAAATAAATTCCTTAAATTCTTATGTAGGGGCGACTTAGTGTTTTTCATAAAATAGAAAAATCAAGAAAATAATTATAAAAAACTCTAAAAGAAACATTTTTTGTGTAATTTAATGTATTTCATTCTTTTTAAATATATATAACTTATTTTATATATTTTAAATGATTATATTCATCTAATATTTCTATTATTATGTTTCTAGATTATTTTTTTCTCAACAGTTCTTAAAATGAAATTAATTTTTTATGTTAAATAAAATTTTATTAAATAATTAATAATCATTAAATTTTTGGAAGAGGAATAAAGTATATCTTAATGGTCTAAATTTTTATCACTTTTCTATTTATGTGAAAATTTTCACCATATAAATAAATTATTAGCCTTAAATATTGAATAATTATTACTGCATTGAAGGTTCAATTTGTTAACTTATAGGTTAATCAAAAGGATATTGTCTAAAATGAAATAAAAACTAATAAAAATATGTTTTATTAATTTTATTAAGATCATAACCTCATTTTAGTGGAAGAAATTTTATTTTTGAACCATTTTACAATAGTTAGAGACATATTATATTACAATATGTCATGTATTTTAAAAAATGACATTAATAATAATTGATAATAAATAATATTCTATTAAATTATATAAAATTTCTTAAAATACAATATTTTTCCATGTGAATAGGACATAGTCTAAAATATAAATAACAATACAGTTATGGGCCACTAATCTATTTATAGAAACATTTGTGTCCCACAAATATTAAAAACAATTATATTTTGGTAATGTATCAAATGGGTAATGTGGGTAAAAATAGAAAGATAAGGGTGAAAATCAACTAAAATTATTTAAATTTTATTTTTTGGGAGTATTTATAATCATCCTCAACAAATAATAAAAATATATCAATTTGGAGCCACTCAAATGAGAATATTAACTTAAATTAATTTAATAATTTATGTAATTCCTAGAGTACCCATCTTCTCACACAGAAAAGGGTACCTCATATCCTCTATGGATCACACCCTTTGAGCAATATATAACAACCAAAACCTGAAAAATTATATTATAAATTAATTAGAGGTACATTTATTATTAAAATACTATTCCATTGGTCTTTAATATCAATTTTAAAGGCAGTCTACCATAGAAGAGGTAATCATCTTTTCAAACTATTTTAAAACTATTTCTTCTTCTACATTCACTAAATATTTTATAACCTTCCATAAATAATAAATAAATTAATATAAATCTGTTGATATTTTATTAATATTATGGTTAATCCATTTTATATCTCCCTTCCATCATACAAAAAGTGAAACATCGCTCGTGCGTACGTACGCCTTATCATATCCACATAACAATCAAATAACTTTTTCATCACCATTTTATTCTAAAGGTTATAAAGATTGATATAGTGAAGATATGCGGAATTTATTAAATAAATATATTTCATTAATTATAATATCATATCTTACTTTTTACCATCCAATCTATTGGAAAATGATAACGTCGTCTGTGCATTTGTGTGGACTACCAGGTTTACTAATTGATGAGAATTTTTTTTTCATTTACTCTTTACATGGATATTAATAAGGATATATTTAATGAAACTATATGATATAATGATTAATATATAAATTTGAGTTATGATTTACCTTTTTTCCCACCTTCAAAAAGTGAAAACAACATTCGGTCGTGCATATGACCTACCATTTCCATGAATGGTGTAATTAATTTGTCTATATCTACCATCAATTGATGAAGCTAAATATAAATATATTTCATATAAATGATATTAGTATTGGGATTCAATTTATTGACATGATTTAATCATGATTAATTTATAATGATTGGAACTACAGATCAAAATTCTCATTAAAACAAAACAATTAACACTCAAAATGTTGTTTTTAATAAGTGTTTTTCAAGAAATTATTGTCAAAATATTATAATAGCATAAAATATATTTTTATAAATATTTAAATTATTTTTTTATAGAATTATAATAAATTTAAATTTATTATACATTATTTTAGAGTCATTTTGCTACACTTTAAACATGAGGTAAGAGTTTATATTTTAATTTGATGTTTTGAGACATATGTTATGTTACACAACTACCATACTTTGTGAGATGTATATGCATCCATTTATTCATGTTATATCACAATTTTCATTATTATAATTTTCTTTAATGTCTAATTTTATGTTATTATATAATGTGTATTACGTTTCCAACGTTCCAAAAGAAATAATAGTACTCTATTACAATCTCAGTATTTAGAAAGATTTTTTTTGATTAAATTAACAATAATGAAATTTCATTATATAAAAATCACTAATTATCATGATTGTTATTATGCTATGGATATTTCTCAATAATAAATGTTTTTCTTCCATTTTCTTCTATTTAGGAGCTCTAAATATGGAATGAATATTTTAAAATATATGTGATATTTTTTAGTATTTAGTCAGGAATATTTTTCTTCCATGTCTATGTTATATATAAATGTTTTCAATAATATTTTTCCAATTTTCAAATATTTTTTTAAATTAATTTCCAACCATCTTTGTGTTCTTAAAAAAATTAAAGGATTGTTCTTTTATTTTTTTCAAATGATATAGTTTGGGAATTTTTACTAAAAATGTGGATGGAAACATTGGTTAAATGTACATAGAATGAAAAAAGATTCTTTAACAGATGAACTCTAAATGTGTTCCCATGATTATTTCAAATAAAACTTTTCATTAATATTTTGTGAATTTTCAGATTTTAATAAAGTGATTTAAAATTTAAAATTATATTTTTATCATGAAATGTAACAAATTATATTTTAATGGATTTTTTAATGTTACATAAGAAGTAATGATGATGTTATCCAATGTTATCTTCCATATTTATCATACATATGTTTTATAATTATAATGTAAATATATTTATGGAACACATTAATTTTTTATGGGTTATTCTAAGATAAAGTATTTATGAAACCTATTTCCTTTCTATGCAATATGATTTTATTAATGTTTTATAAATTTTTGGCACATTTATTAATGATTTTAATTATGTGGGGGTGGTCCCATAAATTTATATCCCACCAATATATTCAGAATAGATAGATATCACAAGATATAATTTGGACTAGAATGTGAAGTGAACACATTTTATTAAGGGACTCTTTCAATTATGATAGTCATGTGAGCGAACATTTACAATAGATATAGTGGAATGGGAGTGAAAATAATCAACTATGATAGACTTGGTAGTGAGAATTGTCTAAGAAAATTATTTTCTTTTCTTATGTGTATGCTAAAAACTTATGTCTTATGCCAATTATATTTTCCCATGGATTATGTTCTATGATTCATTTCTGATTCATTTCTGATTAGCTGCCAAATACTATTCCATGACTCAAGAGTATGAACTATTATATAAATTATATTATTTTCAAATTTTATCCCCATATTCTCATACCCTTATTACCATTCTATATTTAAGTGATCATTGATATCTATCATGTTTGTACTTATCACGCATCTGATCTAACATTTCTTATTTTTTCTTTGTCTATGATATGAAGACATATTTTAAGAATAAATTATCTAATAGTGGTGATATTTATAAAGAAAACATTTTTAATAATTATATATATTATTTGAACCTATTTTTATGTATCTTTATTTCCAAATACAAAAAAACATTAATGTTATATCATTGATCATAATGTTACATAATTAATTTTCATCTAGTAATTTGAAATATTTATGTATAAAATGTTTAGGCTTTTATAAGAGTATACTATAGAGTGATAATTATCAGTGATATAGGGTTTTAGTGAAATCCCCACTTGAGAAGTGTTGAATGTTGAGATGAATTATTTGAGTTATAGGACTTGAAGTGTTCACAAAAGAGAAGAGTGAAAAGGGATTCTAAATATAGATAATGGTTTTGTGCTATGGATATTAGTAGCATTATATTTTCTTTTGTTTTGTGTGATTAAAAATTTCTCATGCAACCTTGAAAGTATTATATTCCCAACATGATGTCTTAAATGTATTTTATTTTTGGAATGAATCCATGACAATATTAGATTATTGGCATGAAACCTTGAATGTACTAGACTCTTGTAATGACGTATTAAAAATATTTTATTATTGGCATGCGGTCTGGAAATTAATAGATCTTTAGCACGAACCCTTTGAGGTATGTTATAAATATAAATGATTTCATTCATATATATTTTAGTTATTATTCAATCATGAGATTTTAAAAGACATATCTGTGGATACATTTCATTTTAGTTCATTGGTTAAATGGAATGTGTACCAGTTTCAAACCTCTCTATATTGACGTTTCCTTATCTAGTTATGTAAATTGAATGTGTTATCAGTTATTTACATGTCCACGTTAATTTATTCTCATTTTTACATTATTGGTTTATATTTACATACTAATACTGAGAATTTGAGCTCACCCTTATTGTGTTTCAACTCTCCATGTTATGAAGAATAACTATTTGAATAAGCTTTCATGGATGCAGTTTATTTTATTTTATCATGTATCGTGTTTTTAATTTCTATTTGCCAATGTATTGTTGGTATCATGTATGTAACCTGAATTTCCAAGACCTATAAATTGATCGGTAAATTTGGATTTTTTTCATAGTAATCATTCTAATGTAATAAATTAATGCATCATCTTTGGGATTATGGGGTCAGAGAATTACAAGTAGTGTCTCAAAGAGCACTCTATCAAACATTAATATCTATTAGTTATATTTTATATTATAAAATTTATGTATATATTATCTTAATATTTTATTTAAGAGAAACTTATCTTAATTCATAAACCTTTCATTTTATCTAATTATATTCTTGATAATATTAAAAGTATTTTACTTATGTGATTTACCATATCTGGATATATTTTCTAAGTCAGATGATTATATTCCAATACAATTGTCCATTATATCAAGAAGACACCATGATACAAGATGGAGATTATGGAAGAG
Organism: Viscum album; assembly: GCA_963277665.1. Lineage (NCBI taxonomy): Eukaryota > Viridiplantae > Streptophyta > Magnoliopsida > Santalales > Viscaceae > Viscum > Viscum album. The sequence goes on from OY728131.1 coordinate 415,101,621, forward strand.
GGGAGTTTGACAAGTCAAAGACTTCTAGTCATAGATCATCGGCGTAGGAATCACCTGATGTAGATACTGTCTAAATGTTGAGAGTTATGAGTTTCTAATTTATAAAGTTTTAATGATGCAAGGATAAAACGATCTATCATACTTACCAATCCATGATAATTTAAAATCCACCAAAATAACCGTTCTATTTGATAAATCATTGGTTATAGAAAATCCTTATAAATGATGTTTCTCCTCCCATAGATGAATCAGTGTAGTTCTAAAACTGATCCATGAGACAAATTTTTTATATGAATAGGGTATCAGATGAAGAATAAGACAAAATAATTTTTTATTGACACACATTGAAATTTTTTAATTGTATGGACCGATGAACAAGCTGAATTTAGATACCAATCTATCAGATGATGTCCAGTAGTGTTTTCAACCATTTTCATAATGAAAATTACGTAATTTATTTTATGTAGGTAAATACTCCTAAAAAAGACATAGACATAGTTACAATGGATGGGTAATAGTGACTAGTGCACCAGAATCATGATAACACTAATAAGTCATCAGACATTGAACTTCATTATATATAGGTTTCATATTATTCTGAGATATTTTTGTATGAATCAAGAAAATATGTTTTGAAGCTATTGATAAAGAGTTTTAAGGGGATTATAAAATGTAAAAACTGATATACCTATGTTTATGGAAGAATAATTTCAGTTGTAGAATTAGAATGGGAATTTATCACTTATACAGTTTCTCCAGTTCTTCAAGAAATCAAAGTGACAACCAACATCATAAAAACAATATATATAACACAGAATGTTTTTTTATAAGTTTTATTTTGAAATAATTTGTTAGAAGTTTGGAGATGTTTCCAGAAGAATTCAGAAGAGTTTTTAAGTGCTAAGGTGGTAAAATATGAATCTAAGAGGAATGTGAAATTTGAGATTTTTTAAATTTTGTTGGCGATAAAATGAAATTGGTTTCCCACGCATTACCTTGGATGAGATCTTATTAAATATGGTAAATATAAAATTTACTATGAATGTATTCTTGTGTCCTACATATAGGGATAGAGAGCGCTGAATAATTTTATGTATGTCAGTGAGAAGAATGTTTTTGGATTAAATTTCCTAAATAATGTTTCTGTGACAGATGAACCGTGAGGAAGGGATTGTAATTAGTGATTTATAGATCGGACGAAGCCACCAGACTAATGAATCATGGAAATAAATAATTGGTTTATAATAGTTTCTAGATTATCTTTGTAGTTTTTCTATGGATATAAGAATCAGAATGAGACATTAGACTGAGTTTTTTATAAAGTCTAGATAAAACTTTAATATCTATAGCCGGGTAGGAAAGTGAAGAATTTTTTTGAATAATTATTTATGTTTCAGTTGTTAAAATAGAAAATTTACATGTTTATTTCCAACTGGTGAAGGTTTTTAACTATTTAGGAATCTAATTTTACATTATTAGTTCTAGAATAAGAACATGAACTGTTATATTAATCATTATTCTTCACATGTGTAAGGGTACTTCCAGCTATTTTTATCTAAAAAAGGTAGTGTTTCTAGTGGATTGTGTAATATTTTATTGTTTCCAAACCATTTGAAGGACTATCAACAATTATTTCATAGTAAACTATGTAAATATTTGTGTTTCTATGGATGTGTGAATGTTTTAGTATTCAGTAATGTGAAAAAAAATTACCAGTATTTTAATGTTGTTATAAAAGAAAGATGACATAAAAAAGGGATATAATTGACTCATCACATTCCCTCTCAGTTGTTATACTTATCCTATTTGGAAATTTTCTATATCTATTCAATTATAAGATACAAAAATATGATATTCCAACTACTTATGATAGGGATCCTTCTATTGTTATATGTACACTGTGTTCATCCGACATCAAGAAAAATAATTTTGATGAACACAATCATAATGAATATAATCGAATTAAGTAATGAATGGCTCAAAATCACAAAAGGATATCATTCTTAAAGTACAATATCTATCAGTCCATTTCTCTAAACTTCTATCCATTTTCCAACCAAATGCATTTATACTTTTCTCCATCATCAAATTCCACCATGTATCCCTATCTAAATAAATTCTAAAAGACCTCATACTTTTTTGTGGAAGAAAACCCAAACCTTCCTTGTATGATCATTGATGAAAGTAATGTAATATATTTCAATTTTACGAGAATGACCTTGTACAAGACACCATAAATCCCTATAAACCAGCTTGATCATAGAGTTCATAGGTGTCCATATATTATGATTTAATGATAAATTCCACAGCTTCATGTAGATAAAACCCTCACTTTTACCAAACTCTACAAAATCATGCTTCAAAAATCCTCTCATAGAAAAGGGTTTCAAACCGTTCTCACTACTATAAACATGATTTTTATTCCATAACCATTATATTTCATAATATTATAAAGAAATTTGTTTCTTTATCATAGAAAATACCTTTTGGTGTTCCAGTTTGGTGAAAATTTCCATCTTTCACACTTTGGGAAACCCTATTATAAACTAATGTGATATTACATGTATTTCAGAAAAAATTGATTCAAACCCTACATCCATGAGCTATCCAATCGAAATAAAATTCTTATATAGTCCTAGGATATGATAGACACCATGAAAATATATAAGAAATATTTTTTCCATTCCCTCACTCAAATATTCTTTTCTAACAACCTTTAGTGCATCTCTATCAACTAGGGTAACCTTGATATAGATTTTAGAGATATAATTCTACATGGATCCCCCGTTATAAGATGATTTAAATGTTCCACTAGTTTCAATAAACCATGAATTCAATTAAATAATGACACTTGGAATTAATGTTCTATAATCCACTTCTACTATAGAGTTTTTTAACGATTCAGTAGAAAACATTGGATATTTGACATACCTTTCAAAAAATCCATAAATCGATGTCCCTTATTTTCAAAGTTCTAACATAAAGAGTAACCAGGAATTTAAATTGTTCCATTTATTATTACTTTCTATCATTCCCATTATCTTCTGAATCCTTCTATTTAGGACCACTGACAATCGAGAGGTTGAATAAAATATCAGTTATTTCTTAAACCACCTTCCAATATATCTCTTAATTGATTTCTAGATCATAGAAAAATTTTATGACCAAGTCATTCATTTCACTACAATTATAAATAGTGGTCACAGAAATTTTATACGAACTTATATTCAACAACAGGAAAATCAATTCCCATATGCCTTTAAGAGATATAACTCTAAAAGACACCCACATATCATATATCACATTGAATTTTTTTATATGATCATGCACTAACCATACTTTTAACAACCTCATTGGGAACATTCTCTATAACCTAAAAATATTTTTCATTAAAGAGGTTTTCTAAAACATGTTTACATGTTTGGTCATCAACACTGTTGTAATGACCCACTAATTCTCATTAGACTGAGAGTACAATGATTCAATACATGGCCTTAGGATACATCCCCAAGATGATAGAGGATGGAAATAAATTTAAAAGGTATTTAATTACCATTGGGGGTTGATTTACCCTTTTAATGATAATCTATAAACCAACCAACCAAAACCCATAGTATCTATATGATGCATGAATAAAATAATGAAGAATTTGAAAATATTTTATACCAAAGTGTGCCAAAAAAAGTGATATAGTGGAAGAAAAATATATTTAAACATAATAACGAAAGATAAATCAAAAAGGCACCAAAATAAGCAAAATACTCTAGGATCCAAAAGCTCTGTGTTGTACCATCTCCAACCAGCTCAGTAACTCAAAAAGTAGTGTTAAAAACCCGTTACACCTTAACTTTTCCCACGACCTAGAAGATGACATCTACAAAAGAACCAAAATTTCAAATTAGGGGTGAGTATAATACTTAGTATGATTCCCTCAATTATTTACCTACTCATTCCAGTAGTATAGAAGAGTTAGAAACATTTATATAAAATAGTTTATATAAAACAATTTCTGAAAATTCTTTATAACTAAATATAAACACTTCTCAAGGCAGTTTATGATGAGATATAAACTAAAACCCTTTGAACCAATTTTACTAAAATCATCACTCCAGGTAAACATTAAAATAAATATTTTGAAAACATTTTTAAAACTACTTTTTCAAACCAATAAACTCCACACAACAACAACTTCTAAAAATTCATGCATCGTTATGACAGTTCGATACTCATGAGTAGTTTCTCATCAGTCTACCAAGTAATCAAAAGGGAATTATTTACCATGTTACATTTAACCTTTTATACTAAGCACATGATCATATTTTAACCATTCCTAGTAATTAAATATGTTATTTATAACATTTTTTTCAAAAATGAAATCCAATTTCAATAAATTTCACCTATTTCAATAAAAATGATCGTTTATTGAAAACATTGAAACCATTTATTTTCAAAACATTAAATAATTTCAAATACCCATGTATCTATTGGAATGTTTTTCAAAAGAAATACATCCCATTTTCATAGTTTTCCACCACCCATCGCTAAAGAGGTTTTAACAATTGTAAATAAAAAACTCAATATAATTTGAATCAAAAACTAAATTCTAAGGCACGATAATAAATTCCATCAAGGGATGATGAGAGTGAATCCACCTACCTCACATGTTTTGATGAAAACAATCAACAGATGAAGAATGCTGAAGAATCCATCTCATGATTCCATGAATCCACCCAAGATCTCATCCCCCACCATGAACAACACCACATTTAAATTTATTTTCCATAAAAACTATTAGATCTACCCACAAAGGGTGTAAGTATAAGAAAAATCGATGAAAGGAGGGGTAGATATAAGAAACTATGATGGAAATGATGAATAACAGGCACATAATGCAATACTCTACCATCTATTCTCCAAGGAACGTGTTCGTATTGCCTCTTGATTGATGGGAAAACCTCCTTTGGCCTTTTGAAAAGAAAAAAAATTCATGATAGGATTGATTTGGGTTGAAATAGATCAAATAGAGGGCCAAACCGAATTAGATCCACAAAGATCAGAAAATAGTTTTGGCCTTGTATGGTTTGGCCACACATTTTGGCCAAACTGTGTGTTGACCGAGAACCCCATTTTTCCAAAACCCCCCAAAAGTACTCAAAAGTCTCCCCAACATCACACATAACCATCAAACATAATAAAATCCTCAGTGAAGGGTTATATTCTAGAAATTGGAGTAATACATTCTCCACAACATTGGTCTTTCTGTCGCCAGAAACATGAATGTTATCAATTCCCTAAAAGAGTTCTGTCCGTTACTCTTTCATTTCTTTCTCATGTTCCCATGTCTTCTCTAGAATCTGAGCATGATTACAAAAAACCCATACTAGGATGATTATTTTCCAATGCAAGAATTTATCTTACCTATGAACAATCCCCATCGAGATATGTGTCAATGAAGAATCCCTCTCTAGATCAACGTGATCCCATTAAATCACATGGCCAGGATCTGGTTGATATTTTTAAAATGAGATACATGGAATATAGTGTGCACCGCACCGAACCATAGTGGCAATGCCAACTAATATTCCACATCTCCAATCAATTCCCATATCTTGAATGGATTAATGTATCTGGGAGATAATTTTCCCTACATCCCATAATAAAGATGTCCAAGCCTTGGAGAGATCCTCAAGAGCAGATGATCACTCAAAAAAATTCAAGAGTCGTTGGCGATGATCTGCATAATATTTTTGATGACTCTAAGACATCTAAATTCTCTTTCTAATCAAATGGATCTTCTCTATTGTTTCATGGATAAGGCTCAACCCAAATAATGAGGTCTCACCTATTTACACCAAGGATAGTGGAGAATGATAAGGATTCCCTTAAAATGATTTGAAGGGGGCCATGTGTACTAAATCCTAATAACTGTTATTGTATGATAACTCCACCAATAGAAATTTCTCTTACCATGATCCACCAAAATCTATTACAGATTCCCACAAAATGTCTTCCAATGTGTTTATCAGGTATTCAAATTTTCCATCTATCTGAGGATGGTATACTGTACTCAAAGTCAACTGATTCACAAAGGGTTTCGCTAAGGATTTCTAGAAACAAGATGTGAATCTCGGATCACTATCTGAGACTATCAAAACTATTATTTCGTGCTTCTTTAACATTTCTTCGATATAGAATTTAGACAGACTCTATACCCAATGAGTTTCATGAATAGGGATGAAATGAGATGACTTGTGCCAATCCACTATCACCAATATGGAATCATGTTTTCGTACCATTCTCGGAAGACCTATAAAAAATATAGCTGTATTCTCTTATTTACAAAATAGAATAGATAAATACAACAACATTCCCACTGGAATCTAATGTTTTTCTTCAACTTAGTTACATATTAAGAACTTTGAAACAAACTCAGACAATTTTTTTTTCAAGCGATTCCATCAAAACTATGCCTTCAAGGCCTTATACAACTTGTATATCCCTAGATATAAAACCCATCTAGAATGGTTCTAGTTAGGAAGAAGTTTTTCCTCAAAAGTGATACGTACAACCATCTGATCCCTAAATCCCAAAACTAAAGTCCCCTCATGTTTCCTGCCCTCAATGGTCTCCCAACCATTGAGTTTTGAACTCATAATAAAGCATTCTACATCATATGTCTATACATCCTTAACCATTTTAACAAATTAGGAACTAATGAATCATATAATAAAACCACAACATAACCTTAGTTTTGACATTCCATATGCATATTGTCTAAGACCCACAAAAACGTCCACGCCTATGAATCTACCTTTGTTAGTAAAGAATATAAAATCCTACCTAATTCATCATTCACTAAATTGTATTTTCCAGGGGTACACATTAATTTGAATTCAAACATTCAGAGATACTCCATCCATCTTGTTTTCCACAAATTTAGATACCTTTGTGAGGAAATGTGCTTCAAGATCTTATGATGAATTGAAATAGTGAATTTCTCACCCAAGAGATAGTGACACCATGTCATTAATGTGTGAATGACTGCATCTAACTCTAAATCATGTGTTGGGTAGTTATTTTCTTACACTATCAACTGTATTGAACCACACGAAAGCATATGATCTCCTTGCATGAGAAAACATCCCACCCCAGATCCTGATGCATCATAGTAGACCACATATCCCTGTCCTGGCTCTTGAAAACCCAAGATATGTGTCTATGATAGACACACTTTCATCCATTGAAAATAATTCCAGGAATATTTACACCACTAGGAAGGAACCTTTTTCTTTCTCAATTTTATCATGGGTGATTCTACTTGTGAGAATTCACAAGAAAAACGGCGATAATACCCACCGAGAGTAAGAAAATATCATATCTAGAAAACATTCTTCAGTGGTTTCGAAGTGACAATTCCATAAATATTTTTAGGATCCACTAAAATGCATTTTTTTAAAATCACACAACCCAAAAATCATACATATTGTATGAAAAAGTTTCACTTTGACAATTTGTCATACATATGGTGACCTCTAAGAATTACCAACACCTTTGCTAATTGTATCTCATGATTATCCCTAGTTCTTCAATACACCAATATTTCATTAATTAACACCACCACAAGAAACCCATATATTTCTTAACTATACAAATAGATAATTACATAGAGACAATTGGGGAATTAATTAGTCTGAATGGAATTACCACATATTCATAGTGGTCATGTCTTATCCTGAAAGTTGTCTTCAGAATATCTTCCTTCTAAACTCAAAACTAATGATATCTTTATTACATTTCAATCATAGAGAACCCCAATTCTTCACTCAATTGATCAAATAGATCATAAATTTTTGTAAGTGAATATCTATTATTTATCCTAACCTGGTTCAACATACAATAATCAACACACATCCACCAAGTTTCATGGGCTTTCTTTAGGAACAAGAGTGGTGCTTCTCATGGAGATGTACTCAGAAAAATGAAACCTTTTCTTTCCAAATCCTCCAATTGTACTTTAAACTCATTTAATTCTATTGGTTCAATCCTATTAGATGAAATGGAGATAGGTCAAGTCCCCATAAGGGGTTATATTGTAAACTCCATATCCTTTATAGGTTGTAACCTAGAAAATATTTCAAAAAAAACATTTAGAAATTGACCCACTGTGGCTGAAAAATGCTATCCTCATTCTATTACATTGATTCTAAAGTAAAAAATCTCAATTGGTATGAGGACATTCCCATATTTGGTTCCAAAAAGCTCATTGCACCTTTATTTACAACCCCATCTCATCGGAAGATATTCAAGACATCATCCTGAGTTGTGAAATTAACCGTTCTTCTATACTGTCAAACAATACATTCCTAGTATTAAATAAAATATATCCATCTCTAGAATTGATAAATACTATTTATGATCAACTGCATCTGTAGTTATATAACACGCTCTATACACGAAGGCTCGACATGTTCTTTCACCATGAGGGGGTTTTTAGTTTTTTCTTAGAAGGAATCAGTTAAAGTTTCAAAGTTATAAAATCACTTGTATGATAAGAAATAATAGAATATGATGAATCCATAATAAAGATCCCTTTTATAAGGGTATAATTTAATAGAATTGAACCACACACCGTAGATGGTACAGTTTGATCATCCAGAGTCCCCTCCTCTTATTCATATTACTATATCCGCATGGAACTAAACTCTTTGTTTCCCTCTTTAGATTTCCCCTATTGAAAAGTTATGGTTTTCTTAGAATCACTATGTAAAGCTCTGCTCTACAGAAGGCTCTAAATTTTTGGCCACACCCTATCGAATCATTTGATGCATGCGACACCTGAGAAGTTTCTCAATCACCTGACCTTGGATCACTGCGACAATATCGCTAAAGATGTCCTATTTTGTTACAGTTGATTAATTTTCATGGTTTTGACATACACGCTCCCTTTATGTGATCATACAAACCACATTGATAACATTACGACTTTTCCTTTGGTTAGGAAGGAGGATTTACTAGTCCATCTGGTTGACTCTAATTCATATTGAGACCCTGTAAATATGTGTCCCTCTTCCGTTTTCTCCAATCAGTTTTGAGACCACAATTTCATATTTGTATCATAATTCTTCATCCTCCCATATCCCCAGAAATATCCCTCTTTTCCATTGAAGCCCATTTTACAATATCCTATAATCATTGATATGAAGTATTGCAATCTTCGACCAAATATCCTGCCTGAGTCCTGACTTGAAGATGCATTCCTTCAAGATCGAACTTGTTATAACATATGGTGAAATGCACACTAAATATACGAATTTAGCTTCATATTTATAAATAGATAGGCTCTATAGTTTTAGGTTGAAAAAGTATTTTGATTTATGGATTATGAAATTTTGAGGATAGAATTGTTTGTTAACGAATTCTTCAAAATCCTCCCAACTCAATCCCTGATCCAATCTACCTTTCCCACCAAATCCCACCAATGGTATGAATGATCCTCTAATATATAAGTTTCTAGTTTGACCATTAGGTCTGTTGGTGTGCCGATCAACTAGAATATTTGAATCAAGTTTTCCATCCAAACCTATCCCCTCTCTGGTTCTGAATCAACCATAAATATGGGTGGGTTATACTTTTGAAAAAATATGGAGTGTTCCACCATTTGTGGCTCCTCCCTTCAGTTCCCTATTTCCACTACATGTAATTCTTGGACTGTACTTTTTTACTAGCTCTTATTTCACCTGTGGATGACGTGAAACCACATCTTCAGCAGATTCCTATGGTTTGTTTCTATACCACTTACCAGGTGCCATTTTGAAATTAAACATCACCTTCTGTATGTCTCACTCATCATTAAATCTATCTGCTTGGAATGTAAAGTTCTATAACATCAATATCACAACATTGATTACAAAATATAATAGTTTTTTTAAAACAATACACTTGTTCTTTGAAAAATCAAAACAATTTCATAATACATGAACTATTTTCTTTTCAAAGACGTTCATTTGAAAACCATTTTCTTAATTTTTTTCCAAAAGGTAAAACCATCCTCCGCAACATATTCCATTACTCAAAATGAGATATGAAATCCTAGTGGGAATTAATTAATAAATAATTAATGTAATTCTAGTCTTAGTGGATAAACCCATGACTATGATCCTCTATTATCTTACTAGAATTTTCAAAACACATACTTACACAAATCCTTGGTAACTTGAAGTTCAGCATAAAAACGTTAGCTACGTATTATTATACTCTATATTCCATGTCCCAAAAATCCTACTCCATTATAATAAGATTACCCATCTAATTGAAAATAATTATTTCAACAACAAGACCGAGATAACTCAAGACTACATTTTTCATAGAGAATGGACAAAGCTGATACCATTTGTAATGACCCGTTAATTCACATTGTCTTGAGAGTTCAGTGAGTCATTACATGAACTTAAGTGACATCCCCAAGACGAAAAAGGCTGGTTATAAACTAACAAGGGTTTCAATGTCCATTGTGGGACTATTTATTCTTTTAAAGATAAACTATGAACCTATCAACCACAACCCATTGCAATTATATGTTTCCTGAAAAAAATTATGACATCTTAGGAAATATTTTATACCAAAGTAAGCCCAAAAAAAAGTGATAAAGTTGAATACAAATATAAATCAACCTAACAATAGAATATAACTCCAAAAGAAACCAAAATAACTAAATGATTTTATGCTCTAATATCTCTATGCTCCACCACCACTAGATAGCTCAACAACTCATGAAGTGGTGTTAAAAACCTTATGCACCCTACCTTTGCCCACGTACCGAAAGATGATATCTGTAAAAGAAACAAAATACCAAATAAGTTTTGAGTAGAAAAATCATTAGGATTTTCCCAATTAATTCCCTACTCATTCCACTAATAGAAAATATTTAGCAAAATTTATATAAAATATTTTATATAAAACCATTTTGGAAAATAGTTTATAACAGAATAGAAACACTTCTAAAAATATTTTATAAGTAAATATAAACTAAAAAATGTGAACCAATTTTACAGAAATCTATAATCTAGATAAACATTTGTACAAAGCATTAAAATAGTTTTTGAAAAATAAGTTTTCCAACCAATAAACTCCACACAACAATAACTACCAAAATACATGTATCATTATGACAGTCCCATACTTATGAGTGGTTTCTTGTTGATCTAACAAGTTTTCACAATGTAATAATTTTACATGTTCCATTTAACCTTTTTAACTATTCACATGATTATATTTCAACCATTATCAGCAATTCAATATGATACATACACCACTTTTTTCAAAAACCAAAACCAATTTCAAACAATTTCACCTGTTTCAATAAAAATTCCCACTTAATAATAACATTACAACCATCAAATTTTGAAAAATTAATCAAATTTAAAACCCATATATCTACTATAAGAATTATAAATAAATCAATTTTAAAAAAATCTATAATATACATAATTTAAAAATCTCCCTTAAAAATAAAAAACTATGCTTTTTCATAAAACCCTTTAATTTTATACTTTTTTCACCACCCATATCTGAAGTGGGTTAAAAAATTGTACAATAAAAAAAATTAATTTTAATCCAAAAATAAATTTTAATTTATTTGAATAAATTCCATCAAGGGGAAATTAGAGTTAAGCCACCTACCATTCTCGTTTCGATGAAAACTGAAAGTAAATAAATAATGCTCAAGAATCAGGGTAAATATTCCAAGAAAGCGCCCAAGATATCCTCCCCTGCCTTGAAAAAACACTAGATATGACATTATGTCTTCTCAATACTCTTATATCTACCAACGCGGGGTGTATATCTTATAAAAATATTTTAAAGGAGGAGTAGATCTAAAAAATCTAAAGCAAACGATGAAGAAGGATAAATTAGTGCAAGAATTTGCCTTCAATTCACCAAAGAACATTTCTTAATCACTTCCATATCAATGGGAGAACCTAATTTTTCCTTTGTTGGATAATTTTTTTTTTGAGTTGGGTCGAAATATATCAAGAATATGAGAAAATAAAATTAGATCCGCAATGATAGGGAATTAGTTATGGCCTTGCACGGTTATGCCAAACGTGTGCTGACTGTGCACCACATTTTTCCCAAAACCCTCAAAAAATAGTCTAAAATCTCCCCCAACTTCCCAAATAACCTTTGAACATAAAACAATAATCGGAGAAGTATTACATAGAAGAGACCCTAGATGTTACATCTATATTTGTTGTAACATATATAAAATTAATGACCACATTGTGGGACAACACTATCAGGAAAACTCCACGTGACTTCACATAAATTTTCCCCATTCAATGTTTTCTTTATAGATTTCATATTTCCATAAAATAATTTTTTTATATCATTTACTTTAAAATTTTTATTCTTATGAAAAAATATTATACTGGTGAACTTTTCAATCCATCACTTTCCCTCTTGAAACGGAATCTTAAAAATATAGAAATATACCTTTTAATTCAAAGGGGGTAAATAGAATTTACATCACTAGTCTTGAATCCACTGTCTGGGATTCCCCTTAGAAATAAAAACCACGATCTTTTATTACTTATTTCTCCAAAATCACAATCATCCAAGGCAACCAACTTCTAGTCATTAATAGTGAAAAGGGAAATAAAGGGTCCAAAAGATACCGTATCCCATTGAAAAATATTTTGGGTCAACGAATCAATGAAACTTGGCCGTACATCCAAACCCCACACCTTCCTAAAACCTGCAAATATTCTTTTAAAAAAATAAAACTGGAAGATGAAATGTAATATATAGTAAAAAAACCTAAATAATCCATGGGATTAAAATTTTCTAAATAGATTTATAACCAATTGGGAACAAAAACCTCACTATGGGATAAATAGTAGTGATTAAAATGGTGGGTTACATATTAAACACACATATATGTGTGAGCATTGATTAATTAAATCACTCCAATAACACATCCAATGTTTCACCCATAACATTCACCACAACTTCAACATATATAGCTTAAACTATCTAGAAATATTATATACAACACCAAAATAACTCACTAGAACATAAATATCATGCCTTATAAATCATTTAGGTATTCAAATATTTCTCTCTAGGGTGATCACTGCCTAAAATAGATTAGATAGTGAATGGTGTTTGTGTCTACAAACTCTAAGGAATGCATTTGTTCTTCCAATCCCTGAGTACCCTTAGGATCAAGTTTCCAAAACCCATCCTGCACTATGGTAGTAGTGCCAATCAATTCTTATGTTGTGTCTCAAATTATATGACCATTTAGTTTTTTCATTAATAAAAACTCATTTTCTACAAGAAAATCTAGTCATCAGAAGTTATGGATTTATAATGACTCTTATATTCATCTAGAAAACAACTTCTCAATAGAAGACTAAAATTGTTCTCATTATAAAATTTTTTTATAAGGTGTGGGATCCAATCCAACACATCTCACTAATATATCAACACCTAACTCACCTAACATTCATGTGATTCTATCCTTTACCTTTACCTAAATAAATTTTCTATATAAATATCCCTCATTTTGGTCAATAAAATGATTTATCATCCATATATTCCAAATAATCATATCCTTTGGTTATATTTTTTATCCTTTACAATTTTATTCTCTTTTTACCTTCATAGATGTTTGACATCCTTTAGTAAAAAGGTATCCAAGACCTTTATTTTGATGGAACACTTTGTGAGGTGTGATTCCATAAAATAGAGTAACAAGTTCATATTTATTTGTTTCATTTAATTTCTCATATTCACTCTTTATAAATATCATTGACTACTCAAATCATGCTCAATTAATTTAATCTAATTTCAATAAAATATAATATTTTCTAAATATAAATTTATGTTCTTACGCATTAATTAGTTATAACCTGTAATGGATTGTATTTTTTTTAGAACCTACATGAATGGTGATAGAATATTACCATAATTAATTGTTAATATAATTAAATACTGGTAATATGATGTAATAATAAATTTATTATTTCCCCATAATTATATAATTATAATATATATAAATATATAAATTAAAAATGATAATTATTTTTTGAATCAAAATTCATTAAAAAAATGGGGATATCAACTAATCATTACATACCATTGTTATAACTACCATAAAATGACGATAAGACATTATAAATGTATCTATCACATATATGCGACCGTTATGACCATTTTAAAGGTGATGAACACATAAGAAAGATTATAGACCTGAATCTCAAAGACGAAAATAACATAGAATAAATGGGATTGTTAGCACATAAATAATAATATTAAAAAATAAAATCAAAAAATTGATAATAAAAAATTATAATTTAATATTATCAAGTAACATAAATGAGTATAGATAATTCCAAGCATAGTGGGAATCCAATATAATGTTTTTCATCTCAATTCACTTAGGAATGTTTCATATTATTAAAAAAAATATTATTTTATATGGTTTATGTTTTACCCAATTGAATTATATTATCATTATTAAAGTGTTATTAATTTTTTAAACATATATATTTAATTATCCCTCATTCATATTCATTTTGATAATTTATAACTAAATATGTAAGCACTTTTTTTAACAAGGTTTCATATTATTTAACTATATCATTTCTATTTCTTTACATATGATCTCCTTTTCCCACAATCCACTTTAATACCTCTAAAATTACTCTTCTATTAGTATTCAATTTTTTTGAAAAGTAGTCTATATTATCATGGTATTATAAATAATTTTATTTTAAATGAATATTAAAAAACATGTAAAGGGTTTTTATTCAATTTCAATTTCATTGGGTCATTACCTTTTTCATTGAGTATATTCTTCTATGTATGTTATATTATTTCATTTCTCTATCATATATGTAGTTTTTTCATTCTCTCTGAGAAATTACATTTTTATATCAAAATTACCTTCATTGATGAGCTTGGTCTTTCATAAAAATATGATGTTGTAATGAAAAATTATCAGCCACTCTATTAAATAAATATTGTCTAGTTCCATTTTATTTTTTTCAACTAATGTTTTCTTTTCTTGTCATGAAAAATAATAATATTTTATTTTTTTATAATCATTATATTTCTCTTCAAATATTTACAGAAGTAAATTTTGTAACACAATAAATGATGTGAGTTTTTGTTAAGACTACCTAAAAATATTTGGATTACCTTTTTAATCTCATATTTTATTAAATTTCACAAATAAATCATCTTTTATAATCATAATTATGATTTTTAAAAGTGACTTGTAACACCATTATTTAATATAATGTTGAAAAGTAAAATGAAAAATCTATTTATAATTTAAACTCCATCTTCATCTCTATCACAAAAATATATATCTCCAATAGAGTTATGATTCATGAATCACACCTTTTATAATTTTATTATATAATTATTTTGGGTTAATAATTTTTTGGTATTATCCAAGCCAATTCAGAATTAATATTACTTGATAATATTTGAAAATTTCATTCAACCCAACATATTCAAATGGTTTTTCTTCAAGGTAAATTGTACGATTGATTTTATTTGAAATATATATGTATGATTTATCATTATATAATAGTGGGATAAAATATATTAATCTATTTTGTTAATCCACTTAACCTCATATTTTTATTAACCAACTTGAATATTAGCACATATCTGATGATGCATAACAAAAATCAGCCATATAGAAGGACTCTGCTGATTGAGTGTATGAGAAGTAGGATGTCTTCACTCCTTTCTTACCATATAATGTTGAAATTGGAATGCATAAAAAATAGGTAACGTAAAATAAGAAATAATAATTTCAATATAATAATTATAAGATTCATGTGGAATTTAGTTATTTCTTTTCACTATATCACTTTTAGTGTGTAAATGGGATTTTAATTCGAAGTACATCATTAATTTAGTTAATTAAGTATTAATTATTAGATTATAGTAATTTTTTAAAAATAATAAAAATATTATAAATGAGTTTGTTTTACAGTTTTTAATTATTGGATTTTTTTTGTTTGTTTTATTTTTCAATTTTCAATTTAATTATTATCCTTGTGTTAATGAAATAATTTTTTATTTTTACAATTTAGTTTGTTAATTCCTTGATCTTGATATTTAATTTATTAAACAATATTTAATGTATTTTATAATTATTTTTTAATATTTCATAATTTTTTTTAAAAAAATTAGTAATTGAAATGTTAATTTATAATATTTATATATATATAATCGAATTGTATTTTTATTATGGTTTAGTTGAGGTTCCACTGTAATATTTTCTGACCACTAATTGTTAAACATGATTCCATTAGTGATAACACCACATTATTTTACCTAAGTGCTACAACAAGTTCAATGCGCTACCACAACAATGATACTAGAACCTTTAGAGTTAAAAAAATTTCTAAAATCAATCATCCAAGCTACTATTAGAATAAAATAATTCTTCCACCATAGTTTTAGTTCCGTTCATCCCACATAATACCTCTACCCGGAACCATCACCTTATTGTCATTGATGAATCTACCACCGAACTACATTAGAGAACCCCTTCTAGTAATGTCACTCCACATCTGGATGCCTGTACCAATTGATTGAAGATGATTTTAAACTAGTTTTTGAACATATTAAACCTAATGGAAGACATAATAGAGTGATTATTATTATGAAAAAGATAGATCTGGATGAGAACATCATGGAGTAACCCACTCCATGGATGAGAATTGTTGGGGGGGAGGTAACATTTATGCATATGCGTTGGGGGTAGCAGGACTCTTTGGTGATGAAACCAAAAGAAAGAAATGAAGAAACAAATTTAGAAAAAACTAGATTTATCTGTTTTAAAAATATTTCCTATTTCCATTGGATAAATTGGGTCCAATATATTTCATCTCTATATAGAATACACCATTGTATCAGAGACATATTACAATGGGGTTTTTAGATTGTCTAAATCGTTAGATTTGAATAAATTTTATAGAGGAATAAAAACCAAAACTTTATGGTTGTTGGGTAGTTCATCGACCCTTGAAAACATCACCATTAGTGGCTGTGTCAATGTTTTATAGAAGAAAATTGGTTTTTTACTCCCGTTTAAGGCTACCCCTATAGTTAGGTTTATAGAAAACCACTCCCCTGAATCACTCTCTAAATTGGGAGTGCCACCACAAATATCTCCTTTACAAAAAAATTTGGGTAGAAGCTGGACCTATAGTATCTTTTTAGGCTTCTAGATTCTCTTTTGGTATAATCTTCACCATCATGTCTTCTCCAATATCATTAATGTGGATTTTCATAACTTTATTCAATATTTATTCCAATACATTTCAGATCTACCATGATCTCCTGTCATTGTTTTTGGACGTGGAATAAAATTACGACTTCTTGCTGAGGTGAATAGAAATTTTACTATCATAATAAAGAATATAATAATCCTAACTCTTTCCCATATTTTATAAAAAATAATTTATGCACATTATCTTATCACAACCTTTAGAGACCTCAATATACTTTTCTTTTGTGGTATATAATGAAACACAATTTAGAACTTGTGATTAACATGAGACTGCACCCCTAGAAATTATAATAAGTACCCCAATAATGATTTGTTCATTTATAAATATCCATATATATCAGAATCTATGTATCCTTATAAAATAATTTTACCATTTATAGACCATAAATATTTACTACATATACCTCATAGATACCTCAATGTACTTTTGATCATTTTCCAATTCTCGTTTCCAATATTTGAAAACAATATTTAAACATCACCAATCGCGTGTGAAATGTCAGTTATGAATCACCCCATGGAATACGTAACACTGCCAATTTCTGATTGATGAGGAACATTTTACATCTCTTCTCTCTCCTCCTCAGTTGATGGAATTTGAATTATCATGAGCCTAAAATACCTCTTAAGTCATGTTCTAAACAGTTTCACCCTTCTCAATTTAGACATTTCAAGAACCATCTCTATATATCACTCCTAAGATAGATAAATATTTTGATTCCTCCTATCACAAGTAAGCAACATACCATGAATCTGAGTAGTGACTATTAATTAAATCAATTAAAAATGTTTTCTCAACTCCTTAAAAATTTTAATCTTTATTATACCTCTACTAATAATTAAAATATAATCAACATAATGTAACAAGATAACGAAATCACCTCTAGAAATTTTTTTATGAAAACACAGTGATGACCAGTCTTCCTGTTGTAAAAAAATTTCTCTATGAATGATTATAAGTTCCTATACCATATCCATGGTGCTGGTTTAAAACCATATATACTTTTACTATTTTTTCAAAATATATATTACATACCATTCAACTAAAATACCTCGATATAATCTATGTATATATCTTAATCAAGATCACAATGTAGTAACTCTATCTTTACATCCAATTTTTGAACCTCTATGTTTAGTCCAACTACTAATCTACTAACAACTATAATAGAATACATTTTAACCAATGGAGAAAAAATTTCAACAATGTCAAAACCGTTATTCTAATTGAATCCCCTCAAAATCATTTCGGCTTTGTAGAACGTCCACAATAAAACTAACCATAAACCATTCAATAAAATATAAAAAATGATATCATAAGAGATCATACTCATTTAAACATAACATCTAACAAATTATGTTGCAATAGATGAAAATAATCTATTAAAATCATTCAAATTATGTTTACACAAATTCCACTTTTTCATTGAAATCATTTATTCAAAAGTCATGTCCTTTTAAAAGAAGGTATTTAAAAAGAGATTTATGAATCAATGATTCCCATAAAAATTTAAAACTTTTTAAAGGAATTAATATTTTTAAACATTCATGTCCTTATAAATTAATCCTTAAAACCATTTTGAAAAAATTTACATTAATGAGAAATATTTTAGAAAATTAAATATCTAAAACATTTAAAATGATGTTTTTGTTAAAGAGTCCCTAAAGTAAACCCGTAAAAGATTCCATTTTGAAAACATTTGAATAAACATAAAAATAGAAATAAAATTTTCTATATAATCATTTAATATCCATATAAATAGTCATATAAAATAATATCAAGAGTATTTAAATGGAGAAAGGATTAATTCTTTAAACAATGAAAACGTCTCATACCACTTTGAACATTTAAATCATAAGTCTGATATCTTCAAATGAATATTTAAATATAATAAATATAAATGTATTCATGATATGAAATATAATAGGGTAACTAAATACACCACACATTAAAAATAGGTGGCTAACATGGCTTATATCTCATGAAAATTAAAAGTTAGACGAAATTCTCTTAACTTAGGTATGATACTCTCTTTACATGTCTGAAACTCTTATATAGTGGTTTTAAATATATTATTAACTTGTACCAGAATAATAATAATATTTGTTATGCCATATATGATTCATTTATGACTTCATATTACCCATTTATTAATAATTATAAGTTAAAGAAATTTATCACGTAATAATTTCTTTGTTAATTGTATGTGTTTTGACTTGTTATTTTTTATCGTATTACTTAGATCCTAATTTACATAATACCAAAATTTAAAAAATCATTTTTATATAATATATATTCATAATTTATTATATATATATACATATATATGTATATATATACATATATATGTGTGTGTGTGTGTGAAATGGAATGCACCATTAATGCAGATGAAAAGGCGTACATACGCATGAACGATGTTTTTTTCTTATCGTATTGAATAGAAGAATATAAATGAAAAATATATATATACCCACACATTATAGAAGAATTATTATTTAAAATATTTAATACTTATTCATTATATATGTTTTTATAATTATTCTTAAATGGTTTTAATGAAGGATGAATCTTCATCGCATCATGGAGAAGGTTGGTCATACGTACATATGAGCGATGATATCATTATGTAATAGTAGAGGGTAAGGAATTGAATGAAATATTAATTAAAAAAAATATTTTGTAATATTTCTTATTTATTTTCTTTATATTCATCATCATACCCATAAAAATAAAGTATAAATGAGAATAGTTTACACCATTCCATGGAGATGGTAAGTCGTACAGACGCAGACATGGTGATATTTTTTTTCTAGGGTGGGTAAAAGGAAGAATAGTGTTGTAAAATAAGCATAAATAAATATCATAATATATTAGATGATTCATTTATTACTTTATTATGTAAACAAAATAGTAATAAGAGTTATATTGGGAAAATAAATTGAATTGATTTGAAAAATCAATTACCTCTTCTTCGAGTGTCTCCTTTTTATTTTCACAAAAGGACTTATTAAGTTGACTTTATTCCCAAATTATAGACACTAGGATGAATTGAGGGAATTTTGGAGAGATAATAAGTAGGTTTTTACATTAAAAAGGGATTTAGAGGTGTTAATAAAAGAGAAGTAGAGGTTCTATTTTATATGATATGTGAGGGTTACTTACGGAAACTCCGAGATTATTTATTTATTATAAAATGGTTTTTGATTTAAAATAGTTCCAAAGTGATTTATTTATAGTATATGATGAGGATGGGTATAAATACTCCAAACCAATTTATTTTATGTATGTTAGGCCATAAAATTAACCTTATATTTTGGCTTTAACCCTTAGTTAAACAATTTAATTTTTATCGTGATAACTTATCATTTTACATTATAAGGTTAATATTGTTACTATAAAATTCCAAAAGAATCACAATTGGATAATTTATCTCATATATAAAACTGTCAAAGCTATTTTAACAAATTATGAACTTTTATGAATTTTATAACTTTTAATAAAATATTATTTATATTAAAGTATCATTTATATCAATTTAGACACTAATCAAAATTTTAAATTTTAAAAATTTCAAAATAACATGATAAATGATAAAAAATAATTTAAATATGTTACTATGAGGTTTAATTTAAATATAAAAGTTTTTATGTCATTAATTAAGTAAAATTATATATATTAATATTTTTAATATCATTTTTTTTATATTTCTGTTAATAAAATAATTTCTGCTTCACTGTTGTGTAATCATTAATGGTAATTATTTAATCTATTGAAAATATAATAAAATTACTATGATGGATATAATTATTTTATCTTTTAATTTATATTTATGGTTGACCATATCACTTGTATAACCTCATTTTAAAAATGATATAGTTATTAAAAGTTGAATATGACATTTTTAACTCTTCTTTAAATAAAATATAATAAATGTCATAATAATACACAAGTTGATAAAAATGGATCATATTATATATAAAATATTTATTTTGGTCTAAATATTTTTATCCAATTAAATTAGGATAATAATTGATGTAATTTTATATTGTTATAATATTATGTTTACCTTAAATTACCTCATTTACTTTTAACATTGGTAAATAAAATTCAAAATTTATAATTCAACAAAAATTAATTTGATACTATTTGAACACATTTTTCCTAATTATCGCAACCATGTATTTAAATTTTTTTAAATACAATTCACTTAAGTGGTATAATTACGTTTTATGCTAATCCCTTAAATGCGGCTAAATTCAGGTAAAAGAAACATTCAAAAGATTAATAAATTTTTATATCTAATTATATTATAAAAATGGTTCTGATGAACTAAATTGGTTTAATACTTTTATTATTTATCTATTGTGACTTTAAAATATATTTTAAATAAAATAATTATTTAAATGATGAAGTCAGATTTGAAACAAAAATGCAGTAATATCACTATTCATAAAAAAATAAAACTTTTCAAAAAATACCAAAAAAGACTAATATAATTTTGATATTATTAATTAAAAAATAATCAATATTTTAAAAAATTCAATTTCTATGAGTGTCTAAAATTAATTTTATTGTTGTTCACAAAAGGATATGAAAATTAGTTCCTTTAAAAAATAGGTTTTTGAAACATATAACTATTTTACCAAAACATATACATTACATTATAAATATGTTTAGTTTATGTCAAAAATTATAGATAACATTTAAAAATTATTTATTAATATTAATATTATTATAGTTAAGGGATAAATTATAAATTTAACATTTAAATAATTTTGATACTAAATTGTTATTTTGCAAAAACTCAATCATGCGTGTAACGGAAGACAAGTGGATTTTTCAAGAAATAAAAGATATTGAATTTATTTGAAAAGATAACATACTATGAAATCTTGGGTTGTCTCATATCCTCCTTTTCTTTTTTCTTTCCATCGTTTCTTCCCCTATCTTTCAATGAAATGAGTCTCAGATTTATGTGAACATCCTTCATCCTTCCATCGAAAATCATCATTCCTGATTCCATATTTCACCATTTATAAGGTGAGAGTTCCATATAGATGTGAATTGTTGACAAACAAAACTACTGTTTCCCACATATTTGGTAAAGAATGTAACACCAATAGTGCATGGAACTCATCATCAATCATCATTTTTATAAAATTCAATTGATCAATGGTTCCTTGAAAGTCTCTATGTGATATGATATGTTGGGTCCATATGTGTACTTCAAGTTGAAAAGTAGGAACATCATGTTTTTTATTTATGTGAGGTTGTACTCACATAAAACGTATCCATTTTTTTCAATGGAACATAAACATCATGTTCATTGGGAAAAAATTTAGAACATACTCTTATATATACACTATATATTTTGGGCAGAACCCATCATATAAGCATGATCGACACTACATCAACTGGAAAGGTACTAACAAACATATTTTCAATATATTGATTATTTTTTATGATTCCTTTATTTCACTATAATAGTAAGTCTCCACTATTTATTTTTACAAATATTTAACATAAAAAATCTATCCATTTTGGTTTACATTTTTT
Organism: Viscum album; assembly: GCA_963277665.1. NCBI lineage: Eukaryota > Viridiplantae > Streptophyta > Magnoliopsida > Santalales > Viscaceae > Viscum > Viscum album. The sequence goes on from OY728131.1 coordinate 415,124,498, forward strand.
ATAATTAGAAGTGATAAAACTAATCATGTAATCGGTATTTTCCCCCATTTATTTATTGATAATTTAGAAAATATGACCATATTGATGCATCCAAAATGGTAAAAATAGATGGAAAAACCTATTGGATCCCTTAAAAATGACTCTTATTGGCCATGCAATTGTTAAAACAATTTAAATGGTCTATTTTAACCGATGAGGTGGCACTAACATAGCTCATAAGAAGCATTTCTGGAAAACCCACTAGGAAGTCCTCGCCAATGTGAAAATTAATGTATAAACTATATGTGGGTATTTTAACACCTAGGGTTTGACTAAAAGTTTGGATACCTATACCATCTTTTTTTAGCTCTCTTATTATTCTTCTAGAATCGACTCACTGAGCTCTTCACAGATCTTGCCTCAAAAAACATTCAACCACTTCTAAATTTATAGTCATTGATAAACTTTTATCAACTACAATTATTTTGAACCTAGTGGTTATTATACCACTTTCTTGGGGCATCATAAATCCTTAGTGATGAAATTAAAAGAAAAAAAGAATAAAAAATGAAGAAGACATAGGATTTATGTTGTTCGAAAAGATTTACTATGTTTATGGGATAACTAAATATTATAGGTTGGAGGATCACGTCATGATTACAATTGGGTTTTTATCTTTATTCATTCCAAAAATTTTAATCTTATTTTAGATAAGAATACAAACAAATAATTCAATAGTTTTTGGGTAGTTCATCTATCATTGAAAACATATTTAATGCTGGTTGTGTCATTGGTCCAAGGTATCCCCTGGGGTGGTTTCTTCCCATTTAAAGATTCCACTACAATATGGTTTTTAACAATCATCTCCCACGAATCACTACCCAAATTGGGTATGGAACCCACAAGATGAACATGTATGCTGACCAAAGATGAGATGGATGGAAATAGGGGAACACCATGCCTCATGGATGAGCATGAAGATGAATATGTTAAAGACCATTAGTGATCCTAACATACAATCCTTTCATAAGAATAATTAAGGTGCTAACCACTGAATATGATCACCAACAAGAGAAGACAACCAAGAATTTCACAAAAAACCACCGAGGAAGACAACCAAGTCTCAAGACGACAAAGTTTATGTCGATCTAAGGAGACAAGTCAATTTTATTTGTGATGTTTACATTCAAAGAATATCTAGAATAGAAATCAGATTTTAAACCAGAATAATGATAAATCTATGGCACCAATGAAGTGGGTCTCCACAGAAATTTAAATGTTGATGATGTTGATCCTGATCTTGTAGAGGAAGATAGTGATGTTTTTTTAGGATTCTGGAAAGGGTGTGTAAGGGGATAGTAGAGGAGGCTTCATAAGATCAAAAGTGTATATTTTTAAGGGTTTGTTCTTGTATTCATGTAGGAATTATTTCAGTTATATTAGGGTCATTAGTAGTTTATTAAGTGTTGATATTTATTTAGATACTTCTCTTGGAATATTTTTATGTAAGGGTAGAATTTTACTCACAAAAAGGTACTTGAAAGGCTATATAAGGGTTGTGATGGATATATAATGGTAATAGAGAAGCTATATAAAGGAACCAATTCATGAAAATATACATAATGGTAGTACTGAAGGCCCATGTGAAATAGTCTTTCAAGACTTATATAAAGGTTGAAGTGGAACATGTATAAGGATAAAATGAACTCCATGAACTTGGATAAGGATAAATCCAACAAATTTTAATTTTTTCGACAATTATTTTTTAGAATTACATGATTTTAGTTCATGTGAGGATATCATATTAATTTTGGAACGATTTTATAATTACACATGCTAGTGAAAATTCTCAGTCAATTCTTCCACATGTTTTTTGTAGAAGAAAATATCAATTTTTAGTCAGTACTATGTATGGTGAGATGAATCTAAAATACTTTAATACAATGCATCACACACTAGGTATAGAAACCAAAAATAATCCATCATCCATGGTTGGAGAGCACACAGAGTAGAGAAGATGCCTATGTTAAGAGTAGAAACAAGTCTGGAGATAGAGTTTGAGGTATGTGCTAATCATTTCAAAAAGGATTTCTCTTCTACTTGATATTTCTTTTTGGATTTGTGTTTATTATATGGGTAACAAAATTTTCTAAGGGGATTCAGACTATGATGAATTGAAATTTATAAATACGTTCTCCTTTTGGTAATATAATTATCCAATTCAATTTAATTTCATAGATCTCTTTCTCATCAATTATGAGTATCATTCTATGCTACTCAAGAAAAATATGTGACATTAGTGAATTAATAAACCAATGATCATTGATTTATGTACTAAAAATTGGATATGGAAGATGTATATATTCTTTAAATTTAACATATTAATTCAAATTATTATACATAAAGATCATGAATATAGAAATATCACTGGGCTGTGGATTTCTACTAATGCAAGAGTTGAGTCGATATTTACTCTCTATCAAGGAGCTAATTAATTTGTTTTAACATGAGTTGGATTAGAGAACATTTTTTATCATTGTAAAATAGTCTGAAGAACCAAAATATTTTAATTCTCATATCCCACACCCACTTTGTTTTTATTCATGTATTTCTTCCATTTTTTTCAATCATAATAGCATCACACACCGCTTCAACTATGGTTTCAGCAGACATTCACATTACTTGATAGATTCTCTATTTATCTATTTTCTATTCCTATTTTTGATTGTCTTAATATTTTTTTTAAAAAACACCATTATACATGACTATGAATAACATACTCGTCTCATCATTATAATAGTATTAATTATAATTAATAAATATTATTTTATGAATTCAATGATTACCATCTGTAAACTAAATGTGTTGTTGTATGGGAAATCACATGTGTTCAAATTCTAATTAAAAATAAAATAATAATCGTGAATAATAAAACAAAAAAATATTTAGAAAAACCAAAGAAAAAATTATATTATAAAAGTTTATAAAAATACTATAAACTCTCCTTTGAGAATAAGATTGTAAACTAATAAAGAAATAATTAAAACATTAAAGTAAAATGAATGTGAAAAACATTATTTATTCCTTATATTTTTTTAAAAAACCTTCATTTTGGATTTTATAAAAAAACTGAAATAGTAACTATAAAAAGTCTATTAAAAAGAAATAGCCTTACAGAAAACCATAAAAAATTCCCTTCTTGAAAACATTTGATATAAATTAGAGAATTAAAATTTTAAAAAACTAATTTCCATATAAATACATCAAATAAAAAACAATTTGGAAATCATGGACATTAATGATAAATATTTAGATAACGAAATCTTTAAAACATTTAAAACAGGTTTTTTAGTTAAAATGCCTATTAAAAATATCATATCATTGATGTAATCATTAAAAATTAATTTATTTTGTGTATGAACTATAAATAAACACAAAAAATATTAAATAAATAATAATATGTTTAAAATTAATTTCATAGATAATCTTATAATAACATAATCATGAATTATATGTTTAACCTAAAGAATAAAAATTAGATTAAGAATTCCCATAATACCTTGTAATCTGAAAAAATGTATGTGAAATGAAAGAATAACATTTAAAAATAATAATAATATATTTATATTAAGATTATTGATGATATAACATGTCAATGTAGAGGTATATACAACTCATACAATAATATAGATGCATAACATCAAAATATGTCCCATCAAAAAAAAATTTAGACAAAGTCCATTACCTTATTTCTGATTCATCATGTACAATCTTTAAATTTATGAATAATAAACTTAATTTAATAATTTAATTTCTTTAGAACTTTTTTCATTTTAATTATTTATTTTGTGTAACTTATTATAATGTTATAACAATTAATTCATTTTTTAAGTTCACATAAAATGTTTTGATCATATTCGGTACATCAGCCCAAAATGAATTAGGTATGATATATATAGTCAAAGTTTTTATTAATACATCATCTGTAGAATAATATTAATTAAATTATAATCACTTTCTTACATAAATTATAATTTTAAATTCATCCATTACATGTAAATATGAGAAATGAACTATGTTATGATCATGGAGATGGTAAGTCGTATGTATGCATGAGTAACATTTACATTTTTCAATAATCAATATGAAAAAAAGATAGGTATTATTTTTTATTTATTGAAATATAATAATATCATCAATTTAATTTAGGAATTAAAATATACTTATATGTATATCATTCATGTGATGTGGTTATCCAAAACAAATCATGCCGCTTTGTGGTAGTGGTAGTTCACATTTATGCATGAACGATGTTATCATCTTCGTGTTCATGAAAAGGTAATAATATAAATTTAATATTAATATGAAATAATTATAAATATTTCATTAATATCATATATAAACCATAATTCCATCATTACAATAAGTCATGAGAGATGGTAATGGAAAATGAATTGTATCGGTTCACAAGGTGGTATTTCCATGTACACACGAACGATTAATTCATTTCCAATTTGATTGAATTATATATGGATATATGTGATGATATTAACATAATAACATTTCATTGAATTTATGATACTATATTTATTATCTAATCATTGTTTAAGAATATTTTAGAGATGTGTAAGAATAAATAATATAGAAACACTGAAATAAAATTGATTCCTCTTCTTCAACAGAACTACTTTGTAAATCACCTTGAGACCACTAAGGTGGATATTTTTCAATAAATAATCCATATATAGTGTTACGATATATTATAGGATGGTATTTGGCTAGATATTTTCTTAACCAATTAATTTTATATGTTTCATGAGAAGATAAGAAAGTTTCCTATTTATATCGGAGGGGAGGGGCACTCTTAGAATTTATAAAAATATTAAATTAATATAGTTTATTTTTAAATATTAAATCAATGTAAACTAATTTATATAAAATATAATATTATTACAGATCTAAATCCTTTCATAAAATTAAAATTATATATGTTTTGATCATTTTTTAATACTTATCTTTTGGATTTAACCCTTACATATCTTTTTAAATTCTAATCATGGTATCATGTAATTTTATGATTAAGGGTTAATATAATTACTATAAAATTCTAAAATACAAATAAATGACTAATTTATGACCTATTGAGACATATCGCAAACATTTTTATGAATTTGTGATATTTTTGAATTTTATATCAGTAAATAAATTATTATTCATTTTAAAATATCATCGATGTCAATTTTGGCAATATTCATTACTTGAATTTTTCAAAATATCGCAAAACATGATATCTTAAAAAAAACTCTTTTAAATCATCCTAATCATGTACATTTAATCAAAAAATTTTATGGAGGACATTAATTATGTAAAATTTTATTTCTGATAATGTTTTTATATCATTTTTTTGTTATTTCCTTTAAATAAACAATTACTAAATCATTATTATGTAAGCCTTTAATTAAATAATTTATTCCATAAAACATAAAAAAATTATTGATTAATATACACATTTTTCGTTCAAAATAAAACTTATTGTCGAAAATATCCCTTTTATAACCCAAAATTAAATAGAGTTCACATGTTAAAAACGAAATTATGACAAAATTGACATTCCTTTAAATATAATACTATAAATGGCATAAATTTTTCCATTCAGCTCCAAGGGCTCTACAAATTATCCCATGGTTAATTTTGGTTTAAACCCACACTTAAAATTTAATACTTAAAATTTTTAGAGTAATTTTATAATATTTATAATATTACCATTACCTGTAATTATCCAAATTATCCTTAATCGTGGTAATGAAAAATTAGTAAAGTTATTTTTGACATTGTCTATCACGACCCCCTCCCACCAAAGATGCCCCTCCTGAGCTGGAAATGGTGAAAGGGAGATAATGACCCCCGAGTCCCGCCTCCAGTAGGCCCCGGGTTGGCGACTAGCACCAAGGGTATGAGTTTTCACAAATATGGGAGGCATTACCCTTTTTATTATTTTGGATCGGGAAATAGGACAAGTCAACCACCAAAAATGGAAAAGAACAAGTGTATATAAATTAACCCAAACCAAGCCCACATGCATGTTTAAACAATTTTTATAACAAGGTACAAGTACAAGGAATCTCAAAAGTACAATGCCAAAGAAAACAAGAGAACAACAACTGCAACAACTCCAACTGCCCGACTAGTAGGGTCCCGCACGGCCCTGGTAGTCCTCCTAGAAACCTGAAAGTAAACGTAGGGTGAGCATACAAGTATACTAAGTAGGGAAACCTAAATCTCTCGTGCACAAGTGGGGATACACCCTAAGGTCCCGTGAGAAAACAGAAGAACCAGAAACTAAAAAGGAAAAACTATCCACCCAGCCTCACTGGTCACACTCACCAAGTAACACAAACAAGTTTAGTATATATATATAACAAAAAATATTGGGTACCCCGCACCATTTCCCACTTAATTAGATGCTGCTCTTCCTAACAGCAAACGTCCTGACGCTACCACACTCTTCCCGCCTGTACACACCTGGGCCAAACCACGCATCCCGCCCGCACACACCGAGGCCTCACAACCACGCATCTCGCCCGCACACACCTGGGCCACAACCACTAACCCGCCCGCAGACACCTGGGCCTCATCCCGAAGGTTCTTGGGAACGGTAAGCTTGCCCGAAGAGTCTTGGGCTAAAGGTCACCTCAACCCATCACAGCCTCTGAGACCTACCCGAAGAGTCTTGGGTGTAAGGTCACCTCAAGCCATCATAGCCTATGGAAGAAGGAGCAGGAAGGAGCTAGTAACTAAGGGGGAACACCCTATCCCATAAAATGGGAGTGTTCGACACTAGGTGCTTGACATGGGTGTGGTGCGACAAAACACAAAGATACAATTATATATATACATATTCCAAACACACAGCCCAACCTATGGCTTCTTAAAAGAGAAACTGAGCATGTGCCTCAGCACTGCTACCACGAAGCATGCATCAACAACCAAACAATCATCCCCCAACCCCATTTAGGTTTTCATGTTTCATGAAATGGTTTAACAAATTATTACTACTGGGAAACTAACATCCAGACAAAACCTTTCACAAACATATCCCTGCCATCCACAACCAAGGTTAGGTAAAACGCAAGCAACCACATGTCATTTCATTTACAAGAGATTATCACAACCATACAACATTCCATCATTCATTTATTTCAAAGTTCCACACATAAAACCCTTTCCACACACAAAACATTTCCACATTTGAAAACACCTTTTACTTCAAAACACTTTTCATAATCAAAACACTTTTCATAAATAAAGGCATTTTCCACAAAACAACCAAACCACCAACATGTTCATTATTCCAACTTTGTTCAATCGGGGTGATCACACAAGGTTTTCATTCTCATTTAATCAGCCAGTATTTACGTGCTTATCCATTTTCCATGTTTTAACAAAACCAACCACAAACAATTCAGATATCAATTGCGCATGCAGAGGCCACCAACGGCCTTGATTTTCAGTAGGCAAAGGCCTTTCAATCCAAAATCACAATCAGAAGATAAGGAAACTGGAAGGCAAAAGAAACAGCACAATACCCCAAACCCTTCTTTATCCGGTTATTATCTTTATTTAAAGTTCAACTGCATCCCATGGAAGAAAAGAAAAATATCCCACCCCGCATGTTGCACCAAAAAGAGAGACGAAGGTAAACCCCTACCTCAAAAGGTCCCGATCACGTGCTTCCGACGACGTCCTTCAGTGTCCTCCGCCTTCGCCAAACCCGAAAAATGCCTCCTAGGATGGAAGCTGGAGAAGGAAGGCCAGAAAGAATGGTGAAAAGTCCAACCTTAGAAGCTTCGTCTCGTCGCTACGATCCTGTGGCCACTGACGGATCGACGATTGGAGTTCGGACAAAGAAGTTAGAGGAGGAAGACTTCTTGATCATCCAAGAGTGTCGTCGTGCGAAGAAGAAGCGATTGGTCTGGAAATAATCCGCGCCCATTTCTTATATAGCCAACGAATAGGTAAAATAGTATGCAGCGTGTATTGAGGAATACACGGTGTGACTGTACACCCGTTACGTGTTTTGACTGGTCAACACACGACACGTCACGCGGTTTCCACACGTTTTAAAAAAAAGACGTTAATTTTATTAATATGTGTGTTTCGTTGACCCGAGACATAACTCATAAAAAGGTATCCATCACTGGTCTTAAAATGACCGTCTTAATTATAGGATTACACTGCCGCTGACGGTTCGTCATTCCGACACCATATGAAGAAGTTATAGACTTTTTAAGTTTTGATCACCCAAAATAATTATATTATTATTTTATTATTATAATTACTTATTTATTTATTTTTATAACTCCAAATCAATCGTGATTTGGTTTCTTTCACGTTGGAAAGAAACACTCCCTCCTTTTACATTTATTTTTTAATTTTATTCCCATTAATACCTTATAATCATTATTATAATATATAATAATAATGACTTACAAAAGAACCTCCTCAAACCCACGCCACCACAAAAGTGGCGCCTCCTTGGCTCCATGTCAATCACGCCCCACCTCCTTGATTACCTTTCCTTTTTTTCTTTTATTATTTCTCAATTTTCTATTATATCATTCTCTCTCCAATCTAACTCTTCCATGTTATTATTAATAATAACACCCATCATTAATGTTCTAATTTAATCTCATTAAATTAGTTTACCACGGTTATTCTCATATTAAATTAAAACCATTCCATTTAATTAAAACCATATCCACGACAAAACAAAATTAATAAAACTAAATATTCAACCCCTTTTTAATACCTTTAATTTCATTAACCTCTCGCACATAGTTTTACGCCATCATTGTCATTTATTGTTTTTCAATAATAAAAACAATTCATCAACTTATTTTATTAACTCATCACCATTATTATTTTTAATAATGATAATATTTATGCTCATCGCATTGACCACGTTAAACAAACCCATTGGATATCTGAATCTGACCATGCCACATCAATGTCGCGTAACATCCGTCAATTTAATTATTTAATTCTATTTATTTTTATTTCACAATGATTAAATTGAAACCAATTTTATTAAATTAAAGTCATTCAATTTAATAAACCCAACATATTTTTACACCACCATTATTATTATTATTTAACATAATAATAATAACGAACTCACCTTTAATTTTATTAACGCACCACCATGCATCTTCATTTATTTGTTTGCAATAAATATCATAAATCATTTTATTAATTTCTCATTAATATTATGAATAATATTAATAACACAACACCCATTATTATTATTCAAATTTAATTTCAACAATTACTCAATTAGTAATCAACCGCATGTTTCATTTATCAACCTATAATGGGTCACACACCTTCCCACTTCTCATCATTAATAATAATAACACCCATTAAATCATTTTATCAGGATTATTCTCTTTTTAGTTTAATTAATCACACAATTTATGTCACCATCATTATTATTTAACATATTTTTACGTTATCATCATTATTAAAAATTATCATTATAACGTATGTCGTGTTGACCACATCGATTTCAACAAGGAATGGACCGGAGGGGTCCGGGCCATTACATCAGATACCTCTCAAAACATTCTCGTCCTTGAGAATTAAAAACCAACCCAGAAAAAGAATGGATCCGAACAACCACCCCGCAAGATACCTCTCAGGGCTCTTGTCATAACAGGAAACAACCGACAACCCTAATTATATGAGTTAGGAATTCCTTCTCCCATACCGAGATATTATCTGCTTTAGGCGGCACTGACTCGCCTTCACGGGTTTAATCGCATCCACATTAATGCGTCTCGATTAGGAATTAGGTCTTCCGACTTCCATATATTAGGATTTTCCAAACTTATACTACCCCCAACACCATACACAACAACAATAAATTTCCCGAACACATGTCTTGAGGAATTCCTTCTCACATGTCGAGATATTATCTGCTTTAGGCGGCACTGACTCTCCTGCACGGGTTTAATCGCATCCACATTAATGCGTCTCGATTAGGGATCATGTCCTCCTCTCCTCACATGTAAGGACTCTTCACACACATTTAAAGGAAAGAGGGAAATAACATAGCATTTTAGACTCATTGAAAACAAGGTCCAGGCCCAAAGCATGGGCGAGAATGAATTTCAACGATTGAGTGTGATGCTCCTGGATTTAAAAAAACATAAACGAGAGCATTTAAGTAAAACATGAAACATCTCTCTCGATATTTCGCCTTGCTGGGGTTGCCACTTCTATTGCGTGAAATTGACCGCGTCCCACTCCTCTGCATTTCTGTTAACGTCCAAGTTCCATAGATGTATGGTAAACAAGGATCGCCTAAGCCCAAGTAGTAAGGAAAAACTCAAAGTTTTAATTATCATTTTATTTCAATTTCTTTCCCAGAACACCCAAATCAAGTAAAACACAAACATGATGATGCATGTACCTTCCCTAGGGTCTCTACCCTACAATCAATATAGTCTCACTTGGTCGTTCGGCAGGCTCGGAGTCCTTGCATCGGATCACGGGGGGCCCAAAAATCCCATGTCCTAGCCGGTCTTCCCTGGCCTATGTCACGCACCAAGATTAAAGAACACTGTTGCCCTACCATCCCATGCAATCCTCACTGTTCCTAACTCCAGACTCCATCCTATCTCTCAACCATCAGCCTCTGATACCATTCTGTCACGACCCCCTCCCACCAAAGATGCCCCTCCTGAGCTGGCAATGGTGAAAGGGAGATAATGACCCCCGAGTCCCGCCTCCAGTAGGCCCCGGGTTGGCGAATAGCACCAAGGGTATGAGTTTTCACAAATATGGGAGTCATTACCCTTTTTATTATTTTGGATCGGGAAATAGGACAAGTCAACCACCAAAAAGGGAAAAGAACAAGTGTATATAAATAAACCCAAACCAAGCCCACATGCATGTTTAAAAAAATTTTATAACAAGGTACAAGTACAAGGAAGCTCAAAAGTACAATGCGAATGAAAAAAAGAGAACAACAACTCCAACTGCCCGACTAGTAGGGTCCCGCACGGCCCTGGTAGTCCTCCTGGAAACCTGAAAGTAAACGTAGGGTGACCATACAAGTATACTAAGTAGGGAAACCTAAAGCTCTCGTGCACAAGTGGGGAGACACCCTAAGGTCCCGTGAGAAAACAGAAGAACCAGAAACTAACAAGGAAAAACTATCCACCCAGCCTCACTGGTCACACTCACCAAGTAACACAAACAAGTTTATTATATATATAACAAAAAATATTGGGTACCCCGCACCATTTCCCACTTAATTAGATGCTGCTCTTCCTAACGGCAAACGTCCTGACGCTACCACACTCTTCCCGCCCGCACACACCTGGGCCAAACCACGCATCCCGCCCACACACACCTGGGCCTCACAACCACGCATCTTGCCCGCACACACCTGGGCCACAACCACTAACCCGCCCGCAGACACCTGGGCCTCATCCCAAAGGTTCTTGGGAATGGTAAGCCTGCCCGAAGAGTCTTGGGCTAAAGGTCGCCTCAAGCCATCACAGCCTCCGAGACCTACCAGAAGAGTCTTGGTTGTAAGGTCACCTCAAGCCATCATAGCCTATGGAAGAAGGAGCAGGAAGGAGCTAGTAACTAAGGGGGAACACCCTCTCCCATAAAATGGGAGTATTCGGAACTAGGTGCTTGACATGGGTGTGGTGCGACAAAACACAAAGATACAATTATATATATACATATACCAAACACACAGCCCAACCTATGGCTTCATAAAAGAGAAACTGAGCATGTGCCTCGGCACTGCTACCACGAAGCATGCATCAACAACCAAACAACCATCCCCCAACCCCATTTAGGTTTTAATGTTTCATGCAATGGTTTAACAAATTATTACTACTGGGCAACTAACATCCAGAAAAAACCTTTCACAAACATATCCCTGCCATCCACAACCAAGGTTAGGTAAAACGCAAGCAACCACATGCCATTTCATTTACAAGAGATTATCACAACCATACAACATTCCATCATTCATTTATTTCAAAGTTCCACACATAAAACCCTTTCCACACACAAAACATTTCCGCATTTGAAAACACCTTTTACTTCAAAACACTTTTCATAATCAAAACACTTTTCATAAATAAAGGCATTTTCCACAAAACAACCAAACCACCAATATGTTCATCATTCCAACTTTGTTCAATCGGGGTGATCACACAAGGTTTTCATTCTCATTTAATCAGCCAGTCTTTACGTGCTTATCCATTTTCCATGTTTTAACAAAACCAACCACAAACAATTCAGATATCAATTACGCACGCAAAGGCCACCAATGGCCTTGATTTTCAGTAGGCAAAGGCCTTTCAATCCAAAATCACAATCAGAAGATAAAGAAACTGGAAGGAAAAAGAAACAACACAAAACCCCAAACCCTTCTTTATCCGGTTATTATCTTTATTTAATGTTCAACTGCATCCCATGGAACAAAAGAAAAATATCCCACCCCGCATGTTGCACCAAAAAGAGAGACGAAGGTAAACCCCTACCTCAAAAGGTCCCGATCACGTCGCTTCCGACGACGTCCTTCGGTGTCCTCCGCCTTCGCCAAACCCGACAAACGCCTCCTAGGATGGAAGCTGGCGAAGGAAGGCCGGAAGGAAAGGTGAAAAGTCCAGACCTAGAAGCTTCGTCTCGTCGCTACGATCCTGTGGCCGCTGGCGGATCGACGATCGGAGTTCGGACAAAGAAGTTAGATGAGGAAGACTTCTTGATCATCCAAGAGTGTCGTCATGCGAAGAAGAAGCGATTGGTCTGGAAATAATCCACGCCCCTTTCTTATATAGCCAACGAATAGGTAAAACAGTATGCAGCGTGTATTGATGAATACACGGTGTGACTGTACACCCGTTACGTGTTTTGACTGGTCAACACACGACACGTCACGCGGTTTCCACACGTTTAAGAAAAAAGAAGTTAATTTTATTAATATGTGTGTTTCGTTGACCCAAGACATAACTCATAAAAAGGTATCCATCACTGGTCTTAAAATGACCGTCTTAATTACAGGATTACACTGCCGCTGACGGTTCGTCATTCCGACACCATATGAAGAAGTTATAGACTTTTTAAGTTTTGATCACCCAAAATAATAATAATATTATTTTATTATTATAATTACTTATTTTTTTATTTTTATAACTCCAAATCAATCGTGATTTGGTCTCTTTCACGTTGGAAACAAACACTCCCTCCTTTTAAATTTATTTTTTAATTTTATTCCCATTAATACCTTATAATAATTGTTATAATATATAATAATAATGACTTACAAAAGAACCTCCTCAAACCCACGCCACCACAAAAGTGGCGCCTCCTTGGCTCCATGTCAATCACGCCCCACCTCCTTGATTACCTTTCCTTTTTTTCTTTTATTATTTCTCAATTTTCTATTATATCATTCTCTCTCCAATCTAACTCTTCCATGTTATTATTAATAATAACACCCATCATTAATGTTCTAATTTAATCTCATTAAATTAGTTTACCATGGTTATTCTCATATTAAATTAAAACCATTCCATTTAATTAAAACCATATCCACGACAAAACAAAATTAATAAAACTAAATATTCAACCCCTTTTTAATACCTTTAATTTCATTAACCTCTCCCACATAGTTTTACGCCATCATTGTCATTTATTGTTTTTCAATAATAAAAACAATTCATCAACTTATTTTATTAACTCATCGCCATTATTATTTTTAATAATGATAATATTTATGCTCATCACATTGACCACGTTAAACAACCCCGTTGGATATCTCAATCTGACCATGCCACATCAATGTCACGTAACATCCGTCAATTTAATTATTTAATTCTATTTATTTTTATTTCAGACTGATTAAATTGAAACCACTTTTATTAAATTAAAGTCATTCAATTTAATAAACCCAACATATTTTTACACCACCATTATTATTATTATTTAACATAATAATAATAATGAAATCACCTTTAATTTTATTAACGCACCACCGTGCATCTTCATTTATTTGTTTGCAATAAATATCATAACTCATTTTATTAATTTCTCATTAATATTATGAATAATATTAATAGTAAAACACCCATTATTATTATTCAAATTTAATTTCAACAATTACTCAATTAGTAATCAACCGCATGTTTCATTTATCAACCAATAATGGGTCACACACCTTCCCACTTCACATCATTAATAATAATAACACCCATTAAATAATTTTATCATGATTATTATCTTTTTAGTTTAATTAATCACACAATTTATGTCATTATCATTATTATTTAACATATTTTTACGTTATCATCAGTATTAAAAATTATCATTATAACGCACGTCGTGTTGACCACATCGATTTCAACAAGGAATGGACCGGAGGGGTCCGGGCCATTACATTGTCTGAAAAATAAAAGTGACATATTTACTAAATTTGTACCTTCTAAATACAAATATGGAATAAATTTTTCAAAATTCAAAACACATAAGTTTTATAAATTAGTTAAAAAGCAATCACATTGTTGGAATAAGAAAATGTGTTTTAAAGTAGAAGCCATTAAAATAATGATATATTTGATATTGAAATTCATTGTCAAATTAATTAATCTTACCAAAATTTAATTAAATGATGAAAAATTTATATAATAATACTTTAAAACCATTTAATAATATAAATTTATAATATAAATTAATTTGATGAAAATTTTGTTTTCAATTTAAATAAAGTATTCTTTCACTATTGTAAAAATATGAATCTTATAAGAAAAATACCAAAAATTCCACCAAATTAAATTCTAATCGTCCAATTTCAGATAAATAGTTTATTTTTTCAATATGAATTTATAAAAATTTTAATGACTAGATTTTAAAAAAGGGTGTCATCAAAAGAAGGCATAACTCTATTTTTTGAAAAATAAATATTTTACGTGTAAAATTGAATTTATTCTTATATCATATCAAAAAAATTAATAATATGAATTTTAAAAAAAATATTGAACATAATATATATATATATATATATAACATTGTTATAATCCAATAAGTGTGATTTCATTTTTTTTTAAAAAACTTTTTTGAATTTAAATATTTTTTCTGAAAATTATTCCTATTTATTTTATAATTTTTTTTCTTTCTTTTATAATTAATTTCCCACCAAATAAGTTTTTATATATACTTGTGTAAGGAATATGTTATTAATTCAGTTAATCATGATCAAACACTCCATTCTAACTGCTAGGTTATAATAATAACATTTAAATAACAATATTTATTAGCTCGTATAGGCTCGATGTGACATATCACATATGCTATCGAACATAATGTTTCCTTTCACACACTCAAAATGTTACAATAAGACCAAAAACATAATCTAAAGTCATAAAAAATATTCTCTATTAAAATAATTATACAAATAAAATTTAAGGTGGTAACATAGATAATATATTTTCATGAAACACCATTGATGAAAATATGAATAGTGATAGTCAGACTAGGTCTAAAGATTCTATCTACACTAGGAACACAAAATCCAAATAATTTTTTTGTAATTTATCCATCATGTGATGAAAAAAACATTTTATCCCTTAAAACAATATTTAAATTAGTGTAAATGAGGGAAAAGAATATGCAGGGAGATGATGGATGTCATAACTTGAATCCATCATGAAAAGACCTCAAAAATTATTAAGAATGTTGGAGAAGTATTGGGGGTCTGGCTAAATTGACCTCCCTGGACACTACAACTGATCCAAGAAATAAGGGTGTCCAACCTCCTTTAAATTACCTAAAATAGGGTTTCATGTTTCAAATCTATGGTTTATACTTTATTATTCTGGAAGAGGGTTTCCCCTGTTTAGATCACCCACATCCTGAAGATATTATTGATGGTGTGAAATCTTTGAGTAGGCCCCCATCGCACTTTGTCATATCATTATTAATTTAGTGTATTCTCAACCCATTTGGGAACAACAAGATCCGTGATCCCTATCTAAAAAATACCCTTCTGGGTTGTCCAAACCCTCAGAACCCTTTTCTGAGATCTAGACATTGAAACAAGACATTCACTAACACAAAATTTAAATTACCATTGAATTTTGTATACCATCAGGGCATTGTGAATTACATTTACAACCATATAGGCTCACACATATGATTTAGGTACTATGATGGCCCTAAAAATCATCATTACTCATATATCTCATTCACCCTCACTAGAGTCAATATAGTATAGGGAAACACATGGTGTCCCTTGGGAGACATCATACATGGGCTCCATAAATGGGTTCATAAATTAAATTTACATCTCTCTCATCCATCCATCCATTATAATTATAATAACTCTTATTGCTCTCTAGTGTCCCCCAGACCTATATGATCCCTCTAAGGTTTTTATCACATCTCACTAGATCAACCAATCACATTGTTACATAGAATATTTCTAAATTGGGTCTAAAAAATATATTCATTATCAAGACTTAATATATCCATAATAATGTAATGTTACATCCTAGGGGGCCTCATTCCATGACTCTCCATTCCCACCCCCAATAGTCTAAGGGATGGCGACTAGGAATATCACTAACATGGGAGGAATTTCTAATGTAAATGTATGCACACACACATATCCAATCCCACAAGTACTAAAATGTAAAAATCACTAATAAATAAATGCATACATACCACTATACCAACCAACATATTATGAAAGGAAGTAAGGTGGAGTAAAGTACAGTGGACTAGAATAGAAGCCCACCAAAAAGAAAGGGTTTTTATCCTACAAAGTCTAAACATTAAACAATATAGGTAATAGGACTATTGATCAAAGCCATAAGAACACCTCGTCCTTCCTGAACTCACAAACCTATGAAAGGTCTGAATTTGTCCTGGACATCATGAAAAGGTCACCTTTCTTCACAAGACACGAAATGTGGGGGAGAACTCTGTGCAGGGGTGAGTATAACAATACTCAGTAGGACACCCCCAAAACCAAAAATATATACTGAATGGAAATATATAGTCATCTCTAAAATGTATATGTCTATAATACATATAAAAATAATATACAGATATACTCAAACCAAGACACATAGTCTATAGGTAAGTAATATGTAGTAGAAACCCACACTTGGGACTTATTTCTATGATTCCACGAAGCACTCATCTGAGAGAACACACTTTTGAGTTTGATAGACCAGATGAAGTTTTTTTGAGAAGTATTGTTCGTCATAAACTGTCATGAGAAAGATATACAGCTAGATCTGAAGAGGGACACAATACAATATACAAGGATCATAGCTAGGGCCTTGGGGTGATACCAACAACTCCATCAGGATTAAAATGCTAAGTAGAAGATCGATTCTCAGTGAATTTTTTCATGTCAATACCATGGAATCTACCTAGGTAATGAAGAATGAATAGATGATCCTACTTTGGGCCTCTCAGAGGGGATTCCAACAACTATATCCTAGAAATCCAATAAAAGGGATCATAATCATATGAGTAGGAAATGATACACACCAACCATCAGGGAAGCGATAAAGTGAATGAACTTTAATGAAACTTTTGCAATATATGATGGAAAAGATAATCAATCCATTTATAATGTTGTACATGGATTGTAGTAGGTTCATACACCATGTTCCTTGACCTCAGGTACTACCCATGTACAACAGACATTGTTGTTATAACTTTTCATGTAAAGAGAGAGTACACAACATGTATAAAGGCTTACACATCCTGCCATTCCCACTGGGGTCTAGACATGTACTCTGGCTATGTGCTAGTACATGGCGTCAAACCATGTTTCTCTACCTGTGTACCAGTACATGTGGTAATCTGCATAACTGGTTCAACTATGTCATGTGGGGGAGTACACGTAGTGTGGGAAACCCATGTACACCATCTCATGTCCATTTATATATCATGATAAACACCGAGTCTCTGGGAAGGTCCCACACACTGTATGAATCTTTACTGCCTCCCGAAATCCTACATGTCGCTCACTGGGGGCCACATGTCATGTAACCTCGGGTTACACACTATGTTGATCACAATTTCGTATAACCTTTTTTCTTGCTCTCTATGCCTCATCAAATCCTCTAGTGTTCAATCCAATACTATGTTAACCTCGAAACTGGAGATACAAATTCATATCACCATTGAAACATAGAATCAGTGGGTTTCAGGTCATTAATCAGCTTCAAAATAGGTTTCAAATCATTGGAACATAAATAACTTGAATAAATATATCTCCTAAATCACTTTGACTCATCCACTTCCATCATCATCGTACCTCCACTAGGTCATCCCAACATCCGATCTTCAGTTTCAGATCATTGTTCAATGAATGAAATGCTCAACGATCATTCATTCATAACCCACAAATAATGAATAACATGATGAATAACATGGGAGAAAAGGAATAAAAGAACCCAAGTTATAAACCTTGTCTATTTTTCATAAAATAATCAATCTATTCTATAATAATGATGTAGAAAACAAAATCAATTCTCAATAATCAAAACCTTGATAAAGACCCACAATCATGGCCCATCACGCAAGAACAATTGGATCAAGGATCAACATGTTCATTGGATAGTCCATGTTTATTTTTGAATCTAATAATGGGGAAATAGAAATCCAAGTAACAACATCCTTCCTCAGTATTGGATCATTTGCTGAAGAGGTTCGATTGTCACTTTACTGCCATTGGTGAGACACATCCAAAACAACGTCAGTCGATCTCTGATCAAAGATTCATCTTTGTTTTCCATTTGGAATGTTTTCTATTGTTATCTCTAGATCCTCTAGGATATTATAGGGTTATGAGATTAACTATATATCCCTTTTTAATTTATTATTATAAATGAATCATCTCTTCGTCAACGAAATATCAAAATAAAATAAATTCTCCATTTCTTTTATTTATTAAAATGCCAAAAACTAATTTTCATAGATAACCTAGACTGGCTGATGTTAGGCCTTTCAAAGGGTGATGTTACTGCTCTGAATGCAATGGTGCCCTCATATTTCTGATCTAGCTACCCATTTAGATATTACTCCACTTTTACATGAAAACTGTGTGAACTAGCTATTTAATATTTTAGTATTATTCAAACATTTATTCAGGGCACACCTAGCCTCAAAATTTCTTTTCATCTCACTTCCGGGTGGTAAATTAATTCCAAATAATATTTAAAAATAATAAATGAAAAAATTTGGGACATTACATTCTCCCCACCTTGGAACATAACATACATGAAAAGCCAACAACAATGGCTATACAAAATGATATGGGTACTATTCATGAATTTGAGCCCTCGTATACCATGTGCTCTCTTGGAGATTCCCATGCTACCACTAGAAATGTACTAAAGGAATCACTCACCCACGAAGGATCATATCATTTTGATCCTTGACTCCACTTGGTACTTAGAAAAAGTCACTCCATCCTCAATGTCTATCTCTCCCTAGTCAGTGATGTGTGATGAGTCATTCATGTACCTCCTCAACTATGACATTTAGAAGACATCATGTTCCCATTCCATCAATAGGGGTAGATCCCAGAGGTACAACACCTCACATACCCTACACAATATCTGAAAAAGGGTCGATAATCCTCAATGAAAATATGTCACCCTAACCAAATCTTTTCAATCCCCATTGACGTGAAACTCAAAAGAACTCATGGTCTTTATCCTCGAACTCCAATGACCTCCATATTCTACTATAATAAGACTTCTGACAGCTCTCTATAGTCTTCATCCACCCTTGGATGATCTGTACTATCTATGTAGTATCTCTCACCATCTCTATGCCCATGATTGTTGACTCTCTTGGGACAGTTCTGCAAAGGAGTTACTAGAAGGGTTTCTCGTATAAGGCCGAGAATGGTGCCACACCAATGGTGGAATGGTAGTTGTTGTCGTATGCGAACTCCACTTGAGGTAGGAGATCCTCCCAATTAGGTCCATGGTACAACATGAAAGCTCATAGTATTTCCTCCAGAACCTAAATGGCCTGCCTCGTCATACCCTCTCTCTTGAGGTGGAACATCATG
Organism: Viscum album; assembly: GCA_963277665.1. NCBI lineage: Eukaryota > Viridiplantae > Streptophyta > Magnoliopsida > Santalales > Viscaceae > Viscum > Viscum album. The sequence goes on from OY728131.1 coordinate 415,144,602, forward strand.
CTCAAGCATATCAGAGTCCTGAATGCCTCCTTCAATCCCTTCCAAAAATGAGTTGTAAAAGAATCTTCACAATCAGAAACTATCGTTGATGGGACTTCATATAGATGAAATATATTATAAACTTTGAGGTATCCCAACCTCTCTACTGAACTCTCCTTCCGGATAGTTAGGAAGTGGACCAACTTGATGAGTCAGTCAACAATCACCCAGATGTCATTTTTTACATAAATGTACATGGTAAACCCATAATGAATTACATTGATATCTGATCCCACTTAATTCCTGGAACCTCAAGGGGTTGAGGAAAACTCACTGGGAACTGGTGCTCATATTTCACCTGTTGGGACATAAGGCATCAAGAGACAAACACCGCCAATATCTTCGTCATCCATGTCAACCAGAATTGATTTCAAAGATCTTGGTACATATTTACCACTCTAGGATGTACTGCCAAATGGTATGTATGAAACTCTTGCATAACCTCCTCCTAAAATTCCATTGGTATAACTATGCATCCTCTGAAAAGCATGACACCCTCCCCACCACATGAATATCCATTAGTTTCATTTCCTATGGACATCTGAGAACATAGGGTCTATTAGATGGTGTCCCCAAGCTGTGCCTCCCTAATTTGATGTTGGAGTGGAAGGTTGAAAACCATAAAATGAAGGTAACATCATCCATCTCCATCCAAAAAAGGATAAATGTAACTGGGAAAAGTGCTCTGTCACCACATTTAGCAACTGTGCACTCGATCTATTATTGAGAGCATCTTCTACCACATTCCCCCTTCCCAAGAGTACAGATAATCTCAAAGTCATAGTCTTGAAGGAACTCTGGTCATCACCTCTATCTCAAGTTTAGATTCTTTTTAGATAATGTATACTTGAGACCCTTATAATCAGAGTAGACAACAGAAAAACCATTCATCAAGAAGTGTCACCACATCTACAATGTGAAGACTACTACTAAAAAATCAAGAACTTGGGTTGCATAGTTCTACACATGTGGAACCAACTATCATGAACCGTAGGAAATAATTTCTTGACTATACATAAAGAACAATCCCTGACCAGTTCATGATGCATCGCAAAACACTACATACTCGAAACCCTACACTGAAAATCTAAGGATCAGAGCACTCGTCAAACATTTCCTAAACTACTGGAAAGATTGTTGGAACTTTATTTTCCATATGAAAGGCTTCCCCTTTCTATTCATGCAATCATATGTGATGATATCCTAGAGAAATCAGGTATGGATATCTAGTAATAGACTATTATCCTTAGAAATCTTTGCACCTTTATCATGCTTCTAGGTGGATCCCAGGCTAACACTACATCAACCATGGTCGGGTCCACAGCCACTCCATCCACTGAGATAACATATCCTAGAATGTAGAACGCTTAGATAAAAAAACGTGTACTTTGAGAGTCTTCCATTAAGATGGTTCTCATAGAGTATGTCTATTACCATCTTTAGGAGTCTCACATGATCCTCCTCACACGCCTAGTACACAAGGATATTGTTGATGAATACTACCATGAACTGGTCTAAATAAGGCAGGATTATCTGGTTCATGAGTCCCATAAAACATTTTGGGGTGTTCATCATTCCAAATGACCTCACCAAGTACTCATAATGACTATAGTGGCATCTAAAATCAATGTTTGGAATATCCTCATCACGTACTCAAAACTAGTGATAGCCTGCTCGGAGGTCAACTATCGAGAGCCATGGTGCCCCTCTCAACTAATAGAACAAGTCATCGATCCTCAGTAGTGTATAATTGTTCTTCACATTCACAAAGTTCAAGTTCTATTAGTCTACAGACAACCTCAATATCCAATCTTCCTTTTCTACAAGTAAAAATAGGGTTGCCCAGGGTGAAACACTAGGACTCATGAAGCCCTTCCTCTACATGTCCTCCTACTTCACCCTCCACTTGCGAAGCTCTATGGGAGAAATCGAATATGATGGTGTTTATATCAGTGTCATCCCAAGATGTAATTCAATTGGTAATTCTCCCCCTTTATGGGGAGGTAAACCTGGAACATTTTCTTGAATGACATCCTCATACTCCACTAATACTGATAGGAATTGAAAAATCATAATTACTTATCCATCAAGGATCAGTCTTAGAAGCTCAAGAGTAATCGGTTGCACCCTATTAAGCATGAGTCCATCCAAAGCTACCTAGGTATCCTTTTCTCTGAAAAAGGAAAACCATGATGCATCATTACAGACACACCACACCCTTTGCCTAAAAAAGTTAATATGGGTATGGATTATGGATAACAAGTCCATACCAAAAATGACATCGTAAGGCCTCAACTCTTACAACAAGAGGATCCAACTAAAACTCTCACCTTCAAGGGTAAGGTTACACTATCGACATGGATGTGTAATCATTGAGTCTTCTCCAATGGGTGTCTCTAAGTGTGATGTTTGATTCAATTGTTCAGCTGGAATCTCAAAGTCTTGAACAATATTTGTGACAAGAAAGGAATGACTTGAAATTGTTTCTATTAGTACCACATATACATTATAAAAGATACATATCATACCATAAATCATCTTCGAATCCCTTGGATCATATGCCTCAACTACATACAATTTTCTCAGTCCCAGTTCTCTAGCTCCCTGAGCATGGAATGGGCCTCCTGAGGGTGGTGGTGGTAACATGTAAAAATTTCGACCACCTCCTACTACTCTCCCAACTCCTCTTCCACATCCATCACCCTATAGATCTTTCTTATCTTATTGTTTCCTCACCCTCTGTGGTCCATAAACTGTTTACCTATCAACAGTACGTCAGGTTGCATAATCTCTAGGGAGTTTTACCCTGCCATCACATGAATAACACCGACTCTCCCTAGGCTGACTAGACCCACCCTATATGCACTGAACTACAAATACTCTATCTTGTAATCTCCTATGGATATTTCTCTATTTCTCAAATGCATGAGATTGTCATTGGCCACCTACTATGGGGATATCTGAAGCTACTAACATTTACTGGTTTTATCAACTCATCGAAGAAGCTTTTGACCACAAAATCTTTCTCAATCACTCTAGCATAAGTAGGAATGTATAGAAGTATAACACTTTCTCATACATCTCTACACATACCAAACTCAATGGTTCGGGCCTAGATGTGCTGTTCTAAGACCATATTCATTGAGTACTTGGAAAGTATGGTCCACCTTGATCAATAATCAGCCATGGTCATGCTACCCTCATGGAGTTAATGAATCTCATATATAGGCACAAATTTCAACATAATTGGTGGGAAATACTATATAAAGAGACATTGAAACTTTTTCCATGAAACATTCACCTTGTTGTGAGTATCGATAGACACACTCCACCATTACCTTGTCGAACCCTAAAAAGGATTTCTGCCAGGATCACCATCCAGTAGCTGGTATCCTAACTAGATGAAAAACTCGGCTCACCTACTCAATCCAATCCTCATCCACCTAAGGGTAGGGCTTGCCTCTGAACCTAAGGGGTCCTTATCTCTAAAAAGGATGGAGTGTGTTCAGCTTGTGCTCCTAATATACTCGTAGTATAGGTACCACATGTTTCTCCACCAGTGGTTATATAGAAAGTCCACCACCTATTAGTGACATATGGGGAACTGGTCCCTATATCGATGTCTCTTCACCAAGGGGTTCACCGTTGTGATTGATCTGCTAAATTCTAAATTGTACGCATCTTGAGGGAATCTCATAAGAAAACAATATGTACTATGGTCCATGAGTATATTTAAATAGTTAAATCAAGAAAGACATGAAAAGAAAACCATTTCCTATATGATGTATGTACATTTATTTTCTTTGTATCCAGTGTTGTCATGTACCGAGCCGAAAAAAGGTTATCAGAGTCTTGGTTTATGGATACATCGTCCGCTTGCACCAACATTAGAGTCCCTAGCTGGAAAGCTAATCTCGAATGACATTATAATGTTTTCCCAAACCAATCTCATAGACTTGGTCCTAAGGAACAACTGACCATAAATGATACCACACTGTTACAAGTCGTCGTAGTCGGGGCTGTGTCGCGACTCGCCGATCCTACCTCTAATAGGCCAGGGGTTGGTTACTAGCACCTAGTAGGCATATCACCAACATGGGAGGCATTACCTATGTACCTGTATGCACACACTCACAACCAAGCCCACAAATACTAAAATGTAAAAAACACTAAGAAACACATAAATGAATAACACTATCCCAACCAATAGAGTACGTCATAAAGAAAAGTGAAGTAATTTAAACTAGGAAAAACTAAAAGACCACCAAAAAAGAAATAGTGTATAAAATAAAAACACTATCTTCTAAACAAAATAGGTATTGGGACTACTACTCAAAGTTATAGAAACACATCATCCCACATAATCTCAAAAATCTCTCTCTAGACCATGTTCACCAAAGACTCCATCAAAAGGTCTATCATCTGCACAAGACAAGACATGTGAGGAAAAATAATGTGTAGGGGTGAGTATAATAATACTTAGTAGGACACCCCAATACCAAAAATAAATACTCAATGGAACAATACAGTCAACTATACAAAGCATATGTATACAACACATATAATAGAAATATCAAGATATACACATACCAAGATGCTTACTCATGAGGTAAGTCACATCCACCACATACCCACACTAGGTATTCAGTTCAAAGATTCCATGAGGTAGTCATCCTTGAGAACACACTCTTGAGACTGATAGCCCTGATGAAGTCTATCTTGGAAGTACTACTCATCGGAAATTATCATGAGAGAGATACACTTGTAGTTCTAATGTGATATATTATACAACATATGAGGATCACATCTAGGGCCATTGGGTTATACCAATAACTCAATCTGTATTAACCTTATAAGTAGAGGATCCATGCACGGTGAATTTGGTCAAGTCAATATCATGGAATATACCTAGGGAAATAATAATTAATAGAGGATCCTTCCCTATGCCTCTCATAAGGGATTCCAACAACTCTATCCAAGAAGTATAGCTGAAGCGATCATACTCCAATGCGTATAAAGTAATACCCACCAACCTTTAGGGAAGTGATAAAGGGAATAATCCTAATGAAACTTTTCCAAGATATTGTTGTCAAGATAGTAAATAAATTTTCAAAAGTATAAACTATGTGTAGTATGGTCACACTCTGTGTTACTTGACCTCAAGTACTTCCTGTGCATAATGTCCTAGGTTATTATAACCTGTCATGTAAAGAGATAGTACATGGTGTGTAGAAATACTTACAAACCATGCCCTTCCATCTAGGGTCCACCTATATACTCTTGTCTTGCACCAGTACATGGTGTCAACTCGTGTAGATTTACCTGTGTACTAGTAAATGGGGTAATCTGCGTAACTGATTCAGCCAGGCTATGTGGGGGGTACACACCATGTGGGAAACTCATGTAACCTTTAATGTGTCCATGTATCTCTCCAAATACATGTAGTGTCATTGGGAAGAACCCACATGTTGTGTGATAGGAATCATAAGTTGTGTGTCACATTAATGCCTCCTAAAACACTAGATGTTACTCGGTGGAGGCCACATGCCATGTAACCCAGGGTTACATGCTCTGTTGATCGCAATTTTCCATAACCATCATTCTTCTGCCATGCACCTCAACTGATCCTCCGTTGTTTAATCAAATGATTAGTTTTCCAAGAAACTATAGATCCATGGTCTTTGTTCCATTGCAACATCAAATCGATGGGTTTGAGGCCATCAATTGACTCTGAAATCTATTTTCAATCACCCACACATAAATTTACCAAAGAACTATATATCATGAATCACTTTTATTAGACCATTTCAAATTGTTTTTTCACCTCTTCTAGGTATTCATGAGGCTAGATTTTTAGTTTTTTATCGTTTCTCCATGAATCGAAGGTGAAACAGTCTTTTATTCGTAACCCACGAAGAATGAAAAACATGAGGAATATCGAGGGAGAAAAATCACAATAACCACCCATAGAAAGAACCAGTTCTATTGTTCATTCCATCCAAAATCCATATGGTAAAAATGACCAAGAAAATAAAATCAATTATCAACAATCAGATCCTTGATAAAAAGCCTCAATCACATCCCATCCCGTAAGAACAAGAGAACTATAGAACAACCAGTTAGTTTGATGGTCGATATTTATCATTGAATATATGAATGGGGAAAGAGAAATCAAAATAAAAACTACTTACATTGGGTTTGTATCCTTGGCTGAAGAGGATTGATCATCCTATCACCACCATTAGTGAGATCTGTTAAAAACAACATTTTTCAGTCTCTGATGCAAGCTCCGTCATCATTTTCCATCGAGAGAGTTCTCTAAGGTTCACTCTAGAGCCTCCAGGAAATTATAGGGTTATGATCTTAATTCCAGAACCCTTCCTAAATGATTGTTATAAAATAATCATCACTTCACTGATAAAACATCAAAATAAAATAAATTATCTATTTATTTTATTTATTAAAACACTAAAAACTACATTTCACATCTAACCTGCGCAGGTCGATGTTAGGCCTCACTTAGGTTAAATCCAATACTCTAAACACAACAGTTCCCCCAGATTTCTAATTTAGGGGTCTATTTATAATTTATTCATCTTTTTCAAGAAAACTATATGATTGTGCTCTTTAATATTTTAACACTATTAAAAAATTTATTTCTGGCACACCAAGCCTCAGAATCACACAATGTCTCAGTGCCTAGTCTCAAATTAAATCCATATAATTTTTAAAAATAATACAATAAATAATACAAGAGATTACATATAAATTAAAATTGGAATCATAATAATCAAATAAGATTTGGAAAATATTGCATCTCCCTCACAAGGCTGAATAGTCCAAAACCATGTCAATGAAACCCTTTTAGTAAATATTAATGACTAAATAAAATTTCAGTTTTTAAAGTATTTAAAAATGAATTATATACCACTATACCGACATAGCTTATTTGGATAGAATCCCATGAAAAAATTTCAGAAAGAGGCTAATCTATTTTCAATTATATATCAAGACCAATTATTGAGTCACTAATTTCTCATTAAAATTACTTTTTAATAAACACAATTTTTAAAATAAAATCATAAAAAAGAATACAAATTTTACCTTTTAAAAACTAAAACAAGCCCCAAAAATCCATAAACAAGGACATCCACACTCATTTTACCAACGTGAAACTATCAAACGATTTATCATGATATTTGGTCCATATTGAATATTTGGTTGATGCAAGGCCATTACAACCTTATGGGGAATCTTACCAAAGTATGGTAATATGATGATGGTAATAACAATGATTTCATATGAATGTAAAATATCATATTAACCAAGATAATTAAATAAATCCACATCCACCAAAATTGAAGACTTATATATCTTTAAGAAACAACCTAATGATGCTTTGATAATCTCATCCAACACTATCTGATTTCCTTCATACCATGTGATGTCCTAACTCAAGCCATGACTCTTAAAAATTAAAATATTAAATTTTTTAATTAATTTAATTCTTATTGAACTAATATTAAAAATGTGAAATAATAATTTCAACTTAAAATAATTAGCTATAATTTCTAAATAACTCACCTGAAGACCTCATTGAACTAAAATAATAACAACCCTATCTTAGAAGGTCAGTGAAACACTCCAAAAACCACCAAAATACATGTACTTAACCTGAAACATCCATTTATTAATAAATTTAATTCAATTTAATACAAAACCCGAAATAATTTATAATATGATGTACCTTAATCACAATATTGTGTAATAATTTGGGATATACCTCTCAAATATTCTCTTTCCATGACATGTTAAATTTCTAACATATTGGCATGATTCCACCATGATCTAGTAGTTTTGGGAAAAAAAGACTCAAGGCATCCTCTCGATAGATTTTTAGTTTTATTGTGTTTGTTGAAAAATTCAGATGATCGTGAATGAGTATGGTTTGTGGATGGCTTGTGGTCCATATAAGGGGAACCGGTATGTAGTGAAGGTGATGTTACATTAAAGATTTGGTAAAAATTAATTTAGAAGATTAAGAGGATATATTGACCTGTATAAGGAGTTTTAATACCATTGATTTAGAGGAATAGGTAATATCATTAGAGAGAATCTCTTTTCTATTCAAATTCAGTGAAGTCCAAATGTGGCTTGTGGGAAGCGATACTGCAAAGGCTGAAGAAGTTCACAGTACAGTTCCTGAAAGTTTTTTTGTGGGTCATTTTAGTCCACAAAGGATGAAAAGTCTGTCAATGAAGAATGTGGTATGCTGAGGGGGAGCTCCGATATGCAGAAGTAAAGGTAGTCTGTGAATAGAGAACTGTTCGTAGGCAGAGGTTGATTCGAAGAACTAGAGCTGGTATGCGGATTCGATATGTGAACTTAGTGCGCAAAGGTGCGTAGAGATGGAAGGCATAGGTTGTACGTGATAGTGTAGGAAAAGGAAGTCTGTGGGATAAGAAGTCATGAAGAGGAATTGGTTCACAAAAGTGGCAGAGGTACATAGAAGAGGTAGTTCACATAAGAAACACAATACAAAGTACAAAGGATGAGAATGTTGTTATTGAAACACACTAGGAATCTTTTAAAATCTTCAAATCAGTTTGCAATATTCATTTCTATTACCTGAATGTACACGAAATGGTTCATTTCATCTATAGGTGAAAAATAGACATCAATAGAGAATATACATAAAGTTGAGGATGAAGAATTTAGAAAAATAAAGGGACCTACATGTCCATAAACTATGTTTGACCTATAATTATATAAACTATGAGTGGATTACTTTCCAAGAGTAGTGATTGAAGAAAGAGGAAGACAATGGCCCTTTCCACCAGTAGTGATCCAGATAAAGAGGCATAGGGAGTGACCCTTTTGAATTCTGTAACACCCCGACCTCATTTACCCAGAGCCGGTGCATTATTACATAACATTGGCATGATCACAAAAGATCAAGTCTTGAAATATAGATTAGTTTAGTAGCCTTTGAAGCACTAGATACATTCATAAATGTTATATTACATCATAATGTGAAAAACTACAATAATATAGTCTCCATGGTCCACACTCATATCCCCTTTAGAATATCCCTATAGGTTAATCACAAAATACTTCTTCACATCCTAGGAAAAATTAAAACATTGAAAGGGGTGAGCTCAGAAGCTCAGTAAGGATAACAATATAGTGGAAACTTTCATAAAAAACATAAATAGTTAAGGTAATGTTTAACTCAAACAAAAGCCTTTTAAACTTGAACTTCAGCATAATATGGAAAAGATAAAATGAAAAAATTCCATTTACTTATTTAACTGGATATTCTAATAGTCAAATAATCACATGCAATATGAATAACCACTTTCATAATGATGGAATGCATCATGCCAGACTATCATAACCACATAGCCAAGGCCCCGTGCCAAGACTACAAATAAGATTTTTTCAAGGCCTCGTGACAAGACAATAGTTTGTCTCATGAGACCTACCGATGCATCTATGATCTATAGCGGGCTCCACCCATCACTAATTAATTCCAATGCATTCCTCATATGAATAGGTTTAAAAATTACATAAACATTCGTATTAAAAATAGAAAACGAAATTTCAATACATTCTTTATAAACCATGAATGGTATAAAAATATCACATCCACAGTAAAACATATTGCAAAACATTCAATACAATATGTATGTTTTGTATCATAATAAATCAACTTCAAATAATCTTAAAATCCATCAAATTATGTTGACATAGATGAAATCACAACTATTTGAGAGAAATATCTCTTTTTTGAAATCATTTAAAAGTCACATAATTATAAGATAAAATATTTACATTGAAAATATACTTATAATATTGTAAGGGAGGCTTCAGAGATTTTATAACGGTATAAAATATCCTCACCCGCCATATAAGTAAAAAAAGACATCTGTACCTTAATTTTGTCGAAAAGGTTAAAAATGACCTTGTTTGGAAAATGACAGAGAAATTATTTCAAACCACTTTATAAAAATTATAACAAGGGTATAAATGAATTTAATGCATAGTCTAGTAAACTAAAAAAATGTTTGGAAATACATTTTTAAGAAACATTGATGTGGATGATAAAGAAGTCCTAGTAGATAATTGTGTATAAACAATCTCAGATAATGAAGAGATTGTGAAATAAAGCCTTACCTTTTACTTTTCCTTGGTTGGGGGTAGGTTAACCTCATTTATAATGGTGAAATATTTTTTATTACATTATATAAGAATAATATACATTAATATGATATCATATGTGATCTTTTAACATTTCATTGTTAATAATATCTTAGTATTATCGTCGTTTTGGGTGTTAACTTACTCGTTTTATTTTATATGTTTTATTACATAAGTTGTGTTTTTATGGATAGGATGTATCTTATTCATATCCATAATGATATCAAGTCCTTAAAAATTATTTTTAATAATCAAATGAGAATTATACTTGAATGGATACGATGTGGAATGAATCTCACCGCGTTCGTGGAGACAGAAGTCTGTACGTATGCACGAGTGACAATATGATAATTTTGATATTAAAATAATATATAATTGGATGGTATATCATATTTACAGAATCATTACCATGTTATATTTATTATTTAAATGAATTAAACATCATTATTATTCACATCCAAATAATATTGTATTGAATAACAAATACACCACGATGTGGAGATGGTAAGGAATACGTACAGAAGTATGGTGACATGTCATTAAAAGGATGGATAGAATACTGAATATGGTTGTAACATATTTATAATAAAGTCACAGTATATATAAGATATTGGATTTATTATTTTAGAATGGAAATAACAAATAAATGAGAAGTTGAAGAAGAAATGAACTTGAAAGAGGGTTGTGAAAACATTACCTCTTCTTCGGGTTATTCCTTTTGATTTGACCAAAAGGGCTCCTTGGTTTGGCTTTATTATCAAAATAAGGCCTTTATGTTTAATTGAGGGAATTTGAGATAATATTTGGGCATGGTTTGTCCGAACCAAAAGGCTTTGAAGGTGTGAAGAATTAGTTAGAAGTGGTGTCCTTTTATAAGGGGGAGGAGGGGCTCTGTTTAGAAAAACTTAAAGTATTATTTTATAATAAATTCATATTCGGTTTCTAATTGATACAAAGTGGATTATTCAAAGTCTAATGTGTGTTTGGGTCGAAATAATTTCATCCAATAGATTTTATACTGGTTTGTGTCACTATATTAACCTTATCATTTATATTTAACTCTTAGTTAAATAGTTTGACATTTACCATGTCACTTTGAATTATTATATTATATGGTTAATAAACTTACTATATACTCTAAAGTGACCCCCAAGTGGTCAATTAATGATACACCTATCATGATATATGTCCTTTGGCCTAACCTTATAATTTTAGGAATATAATATCAATTAATATATAATATTTGTTTTGAAAACTCATTTATGTCAATTTTGACACAATTTAATAATTTATTTTTGTTAAAGTCTTAACATATTTATTAATTCAAAAAAAATTCATTTAAGCAATAATAAAATGTAATATTAACCAATAAAACTCATCGCTATCTTCAAAACTTTCAAATTATATTTATTTTAACATTTATAATACCAATTATTTGATTCATTCATTAATAAAGAAAATACTACATCCTTATTGTGTCATAAATATATTTAATTATTCAATATCTAAAAATTATAAATAAAATACCATGATGTAGGAAATCTTTTTATATTTATAATTAATATTTATAGTCTAATATATAACATATATAACCCTCTGTAAAATTTTTTTTCTAAAAGATATATGCTTATGTCATTTTTTTATTTATTTTAACTTGATTAATATAAAGTGTCGTTATCACTTACAAGTGGCTCTATGGGGTCCCTAAATTGACCCAAAGATTCCAATGGATGGACATGAATCACCCAATAGAGTCTGGACACGTGTTAGGGTTATTTATTATTGTTATAATATTATTTGTTACCCTCATTTACCAGATTTACCCTTTAACCGTGGTAAATAAAATATTTACCGAAGTAAATATTCAAATTGCCTAAAAATAAGAGTTAAATATTTAAAAATTTTGGACCTCCTGATTCTAAATATGGAATACATTTTTCTAAATTCATAACATAGAAGTGGCAGAAATTAATTTTAAATTAATACCTGTTGTTAAAACAAAAAGCGTTTTTTTAACAAATAACAACTATCATAATATTGACACTTTCTTATGTCAAGATTAAATATGAAATTATGTACAATGACCAAAATTGGATTAAATGGTAAAATTATAATCTAATTATACTTTAAAATCACTCAAATTCATAATTTATAATTATTAATTATTTTGATTTAAAAAGTTGTTTTTAATTGAAATTTTGTAATTTTCATTATTCATCAAAATATGAATGTTATCAGAAAGGTACTAGAATTTCACCCTAAGATAATTTTGATATTATAAATCAAAAAATAAATTATATTTTTCCAAATTAAAAACATAAAAGTTTCATTTATTAATTTAAAATTAATTCCCACTCTCAAAACCAAAAGGTGCATTTTTAAGAACTAATAACTATCAAAAGTTTAAAACTTGTTTATGTCCAATTTCAAAGTGAAATTAAATAAAATTACCATAATTGGATTAAATGATAAAAATATAATATATTTATACTTACAACCCATTAAAATTTATAATTTAACAATATAAATTATTTTCTTTAAAAAAAAATTCAGTTGAAATATAGTATTTTTCACTATTCACCGAAAAATGAAAGTTATCAGAAAAACACCAAAAAATTATTGAAACTAAATTATTATGTCCTTATTCTAAAGAAGAAGTTCATTTTGTCAAATTGAATATATAAAAGTTTCAAATATTGGATTTAAAAAGGCTTCGACATTAAAAGGCGGTAAAATTGCATTTTTTGAGAAATACTTGTTTTATATGAAAAAAAGGAATTTGTTCTTAAATTATGTTTTAGAAACACATAATATGGATTATAAAATTATAAGGATAATATAAAATTTAAAATTTAGTTAATACTATTCATAACCGCTTTTGAACGACTAGTTTGGTAAGTTGTCGTGCGATTGAACTCCGGGTTGCGTACAACACACGCTATTGTATTATTCAAATAGAAGCGTACCGTGAAAGCTTGGGGTGTCACATTCTCCCCACCTTCAATAAATTGGGTCCTCGAAATTTTACATTTTTCTTTGAAAATAAAAGGTGGAAATCAAAAATACATTTTTGGAAAACCCACATTAGAAATAGGGTTAATAAATATATAACTTTAAAAGATTGAAAGAGATGTAAAATGGTCACCCCAGATATCCCATACTAGGATTATATGAAAACATGGATATGGAGGAGAAAAAAATCATCAAGGTATGATGGAGAGTTTTATAAAATAGGATTAGGAGAAAGTTAACTACAGGAAAATCACAAAGTTGTGATTGGTTAAACGGTCTTTGATTCCCCAGTCGGAAAAGTTAACCGAGAACGTTTTTGTTTTAAGTTACCTTTCACAAAGTTGAAAATTTTATTTATGAGATTTACTAAGAATGTAAGTAAATATAATTATTTGTCATGTAGATATTCATTCCATTCTAAATTTTTACCACAAACCCATCTTTCACTCCAAAAGGTAATAGAACTCAAAAATATTCTATATATCATAACCGTATAGGGTTCCAAAAATAAATTTATAATTCATCTATCAGAACATAAAAAGAACAAAATTATACACTCTAGGGACTTCACGTAGTCCAGTGGTAGGAGATAAATCCCAACCGCACTATGGTTGTGGGTTCGATTCCCACAACTTTGTCCTATGCGACGGGCTGTCACACGGTCTGCTTGTTGTCCTTTTTATAAATATCCAAAAATAACCTTAACAATAGTATCCAATGTAAAATATAATCCATTCCAACCTTTATACAAATTCAAAATACTTCTGTCAAAACTCTCAGTCCAAAATTTATATGGAAGTTAAAAAAAATTTAGATCCTTTTTACCAAGTAATTACATATTAATAACTTCATCATGTATTCTTTTAAAAAACTGAAACATCCTGAATTACCATAAAACCTTATTGATAAAATTCATGCTACCTTATTCCCTATAGAATAATGGATATACTTCTTTCATCCCAAAATGTTGTAAATTCCAACAATGATGGAATATACAAATCATTAATCAGTTTCAAGGTAGTCAAGAATATCCAATATAATTTAACCAAATCAACTATATCTTATTCCAAAATCAGTAACTCAATATTAGGACCGTATTAAGGTTTATCTTTCCTTAAACCATGTAATTTACGAAAACTTTAACTTGTTTTAGAGTCACTTTTCTTAGTACCATAAAATCTCAAATCCTCAATGAAATTGTACTTCAGTATAATGCTTATTTATTTCCAGTACATCATTGATACAACACTTCAATAAAATAATTCCAAAATAACAACATAAGAACACTAGTCATTCCTCTTCATCTGTGGTAGCATCATAACTTGATTATTATCCAATAGAATCATTTGAGGCATAGTCTGATGAAAGGGACATTGGTTTGCGTATTGTCCAAACTCCTTACAGATGAAGCATTGTACATTTGAAACCTTTTTCTTACCCTTCTAGTCACATAATTGGTGTCCTTTTTCTCAGCACTTATAACATACTCCCATTCCCTTCAATAATTTTCCAACGTGATTCATTCCTCAGTTATCACATATGGGAAAATCCCTCTTTACCTTCTTCCCTTTATCTGTCCTTCTCTCTACCACCTTTTCCTTCTCTGGCTTCCCTTCAAAGCCATAGTACTCTGAAAATTATTTACTTATCTTATCAGCACAAGATACTATTTCTTAATATGATGATAATACATGGGAGACTATTTCCCTTCTAAACTCTAGCTTAAGACAACGATATGATCCTTCTTAATCTTTGGATCATGCATATTGTTGGCGTTCTCAGCCCTTTCACTGGGCGCCATTTCTAAAAAATGGCATACACTAGATTGGTTTATGAATAGAAATAACTAATCCCAAACTTGTAAAACACTTAACATAAATTAAACAGTTTATGGATATAATCCATAATCATAAAAATGTCTTCTTTGAGAAATTATATAGACATAAACCCTTCATAATGGTTTGTGAATAAAATTAGAATTATCTTAAGAATATACCCCGGGAGTGTCGTAACCAAGAGTGCAGCAAGGCCCATTGTCATGAACCAATTCCCGTTCGAGTCTAGCTCAAAGTGGTGTTTTCAGGTTTTACCCCTAGGTACATCTATGCCAGAGCCGCCTCTCCCTTCTTGTATCTATAATGTGATGTATTTCTCAGAAAACTCACAAAATTTATACAATAACAATATTCTATAAAATTATTCTATACTACTCCTCAATGTCTATCTTAGGTCTATGTTCTCTAATCAGTGTTTATCTTAATCTAGCTTCCAAGGATATTGCTAAACTTCCTCTGATACCAACTGTAACGCCCCGACCCCAATTACCCAGAGTCGGTGCCTTATTTTAATACATTGGCATGATTACAAGGAATGAAGTCCTAAATGACCGATCGGTTTAGTGGTCTTGAAAAATAGACTACATACATGAATGTTACATTATAGGTTATAACATAAAAACAACATAAATAATCCTTTATGAACTCCATTTGTCCCTTGGATTAACCTTGCATATCAATCACAATACACTTCTTAAAATCCTGGGAAAAATAAAACATAGAAATGGGTGAGCTTAGATTCTCACTAAGGATCACAATATAGTGGAAACAATCATAAATAAACATAAACATTGAAGGCAATGTATAACTAAAACAAAATATTTTTAAACATGAACTTCACCATAATATGGAAAAGAAAAAATGAAATAATGCCATTTACTTATTTACATGGATATTCTACTAGTATAATAATCAAATGCAATATCAATAACCACTTTCATAGTAATGGAATGCATAATGTCATACTGTCATAACCACGTAGCCAGGGCCTCATGCCAAGACTACAAATACGATTTTGTCAAGGCCTCGTGCCAAAACACTATTTAGTCTCATGAGACCTACCGATGCATCGAGGATCTATAGAGGTCTCCACCCGTCACTTATTATGTCCATTGCATTACTCATATGAATAGGTTTAAACATAATATAAACATTCGTATTAAAACTACCATACGAAATGTCAATACTTTATTTATTAACCATGAATGGTATAACAATAACACATCTACAGTAAAAACATATCTCAAAACCTTCAATCAAATATGGATGTTATGTATCATAATAAATCAACTTTATATAAGCTTAAAATTCATCAAAGGATGTCGACATAGATGAAATCAAAACTACTTGAGAGAAATATATCTTTTTTTTAATCATTTAAAAGTCACATAATTATAAAATAAAACATTTACTTTGAAAATATACTTATAATATTTTAAGGGAAGCTTCAAAGATTTTATAATGGTATAAAATAGACGCACCCTCCGTATAAGTCAAAAAAGACATTCTTACCTTAATTTTGTCGAAAAGGTTAAAAAGGACCTTGTTTGGAAAACGACAGAAAAAATCATTTCAAACCATTTTATAAAAAGTCTAAAAAGGGTATAAATGACTTTAAACCATATTCTAGTAAATCTTAAAAATTTTCTGAAATACATTTTTAAGAATCATGGATGTGGATGATAAAGAAGTCCCAGTAGATAATTACATATAAACAACCTCGGATAATGAAGTTATTGTGAAATAAACCCTTATCGTGTACTTTTCCATGGTTGGGGGTAGGTTAACCTCCTTTATAATGGTGAAATAATTGTTATACATTTATATAAGAATCATATACATTAATATGATATCATATAAGATCTTTTAACATTTCTTTGTTAATAATATCTTAGTATTATCGTCGTTTCGGGTGTTAACTTACTCGTTTTCTTTTATATGTTTTGTTACATAAGATGTGTCTTTTATGGATAGATTGTATCTTATTCATATCTAGAATGATATCAAGTCCTCAAAAATTATTTTTAATCATCAAATGAGAATTAGACTTGAATGGATACGATGTGTAATGAATCTCATCATGTTCATGGAGACAGTAGTCTGTACGTACGCACGAGCGACACTATCATTATTTTGTTATTATAATAATATATAATTGAATGGTATATGAAATATACAGAATAATTATCATGTTATATTTGATATTTACATGAATTAAATATAATTATTATACCCATCCATATAATAGTGTATTGATTAACAATTACACCACAACATGGAGACGGTAAGTCGTATGTATGCAAGTATGGTGACATGTCATTCAAAGGATGGATAGAATACTAAATATGCTTGTACCATATATATAATAACATCACATTATATAAAATATATTGGAGTTATTATTTTATAATTGAAATAACAAATAAATTATAATTTGAAGAAGAAAGGAACTTGAAAGGGGGTGGGGAAAACATTACCTCTTCTTCGGGTTCTTCCTTTTGATTTGATCAAAAGGGCTCCATAGGATGGATTTATTATCAAATTAAGGCCTATAGGTTTAAGTGAGGGATGTTGAGATAATATTTTGGCAGCTTATGTCCGAACCAAAATGCAATGAAGGTGTGAATAATTGGTTAGAAGTGGTGTCCTTTTATAATGGGGGGAGGGTCTCTTTAAGAAAAACTTGAAGTATTATTTTATAATAAATTAATATTCGGTTTCTAATGGATCGAAAGTGTATTATTCAAAGTCAAATGTTGGTTTGGGTATAAATACTTTCATACAATAGATTTTATACAGGTTTGTGTCAATATATTAACCTTATAATTTATATTTAACTCTTAGTTAAATACTTTGACATTTACCATGTCACTCTTTATTTTTATATTACATGGTTAATAAAATTATTATATACTTACAAGCGACCCCCAAGTGGTCCATTAATGATACACCTATCATTATATAAGTCCTTTGTCCAATCCTCAGATTTTTAGGAATAAAATATCAATTAATATATAATATTTGTTTTAAAAACTCATTTATGTCAATTTTGACACTATTTAATAATTTATTTTTTTAAGTCT
Organism: Viscum album; assembly: GCA_963277665.1. Taxonomy (NCBI): domain Eukaryota; kingdom Viridiplantae; phylum Streptophyta; class Magnoliopsida; order Santalales; family Viscaceae; genus Viscum; species Viscum album. Next base: position 415,162,771 of record OY728131.1, read on the forward strand.
TAAAATCACTATTAATTATAAAAAAATTAATTTAAGAAATCCTAAAATGTCATATTAACCAATAAAATTCGTTTATGTCATCAAAAATTTCAAATTATATTTATTTTAACATTTATAATACCAATTATTTGATTCATTCATTAATAAGTAAAATACTGCATCCTTATTGTGTCATCAATATATTTATTTATTAAATGTCTAAAAATTATAAATAAAATAACATGATATAATAAATCACTTTAGGTTTCTAATGAATATTTATATTCGAAAATATAACATACATAATTCTATGTAAAAATTTTTTTGCTAAAAGATATATGCTTATGTCATTTTTGTATTTACTTTAACTTAATTAATATAAAGTTTCATTATCCCTTACAAGTGGCTCTATGTAGTCCCAAAATAGACCCAAAGATTCCAAGGGTCGAAAATGTATCAACCAATAGCATTAGGATACTTTTTTGGGTAATTTAGTATTATAATAATATTATTATTTACCCTTATTTACCGGATTTACCCTTCAACCATGGTAAATAAAATATTTACCGAAGTAATTTTTCAAAATGTCTAAAAATAAGAGTTACCTATTTAAAAACATTGGACCACATGATTCTAAATATGGAATCCATTTTTCTATATTCATAACACAGAAGTGACAAAAATTAATTTAAAATTAATACCCGTTGTCAAAACAAAAAGTGTGTTTTTAAAAAAATAATAACTATCATAAGATTGACACTTTCTTATGTCTAGGTTAAATATGAAATTATGTCCAATGATCAACATTGGATTAAATGCTAAAATTATAATCTAATTATACATTAAAATCACTCAAATGCATAATTCATTATTATTAATTACTTCAATTAAAAAAGTGGTTTTTAATTAAAATTTTATAATTTTCACTATTCATTAAATATGAAAGTTATCAGTAAAGTACCAAAATTTCACCCTAAGATAATTTCAATATTACGAATCCAAAAATGAAGTCTATTTTACAAGACTAAAAACATAAAAGTTTCATTTATTAATTTTAAATTAATTCCCGCTGTCAAAACCAAAAGGCGTATTTTTATGAAATAATAACTATCAAATGTTTGACAGTTGTTTATGTCCAATTTCAAAATGAAATTACTTACAATGACCATCATTTTATTAAATTTTAAAAATATAATCTATTTATACTTCCAAACCATTAAAATTTATAATTTGACAATTAAAATTATTTTGATTAAAAAAGTTGTTTTCTGTTAAAAAATAGTATTTTTCATTATTCACCCAAATATGAAAGTTATCAGAAAAACACCAAAACTTTATTGAAAAAAAATTCTTCTATCCCGATTCTAAAGAAGAATTTAATTTTGCCAAATTGAATATATAAAAGTTCAAATATTGGATTTAAAAAGGCTTCTCCATTAAAAGGCGGTAAAATTGCATTTTTTGAAAAATACTTCTTTTGTATGAAAAAAATGAATTTGTTCTTAAATTATGTCTTAGAAACTAATAATATAGATTTTAAAATTATAAGGATAATATAAAATATAAAATTTATTTAATACTATTCATAACAGCTTTTGAACTGCTAGTTTGGTAAGTCGTGGTGCGATTGAACTTAGTGTTGCGTACAACACACACAATTGTATTATTCAAAGAGAAGCGTACCGTTGAAGCTTGGGGTGTTACAAAATCAGTGAAAAGACCCTAGATATGGTAAATTTAGTGATCCTAGTCATATAGTATCTGGCCCATACCCTATATTCATTATTGGAAGTGAGCCTTAGAAAATTTGGTACATGTGCACACTGATGTTGTATTCTCCTTGAATGTAGCCTGATGAGGGTGAACAAAGTAAATTTTTTTTATTTATCGTGTATGATTTAAATTATGTTCATAATTTTGAATGAGAATGAGAGAGAATTTATTTTTTTAATGAAAAATTAATATCCGAAAGGGTGGGAATTTTATTATGTCATACCATTATTCCCCCCAATTAGGGTATTCAACCAAGTCGATCTAAAAATTAGAATTTTCATAATAAAACTATCTAAGGGCACTATAAATTAGCTATAAATAAAATGAAAGAAATAACAAAAGAGTAGGACTAACAAAATCACATAGATTCATCATAAATTCCAACCACAGTCCACCCAAAAAAGGCAGCTTTAAGGAGAATAATAGAGAGGCACTCCTAGTATACTCACACTTGACGGAGGGGGAGAAAAGGATCTCAATCACATTAAAAACCAAAGGATGATGTAAAACCCCCCTAAAATGTTAAATTGTAAAATTTAAACAGTTTTCACTACAAGATATTCCATGCCATTCCACAGGCCTAGGTAGCCCCTGAGGGGCATGATGTTCCTGACACCGTAAAATGGATCATCCCATATCATCATGGGAAATTGGTATCTCCACCAAATGCTACATAAATATCTATAGAATGGGGGAAATAGTGTTTCTCTAAGGTAAATTTTAGTCCAAAATATATAGCAAAACACTCAAGTTCCCCCACTCATTGGTCATTCCCACTGGCATCCTTTCTCGGTGCCAACATCAATAAAGCACATAGCTATGGTATTTACCCCAATATTTTCTTGACAATAAAACCATTGAGGTACCATTAATAGGTTATTTTCTATGCCCATTAAATTGATCATTTCAGCATACACAAAAATTTCCACCATGGTGTTTTCCACCCTATAGGGCTATTCAAATAATGAAATTTTTATGATGGTTCAATAGAAATTGTTCTAAAGTAATATTGACCACAAAATTCACTCTATGGGTGACTAACCATATACATGAACACCTCAAAAAGTTTCTAAAACTCTTAAAATCTCAGTAATATCCCAACTTCTAGAAAAACACCCCACTAATGAAAAAAACATCAAATCCATCCAAAATTCATAACTCGAAAATACTATAGGTTTTATAATATCACCAACAAGGCACTTATCATCCTCGAAAAGACATAATTGTCATTATACATAAACCTAAAAATATCTTAGTCATCATTTCATGCCCAAAATATTGTGTTCTATCCAAGAATGTTGATAATAATTTCGATTCGGAACTCTAACCACAAAAATGAACATCAAACTTTCCTTTAAATGTTTGGTACAAACATTGAACCACCTAAACCACATCCCCAAAACACCCCTATCATATTTTATACACCACAATATCTATTTATACACAAATACCATTTGGTCCACCCATGTATGATTTTTCTAGAAAAATGATTGACCTCAACTACCAAGGGACCAAAAAAGTAATTGACCACGAATTTTTCACACCCAATGATATAATTGAACCATACAATCACCCACATAGAAGTAAAAACTCTACTCCTATTAAAATTTCAATGGTTTTAAACATAACAAACCTAAAAAACAATCACACTAAATAATATTTCACTATTGTTTCGATGATTTGAATCACTATAAGATCACATTACTTCCATTCTATGCATGTTTCTAAAAAATGAACATTCTTTGATACCACACATAATTTTACAAATAGGGTATAACTACTCCCCAACATCCAACAATCATCACATCTGACTACTAATTAGTTTTACAAAATTAGGAAAATTATTATACAATGTTCATACACCCAAAACCAATAATATTCTCCCCATAAGATGATTATCCTTATCAACTCCTCACTTAACTAAAACACATGACCTCCACTGCAAATATTATACCAAAACCTTAGTGTAATGATTCAACATGACCTCCTCTCTCATACTCAAGCATTAACATAAAACTATTTCAACCATGTTCTAAGGTGGTCCCCAAATAAAATTGTTTTTCTAAAGTCACTAAAGTGTCAATAACGGATTCATCCTATGCTTATGGTGATTTTCACCATAAGAGTCGGCTATCAATGCTTGATTTTGATTAATGGTTCTCCCCAATAATGGAATCACTTATAAAAACTAGAAAACTAAACTATCAAAACCACATACTTAATCCAAAACAAACAACTTACCACTCAATCTAATAATCACCCTTCAAATTAATGACATCCCAACACATGACTCTATTAACTAACCAAGAATATCAACTAAATAGATATAAATATAGTAGGGTCACACTTCGTCTATCACATAAAATCTAACAAGCTGGAATAAATAGTAATTGGATTCTATATATACTCTACACCCACAAACTCAAACACACACTCCAACTCTCATGGTAGTTTTCAAAAAAAATAATTTTTTTACCAAGAACACGCAGAATCATCCCGTTAACTCCCATATAATAAATAATATCCAATACGTCTGGTTGTCACTAAAACAAGATTTTATTTCTAAAAAACTAAAATAATTTGCACACACCAAAAATCAACTTACTTTTCAAAACAACCCTATGAGTTCAAGGGTTTTTAAAAAAAACAAAAAAAACACATAAAAGAACATCACCTAGATGATATCTTTAAAACCCAGTCTTGGTTTAAAAAACATTTCTGATATAGTTTGAAAACCCATTTCATTATATATTTTTTCAAATCCAAAAACTAGAACAAATTTCAAAATCACTGGATCCATGATACTTTCCATTTAAAAATAACTTGTTAAATAATTTTATGCACACATAATGCCTATAAGTGTGTTTTCTTCAAAAAAAATATTTTCTTACTAAAATGGGGTTTTGTGAAAAAATAACCGTCCCAAAATTATTTCCTTATAAGAGATAATAAAATACATCAAAATTATTCAAAGAATCCCCTTACACTCATACTAATTCAATAAACCATAAAAATATAGTTTGTAAAAAACTAATTATAATATATATTTATTTAACAAATATGGATTACAATGACATTTCATTAGAAAAATACCAACTATATCTGTGTGTATCATATAGTAAAAATTCAACTCTCATAATTCATGTACAACTCACGGGATACTAGTTAAGACATATGACACATCCAGAATCAAATCCATCCCACATTGAGATTCACAGAAAAAGCCAACATCTCACCAATCTTAAAGTGCTTAGTTCCAAACCACAAATCCCCTATAAAAATTGGATTCAACCGATATTATGTTGGACGAAATGATCTCAATCTATCTTCCTAGTCCCAAAACATTTCCTTATCTGTAAAGACATTTTCCAATCCCAAAATAGCTACTATTTCACTGTGTAGTTCCGTAGATAATTTTTCCCAAATAACGCCTTCTTGCGGATCCTATTTCACCTCATGCATGCCATCCATTACTACAAGATCCTCTGACTAAAAAAATGGCTTACTATATTTATGCGGAGACTATTCTAACTACTTTAGAGGCTAGAAGTTTATTTTCAAATTATACCAAAAATTTGGCATATCCTCTCAACATGAAAAACATCCCATAAACCTTTAGATATAAAATAAAAAGATCCATGGACTCATGTAGGATAGAATAGAAAGATGTGAATCTTTGTCTATAATGAAGAAATAATTAATATATTAGAAAATGATAAACATGTATATAAATAATTACATAGAAATAAACTATGTCTTTCAAAAGTATGACATAGAATGAATGAAATAAATATCTTGACTTTGTTCCAACCCAAAATATGAAACATACCAAGACTATTTCCTCAACAACATACTCAACCTATATTATGTTTTTAACATATTTTAATACCTTTACCCTTAGATTAGGGTCTAACAATTTACATTGGACCCCATTCCTTGTAAATTTTAGGGGTGAGTCCAATAACCCAGTCATAATCTCCAATGACTTAATAATATTGAGTGGTTTTGTGATCATGTGGTTATGTTATCAAGATATTAATATAATGTTTAATTGTTTTTGTGCAACACATCCACCCAAAAACAGAAAAAAATGACCATAAACCTATTTTTATATCCATTAGGTTGTTTTTAGACCACTATGAGTCCTGACCATACCTGTATTAGCTAGTTCCAAAGGTTACTTAACATGAGTAACCACATAGCTGGAGAAATCCATACCATGATACCAATACCTAATATCATACCCACATTGATTATTTCTGAAGTTTATCCTAGAATATAACATATGCATTTTTACCAATAGGACCAATTAGATCTAGGGTGTAAGGACACTGTTATTGGGAAACCATTTCCAAAATATCAGGGGAATTCCTTACATAGAGTCCAGCCCAAATTATAGGGTTATGTATCTCCCCTACCTAGAATACATCAACTTATGAAATTGAATACCCTTCTAGAAAATATAAATAAGGAAAATTAGTGGGTTTTCTTTTTGGGAATCCATCACATAGAAAAATATGTGTCTCTCCCCACCAAAAATCCAACACATTGAGATAATGTGTACCATACTAACAAAATTACATAAAAAACTCAATGGTTTTCCCTATTAAGAATCAATCACTTAGATCCATGTAAAAGTTTTCTAGGAATCTACCACATAGTATGATTCAATGGGTATGGACCTCAATATCATATATCTCATCATTCATATCTATGGACCATGTCCAAGGAATCCCAAATCATCGAACATTCAAATCCAAGGAGCATTTATAAGTCACCCCAAATCATTGTATATATACATATTGGTGGGAATTAATTCCCACAAAAAACTCATCTGAAAAATACCATTTTGTCTGGCCCAGTCAAAAATATAAACAAATTTCAAAAAACATGGGTTGATATCTCATGTTCATGTCCAAAAAATATCACTAAATCTATACTGGTTCATTCATCTAATTTAGCTTCTACGGTGATACCTGCAATCATCACTACTCATATATTACAAGAACCCTTACTTGAGGAATCATAGTATTGGGGAGACCACAAGGTCACTAGGGCCAATTAATACCTATAAAACCTAAACAAGTTCAACAATAAAAATTTTATATGTAAACCCCGTTCTTCAATCCAAATTATAATTTCCCATATCATTCACTAGGGTACCATAGATGTGTATCTTCCCTTTAATGTGACTATCACATCTAATAAAATCATTTGTTCACCTTGATATCAAGTATACTTCTATATGAATAAAATCATTAAAAACATCGTTATACATCATAATTCATTAATATAATCCTTTAGAAAACACAAATGATAAGCAAAATAAGGTCACAAGCATTAAAAAACATGTAATCTCTTACATGAGTTCAAACATAACAAAATCTTATCATAATATCCCTTGCATATTCCATTAATGACCAAGTCAAATTTATATTTATAAACCATTTAAAAAACAATCATATTCTAATTTACTCACACCAAATATTTTTTCCAAATCCCTCAAAAACATCATTTAGAACCCCCTCATCCATTTTGAACACCATTTGAAAACTTGTTCCAAATCACATCATTCCATTTGAAATTCTATTTTACCAAATACACTTCTGAAAATAATTTTTAGAATTTTAATCTATTATAAATACCAAAAATTAACACATTAATCAATTAAAATCCATACATTTGGCCAACAATTCTCATTCAACAATGATTATGCCATTTTACATTTTAAAAAGTTAGGAAACCTTTGATGACAATTAGGATGAAGTGATCCCACCCCAAATATATGAAGGAAGTCAAAAAATATAAGGAATAAATAGAAAATAAAAATAATAATATTGTAATATGAGCATAAAATCACTATTTAACTAGGATACTTAAATTAGTACTAGTAAACCTTCCTCAAACAATGTTAATTCCCCAATGAACTTGTTGGTGATGCTCTCATAAGCTCTTACAAGTAAAACCAACATATTACAAACCATGTGAGGCCCTAAATCAAACCATAATTATTTAAAAAATTAATTATAATATACTATAATAAATTTTATCCCCATATATTTCATTAATATTAATTAAAATTAAATATTCAATTTTCAAAAAATAGGAATAATTTTCAAATAATTCACTTGGTGACAACATCAATTAGAAATGAAAACTATACCATGATGATGGTCAGTAACACACTACCGACACTATCATGGAAGAGATCCCCTACACACAACATGTTTTCTATAATAAATTTAAATAAATTAATATGAGACAAGATAAAAATACATATAGTGATGTTCATTCATAAAAATTGCAAGGAGAAGTATCTGATTAATTTCATTAAAACCGCCTTTCGATGAAATGAAAAAGACCACTAAAATCAAGAATATTACACTATGGTTAGGTATAATCCTATAATATACCCTATTAAGTGACATTTAAAATCAATGGCTACATTATGGACATAATAATTAAATATCAGGAGGTTGGAAGTCTCCTAGATTCTATATGAAAAAACAAAATCCTCCCATATTGAAGAAGTATTAAATTGGAGGAGGGAGAGACTCTCTAAGGTTAGTTACTAATGTGGATAGAAGATAAAATGGCTTCGAACCCTTTAAAATATATGGGAGCAAACATAAAATTCCCCACATTTTTATAAATGGAATCAAAAGTCCCAAGAACTATAGTGTACACCACTCTATGATGTTTTCCTAGGTTTCCCTCGAGGGGCATTTCCACTACTGACACAATGACCAAGCTCCACCCTAATAATTGTTGTGTAAAGGGATATACCCAATGAAAATAAATAGATCTATAATTTTAAAAAAGATTTATTTCCATTTTGGAAACCATGGGACAATATTATAAGTGAATCACACTGAGGGACACGCCCCTTCATTGCTTCCCATAAGTGGATCCCCATAGGACAACCGTTAATAAAATTCCTTTTCAAGATGTATCACAGTGGAAATTTCATATAACACAACCCTATAGTGTCATATTATACCTAGGTACCACACCCTCTATACTGGGTCATTAACCCTCCACCACAAGGGTCTACTAATGTGTGGTCCTCTACATAGTGGTTCACATGCTGAAAAAATCAAAGCATATCCACCCAACTTCGCTCTAAAGCCCACTTGCGCACCTAAAACACTCATCGAGCCTCTAACCTCATCTAAAAAAGCTCATCATTGTTTACAAACTCTATGAATCCCAATGAAATCTCAGGTTATGAAAGCTAATCTCTAACAAAAAATAAAAAATTCAAATTTCCCATAAAATTAATAAGAGGAAAAAGGTCAGTGTTTTAAATTTTTATTTGATGTCCAAGAGGGTACATAGGTTTTTGTCCAAATACCAACATGATATATGAGTTTCTAAAAGAAGTCAATAATGTTATAGGATTGAGGTGGAAATATCTTATCAACTTGGTTATGACTTCATATGCTTTCATATTTTCCAAATTTTCATGTGAAATTCTTATGTTGCGCTGCCATGTCCCATGATTATTGCCTCATGTTTATTAACTCCATTACCATTGTAATGCTTAATCATTTGAGACTATATATTATTGTATTATTCCATGGTTATAACTCTTATTGGTAAATTTTCATTATAATGTTATATTCATCTAATTATCATGTTTTATCATAATGGTATGATCATACACTTGATGATCATATTGATGAGTTTTTTCCCCTTCCAAGCATTAAAGGTCAATTTTTTTATATTTCTATTCTCAGGGTAATGTTGATGATTATAACTTATGATAAGTATATTAGGGAGTCTAGGGTGGTTCATATATGTATAAATACTTTGAAATACCACATAATATTTTTCATATGTAACTGATCCTCAAATATACTAAACCTATCATTCATGTGATTGTGAGATTATTTGTTAGATGTAATTAATATCTTGTATAAATAATGTAAAATAATTCTATATTTATATTGAGTTGAAAATGTTAATTGCAATGAAATATGTAAAGTATTTTTTTTCTAAACATTGATCAGATACTGTATGTTTTTGGTCCCCAAGTCAGTATTAGTGAAGCGTTTAGTTATTTTTTGAGATTAGTTTCGTTATTTTTAGGGATTAAGATGATAAAAATTTTCTAAAAACCATAGGTATAATTATAAGTTTAGGATAACATAACAAAATTTTATATAAAGTATATATTTTATAGTCTTAGAGAAATTTAATCAATGTTTTATAAAAAAACATGTCGATTTATGTTTAAAAAAAGATGTAACTATGGGTTGTAACAATGAAATGTTAGGTGGGTATTAAATTCATCTTCACTGTGAGAAAGACAAAGTGGCTAAACTGGGTAGCTAGTTTGACACTCATATGATATTTTATTTTTAAACTCATTTGTTCTTTATGAATCATCATGAGGGATATGACTATATTTCTGTTAGATAACCAAAGAGGAATAAGATAGTGGATATATAAGTTTATACCAGGGATTTATAAGTTGATCAAATTATATTATAGTTGAATCAAATTTTTTACTTGTTGGAATGAAGATTTCATAAGAGAATGAATCGTAGGACTGCTTTTTCATATTAATAAGATAATTTAAAATAATTTTATTAGATATTATTATAAAAATTTTTGTATTAGTATTTAGATAGAAATAGGATCATAGAGATTATTTTTTGAAAGTTATTCCCCTAGGAATTCCGAGTGAAATGTTCTTAGGACAAATAGATTCCTAGTTATACCAATTATAGTGTGGTAGATATCTCTTTATAAAATATTTCGATATTATTGCATATTTTTATATACCTTTATATATTTTTTTATAAATGATAATTTAAATTAAAAGGATGCAATTTATTCTCTGTGTAATTCACTGAGAATTTAGAATAATTCCTTTATAATATAAATAATATATTGAATAGATTATTTCACTTGAAAATCTATGATTAAATGAGTCATAAAATATTAGATGGACATTATTATACACAATATAAAAAGAATAAATATTTACTAAATAAATGTTTATTAGTTAATTAAAAATACATATTATATGGACATTATTTTACATTATCAATGAATTTTGTCCAAATAAATATATTTTTAATTTTTTTTTATAAAATTAAATTAAATTTATCACTTTTTATATATGATTACGATAATATTTAATATTCCATTATATGAAATAATTTTAAAAAATTTATTTAACTAGTAATTGGTATGAAATAAGATTAAGAAAAATTAATGTCTAAAAATACCTATTTCTATAAAATAAATTTGTCTTTAAATTTTGTATTTTCATTTCAGGGTTAAATTTATGAAATTTAGAATTTTAATTTTCTAAAAAGAAAAAAAAAATTCACAATATATATATATAGGATTAGAATTTATTTTTTTTTAGAAAATATTTATTTTTATGTTAATATTACAAAATACTATTTTTAAAAATACCATATTTTTTATGAGTTATTTAAGATATAATTATTAATTAAAAATTTATAAACCATTTTTTGTCTGTTAAAAATATATTTACAAAGTAAAATTGTTCTTTTACATGTACTATATTTAAATTATATTACCTATGTCTAATATTTTTCAACTCAAGTAATATTTTGTCACAACAAATATTCCTTGTACTTTTCATTTAATTTAATATAGACATGGTTTATTTTGCTTTCGAATTAATATTTTTTTATTAATAATTAAATTAATTTTGGTAAAATAAGAAAATTTAAAAATATTTATTAAAAAAATATGTATTCCTAAAAATATTTTTCTTCAATAAAATTTGGATTGGTGTTATGTTCACTAATAACAAAATTTATTTTTATTACACTTTAACAATATATTTTAAAAAATTATATTTTATAAAATTATATTTATATTGGATATAATCAAGTTAAAATTATGTGAATAGGTAAATAAAAAATGTGTCCATTTAAATAATTTTTTGTGTTTAAAAATTGTGTTATCAAGGTAAAAAAAATTATTGTAAAAGCTAAAAATAAAAATAAACTACCTAAAATTTTTAAATCCCTCTCCCTAAATGTGTTTTTGAGGTATTGATCAACAAAAACCCTATCGGACCTCTATTATTGGAAAATTTGGACTCAAATACACTGAATAGTGATTTTTTTCTTTTATATGATTATAAAAGTTTCACTCTCCTCACTTATAAAATTATTCTTCCACTAACCATTAAAATACACTATAAAAATTAGAATTCTAACGAACCAATATTTATTTACATGCGCATTACACTTATTTTGTGGAATACTTTATACATTACAAAAATATAGGCATAAAGACTATAATAGTCTAGTGTCTTTGGAAACATGGAACATAATCTTCAAACATGGTGAATGAACTAAAATATCTCCCATAAAGATCTTTCTATTTTTTTCCTACATCAAACCCTTTATTTATATCCCAGGGAAAAGAAAACATAAAAAAGGAAATCTTAAATGATCAGTAAGCATAAACATTGAGAACATAAGACAAAACACAAAAATAAGAATGTAAAAACATGAACTTAAATTTAATTATCAAAATCTACAATCATGATAAAATTATTGTCAGTATGTAAGGCATAGATCATAAAAGAACATTAATCATGAATAATAGAATTTTCATAAATAAATAATTGTGGAAAACAAATAATCACATGATATTATCTATATAGTAGCCAAGCTATTTCTTCCAGTACAATCAAATTGGATAAATTCCATTACTGAACCAGGTTTACTTGTCGTTTTAGCCATGTATTACTGAACCATATTTACTTGACGTTCCAGCCCTATATTATTTAAATAGATATAAATTCCATTAAATTCATATCTATCTCATGAGATATAAATATTTACCCAATGAATTAGAGGGATAAATAGTCCCCATACATCTCATAATGAAATAATTTTTACATGTTCTGAAAAAACATAAACCATTCACCATAGCATAACCCAAGGGAAAAAATGGATTTCTTAAACATCAATCCATTATAATCCATATAAAATAAATGGATTAGATAAACGTATTCCATCATAAAAACAATAAAATAAAATTATTAACCAGGATATAAACATAACCCTATGACATCTTATATGTAAAATAATTTTGATAAAATATTTGAAATTAATTCTTGAGGAAAATATCATTTCTTCTTCAAAACCAATTTCATTTCTCAAAACTCCATGGCATTTTAAAAAGAAAATAATTTAATTAAGAATAAACTTGAAATATTTTAATGTAATATTCATGGAAATAAGGTTTTATTAAAGTATAATATTCCATTCATGTCATATAATATTTTTTAAAAATCTCCTCACACTTTTGCCGGAAAAGTCTAAAAAGTACCTGGTATCGAATAACGACAAAATATTCCTTTCATAGAAGCTATTAAAAATTCACCAATGGGTAAAACTGAAGTTAAAAAAAAGTTTTATAAGAATATAAATTTCATATTTAGAGAATATGGATATGGATGATAAATATACCCAAGTAAATATGTACATATAAACAATCTCAGATAATTTAAATATTATAAAATTAACCCTTACCTTAGGTTCAATATCTTTGTATGTATTTGAAACTCATATATATTGATTTAAATGTTGTTATATAATTATTCCAGAATCATAGTGGTTTTTATGATATCCTATATGATTATATTATCATCTGTTTGTTAGTAACATTCCATTTTCACCTGTTATTTGGATGTTAACTAATTTATGTTCTTATGCATGTATTGTTGGATAAGTTCAAGTTATAACTATTTGGTTATAGTTATATCATTTAAATAATTATATAACTATAATACATATCATATTTATTAATTCCATTCAATTATATAATCTTGGTTTAATTAACATCATGTAGAATAAATCACATCTCATCGTGGATAAAGGAGATTGTACATCCACACAAGAAACAATATCATTCAGTTAATGGTTTAATGGTATATAATTGAATGGTATATTAACTATAAATAATATATATCATGTTATATTAAGTATTTTCATCTGTTTTACTCATCATTATACCTATCTAAATTAATTATTTTTGAATAAACAATTACACCATGGTGTGGAGACATTAAGTCATACGTACACACGTATAGTGGTATTGTTATTATTAGGATGAAATAATGATGTATAAGGTTGTCCCATAATTAGTAAAAAATATTAATTTTTTTGATATATTGGATTTATTACTTTATTATGGATGAAACATAAGAATATGATGTAGAATAAGAAAATAATTTTTAAAGAGGTCATAAAATAATTACCTCTTTTTCGACTATATGCTTTTTATTTTGACAAAATGTCTCCTTATCATGGATTTATGACTAAATTTTTTTCTCTATGAGTAATGGAATGATGTTGTGAGATTATTTGAGAAGCATTTTTATGATCCCAGGGTCATGAGAGGTGTGATTAAGTGGGTAGATTGGTCGCCTTTTATAAGATGGAGGAGGGGAACTTTAGTAAAGTCTTGAAAAATTATATTATTATAAATTGGTTTTAGAATTATTATAACTTAAAAGTGATATATTAAGTGGAGAAGATGATTATGAATCTAAATAATCTCAACAAATAGGTTTTATACATGTTTATGTCACAAATGTAACCACATTTTTTTTGATTTAACCCTTAGTTAAATAAAATAATTCTTACAATGTCTTCTTGTATTTTTAAAATATATGGTCAATATAATTGTGATAAATTTACAAGAGAACCTAATGTGATTCATTAATGAAATTTTTAAAATTATCTATGTAATTTGGTTAAATATTATATTTTTATGACGATTATATCATTTAATAAAATATTATTTTATTTTTAAACTCATTTTTATCAATTTTGACACTATTTAGTAATTGAGTTTTGTTAAAGCTATAACGACTTGATTGATTCCAAAAAAATAAAATAACTCAAATATATCATGTAATAATATTCCATAAAATTATTTTTGGGAGTCAAAATTTTTTAGGTTAATTTTTTTAAACATTTATAATATCATTTATTTTAATCATTCATTAATAAGGTAATCATTGCATCATCATTGTGTCATAAATAAATTTAATTACATAATGTCACAAAATTATAAAATAAAATACCATGATATCGTAAATATTTTTAGATTTATAATTAATATTTATATTCAAAGATATCAATTATATTACCCACCTTAAAAATGTTTAAGTAAAACGATACATCTTTAGGTTATATTTCCCTTTAAATTAATTATTAGAACATGTCATTTGCATACCCAAGTGGCTCCCAAATTCCACACATTCTGCCGAAAGATCCTTTTGGTTGTTAATGACTCGTACAATTTTATTAGGAAAAGTATTAGGGTACTTTTATATTATTATAATATTATTTTTACTCTTATTTACCTAATTTATCCATTAACCGTGGTAAATAAAATAATTACTGAAGTTATTATCCATAAGGAAAAAAATAAAAGGTACCTATTAAATAATTTATACCTTATGATTCTAAATATAGAATCTATTTTTTAAAATTCAGAACACATTATTTTTTTTTAATTTATTTAAAATTAATTTTCGTTTTCAAAACCAGAAAACTCGTATTTAAGAAGTAAAAACTATCAAAAGATTGACACGTGTTTATTTCCAAGTTAAATGTGAAATTATACCCAATGAACAATATTGGATTAAATGATAATAACATAATCCAATTACACATTAAAACCAATTAGAAATATAATCTATCTTTATAAATAAATTAGACGAAAATGAATTTTTGAATTTAAATCCATTATTTTTTCCTATTCATTAAATTATGAATTTCATCAAAAAATAGAAAAAATTAAACCAATATAAATTTTAATGTCCCACTTCAAAAAGATAATTTTATTATGTCAAATAATTCATATAAAATTTTCAAAAACAATATTTAAAAATCTTTTATAATTAAAAGTCGTTAAAATTGTATTTTTTTAAAAAAACATATTTTATCTGAAAAAATTGAATTTGTTCTTATATAATATCTAGAAAACTTATAATTTGATATTGAAACATCAAATTGAATATATTATATATATAATTCAATAATAAAATCCATAAACATAGATTTTATTATTTTATAGACCCACTAATTTTAATTTAAATAGTTTTTTTAGAAGGATGTTAATACTATTCCTACCCACCATTATAAATAACTAGGTGAAAATATTTAGTTATCACTTATACTTGGTCTTACTTGGAATAAATTTTATCAAAAGAACATGACATTGTGGGTAACACAATCCAAGAACAGTATAACATATAGTGCAAGCTAATACGTTGTTGGGTATAACACAAGATAATCTTAGTGTAGCGTACAACACAAGACATCAAAAAATAAAAAGAATCTGTCTCATAAAATAAAGGGGTGTTACATTATACCCCTCTTCAAATGAATTTCTCCCTCAAAATTCATCAGGGTTATAAAGGGTTTACTACTTGAATGTTTCTTTCATAGAACCCCCATTGTAAAAAGGAATAATAAAACATCATTTTAAAAAGGAATGTTTGAAACATAATAGTTACCTGATATAACTCATCATTAGGTTTCCACATAGGAGAACATAGGTGGGATATGAAAACATGGATATGGATGAAAAATATAACCACCATGTTCCAATGGATAGTGATAGGGAAAAATGTTTGGAAAAAGTTTACAAATAAAAAACCATAAATTTGATATGATTTAAGGGTCCATCTGATTCACCGGATATGAAGGTACTAAGACAACATTTTGGGGTTTTATGGTCATTTCACTAAAGTTGAATAATTTTACATGAGAATAAATACTTACCTAATCTTTGTACAATACCATAGTTGATTGTTCCTAGAACAATTTTTACGTCAACTCTTATTGAAATAAATAATGTTGAATTTTTTCTTCTTGAAGTGTTAGTAGATCATTCTATAGAATAATAAGTCATTACATCTATCTCAAAAAAAAGGATATCATAGATAATAAAATATTCATAAGTCCACCTATAGTGAGATAATATATTAATCTAACACACTTCAACCAGAAAATAACTTACTCTATCCATAAATGGATAATATTACAATCCTTTAAAAAACTGAAAATATAAAACTTTAGAAATATGTGAACTAAATCTACTTAACAATTATCTCTTATATTTTATAAGGTAGTTCTACATTTTCACATTCTAGAAATGTGAATACCTTAATCATTTATTCTCTTTAAATGTGATAATTACATTAATTACCATAAAACCTTAGTGAAAACATGTATTCAATCAAAATTAACTCTTTAAAACATTAAAAATACAAAAAATTATATATACTCAAACCCTGATATCACTTTTTACTTATATCAGTCATGAGGTCATTAATACTATCACATATCTCTTTATCTCTTTATCACTTCATTAAATGCATATCATGTGATTTCAAAAAATATTTCAATCAATTTTCATGGTTATCGGGGCTATATACAAATGAAAAACCACAATAGACCAACACATAGATATTCCAATACTGCAATATTCTAACGAATAGATTTTACAGCTCTATTTTGAAATCCCATTACATAAACACCTAATCATTCCACCACTTCATTTTCATACTCAACATCACCAATAATGATCTCATATGATTTTCCTTAGTCTATAGCTTTAAGAGGGTTTTGAAATCCATATTCATCCATAACCCTTGGATTATGGAATTAGTTAGAATAATTCCTCATTTCTTAGCACTTTTAGCGCTGAAGTGTGGGTGGTGATTTCTTTATAGTATTTTTTTCTATTCAAATCATTAACAACCTTTTTCTCATTACTTTGGAACTCTAATTCTTGATGAATTTATTTTACACACTTTAAAAATTTTCTATAATCTTTAATACAACCTCCACCAGGATTCATTACACACTTTGAGAATAAAGAAACATTCATATTCCTTTCACCATTGTTTCCAGATTTTCCACTGAACTTCATCTTTCATTTTTTGTCAAAACCATGAGATATATATGTAACACCAACTTCCATTTCTACCTTGACATTGCAACGTACAATATATTCACAACTACTAAATTCTCTTATAGCTAATTCTCTTTGAAGAATTGGTTGTAAGCCACTGTAGAATCGATCAACTTTACTTTTGGGTTGGATGGTAAAGCCAGAAGCATGCCTTACAAGTCTTGTAAAATTTACCTCATATGTACCAAATGATTCATCATCGTTTTTATTTATCTCAAGGAACTCCTTTTAATTATTTGTTCCAAGAATACGGGAAATGTAATTATTGCAAAATATGTTCTAGAACTTGTCCCATTCTTGGATTCAATTTCATCTTTCTTCCCTGTATTCTTGATGAGAGTCAACCACTGTTATACTTCCCCTTCTAATTGATAAATATCCAAAATGAATTTTTCATGTTCCAAATAGTGAAGGATGTAAAATACCATTTCAATTGTTCTGATCCATTGGTAAAAAATAAATGGATCATACGAATAACTGAATGAAGGTGGATGTTGCATGTTGAAGGAATCAATAGAGTGTTGTTCCCTTTTATTATCATTATAATGTCTAGAATTATTCATGGCTTGTGTAAGTATAGAAATAAACTTTTTCACTCCATCAACCACAAAATTTGGTAGTTCAAGAGGACAATAATTTGAATTCCCTATGCATTGATCGTTAACTAGGTTCTTTTGGGTTCCATCCATTGTCAAAAACCCCAAAAAATATTTTGATACGAAAAAATCATACAAAGAAAACAACATAATTAAGGAGGAGTACATTCAATCTATAACATCTTAGTTTTAATCCTTGGTTATTCATGATTGTTACCATAATTCTAAGACTATAACCTATAATTAGACATACCCAAAGAGATATCCCTATAAATTCCTTAGAAATATCTCTAGGTATCTCACTAAAGTGTTCGCATCCCATTTTCCAAAGGTTAACTAAACATTCACTCTAATACCAACTATAATTACCCAAGCTTTATGTACACGAGAATTAGTTATCTTTTATGGAATAATTTATACATTACAGAAATATATTATTAAATATTATATTAGTTTAGTGTATTTGGAATAATATAACATAATCTTCTAACATGGTGAAAGATATTTAACATCTCTCATAAATATCTTTCCCTTTTTTCTTACCTAAAATATTAATTTATATCATTAGGAAAAGGAAAAATAATAAAATTTAGCTCAAATACTCAATAAGGGTAAAACATTGAAAACATAAAACAAACCATAAACATAAGAATTAAAAAACATGAAAATAATGTTTAAATATCAAAATCTCGAATCATGAAATAAATATTGGCAGTACGTAAGCCATAGATCATAAACTAACATTAACCACGATAAAATAACATTCAAATAAAACATGGAATTTTGGAAAAAAATAATCATATAAAATTATTCCCATAGTATCCAAGGCATTGCTTGGAAGACCACCATAGTAGACAAAGTCCACTACAGAAATGGTGTTACATACTATTCCATCCATGTATTACAGAACCAGATTTACTTGTCATTTCATCCCTATATTATTGAAGTGGATTTACTTTTCATTCCAATAATGCATATCTAATGAAATAAATCTTTTCCCAATGCCCTGTAGGGAGATATTGGTCATACCCATCTCATAATGAAATCATTCTTACATTTTCCACAAAAACATAAACCATTCACCATTAAAAACCAAAGAAACACAAAAATGTCTTTCTTAAGCAACATTCCATCATAATCTATATAAAATAAATGGATTTCATAAAACAAATTCCATCATAAACAAAATAAAATCAAAATAACAACATGGATAGGAACTTAACCCTATGTCATCTTATATAGAAAATAATTTTGATAAAATACTTAAATTTAATTCTTGAGGAAAATATCATTTCTTCTTCAAAAACATTTTATTTTCTCAAAATTCCATGAAATATTAAATGATAAGATTTTAATTTAAAATACACTTGAAATACTGTAAATAAATATTCATGGAAATAAGGTGTTATTAAATCCTAAGAATCCATTATTTCTATATAAGTTAAAAACATTATCCTCATAATTTTGCTGTAAAAGTCTAAAAAGTACCTCATATCGAATAACGAAAAAATATTCCGTTCATAATATTAAGTAAATATTCACCAATGGGTAAAATTGACTTTTAAAAAAATTATAACAATAGAAATTACATATTTAGGAAAAATATATTTGGTTGATAAATATACACCTGTAAGTATTTACGTATAAACAATCTCAGATAATAATAATATTACTAAATTAACCATTACATTAGCTCTGATATGCTTTATATGTATCTGAACATCATATATAATGATTTAAATAATTCTTTTGACTTATTATAAAATCATAGTCATTTTTATGATATAATATAAGATCATATTATCGTCTATTTGTTAGTAACATTTCATTATAACCCGTTATTCGGATATTAACTGCTTTATGTTCTTATGCATGTTTTTTCAAAAAAGTTCATGTTCCGATTATTTTTTTATTGTATCATTTTATGATGATATTATTATAATATATATCATATTTTTTCATTCCATTCATGTATATAATTATATTTTAATGAATATCATATAGAATTAATCACATCATATCGTGGAGATGGTAGGTTGTACATACGCACAAGCGACGATATAATTCACTTAATGGTTAAATGGTATATAATTTTATGGTATATTAATTATAAAAAATAATTTTCAGGTTATATTCATTATTTTAATCCATTATAATAATCATTATAAAAAGCCCAATTAAGTATTTTTTACTATCAAATTACACCACGGAGTGGAAACGGTAAGCCATACATACCCATGAATGGTGATATTGTTATTTATAAAATTGATAAAACGAGGTATAATGTTGTTAAATAATTATCATAAAATATCATCATGTAGAAGATACTGGATTTATTACTTTATTATGTAAGAAACATTAGAATTTGAAGTGTAAGAAGAAATGAATTATGAAATATGTGATAAAATAATTAACTCTTTTCAATTATATCCTTTTGATTTGCAGAAAAAATCTCCATTGGAAGGCTTTCCGACTAATGTGTGGTCTCCATGAGGAAGTTATGGATGTTGGGAGATTATTTTAGTAGAATTTATATGGATCTATGGGCTTTATAGGTGTGATAAAGTGGGTATATGTGGTGTCCTTTTAAAAGAGGGAGGAGGGGCACTTTAGGAAATCCATGAAATATTATTTTATTACAATTTGATTATCAAATTATTATAGCTCCAAAGTGATACATTTTGTGTATAAGATGGTTATGGGTCGCAATACTCTCAACCAATAGGTTTTATAAATATTTAGTTCTCAAATTTAACCATATCTTTTCGCATTAACCCATAGTTAAATAAATTTACTCTTACCATGTCTTCTTGTATTTTTACAATATTTGGTCAATATAGATACTATAAAATGTCAGGAAAATAAAAAGTAGATCATTAGTGAGATTTTTAACAATTCCTAAGTTAGTTTTCTGAATCTTATATTTTTATAACTTTTATATTATTTAAAAAATTATTATTTGTTTTAAAAAATAATTTAGGTCAATTTTGACACTATTTAGTAATTGATTTTTTTAAACAATAAAAATTTGATTGATTATAAAAAAATAAATTATCACAAATATAACATGTCCTAATAGTCCATAATATTTATGTATAATTTCGTAAGTTTCGAATTTCATTTATTTTAATATTTATAATATTATTTAATTGAGTCTTTAATTAATATGTTAATTATTGCATCATCATTGTGTTATAAATAAATTTATATACATAATATCTAAAAAATATAAACAATATATCATGATCTATGAAATATTTTTACCCTTATAATTAATATTTATATTCAAATATATTAACTACATAACCCCACCTTTAATGTTTTTTAGTAAAGCGATACATGTTTGTGTTATACCTCCATTTACAATAAATTAAGTATTATAACATGTCATTTTCACACCCTAGTGGCTCCCAAATGCCAAAAGATTATACTAATGATAGTTTTGGTTACTCATGAATCATCCAATAAAATTTGGACACGTTTTAGGGTAGTTGTATATTATTTGAATTTTATTTTTACCTTTATTTACCTAATTTATACTTTAAATTTGGTAAATAAAATAATTAGGGAATTTACTATTCATAATGTCCAAAAATAAATAATACCTATTTAAATAATTTGTAACTTATGATTCCAAATATGGAATCCATTTATTTAAATTCAAAATAGATAACTTACATTAATTTATTTAAAATTAATTCTCATTTTCATATCCAGAAAGTAAGTTTTTAAGAAGTAAAAACTTTCAAAAGATTGACTTGTGTTTATGTCTATTATAAATGTGAGAATACCTTCAATGACCAATATTGGATTAATTGATAAAAAATAATACAATTAAAATTTATAAAAAACATAAAAGATAATTTAGCTATATAAATAAATTAGACGAAATGACATTTTTGAATTAAAATGCAGTATTTTTCACTATTCATTAAAATTTGAATTTAATCAGAAAAATACCAGAATTTCAAACAAGGTAAATATTGATGTCCCGATTCCAATTAAAAATTAAATTTTGTCAAATATGAATTATAAAATTTTCAAAAACTAGATTTAAAAATGGTTCTCCATTAAAAGGCATTAAAACTATTTTTTGATACTTCTTTTATCTGAAAAAATGAATTTCTTCTTATATATTATCTAGAAAAAATATTATATTAATATAAAACATTAAATTGATATATTAAATATATATTTCACTAAAAGAATCCATAAATAGTGATTTTATTATTTTATAGAACCACTAATTTTCATCTTAATTATTTTTTAAAAGGAAGTTAATACTATTCATACCCACCCTTATAATGACTAGGTTATAGTATTTAGTTATCACTTACACTCGGTTTTGTATGAAATTATGTCTATAAAAACAACTTGACATTTTGTGTAACACAATCCAATAATATTTTTGTGTATACTACAAGATAATACGTTGTTGCATATAGATAAAGCTAATCTTAGGGTAGCGCACAACACAATAAATCAATGAAATTAAATTGAATATATCACATAAAATCTCAGGGTGTTATAATAATTCTAAATGAAAATTTTACCACTTCAATTCCCCAAGTATCATCTCCCTTTTTTATACCCAAGATCTCTCTAACATCCCTAAATCCTTCATTTCGAAGTTGTTCCCCAAGGGTGGGTTAAAATTCTCAACATGAATACTATTCTTTTCCTTTTTCTTTCCTCCCCATATTTATCCTTGATATGTATTTCACCAATAATAATATAGTTACATAATTATTTTTGTTCAATACAAATGTTATTATACTAATGAAATAACAATTATCTACCCTTCCCCATTCTTTATAAAAAACGAGAACATCAATCATGTCGAAAATATTAAAATTTCATAACAACCTTAAATGGGTTGTTTAATGGGGGATATTTAAACAATAAATAAAGTATATATAACATTAAAAATATTTTTAAAAGATAAATATATTTCTGATTATATATATTCTATAGAAAATAGAAATATTTCCAATGTGGACATGTAGACAACCACCTACATGGTTATTAAATAAAATCAAAAAAATTAATGATCATTAAAAATTAATCAGTTTGTATTAGTAAATTACCTAAAACATTATAAACATGGATTCTACTCTTAAAAACCATACCATGTTATCCACAAAAGTAACATGAGGAAGGATAATTGAAAAATGTTTTAAAACTATTTTATAATATAGGATTAATGATGTTGATATTAAATAATGGTTTATGTCATATCCATTATCAAAACTACACAAAACGTTATCAGTTATTAAACATCCAATGAAGAAAACAAATAAAATATAACTAGTTAATGTATAATGAATTACTATATTTAAAGAGTATAAATTGTTATATATATATATATATATATGAATAAGGTTACAAAATATGTAATAATAATTCTCCTTCATTTCATGTTTCATATTTCATGGTATTTTGATTCAAGAGATTCAAATTTGGTAAGAGATTTTGATAATCCCAACCACTATTTTTGAGTTATAATACTTCTCCTTGAACTAATTTATTAATTTCTTGGTTGCTTCTACTATATAATTTTATTATATGACACCTTCTATTTCACTATTATTAAATTGAATTTGTTTATTCCAAGCCTCATATTTAATAAATTCCTTCCCAAAAAGAGTCTAACATCATTATTAATAATTAACATACTTTATTAATGGCCATTTTTTCTTTATATTCATATTCTTTATTGAAGAAAATTTTCTCCTTGATTATTTTAAAATTAAAATGATTATTATTTTTTTATGGTTTTAATATTTTTCATTAACCCTTTTTATAATGATGTTTTATTAACACTTTTTAGGATGTGGGTTACAATAATGTTGTTTTCAAAATATAAAAAACAATTTTTTTTATGAAAGAATATTTCACTGGCACTAATTTTTTTGTCGATAAAATATTTTCACCCTTTCAAGGATATATTGATATTTATTTCCAAATATATATTTTTTAAATTATAGTTAAATTCTCTTATCCATCATTTCAATGTGACCGAAATTTTTTTTTATAATGTAAAAAAAAATATTTTTTTTGATTTCACTTAAATTTTTCTATGGAAATTTAAAATATCTATCTCTTTTGGATTCATGATTTATGAATAAACTCATAAGATGAATTTTGAGATACTCTATATGGGTGATTTACTTTTGGGTATCTACTGATGAACTTTTACTTTCACATTATTTGATCCATTTGGATATTACATGAATCCGATTTTTTATCTACAATTTTTCATGATAAAATGAATGATTGATATCTTATGGAACACATATTCTTAGTTGTTTATTGTTGGGGTACTATATATAACACCCCATGTTTTTTAAAATAAATTTAAATTCATGAACCATTGTTTTATGTATATTATTACAACTAGACTTTAAAAAAATTGCTACTTCTATGATTTGAATTTCAAAAAACGGTCATCTATAGTTATGATCAGTAAGTTATTTGGAGTCTGATAGAACTCGATTGTTTTTTAGGGAATTGTTACATACCCTTGTGAATAGTAATATTAATAGTAATATGAAACTTATTAATAGTAAATTGAATTATTATATTATTTTCTTAAGGTTATAAGATTAGAAGATTTTGTTTAATTTTTCAAGGTGTTAAAAGATGACTTATAGATTTAAAATCATTATTTTAGAATAAATTATGATTTTATTTAAAAATAATAATAGTACTCAAAAAATTATTTTTAAAAAATGGATTTCATTTTTGAATTATACCCAATGAAAATTGTTAGGGTGAATTTTTTAAATTGTTATGAAATTATTGAATTTTTTATGAATATTAAAATATGATAAATGCAAAATACTTGATTTACTACATCATAGGTGATGCAAGGTTGATTTAATCCCACTTTGTTCTACCTCACATAAAATTATTACTATTTTATCACACATTAATCAATACTATTCATAGTAATGAGCAAAAATATTAAAATATTCACTAAAATAACAAAAAATCCCTCCTCTCCTCCACTATAAATACCACCCTCATTTCCCTCTTTCTCAAACAACTCTGAAACCATGAGAATTATCAAAAAATTTAAAAATCCCCTCCTCAAGTATCTTACCCACGTCCAAGACCTTATGTTCTCACCAAAATACAAAAACCAAAGTTTTTAAGGAGGATCTCAAGGAAAAGAGATCAAGAGGAAAGAATCTTATTCCTTTTTCATGTGTTTTCTTTTCAATTCCTTTTTTTTCTTATACTCTATTCTCATCTCCTTATACAAGAAGTATTGAAATCTAAAAAAGCTTATATATTATATATTTTATAACTTTCTTGTAAAAAATTAGTCATATTTCTTCTTCTCCTCCCCTTATTATTCTAAAAAGCAAAACATCATCCTCAATGTGACGATTTACCAAAATTGTGGACAATGTGTTTGAAATTTACATTACTAACATAAAATATGATTATAAATTTTTTTTAATGGTTTAATAACAATTTAAAATTTATTTATTAACCTATTTTATGTTCCATAATGAACTTATATCCATGATATTAAATTATATAATGAATCAATTTCATGATTATTGAGGAACTTCCGAAAATGATAAAAACAAACATTATTAATGTTTTATCTAATAATACATCATAATATATGATAAAAATGATTTATTGCATAATTGTATATTCTAGAAAAATATTAATACCATTTAATTCCACTTATGTAATTTCATTTTTATGCAAAAATAAAATCAAATACAAACCAGCCATGGAAATCATGTAAAGAGCACACCAAAAACAATTGAAGGAAGAAAATACTAAAAATTAAAGGGTATAATGATGTAATGAAATGATCATATAGGGTATTATACAGATAAATATGTTTCTATATGATATTAATAAAAATATTTTAACAATTATACATGAGGTTTAAACAATTTTAATGTATGATTAACCAGAGGTAAGGGAGTTCTTATCCCAATTTCAATTCTTGGGGTTAATATTCTACATCATTATTTATGAGGTATCAAAAATGTTTGTATGATGAAATATGTTTATATTATGTTTTATTATGTGTATATAAATATACCATACACTCTATTAAGTCTCACTTTAATTATAAGATATTTTTAATGTGTTTTTATTTTAAAATCCTTTTTTTATAATTATATTTTACAAAATTCAAAAGAAATGTATTTCTGAAACTATTCAGGTTGTATGATTATGTTCTTGTTCTTGGGAATTATTTATGATTAAGGGTGGGAGATATATATCCCTCCAATTCATTAGGTATGTTTATGATGGAGGTTGTTCGTATGGTTTTTCCAAGTGTGGCTGCAATGGTTACACAAATTGTAAGGCAATCGTGAGGGTTACAAATTAAATGGCAGCTGAGAGGGTTATAAGATTTTGTAATTAATTCCCCGATATTTGTTTATGGTTATATTTATGATATATATGTTTTTTAGAAATGTCTTATAAATATAAAGTTTCACAAATTATGATTATATGGGTAACAAGTATGTATTTTTTGAAAATGATTTCATACGTTACAAGTATTCATGGATTAATGTTTTATTTCTGTATTTTCACATCCATTACTGAGATTTTTGTCCTAATTCCCTGTTTTTAAATGATTTTAAATGGTTATAAGGATGTGTAATATTAATAAGGAATCCAAGTTAAATTTTATGAATATTTTTCAAAGAAAACATGTTTTATTTGAAATGTTTTATATTTTGGAAGAAATTGATAGTATTTTTTGGTATATTCTCTACATAAATGTGGAATGTTACATATGTGTTATATTCAAATTCTCTAAAACTCTAAACTTGAAAAGATCCTTAATATTAAAGGATGTGATTTCTTGAATAAAATTCAAGATTATGTAATTTAATAAGGCTAGGTCATTATACTATATCACCTGCTAATTAATTGGTTGACATTTTATATGTCATGATATGAAAAAGGGTACATAGGATGGATCACTATACCAAGAGGGTACACATGTTGTTTTTCAAAGATCATGATGGTGTCGAAGTTGTAAGATGAAGTCCAAGAGGATACATGGGTTAGAAGAATCCCACTATTTCATGGGAAACTTGTGTTAATTCCTCCTCTGCTAGGTTATGTTTGCCTATTTTTTATCTTATTCCAAAATTCAATGATTTATTCTAATGTTATTATTTTATGGATAATAGTTATTGTCTAATATTGTTACACACATATTAAATTTTATATGTTTGATCATTTGATACTATATGTTAATATGTTATTCCTTCTAGAAAACTCATATTCATCAATTTATTTGGATAATATATTCCCCCATCACTCATTATTACTCATATTCTTATGATTTAACCCTTGATGAAAATTTGAGAATTTATTTTCCTTATTAAGAATTTCCTATCACCCCTTAGTTAATTTTAATTTAATCATGTTAGGTCTAGTGTGATTTGGTTATAGGGAAATATTAACTAGAACTATAAAATTATATTATTATATAGTTGATCATCAATGACACTAAACCATCTATTCCTCGGATTTTGAAAATTATTGTGGAATATAATTTTTAAGTTATGTAAAGGATGTAAGATAATGATATGTTTATGTAGGTTCTCATCATTTGGATTCAAAAAAAATTAAAGAATGTGTTTTTAATACCAGATCCATGAGTACAAGTTTGGGTAACCTCACACCATGAATCCACAATTCACCTTCTAGAACCCATTTATAAATCTAGCCTCATTTTCAACTTCATCAGTGTGTCCTCTAAAAATTATCTTCTTACTCTTATTGAATATATGTATAACATATTTTATCCTTAAGATGACCCCATTGTTCATAAAAATATTTACACATCCAATCCTCATGGTCTCTAAAGATACATCATCTAATAAATATATTGTCATGATACTTTAAAAAAGTACAATTTTCAATGCATTTATACTCTCCTAGATATTAGAATTATTATCTTTGGTCAATAACCCATGAATCTACCAGAATAGTCATGAAGAGATTAATTTTTCTTCCTCCTTCTATAGACCCACCAAAATTTTATAATTTGGAAGTTTATTTTATTTTAGAGAATTATTTTTAACTCATTTAGTCCTTGTTTATGTTTCCAATTATTCCACACAAAAAACATATAAGACCAATACTAGTTCACTTGTCTCAAATCTACACTATAATCTTAGTTTTGATGGTTTTTTATAATGGGTCTTTTATTGAGGTGAAAATGCTAATACATATATTTTACGATCATTACCATATGGTATGTGGACTTCTCCCTTATTGAGCTCCAAATTCTATATTAGGTTTTTCATATCATTATATAGTATTTTTTTCAATATAGTTACTAACTACATTCACCAAATAATTCCATATATTATGAAGTGGTGATTATAGAATTAGTTCTCACACATCATCCATGAAATTAACCACCCCTAAATCATGCATCCCATAGATCAAGTTAAATTTATTCACATGATTATCCTCTGGACTTCCTTCTGAAAACATTATATTAAATAAAATTAACATCCTAAACACATTGTTTAGTATTTTTAGGATTCTCATATATATCGACTAACACCATCATTAAATTTACATTATTTTTCTTTTACTTTTTTAAAAGAAAAAATTTCATGCCACTAACATTACCACCAACAAAAATTCAATACAATACATCTGTTTCTATTCTACCACATCATTTTTAATCAGTTGGATAAAATTAAATGGGATATACTAGTCTATTTGAATGAGATTACCCTCTGTATATATATTCCAAAATTGAAATTTTTTTATATGAAACAAATCATCAATTACCTTACCATAATCTGACAACATCCCATCCACTGTCACTGATCTCCCACTGAAAAAGAATTACCAAAAGGTAAGAGAGTGTCATTTTCCTTACTAAAAGAAACATATCACTATAACACCAAATTTAAGTAATCTCATTCACCACAAATCCAAATTATACCACTATAATATGTGGACTTTGATGAGTGGAAGTTCCCCACCAAAAAGATATAGGATGAAGAATATCCAAACCCAAGCACTCAGAAGGACTCCCTCCACTATGTGTATGTGAAGAATAATGTAATTAAGCACTGATAAAAACATATATTTTACCTCGTTGATGATACATACTATGAAATAAAAAATAAAAAACAAATGGATAAACCTAATAATTATTTTTCTTCAACCAATGTGTTTTAAATGCACTGGATAAACAGTACGAATTCTTTTCATTATAATAAAATGAAAACCTGATTACAAAACAAGATTAATATGTATAAGTAACCTATTTAAGTTATTCCACTATCTTTTATAACTTTATTATAAACCATACATAAGAACTAAGTTCCCACATACTGATAAAATTTGTGTTATCTATTTGACATGTTAATCCCGCTCCCCAAAAATAATCGGAAAGTTCCATTATTGTTTCATTTGGATACCAACCTAGTGACCCCATATGTTTTCCAATATTTTTAAAATTTATTTTACACCCTTTACTGAATAAAAATATAAAACCTTTTGATAATTAGAAACTAATAAATTGATTCTATTTTCATTTTCCACATACTGAGATTGGCTGCCATCTAAGGAATTAAATTTCTTTTAACATAATTCCAAGGAAATAACATATGGTAAACTAAAACCAAACTTTACCTAATGATATCCTTATATATTCAATAATGTTTTATATCTCAGCATACAATTAAATTATTCATGGAACTGATTGTTGTTTTTTCTCAAAACTACCCATGGGATTGATTAGCGATTGATAAAAAAATTGTGGGGCTAATAAGTTCTTTCTCAATATATTATACATAAACATTATTGTGGGTTTCCCATAACATTATGATTCTAATGGATATTCTTGAGTCATATTTGTTTGTTATTCCACATGTCTATATTATTCCTAGTGATCATGATTATTGAAACATGTTTCTAATTTAAAAATTAAAGGTATGTATTA
This sequence comes from Viscum album, assembly GCA_963277665.1. NCBI lineage: Eukaryota > Viridiplantae > Streptophyta > Magnoliopsida > Santalales > Viscaceae > Viscum > Viscum album. The sequence continues at coordinate 415,193,089 of OY728131.1, forward strand.
TTATATCATGATTCCGCTTTCAGGTCATATGTATTTTTATCGTGTCTTAGAAAAAACTCTTATTATTTTATGTGATTTTAATCAGATATTTATCCCATGTTCCTACTATCTCTTATTATTATAATCTATCATTTTATGAATCATTGATAATTTTTACCTTACCGAGAATTTGAGATCACTGTTTATTTTGATTCACATTTTCCCAGGGAATTACATCTAAGATTATATGTATAAAGAAGTAAATAATGGATAATTTTATGGGATATGTTAAAGAAAAAATGTGAAATACATCATTTATGTAACTAATCTAAAATGATGCTAAAAAATTGGGTTTTACAATTTTCTATTTATTTGTGTGATGTGATTATAAAGTTATGTAATTGGTGTAAAATATTTTTTTGTAATGGTTTGGTCCTATCACACATAGTGGTAACATGTCCCACATAATTGTTTTTTATTTATAATATATTCTTCTTAAATAAAACATCTTGGGTTAGCTTATAGAGGATAACATAGTTTTTGGGAATAATTTAATTTGAAGTAATACCAAAATAAATGAAAAATCTAGTGTTTGTGGTTGGAAAAAACTTATTGTGTCATAGTTTTAGATTTAATTAATGAAAAACTAAATTTTTTATTACTAAGGTTTTTTTTCTAAAATAAGAATAAAAAAATACTTAAATATCATACCACCCCATTTCTCAATAAATGTTATAAAATCAACTCATATATCTAATAAATTATCTTAATCATTTTATTCAAGAAATGGAAAATCACCATGACATTGAAATTACATATATTCTTACTTCATATTTTTCATAAAAAAATATATAAAATGTTATATCTGTTATGACAACCTGTATTTTAATATACCTTTATTAATGAGTTATTATTTAAATATACAATGGATACAACCATATAAGATCATGATGAATAGCTTAATTGGTAATTTATCTATTTAATATAACTAATTTAAATAGAAAAAAATATTATTTTAGTCTCCATTAACACAACCTTAAATAAAAACTATTTGTCTTCTTAAACTGCATGGGATATCCTAGGGACATACATAATAAAGGGCTAATCTATAATACCAAATATGATAATAATTATAGCATAGATTAAGTAATGTTATTAAATGTTATCTAAGTGAAATATCAAGGTTACATAAGAGGGGTGAGAGTCATAAACATGAACATTGAATCATGATATATGATTATAACATAATGGAAACATGAGATTGTGGAAACAACATAAAACAGTATATCATAAGCATAAGTTAATGATAACCATGGAAAAATAATTACATATAATCTTATGATAAATATTATATAACCATGAATTTAATATATTGAGATAAATATATTATCCAATGAATTAGAGGGTTATATAATTCTAATCTCATCTGTCACATTCATATTTGTATGTATATATAAATTTGCCACATAAATTATTCAATATAGGATCATCTTTCATCACATTTAGTACAATTATAAATTATTGTAGGTTAAATAAAAGTATTTAACCAATAATTGATTTATAGATACATATATTTTAATACTATTAAGTGGACATGGGGATGGTTGTTCACTACAAAAATATATGTCATGGAAAAATCACATGATAATTTAGAAAGAAAAATTAGGATGCATGTAAATTCATGGAAGAGATTGATGAGAATGAAAGGGGAATATCAAAACCAATACAATATAATAATGGTAATATTTATGTGTAAAACCTTATCCATACATGACAAATTTGGAATCAATGGAATTAATATATATAAGGTACATAAATAAAGAGGATAAGGAGAGGATCTCTTACCTTGAGAGGGTTCTTCTAAAAGATTAGGATGGTCTTTTTAAGAGATTGTTGGAACCTAGGGAGGGAACTAGACATTTAAGTTGTAGTAGCTTCATGATCATTGAGATTTTTTTAATAGGAAAGGAAACATATATAAGATTTTATAGTGAAATAGAGGAAAATTCTTTATTAATTTCTAAAACATTGGATTTTGAATCTATATGATAAATTAATCAAAACAACAAACCGTCCAATGTTTATTGACATTTTTCCAAATAGTATTTTATTTAATTATTTTATATACCTATGAATATAAATCCTTGTAATAATATGTAACACCCCAAGATTTTATAGTAAGTTATTTTTTAAAGTAATTCAAAAGATTTTTCTACACGCAACACCGAGTTAAAGTGCACCATGACTTACCAGACTAGCCTTTCAAAAAAAAGTTTTGAATAGTATTAACTACCTTTATAATTCTATATACTACATATAATTTTAATGTCCATATTATGTGCTTCTTAGACATAATATAAGGTCACATTTAAATTTTTTGATAAAAAAATATTTTTCAGTAAATTCAATTTTACCGTCTTTTAAAGTTAATCCTTTGTTAAATCCAATATTTGACACTATTATATATTAAATATGAAAAAATAAACTTCTTATTTAGAACTGAGACATAAATATTTATTTTGGAAAAACATTTAGTGCTTTTCAGATGACTTTCATATTTTGATTAATAGTGACAAATACTAAATTTTAATTGAAAACAACATTCTTAATAATAATAGTTTATGGTGTTAAGTTATATATTTGAATGGTTTCGAGGTATAATTAGATTATAATTTTATCATTTAATCAAATTTTTTTCATTGGAAGTAATTTTGCAATTAAATTGGACAAAAACACCTATCAATCTTTTGAACGTTTTTACTTCTCAAAAACCCACTTTCTGGTTTTTGACATTGGAAATATTTTTTAAAATTAATTAATACAAATTATATGTTTTGAATTGGGTAAAATAGATGTCATTTTTAAATTTTTAATATCAAAATTATCTTTGGATGATTTTTTTTATTTTTCTAAAATCATTCAATTTTTAATGAATAGTGAAAAACACTATGTTATTGTTTAAAGTTGGCTTTTTTAATTAAAAATATATTTTTAATTTAAATTTATTTTAAAGTCATAATATATACATAAAACCTTTATTAGTCCAATTTTATTTGTTTAAGTAATTTAAAAATATATAATATATATATATAATTTTATTGAACATTTTACCGTCTTTTACCCACCTTCTGGGCACATTTGCAAATTTTCATAAAACATAATTTTTCCACTTATATGAATTGAATTTCAAAAATCCAAGAGATATGGTTAAAATAAGTAAGTAAAATGTGGTTAAATAGGATGAAAATAATTTTTGGTGAATAGTAACTTTTGAATTTTATTTATCACGATTAAAAGTAAAAAATGGTAACTAAAGGTAAAATGGATATTATAATTACCCTAACACATGTCATAATTCTTTTGGATAAGTTTATTTTCAACAAAATCAATATTTGGACAAAATTTTGATCCTTTTTTATCAACTTGTATTATATTAAGACATTTATTATATTTTATTTTAAGAATACTAAAAAGTGTTAAATTCAATGATTAATAACTAAAACATTATTAATATAGGGTTACACATAAGATACATCCGACTATAAATAATCTTTAGAAATATAAAAATATTTAATACATCATGGTATTTTATTTATAATTTTTATAAATTAAATAATTTATTTAATGAATGACGAAATGATGATGTCGTAATTACCTTATTAATGAAAGACTAAAATAATTAATGATATAAGTATTAAAATAAATGAAAATTGAAACTTTTGATGCATTCCAAATATTTTTTAGGTTGATATGACATTTTAGGGTTGATTAAATGAATTTTTTTAAGTATAAAGTTTGTTATGACTTTTACAAAAAAACAAATACTAAATATTGTCAAAATTGACATAAATGAATTTTGAAAACAAATACTATTTTATTAAATTATATAATAGTCCTAAAAATCAGAGTATCAGAAAAAAGAATTATATAATGATATATATGTCATTAAAGACCCAATTGGGGTTCTCTTATCATTTTATAGTATATTTTTTAACCATGTAATATACAAATACAAGAAGACATGTTAAATGTTAAACTATTTAGCTAAAAGTTAAATATAAAAGATAAGGGTAATATGGTGACCAAAACATGACTAAAACCTATTGGTTTAGAGGTTTTAGACCCATCCCTACCATATCCTCAAAATAAATCCATTTGAAGCCATTAGAAACCGAAAATGATATTATAATAAAATTATATTTCAAACTTTTCTGAAGGTGACCCTCACATCTCTTCTAAGTGTGTACTTCCCCTTATCTTAATTTCTCACATGAAAATCCTTATGGATAAACCAAACACTGATCCAATATTCTCCCAAACTACCCTTACTTCAAACTAGAGGCCTTACTTTGACAAGAAATCCAACCCATGGAGCCCTTTTCTTCAAATCAAAAGGATGACCCCCAAGAAGAGGTAATTACTTCATCACCTCCTTCAAAGTCCTTTTCTTATTTCACTTCCTCTTTCATTGTTGTTTTTATAAAACATTCCAGTACAATCTACATACTGAGAAGTTATTATAAATATGGTACAATCATATTCATTATTCTATCCAACCAATGAATGAAAAAGTCCCCATACGTGCTTATGTACAACTTACCGCCTCCACATCGTGGTGTAGTTTGTTATTCAACCCATAATTATTTGGATGGGTTTAATAATGATTATAACTTATGTAAATATTAAATATATCATGTCAATGATTTTTAATATATAATACACCATCCAATTACATATGATTTCACCACTAATAGAATGATATTGTCGCTCGTGCGTACGTACGACTTATCATCTCCATGTCGCGATGAGATTTTGTTCCCCATCGTAACCATTCATGAATAAGTTTCATTTGATAATTAAAAATAATTTTTATGAACTTAATATATTTCTGGATATAAATCAAATACATCTTATCCATAACAAACATGACTTACGTAACAAAATATATAAAGGAAAATGAATTAGTTAACACCTAAAGTAATGATACTACTGAAATATCAGTAACAAAGAAATATAAGAAGATAATTTATCATATCATATTTATGTATGTGGTACTTTTATAATTTAATAAAAATCAACTCACCATTATACATGAGGTTGACATACCCTCAACTAATGAAAATAACAAGATAATGGGTTTTCATCTCACTTTTATTCCTGTGAGACTCATGCTATATTTGGCACAATTTCCTTTTGTGTGGTGTATGTACTACCCATGATTGTATTATTTGTGTAATAAAAATTAATTTAAGGATATTAACATCATCATTTTTTTATCCTTCATTCATGGGGTTTATGTTTTGTAAGTTACCAAATCGATAAGAGAATTTCCAATTTCAATTTCCACTCATTAAGTTTTACGCACACTTCATTGATTATTTTACTCCAATATTATGGTTGAAATCAATTTTTATTTATTAATGACATAATTTAAACTCCCATTTGTTTTGATATACTTCTGATACACACAATAATATCATTGATAAATTCTCAAGTTATTGATATGAAATTGATAAGGGTAATCCTAACACAATTTTCTTTCATTGAGTTAAACATCCAAGTCATTGGTTTTGATTTTACAAGAATATGTGTGAATGTCCTCTGATTGATTTACACTGAATATCAAACCCTATTTAGTGTATTTTTATTTTTTAAAACATAATTATTTCAATTATTTATCCTTAATCTAAGGATACGGTCTTTGTAAGGGATTTCGTATCAATTTACATTCCATTGAGACTTCTTTGTTTTTATGTGCCAATTCACATTAATATAGTGTATATACGGTCCTTTAACATATTATATCATGAATCCATTTATTATTATAATATTATAAAGTTTTTATTAATGTTATTAATAAATTGTTTTTTATTAAAGTGTCTTTTATTTGATTAATAACTCTTTAACTAAAATATCATTTTAAATTTTTTAATGATTTATTATTCTAAATCTTTTTCATTAATGTACATGTTTTAAAAATGGTTTTATGGATTTATTTATTGAGACATTAATGTTTTAAAATTAATATTACTATTAAATTATTGAATGTATTATGGGGAACCTGAATTCCAAAATCTCTTTTAAACGACTTCTTTGATAAATAGTGCGACTCTTAAATGTTTTAAACAAAGGGGATATTTCTCTCTAATAGTTTTACTGATTATTTTCATCTATGTAAACATACTTCATTGGATTTTATATTTTTCTGAAGTTGATTTATTATGGTACAATCTTCCATATTGTATTTAAGGTTTTGTGATATGTTTTACTGTGGATGGGTTATTTTTATACCATTTTTGGCTTATAGTTAATGTATTAACATTTCGTATGCTAGTCTTAATATGAATGTTTATATTCTATTTCAACTATTTCATATAAGAAATGCATTGTACATAGTAAGTGAAGGGTGGGGACCGTTATAGCCTCTCGATGCATCGTTAGGTCCCATTAGACAAACTAGTGTCTTGGCACAAGGCCTTGATAAAATTATTATTTGTTGTCTTGACACGATGCCTTAACTATGTGGTTATGATGTCTTACATTATGAATTCCATCATTATGAAATTAGCTATTAATATTACATGTGATTATTCAACTAGTAGAATATTAATGTGAATAAGTCAATGGAATTATTTTATTTATCATTTCTAAATTATGTTGAAGTTTAATTTTAAAAGTCTTGTGTTTTAGCCTTATATGTTTCATTAATGTTTATACTTATTTATGATAGTTTTTTCTATATTGTTCTCCTTACAGAGCATTTGAGATCCCCCCCCCTTTATTATGTTTTATTTTTCCCAGGAAGTGAAAAAGTATATTTTGACTGACCTATAGGAATAGGCTAAGGGATATGAGTGTGTTAAAATGAGCCACAATATTGTAGTTTTTCCATTTTATAATGTAAATTAAAACTTATGTATGTATCTAGTACATCCAAGGTTACTAAACTGGTCGGTCTTTCAGGACATGATCCCTTGAAATCATGCCAATGTTATGTAATAATGCACTGAATCTGGGTAACTTGGGTCGGGGCATTACATAATACCTTTGGTGATGTGGAAGTGAGTCTTGTTTATAATTAAATGATTTGAAAAACGTAAAATATAATATCAATTTTAGAGGATTCGTTAAGTGTTTATAAAATTTGTAGAATTATGTAAGAAAAACATTATTCCAATATGGAGACATAATTTTGGTCATGGATACTATTTATAGTTTTTTACATATCTTTCGGGCATTTATGATGTCATAATACAAACCATATAATTATACTATATTTTATTTTTACTCAAAAATTCGATGTTCTGAGAAAATTATGAAAAATTAAACATTGGATAATTTTACAAGATAATTTTAAATTTAATATTTATTTTATCAAAATAATTATATAAATATAATAATTGACACTTTTACATCAAAAAACTCGTTTATCAAAAAATAATATTATTTTAAAATTAACTATTATATAAACCTCTCAAAAATTATGTTTTACTTTATAAAGTTATATTATAATTTATATATAATAAATATTATTTAATAATATGTGTTTTATTAATATATAATTTATTTCCAAAAAATATTTAATTCCTCAAAAATATTGTCTTTATTGAAATACTTTATTTTACAAAAATGTATTTTTTATTTCATCGTATTAAAATATACCTATTATAAAACTTATATAAAGTATAAAAAATATATATATAATATTAATTTTATTAAAAATTAAAATATTTTAATACTTAATTTTAGAGTCTAGATACATAGCCCTTTATTTCACTCATGATATCCCTAAGGGAAAGGTGTGTGATGGTGATATTTTATTGTGGTGGTTTGAAGAGCATAGTTTGAGTCGTGATCTCACTGAAGTTGAACTTATCTAGTAATCACTTTCACTCATTTTTTAGTTGATGAATCTCATCTTGTTTGTGGTCAAGTGAAAATCAATGTGATTCTATCTCTCTCAAATTTGTCGATAAATGGGATTTACATGGTAATATCCTTATGAGTGAGTCCATCACTTAATATTTCTATGTAAAATGGATTTATCGTAATCCTATGTATATATCAATCATATGATAATTGTATAATGGATATAATTTCAATAATTATAATTGTTAATAATGTTTTAAATATGATATTATATAGCATATAAAATTCAAAAATAACCCAAGTAATGTATTGTTTTTCTATGATTTTATTTCATAATATGTAATTTACTCATTAAAAAAGGGAATTTAATTTAAAAATGTTTGATTTGTTACATTATTTCCCCTTCATAAATTTTGCCATTGAAATTTTAATCATCCACTTTAATAGATGAAGGTACTTCTTTTTCATCACCTAATGTAGTTCCAAAGTAAATTACTAAATCTTGTGGTTATTCCAAAACACTTTAACCATTTTATTTGTCCTACATTATAGAAAAATATATCCATTATCTAATATTTTCATAGGATTTTCCTTGTCGGAACAATCATTCTCCAATGGTACCACCCCTAGATTCTATAAAATTGAGGGGTCTGGTATGTTCGTCCTCTAGAGGGACACTTTATACAAATTGTACCCTTGATATAGGTCGGGTGAGAGTGTTAGATTATAGAAAATAACTCCATTAATATCAAATAAATCAATGGGGACAATGTGTCTTAGACTAATCATTCCATTCTTCTCAAACCATATGAAGTTCTTACATGGTGGAATATGAAGGAACACTTCATCTCCAAACTCAAATTATAGGTATCATCGATAAATTTTTGAATATATTTTATGTGGAATTTGAGGAGTTTTTATATAGAATTTATTTTTATAATGTTCTTTGTCATCTCTTGGAAAATCTATGTCACTTTAAATATCACTCTCTAACATCAACCCCTCATGTTGCAGTCTGGAACCTCTTTCCATATATAACATAATATGGTACCATTTAAATGATATGATATTAACTTTTCCTATATTATAACTTGTCTAAGAGAAGGTGTACATCCCAAATTGCAAGGAAATCTATTGAAAAATATCTAAAAATATCCTCTTGTGTTTGAATGGTTCTTTTAGACTAACCATATATCTATAAGAGACAAGTATAGATGAAGATTAGTTATATATCCAATTATTATTGAATTTTTCTCCACAATGTCATGGTAAATATCATAACTCACTAAGATAAAATATAGACCGGAACTCCATGAATTATTACCAATTCTCTTTTGTATATCTTGTAATTTTGGTCAAGAGAGAAATAATCCTTAATAGAAATGAAATGTACTGACATGGTAAAGTGATTGGCTACCACCAATATGGTGTTATTACATTAAGTTTTCCTTGGGAGTCGTACAAAAAAATCCATGGAAATGATTTCCAATATCCATAATATTAAGGGTAATGGTTGAATTATACCCTTTTAATTCTATAGTCCATCCTTGACTTATTAGTATACCATGAAATGTGTTACAAATTATGTAGTCTCCCTCTTTATGTAATATCATAGGAAGTTTTTCTTAAAATATCAATTCATATTATTGCTTCCTAGATGAACACACAAGGATTATATATGTGCAATGTCTAGAATTTTTCTCATTTGTTATAGTTTTTATGGGGCACATATCTGAGTTACAAACATTATAACTATATCATTAGCAATATTTAACTATTAAATATTCACTACATTTTTATATAGCACCTCATCATCCTTACGAGCCTCATTGATCCTCTAAATAATCGATGGTTGAGTATTAATTTTATAATGGTATGATTAATATACTTTTATTATTCCCATTTTTATCCTCTGAATGTATAATAATATTAGATCTGATGTAGTTTTCATTATGAATAGGGTAACATGGTTCTTTAAACTTAGAGTTTCTACCACATTATTTTTCTTCCTATGAAGATAACATATTGAACCATCATAATACTTTACCATCTTAATATCCTTCATTGGTACAAACTAGGATCCTATAGTTTGAATATATATACTTGAGGATTTTATGATCCATATATATACAACTCTTATCCATATAGTGGTAATGTCAAAATATACTTAGTGTGATTATCACCTTCTAAAATTATATATCATGTGTTGGGTAGTTCTTCTCAATGATCATTATTTGGATATGGGGATAGGATATCACTCTTTTATCTTGCATTAGTATACATACCAATCCCATTTGGATTCATCAATAATGATCTCAAATATTTTCCCACTGCTGGGCATTGTGAGCACAAGTTCATTGATTATATTATTCCTTAACTCATTAAATATTTTTTTTCATTGATTATTCTATACAAGTTTGACTCCCTTTAGATTTATCTTGGTTATTTAGGTGGATAATCATGATATGTTTCTCATAAATCAATGATAGTACCTAGCTAAATGAAACGAAAATTATGGATTTCCATCACCGATGTTGTTATAGTCTATACTTCAATTTCCATTATATTTAAAGGAACTAGATACGTCACTTCACTAGTGATGACATGACCCATGAATATTTATCCATCAAAAACTCACACTTAATATAAATTCATTTTTTTAAAGTTCTTTAGGAAATCATTAAAATGATCCACAAGTTCCTCCTTTATTTTAGAGTAGATCAAAATATCACCAATAAAGAAAACCATGAATTTGTCGAGGTAATCCCTAAATACTATATTCATCATGTCCATTATGGTTGATGAATCATTAGTGATCCTAATTCTAATTTCTATGAACTCATGGATTCTAAACCTTGTATGAAAAATAGTGTTGGGGGTAACCAATTTATTCACCTTCACATAATAATATCCCGACAAAATATCCACCTTAAATAAGTACTAGTCTCCACATAACTGATCAAACAAGTCATCAATATATGTTATAGGAAACATTTTATTAATTTTGATCTTGTTGAGATCATGATAATCAATTTATATTTTTATTTAATCACACTTTTTCTTGATTTTGAGGAATATTACACCCCATTATAATTTGCATAAAAATATAAACCCTTTATCAATATTTTAATACAGTTAATTAATTATATCCTAAAGGTAAACAATGTCTATTATATATGCAGTCATTGATATTGGAAAACTCAACCCATCATATAGGAGGAATACATGGTAATTATTAGATAAACACATAAGTGAATTCCCTTACAATGGACATGTAATCAAATATGGCCATTTAATTATTGGAAATCATTTGAGATAGATATTCCTTCTATAGAGGAAATAATATCCATGCATAAGATGATGACATGAAATATTATTCATCATCTTCTATACACTTGTATAAATCCAAGGACAAGTAGAAATAAAAATGGTGATTTGGTTCTCTAGAAAATTCATGTTGGATCTTTAAATGAAAAGAAAATACATTTCTAGAATATCATCTAATCCCAATAATGGATGAATCAAAATGTTTTATGTGAAATTCAACCCAAAAATTTTGACATGGGTTGAGTTATATAGTTGGAATGAAATAATTACTTCATTTTTTGTTCTAAGGGATATCTCTACTTCTATGTATTTTGTTGGTTATTGAATAGTTTGATTAAATTTTAATGATATTAAAAAATTCATAGAACTTTAATTAATTTGTTTTTTCTCTATCGAAGAATGAATATCTGTTTTATATCTCACGAGTTCATTATTTGGATCCACCTTAATAATTGAGATTTGATAAGCTATCCCTTTATCTATAGGTCTTGGATTGTTTTATCATTATTTTTCATCATCAACACTAGGTTTAGTGCATTAATTTTCATAATTTTCATGTTCTATTTATTTGAAAAATTGGAAAATAGGCTCTAAACCCACTTTATCATTAATTTTCTCTATCACATTGGTGGGTTTCTCTCATTATTAATTTCTATCTAGGTTTCTTTACTTCCAACACCTAAATCATTTCAAATTTAACTTTAGGTAATTTTTGTAATTCTTATTACCAGAATTTTGAAAAGATGGATACTGGACATTTTCCCCCTATGATACGTCTCAGTCACACTTCCAAAATTAAAATCCTTTCTCTACTCATTTGATATTCTTGATATTTGATGATATATATTTAAATTTTGAGGGAATATTAGAAAATTTATCCAAAGATATAAAAGTATATAATTTAAAATTCTTTTTATAGACTCATATTGTTTCCATAAAATATGAGGTCAATATTACTTTTTGGGTATATAAACAATCCATAGGTTTATTATTGATATTCTTGTGAATATTTCTATGAACACCATAATAGATTCATCATACATTTTCCGTACAGATAATAAAATTTCTATTAATTTTTAATTTGATGGTGTGAGGAAAATATTTATGAAGAAACTTATTTTGGATACCCATTAACTCCATCACTTTGATCTCCTCCTAGAGGATCATATTGTTGACAAACATCCACCACAAATAAACTTCTACTTGTATATGATAATCTAATTTCAGAAACATGTATTTATCTTACAATTGATGAAATGTGAATATATTTTCAATATATTCTATCAATTTTTATAAGATTAAAGGATCATGAAATGCACTGAACTACATAAGAGCTTTACATATATATTTTTAGAACCACTATTTTCATGTAATTAACCCTTTATTTGTGGTTTTTCGGTATATAATGAGATTCGGTAAAGCTTGGGATGTTTTTGAAGACTATTGGAATGTTTTTGAGGATTGTTTTAATGGTGCATGGTTGGTGAATAGTTAGTGGAAGCCATGAAACTTCTATGAGAAATCATTAAATATAAAACAAGGGCTTATGGGTAAGAGAATTCTCAGGCGCATGATTTGTTCAAACCATACGGCCACCCAAATGAAACCATGAAAAGTGGGATAGATGGATTTTTTATGGTTGGTGCATAGTTTTACATAAATTTTTGGAAAATTTTGCAGGGTTCTCCTTGAGGTAGAGGCGGGTGCATAGTTAGTGCATGGTTTGCGTAACCATGTGACTAATCGTGCAGAATTTAAAAATTAGATAACAAAATTGTGGATCTGGCTTGGGAATTCATATACGTATTTGTTATCCATTTCGGTACTAACATGACATTTATTTCCCTAAAATTATATGAACTCTTTCCAAATCAAACTATAAGAGGTCTAGTGTCTTTTCTTGGTGAATTGAAGCTTGTTTTCCTTTATAAGTCACCTTTTATGGTAGTTTTTTTATAGTTTTTTTAATATATAATTTCATTCCTTTCTTAGTATCTTATATATATTCTATTATAGATAAATATAAGTTGTTTGATTATAATCATGGTTATATTTTTCCTTTTTTATGTTAGGGGAAGAGATATAAGTTGGGTTTTTTAGAGATTCAACCCTATTTTGTAGGTGTTTTAGTGTTGTTATTTTTTTACCATAATTCATGTGATATGTGGATTCACTCTCAAATACTCTTCTTAGCTAATGAACGCATGTTTTCAAATTTATTGATTTAATATAAATTGATTGTGAATTTTTTTTGAATTACATGATGGAATAATTATTTGGTGATAGTTTATGGAATTGTTAAAATTGGCTGTTTTGGGAAAAGGTGAAATTGGTAACATGCCTTTAAAATAATGATTTTAAAATGGTTATTTTTTTAAGATGTAAAGACCCATAAATTTCAAAGAAATTTTTTGCTTAATTTCTTTCGGATTTTATGGGTACATAGTTTCTAACGACACCTAATTCCGAGGCTCGGTGTGCCCGGAAACAATTTCCGAAGTTTAGCTCAGGTACGTTCAGTGAATGAACGAGCGAGTTTTTTTTCTAACTTTTGATCTGGTTCATGGAATTGAAATCCAATGACACCGACGAAACTGAAATGCAAGTTTTTGCTTAAGAATACCCCTTTTGGAGTTGCGTTTTCTCGGGAGGTGTTGTTAAATAATTTGGTTAACTAAAGAGTGAAATAGAAATTTGCTCTACAATTTTTATTTCTATTCTAATAGTTAACCTATGCTTGGGAGTTGAGTGGGACCCACTAAAATCCTAACTCTTGGTAGGATATTAGTGAGGTGGGGCCCACATGATCCCCACCCCTTGAAATCCCCTAAAACCCCCTCTTAATTAAGTTGGCTCTCCATTGCATTAATGATGCCAACTTAATACAAAATTAATTTTGACAACTCAAGTTTTATTTATGAGGTGAGTTGTTTTGAATTTTGGAATTTGAAATACCTTCCATGATTTAATAAAATAAGAGGGACTTATTTTATTTGGGTTGGATCATTGTGTTGGGGGATTGTAGGAGAGAGAGTTCATCTTCTTCGTTGGAGAACGCAGAGAACGCCGACGTCTACCCCGAATTCCTCTATTCCGATGCTTGAAGAAGATTTTCTCTTTCATTGACGCATGACAACGCCGTCATTGAAACCACCCCATGACGTCATCTTCTCCACGACGCAAGATTCCATGAACTTTTGTTGAAGTAGGGGTTTTATTTGACGTTCGTGAATGTTTTTGGCATCCATCGTTAATCCTTAGCCTCTTGTTACTCATTTAAATGGAGGGGGTCGGACCACACGAACATGGATGACCCTCCTCCCCCTTTTGTTGTTGATTATTCTATATTGATTGGAATGGAGGCAACACAGTGCATTCGCACCATGCGGGAACGAGGCAACCGCGGCTGGAGCGGGCCGCGATAAAGAAGCGTGGCGCCGTCGCCCCGTGCCGAAGCCAAAGAACCCGCTGCCAATGTCGGGACGCGGTGCCGTCGCGCCATGCCAGTCAGGAAATAGCTGCGACCTTTGGCTGTGGAGGAGCAACCAGAGGGGGCCGGCCTTGCCGGCCGCCGGAAAGCAAGAGGAAGCTGCGGCCTTTGGCCGCGACGTTTCTGCAAGGGCGGGTGTGGCCAGATCCACCGACCGCCGACGTTCAAGGGAGACGGGACCCCCGACGCAGTCCCGCGGCGGTGGCACCGGCCGGCCAACTGGGCCCGCCGTTCGGGAGGCCGGGGGTCATAACCCCCGGTGGCAGGCAGGGCCTGCCCCCCTCTACGTGGGGGGGCTGCTGTTTCGAGACTAGGGGCAGTGCCCCCCCACCCTTTCCGCGTGCGCTCCGCATGCGGGCACCGCCCCGTGCCGACCGGCCAGCTGAGCCGGGATGCTCATGCTGGGCAGGGGTGCCCAGCCGCTGGGCCGGACAGCCCATTGGGCCAGGCCGTACCCTCGTGGGCCGGGTCGGTATAGGCCCAATACGCCCTAAAACCGGACAGATTCGTTCAAACACCTGTAACATGGGCTTCAGACCTCCGGTCGACGCACTGTCAGTTGCGTGGTGATCCTTATATTGAGGCGTCCATTTCAGTATATTACACTCAAGTTTTCAGAGAACTTTGTGTAGGGATGGGATTGTTCGAACACGTAACCATCCGGGCCCTCAGAGTGGAAATGCTTATAACTTGAGCTCTGGTCGTCCGAATGACGTGCCGTCGACTTTGATGGATTCCTCATAGAGAGATGGTTCTTTTGGCTTACTGAAATCGAGGTCTGGACATAGTTGGAGTACAGTTGGGTTGGTTTTGACTTAAAAACCAACCGGACCCCTGGGACGAAAAAGCCAATAACTCTCAGATCGAGCATCTGATTGACGCGTCGTCTGTCAAGTTGAGTTCCTTTTGATGAGACAGATCTTTGGGATACATCAACTCCAGACTTCGTGCCAGTTGATGTATCGACCCACTTGGCTCGTGGAGCGGACCCTCCCGGAATCGAGCATGCTGTGTGTGGGAACCCTAGAGCTGGCTGCGATGACAATGATGATTGTACTGAAATTCTCCATGGGTTCGACAATGACGACAACTGTACTGAAATCCTCCATGGGTTCGACGGCGATGACTACTGTTCTTGTATCCTGTGTGGGTCTGGAAGTATGTGACTACTCCTCTTGTAACCTATGTGGGTCTGGCAGTATTTGACTCTGTACTTGTACCCTACGAGGGTCCGGAAGAGTGGCTGGTCTTGTATGTTCTGTGGGTCCGACAGCTTAGTTGGTCTTGTATCCTATGTGGGTCTGACGGATTAGATGAATCAGTGGCTACATCTGATCATCTCTATCACCTTACGAAGAGTATTCCTATGTGGGCTGATTCTTGACTTTCAATCATTATCTTCAATGTGATTGACATGATATCCTGTGTGGATTACGTTGTGCTTTCTTGTGTGGATTGGTTTGTAATTCAGCTCGTGAGTTGGAGCAGAACTGAATTGATGACTTAGGTATACGTATGGGCATATACCTAAGTGGAGTTGGTTGATACGTCGTGATTGTATCTTTCCTTTTTGGTTTATCCTTTGTGGATTCTGGGAGACCATCAGGGGTCTCAGGGTCCCTACTGAGTAGCGTATACTCACCCCTGCACGGGCTTTGCCTGCACTTCGTTGTGTTGGATGCAGATGACAGAAAGTGCTTATCGAGGTAGGAGATCGTGGAGCTGGATGGTACCTAAAGTTGGACCACTGGACGAGACGTTCTCGGAGCGGACTGCTGTAACCGAGGAGCATGAGAGACTATCTGTACCCACCCTTCAGGTGGGATTTCCAGAGGATAGCTCAGACTCGCTGCTTTACTTTTCTGCTATTGTACTCCCTTTCACTTGTACTTTACTTTCAGTTTGGGTTTATATTCTGGCCCACTTACTTTTCCAAACTTACTATTGTACTCATTTTTCTTAGTTTTTACTTCTTATTTCTTACTCTATGGTGTTTGTTTTCTTTTATAATGGCAATTCCTTCCCTTATATCGGGAATTACGCCTTTGGTACTAGTCGCCAGCACCTAGCCTATGGAAGGCGGGCTTGGGGTAGTCACGACATGTGTCCCGAGGACGGGTCGTGAAAAATTGGTATCAGAGGAGTTCGGTTCTACCACAGAACTCAGGACTCTGATCTTTCCTATATGTGAAGAAGCAATAGGGTTAATGGTATTGATTGTGGTTATCAGTTCAGGGATTCAAGTGTTGGTGTGGCGGCCGACGTATCCATTCACCAGGACCCTGAATTATGATTTCTGACTTAGTGCACGAAAACATTGATTGCATGTGTGTTTCAAAATTATTCTTTGTGATTACGTTGTGTCAGCTCACCAGGTATACTGTTTTGACAGTGGCACACCTGTTTCTTTTCAAGATGGCCCCATGACTGCAGCTAGCTAGGGTTCTGAGCTTTGTACGAGATGACAACCCACCGAGCGACGGGGCCTCGGTGTAGGGGCCTATTACAGCGGAGGCACCGACAGTACCTCTACCCACCGAGACACCGATGCCACCACCCCGAGCAGCTGATAGTGCACATCGCCTTAGTGCATTGCATGAGTTTCAGTGTTAGAGACCACCCAAGTTCCATGGGGAGACAAACCCTTAGGCAGCGGAGGACTGGCTAGAGGTAGTTGTATGAGTTTTCAGGTTAGTGGGGACACCAGCTGACCTCATGGTGGTCCTTGCAGTGAGTCTCCTACACGCGGCAGCAGGCAGATGGTGGAGCCTGATTATCCAGGTGCACGATTAGGCATCTCTCTTAGGGATGGACTTTGAGAGCCTCTTCTGCTCAAAGTTCATCCCAGCCACCCTACGTGCGGTGCACATTCAGGAGCTACTACAGCTACGATAGAGCAGCATGACGGTAGCCTCATACACTGTGAGATTTACCGATCTCTCGCGTTATTCCACGGATATGGCATGAGACCCATTCTTCCGGGCCCGGACCTTCGAGTAGGGGTTGAGGCATGAGATCAGGGCATCGATGATCTCCCTCAACATTCCAACGCAGGCAGGAGTACTGGAGCGAGCCCTTCTCGTAGAGAGCTTTCTTGCTGAGCCTACACCAGCAGTGAGACCTACTGCAGGACAACACGTTGCAGAGACTTCTGTAGATGGTAGTCGACGGATGTCACAGGGGTCGAAGAAGACCATCCAATCAGGCGGACGACCTCAGGACACTATCTTAGAGGTGTGGGGCACACAGTGTAGAGCCTGTCTTACAAGGAGCAGACAGTGCTTCACATGCGGTGGGCAGGTCCACATGGCTCGTGACTGGCCGACCTGCTGTGCAGAGGAGCAGGAGACGGTTGAGGGACCACCCAGGCAAAGCCAGAGGGTCGACCATGACGGTCCACATGGAGAAGGAGGATGAGGCTGGGGAGCTGGCCAAGTAGCAGGTGGTGGGCGCGCTTTGATGCTCTACCACCACCACCACCAGGACGTCCACCCTGACCATAGGGAGCTGGCGGGTAGAGGCAGGCTCAGCTTCAGGCAATGGAGTCCTTTGACCACGGTGCACCAGAGATTATTTGAGGTACTCTCTATGTCTACTCCACCATTGTTGCAGTTCTTATACACACAAGAGCGAGTCATTATTTAATTTTCGTTGCCCTTGTTCGGAGCTCGGAGATTCTGACGAAGCCGTTGGCTCGATCCTTACAGCTAGAGACTCCAACGGGAGAAGACTCGACGATTACAGACTGGTGCTGGCAGTGTGAGTTTACTCTAGGATGTGAGAGATTCGGCTGGGATCTTCTTGTAGCGGGGTCGAGGCTTTACGATGTCATCTGGGCATGGATTGATTATTTACAGTTCATGCTCAGATCGACTGTATTAGGCGCAAGGTGCGGTGTGTCTGCACCGATGGGAGCAGGTTCACCTTCACCGGTGAGAAGGGAGACTTTGCAACACATGATGGACTCGCGCAGAGGAGAGGACAACCAATCAATCATCAGCTGGCTTGCCTCATCCTCGGAGCAGTTGACGTGCGGAGTCTGAGTTTTCCTATAGTGGTGGATCAGTATGCGGATGTTTTTCCTGACAACATGTCAGGACTACCTCTTTGCAGAGAGGTAGACTTTTATATTGACATGTACTCCGTGATAGCCCCAATATCAACTCCAGCATATCGGATGGCTCCCACTGAGCTTTGAGGGCTACGGGTACAACTGGAGGACTTGCAAGGAGAGGGATTCATTCGACCATGTGTTTCACCCTGGACTTCCCTGATATTGTTTTCCAAGAAGGCAGACGGGAGGTTGCAACTATGTGTCGATTATCGACGCCTGAACCAAGTGACAATGAGGAATAATTATCCGCTACCGAGTATTGAAGACCTCTTCGATCAGCTCAAGGGAGCACGATGTTTATCGAAGATAGTCCTAATGTCAGGCTATCATCAGCTTAGAGTTCTAGACGAGGATGTGAAGAAGACAACCTTCAGAAGTCGGTATGGCCACTATGAGTTCTTGGGTTATGCATTTCGGCGTAACCAAAGCTCTAGAAGTGTTCATGAGTCTCATGAACATGATATTTCAGCCTTACCTCGATCTATTTGTCATGGTATTCATCGACGACATATTGATATACTAGACCACTGAGGAGGAGCACACCTACCACTTGCGTGTCATACTGGATACACTCTGAGAGAACCAGAATTATGGTAATCTCTCGAAGTGTTAGTTCTGGATTCGAGAGGTCCACTTCTTGGGGCACGTCATTTCTGATGCGGGAGTTGTTGTGGATCCTGCGAAGATCGAGGCAGTGCTAGCTTGGGAGCCACCCAGGAGCGCGACGGAGGTGCGAAGTTTCTTGGGTCTAGCTGGGTACTACAAGAGATTTGTGCCAGACTTATCCAGAGTTGCGACACCACTTTCATCTGTTACGAAGAAGGGGAAACCCTTCATGTGGTCAGATAGATGTCAGTAGAGCTTCCAAGAGCTGAGACAAAGACTGACTAGTCCACCTATATTGAGGCTACCGGAGGAGGGAGTAGGGTGTTTAGTCTACTGCGATGCATCAGGTACCGGACTAGGGTGTGTCCTGATACAGGAGCAGGTAGCGATCGCCTATGGATCATGACAGCTGAGGCAGCACGAGCAGAACTATTCTATCCATGACCTTGAGTTAGCGGCGGTGGTCTTGGCTTAGAAGATGTGGCGGAACTATCTGATTGGAGAGCTATTTACAGTTTATTCTGACCACCAGAGTCTCAGGTACATCTTCTCACAGAAGGACCTAAACCTAAGATAGCAGTGAGGGATTGAGTTCCTCCAGGACTATGACTTTGAGATAGTCTATACTCCTGGAAAGGGGAACGCAGCAGCCTATTCTCTTAGCAGTAGGATGAGAATCCAACTACTTGGAGAGGTGACAAAGCATCTATACACTTTGCAGATATCCTATGTGGATAGAGATGGAGCAGCCTTCCTTCAGTGGCTCACTGTCACACATCTGCTCCTTGAGTGGGTCAGAGAGGCACAGCGCGGGGACGTTGACTATGAGACGTGGCATGCACAGATATCCTCAGGACATGCACCTGATTGATTCTATACAGGAGGAGAGCACGTCATCCTTTTTAATGGACGTACCATGGTACCAGCTGTGATATAGGAGGAGGTGCTGAGAGAGTTTCACACTTACCCTTTAGCGGTATACCCAGGAGTGGAAAAGATGTACCAGGACCTCAGACGACAGCATTGGTGGCCGAGTATGAAGAAGTTTGGGGCAGAGTTTGTTTCTCAATGCCTCACCTTCCAGCAGGTGAAGGCGGACCACAAGGTACCACAGGCTTCGTACAACCCTTGGAGGTCCCAGAGTGGATGTGGGACGAGATATCTATGGATTTCGTGACTGGACATCCACGTACTTCCAGAGGTCATGACTCTATTTGGGTGTCTGTCGACCGACTCACCAAGTAGGCCCACTTTTTACCCATCCGAGAGAAGGTATCATTGGAGATCTTGGGGCGCCTCTACGTTCGAGAGATTGTACGTCTTCATGGTGTGCCATCATCTATCATCTCCGATCATGACGCTCACATTACTTCCCGGCTTTGGAATGGGTTGCAGGAGGCATTCGGGACACAGCTACGTCTGAGCACCACCTTTCACCCTCAGACGGATAGTCAGACGGAGATGACCATTCAGACTCTCGAGGACATGCTCCATTCATGTGTCATAGACTTTGGTCGCAGCTGGGAGGATCACCTACCCTTGGTGGAGTTTTCATACAACAAAAGCTACCACTCCACCATCGGGATGGCACCATACGAGGCACTGTACGACCGACCTTATAGGTCACCTCTGTGTTGGACTGACCCTGGAGAGTCAGTACTTTTGGGACCAGAGATGGTCCATGCCATGACAGAGAAGGTCCAGGTCATCTAGGAGTGGATGAGGATAGCTCAGAGACGACAGATGTCTTATGTTGACAGGAGGCGGAGACCACTAGAGTTCGAGGATGGTGACCACATTTTCTTGCGGGTCTCACCTCGATGTGGATTAGGGAGATTTGGCCAGGGCGGCAAGTTATCTCTGCACATCCTCATACCATTCCAGGTTCTCAGCAGGATAGGTGAGGTGGCTTATCGGCTGGCACTACCACCTCAGTTGCACCGGGTGCATGACGTTTTCCACGTATATCAGCTGAGGAGATACATGCACGACCCGACGCATATCATCGACCATGGGGAGTTGAACATTGATGATGGGACGACTTTTGTGGAGGTCCCGGTGGAGATCGAGGATCGACAAGAGCGGGTCCTGCGTGGATGGTCGATTACTCTGGTGCGCATCAGGTGGCAGCACGGGAACCTCTAGGAGAGCACTTAGGAGCTGGAGGCTCAGATGCGTGCTCAGTACCCTCATTTGTTTCCCTAGTTTGAGGTGTATCTTTACGGGGATGTAAAGCCCTGAGGTGGGAGTAATGTAATGACCCGTAAATTTCAAGTAATTTTTTTTCTTAATTTCTTAGGGACTTCATGAGTACGCAGTTTCTGATGGCACCTGATTCCGAGGCCCGGTGTGCCTCGAAACAATTTCTAAAGTTTAGCTTGGGTACGTTCAGTGAACAAATGATCGAGTTTTTTTCTAATTTTTGATCCGGTGCTCGGAATTGAAATCTGAGGGCACCGATGAAACCGAAATGCCGATATTTGCTTAAGAAGACCCTTTTCGTTTTCTCGGGAGGTGTTGTTAAATAATTTGGTTAACTAAAGAGTGAAATAAAATTTTGCGCTATAATTTTTATTTCTATTCTAATAGTTAACCTACGTTTGGGAGTTGAGTGGGACCCACTCAAATCCTAACTCTTGGTAGGATATTAGTGAGGTGGGTCCCACACGAGCCCCACCCCTTCGAATCCTCTAAAACCCCCTCTTAATTAAGTTGGATCTCCTTTGCATTAATGATGCCAACTTAATACAAAATTCATTTTGACAACTACGGTTTTATTTATGTGGTGTGTTGTTTTGAATTTTGGAATTCGAAACACCATCCATACATTAATAAAATAATAGGGACTTATTTTATTTGGTTTGGATCATTGTGTTGGGGGATTGGAGGAGATAGAGTTCATCTTCTTTATTGAAGAACGCGAAGAACATCGATGTCTACCCCAACGTCCTCTTTTCCGACAACTGACGTAGCTTTCCCTTTCTTTGACGCACCCCAATGTCGTCATCAAAACCACCCAGCGACGCTATCTTCTGCACGACGCTAGCTTCCACGAATTTTCGTTGAGGTAGGGGTTTGATTTTTTTTGTTAATGTTTTTGGCATCCATTGTTTATCCTTAGCCTCTTGTTACCGATTTAATGGGAGGGGGTCGGACCGCACGAACACGGCCGACCCTCCTCCCACTTTTGTTGTTGATTATTCGCTATGGATTAGAACGGATGCAAAACGTTGTTGTCGCACCACGCGAGAACGATGTAACTGTGGATGGAGCGGGCCGCAGCAAAGAAGCACGGAGTCGTTGCGCTGTGCCGAAGATGAAGAACCCGCGGCCAAGGTTGGGCCGCAGCGGAGGGGTGCGGCGCCGTTGCGCCGCACCGGTCAAGAAGGAGCCACGGCCTTTGGCAGCGGTGGATCAACAGGAGGCGGCCGACCTCGATGGCCGCGTGCAAGCAAAAAGAAGCCACGACCTTTGGCAGTGGCGGTTTTGCATGGGCGGGGGCGGCCGAATCCGCCGGCCACCGGCGTTCAAGGGAGACGGGACCCGCGAGGGGGTCCCGCGGTGGCAACACCGGCGGGCCAACCAGGTCAGCCGTTTGGAAGGCCGGGGGTCGTAACCCCCGGCGACAGGAAGGGCGGGCCACCCTCCACGTGGGGGGCCGCCGTTTCGAGACCAGGGGGCAGCGCGCCCCCTTTCCGCACGCGCTCCGCACGCGGGCGCCACACCACACGGAACGACCAACCGAGCTGAGCTGCTCACGCAGGGCCGGGGCGCCCAGCCGCTGGGCCGGACCACCCACTCGGCACGGCCGCCCACTGGACCGGGCCACGCCGCGCACTAGTGGGCCGAACCCGGACCTAGTTCGGGTCGACCCATTTCGGGCGGACTAAGGGGGTCTCGGGCCTGGTCGGTCCGGGCCCAATACCCCAAAAAACTGGACATATTCGTTCAAATGCCCGTAACATGGGCTACGGACCTCCGATCGATGCACTGTCAGTTGCGTAGAGATCCTTGGATTGAGGCGGTAGTTTTGTTATATTACACTAAAGGTTTTGGAGAACTTTGGATGCAGCCGGGTTGGTTCGAACATGTAACCAATCGGGCCCTCGGAGCCGAAACACTTATAACTTGAGCTCCAGACGCCCGAATGACGTGTCGTCGCCTTTGTTGGATTACTCTTACTGAAACGGTTCTTTTGGCTTACTTTTCTCGAGGTTTGGACATAGTTGGAGTACGTTTGGGTTGGTTTTGACTTAAAAACCAACCGGGCCCTGGGATGAAAAAGCCAATAACTCTCAGACCGAGCGTCTGATTGACGCGCCGTCTATCGCGTTGAGTTCCTTTTGACAAGACGGAACATTGGGATACATCAACTCCGGACCTCATGTCATTTGATATATCGACCCCCCTTGGCTCATTGAGAAGACCCTCCCGGAATAGATCATGCTGTGTGTGTGAACCCTAGAGCTGGCTGCGACAACGATGACGAATCTACTGAAATCCTCAGTGGGTTCGACAACGACGACAACCGTACTGATATCCTCCGTGGGTTCGACAACAATGAATACTGTTCTTGTATCCTATGTGGGTCCGGCAGTACGTGACTACTGTTCTTGTATCCTATGTGGGTCCGGCAGTATTTGACTCTGTACTTGTATCCTACGTGGGTCCGGTAGAGTGGCTGGTCTTATATCTTTTGTGGGTCCGACAACTTAGCTTGTCTTGTATCATATGTGGGTCCGACATCTTAGATGAATCAGTGGCTACATCTGATCATCTCTATCACCTTACAAAGAGTATACCTGTGTGAGCTGAGTCTTGACTTTAAATCATCATCTTCGATGTGATTGACTTGATATCCTCTGTGGATTACATTGTGATTTCCTGTGTGGACTAGGTTGTACTTTAGCTCGTGACTTAGAGAAGAACTGAATTGATGACTTAGGTATATGTATGGGCATATACCTAAGTGGATTTGGTTGATACTTCGTGATTGTATCTTTCCTTTTTGGTTTATCCTTTGTGGATTCTGGGAGACCATCGGGGGTCTTGGGGTCCCTACTGAGTACCGTATACTCACCCCTATACAGGCTTTACCCGCACTTTGTTGTGTTGGATGCAGACGATGGAAAACACTGATTGATGTAGGAGCTCGTGGAGATGGACGGTACTTGGAGGTGGACCTCTGGACGAGACGTGCTCAGAGCGGACGGTTGGAGTCGAGGAGCAAGGGAGACTATCTATACCCACTCTTCGGGTGGGATTTCCAGAGGACGACTCAGACTTAATGCTTTACTTTTCTGCTATTGTACTCACTTTCAGTTGTACTTTACTTTTAGTTTGGTTTTGTATTCTAGCCCACTTACTTTTACGCACTTACTATTGTACTCAGTTTTCATAGTTTTTACTTCTTCTTGCTTACTCTGTGGTGTTTTTTTTCTTTTATAAAGGCAATGCCTTCGCTTATATCGGGAATTATGCCTTTGGTGCTAGTCACCAGCCCCTGGCCTATGGAAGGCGGGCTTGGGGTAGTCACGACACGGGTCCCAAGGATGGGTCGTGACATATGATTCATGGAAAATTATTTTCAATCAAATGATATTTTTATTTACATGTTTTGGAAAATTTGGTTTTGTCATGTTGTTGGATTAATTGATTTTGAAGGTGTTTAATGGGATAAATATTGGTCTTGAAGTACCTCTATCAAAGGGAGAGGTTATGGATGTCATGTTCCTCCATATATGGTAACACCAAGATTATATGGCTGAGAGTGTGCATTTATGTGATAATGTAAAAGGGAATATGTTATTCCAACCTTTAACTCTTAAAATGTATTAATGACATTTTTGGATACATTCCTTAGAAATTGGTTTTGTTTGAACAAATTGTTTTTCTATGGAAATTTTTTAATATTCCTTTATAAATTTTTTTCAATTTATTTATATAAATTATTTTATTTTAATGTACTAACATGTTTTATCCTAATGGTGATAGAAGGGAATTAATTTGGGGAAAACCTAGCAAGTTCATTATTCACCACGACATTGGCACCTCGGTGCAATTACATATTTTGTTTATAAGTACTATGGAAAAGGTATAATGTCAAACATATTTAGTGGTGCGTCATGATACATGGTATATTTGTGGTGTTAGAGCGTAGAGTATGTATGTTTGGAGATGTTAATTTTTGTCGTTGGTGCCTTAGGGGTTTTTTTGTTTGTCTTCTCTTGTGTGCATTGATGTTATTTGTATTCCATTATCGAACTATATTATAGTTTGGTTTTGATATCAGTGGTTTTACGTAGATTTTTTCTACTTTTTTAACATGAATCATAAAGGGATTTTATTGATGGTATGGTTGGTTGTGGAATTTTTATTTTCATATCATAAATCATCTCCCAATTTCATTGATTCACTTGGCATTTATTGTCATCCTTTGGCGCATTGGTGATGTCTCGTAATGATTAGTAGGAATTCAGACCCAACTCAAGCCAACATGGAGGGGTAGGATGTTACAAGTGGTATCAACTTGTTCGGTCCTTGAATTTCATGTAGTATTAGTCATGGTCATTCATTGACATGGTCATCAATTTTTTCAGTCTTGTAGTGGACATTCATTCGGGATTAATTCTTGGAGTTGGGATGGATAAAGGAGTACGATTGTTGGGAATTAAAATGTATATATTAAAAAATATATATATAACCTTTTTCTAAAAAACATCATGTTACAAAGGATTTGGGTGGAAAAATGTTTTGGATACATCTATAGGATTTAGAATCTCATTTTCATGGATCTAGAAAATGAGAAAATAATTACATGTATTTTAAAAATGTAATCCCACTAAGAGTACATATTTCATTTTGTGTAATGATTTATGATTGTGTACAAAAATTATGATTTTTGAAAAGTTTTCAAATTATTTTCAAAAGTTGAGATTTTAATAAAGGCATGATTGTTGTATTTTAAAAATAGTTTTATTTTTAACAGAATGGTGGAATTTTAAAATGGGATAAAAAATGTTTTTTTTAATTTTGGAAGGCATACTTGTAATATGTGTGATGTGGTAGAGTTTTTAATTTTTAGGACATCAGTTTTTAGAGAGTGAACCTTATAGTGTTTTTTGTTTGTATATAAAATTGCACCTAGTAGGAATCATAGAAACTAACCAGAGGAATATTAAGAAAATGTGTTTGCACATGAGCCACAAGTGAACCAATACCTAGTTTACACTATAGTTTAGACTATGGATAGAGATAAAATGTGCGATGAACAAAGGCAAGAGGTTCATTCTATCCAGTTCCAAATGAAGAATCCACCCATATTTCTGGGTGACTCAAAACCAGGGAAGGTAGAGGTGTGGATGAATAGGATTAATCCAATATTTGATTTATTTGGGACATCAATAGATCTAAAATTCAAGAAAATGATTTTTATAATAGATGATCTTGCACTCCAATTGTGTGATTTAGTAGTTCAGGATGAATTAGGCCAAGGAATTGGTTTGTAAGATTATGAAGAATTGTTCAAAAAACATGTTTTTCCTCATACAGTTGAGATTGAATGAATGATGAACTTATTCAACATGAAATAATATATTCTCACAGTGATAGAGTATGTATATAAATATATTAAATTTTTCCACTTTACACCGAATGTATCTTCTAGTGCATCCTTAAAGGCACACATTTTTGAATTGGGGATGAGGCAGAAGATTCACTAAAATATTTGTGTGCTTTGTATAATAGATTATATAAATATGTTTTTAGAGTGATGGTAACATAAATGGATATATTATAAGCTAAGAGTGTAGGGAGGATGGTGATACCTATGACAAATAGTGGTTACTATAATGTTGGGGACATGTGTAAGGAGGAACCCTACTTCCATATTATATGGAAGGCTCAGAATCAGATTGGTGAATCATTATATATTCTTGGAAGACTAAAGTTCATTCCAGGATGTTTCCAATATGGTAATTTGAAGAAAAGGAAGATATAGTGTATGCAACAACCTAAATAATATCACAATTATAATCATATGAATAATTAGCAATTTTTTTATAGATATCCAAGGTTTGGTGTTTGAGACACTTCTCATGTGTTGCAGATGTTGTATGGTATGATTGGATGGGGGAAGAAAAACAATGCTCATCATAATAATTGAGCTATATATGGTGATTCTAAGCATACCATGACTTCTAAATATGTAAAAACTTAATAAGGTAATAAAAAACAATGTTCCATGAGTATGAAATTATATGGAGTTGATTAGGTGATTATGGGTGACCAATCTAGAACATCGACCATGAGAGGAATGATTATTTTGAATTCTAACCTTATGAAAGATTTTCCTGGTATTTTTTCCCCCATTCCATTATTTATTATTGGGTTTTTGATTTTATGAGCATAAATGCTGTGATTATTACTTCTATTTTGAAAATGAAAACTCTACTTGGTCAAAGATAATTTTGAGCCATTATTTGTAAAGCATGTTCGATAACTATTGATGAAGATGAGTTAACATGGGACATCACTATGATTGGGATGGATGTCTCGAACATAATTTTATTTTTGGATTGGATGACAACATTCAAGGATCACATCGACTATTATACCCAAAGGGTATATTTTAAAACAGTTGATGGTGTCAAACATCTCTTGAAAGGATACCAAAATTTAAAGGTATGTTAAACAGGATTTTTGGTACAAGATGTTGTAATTATATCATACTAGTTTGGATTTTTAACATAATCATCGAAGGAAGAGATCAAGAATTTCATTTTAGGGGGTTTTTATTAGTTTCTAGATTTATTTCAAAAAACATATTCTCTAGGTTTCCAC
Organism: Viscum album; assembly: GCA_963277665.1. NCBI lineage: Eukaryota > Viridiplantae > Streptophyta > Magnoliopsida > Santalales > Viscaceae > Viscum > Viscum album. The sequence continues at coordinate 415,221,315 of OY728131.1, forward strand.
CCACAAGAGAAGTGGATATTTCAATTAATCTCTTTCTAATGACCAATAATATTTTTCATTTATCATAAAAAATGGAATCTATAGATTTAATGTAACAGAATATGTTATTGGAAGAGCTCAAAAGAGAAGAGTTCATTCATCCTATAATGTCTCTGTGGGGAGAACTGATGTTGTTTTCCAAAACGATAGATGATAATATTTGGTTGTGTGTGGATTATCTTAAGATTAACCAAGTAATGATAAAGAATAGGAATCCAATTATATTCATTGATTATTTGTTTAATTAATTTATTGTAACCTAGTGGTTCCCTGAAATTTACATACAATTAGGATATCACCAATTTTGTGTTTGGAAGGATGATATTCCAAATACAACCTTTAGATGTAAATATGGCCACAATGAGTATGTGGTAATTCCGTTTTGTCTTATGAATTCACCATAAATAATTATTTATTTGATTAATTAGATATTTCATAGCTATCTTGTTTCTTTTGTGGTGGTATTTATGGATGACATATTTGTGTATTCTTGGACAAGGGCTAAGAATTCACATGGTGACCATTTTTGGATTGCTACGAGTTAATAATATGTATAAGAAACTATCAAAGTGTGATTTTTGGATACAAGTAGTGTGTTTCCTCGTCCATGTAATCTAGGTAAAATATGTTTATATGGATCCAAAAAAGATGGATGTCATTATCTCTTAGAAACCAGCAAATGATTTCTTTATGTTATACAATTTCATTAGTCTAGCTGGTTATTACTGAGATTTTTTTCATGATTTATCAAGAATATGATCAACAATGGCAACTTTCAACAAGGGAGAATGTTCCATTCCAATGGAATGATGAATTTTAGAAGGCTTCACAAGAGCGTAAAGATCATCTTACATTAGCGCCAAACATGATTTTTACTGAATCAGGGCAAGGGTACATGGTTTATTGTGATGCTTCGAGATCTGGGTTAGGATGTGTTCTTGTGTAGAGAGATCATGTAGTTTCTTATGGATCAAGATAGTTATGGTTACATGAGAATAATTCCCCAACACACAATTTGATGTGAGCTTCCTTAGTCAGTAGTTTGAAGATGTGGGGTCATTGCCACTTTGGTGAGAAATTTATGGTGTTTATAAATAATTAGATCTTATAACATATCATCTCACAAAGAGATTTGAACCTAATACAAACAAGAAGGATGCAGTATCTAAATTTTTTTTCTTTGAATTGATGTATAAATTGGGAACATGTAATCTCATAGAGAACAGATGAACAATAAATTTGTATGCTTATTTCAAAAAAAGGCCTTAAAATGTTATTTGATGTCATTGATAGCCGATATGCACTTGGAATCTGAAGACGTTGGTGATTCTATAGTATTATTTCCAGCTTAATTTTTTCTTCTTTGGTTAAGACAGTTAAAAAAGAAAAAACATCTTATTTAGAATGTTTTCCTTTAAGTTTAAAAATTAAAGGGGGATGCCATTAAGGGATGTATACTAAATGGGTGTTCAGTGTAGTAGTTTAGAAATCATATGGTCATACCTATGGATTTTCATGAATAACATCTTCATGATTCCCACCATTAGAGATGGGATATTAATCATATAATACAGAAGATGTATAATGTGTTAAAAGAATGGTTTCAGTGGGTTATTGTGAAAATAATATTGTCCAATTTTTTTTGGTGATGCCTAAATTGTTGGAAAGTTAATAAAAACAATCAGCTATTGGTAGGTATGTTGTAGTAATTACCTATCTTTATTTGGAAATGTGAGAAGATAACCATGGATTTGGTAACTGGTCTCCTAATAAATATTTAAAAACATGATTACTTAAGGTGAATTATGTATTGGTACATAAATTAATCCCATTTCATCCATATTTGTGAATCCCTTATGGTAGAGGACACATTAAAACTACATATCCCAGAAGTGTTAAAGTATATTGGAATAACTATTGTGATAGTATCAGATAGACATATGTGGTTTACGTCTTGTATTTCGAAATATATACAGATGGCCCTTGGGACTCAGTTGAACATGAGTATATCATATCATCCTTAGATATATTGGAAATGTGAAAAAAAGATAAAAACAATGGAATACATGTTATAGGCTTGTCAAGTAGATTTTGGTGGCTCATAAAAGGAGCATGTTCCATTAGTGGAGATCCCATATAACAATATTTATCCCGTCCTAATACATATAGTTCCTTTCAAAACATTTTATTTTCATCCCCTTTGTTCACTAGTATGATTTTTTGAAATAAGCGAGACTTCATTGGTTGGGTCAATCCTTGTCGAAGAGACAACAAATAAGTTTCAGGTGATCATGAAATGGATGGAGATGGCTCATATACATTAGGAATCATATGCAGATCATCATCAAAAACTTCTATTATTCAAGGAGAGTGATCTTGTGTTCTTGAGGATTTCTCTAAGAATTTGTCATTTTTAAGAATAATGGAATGATATATCCTTGATATATAGACATTTTTAAGATACTTGAATTGGTTGGTGGGATATAATATTCATTGTTTTTTCTCCAAGGTTCACTATGGTGCATAATGTGTTTTAAGTATCTTAGTTGTAAAAGTATTTCCCTAATGATGATCATGTTATTCGATGGTATCACACTGACTTATAGTCAGATGCTTCATTGGTGCATGTGATAGTGTAGATTTAAGGTAGGAAAGAGAATGTATTTCATGGAAAAAGCATCGGTTTAGTGCAACTTTTGTGGAATCATTTTCTAATTTAGAAAGTGACATGGGAATGAGAGAAAAAATGGCTGAGAAATGGCCGGAATTCATTCATAACATTAGTGAATTTCTATATTCTGGGGAATTAAAGGCCGATTGTAAGAGTAATTTAACACCCCTTCTTTCATGTTACTATCAATTTCTATATGTTCTTTATGTATGTAAATTTTCTAGGTAACGTTTTGGATGGTTTTCAAGGATTTTGGAATGATTTGAGAAATTCATAAAGGTGAATATTTTTTGAATATTTTGTGGAAACTGTGCAAATACACTAGTAAATTGTGAATGGTGAAAGAGGGGCTTCTAGGTATGTGAATGGTTAGAAACACATGTAATCCAAACTGTGTAGCAAAATAGAAGAAACTATGAAAAGTTAGACAAGGGACTTTTTCATATTTGACACAATTTTTTTCTAACCATGTGGTCCAAACATTTGGGGTGATCTCTGAAGAAGATATTGATTCATGGTTAGCGCATAGTATTTTAGCTATGTGAATAACCATGAATGGTTTAATAATTACAACCTAGAATTGTGGATCTGGCTCAGGATTGCTCTTGAGGCCTTCATTTTCGCTCTATTTCGACCCTAACATAATATTTCTTCCTCTGAAAAGCATTATATACTTTCCCAATCAAACCAGAAGTGATCCAGATTCTTTTATTTATGCGTTAAATTATAATTCCCTTATTAAGTATCCCTTTATCGTTGTTTTTCATTGTTTTTCATTGATATAATTTTTCCCCTCGATCCGTTTCTTATATATATTCCTCTACATATAGATATAAGGTGGTTTTTGATAATAATGGTTATATTTTTCATTTATTATGTTAGGGGAAGATATCTAATGTGGCTATTAGATATTCTACCTACTTTCGAAGGAGTTTGAGTTTTGTTATTCATTTTTTCCATAATCCCCAATGTAGGCGGCTTCACTCTGAACTCATATTCTTAAAACATGAATGATTATTTTCAAAAAGGCTATTTTTATTGTAATTTATTGTGAATTTTTTGAATTTTTTTTGATAGAAACCTTAATTTGTCATAGTTTATAGAATTATACAAAATGGGTGTTTTGGAAAAAATTGAAATTGGAAACATGATTTTAAAATGATAATTGTAAAATGTGTATTTTTTATTAATGCAAGGAAACTTGTTTTAAATTAAATAATATTTTATTTATAATGGTTTATAAAATATGGTTTTGGCATGCAGTGTTTTTAAATGATTAAACGTGAGCAGAATGGAATGGATATTGGTCGTGAAATACCACCACTAAAGGGACAATTTATGAATATGAAGTTCAACGGTTAATGGAACACCAATATTGTCAGGAAGAGAGTGTGTGTGTGTGTGTGTCCGTTATTATGTGAAATGAAATTGGTTATGCCAACATTGGAATTTGGAAATGGATAAATGAATTTTTTCGTTACTTTCCTTGGAAATTGGTTTTGTATTGGAATACTGTTTTACAATAGAAATTATTTTATATTCGTATATAAATTGATTTCAATTTTATTATATAAATTGATTTATATTGATGTTATAAAATGTTCTATCCTAGTGAAATAATTTGGGAATTCAGTTGGGTAAATCCAAATAAGTTTCGTTACTCACCCTTCATTTGAAACATTGGTGATTTTATAGAAATTATCTATCAGGACACAAGGAAAGGTAAATTATCACATTTCTTTAGTGGTTATTCATGATATATGGGTTGTTTTTTTTGCGTCATGGAAACTATTTGTAGATATAGATTTATGTCTTTGTAATCTTTGGGGTTTGAGGGTTTGTCTTTTGTTGCAGACTGTGATGCTAGTTTTCATCTGGTGTCATACTCTTTTGTATTTTGGATTTTACATTAGTTTCTTTACATTGTATAGTCTTACATTTTAATCATGAATTATATAGTGGTTTTGGTGATGGTATTTTTATTTTTATTTTGTTTATTTTCAAAGGGAAAATCGTACCCCAATTTCATTGAATCCCATGGAATTTAATTCCATTATTTGGTGTATTGGAGATTTTGATTAATTAAAAGTAACAATTATTCCCTAACTCAAGACACTGAGGAGGGAAGGGATGTTAAAAAAGATATTGTTTTCAATTTTATCTTTAATGGGTAATTTGTACATTCCACTTGATTCATGTTAAATATCAAAACATTATTTAATTTATAGTGTATTGTTATTATGTTCCAAATAGCTTCTCCAATTGGGTTGAGAATCTCATTTGGGAAGTCATCACATTTCCCCTCACATTGGTTATTGACTCGATTTCTCCTATATTATTTTAGTGACTTGAAATTAAATGGAAGATTAATGAAGATTATTTTTAAACTATTAACCTAAAAAATGGGAAACATTATTCGTGTTGGTTGTAAGTGAAAATCAAAAATTGGAATGGAGTGGTATTTACATATTTTCAAAACAAAAAATTATTCCATTTATCATTTTTAATTTTTATGACTCACTAGTTAAAACATTATTCGTATTTGTTTAGGTCATTTTGGCGATTATTCGATTGTAAAGAAATCATTTGGTTTTATAAATTAATAACATGTGTAAAAAATGATTTCAGAAAATTATATAAGATATAATACATAATTTATAATCTGTTTCAACCATAAAAATGGTTTCATGACCAATCATAAATGAAGTAAAATAAATTGATATCGCATCATCCATGATGTCGATAAATCGACACATCGAAGGCAGTGTTTTTATTTATTGATTGTGTGGGAGAGGAGAAGAAGTATAATGTTGAGCCTTACAAAAACATGATGAAATCTAGTATATGTAATGTATTGGATCATTAATGAATCTTGGATAATGTAATTTTAATAAAGAATGATAATATAAAATGAAATGAAAAGAAAATAAAGAAAACAAAAGAGGATGTTTACCTCTTGATCTCTTCTCCTTCAGGTCCTCCTTAATGACATTGTTTTTTGCCTTTTGGTGAGACTAGAAGGTCTTGGAAGTGGGAAAGATACTTGGGATTAGTATTTGGTGGAACCTAGGTAATGATATAGGCTTTAGTGGTGTGGGAGGAAGAGGGGAATGAGGTTGGTATTTATAATGGAAGAGAGGAGGTATTTTTCATTGTTTTAATATTTTTTCTCAAGACTGTGAATAGGTTTGATTCTTGTTACCAAAAATATTAATAATGTCATGTGAGTTCCAACCAAGTGGGATTACATCACTTATGATGTCATAAATATTTTATTTTACTGATAATTTAAATATATGATATTTTACCAAACATCACTATTCATAAAAAATTCGAGAATTTTAGAAAAATACCAAAAAATTACCCTGTCAATTATTCAACAATTAGAATTTAAAAATGAACTAAATTTTTTAAAAATATTTTTTTATATATTATCAATAAAATTTTTAAATAAAATTCTAATTTATTCAAAATTACTAATTTTAAATCTATAACTCATTTTTAATACCTTAAAATGTTAATCAACATCTCATTATCTTATAACCCTAATAAAATAAAATAATAATACAATATACTATTCATTAGGGTAATATTTTAGCTCCTATAGGCAGGTTACAATTCACCAAAAATCAAGTTGGTTCTATCAAACTCAAAATAACTTACTGATCAAAACCGAAGATGACCGTTTTTTGAAATACAAATCCCAGAAGCGGAAAAAACTATGTTTAACTGCTAGATATAACAATCTACTTAATCCAATGTTTCATGAATTTTAAATTTATTTTTAAAACCATGGGGTGTTACATTGTCCCCACCTTATAGAAATTACATCCTTAGAAATTTTATTTACTTATTAAACATGTGAGGGTATATTTCCCTCATAGCATTTTCAGAATCCCTTATTCCTTATTCAACTATGTGGTTTCTACACATAACCTTTACCTAGTATATTACCATATTGCACAATTCTTGTTCTCTTTTATAAAGAATCTAAACTGATATCTCATCATAAGAAAGGTTTTCTTTTAGCCAAACTACTTATGGTCTCAAAACATGAGATTAAACTAAAACGTACTTTCTCAACATCGAAACATGAAAATCATTATGTACTTAATATAAACTCGATGGAAAAGATAATCAGTAGGAGATTGGTCCAACTTTCTCCAAGATTTCATAAGGTCCAATGAACCATGTACTTATCTTTCCTTCCTTACCAAAATGCATAACAGTTTTCCATGGTGAGATTCTAAGAAAAACATGATCACCTACCTCATAAGAATAGTTCTTCCTCCAGTTTTCTATATAAATTTTATGCCTAATCTGAGCTGTCCTCATGTGTTGTTGGATCATCTTCACTTTCTCATGAACATCCTCTACTAATTCTGGTCCCATCAACTGTGTTTCCCCAACTTCATCCCAAAAAGATGGAGTTCTAAAACGCATCCCATACAATACCATGAATGGTTCCGTATGTATACTAGAATGAAAAATGTTTTATAATAAAACTATACTAAATAAATATGTTGATCTCAACTTCCCTAGTAGTTCATTGAACAAGCAGGAAGCATATCCTCCAATGTCTGATTCATTCTTTCTGATAGCCCATCTAATTGAGGATGACAAGTTGTACTGAAATTTAATTTTTTCCCCAAAGACTTTTAAAGGGCCTTCCAAAAATTATAAGTGAACCTTATATCCTGGTTATATACATTGGAAAGAGTAAATCCATTTAACCTGAAAATTTCTTTGAGGTACAGTCAAAAAAGATGATCCAAAGATATTGTATATTTAATAGAAAAACACGTACTGATTTAGTCAAATGATAAACAAAAAACCAAATTATATTGTTACCTTGATAAGTCTTTGGAAGTCCCACAATGAATTCCATCGATACATTCTCCCAATTCCACTCTATCACTGGTAAAGGATGAAGAATCTTCTTTAGTAACTTCCACTCAGACTTGTTTACATGTCAAATATTTCATTGTAAAATCAAAAATATCCCTTTTCATTACATCCCACTACTAATACTCTCAAAGGTCTCTATACATCTGAATACATCCAAGATGAACTGAAAATGGAGAACTATTAACTCCTCACAACAATTATTTCTTCAAATGGAAATCACAAGCCACACATAAGCTTTTACTAAATATTAACACATTCTTTATCAAGGTTAAATTCTGTAAAATTTCCCATTATAACCAATTCAACATTTTTCTATAGCTCACAGTCTTCCTCCTGTAATTTCTTAATTCTGTCTGATAACGATGACTACACTGAAATGACAAACAAAAAAGAGGTATTTTAAGCACCAATAATGGCTAATCTGAAATTCAATAAATGATTAATCAAGGGATCATGTTCTAAATGTATCATGGTTAATTATGCATGATGTTTTCAACTCATGTCATCTGCCACTTTATTTTCTTTTCCCGAGTGGTAATTGATCATGCAGTCATAATACTTTAAAAGTTCAATCCATCTTCTCTACCTCATGTTTAATTCTTTTAGACTGGATATATATACTTCCGAATTTTAATATCAGTATATATTTGACATTTGGATTTGTGTAAATGATGCCTCCAAATTTTCAAAGAAAAACCACAATTTCCAATGCCAAATCATGTGTTGGATAATTTATCTAAAAAGGTTTTAGTTGTCTTGAAACATAAGAAAGTAACTGATCATTATTCATCAAAAAAAATGAGTACCTTCAATGATGCACCACTATTTATGAAAAACTCACCATTTAGAGAAGGAAAAGCCAAAACTAGAGCATTATCAATCTCTTCTTCAATTCCTAAAAACAAAAATCACATTCTTCTCTCTCAATAAATTTAATCCCTTTTCTTTTTTAACTTTGTTAGTGGGATAGATAAACATGAAAATATTTTAACAAACCATCGGTAAAAACATTCTAATCCTATTAAACAACACATCTCTCCAACATTTTTAGGTCAATTCAATTCATTAACCACTTTTGTTTCAGTTAGAAAAACTATTATTCCATCCTTATTTACAATGTTCCCAAGAAAATAATTTTTTTGTAACAAACAATCTCTCTTGATGAATTTCCCATAGTGTTTATTTTCATTTTGTTTCTGAAAAAGAACTCTTAAATGTTTTTCATACTTCTATTTAATCTAGAAAATAGAAAAATTTCATCAATAAACACCAAAAAATTATCAAATAATTCATGAAATATTCTATTTATAAGATCCATAAATACTGTAGGATTATTAGTTTACCCAAATGGCATAAAAACAAATTTATAATGCCCATATCTAGTGCGAGAAACTATTTTTAGGATGTAATCCTGCTTTAACTTTAGTTGATAGTATCCGGATCTCAATTCAATCTTGGAAAAGTACTGATCTCCCTAGAGCTGATCAAACAAGTCATAGATACGAGGAAAATGATACTTTTTTTTAAAGTGATGCCATTCAAGGCTCTATAATAAATTCAAAGACTCATGGAACCATCTATCTTATTGAAAAAAAATATGAGCACCCCTTGGTGATGTTCTAGGAAGAATGAATCCTTTATCAAGAAAATCCTACAACTGATTTTTCAATTTAATAAGTTTTATTTGAGCCATTCGATATGGGGTTTTGAAATTGGCTTACCATTAGGAACTAAGTCAACTATGAATTTGACTACTCGATCAAGTATCACACTTGGAAACTCATAAGGAAAAACATCCAGGAAATCATTTACCACTAACACATCATTAATCTAAACAGTTCCCATGTTTTCAACAATATGATCAAGAAAACATTCATTTATATCATTCAACAGTTTCTCATCTTCTTAATATATTATCCGTTTTATGGGTTTGTTCTTGTTTACAAACCAATACTCTTTTAGAAAAATAACTTCTTTACCTCTACATTAAATCTTAGCATAATAAACAGAAAGCCAATCCATTCTCTGAATGACATCAAACTCTAATAAGGAAAGAAGAAAAAATATTATAGGTAATTTTCATCCACATACCATAATAAAAAGAATAGTATAATTCCTCTTTTCTATAATATTACCCTTGGTGTTTTAACAGTATGTTATGGCCTCATTTTTCATGGTGATATTTCCAATTTAATAGAAAAATAATCAGAAATAAAGGAAATTGTAGACCCAGTATCAAACAATAATTAAGAAAAATCTGAGTAAACAAACAAGGTACCTGATACAAATTCATTGGATGGCCTGGCATCTACTACCACATTCGCAAAATATCTCACTACAACTTTATCTTGTAATATGGGATCTTTGCATCATTCAGATCACTTTTTGGGTAGGAATTATCATAATGATCAATATCCCTACATTAAAAACACTTAACAGTTTGATTATCCAGATTAGTCTTAGGTTCATTATCATTACAATATCAAGCCATATGACCAAATTTTCTACATCGAAAACACTTCCTAGTTTGGGTAGGGCTTCCCCTATGGTAATTTTTTCCATACTATTCACAAACTAGAAACTATAATTTCTTACCATCAGATTTCATTGGTTGATTATTACCCATCTCTTTACATCTAGACCTCTTCTTATTAATGTTTTCGAATTGCATGTAATCATTAGAAAACATTATATCTACTCTCTTAGTACACTGGACAAGTTTCTTAAAATTTTTTAAATCCTGGGAGGTCAATTCCCTTAGATACCTTGGCTTTAATCCTTAAAAAATTTGTTGATTTTTCTATCAATATCCAAAATAATGTTTGGATCATACCTCTCCAATCAAGTGAAGTTCCCTTAAAAATGGCCACTGAATCTTCCTCAACTTTCTACAATTCATGTAATTTCTTCTCCAAGATCAGTCGCACCACCTTAGGAAAATATTTTTCAAGAAAAATACTTTTAAATTCATCCCCTTATAATGGATCTATCTACTCTCTATCCCTAATAATTTTTACCATTGACAACCACTGATTATCTTAACCTTAAAAATGATATACAAAATACTTAACTTTTGATTATCTGAACAACCCAAAACATAGAATATCTTCTCAAGGGCCCTAATCCATCCTTTAGCTGCTACTGGGTTAGAAAAACCATTGAAAGAAAGAGGGTGTTGTCTCATAAAATATTACACTATGGTCATGTTCCATTGTAGAACCCCTATTTCCTCTCTTTCATGAATTAAACCACCATTTATTTCTTGCGTTAGCTAATCCATTACTATCACAAAATTCTTGGTTCTAATCCCCACCATTCCGGGCTTCAGATCAGAAGGATATTGTTTTTTCCGTGCCTCTCCTCTTTTTCTTCCCTATTTCTTCTACAGACATCCATTATAAACAAGTATATCTTATTCGAATCAACATTATAATATTCAAATTCCTTAACATTTAAAATTGACCATAAATTAAAAATAATTATGGTATTCTATTAACATCATCCTAACCCTTATAGTTATCTAAAACATCATCTGATACTAACTATAAGGACCCAACCTTATTACATTACATAATCTTGAATTTTAGTCAAGAAATCATTTCCTTTAAAATTGAAGATCATTTCAAGTTTATAGTTTTTGAGAATTGGGATATAATACATACAAAAATTCTATATTTACATGGAGAAGATACCATAAAAATAGTATTATTATCTTCCAAAATATAAAACCTATTAAATAAAACATGTTTTTTTTCACAAATCTATTTAAAATTTAACTTTGCTTCCATATTTTTCTTACACATCCTTATAACCATTGAAAATAATATAAAAACTCTGGGATGAGAACAAGAAGCTCAGTAAAAGATATAAAAATAAGGAAAGAAAACTATAGTCCATGAATACTTGTAACGTGTGAATTAATTTTCATAAAAAGACATACTTGTACCCATATAAAATTACTATGTGAAACTTGATATTTCCATGAGATTTTAAAAAAAAACATATAGAACATAAGTAGAACCATAAAGGTATCATGGGGCATTACTTACATAATCTTATATCCCTTTTGTCTACATTATAATTTTTAAAAATCACGACAACCATACAATTTGTGTGACCATCGTAGTTACACTTAGAGAAACCATATGGTCGACCACAAAATTACACATACCAAATAAATTTTATGGAGATATATTTCCCACCCTTAATAATAATAAATTTTCAATAACCATAACATAATCATACAACATGAATAATTGCATAAAAATCATGATTTTGAATTTTGTAAAACAAAATTAGAAGAGTGTTTTAAAATAAAAACCCCTTACAAAAATTATATATTTAAAGTGACACTTAATAGAGTGGATAGAATATGTATATAAAGTATAAATAAAAAAATAGACATAAAATAATAAAAAATAATCACATAAAAAAATTCAACACCACATAAATAATGAAGTAGAATGTCAACCCAAAGAATGGAAATTGGTTTAAAATTCTCTTACCTCAAGTTTGTCTTACATTAAACTCTTTTAAAACTCATCTATAATGGTTAAAAAGTGTTATTAATATCTTAAAAAAAACATATTCATCTTTATAATACCATATATGATCATTTATTTACATCATTTCACCCTTTAATTGTTAGTATTTTGTTCCTTGCATTGTTTTGGGTGTGTTCTTTACATGATTTACCTTATCGGTTCATGATGAATATTCTTGTCGATAGGAAGTGAAAATCCAGAATTGGAATGGTGTGGTATTTAAATATTTTAATAATCCTAAATTATACCATTTATTATTTTGAGTTATGATATGAGTATGGCTCATAATTTATAACATTATTGATATTTGTTTAGGCCATTTTGACGATTCTTCGATCATAAAGAACTCACCATGTTTTATTAATTAATAACATGTGTAAAAAATGATTCCAAAACTTTGTATAATATATAATTCATAAATTATAATATGTTTCACCAAAAAATGGTTTCATGAACAGTATTGATGGAATTAAATGAAATTGAAATCACATCGTCCATGATGTCGGTAAATCGACACACATAGATAGTGTTTTAATATCTTGAATATTTGGGAGAGGAGAAGAAGTATAATGGTGAATCATACTTAAACATGATGAAATATAGAAAATTTAATATACTATATCATTAATTCTTCATGGATAATTGAATGTGAGGAAATAATAAGAGTAGAAAAGGAAATGAAAACAAAATAAAGAAAAATAGAAGAGGATGTTTACCTCTTGATCCCATCTCCATGAGGTCCTCCTTAAGACCTTTGATTTTGGTATTTTGGTGAGACTATCTAGTACTGAAATTGGGTAGGATTTTTAGGAGGAGTGTTGGGTAGAACATAGGTGTGGACCAAATCATGAAATTTTTGAGAGGATTAGGGGAATGAGGTTGGTATTTATAATGGAGGAGAGGAGGTATTTTCATTATTTTAATCAATATTATAATATTTTTGATCAATACTATGAATAGTCTTGTGTCATGTGACCCAAAATAGTAATAATTTAATGTGAGTTAAAAAAAAGTCCTATTAAATAATTTATGATGACATAAATAGTTTATTTAACTAATAATTTGAATATACGGTATTTTACTGTATTTCACAATTCATCAAAAATTCAAGAATTTTAAAAAATTCCAAAAAATTCCCTATAACCATTTTTTGATGTGAAGAATTCAAATATGAACTCCATTTTTTAAAAACAATTTTTTAAATATTATTAATTTAATTTTTAAATAAAATAATAGTTTATTCAAAAATAACAATTTTAAATCTATAACTCGTTTTTAATACCTTGAAAAATTAATCAACATCCCATTGTCTTATAAGCATAATAAAATAGAACAATAACAAAACTTTTTTTCATTAGGGTCATATTACTATTAATAATTGTTGGTTACTATTCACCAAAAATCATGTTGGTTCTATTAGGCTATAAATAAATTACTAAATCACAGCTCTCGATGACCATTTTTTGAAATTCAAATCATAGAAGCGGAAAAATTGTGTTTAATATCTAGATTTAAATTTCTACTTAAAACAAAGTTTCACGTGTTTTCAATTTTTTTTAATATTTTTGGGTGTTACAGGCTCTATCAACTTTAGTGAAAAACATAAAGGAAAATGTTATTGGAGTTGGACTAGTTGAAAATATATTATCATTTCTCTTAAAAAAATTTGTTAAAGGCTTGATTCACAACCTCATAAGTATTTATGAACATTTTGATTATGGATATTCGATTTATTGTTCTCACCATGAATGCATAGTTTTAAAAGGTAGATTGCTTTAAATTTTGATTACCTATAATTGAATATGATTACACTATAGATATTTACTCTGTGTTAAAAAAATATTTATTGTTAAAATTGATGTAATGTTGATTTGGATTAAAATAAATGGACAATAATATTTATCATTTGATAAAATTATCCAAAATAATCTTATTTTAGATTTTCCTTAATATTAATTATATAAAAAGCAGTCATGTTATATATGGAAAATGGGGTAACAAGATAAATAAACTTTTAAAATAATAAAATATGTTACTACTTATATACCAATGAAACATATGAAAATTGATCTATTGTGACCTTCTTGGAAAACAATCCATAATGGAAAAAAATTTATATTTTGGTTCATTATTTTTATAGATTTTTATGGGTTTTCTCTTTGTAACTGAAAAGTGAATCATGTTCTATTTTTATTAATTTTTGGTAACATGTTCGAAAGGAAAATAATTACAAAATTATTTCAGAAAGATGTGGACATATATAATATATTGAGAATCATTAATTTGATTAATTTTCCATAAAAAATATTAATCACACTATTGTATAACTTATAGATTCATATTAGAATGGTTTTTTTAAAGTGGGAATAAAAACATGCAATAAAATTAATGAACTATGTCACGTGAATATACTGTGTTTGATTATTTTTTAGATGAACCCATTGGAAAAGAACGCTATTCTATTAATATAGTTTTAATAAGGAATATGTTAGAGAATAATCTATGAGTTATGTAATTTTGGAAGACTAATGGCTGGTTGTTTGAATATTTTTAGATGTGAAGATTATATATTGAACATCAAGGATAATCATATTATGATTTATCTAAAGGCTGGTAGAGGAATATTTTTAGTCTAATCTACCACTAACATATCTTCTTGAATTTTTAACTAATGTTAATGAATTGTTGAAGAATAATCTCACATGTAATTTTATAAAATTGGTACATTTAATTACAAAAAATAAAAAAATATGACCTATGTTATTCTATGGATAACTTATGATTTTAAGCACTTTTTAAAAACAAAATCTATGTTAATGTATAACTTGATCACAATGAAACAAGACCTGAATGGTTAGAAACCCCAAAACATAAGAGTGTTCTTCCTATATAGTATGAGGTTCTATAAAAATATACCTTTGAAACTGTTATTATAATAGAGAGTTGGGACTAGAATATTTGTAAAGAAACTGAAACAAATTCTTTTATTTTAGAAAAACATTAACCCAAAATAATTATAAAATCCTTGACTGATGATAGTTGGATGTTAGAAATGTATTAAGAGTTAAACTACTTTAATATAAACATAGGGTCTGAATTAGTTAGTGGACCATGTATTTTATTATTATTAGAAAAAATTGGAATTTATAAAAAAATCAAATCATGATTTCTTCATTAGAATTAAAGATAGAGTTGTTGAAAAAGGTTATGATGAAGAAGAATGGATATATTATGTGGAAACATTTTCCCCCATATGTAGCCTAAAATCTTTTGTGATTATTTTTTATTATTCATCTCATATTAATTTTATAAATTTTATTATTCCAATTATATCTGAATTTTAAATATTTTTCTAATTTAGGAAGTTTATTATTAGTAACCACCATGTATTGAAAGTCCCTGATTTATATGTTCTATTTTCAAATATGCTAAAGCTCTATATAGTCTTAAACATGGACCAATACATTGTTTTAGAAGGAAAAGTTATTTTTTTCAAATGTGTCTTCTATGGGATTTTAAAAGCTCACTTTATAAAAGAATGCATCACCATTTGATATTTATTTGGATCGAATAATTCTGTATGATATAATATTGTCCTCAATAAAATCAACAATTTTGTGATAATTTTTCAAAATACATTAAAAAAATTTACACCATCGTGAATAGAGAATTAATTTTTTTAGGGATTTCAAATTTATAAAAATGTTTATTGAAATGTGTTAAACCAAAGAAAATAAAAACATTGATTATATAAAAGGCTTGGACATGAAATTTATATGTTACCGGTAAACCCTATGATTTCTATTTTGAATCACAACATGTATGAATCAGGTAATCATATAGACAACATGATGTGTTGTGGAATAATTGGTACCTAGATATATCTAATAGATATTATACTAGATAAAATTTTTTCAATATTTATTTTACTTAGATTTCAAGAAAACCATTAGGAATCACATTATAACACATCCAAAATAAACTTAAGGTATTTAAAATGAACTAGTTCACAACCCATACTCTTTTAAAACTAAATTTATTTCATTTTATTACATAGTATGACACTTAATTTTGGTGGGAATATGATAGATATAAAAACTACTTCATGAACCTGTCAGTTATCATGAAAATCATTAGTCTCCATGTCATGTAATTAGAAATACATTTTTGTATTATCAACTACTAAGTCTGAATACATTTTAGCTTGTTGTTTTTGTTCACATGTTATATAGATGAAACAGAGTTTAATGGACTTTAGATTTATTTTTTTTTCTTTTGAAAATAAAAAGAGATAACCCTAGTACTATTAACTATACAAAGTATCTTGTTTTCTATTCTATAAATAAGGACATATATTTAAGACATCACTTTTTAAGAGATCATGAAGAAATGGTGATATTTCACATGAGTTCCTAAATACATGAAATAAATTAACAGACATTTATTAAAAATTATTATATTATGATTTATTTTATTTTACTAAAAATTATTTATTATTATTCAAATTTAAATTATTTTTAATTATTCTTATGTTATATATATCGGTAATTTTCCTTATTAGATTTTTGTTTTCTACTATAATTTCCATCTATTTATTAAAATTATTTAATAAGAAACTTTTTTATATAAAACCTAATTATTTTTATGTGTATTTTAATATATTTTTACGTGTCACTTTCAATGACTCTCTATATTTTTCATAAAAGATTTTATCAATATTTTTCCTCAATAAAATCGATCATCTACATTCCTCAAAGTATTCTATCCTAAAAGTGAGCCCATAACACCCTAACCCTAAAACCATTGATCCTAAATCTTATTATCCATAAAAAAATGGAAAATACATTGAGTGTAAAGGATTCATCTTCAGGTAGTTTTGGAGAGACGATTTTATATGCACCGTTACATTTTAAAAGGTTGTTGATTTCATTTTAGTGGATCATGTAAACTTATTTTCAAGGAATATTATAAATTTACATGTATGGGAATATGAATTTAATGAAGGGTGGATATAGGTTTTCTCTAAAAAATATTCCATAAACATATATAATAATTATATGTTTAGTTTTTATCAGAATGAGGAGTTAATTTTTTAAAAGTTATATAAGAAGGTGTTCTTGACTTCTTTAGTATAGTTGGATGAAATCTCTCATTATCCTCAGAGAGAAAATACTAGTTCAATAATTGTCTTGTTTGTATAAATTAATTAACTCTAAATAAAATAATGTCTTCTATTTTTATGATTATTAATTTAGAGAAAAACACCATTATAGATCTTATTAATAATAAGAATATTTTAATTATGTTCACTCAAAATTATTTTCCACAATTTAATATTGAATTTCAAATGGCCTTGTTTCAATAAATTTATCTACTCTATCTTCTAATCATTGAAATTAATATAAACTTTCACATGTATATATTATGGTATATTGACCACAACTGGAACAAGAATGTGAGTTTCTATAAATAAATTAATATTCTAAATATATTTTCTAAAAGAAAAGATGTAATGCTAAGTTATGTAATGGAATCCATGTTTTATGATTTATAAATGCTAGGATCTATATTACTAAAGATTAATATCTATTTCTGTATCACTTCATTAATAATTAATTTAACAATTTTGGATGGATAAGAGTTTTTAGGGGACCAATTCTGAGTGGGAACATTATATACTTGAACATGATGATTTTGTTCTTAATAGACCAGAATTGAAAAGATATATTTTCCCAATATAGTGGGAAGAGAATTTTTTGCATAATAATCAAGTCTAGAGGAGTAACATAATACATAAGAAATCATATTTGTGATTATACAATGTAGGTTAAGGCTCAACAATCATGAATAATCCTAGAATTACACTCTAGAGAAATTTCTACTGATTTTATTGAAGTTGGATATTAGGAAGAGAAATAAGGTAATCGTAAAGGGAAATATGATGTTAATAGAACTATGTTCCACATTCCTATAAGTGTTGTAGTTATATAATAAGGTCTTGATAACGTATTTGTTTCCTATGATGTTAAAATATCTATATTTAATTTATATTTGAATACTTATTTCAAGAATCTAGAGTCATCTCAATGTGGTGAGAAGAAACCCGTCACTTTTATATTTTATTATTATAGAAATTTTTGGGATACCATTTATCACCAAATTTATTGACATGAAGAAAAGTAAATGTAAAGATGAATTTGGATGGCCAGATCACAAATAATGTATTAGTTGAACCTATTAGTTTTGATGGAAATAATTGTTTTTCTATGATGAATAAATCATTGATGAAAATCAATTTATTTTAAAATCTAAAAAAGAGTATCCAAGATTGATCATTATAATTATGTAGAAGAAATGTTAAAAGAATATTTAGAAAAAAATGATGAATAAAACTCTGAATTAAATTATCAATCTTATATTTTTGATGAAATAATATTTTTTAATTTTTCTTACTCAAAGAAGAAATGTTTGGTTTAATAGTTGTACTTAAATAATGTTGAGTGGAATCATGAAAGGCATTCTCAATTTTGAATCTGTAAAGAATAAATTGGTGGGTATTTCATCAAACTTGGATTATTTGATAGATAGAGTGGAATCAATGTAGTTTGAAACAGTATATTTAGACACACTTTATGATGTTAGTAGGGAGTTTATGTCATGACCCGTCCCCTGGGGGCCCATTTCGTGACTACCCCAAGCCCACATTCCATAGGCCAGGGGATAGTGACTATCACCAGAATGGTGTAACCCGAAAAGGGAAGGCATTGCCTTTAAACCAGTATGCACATAGACAGATTACACACACAAATAAAAAAAAGGCCCCACTACTGAGAGTAAAAGTAAGTACTATAAATAAAAGGGCTAGTGTACATGACCAACTGATGGAAACGTAAAAAAATAAGAAATAAAACAATATCTGGAGATCTTCCACTGAGGATCCTACCCAAAGAGTAGGCACTACTCCCTGTATGATGTCACTACAACTCACCACATCTATCGATCACCTCCAAAAAACCTCTATCCCTGGCCCCCCAGGTCTGATTCAAGTTGTATGTCCTCCAAAAAAGACACAATAGGTGTAGGTGAAGCCTGTGCAGGGGTGAGTATAACAATACTCAGCATGGACACCGAGACCCTTGAAGGTCTCTCATAAATCCACAAAGGTAAACCTAAAATCAAGATCTCAAACATAAAGCACAATGAAAATGGTAGATCCCTCCTTGTATACAACTTATAGAATATGAATAAAGATGATTAATCGTAATCTGGATCGTCTTATTCTATTGAGAGGCTTAGATTTTATTCTGAGAATTTTTTCTCTACTTCTAATCCAAAAAGGGTCGCTATGCAGCTTATCCATGATGGGTCTCTCTACGGTGGGTCCAAGATAGGTCACACTCCTACTGATCGACATAGGGTCACTCTCATGCTGATCCATAGATGGTCATTCTATTGTAGATCCATGGAGGTATGTTCTACTGTCGATCCATGGAGGGTCACTCTCATGTTGATATATATAGGGTCGCGCCATTATTGACCCACATAGGGTCTCTCTCTCACTGATCCTTAGAGGGTCACTCTTCACTAGACAACTAGCTACTGGAATCCTGCACCCTGTACATATGAGTTCTAGAGGTTCTTCTCCTCAATCCAGATGTTGTATTTAATCTTCTACAAAGACTCACATAAAATTAACCCAAATATATGTCTTTTCGTAAGGGTTCTAACACAATAGATGACGTGTCGATCGGATGCCTGGTCTATAAGTTATAGGTTTTTTAGTAAAAAGGGATAGGTCAGACTGGAGACTGATCCAACCCAGATGTAATCCAACTTTGAAAAACTGTAATTGGGTGTATATTAGAAGGTCCACTCCGTCTCAAGGATCATAATGAAAATGATGGAACATCAATCAGACATGAGGATTACAAGATACATGCATTTTAGTAAATAATGGGTTGGTGGTGTATGGGCCCGGTCTGACCTGGTCAGACCGACCCAAGCAACCACGCATGTGGGTCCCCAAATTCCCCAGTTCAATTAGATGGACCCCACAGGACGTAGTTTTGTTCAAGGTCATTCTTTTCTAGCCTGGCCAGTGGGACATGCCCAATGGGCCAGGCTGGACCTGGCCCGGTTTTGTTGAGTGTACAGCCCACCGGTTTGCCCAGCGACCCGGTCTAACCTGACTCGGCCCGAAGTGCATGGGTCGAGCCTTTAGGTGCTAGTCTGACCCGCTGGGAGTGGCACACCGACACGAGGCCCTTCCACAAGGGCGGCTGGTGGTGCGTCTTCCATCCGGGCTGTGGGGCATCCTCCATCCACGGTCGAAGGACCGCGGCTCGCCAGCCACCAGATGTCCTAGATGCGGGTCATCCCTCCATGTGATTCCCATCTCCACATCACTCTATAGTCACAACCATCTGGCTATTTCTTCATGCCGCTTCCAGGCACTGCCACCCTCCGCCCGTAGCTACTGCTGGAGTCGCTCTGGTGATCTGTTCTTCGAGTCGTCTGCAACTATGGTCTCTATAGGGCACCTCCATCACTGTGAAGCCTTCAAATTTACCTTTCTAACATGTTGAGTGGTCAAATTCGTAGAACACACCAAGAATAACTTTGGAAGAGGGACAGGGCCTTGTTCAGGTCAGTCGGCGCCCTCCACAATAGATTTTAATCATGGGGATAGACATGATGATAATCACACTACTTGAAAAACCCCAAATCAAAACCCAGATCAATATCCACCCATAATAATTAGTGAATCATGGATCAACCCATTAGTCAGTTGATCCATGTACGTTACTAATTTTTCAAGAATGACGAAGAATCATCAAATACTTCAAACGCATAAACCCCTACCCAGATTCGTTGGATCCGCTAATGATGAAGGATGTGATTCGTGTCGTTGTCGATCTGTGGTCATTATCATTCACTCCTGCTTTCCAACCTCCAAATCAGATCGTCCAGTGTTCATCTCTTTGTTCCTCATTATTCTTTAAAGTGGTATTTCTCTAATAGTTCTTCAAATATTTCTCCACATTTTTTAATTCTCAATCTCCACTAATTTTGATTATTAAAATAAATAAAAATCACAGTGACATTGAATCTATTAATGATTCTAATTAAATAATATAGATTTAATGAAACACATTTAATGATCCATTAGGATAACAATGTTAGAGTTTCAAATGAGCAATTTTTTACCCTCTATTAATGTGCCCTGTCGCTGCCTCGTTGCTCAACCACAACTTCGCCGTCCTCCACTCAATGGTGAGAAAATAAATAAAATAATTCTTTTAAAAAAATTTATTACTTTTCTCAAAAACTCTGAAGAATAACATTTCTAATCAGCCCTTTTCGGGTGAAGTGATGTCATTTATAGGTGAATCCTGAAGTTCTGAGTTCAACGGTGCCCTCTAATTTTCAATCTGAGCACCGGTATAAAAGTTAAAAAATCTAGCTCTCATGCTTACTGAACATAACTTAAAAAATGTTCAAAAATTAACTTTCAACCCTGACCTACTTCAGTCGAGGTTAGGCTTTGCCTAAGGGGAGCAAGATCACCTGAGTTCAACAGAGCTCTTGGATTTTCAATCCCAGTTTCCCTATAGGAGTTATAATCATCAAAAAAATAATAATTTTCTTTAATTATGTCATTTACAGTTATTACATTTTCATGTTTGCTCAGTATAGGCCTACGCCAACTACACTTAAGTCACGCCTAGGGTAAACCCAACATCTTGAATTCCACGGTGCCCTCATATTTTTAATTTGTGTGATAGTTTAAGTGTTATTCCACTTTTTCCTGTAAAAACCCTCATGCGGGCTATTTAATGCTTAAAATTTTTTACGGATCCTTTTGTGCACTTCGGGCCTCAGAATCACACACTATCTTAGCACCTAGTATCAAAATAATTCCATATAAAAAATTACAAGGGATTTCCAAGACATTACATTACTCTCCCCTTTTGGGCTTCACATCCTCATAATCCAAAACAAGGGTATGCAATCGAAATGGGGTACTAAGCATGAATCTATGCCTCTTGCTCCCATGTTATATCCTATAGATTCTCGTGCAACCACTGAACGTGCACCAGAGAAATGAACCATCCACAAGGGACCTGTTACTATCGATCATCTATCTCCACTGGAAATTCTAAAAATGTCACCCCATCGTCAATGTCCATCTCTCCCATGTTGATGACGTACATTGAAGCATTCATGTGCCTCATCAACTGCAACATGTAGAAAACATCATGCACATGGTGAATATATAGGGGATAATCTAGGTGGTATGCCACCTCAACAACTCTACTAAGAATCTAAAAAGTTCTGATGAACCTCAGAGATAACATACTACCCCAGAAAAAACTCTGCAATCCCCGTCAAGGTGAGACCCAAAGGAACACATGGTCTCCCTCCATGAACTCCAAGGGTCTCCATATCTGGTCAACATACAATTTATGCCTTCTCTACTCATTCCTCATCTTCTCCTCGATGATCTGCACCTTTTTAGTGGTATCTCATACCGTCTCTGGACCCATGAGGGTTGACTCCCCTAGGTCTATCCAGAATAGAGGTGATCTGCATGGCTGCTCGTACAAGGCCTCAAAAGGTGCCATGTCAATGTTAGAATGATAGATGATGTTGTATACAAACTATATTAGTAGTAGGTGTTCCTCCCAACTGTGACAAAAAATCTAGGACATAAGCATGAAGCATGTATTCAATGGTTTGTATGGTTCGCTACATCTACCCATCTTTCTTGGCGTCAAAAGTTATGCTCAAGTGTGCTAGAACCTCATGCTCAACTTTCACTTTCTAACAAGTGATGCATCGTGAAACAAACTCTTCCACCACTCTCTTCATCCCTAGCCACAAGTATTGACATCGGGGGTCCTAGTATATATATTTTCCACACCAGGATGTACTGTCAATGGGTATGTATGGAACACCCTCAACACCTCCTCCTGCAACGTCTCTGGTACAAAGGTGCATCCCCTGAAAAGGATGGCATGCTCCCCACCTATGGAAAATACATCAGAAGCTTGCCCTGAGGATACCAGAGCATGTCGGGCCACGCAATAAACATCCATAAGTTTTGCCTCTCAAACTCGCTATAAGAGTAGGGGAGTGATAGTCATAGACTAGAGGTAAGCGAATCTGTCACTGTCCATGAAGCATATCTACTTTGCGGGTATCTGCTCTGTCGCCTAACTCAGCAACTGAAAACTAGAACTCCTGATAAGTGCGCCTACCACAAAATTCCCCTTCCTAGGAGTATATACTATCTCAAAGTCATAGTCTTGTATGAACTCCAGCAACCATCGTTGTCTCAACTACTTAAAATACTATATGCAACTTTTCATCCACACAAAAGGATACCCTTTTTAACGGATTGATGTGTTCATTGACTTATTGGTAACGGTACTCTTTCTCCACAGCAACATCGTTGAAGTGTTGGTAATCCAAACATACCCTTTAACATTTTGTCATACTAATCTCTTCTTCTTCAAGTCCCCCACATACACCTGCTACTTTGGAATCTATACGAAAGACCTATAATATACTGATGCTGAAATCGCTGCCATCTAGGGATTTATAATGATGCAGAAGTCCCTCTCCTTGTGGGGAGGTAATCCTGGAAACATATTTTGAAAGGATGTTCCCACACTATGACAATACTGTTGGGAACTGAAAACTCAAATCATCCACTTCCATGATGGTATGCATGGCCGACTCAAGATTGATCGGATGCACCCTCTTATGCATGAGTTTATCCCATGCTTCTTGGGTTTCCTTTTTGACCAACCATGGGAAACACTATTCCAATTCTGTAGATATACCACATCCATTTTCCGAAAATAGTCAATCTAAGCATGAACTATGGATGACCAGTCCATACCCACACTAATGTCATAAGAAATCAACGCTTCCACCAAGAGGTTGTAACCAAAACTCTCACCTCAAGGGTCATATCACACTATTGGAATAAGTTTGATTATCTAGTATCCTCCCATAGGTATCTCCAGATGTAAGGATCAAGTCAATGTTTTAACCAGAAACTATTGGTCCTGAACAAGATTCAGGAATAGATGGAATGATTAGTACCTATGTCAATTAACGAGGCTTCTATTAGTAGACATAGATCATACCTCAAATCATTCCTAGATCCCTTGGATCATACACCATGACTGCATGTAGCTACACCCTTCCCCTGTCCTCCATCCCCCTTAGCATGGTGGGGACCACATTGGGGTGGTGGTTGTAACATTTTAAAATGTATACCACCTCCAACTTCCCTACTAGATCCCCTTCCACATCTTCTTCCCTATAGATTCATCTTGCCCTATCACTTCCTCTTCAAAAACATTTTACACATCCAAGTATTTGAGAGTGACGTTGGTTTTCTGCATTCCCATTGCTGACATTCACTAGCTCTATTTACTCCGCCAAAGAACTTTCAACCACAAAGGCTCTCTCTAGAACCCTATAATAAGTAGGAGTGCATAGATAAATAGTACCATCTTGGATGTCCCTAAATACATATCACTTGGAGGTCCAAGACTTGAAGTACTGGTTGTATTGTATTCATCGAGTACCTATAATGTTTGGTATGCCTTGATGAATACATAGTTATCGACATGTCATCCTACCAAAGTTATAGGAGATCTTTGGAACACATACCCCTTATGTTTTTATGGGATTACACTTTCTCTAATAAAGGTTCTATTTCTCTATCCATGGAAAAGTCACCTCATTATAAGGTCGGGGTAATCTAAAATCTGTCATCGCCCTGCTGATCCACGTATAAATCTCACTACCAAGACCGCTATTTGATCTATTGGTTCCCTGGATAAATGGAAACTCAGTCACCACCTCAAGTCAGTCCTTAGCTACTTGTGTGTTAGTCTCAACTCAGAACATATAGGGTATAATTAGATGAAACTCTTGTAAGGCACTGAGAAAATATGTTTCCCTCCCGGTAGCACCGGTAGTAACTACAAACCAATGAGTAGTGGTATTGTTGGGACACCACCTGAAGGTATGATCTCAGGAAACAGTCCCTATACTGAAGCCTCATCACCCTATAGACCATCCTCATGGTTACAAACTATTATCATAGATGGATGTCTGTATGGAGGCATCTTGAAAAGGAATCGAGATAAACCATTGTCAATAAGTTCTACCTAGTGAGATGAATCAAATAGATCAATAGAAAAACATTTTTGAAACACATGCAACTAGTTTTTTTGTGTACAGAGATAGAAAACATAATTCAGGGTACTTTTGTACAGATATGTATGTAGCCGCACTAACACTAGACTCCCCAGACTGAATGCCGAACTCAAGACACTTAACATTACTTCCCCCATCGAAAATACAGACTGTTAGTTATTCTGGTAGAACTGACTGCCCTCTAATACCACATTGTCATGACCCATCCCATAGGGTCCATTCCGTGACTACCCCAAGCCCAGCTTCCATAGGTCAGGGGATGGTGACTAGCACTAGAAATGAGTAACCAATAAAGGGAAGACATTTCCTTTAAAACTGTACACACACAGATAGAGTTCACACACAAAGTATAACACAAGGCACCACTTATGAGAGTAAAAGTAAGTACTGAAAGTTACGGGGACATTATAAAATCCCAACTGAAATAAACATACAACAAAAAAGAAAGAAAACTAGATTCAGATATCATCCACCAAGGAACCTACCTGAAGAGTAGATACAACTCCTTGTCTGACGTCACTACAACTCACCACGTTTATCAATCACCTTCGAGCACCATTAAGCCTTTGATCCCTAGGTCTCAGTCAAGCTGTCTCTTATCCACAAAAGACATGATAGGTGCGGGTGAAGCCCATGTAAGGGTGGGTATAACAACACTCACTAGGGACCCCGAGTCCATCAAAGGTCTCTCAGAAATCTACAAAGGTAAACCATACTGAAAGATATCAAACACAAATAAAAAAATCAAAAGAGAGATCAGACAAGTTATACAACTTAATGAACACGAATAAAGATGATTAGTCATATTCTAGATCATATTATTCTATTGAGAGTCTCAAATTCTAATTTGAGAAGTGTTTCTCTGATGTCGATCCACAAAGGGTCACTTTTCCATTGATCCATGATGGGTCACTCTACGACTATTCCCCGACAAGTCTCACTACCACTGATCCATAGATGGTCCCTCTCATGTCGATCCATGGAAGGTCACGCTAGTGATGATTCACAGAGGTTCGAACTACAGCTGATCCATGGAGTATCACCCTCATGCTAATCCTTGGAGGGCCGCGCCATTGTTGATCCATGCAGGGTCACTCTCTTGCCAATCCATGGAGGGTAACTCTTCACTTCACAGCCAGCCATTGGATTCATGTACCATCTATGTATGAGTTCTATAGGTTCTTCTCCTCAATCCATTGGTCATATTTCAACCACCACAATGTCTCACTTAGAAGTAACATATAGATCTATATTGTCGTAAGGTATCAACACAACAGACTGTGTGTCAATCAGACATCTAGTCAGTAAGATATAGGATTTTAGGAAAAAGGCCCCAGTCAAATTCATGTCTAATACAACTCAACCATACTTAAACATCCTCAAAAATGAAAGTGGAGTATATCAAATGGACCACTCTGTCACCAAGATCCCAAATACATGAACAATGCATCAATCAGATGTGCGGTTTGCAAGATACAGGAGTTTTAGTAAACATGGGGGTCGATTGTGTCTGGGCCCGATCAGACCCGGTTGGGCTGACCCGAACTACCCAGCATGTGGTCCCCAAATACCCTGGTTTAATTAGACAGACTCGACCTAACCCAATTTGGGTCAGGATCGGTCGTGTCGGGCATGTCCAGCGGGCTACGCCCAACGGGCCTCATTGGACCCGGCCTAGTGTGGCTGAGAGTCCAGCCCGCCAGGTCGCCCGGTGACCCGGTCTCGTACATCCTGGACCAAAGGGCACAGGTTGGGCCTGTCAGGGCAGTTCTAGACCGCTCCCATGGGATTGGCCCGCCTACGTGAGACCAACCCAACGGCATGGACCGGCCCACTGGGCTCAGGACCGGGACGCTGGATGGGCGCGACCCGCTAGCCCGAGGACTGGTCGCATCGGCGGATGGTGGTGCGTCGTCTTGCCGGGATGTGGCGGTCACACCGTATGCAACCCCCGCTGGCCCCAGAGATGTGTGGCCTCCTTCATCCGTGATCGAAGGACCATGGTTCATGAGCCACCAGACGGACAAGACACTTGCAGTCCCTCCAGGTGGTTCCTGGTGCCTCTTCTTCTCACCACTGCAGTCGTCCAGCCATAACATCCTACCTCCGTAGCTAGTGCCCCAGTGGTTCTTTTAACGGGCCACCAGAGTCTCTCTGGTGGTCTATTGTTGGATACGTATGTACCTTGAGTCTTCATAGGGTGACACTATCACCACAAAGCCTTATAAATCTCCATTCTAACATGTTGCGCAACTGAATTCAAAGAAAGCACCAAGAAAAACTATGGAATAGGGATTGGGCCTTGTTTGGTTCTTCCGACACCCTCCACATTATAGTTTAATCATGTGGTAAACATGATAATAACCACACAGCTTGAAAACCCCCTAATCAAAATCCCTCACAATATGCACTCACAAGAATGAGTGATTCACGGATCAACTCGTTAGTCGGTTTATTCGTGTTCGCCATTAATTTTTCAACAACAATGAAGAAATCATACAATACTTATAATGAAAACCCCTATATCTGGATTTTTTGGATCTGTTGATGATGAAGGATGCGAGTCGCTTCATCATCGATCCGTGGTAATTGGCGTTCGTCACCACTTCCCAACCTCCAAATCTGATCCTCCAATGTGTATCGCTTCATTATTCATTCTTCGTTGGAGAGGGATTCCACCAGAGGTTCATCTGAGATTTTTGAACATTTTTAAATTCCCAAAGTCCAATATTTATGATTATTAATAGAAAAAAAAAATTACAGCAATGTTTCATCCATTACTGATTCTCATTAAATGAGCCACAAATAATGAGCCATTATGATAACAGCATCATGGATTCTAACATGCCATTACTGACCCTTAATTAATGTTCCTCTTCACTGCCTCATCATTGTACGACAACATCTCTATCCGCCACTCATCCGAGAAAAAAAATAATTCTTTTAAATTATTTTATTATTTTTCTTGAGAACTATAAAAAATAACTTTTCCACTCAGCCCTTGCTAGCTGAAATTAAGTCATTTCTTGGTGAATCCTGACATTTTGAGTTCCACAGTGCCCTTGGATTTTTGATCTGAAAACTGGTCCAAAAGTTAGAAAATCACACTCACACATTTACTAAAGGTACCGTAAATGGAGTTCAAAAATTAACTTTCACCCTCAATCTGCACTGATCAAGGTTAGGCTCCACCTAAGGATAACACGCCATCACGAGTTCAATGGTACTCTTGTATTATCAATCCATGTTACTATCTAAGAGTTATAACCATTTGAAAAATAAAATAATTTTATTTAATTATTTTATTTACAATAATTTCATTTTAATGTTTTCTCACTATAGGCATGCGCCGATTAAACTTAAGTCACGTATAAGGTAAATCCGCCATCTTGAACGCAACGGTGTACTCATATTTCTAATCTAGATAACCATTTAAGAGTTTTTTCAATTTTATCAGGAAAACCACTCACTCGTGCTATTTAAATATTAATATTTTTTTACGGATCATTCCGTGCACTCTGGGCCTCGGAATCGCACATTTTCTCAGCGCCTCGTCTCAAAATAAATCTATATAAAAAACATTACAGGGGATTTCTAAGACATTTTAGTTTACTTCTAACATCATAGAGGTCAATGTGTTCACCTGAAATCCTATTTGTATTCTTGTAAAAACATTAAAAAATCATATATATTTTTTTTTCATGAGAATGTAGTCTCTATTGAGCATACTTATATTAAAAATATTCAAGAAAATAAATTTATTGTGAAATATTAGAAGGATGTGATTTATTATATATAACTAAATTTTATGGTTGTGGTTTCTCAATTAATAATACTATATGTCACTCCTTAAGATGTTATTTATTTTTTACCTTTGAGTTTTTTTAGATGAGTTTGTTAAAATGGTTTTTATTCTTTAAGGGATATTTTAAAATTAAATGGATTTGTTGTTAAAATAGATTCTCATATTTTTCGTACTATTTATTTATCCTCATATTGTTCTGTAGTAATTTTTTTGTTCATAGAGATATTTTAAAGAGTTCTATTACAGATTATGCCAAAAATTCTGATACTCAAGATTATGTAAAGGTTTATGGGAAACATTATTTTCAAGGATTCTATATCATCCTATAATTTCATCCAGAAACAATCATCAAGAGGATTGATATCTATGTTTAAACACTCCTCCATCATTAAGGTAAGAGATCTCTTGGTCCTGTATCTATTTATATATATCCCTCTTACCAACATATGTTAAAGTTGACATTAAATTCCAAATTTTCTTATACTAACCTTGAAACTTCATAAAAATTCACTCAATATCAAAAAAATAAAAAACATTATATTTTTATTCTTATACCACAATTGTATTATGTATTTTAAATATCAATGAAATTCTTATATTGCTTATTCAGTGAAAATGTATCTTTTTAAAGTAAAATTTTTATTGTGTTTTTATGATTTTTTAATATATTAGTTATTTATGATAATCTATTTTTGATTAACTAAATTAAATTATAAATCGTTAATCATTTTAGTGACATATATTTTCTCAGTTTATTAAATTAGTACCTTATAGTATATTTGGATTCTCTCACTTCCCTATCATTATTTTTAATATCACTAAAATTGGTAGAAAATATGAGTAAAATCAACCTTTTTCTCCTAACATACAACCAATATCTACCAAATACTTTTTGGGTAGAGAATAATATTATTGTCAAAAGAAGACCAGAAAAATGGAAATAATATTGAAAATTAAAATTTTTATAAATCTAAATTTTATTTATAATTTTAGAAATTTTATACAATGACCTGTTATATATATTCACCCTAAAAATATTATTATTTTAAAATTTTTGTGGTCTTTGTGATCCTTAAAATTTTGGGATATTGTTGTACATTTAAATATTATTTCAACCTATATAAGTATTTCACATGATTTGATGCTGAAAAAAATATCATTTTCTATACTAATTGCTTTATCATAAGTGATTGCATGAAAATAAATTATATTTTCATAAGGGATCTTTCATTTGGATGTTTTTAGTTCAATATGGTATTATTCATGTATGAATAATTTTTTTTCAAATGAAATTATCCCATTAGTATACTTAAAAGTCATATGATGGAAATGAAAAATTTTGGAAATGTAAATTACCATGTGCTTAGTCTGAAATACCATCCACAATAATATAATTATAATATTTCATACTGAAATTTCCAAAAATGAGTAAATATCATATTAGAGGATTCTTCTTATGGGAAATGTCTTGTGAGCACAGAAATTTATAAGTTCTAGATATTTAGAAATGTTAAATATTCTATTGAGTTTAGAAATATTATTCATGGATTAAATATCTTATGTAAACTAGAAACCTCTTATACATGCATGGAATATCATATGAGGATCAAATATTATACATATGCTCTAATTTTCTTACAAAAATGAAGTTATTGTTTGGGAATAGTATCTCTAAATCATCTCAAGCTCGATTATCTATGTGGAATTAAAATATAGAGTTCCTTGGAATATCCTATAGAGTAAAATATATTTTGGTCAATAAAGTCCATGTGAGACTCAATAATGTATTATCATGATGAAAATATTTTACAATGTAGATAAATTATTTCAAATGTTTATGAACATATAATCATAGTTATTACAACTATATAATCTATCCAATGCTACATTTATTAAAAAAATGAATTATTATTCTATAGGAAAAATCAATTTTTAATTTTTAATGTATATTATGATTCAAAGGAACACCAGATACTTCTATATTTTATTTCTCATAGTTTTTAAGAGGGTTAATATCATTTCATAATACGGGAAAATTTCACCCCTTATTTTGTTTTATAAAAATTGAAGATTTCTAAAAGTGGGAATACAATGTTAATGTGAGCTGTTAATGTCACAAACCCCCTTCACCAAAAGGAGGGAAGAGTCGGCAGATTGCCAGGCCCTTCCTTCCTTAAGTTGAAGGAGAGATAATGACCCCCGAGACCCACCTTCAATAGGTCCCGGAGTGGCGACTAGCACCAAGGGTATAGAAATTTCTCACAAATGGAAGGCATTACCCCTTTTTGTTTTATAGGATCGGGAGATAAGATGATGAAACCCAACAACACCAAGGTAAAAGAAAAGTAAAACCGAAAGTAAACCATTCCCACAAGCATGTTCCAAAAGTAAAGCCACAAAATACAAAAGGTGACTACAAAGGTAAGTACCAAAGAAGAAAAGCAACAACTGCAACTGCCCCAAAGGTCCGAGCTAGTATGGTCTT
This sequence comes from Viscum album, assembly GCA_963277665.1. Classification (NCBI taxonomy): domain Eukaryota; kingdom Viridiplantae; phylum Streptophyta; class Magnoliopsida; order Santalales; family Viscaceae; genus Viscum; species Viscum album. The sequence continues at coordinate 415,253,009 of OY728131.1, forward strand.
GCGTGATCCCCAAAGTCCTCCTGGAAACCTGAAAGCAGTTTTATATACGTAGGGTGAGCACACAAGTACGCTCAGTAGGGGAAACCAAAGACTCTCGTGCACCAGTGGGGGAACATACTAAAGTCCCGTGAGAAAAGAGTAAACCAAATACCTATCAAGGTCAACTATCCACCTGAGGCCTCACCAAGGCACACTCCCCAAATAACGCAAGTCATGTATTATATATAATCAGAGCACATCGATGTTTGGGTAAACCACGCCACTTTCCCACTGGTTATTGAGACATCCTACGCATTAGACCAATCCTTCCATTCTCACCGCATTCCCATTGCCACACCCGCCCGTACACACTTGGGCCACAACCACACGCAGTCCCACTGCCAAAATCCTGCCCGCACACACCTGGGCCTCAACCGCATGTAGTCCCACTGCTGAATCCCGCCCGCACACACCTGGGCCACATCTGTCACATGTAACCACGCCTGCAAACACCTAGGCCAGAACAACCACCACCACGCCCGAAGACACCTAAGCTAGAAAATCCACTGCAACGCCCGAAGATACCTGGGCCTCATCCCAAAGACACATGGGAAGCCACCTGCCGCACACACCTGGCTAACCACCACACCACCTCGCCCAAAGGTTCTTGGGATAATAATGGACCTCAGGCTATCACAGCCTGCCCGAAGATACATGGGATATCCGAGAAAGGGAGCAGAAAAAGGATCTAATAACGAGCCACCAAGAATGGTGTTGGGAAAACACCCACCCCCATGAAATGGGGGTGTTCAGCACTAAGTGATCAACTTGGGTGGGGCACGAATAAGAAACAAAAAACTACAAGTATAAATATAGGTAACAAGCACTCACCCAAAGTCTAGGATTTTCTAACCAACCTACAGAGCACAACACCACTACATCCAAGTCCCAAGTCATGACCTTCGCCAACAAAAACCATTTGTCCCATTCTTGTTTCAAGTTCATTAATAATGTTCAATTGAGTTCAAGCACTACTGGGAAACTATCAAGCATAGGCACAAGTCTAGGAAAGTAAACAGTCAAGCATCAACCATAATGGCCACACCTGATTCTCAACAACAGAGGATCCCACCCCAATTTGTGATATAAACCAGTAACCACCAGGTCTTAAAACTCACAACCACAGAAACCATACCAACAGGGGATCCCATCCCCAAATTCATTCAACCACCAAGAGTATAAAGACAGGGGACCCCATCCCCTCCCATGTCTCCAGCAATCGGCCCGAAAAGAAAACAACCAACTACCACCATCAACTTAAGTCAGGGTGATGCCAGTATTTTCAGATTTAAATGACTTAACACACTCCATGATTTCAACTTTTGTGTGTTTTAACCAGGGGTTATCACAGAAGGAAAGATCCTGGTGCCTCAATTTATTTGTCCGGATATACGTGATTAACCATTTTACTTTTTCACAGCAGGAGTTTACAACCACAACAAGCCATTTAAAACATCAGCAGGGGTTCATTAGTGCACAAACAACGACCACCAACGACCTCGATTTTCAGAAGGCATAAGACAACACAACTAAACAAGATGGTCATAGAAGAAACAACATCAAAATATAAGACAACATAAACGATCACAACCCCCTCTCTATTCTTTATAGGATTCGTTCATTATCTTTAATTAGGTCTGCTTTATCCAATTCTACAGAATCAAAAGCACGCCCACCCCGCATGATACACAAAATAGAGAGGCAAAGGATAAATTCCCTACTTGTTGATAGATGATCGACGTTTAGGCCGGGCGTGGAACTTTACGGATAACGATGCGGCGTGCCCGATGCACCAGAATCTGTTTGTGAAAATCCACGATCGAGGAAAGGAGAAACCATGGCTAACCCTTAGTTTATAAGATTCAGGGACGGTTGGGGAGAAAACACGAAACCGCGTAAGGCGCGGGGATCATGGGCTGACCACGTGGATCCACTCGTCATTAAAGGGGGTCGAGTGGTTCAAACCGACTCACGAATTGATTAAGTATTTAATTAAAACTCTTATGCGCGTTATGGGTCTTTAAAACACGCTTAAACGAGTCAGAATAGGGTTTAAAACCCTATTTTCACAAAAGGACCGCTACTGGAAACAACTCGACAAGGTCGGGCGATGCCGATCGGTCTCACCGATCGGTCGCACCGATCGGTCTCACCGAGATGCCACTCATTTAGGACCCTGATTTTGGCAAAGGGAAGGACCAACAGAGTCTGGGTCATCACAGTTAATTCCAAAAAAGATACATTTTTTCAATAAAGACTATCACATCAAAAAAAAAAATTCTTTGATATAATAACATCCTAAAAAATAGGAATCAAATACTATGGGTATTGTTATTGTGAACCAATAATATTATTTTTACTACAGTTTAGTAATTCTATTCATTTTTGAAGAATAATATAAAAAATTAAAATATATTATTTATATATTTCAAATTCTTACACTTCTATTTTAATTAAATTATCCTTTAGACATACATATTAGAGAGATACTCATCTTTCTTTAATATATTCATATACTATTATTTTCATCATTGAACTTTGTGATAAAACTATTAACTCTTCTCTATCTCCCATAAATTATCAAATACTAACATTATATACTATGTTTTTTGTGAAGGAAATGTAAAAGATTTTTAAATGGAGATCCTAGTTAAAATCCTATAGATCCTTTTTAAGAATTCATCACTAAATTTACTCAACTATGAAACCCCTAGAAAAAAGGTTGGTTGATTAAAATTAACCCAACTTACATTGAGTATTGATAGTGTGTATTAAGGTTAGATCCTCTTACACTAAACCACAATATATCACATTATTCCTTACAACTTATTTATTATTTATTTTTACACTATATCTAGTATAAGAGTTATGAATAGTATTGAATTAAATTTAAAGATGTATTTTTTATTTGAGGTACAATTTCAAGAACTCAATTAACCCCCCTCCCCTGAGTAATTTTGAAACACATCAGTGACAAAACATTTGATGAGACATCATTGATTCTGAAACTAAATCTAAACACTGTAAAATTCCCCTTAGTGAAGAAATAAAACTCTCATGACAATTATAGTGAAATAAATTAGAACATATGTTACATGAATCATCCATAAAAAAATAAAGATTGATATTAGAAAAAATGATGGTGGATATATAATAATATGAGTCAGTGGATGGATTTATAAAGAACTAAACACTCAAAACACTAGTTTTACTAAAACATGAATTTAACATCCATAAAATATTCGAAAAATATTGATAGAGAGTTTATGAAGCTTTCAACCACCAAGAAGGAGCTCTATACCCCCTATGTTACATTCAAACAATCCCTTCATAAATCCTATAATAAGGATGAGTGTGTGTCAGACAAAAATGGATAGATGAGGCTGTATTAAAATAATCTTGTGGTTATGTTGGTTTTATGGGACATAGAATGATCGTATAACAATATTTAATGTCGTGATCTTGATGAAGTAGTATGAGCACCTGGCATGGGATTACTTCATTTTAGGAGGTATCATGCTCACACATCCAATATAATGTTGAATAGATGTTCTGTTTCTTTTCTATTTACTCATGTTAGGTTCTTACATAATTTCTACTACTTTCATATATCTTAAATACTTTTTAATTCATGACCACTATGTGTTGAGTGAGGGATCATTTGTTTGATTAAACTATTTTTATTTTAACATCTATACAATTTTCTAAAGGATTGGGTTCTACATTAAAAAATTGTTTTCAATTACCTTTCCCTCTAATAAAAAATGTGTATGTTAGTATAAAAAGGGATACTAAATGGATAGTGAGGGGTCAATCAAAACAATAGAATCTATCAAACCTAATTAATGTGAAAATATAAATAAATTATATTCCTTCCAATATCACTAATGCATGATATTTGGTTTTCTATTATTGGTATTTTTTTCTTTGTTTTCTCATTATTATAAAAATCATAAAAATATTACTTATTACTTTTCTTTGATTAATTATTAGGTATTAAATATTGAATTTATTTTTTCACCTAGTCCCTATTGGTTAAACCTTAGGACTTACATTTTCTATACTAAACTTTTATAGTTTTAGTGATTTTCAGCATTGTGCTTATAGATTATTAACTAGTTTCCTAGTGGGGAGATAATAATTCCCTATAGTTGATGATGTTTTTGGAATCAGTTCTAATGGAAAGTTATATGGGAGCATTAATCTGATAGGTAAAGATATCTCTTTTCCCTCCCTTGGATCTACTTTCTAAATTTATAGTATTTTTTTTATTTTATTTATATTTTTACGTGAGGGTTATTTTTAGTTGCGATGGAAGGTAATGAATTCATAATCACTAATATTTCTATGTATTCCACACATGTTAGACAACTAAAACACCAAATAGACCATCTCAAGGTAAATATCCATTGAATTGGATTATGGATCCCATTACCGCACCCATGTGACAATTAAGCTCTACTCTATAGGCCATAGTTCGTTATTCTACTGATGGCATAGAGGAATGGTCAAGGAATATAATGAGTCATCAGAGACAACCAAAGAGGAATCAAACTTCATGGGTTAATCCAAAGAAACTCTCAATGATGTTGTTGAAGATGAGTATACCATGGAAGAATCAATCACCTCTACTGGTCCAATGTAAAAAATAAAAAATAAGCCTCAAATAAAAAATGTTGACAAAAATATAGATATGTAGAATTTGATTATAACTACCCATAATTTACATGAATTGATGTTACTTCAAAGTTAATGTATATTTATTACAACATATAATAAATCCACTATAGGATTGTAAGGGTATAGTGTCCATAAAAACTAGGAAACATAAACAACTAGTTCATAAAACACTTTCGTTGTCTCCCACTAATATCTTCATAACTAGACTCCTTTTTGACATATCTTTTTTAATACCAATCTCCATGACTTGAGGAAAATAAATATATGAAAGGGTGATATAAAATTCTTAGTAATGGTAATCAAGTTAAATATCAATCATATAAAAATAAAAAATATATAAGAAAATAACATTTGAATGTTTTATCCAACATATGAAAGATCTTGCTATCATGTCATGGGGTAAAATTTAATAGGAATTAATGAAAAAAGTTCCAAAATTCATAACATAAGGCATGAAGTTTTTTGGAATACTCATAAGTATATAAAATCATTTCATATTATTCAAGGCCCATTTCCATGACTATCATAACAGACAATGTCCATTACTGAATCGGTTTTACTTGCTATTTGAGCCCTATATTATTGAACGATATTTACTTGTAAGTCCATCTGTGTCTATATAATTATATATAAATATTTAACCAATGAATTTTTGGGAGATATAGGTCCCACCCATCTCATAATTAAATCATTCTTATGTGTGCAACAAGAACATAACTCATTCAACATATCATAAACAAAGAAATAAAATTGGTTTCTTAAACAACATTACATCATAACATAATCCATATAAAATATCATTCCATAATTAACCTAATCAAATCATATTAATAATAGGGATAGAATCATAACCCTATTTAAATAGTGTCATCATATATGGAAAATAATTTTGATAAAACACATCAAATTAATCCTTTAAGAAAATGCCCTTCTTTCTTAAAAAATGACTTCTTTTCTCAAAATTCCACGCATTTTTCAATGAAAAGAATTTATTTCAAGATAAAATTGAAATCATGTAAATTAAAATCCATGTAAATAGAGCATTATAATGATTTAAAAATATTATCATGTCGTATAAGTTAAAAAAACATTATCCTCATACTTTTACTAGAAATGTTAAAATGTACCTTGTATTGAATAACGAAAAAATATTCCTTTCATATCGTTTAAAAAAAATTACCAATGGGTAAAATTGAATTGAAACAATTTTATATGAATGAAAATAATATAACATATTTAGAAAATATGTGTGTGGATGATAAATATACAGCAGTAAATACTTATGTATAAACAATCTTGGATAATAATGGGATTTTAAAATTATCCCTTACCTTGGATAGGATATCCTTCGTATATATCTGACCCTATTTTATAATGATTTAAATAATTTTATTGACTTATTACATAATCATAGTCATTTTTAGGATATAATTTATGATCATATTATCATTCGTTGTTAACATTTCATTATCACTCATTATTAAGATATTATTTTTTAATGTTCTGATACACGTTTTCTCTGATAAGTTCATGTTACACTTCTTAGTTTATATTTATATCATTTACAAGAAAATATTATTATAATATATATCATAATTATTCATTCCATTTTTGTAAGTAATCATTGTTTAATGATGATAATGTAGAATGAATCGAATCCCATAGTGATGATGGTAGGCCATATATACGCACGAGCGACGATATCATTCTCATAATTGTTGAATGGTATTGAAGTGGATGGTGTATAATATTTCAAAATAAGTATTATGTTATAATAATAATATATAGTTTTTATTTCCATCATTATACCCAACCGTGTAAGGGGGTTGTGAAAAACATGTTAGACCACGGCGTAGAGAGGGTAAGTTCTATGTATCCACACGTTGCGATTTCATTTTTCAATGGATGGATAGAAGATGGAATATGGTAGTTTCATAATTTAATAACAAATTATTATATGTTTTATAATAATTTTATTACTTTATAATGAATGAACTAAGGAATTGTATTTATAAGAAGAAAGAATTTGGAAAGAATCTGTAGAAGAGGTTCTCTCTTCCTCGACGTGTTTCCTCTAAATCTTTTCTTAGAGCACTATAGTTCATCTTTGAAAATGACCAAAACATCTAAAATTTAAATAGAGAGGTTTGTAAAGAAAAATGGTTGGTTATGTATGATCTTTATGTCTCAAAGTGAAGTTAATATGTGAGGGATGAGTTTCACTTTTATAAAAGAGGTGATGGCCACTTTTGGAAACTCCATAAAGAATAATTTATAATAAAATCAAACCTTACCCAAAAACCTCCAAAGTTTCCCAATTTAAAATATGATATTATATTGGGTTATAATATCATCATGAAATAAATTTTGGACAAGTATTTAAGTCAATTTAAACCATATATTTTTAATTAAAACTTAGTTATTTTATTTAATTTTTAACTAGGGAAACAAATAATTTAGTATTAAAAGGGTAAAATATTTACTTATTTGACTTAAAATAGACAATAAATAAATAAATAAGATAATTTTATACCATATAATAACTATTATATATTTTTGTAAAAATGTTTAATGGTTTTAAATAAATTAATAAAACATTACTTTGATAAAAAATCAATAGAATCAATTTTGATAATATTCAATTCCTTGATTTTTTTAAAAATTAATATAAAAAGATAACTTCTAATTTTTTTTACTAGAATACTAAGAGGTAAATAGAATCAAAAAAATTATTTATACATGTTAAATTTTCAAAATTTTATTTACTTAAATATTTTAATTACATTTATTTGATATTTCTCTTAAAAAAATTATTACTACCATAGTTTTTTGTAATTATTTGATATTGTTATTTTTTGAATAAATATTAAAAATAAAATACTATGAAGAATATAAATATATTTCATAATAATGATTTTAGTATAATTTATCTTTTAGAAAATCCAAAATTGAAAATTTTATACTCAAAAAATTATGAAGGTGACAACATCAGCATCACATTAAATAAAATAATATAAGTGTCATAATCTCTTATACAAGGCTCTAAATGTTCTATAATATGACCCTTATATGATTATGGCCGATCTATACTAAAAAATACGATTTTTTATGGTTTTGGATCTTCTAATTTGAATTATTATTTTAATGAAAACTATATTATTTATTTTTCATCAATTAAATAATTTCTTGCATCATTAATGTATAAGCTATTAAGGTAATTATTTATTTCCTAAAATTTAATATTAATAACCATGAAAAAGGAAAACATTTTATCTTTAAAAATATTTTTTTACTCAAAATTATATTTAGTATAACCATACATTAAAATTTATTTAGATACTAAACTTTATGTGTGGCATATTTATCTTTTCGTTAAATAAAATAAATTAAATGTCCTAATCTTGTGAAAATGGAATAAAATGGATATAATTTAATCCCAAGGATTATTTAGGTTTAAACACAATCATCCAATGATATTAATACAAGTGTTAGGGTACTTTTAGAGTAGTATTATTACCCCTAATTACCTGTTTTACCCATTTCCCATATTAATAAAAATTACTGAAGTTACTATTCATAATGCCCCAAAAATATATGTTTACATAATTTGGAAAAAATTATTCAAAATATAGAGTTAATTTTTAGAAAATTAAAACAGAGAAGTTCTAGTAATCAATTTAAAATTATTCTCATTGTTGGAATGAGAGAACTGGTTTTAAAAGCTAAAAAAATATATGTGATTGAAATGTTTTTACATCTGAATTCAATGTAAAATTAATTCCAATGACATAAAATATATTTATTGAAAAAAATATATTCTATTTTCAATTTAAAACAATTAATTTTTACAATTTAAACATAGGAATTATTTTTTGAATAAAATTTTGTTTTCACATAAAATTTAGTGTATTTTTACTATTCATAAAAACTTGAATGTTATGAGAAAAATTTCAGAAAATCATACTAAGTAAATTTTTATATACCGCATAAAAATGAAAAGTTAATGATTTCATATAAAAATTATTAATGTTTCAAAATATTAATTTAAAAGGGGTTCTCTATGCAAAGGCGCAAAATTTCCTTTTTTTAAAAAAAATATATGTTTTTATACATTAAATAGGGTTTATCCATACCCTTTGACTAAAATATCCATTGGATGAATATCAAAAATATTTTATCAAGTATATAACATATATATATCATTAATTTTATTACCAATAGTTATTTACTAAAAAATAAAAAAATCTAATTGAATTATATTTTTCATAAATAATTGATAGCCAAAAAATTCACAATGCATTTTCATAAGTTAGATATACTTATTCCTGCAGACCTAAAAGCTATGATATAATGGTAATTTCATACTAAGGGTGTAACGTCCCGAGTCCAGAGCCCGTCCACTAGTGCCCCGTACCCGGTTCGCCACATGACCTCAAGCGCGTTTCCCCGAACGCCAGAGGCTGCCGACTAGCAGTGAGGGGCTTGGTGAGTCGGTGGGGAAACTATGTTCTCATTTGGTAAGGTATACAAGGTAAGAAACAACAATAAACAGTGGAAGCAGCAACCAACATGCATAACAACAGAAACCAAACAGCAGAAGCAATGCAAATATATGACAATGATGATAATAATGCATCAGGTACAAGTATCTATGGAAAGATGCAAACACAGAAACATGATGGAATACAACTGAAACCAAGTTCAAAAGAAAAAAAATCTCCTCATCCTCGTGAGCCACAGCTCGGTCCCATGCTCCCTAGTTCCTTATGCAATGAAGATCCTGAAGTAGAAGGGCGCTTTCCCTTTTCTATACCTGCAGCAACATAATCTGCTTGGGCCCAAAAGCATGACCCAAACAGGGTGTCAGATACAATCATAGTAGGCAATCACCCAAATATTAGTGCCTAACAGTCAATGAATATATGGCAGTACTAAAACAAGAAGCAGTATACAGAAAAGCACAAACAGCTACAATCCACAGTTCTAACAAGTATAGCACACAAGTAAGCAGCAAACAATAAGAAGAAAACAGGTAACCCTCTGGGTAGCTCTCATAGTCTAACCCCTATGGTTCAACCTCTAAGTACTAGTAACCCTCTGGGAGGCACACACAGTATCACCCCTCTGGTTCAACTACGTAAAAATAAGCAGACTCTCTGGGGAATCACTCACCGTCAATTCCCCTTATTGTCTCGTATCGTGCAAAAGGCTCTCTAGGGAAGAACTCAACGTCAATTCCCCCTATAGCCTACGTCTTAATTAAAAGACACTCTGGAGAAGTCCTTCCGTCAATTCTCCACTTGGTATCGCATCGTGATTAAAAGACACTCTGGAGAAACCCTTCCATCAATTCTCCCTTTGGTCTACTACCCTAGGTTCTCATAGTCCTGAGTAACTAAACATGCTAAGTGCGTGTATACCATCCAAGTAAACCTCAAGAACTACTTGGCTATCAACTAAGGCTTAGCAGCAATAATAAAACAATAGTTCCACTATCCTACAAATAGGCATGGCAACTGGAAAAATGCCAAATAGGAAGAATAAGCATGACAAAGCAATCTGAGAACAAAAAAAATACTCTAATCACAAGCAATAACCTCTACTAAAGCAATCAAGCAAATTAAGCAAGAAACAAGGAAAAAACAGGAAACACGCAATACCCCGTTCAAGGGTATTGGTGGAAATTGCACAAAATACTCAAAAACATTCTACAGAAAGGCACAAACCACCTACCTCGATCGTAGGAGATCGATATACGTGATCCTCGAAGAAAGATTCCTATTAGAATGACATAGATCTGAGAAAATGCACAAAACATTCATCCCATGATAACTTGAAAACAAGGAGTAATCAAGAAACAAGGCTCAAGCAGATGGAAGAACTCACTGTTGCGATTCCAACGCAACTGACTATGCTCGAATAGGAGAACGGATGGAGAGGTAGGACTTCATCGATGATCCGGTCGTATGGTCACTCTCGGACGGTCGAAAACCGAAGAAGAAGATGAATATGGGGGTTAGGCGCGACCCTGGTCTATTTAATGAAAAAAAATAAAGTACAGAGCATGTACTTTTTGAGTACATGGTGTGTACTTCGAATTTTTTCCGTACTTCGAAATAACCGGCCTCCAACTTAGCCTTACACACCCCGTGTCTGGACCGGACACGGCCAACACACGGCTTCGATCCGGAACAGAGTACATGGCGTGTACTAAGAAAGTACATTGTGTGTACATCTGAAATTTCCAGAAAAATCATTTTTCTCAAAAAACTCCAGAAAAGGGAAAACATACCTAATGAGAAGATCCAGGTTCTTAAAAACTTCCCCCCTTAATGAAATTTGTCCCCGAATTTCCCTAACGAGTCAAAGAAGAAGAAACCCTGAACAGCTCCAGCCACTGCAATTGTACATCGGCCTCCCTCTCCCAGGTTTCATCCTGTACTCGCCCGTGCTGCCATAGCACTCGTACCAAAGGAATAGACCGCCCACGAAGAACATTCGTACTACGATCGACAATCCGGATAGGATGCTCCTCGAATGACGCATCCTCTTCAAGCTCAACATCCTCGGGCTGGAACACGTGAGAAGGTTCTGAAAAGTAACGTCGAAGTTGAGAGACGTGGGAGATGTCGTGCATGGCCCGATACCTCTGAAGTAGATAAAACCAATAGGAGACTGACCCCACTCTCTCTAAGACCTAAAACGGCCCGATGTACCACAGTGAAAGATTACCCTGTATCTGAATCCTTTTGTGTCCCAACCTCGGTGCAACACGTAGGAAAACCTAACCACTAACCTTGAACTCCAGAGGTTGTCTCCGCTGATCAACATAAGAATTCTGCCAAGACTGTGCTGTAGCCATCCTCTTTTGAATCATCTCTATATGATCTGAAGTCTCCTGAACAAGATGAGGTCCCATCAAAGCTTCCTCTCCTGCCTCTATCCAGCATAAGGGTGATCGGCATGGCCTACCATACAAAGCCTCGTATGGTGGCATCAGAATGGTCTCCTGGGAACTGTTGTTGTAGGAGAACTCCACCAAAGGAATATGCTTCTCCCAAGAACTGCCAAAGTCAAGGATGCAAGACTGAGCATATCCTCAAGCACCTTGATCGTGCGCTTGTACCGGACATCAGTCTGGGGATGGTATGTTGTACACAAAAGTACATGTGTACCCAAGGCCTTCTGAAGTCCCTTCCAGAACTGAGAGGTAAAGCACGCATCCCTGTCTAAAACAATAGATCATGGAACACCATGCAGACGAACAATATCTCTGATGTAAAGTCATCCTAGATCATCAACACTAAAGGTCTCCTTGATTGGCATGAAGTGAGAAACCTTCATAAGTCTGTCGACGACAAACCAAACAGCATCGTTCCCTCACGGTGACCTCGGCAACCCAGTCACGAAGTCCATCGCAACATCGTTCCACTTCCACTCCGGAATGGGTAACTGCTGTAAAAGGCCTGCTGGTCACTGATGCTCTGCTTTCACCTGCTGACAAGTAGAACATCTCATGACAAAACAAGAAACATCCTTCTTCATACATGGCCACCAGTACTGGCGATGAAGATCCCGATACATCTTTGTGACGTCAGGATGAACTTCCCAAACTGAGGAATATAAATCCCGCATCAGCTCCTCATGTATGTCTGATGTCACCCATACGCGTCCTTGGAAATGCAAGATCTCATCCTCACCCATTGTCCATTCAGGAAGTGGGTCCCCTCCTGACACACTCTCCCGTAGGACTAAGCCTTCCGAGTCTGATAGCCGCCTCATCCGTACCCGATCAAGTAGTGTGGAGGTAACAGCTACAGAAGATAGAAATGTCTGTCCCCGTCTGTCATGCACCTCCATATGCATCTCAGAGAACAGATCCATCAGTTGACACTCACTACTAGCCTCCTGAACTATCTGAATCTGAGCTCTCCTTCCCAACGCATCAGCCACGGCGTTGCCCTTTCCTGGTGTATAGGCAAGATCGAAACCAAAAGACTGTAGATACTCAACCCACCTGCACTGCCTCATATTCAGATCACGCTGAGTGAAGATATACTTGAGACTCTTGTGGTCGGTGAACACCACAATGTGCTCTCCTAGAAGATAGTGTCTCCAACAGTGAAAGGCAAGAACCACAGCTGCCAACTCCAAATCATGCGTAGGGTAGTTCCTCTCATGTGGCCTCAACTGCCGAGACCCGTACGCAACGACTCCATATCCCTACATAAGCATAGCTCCCATCCCGATACCCAAAGAATCACAATAAACAATGTAGATCTTACCTGGCTCTGAAAAGACTAGTATCGGTGATGACGTCAACCTCCCTTTAAGCTCCTGAAAGGCTGACTCGCAAGAATCTGACCATAATAACTTCACCCCCTTCTTGGTCGAACCTGTCAAGGGTGCTTCTAAATGGGAAAAGTCCCGAATGAAGCGTCTATAGTATCCAGCCAGCCATAGGAAGCTCTGTACCTCAAAAACATTCTTTAGATGCTCCTAGGAAACTACAACTCTCACTTTCTCTGGGTCCATAGATACTCCTTCCTCTAAGATGACGTGACCCAAGAAGTGAATCTGATCCATCCAGAAGTGGCACTTCAAGAGTTTAGCATAAATTTGATGATCTCTCAGTGTACTCAGAACGAACTCAATATGTGTGGCGTGGTCGTGTTGAGTGTGATAGTACACCAAGATATCATCCACGAAGACCACGATGAAGGAGTCTATGTAAGGATGGAACACTTGGATCATCAGTGCCATAAAAACAGAAGGTGCGTTCGTGAGACCGAACGGCATGAATGTATACTCGTATAGACCATACATGCTCCTGAAGGCTGTCAGAGGTATATCGGATGGTCTAACACGCAGCTGATGATAACCGGACGTCAAGTCGATCATCGAGAACACCCGGGCTCCTCGAAGCTGATCGAAAAGGTCATCAATCCTTGGCAAAGGATATCAGTTCTTGACCGTCAACTGGTTTGGCTTCCGATAATCCACACAAAGCCAAAGGGTATTGTATGGATTCTTTGCAAACAGAACAGGAGAACCCCAAGGATAAGTACTGGGTCGGATGAAACCCTTTTCCTGTAGCTCCTCCAACTACTTCTTGAGCTCCTGCAGCTTAGGTGTGGCAATCCTATAGGGAGGAATGGACACCGGTGCCGCTCTTGGCATGAGCTCAATAGAGAAGTCTACCTCACACTCCGGAGGAAAACCTGAAAATTCCTCTGGAAAGACATCCCTGAAGCGATCCACCATGGGAGGAAAGTCCAACTGTGGATTCCCCTGATCATCCAGATAAATACTAGGATTCTAGGCTATCACCCCTCCTAGCCCAAGATGCTCGAGTCTCGCGCGACTCACCCGAATGTCCCATTCACCTCTATGAAGGAAAGATTCACCTTCTGGTGAAATGAAACTGACTCTGCGACGATAACAGTCAATGACTGCCTGGAAGGGAATCAACCTGTCCATGCATAGGATGACATCATAGCCTGTCATCTCTAGGACATAGAGATCCCATAACAAGTGATACCATGAAACCTCGAGAGGGCACTCTCTACACTGGCGTAAACTATATGTCCTCATTCCCAAAGGTGTGTCTAGTGTCAACAAGTCGGCAGAAGAAAAGATGCAGAGTCTGAGGCTCTCCATAATGGAAACAAAGATAAAACTATGCATAGCACTAGTATCGAAAAGGGATAAAGATAAAACTAAGGCTACTAAAATCGTACCTCAAATAGTAGAAGGGTCGGGATCCTGCTCATGATAAGTCTGCTCCATGGAAAAAGACTGGCCTGCACCGCGGCCCTGCGTCCCTGACTGACCACTCTAAGCTGAACCTCCATGCTGGTGCTGAGGGACTGGTGGCTGACCGCCATGTCCTCGACCTCCACCTCAGCCCTATTGGCCGAAATAACTCCAGTTCCCTGACTGGTAAGAGACTGGTGGGGCTGCTCCTGAACGAAGAGTCATAGAAGAACCCCGGTCACCTGCTGCTTGTGGGAAAACCTGGCAGAAACGCTGAAGGTGACCCATCATGCCGCAAGATCGGCACTCCACGGGGTCTCTCTGGCACTGCGGCCTCGTGTGCCCTGTCCGGCCACACTGGTAGCATGTCACCTGGCTGCCTGATGATGCGTCTCGCTTCCTCGCATCACCGTGCGTAGGCTCCCTATGTCGCTTCTTACTATCATCTGAAAGGAAGCTAGCTCTGGAAGTAGAACCGCCCTGACTCGCAGCTCCAGAGTCTCTTAGATTGTGCTCCGCAATCAGTGCCTAGTTGACGATGGAAGTAATGGATGTTAGCTGGAAGATGCTCACCTGCGAGCGGTTCTCCCGTCTGAGTCCATCCTCAAACTTCCTGGCCAAGAACACCCCACTCCCATACCGAAGGGGTGTAAAGCACTAAATCTCAGTGAAACAAGAGGAATACTCCATGAAAGATAGAGTACCTTGTTGTAAGATCATGAACTCCCGGGCATGATCGACCCTCAGGGTCTCCGGGTAGAAGTATTCGTAGAAAACGCGCTGGAGCTCCACCCAAGACATAGCCTTCTGCTGACCCGCTTGTGAGATAACATCCCACCACCTCTTGGTGGAGTCTCGGAGCATGTAGGTGGAGAGCTTGACCCACCTCTACGGAGGCGTCTCCAGATGCTCGAATATAGTCAGCATGGCTTCCATCCATGACTCTGCAGCCTGAGGTCCTCCCTCCCCCGAGAACGTGGAAGGATGCTACTGCTAAAAAACCAGCGTCAAGTCTTCCATAGATGAGGTAGGAGGAGGTGCTCCCTGGAAGGCCTGCATCATCCTCATGAAACCTTCCCTAAACTGCGCATCAGTGCTCGCAACTGGTACAACAACTGGTGCCAAGGATGGCTGGGCTGGGGGATCAACAGGAAGTCCCTGATCAGCCCTGTCTGGCGTCTGATCACTGCCTAACGACAGACGTATGACCGGAGGATGTCTCGAAGGCATAGCTCTGAAAGATCAAAAGCACACATTGTATCAGGAAAACAAGGATAGAGAACACAATAGTACAAAACTGGAACAGGGGAAGAAAAACACACAAGATTTCAAAAATACGACTACACGACGTGTATAAAACTACATGGTGTGTCTTCATAAACCACTGACATGGGCGTGTACTCCTTTCCCTCAAGTCATGTACACAAAAAACTACACGGAATGTTGACCCCCACACACGACATGTACTTTAAAACTATTCCCCTTCTCGAGTCACCTTACACGGCTAACCCACACGGTCTAACTCAACCCGAGACTACACGGCGTGTTCGAAACAAAAATGGCGTGCACTAGACAAGGATCTAGCAGTCCGTGTTGTTGAGTACACGGTCGTCTACACGGTGTGCTCCGAATAAGCACGACGTGCATAGGCGATGGTGACACCGTCCCGTGATGTTCGTGACACGGCTGAGTACATGGGCAAGACTACACGGCGTGTTTCGAACAACACGGTGTGTAGAAAAGAGGGTCACGTCGGCCTGTGTTGTTCGTGACACGGCCGGGCACCTGGACAGGACTACACGGCGTGTTCTTAGAAAACACAGCATGTGGAAAGGAAGGTAACGCTGGTCCATGTTGTTCATGACATGGCTGGGTACCTGGACAAGACTACACGGCATGTTCCCTATGGACACGGCGTGTTCTTACCCGAGCTTCCCCAGCCCGTGTTGTTAGTGACACGGCCGGGTACACGGCTCTGAACTCACACGGTGTGTACCAATGGTACATGGCATGTTCCCAAAGTTACTCTTATGACACCGTCTTCTACTCACATAGTCAGTGACATGGCCTGAAAACTACACGGTGTGTACCCGAAAAGTACACGCCGTGTATTCTGGGTTTTTCTGGGCAGTAGCTCAGAAACTGCACAGAATTCCAGAAACACTAAAACAAGGGAAAAGGTGCCAAATTATGATCCGTGAGGGCCCATAACACCTCAAGAACCCAAAATTAGGCGTTTATTTTTAAGAAAGGAACAAAACAAATAGTTTTCTAACCTAAAAACAGAGAATCTATCAAGCATCTATCACAACAGCATGCATAATTTACACAGAGCCTATCACAGCAGTATGCAATCGCTAATGCACCCTAGATGGCATGGAAAGAATGTGTGACATGTGATTTCTAAAAGTACTTATATGATTCATGAGATGGAATACCCACATCTCATTGGGTTGCGACAAAAATAGAACTGAAATATCAAAACAATAACCACACAAGTCATACGAATCACTCTAGGTGAAAACATACCAACCATAAAATCTCAAAACCAGAAAACTGCAATTAACGAGGTAGTATGGCTTTTCCCTATACATGGGTTAGCTACTCCCGGGAACACCTTAATACCAAGTACCGAATCCATCCTATCCCTGGATAAAGTCTCCAAACAGTAAATCAAGAGAAAAGAACTGCTCTGATACCACTTTGTAACGTCTCGAGTCCAGAGCCCCTCTACTGGTGCCCCGTACCCGGTTCGCCACATGACCTCAAGCATGTTTCCCCGAACACCAAAGGATTCCGACTAGAAGCGAGGGCCTTGGTGAGTAGGTGGTGAAACTATGACCTTATTCGGTAAGGTATACAAGGTAAGAAACAACAATAAACAGCGGAAGAAGCAACCAACATGCATAACAACAGAAACCAAACAGCGGAAGAAATGTAGATATATAACAATGATGATAATAATGCAGCAGTTACAAGTATCTATGGAAAGCAGTAAACACAAAAATGTGCTGGAATACAACTGAAACCAAGTGAAAAAGAAAAACCAAATAATCTCCTCAGCATCGCGAGCCACGGCTTGGTCCCATGCACCCCAGCTCCTAGTGCAATCAAGATCCTGAAGTAGAAGTGCGCTTGCCATTATCTATACCTGTAGCAACATAGTCTTCTTGGGCCCAAAAGCATGGCCCAAATAGGGTGTGAGATACAATCCCAATAGGCAATCACCCAAAGATTTGTGCCTAACAGTCATTGAATACATGGCAGTACTACAACAAGAAGCAGTAGACATAAAATCACAAACAACTACAATCCATAGTTCTAACAAGTATAGCACACAAGTAAGCAGCCAACAACAAGAAGAAAATAGGTAACCCTCTGGGTAGATCTCACATTCTAACCCTTATGGTTCAACATCTAAGAACTAGCAACCCTCTTGGAGGCACACAGAGTCTCACCCATGTGGTTTAGCTACGTAAAAATAAGTAGACTCTCTGGGGAAGCATTCAACATCAATTCCCCCAATAGTCTCGTATCATGCGAAAGTATCTCTAGGGAAGTACTCAATGTCAATTCCCCCTATAGACCACGTCGTAATTAAAATACACTCTGGAGAAGCCCTTTTGTCAATTCTCCACTTGGTCTCACATCGTGATTCAAAGACACTCTGGAGAAGCCCTTCCGTCAATTCTCCCTTTGGTCTACTACTCTAGGTTCTCACTGTCCTGAGTAACTAAACATGCTCAGTGCATGTATACCATCGAAGCAAGCCTCAAAAACTACTTGGCTATCAACTAAGGCTCAACATAAATAATAAAACAACAGTTCCACTATCCTACGACTAGTCGTGGCAACTGGAAAAATGCCAAATAGGAATAAAAATCATGGAAAAGCAATATGAGCACAAAAAATACTCTAATCATAGGAAATAACCTCTACTAAAGCAATCATATAAAGCAGGCATGAAACAAGGGAAAAACAGGAAACACGCAATACCCCGTTCAAGATTATTGGTGGAAATTACACAAAATACTCAAAACCTTTCTACAGAAAGGCACAAACCACCTACCTCGATCCTAGGAAATCGATATACGTGAACCTCGATGACAGATTCCCCTTAGAACGATGTAGATCTGAGAAAACGCACTAAACATTCATCCCATGATAACTTGAAAACAAGGAGGAATCAAGAAACAAGGCTCAAGCAAAAGGAAGAACTCACCTCTATGATTCCAACGTAACTAACTGTGCTCGAATCAGAGAATGGACGGCGAGGTAGGACTCTGTCGAAGATTCGGCCGTGCGGTCACTCGCGGACAGTCGAAAACTGAAGAAGAAGACGAATATGGTGGTTAGGTGCGACCCCGGTCCATTTAATGAAAAAAAAGTGGCATGTACTTCTTCAGTACACGACATGTACTTCGAATTTTTTCCGTACTCTGAAATAACCAGCCTCCACCTCAGCCTTACACACCGTGTGTGTGGCCTGGACACGGCCAGCACATGGCTTTGAGCCGGAACAGAGTACACGGCGTGTACTCAAAAATTACATGGCATGTACTTCAGAAATTTCCAAAAGAATCATTTTTCTCAAAAAACTCCAGAAAAAGGAAAACGTACCTGAAGAGAGGATCCGGGTTCTTATAAAGGGAATATATTAGTTCTTTTTAATAATTGATTTCTTGCAATTAAAGCTACTAAAGAATAAAAATTATTTAAAGAAAATATTTCATTAAAACATCCAGGTGTTACATTCTACCCCCATAAAAAAATCTCCCTCTAAATTCATCACTAAGAATTGAATACATGAGTATACCTCTCTATTGTATTATCTTAAAGTTCCCATGTAGTTTCCGCAAATTTTTGGATCCACCATAAAACATTAACCAAGCGAATGGTCTTATTTTTAAAATTTTTTCTATTCTCCAGAATCTCTATCAGTAGTTATTCATAAGAAAGATATTACTCTAGTTGTATGAATTATGATTTTATTTCATGTGAAGGATCATTCATGTACTTTATTAGGAGAGATAAATAGAGGTCATCATGAACTTTAGAGAGATTTAGTGGAACTTCCAATCAGTAATCTATCTTCCAAAAATGATCCATAATTTCAAATGGATTGATATACATGGTCACAACATGACCTTGTTTTTCAAATCTCATCACTCTCTTCCAGGGAGATATTAACAAAAACAACTTATAACCCACATAAAACTCGAGTTCTTTTATTTTGTTGTTAGTATACCTTTTTCGACTCTGATATTCTCTTATGTGTTGTTGAATAGATCTGACCTTCTTTTTCATTTCATCAACATGGAAATATCATAATAGAATTCATTCCCCAAATTCATCCCATCTAGTTAGAGTTCTACACATATTTCCATATTGGGATTCATAAGGAGACATTTGATTACTAGACTGAAATATATTGTTGTAATAAAATTCCACCAAGGGTTTATTTGTATCCCAACTAACTTTGAAATCTATAGATCAAGCTCTCAACATGTCTTCTGGAGTTTGAATTATCCTCTCAGACTGAATTTATATCAGGGGATGATAGCCAATGATAAAACTTAACATTGTATCTTGAGAATTATGAAGAATTCACCAGAACATTGAGGTAAACCTTTGATCCTAACCAGATATACTATAAAGTGGTACTCTATGCAATATTTACACATTCTTTACATATATCCTAAAAAACTGATCAGCAAAGAAATCCTCCCTATAATAAAAAAGTTTTCTAACATTCTTTGGTGATCAAATATGACCCCAATATCATTATTGACTTTGGGTGGTTGGGGAATTCCAACGACAGTGTATATAGTGGTGTTTCCTCATTTCCATTCTAATGTGGGTAATGGTTGTAAAATCCCCTTTGAAATATGTCTCTTAGAATTAACTTGTGGACAAACCAAGAATCAAGAGATATATTTAGAAACATCTCTTTCCATGCCATCCCACCAAAAATACTCTTTTAGGTCCCTGTATATTTTTTTCTCAAGGTGAATAGAGAATGAAGAACTATGAGCCTCATCCAATATCTCCTTCTATAAATCTGATATGGGTCGAATGAAAACCATATTTCTAAACCTTATTATTCCATTATAACCAAGGTTTAATTTAAAAACATTTATAACCTTGTTTTTTAGATCGACATCTACCTTCTTCACCTCATTAATCCTCACTTGTATAGATGGTTGAACATTCATTTGAGAAAGATAATATTACTCACCTTCCTTTAAAATTTTAAGATCTACCCTTTGGAAATCCATAAATATTGGATCTTTTGTGATCCTCATCATGGATAAGTTATCATGGTCTTGTTGACTCAAATCATCTACCTCCTTGTTCACTTTCCTAGAGTGGTAATGTATTGAGCATTCATAATCATTAATCAGCATCAGCCATCTGCTTTAGAGAATATACAACACATTTTGTGTGAAAATATACATAAATATTTTGTAATCAATATAAATTTTAAATCATTCACCATAAAGATAAGGCATCCATATTTTTAATGAAAATATTGTCGCAGGTAAATCCAAATCATTAGTTGGATAAATTTGCTCATGGATTTTCTACTACTGTGAAGAATAAGCTATCACCATATCATTTTTCAGGATAACACATCCCAGTACCATCATGGATTTATCAAAATAGATCAAAAACATTTTTCCACTATATTGTAGTGTAAGGATAGGTGCACTAGAAAACCTGTTTTTAGCTCATTGAAATTCTCTTCAAATTACTATGTCTATACGAACATAACTCCTTTGGGAGTCAACTTGGTGGGTGGGCAAGATAATCATGAAAATCTTTCACAAAAATTCAATAATATTCATCCAAACCATGAAAAAATCGTATCTAAATTACCATTTTTGGTCTCAATAAACTTTTAATAACTTTTGATTTTTATGGATCCACAGATATCCCATATCTTGTGATTATGTGACCGAAAAATGAATCTTTATGAAGCCAAAATTCACAATTTGGTAGATTTTTCATAAATCTTCTCCTTTATTGGGGTGTTTTGTAAAATTATCAAGTGGTATTCAAATTATTCCTTTCTATTTTAATAGAAAAGAATATTGTCTATATATATTACCACAAAATGATCAAGGTGGTCTCTGAAGGATCTATTCATTAGATCTATGATGATAATGGGGGGATTAGAAATACCAAAAGGCATCACTCTAAATTCATAGTGTCTATACCTTTTATAGAATTTAGTCTTGGTATATCCTCATTTTTTACCCTTAATTAGTGATATCCTGAATGAAGATCGGTCTTGAAAAAGTATAGTGCTCCACATAGTTGGTCGAATAATTTATAAATGCGTGGAAGAGGATTTTTTTTCATGATAGTGAACTTTTTAAGTTCTCGATAATCAATACAAAGTCTCATTGATCCATCATTATTATTAACAAATGTAATAGGTTCTCCCAAAGGTTATTCACTAGGGTGTATGCATATCTTACCAAGATTCTCCTATAGTTGCTTCTTTAATTCTTGAAACTCAATTGGGGCCATTTTATATGGTTTTTTTTAAAGGAACATAGCACCTGGTGTGAGTTCAATTGATAACTCAACTTCACAATTTGGTGGAAGACCTAAAAATTCATCTTGAAAGATCTCATTCAAATCCCTAAAAATGGGTGTATTATTAATTATGATTTTCTCCAAAACCATTTGAGATAGATAACCTTCTTGTATATGGATCTTGACCCATAATATAGAAGAATATTTTACTAGAAGGTAACATTCATCCTTGAATTTATATGTGATCATAGATTGATCTGGAATATGAAATTTGACTTCTCTCCATTGGTAATTGATATCATCTACACATATAGAAATCCAATCCAAACCCAAAAACACATAAAATTCCACTATAGGAAGGATCAAATGATTTTCAGGAATAAATTTCCCACAAAATTCAAATGGAGAATAATTATAAACTTTTGATGCGACCATTGTTCCATTATGATTTTTCATAGCTAACACAACATCTAATAATTGATGTAACATAATGATACCATTATAAAATTCATCATAAATAAAAGAGTGGGTGGAACCAGATTCCGATAAAATATTTTATACTTTATAGTGTAAGGTAAGTGTACCTTTCACCCATTAAATATCATGATCCACATCTTCATAGTGATTTCAGGTAATTTTTTCTTGTCTTTGGAGTTATGATATTTTTGATGTTGATCATCATCAATAACCCTTTTATTAATTCATCAATTGGTATAATGACCCATTTCCTTTCACTTGTAGTATTGAAGTGTAGGAGGTGCATTTTGTGTAGCCTTTTCATTATTCACATAATTAGACATTTTTTTCTTATAACTTCAGCAATAAACTACCTGATGACCTTATTTCCTATACTTAAAACATTTACTAGCCCCTTTAATACAATTTCCTCTATATTTCATTCCGCACTTAGATCATAATAGAAAATCATATGATTTTCAGTGTGGTCTTTAGATTTTCCTTTGAATTACATTTTTATCTTCTTATCAAAATCATATGATTTATAGGTTACACTAATATTCATCTAAACCTTGAGATCACTTCAAACAATTTCCTTATAGCTATTAAAGTCCCGAATGGCTAATTCCCTTTGGAGACATAGTTTTATGCCACTAAAGAATAGATCAATTTTACTCTCAAGTTCGATAAAAATTCTAGAAGATTAACTTGAAAATCTGGTAAAATTATATTCATAGGTACCAACGGATTCATCGTTGAAGTTCAAGTAACTCCTACTCCATCTTTGTTTAATGAATACGTGGAATGTACTTATTTAAAAATAAGTTCTTGAACTCTTCCCATTCCATAGACTCAATTTCATCTCGTTGCCTTGTATTCTTGATAGGATTCCACCATTGATCAGCTTCACCATCCAAATTAAAGATTGATAAGCTGACTTTATCATTTTTTGAACATCGTAGAATTGAAAATATATGTTTAGTTGTACTACTCCATTGGTTAGCCACTAATGTGTTAGAAAACCCACAAAAAGTAGTTGGACACTTCCACATGGAGGACTCACGGAATGTTTCTACCCCATTTTCTCATTTGGAAGTACTTTATGATTCATATACTGAGAATGTTTTTTGATCATAACTACAATATTTTGTTTTCTATCTTTAATAACATTCATCTTCTCATGAGGCCAATCATTTCATTTCTCATCACATTCAGCATTAATGTGGTTCCTTTAGGTTCCATCGATTGACTAAAACTGAGAAGCATAGTGTGAGAAACACTAATCATAATAGGAGAATCACATGATCAAGAATAAAATATAAATTTTGGAAACATTAGGTATTATCCTAGGTTATTAATATTCATTTATAAAAACTAGTATTATAAACTATACTTACACAAATCCTTAGACTTCTTACTAAGGATTTATCATCCTAGTTTCTAAAGGTTAACTATACCAGTCATTTAATACCAACTATTACAACACATTATCTACATAACTTGATATTAATTCAATATTGAATAATATTCAGTACAATATATAATAAATTCTTGATATGACCGAATAAGTATTGTATCTTTAGAAACATAGAAACATAAACAATTGGTTCATAAAACATCTCTGTTGCCTCCTGCTTATATCTTCATAACTAATCTCCTTTTGTACATATCATATGTAATACCCTTCTTCATGAACTAGGGAAAAGAAACACCTGATAAGGTGGTCTCAAATTCTCATAATGGGTAAACAAAGTAAATATTAATCATATCAAAATCATAAGATATAAGTGCATAATATTTGTAAGATTTATCCTACATATGAAATATCACAATATCATGTCGTGGGATAAAAATTAATAAAAATTAGTGTACATAATCAAAAAAGTCATAACATAATACATTAATTTTTATGTAATACACATAATCATAGAAAATAATTTCATATTAGTCATATCTCATTGCCATGACCATCATTGCATACAATTTCCATTACTAAACAGAGATTACTTTTCATTCATGCCATGTATTACTGAACCAGATTTACTTTCCATTCCAGTAATGTCTATCTCATGAGATATAAATCTTTACCCAATGAATTGAGTGGATATATAGGTCCAACCCATCTCATAATGAAATCATTCTTATGTTTTCCACAAAAACAAAAATCAATCATCATAGCATAACCCAAGAAATAAAATGTGTTTATTAAACATCATTCCATCATAACATAATCTATATAAAAAATAATTACATAATTCACACCATCAAATAATATTAATATTTGGGATAAAAAGATAACCCTATTTAAAGAGTGGCATCATAGATGGAAAATAAATTTGATAAAATAGTTGAAATTAATTCTTGAGAAAAATATCCTTTCTTCTTCAAAGACGTTTTATTTTCTTAAAATGACACAAAGTTTTAAAATAAAACAATTTATATAAAGATAAAATTGAAATATTGTAAAATAATATTCATATAAATAGATAATTATGAGGACATAAAAATCCTATGATGCCATATAATTTAATAAAAACATTCTCCTCTTATTTTTTCTGAAAAAGTCAAAAAAGTACCTCTTATTAAATAATGAAAAAATATTCCTCTCATTCTGTTTACTAAAAAATTACAAATGGTTATAATTGAATCCAAACAATTTTATAATAATAAAAATAATATTAAATATTTTGGAAACATGTATGTGTATGATAAATATACCCCATTAAATACTTATCTATAAAAAATCTCTGGTAATAATGAGATTGTGAAATTATTCCTTACCATAGGTCTAATATCCATCATATATATCTGAACATACTATATAATGATTTAAATATTGTTATTGACTCATTATAGATTAATTTTAATTTGTATGATTTAATATTTGGTCATGTTATCATCTATTGGTAACATTTTATTGCCACTCGTTATTTAGATATTTACATCTTTAAGTTCTTATGCAAGTCCTGTCAGATATGTTCATGTTCAACTTCTTAGGTTATAGTTATTTCATTTAAAGATTGATATTAGTATAATGTAGATCATACTTTTTCATTGAATTAATTAGTAGATTCATGTTTTAATTAAGATCATTAATAATGAATCACATCGCATCGTGGAGACGATTTGTCGTGTGTACACACGAGCGACGATATCAATCTCATAATTGTGGTATGGTATTGAAGTTGATGGTGTATAATATTTTAAAATCCGTATAATGTTATAATAATCATATATAGTTATTTTTTTCCTCATTATACTCATCCAAGTAAGGTGGTTGTGAAAAATATATTACACCACGGTGTTGAAATGTTAAGTTGTACGTAGGCACATGTAGTGATTTCATTTTTCATAGGATGGATGAAAGATGGAATATGATTGTTTAATAATTTTTATAACATATAAGTATATAATTTATAATGATTTTATTACTTTTTAATGAAACAACTACTGAAGAGGAAGTATAAAAAGAAAGAAGTTTTAAGGAATTGGTAGAAGAGATTGCCTCTTACTCGACATGCTTCCTCTGAATCTCTTCTTAGAGCACTAGAGTTGGTATTTGAAGATAACCAGAACCTCCAGAATGTAAATATGAAATTTTAGAAATAAAATGGTAGTTTACGGGCACTCTTGATGGCTCAATGTAGAGTAATGATGTGAGGGAGGAGGTTCCCTTTTATAATTGATGTGATGGTCATTTTTGGAAACTCCATAAATAATAATTATAATAAAATAAAAACCTCCTCAAAAACCTAATAAGTGTCCCAGTTTAAAAGATTATATGAGATAGGTTTGTAATCTCATCAACAAATAAATTTTAAAAAGAATTTCATTCAATTTAAACCTTATCATTATAATTAACACTTTGTTTTTTAGTTTTATTTTTAACTAGGGTAACAAATAAATCAATATTAAAAAGGTAAAATATTTACTTATTTTATTTCAAATAGACCATAAATAAATGAATTAGATCATTTTATACCGTATAATAATTATTATATATTTTTTAAAGAAATAAATTATTTTTAAAAAATTTAATAAAACATTATTCGGATAAACAATCAATAGTATCAATTTTGACGCAATTAAGTTCATTGATTTTTAAAAATATTAATATAACAAGATAACATCGAAAA
This sequence comes from Viscum album, assembly GCA_963277665.1. NCBI lineage: Eukaryota > Viridiplantae > Streptophyta > Magnoliopsida > Santalales > Viscaceae > Viscum > Viscum album. Next base: position 415,279,621 of record OY728131.1, read on the forward strand.
AAATTATTATATTCCTAAGAGATTGAGGTAAACTATAAAATTCATTAGACAAGTTAATTATCCCAAATTATATTTACATTAATAATTTTAAAAACATTTATTTTATATTTCTCTTAATAAAATAATCACTACAATCGTTTTGTTTAATTATTTAATATGCTTATTTGTTGAATAAAAATTAAAAATAAAACACTATAATGAAGATAAATATACTAGGTTTCATAATACTAATTGTAGCTGAATTTTTCTCTTTTAAAATCCTATATTTATAATATTATACTTATTTATTTATTAAGATGAAAACTTTAGAACCACTTGAAATAAAATAATATCAGTGTCACAATTCCTTCTATAAGGATCCAAATGATCCATAACTCAACCTTTGGATGATTAGGGTCAATATATACTCGACCAATAAGACTTTTTCAAGGGTTTTTATCTTTTAATGGGTATTATTATTTTATTAAAAACATTATTATTGATTTTTCATCAATTAAATAATTTATACCTCATTAATGTACAAGTTATTAAGGTAATTATTTATTTCCTAAAAATTACAAATAATATACCATGATAAATTAAAACATATTAGTTTTAAAATTAGTAATTATAATCAAAATTATATTTATTATAACTTTATTTTAAAAATGATATAGTTATTAAAATTTGAGTGAGATGTATTAATCTTTCGTTAAATAAAATAATTTAAATGTTTTAAACTCGTCCAAGTGGATTCAAAGGGATACCATTTCGACCCAAGGATGATATAGGTCAAAACACACCCATACAATAATAATATGAAAAGTGTTATGGTAATGTTATAACAGTATTCTTGCCCCTAATTACACATTTTACCATATTACTGTATTAATAAAAATTACCGAAGTTACTATACATAGTGCCCAAAAATAGAATAAATCCATTTAGATAATTTGGAACTATTTATTTAAAATATAGTGTTAATTTTTAAAAATACAAAAAATAGAATTTTGTTAATTAATTTAAAATTAATCATATTTTTGAAAATATAGAACTTGTTTTAAAAGCTTGAACTTTTTAAAATATTGAAATGTTTTTACATTTTAATTTAATTTAAAATTAATGATAATGAGATACATTATATCAAATGATAAAAATATATTATATTTTTACTTTATAACCATTAAATATTATAATTTAACAATATACATTATTTTTATGAAAAACGTTGCTTTCATATAAAATCTGTTGTATTTTTACTATTCATCAAAACATAAAAGTTATCAGAAAAATATAAAAAAACTCATAAAAATAAATTTTTATTTACAACTTCAAAAAAATATTTCTATTGCCATATTAAAATTATTACTGTGTCAAAATCCTAATTTAAAAGGGGTTCTCCATTCAAACGTGTAAAATTACCATTTTAGAAAATATAGGTTTTTATACATCAAATATTGTTTATTCATAACTTATGACTAAAATATCCAATGGATGAATATCAAAAATATTTTATTACATATATAACAAATACATCTCATTATTTTCATTACCAATAGTAATTCACTCAAAAATAAAAATATTTAATTGATTTATATTTTTTATAAATATTTGATAGCCAATAAATTCACAATGCATTTTATTAAGTTAGTTATAGTTATTCCCACAACCCTAAAGTATTGGATATAATGGTAATTTTATATTAAGTTCATCTCACGGTTCATTTAATCTAGTGATTTCATGCAACTCATGCTACTGAAAAATAAAAATTATCTAAAGAAAATATTTTAGGAAAACATTATAGTGTTATAGTGGTTATAACAGAAATGCGTAATAAAAAATCTTAAGAAAATAATTATTGAGAATAATAACGATTAGAGTACTCTTATTTTTAAAAATTCTCTGATATTCTTCTCTAATTTATGACTTTATGAAAAATTTTGTTTCCTCGATAAAATTTCATGTTGATTACATGGATGATGTGTAATAAAGATTCAATTGATGAGCAGAAATTACTTTCATGAACAAATATAGATTGGGTATATTTATTAGACACTCCTACCATGTGTGGAAAGAGGTGATGATGATCTTGAAAACATTAAATAATGTTATTATTTGAAGAAACATGATATTTTATGATTTCATTGGAATATGTTTGGACTTTATTTTATGATTTTAGGTTATAGTTCCAATTCCACATTATGTTTTATATCTTAATTGGAATTTAACTTTTACGTTAACTTATAATTTACTTTATTTGGTCCCTACTAGGGGATGTTTTTTGAAAAACCAAGAATGTGTGAAAATTATAGAGGAAATCACTTCATTACAAAGTATGTACTATTTTTAATTCATTATCATTTCCTCCCCAACATAGTTGTTCATATTTATTTTGGATTCTAAAAAAGATTCCATACCCCAGTGGAACATAGTTCAGTTTTTTGTTTTAGATGATAAAATTATTTAATAATCCCCCCATTTCATTTTTTTATTCCATTTATAATAATATTGAATTTTTAAGACGTGTCATGAATGCATAGAGAAAAACATGTGGGTAATAATTTAATAAATAATGATTTAGAAAGACTAGTTCATTAAAATAGATGAAAGTCATTTTTACATGTTTATAAATAGACTGTTTTAAATCCTTTTGGTTTTGATTATTATTATAATACACATCATTAATGATTTTTTAATATATTTTCCCCAATCCTGAAATATTTTTAAACCAAATAATTATGCATATTCTATATTATAACCTTTTCATGAGAGAGACTTCAGGTATGTAAACCAAATATAACTTGAATCGATGCACACATTGATTATATGATTGAAAAAATTAGATTAATATAAATAAGTAATTTTTAAGTTCATCCCATTATTTCATTGAGTCCTACTTTGACATTGTTTATTTATTTTATACATGTAGAATACATAAATGACCATGATGGGGAAATCCATATTAGAATACTATTTTATACTTCCAACCTTAGCCTATTTATTTTTCTTTATATAAATTCAATAATATTGGGGGAATAGGTTTTAAATCATGTGAAAGAGATTATTATTATCATTTAAATATTTGAGTTATTATCATTTTTTTGGGGATTGGTTCATGAATTATTATTAATTTTATTACATTATTTACCCTCAAAAAATTGAAAAAAAATAAAAATCATTATAAATGAGAATAAATAAAAATCCAATCAATGAAAAATTCATTATTCTTACTATCATGGTTTATGATACTTTTTTTAGGTTTATAAGAGTGGGTGATATAAATTTTGGGAGATGAGGTTATTTTTGGGCATTTTATTATTTATCATACAATGTGAATTAGATCCAAATTCCATTTTGAGCAATTATATTTTCTCATCAACTACCTTCCAACTCTCTTTATTAGAGTCAATTGAAAGTTTCTGTGAAATTCATCATGATTTTTATTTATATTTTTCTTTATGGTGTAGATATTTGAGATTCATATCAAGAATTTATTTTCTTTTCATGTGATTAATTTATGAGTATTAGTCTAGTAAATTTTTTTCCTTTAGTGATGAAAGAATATATTCAATGTAATTTAGATAACAATTATTATGTGTACTAATATTGTGTATAAAAACATTTATGAATTCTATGAGGAGTATCTTCATATCAAGTGTGGAAGAGTAAAATACATGGTTATATAGGCTTAATTAATGAATAAGGAATCAAAGATTTATTTTTCAATTGATTCTTAAAATTTATATCACATATTGAATGTTGTATGATCTTTTTATTTATAAAATTTTAACCTTAGTTGGATGGATAATTATTTTGTTCTATTGATATTACATACTTGAATACAATAAAGGTTCTAATCCTGGGGGAATTTCATGTACACAATTCATGCATAAATTTTTAATATTAAATTCAAATATTTTAACATTCAATTAACTATTGATTCATTATTTATATTTTTTTTACATTTTTAATAGTATAATATATAATATATATATATATTCATACCAAATAGATGATCTGGGAAAAAATAATGAAATCATGAAGAAATACATAATAGGTGAATTTTGGAAAAAGAAATATAAATAAATAATCCCAAAAAATATAATAGCTCTCAAGCCCGAACCTATAAAGTATCCATCAGCTATAAGGGTGTAAAATAAACTCAACATAGTGACCAATATATAGTAGAAAATGATTACAATGAGATTTTGTGGGCTAGAACTATGGGTTATGTAGAGAGTCGGTGTGGTGTGACCAGACGAGGGGCTATAATACAAGCCAATAACACAGTGGGGAAACATTCATCTCAATAAAAACTTGATTGATATAGGATAAAACACCAGATAATAACATTTAGTCAAGAAACATCTACTATTTGGTATTATATATTTTAAATTATATGTGTAATTTCATGATATGATGATATTCCAATTGTCTAGTTCACTATGCATATAGTTATACTATTCTTCACTTTATACCTGTATTAATTAAATTAATAACAATAATATATACATTGTGGGTTCTCATAATTAGTGACATCAACCCTCTATTCCATTTCTCTATTCTTGATGTAGTCTAGAGATAACACGAGATCACTTTTACCTTCTCTAAGTAGGAATACAAATCTTGAGAACCACTATGTATTCCATGTGGATCTTGAACTGAACTCCTTCCACTACTATAATAACCATGGAAACCATGCATGGATGATCAAAGTCACTAACAATATATGGAGACAAAATCCATTGATATTATGCCTAATTCTCAAACTGGATAGAATGAGGGTACTACTCATGGAACTGTGATGATAGAGTTGACTACTACTATTGTGGGGACGGTGATTATGATGATGTATCACATTTAAGTAAGTGTTTTCATCATGGATTATAGAGAAGATAATATGAATGAATAAAATATTTGGGTAGTGAAATTGATATATAAAATGATGTTACTTCATTCCAACTAGTTTCATGATACAAATATTTTTCTAACTTTTTAAGGTGTTTGAATTACTTTTCTAACATTTGATAAGAAAATATCACACAAAATGGGTTCCTAATATCACTATAAAGGAAGAGGAATATTGGGACAATAGTAATCCATAAAGTAGTCTGATTTTCTTAATAACATGATTCACATGTCATGAGATTGATGAATGATGTGATGGAATTCATTCAATAGGTTATTGCTGATCACAAAATATTCTTAGAGTGTTTTTGAAAGGAAAATAAAAATATAATAATTCTCACACTACAAATGACACACACAACATGAAGTGTTTAGTCAGCAGTTTTTTATAAAAAAACTTCTATAATATCAGAATAATTCATACCTATTTTATGATAGATCTCATGAAATTTAATGGTATTATTTATGATGTAATAAGAATAGACATTAGAGAAAATATTACCAATAAATAAGAGGATTATATAAATGGTAGACTCATGTTATAGATTTAAACTACACTTGAAATATGATACTAGTGAATCAATATGCATGGTTGTACAATAGGTTTTATTTTATTTTCACTATTCACTAATGACTATTTTGAGGGAGTAAAACACTTTATTCTATAGAAAATTATGAAAGGTTATTATTTTTGTGAATTATATTTATATCCATAGTTATTGATTGGGTTTTTTAAATAAATTTTCATGAAATATCTATTCTGATTTATTTTATCATGAAAATTATTAGCATGAAGAAGGGAGTGGTTTTAAATGAATAATCTAAACACAATTAATTAGTCATGCTCATTTCATATCATAGAGTGTCTTTTTTTATGTAAGATACTACCTTTTTCTATGTATAGTCTTTTTTAGCTTCCAGTGGGACCTTCATTGAGTTTGGTTGTATGGTTTAGACCTTGCTAAAGGATTATTTATATATTTGAGTTAGATCTATGAGGATGTACCATTAAATTTTCTAAAGAAAAAATTTACAACATAAATTTTCATCGATAAACCATATATGTTTATTTAGTACCCATGAAACTAGACTTTATAGTGTAAATTAACTATTTATTCCATGAATGTGGTGATACCAATGAAAAAAGGGGTGATATTACATTTTTTAATATGTTCTTCTAACCTTATTTCATATTCCTCCCCCCTCATTTTTCAATCATAGCAGTGGTATTGGATATCCTCTCTCTTATTCCCTTCACGTAGGCTATTAGAGATATCCTTCGTTCAGTTTTTGATTTAAGCATCATCAGTCAAATTGGATCACCCACAATAAGTATATGATTATTCTTATTTTATTTTTTAGTTACTCTCTCCATATTGAATACTATATTTATGTGAGATAATAATACCTATTTTTAAATATTTTTTCAATTTTTATATTTCTCTCATTCTATCTTGAATAAAATTTCGATACTAGATGAAGAGTCTTATACCCATATAAGGTAGGTGGTCAATAAATTTTTTCAGGAAAATTAGTTATTTTTATTTTTTATCCTTTCTTACATACATTAGACATTGCATGAATTGCTCCTAAAAATATAGTATCATAATTTCACAACATAGACCATGAATTATATACCATAATGAATTATTCATTTTGTATGACCAAAACACCACTAAGGTGTTTTTTCTTGACCTTAACTAGTGAATTTTTTTTAAATTTAATTGATAAATTTAGATGTGGAATGAACCTACTAATGGAAAACGTGATTATATATAAATTATTTTAATTAATGTTGAATGGTATTAACATGTCACCTGGCCCTATTTAGAGAATGATGTGGCTAATAGATTACACTTGGTCCCTTTTTATTACCATCAGTCATATGAAATAAATGGTAAATCTAATTGTTTAAACTAAATAAATGTGATTAAATCATTCCATCCTTATGTAATGGACATGGGGATCCTAGATTATTATTTTCAATAATGTACACGACCTTCCTTATTTCCTAATGGTAATTAATAGGACAAGACATCAATTATTGGGTATTGTAATTAATGTAATTAATGATCCTTATTTTTGATTTCATATTATTGATATGACATTCCTTTTAAAATATGTAGAATAAATGGACATGAAATCCCATAGGATTTATATTAAAATAATATACATGACGCTCCTTACTATTTATAAAATAATGAATGTTTAGAGATATTTTGGAATAATATGTGTCACAACCCATCCTCGTGGCCCGCGTCGGGACTACCCCAATCCCGCCTTCTATAGGCCAGGGGCTGGCGACTAGCGCCAAGGCGTAATTTCCCGATAAAAAGGGAAGGCATTGCCTTTGTAAAGTAAAGAAACACCACAGAGCAAGCAAGTAGTAGAAGTAAACACTAAGTAAAAACTGATAAAAAAGTAAGTGCGGAAAAGTAAATAAGCCAGAATACAAACCCAAATTGAAAGTAAGGTACAACTGGAAAGGGAAAATAGCAACTGAAAGAAAAGTCACCGCATCAAGCCGTCCAATGGAAGTCCCACCTGAAGGGTGGGTACAGATAGCCTCCACAGCTCCTCGGGTCCAACCGTCCGCTCCGAGTACGTCCCACCCAGTGGTCCACCTCCAGGTACCGTCATGCTCTGCAAGCCTCAACCGCGATTAGCGCTGTCAGTCGTCTGCAACCAACACAACATAGTGCGGGCATAGCCCATGCTGGGGTGAGTATAAGCTACTTAGTAAGGACCCCGAAACCCCCGAAGGTCTCCCAGAATCCACAAAGGATAATCCACAAAGGAAAGATGCAATCACAAAGTAACATCTGACACTACTTAGGTATATGCCCATACATATACCTATGTCATCGATTATCGTTCCGCTCGAACATCTGAGCCCAAGTACAACCTAGTCCACACAAGAAAACGCAACCAAATACACACAGGAAATCATAATGTATTCCACAAAGGATATCAAGTCAAACTAATCGAAGATGAGGATTGAAAGTCAAGACTCAGCTCACACAGGTATACTTCTTCGTATGACGATATATATGATCAGATATAGCCACTGATTCATCTAAGCCGTCGGACCCACAATGGATTGATAGGTACTAACCCTCGCATTGACCCACAAAGGATCTGACCCACATAGGATCGATAGGTAACTAACCCTCGCAATGAACCACAAAGGATCGATAGGTAACTTACCCCAGCAATGACCCACACAGGATCAGACCCACACAGGATCTGTAGGCGCTGGCCCACACATGACCGCTGAACGCTGACCCACACAGGATCTGACCCACACAGGATCGGTAGCACTGATCCATGTAGGATCGCTGTGTGTTGTAGTCGTCGCCATCGAATCCACGGAGATTTTCTGCAGAGTCGTCATCGTCATCGCAGTCGCAGCCAGCTCTAGGGTTCCCGCACACAACAAGCTCATTCGGGAGGGTCCACTCCATGAGCCGAGGGGCTGATATATCAACTAACACCTAGTCCAGAGTTGATGTATCCAAAAGTTTTTTATCTTCAATAGGAACTCAACGACACAGACGGCGCGTCAATCAGATGTCCGGTCTAAGAGTTATTGACTTTTTCATCCCAGGGGCCTGGTTGGTTTTTAAGTCAAAACCAACCCGACCATACTCCAACTACTTACAAACCTCGAGAGGAGTAAGCCAAAAGGTCCATCTCACTTAGAGGAATCCAACAAAGTTGACGGCACGTCAATCGGACGTCCGGAGCTCAAGTTATTAGCGTTTCTACTCCGAGGGCCCGGTTGGTTTCGTGTACGAACCAACCCGGCTGAACTCAAAGTACTCTGAAACCTTGAGTGTAAGATACCAAAACGACCTTGTCGATCCAAGGACCGCATCGCCGCTGATGGTGCATCGATCGAAGTTCTACAGATCATGTTATGGGCAACAGACCGAAAGGGGTTCGGTATTAGGGGGTTCGGGCCCAGTCCGACCAGGCTTGATACCCTCTGGGTCGGCCCGAACTGGGTGCGAGTCCAGCCTGCTTGGGAGCGGCCCGGCCCGGAAGGCGCGGCGTGGCCCGACCCGGCGGCTGGCCCAGCGTGCTGGCGCTAGCCGGGTGGCCAGGCGGCCGGCTCGGCCGTTACGGCCGAGCGAAGGGGCGGGGGGCGCGCTGCCCCCACGTGGAGAAACCGCAGCCCCCATGCGAGGGGCCGCTCCTGCTGGCCAGCCAGTGGTTATGACCACTGGCACTTTCCCCTGACCGGCCAGCCCACTTCGGCCGTCCGACTTCTGCCTCCACGGGACCGACGTAGGCCGGTCCCCCCTACTCCGACGCCGGCGGCCCGGAACCGGTCGCCGGTCTCCCTGCTCTGCCGCGGCCCGGGACCGACCGCGGCCTTGGTCCGTCCGGCGCGGCGCGACGGCACCGCGCCCCTCTGTCGTGCCCTCCTGCTCTGGCCACGGTACTTCTCTGGTTCTCCAGTGCGACACGACGGCGCCACGTCTTTGGTTCGTCTTCAACGGTGCATCGCGACGGTGCTGCGCTTCTTCCCCTTTCCTTAATAAATTTCCACACGGTGCTTCGTCACCGCTTTGCTTTGTTTCTGCCGCATCAATATCAAACAACCAAAAAGGGGAGGAGAGTCGGCTGTGTTCGTGCGGTCTGACCTCCTCCCGTTATTGCGATAACATGCGGCCCCAAATAGACGATAAACCAATGATGAAGTAATCAGGGATAAACAAAATAATAATTAAACCCCTACCTTGTCGAATCATTGAGCTGGGGTTCGTCATGGAAAAAGGATTCGCAGAGGGAGGATCGTCGCATTGTGGAGAAGCATCGCGGAAGATGTGTCGCAGAAGAAGCGTCATGGAAGAATCGGTACACGGCGTCGCGTAGTCGATCTCTGAGGGTTTGGTGTTCTTTGTCAGAGGTCGGTGCGTTCTTTGCGTTCTTTGCGTTCTTCGCAATCTTCGTCGAAGAAGAAATCCTTTCTCCTAATCTTCTCCACACAACAAGTTCCAACAGAAATAAAATAAGAGTTGTCTTATTTTATCAACGCACAAGCTAACGTTTAAATTTTAAAAGAAACGAAACGAACAATTAATTGAGGAGTTTAAAACCGCCCAATTAATAAGGCATTTCTTAACCAGAATAAACGCTTAAGTTGACTTTATTAATAGGGGTGTGGGTGCGTTACTTAGAAGAAAAGAAATGGTGGGGATTGTGTGGGCCCCACCTTACAAATATTCTACCAAGTGGGTAGGATATTGTGGGTCCCACATCACCCACTTAACATTGGTTAAGCGACTTAAAATAAAATGGTCACACAATTTTATTTTATTCATTTACATAACCCGAAAATTTTAAAACCACACCCGGGAAAACGCAACTCTGGAAAAGGGGTTTCTATGTAATTATCGGTGCTGTGATTCCATCGGTGCCCTCAGAATTCGATTCCAAGCACCAGTTCAAAAGTTAGAAAAACCCGCTCGTTCGTTCACTGAACGTACCTGAGCTAAACTTCGGAAAAAGATTCTGGGCACACCGGGCCTCGGAATTAGGTGCCGCCAGAAACTGAGTTCTTGTAAAAATCAAAAGAAAATTAAGAAAAAAATTTCCTTAAATTTTTCGGGTCTTTACATCACTCCCACCTCAGGGCTTTACGTCCCCATAAAGATACATAATAAACTAGGGAAACAAATGTGGTTACTGAGCACGCATCTGAGCCTCCCGCTCCCAAGTGCCCTCCTGGAGGTTCCCGTGCTGCTATCTGATACGCACTAGAGGAATCGACCATCCATGTAGGACCCGCTTCTGTCGATCCTCGATCTCCACCGGGACCTCTGCAAAAGTCTCCCCATCATCAACGTCCAGATCCCCATTGTCAATGATATGCGTCTGGTCGTTCATGTATCTCATCAGCTGAGATTCGTGAAAGATGTCGTGCACCCGGTGCAACTGAGGTTGTAGATCCAGGCGATAAGCCACCTCTCCAATCCTACTGAGGACCTGGAATGGTCCGATGAAGCATGGAGACAACATGCCGCCTCGACAAAATCTCCGTAATCCATGTCGAGGTGAGACCCGTAAGAAGATGTGGTCTCCATCCTCGAACTCTAGTGGCCTCTGCCTCCTGTCAGCATAAGACTTCTGCCAGCTCTGAGTTGTCCTCATCTGCTCTTGGATGACCTGGACCTTCTCAATCATGGCCTGGACCATCTACGGTCCTACAAGTGCTGACTCCCCGGGGTCTGTCCAGCACAGCGGTGATCTGCAAGGTTGGTCGTACAACGCCTCATATGGTGTCATCCCGATGGTGGAGTGGTAGCTGTTGTTGTACACGAACTCCACCAAGGGTAGGTGGTCCTCCCATAAGTGACCAAAGTTGAGGAAACATGCGTGGAGCATGTCCTCAAGAGTCTGAATGGTCCTCTCTATCTGACCATTCGTCTGGGGGTAAAACGTGGTGCTCAGACGTAGCTGCGTCCCGAACACCTCCTGCAACCCCTTCCAAATCCCGGAAGTAAAGCGAGCATCTCAATCAGAGACGATAGATGATGGCACACCATGAAGCTATACAATCTCTTGAACGTAGAGGCGTCCCAAGCTCTCCACTAAGCCCTGCTCTCTGATGGGTAAGAAGTGATATGACTTGGTGAGTCAGTCGACAATCACCCAAATGGAATCATGACCTTTGGAAGTGCGTGGAAGTCCAGTCACGAAGTCCATAGATATGCCGTCCCACTTCCACTCCAGGTCCTCCAAGGGTTGTACCAACATGCTGGTTCGTGGTGCTCTACCTTCACCTGGTGGCAGGTGAGGCATCGATAAATGAACTCTGCCACAACCTTCTTCATGCCCGGCCACTAGTGCTGCCGTCTGAGATCCTGGTACATCTTCACTACGCCAGGATGTACCACCAAAGGGTAAGTGTGAAACCCTCTCAGCACCTCCTCCCATAAAGCAACCAGTACCAAGGTACGTCCTCTGAAAAGGACGTTGTGCTCTCCTCCTACAGAGAAACCATCAGGTGCCTATCTTGAGGATATCTGCGCACGCAACGTCTCACAGTCAGCATCCCCACATTGTGCCTCTCTGACCCACTATAGTAGTGGAGGAGTGACTGTGAGTGACTGAAGGAAGGCTGCACCATCTCTATCCATGAAGGATATCTACAAAGCAGCTTGCTGCTCTGTTGCCTCCCCAAGTAGATGAATGTCCGTCCTCCTGCTGAGAGCATTGGATTCCACGTTCATATTTCCAGGAGTATAGACTATCTGAAAGTCATAGTCCTAGAAGAACTTGAGCCATCGCTGTAGTCTCAGGATCAGTTCCTTCTGTGAGAAGATGTACCTGAGACTCTGATGGTTAGAATATACTGTAAAGCGCTCACCCATCAGATAGTGTCGCCATGTCTTCAAAGTGAATACCACTGCTGCTAACTCCAGGTCATGGGTAGCGTAGTCATGCTCATGTGTCCTCAAATGATGTGATCCATAGGTGATCACAGATCGCTCCTGTATTTGGACACATCTATGTCTGGTCCACGATGCATCGCAGTAGACTACATACCCTAATACCTCCTCCGGCAACCTCAAGATAGGTGCACTGGTCAATATCTGTCTCAGCTTCTGGAAGCTTTGCTGACATATGTCTGACCACACAAAGTGTTTCCCCTTCTTTGTCAAATCTGAGAGTGGTGCCTCAACTTTGGAGAAGTCTGGCGCAAATCTCTGGTAGTATCCAGCTAGACCCAAGAAACTTCGCACCTCCGTCACGCTCCTGTGTGGCTCCCAAGCTAGCACTGCCTCAATATTCGCAGGATCCACTGCAAATCACGCCTCAGAGATGACATGTCACAAGAATTGGACCTCACATATCTAGAACTGACACTTCTAGAGCTTTCCATAAAGCTGGTGCTCTCAGAGTGTGTCTAGTACAACCCGCAAGTGGTAGGTGTGCTCCTCCTCAGTCGTCAAGTATATCAAAATGTCGTCGATGATGACCACGAAAAATCGATCGAGTTATGGATGAAAAATCATGTTCATGAGGCCCATGAACACTGCTATAGCATTGTTCATTCCGAAAGGCATAACCAATAAATCATAGTGGCCATACAAACATCTGAAGGCCGTCTTCTGCACATCCTCATCGTGAACTCTGAACTGGTGATAGCCTGACCTGAGGACTATCTTCGAGAACCACCGTGCTCCCTTGAGCTGATCGAAGAGGTCATCAATCCTCGATAGTGGATACTTGTTCCTCACTGTCACCTGGTTCAGGCGACGATAGTCGACACAAAGTCTCAAGCTCTCGTCCACCTTCTTGGCGAACAATATCGGGGAAGCCCAGGGTGAAACACTGGGTAGGATGAATCCCTTACCATGCAAGTCCTCCAACTGTACCCGTAGCTCTCGAATCTCAGTGGGAGCCATCCAATATGCTGGGGTGGATATCGAGGCTGTCCTGGGGTACATGTCAATATAAAAGTCTACCTCTCTGCGAGGAGGTAGTCCTGGAACATCGTCGGGGAAAACGTCCGCATACAGATCCACCACTATAGGAAAACTAGGACTCCGCACATCAACTACTCCTAGGATAAGGCTAGCCAACTGATGAGTGACGGGCTATACTCTCCTCTGTGGGAGTTCATCCTGTGCTGCGAAGGCTCCCTTCTCGCCGGTTAAGGTGAACCTTCTTCCGTCGGAGCGTACAAATCGCACCTTGCGCCTAATATAGTCAATCTGAGCATGGACTGTAGATAACCAATCCATGCCCAAGATGACGTCATAAGGCCTCGATGCCGCTACAAGAAGATCCCAGCCAAATCTCTTGCCTCCTAGAGTAAGCTCACACTACCGTAACTGGTGCATAATTGTCGAGTCTGCTCCCGTAAGAGTATCTAGCCGCAAGGATCGAGCCAACGGCTCCGTCAGAATCTCCGAGCTCTGCACAAGGGAAGCGGCTATGAAATAATGACTCGCTCATGTGTCTATAAGAACTGCAGAAAGGGTGGAATAGACATAGATAGTACCTCAAATCATCTCGGGCGCACCGTGGTTATAGGCCTCTGCTGCCTGGAGTTGTGCCTGTCTCTGCCCACCAGCTCCTTGTGGTCGGGGTGGACCTCCTAGTGGTGGTGGTGGTGGTAGAGCCTCAAAGCATCGCCCACCACCTACTACTCGTCCAGCTCCTCTTCCTTGTCTGCCTGCTCCCTGCGGGCCACCACGGTCGACCCTCTACCTCTTCCTGGGTGGCCCCTCAACCGTCTTCTACTCCTCGACACGGTGGGTCGGGCAGTCACGAGCCATGTGGCCCTGCCCGCCGCATGCATAGCACTGTCTGCCTTTCGAATGACTGGCTCCACGCTGTGTGCCCCGCACTGCTCAGCCAGTGTCCTGAAGTCGTCTGTCTGAGGGTCTGGTCTGCCTGAACCCATGAGTCATCCATCGACTGCCTGCTGCAGAAGAATCTGCTACGTGCCGCCCCACGGTAGGGCTCGCTGCGGATGAAGGCTCATCAAGGAAGCTCTCGATCAAAAGGGCCCGCTCCAGTACTCCTGCTTGAGTAGGAATGCTGAGGGAGATCAGCGATGCCCTGATCTCATGCCGCAATCCCTACTCAAAGGTCTGGGCCCAGAAAAATGGGTCCCGTACCATGTCTGTCGAGTAGTGCGAGAGATCGGTAAATCTCGTCGAGTATTGAGAAACCGTCAAGCTGCCCTGCCGCAGTTGAAGAAGCTCTTGGATGTGCACCGCACGGAGGGTGGTTGGGAAGAACTCTGAGCGAGAGAGGTTCTCAAAGTCCGTTCAGAGAAGGGATGCCTCGTCTTGCACCTGGAGCATGAAGCTCCACCATCTGCCTGCTGCCACGTGCTGGAGGCTTGCTGTGAGGATCACCATGAGGTCTGTTGGTATCCTCACTAACCCGAAAACCCGTACAACTTCCCCCAGCCAATCCTCAGCTGCATGGGGGTCCGTCTCCCTGCGGAACCTGGGCGGTCACTGACACTAAAAATCGTGAAGTTCACTAAGGTGACGTGCATCGTCCGCGACTGGGGCTGGTAGCATCGGTGGCTCGGCGGGTAGAGGTACCGCTGGTGCCTCTGCTGTAAAAGGGCCATGTACCGAGGTCTCATCGCTCGGTCGGCTATCATCATGCAAAACTCTCAGAACCCTAGCTGGCTGCCATCGTGGGGCCATCCTGAAAAGGAAACTGGTGTGCCATGGTCAAACATTATACCTGGTGAGTTGACACAAAGTAATCAAAATGAAAACGTGAAACACACATGTAATCAATATTTTCAAGCATTAAGTCAGAAATCAGAAGAAAAGGTCCTGGTGTACGGATGCGTCGACCGCCGCACCAACACCGGACTCCCTAGACTGATAACCACACTCAATACACTTAACACTATTGCTTCACATAGAAAAAGATCAGAGTCCTGAGTTCTGTGGTAGAACTGAACTCCTATGATACCAATTTGTCACGACCCGTCCTTGGGGCCCGCGCCGTGACTACCCCAAGCCCGCCTTCAATATTCCAGGGGATGGCGACTAGCGCCAAGGGGTAATTCCCGATAAAAAGGGATGTCATTGCCTTTGTAAAGAAAACAAACACCACAGAGCAAGAAAGCAGTAGAAGTAAACACTAAGTAAAAACTGATACAAAAGTAAGTGCGGAAAATTAAGTGATCCAGAATACCAACCCAAACTAAAAGTAAAGTATAACTGGAAAGGGAAAACAACAACTGAAAGAAAATTTTCCACCTCGAGCCATCCACTAGAAGTCCCACCTGAAGGGTGGGTATAGATAGCCTCCACAGCTCCTCGGGTCCATCCGTCCGCTCCGAGTACGTCCCGCCCAGTGGTCCACCTCCAGGTAACATCCTGCTCCGAAAGCCTCAACCGCAATCAGCGTTGTCCGTCGTCTGCAACCAACACAACGTTGTACGGGCATAGCCTGTGCAGGGGTGAGTATAAGCTACTCAGTAGGGACCCCGAGACCCCCGAAGGTCTCCCAGAATCCACAAAGGATAATCCACAAAGGAAAGATGAAATCACAAAGTAGCATCCGACACTACTTAGGTATATGCCCATACATATACCTAAGTCATCGATTCTCGTTCGGATCCAACATTCGAGCCCAAGTACAACCTAGTCCACACAGGAAAACACAAACAAATCCACACAGGAAAGCATAACGTAATCCACATGGGATATCAAGTCAAACTAATCGAAGATGAGGATTGAAAGTCAAGACTCAACTCACACATGTAAACTTCTTCGTATGACGATAGAGATGAGCATATATAGCCACTGATTCATCTAAGTCGTCAGAACCACAAAGGATCGATTGGTACTAACCCCCACAATGTCCCACAAAGGATCTGTCCCACACAAGATCGTTAGGTAACTAACCCCCACAATGACCCACAAAGGATCGATAGGTAACTAACCCCCGCAATGACCCACACAGGATCAGACCCACACAGGATCTGTAGGCGCTGGCCCACACAAGACCGCTGAGCACTGACCCACACAGGATCTGACCCACACAGGATCGGTAGCACTGATTCACATAGGATCGCTGAGTGTTGTAGTCATCGCCGTCGAATCCATGGAGGATTTCTGCACCGTCGTCATTGTCGTCGCAGTCGCAGCCAGCTCTAGGGTTCCCGCACACAGCAAGCTCGTTCAGGAGGGTTGGCTCCACGAGCCGAGGGGCTGATAGATCAACTGACACATATTTCGGAGTTGATGTATCCAAAAGTTCCGTATCGTCAATAGGAACTCAACGTCACAGACGACGCGTCAATCGGACGCCCGGTCTGAGAGTTATTTGCTTTTTCGTCCTAGGGGCCCGATTGGTTTTTAAGTCAAAACCAACCCGAACATACTCTAACTGCGTCCAAACCTTGAGAGGAGTAAGCCAAAAGGTTTGTCTCACTTATAGGAATCCAACAAAGTCGACGGTACATCAATCGGATGTCTGGAACTCAAGTTATAAGCGTTTCTACTCCGAGGGCCCGGTTGGTTTCGTGTACGAACCAACCCGGCTGAACTCAAAGTACTCAGAAACCTTGAGTGTAAGATACTAAAACGACCGTCTCGATCCAAGGATTTCATCGCCGCTGATGGTGCGTCAATCGGAGGTCCACAGCTCATGTTATGGGCAACAGACCGAAAGAGGATCGGTATTAGGGGATTCGGGCCCGGTCCGACCCGGCCCGATGCCCTCTGGGTCGGCCCGAACCGGGTCGACCCGAACCGGGTCCAGGTCCGGCCCGCTTGGGTGCGGCCCGGCCCGGCCCGGCAGCTCGGCCTGGCGCGCTGGCACTGGCCGGGTGGCCAGGCGGCCGGCTCGGCCACTACGGCCGAGCGAAGGGGCGGGGGGCGCGCTGCCCCCACGTGGAGAAACCGCGGCCCCCATGCAGGGGGCCACTCCTGCTGGCCAGCCGGGGATTACGACCTCTGGAGCTTTCCCCTGACCGGCCGGCCCGCTCCGGCAGGCCGGCTTCTTCCGCCACAGGACCGACGAAGGCCGGTCCCCCCTGCTACGATGGCGGCGGTCCGGAACCGGCCACTGGTCTCCCTGCTCCGCTGCGGCCCAGAACTGACCGCCGCCTTGGTCCGTCCGGCACGGCGCGACGGTGCCGCGCTTCTCCACCGTGGCCCCCCGCTCCGGACGTGGTACTTATTTGGTTCTCTGGCACGGTGCGACGGCGCTGTGTCTTTGGTTCTTCTTCAACAGCGCGTCGCGACGACGCTGCGCTTCTTCCCCTTTCCTTAATAAATTTCTGCGCGGTGCTTCGTCACCGCGTTGCGTTGTTCGTGCCACATCAATATCAAACAACCAAAAAGGGGAGGAGAGTCGGCCGTGATTGTGCGGTCCGACCTCCTCCCGTTATTGTGATAACAGGCGGCCCCAAATAGATGATAAACCAATGATGAAGTAATCAGGAACAAACAATATAATAATTAAACCCCTACCTCGTCGAATAGTTGAGCGAGGGTTCTTCGTAGAAAAAGGAATTGCAAAGGGAGGATCGTCATGTCATGGAGAAGTGTTGCAGAAGATGCATCGTGGAAGAACCGTCCCGGAAGAAGCGGTACACGGCGTCGTGTAGTTGATCTCTGAGGGTTTGGCATTCTTCATCGGTGGTCGGCGCGTTCTTCGCGTTCTTCGCGTTCTTCATCAAGGAAGATAGCTTTTTCCCAATCCTCTCCACGCAACAAGTTCCAACAGAAATAAAATAAGAGTTGTATTATTTTATTAACATGCAAGACAACATTTGAATTTCAAAAGAAACGAAATGAACAATTAATTGAGGAGTTTAAAACCGCCCAATTAATAAGGCGTTTCTTAACCAGAATAAACGCTTATGTTGACTTTATTAATAGGGGGTGTGGGTGCGTTACAAAGATGAAATGAAATGTTGGGGATCGTGTGGGCCCCACCTCAAAAATATCCTACCAAGTGGGTAGGATATTGTGGGTCCCACATCACCCACTTAACATTGGTTAAGTGACTTAAAATAAAATGGTCGCACCATTTTATTTTATTCATTTACTTAACACGAAAATTGAAAAACCACACCCAGGAAAACACAACTTCGGAAAAGGTGTTTCTAAGTAATTATCAGCACTGTGATTCCATCGGTGCCCTCAGAATTCGATTTCAAGCACCGGTTCAAAAGATAGAAAAACCCGCTCATTCGTTCACTGAACATACCTGAGCTAAACTTCAGAAAAAGATTCCGGGCACACCGGGCCTCAGAATTAGGTGCCGTCAGAAACTGCGTTCTTGTAAAAATACAAAGAAAATTACGAAAAAAAAATCCTGGAATTGTTTGGGTCTTTACAATATGAAGTAGGTATTTTTGGACGGGTCTCATTTAAAGAACTTAAGGAGTCAATAGCTTTGTTTAGTTTTATTATATCCTTTTTTATTATTAGTTTCACACTTATTAATTATATACTCATAGACTGGATTAGTTATAGACACTATTTGTGTCACTTATTTTTACCCACATGTTGTTTTTGGCTATATATTGGTACCTGAAAAAACGTCATGGATAAGTGTTAGGATAATGGAAACCATCCTACTATGCGCACTTTATTTTTTATATTATGATCTATTATGGAATCAAATGAATAATCTAGTCCCCGTGATTCTACTAGAGATATCTATTGGGTCTTAGGTTCATTTATGTATAGCATGTAGTTTTATTATATGTTTTCCTATTCCCATTAATTATTTTTTATATAATACTAGAATTATCATTCTATATGTGATACTAGATAAAACTTATGGCTTATTGGATATTTATTCTTAACTAGATGTTTACTTTCACTACCATATTATTTTACACTATTTATAATATTTATTTGACTACTATTTGATTTTTATACCCCCTCTATACACCACCTGATAAAGAGAATATAATATCCTCACCATACCAGCATAGACTCTCGCTACTAGTCATAATGATCTAGCATATGGGGAGGTGAACTTGTAGACATGTGGATAGCTGGTTCAGATTACTAAATAGTGAACAAGGACTGGAACATCCCAAAGTGGTATGAGATATTTTTTTATAATAATATTTTATATTAATATATATGAGACTAAGGATAGTTATAATATGGAGATGAGCTTGTGTCTAAGATTATCTAACCCATATATTGGGAAAAATCCATGTTTCCTAGGATGGGAATTGATGTTCTCATTTTTTACAATTTTATGTATAATAATTTCATTATTTGGTGAAATATATGACATTTTGAATTTATTACAATTATTTATTTTTTTTACCCATTTCCTAGTATGAAAATGATATATTGTCTCATGTATCATTATAAGTACATTGAGACTCACATGCCATGAATATGACATGCCATATTGATTACATTTCTAGATTTCTTGACACTTGATATATATTCCTTGAGTGAAATATCTTTTATTTGAATAATATTTGTGAAAGATGAATGAGATAAATAATTAGTTAATTAATGTTTATGAATCAACCTAAATGTTTTTTCCACATATATTTATTGTCTCACTGTAACTAATAAATTATAGCAAGTTTGAGTGATGGAACCCTGGTTTCAGGGGCTGAACAATTTTTGGTTGAAATTAAAAAGATTCCAATCACAATTTATAATGTGTGTGGTACTATATAAATATTTAATTATGATCCATATAACTATATCACCATAAAAGGTTGGTTGTGATTACATGAAGTTCCCATTGTAACTTATAAAGTGTATGACTATATAACTTGGTAATGAAAGATGCATCTTACCGAACCATAATATGTAGATATATGAAAATTTAGAATTTTAATTATTAAATGAAATGTATTCCAATAAATGGGGATTCTAATTGACACATAATGTGTTTTCCTCTATAACATGTAATTTATATTCTATATAATACAACCATTACAAGATAAAGAACCATAAACCATGACCCAAACCTAACTTATTAGTGGGTAGTTTGAACGGTCTCTTAGGTTCCCTCATAATATTCAATGTCACCTAGACTAGGATTTAAAAGTAGGCTGATGGTTATTAACTCTTATATATAATGTATTTTTACCTATCCAATTCATTAAGTTGATATATTTATATTATCTAAACATGTTTTAGGAATATGTTTATAATTTTAGAAAAATGACTCCATACTTTCCAAGGATTGATTTTAGGGAAGGTGGATATGGCCATGTTTCTAAAGTGGTGGGACCTCACCCACCAGTAGTGAAACTTGTGGAATCTCATGTTATATCTATCCTTGGAATCTATGGTCAGTTTCAATAGGTTTTTCTATGATTCATGCATACCATATAGGGATCCCCTAAAATTAATCGTACAATTTAAGTGTTGATGTGTTAATTTCAGCAGTAGTATACACCTTATTTTTCTAGAGATGGTGGACCCCATGATGTTGATTCACTGATAGAGACCACTTTATCTATTTTTGAAAATCTAGAGATGACTCTTGAGAGGATGTTGAAGCTATCAATTTATGTACTTCATGGATCCTCCAAGTGTTTGTGTGATTTCCTAGATCTTATAGGTAAGTATCAAGAAATAGCTTATAGAGATTTTCAATCGAGTTTTTATGATTAATTATACCCAGATACATTGGGATCCAAGTGATAAAGATTGTTTATACATTTGGAGAAGGATAATATTTCTATTATGGACAACTCACTACATTTCAAAAATATCCAATTTTTTGTTCCTACTCATATTGGTGATGAATTGATTAGAGGGATGAAGTTTGAGGATAGAATTGGATAGAAAATATATTCTCAGGGTAATATATTTTCATCAACTATTGTATCTAAAATAATTAACCATGTACTCATAACCAAGTGTAACCTGAGTGAAGCTAATGGTGTGATAGAATATGGTTTAGTGTCGGGGATAAGAGTTATCTCATATAGTAGAAAAAAGCATCAGTTTGAGATTTCTCACGGGGTATAAATAGTTAGAATATGCACCTTGATATCCATTTTTTATTTCATCATATGGGAAACCCTGATAAAAAAGTTTTACTTCAGTAAATACCCAATGGAGGATAATCTTGTGGAA
This sequence comes from Viscum album, assembly GCA_963277665.1. NCBI lineage: Eukaryota > Viridiplantae > Streptophyta > Magnoliopsida > Santalales > Viscaceae > Viscum > Viscum album. The sequence continues at coordinate 415,301,094 of OY728131.1, forward strand.
GGATGGGTCATCATAAATGGTTTTGTAGAACCATTCCTAATGTGGTCAATGAGAGGGGGTCTTCAATGGCTCCATGTTCTGGTGTGGGATCAATATGAGCATGTCAAGTATGGCTCTAGATTAATATAGGTAATTAAAGACAATAAGGTAGTCGTGTCTAAGGTATCATGAATTCTAATATAAAATGATAGTAGGATGGACCTTCTTTCGGTAGAAATGTTGGGGCTTAGGGTTGCGGATCATGATAGATATATATTATAGAGCCTATAACTAAGGGATGTAGTGTTGGTCCATCTATAGTTCATGGTACAATTCTAGTAGCCTTGAATTTAGTATCTATTTTATCTAACACAGGTGCTTCACATTCATTAATTTATATCTTTGTTATTTAAAAACATGTCCATGAGATTGAATAATTTTATGGAGTGATGAATCTTGATATGTCAATGGCAGTTTGATAAAAAAGTGTGCTCCTAAAAAAATAGTGTCCTCTTGAGATATGTGTAAATCATTTCTTCTAGAATATTTTATTCCTCAAGATGATAGGATTTGACATAATTATCAGGATGTTCTAGTTAGTTCCTTATTGATACTGTATTTATTTTTATCTCCATATAGTTTAATTTTCATTTCCATATGGTGGTGGATATATTTTTAAAGATGAGTGGGATGTCTTGTAAAGTCTACCTTGACTTAAAGATCATGGTAAAGATAGAGGGTTAGCCAAGTTTTGTAACCTTTTTCTGAGAGATCATGGAGAACGTCAGAAAGGATACCCTCCTATAGAAGACCATTTAAGGTATGTATTCCATGAAAACTTTTCTAGTATTCATATTGTGAAAGTGGTCGATTTTACTATTCATATAGTGTATGGAGTGGCACTAGAATATATTCATCCCTATTGGATGGTACCTATTGAGGTTCAATAACAGAAAATATAGTTAGAGTACCTAGATTCTAAATGGTTTATATATCCTAGAACTTCTCTTTGTGGTTCACCTATCCTTTTTTCCATGAAGTAAGATGGAATTATTAGGCTTTACATAGATCACTACGGCTTGAATCATCCTGCAAACTAAGAACTCGTATCCAATACCTCATATAGATAACCTCTTTGATCATATCTAAGGATATTGGGTTTTCTCAAAGGATAACTATATGTTATTTAATCATAATGTACTATTTATATCCCTATAATGTACCATGTACAACAATCTCTATTATATATGGATTGTATGAGTACTTTGTCACGCAGTTCAGTCTTACAAATGCATTCATTATTTTTATTGAAATGATGAATAGTTTTATTATCGATATTTAGATTTTTTGTGGAATTTTTTATAGAGTATATCTTGGTGTATTATTAAACTCAACCCATTCCTTCCGAACACCTTGACCTCATAATTAATATACTGATAGAGAATACACTATATGATATGATCAAAAAATGAAACTACCAAATTGACAATGATCACTTTCTGGGTCACATTATCACAAAGGTAGGAGTGTATATGGATCCAAATAAGGTGAGAGTCCTAGTATCTTGGGAGAATCAAATTAATGTCTTCGATATATGTATTTTCTTAGAACTAGATAGATATTAATTTATTTTTATTTTGTATTTCACATTCCTTGAAGCACCACTTATGGGCTTGATAAAGAATTGTGTTAAAGTCTCATGTTATTAGGCTTATGAAGAAGGAATTTTAGGTGTTAAAATGATTTCTTACCACAATTAAATTTTAATTCTACTTGACACTAGTAAGGTTATACTAATTATTGTGATGCATCTAGATTCGGTATGGTTATTTTTTGATGAAGAATTTTGATTCGTAGTGTATTGGTATCTACATTTGAGTTATCATGAGCATAATTACCCAATAAACAATCTCAATTTAAAAACATATGTCCATTTTTTACGTTAATGAAGACATTATTCGTTGGTAAAAATATTCATTGTATATAGGGATCAAAAAATCTCAAATACATATTCTTTCGAGGTTTTTTGAACCTAGAATAGTGACGATTGAAAAAAATACCTTTAGTCCGTTGATTGTGATCTTACATGAATGTCTTTGGAAGGAAATTCCATAGATGATGCACTGAGAAGGAATACTCATATGCAAACTATTAAGGAATATATTTGTGAGTGGATGTTTATAGCTCTCTTTTCTGCGATTAATCATGAGGTTTAGTAGGGTCACATGCAGCCATTTATTTGGATTTGAAAGTTAATTATTCATTTTTGGATTGATTTATGTTGATTCATCATTTAGATACTAAAGGATTGGTCCCAAGGGAGAATTTTTCAGGTGGGGACCCAATATCTGGTTGGTATATTGATGATTATGAGATCTTACAAATTCAACATTGTTCCTCGGTGCCTACAGGATGGGAGAGGTGATGATGCAAGAGTATCATGACTTTAAATGGGTAGTAATTCCTAAACTCACCATGATATAGCATGAATTACACCCCTAGTATTAATTCCCTTGTATGAAAAGGAAGATGGAATTTATTTACTCGATGTTCCACCTATTAGTGTGTTAAAGAACCAAAACCTTTACCAGTATGTATTTCACATCGGATACCTGTTTCTAAGTGGAAATTGGATGGAATCACTATGGATTTTTTTGATGGTTTTACCGAATTCCCATCATGGTAGTGACATTATATGGGTTATCATGGATAATATAAAGAAGGACTCCCATTTATTATCTATTAGGGAGAATATCACAGAGGATTTTCATAGGAGAAATTATATCCAATATATTATAAACTTTCTTGGGTTCCTTCATATATCATATTAGATAGTGATGACTAGTTTACTTTTCAGTTATGGAAGGGGTTATAGGGGATATGGGTGCATATGTGCATATGACTATAACATAGCACCCTTAGTCTAATGGTTAGTTTGAATACACTGTATAAGTGTTGGATGAAATTCTCTCATCATGAATTATTTATTTTTGAGTTTTTTAGGGGTGACAATTACCTTTTTAAAAATTATATTAAAATATATTCTTCCAATTGACTATATAGATGGATCCTTATTACGACCTATATGGTAGGCCATGTCAATATCGTCGATAATTGTTAGAGGTATGGGATATAATATTACTAGGACCACATATCATTCAAGAGAAATTAAATTAGGTGCAAATGAGAAGAAAAAATATGGATACAACTTAGTTTAGGAAATATTCTTATATTTTTTTTCATCACCAACCTCAAGAGTTGAGGTGGGATATTAGGTCTTCTTTCCTGTTTCATTGAGACTGTGTAATTTACAGATTCAGAGACATGGTATTCTGGTTCATATATTTTTATGGTCTTATGATATCATGTATATACTTTGGTTGGATTCCTATTAGATATTTCTACAACATAGGTACCGAGTAGGGCATGAGGTATTCCATGTTTCATAATAATGCCATTATTATTCAATCATGTATCATGTCCTTTAGCCTGCTGAGGTTGAGTTATATTGTTATTCTTCTTTTATGGTATATCAAGTTATAATTTTATATAATAGAATAAAGGTTCTTTGAGGAAGTTTATCTCCTCTAGTTCTGGTTCTGTTATAGCACAACATTGTACAAGAAGAGACTTGGGAGTGAGAGGCTGGTGTACATGCTCTAGGGCTAGAGTTGTTATTAGATGATCTTCAACCAGCATCAGAAGGGAAACATGGGTATATTTTGGTTATGAAACAGGGTTTTATGATCCATTGATTTCATTGTTACATTTTCTTTAGTTTCAAATTAAACCTTTTTGATGTTTCCTTGTCTGGTTTAGACCATGGTAAAGGGTTATTTTGAAAATTTGGGGGCGATATATGAGGAAGAAGCATGGGTCTATCTGCATGAAATTTTTACCAAATAAAATTTCTATTTACACTATTAAATTTCAATTTATATTGTGAATTTTTCTCAACTGACCTTGTATCTTTGGGTAGACCAAATGAAACTAGAATTTATGGAGTAAATTCCTTATTTACACTATGAATCCCATGAGAACTAAAAAAAAAGGTTTTAAATTATATTTTTCTCTCTATTCATTTTACAATATTTCTTCTTTATCCTACCACAATTCTTATATATAGAAACACAATTAGAGAGTTTCACTCCACATCCCATTATAATTTCGTTAATATACCTCCTTCATCTAGTATCTGATTTAAGAATCATCGGCCATATGTGATCACCATTGGTAATTCTATGATTCCACGTACTTTTTTATCATTTTCTCATTATATATAGAACTTTTTATTTAGGAAATCCAATTTTCCCTAATTTCAAGAAGTTTTCCATTAACTTTATATTTTTTAATTCCATCATAAATTAAAGGTTTCTACTAAATTTGGATTCATCTTCACATAAATATAAGGTGTTCTATACCTTTTCCCAAAAATTTGAGGTGTTTATATTGTGTTTTCATTATGCTGTATTCCAAAATTTTGGGGATTGATCCTAAAAAAAGTAGTATCTTATATTCATCACTTATAATATGAATTTACATAGTTATAGAAACTAGTTACTAGTTATTGTTTCCCTCTGGAAATGGGGATGACTACGTCTATTTAAGGTTAAAACATTCCAATTAGTTTCTAAAGGGTTTGTTCATAAAACTGGAAATATCTAGTGATTCTATATCCATTTGGACTAACTTTCCAAAGGTAGGTGCTCATTAGTTGTGGACCAATGAGGCTTAAGAATTTGTATTGGTCAAGAGGATGGGAGGTCGGACTCATCACACCTTTTTGGGGGGAATTATTTTCTACTCTGGGACTCTATTTATAGATTTAAGTTATGTTTGTGAATCCTTATTACATTACCAAGTATGAAAATGAGTTTTCATTTAGATTTGACAATCAATAATTAGTATGTAGGAGATTTAGAGAATTTTTTATAGGTATTCTAGGTTCTTTATCGATAGAGAATCGTTTGTATTTGTGAGGGATTCTTAATAAATGGTATCCTTGAACACATTATATATAAATATCTTGGTTATTATGGTAACCATACTGGTTTTTAAGCCACTCAGCATAGCACTTGATGTTTATTGTCATTTAGAAGTACATGGATTATTTCAGAGTTGGGATCGTACCCGCAGATGGGCTACCTATGTATCCTTGTTTAGAAAAGGAATCAGAACCCATGTAGTTCGAGTAAAGAAGTATGAGATTTATATATGATTTATGGATCAAAGAAAGATGTCATAATTACTTTTACGCTCTAAGATCACGTGAGTCATGCTCGGTGTGAGAAACAAGAGGTATTGGTAAAACCTGACAATTGTTCCATGAAAGATGAAATCATAAAAAAATTGTGGGACTTTTGTATGTATAACTTCCCAAGATAGATGGGATTTACTTTAGTGAAGAAACTCGGGAACAAGGTCCAAAAAGGTATATGTGTTTTATGGAGATTTGGAAACTCTAACATGGGGCTTACTCGTGAAGAAGATGCCCAATTTAGGAGGGGACTTATGATTTGGTTTTATTCCTGAGAAGGAATTCCAAATCAAAAGAAATTATGACTGGTTAAGAGTTATTATGAATAGGGTTTATTCCTAAGAAGGAGGCCCAGGTTAAAGGGACTTGAGAACTGGGGCATATTCCTAAGAAGGAGGCCCAGGTTAAAGGGAATTATGATTGGGGCTTACTCATAAGGAGGATTCCCAGGTTAAGGGAACTTAGAATTTGGGTCTTACTCCAAAGGAGGATTCCCATATTTGGGATCTTGGGGCTTACTCCTGAAGAGGATGCCCAAAATTAAGCGAACTTAAATACTAGGGCTTACTCCTAAAAAGGAGGCCCGGGTTAAGGAGGCTTCAGACTTACGACTTATTCCTAAGAAGAAGGCCTAAGTTAGTGGAGTTTATGATTGGGGATTACTCATAAGGAAGATTCCCAAATTATAGAAATTCTGACTGGGAATTACTCTTGAGAAGGAGGCCCATGCTCGAGAAATTCTCATCTTGAAGGATGAGGTTGAATGAATGAAATATCTCACCTTAGTGATGTAAAGATATATAAATCACTATGTTTTCAGAAATATTCCACATAAATCCTTTGAGATAAGGACACCAACAAAAGAACCATTCCATAAATGGTATTGAATATGGTTCTGAAGGCTAAATCATGAAGAGGAGAGGTGGATTTGAAGAAAGCAAGTGAATAGGCAGGAGGGGCACCCAAAAAAGAGAGAGGTGCGCATGACCGGTGTGGGCACGTAGGTCTTGGTCGCGCAGGTATACCTGCGCATCACATAGGTGCATGTGCAATGGTCAACCGATAGGGTAACACTTGGGAGAGTCTTGGCCCGGGCCCTTAGTATTATCCCTAAATACTTTTAACTGAGTGGCATGCTAGTTCTATTGAAGGGATAAGGCGGCACTCAAGTGTCTTCATTTCCCTAAAGGTTTATACACTTAGGCACATAGGTGTTGATGAATTTCAACAATTAGGTCGTGTTCCCCCTCTTTAGATCTTCCATTATAGGCATAAAATTACCTTAGATGTGTTCGGATGATTTCGAGAAGAGACTATGGCACCGAGATCTCAAATCTGAGTTTCTGGATTTTACTGTCCTGAAATGGGGGCCCAAAAGGGGTATTTATAGGCTAGGGCAGACCATGGGAGAAAATCGAAGAGGGCGCACAAGTCCCCTCCGTGACGAGTATGTGTCGCACAATTAAAATTGCGTGACAATGATGAAACTTGTGCGACCCAAGTGTAAACAAATCTTTTTTCAAGCCTTTGCCAATTTGTTTTTGCTTCTTCAAAGGATCAATCCCTTTGGACTAAGTTATTTCCCTTTTTTCAATTGCTAGACTCTGTGACAGAAAGGAGCATTAACAAAAGTCCCCCCTCATAGTTGGATCCAAAAGAAGGAGGATGTGACTCTGAGGAAAAAGGAGAAAACCAAGGAAGCTTCAATGCGCATGTTTTGAGCACGCAGATGGAGTCACACAGGTGAGAGCCACATAGATGGAGTCGTGCATGTGACAGCCGCGTAGGCTTCGATGTGTAGGGGTGAGGCTTTGCCTATAAATATGTAGCTATTCCTCACGCAAAGAAACTGGATTTCAAACTTTCAAGCTCTTGCCATGCAAGTTGTACTCATCATGTAAGTTACTTGTTTTCCGCTGGTTTGTTGTGTTGCGCTTCTTGTCGTGGAATTTGGACATGCGCGGTGATATCGGCATGCCCAAAACATGCGTGGCACAATAATAATTGCGCGCCAAAATTGGACTTGGGTGGATTAATGCCTTATCCATTTTTTCACTTTTTCTTCACAAATTTTATGAAAAATCAACTCACTTAAGAGTTAATTATTCAACCATTGTGCAGATTAAATGGCTCCTAGAAGAATTTGAACTGCTGATGAGATGGCTAGCAAGCGGATTGATGACATGATGAACATCGTTGGCCATGATTATTATGATATCTGCGATAGCACTCTTCCATATTTGGCTATGTACTTAAAGAAGTATCATTGTAATTTTCCATAGATCATCTACTTGACTCTGTATGAGCATGGTCATATGCACGACGTCAACATTACAGAGACAATTTATTATATTCCCGAGATGTAGACGCACTATTACTCCTCTATTTCGATTATGTTGTGCATTAAGAGTAGAAATAATGGTGTGAACTTTAAAAAACATTCTTCATGACATTTTCTTGTAGATATGAAAATGGAAAACCAGGGGCTGATATGTTTTTCGCTGCCGGTTGATGGAGAGAATACTATTATGACATTAGAAACAATATCTGAAAAGATTACTCTCTTCAAATGGATCTTTACTTCCATTGCTCCATTCTCAAATCCACGTATCCATCTTCCAAGTCACTTGGATAAAAACAGAGTCACTCTTTGATCAGCATAAAATTTTCTCAAACCGCACTCAAGAACATTCTTTTACAACTGTTCCAAGAAGAGCTGGCATCACTGCATCTCTTATTGTATCCATTTGAATGAATGAATTTCAGGTGGTAGCTGATGAGGTTCGGGATTCTATAAATCAAATGAAGAGTTATGTTGAAAGCCTTTTTTAATTCTTGGAAAAGAGAAGAGACTCCAATCTATGGATGTCCTACTAACTCTTGTTCATAAATGAAAAACACTTTCATCTTCAATCATTTGTGTCTGCATTCCTTTGATACTTGCTTTAAACTTTACCTAAGCCAGTGGGCCTAGTAACCATAGTTTGATTTTTCTAGGATTATTATGAATGAACCTAAAAAAATTGAATATTTCTACTTCTCAATATTACCAAAATCATACAAAATGTATGTTTTGTGAGCTGGGACTTTGCTTTTATTCAGAGTTCCCTTGTCTTTTGTGGTCAGTTTAATGTCATGCACATTGGACATAAAAAGGCTAATGTTTAAGGTCTAAATTGCTTTGACTGAATGGATTAAAATTGACTCAATTCCTTGATAATTTATCTGAAAACATATTACCGTATTCAATTATGGAAGAAAACATAGAAACTATGACTTAAGAAATTTTGAATCTAAGGAATGATACGAAAAAGGGATAAAATGCATTAGAAGAATTATTTCCTAAGAATGAATTTTTACCACTATTTAACAAACCCGTTAGGGGGTTGAATCATGCAGAGCCACCTAAGATAATTGGATGCATAGTCAAATAATAGCATCATTTGGCTGACAGTTCTGTTATGTACACTACTTATGAAAGGCCACCTAAGGGCACGTGCTGTATAGTCAAGAAAAATAACTCTTAGAAATTTTACGTTTCTATAGCTAAAAAGCCAGTGAATGTTTATGGAGATTCAAATTTTCCAAAGCATAGAGTCTGTTGTATAGAGAGAGGTACTTTAATATATATAGGATATTTCTAGTCAAAATTGTCTAATAATTGGATGAATGTCACTCCTACAAAGGTCTGACCCAAATGTAGGGAAGAGAAATATAGACTATAGACTTGAATACTTTCAGATCATGAAAAAGAACATGGGAAAAATATATTATAGATGGCTTATTTTTTGCAGATCCCTACATATTGTTGTTAAGAAAACTAAGGAAAAAAGAGGTTTTCTTCCCAAGAATGATGTTACCATTATTTAACAAACCCGTTAGGAGTTTGAATTATGCAGAGCCACCTAAGGGCATTGGCTGCATAGTCAAATAATAATATCTTTTTCTTGAAAAGTCTGTTTTGTAGACTGTTTATGCAAGGCCGCCTAAGGTCATGTGCTACATATTCAGGCAAAAGAACTCTTAGGTATCAGACATATTATGACAAAAAGTTAAGAAAAGGGTTATGGAGATCTGGAATTATTTAAGGTTATGAGTCAGACACATCCAAATGGGCATTGTTCAATGCATGTAGAGATACACAGACTAATGCTAACCATAATCATGTTGTGGATGGGTCCTGAATTGAGGTGCTGGACTTCACTACGTATCCCATAATGATGGGAATCAAGCCTTACGTAGTTCTTGAAATATAGTTTAACGTTATGTGGGATGAGAGTGTAGGATATCTTAGTTTAGGTTCATATAGCTAGGACCATTATAAGAAGTACACAATGTGTTTTATAAAACTGATGTGAATGAAGACCAGGGTTTCCATACCACTTTCATGTTTTCACAGGGGGGATTTTCAGCCAAAGGACTGAAAGTGGAATTTGGGGTTTGGCCCAAAGACTTGGGGATTGACTCGAGGGATTCTCGAATGTTCCTACGTATCCCATAAGGATATAAATCAAGCCTCAAGTAGTTCTTGAAATACCCTTTGTACAGATTTGGTTCGTATAATTGAAGTGTGAAAGGGGACTTCAGTGAAACGATGGTTTGACCCAAGATAAAAGGTTCGGGCATTTCAATATATGCACGTAGTATTTAGAACGTAACATGATTGAAGATAAATGTAAATAATGATTCCCACTTAGGTGAGGGTGTCAAAGAATGTTGTAGTTTATTGTCATATAGGAAAAAAAGTGCGAACAGTTTAACATCATATAACAAGGACAATGGTTAACCAGTGTAAAAAATATTGGTTTTGGGGGTGGTTTCACGAATGAACATCGTATGAGATGAAGGTGAACCGATGTGAAGAGACTAATTTTGGGCTTGAACCTTAGGCAGTTGCCTACGTAGCCAGCCTAGAAGGTAAGGATCAAAGTCCGCGTAGTTCAATTAAATAATTTTTTGGTAACCAAGTTATACTTGGGGACAACCCAAAGATGGCATTGGGACTTACACGTGATTAGCGGCCCAAAGAGGGTGTTATGGTTAATGTTTACTCTAAGCTCACATGAGTCATACTCGGTGTGAGAAACAGGAGGTAGCAACAACCTTAACGATGAACAGTTTAATGTCATGTAGGACATATGATGGGACTATGTAGTTTAAAGTCTTGTAGTGAAAACTATTGGTGCTGCACAGTTTAGTGTCATGTAGTAGGGAAAAAATACAGTTTAACGTCATGTAGGACGTATTAAGGGACTTTGTTCTGTTTTACGTCATGTAGGACTAATGATTTGTACAGTTTAGCATCATGCAGCTATGATGATGGAGAAAATATAGTTTAACGTCATGTTGGACGAAAGGGGGACTGTGCAGTTTAATGTCACGCAGTAAGGACAAATGAGGACACAGTTTAACGTCATGTTGGACATATTAGGGACTTTTTACAGTTTAACATCATGTTGTACAATGATACATTTTAAGGTTATATGCATGGACCAAATATTATGCAGCTTAACGTCTTTCTGGACGTAAGGGACTTCTATACAGTTTAGTGTCATGTATCTTGGGCATCACAGTTTAACGTCATATTGGATGAAAGGGAATATAGTTTAAGTTGATATGCATGGACCGTGAGACGTATTTGTGTTATACAAAATACTTCTTCAGAAATATAGCATTGGATGGAGTCGTGATGAGTTCTCCATCCATTTATATTAAATAATAAGATCCATTTAAGTAGACCTTATGTATTGATTATGGTCCTTACCACTTTGGCTCAAGTTTGGAGGTTTCTGTCTAGGTATCATTGGAGTTCTGAGAACCAATACCAATTCTCCCAGAATGAATGAATGAAGACATACATTTTTGTTGAATGCAAGTGCTATTTGATTTTGATAAACTTCCATGTAGTGTAAGGTTCACAATCTTTTCTTGTCTAATCGTTTCAATTCATCCAATCACTTTGGAGATTGTTCATCTGGAGATGACTGATCACAAATGGATACCTCGAGTGAGGGTAATTGAACCTCAATAGGCAAGATTGCTTCTGTTCCATATACCAATGAATATGGAGTTGATCGCATTGCAGTGCTAGTAGTGGTTCGATAAGACCATAAAGCATGAAAGAGTTTATCAGGACATGATTTCTTATCATTATCCACCATCTTTTGCAGTATGATTGAAAGAGAATTTTTGAAGGCTTATATTTCACCATTGTCCACTGTATGATAATGAGATGAATGATTGGACTTGATGTTGTATTCTTGATACAACTTCTTTACCTCAGATTAACAGAAGTTGGTACAATTTTCCATCAATATGGTATTAGGGGAACCAAATCTGGTAATGATTTTAGACTTGATGAAGCTAACAATTCTTTTAGAACTGACTTCTTTGAGAGGTATTACATCTTCCCATTTGGAAAAGAAGTCAGTAGTAGTAAGAATGTACTAAAACTCCTTGGATGTAGCTGGAGGATAAGGTCCTACTACATCCATTCCCCATGTGGAATTTGGCCACGTGTATTTAGCTGTATGAAGCAACTCTGGGGGCTACTGAATGAAATTTTAATGTACATGGAAAGAATTATAGTTCTTTGTGAAATCAACACAATCTTGTATCATTGAAGTCCAAAAGTATCCAAGCCTTCAAATTTGATCAGATAGTCTATGTCTGGATAGAAGGGCACCATAGACTCCTGCATGCACTTCTTTCATGACAGCCATTGTCTCTTCACCGTCAATGCATCTGAAGAGAATTCCATCATAACCCCTTTTTTAGATAATTTATTCTAGGTGATTTGGGCTATTATAAAGATTCAAATTGACCACACATCATCGAATTTATTCTTTCCCATCTCTATCAGGTGGATGTATTCCATTTTGAAGGTATTCCCTGATAGGTGTCATCCATCCCGTAGTATGACCATATGGTTCAGAAATGGGACTCATTTCATTGATTTACTCTATTCTGGTTTGAACATAAGGTGAAATTTTACGACGGTGGGCAATACCGATGATTTTTTCGTCCTAATTTGGATCTTCCAGAGTTGTAGCTATATTAGCCAGTGCATTATCTTGTGAATTTTGTGATCAAGGGACATAAGAAAATTTCAGTTACAAATGAAATTCTGCCATTGACTTTATGGAATAATCATACAAAGGGATTAGCTCTTCTTTTCTGATAGCATAATCCCCATTGACTTGTTTGATTACCATGTCTGAATCAACATTCATCTTTAATTGATTCACTTGTTCTTGAAACGCCAACTCTAATCCTGCGATGAGAGCTTGGTATTCTGCTTCATTATTTGTACCACATCCCAACAATGAGAAGTATTAGGGTAGCACTTCCTTTTCTATATAAATGAGCACAATCCCTAACCCAACATTGTTGAATTTAGGATCTTCCATTTTCCTCCCTATTGGTCTTCTAGAAACCCTATCAAAGTACATTCCCCATGTTTGAAGACTATCTTGAATAGAGAAAAAGTTATCATCAGGAAGTTCAATATCTAAAGATGTATCTTCTACTGAAGGGTGTTCAGCAAGGAAATCTGCCAGAGCTTAGCCCTTAATTTCCTTTTGAGACAAATACTGAATATCAAATTGCTGCAAAATAACTACCCACCTTTCCAGACGTCCTGTAAGCACTGGACGAATAAGGACAAATTTGAGAGGGCTATTGCGAGATACCAACTGGACCTCATGATGTTGCAGACAGTGTCTCAACATCTGAACTGCGAAGATTAATGCTAGGCAGCACTTTTCAAAACTTAAATATCGTGTTTATACTTCAAGCATAGTCCGACTGAGATAGTAAAGGCTATTTTCATTCCCAGAATAATTCTTTTGGGCAAGGAAGGCACTCAAGGATTGCTCTAAGTATGTCACATAAAGAATAAGTGGTCTTCCTTCAATAGGTGGAATTAATACCGGTGGACTCAAGTGATATTTCATGAGAATATTGAATGCTTCTTGACATTCTTCAGTCCACTGGTAAGTGACTCCCTTCTTCATAAATTTCAGGAAGCGTAAACTTGTGTCTACCAAATTGGCGATGAAACGCCGAATATAGTCCAAGTGTCCTTGAAGTCCTCTCAATTATTTCAAATTACGAGGAGGTGACATACCAAGTATTGAATTTTTCTTCTCAGGATCGACTTAGATACCACGATGGCATACAACAAAGCCGAGAAATTTTTCTAAGGTTACGCCAAAAGCACATTTTAAGGGGTTCATCTTCAAATTATGTTGCCGAAGTTTGTGGAAAATAACTTCCAAATCAGCCAATTGATTATAACTTTGTTTTTATTTAACCCCCAAATCATCCACATAACATTCAAAAAACTTCACTAAAAATGGTTTGAAGCTATGATGCATGGCACACTGATATGTTGCACCTGCATTCTTCATGCCAAATGGCATTACCTGACAGAAAAACACACCCTGAGGGGCTCTGAAAGCTATAGATTCTTCATATTCTGGAACCAATCAAATTTGATTATAACTAGAATATCCATCAATGAAGGAAAGTGCCTCATATCCAGCAGTGGATTCAATTATGAGTTTTGTAATCGGAACTGGAAAATCATCCTTAGGACAATGCCGATTAAGATTTCTGAAATCAATTAAAACTCTAATTTGTCCATTCTTCTTTTTCACATTGACAATATTATCTAGCCACTTATGATATTGATCTTCTCTGACGAAGTTGGATTTGATAATCTTATCCACTTTAGCTTCAATTTTGGAATCATAAGTTGGGTGTGTTCTTCTTGCAGCTTGTTTGAATCCTCGATGTTCTTCTGGAAAACCCAAACGATGAGTAGTAACATCAGGATCAAGCCTTGACATTTCTGTATAGTTCCATGTGAATATATCTCGATTTTTCTTCAAAAATGAAATATATATTTCTTGCTCCTCAAGAGGCATGGCCACACTAATTAAAGTGGGGCGTGGATCCTCTTTTGTACCCAGATTTATTTCTCTGAGTTCATCCACAGTGGTAGAGATACCCTTTTCAAATAATGGAGGAGCATCCCTAAGATCTTCCTCTTCTTCTTCAACATGTGTTACTTATCTTGTTTCTACTTGCATAGTAGATGATGAAGCAGAATTTCCATGATCATGAGAGATGTTAATATTTGAACCTCTTGAAGAAGAAGCTTACATTTATGACCCTATTAATGATGAAGGGTCCTCTTTGGGTAATAAAGAGGAGATGATGGATTGATAATTGACATCATCGTTCACCACTGACATTGCTATAACTTCTTCTGGCCGGGTTGGTGATGTATAGACTTACTGGATTACATTGGATGAAATGAATACATCTCTATTTGAGATTTCATCATTTCTTGGTGAATCACCACTTTCTCCCATGTTGTCTAGCTTGATTGTCATAATATACATTATGGATGTTTCCATAAGAGTACTTGGATTTGGGTCTATCCTGTCAATTTGACTGATAGAAAACACATAATCTGTACTCACATGTGTGAATGAGTTTACTGAAATCATTTCCAAACCATATGAAGCATTAACCTTGGTAACCTCCCTTATTGTGGATTTCTCCTTACCCTTTATGTAATAGAATTCCTCCTCAATGTATTGAGATTCACAAGTTTTGAAGGGGGATTTATCACCATACAATGTCCCAATTTGACCATCGAAACAATATTTGAGACATTGATGGTATGATGAAGGGATAGCTGCATGTTGTTGTAGCTATGGTCATCTAAGAAAAACATTGGAGGTTGTATCGTGATCAACAACCATGAAATCTGAATTGGATACAATGTCTCCAAACTGAGATCTGAGTGTAATCTCGCCCAGTGGTTCTTGTTCATTTTTATCTTATCCTTGCAACATCAGAGTAGAAGGAGATAAATCAGATTCTGTGAGGCCCAATTGATGAAGTGTATGAATGGGGATAATGTTGACTCATGAACCATTATTAATGAAAGCTCTTTTCATGTCTACACCACTGACCTTGACCAATAAGTTAAAAGGTTTAATATGTCCATGCACAACATCATCCACATTTGCATCTGTGAAAGATATCACTACATGGAATTCTACAGGATCATTCTCAACATGATTAACTTCAGCCGCATCAATTTCTGTTTCGAATTCCTGAGGACTTGATAAAGCCTCGATGAGTGCCTCCCGAAGATCCTTGGATAGATTCAAGGAATCCATAATTGATAACATGGTAGGTACTTGGTCCAAATGTTTCAAGACATCATATTTTTATCCAAAGGTCTGTGTTTCCCAACAGGAACATGTGGTTTCGCAGGTGCCTTAAAATTTGATTCTTTGGATGTAGATGCATCTTGTATCAGGGTAGGAGTTGGAAATACTCATAGCTTTGGAAGATTAGACCGAATAGATATATTTACTTACTGAGAGGAAGAGGGTGGAACCTCTAACCGATCCTCCAGAATGACTGTACCAGGACTGAATCTGCTATGCGTGGAAGAATTTTCTTGTTCTTATTTAGCCCACTGAAGGGCTCTACCATGATTTTTTGTTTCATACACAGTACTAGTCGGGGTTGAATTGGAATAGTGTATTCTAGGATATCCACGTCTTCCTCTTTATCCCAGAACTCTAGAACTCCCTGTAATTCATCTATTTGATACAGGGAATTCAGGCTCATCGAGATCGAAACTGTGATTCGCATAAGGTTCTGTTAAGTGAATCATATTAACAGAACCAAAGATAAACTCTTCATCTGATGAAGAATCTGCCTGATTAACCAGTTTATGCTATGCTGTTTGGCGGGGCGGTGCCCGTGGATTTGAAGTAGATGGCATAAAATCTTCTAGAGTCAAAGAAAACTTGGGATTTGACACGATCTCAACTTCTTCTGATTGTTCCTCTTCATTTGAATTATATTGTCCCTTTTAGGATTTTCCCTCTAATGAAGAGGGTTTTTCTGTGGCATTCATAGCAGAAGACACAATTGGTTTCTTCAATTGCGTTTTTAAAATGGCATGAGTTAGGTTCATCGTTTTACAAACCATCCAATAATCATATTTCTATGAATTTTTGCTTTTGACTTATTGCCACTCGCCTTCTTCCTCTAGATCTGTAGTAGTAACACATGCTACCAGAGCCGAAGAACCTTTCAATTTGACTTGTCCTGGGTCTGCCATCTTTTTCAGGAGGTCTTTAAAGACAAAACACTCTTGAATGGGATGTCCTAACATCTGATGACATTGGAAATAGTTGGGATGGTCATCATCTCCTTCCTTGTTCGGCCTTTTGGGCATTGGAAATTGAGCCAAATTATTTTCCAGAGCCGAAATGAAGTAACCCAGAACTTTTTCATTTAAAAAGAGTAAATTTTTCTCTTTAGATCCACAAATTGTTTCCGTCTTTGATCTCTTTGATCATCTTGAAAAAATGACCTCTATTATTGACGCTTAGGAGGTGGAGCCCTTCGATAAGATGAAGGTTTTGAAGTAGAAGCAAGTACAGGTTCCTGTTTAAGCGTAACTATAGCAGTCTATGCTTTACCCATTCTCCTTCTTGGAGCTGATGGAATTACACGAGCTTTTTCCTTATTCTTCGTAAGAGAGTCTTCAATCTACTGAGCAATCAAAGTAATGTCTCGAAACCCTCCTGTGTATTTCACATGGATCAATTGTGTGCGTAATTCATCAAGCATATTTTCCACACAGATTGAAAACAACTCTTCTTGAGGGAGTTCTAAGCTCAGCGAATATTTTAATCCCTTCCAGAGAGCAATGAAATCTGAAACCCTTTCATTATCTATTTGCATACAATTTGTAAGATCAAATGGGGGAGGAATTGCATCAACCCATTCAGGGTAAGCTCTCTTTTTTGGTGAAATTTCAGCACGTTTTCCCTCTATAGCTACCAAATGAACTGTTAATGACTCAATGATAGTTATTAACTTTTGAAAAACATCCGGTTGTGCTTGGACCTGAGCAGGTGCAATAACTGGAGCTTGGATACTTGTGGTTAATGGTACTATAACTGATGGTAGCACCACCGATTGTTGATGCATATGACCTATAGGACTAGACCTGTGAGGGTGTACTAGTAAAGGAGGGTACTATTTATCCATCTCAGTAGCTGAAACAAATTCCCTTATCTTACTGACTCCAACACGCTTAGGAGGAATACTACCTTGAAGTAGATCTGCATTCATCCTCTTTAATTCTTTCATTTCCTCCTCCTGTTGTGAAAATCTTTTCTCAAATGAGAGCAATTGGCCTTATCCAGAGGAAGGGGGAGACGTAACCTGATTCTTTCCTTTCCCCTTGTTGTATCCCTTTTAGAGAGGGGGAAGTGGGTTACTTGAAGGAATACCTATATTCTGAGTAATCATTTGGTTTCGTGTACGCACACCTTCTTCATTTGCATCAGTGTGAATAACTTCTTGAGCAGGAGCTTCCTCATCTGATCCCTCTGATTGAGCCTCATCTGGGGGATCAGTAACAATGACATTGATGACAATAATTTATACATAACACATTGCATCCCTTCTATCGGCATTTCTATGATATTGTCTTCTTCCATGTCCATGATGAGAGATTGCCTTTTGTTGATTCGATCCCTCAGGAACTTCTTGAAGAACTGTAATTTAGAGGGAATATCATGATAATTCTTCTCTTTGTTACTCTTGTGGCTTCTTCCCTAATCGAGAGAAGAATGAATTTCTCTAAGGAAAGATTGAGGATTTGAAATAGTCCCCTGTCCTGTGGACTAGGGCTATTCCTACTGTTCCTGCTCAACTCCTCGAATCATATTTGTTGATTCTGAGGGTTGAGCTAAAAGAGTCCCTAATCTATCATGATGGCGTGGCTCTTGAGCTGCTAAATCTGAGACATTCTTAAAATCCATCCTGATCTCACGGACATTAGTCTAGAAATTGGTTAGATGCATTAACCTAAATCCACTCAAATCACCTGGTTCAAATGAACATTGGATGATTTCTAACACTTTTGTCACTTTGTGATGTGCTCACTCTAAACGATAAGCTTTTTCGATATTCTCATTTTCCTGATGCAAGAGTAATTCGACAACTTGTTCTTTGTATGCCTAATTTTGAGAAGAACTAGTTGAGGCATGTTCTTGAGCGAGCCTTTGATTACAAAAAAATCCAATTGGATGTGGCTGACCATGGGCAATAACATTGCATGAGACCATTTTCGTGGGATTTGTTGGCTAGAGAGTACAATGAAATTTAGCGTTCCATGAACACCCCATCCCCTGATATGAATACCTGATAGGGAATTGGAAATTAACTGGCGCAATCTTCTTAGTGTGCCATGGCATGAATTCTGAAGGGCTCTCTACTGCTTTTCATCATTTAGATATCAAGAAACCGAGAGAGATTTTAGTCAATTTGGCATTTTAACCCTTTTATTATCTTGAGATGATTTTCATATTCATCATAAGATAATTTTTTATTTTTCAATTTACAAAGAGTTTTCCACATGTTGAGACGAATATGTTGAATACAATCTTCCGTCAACATCTCTGAAATGTCATACTGAGAGTCAGCCAAAGGCCAAAACATAACGGGCACTTCTCCTCTCACCAGTTGTTTTCTCATATTCAACACTTCCTCTTTATCATTTAATGAAGATTCTTCTACCTTATTAGACCAGAGTTGGTGCTTCCTTATTGTTTCATCAGATTCAACAAGATTGGTAGAGAATTCACTAATCAAACAAGAAGATTAATAGCCCATAGGTGGTTCGAATAATGACCTATACCCCGGGTTATCTTCTGATTGAGAAAGTATTTCACCTGCTAGTGGTAAATAATCAGACATGACCAGCTTCACATTTTCATGTGCCTCAAGATAAGAGGAATTTCTTGTCACTGCATTGTCCTTTGAAGAATTTTCCAAGAAATGTGAATAACTTCTACGGAGAGGACTTTTGCAGCTAAATTCATCATCATTGGGAGGACCACCATGGTGGGTTACAACAAAAGATGAAACCTCTTTATCTTTAGTCTTCTGGCCACATAGAGGATTATCGTGGATCTCATCTGAAGATTATACATCGATATTGACCGAAATGTCATGAAGCAATCCTTCATGAGGAAGTTTCTGATGTAGACCTTCAGAATTAATGTTCCCACTATTGGTAACTGAGAGAGTAGAATCTTGAGTTGCAACAGATAATTATCTCAGTGCGTCAAGAACTCCATCATCGAGCAAGGCATTATTACAGATTGACTATTGATTTCTTAACAGTGTTGGAAGACTCTTTTTCTTAGATTCCTTCTTACTCACATTAGGAACCACTTGTTGAAGAATGTGGTTATTATGGGCAGCTGTATGTGCCTGCTCAGGAGAAATAGTCAGGTTAGGCTGATTATCTCCACTCAAATTAGGTGTATGTTCCTGACATGGTTGTCCGTATGTCATGAAAGAGTATGCCCCACAACCCTCTTGGACTGGAACAAAGGTGTGTGTTTGTTCCAGAGTTAACTATTGATGTGTCACTCCACTGGTAAGGATAGATTTGCATTTCTTTTTCTCTGATGCTGCTGAAGCTATTATAATATCCTGACAGGCATCCAGAATATGAGAAGGTATTTTTTTCTCCACTTTCACCATCGTCAGAATGTGCTTGGTGACATCATCTACAAGAACGGGAATATACTTCCATTCCGTGCTTAGAGTAGGTGTGTGTTCCTACTCCTATCCTCCTTTTTCTATCAGTGAATTCTAACAGTACTCATGTGTGGTGGCAGAGAGTTGAGTCTGCCTCCTGTTTTTCATTGGGGCTTTCTAATTGACTTCCCCAGGTGCTACCAAACGAGAGTGTTGGTAGGCTTGATCAATACTAGCTGGTGTATGTGCCTACTGATTGCACTCCTCCGAACGTGGTTGATGAACATTCTTCAATACTGGTAGACGAGGCTGCTGGTAGGATTGATGAGTGTATGCGGGTGTATGTGCATGTTTACTAGTTGTCAAAACATTGGGTTAGTGGGTTTTATCGTATGTAGTCAGACAAGCCTACTAACTAGCTGATGATTTATAAACAGGTGTATGTTCATGCCTATAGTACTCTTCCGAAATCGCCTGGTGGGAATGGCGTGTTGCTACCAGACAAGTCTTCTAGATATAGGAATTAAAACGGATGGGTGTGTGTGCCCACTCATTACTTTCCAACATGTTAGGTTGGTGGACTTCCCCAGAAATGGCAGTGATAAGAACCTGCCCACTATTGACCGGTCGCTGCCTCTGGTGGTTCGTCTTGCCTACTCGGGTTCGAGGAACCTGAGCCGAACATCTGGAGATGACACCCTCATCATGTTCAGGGCACACTGTGGCACGAGTCTGGTGGTGA
Organism: Viscum album; assembly: GCA_963277665.1. Classification (NCBI taxonomy): domain Eukaryota; kingdom Viridiplantae; phylum Streptophyta; class Magnoliopsida; order Santalales; family Viscaceae; genus Viscum; species Viscum album. Next base: position 415,321,676 of record OY728131.1, read on the forward strand.
TTGTTGATGGTAGCCCTCAGTAAGGACTAATGTCTCCTTAAATTAAGTCTTTCAGTGACCTTATCATTCAGATCCTTGTAATATCGGAGGGACTGGTGATTGTGTTCCAGGGATAATGACCCGAAATGGTTGTAGATGGTGGTTGACAGCACCTGCTTCTTGATCGCTGGTCATCACTGTCCGGACAACCAGGGTGAGTTATTGACATGGAGGGCTTGTCGGGTGGCATCCAAAGTCAGAATGGTACAATGTCGATGGTATTACATAACCAGTGCATTTGATACCCAGTGTTGAAGATGTGGAGTAGGTGATTTCATCCTCAGAGCGGATGATGATCTAGCCGGAGTAGCACCAGAGGTAATTACAGCAGTGGCATTCACTAGTGTAAACTTTAGTGTATCCATTTCTGTAATGCAGAAGATATTGAAAAAGAGTTCCTGTTTGATATAACAGACATAATCAAGATATGTTCGACCACTACATATTTTGGATGATCATATATGTTATTTATTGTTTTGTTGGCCCTCTCATCGAGTTTAAATAGGGGCCTACCAAATGAGTAAAACATCATTTTAACTTGGTTAAGGATTCAAGTATGGTTCCCCATTTTTTGTTTCCCTCTGGAAATGGGGATGACTTTGTTTATTTAAGGTTCAAACAATCCAATCGGTTTCTAATGGGTTTACTCGTAGAACCGGAAATATACAATGATACTATCTTCATTTGGATCTACTTTCCAAAAGTAAGTGCTCATTAGTTGTGGACCTATGAGGCTTAAGAATATTCATTGCTCGAGAGGATGGGAGGTCGGACTCATCAAACCTTTTTGGGGGGAATTATTGATTACATCAGGACTCTCTTTATAGATTTATGTTATGATTGTTAATCCTTATTACATTACCATGTATGAAAATGAGCTTTCCTTTATATTTGAAAATAAATAATTAGTATGTAGGAGATTTAGAGAATCTTTTATATGTATTTGAAGTTCTTCATTAATAGAGAATCATCTGTATTTGTGAAAGATTATTAATCAATGGTATCCTTCAACACATTATATATAAATATCTTTGTTATTAGGATAGCCATACTAGTTTTAAAGTCACTCAGTGGGGCATTTGAAGTTTATTGTCATTCAGAAGGACTTGGATTGTTTCAGAGTTGGGATCGTACCTGCAGATGGGATACCTATGTATCTTTGTTTAGAAAAGGAATAAGAACCCATGTAGTTTGAGTAAATAAGTATTAGATTTATATATGATCGATGGCTCAAAGAAATATTTAATAATTAATTTTACGCTCTACGATCACGTGAGTCATGCTCAGTGTAAGAAACAAGAGGTATTGGTAAAACCTGAAAATTGTGACATGAAAGATGAAATCATAAGAAATAATGTGGGGCTTATGTATGTGTTACTACCCAAGATAGATGAGATTTACTTCAGCGAAGAAACCCGGGAACAAGGTCCATAAAGGTATATGTGCTTTATGGAGATTTGGATACTCTAACTTAGGGCTTACTCCTGAAGAAGATGCCCAATTTAGGAGGGGACTTATGATTTGGTTTTATTCATGAGAAGGAAGTCAAAATAAAAAGAAATTAAGACTATTTATGAGAAATTATGACTAGGTTTTATTCCTGGGAAGGAGGCCCAGGTTCAAAGGACTTGAGAACTGGGGTTAATTCCTGAGAAGGAGGCCCTGATTGAAGGGAATTATGATTGTGGCTTACTCCTAAGTAGGATGCCCAAGTTAAGGGGAACTAGAATTTGGGGCTTACTCCTAAGGAGGATGCCCATATTTGGGAACTTGGGGCTTACACCTGAAGAGGATTCCCAAAATTAAGGAAACCTAAAGACTGGGGCTTACTCCTAAAAAGGAGGCCCAGGTTAAAGACACTTGAGACTTAGGACTTATTCCTAATAAGGAGGCCTAAGTTAATGGAATTTATGGGTGGGGCTTACACCTAAGAATGATTCCCAAAATATAGAACTTATGACTGGGACTTACACTTGAGAAGGAGGCCTAGGTTCGGGAACCTATCATCATAAAGCAAGAGTTAGAATGAATGAAATCTCTCACCTTAGTGATATTAAGATATATAAATCACTATGTTTTTAGAGATGTTCCACATAATTCCTTTCATATAAGGAAACCAACAAAGGAACCATGACATAAATGGTTTTGAAGATGGTTCTGAATACTAAATCTTGAAGAGGAGAGGTGCATTTGTGGAAAGTAAGTGAATAGGCAGGAGGGGCACCCAAAAGAGAGAGAGGTGCGCAATTCCTACATGGGCGCGCAGGTATACCTATGCTACACATAAGTACCTACACGACGGTCAACCCATAGGGCAATAATTGGGCGAGGCTTGGCTTGAGCCCTTATTATTATCCCTAAAGACTTTTAACTGAGTGGCGTGTAGGTTCTGTTGAAGGGATAAGGTGGCGCACAAGTGTCATCATTTCCCTAAAGGTTTAGACACTTATGCGCACAGGTGTGGGTGAATTTCAACAATTAGGCCTTGTTACCCCTCTTTTGATCTTCCATTATAGGTAAGAAATTACCTTAGAAGTGTTCGAAAGATTTTGAGAAGAGACTAGGGTGCTAAGAGCTCAAAGCTGAGTTTCTAGATTTTTTCATCCTGAAATGGGGGGCCCACAAGGGGTATTTATAGGCCAGGGAAGACCTTGGGAGAAAATCAAAGAGGGCGCCCAAGTCACCTACGTGAGCAATATGTGTCATGCAAGTACACTTGCATGACAATGATGATACATGCACGACCCAAGTGTAAAAAAATCATTGTGCATGCCTTTGTCATTTTTTGATGTTTCTTTAAAGGATGAATCAATTTGGACTAAGGTATTTCCCTTTTTCCAGTCGTTAGACTCTGTGACGGAAAGGAGTGTCAACAGTTATAGGTTAAAAAATCAACCCAAACCTTCCCCTTGGGTAGGATTGATTATACTCATTAATGGTGTGTTATTATCATATGACCAAAACAACACTACGGTGTGTTTAGCCTATCCTTGAACAATGAAATATTTTAAATTGAATTGATAATTTGAGATGTGGTATGTACCAACCCATGGAAAAGTTTATTTCTTATAAATGAATTTAATTAAGGTTAAATTGTATAACAATGTCACTATACCCTATTTTGATGATGTAGTGCCAAGTATATTATAATTGGGATCCTTTTATTACAACTAGATAAATAAACTAAATAATAAATTGTATTGCTTAAATGACATGGAAGTTATTACAACATGAAAACATTATGTAATGGACAAAGATTTCCCAATTGAATATAATAAATAAATTACTTTATGTTCCTTATTTATTGTTGGTAATTAATTATACATGACATTCCTTATTATGTATTAGAATTAAAAGACTCAAAAATCCTTATTTCATATTTATAAATAATGTATATGATGTTCAATATGGAATATTTGGAATAAATAGGCATGATTATCTATATGGTTTGTATGAAAATAATAAACTTGAATATCCTAGATAATTATAAAATAATAATTTTTCAAAGACATTCCAAAATTGTCTAAAGAATGTAGTGTTTGATGGGTGTCATGTGAGGAACCAGATCCAATGTGTTATTTTTTTAGTTCATTAATTTAATTTTTATTATTACCTTTACATGGATTCATTACAAACTCCTAGACTATAGTTATTATATACATCGTTGTGGTGGCCTGTTGTGTTTTACCCAAACACTATTCAGGCCACAAATTGGTACTTGGACATTCTTTGTGGATGAAGGTTTTGATTAGGGAAAGAAGCCTGCTATAGATGCTTGATTTTTTTGTACAAGGATGGGGTATGTGAGAAGAGGATTGATCTAGTTCATATGATACTATTAGAGATAGATTTTTTAATTTTATTTTTTGAATGTTTTTATAGAATTTATTGGTTATGTATGTTTTTGTGTTCCCATGAATTCATTTTTTATAGAATCAACAGATTATCATTTTTTATATGATACTGGATAAAACTTATGGATTTTGGGATATTTATTCATAACTGGATTTTTACATCCAATTCCATATAATTTTATCCAAATTATTATATTTATTTCATTGTTGTTTTATGTGTATATAAAAATTGTGTTCCACTATGACAAAGAGGATACTATTCCATCATATACCTTCATTATAGGTTGGTAGACTCTTGTTTACGAGGAGGTACGCTTGAGGCCGTGTGACAAACTGGTCCCTGATACTTATGAGTGATCTGAAGCTAGTATGTTATAGTTTAAATATGGTATTTAGTCATTTATCTCCTTTACTACCAAAATTATACGAGTATGATAAAATGTTCTAGTTTTATATAGATAGTAAGTACCAATACCATTGCCTTTTTTATTCTCTAATATGAAAATAAAATTTCCATTCGACTCATATTTTCACTTCACTAGCACATGATCCAAGACATATGAAAAATGAAATGATTTTTCCAATACTGATTTACAAATTTTAATATTTTATTCTAATGTTATCTATATATTTTTTCTAGAATTTTTATAAAATCATTCTTGTGGTTTATCATATTATTACCAAATACTATATAATAACATTTGAGTCAGTTTTGGGATGGGTAAAATTAAAAATTTCTAAACTGGTTTACCTTGTATAAAAAAACTTTCATGGGTTTTCAATATTAGAATATGATTATTAATTATTTATATTTTAAACCCCTGTAAATTTTACTAGAGTTCTGTTCATACTATAATAATATGAACCCTAAAAATAATAATATTGCATTAAATATCAAATATCTTACCCATAAAAAAATATCAACATCCATCATTAGGAATTTCATATTATGGTTAAAATTAATATATGATATAGATTTAATAATAATTGATGTGAAAATATCAAGTCTTAAATAGATAGTTGAAAGTAAATAATATTTCATGACAAATAATTTTAATCTCAAATAAAAACTCTTCTCTAAGAATTGATGTCACCTAGTTTTCCAAATCAACGAAATGGATCATAAATCATGATAAATGGTATAATGGTATGTACCTTATTTTCATGTTTGATTTTTCTTTTTCTTATATATAATTTTATTTGCATGTTAAAAAATGGAATACAATGATTTAAAATTCATGATACACTCTCTAATACCCATTATTAATACATTATATCATCACTCAATACATTCCATCCACTTCACATCTTAGAAAATCCCTCCCCAGCACTTATTACATTGTATATCATTCATAATATCTATAGTAAGGTAGGAATGATAAAATAAGTCTGTTATGTGGATTTCTTTATCATGTTAATTAATTAATTATATGGGATTAAAAGAAATATTAAATGTCAACTTATATCTCAATGATATAATATGATGGAATAAATAATTCATGATTCATATTAATGTGACTTTTTCTCAATAATAAATTTGACAATATATTATTTTATGTCCTATGAAGTTTTCAGGACCTGATTATATTTTATGAATATTGTAATATAATGATTATAAAAAATTAGTTCAAAATCTTTTGGTGAATGTGAACAATATATTTTAAAAATTCACTCATGGCATTCTAAAAAATAAAAACTAATCCACATGAATTTTTTAAAATAAAATCATAAACACGGAAATGGAAATTTCATTAAAAAAATAAAATAGAACCCCGATATCATGATTCATTAAACTAATATACACATTCGTATATCTGAAAATACATCCCCATTCTTTCTTATTCAATCTTATTAAAAATGGCATCTAAAACATAGATTGATGTGGATCCAAATAATTTGTTTCTTCCTAAATCAAAAATAAAGTAATAAATTTTATTTGGTGTTTTTAATTCCTGTTAAAATCTCCTAGTCATATGAAAAACTATATAGGGGAATAAAATATAATTAATAAAAAATAGCCCCTTATTAATGATGTTTCTCCTCCTTTCTTCTCAAAATATCTTGGTTTACCATATCCAATCCTCCAAAATAGCTCTACAAATGTAATAAACATGTGAAATTCAAAGGATCATTCCAAAAAGGCTCAAAAATATGAATAGTAAACGAACATACATCCAAAATTCATAATAAAAAAGTTCGATACTATTATTATTTATGAATATAGTAACCAGGGTGACTCTGAAAGCATGTTGGTTAAGGTATTTATGATAAATATCACCCATTTTCTACTCATTTGATGGATTTATATACATAAGTTGAAAAATATTGTTTAATGAATTATCTCACGATAGAATATCCCACATTGATGTGTCATTTTACATTATATGAAATAAACTTCACACATACTTGAGGTAACACTTTCTCTACCTCTATGGATCCAATCCACTTGTGTACAATCATTCCACAAAAATAAAATTTCATAATATGGACCAGAAAAACCTTTTTTAATGAATTAAAATTTCTTGGTATGTCAACTTATTCATCTTCATTAATCTTATCATATAGAATTACTTTCTCCTTCATATATTAAATTTTACCTTCTTAAATATTCTTTATAAAATTTAATTCATTTATCTCATTAATAAATGTAACACATTATATCTCTTCCATGTTAGGCTCGTATAAATATTTATACTTTTCATTACATTTTTTCATTTTTCAGTGAATAATTAACTTAACTTTTTCACTTCCAACCCCTAGAGACATTCCAAAACTTTGGACATCAACAAAATGCCGTTTGGTATCTAAAAAAGGCCTCCCTAAAATCAATGGTGACTTCTATTATTCCATCTCAACTATGAATAAACTAATTAGAAAATGAATCATACACACCTTAATAAATATATCTTCTGTCGAACCTCATTAATAACAAACATTAGTACCCATGCCTATTTGAAGACAAAATCTCAAAGGATTCATCTCCTTTACTCCCCATCACTTAATAGTTGAGTATGACATGAAGATCACACTTTCTCCTAGATCCCAAAAATACCTTCAAACTTTATTAGAGAAAACATTAATAATAATTTAAAAGATTTTTATATGTTACAACTTCTTTATTATATTTCTTAGCACCAAAGCTAAGCATTCTGTTGAGAGTTTTATGCTATAAAACTCTACATCTTTCCACATGTTTGAAAAAAAAGCATTCATAATCTCATTATATGTAGTTATAATCACTAAAGCTGGTGAATGGTCATTTATTATGAGGATTTCTTAATTTTTTTAAAAAAACTTACCTCTCTATTCCTCAATATCTAATTCATTTAACCTCTTTTTAAAAGGTAATAGTGAATTTTATAGTTTTGACGCATCACCATAACCTTATATAATGACCGGTCTATATTTTCAATTATCATTCTCTTCCCTTTCTCTCTCTATTTTGATTTCTAATCTTCTTGTTTTATAAATTATTCATCTATTTTATTCATAGTTATTTACAAATAAACTAGTTTCCTTGAATTATATACTAGTGGTTTCCTTAAAATTACCCTGGGGAATTCCTCTTAGACTCCACCAGATATGGTTGGAAATTTAGTAAAATTTGAATTCTTTATTTCTCATGGAACCCTTATTATCCTTTGAGAATCCTCTCTATTGTTTAATTGAATCCTAAGTGGTTGTTGAGAAATTTTTTATGGCCTCCACTAATGTTGGAATTAAAAATTGAAGAAATGTTCATTTTGTTATTGGAACCTGAATGCTCAATGTGGGTACCCTTAACCTAGTTTTTGTAATATATACCCTTAAAAAATATTTATGTAATTAAAATTAATATAACATATTTCCTTACTGTACAAATATTTAGGTTGGTGTATATTCATCATTACTATCATCTTCATTTTCATGTACTCCATTTGTAATACCATCCATACATTATTGTAAACCATATGTAGTATAATTCTTTGTACCCTATCCAATTTACATGGAAAATTATTTTGTTGACATTTCTTCCAAAAAAATTATCTCCTTTCTTGAATCTTTTTCACTTGGGACCGCAATCTCATTATCATCTATCAAACAATTACCTATATAATGACACTTATAAATGGTTTGAATTAATAAAAATATTTAAATAAAATTATAGGTATATTTCTTTGTCAAATCTCTAAACCACTCTCTTAGAGTGTATAAGAATTCATCATTGAATTGATTGACGGAACAAATGTGAACATGGATATTCACAGATTTACAGGTAATAAATAATCACATTAGAGTCATACAGTCAATCTCTTACCATGTTGTAATAAAGACCATGTTAGGCATAAAATTAACTATATATGTTTATCCCTTTACCAAAATCTAATTAATCCCAATCTTACTGCATCATTAGAAATATTTTTAAAATAGAAACTGCAACCAAGTTCATGGAAAACCCTGATATGTATATAATCACACTGAAGTGCTTCCCCAAGTTACATCATTA